>CAMTDV010000030.1:22187023-24687023 GCA_947069175.1 Scalesia atractyloides | reverse complement strand
TTTGATATACCTGTCATATCCTCATGCTTCCAAGCAAATGTAGACATCCTGCATTTCAAAAAAGTTTATTACTTGTTTCTTAATATCCTCAGGGATATTGACTCCCACAAGCACTGAGATATCCGGATTGTCTTCATCAAGGATAATTTTTTTGACATCCTGTTCAGGAGCTTCCATAATATCCTGTGCTTGTATCTTTGATTGGTATGCTTCCTTGGATTTCGCTGATGCCTTCATCGAGGAAGAATAACACTCTTTTGCTTCCTGCTGGTCACTTACAACCTTCACCACTCCCCAGGGAGTAGGTATCTTTACACACTAATGGTAGGTAGAAGGCACGACTTTCATGTCATGAATCCAAGGCCTACCTAGTATTATGTTGTAGCAGGATAATGAGTCCATAATAGAAAAGCGTTGCAGCGAATTCACTCCTTCAACATAGACAGGTAGCTTGATTTCCCCAACGATGTTCTTCGTTTCCCCACTGAACCCTACAAGTACAGTGGATGTCGAAGTGATCTCAGCTTCCGGAATATTCATCTTCTTCAATGTCTCCAACTGGATGATATTAACTGAGCTCCCATTATCTACCAGTATCCTAAGGATAAAATGGTTAGCAACATATTAAGTGATTACCAACCCATCATGATGAGTATCCTGGATGTTATCTCGATCATCACTTTCAAAAGTTATAACCTTATCATCCGTGAGCATTGACATCCTTGTTGGCCTATATCCCCTTTCTGCTTTTGCCTCTTTAGCATGTCTTTTGGCTAGAGAGTAAGAAGTTCCACATATGTCAGATCCTCCAAAGATGAAGTTGATTATCTTTGTGTCGGGTGGTGGAGATGCGGTTCTTTCAGGATTCTTATCAGTATCTCGTGTCTTGTTCTTTTTCTTGCCAAGAAGTTCCTTTAGGCAACCTTTACTTAGCAAGTAGCTGATCTCTTTTCTCAAGGCTATACAATCCTCCGTCATGTGCCCAAAATCTTCATGAAAAGCACACCACTTTGACTTGTTCTTCCAATCAGCCTTTTGTTCATTTTTTCTTGGCCATCTTGTGTTGATGCTAATGTCTATTGTCTAGGTCTTGGATCGAGTCTGTATGTTTAGAGCTTGAAATGTTTGATTTTGTAATGTATTTATAATTTGGACATAAGTTCAGCCGAACAAGTGGTATCAGAGCCATGGATACCTAATTTGCTGAGATCTACATAAGACACTCTCTATTTCTACTCATTTCTACCATTTTTCTTAACTTATTCACAAAATTGATGAATTCATCTATAAAAATTGCTAAAAATTGAACATGTCATAGATAATCACTTAATTACAAACCCCTGAAAGTTTCAGAATCAAATTCAATCGAATTCAAGTCGAAATTGTCAAAAAACCATGTTTTGTAGCCAAACTTCGCTCGAACTTATAAGACAAGTTCGCCCGAACTTGACTTAAAATCATCAATTTTGCTGATTTTAATCATCTTCACTCGAACTTGTTGAAATTTTCAGAGAAATTTGACCAAGCTCGACCGAACTTGTCAATTGTTGTTGAAATTTTCATTAAGTTCGCCCGAACTTGAATATAATTTGGAAATTTTTCAAAACTAAACATAAGTTCGCCCGAACTTGCTTTCAATTTGAAAATTGTTGAAAATTTCATATAAGTTCGACCGAACTTGTTGAAATTGAATTTGAAATATGTTTTCTGTACAAGTTCGACCGAACTTGTCAGTGTGCTAATCAGTTTTCGAGTGTTTTTGAACGTGTTTACAGTTAAATCGTCTAATTGTCCAGATGGATGATTACGCTTTTGCTTCAACAGTAGCTTCAACATCTAATGCAAATGCAAATGCTAATGCGGTAAACCAGATGAATCTGGACAACGAGATGGGAACTACTACAAAACCGCCAAAGTTGATGAGCATGGACGAGTTTGAAGGATGGAAGGAAAAGTTTGTAAACTGGGTTCAAGCCAACCAATTTCACAGTTGGGCTGCAGTTGAAACTGGATACAAATGGCCAAAATATGAGCGCGGTCAAGATCTTGCTTTGATTAAGTTCACACCAGAACATAAAGATGCGTACGTGGCAGAAAAGAAAATGATCAGTCTGATACAACAATCAGTGAAAGAAGACATCTTGCTCTTGCTACCTGAATACGAGACGTCCCAGATGTTGTGGGATGCTCTTTGTGCTAAATATATGGGAAGTGACGAGATGATTAAAAGCAAGAAGCCTTAATCAAGAAAGAGTTTGACATTTTTACAATGATCAAAGGCAAAACCATGAAAAAAATGATCGATAGATATTGTCATTTGATGGTTCAGATGTGAAGACACAATATTAAAAAAATTGATGAAGAGCAGATTGCTAAATTGGCTGATGCACTTCCTGAGGGAGAGTAGTCGACCTACTTGATGGTATTGAAGAATAGTCCTGGTTGGATGCATCTCAAGTTATCATCCTTCATTGAAAAGTTCGAAGGACATGAAATGGAGTTGCTCAAAATGGCCAAATTATAGAATGCGAAAGTTGTTCAAGATGTACGTGTGTATTACAAAGGAGGTGTTCAAGATATTCAAAGTCCAAAAATTCAAACGGCGTTTAGTGCGAATATGAATTCTTCTAATCGTTCATAAAAAAATCAATCGAACACTCAATCATACCCGAGTTATGATCAGAGTTCTCCGAACACTGGATATTTAAGTGCTAGTTCAAATTTTCCGTTCCAGAATCAACCGAATCAGACAAATCATTCTAGTACTGATCCAATTGTTTTCTAGTGCAACATTGTTGTGAATTTGAAGAATGTTTTCCCTAGGCAAGTGGCTAAACAACATATAGCACTTCTTGCAACCGTACTCGAATCGTACGAAAGTTTAGTTGTGGGGAAGATCGAAAATCCAAAAATGACTGCTGTGGATTACGATCAGGTTGATGAAGAGGACTTAGAACTGATGGATATCAAGTGGAGTCTAGCTTTGATAATCAGAAGAGTAACGAAGTTTGTAGCGCTCACTGGAAGAGACATTGGTAATTCAAGCAACAAGCTTGGATTTGACAAGTCAAAGGTAACCTGCTTCAAATGTCGACAAAAGGGGCATTTCAAACGCGAGTGCACCAGTCAAGAAGCAAGCGGCAATAAAAATCCTTTCTGTAACAATAATGACTATTACAAGAAAGCGTTGCAATACAAGCCATATCCAAAGAGAACTCAAGTTGAAGTTCAAGATAATTCCTCAAAGCCAACTGAAGAAGCTCTAGTTGTGTCTAATGAAGAAGAAGGTTTTTATTGGAATAAGTATATTGGCAAGAAGACTGGAGTTGCACTGATAGCAGAGATCGTGGATGAATCAGATTCGATGGATGATGATGCAGCTCTAAGGAATGCGATCCTAGAAGAATATTTGCAAAGAACAGAGGAAGAAGAAAGGATTTATCACCAGACACAGATGAAGAACATTATCTCTCCTAACTTTAATGCTAGTTTTGAAGGTTGCTTCGGAAATACATCGCAAGAGCAAGTGGTTGAAGAAAAGAAAGCAGAGGTCAAGGAGGTCGTTGACGTGACAAAGGAGATGAATGCATAAAATCTCACAAAGATTGTTGAGAAAGCGATGATGGCTAATCTAAAACAGGTGGGTTCAGAGGTAAAGGTGATTGAGAAGGAAGTTGTGAAAGTTGTGGAGGTTGAAAAACCTTGCACAAAGTGCACAAATCCTTGTGAACAATGTGTTGAGAAATCTCAAATCATAAGTGAATTGACCGTGCATAACGATAATTTTAGTTATGATTATCGCACGATGAAAGAAGCTTATGATAAGATGAAAGGCAATTATTGCCATGTTGAAAAAGCTAATCTAGAACAAGGTGCTAATTTAAGAATGTTAAAAGCAACGGTAATGGAAAAACAAGAAGCTATTAACATGTAGATAAACACCATTGTTGAAACAAGACAAGAGCTTCAAGATATGAAAATTGAAACTGAACGAGTGAGACAACTCTTGCTCAAATATACGACAAATGCTTATGTCACCGATCACGTTCTTCCTACGATTAAGTCGGAGGAAATGTTGAAACACCAAAAGGTATGAAGCGTAAAGAGTACAACAATGTTCCACCTTCACTTCTTGCAAGCTATTGTCACAAGAAAGTGGATGGGATTGAAAAGGCAACTAATATAACACTTTTATCAGAAACAAATGATAAGTTGCCTGAGAACA
Organism: Scalesia atractyloides; assembly: GCA_947069175.1. Taxonomy (NCBI): domain Eukaryota; kingdom Viridiplantae; phylum Streptophyta; class Magnoliopsida; order Asterales; family Asteraceae; genus Scalesia; species Scalesia atractyloides. The sequence goes on along the minus strand of CAMTDV010000030.1, from coordinate 24,682,798 downwards.
TTGATGTAATCTATACGACATCAAATGATGACAGTGAAGTGGTTGTGAAAAATGTGGTAGAAAATGTGTTGGGAAATGATTCTGATGATGGCAGCTTTGAGAGCGCCAACTAGAGTTCGAACAGTTCTGAATCACAATCCAAAAATGACGATACATCATCGGAAAATAGCCTAAGTGATGATCCTAACATTGTGATGTACAAAGTTAAGGTCTCTGATAGACTATATTTCGATGATAGTTTTCCGATTCGAAACGTGAAAGAAGATCAAATCGATAAATTGTACAAACTTGTGGAAGTATCATCAGATGATCTTGAGAGAAATGAGATAAAGTTTTACTCAAAACTCAAGTAAGTTTATTACAACTACCGAAGGAATGGTGGTCAATTTCCTGAGAACAGGAGAGCGGGATTGGGTTTGGAGGTAGAAGATGAACTGAAAAAGAAACAAAAGTCACCATTTCACGAATATAAGAATAAAAATATGAAATTCGTGTTTGGGACTAACACGGTTTAGGAAGAAAATTTGATTGGAAAGCAATCAAATGACGAGTTTAAGAAGGAAAAAGAACTTCGGGATAAGGCTAAATCCACAAGAGGGGTAAAACCCACAAATGGACATTCTGATACTCGGACTTGCTTCAAATGCAATGAAGTTGGTCACATTGCTCGCAAGTGGCCAAAATCAAAGCATGTGTATCACTGAAGAAAGACAATTTCAGATGATGAGAAACTTAAGCACCTAGAGATTGTAAATCAATCTCAATCTTAAAACGAAACAATGAATCTAACATTGAAGTGAAACCTAAAACTGAATCTAAGATTGAGAAATCAACTTTTGAAAAAGGTGAAACTTCTAAATCGAATGAAAACAAAGATTCAAAATTCAACATTAAGAAAGCTCGAATGAAATCACAATCATGGGCTACAAAGAAAACAAACATCATCTGAAAGTACAAAATCTGCATCAATCAAGAATGAAACTATCAAAGATACAAAGACTGATCAGAAAGTTCCAAATGCTGATTTGAAAACTCCTACTTATGATATTTCGATTCCACCCAAGACCGGAAAGGTTCCCTCTTTAAACAGTTTCTTAACATGTGCAGGGGCTCCAAAGATCCATCTTGTAAAAGTGGATTATGGATAGCGGAGCTTCACGTCACATGACTAGGATGCGTGCCTCACTCTTCGATATTAAATCAATCAATGGAGGCTACGTAGGATTCGCGGGTAATAATGGAGGAAGAATCGTTGCAGAAGGAAAGTTATATAACGGTGTGTGTCGTTTGATAAGGTCAACTATATTGCCGAGCTGGAGAACAATCTTCTCAGTACTTCTCAGATCTGTGATAAGCAGTTTACAGCCCATCTCAACGACAAGGAGTGCATGATCATTAAACCGGGCTTTAAGATTCTAGAAGAGTGGATCCTCATGCACGCTCCTCGCGAGAATGATCTTTATGTGCTGGATATGAGTGTTGCTACAACTACTTTGAAGTCAGCTCAATGTTTCGTAATGAAGGACACAGAGAAGGAATCAATTCTTTGGCACAGAAAGATGGGTCATATACACCTCAGAAAGATGAATCACTTGGTTCACAATGATTTAGTTGAAGGAGTGAATCTTAGAAGCTTTCACAAGACTGAAAATTGTCTGGAATGCAAGAAAGGAAAGCAGGTTAAAAAATCTCATCCAAGAAAGATTCTTAACTCCATCAAGCTGCCGCTCGAAAGACTACATATGGATCTCTTCGGCCCAGTGAATGTCCGTAGTATATCTGGAGATCTTTATTGTCTTGTCGCCACTAATGATTATTCAAGGTTTTCATGGGTCTTCTTCCAAGAGAGCAAAGACGAAACGTTTGATAATCTCATGATCCTCTTCAGGAAGCTTGAAAATATGTACCATCTCCCTACTAGAAGAATCTGAAGCGATAATGGTACAAAATACAAGAACGCCCGAATGAAAGAGTTTTGTAACGACAAAAGCATCTTACACGAATTCAGTGCTCCATACACTCCGCAACAAAATGGAGTAGCTGAGAGGAAGAACAGAACGTTATTAGAAACAGCAAGAACTATGCTTGCTGATTCAAAGCTTCCTGTCAGTTTCTGGAGGGAAGAAGTCACAGCAACATGCTATAAATTGAACAGGGTCTTAACGGTCAAACCTACCAAGAAGACTTGCTTCAAAATTCTTAACCGAAGGAAACCCAATCTGAAGTACTTAGAACCATTTGGTGCACCTTGTACAATCATTGATTCAGATGGAAAGTTCGGTGCCAAACGATATATCGTTTCTTTGTCGGCTACGCAACTCCACTCAACAGAGTATATCTTCCAAGTTTGAGAAGAGTGGTAGAAGCACAACACGTTGATTGTTTTCATTATACAACTCCTATTCAAAGAGCAGGCGATGCTTGGTTGTTCAATTATAGTGAATTGTGGAAATCATTTGACTTGCCAGAAGAGCCTTCTGAAGAAGATATTGCAGTGTTATACAATTTACATCAGTCGGCTAATCAAGACCAGATTAACAGACCAATAGTGGTTAATCAACCAACTGTTGGATCGTCATCTTCTTCTGGTACAGGTCCAAGTACTAGTGGTGTTCAAGAAACTAATGCAGAACAAGAAACACCAGCTACATAATCAGTGAAGAATCTTCTTCTGATGAAGAATCTGAGCAGATTACTAGTATGTTAAATCAGTCTGCTAGCTCGAGTACTCAAAATGAAACGTCTTCTAGTGCTCCTACAGTTGAAGTGGCGGTTGATCAGGATATTACTAATCAGGAGAATACTGTTGATGTTCCAAGTGAGGTGATGCCGAGGACCTATTCCTACCATCCATCGAATTCTATAATTGGGTTAATTGCAAACTGGCGTGAGAACAAGGAGCCAGATTAACAAAGCTTTGAGTTGTTCTATACTCGAGTAGCTCCGATCCAAGAGTATTGTTATTATTCATGCTTCATATCCCAGATCGAGCCAAAGAATGTTTCTGAAGCTTTGGGAGATGAAAATTGGGTGCAGGCGATGCAAGAAGAATTGCTACATTTCGAAAAGCTAGGGGTATGGAAGTTTGTTGACCTACCAGAAAATCAAAAGGCGATAGATACTAAATGGGTCTGCAAGTGCAAGCGCGATGATCGTGGAGTTATAGTGCGCAACAAAGCTCGGCTCGTTGTCAAAGGATTCCGTCAACATAAAGGAATTGATTATACAGAGGTATATGCACCAGTTACAAGATTGGAGTCCATTCGCATTTTCCTGGATGTGAAATCCGCTTTTCTATACGGTAAGCTATGAGAGCAAGTGTATGTCAGCCAACCACCGGGTTTTGTCGATCCACTGAACAAGAATAAAGCTTATCTCCTGGATAAAGCATTATATGGTTTGCATCAGGCCCCGAGAGCCTGGTACGAGACGTTATCTCAACATCTCGTCGGCAACGGCTTTATTAGTGGAACAGTGGATAGTACGCTATTTACTAGAGAAGTTGGAAATCAACTGATTATCGTACAAATATATGTGGATGACATCATATTTGGTTCGACTAATGACGATCTTTGCAAAGAGTTTGAGAAAATCATGAAGAAGAAATTCGAGATGTCTTCTATGGGCGAAATGAAATTCTTCCTCGGATTGCAAGCTGATCAGTTTTCAGACGGTATTTTCATCCACCAAACCAAGTATGTTCATGATATCTTGAAGAAGTTTGAAATGGATAGCTCGAAGCTGTTATCTACTCCCTTGGCACTCAATCACGGAATTTGCATCGATGAACAGGAACAAAAGTTGATGATACTCTTTACAGGTCGATGATAGGATCACTCATATATCTGACGGCATCTCGCCCGGATATCATGTATCCTACCTGCCTCTGCACCAGATATCAGTCTAGTCCCAGAATATCTCACATGTAGATCGTGAAGCGCATTTTTCGAAAACTTGAAGGGATGTCCAAGCACCGGCTTGTGGTACCCGAAGAATGATAACTTCGATCTGATAGGATATGCTGATTCTGATTTGGTGTAGATAAATTGAACTGAAAATCAACTACAGTGGGCTGCCAGTTCTTTGGAACACGCTTGGTAACCTGGCAGTGTAAGAAACAAACTACGGTCGCTTTCTCTACTTGTGAAGCTGAGTATATCTCGGCCTCCAGCTGTTGTTCACAGATTCTGTGGATCCAACAACAGATGAGAGACTATGGTTTGCAATTTCTTGACACTCCGTTGTATGTTGATAATAAGGCAGCAATCGACATAACGAAAAATCCAGTTCATCACTCTCGAACAAAACATATCGAAATTCGATACCACTTCATTCGTGATTGCTACGAAAAGAAGTTGGTACGAATTGAGAAAATCCACACCGATGAACAAAAAGCTGATTTTTATACCAAACGTTTTACTCTTTCACGGTTTAAATACTTAATGAGGCTTAATGGTATGAAAAATATTTTGACATTGCAGAAGCAGAGATTGAATATGGATCAGACGATGAGTTCTCGTGATCCTCATTGGTTTGTTACCTTTTAGTATTAGAATTTCTTAAAAACTAAAATACAAAAATATGTTTTTGATTTTAGGGGGAGAAATGAAATGAGAAATACAAAAACATATGAAAAACAAAAAAGTACAAAAATATGAAAAAGACAAATAGAATTTTGTGTCAAAAAGGAAATTATAGTACATCGGTGGACTATCACAATATGCTAAGGTTTTGTAAAGTTGAAAAAGTGATAAACAAGTCTTACTGTGGATGTGTCGATAGGCTTTACACGTTCAGTAATTTGTTTCCGGGATATAAACTAAATTTTACAACTGCTTAAACTTGTGGATTAACATCTCTCGGATATATGGACTTAGTACTCCGAAATTTCGTTTGAGAGATTGCCGCATTCTGAGATATGAGGTCTTTATAGATGATTGATACCTGGGCTATTATACAAGTTCTTCTGATTTTGCGGAAGCAATAGCCTAGAACTTCTATAATATTTTTGCTAAAAACCCAAAACTGCAACAAAATTGAAAGAAATGAAAGATCTAATCAATTGCAGTGCTTAAAAGATTCCTTAATTGGAACACACCTTAAAGTCGAGCCTTCATCTCTTTTTCGATATGGTGGTATTAACCTGAGCTCTCAAGGCTTCGCATAACCCAGATACAGATATCAATTACGCTATACTCACCTGTAAGATGAAATCTAGGGAATCTTGATGCGGGAGTATATTCTAAGATGGGAACCGTAGTTAAGTCAAGTTTCATAATTCTAACTAAGATGTCTTCGAACAATTGAGAAATGTATAAGTGGACAAACATATCAACAATCTAGGTAAACAAGTTTAAAACTTAAAGTCATAAAAAAGGTCAACGGTACTGGTGGTATGTCTCAATAAACTGATATGATCCTTAGACACGAATTCAAAAAAATATGTCTGTAAATATGTTTGTACAGAGCATTATTTGATTTCAGGTTTAAACCCAAAAAGATTTTCAGTGTGTTTTAGCATAAACTTTCGAAAATTCAAAATGATTTTGTTTCTACATTGTTTTCAACAGCCAATGATGGAAAGCGGATCTTCGGAGTTTAGAATGGTGCTAAGTTGTTCGAATCTTGACGACAACGGATTAGGAGCTAATCTGTAAATTCAAAATGCATGAAAAACGATAAAAAGTTCATTAATTTGAAACTTTAAATTTGAAGAAAACATCAGTTTATTCATAACGGGTCAAACCGAGGTCATTAACTTGGACTCAGCAGACAAATCCGTTAACCAAGGTCATTAACTTGGACTTGGTCAATTGAGTGGATTTTCATAACTGGTAAACATGTGAAAGTTCAGGGTTAAAAATGAAAATTTTGAAATGTTTGAAATTGGGCTTAACTGAGTTCGGCCGAAGTTATCAAAAGAAAACTGTTTAATGATATCTTAACTTCGAGCGAAGTTATCGTTTGGTTATGGTTGATTAACAGTCAAGTTCGCCTGAACTTGACTAACTATATAATGTTCAAGTTCACTCAAATCAACATTTCATCTGATATCCTGACTTCGAGCGAACTTAGGCGATTGAGAGAAAAAGTGAAATTGCAAGTTTTGTGTTGTTATTCTGCCCGAATTAAGACCAGTAATAAGTGATTAGCACACTTATTGACATGGCCGAGGTATTAATCGTGCAAAACATCCATGGATTGAACTTGAATGAACAATACTAGACCGAAACCGTAAAAATCTGTAAATCTAGGATGTTTGTAATAAAATTGAATGCTGTAATAGCTTAACAAACATGATAACATCATAATCGAACCATAAAATTGATAAAATGAGTATGTTTGATTGTTGAAGAAGTTTTGGAGAAGACGAGAAGTTTGCCCGAACTTGTTGTTGATTCTTTCATCAATTTCGGGTGAAGGTGTCTAATATTGAATGAAACTTCAAAAAGTAACAAGTTCGCCTGAACTTGTATACATCTGAATAAACTTGTTAATAACACAAGTTCGCCCGAACTTGTGGAAAAATGTCAAAATTTGTTTATATGACATGTTCGGCCAAAGTTGTTGGTTGTTTTGTATTGTTTAACATTCAAGTTCGCCCGAACTTGAGGTTATATGTTGAAAATTGTCACTTTTGCTAATTTGATTGGTTTCTCTGTCCGCAGAATATCAAGCTTTCGTTTAACAAATTCCATAATACTTGTATTTCATTGGACGAGAAGATCTATCCTACGCTGACGGCATTTTTAGAGATCTTAAAGTTTCTGGGCGGGATTCCTATTACAAAGGCGATCACGGATAAGCATGTTGTATATAGATCGCATGTCTAGTTCTTCTGGAACTCAACATCATACGATGAAGCGAACAAAGTAATAAAGTCTTCAGTTCGAGTTGGTACTGAAGATAAGGAATTTCTGATTACTGAAGCTGATATACGAAGGGTTTTAGCGTTCAATGACGATGAAAGTGATCCAATAAGTTTCGACGATGGTTAAGGGTTGTTTCTTCAGAATGGGCTACAAAGGTCACGCAAATGAGCCAACGATGAAGAAAGGCAGTGTTCCTCTACCTTATAAACTTCTAATTCATGTTGTTATTCACCCTTTCAGCCATAGAAAAGCAGGGCTCGACGATATTCAAGATTATATGGCCTGCATGGTTACTGCTTTGATTCTCAACAAGAAATACAACTTCTCGAAAGTGATCTTTAATTTCATGGTAAAGAATATGGAAAGAGACAGGTTGGGATTGTATCCGAGGTTTGTTCAAATGCTAATCGATGAAAAGTTCAAGGATATTGTGAAAGATCCAAATGATATTCTGTATCTAAGCCATATGGATGAAACGACGTTGAAGAAGTTAAAGATATATCAGAAGCAAGACTCTGCTCCTATTGCAAAACCAATTTTTGGAGCTATATCTGATGAATACTATGTTGCGCCACTAGAGAACAAATGGAGGAAAGATGGCAGCGCATATGAAAATAAAGAAGCTACTTTGTTAACAAATTTTAATGAGAAAAGAGGTGATTGGTACATCAAGCGCGTTGTTGTAGTTGAAAAGCAAAAGAGAAAAAGGGCGTCGAAGAAAGTAGAGACTATGTTGATCGACGAGCCTAATGAGAATGTTCGAAATATTGAACGTTCGAGCACCGTAGCTAATGTTGAAAGTCAAGATAAAGACGATGATGTTATTTCTGCAACTTCTAACAAGGATGAAGAATCGTCTGAAGATTCTGCTGATGCTAGATTGAAAGAGGCAGAAAAAGAAAAAGAAGAGGAACGATTGAAAAAACATGGTAAAGATATTTATGTTCTTTCTGATGAAGCTTCTAATGAAGAACGTCCGAAAAAGAAAACAAAGCGCACAAAGTCTAAAGCTGGAGATTCAAAGTAAGCTACAGGCTCTCCGTGCAAACGTGGGAAGAAGAAAGCTCACAGTCACAGATATCTCAGTCAAACAAAGAAAGGATACACAAGAACCTCATGTTTCTAATCTGCAAGAAATCCTTATTATTGAAGCTGTTATCCACCGATTATGTCACACCCCGACTCGCAGCGGAAGACAATTGCAGGGTGCGGCAGACACATGATACTTCCCGATAATTTAAAAACATGATATCACATAAAAAAGGAACCTCGGGTACAACATAGTATTAGTATCATATTACACACCATAAGTTCTAGTACAGTACTACGAGCTATCACAGCTCTTATTCTACCACAGTTCACTAGTAAAGCCATCCACACGCACGTTCCTTACTCCTCTTTAGTTTTATCTGAAATGCATGTTAATTTTAAAAGGGTCAGCTAAACGCTGCATGATTTCTGCTGGTTTAATTGCTGTGTAATAATATGTGTTAACAAGTTTAATTGCACTTGTCATAATCACAATGATGGTCATAGTCATAGTCGTAGATGGAATTACACGAGTATACAAGTGAAACCTTGACTGTTTCTTCCTGGGCCGTGTCATCCCAGACACTCCCGGCCACCGGACCGTGTCACAAAGACACCCCCGGCCCATCAACTGTGTCACGTGCAGTTCAACGCCCCTTAGTAGTTATGCCTAACAACACAACCAATTTAGGACGAGCGCAGTAGCCTAGTGCCGACACACTGTCGTCATGGCACTGGGTTGTTCAAACCGATAGTACTATCCAATGTCCACAGGCTTATGTTAATCACTTGTCTTGCAGAGGGGAGGTAGTTCGTGTGTTAGATAATTCACATCATATATTGGTGCAATTAACACAGTTTCATAATATGCCAATCATCTCAGAAACAGTATCACAGTTTAAAGTGGGAGAGTAAAACTCACTCCCAGATTGGTGTAATTAACACAGTTTGTAACATGCAAGTCCCTAGATAACTATAAAATCATTTAAAAGTGGAGAAGTGAAACTCACAGTGCAAGTAGTGGTCTCAACACACCAGTGATCAAGCAACTGGATCAACTTTAATACCAAACATGCAAGTATGGACTTAAATCAGTATCTAAGTTGGTAATGGTTATAACTTGGATTTGGTCAGGACTTTTTACTCTGGATTGAGTCTATCGGACACGGTATGGTGATGGACGTCAGGGTAGAATTAGTTTTCAGTTTGGCTTCCGGACCCCGTTTTGCGTGCCAGCCAAAGTCAGTAGTTTGACGTGTTCGGATAATGGTACGGGAATACCAATAATGCCAACACGTGGTTATTTAAAAATATTTAACTTTTCATCAAGGGAGATTGAGTGTTTGGGGAGTCTAGGTTGCCCAAATTTGAGTGTTTGGCGTTTCTTCCGATTCCAAGCGTTTATCTTGCTCCTAGAAGTGTGTGAAGGCTATATTCAGTACCTACACATCAAGTACAATCCAAATATGCTAGAACTTAGGTCAATCAAGCTTTATTTCATTGTATTTCGGTTAATCGAATAGTTAAGCGATTTTTGTCCAATAAGAGTTGATTAGGGTATCAAACCCCAAAGATTGTGATCATGGCTGCCATATAACACCAGGTAAACACCAAGGTATTCTTATTCAGCCCCTAAACATGTTTAAACTTCCAAAAATCTCGGATAATGAGTTTTCCGGCTAGAAATAGCGTTTAATCAAGAAAACTCAATCAAAACCACTTAGAACTTGAAGAATACCTTTGATTTGGAGTTGTTAAGGGTGTAATCAGCTGAGATTTACGTGTATTATGGCAGATTTCATGGAGAAAAGGTGAAATTTTTGGTGAAAATGGATGAAAATAAATGAAAAAAAGAAAAAAAAATTATTTATACATGGGGGGTGTGGTGGTGGTTTGGGAGGTGGGTCCCAAGGGGACGCCTCGTGCTTCGGTTGGCGTGACAAAAGATGATGTTTGTCTTCCGTTTTCGGGTCCCGGACGCGTCTCCAATTTCGAAGCGGGCTCCGTTTTATGCGTTCTTAGTGTTAAAAGACTCGGTTATGCACGGAACGAAGGCGTCTCCCTAACTGGGAGCTGCTTCGTTTTGCGTGCCCGGACTTTGATTATTTTCAAACCTTATGTCACAGTCTATGGCACAAAACTAAGTTGTTTCTGGAACTCGGAATCTTAAATGATACTACCGATAACCTAATAATCAACGTAAAATGTTTAATGCACTGTTAAACGTCAAGTCTCCGTTTAACACGTTATTCAAGGCTGCCAACCTCGCATCGTTGGTGCTTAGAGTGTCATGTTAACCATGACGTGCTGTCGGATTCCTCCGAGATATAACATATATGGTTTCGCACAAAACACAAGTCATGCAACTTCACAAGGTTTACACACAATTAATGTTTCAATCATGCTTTAAGTTTAGGACCAATTAAGGTGTACCTGGTTTCGTCTGGGTATCACAGTCTCCCCTGGTTTAAGAAGTTTCATCCCAGAAATTTACCATGTCTAGCTAGGGGAAAAGCTGAGGATATTTTCTACGGAATTCATCCTTCTGTTCCTAGGTATATTCAGGTCCTTGTTTCGAGTTCCATTGTACTTTAACCAGTGAAATCTTGTTATGCCTTAATTGTTGGACCCTACCATCAACTATTTCCACCGGCTCTTCCACAAAGTGGAGTTTATCATCAACGTGGATGTCTTCCAATGGTATCTGAGTGGCCTCGTCCGAAAGGCACTTCTTCAAGTTTGAAATGTGGAAGATATTATGAATGGCACTAAACTTGGTTGGTAGCTTTAACGATATGCTACGGGACCTACTTTTTCTAGTATCTCGTAGGGTCCAATGTATCACGGGGCTAACTTTCCGGTCTTTCCAAATCTGATAACGCCTTTCCATGGCGATACCTTTAATAATACTCGTTCGCCCACTTTGAACTATAGTGGTTTCCGACGTATATCAGCCCAACTCTTTTGTGGACTTTGAGCGGCTTTTAGACGATTCCGAATCTGATGGACCTTATTGGTGGTTTCCTGAACTAGTTCAGAACCCGTCAGTTGAGTGTCACCCACTTCGGCCCAACAAAGTGGGGATCGGCACTTTCGACCATAGAGGGCCTCATAGGGGGCTGCCTGAATGCTACTATGGTAACTATTGTTAAACAAGAATTCGACGAGTGGGAGATGCTTGTCCCAGCTTCCTCCAAAGTCTAATACACAAGCACGAAGCAAGTCCTCTAGTGTCTGAATCGTGCACTCTGATTGGCCATCGGTTTGGGGGTTGTAAGCAGTACTCAAATCGATTCGCGTCCCCAATGCTTCTTGTAGTTTCTGCCAGTACCGCGAGGTAAAATGGTTGTCTCGGTCGGAAATAATAGCAATCGGGACACCATGTCTAGCTACTATCTCATTAGTGTAGATTTCGGCCAACTGGGTCTTATAGGTAGTGCGGATCGGGATAAAATGTGCGGATTTGGTCAATCGATCTATGATTACCCAGATCGCATCATGACCACGACGCGTTTTCAGAAGATGGGTCACGAAATCCATCGTGATTTGTTCCCACTTCAACTGAGGTATTTCGGGTTGTTGCAACATCCCCGAGGGTTTCTGATACTCAGCCTTGACTCGCGCACAAGTCAAGCATTGGCTCACGTATTCGGCCACGTCCTTTTTTCATTCCCGGCCACCAATAAAACTCTTTCAGGTCGATTTATGAGCCTCGTCCATTATTAATTGTCTCAGCTCCGAACTTTCAGGAATCCACACTCGATTCTTAAAGTACAACACCTCGTCAATTTTTCTCACAGAACTTTTCTCGTTCCTGTGCAATCCTTCACGGGGTAACTGGCTTTCTTTCAGGGCTTGCATCTGCGCATTCCAGATTTGATTTATCAAACATGTCTGCATGATCATTCCCAAGGCTCTCACTCGAAGGGGCTTAATTCGATCCTTCCTACATAGCGCATCTGCTACCACATTAGCTCTCCCCGGGTGGTAGTTTATCTCACAATCATAATCATTTAACAATTCCACCCATCTGCGCTGCCTCATGTTTAAGTGTTTTTGGTCGAAGATATGTTGGAGGCTTTTGTGATCGGTATATATAGTACACTTGGTACCATATAAATAATATCTCCAAATCTTTAATGCGAATATAACTGCTCCTAGTTCCAGGTCATGGGTCGTGTGGTTCTTTCATGCACCTTCAGTTGTCTAGAAGCGTACGCGATAACTTTATTCCTTTGCATAAGGACGCATCCAAGCCCTTGTCGCGATGCATCACAATATACGACAAAGTCGTCATTGCCTTCGGGTAACGTCAAGATTAGGGCCTCACATAACTTTTTCTTTAATAGCTGGAACGCTGTTTCCTGGTCTTCACCCCATTCATAGTTCCTATCCTTCTGCGTCAATGCGGTCAGCGATTGCGCGATACTAGAGAAATTTTCGATGAAGCGACGGTAATACCCTGCCACTCCCAAGAATTGGCGTATTTCTTTTGGAGATTTCGGCGCTGGCCAATTCTTAATTGCTTCAATCTTGCTCGGGTCCACGTGGATTCCGTACTAATCCACCACATACCCTAGAAATTGTACGGCTTGTAATCAAAAGTCGCACTTAGACAACTTAGCGTATAGTTGTTCGGTTCGTAGTATCTCCAAGATAGCACGTAAATGATGCTCGTGCTCGTCCTTGCTCTTGGAGTAGATCAAGATATCGTCAATGAAGACGATGACAAATTTGTCAAGGTATGGCTTACATACCCTGTTCATGAGGTCCATGAACACCGCGGGTGCGTTGGTTAACCCAAAGGGCATAACTAGGAACTCATAGTGGCCATAACGAGTTCGAAACGTTATCTCAGGAATATCGTCCTCTTGGACCTTCACTTGATGGTAACCTGACCAAAGATCTATCTTAGAAAAGTATCAGGCTCCTTGCAGCTGATCAAAGAGATCATCGATTCTCGGAAGAGGGTACCGATTCTTGATAGTGACTTTATTCAATTACCTGTAGTCGGTGCACATTCGGAAGCTACCGTCCTTCTTCTTTACAAACAGAACGGGGGCTCCCCAGGGGATAATAACTAGGACGAATGAAACCACGATCAAGTAACTCCTGCAGCTGCGTTGATAGCTCTTACATCTCAGACGGTGCAAGACGATATGGAGCCTTGGCAACTGGTGCCGTTCCTGGTATTAAGTCGATGCGAAACTCGACTTGCCGATTGGGAGGCAATCCGAGCAATTCCTCCGGGAACACATCAGGGTATTCACATACTATCGGGATGTCTTCAATACGTTTCTCGGCTGGTTCCTCAATCGTGACGCTGGCCAAAAACACGTCAAATCCTTATCGTATACACTTCAACGCCTTAAGGTGAGATATAAGGTTCAACGTGGCGCCTAACTTCTCTCCTTGTATCATAATTGCATCCGTGGGGGATAAAGGAATCTTCACAACCTTTTGTTCACATAAACCTCCGCACGATGGTTGGACAACCAGTCATTCCTACGACAATATCAAAACTACCCAATTCTATTGGTAAAAGGTTTGTAGTAAACTGGTAACCATTAAGGGTTATAGAGCAATTAACAATAAGTTGGTGACTGGTAATTTGTTTCCCGCTGGAAAGTTCAACGATATAGGGTTGTTTCAGGTCAGTAGCAGGCATATTCAAGAGTGGTAAAAATGCAAACGACACATAACTTCTATCGGCTCCTTATTAAATAACACTGAAGCAAATTGATTGGAAACGAGGAACGTACCTGAAACCACATTGGGATCCTGGCGTGCGTCACCAGGTCCCATGACAAAGGCACGACCTCGAGCTGCATTCGAGGTAGATGCTTGGTTATGTGTGCTCCTTCCTGCCACCTGCTGGGCTAACTTCGGACAACTATTACGAAAATGCTTCGTGCTGCCACATCCAAAGCATGTACGGGGGTAGGTAAACTGTGGTGCTGGTTGTTGAGGTCGCTGCGGAAGAGGTTGAGGCCTACGAGGTTGAAAACAGGTTGGTTTGGGATTGGGTTCCATGGGCACCCTACAGTCCCGGGCAAAATGCCCATCTCGATGACACCTCAAGCATTTCACTGCTCGACACATTCCCGTGTGGTGGGAAGCGCACTTGTTGCACTTTGGTGCCTTTCCTTTGTAGCCATCAGAGTTACCCACGGGGGTAGTCATGGCGTAGTTCTGGCTCTTATTTCTCCCCCTCTTCGGTGTTGTTGCCATTGCGTGACTACTCTCTAGGGCCTCCCACTTGTTCCCAGCCTGCTCTCTTACGCCTAACCATGTCATATGTAACAGTACCTGACCTGGCTACCACCTCGTGCATGGTTCGATATTCCACCGAGTTAATGATACTCCTCACTTCTGGGGCAAGTCCCCAGATATACCTTTCAATCCTCTTGGATTCCGGTCGGACCATGTCTGGCAATATACGCGCCAGTTCATTGAAGCGGTTGGTATAACCTCCATGATCAGCACCTTGCATCTTCAGGTTCCAGAACTCATGTTTTAGCTTCTGAATTTCATGAGTTGGGAAAAACCTTTCACTCATCAGTATCTTGAGATCATCCCAAGTCATAGCATTAATCGCGTCCTGTCCGCGAGTTTGAACAATAGTGTTCCACCAGTTTAAAGCATGGTCGATAAAGGTACAAGTTGTATACTTAACTGCGCAATTACAAGGAAAATTACTTATGTTAAGTACCGATTCCGACTTCTCGACCCATTTCACAAACCCATTTGGTCCTTCAGTCCCATTAAATCCCATCGGTTTGCATTCTATGAAATGCTTATATGTGCAAACCGGCCTACCGTTATTCTGCTTATCGTTCTGACCTACGGGTCCTGGTTGCGGGTTCGGTTGCGGGTTAGCATTAATACTGGCGCTAACCTGCGCCACAATTGTGGGAATAACAGCCTGGAGTTGTTGCGCTATCATTTGCGCAATATCTGCCTCAGTCATATGTAGTGCGCGTTTTGGGGCCATTATATTATAAACAATAGATGTCTAGGTATCAATATCACGTATCCAGTTAACACATATCACATATTCGGCTAAAACATATTAAACACTTCATCACACACATGAATCCACAGCACAAATAGTCAAAAGCATCGTCATACATATATGTAATGTCATCATCATACAAGTGTCAAAATTTGCACATAGACTTAACCCATAAGGGCCAGTGCTTAAATGTGCTGTCAAAATATGTCACCAAAGTGACGTACAGACTCGATGCAACAAGACTACTAACTAGGAAATCGTGAAAACACTATGACTGCATCACTACCTCGACATGGGTATAACCCAGTGCTTTGTAGGATGTACAAAAGATACATCACCTCTATCTACATAAAAAAAACCATACTTGGAACGCCACATCCACCATGCCAACCCTCCAAGACCTGCAACCAACCCTACAATGGCACCAATACATTTGTATACCAATGTACAGAATGACCCTGCTCATGATGAACATACCCCATACCATGCTGTAAGGCGATGATCGCCTGCTTTAAAACAATCAAGTAGTTTCCCATCGACCTCCTCTGCTGCTCATCCTCATCCCGTGCCATCCGTAATAATGAAATCTGCTCACACAGAAATCCCATCAAGCTGCTCTCGGTGATGGGAGCAGGCACCTCCTGAGGAGGAACAGGTATACTCCAAACGGGTGGGGAAGGCCACCTCGCTCCTAAGTGTGAAACAGGGAAGGGTCCTCCCGGGGTGGTGTCAGAAACGGGCAGTAAAATGTTGTTGGGTCCCTATAGGTACGGGTGTCGGACGAATAGGGGAAACGGACGGTGTGAACACAAGTACAGGCATAAGTACCCTCCGACGAGCCGTCTGTCGGAGGCCAAAGGTGGGTATCTCAAGAGGGCTAGATGAGGAGGGTGAATAAGTACTCGGAGTGGAAGGAGTATAAAGGTCAGGCAGTGTCTCTGGTGACGGTAAGCGGGGTGCTTCCGGCTCCCACTCCTAGTGCCCCGTGGCGGGAGTAGGGCTCCGAGGAATAGGTCCTACTGGTATGGCAACATCCGGGGTATGACTATGCTCTGAGGAGCTAGTCGGGTGATGAGGGGGGGAACGGTAGGCGCTCGAGGCCTCTCCCTCGCGCCCAGTACGAAGTCTGGGTGGGTACGGACCATAACAATAACCAGAAGGATCTGGCGAGTAGCTCGATGTCAAAAGGGGTGTTAGCGAATCCTCCTCAGGATCGGCTTCCATATGCAAAGTACTCTGGTGACTCGAACGATGCGACATGCTACCTGAAAAAAAAAGAAAACCACACACAACGCTGATTTGATCGACCAAAATACTGAACTCAACATGCCACAAATATACACATAAGCGCGTATTGCACACAGTTATGATTTTTAAGATTTATAAAAAAAATTATTTGCAGTTGGTAACGTTAATAGACGGATGTCCGTCCTATCTGAATAACGTTCCCAGAATCCCCAAGTGTGAGCTTTATGGTGTCCGGACCACAATAATTTATTTGCCCCACCAGGGCTTCCTGGTAATAGCCATACTACTCAGTTTCTAGAGGTTCTCAGCGTGTGGAGACTAACTTAGGATTATAGTCTGGGTCCTTTAGAGATACCTAGTTTGCTATAACTGAAGGCTCTGATACCATCTTATGTCACACCCCGACTCGCAGCGGAAGACAATTGTAGGGTGTGGCAGACACATGGTACTTCCCAATAATTTAAAACATGAGATCACATAAAAAGGGAACGTTGGTTACAACATACTATTAGTATCATATTACACACCATAAGCTCAAGTACAGTACTACGAGCTATCACAACTCTTATTCTGCCACAGTTCACTACTAAAGCCATCCACACGCACGTTCCTTACTCCTCTTTAGTTTTACATGAAATGCATGTTAGTTTTAAAAGGGTCAACTAAACGCTGTGTGAGTTCCACTTGTTTAATTGTTGTGTAATAATATGTGCTAACAAGTTTAATTGCACTGGTCATAATCACAATGACGGTCACAGTCATAGTCGCAGATGGAATTAGACGAGTATACAAGTGAAACCTTGACTGTTTCTCCCTGGGCCGTGTCATCCCAGACCCTCCTGGCCACCGGACCTGTCACGAAGACACTCCCGGCCCATCAACTACGTCACATGCCGTTCAACGCTCGTTAGTAGTTATGCCTAACAACACAACCAATTTAGGACGAGTGCAGTAGCCTAGTGCCAACACACTGTCAGTCGTGGCACTCGGTTTGTCAAACCGATAGTACTATCCAATGTCCACAGGCTTACATTAATCACTTGTCTTGCAGAGGGGAGGTAGTTCGTGTGTTAGATAATTCACATCATATATTGGCGCAGTTAACATAGTTTCATAATATGCCAATCATCTCAAAAACTGTGTCACAGTTTAAAAGTGGGAGAGTAAAAGTCACTCCCAGATTGGTGTAATCAACACAGTTTGTAACATGCAAGTCCCCAGAAAACAATAAAATCATATAAAAGTGGGGAAGTGAAACTCACAATGCAAATAGTGGTCTCAACACACGAGTGATCAAGCAACTGGATCAAATTTAATACCACACATGCAAGTATGGACTGATGAGTATCTAAGTTGGTAATGGTTATAACTTGGATTTGGTCAGGAGTTTTTACTCCGGATTGAGTCTATAGGACACTGGTATGGTGATGGACGTCAGGGTACTATTAGTTTTCAGTTGGCTTCCGGGCCAAGTTTCGCGTGCCAGCCAAAGTCAGTAGTTTAACGTGTTCGGATAATGGTATGGGAATACCAATAATGCAAACACGTGGTTATTTATGAATGATTAACTTTTCATCAAGGGAGGTTAAGTGTTTGGGGAGTCTAGGTTGCCCAAATTTGAGTTTCCATTTTCACCGTCGGGAATTCTCCCGAACTGCCTTAGGACTCACCTATAGTGCCCAATTTGCGCGGGAATCTCCCGGAATACTCCCGGTGTTCCAATTATATTATTTGTCGGGTTGGGTCTGTTTCCAGTTCCAGCAGGTTCGTTATACGGTAATCTGCCGAAATTGATTTAAAATAATCTATTTTTAATTCCATAAATTCCCATTTAATCTATAATTTAAATAAAAATCTGTAAATTTTTATATAACTTAGTAAAAATCTGTAGATTTTGGTAAAACTTTCTGGGAATTTATTTTGGAATTTTACTTATTTAAATAAATTATTTATAAAACTATTTTTAACAACATAATTAAAATTAAATACCATCGTTAGTTCAAAAATTCCCAAAAAATTCCAGAACACCCTTTACATGTCCAGGAACTCCTCACAAAATTTAGAGATTTTCCGATTTGTTTCCGTGCGTTCCCGACTACCGAAACTTGCAAAAACGTGGATTTTTAACCCAAATCAAAACTAAACCAATGGATTCCGAATTTTCCCAGAGCATTCTCCATATGGTTCTTAGCGTCTCTGTAAAATTTGGTGATTTATTGAATTTGTTTGCTAATTTGTCCGAATTTCTTTCTGTAAAATAGTAAAAAATTCACCAAAAATCGTAGCAAATTCCAAAAATTCTAAACTTTTACGTGGACCTTCCTGACAGTACCCTACATCATCACACCACATTTCAGCTCAATACAAGCATCACGGACCAACTTATAAGCAAAACAATTTTATGCATAGCCTAGATTCGGCTCTCGGATGTTATACCTAGCGATTCTTCCGATTCCAAGCTTTATCTTGCTCCCAGAAGTGTGTGAAGGCTATATTCAGTACCTACACATCAATTACAATCCAAATATGCTAGAACTTAGGTCAATCAAGCTTTATTTCATTGTTTTTCGGTTAATCGAATAGTTAAGTGATTTTTATCGAATAAGAGTTGATTAGGGTATCAAACCCCAAAGATTTGTGATCATGGCTGCCATATAACACCAGGTAAATACCAAAGGTGTTCTTATTCAGCCCCTAAACATGTTTAAACTTCCAAAAATCTCGGATTAAAATGAGTTTTTCGGCTAGAAATCGCATTTAATCAAGAAAACTCAATCAAAACCATTTAGAACTTGAAGAATACCTTTTATTTGGAGTTTTTAAGGGTGTAATCAGCTGAGATTTAGGTGTGTTATGACAGATTTCATGGAGAAAAGGTGAAATTTTTGGTGAAAATGGATGAAAATAAATGAAAAAAAGAAAAAAAAAATTATTTATAAATGGGGGGTGTGGTGGCGGTTTGGGAGGTGGGTCCCAAGGATGATGTTTATCTTCTGTTGGCGTGACAAAAGATGATGTTTATCTTCCGTTTTCGGTTCCCGGACGTGTCCCCGATTTGCGAAACGGGCTCCGTTTTGCGCGTTCTTAGTGTCAAAAGACCCGGTTTTAAAAACTGAGCATAACCGTCTCGAAATTCAAGCATGGTTACGTTTTAATCTAAAATTCTCGTTGACGTTCGTTTAAGTGTTTTTAAGCTTGATCGATCAATCCTTGCACATTTGGTTGCTTAATGTTATGCCCGAAACGAAGGCGTCTCCCTAACCGGGAGCTGCTTCGTTTTACGTGCCCGGTCTTTGATTATTTTCAAACCTTACATAGTCTGGAACTCGGAATCTTAAATAATGCTACCGATAACTTAATAATCAACGTCCAAAGTTTAATGCGCTGTTAAACGTCAAGTCTCCATTTAACACGTTGGTCAAGGCTAAGGACGCCAACCTCGCATCGTTGGTCCTTAGTAGTGGCATGTTAACCATGACATGCTCTCGGATTCCTCGGAGATATAATATATATGGTTTCGCACAACACACAAGTCATGCAACTTCACAAGGTTTACACGCAATTAATGTTTTAATCATGCTTTAAATTTAGGACCAATAAAGGTGTACCTGGTTTCGTCATGGGTATCACAGATTACTACAACTGAAGAGCCACCAACTGTTACTATTGAAGTTCCTGTTCAAAGTACGCCTATTTCAAGTCCAAAAGTTGTTGCAAATGGTACTCCAAAAGCTACTTCTCAGAAATCAAGACAATCAACTCCTCAGAGAGCAAGGGCTGATGAATTCAAAGATGCTTTTGGTGATATTCCAGATAACATTACACATCCTATCACAGCTAAAGATCTTTCAAATTGGTTTCAGGATACTCCGATGGATATGTTAGAAAAGAGAATCAAATCTTTGGAAGAAAAATTGAAACAGAATGAAGCCGAGAAAGCTGACCTTGAAAAGAAAGTAAAGCAGGGCGATGTTGAGAAAGAAATTCTGCAGGATAAAGTGAAGTTTCTTGAAGATGATCGAGGCTACATGAAAGCCATGGTTGAAAGCTTAAGTGCTGCTAATGCAAAGCTAGAGAAAGAGATAGCAGAATTGAGATCTGAACGTGATATGAATGATAGAAGGTTTGCAAGGCTGCAGAAAGTTCTAACTAACTGCTTGGGCATCGAATTCAAAGCAGAATATGATCGGCTTGATGTTCAGGAAGCAAAAGAGAAAGCTGAAAAAGAGTTGATAGAACAGGGCAAAGGTAAAGGGGTGATTGATGGTGTTCCTAAACCAATAGAGGAGCCAGTGATAGAAAAGATTGTTGAATCAGAGAAAGCCCCCGAATCAGAGATTGTGATTGAAGATGTTCCTGAACAGAATGTTGAATCAGTGAAAGCGTCTGAGTTAGAGAAAGATGACAACAAGGAAGATAGAGATGAAAACAACGACGACCCTGCTGGTGACGATACTAAAGATGATTCAAATCATGATGGTGATGATAATGATGATCGGGGGGCGTTGCTTTAAAAGGTTATTCTGTGAAAGTACATTTAGAGTTTGATTTCGAATCCCTAATCATTGATGATGCTAACATAGAGGATGAACCAAGTAAGGAGGAGTCTACAGAGCAGACTGGGCCACAAGATGTTGATACTTATGAAGTGATTATTGCTATGCCTGTTGCTGCTGTACGCGAAAAGCATTTGATGATTATGTTGGAACCTAGTATCAAAGAGGGGGAGTTTGTTCATGATTACACTAAGGAAGAATTGGCCAGAATGTTTGAGGTTGACGCTTATTCGTTTGAGTTCGATTTCGAAGAAGAATTGGTGAACATAAAGACACTTGAACCGAAAGAATATGTCTACAAACGTGGCTGAAGCTAATGATTACGACCGTGTTATATTTGAAGATTCGGATGATGATGAAACAGAGAAGTATTCTAATCTGAACACTGACAAATTTCCAACGATTGAAGAGTTGATGAGCCAGATAGATGTGGATTTGTTGAAACAGAAAATAGATGGAGTTGTGAAAGATGGCAACATTCCCAAACGTTATACTAAAGAGCAGATAGCTGAAGCTAAGAGGTCATGGTTTAAAGAAATGTCGAAAGAAAGAAAATTCAAACGACCACTAGTGTTCTTCACACGTGACAAAGATGTATCTCTGGGTGACATTCTGAGTTAGGGATGGATTCGAGAACTTGATGTGCACGCTATTAAAGAGAGTTTGGGGTTCAGTATTTGAGATATCTTGCAGACATAAAGACATTGCCATTCTGGGATGTTGAAGAGTTGGTGCAAACGTGAAATATAAGTCTACAGATGAAATTCAATGAACAAAGGATCTAGAGGGTGATAAAGTTTGAAGCATCAAGAGGTTTCGAGTTGTGCAAGCCGTTTATTCCTAAACGTAGAGTAAAGATTAACAAGAAAATAGGAGAGAAGGATGTTACGCTAGTGATGAAGCGTCCACGAGCAATGAAAAATATGCCACTAAAGCCCATCGAACGAGATTTTCATCCTTACTTCTTGTGGTGGCAAACGGATCTAGAGACATGTGAAGCAGTGATTGTGTTGCATGCTGATGAGACATTGGATATTACGAAGGAAAAGGATCCAGAACCGATTAAACGAAGAAGGATTTGGGGGCTGTGGAGAACGATACGAATACTAGACCCGATGTGGCTAGTTAACTGTTCAGAGGAAGATGTAAAATGCTTGTTCTTCAACAAGATATGCTTTGACAAGCGTGAAGAAGTCAAGCGAAGCAATACCAAGGTGTGATTAATGTTTGCTATACACTTGGTATTAATTCAGGTCATATGTGGGAATCCAGATGGAGAGAGTTAGAGAAAGAAGAGTTCTTAAAGGAAGAAAAGCGTCTTGAAAAGATACACGAAAGGGGTAGAGAGGCGAGGATTAGAAGGTTTCAGTTTATGAAGTGGGCGTCTCCTACTGACGAAACGCCTATTCCTAAGCAAGAGAGACGTCGAAAGTCGTACAAGAACTTCTTCGGAATATGTTAAAGATTGAAGACTGATCAAGACACTGCGACAATATCCATGGGGGAGTTTGTTGATGCATAATGTCTATTGTCTAGGTTTTGGATCGAGTCTGTATGTTTAGAGCTTGAAATGTTTGATTTTGTAATGTATTTATAAGTTTGGACACAAGTTCGGCCGAACTT
Source organism: Scalesia atractyloides (assembly GCA_947069175.1). NCBI lineage: Eukaryota > Viridiplantae > Streptophyta > Magnoliopsida > Asterales > Asteraceae > Scalesia > Scalesia atractyloides. The sequence goes on along the minus strand of CAMTDV010000030.1, from coordinate 24,660,455 downwards.
GTGTGTGTGGATGATCAAGTTCGCCCGAAGTTGATCGATCCAACACCACTTTTCGCCCGAACTTGTATGCCTATATATAGATAGTAATGGGTCTCTCATTGTAAGAACTTTGCGACATTGATGGCGAAGCTCTGTGTGTTTAGAAACTTGATGTATATGATTTGGACATGAATAAACAGACATTTAAACAGTAGACTTTTGTATTTGATTAATATGTGATATAATTTCCGCTTATATTGGACATTAGATAAAAATTAGGTTTCTTGACATTGGAGGATCGGTCCTAACATCTTGCTTTGTCCCCCAATCCCTACATGGCATACATTAGTTCAGGAATATTTACAGAAAAACAATATTCTGAAAGTTCAGGATATTGTTCTCCATCCTCATCCGCAAAAGCATTCACTCTTTTGTTATCATTTTTAGCATATGGCTTTGATCGGTATTGCTTATATGAGGATTCCGACTTCCGGTTCATTGACTCATATGTTGAGGATGTGTTCATCTTTTCCTGCATTTTCTTGTCATCTTCTAGCCTTATATATCTCAAAGCCCTATTTCGGGCTTCATCCAGATTCCGGCAAGGATTCATTACAAGGTCTTGGTAAAATTGAGAATCCTTCTGTAACCCCATTTTGAACGCTTGTACTAGCGTGGCAACATCAAGGTTCGGGATATCAAGAGATTTTCTACTAAATTTGTTAACATAATCCCTCAGGGATTCTCTACTAAATTTGTTAAGATAATCCCTCAGGGATTCTCAAAGCTCATTCTACAAGAAGATTTACTGTTAAATAAGTTAACTTAATTAGCAAAAGACGTAATAGAATAAGGTGGAACATTTAGAAGCCATTTTAAAGCTGATCCTGTCAAAGTGGAACCAAAGCCTTTGCATAAGCATGCCTCTTTGAGGTCTGGCGAGATTGTATTCACTTTCATCCTTTCCCTTTACTGGGCAATATGCTCCTCAAGATCCATCGTTCAATCACATAACTTCATGTTGGGAGTTTGGAATCTCTTTGGGATTTCTTTATCACAAATAGGGTGAGCAAAGTAGATATGTTATGACTATCCTAGGATACTTCTGGTATAGGCTACTATCCCAGGCACACTTCATATCATATCCTTCTACTTTTGAAGTTCTCTAGTTAATGCTGATGTTACAACTACATCCTGCAATGAGTCAATATTATTAGTGGCAAGGATACTGGTGTTAATAGATGTGTTACCAGCCTGGCGATTATGGCCATACCCCAGGCCATATCCTGGATCCCTCTCAACCGATATCCTGGCAGTTGGGGATATTTCCAACATATTACTACGGGAACGACACAGTATTATCCTTGATTGTGTTCTGTGAATGCTGCAAAACTAAATTTCAACATCCTGGGATGTAGAGGAGTAGCTATATCCTAAGTAGGTTTCTTGGAGTTTGACTTCAAGAGTTATATCTCCTTCATTATACCAGGTTGGTTTCCTGTTGCTTTTTCATTTGATCTTGTACGCTGCCAAACAAAGACAAAATCTTATCATTAGAAGCAAAGACAAGAGTTCTCCCTGAAACTCCGGATCTGGAAGCATTCTGAGCAACACAAGTGTCTCGAGTTGTTTGGATTTCATTTTTCCTTTGGAAAGTTTGAACTTGTGGAGGAAGCAATGAACCAATCGCAGCAGAGGTTGTAGCAGGCATCAAAGCATCACAGACCAAGTTATAACAGACCAAGTTATAAGCAAAACAATTTTTTGCCTAGCCTAGATTCGGTTCCCGGATGTTATACCTAGCGATTCTTCAGATTCCAAGCGTTTATCTTGCTCCCAGAAGTGTGTGAAGGCTATATTCACTACCTACACATCAAGTACAATCCAAATATGCTAGAACTTAGGTCAATCAAGCTTTATTTCATTGTTTTTCGGTTAATCGAATAGTTAAGCGATATTTGTCGAATAAGAGTTGATTAGGGTTTCAAACCTCAAAGATTTGTGATCATGGCTGCCATATAACACCAGGTAAATACCAAGGTGTTCTTATTCAGCCCCTAAACATGTTTAAACTTCCAAAAATCTCGGATTAAAATGAGTTTTTCGGCTAGAAATCACGTATAATAAAAACAACTCAATCAAAACCACTTAGAACTTGAAGAATACCTTTGATTTGGAGGTGTTAAGGGTGTAATCAGCTGAGATTTAGGTGAGTTGTGGCAGATTTCATGGAGATAAGGTGAAATTTTTGGCGAAAATGGATGAAAATAAATGAAAAAAAAAAAATTATTTATACATGGGGGGTGTGGTGGTGGTTTGGAAGGTGGGTCCCAAGGGGACACCTCGTGCTTCGGTTGGCGTGACAAAAGATGATGTTTATCCTCCGTTTTCGGGTCCCGGACGCGTCTCCGATTTGCGAAACGGGCTCCGCTTTGCGCGTTCTTAGTGTCAAAAGACTCGGTTTTAAAAACTGAGCAACCGTCTCGAAATCCAAGCATGGTTACGTTTTAATCATAAAAGTCTCGTTTGACATTCGTTTAAGTGTTTTTAAGCTTGATCGATCATTCCTTGCACGTTTGGTTGCCTTATGTTATGCTCGAAACGAAAGCGTCTCCCCAACCGGGAGCTGCTTCGTTTGCGTGCCATGGATTTGATTATTTTCAAACCTTATGTCACAGTCTATGGCACAAAACTAAGTTGTTTCTGGAACTCGGAATCTTAAATAATGCTACTGATAACATAATAATCAATGTCAAAGGTTTAATGCGGTGTTAAACTTCAAGTCTCCGTTTAACACATTGTTCAGGCTAAGGACGCCAACCTTGCATCGTTGGTTACGTTTTAATCATAAAAGTCTCGTTTGACATTCTTTTAAGTGTTTTTAAGCTTTATCGATCATTCCTTGCACATTTGGTTGCCTTATGTTATGCTCGAAACGAAAGCGTCTCCCCAACCGGGAGCTGCTTCGTTTGCGTGCCGTGGATTTGATTATTTTCAAACCTTATGTCACAGTCTATGGCACAAAACTAAGTAGTTTCTGGAACTCGGAATCTTAAATAATGTTACTGATAACATAATAATCAACGTCAAAGGTTTAATGCGGTGTTAAACTTCAAGTCTCCGTTTAACACATTGTTTAGGCTAAGGACGCCAACCTTGCTTCGTTGGTCCTTAGTAGTGTCATGTTAACCATGACGTGCTCTCTGATTCCTCCGAGATATAACATATATGGTTTCACACAACACACAAGTCATGCAACTTCACAAGGTTTACACGCAATTAATGCTTTAATCATGCTTTAAGTTTAGGACCAATTAAGGTGTACCTGGTTTGGTCATGGGTATCACAGATTACTACAACTGACGAGCCACCAACTGTTACTATTGAAGTTCCTATTTAGAGTACATGTATTTTAAGTCCAAAAAGTTGTTGCAAAGGGTACTCCAAAAGCTACTTCTCAGAAATCAAGACAATCAACTCCTCAGAGAGCAAGGGCTAATGAATTCAAAGATGCTTTTGGTGATATTTCAGATAACATTACACATCCTATCACAGCCGAAGATCTTTCAAATTGGTTTCAAGATACTCCGATGGATATGTTAGAAAAGAGAATCAAATCTTTGGAAGAAAAACTGAAACATAATGAAGCCGAGAAAGCAGATCTCGAAAAGAAAGTATAGCAGAGCGATGTTGAGAAAGAAATTCTACAGGATAAAGTGAAGTTTCTTGAAGCTGATCGAAGCTACATGAAAGCCATAGTTGAAAGCTTAAGTGCTGCTAATGCAAAGCTAGAGAAAGAGATAGCAGAATTGAGATCTGAACGTGATATGAATGACAGAAGGTTTGCAAGGCTGCAGAAAGTTCTAACTAACAGGTTGGGCATCGACTTCAAGGCAGAATATGATCGGCTTGATGTTCAAGAAGCAAAAGAGAAAGCTGAAAAAGAGTTGATAGAACAGGGCAAAGGTAAAGAGGTGATTGATGGTGTTCCTAAACCAATAGAGGAGCCAGTGATAGAAAAGATTGTTGAATCAGAGAAAGCTCCTGAATCAGAGACTATTACTGAAGATGTTCCTGAACATAATGTTGAATCAGTGAAAGCGTTTGAGATAGAGAAAGATGAGACTAGGAAGATAATGATGAAAATGACGACGACCCTGTTGGTGACGATACTATAGATGATTCAAATCATGATGGTGATGATAATGATGATAGGGGGCGTTGGTTTAAAAGTAGATTCTACGAAAGTAAATTTAGAGTTTGATTTCGAATCCCTAATCCACGATGATGCTAAGATGGAGGATGAACCAAGTAAGGAGGAGTCTACAGAGCAGACAGGGCCACAAGATGTTGATACTTCTGAAGCGATTATTGCTATGCCTGTTGCTGCTATACACGAAAAGCCTTTGATGATTATGTTGGAACCTAGTATCGAAGAGGGGGATTTGTTCATGATTATACTAAGGAAGAATTAGCCAGAATGTTTGAGGTTGATGCTGATTCGTTTGAGTTCGATTTCGGAGAAGAATTGGTTAGACACTTGAACAAAAGAATATGTCTACAAACGTGTGACTGAAGCTAATGATTACGACCGTGTTATATTTGAAGATTCGCATGATGATGAAACAGAGAAGTATTCTAATCTGAACATTGACAAATTTCCAACGATTGAAGAGTTGATGAGCCAGATAGATGTGGATTTGTTGAAACAGAAAATAGATGAAGTTGTGAAAGAAGGCAACATTCCGAAACATTATACTAAAGAGCAAATAGCTGAAGCTAAGAGGTCGTGGTTTAAAGAAATGCCGAAAGAAAGAAATTTCAAACAACCACTAGCGTTCTTCACACCTAACAAAGATGTATCTCTGAGTGACATTCTGAGTTGGGGATAGATTTGAGAACTTGATGTGCATGCTATTAAAAGAGAGTTTGGGGTTTAGTATTTCAGATATCTTGCAGGCATAAAGACATTGCCATTCTGGGATGTTGAAGAGTTGGTGCAAACGAGAAATATAAGTCTGCAGATGAAATTCAATGAACAAAGGCTCTAGAGGGTGATAAAGTTTGAAGCATCGAGAGGTTTTGAGTTGTGGAAGCCGTTTATTCCTAAAAGTAGAGTAAAGATTAACAAGAAAACGTGAGAAAAGGATGTTACGCTAGTGATGAAGCATCCACGAGCAATGAAAAATATGCCACTGAAGCCCATCGAACGGGATTTTCATCCTTACTTATTGTGGTGGCAAACGGATCCAGAGACATGTGAATAAGTGATTGTGTTGCGTGCTGATGAGACATGGGATATTACGAAGGAAAAGGATCCAGAACCGATTGAACGAAGAAGGATTTCGGGGCTGTGGAGAATGATACGAATACTAGACCCGATGTGGCTGGTTAACTGTTCAAAGGAAGATGTAAAATGCTTGTTCTTCAATAAGATATGCTTTGACAAGCATGAAGAAGTCCAAGCGAAGCAATACCAAGGTGTATTAATGTTTGCTATGCACATAGTATTAATTCAGGTCATATGTGGGAATCCAGATGGAGAGAGTTAGAGAAAGAAGAATTCTTAAAGGAAGAAAAGCGTCTTGAAAAGATACACGAAATGGGTAGAGAGGCGAGGATTAGAAGGTTTCAGTTTATGAAGTGGGCGCCTCCTACAGACGAAACGCCTATTCCTAAGCAAGAGAGACGTCGAAAGTCGTACAAGAACTTCTTCGGAATATGTTAAATATTGAAGACTGATCAAGACACTGCGACAATATCCATGGGGGAGATTGTTGATGCATAATGTCTGTTGTCTAGGTTTTTGATCGAGTCTGTATGTTTAGAGCTTGAAATGTTTGATTTTGTAATGTATTTATAAGTTTGGAGACAAGTTCGGCCGAACTTGTGTGTGTGGATGATCAAGTTCGCCCGAACTTGATCTATCCAACACGACTATTCGCCCGAACTTGTATGCCTATATATAGATAGTAATGGGTCTCTCATTGTAAGAACTTTGCGACATTGATGGCAAGCTCTGTGTGTTTAGAAACTTGATGTATATGATTTAGACTTGAATAAACAGACATTTTAAAAGTAGACTTGTGTATTTGATTAATATGTGATATAATTTCCGCTTATATTGGACATTAGATAAAAATTAGGTTTCTTGACATTGGAGGATCGGTCCTAACATCTTGCTTTGTCCCTCAATCCCTACATGGCATACATTAGTTCAGGAATATTTACAGAAAAACAATATTCTGAAAGTTCAGGATATTGTTCTCCATCCTCATCCGCAAAAACATTCACTCTTTTGTTATCATTTTAGCATATGGCTTGGATCGGTATTTCTTATATGAGGATTCCGACTTCCGGTTCATTGACTCATATGTTGAGGATGTGTTCATCTTTTCCTGCATTTTTTGTCATCTTCGAGCGTTATATATCTCAAAGCCCTATTTCGAGCTTCATCCAGATTACGGCAAGGATTCATTACAAGGTCTTGGTAAATTTGAGAATCCTTCTGTAACCCCATTTTGAACGCTTGTACTACCGTGGCAACATCAAGGTTCGGGATATCCAGGAATTCTCTACTAAATTTGTTAACATAATCCCTTAGGGATTCTCTACCAAATTTGTTAACAAAATTCCTATGGGATTCTCAAAGCTCCTCTACAAGAAAATTTACTGTTAAATAAGTTAACTAAATGAGCAATAGACGTAATAGAATAAGGTGGAACATTTAGAATCCATTTTAAGGCTGATCCTGTCAAAGTGGTACCAAAGCCTTTGCATAAGCATGCCTCTTTGAGGTCTGGCAGGATTGTATTCACTTCTATCCTTTCCCTATACTTGGCAATATGCTCCTCAAGATTCGTCGTTCCATCATAGAACTTCATGTTGGGAGTTTGGAATCTCTTTTGGATTTCTTCATCACAAATAGGGTGAGCAAAGCGGGATATGTTGTGACTATCCTAGGATACTTCCGGTATAGGCTGCACTATCCCAGGCACACTTGATATCATATCCTTCAACTTTTGAAGTTTTCTAGTTAATGCTGATGTTACAACTACATCCTGCAATGATTCAATATTATTAGTGGCAAGGGTACTGGTGTTAATAGATGTGTTACCAGCCTGGCGATTATGGCCATATCCCAGGCCATATCATGGATCCCTCACAGCCGATATCCTGGCAGTTGGGGATATTTCCAACATATTACTTCGAAAATTGCCTTGATTGTGTTCTGTGAATGCTGCCGAACTAAAGTTCAACATCCTGGGATGTAGAGGAGTAGCTATATCCTAAGTAGGTTTCTTGGAGTTTGACTTCAAGAGTTGTATCTCCATCATTATAACCTGGTTGGTTTCTTGCTGCTTTTTCATTTGATCCTCTATGCTGCCAAACAAAGACAAAATCTCATCATTAGAAACAAAGACAAGAGTTCTCCCTGAAACTCCAGATCTGGAAGCATTCTGAGCAACAGAAGTGTCTCGAGTTGTTTGGATTTCATTTCTCCTTTGGAAAGCTTGAACTTGTAGAGGAGGCAATGAACCAATGGCAGCAGAGGTTGTAGCAGGCATCGAAGAAGAGCTCAAATTTGATTCAGAGGCCATTGAAAATAGTTTTGTAAAAATTTTTGAGAACAAAAAACCGATTAACGATTTAAACAAACTTTTGAGTAGAAATAGCACCACTTGCCCCACGGTGGGCACCAAATTGTTTTGGTAAAAAATTACCGAAGCAATTAAGTGATCAAATTTAGTTTGTGATGTAACGTGCTATTGTGATTTGATAAAAAGATGTTAGATTGATTGTTTATGAAAACAATTTTAGGATATAGTTCTAGGATATCAAGCTGTATCAGTTAATAGTTAACAGACAATAGAAATAACTTGTGGACACGAGATGTATGAGGAAAGCCCTTGATCAATCTAGATCGCCGACACAAAACCTCGAGAGCTGACAATCGTCAGCTGCCTTGTTCTTCTTATTGATTAAATAACCAGGATACAGCTGCAGGATAACGCTCGGATCAGACCCAAGTGTTACAATGATTGTGAATTGTGAGTGTTTGAGTGTGATTGTAGCAAGAAAACAGAGAGTGTACGAGTTTGTGAGCTCGAGAATATGTTTGTTCTACTGATCCGGCACCCCGTATATATAGTTACAAAAATAAACAAACTACCCTGTTCTTCCGGGATACTCCGAATATGCTCTGTTGACCATTGTAAACCTATTCTTCCGGCTTCAATGTCTTTCTTTCAACAAGATTGAGCGAGTCTTCAGGGTGACTTGGTCCTCATGAACGGTGATCACCTGCAGCTAAAGTCTGCAAGCAAATCGTTAGTCATGACCAAGATATCCCCACAGGATGTTACCAATATCCTGGTTCGGTATCCTGATCACAGGTAAGAAACATAAAAATCAAGATATATCGTCATGATATGGGCTCGAAATCCATAACAATTGTCCCTAATCAGATGTGTCTTCCACCGAGTGGATTTGTTTTCTAGCTTTCCCGGACAGTGCGATCTTCCGGCCATTTGATCGGGATCTCCGATCAAATGTGTCTTCCATCGAGTGGCTCTGTTTTCTAGCTTTCCCCTTCACCCTAGGTCTAAGGTTTCTGTTCTCTAATTTCATCATGGAGTTTTTTCGTACCACCGGTCTGAGCTTTAGGAAACCATGCCCGTGGTTTGGAGGATTCTGTTGGTACTTGACCGTATAAAAAAAATCATGTCCCTGACCTTAACATCAATGATCTTTCAATAGTTTATCGCTTGAGATCCCATGGGTCCAACCGGTTTTCGCTTTACTCTACTTCCAACAATCCGCTTATTCTTCGAGCCACTAGGAATGAGGAAGAGTGGAAAACCAAGTTTTTCTTTGTAAAAAGGAACTCCATCCCTGGTGGTGAGAGTTGAGTGCCATGAGTTGTGCGGTATCCTGATCACAGGTAAGACACATAAATATCAAGATATATTGTCAGGATATGGGCTCGAAATTCCATCTATAACAGTTATAATCATTAACCATTTTAAAGTTCAGTGCCCTGAGTTGTGCAACCTTGTTCCTGCAATGTTTGGAACACAAAAGATAGTTTATCATGTCAATGAGTGATTCTAGTTTGCCAGTCGGAGTTTTTGCTTGAGTTTGGGTTTGGGGTGCAGTGCTGTTAACGGAAGTTTTGGTAATCAGGCTAATTAAAGACAATGTTCGGATTTTCATTCGGGTTTGGATTACATACTGGGCTACAAACCATGTTCGGGTACTGAGTTTGGGCTGTATACGTCTTTGAGTCAAAAGCTAAGAATAGGAGCTTGCAAAACCTTTACTTGTTTGTTCCTTGCTCGTGATAAAAAACCGAGAAATACGAGTAAAAACAAGAACCAGTGGACTCGCTAACCCGCACACTTTGCACTCGTACGAACCCGATTCCTGTATCGTACCTCAAAATCCTGATTTACAAAACAAGTACACTTTTTTTAATCAAACAAATTATTATTGTTGTTGTTATTATTATTATTATTATTATTATTATTATTTTATGATTATTTTAATTACATAACCTAAAACTAAAATTATTATTATTATTGTTATTATTATATAATTAATAATTAGGTAATGGTCACCTAATAATTGATAATATTATTATACAATGATTATTATTCTAAGTGTCACACCCTGACTCGCAGCGGAAGATTATTGCAGGGTGCGGCAGACACATGGTAATTCTCGATTATTTAAAAATATGATATCACATAAAAAGGGAACCTCGGTTACAACATACTATAAGTGTCGTATTACAAACCATAAGTTCAAGTAAGGTACTACGAGCTACCACAACTCTTATTCTGCTACAGATTACTACCTAAGCCATCCACACACACGTTCCTTACTCCTGTTTAGTTTTACCTGAAATGCATATTAGTTTTAAAATGGTCAACTAAACGCTGTGTGAGTTCCACTGGTTTAGTTGTTGTGTAACCATATGTGTTAACAAGTTTAATTGCACAAGTCACAGTTCACGGATATCTCACCACAAACACCTTCAGCTAGCTGGACTGTGTTACAACAAACACCTGCAGCTCGCAGGACCGTGTCATAACAGACACCTTCAAATTGCTGGACCGTGTTACAACAAGCACCTGCGGCTTGCCGAACCGTGTCATAACAGACACCTGCAGCTTGCCAGACCGTGTTACAACAAGCACCTGGGACTCGCCGAACCATGTCATAATAGACACCTGCAGCTTGCCAGACGGTGTGTTATAATATTTTCATCATCACAAGTTGGTGCAATTAACACAGTTTTGTAACATGCAAATCACCTTAGAAAACAGTTACACAGTTTAAAAGTGGTGGAGTGAAACTCACTCCCAACTTGGTGTAATCAACACCATTTTTTAACATGCAAGTCCCCAGAAAACAGTAAAACAAGTCAAAAGTGGGGAAGTGAAACTAACAGTGCAAATAGTGGTCTCAACACACGAGTGATCAAGCAACTGGATCAGCTTTGGTAATGGTTGGTAATGGTTATAACTTGCAAGTATGGACTCAAATCAGTATCTAAGTTGGTAATGGTTATAACTTGGATCTGTTCAGGAGTTTATACTCCGGATTGAGTCTATAGGACACTGGTATCGTGATGGACGTCAGGGTAGTATTAGTTTTCAGTTTGGCTTCCGGGCACCGTTTCGCTTGCCAGCCAAAGTCAATAGTTTAACGTGTTCGGTTAATGGTACGGGAATACCAATAGTTCCATCACGTGGTTGTTTAAGAATGATTAACTTTCCATTAAGGGAGTTTGAGTGTTTGGGGAGTATAGGTCACCCAAATTTGAGTTTCCATTTTCACCGTCGGGAATTCTCTCGAACTGTCTTAGGACACACCCATAGTGCCCAATTTGCCCGGGAATACTCCTAGTGTTCCAATTATAGTATTTGTCGGGTTGGGTCAGTTCCCGGTTCCGGCAGGTTCGTTATGCGGTAATCTGCCGAAAATGATTTAAAATAATCTGTTTTTAATTCCATAAATTTCCATTTAATCAATTTGAATAAAAATATGTAACTTTTTATATAACTCAGTAAAATCTGTAGATTTTGGTATAAATTTTTGGGAATTTAGTTTGGCGTTTTTACTATTTAAATAAATTATTTATAAAACTATATTTAATCAAATAATTAACATTAATTAGCATCAATGGTCCAAAAATTCCAAAAAAAAATACGGAAAACCTTTTACATGTCCAGGAACGTCTCATAAATTTTGAGATTTTTCCGATTTCGTTTCGGTGCGTTCCCGGCTACCGAAAACTCGCAAAAACACGGATTTTTAACCCAAATCAAAACTCAACCAATGACTCTGAATTTTTCCAGAACATTTCCCTTATGTTACTTAGTGTCTCTATAAAATTTGGTGATTTATTGAATTCGTTTGGTAATTGTTCTGAAATTCTTTCAGTAAAACAGTTAAAAATTCACTAAAACTCGTAGAGATTTTCAAAAATTCTAAACCTTTACGTGGACCATCCTAACAATACCCTACATAACCACACCAAATTTCAGCTCAATCCAAGTTTCACGGACCAAGTTATAGCTAAAACAAGATTTGCCTATGCTACTTTCGGTTTTCGGATGGTATACCTAGCGAAAGCTTCGTTTCCAAGCACTTCTTGAGAGTCCAGAAGGGTGTAGGATTTATATTTAATACCTACACATCAACTACATCCCAAATATGCTAGAACTTAGATCAATCAAGCTTTATTTCATTGTTTTTCGGTAAATCGAATAGTTAAGCGATTTTTGTCGAATAGGTGCTGATTAGGGTATCAAACCCCAAAGATTTGTGACCATGGCTGCCATATAACCCCAGGGAAAAATCTCGGATTATAATGAGTTTTTCGGCTAGAAATCGCGTTTAATCAAGAAAACATGATTAAAATCATAAGACCCAAGGTTTATACCTTTAACTTGAAGTTGTTTATGAGCAAAATCAGCTGAATCTTCTTAGGTTTTTGGTAGATTTTTGAGAGAGAGTGGGTTTTTTTTCTTGAATTTAAATGAAAATAAAATGAAAAAAAATAAAAATATATATATATGGGGGGTTTGGGTGTGGGTCCCAAGGGGACACCTCATGCTTCGATACACATGTTAAAAGATGATGTTTATCTTCCGTTTGCGTGTAGGTTCGTTTTCGGGTCCAGACGTGTTCTCGATTTGCAAAACGGGCTCTGTTTTTCGCGTTTTTAATGTCAAAAGACTCGGTTTTAAAAATTGGGCATAACCGTCTCGAAACCCGAGCATGGTTACGTTTTAATCATAAAAGTCTCGTATGACGTTCGTTTAAGTGTTTTTAAGTTTGATCGATCATTCCTTGCACATTTGGTTGCCTTATGCTATGCCCGGAACGAAGGCGTTTCCCTAACCGGGAGCTGCTTCGTTTGAGTGCCCACAGTCTATGGCACAAAACTAAGTTGTTTCTAGAACTCAAAATCTTAAATGATAATACCGATAACCTAATAATCAACGTCAAAGGTTTAATGCGCTGTTAAACGTCAAGTCTCCGTTTAGCACGTTGTTCAAGGCTAAGGACGCCAACCTCGCATCGTTGGTCCTCAGTAGTGTCATGTTAACCATGACGTGCTCTTGGATTCTTCCGAGACGTAATAACGATTGCTCAGAATAGCACACAAGTCATACAAGTTTACAAGGTTTACGCGCAATTAATGTTTTAATCATGCTTTAAGTTTAGGACCAATTAAGGTGTACCTGGTTTCATCATGGGTATCACAGTCTCCCCTGGTTAAGAAATTTTGTCCCCAAATTTTACTCTTCAAGCTAGGGAAGAGGTGAGGGTATTTTCTACGGAATTCATCCTTCTGTTCCTAGGTATATTTAGGTCCTTGTTTCGAGTTCCACCAGACTTTAACCAGTGAAATCTTGATGGTGACCTTATTCAACTCTCGGTAGTCAATGCACATGCGAAAGCTACCTTCCTTCTTCTTTACAAATAGAACGGGGGCTCCCCAGGGGGAATAACTAGGACGAATGAAACCACAATCAAGTAACTCCTGCAGCTGCGTCGCTAGTTCTTGCATCTCAGACGGTGCAAGGCGATATGGGGCCTTGGCAACAGGTGTCGTTCCCGGTATTAAGTCGATGCGAAACTAGACTTGCCGATTGGGCGGCAATCCGGGAAATTCCTCCAGGAACACATCAGGGTATTCACATACTACTGGAATGTCCTCAATACGCTTCTCGGCTGGCTCCTCCGATGTGACGCTGGCTAAGCACACATCACATCCTTGTCGTATACACTTCAACGCCTTGAGGTGAGATATGAGGTTCAGCGTGGCACCTAACTTCTCTCCTTGTACCATAATTGCATCCGTGGGGGATAAGGGAATCTTCACAACCTTTTGTTCACCTAACACCTCAGCACGATGGTTGGACAACCAATCCATTCCTATAACAATGTCAAAACAACCCAACTCTACTAGTAAAAGGTCAATAGTAAACTGGTAACCGTTAAGGGTTATAGGGCAACTAACAATAAGTTGGTGACTGGTAATCGGTTTCCGGCTGGCAAGTTCAACGGTATAGGGTTGTTTCAGGTCAACATCAGGCATATTCAAGAGCGGCAAAAATGCAATCAATACATAACTTCTATCGGCTCCCGTATCAAATAACACTGAAGCAAATTGATTTGAAATGAGGAACGTACCTGAAACCACATTGGGATCCTGGCGTGCGTCACCAGGCCCCATGACAAAGGCACGCCCTCGAGCTGCATTCGAGGTAGATGCTTGGTTCTGGGTGTTCCTTCCTGCCATCTGCTGGGCTAACTTCGGACAACTATTACGAAAACGTTCCGTGCTGCCACATCCAAAGCATGTACGGGGGTAGGTAACCTATTATGGTGCTGGTTGATGAGGTTGCTGCTGATGAGGTTGAGGCCTAGGAGGTTGAAAACGGGTTGGGTTGGGATTTAGCTCCCTGGGCACCCTACAATCTCAGGCCAAATGCCCATTTCCATGGCACCTCGAGCATATCACTGTTCGGCACTTACCAGTGTGGTGGAAAGCGCACTTGTTGCACTTTGGGGTGTTTCCTTTGTAGCCATCGGAGTTGCCCGTGGGGGTAGTCATGGCATAGCTCTGACTGGTAGCTCCCCCCTCTTCGGTGCTACTGCCCTTGCGCAACTGCTCTCAGGGGCTTCTCGCTTGCTCCCAGCCTGCTCTCCGGGCATCGTTAGAATCTTACGCCTAACCTTTCATACGTAACAGTACCTGACCTAGCTACCACCTCGTGCATGGTCCGGTATTCCACCGAGTTAATGATACTCCTCACTTCTGGGGCTAGTCCCCAGATATACCTTTCCATCCGCTCGGACTCCGGTCGGACCATGTCTGGTAGTATGTGTGCCAGTTCATTGAAGCGATTTGTGTAACCTGCGTGGTCGGCACCTTGCATCTGCAGGTTCCAAAACTCATGCTCCAGCTTCTGAATTTCATGAGTTGGGCAAAACCTTTCCCTCATCAATATCTTGAGGTCATCCCAAGTCATAGCATTGATCGCGTCCTGTCCGCGAGTTTGAACAATAGTGTTCCACTAGTTTAAAGCATGGTCGATAAAGGTACAAGTTGTATTCTTAACTGCGCAATTACCAGGACAATTACTTATGTTAAGTACCGATTCTGACTTCCCAACCCATTTCACTAATCCATTGGTCCGTCAGTACCATTGAATTCCATCGGTTTGTATCCCATGAAATGCTTATATGTGCAAACCCATTATTCTGGTTATCGTTCTGACCTACGGGTCCTGGTTGCGGGTTAGGTTGCGGGTTAGAATTAACATCGGCGCTAACCTGCACCACAATCTTGGGAATAACAGCCTGGAGTTGTTGCGCTATCATTTGTGCAATATCTGCCTCAGTCATCTGTAGTGCGCGTTTTGGGGCCATTCTATTATAAACAATAGATGTCTAGGTTTTAATGTCACGTATCCAGTTAACACATATCACATATTCGGCAAAAACATAACACACACTTCACTGATTTGACTGACCGAAATACTGAACTCAACATTCCACAAATTACACATAAGCACGTATTGCACGCAGTTTTGATTTTTAAGATTTATAAAAAAATTATTTGTGGTTGCTGATGTTAATAGACAGATTCCCGTCCTATCTCAATGACGTTCCCAGAACTCCCAAGTATCAGCATATAAATTATTGTGTTCCAGACCACAATAATTTATTTGACGCACAAGGTCGTCCTGGTAATAGCCACCCTACTCAGTCTCTAGAGGTTCTCAGTGTGTGGAGACTAACTTAGGATTATAGTCTAGGTTCTTTAGAGATACATAGTTCGCTATAACCGAAGGCTCTGATAGCATCTTCTGTCACACCCCGACTCGCAGCGGAAGACTATTGCAGGGTGCGGCATACACATGGTAATTCCCGATAATTTAAAAACATGATATCACATAAAAAGGGAACCTCGGTTATAACATACGATTAGTGTTGTAGGAACGTCCACGATTAGCACGAGAACCTAAATTTGTTATCTGTTGTCCAATTAGGCGGAAACTAATGACAAGTTAACCAAATAACAAGAATTACTCATTTAAATGTTGTTTTCATTGATCTAAAGTTCAATACATTCGAGAACCGGATCCGACAGAGCTTCTCCGTCTCTGTGCCAAAATCTCTCCACGTTACAAATGAAATAACCAAGGAACCTATTTTTAGTGTGAGAAGTTCGCTGGTGAGTGTGGAAGTTCGCTGGAAGGAGGGTAAGTTCGGGCGAACTTGACATAGTCATGTTCGGCCAAACTTGACATCAACAAACCCATCTCAAGCGAACTTGACTCCTAACTCACTTAAATACGCCTCATTTCTAACAGATTAAGCCCTATTCACTTAGACTCAATACATAATGACGTAGGCAACAGACATATGCACCAACAGACTCCCCCTTGGATGTTGCCGTAGTCATTGACTTTTAAAATCTTCTGAGTCTTCCGATCTTTAGTTCTTGAATAAACTTTAACATCTTGATCTTTATATCCTCTTCCTTTTTCTTGAGCTTTGACTTGATAAAACTTTTAATCATCAAGTTCCCCCTTGCTTTAAGCTTTGCTCCCCTAGCTTTAAGCTTTCCTGTGTCTTCAATCTTCGCTTTATCAACTCCCCCTCAATCTTTAATACCTGTCTAAATACTTTTTGACATTCAAATAAACATTTCAGATTCACTACTTTGAAATTCTGTATCATCAACATTTCAAACTTTAATTCTTCTCACAAACTTTGGATGATTCAAGTTCAACTTAATGATCTTGAATACACTTAACATTTAAGACCTTTTTTCTCTTAAAATTTTCTAATTATGAAATCCACTTGGTTGACCAAGTCCAAGTTAATGAACTTGGTTAACAAATTTCATTTACCAAGTCCAAGTTAATGACCTTGGTTTGAAACCGTTGTAGTTGAACTAATGTTTTTCTTCAATTTTTAAAGTTTCAATTTAATGAACTTTTTAACACTTTTGATCATTTTGATTTTTCACATGCCATCACGATTTTCATCATTAAAACACCTTACCAGACTTTGAAAAACCGTTCTCCATCATTGGCTTGTTAAAACTAATGAAGAAACAAAATCTTTTTGATTTTTAGAAAGTTTATGCTAAAACACACTGAAAATCTTTTTGATTTTTATCGATAAAGCAATTTAAAGAATGTAAACTATGTACAAACATATTTTTGTGAACTCATGTTTAAGGATCATATCAGTTGTTTGAGGCATATCACCAGTATTGTTGACCTTTTGAGACTTTAAGTTTTAAACTCGTTTACCTAGATTGTCGATATGTTTGTCCACTTAAACTTCGACACATTTCTCAATTGTTCTAAGATATGTTAGATATGAATTATGAAACTTGACTTAACTATGGTTCCCATCTCAGAATATACTCCCGTATCAAGATTCCCTAGACTTCATCTTACAGGTGAGTTTAGCGTAACTGATATCTGTATTTGGGTTGTGCGAGACCTTGAGAGCTCAGGTTAGTACTACCGTACAAACAAAGAGATGAAGGCTCGTCTTTAAGGTGTGTTCCAATTAAGGAATCTTTTTAGCATTGCACATGATTAGATATTTTGATTCTTTTTAGTTTTGCAAGCTATATTGGGGTTCTTAGCAAAAGCATTACAGAAGTTCTAGGCTATTGCTTCCGCAAAATCAGAAGAACTTGTATAATACCCTAGATATCAATCATCTATAAACACCTCGTATCTCAGAATCAGGCAATCTCTCAAACAAAATTTCAGAGTACTAAGTCCGTATATCCAAGATATGTTAATCCACGAGATTAAGCAGTTGTGAAATTTAGTTTATATCCCGGAAACAATTTACTGGACGTGTAAAGCCTATCGACACATCCACAGTAAGACTTGTTTATCACTTTTAAACTTTATAATTCTTCAGCATACTATGATAGTCCATTGATGTACTATTATTTCCTTTTTGACAACAAAAATTCTTTTTGTCTTTTTCAATGGTTTTGTACTTTTAGCTTTTTCATATGTTTTTTATTTTTCTAAAGATTTTCTTACTCCCCCTAAAATCAAAAACATTTTTTGTATTTTAGATTTTAAGAAATACTATTTAAAAAAGATAATAAACCAATGTGGATCACGAGAACTCGTGGTCCGATCCTTTTTCCAGCATCTATTTCTGCACCTGTTCATCAGACAGAAACATTAAAAATTTCTTTTAACAAGAAAGCATAAATGATTATAAAATCAGTGTTTCGTTCACCGGTGTGGATTTGCAAAATTTGATTTTGACAATTTTTCCTTATCAACTTCTTCTTTTCTCAATATGATTAAGCATTTGACTTTCTGAATAAGTTAAGTAACATGAAGCTCCACTATCCAGATATAACTTTGACAAAGTGGATCTTTTGGAACTCCTACACACAAAGCAACTGTTTGAATAAGGAAACCCAAACCTTTTTGGTTTTTGGTTTGACATGATAAGCATCCTAAACACTCTCAAAATCATCATCATATTCAAAATCATCATCAAACATTTCATCCAATGTCGATTCTGAAAACGTTTTGAGCTTTTCTTTCTTTGTCTGTTTGTTTACTGACTCGGTTGATTTAACATCTTTAGTTTTGACAGCAATAGACTTTGGTTTTTCAGATGATGAAAGTTTTTTCTTAGCGACCCAGGATTGTAGCTTGCTTCTCGCTTTCTTAATATAGAATCTAGAATCTTTGTTTTCAATAAATCTTGAAGTTTCACCTTTTTCAAATGTTGAGTTTTCAAACTTTGAACTCGTTTAGGTTTCACTTCGACTTAGATTCATAGTTTCTATATGATTCTGTGACAAAATTCACAATCTCTCGTTGTTTTTGCTTTCATCTTTTGACACAATTTTTCTCCGAGGAAACACAGGCTTTAAATTCAGACATTTGCGAGCAATGTGACCAACAATATTGCATTTAAAGCAAGTCCGATTATCATGCGCATGTCCACTAGTGGATTTTACTCCACTTGTAAACTTAGACTTAGCCTTGTCCCGAAGTTCTTTCTCCTTTTTGAATTCATCATTCGATTTCTTACCAATCATACCTTCTTCCTGAACCGTATTCGACCCATATACAAACTTCATGTGTTTACCTTTGTATTCATGAAATGGCGACTTCGGGTTCCTTCTCGACTCATCTTCATTTTCCTCCAAACCCAATCCTGCTCTCCTGTTCTCAGGAAAATCACCACCAAACTTTTGATAATTGTTAGCATTCGTTTTGGGTTTCGAGTAAAATTTTTTCTCTTTTTTCTCAAGATCATCTGATGAAACTTCTACAAGTTTGAAAAATTTATCAAGTTGATCCTCTTTCACGTTCTGAATCGAAAAACTATCATCGAAGTAGAATCTATCAGATTCCTTAATCTTGTACATGACAACATTAGGATCAGATCATGTTCTGATGATGTATCGTCATCTTCAGAATGTGATTCTGAGTTTTTTGAACTTGATTTGGCGCTTTCAGAGCTGCCTTCATTAGAATCATTTCCTAACAAATTTTTGAGCACGTATTTTACAACCGCTTCATTGTCATCATTTGATTTTGTAAAGTCTACGTCAATGTTCTCAGGCAATTTATCTTTCATTTCTGAAAAGAGTAAAAGATTAAATGCCTTTTCAATCTCATCATCTTTCTTGCAGGAGTAACTTGCTAGAAGTGGTGGAGGAACACTTCCGTATTCTTTACACTTTGATTTATCACCATTTTTCTCCGACTTAACCGTAGGTAAAATGTGATCAATGACGTAGGCATTTGGGGTGTAACTTTTCAGCAATTGTCTTGCCCTTTCTGTTTCTATCTTTATGTCATGAAGCTCACGATTATCTCGGCAATAATGTTAATGTACATGTTAATTGCTTTTTGTTTTTCAATTATTGTGGCATTTAACATCTTTACATTAGCACTGAGTTCACGATTAGCTTTTTCGACATTTTTATATTTGCTTGATATTTTGTCATAAGCTTCTTTCATGTTTCTGTAATCATAACGAAAGTTTTCGTTGTGTACAGTCAATTCTCCTATGACTTTGACTTTATCAAGACATGGTTCACAAGGATTTGCGCACTTTGTGCAAGGTTTTTCAACCTCCACAACTTTCACAACTTCCTTTTCAGACATTTTTACCTTAGCTTTTACCTTTTCTGCCTCTGATTTCAATGCTTCTTGCCTTTGCATCTCAAGATAAGCTAATTCTTCTTCCTCAGCTCTCTGCCTATAACCTTCCAGAATAGCATTCTCTAGAGCAGCATCAATATATGATGTATCAGATTCATCCACTAACTCTGATATCATTGCAACACCAGTTTTCTTTCTGATGTATCTGTTCCAGTCAAAACCATCTTCTTCATGAGTAACAACAAGAGCTTGTTCGGTTTTCTTTGCAGATTTATCTTCAACTTCGACTTGTGTTCTCTTTGGATATGGCTTATATTGAAGAGCTTTCTTGTAGTACTCATTGTTGCTGCCGAAAGGATTTTGATTTCCACTTGCTTCTTGATTGCTGCATTCTCGTTTGAAGTGTCCCTTCTATCGACACCTGAAGCATCTGACTTGTCCAATCCAAGCTTGTTGCTTGAATTACCAATATCCCTTCCAGTGAGTGCCACAAACTTGGAAACTCTTGTGATGATAGATGCTAGACTCCATTTTATATCCATCAGCTCCAACTCTTCTTCGTCCACCTGATCGTAATCCTCGGCAGTCATTTCCGGATTACCGATCTTTCCAGCAATAAGATTTTCATACGATTCAAGAACAGTAGCAGGAAATGCTATGTGTTGTTTGGCAACTTTTTTAGGAAATACATTCTACAAATCGACTGCTATGTTGCACTGGAAAACATTTGAATTAGAACTAGCTTGGCTTGTCTGATTTTGGAATGACGAGCTTGAACTAGCACTAGTATATCCAGCATATGGAGAACTTTGATTTGGAGAAGAATTTGTATTTGCACTAAATGCGGTTTGAATTTTCGTGCTTTGAATCGGAGTATCTTGAACACCTCCTTTATAATAAACACCGACATCTTGAACAACATTAGCATTCATTGATTTTGCAATCTTCATCAGCTCCATTTCATGATCTTCTAATTTGTCGATGAAAGATGACAATTTGCAATGTCTCCAAGATGGACTGTTTTTCAGAATCATCAGATACATTGTCCATTCTCCCTCAGGAAGTGCATCGGCCAACTTCTCGATTTGTTCTTCATTAGATCTTTTGATGTCATGTCTTCGCATCTGGACCATGAGGTGACAATATCTATCGATCATCTGCTTCATTGTCTCACCTTTGATCATCGTGAATATCTCGAACTCTTTCTTAATAAAGGACTTTTTGCTTTTGATCATTTCATCACTTCCTTTGAATTTGTCGCAAAGAGCGTGCCATAGTTCTTGTGATGTTTTATATTCTGGCAAAAGAATCAAGATATCTTCTTTTACTGATTGTTATATCAAGCTAATCATTTTCTTCTCAGCAACATAATTTTCTTTGTCAGTCGATGAAAACTTGTTCAGTGGAAGATCTTGATCATGCTCATCCTTTGGCCATTTGTAATCATCTTCAACTACAACCCAGCTGTTGAATTGATTCGCTTGTATCCAGTTCACAAACTTTTCCTTCCACCCTTCAAACTTGTCCATACTCATTAGCTTTGGCGGTTTCGATGTAGTACCCATGTCGTTGTCGATATTCATCTGGTTCGCCGCAATGGTATTAGCATTTGATGAAGAAGCCATCCATGAAACGAACACGTTGTGGAAATCTTCCATTTTGTCAATCTGAAGACTTATCTGAGCATACGATCAAAAACACTTGAAAATTGAATAGAAACAGACAAGTTCGGTCGAACTTGTGCGAAAATCAGCTTTTGATTTCAGATTTTCGCAAGTTCCGTTGAACTTATATGATGAATTCAAAATTTTATCACAATCACTCAAGTTCAGTCGAACTTGATGTGTATTTTGAGAAAAATTTTACTTCGAGCGGACTTGTTAAGAAAGATTCAAGAAAAACAGTAAGTTCGGTCGAACTTATGTGATCTATCAAGAAGGTTCTCAATTTCGGGCGAACTTGTGGCAAAGTTTCAATGAAATTTGATCAAGTATGGTCAAACTTGATAAAAAATATTGGAATTTCCTTCAAGTTCGAGCGAACTTATCACAAAACCTCTTGAAAAATCTATCAAGTTCGGTCGAACTTGATTAAAATCAATAAAATTTTACTCAAGTTCGGTCGAACTTGATGTTAAGTTTGGCTGAAACTTGTTTCCAAAACATGGTTTTTCCAACTTTTTGATATCAATTCGATTGAATTTGATGTCCAAACTCTCAGGGGTTTATCTATGATGTATTTTACATGACATATTCAATTTTTAGCTGATTTCGTACATGAAATCATCAAATATGTGAAAATGTTAAGAAAAATGATAGAATGGAGATGAATAAGAGAAATTCTTGTCTTGATTCCAGCAAATTTAGGTATCCAGGCTCTGATACCACTTGTAGGAACGTCCACGATTAGCACGGGAACCTAAATTTGTTATTTATTGTCCAATTAGGCGGAAACTAATGACAAGTTAACCAAATAACAAGAATTACTCATTTAAATGTTGTTTCATTGATCTAAAGTTTAATACATTCGAGAACAGGATCCGACAGAGCTTCGCCGTCTCTGTGCCAAAATCTCTCCACGTTACAAATGAAATAACCAAGGCACCTATTATAGTGTGAGAAGTTCGCTGGTGAGTGTGGAAGTTCGCTGGAAGGAGGGTAAGTTCAGGCGAACTTGACATAGTCAAGTTCGGCCGAACTTGACATCAACAAACCCATCTCAATCGAACTTGACTCCTAACTCACTTAAATACGCCTCATTTCTAATAGATTAAGCTCTATTCACTCAGACTCAATACATAATGACGTAGGCAATAGGCATATGCACCAACAAGTGTCGTATTACAAACCATAAGTTCAAGTACAGTACTACGAGCTACCACAGCTCTTATTCTGCTACAGTTTACTACCCAAGCCATCCACACGCATGTTCCTTACTCCTGTTTAGTTTTACCTGAAATGCATGTTAGTTTTAAAAAGGTCAGTTAAACGCTACGTGAGTTCCACTGGTTTAGTTGTTGTGTAACCATATTTGTTAACAAGTTTAATTGCACAAGTCACAGTTCACGAATTTATCACCACAAACACCTTCAGCTAGCAGGACTGTGTTACAATAGACACCTGCAGCTCGCCAGACGGTGTCATAACAGACACCTTCAGCTTGCCAGACTGTGTTACAACAAGCACCTGCGGCTCGTCGAACCGTGTCATAACAGACACCTGCAGCTTGCCGGACCGTGTTACAACAAGCATGTTGGTGTAGAATGTCTATGTATTAGTCTTATATCGAGTCTATATAGATTAGAGTTGAATAGGCTAGCAAAACGAATTATTTATGTGTATTTGAGTCAAGTTCGCTGTAGATGAACTTAGAATGTCAAGTTCAGCCGAACTTGCTTAGGCAAGTTCGCCCGAACTCATCACCTCCACCAGCAGACTTGTAACTCCATAAATAGCTAGCTTGTCATTCTCATTTGTAACTTTGGAATCTTTGAGGCGGAGCCCTGTCAATTTGGAGACTTGACGTTATATCAATAAAATTGACGATTAATTGCCTAATTCTTGTTGTTTGGTAATCATGTCGTAATATTTCCGCTATTATGGACATTAGATATCAAATCTAGGTTCCTATGCTATCAGGATCGGTCCTATAAGTGGTATCAGAGCTAGAATAGCCTGATTTGATTGTTATCAATACAAGAACACTTCTAATTCTACTCCATTCTTCTATTTTTCTTAACTTTTACACAAAAATGAAGAATTTACGGGCAAACTTTGTCCAATTTTTAATATGACATGTTAAATACATCATAGACAAACCCTTGAGAGTTTGGAGACTAAAATCAAACGAATTGGTGTCAAATTGTTGCAAAAACCATGTTTTTCAAACACGTCTTGATCGAACTTGTTAGCCAAGTTCGATCGAACTTTACGTAAAAAGTTACTTTCTGAGAGAGTTTTTACCAAGTTCGCTCGAACTTGAGGTATTTTTGAGAGAATTTTAGCCAAGTTCGCTAGAACATACTAAGTATTCATTGATTTTATATCAAGTTCGACCAAACTTCATAAATATCAAGAAAACTTAAGATAAGTTCGCCCGTACTTGCAAGTCTCTTATAAAATCCAAACTGTAAGTTCGACCGAGGTTGTCTCAGGATATTTTGAAAACGAAAATCATAAGTTCGACCGAACTTGTGATTAAAACTGAAATTCTTCATTTGCCAACTACAAGTTCGACCAAACTTGTAGTAAAACTATTTTTTTCAAAATTTTTAACGTGTTTTCAGCGTACGTGTCTCGATATTCGCGATGGATGATCTACAAAGAGCGTTTATGTCAGGAGTGGGTACATCTAATGCCAATGTCATACAGCAAGTCAATCTAGACAAAGAAATGGGCATGTCCGTTAAACCGCCAAAATTAATGAGCATGGATGAGTACGAAGGATGGAAGGAGAAATTTACTTATTGGGTTCAGGCCATGCATTTCCAAGGATGGGTGTCGATTGAGAGAGGTTATACTGTTCCGTTAGACGAACACCAGCAAGCTCTGGAGAAGTACAAGTATACTACAATACAGAAAGGTGAGTACATTACTGAGAAAAAGATGATTAGTCTCATTAAACAATCTTTTAAAGAGGATATTCTTGTTTTGTTGCCCGAATATGCGACTACAAGAGATCTCTGGCTATCACTGTAAAAGAAATACCAAGGAAGCGCAGAGATGATCAAGAGTAAGAAAGCTCTCATCATGAAGGAGTTCAATATCTTTTACATGTTGAAGGGCGAGACAATGAAATAGATGATTGAGTGTTTCTGTCATCTGAAAGTCCAAATGAGAAGACACGGTCTCGAGAAGACAGAACAAGAGTACATCGATAAGCTTGCAGATGCGTTACCTGATGGAGAGTGGACTACTTACCTGATGGTTCTGAAAGAAAGATCGAATTGGGAATTTTTCAAGCTGTCTACATTCATCGACAAACTCGAAGGTCATGAAATGGAACTTCTGAGGATCGCGAAGTCGAAGAATGCTAACATTGTTCAAGATGTTGGTCTGTATTACAAGAACGGAATGCAAGACAACATTTCATGACCAAAGATTCAAACAGCATTCTGTGTAAACATGAATTCTTCTCCACAAAATCAGAACCAATCATATCCACAATATGACCAAAGTCCACAGAGTTCTTCATTCTCAAGCACTGGTTCCAATTCTTCTTATCAGAGTCAAGCAAATCAAAATCAACAAACAAATTCTGATCCAAATGTGTACAAGTGTAATATTGTTGTAAATCTAAAAAATGTTGTTTCTGAGCAAGTTGCAAAACAACACATGTCACTTCTCGCCATAGTTCTAGAATCGTATGAAAGTCTTGTAGCTGGAAAGATCGGCAATCCCGAAATGACTGCCGAAGACTACGATCAGGTGGACGAAGAAGAGCTTGAACTGATGGATATCAATTGGTCACTAGCTTCTATCATTCGAAGGGTAACAAAGTTTGTTGCACTCACTGGCCGAGGTATTGGAAATTCAAGCAACAAACTAGGGTTCGACAAATCGAAGGTCACTTGTTTTAGATGCCGACAGAAAGGGCATTTCAAGAAAGAATGCAAAAATCCTGAAGCCACGGGCAATCAAAGTCCATTTAGAGGGGGCAACGAATATTACAAGAAGTCACTTCAGTACAAGCTTTTCCAAAGAAGACACATGTTGAAATCCAAGAGAAACCAAACAGTAACAACACTGAGAAGGCAATGTGCTTCGAACGAGGATGATGGCTTCGATTGGAATTCTTATATTGGTAAGAAGACCGGAGTTGCATTGATGGCTGAGATTGTTGAAGATATTTCTGCCGAAGAAGCAATAACGATAGAAAATGCTCTACTGGAACAGTATCTGCAACAACAAGAAGAATAGGAAATGTATATTCACATGAAAACACAGGGTATTTTAACTCCTGATTCATCTTCTAGTTTTGCAGGTAATTTCGATGGAAGTTCTCAGGAGCAAGTGATCGAGGAGAAGTCGATTAATAAAGAAATCATTGATGTTGTTCAAGAAGTGACTGCTGAAAATCTCAAGTACTTTGCCGCTAAAGCTATGATGGCAAATCTAACCAAGGTTGGTCTAGTGGTAAAGGAAATTGTCAAAGTACAAGTTGTGGAGGTTGTAAAACCTGGCACAAAATGTACCGAGCCATGTGCTGAATGCACCGAAAAATCACAAATCATCACTGAACTCAATGTACATAATGAACATTTCAAATATGATTATCGTACAATGAAGGAAGCGTATGACAAAATGAAAGATGATTATGGCAGGCTCGATAGAAATAATATTGAACAACATGATACTATAAGGATGTTGAAAGGTACAGTAATGGATAAACAAAAACCAATAAACATTTATATCAATACCATTGCTGAAACCAAGTAACAACTCTAGGACATGAAAATTGAAACAGAACATGTTTAACAACTTTTAAGAAGTTACAAACTAACGCATATGTTATTGATCACATTCTTCCCACTATTCCATCGGAAGAAAAACCTAAAAAGAAAATTGGTAAAGAATACAACAATGTTCCTCCACCCATATGCGAGAAGTATTGTCGCAAACTGTTGATGGGATGGATAAGACACTCAACATTGAGTTGTTATCTGAAAGGAAAAATGAGTTGCCAGAGAATATTGATGTAGTCTTTACTAAATCAGAAGATGACAATGCGATAGTGAAAAAGGTGGTCGAAAATGTTCTGAACGATTCTGATGATGGCAGCTTTGAGAGCGCCACCTTGAGTTTGAACAGTTCTGACTCAAATTCCGAAGATGACGATACATCATCGAAAGATGATCTATGTGATGATCCTAATGTTGTCATGTACAAGGTTAAGGAATCTGATAGATTATACCTTAATGACAGTTTTCCGATTCGGAATGTTAAAGAAGATCAATTGGATAAACTGTTCAAACTGGTTGAAGTTACATCAGAAGACCTGGAGAAAAATGAAAAGAGATTCTATTCAAAACCCAAAAGAAATTACAATAACTACCGAAGAAATGGTGGTGATCATCCGGAAAACCGAAGAGCTGGGTTGGGTTTAGAAGAATCTGATGAACCAAAAAAGAAAATGTCACAATTTCATGAATACAAAGATAAAAACATGAAATTTGTCTATGGGACGAACACGGTTCATGAGTAAAGTTTGATCGGGAAACAATCAAATGACGAGTTTAAGAAACAGAAAGAACTTCGAGATAAGTCAAAAGCCACATGTGGCGTAAAATCCACTAGTGGACACTCACATGATAATCAGACTTGCTTCAAGTGCAATGAAGTTGGTCATATCGCACGCAAGTGTCTGAAATTAAAACCGGCTTATCTTCAAAGAAAGAAGTTCAGATGTTGTGTAACCAAAGCAACCAGAGTTTGTAAAACCGGTCACGATTTTAAAAAGAAACAAATCAAAACCTGAAGATAAACCTAAATCTGAAAAGAAGTATGCAAATTCAACTTTCAAAAAAGCTGAATCTTCAAAAGTAAACGAAACAAAGTTTTACATCAAAAAGGCTAACATAAAATCACAAGCGTGGATTCCAAAAAGGAAGTTGCCAATATCAGAAATCACTAAGTCTGAGCCTGTTAAGACTAGTGATAACATGAAAGAATCAAAATCTGAAATCAAAATTGAAAATGCCAAATGTTTTGAAGATAAAAAGAACGTAAAGTTTTCAAACATAAACATTATAGAAAATCCAGATGATGAATATGAATTTGATTATGCTGATGAGTGTGAATTTGATTACGACGATGGTTATCCAATTCAACCCAAGACCAAGAAGGCTTGGGTCGCGCTGTTTAACTAATTGTTAAAATATGAAGGGTATCCAGAGATCCGTACTTTCCAAGTGGATTCTGGATAGTGGAGCTTCCAGGCATATGACAGGAATGAAAGCGCTCTTGTTTGACAAAAAACCTATCAACGACAGATATGTTGGATTTGCTGGAAACCAAGGTGGAAGGATTGTCGCCGAGGGAAAGCTCTCAAAAGGAGTTGTTTCATTTGATCAAGTGAACTACATTGCAGAGCTTGAGAACAACCTTCTGAGTATGTCTCATATTTGTGATAAGAAGTTTACCATCCACTTTAACGACAAAAATGCATGATCATCAAATCGGGTTTCAAAATACCAGACGAGTGGATACTCATGTATGCACCGAGAGAGAATGATTTGTATGTTCTTGACAACGTTTTGTTTCGAAAGCTGCTGAGAAGGAGTCAATATTATGGCACAGAAAGATGTGCCACATTCACCTGAGAAAGATGAATCATTTGGTGCATAATGATTTGGTGGAAGGTGTGAATCTGAAAAGTTTTCATATGACAGATAATTGTCTCGAGTGTAAAAAGGGAAAGAAGACAAGAAATCTCATCCGAGAAAGATTCTCAATTCGATAAAGTTGCCGCTCGAAAGACTTCATATGGATCTCTTCGGTCCAGTGAATGTCCGAAGCATCTTTGGAGATCTCTACTGCTTGGTAGTCACAGATGATTATTCCCGATACTCGTGGGTATTCTTCCAAGAATCAAAAGATGAGACGTTTGAAAACTTAGTGATTCTTTTCAAGAAACTTGAGAACCAGTACCATCTTCCGGTGAGACGCATTAGAAGTGACAACGGTACTGAGTTCAAAAAATGAGGGAATTCTGCAACGCTAAAGGGGTTCTGGACGAATTCAGTGCTCCCTACACTCCGCAACAAAATGGAATCGCTGAACGGAAGAATAGAACGTTGATAGAAACTACAAGAACAATGCTTGCAGATTCTAAACTTCCCGTCAGTTTTTGGAGTGAAGCAGTTGCAACGGCTTGCTACACACTTAACAGAGTCTTAACAGTCAAACCAATGAAGAAGACTTGTTTTGAAATGATCAACCGACGGAAACCTAATTTGAAGTTCTTAGAACCATTTGGAGCGCCATGTACTGTAATCGATCAAGATGGCAAATTTGGGGCTAAATCACTCGAAGGTTTCTTTGTCGGATATGCAAGTCCATTGAGAGTTTATATTCCTTCTTTGAGAAGAGTAATTGAAGCACAACACGTTGATTGTTTTAACTATACGGATCCTGTTCAGAGAAAAGGTGATGCATGGTTATTCAATTATCAAGACTTGTTGAAATCATTTGATTTGCCTGAAGAACCACCCTATGAATAAATTGCAGCTTTTTATTATCTTCATCAATCAGCAAATTAAGAGCAAATCGTCAGACCAATTGTGGTTAATCAACCCACGTTGGGACCATCTTCTTCTGGTGCTAGTTCAAGTAATAGCGGTGGTCAAGAAACTCAAACAGAACAAGTTACACCGACTACAGAACTAGTCAATACTACAGTGATTCCTAATCTTTCTGAAGCACAGAGTTCAGACTTAGACGAGGCTCCAACATTCGATGCTGATGGAGAATCTTCTTCAGATGAAGAAGCAGAGCAGATTACAAGTTTAATGAATGAATCTGTAGACCCGAGTAGTGCTCCTAAAGTTGAAGTAGTGGTAGATTAAAATATCACAAATCTAGAGAATACTGTGGTTGTTCCAGGCGAAGTGATGCCAATATCATATTCTTATCATCCGTCAAATTCTATAATAGGCGAATTACAAGCTGGTGTGAGAACACGGAGTCAAATAAACAAAGCTTTGAGTTGTTTCTATACTCGTGTTGATCCATTTCAAGAGTATTGCTACTATTCATGTATCATATCCCAGATAGAGCCAAAGGATGTTTCTGAAGCTTTAGTCGATGAAAACTGGGTACAAGCAATGCAAGAGGAACTGTACAGTTTGAGAAGTTAGGAGTGTGGAAGCTTGTAGACCTGCCTGAAAATCAGAAAGCGATTGATACTAAATGGGTCTTTAAATGCAAGCGAGACGATCGAGGGGTTATAGTTCGAAACAAAGCTCGCTTGTTGTCAAGGGATTTCACCAGCAGGAAGGGATAGACTACACGGAAGTCTATGCATCAGTAGCTCGCTTAGAATCTATTGGATAAATTGTTCAAACTGGTTGAAGTTACATCAGAAGACGTGGATAAAAATGAAAAGAGATTCTATTCAAAACCCAAAAGAATTACAATAACTACCGAAGAAATGGTGGTGATCATCCTGAAAACCGAAGATCTGGGTTGGGTTTAGAAGAATCTGATGAACCTAAAAAGAAAATGTCACAATTTCATGAATACAAAGATAAAAACATGAAATTAGTCTATGGGATGAATACGGTTCATGAGTAAAGTTTGATCGGGAAACAATCAAACGACGAGTTTAAGAAAAAGAAAGAACTTCGAGATAAGTCAAAAGGCACAAGTGCTGTAAAATCCACTACTAGACACTGTAACATCCGTAAAAAACCGGATTTATCAAACCCGCTTCGTTTATTAACCGAACAACCAGTTAAAAATTTCGTTGCATATTTAATGCTCAAATTAATTTTAAGCGATACATAATTAATAAGTATATTAGAATATAAAATTTATAATTGAAAATATATTAAAAATAATGAAATAAAAATAAAGTCCTGATGCCGGGACTCGAACCCGGGTCAGCCGGGTTTAAACTCAAAGCCTTATCACTCACACATATAACCACTCCGCCACTTGTTGTTTTCTGTAAATGTTAGGAAACAATTAAATTTTATCGACTACCATGAATTAACCGGTTACTCCCACTGTAACCGAAATCGGTCATCAAACGTCCAAAGACGTTTGATTGATCGCGGTTTACTGAGTCTAACCGATGCACCGACACTTCCAATCAAGTTTGCTTTGAATGGACTTGAATTCTAGAGTGAATCGGTTTTAATAACCGAAAACTTTCAATTCCTGAATTACTTCAATCTTTGTCCTCTCTCGCGACTCAAAAACACTCTACAAACTCTCAATTACATTTTTGCACAATTTTCAGTTCGCCGGAGAATCTAATTGGACTCGCCGGACTTTCGCCGGAAAACCGTATTCTCCATCAAAACAGTAAGTCTTTCAATTCTTTCGTGGTCTATCAATTGTTAAGCTATTGCTAACTCAGACCCTTCAATCGGAATCAA
Organism: Scalesia atractyloides; assembly: GCA_947069175.1. Lineage (NCBI taxonomy): Eukaryota > Viridiplantae > Streptophyta > Magnoliopsida > Asterales > Asteraceae > Scalesia > Scalesia atractyloides. The sequence continues at coordinate 24,629,663 of CAMTDV010000030.1, read as the reverse complement.
TTTCAGACGTCAATATCGGATAATTCCAGTTCGCCGGAAAACTTCTGAAAATCCTTATCTTCAGCTGTGAAACGGTATAGACATTCAAACCTTCTGATAACTCTCGCTTAATACTTCAATTCCTCATTTAACTAATCCAAACTGTTAATTTATTCGTTCAGTCTAAATCCGTAAAAACAGAGCCGACGACTTGCCGGAATTCTGAGATAAATCGTTCTCCGGTATGTTTACTTCTAAATATCGTCTCTGCCATTTCATATTAGTCTGTTGAATGTTTGTCAATCAAATTAAACAAGATACAATAGTGTAATCGCAGACTGTAATTTTGTAACGAAGAAGACGATAATAGTTTGATTATAAGTTTAATAAAATCTGGATATTATCTCGGGTTAGACACACAGTCCAGCGGTGGACTGTGTGCACACACATATCACACGCCGCGAGTTCGATCTTTGATACATACACACACCCTCTGTAATTAAAATGTTATTTTTCTAACTGCACCGGATGAACTTACATTAGATGTTAAGTATAATAAAAATCTATATATTAACCAAGTTAGACACACAGTCCGGCGGTGGACTGTGTGTAACGTTAAAGCACAGGTCCCGGGGTCGAGACCTGTTAATGGCACCGGTCCGATGATTTAAAACATTTTTGAAAATAAAAGAATTTTGAATAAACTGAGTTAGTATATAAATATAATTAAAAACAGAATTATTTCAGGTTAGACACGTAGCTCAGTTGGTAGAGCTGCGTGCACGCGAACGAGAGGTCTCGGGTTCGAGCCTCACCCGGCGCATACAGTTACACAATAAAACCGGTCAACAAGTCAAAGTCAATATTTAACGGTCAACGCAAAAGTCAACATATTTTTATATTTTTATTTATTTAATTTAATTCAAAATCAATTAAAAATACTTAAAAATAATGTTTTTAAAGATAGGAAATAGCCTTAAACTCACAAAAATATATCTAAAAATCCTATTAAAATTATTAATAAAATCCACTCATTTACTATATCTTTCCGTTATTATTTAGGTTAGTTAATACTCGTTGTTCAATCCTTCCAACTCGTGCGGATCTCATCATCTCCAACCAAACGCACCCAATGTGAGTGAATCTTTACAAATTCCCGGTTTTAATCACGTTTTTGGGGTGTATCATGTGTCTTGCCATTTATTATAATTAAATCATTGTGCATACATCATATCATGAACAAATGTGTATTCAGCTTGTTTCAACTGTTGTGTGGTTATTGTTTAGATTTAATTTATTATTTGCAGTACATGCAATTTCATAGGCCGCCGCTCCCCATTACATTATGAGCGTTGAGCATGTTCTCCATTACATTACGAGCGTGAACCTAGCGTGCCAACATACGATCGACTCCGTTTGATTGAGCCTTGATTGCACAGACATTTATCATTTTCAATACATGCAATACGATCGGCCCCGTTTGATTGAGCCTTGATCGCACAGACATTTATCATTTTCAGTACATACATTTATCATATGCCGTTCGTTCCCCATTTTTGTTATCGTATGTTATTGTATGTCATTGTATGTTATTGTATGTTATAGTTTGTGGTTGTCATTGTTACTGATTGATTATTTACATTTGCTCACTTATGATTATGCACAATTTTTCCTTGATAAAATAACAAGAAAATCAATAATAAGTGTTTATCTAACAAGGTTCACTCGCCAACTTATGTTGACCCAAAAACCCCCATTTTTACACATGATACAGTTGAACCAGCTGCAGCAAGAAACACATAGGATTGGCCTAGAAGAATAAACTGGTTTAGAGCTTGGATTGTTTAGTTGGTTATTTTTATTTGTATTTGTATGGGCATGTTTGGATTATTGAGAATGTAATGTTGACTTTAATAAATATGAAACATATTAGTAAATATCATGAGCTTTGGTGATAACCCAATTATGCCCCGACTCTTATTCCGCTGCGGGTCGGGGTGTGACAGATTGGTATCAGAGCCATGACTATAGGGATATAGGATAGGTTATTAGACCCTTAGAGCCTATACTATAGTTGATTAGAAATTTTTAAGATTTTTGTGTGTTACATGCCAAATTTCATGATGTTTATATGTTTTATGTTTAATGTTACATTCAATATTATGCAAGCATGTTCATAAGTACATATTAGTATATAATGCCTACCATGAATCATATTCTCATAACATATCATACCAATGAAAGCACACATCACGTCATTATCATGATTGTTTTTACAATGATTTTTGTATTTTCAAATCACATCAAAGTGAGTTCTCATGACGGGCATGTAGTAACTGGAAGGGTACCAGTACCGGTAGTCGGAACGTCCTGTCTAGGCTGGCATTCGTATAAATCCAAAATAAAGGACCAGTTTGCCTACCTGGGAACTAACGATGAGAGTACGAAGTACCTATTAGGCCAAAGCATGCTATACCAAACGTCGTGTGAACTAACCCCACTTTGAGTTGTCACTGTGTCTACACCTGGACACATTCCGACCATACATCTCGTAAACATATTTTGTGGTTTGCATTCGGGTGATGCGAGTGTTAAATCGCCAATACTAATGTGAATCCTACCAAGCCAATAGTCATGGGGGCCCACATGACTATACAGGTGAAGGTATGGGGGACATTTGAGGCCCAACATGAGCAAACCCAAGACATCCTATGGATGTAGTTGCATTATTGATATTTATGTTATTTTCATTTTCTTAAAGACACATGACACCTAAAAAGACTCCATAAACTCACAATCTTCTTATGTATGTTCCTGTATATGTCGGCTAGACAACAACGAGGGGGTAAAAGATCTGGAAGGTCTCACGAACGCTTGGCCACACAAATTGCGAAACAAATGGCCGCGGTGCTTCCTGACATTGTGGTTCAAGTACAACAAGCTCTCGCCACAAATCCCACTAATCCTCCCCAACAAAATGACCAGAACATCGGCAACCCTCCTACTAGCAAGTGCTCATATAAACATTTCAAGTCTTGCGATCCTCCTAAATTTGAAGGGACCGAAGGTGTCACTGCTCTCCTCCACTGGTTTGAGGAAATGGAAAACACCTTCCTCAACTGCGATTGTCCTGAGGAAAGGTACGATACGCAACCGGGAGGCTATTTGGGGTAGCTCTTACCTGGTGGAATACTGAAAAGGGTAAGAGGGGAATTGATGATGCAATGGCCTTAACGTGGGAGGAGTTAAGGGAAATCATGACGAGGCGATTCTGTCATAGAAGTGAGATTAAGAAGCTAGAGGACGAATTTCATTCTTTGAAGCAAAAGGAGGGAGATCATACTTCCTACAACAAGAGGTTCTTAGAGTTGAACCAAATGGTCCCTAACTTGTTTACCCCAGTTTATCGCTTAATCGAGCATTATATTCAAGGTCTTCCCTCGAAAATTCAAGATTCAGTTCTCAGCACTTCGCCAGCAACACTTGAAGCTGCTATGGAACTAGCGACTGAACTGACCGAGAATCAAATTCGCAACGGTATGTTTAAAGAGGAGAAGAAGAAAGCCCCCATTGAGGGCCAAACATCAAACCATTCCACCTCCTCCTCTAAGTTTGCTAACAAGAGGAAGCGTAACACCAGAAACTTCGCTATTACACAAACCAATTTTCCTATTCCTGCTGCACCCATTACCCAAGTTGCCCCTTCACCTGCACCATACAAAAGGCCATACTCTGGCCCGTTACCAAAATGCAACCGTTGCCAATACCACCACTTTCCCGATCATCCCTGCCAACATTGCACCGGCTGTGGTCGCGCAGGTCATACTGTTCAAACCTGTCGCATGCCTCAGCGAACGAACCGCCACCAGCCTTCAACCCAAACCCACCAACAAATAATGGGTCAAGCCCAACAACCCCTACTACTACCACCTACCCAACATTTAGCCCAATCATACTACCAACCCAACTATCCCATGGTGCAACCTATGCGGGCTTGTTACAACTGTGGAGACCCAAACCACTTTAGAAACACTTGTCCACGTTTGGTGAACATCATTCATGCCCAAGCTCAAGCAAATCCGGTGAATCAAGCTAACCAAGCTCCACCACCTGCAAGAGGAAGAGCTTACAACATCAACGCCAATACTGTTGAAAATAATAACGGCCCAAACGAATCACCCAACTAGTTTTTCCTCACCAAGAATCAAGACTCAACTCCAATCGTCTAGTTTTAATGTTTTCTTTATGTTATCTCAATCTTTCCGTATCCCAGTTGTAAAATTTGGAAATTATTTATCCAAGAATTTTAATGCGATTTGATATTACAGTTTTGTTTTATACTCATTGATTTAACATTCATATCATCATACATCTCGACGTATCTCAATCTCATCATTTAAAGAAGTTGGGTTGTGTCACACTTTTACATAGACTGACCCCTTCATCATAACCAACGAGAGAGGTACTGTCATCATTTAGTCATGTATCATTTCAGAATTGAGACTCAAGTTTTGTTCGTTGTGTTGTTTATGTTTTAGAGTCACATAGAACTGATCATGATTTACTGATAAAGCCAACGAAAATTTGACAAGAATATGGTGGATACGCCGCTGGTACTTTCTATATATAAGTATTCTTGGCAAAGGATCAAAAGCATTACCAGGAGGTTATGAAAAGTTCCGTATAGGTTTAAATATCGTTATGGTTGAAGTTTTTGTTTTATGATACATACCTTATCATTACAAACGTACCAGTTCCCTCAAAACTATTATGCATAAAATCGTAAGCGACATCAAAGATCAAATCCGAGAAGCCCAGCATGTTTCAGTAACAGAAAAGAGACGTACACAAGGAGCCGTCTTGTGGAACTAAACTAAAAAAAATTGAAACTAAATCCGACGGTATTCTATACTGTCTAGATCGCATATGGATTCCTGACCACAATAACCTTCGTGATTTTCTTATGAATGTGGCGCACAAAACACGATATTCTATACACTCAGGAACCGAGAAGATGTATCAAGACCTTCGATACACCTACTGGTGGCCTGGAATGAAAAAGGATATTGCTGATTTTGTTCCCAAGTGCCTTTCATGTTCCAAAATAAAAAGCTGAACATCAAAGACCCTCAGGACTTCTGGTCTAACCTGAAATACCTGTATGCAAGTGAGAAAACATAACCATGGACTTCATTACCAGGTTACCTCGCACTTCTGGTGGGTATGACACTGTATGAGTAATCATTGATCGTCTTGCAAAATCAGCTCACTTTATTCCGATCCGTGAAGATTTCAAGAACGAGAAGTTATCTCGTATCTACATCAGTGAAATCGTAAGCCGTCATGGTGTACCGTTAAGCATTATTTCCGATCGTGATGGTCGTTTTACTTCACGAACATGGTAAGCCGTACAAGCCGCTTTGGGTACACGGTTAAACCTCAGTACCGCTTATCATCCTCAAACTAATGGGCAATCTGAACGCACCATACAAACTCTTGAAGATATGCTCCGAGCATGTGTCGTAGACTTCAAGGGAAAGTGGGACGCTCATCTACCATCAGTTGAATTTTCGTACAACAACAGCTATCATTCAAGCATCGGCATGGCACCTTTTGAAGCTTTATATGGTCGTAAGTGCCGATCTCCAGTATGTTGGCACTAAATAGGGGAAGCTCAAATTACCGGTCCAGAATTGATTCAAGAAACCACAGACAAGATCCATCAAATTCGAAACAATCTCCTAACGGCTCAAAGCCGTCAAAAGAGTTATGCAGATAAACGACGAAAGCCTTAGGAGTTTAACATTGGTGATTATGTACTTTTAAAAGTATCACCGTGGAAGGGAATAGTTCGTTTCGGCCAGAAGGGCAAGCTAGCACCACGCTACGTAGGATCTTTCAAGATACTCGAAAGAGTAGGACCTGTAGCATTCAAGCTTGACCTACCAGAAGAACTCAACAGAATTCACCCTACGTTCCACGTGTCAAACTTAAAGAAGTGCCTCGCTGATGAGAACCTCCATATTCTTCTGGAAGATATTCAGATTGATGAAACCATGCATTTTATTGAAAGAACAGTAGAGATCATGGACTTCGGAGAAAAACGTCTACGACGAAGTCGCATTCCAATTGTTAGGGTACGCTGGGAGTCGAAACGGGAACCTGAGTTTACTTGGGAGCGTGGAGACTCAATGCGCGAAAAATACCCGCATCTTTTTCCTACTACTTAAATTTCGGGACGAAATTCCTAAAAGTAGGGGATACTGTAACATCCGTCAAAAACCGGATTTACCAAACCCGCTTCGTTTATTAACCGAACAACCAGTTAAAAATTTCGTTGCATATTTAATGCTCAAATTAATTTTAAGCGATACATAATTAATAAGTATATTAGAATATAAAATTTATAATTGAAAATCTATTAAAAATAATGAAATAAAAATAAAGTGCTGATGCCGGGACTAGAACCCGGGTCAGCCGGGTTTAAACTCAAAGCCTTATCACTCACACATATAACCACTCCGCCACTTGTTGTTTTCAGTAAATGTTAGGAAACAATTAAATTTTATCGACTACCATGAATTAACCGGTTACTCCCACTGTAACCGAAATCGGTCATCAATCGTCCAAAGACGTTTGATTGATCGCGGTTTACTGAGTCTAACCGCCGACACTTCCAATCAAGTTTGCTTTGAATGGACTTGAATTCTAGAGTGAATCGGTTTTAATAACCGAAAACTTTGAATTCCAGAATTACTTCAATCTTTGTCCTCTCTCGCGACTCAAAAACACTCTACAAACTCTCAATTACATTTTCGCACAATTTTCAGTTCGCCGGAGAATCTAATTGGACTCGCCGGACTTTCGCCGAAAAACCGTATTCTCCATCAAAACAGTAAGTCTTTCAATTCTTTTGTGGTCTATCAATTGTTAAACTATTGCTAACTCAGACCCTTCAATCGGAATCAATTTCAGACGTCAATATCGGATAATTCCAGTTCGCCGGAAAACTTCTGAAAATCCTTATCTTCAGCTGTGAAACGGTATAGACATTCAAACCTTTGGATAACTCTCGCTTAATACTTCAATTCCTCATTTAACTAATCAAAACTGTTAATTTATTCGTTCAGTCTAAATCCGTAAAAACAGAGCCAACAACTTGCCGGAATTCTGAGATAAATCGTTCTCCGGTATGTTTACTTCTAAATATCGTCTCTGCAATTTCATATTAGTCTGTTGAATGTTTGTCAATCGAATTAAACAAGATACAATAGTGTAATCGCAGACTGTAATTTTGTAACGAAGAAGACGATGATAGTTTGATTATAAGTTTAATAAAATCTGGATAATATCTCGAGTTAGACACACAGTCCAACGGTGGACTGTGTGCACACACATATCACACGCCGCGAGTTCGATCTTTGATACATACACACACCCTCTGTAATTAAAATGTTATTTTTCTAACTGAACCGGATGAACTTACATTAGATGTTAAGTATAATAAAAATCTATATATTAACCAAGTTAGACACACAGTCCAGCGGTGGACTGTGTGTAATGTTAAAGCACAGGTCCCGGGTTCGAGACCTGTTAATGGCACCGGTCCGATGATTTAAAACATTTTTGAAAATAAAAGAATTTTGAATAAACTGAGTTAGTATATAAATATAATTAAAAACAGAATTATTTCAGGTTAGACACATAGCTCAGTTGGTAGAGCTGCGTGCACGCGAACGGGAGGTCTCGGGTTCGAGCCTCACCTGGCGCATACAGTTACACAATAAAACCGGTCAACAAGTCAAAGTCAATAGTCAACGGTCAACGCAAAAGTCAACATATTTTTATATTTTTATTTTTTAATTTAATTTAAAAATCAATTAAAAATAATTAAAAATAATGTTTTAAAGATAGGAAATAGCCTTAAACTCACAAAAATATATCTAAAAATCCTATTAAAATTATTATAAAATCCACTCATTTACTATATCTTTCTGTTATTAGTTAGGTTAGTTAATACTCGTTGTTCAATCCTTCCAACTCGTGCGCATCTCATCATCTTCAACCAAATGCACCCAATGTGAGTGAATCTTTACAAATTCCCGGTTTTAATCACGTTTTTGGGGTGTATCATGTGTCTTGCCATTTATTATAATTAAATCATTGTGCATACATCATATCATGAACAAATATGTATTCAGCTTGTTTCAACTGTTGTGTGGTTATTGTTTAGATTTAATTTATTATTTTCAGTACATGCAATTTCATAGGCCGCCGCTCCCCATTACATTATGAGCGTTGAGCATGTTCTCCATTACATTATGAGCGTGAACCTGGCGTGCCAACATACGATCGGCTCCGTTTGATTGAGCCATGATCGCACAGACATTTATCATTTTCAGTACATGCAATACGAACGGCTCCGTTTGATTGAGCCTTGATCGCACAGACATTTATCATTTTCAGTACATACATTTATCATATGCCGTTCGTTCCCCATTTTTGTTATTGTATGTTATTGTATGTTATTATATGTTATTGTATGTTATTGTATGTCATTGTAGGTTATTGTATGTTATAGTTTGTGGTTGTCATTGTTACTGATTGATTATTTACATTGCTCACTTATGATTATGCATAATTTTTCCTTGATAAAATAACAAGAAAATCAATAATAAATGTTTATCTAACAAGGTTCACTCGCCAACTTATGTTGACCCAAAAACCCCCATTTTTACACATGATACAGGTGAACCAGCTGCAGCAAGAAACACATAGGATTGGCCTAGAAGAATAAACTGGTTTAGAGCTTGGATTGTTTAGTTGGTTATTTTTCTTTGTATTTGTATGGACATGTTTGGATTATTGAGAATGTAATTTTGACTTTAATAAATATGAAACATATTAGTAAATATCATGAGCTTTGGTGATAACCCAATTATGCCCCGACTCTTATTCCGCTGCGGGTCGGGGTGTGACAGACACTCACATGATAATCGGACTTGCTTCAAGTGCAATGAAGTTGGTCATATTGCACACAAGTGTCCGAAATCAAAACCGGCTTATCTTTGAAGAAAGAAGTTTAGATGTTGTATAACCAAATCAACCATAGTTTGTAAAACCGGTCACGATTTTAAAAAGAAACAAATCAAAACCTGAAGATAAACCTAAATCTGAAAAGAAGTATGCAAATTCAACTTTCAAAAAAGCTGAATCTTCAAAAGTAAACGAAACAAAGTTTTACATCAAAAAGGCTAACATAAAATCACAAGCGTGGATTGCAAAAAGGAAGTTGCCAATATCAGAAATCACTAAGTCTGAGCCTGTTAAGACTAGTGATAACATGAAAGAATCAAAATCTGAAATCAAAATTGAAAATGTAAAATGTTTTGAAGATAAAAAGAACGTGAAGTTTTCAAACATAAACATTATAGAAAATCTAGATGATGAATATGAATTTGATTATGCTGACGAGTGTGAATTTGATTACGACGATGGTTATCCAATTCAACCCAAGAACAAGAATGCTTGGGTCGCCCTGTTTAACTAATTGTTAAAACGTGAAGGGTGTCCAGAGATCCGTACTTTCCAAGTGGATTCTGGATAGTGGAGCTTCCAGGCATATGACAGGAATGAAAGCGCTCTTGTTTGACATAAAAGCTATCAACGACGGATATGTTGGATTTGCTGGAAACCAAGGTGGAAGGATTGTCGCCGAGGGAAAGCTCTCAAAAGGAGTTGTTTCATTTGATCACGTGAACTACATTGCGGAGCTTGAGATTAACCTTCTGAGTATGGCTCATATTTGTGATAAGAAGTTTACCATCCACTTTAACGATAAAAAAATCATGATCATCAAATCGGGTTTCAAAATACCAGACGAGTGGATACTCATGCGTGCACCGAGAAAGAATGATTTGTATGTTCTTGACAAGGGAAATTCTACTACTTCTTAAAAAACGGCACAATGTTTTGTTTCGAAAGCTACTGAGAAGGAGTCAATATTATGGCACAGAAAGATGGGCCACATTCACCTGAGAAAGATGAATCATTTGGTGCATAATGATTTGGTGGAAGGTGTGAATCTGAAAAGTTTTCATATGACAGATAATTGTCTTGAGTGTAAAAAGGGAAAGCAGATCAAGAAATCTCATCCGAGAAAGATTCTCAATTCGATAAAGTTGTCGCTCGAAAGACTTCATATGGATCTCTTCGGTCCAGTGAATGTCCGAAGCATCTCTGGAGATCTCTACTGCTTGGTAGTCACAGATGATTCCCGATACTCGTGGGTATTCTTCCAAGAATCAAAAGGTGAGACGTTTGAAAACTTAGTGATTCTTTTCAAGAAACTTGAGAACCAGTACCATCTTCTGGTGAGACGCATTAGAAGTGACAACGGTACGGAGTTCAAAAACACCAAAATGAGGGAATTCTGCAACGCTAAAGGGATTCTGCACGAATTCAGTGCTCCCTACACTCCGCAACAAAATGGAGTCGCTGAACGGAAGAATAGAACATTGATAGAAACTGCAAGAACAATGCTTGCAGATTCTAAACTTCCCGTCAGTTTTTGGAGTGAAGCAGTTGCAACGGCTTGCTACACATTTACAGAGTCTTAACAGTCAAACCAATGAAGAAGACTTGTTTTGAAATGATCAACCGACGGAAACCGAATTTGAAGTTCTTAGAACCATTTGGAGCGCCATGTACAGTAATCGATCAAGATGGCAAATTTTGGGCTAAATCACTCGAAGGTTTCTTTGTCGGATATGCAAGTCCATTGAGAAGAGTTTATGTTCCTTCATTGAGAAGAGTAATTGAAGCACAACACGTTGATTGTTTTAACTATACGGATCCTGTTCAGAGAAAAGGTGATGCATGGTTATTTAATTATCAAGACTTGTGGAAATCATTAGATTTGCCTGAAGAACCACCCGATGAATAAATTGCAACTTTTTATTATCTTCATCAATCAACAAATCAAGAGCAAATCGTCAAACCAATTGTGTTTAATCAACCCACGTTGGGATCATCTTCTTCTGGTGCTAGTTCAAGTAATAGCGGTGGTCAAGAAACTAAAACAGAACAAGTGACACCGACTACAGAACTAGTCAATACTATAGTGATTCCTAATCTTTCTGAAGCACAGAGTTCAGACTCGGACGAGGCTCTAACATTCGATGCTGATGGAGAATCTTCTTCAGATGAAGAAGCAGAGCAGATTACAAGTTTAATGAATGAATCTGCAGACCTGAGTAGTGCTCCTGAAGTTGAAGTAGTGGTAGATTAAAATATCACAAATCAAGAGAATACTATGGTTGTTCCAGTCGAAGTGGTGCCAATATCATATTCTTATCATCCGTCAAATTCTATAATAGGCGAATTACAAGCTGGTGTGAGAACACGGAGTCAAATAAACAAAGCTTTGAGTTGTTTCTATACTCGTGTTGATCCAACTCAAGAGTATTGCTACTATTCATGTTTCATATCCCAGATAGAGCCAAAGAATGTTTCTGAAGCTTTAGGCGATGAAAACTGGGTACAATAATGTAAGAGGAACTATTACAGTTTGAGAAGTTAGGAGTGTGGAAGCTTGTAGACCTGCCTGAAAATCAAAAAGCGATTGATACTAAATGGGTCTTTAAATGCAAGCGAGACGATCGAGGGGTTATAGTTCGAAACAAAGCTCGCTTGTTGTCAAGGGATTTCACCAGCAGGAAGGGATAGACTACACGGAAGTCTACGCACCAGTAGCTCGCTTCAAGTTACACGGAAATCTATTCGAATATTTCTTGCATTCGCAGCATGGAAAGGAGTTAAAGTCTATCAGTTGGATGTCAAATAAGCTTTTCTATGCGGAAAATTACACGAGAAGGTGTACGTCGGACAACCACCGAGGTTTGTCAATCCACTCAACAAAAAGAAAGCATATCTTCTTGATAAAGCTCTTTACGGTTTACACCAAGCCCCGAGAGCTTCGTACGAGACGTTACCACAACATCTCGTGGGAAACGGCTTTGTCAGAGGAACTGTGGATATTACTCTCTTCACCAGAGAAGTTGGTAGTCATCTAATTATAGTTCAAATCTATGTGGACGACATCATCTTTGGATCAACGAATGATAGTCTTTGCAAGGAGTTTGAGAGCATCATGAAGAAGAAGTTCGAAATGTCTTCGATGGGCGAAATGAAATTCCTCCTGAAATTATAAGTAGATCAACTTCCAGATGGTATTTTCATTCATCAGACCAAGTATGTGCACGACATCTTGAAGAAGTTTAATATGGAAAGCTCGAAGCCGTTATCTACTCCTCTTGCTCTTAATCACGGGATTTGCATCGACGAAACCGAAACCAAAGTTGATGAGACGCTCTACAGATCAATGATAGGATCACTGATGTATCTGACGGCATCGCGCCCAGATATCATGTATCCTACCTACCTTTGCGCCAGATATCAGTCCAGCCCGAGAATATCACACCTGCAGATCGTGAAGCGAATCTTCAGATACTTGAAAGGATGTCCAAGCACCGGCTTGTGGTTCCCGAAGAATGATAACTTCGGTCTGACAGGATATGCTGATTCTGATTTTGGTGTAGATAAGTTGAATTCAAAATCGACCACAGCGGGATGCCAGTTCTTCGCAACAAGAATGGTAACCTGGCAGTGTAAGAAACAGACTACGGTCGCTCTCTCTACCTGTGAAGCTGAGTATATCTCGGCCTCCAGCTGTAGTTCACAGATTCTGTGGATACAACAGCAGATGAGACTATGGTCTACAATTTCTCGACACTCCGCTGTATGTTGATAATAAGGCAGCCATTGATATAACCAAAAATCTAGTTCATCACTCACGCACTAAACACATGGAAATTCGTTACCATTTCATTCGTGATTGTTACGAAAAGAAATTGGTGCGAATAGAAAAAATCCACACCGACGAAGAAAAGGCTGATTTTATACCAAACCATTTTCTTTATCACGGTTTAAATACTTGTTGAGAATTAATGGTATGAGAAATTTGCTGACACGTGAGGACGCTGAGATTGAATACGGATCGGACGACGAGTTCGCGTGATCCATATTGGTTTGTCTATATCTTTCTAGTTTAGAATTTTATTAAAAAATAAAATACAAAAAGATGTTTTTGATTTTAGGGGGAGAAATGTTAGAGAAAATACAAAAACATTTGAAAATTTTAAAATTCAAAAACATATGAAAAATTTCAAAAATGTACAAAAACATTGAAACAGACAAAAAGAATTCGGTGTCACAAAAAGGAAATGATAGTACATCAGTGGACTTTCACAATATGCTAAAGAAATGTAAAGTTTATAAGTAATAAACAAGTCTTACTGTGGATGTGTCGATAGGCTTAACACGTTCAGTAAACTGTTTTCGAGATATAAACTAAATTTTACAAATGCTTAATCTTGTGGATTAACACATCTTGGATATATGGACTTAGTATTCCGAAATTTCGTTGGAGAGATTGCCTGATTTTGAGATACGAGGTCTTTATAATATGTTTGTACATAGTGATATGTCTCAATTAACTGATATGATCCTTAGACACAAATTCACAAAAATATGTCTGTAAATATGTTTGTACATAGTTTACATTGTCCAGTACATAGTTTATCAGCTTTACAAATTAAATCCAAAAAGATTTTCAGTGTGTTTTAGCATAAACTTACAAAAATACAAAAAGATTTTGTTTCTACATTGTTTTTCAGCAAACCAATGTTGGAGAACGGATCTTCGAAGTTTGGTAAGGTGCTAAACTGGTGGCCATCTCATTGACAACAGGCTGGGAACTAATCTGTAAAATCTGAAAAGCCAAAATGATGAAAGTTCATTAATTTGAAACTTTAACTTTGAAAGTATCAACAGTTTTTTTGTAACGGGTCAAACCGGGGTCATTAACTTGGACTCGGCAGACAAATCGGTTACCAAGGTCATTAACTTGGACTTGGCCAACTGAGTGGATTTTAAAAACTGGTAAAAGTTGAAAAGTTCAAGGACTTAATTTGAAAAATTTGAAATGGGTTTTAGGCAAGTTCGGCCGAACTTGCTTAAAGTTCAAAGTTTTCTGTTTAAAGCAAGTTCGACCAAATTTACTTTGATAGTTGGTTGTTAAAACGTAAGTCCGACCGGACTTGAGATTGGGCTTCATTATTGGGCTCTCAAGTTCGCCCGAACTTGACAAGTTATTTATACCTTGCAAGTTCGACCGAACTTCATTATCACCAAACACATTTCTCTGAGCGAACTTAGCAGCATTTGAGCGATTGATCAAAATTGGCAATTTAGAGTCGTTACTCTGTCAAAATTTTAGTTGATCTTGGTGATTCGCACACCATTATCAATGTAAGAGGTGTGTAATCTTTTATTTGAACTGTTAATTGGATATAATCGGCTAAATCAGATCTAAATATGTTAAAACAGATAGAACATAGGGTTTGTTGGACAAATTAAACTTTGAAACATGATTAACAACAAAAATCAACCGTATATTCGAGTTCAGTTTGATTAAAATGATCATTGTTGAAAGTTGCAGCTTTGTGATTGAAGATGACAACAAGTTCGGCCAAACTTGTTGACATGTTCGACAGAACTTGCAACATGAATAAACATGAATAACTTGATGAGATCACAAGTCCGACCGAACTTCTGGTAAAAGTCTGAAATTCTTGAAATCATAAGTTCGACCGAACTTCAGTTAAAATTTGAATTTGAGTGTTATGTTATCTGAGAAGTTCGACCGAACTTAGGTGATAGGAAATTGAAAATTGTTAATCATAAGTGTGACAACCTGGGAATTTCTTGTAATTTCTTGTACCATTGTTAACGAACTAAATCTTTGTGCGTGGCACTCTAAACCTGTACGTTGCATTCTAAACCGCGTTTACTCAATTTTCGGGACGAAAATTCTTTCAACAAGGGGTAATGTGACATCCCGGTTTTTCAGATATCTTAAACGCATTACTTCACGGTTATTCATTCCTACGCTAAATTGATTCGGAGATTTAAATTGCACGCTCGAAATAATTACGATAACTTCGTGAACTTATCAAGTGAATTACGTGCTATGTGTATTAAACGTTTATAAGTTCGGTGAGTTATTATGCCATGTTTCGAATTCGTGATTTTTAGTTATAAAAATATATATATGATAAATAGATATTTTTAGTTATAAAAATATATATATGATAAATAGATAGACGAATCGAACTGAGCCGCGAAACGAGTCGGCCTCAGATCCTTGTGACTCAAGGAGTTGAGCGAAACTTGAGGATCAAGTTATAGACCCAAACCGACCCACCCAAACCCTTGCGGCCGCGAGCACCCAACCGCAAACCCTTTTTCTTTTTTTTTTCCTTTTCTTTCCTTCTTGCACTATATATGCATGTGTTATGTTTCAAAAACAAAAACACACACACAAACCCTAGCACAAGAAGCAGCCGACGGCAGCCCTTCCTACACTTCCTCTCGGTCACGACAGCCGCTTTCCCACTCTTCCTCTCGGCCGCAACTTTCTTCAACATCCGAATCGGCTCCCATCTAGTTCTCGGTTCACTGATATTCATTGTTAAAGGTTAGGGTTTATCATTGTTTGCAAAGTCATACTAGGATTTATAAACTCTTGATCATGCTTGTATGTAATGGTAGAATCATTATTATGAAGGTGTATGATGTTTAGTTCGATAAATTATGCTAGTTTGCGATTATGATGATTAATGGAATTAAGAATCATTAGGCTGCGTTTTGTGATAAAAACCATATATTATGATTAGGGTTTGCATGGGTATGATGTACATGATGATATATGATTTATAATTCTTGATCGTTTATATTTAACGTATCGATCGTTTAAGGGTGTTATATTGCGATAAAATGTCGAAATCAGGATGCTGAATGGTGTTTACAGCCAACTTCAACTGGCTGTAACTTGGTTATTATTTATCGAAAAACGGATTTTCTGAAGCCTAAAACGTAGATTTTTGAAAAACACTTCTAATGGCGCTGGATTCATATTTTTCTGAAGTTGTTTGATAATTTTAAGGGGTCAATTAAGTGCAGTAACTGAAGCTGTGAAAATTCTGAAAATTTGCTAGTTGTTTATCGAGTCGGATCTAATAATCTGTAGAGAGTCGAATCACGAAATTTGTACAGAAACTGGAATTGGAAATTTCCGGGAAACTCCCACTGGAATTTTGTTAATTGGACGAACGGTGATTTTTAAATAAATTCTCCGGTGGACTGCAGTCAGAAAGCGACGAATCTGACTGCAGCCTAGTATATTAATATTTATGAATAATTGGTAAAGTGTTAGGACTTGAAAAATTCGTATAAAATTCTACAGTATAGTTGACACCTTCTGTAGAATAATTGGAATTTTTGGAACGTTGGAACTATTTTAAAAAAATCCTCGAAAACAGCCTAATTATGAGTATATAAGCTGAAACTTGATAACTTGCGAATGTGTGTACCAAAGTGTTGTATGGATTGATTTGTGTTCATGATAGGTTGGTTTGATCACTATGTTGGTATGATGATACTTGCATGCATGATTTGGGTTTTAGGAATTGTTATTGTATGTACCGCATTGTGTGTTAGTATGTGTAGGGTTTGTATCAGTGTGTTCACACACTAACTCTAAATCAATTGACTTGTTAGGACGCAATTAGCGGTCCCATCATTTGCTACATCTGTGTTACACTAACCGAGCAACTAAAGGTGAGTTCACGGCCCCTAATTTTATCCGGTTTTAAACAAACAGGGGAGAAAACATATATACACTCTACAACTCTATCTCTTTACGTTATACGAAATTAACGTCATTAAACTATTCGGTAACTAAGTTAATGTTAATGTACGTTATGGTCCAGCTATATCACACAAGTCCTCGACAAACTCTCGGATCGTTAGTATTGGGTTAGATAGCGGGGAAATTATAAGTAGTACTACTGGGCCCGACAAGCCCCACCCGAGCTAGTCGCGCTAGCCGACCGGGTATGGTCAACGGTGAATAATTTGGCCTAACTTTCGCCATGGTCAGTGATAGGCCTGGCAACACGGAGGCACAACAGTCATCTTCGATCGCGAACACTTACGTGACGTAACTTTAGGCTAGCTACCTACATGTTAACATTGAACTTAATTACGAATCAACAATATTATTCCGGGTTAGGAATAATGGAACATCGTTATTATTCCGGGTCAGGAATAATGGAACCATCAGTATTATTCCGGGTCAGGAATAATGGAACCATCAGTTTTATTCCGGGTTGGGAATAATGGAACTAAATCGTTATCCCGGGTTAGGGATAACGGGGGAAACAAACTTATAACCGAACAAATGAACTTATGAAAACCCGTGAACTCACTCTTCTTTAATGTTGACACTTGTTTCTTTACATGTTTCTCAGGACGCTAGGAGCTCTAGGTGCACTCACTTGCATTGATCAAGACATCTTTTTATCGAGTCTTATTTACGAACATTGTTTGAGTTTTCTTTAGTTTTGGCGTTTGTGTTGGCGCCCGTTCCTTTACTTTACTTTAATGCTTCCGCTCAACTTTAAAAACTAATGCTTCCGCTAAACATTGAAACCAAACTAAGACAATCTAAAATTAACTATGAATGGTTAAACAAATGATTTTGGAAAACGTATTAACAAATCATATAGAGTCGTTCGACGTTACTAGTGTCTCAGATTCTGGTTTGTTCACACGCCTCGCGGTAAAACTCCGCAAGTGGAAATTGAGGGTGTGACAGATTGGTATCAGAGCCTCTAGCTATAGAGAACCAGGTTTGCATTAAAAGTAGACCTAAACTATAGCTGATTTCACGACACAAGACTTAGTTTGGCACTGAACTGTGATATCTTGTTATGTATTGTACTACAACTATGTTATGTAAAATATAAATGCATATTGAAATAAACGCAATACGTAACTAACTACACAACCAACAGGCAATGTCATCATCATCATCATCCTATAAACTTTTGCAACCAAGGGCGCCGGGGAAGGCACCTATGGTGGAACCCTCACCACCTCATGGCGTGGAGACACGCTCAGCTGCGAGAAAAAGGCTCGCTCTAGGGGAGGAGTCGTCCTCACGCCCGACCATCGCTATGCCGGTCGAACCGGTTAACTCGTTAGAAGTAGGGAACGACCTACTTAGAGACATGATAAGAAAGCAACAAGAACAACTAGTGAGAATGCATGAAACCATCCTAGCACAGGGATGGATGATACGACAATTAACAGGTAAGACTGGATCGCTCGAGGAAGAGCAACATGCGAGTAAGATAGCTCGTAACACTTTAGCAAGAGATCTTCGTGCTGAGCAGCTAAGGGCTGACTGGCTCGAAGACAGAGTCCTTGAGTCTAGCTGGAGAATTCAAGAACTAGAACAGAATCAGGCACCTGTACCAGTACCCGCACCAGCACCGGCCCCTCCAGTGCCGGTAGAGGAGGATCTAGAGGAGGATCCCGAGGAGGATCCAGAGGAGGATTCGGAGGAAGACCCAGCTGTAGAAGCTAGAAACGTCGCGGAGGATGACGGCAACGATAGCGATTTGGGGGATGGAGACGTAGAAGACTGACTCGTCTCGCTTATTCCATTTGCTTTCCTTCAGTCTATTTATTTTCCTACTTATGTTTAAACTTGAGATTTTATAGTAAACTGATATGTTTGGTTGGCATTTTGTAAGACGTTGAAATTTTATTTAATCGAATATTCCTTTTGACTGTTTAATTTAGTTAGGTTAACATAATTTGAGGAATTATTTAAGTATGGAATAGGATAACTATATTGAATATATAGACTTATCGGTGTGTGTTTTCTTACGAAGATCTAAAATGGCAACTGGACATCGCAGAAACCTCAACATGACGCCCGAAGAATTAGCCGCAATGATCCAAGAACACGTGAATGCTGCTCTAGCAGGTGTTCAAAACCAACCAGCAGGTAACCATTATTAAATTTTCATGGGAAAATCTAATAGTTGGGCTAGTAGAATTTCTCGCTGACTACCTGTCCTCTGTCAGCAGGAGGGGGTCTTAACCCCTACAAGATGTTTCTCGATGCGAAGCCGAGCAAATTCACGGGGGCAGAAGGACCCATAGGACTGGTGCGCTGGATCGAAAAGTCCGAATCAGTGTTCGAAATGTGCAATTGTCTGGAGGCCAACAAAGTCAAGTATGCTGCCTCAACGTTGGAGAATGGGGCACTAACTTGGTGGAATGCACAAGTCCAAACGCGTGGACTTATTGCCGCAAATGCAATGGCCTGGGCCGAGTTTAAAGCCCTAATCAAAGAGGAGTACTGTCCGCGAGACAGGGTTCAACAGTTGGAGCAAACATTATGGAACCACAAGATGGTGGGATCTGAAATCGAAGCATACACAGCGAAACATCACGACCTGGTATTCCTATGTCCCGATCTGGCCAACACCGTTGAGAAAAGACTCGAGTTTTACCTTGGGGGTCTGGTCCCCGAGATCCAGGGTATGGTAATGGCTAGCAACCCTGCGACTGAGCATCAAGCAATCAGGTTGGCACACAAACTCACCGATAAGGCGGTGGAACAAAAGTAGTTGCCATCTCAGGGTAAAACTGAAGTGGCCCCTGATAATAAAAGAAAGTTTGAAGACTCGTCTGCTCGACAGTCTTCGTCATCCCAGTCACAGCAAGGGAACCAGAAATGGTTCAATAATTTCAACAGTCACCGGGGTCACAATAATCAGCCCGCCAACAACACCCAGAACACAAGCGGCTATGTAGGTCGAAAGCCGCAGTGCAATCGTTGTAACCTTCATCATCACGGCCCTTGTGCCGGGAATCGCTGCCAACGATGTGACAAAGTGGGACATGCGGCAAAGGATTGTCGCGGGGAAATCATGTCCCGAGAAAATCAAAATCAACACCAGGGTCAGCAGCAGGGTGTAAACCGGGGGTGCTATCAGTGTGGTAGCACTGCCCACTTCAAACGAGACCGCCCACAGCTTCGTAACAACAACAACCACAACAACAACAACAACAATGGAAATGGTGGCACAGGAGGTGCCAAAGGGCGCACATTTACGCTGGGGCGCGGAGAGGCCAGAAACGACTCGAACGTTGTCATCGGTAAGTTTCCCCTCAATGAACATTTTGCTACTGTACTTTTGATACGGGTGCGGATAGGAGTTTTATATCTGAGTCTTTTAGGAAGAACCTAAATCTCACGCCTAAACCCCTAGAGACCCCTTACGTCATAGAACTAGCCGATGGTAAATCTGTAGATGTGACCCATATAGTATCCGGCTGTCAACTCAAACTCGCGGGTCACACCTTTACCATTGACCTGATGACAACTACCCTGGGTAGTTTTGACGTGGTAGTCGAAATGGACTGGCTATCCGACGTCCGAGCTGAAGTTCTCTGCTTCGAAAAATCTATCCGTATTCCGCTCTCTAATGATGAAATCTTGACGGTGCAAGGCGAGAAGGCAGGCGCCGTCACAAACATCATCTCTTACATGCAAGCACAGAAGTATCTTCGGAGGAAGAACTCATTCGCTTTGCTCGCACTGGTTACCGAACAGCCTAAGGACGAGAAACGTATAGAAGACATCCCCGTCGTCCGTGATTTTTCCGATGTATTTCCAGAGGAGTTACCTGGTCTTCCACCACATCGACAAGTGGAGTTTGAAATCGAATTGGCGAACCATGCAACTCCTATCGCCAAGGCCCCATACCGCCTAGCTCCAGCCGAGCTGCAGGAGCTGTCTACCCAACTTCAGGAACTGTTAGAAAAAGGATTTATCCGACCTAGCACTTCGCCATGGGGAGCTCCAGTCCTTTTTGTCAAGAAGAAGGACGGGACCTTCCGCATGTGCATCGACTAAAGGAACTCAATAAGGTTACTGTCAAGAACCGATACCCATTACCTCGCATCGATGATCTCTTCGACCAACTTCAAGGGTCAAGCTACTACTCCAAGATTGATCTACGGTCCGGTTACCACAAGTTACGCGTCAGGGAGGAGGATATCGCTAAGACGGCATTTCGTACTCGGTATGGCCATTATGAGTTCTTGGTCATGCCCTTTGGTCTCACCAACGCACCCGCGGTGTTCATGGACCTCATGAACCGCGTGTGTAAACCATATCTCGACAAGTTTGTCATTGTGTTCATCGATGACATACTCATCTACTCTAAAGGTGAAGAAGAACATGCTGAACATCTACGATGACTGCTAGAATTACTTCAACAGGAGAAACTATATGCCAAGCTTTCAAAGTGTGATTTCTGGATTCGGGAAGTTCAGTTCCTCGGGCATATCGTGAATGAAAAGGGTATCCACGTTGACCCCGCCAAGATTGAAGCTATCAAAAACTGGGAAGCACCCAGGACACCGACGGAGATCCGCCAATTTTTGGGTTTGGCTGGTTATTACAGACGTTTCATCGAAGGATTTTCAAAGATCGCGCAACCGCTTACCACCCTCACCCAGAAAGGCATCAAGTATGCTTGGGGTGACAAGCTGGAAGCGACTTTTCAATTGCTGAAGCAGAAACTTTGCAGTGCACCCATTCTGTCCTTGCCAGAAGGGACTGATGATTTAGTAGTATATTGTGATGCTTCCATTCAGGGATTGGGATGCGTACTCATGCAACGTGATAAGGTCATCGCTTATGCGTCCCGACAATTGAAGGTTCACGAGAAAAACTACACGACACATGACCTGGAATTGGGAGCAGTGGTGTTTGCGCTTAAGATTTAGAGACACTACCTAGATGGAACAAAGTGCACAATCTATATAGATCACAAGAGCCTCCAACACATCTTTGACCAGAAGGAGTTGAACATGCGACAGCGTCGCTGGGTCGAACTCTTGAACGATTACGAATGTGCCATTCGGTATCACCCGGGTAAAGCTAACGTGGTAGCCGATGCCCTCAGTAGGAAGGAGCACTTGAAACCTCGTCGGGTACAAGCACTATAGTTCACCATTCATTCGGGGTTACCCGAACAGATACGCGACGCGCAGTTAGAAGCAGTTAAGGAAGAAAACATCAAGGTCAAATCGGTGGGAAAAATGGAACGCGATTGGGAAGTAAAACCCAATGGAGCCCGATATTTCATGAATCGTATATGGGTACCTCTCTACGGAGACCTCAGAAAGCCAGTCATGGACGAAGCCCACAAATCCCGATACTCTGTCCATCCTGGTTCGGATAAGATGTATCAAGACCTTAAAGCTGCGTACTGGTGGCCCAACATGAAAGCTGATATAGCCACCTACATAAGCAAGTGTTTGACTTGTGCGAAAGTCAAGGTAGAGTATCAGAAGCCATCGGGGCTACTCCAACAACCTGAAATCCCGGTGTGGAAATGGGATCAGATCTCGATGGATTTCATTACTAAACTCCCGCGAACTTTGGGTGGTTACGATACCATCTGGGTGATTGTGGATCGTTTAACCAAGTCCGCACACTTCCTAGCGATTAAAGAAACAGATAAGATGGAGAAGTTGACTCGCATCTACATTAAGGAAGTAGTTTCTCGGCACGGAGTGACAACGTCCATCATCTCGGACAGAGATGCTCGTTTCACGTCCAACTTTTGGTAGTCACTCCAGAAAGCGTTGGGTACACGCTTAGATATGAGCACAGCTTATCACCCTCAGACTGATGGTCAAAGCGAAAGGACCATACAGACCTTGGAAGACATGCTTAGGGCATGCGTGGTAGACTTCGGGAATAGTTGGGAAATCCATCTGCCTTTAGTGGAATTCTCGTATAACAACAGTTACCACACGAGTATATCGGCAGCACCGTTTGAAGCATTATACGGTCGTAAATGTAGATCGCTGGTCTGTTGGGCAGAAGTCGGTGACAGTCAACTCACAGGCCCTGAGTTGATACTTGAGGCTACTGAAAAGACTGTACAAATCAGAAACCGCAAGGCGGCGGCACGAGATCGACAGAAAAGCTACGCTGATCAACGATGCAAACCGCTCGAATTTCAAGTAGGCGACCGCGTCCTACTGAAGGTGTCACCCTGGAAGGGTGTAATCCGTTTTGGGAAACGAGGAAAACTAAACCCACGGTACGTAGGCCCGTTTGTGATCCTGAAACGTATCGGACCCGTAGCTTATCAATTAGACCTTCCTGCCGAACTCAGTGGAGTTCACAACGTTTTTCACGTGTCAAATCTGAAGAAGTGTCTATCAGATGAAACCCTAATCATTCCTTTGGATGAGATTCAAGTGGATGAACAACTGCACTTTGTGGAACAACCTATCGAGATCATGGATCGTGAGATCAAGACTCGAAGGCACAACAAGATTCCGATCGTCAAGGTTCGTTGGGACTCTAAGCGTGGACTGGAGTTCACGTGGGAAAGAGAGGACCAAATGAAAAGCAAACCACACCTTTTTGTAGCTGAGCAGCAAGCTAATGATACCACCAACTAAATTTTCGGGATGAAAATTCTTTAAACATGGGAATTTCTTGTAATTTTTTGTACCATTGTTAACGAACTAAATCTTTGTGCGTGGCACTCTAAACCTGTACGTTGCATTCTAAACCGCGTTTACTCAATTTTCGGGACGAAAATTCTTTCAACATGGGGATAATGTGACATCCCGGTTTTTCAGATATCTTAAACGCACTACTTCACGGTTATTCATTCCTACGCTAAATTGATTCGGAGATTTAAATTCCACGCTCGAAATAATTACGATAACTTCGTGAACTTATCAAGTGAATTACGTGCTATGTGTATTAAACGTTTATAAGTTCGGTGAGTTATTATGCCATGTTTCGAATTCGTGATTTTTAGTTATAAAAATATATATGATAAATAGATATTTTTAGTTATAAATATATATATGATAAATAGATAGACGAATCGAACCGAGCCGCGAAACGAGTCGGCCTCATTTCCTTGCGACTCAAGGAGTTGAGCGAAACTTGAGGATCAAGTTATAGACCCAAACCGACCCACCCAAACCCTTGCGGCCGCGAGCACCCAACCGCAAACCCTTTTTCTTTTTTTTTTCCTTTTCTTTCCTTCTTGCACTATATATGCATGTGTTATGTTTCAAAAACAAAAACACACACACAAACCCTAGCACAAGAAGCAGCCGACGGCAGCCCTTCCTACACTTCCTCTCGGTCGCGACAGCCGCTTTCCCACTCTTCCTCTCGGTCGCAACTTTCTTCAACATCCGAATCGACTCCCATCTAGTTCTCGGTTCATTGATATTCATTGTTAAAGGTTAGGGTTTATCATTGTTTGCAAAGTCATACTAGGATTTATAAACTCTTGATCATGCTTGTATGTAATGGTAGAATCATTAGTTCGATAAATTATGCTAGTTTGCGATGATGATGATTAATGGAATCAAGAATCATTAGGCTACGTTTTGTGATAAAAACCATATATTATGATTAGGGTTTGCATGGGTATGATATACATGATGATATATGATTTATAAATCTGTTCTTGATCGTTTATATTTAACGTATCGATTGTTTAAGCGTGTTATATTGTGATAAAATGTCGAAATCAGGATGCTGAATGGTGTTTACAGCCAACTTCAACTGGCTGTAACTTGGTTATTATTTATCAAAAAACGGATTTTCTGAATCCTAAAACGTAGATTTTTGAAAAACGCTTCTAATGGCGCTGGATTTATATTTTTCTGAAGTCGTTTGATAATTTTAAGGTGTCAATTAAGTGCAGTAACTGAAGCTGTGAAAATTCTGAAAATTTGCTAGTTGTTTATCGAGTCGGATCTAATAATCTGTAGAGAGTCGAATCACGAAATTTGTACAGCAACTGGAAATGGAAGTTTCTGGGAAACTCCCACTGGAATTTTGTTAATTGGACGAACAGTGATTTTTAAATAAATTCTCCCGTGGACTGCAGTCAGAAATCAATGAATCTGACTGCAGCCTAGTATATTAATATTTATGAATAATTGGTAAAGTGTTAGGAGTTGAAAAATTTATATAAAATTCTACAGTATAGTTGACACCTTCTCTAAGATAATTGGAATTTTTGGAACGTTGGAACTATTTTAAAAAAATCCTCGAAAACAGCCTAATTATATATAAGCTGAAACATGATAACTTGCGAATGTGTGTACCAAAGTGTTGTATGGATTGATTTGTGTTCATGATAGGTTGGTTTGATCACTATGTTTGTATGATGATACTTGCATGCATGATTTGGGTTTTAGGAATTGTTATTGTATGTACCGCATTGTGTGTTAGTATGTGTAGGGTTTGTATCAGTGTGTTCACACACTAACTCTAAATCAATTGACTTGTTAGGACGCAATTAGCGGTCCCATCATTTGCTACATCTGTGTTACACTAACCGAGCAACTAAAGGTGAGTTCACGGCCCCTAATTTTATCCGGTTTTAAACAAACAGGGGGAGAAACATGTATACACTCTACAACTCTATCTCTTTACGTTATACGAAATTAACGTCATTAAACTATTCGGTAACTAAGTTAATGCTAATGTACGTTATGGTCACTAAGCAGCTATATCACACAAGTCCTCGACAAACTCTCGGATTGTTAGTATTGGGTTAGATAGCGGGGAAATTATAAGTAGTACTACTGGGCCCGACAGCCCCACCCGAGCTAGTCACGCTAGCCGACCGGGTATGGTCAACGGGTGAATAATTTGGCCTAACTTTCGCCATGGTCAGTGATAGGCCTGGCAACACGGAGGCACAACAGTCAGCTTCGATCGCGAACACTTACGTGACGTAACTTTAGGCTAGCTACCTACATGTTAACATTGAACTTAATTACGAATCAACAATATTATTCCGGGTTTGGGATAATGGAACCAACAACGTTATTATTCCGGGTTAGGAATAATGGAACATCATTATTATTCCGGGTTAGGAATAATGGAACCATCAATATTACGGGTTGGGAATAATGGAACTAAATCGTTATCCCGGGTTAGCGATAACGGGGGAAACAAACTTATAACCGAACAAATGAACTTATGAAAACCTGTGAACTCACTCTTCTTTAATGTTGACACTTGTTTCTTTACATGTTTCTCAGGACGCTAGGAGCTCTAGGTGCACTCACTTGCATTGATCAAGACATCTTTTTATCGAGTCTTATTTATGAACATTGTTTGAGTTTTCTTTAGTTTTGGCGTTTGTGTTGGCGCCCGTTCCTTTACTTTACTTTAATGCTTCCGCTTAACTTTAAAAACTAATGCTTCTGCTAAACATTGAAACCAAACTAAGACAATCTAAAATTAACTATGAATGGTTAAACAAATGATTTGGAAAACGTATTAACAAATCATATAGAGTCGTTCGACGTTACTAGTGTCTCAGATTCTGGTTTGTTCACACGCCTCGCGGTAAAACTCCGCAAGTGGAAATTGAGGGTGTGACAATAAGTTCGCCCGAACTTATGTGGGAATATTGCACATGTTGTTTAAGCATGTTCGGGCGAACTTGACCAAATCAGATTGTTATACACATATCAAGTTCGCCCGAACCTGATGAAAATGTGTTGAAAAATTTTGTAAAAATTTCTCGTAATGCGTGTTAATTGATTTGCGTCGTTTTTCAGGTTCAAGAACCAGCGAGGGTGATCACTATGGATTTCTCTAAGTTCCATAATACATGTATCACTCTTGATAAGGCGATATGTCCGTCGCTCGAGGAATACAAGAGAATATTGAAATATATGAAGGATTGTCCAATACATAGAGCCATTACAGAGCGCACAGTGTCTTATCGTTCTCACACGTATCATTTATGGATGAACGCAAGCCTCAGTGCTGATAAAAAGACCATTACGTCGTTAGTACAAGTTTGAGACGAAAACAAAGCAATCACTTTTACTGAAGATGATATACGAAGGATCTTGCAATTCAACGATGATAAAGATGATCCGATATTCTTAGACGAGAAGATGGTCCGAGGATGTTTCTATCGGATGTGTTACAAGGGCAATGTGAATAAGCCGACTTTGAAGAAAGGGGAAGTGCCTAACCCCTATAAGCTCCTCATGCACGCGATTATACACACTTTTAGCCACAGAAAGGCGGGCCTAGATGACGTTCAAGATTATATGGCCTGTATGGCAACGGCGTTAATTCTGAAGAAGCCGTTCAACTATTATAAGCTTGTATTTACACATATGTCGAATAATATG
This sequence comes from Scalesia atractyloides, assembly GCA_947069175.1. Lineage (NCBI taxonomy): Eukaryota > Viridiplantae > Streptophyta > Magnoliopsida > Asterales > Asteraceae > Scalesia > Scalesia atractyloides. The sequence continues at coordinate 24,602,474 of CAMTDV010000030.1, read as the reverse complement.
GAAGATTCAAGATTATGCTTATATCTGAGGTTTGTGCAGATGCTTATTGATGAAGAGTTTACAGACATTGCACGAGATCCAAACGATGATCTATATCTCAGTCACCTCGATGATACAATAGTAAATAAGTTGATCAAATTCCAGAAACAGGATTCAGCACCTGTTGCAAAGCCAGTATTTGGGGCGATTAAAGATGAAAATTATGTTGCGCCGCTAGGGGATAAATGGAGGAATGATGGTAGTGGTGATGAGAAGGAATTGAACGCAGAAAAAGAATGTTTCAAGTCATTTAAGCCTAAAGCTCGAAGTGAATGGTTTCTAAAAGCCGAAGTCGAAAAGCCTAAAAAGAAGCGACCAGCAAAGAAAGTAGATACAATGCTTATAGATGAAGATGAACCTGTTAATGTTCAAGCTAAAGCTGGTGCTAGCGCAACGATTGTTTCTGAAAGTCAAGAAGTTGAGAAAACTACTCAGGAAGACGAGGTTATTTCTGCTACTTCGAGAATGACGATGATTCTGATGATTCTCTCGAGAAGATTACAAAGAAGACAATAGCAGAGACTGAAGCTAAAAAGATCAAAGAGACTGATGCTGATTTTGATCGTAATCTTGAAAAAGAGTCTGACGAGGAGAGACCCAAGAAAAGAATGAAACGTGCAAAGTCTGCAGTGGTTTCTACAGCAAAAACTACAGGTTCTCCACAGACTAAGGGCAAGAAAATAAAGAAAGCCCAGAAACCAGCTAGTCGACGATACAAAGGAAAGCCGAAAAGCGCAGAAGTTACACAAGAACCTTCTGGCGCACAGGAGAAAGGAGTTACATAAGAACCTCCTACACAAGAACCTCCTATTGTTATTTCATCAGAAGCTGAACGTCCAGGAGTTACACAAGAACCTCCTGTTAGCATTTCATCTGAGGCAGAAAGGCTAGGAGCAACACAAGAACCTCCTAAGTCTAATTTTGTTGAAGTTCCAGTGATACAATCTCCAGATTCAAAAGCAGCTTAACTTGAAGGTTCTACACCGAAATCAACTCCAAAGAGATCAACTCCAAGGAAAGCTACTCCTAAATCAACACCGAAAGCTTCATAGTCAAATCTATTTGGTGATATTCCAAATGAACTAATGGATCTTCAGGACTTAAACGAGTTCTTCCCTGACACATATATTGATGTTCTAGAAAAGCGTGTCAAAGAATTGGAAGATAGAGTTGTAAAGAATGAAGAGGAGAAAGCAGAGCTAATAAAAAAGTAAATCAAAGCTCAGTGGAGAAAGAAATGATGGATGACAAGATAAAAGTGTTAGAAAGTGAAAGAGAATTCTTTAAAGCTTTGATTGAAAGTTTGCAAGATGCGAATGAAAAACTGCAAACAGAGATTGCTGAGTTGAAAACGATTCAAACCCTAAACGATCAAAGATTTACAAGGATGCAGAAAATTTTATCTAACACTTTGGGTATTGATTTCATTGCCGAATACGATCGTTTGGATATGCAAGAGGCGAAAGAAAGATCTGAAAAAGAACTTGCAGAAAGCGGCAAAGGCAAAGGTGTTGAAGGTGAAGCACCTAAGTCCTCTGAAGCTGCAGAAAAGATTGTTGAAGAGAATGTTGAAAAAGCTTCTAGGTCAGATATTGCTAAGGTTGACGAATCTGTCAAGCCTTCTGATCCTGTAATTGCTTCTGAAGAAAAGGACGATGAAGAAGCAGAAGATGAGGAAAAAGATGTTGACGATAATAAAGACGAATCTGATTATGAAGATTGGGAAAATGCTGATGATGATGATGATCAGGGAGGAGTTGGTATGAAAATTAGTGAAGCAAAAGTCTCTGATGACTTTGATTTTTCTTCTCAAATGGATGATGAATCAAACAAGATGAATGATCAAATTGAGGGGGAGTCAGGGCAAACAAGGCCTATTGAAGATATTGAAATGTCTGATCCAATTACTATTGCTAATCTTGTTGCTGCAGTTCCTACAAAACCGTTGATACTTATGCTTGAACATAACGTAAAGGAAGGCGAGTACATGCACAACTATATGAAAGAAGATCTGGCTAAGCTGATTCAAGTTGATACAGAATCTCTGAATTTTGATTTTGAAGAGCAAATGCTGAATGTAAACACATTCGAGTCGAATGAGTATCACTATCAGAGAAGGTTTGAAGCTAATGAGTATAACAGGGTGATAGTAGAGGATTGGTCTTCTGATGATGAAAACAATGAAACTGCGAAGTATGTCGGTCCTAACACTGATAGTTTTCCTACGTTCGAGGAGATGTACAAACAGTTAGATGAAGATATGTTGAAAGAGAAAATCGAAGAATCGATACGTGAAGGCAAAGTTCCGAAACCAATGACGAAGGAGGAAATAGCTCAAGCTAAGAAGTCCTGGTTTAAAGAGATGCCGCGCGAACGTAAGTTTTGACGTCCTCTAGCATTCTTTACCAGAGATAAAGATGTGTCGTTGGGGGATATCCTAAGTTCGGGGTGGTTCAAGGAGTTGAATGTGTATGCTATTAAACATGAGTTTGGAGTGCAATACTTCAAATACTTAGCAGATTTCAAGACACTACCGTACTGGGATGTGGAGGAGCTTGTCCAATCCGTGAATGTCACTTATCATATGAAGTATATTGATCAATTACTATGGAAGATGATCAAGTTTGAAGCGACAAAGGGATTTAGATACTGGAAGCCGTTTATTCTAGGTCGTCGCATAGAGACAAACAAAAAGACAGGAGAAAAAGATATAACGTTGATTTTGAAACGACTGAGAGCGATGAGGAACATGACCTTAATGCCGATTGAACATAATTTTTATCCGGTGTTTAAGTGGTGGCAGATTGAACCTACTACATGCGAAGCTGTTATAGTGTTACGATTTGAGGAACATCTGGATATCACAAAGGAAAGGGTTGAAATACTTGGGTTTCAGGGTATGAGAGGTTTGTGGAGAACAATTAGGATATTAGATCCAATGTGGTTGGTAAACTGCTCAAGAGAAGATATTAAATGCTTGTTCTATAGAAAGATTGTATTCAAAGAACGTGAGAAAGAACAAGCCATGCAGTATCAAAGGGATGTGAATGTTTGCTATGCTCGTGAAGTAAATTTAGGAAAGATGTAGAAAACAAGCTGGACAGAGCTAGAACGAGTTGAATTCTTAAAGGAAGAGAAGCATCTTGAGGAAATACACCAAAAAGTTAGGGTGGCAAGGCTTAGAATGTTTCAGTACATGAACAAAGTGCCTCCTACTAATCAGACGCCAGAGCCGAAGCAGGAATGACGAAAGAAGCCATTCAAGAACTTCTTCGGTCGTGTTCGTTAATTTTATTTTGAAGACAGAGTTTTGAAGACTGATACAAGACGAAGACGATATCCAAGGGGGAGTCTGTCGGTGCAGAATGTCTATGTCTTAGTCTTTTATCGAGTCTGAATAGATTAGAGTTGAATAGGCTAGCAAAACGAAGTATTTATGTGTATTTGAGTCAAGTTCGCTGGAGATGAACTTAGAATGTCAAGTTCGGCCGAACATGCTTAGGCAAGTTTGCCCGAACTCATCACCTCCACTAGCAGACTTGTAACTCTATAAATATCTAGCTTATCATTCTCATTTGTAACTTTGGCATCTTTGAGGCGGAGCCCTGTCAATTTGGAGACTTGACGTTATATCAATAAAATTGACGATTAATTGACTAATTCTTGTTTTTTGGTGATCACGTCGTAATATTTCCGCTACTATGGACATTAGATATCAAATCTAGGTTCCTATGCTATCAGGATCGGTCCTACAAAGCACCTGCGGATCGCCGAACCGTGTCATAACATACACCTGCAGCTTGCCGGGCCGTGTGTTATAATATTTTCATCATCACAAGTTGGTGCAATTAACACAGTTTTGTAACATGCAAATCACCTCAGAAAAGAGTAACACAGTTTAAAAGTGGTGGAGTGAAACTCACTCCAAACTTGGTGTAATCAACAAAGTTTTTTTTAATGCAAGTCCCCAGAAAACAGTAAAACAATTCAAAAGTGGGGAAGTGAAACTCGCAGTGCAAGTAGTGGTCTCAACACACGAGTGATCAAGCAACTGAATCAGCTTTAATAACACACATGCAAGTATGGACTCAAATCAGTATATAAGTTGGTAATGGTTATAACTTGGATCTGGTCAGGAGTTTTTACTCCGGATTGAGTCTATAGGACACTGGTATGGTGATGGACGCCAGGGTAGTATTAGTTTTCAGTTTGGCTTCCGGGCACCGTTTCGCGTGCTAGCCAAAGTCAGTAGTTTAACGTTTTCGGATAATGATACGGGAATACCAATAGTGCCATCACGTGGTTATTTAAGAATTGTTAACTTTCCATTAAGGGAGTTAACTTTCACCGTCGGGAATTCTCCTGAACTGTCTTAGGACACACCCATAGTGCCCAATTTTCCCAGGAATCTCCCCAAATACTCCCAGTGTTCCAATTATAGTATTTGTCTGGTTGGGTCAGTTCCCGGTTCCGGCAGGTTCGTTATGCGGTAATCTGCCGAAATTGATTTAAAATAATCTATTTTTAATTCCATAAATTCCCATTTAATCAATTTTAATAAAAATCTGTAAAGTTTTATATAAATCATCAAAAATCTGTAGATTTTGAGAATTTAGTTTAGCATTTTAATTATGTAAATAAATTGTTTATAAAACTATATTTAATCAAATAATTAACATTAGTTAGCATTAGTGGTCCAAAAGTTCCAAAAAGATTCTAGGAGGCCTTTTACATGTCCAGGAACTTCTAACAAAATTTTGAGATTTTTCCAATTTCGTTTCGGTGCGTTCCCGGCTACCAAAAACTCGCAAAAACGCGGATTTTTAACCTAAATCAAATTTAACCAATGGACTCCAAATTTTCCCAGAACATTCCCCATATGTTACTTAGTGTCTCTGTAAAATTTGGTGATTTATTGAATTCGTTTGGTAATTGTTCTGAAATTATTTCGGTAAAACAGTTAAAAATTCACCATAAATCATAGAAATTCTTTCGGTAAAACAGGTAAAACACTAAATTTTACGTGGACCGTCCTGACAATACCCTACATCACCACACCAAATTTCAGCTCAATCCAAGTTTCACGGACCAAGTTATAGCTAAAACAAGATTCTGCCTATGCTAGTTTCAGTTTTCGGATGGTATACCTAGAGAAAGCTTCGTTTCCAAGCACTTCTTGAGAGTCCAGAAGGGTGTAGGAGCTATATTCATAAATTTTGAGATTTTTCCGATTTCGTTTCGGTGCGTTCCCGGCTACCGAAAACTCGTAAAAACGCGGATTATTAACCCAAATCAAAACTCAACCAATGACTCCGAATTTTTCCAGAACATTTCCCATATGTTCCTTAGTGTCTTTATAAAATTTGGTGATTTATTGAATTCGTTTGGTAATTGTTCTGAAATTCTTTCAGTAAAACAGTTAAAAATTCACCAAAAATCGTAGAAAATTCCAAAAATTTTAAAACTTTACGTGGGCCATCCTAACAATACCCTACATAACCACACCAAATTTCAGCTCAATCCAAGTTTCACGGACCAAGTTATAGCTAAAACAAGATTCTGCCTATGCTACTTTCGGTTTTCGGATGGTATACCTAGCGAAAGCTTCGTTTCCAAGCACTTCTTGAGAGTCCAGAAGGGTGTAGGATTTATATTTAATACCTACTCATCAAGTACAACCCAAATATGCTAGAACTTAGATCAATCAAGCTTTATTTCATTGTTTTTCGGTTAATCGAATAGTTAACCGATTTTTGTCGAATAGGTGTTGATTAGGGTATCAAACCCTAAATATTTGTGACCATGGCTGCCATATAACACAAGGGAAATACCAAGGCATTCTTATTCAGCCCATAAACATGTTTAAACCTTCAAAAATCTCGGATTAAAATGAGTTTTTCGGCTAGAAATCGTGTTCAATCAAGAAAACATGATTAAAATCATAAGACCCAAGGTTTATATCTTTAATTTGAAGTTGTTTATGAGCAAAATCCGCTGAATCTTCTTGGGTTTTTGGCAGATTTTTGAGAGAAAGCGGGTTTTTTTTCTTGAATTTAAATGAAATTAAAATGAAAAATAATATATATATATATATTTATATATATATATATATATATATATATATATATATATATATATATATATATGGGGGGTTTGGGTGTGGGTCCCAAGGAGACACCTCATGCTTCTATACACGTGTTAAAAGATGATGTTTATCTTTCGTTTGCGTTTAGGTTCGTTTTCGGGTCCTGACGCTTTCTCGATTTGCGAACGGGCTCCGTTTTTTGCGTTTTTAGTGTCAAAAGACTCGGTTTTAAAAATTGGGCATAACCGTCTTGAAACCTGAGCATGGTTACGTTTTAATCATAAAAGTCTCGTATGACGTTCGTTTAAGTGTTTTTAAGCTTGATCGATCATTCCTTGCGCATTTGGTTGCCTTATCCTATGCCCGGAACGAAGGCGTTTCCCTAACCGGGAGCTGCTTCATTTTGTGAGCCCGGGATTTGATTATTTTCAAACCTTATCTCACAGTCTATGGCACAAAACTAAGTTGTTTCTGGAACTCGGAATCTTAAATGATACTACCGATAACCTAATAATCAACGTCAAAGGTTTAATGCGCTGTTAAACGTCAAGTATCCGTTTAACACGTTGTTCAAGGCTCAGTAGCGTCATGTTAACCATGACGTGCTCTCGGATTCTTCCGAGACGTAATAACGATTGCTTAGCATAGCACACAAGTCACACAAGTTTACAAGGTTTACGCGCAATTAATCTTTTAATCATGCTTTAAGTTTAGGACCAATTAAGGTGTATCTGATTTCGTCATGGGTATCACAATAAGTATATAGAAAAACCAAAAAACAAATTATTATTATTATTTTATTTAGATAACCTAAAACTAAAATTTATTATTAATATTATTATTATTATATATTTAATAATTAGGTAATGATTACCTAATAATTGATATTATTATTATACAATGATTATTATTATTATTATAAGTATATAGAAAAACCAAAAAACAAATGTCACTTTCAGTCCCGTTTTTTGTAAATAGGTTTCTCGACAAAATTTATCTTTCCCGACAGAATGAAAACTGTCGCAAAAAGCTATCTTCTTCTTCAAAATAACTTCATGAATCTGAAACACGTTTTCTTTTGTTACATCACCACTTCTATTATTTCTAAGAAAACACACAGAGTGGATATCGGTGATGGAGACAATGATAGGAGAAGGCGATGAAGATAGAAGTAATCGGTGGCTATCGATGATGATGGTGGGAGTGAATGTTAGTGCATAATGTCTATGTCTTAGTCTTGGATCGAGTCTATACAGTTTTGGGCTAGAATACGTCAAATTATAGGGTTATTTGTCACACCCTGTCAAGCGTGTGTGTGTGACTTGATCAGCTTTCATTGCATTCGATTATAATAAACAACTATATGATAAAAAAACGATGTTCATCCGTTCATAAGTTTAAAATATTACAGACCATAAGTTGTTTAAACTTCCAACCATCACAAGTATTTAATTTAAGTTACAACCAACATAAGTTTTAAAGTTCCACGATGGACCTGTTTTACAAAAGTTTAGATTATGAGGCTTTGCATCGTATATCTCATTAAGGATGAGATATATGGATCAAACCCTCCCAAAAGTGGATGACATTGAGACATGAAATTCAAAAGCTTGATTGTAACGCCAGCACCAAGATCCGTCTAACCTCCTAAAATACATGTAAGTTGAAAACATCAACAAAAGTTGAGCAAGTTCATGTGTTTTATGTATATATGCATCAAATGAATCTCCAAAAACATTTGAAAGTTCCAGTGTCGAAAATAGGTATGTAAAACGTCTATGAACATGTTGATCATTAATGTTTTGCAAGGACAATAATATGTGTGACGACATAGGAGGTACTCAACCAGTGTAGGCAATTTAAGTGTCGAACTCTCGACAGTGGACACAACAGCACTCTAAGTGGTCTCCCATGGACCGTGAGTGGGGCTCGCCCGTACACATTAGATCTAACCTTTGTTCCTTGGTCCTCAAAAGGATTAATGGCACCTTAGTTGCAGCCTATGCTCACATGATCTAAGAGTTCATTCCATAGTTCAATCATACCCTTGTTAACATGTATTTCCCCCGAAAGTTGTAAACCGAAAACATTAAGTAAAAGGGGGACATGAACTCACAAGTTGCGTCCGTAATCTCGTGTAACCAAAGTAGATATCCTCAAGCCGTATGACTTCCTACACACGTGTTAGGTTTTATTAGACGCTTAGGTCGTGTAACGACTCTTAGTCTTATTAATTTATTTAAGACTTGTTTTGGAATATTGTTAAAATAATGTATTTTCAACTTGTTTCATCATATGCCTTCCATACATATTCTTCAAGTATAGGTATACTTGTACTTGCGTATTTTACCAAGTATTGGTAGTGTATTCCGGTATATATTTATACGTATAGGAATACGTATTTCTTGTGTTTATTAAGTATGTAATACTTTATTTATGTATAATTTTCCGGAATACTAATAAAATCACCAATATAATGTTTCTTAAAATATCTATATTTTAAGAGGTTTTTTATAGAAAAGCATCTATAAATTTATCTTCGCAAAATAAGTATATTTTCGTATATATCTTAAAAATAATATATTTTAAGATTACGGTTAAGAATATATATGTTTTTAGTTTTTACCAAAAATAATATATGTTTGGGTTGTTCATTAAATATATACATTTTCTCCCACTATAAAAATAATACATTTTCTCCTTTGACAAAATATGATATATTTTGTAATAGCTATAAAATTTCATATTTCAAAGTTTCTTCGGTTTCGAAAATACCGTTATCACATTTGTTATACATATATATATATATATATATATATATATATATATATATATATATATATATATATATATATATATATATATATATATATATTTAGTCCAAATATTCATTGTCCGATTTGTCCGTTATTCGGGTATAAGATATATATATATTCATTTTCTTGTGATGTGTTATTTTCAAGTCCCAAATTTTTAATATACTAATACAATCAATATACAAGTATTACATAATTTGTGACATCTAAATATATATTTTCCTAAATATATACTTAGTCATTTTTATTACCAAAAATCAACCTCCAATATTCATAATTTTTATAACATAAATTATGGCAACTTTTCATATTAAAACCAAGATTGAAATTACTTGTAAACACTTGTCTTAAAATTATTTTTCTAAGTGTTTAATTTTTACAAAAAATTTGCCATAGTTTCCCCTTAAAAATGGAGGTTTCCATGCTTAATAGCATATCATTTTCTTTCAAAAGTTCATCATCAATCATCAACAATTTACGTATAACTTACCATAAGCCATATTATGCATTTTTACAACATGATGTGAACTTGGATTTTTATAAAATCTTGTAGTATTTTAACATGATGTTTAACATGTTCATCTAACACGAAAAAACATGATTTTTATTTTATAAAAATCATTTTTACAAAGATTTCAATCTTTACAACTTACAACTTGATGTTACAAAAATCATTCTCCTTGCATTTTTCATGTTACATACACCTTCCTAGTTCCATTTAACCTTTTGAAACATGTTCACTTTCTTTTAAAATCAAGTTATGTTGAAGCTTGTGTGAATGAAGCTTAGGATCAGACCCAACTTAATGAGCTTTCCGGTTAGACTTGCTCAGCTAACAGAGGCGGAATTCATTGTTAGCTGATTGAACAAACAAAGAAAAAGCGATGAATACTGTTTAACCGTCTATGTATTGAATAAATGTTAGCAACGATTACAGACTCGAACAGGGCTTCGCCACTGATTCCTCAAAACAGCATGCCTAACACACAATCTAAGTCACCTATTTATAGGCAGACATGACAGCACCAAGTGAGTAGGCAGCATGGATTTTCGCACGAAATTTTCGTGCGAAAATCCTTACAGATTTTCGTACGAAAATTAAAACAATAATACAAAAACTTCAAAACTAAACTTATGACGCTAAGAAACCCTATCTGTACAATAGACTCGTCCTAGACGTAGGCAATAGACATAAGTGCACCAAGAGACTCCCCCTTGGATGTTGCCGCAGTCTTGGACAGTCTTTAAAACTTTTTCTTCAAAAACTTTAAACATGTTTGACTTGAATCATCCGAAAAATCTCTTGCGTGGCCTTCGACGCTCCTCTGAAGCAATGGGAGTTTAATCTGTAGGAGGAGGTCGGTTGTAAGCATTCCCGAACATGAACCTTTCACGGGTGGCCAGCTTTGGACGAGCTTCAATGCTTTCTTCATTTTGATCTTTCTTTTTCTGCTCTTTATCTTCAAGCTTTCTCCATGAAGTTTTCCATTCTTTTCCTGAATTAATGTTGTTAGTGTAACAAACATTCACAATTTTCTGGAACTGCATGGCCTGCTCCTTGTCTTTATCTTCATAACTGATTTTGATGAAGAATAATCGTTCAATGTCTTTCTCTGAGCAGTTGACCAGCCACATAGGATCCAATACTCTGATTGCACGCCATAGCCCATATATTCTCTTGTGCATAATCATGGTCTCTGATAGATCCTCGGACATATCCCATGACCCTTCATCAGGCTTAACACAAATCACAGCCTCTCCAGTACTCGAATCATAGTGCCACCACTTGAAGATCTTGTAAAACTCTTGTTCCATTTTCTTCAGAGGCATATTCTTCATAGCGCGTGGCTTTTCACAATCAAAGTCACATCTTTCTCTTGAGTAACTGGATCTATCTTTGTCACGGTTTTTGGCTTGTGTGCTTCCATAGATTGAAACCATGTTCAGCTTCAAACTTGATGAGCTTCCACAGACGTTGATCATTTTTCCTTTTCTCCAAATTCGGATGTAAGTGATCAAGAATCATTTGTACAAAACGGGGGTACTGCAGAAATCGACTCTTCCCCAAATTCATCACCATTTGTTCAAAAATCATCCTACTAAAATTGTAGGGCTTATTCAATATCACCGCCATCATCATACGCATATGATAGTCCACTAATTCATCCCAGCCCCTTTTCCTGTGGCTTAATGAGCGTGTAATGCAGTGGGCAAGAAATCTGTATGGCAAACCCAACCGATTGATCTTGAACGGTGCAGAGTTCACATATCCGTTGTAGCCCATACGGTAAAAGCAGCTTTGACAAACTTCTCTGTAAACCCAGTCGGAAAGTCACCTTCATCTCTAAAATGTAGCACTGAGCGGATCAGCTCCTCTGTGATCGTAACTTCTACATCTTTATCTTTAATCTTGACTGCTGATAAAATAGCTTTACCATCAGCTCTTAGCACTGCTGCGCCCCAAAATCTATCAACGTGTGAGGCATAAACATCATGATGATGTGTAAGGGCATGATAAACCGGCAGTTTCTCCAAAAAATCTTTGAACTGTGAAAACGGAGCAAATTCGGGTACTTCTTGGTCAATCAAGCAACAGGAGTTGTGGATTTGATGGAACTCATACACGATTTTCTGTGGAATAGAGAGATATGAAAAAGTTAGAAAAAATTTTCACAAACACAACATGTACTAAATTTTCGTACGAAAATAAACATGTTATATGATATCTAAATTTTCGTGCGAAAATAAAGAAGACATATGTAAACAATTCTTTGCTTGAATTTCCGTGCGGAAGTAAAGGATTTTCGTGCGAAAATCTGTTTTCCCCATCAGTTAACACTTTTTCAAACCGACTCAAAACACTTGCAATTTTTGACATTTTCAAGAAATTGAAACGGTAAACCTTAGCTAAACTTGCCGATTTTAACATTGGGGAGATCAATTTTAAGTTTTACCAGCTATTTTATCCTAGATCTACGTTTTAGTCCGTTTAAGGTCCAGCGAATCCAATTTTGATGGTTCAATCTCGGTGATTACCTTCGCCATTACAAGAGGTGTGCAAATCAACCCCCTAATGTGTCAAGAAGGTCGTAAAGTGAGAGAAACAAGACAAAGTGCACAAAAGCTTCAAAGAATCCACACCAAATTTCTAACAAATTTTCGTGCGGAATCTGTTCAGCCTTCTCTTATATATAGGCATTTGATTTTCGTGCGAAAATTTGGCTTGTGATTGTTAGCCAGATTTTCGTGCGGAAATCTCAATTTTCATGCGAATGTTGTTGTCCCTTTGAAATTTTCTCAATTTTGCAACTTTATCGATTGCTTTTAAGTTTTTTTAATTATCCACACAGTTGTCCAAGTCCAAGTTAATGACCTTGTATAACTGTTTTGGTTACCAAGTCCATGTTAATGACCTTGGTTGACCACCTTTTGACCAAAACTGATATTATTCATAGATTTTAAGTTTCAAATTAATGAACTTTTCAACATTCCAAACCAGGTTATGTTTCCAGATTAGCTCCCAGCCCGAAATTCAAACGATTTTCCTCAGCATTCTGTTGCTTTTAACTTTGAAGATCTGTTTTCCATCACTGGTAGTCAGAAATAAAGTAGAAACGGAAAATCTTTTTGTATTTTTGAATACTTCTAAATTAACCATTCTTAAAGCAATATGTTCACACATATTTACAGACATATTTTTGCGAGTTTATGTTAGAGGATCATATCAGTTTATTGAGACAAATTACCAGCACCATTGCTCTAGATAAAACTTTAAGTTCTTAAACCGATTTTCTTCAGATTGTTGGTATACTGATCCACTTAAACCTCTACACATTTCTTAACCGTTTCAAGATGTGTTAGGTAAATTTTAGCAACTTGGCCTAATCTGTGTTTCCCACCTCAGAATATACTCCCGCATCGAGATTCCCTAGATTTCGTCTCACAGGTGAATATATCTAACTGATATCTGTATTGTGACATCCCAGTTTTTCAGGTATCTTAAACGCACTACTTCACGGTTATTCATTCCTACGCTAAATTGATTCGGAGATTTAATTTACACGCTCAAAATAACTACGCTAACTTTGTGAACTTATCAAGTGAATTACGTGCTATGTGTATTAGACGTTTATAAGTTTGGTGAGTTATTATGTCATGTTTTGATTTCGTGATTTTTAGTTATAAAAATATATATAGTAAGTAGATAGACGTACCGAACCGAGCCGCGAAACGTGTCGACCTTACTTCCTTGCGACTCAAGGAATTAATCAAAACTTGAGGCTCAAGTTAAAGACCCAAACCGCCCCACCCAACCCTTTGCGGCCGCAAGCACAAACCCCAAACCCTTGATCCTTTTCTTTCTTTCCTTGCACTATATATAGACATGTATGCATGAGAGTTGTGTTAACAAAATAAATAAGGAACCCTAGCTCCCAAGAACAGCCGATGGCAGCCCCTTCCCACTCTTTCTCTCGATCGCAACCTCCTCCAAAACCCGAAGTGATTCCAATCTCGTTCCCGGTTTGTTAATCTTCATTGTTAAAGGTTAGGGTTTTCTATTGTTTCGCAAATCACATTAGGGTTTATGAACTATTGATCATGCTTGTATGTAATGGTAGAATCATGGTTATAAAAGTGTTATGATGTTTAGTTCGATTAATTGTGCAAGTTTTGCGATTATGATGATTAGTTCGATACAAGAATCATAGGCTGCGTTTGTGATAAAAAAATCATATTGTATGATTAGGGTTTGCATGAGTATGATGTACATGATGATATGTGACTAATAAATCTGTTCTTGATCATTTATATTTAACGTCTCGATTGTTTAAGCGTGTTCTATTGCGATAAAAGTTGAAAACAGGATGCTGAATGGTGTTTACAGCCAACTTCAATTGGCTGTAACTTGGTTATTATTTATCGAAAAGTGGATTTTCTGAAGCCTAAAACGTATATTTTTGAAAAACGCTTCTAATGGCACTGATTTCATATTTTTCTGAGGTCGTTTGATATTTTTAAGTGGTCAATTAAGTGCAGTAACTGAAGCTGTGTAAATTCTGAAAATTTGTTAGTTGTTTATCGAGTCGGATCTCATAATCTGTAGAGGGTTGCATCACGAAATTTGTACAGCAACTGGAGATACAAATTTCCGGGAAAATCCCACTGGAATTTTGTTAATTGGATGAACGATGATTTTTAAATAAATTCTCCCGTGGACTGCAGTCAGAAAGCGATGAATCCGACTGCAGCCTAGTATATAAATGTTTATGAATAATGGGTAAAGTGTTAGGACTTGAAAAATTTACATAAAATTATACAGTTTAGTTGACACCTTCTGTAAAAAAATTGAAATTTTTGGAACGTTGGAACTATTTTATAAAAATCCTCGAAAACAGCCTAGTTATGAGCGTACAAGCTGAAACTTGATAACTTGCGAATGTGTGTACCAAAGTGTTGTATGCATTGATTTGTGTTCATGATAAGTTGGTTTGATCACTATTTTGGTATGATAATACTTTGCATGCATGATTGTGTTTTCAAATTTGTTATTGTGTGTGCCGCATTGTGTGCTAGTTATGTGTAGGATTTTAATCAGTGTGTTCACACACTAACTTTAAATCGATTGACTTGTTAGGACGCAATTAGCGGTCTCATCATTTGCTACTTCTGTGTTACACTAACCGAGCAATTAAAGGTGAGTTCACGGCCCCTATTTTATCCGGTTTTAAACAACAGGGGGATAAACATGTATACACTCTACAACTCTATCTCTTTACGTTATACGAAATTAACGTCATTAAACTATTCGGTAACTAAGTTAATGTTAATGTACGTTATGGTCACTAAGCAGCTATATCACGGAAGTCCTCGACAAACTCTCGGATCGTTAGTATTGGGTTAGATAGCGGGGAAATTATAAGTAGTACTACTGGGCCCGACAAGCCCCACCCGAGCTAGTCGCGCTAGCCGACCGGGTATGGTCAACGGGTGAATAATTTAGCCTAACTTTCGCCATGGTCAGTGATAGGCCTGGCAACATGGAGGCACAACAGTCAGCTTCGATCGCGAACACTTATGTGACATAACTTTAGGCTCGCTACCTACATGTTAACATTGAAATTAATTACGAAACAACAATATTATTCCGGGTTAGGAATAATGGAACAAACAACAATATTATTCCGGGTTAGGAATAATGGAACCAACATCATTATTATTCCGGGTTAGGAATAATGGAACTATATCGTTATTCCGGGTTAGAGATAACGGGTGAAACAAACTTTTAACCGAACCAATGAACTTATAAAAAACCTGTGAACTCACTCTTCTTTAATGTTGACACTTGTTTCTTTACATGTTTCTCAGGACGCTAGGAGCTCTAGGTGCACTCACTTGCATTGATCAAGACATCTTTTTATCGAGTCTCAATTACGAATACTGTTTGGGTTTTTCTTTAGTTTTGGCGTTTGTGTTGGCGCCCGTTCCTTTACTTTACTTTAATGCTTCCGCTCAACTTTAAAACTAATGCTTCCGCTAAACATTGAAACCAAACTAAGACAATTTAAAAATAACTATGAATGGTTAAACAAATGATTTTGGAAAACGTATAAACAAATCATATAGAGTCGTTCGATGTTACTAGTGTCTCGGATTCTGGTTTGTTCACACGCCTCGCGGTAAAACTCCGCAAGTGGAAATTGAGGGTGTGGACATGTATAGGGGTGAAATGCGAAACCTTGAGAGCTCAGGTTAGTACTTCCGTACAGAGAAAGAGATGAAGGCTCGACTTTAGGTGGTGTTCCTCTTGGGAATATTTTTAATTTATTTACTGCAGCATGTCGTATCTTTTTATGACATTTTTTTCATTTTTATGCAGCTTTGGGGGTGAATAATGCGAAAGTATTATACAAGTTCTAGGCCATTGCTGACGCAAAATCAGAAAAACTCATATAATACCCCAGATATCAACTAAATATAAAGACCTAGTATCTCAGAATCTGGCATTCTCTCAAACGAAATTTCGGGGTACCAAGCCTATATATCCGAGAGATGTTAAGCCACAGATATACCAGTTTTATTTCTTTAGGTTTATAACCTAAAAGCAGTTTACTGAACATGCGAAGCCTACCGACATATCTTTAGAAAGACCTGCTTAAACGCTTTTTAATCACTATATTTCTTTAGCGTACTGTAATGATCTACTGATGTACTATCATCTCCTCTTGTACACAAAACTCTTTTTTAGATTTTTTAATGTTTTTCTTTCATGACTTTTTTCAATGTTTTTGTATTTTTTATGAATTTTTCAATGTTTTTGTATTTTTCCCAACTTTTTCTCCCACTAAAAATCAAAAACATATTTATGGATTTTTGGTTTTAAAGAAAACATGTAAATTATTTACAGAAAAACATTTTGACTTACCAGTGAGGATTACGTCCCAACATCGTCATCCTCAAATTCAACCTCATAAATATCTCCTGATGACAGATTCTTTAAACCATTTAATTTAAAAGATTTCGAAATCTTGCTCTATCAAAAGCTTTGGTATAAAAATTTGCTCTTTGGTCATCAGTGTAGATTTTCTCAATTCGTATCAACTTTTTCTGGTGACAGTCACGGATAAAGTGATATCAAATCTCGATATGTTTAGTGCGTGAGTGTTGACAAGGATTGACCGTGATATCAATGGCCGCCTTGTTATCTACGAAAATGGGCGTATCAAGAAATTGCAGACCGTAGTCTCTCATCTGTTGTTGTATCCACAGTATTTGGGAACAACAATTGGATGCTGAAACGTATTGAGCTTCGCAAGTAGAGAGAGCGACCACGGTATGTTTCTTGCATTGCCATGTTACCAAACGAGTTCCGAAGAACTGGCAGCCGACCGTTGTAAATTTAGCGTTCAGCTTGCAGCAACCGAAATCAGAGTCAGAGTAACCCGCAAGGTTGAATCGTCGTGACATGGATACCATAAGCCGGTGCTCGGGCATCCTTTCAAATAGCGCATGATCCTTTTGACGATCAAAAGATGTGATTCCTTCGGACTTGACTGATACCTGGCGCAAAGGCATGTGGGGTACATGATATCCGGTCGAGAAGCGGTGAGATACATCAAGGATCCAATCATGGAGCGATATAAAGTTTCATCAACATTTTCTCCATACTTGTCTGGACAAATGCCGTGGTTTGTGGCTAGAGGGGTAGAGGCGGGTTTAGTTCCTGTCATGTCGAATTTCTCCAACACGTCATGAACATACTTCGTCTGGTGAATGAAAATACCATTTGGCAGTTGTTCAACCTGAAGCCCCAAAAATAATTTCATCTCTCCCATAGCGCTCATTTCGAATTTTTCTTTCATGACTTTCTCGAAGTCCTTGACAGCTATTCATTTGTCGATCCAAAGATGATATCATCCACATAGATTTTTACAATAATCAGATGTCCATCTACTTCCTTTTGTAAAGAGGGTGCTGTCTACTGTCTCTCTGGTAAAATGATTAGCCAGTAAGTGCTTGGAAAGCGTCTCGTACCAGGCTCTCGAGGCCTGGTGTAATCCGTAAAGAGCTTTGTTCAGCAAGTAGACCTCGTCGTTGTGAATTGGATCGACAAACCCTGGTGGTTGGCCGACATATACCTCCACTTTTACCTTACCGTATAGGAAAGCAGATTTCACATCCAATTGGTACACTTTGAAACCTTTCCATGAGGCAAATGCAAGGAAAATGCGGATAGCTTCTAGACGTGCGATTGGGGTGTAGACCTCGTTGTAATCTATCCCCACTTCCTGACGAAAACCTTGAACTACGAGGCGAGCTTTGTTTCGAACGACTCCTCTGTCATCTCTTTTGCACTTGTAAACCCACCATGTGCTTATCTTTTTCTGCTTTAGCAGTAGATCAACTAGTTCCTAGACTCCAACTTAGGATCGGACCCAACTTAATGAGCTTTCCGGTCAGACATACTCAGCTAACAGAGGCGGAATTCATTGTTAGCTGATTGAACAAACAAAGAACAAGCGATGAATACTGTTTAACCGTCTGTGTATTGAATAAACGTTAGCAACGATTACAGACTCGAACAGCGCTTCGCCACTAATTCCTTAAAAAAGCATGCCTAACACACAACCTAAGTCACCTATTTATAGGCAGACATGACAGCACCAAGTGAGTAGGCAGCATGGAATTTCGCACGAAATTTTCATGCGAAATACTTACAGATTTTCTTACGAAAATTACAACAATCTTACAAAAACTTCAAAACTAAACTTCTGACACTACGAAACTCTATCTGTACAATAGACTTGTCCTAGACATAGGCAATAGATATAAGTGCACCAACATCTTGATGTAGATTTTAGTTTCTTGAAATGTTCATCTTTAAAACCTCATATATTTAAGATTCACAACTTGTAGGAATCATTATCCTACACAAAATCATGTTCATCTTCAAGTTCATACTTAACATAAAGGATGATCAACATAGATCTTTCAAGATTCATCCTCATACTTGCTAAATCATGTTTTAAATCATCATGTAGCAAGCTTCATGTGGTGATCCACATCATAAACACAAGAAATCCACAAACAAGTTCATCACATACACTTAAACAACTTAGATTTTCACGGTTTCAAGCTTTATTCTTACGTTCATGTTCTTGTTTTGGTGTGATCTTTAGATTATTTTGTTGCTACATACTTTAACCACTAAGATTTAGTGTAAAAACAAGATCAAGAGAGCTTACTACTAGCACAATGGCTAGGGAAGAATCAAGTATGAAGATGGTGATGAATGAGATGGATAAAAGCTCTAGGTGAAGGTCCTTCAAGCTCCAAAGCTTCCAAACTTCTTAAGTAGCCTTGATACACCTTAGAACACTCTTAGATTACTTGTAAATGGATTGAAAATGGTGATGTTATGATGGTGGATGGTGGCCGTGAGCAAGAGAGGGAGAAGGGAAGGAGTGGTGAAGTTTAGTGTTAACGGATTTGTGTTGATCTTCATGTTCTTTTATACTCCAACACTTCATTATCCACTAGTCCATATGTTTAATATCTAAATAACAAATCTAAAAAAATATTCAAGGAAAATCAAGAGGGTAGGGCCCTCTTGTAACCGTCCATGAGGGGGGGGGGTCTTTAGTTGGGTTTTAAGTTCTAGTTAGGTAATTTAGTTAGTATTTAAGTGTTAAGTTAGGGGTTTAATGTGTTTTGGGATTTTTAAGATGTAATATGATGTTTGATGATTATAACTAGCTTTATAACATAAAAAAAAATGCTTCTAGCTTGATTTTGGTGTTTTGGGTAGTGTCCGGTTATTCGTTTGGTTACCGGCTCGTTAAAGTGCTAAATAACGCAGTTTAGTGTGCTTTGAGGTACCTTTTAGGATGGTTTTGATTCCCAACACTAAACAAGTTATTCTGAACCATTAAACCTCATTTCTACATTATTTTCTAGTGTTGAATTGCAGAATTTTGTTGAATTCTGCAGAATTCTGCAGTTTAAGTGTATTTTGGGAGCTTTTGGACACTTATGTCATCACTCGGAAGGCAGTTTTATGATTCCTACATTCTTACATACCATTCTGTGTAACCCTTGTTCCCGGGGCTCAATCTGTGTCTTAACACAATGTCTGTTTGAGTACTGAACTCTCGTCAGTACTTCTAGTTAGCCTGTTAGTTGTGCTAACTTTGTTTTGCGCACTAATTCAACCACACTAGGTTGCATGTAATAATGATAAGTAGTCATGCAATATGTAATGCACATGTTTGTTCTAGAAGGAAATTAGGAAATCATTTAGTGTTTAAGTCATGCACAGTCATTAAGATACAAAGTACTGTTTATATTGTACGAAAATTACCTGAAAAGTTCCAATTGTCGCATTCTCCCCCGTTAAAAGAATTTCGTCCCGAAATTCAAGTTGCATAATCAATTGTAGGGGAGTTTTGTATCAAGTGTGGATATTTAGACTTAATTTGATCTTTGATCTTCACGTTCCCATGTAAACTCGGGACCGTGTTGTAAGTTCCAACGAACTTTGACTAGCTTTATACGACTTCTCCGTGTCTTGTGGACTTTCCAGTCTGTAACCTCAACAGGTTCTTCGGTAAATTGGATTTTGTCATTAACGTGAATTTCATCTGCTGGAATGACGAATGTTTCTTGTGTAGGGCTCTTCTTGATATTAGACATGTGAAACGTGTCGTGTACACTGCTGAGCTCTTCTGGAAGTTTCAACTTGTACGCAAAGGTTCCGACTTTCTTCAGAATTTCAAATGGTCCAATGTAATGCAGGTTCAACTTTCCACGTTTTCCAAATCGTACTGCTTATCCAAGGCGAGACTTTCAACAAAACCATATCTCTAACCTTAAATTCCAATGGTTTACGTCGTCTGTCGGCGTAGCTCTTTTGCCTATTGTGAGCCGCCTTGATACGGTCGCGTATCTAGGCAATCTTGTCTGTGGTTTCCTGGACTAGTTCCGGACCAATGAGTTGTTTATCTCCGGTCTCCGCCGAACACAGTGGGGACCGACACTTTCGCCCATACAAAGCTTCAAACGGGGCGGCCTGGATGCTAGTGTGATAGCTGTTATTGTAGGAAAACTCCACTAATCGCAAGTGAGTATCCCAGCTTCCTCCCAAATCCATCACACAAGCACGCAACATGTCCTCCAAGGTTTGTATCACCCGTTCGCTTTGGCCGTCCGTTTGAGGGTGAAAGGCCGTGCTAAGATTCAATTGAGATCCAAAGGCCTTCTGAAACGTTTTCCAAATCCTTGACACGAATCAACCATCACGATCTGATATGATAGAGACTGGCACTCCATGGCGTGCTACAATCTCCTTAAGATATATCTCCGCCAATTTCTTAGTGCTATCCTTTTCACTGATCGGTAGAAAATGCGCGGATTTGGTGAGTCGATCGACAATAACCCAAATCATATCATGGCCACTTTGAGTCCTGGGTAACTTAGTAATGAAGCCCATTGAGATTTGTTCCCACTTCCATACAGGAATCTCGGGTTGTTGCGGCAACCCTGAAGGTTTCTGATATTCCGCCTTAACCTTAGCGCAGGTAAGGCAATTACCCACATAGGTAGCAATGTCAGCTTTCATCTTAGGCCACCAATAAAAGTCCTTCAAGTGTTGGTACATATTATCCGATCCCGGATGTATAGAATACCTTGACTTATCGGCTTTGTCCAAAATAAGCGCATGTGGGTCACCAAAGAATGGGAACCAAATCCGTCCCATAAAGTACAATGTTCCGTTTTCCTTTGGTACCAATTGCGCTTCCATTCCCCGGAAGGATTCATCTTGTAAATTATCCAATTTAAGCGCTTCTTGTGGAGCATCGTGAGTCCGATAAGTGAGATCAGTTTGTATGGTCATCTCTAAGCCTCGCACCCTTAGAGGTTTTGCATGCTCCTTGCGGCTCAAGGCGTCCGCTACGACATTCGCCTTGCCCAGGTGGTACTTTATCTCGCAGTCATAATCATTCAATAGCTCGACCCATCGTCGCTGCCTCCTGTTTAAGTCCTTCTAATAAAAAATGTGCTGCAAGCTCTCATGATCAATAAAATGGTGCAGCGAGTACCATATCAGTAATGACGTCAAATCTTCAATGTGAATACCACAGCTCCTAACTCAAGGTCATGCGTTGTATAGTTCTTCTCATGCATCTTTAATTGACGCGACGCGTACGCGATGACTTTGTCCTGTTGCATCAACACGCAACCAAGACCTTGTCGATACGCATCACAATAAACCACAAACCATCGGTACCGTCAACTAAAGACAAGATAGGTGCATCGTAGATTTTATCCTTCCATGTCCGGAAAGCTGTTTCGTGTCTCTCCCTAATCAAATTTCTTATCCTTCTGGGGTAGGGATGTTAGCGGCTGGGCAATACTTGAAAAATTCTCAGTGAACCATCTGTAACGGCTTGCTAACCTCAGAAATTGTCGCATCTCAGTAGGCGTCTTTGGGGCTTCCCAGTTCTTGATTGCTTCAATCTTTGCTGGGTCTACATGAATTCCATTCTCATTCACCACATGACCCAAGAATTGCACCTCGCGAATCCAAAATTCACACTTCGACAGCTTTGCATACAACTGTTCCTTCTTTAAAAGTTCCAGGATAGCTCGTAGGTGTTGCTCATGTTCTTCCTTGGTTCGTGAGTATATAAGGATGTTATCAATAAACACAATCATGAACTTATCCAGATATGGCTTACACACCCGATTCATGAGGTCCATGAATACTGCCGGTGCGTTTGTTAAGCCAAACGGCATGACAAAGAACTCGTAGTGTCCATAACGAGCCCTAAAGGCCGTTTTAGGGATACTTTCTTCTTGTATTCCCAGTTGATGATATCCCGACCTCAAGTCGATCTTGGAGTAGTAGCTAGAGCCTTGAAATTGGTCGAACAAGTCATCAATCATCGGCAAGGGATACCGATTCTTGTTGGTTAGCTTATTCAACTCCCTGTACCCTCTGCACAATACTAAAACTGTCGTCCTTATCTTAAACCAACAATACTGGAGCTCCCCAGGGTGAGAAGCTCGGTCTGATAAATCCTTTGTCTAGCAGCTCTTGCATCTAAGTCGAAATCTCCTGCATTTCTGACGGAGCTAGCCGATGTGGTGCCTTTGCCACTGGTGCTGCTCCTGGCACCAGATCTATCCGAAACTCCACTTGTCATTGTGGAGGTAACCCAGGCAAGTCTTCGGAAAGACTTCTGGGAATTCCTTCACAATAGGTATGTCTTCTAGCTTTGGCTCCTTAGTTTCTTGTCGACAACATGAGCAAGGAAGGCTATGCAGCCTTTTCAGAGACACTTCTGCTCCTTCATAACCAATGTGGGATGTCACAATCTTCCGCCTTATGGGGCCCAGTGTCCTCGCATCAACTGTATGAAGGCCGTGTACTATAGGTGTTTCATCATTCGCAAGAGGGATGCGGATGATTTTATCTTGTCGAACAACTTCAGCTCCATTCTTGGATATCCAATCCATGTCGACTACCACATCAAAACTACCAAAACCAACTGGTAGAAGGTTGATAGAAAATTTTCGTTCTCCAGGTTCAAGTGTACAACCCTTAATAACTTCATCTACTTCGACTAATTTCCCATTTTCCGATTCTCCAGAATATGGGACGTCTAGTTTACTTGTTTCTAAGCCAAGTATATCCTTAAGTTCCACAGATTCAACCCTAAAGTCGGCGCCAGTATCAAATAGAGCGGATGCAAAATGTCGGTTTATAGGGAACGTACTTGTAACTACGATCGATTCCTGGCATGCCTTGCGTGCTCCTTTCGTGAAAATACTCCAACAAGCGTGATTTTTCTCCGGGCAGTCCTTCCGGTAATGTCCTTTATCGCCATATCCATAGAAATTCTTGGCCCTTTGCTGTCTCTATTATTGTCCTGAATTCCATTCACATGCCTCGTACCAGACCAGCATGCTTCCTTGCTATACCCAGTGTTATCGCAAATTTTACACCTTCGAGTCCTGCACGGACCTGTGTGATGATAACCACACCCATCACACTTGGGTAGTTCCCCTTGGTATCTTTTATCACTTGTTTTAGCCGTGGCAACGAATGCCTTGACTTTTTTTTAGTCGCAGCAGAGTCCTTATGTTTGTTGCTTGATTTAAAACTGGCATGGAATGCATATACTTTCTCTTATTTCTATCCAAAGAATACTCCACATGCGTCTTCTTTTTCACTGGACTTTTATTCGATCTCTCCATCGTTACTCTGCCCTTAGTAGGACCTAGAGCAAGGGTTATCGCCTGAGCGATTCCCAAAATGGTTCTTCTTATTCCGCCATTGTTTGCAGTGCTGCTTGCTTCGTATTGGACGATTGCCTTAGCGTCTCGCTGGGTCATTAGAGCTTCGAGCTCAGCTCTTGATGCGGGTAAAGGTTCTAATTGGGCTTGGCGAGCGTTTCCTTCGTTGTGGTCCCATGAGCTTCGTATGTATAATTCATATTGACGAAATTA
Organism: Scalesia atractyloides; assembly: GCA_947069175.1. Taxonomy (NCBI): domain Eukaryota; kingdom Viridiplantae; phylum Streptophyta; class Magnoliopsida; order Asterales; family Asteraceae; genus Scalesia; species Scalesia atractyloides. Next base: position 24,578,525 of record CAMTDV010000030.1, on the reverse strand, counting down.
AATATTTATTTGGGAATAAATTTTGTCGTCTATGAGCAAAGCTCATTTGTTACGCACTACGAGTATAAGGGTAAGGTAATTCCTAATGATGCTTCTGCAATTCCTTCCACCAATATCATCTCGTTATTGTAGAGAGGTAAATTTAGTTAGAACCGAGTTCTGCTAAGGATATATCGACTTTTTTATACACCATATCAACTTGTTGCAATCAGTCTTGTGAAGAGAACCTCCTCGGAGTCACCTTACTCCGGATGATGCAAGTCATTCAGTGTTATACAAAATTCGTTGAGGTCTTCCCTTCACCTTGTTCCTTGTTTATTCCTCAAGTCTCCAACTCTTCCATAGTCTTTAATTTTAACAAAACGGGTATGCTTCCAAGAAAATGGGGGGTTGTACGTTACTACCACGTGTAGGGGGGTTGATGGTGAAAATGCAGAGATTGAGTCGTGAGGGTACGTGACTTCTTCCTCGGGACCGAATTGTGCCTTGTAGCAACCATAGAGCGGTTTCCAGGGCGCGAATGCACTACCCAAACAATGGAGTGCACTATTTGCTAAGAAGGGGAGAATCGAGTGGTCGCATCCGTCCTTATAATGTGTACTCCATACTTCACAAACCTCAATTGTCCGATGTATGGTGGACCCCTTTGCCACACTGGACTGTGCAACGAATATATTGATTTTGTTGGGGCTCCAAGAGTCCCAATATGGTTGGTATGGTCTTTATGAATGCCGAATAGAGTGCGGTAAATGGGTTATACTACAGCTCACGCCACGCCACCTCCTTGGGGCAAACGGATGTCAAGCGTTGGGGTCTATCGTCGCAACTATAATGGATAAGTTTGGGGTGTCGTAGGCTCTGTACAATTTAAACACAAGAATCCTAAAGTGTTGAGGAAAATCTTTCCCAAGTGTTTACCATCTTCACTTGCTTAGAAATCCGGACCCAAACGACTCGTACTACTGGTAGAAGTGTAGGTGCGAAGTAGACAAAGTCAGACTTCCTACTTTGTAGAGTGTTATAGTAACTATCTCGGTTAGTATTCTATTAGATAGAGGTTTGAAAAACTTAGAAATTTCAAATGGGTGATGATCATTAGCTTGACCCGCAGAGTCTACCAGGATTTCCATGTACTACAAGTTGTTATTACATGGGCCCTTGTAATAATAAATTGTCTTGCATGGTCACCCTAATTTTCTCTCGTTCGAAGCAGCTGATCAATCAAAGAGGGGACACTACTGTCCTCATACCTTCGACATAGAAAGGACCTTTATGGTGGTCCATGCGCTAATATCCGTTATCATTACGCGTGAAGTGGCACAATGCTTGGACAAGATAGGATTAAAGAGAGTTCCTAACCATAGTAGTTGGAGGGGCACCTTCAAGATGAGTACCTCATCTTCTTTGTCTAGAAAAGGAGTGTCATCAATCATGTTTCATAAATGCCTCAGGGACCCCGTCCCACTGATAAGGTTAATGTCCAAGGTTACCTCCTCCGCCTCGCCGTCACTGCCGTAGTCAGGAACCTTTGCATTCGAGAGGGAAGAACAACCATCTTTTACGGAAACAAGCTCAGGGTCTCGTTTGGTAACTACGTCAGCCATAAGCTCCGCAATAAAAGCAAGGTCGATAGCCTCCTTGTGTGGGTTAAGAGTAATAATAGGATTCGAAGTTGAAGGTATCTCGTTCCCGTCAATAATTATCCCGTACACATACGTGCATATAATGTATAATAATGTTACTTAGTATATACAGGCAAATAAATGCAACATGTCACATATAACTCTCGTTTGTTCTTTCGGGGATCATTTCGTCTTTGGCAAGTCTATCCCACATGGGCTGACTATACCTCATTTGGCACATCTGTCGAAGTATTCTCCCTCCCTACTAATGTCCTTGCTTTGTCTTTCTTTTGAAAAATGTTTGATTCATGGATCTTGACGCTTTCATAAATGCAATGAAAACTTTTTTGTGAAAATGTTTTCGTGAGAGAATCCTAATGATTGTAGTCTAGACTCGAGAAGGAATCCTAGTTCACTACAATCAAAGCTCTGATACCAACCTGTCACACCCTGTCTTTTGCGGAAGCGTGTGTGTGTGTGACTTGATCAGCTTTCATTGCATTCGATTATAATAAACAACTATATGATAAAAACAATGATGTTCATCTATTCATAAGTTTAAAATATTACAAACCATAAGTTGTTTAAACTTCCAACCATCACAAGTATTTAATTTAAGTTACAACCAACATAAATTTTAAAGTTCCACGATGGACTTGATTTACAAAAGTTCAGATTTATGAGGCTTTGCATCCTATATCTTATCAAGGATGAGATATATGTTATAAACCCTCCCAAAAGTGGATGACATCAAGACATGAAATTCAAAAGCTTGATTGTAACGCCAGCACCAAGATCCGTCTAATCTCCTGAAATACATGTAAGTTGAAAACATCAACAAAAGTTGAGCAAGTTCATGTGTTTTATGTATATATGCATCAAATGAATCTCCAAAAACATTTGAAAGTTCCAGTGTCGAAAATAGGTATGTAAAACGTCTATGAACATGTTGATCATTAAGTGTCGAACCCTCGACAGTGGACACAACAGCACTCTAAGTTGTCTCCCATGGACCGTGAGTGGGGCTCGCCCGTACCCATTAGATCTAACCTTTGTTCCTTGGTCCTCAAAAGGATTAATGGCACCTTAGTTGCAGCCTTTGCTCACATGATCTAAGAGTTCATTCTATAGTTGAATCATACCCTTGTTAACATGTATTTCCCCCGAAAGTTGTAAACCGAAAACATTAAGTAAAAGGGGGACATGAACTCACAAGTTGCGTCCGTAATCTCGTGTAACCAAAGTAGATATCCTCAAGCCGTATGACTTCCTACACACGTGTTAGGTTTTATTAGACGCTTAGGTCGTGTAACGACTCTTAGTCTTATTAATTTATTTAAGACTTGTTTTGGAATATTGTTAAAATAATGTATTTTCAACTTGTTTCATCATATGCTTTTCCATACATATTCTTCAAGTATAGGTATACTTGTACTTGCGTATTTTACCAAGTATTGGTAGTGTATTCCGGTATATATTTATACGTATAGGAATACGTATTTCTTGTGTTTATTAAGTATGTAATACTTTATTTATGTATAATTTTCCGGAATACTAATAAAATCACCAATATAATGTTTCTTAAAATATCTATATTTTAAGAGGTTTTTTATAGAAAAGCATCTATAAATTTATCTTCGCAAAATAAGTATATTTTCGTATATATCTTAAAAATAATATATTTTTAAGATTACGGTTAAGAATATATATGTTTTTAGTTTTTACCAAAAATAATATATGTTTGGGTTGTTCATTAAATATATACATTTTCTCCCACTATAAAAATAATATATTTTCTCCTTTGACAAAATATGATATATTTTGTACTAGCTGTAAAATTTCATATTTCAACGTTTCTTCGGTTTCGAAAATACCGTTTATCACATTTGTTAAGTTGCTAATTTATTTCCGGAATATATATATATATATAGTCCAAATATTCATTGTCCGATTTGTCCGTTATTCGGGTATAAGATATATATTCATTTTCTTGTGATGTGTTATTTTCAAGTCCCTAATTTTTAATATACTAATACAATCAATATACAAGTATTACATAATTTGTGACATCTAAATATATATTTTCCTAAATATATACTTAGTCATTTTATTACCAAAATTCAACCTCCAGTATTCATAATTTTTATAACAAAAATTATGGCAACTTTTCATATTAAAACCAAGATTGAAATTACTTGTAAACACTTGTCTTAAAATTATTTTTCTAAGCGTTTAATTTTTACAAAAATTTTTCCATAGTTTTCCCTTAAAAATGGAGGTTTCCATGCTTAATCATATCATTTTCTTTTCAAAAGTTCATCATCAATCATCAACAATTTACATATAACTTACCATAAGCCATATTATGCATTTTTACAACATGATGTGAACTTGAAGTTTTATAAAATCTTGTAGTATTTTAACATGATGTTTAACATGTTCATCTAGCACTAAAAACATGATTTTTATTTTATAAAAATCATTTTTACAAAGATTTCCATCTTTACAACTTACAATTTAATTTTACAAAAATCATTCTCCTTGCATTTTTCATGTTACATACACCTTCCTAGTTCTATTTAACCTTTTGAAACATGTTCACTTTCTTTTAAAATCAAGTTATGTTGAATCTTGATGTAGATTTTAGTTTCTTTAAATGTTCATCTTTGAAATCTTATATTTTTAAGACTCACAACTTGTAGGAATCATTATCCTACACAAAATCATGTTCATTTTCAAGTTCATACTTAACATAAAGGATGATCAACATATATCTTTCAAGATTCATCCTCATACTTGCTAAATCATGTTTTAAAGCATCATCTAGCAAGCATCATGTGGTGATCCACATCATAAACACAAGAAATCCACAAACAAGTTTATCACATACACTTAAACAACTTAGATTTTCATGGTTTAAAGCTTTATTCTTATGTTCATGTTCTTGTTTTGGTGTGACCTCTAGATTATCTTGTTATTACATACTTTAACCACTAAGATTAAGTGTAAAACAAGATCAAGAGAGCTTACTACTAGCACAATGGCTAGGGAAGAATCAAGTATGAAGATGGTGATGAATGAGATGGATAAAATCTCTATGTGAAGGTCCTTCAAGATCCAAAGCTTCCAAGCTTCTTAAGTAGCCTTGATACACCTTAGAACACCCTTAGATTACTTGGAATTGGATTGAAAATGGTGATGTTATGGTGGTGGATGGTGGCCGTGAGCAAAAGAGGGAGAAGGGAAGGAGTGGTGAAGTTTAGTGTTAAGTGATTTTTTGTTGATCTTCATGTTCTTTTATCCTCCAACACTTCATTATCCACTAGTCCATATGTTTAATATCTATATAACAAACCTAATAAACTATTCAAGGAAAATCAAGAGGGTGGGGCCCTCTTGTAACCGTCCATGGGGGGGGGGGTATCTGGTTGGGTTGTTCTAGTTAGGTAATTTAGTTAGGATTTAAGTGTTAAGTTAGGGGTTTAATGTGTTTAGGGATTTTTAACATGTAATATGATGTTTGATGATTATAACCAGCTTTATAACATTAAAAGAATGCTTCTAGCTAGATTTTGGTGTTTCGGGTAGTTGTCCGGTTATTCGTTTGGTTACCGGCTCGTTAAAGTGCTAAATAGTGCAGTTTTGTGTGCTTTGAGGTACCTTTTAGGATGGTTTTGATTCCCAAAACTAAACAAGTTATTATGAACCATTAAACCTCATTTCTGTATTATTTTCTAGTGTTAAATTGCTGAATTTTGCAGAATTCTGCAGTTTAAGTGTGTTTTGGGCACTTTCAGACACTTATGTCATCACTCGGAAGGCAGTTCTATGATTCCTACATTCCTACATACCATTCTAGTGTAACCTTTTTTTCCCAGGGCTCAATCTGTGTCTTAACACCATGTCTGTCTGAGTACTGAACTCCCGTCAGTACTTCTAGTTAGCGTGATAGTTGTGCTAACTTTGTTTTGTGCACTAATTCAACCACACTAGGTTGCATGTAATAATGGTAAGTAGTCATGCAATATGTAATGCACATGTATGTTCTTGAAAGAAATTAGGAAATCATTCATCTTAGTGTTTAAGTCATGCACAGTCATTAAGATACAAATTACTGTTTATATTGTACGAAAATTACCTGAAAAGTGCCAATTGTCACATTATTTATGTAAATAGGTTACAAGTTCACCCGGAATTGTATTAGAAGAACAAGTTCGGCCGAACTTGTTCAACACAAGTTCGCCTGAAGTTGTAGTATCCCAAGCGAACTTGTAATTCTATAAATAGGTGCCTTGGTGATTTCATTTGTAACTTCTACAATTTTGGCACACAGACAGCGAAGCTCTGTCGGATCAGGATCTGAATGTATTGAACTATTATGATCAATAAAAAACGTTTAAATAGTAAATCTTGTCTATTAGGTTAATCTTGTCATATACTTTCTGGTTGTATGGACAATAGAAACAATTTAGGTTCCTAAGCTAAACGGGAGACGATCTAACAGTGAACTCGAAAGGTAAACAGTGGCTAGACAGTTATTGAGGTGAGATGAGGTGGTGAGCATCGATGAAGGTATGATGGTCGAGAGAGAGAGAAAGAGGTGTAAGGGCAGTTACTGGTGAACAGAGGTGGTCGCGAGTCAGAGGTTACTGGTGGCTTGAAGGTGGTGAACAGTGGAGATGAAAGGTGGTTGTTAATGGTTTACGATGGTCTGTGATGGTGGTTAAGAGACTGATAAATTAATGAAGATGATGTACGGAGAGGATGACGATGAATAGATGTGGTAGTGTCGATGCGGCGAAGGAACGATGAGGATGGTATTGTGAATGAAGGTGTTGATCGGTGTTTTTAGTGATGTGTAGTGATGGACAAGGTGGTTGTAACTGTTGTGGTAGACAGTGATAATGGTGTGGGGATGTGCGAAGTACAGGTGGTGGTTATGGCGGTGATTCGATGAAGATGCGGTTGTCGGAAGTGGCAGTTATTGCGGTAACGGAGAAGACGGTGGTGATAATGAACGTGATGGTGCTGGTCGGTTGTAACAATGTGAACGTGGAGATCCGATGATGAGCGGAGAAGATGAACAAGGGTTTCGGATCAGAGATGGAGTGGAGGAATGGTGGCGTTTTGGATGGAAAATTCAAAAAGAGGTTTTTCAGATAGAGGATATGTAGTTCGAATGAAAGTGAGTATTTTGGATGTTGAAGATAAGAACTTCGGATCTGTTGCGGATGATGATTATGAGTTTCGGATTAAAAGTATTTTTGAAAGAAGTGTCAGGTTTATGTTTCGATTGATGTAGTAATTTGTTTGATTCAAAAAGATGTGTTTCAGATAGAGTTCGAATGTGTTTTGGAAGAGGAAGATTATTTCGAATAAAGAATGATGTATTTCGGATGAGGTTTTGAAAAGTGCAGAAGATGATGATGATGATGACTATAATAATGTATTTTTTGGATAAAGATGATGTCATGATGTCCGATGATATGATGATAATGTCTGATGATGATGATGGTGGTTTATGTATTTCGGATAATTAAAGATGATGTTGACTTTTGATGATGATAAAAGTATAGGTCTGAAATGTGTGATATGTTTCCGAAAAATGTATTTCGGATGTGATGATTAGAAAGAAATCAACCCTTTTTTTAATAACACGTTACAAGCTTATTTTCAAGCAAAATATAATGAATTTTCAAAAATTCTGATGAACACTACGAAGAAGACGAAGAACGCGAAGAACACCAACCCCAAATTCTGGAAAACTTCAATGTTTCGTATCAAACCGAGCCTAGAAATAGGTTCCGAAGGCTCTGATACCAATTGTAAGTCTGGATAAATCCGGATCAAACAACAATATCAAACAATCACCAAGGATGGGCGGAATCCAAACTTGGTGAGATTCAAGAAAACCCAAATATAAGAAGATCGAGATGAACAAGAATAACACGCGATTCACTTCAAATTTTCACACGATTCTATTAACATCAAATAGAAAAACCGTCTAGTACAAGTTCTTCACCTCTCTCTCCCTCTCTAGGAATTCTCTAACAATGGAGGCTCCTAAGTTCTTCTCTAAAGGCTTAACCCTAGAAATTGCATAACATTAGCTTATACATAGGGTAAGCCCACTCCCCACATGGGCTCCCCTTAGGCTTGCTGTAAGTCTCGAATAATCCGGATCAAACAACGATATCAAACAATCACTAAGGATGGGCGGCATCCAAACTTGGTGAGATTCAAGAAAACCAGAAATAAGAACAAGATGATCGAGATGAACGATAATAACACGCGAATTCAAACTTGCATACGATTCGATTACTAATGAGTAGCAAAACCGTCTGACACAAGTTCTCTCTCTCTCTCTCTCATGGAGGCTCTAAAGTTCTTCTCTAAGGCTTAACCCTAGAAATGATATAATGTTCTTTATATACCTAGCGTTTGTCTACTCCCCATATGGCCTCCCCTTGGGCATGCTTGGCCTACATGGCCTAAGGCATGCCCAGGTGACCTATACAAGGTCCAAAACCTAATATAAACTAACCCAGATAATCCTGGTTCGCAACCACAGGCTGTTGTGTTAATTTGTTGTGTCAGTCTCACACTTCTAAGACCTAACAATCCCCCTAGACTGATGCATCAAATTGTGTTCATAGCATGAATTCAGCAACGTCTTCTATGAAGTCTACAGTTGTCGCTATGCTTTGAGTGTTGTGGAAGATCAGTCTCACACTTCTAGGACCTCTTACTTCAACGAACTCTCAGCACTAGGTCTCTTTCTTCTTCTCATGTGGTTAGCTTCATATCAGGATCTTGATCAGCATCTGCTTGAACCATCTTTGTCAAAAAGAATACGAGAGGAAGATTCTCCGTAGTTCTTTTCTTCTTCAATCTTTCTCTTTCAAACAGGTTCACGGGTACTTCTTCAAATGTACTTGTTGGGTATTTGATATAAAATGAAAAAAACGCAGCGGAATAATTATTTAAAACATGTTACTTTTAAGATATAAAACCCATTTTATGTGTAAAACCAAAAGCCGGATCCGTATATGAATATGCATGACATCAAAAACACAACCATAGGGTGTTATAAGAATACTACCTTCCAAGTAGCAAGAGATATGAAGAAGATGATGTTCTTGAATGGAAATCTTCAAAGGAGAAGACCTCACGCTTGTATACCCCAAGCTTCCAACAAACACCTTATGTTGCTAGGATTTTTAACTTGTGAACACCCCTTGATCAACTAACCTTTGGCCGAAAATTCTAGAGAGAACTTTAGTGTTCTTGCACTTGATTTTAATGATAGAAAGAGTGTGTGTGTAAGAATCTCTAATTCTCACCAAATCATCCATATATATAATCTCTTGTAAGATCTTTTCTTGGATTATGTGAGATCTTGTAAGATTTGCAAGATATCCATATATCTTACATAATCTAATCTTGGATTGTGTGAGATCTTGTAAGATTTGCAAGATATCCATAATCTAATCTTTGATTGTGTGAGATCTTGTAAGATTTGCAAGATATCCATATATCTTACATAATGTAATCTTGGATTGTGTGAGATCCTGTAAAATTTGCAAGATATCCATATATCTTACATAATATTTTATAATGTTATCTAAACCCATTAAATAACAAAATAAAATATACTCACAAATAAATTATCCATCTAATTTATTATTTTCTCAAGTGCAATTATTTAGAAAACCAATTTCTAAATATTCAAAGTGTTAATATTTATTTGTTTGATCATATCATAAATAAATATTATAAGTGTTTGTCTAGCTTGTTATTGTGTATGACCCGACTTGGATCATAACGTACTAGTCACATCAATTTAATATGTGTTCTTGGTTATAACGATTCTAACAGTACTGTCATTGTCAGACGTTGACTCGTAGCTGGTTCTTCTGACTCAGGTACATCTTGCTGTTGTGATGCTTCATGCTTTGTCAGCAACTAACAACATCTCAATTTTCAGCAACCCCTATTTCTTGATCTAAATTAAACTCTGCAAAATTCTTAGAAATTTATAAGCAAACATTTCTACGCAACAAAGAGAGACCATATGAGCACTTGGTACATCCAAGTACTTGTACTCAGATCAAAATTCAAATTTCTTTCATCTTTTGATGAGCAGTCAAATCTACAAGAACGGTAATGATTTTCAATAAAACAAATAAAACACTCAATATTTTTTCCGGATTTATGATTTTAAGAAACATGACACTATTTTTTGGTTTTTGGATTTTCTATTTTTTTAATTTTATATATGAGATTATAAACAGAAACGCAACAAAACATAGAAACTAACTAATTAGTTATATAATTACAATTGCAATGGGGTCAAAATCGTTTTCAGGCAGACCAAGGAACACTTTTTGGTGTGAACTTATTCAAACTGGTCTAAGTGATTGCCAATATGTTTGTCCACTTAAACTTTAACGCTCAACTTTCAGTTTGTCAACTTCGTCATACGTTTAAGGTAATATTATCCTATAGTACCTGTGTGTCCCATACCATGACATACTCCTGCGATCAAGGTAAGCACAACGATTCATCATAGCAGGTGAGTGTACTGAGTTCATCCCTTTGTTTTTACACCGTTATACTATTGCTGAATAGATCAGTTCTTTCGTACAACAGAGTAACCAATGAACTGTTCGACGAGGGTTAGCAAATACCTTTTCAATATGAATTTTGCTTTAAAAGCTAACGGAATTCTCTCAAAGTGAGATTTTCTTCCTTTAAGGTTTTTAGCCACTTTTTGGCTCTTTTAGGATATTCTGACTGTGCCTAGGTCTGTATATACCTGAATGCAACAGAAGGACAACACTGTTATCCCAGATGACTCATCAGTATAGAGATCCAAAACTTCAGACATTGGCTATCTATCAACGCAATATTTAAGACCATAAAATCATACGCCAATGGTATGTTACCCATATGATACATAGTTCATCATGTTTATATCACTGGGTATCGTTTATCACTTTGAGTGTTAAGCCTATCAACATATCACATTAGATCCTAGTCTTTTCAACTATAACACCTTACTTGTGTTAGTCAAACCCTTTAACACGAATATTCATTTCATTTCCCAATTGATGCAATAAATCTTTTTGGATTTTTCTATTTTTTAAATGTTTTTAGATTTTTCTGTTTTTCAAATGTTTTTGGATTTTTCTGTTTTTCAAATGCTTTTGGATTTTTCTCATTTTCTCCCCCTCAAACAACGCATATGTATATATATCTCCCTCTTCCCCCCTGAATTTGTGCATCACACTTTATGCGCAAATTTACCTAATAATGAAGACGTATGTACAAAGTTATAAACAAAATAAAAAGAAAATATTTTGGTTGTTTTTGCTTAACCGTTCCGTCATCAGATTGAAGACTAATCAATATCAAATTAAAGCATAAATTTAAACTGATCTTATCTTACCTCATCTTCTCCAACAAAAACATATCATCTGTAAAAAAATGAACTTTTTGCAACAGTGAAATGTTACCAGTTATATTTACATCTCTGGAACAACCGCTATCAACAATCCAGAGATTGTCAACAGCTCCTTCTTAGTTGTCCCTGAAAAATAAGGAGATTAGTAAGACAATGGTACCCAGGCCATCGTGGTCCTGGGTATTCCTGATGCATCAAAATAAGACAGTTCTTTTAATCACAAGCCCCCTTTTGTTACGAGGATTGGTGATGTCGTTGCCTTTTGTTTTGCTTTCCGAATTTGTTTAGGCGTTTCTAATTTCTTAGATGCCTTTGGTAAAGCAGTTGGCTTTTCAACCTTGTTATTTTTTAAAACTTGTGCAAGTTTCAAAGCTTGTTTTCTTTTAGCTTTAGTAGCATTCCAATCCCCGTCAGATGGTTTAACCTTGGGATTCACATTCATCATTGCCTTAGGTGATGATACCTTCATCGTCTTGGAATGATTGTTATCCTTCCGTGTAACCCTATGATTTTCAGCATAACAGGGTTCATAGGGACGATGTGTGCAGTTCCTAGCAATGTGACAAGGAATGCCGCAATTGAAGCATGTTTGTCTTTTCACGTAGAAAGCATTCTGATCAGCTTGATTTGCTCTTGCAGGCCCTGAAGGATTAACTGGTCCATTCTTTGCTTGATTTCCTTGCACATTTCTTGCAGCCGAGGATGAATTTGAATGTCTATACTTGTTGTTTGCAAGGGCCTTATATTGTGGAGATTTCTTTTGATTCTTCTTTTATGTATAGACTGCAAGTCTTGTTCAGAAATTTCCCCAACCTTTCCAAAAGCTATATTAGCACGGTCAAAAGCATATTTTCACATTTACCATTAATGACCAGCTTAAGAAAAGAATTTTTCACATCACGAGCCTCTTTAGGACGATTGCTGCCCGTTGAGGATTTTGGAGAGCGTGGACTGTCCTTGACATTTGGACTTCTGCATTCTTCGTCTTCGATTTGCTCGTTTCTTCTCCTTTGGCTTGCTCTAGACCTTTTCATTACAAGCAGAAGGTTCAGATTGTTCAATTTGCGCACTAGGAACCTTCATGTCAGTTCTCACTTCATCAGCTTTGATAGGATCAGTGAGTGCTGGTTTATCGGATGAAAGACCAGACACTCCAGCTGAATCATTAGAAGAGTCAGCAACACAATCTGCAATTGTCACCCTTTCTACATATGATGTACAAGCATCAATATTGTTCACACATTTTTTCTTCATTTTAACATTAACAGGTTTAGTAGACTCCCGTGTGTCGGATACATAATCACTGGGTTTTCCATACACCATATGTTGTGCTTTCTCAAGTTCTTCCTCGGTTTCAGGCATACTCGTGTAATTGTGATTATATGGTGGGGCAACCTGATTAAATCCCAAACCCTTCCCCTTATTCCCTTTGTATGCCAGATGCATATTGCACCCTTCTTGAACGATCTTGCTAGAAGTATCAAACTTCTTTATATTAACTTCGTTTTGTTGTTACTTCCCGGTCAGAATCTCTAGTTCAGCTCTCATAGAATCACATTCCATGGTTTTCACATTAAGTTTATTTTTGTAATCATGGACCAACATTGCTGTTGATTTACGTCTAAGTGAAGCTGAGCTATATCCTTCTTTTGTGCTTCAACCTTTTCTGTAAGTAACTTGTTGCTTTGTCTAAGGCTCATGCACTGAGCCATTGCACTGTTATAATCATTAACCAGTTTGAATTGAGTGCCCTGAGTTATGCAAACTTATTCTTGCAATGGTCAGTACTTAAAAGATAGTTGACCGTGTCAATGAGCGATTTTAGCTTGCCAGACTGATTTTGGGCTTGAGGTTGGGTTTGGGTTGCTGGGCTACTGATTGCTGCTTGCTGGGCTTGAGATTTATTTTTGACTACTTCTTGGGATGGGTTCCTTTGAATGTGCTTATAGATCTTGGTTTGATTGCAAATGATCCCATAACCAAGATACAAAGGAGTCTCTGTCATCACCCAGAAAAGTATTCATCTCATTCCTTACGTCCTCTTTTCGCCTCCCATTTTTAATCAAACGCATCACATATTGCAAAACAGGGTCAACATTGTAGTTTCCTATAAACTCATTTAGTTTTTCCTTCATTTTATCCCGCAACCTTCCAGCTCCATCTTCCGAAAAAATAATTTCAAAGCGCCAATCGTCAGCACTATCCATCAATCCCCTTTAAATTTGAAGCTTGTCAGAAAGAAATTTGACTGTTTTCTGCGGTAAAAAATTTGAGAAATCCAAGACAATCCAAAAACCCGTGTACTTGCTAACTTGAACACCTTCCAACATACGAACCGCTTCCTTTACTGCACTTCAAAATCTGTCAAAACTTGTTCACAAAAACAAAACAAACCCTTTTTTTAATATTTTTTTAAATATACTAAACCTTTTTTTAAATAATCCTAAAACTAATGATTTAGTATTTAATATATCATAATTAATAATAAGGTAATGATTAGCTAATTATTATGATAATTATTATAATTCCCTAAATATACAAATTTAAGAATACTAAAGGTCCCGTCACCTTACAACTATTAATTTCCTCAAAACTTTTTCCCGACACCCCAAGTGTCACTAAAACTTACATTGTTTTTCAATAGATTGCTATATGTTTTCTCTTTCCTGACAGAAACCAAGTGTCACAAAATAAACTGTCACCAAACTTCTTTCACTTTTTCACTTCGAAGACAACACAACACTTAACAAACAGTAGAAGCAGTTTCAAAAGTGAGTGGTGATGGATTGGGTGGCGGTAGTCGAGTTAAGGACGTTGGAAGGTTTGGTGTCGCATAAGGTAGTTGATCGGAGGTTGCGTCAGAGTTAAAGATGATGTCGTGAAAGGTTACCGGAGGTCGTTGGGTTATCGGATGTAATGGTAGGTAGGATGAGAACGAGGAGTAGTGGAATGGAGAGGAGATGGATGGCGATGGTGTGAGATAGTTGTGATGTTGACGGTTTACGGTGTCCGTCGGAGAGGATAACGGAGAAGGTAGAGATCCGATGATAAGATGACGAGTTTGACGTGGAGGTTACGATAGAGGTTTTACAGTTTAACGGTGAGGATGATCGACGTGGATAATAATGGCCGGAAGTTGGCGTGATGATGATGTACGGTGGTTGTAGGTTGGTGAACAATGGTGGACGACCAAAGTTGACACCGGTGACTGATGATTATGAAGACGGTAATGGTGGTCTGTTCAAGTCGAAGGGCGATTGGAGTTGCAGGTTTGAGGGTTGTGTAGTGAACGGAGATAAGTGGATTGTAATCGGTGGCAAGTCTGGTGGTTGGAGGTGGTGGTGGAGTTGCAGTTAAGGTGAACAGATGATGATAGCAGGTCGACGGAGAAAATGAACATGGTAATGGTTGAAGATAATGGATGGAGGTTATGACTGGTGGTGAACGGAGGTTCCGGTGAGGAGGATGAATGATGGAGATGATTGTTTGGAGAAGATGATGAAGCTTTGGATGATGATCTCGGATGTAATTTATGTATCTTGATGAGGCGACACATGACACGCCGAACTGAACACATCAGACACAAGCTAGGAATCGCCACATCACATGATCCGACATTAGGAATCGCCCAGCCAAGAGAATCTTCATAACTAACTATGGGCCCCACTCACATTAATTTCTTGATAACCACGTCAGCATATCCAAAACTATAAATACCACACTTAAAACTCCAAAGGGGTAATGTGTACTTTATCTCTCTACTCCCCTATTCTCTCTCACTGACACTTTCTCCCATCTCCAAACATTTATCCTCACACCCGAGCTTGGTCACAGAGAGGCCCCCCTCCCTGTGACGAGGGTAATGGTGTGCTTCTTTGTTGTGATCTTTTCAGGTTTACAGCGATTCTGAGACTCTGTTTCTAGATCAGCTAGAGGCGCTAATTTTTAAGTCTTCAGTGGCGCCATCCTCTCGAATTCACTAAGTTTTTTTCTTATCTCATTCTTTTCTCGCATTCCAAATGGCTTCTCCTCCGCCATCTTATGAGGAAATCACATTTTTTCTTCAAACACAACATCTACAAACCCTACTGGATATGCGGTTACTTGTAGGAACGTCCACTATTAGCACGGGAACCTAAATTTGTTATCTATTATCCGATTAGGCGGAAACTAACGACAAGTTAATCAAATAACAAGAATTACTCATTTAAATGTTGTTTTCATTGATCTAAAGTTCAATACATTCGAGAACCGGATCCGACAGAGTTTCGCCGTCTCTGTGCCAAAATCTCTCCAAGTGTTACAAATGAAATCCCAAGGTACCTATATATAGTAGTACAAGTTCGTTGGTGAGGGACAGCCATGGGGTAAGTTCGCCCGAACTTGACCTAGTCAAGTTCGGCCGAACTTGGCTTCTCACAACCCTTCATGGGCGAACTTGTCTTAAACATATCTTAAATATACCTTGTTTCTAACAGTTTAAGCCCTATTCACTCAGACTCGATACATAATGACGTAGGCAACATACATATGCACCAACAGACTCCCCCTTGGATGTTGCCGCAGTCATTGACTTTAAAAATCTTCTGAGTTTTTCGATCTTTAGTTCCTGTATAAACTTTAACATCTTGCTCTTAATATCCTCTTCCTTTTTCTTTGAGCTTTGTCTTGATAACACTTTTAATCAACATGCTCCCCCTAGCTTTAAGCTTTAGTCTCAGACTCCCCTTTGCTTTGATCTTTAAACTTCAAACTCCCCTAGCTTTGAGCTTTCTGAAATCTTTGGACAGTGTTTTATCCAGCTCCCCTCAAACTTTACTACCTGTCTAAATAAATTCTAACATTCAAATAAAACATTTCAGATTCACCGTTTTTTTATTATTTTGTACTATCAACATTTCAAACTTTAATCTTTTCCAAAACTTTTAAAAAACGTTAATTGTTTCAAGTTCAACTTAATGACCTTAAATACATTAAATTTTTTAAATCATTTTAAATCCTTCAACTTTCACATTTTTATCATTTGTGAAAATCCACTTAGTTGATCAAGTCCAAGTTAATGACCTTGATTAACCAAAAATATTAAACAAGTCCAAATTAATGACCTTAGATTGAAAAACCATTATGAACAATCTGATTTT
This sequence comes from Scalesia atractyloides, assembly GCA_947069175.1. Classification (NCBI taxonomy): domain Eukaryota; kingdom Viridiplantae; phylum Streptophyta; class Magnoliopsida; order Asterales; family Asteraceae; genus Scalesia; species Scalesia atractyloides. The sequence goes on along the minus strand of CAMTDV010000030.1, from coordinate 24,562,296 downwards.
AAAGTTTCAAATTAATGAACTTCTAAACATTCATCAGATTTTCTTACCAGACTTCGAAGATCCGTTCTCCATCATTTGCTCGTTTGAAACTAATGTAGAAACAAATATTTTTGTAGTTTAGAAAATTTATGCTAAAACATACTGGAAATGTTTTTGGTTTTATCTTTGAAAAGCAAGTAAAGAAAGTAAACTATGTACAAACATATTTACAGACATATTTTTGTGAATTCGTGTCTAAGGATCATATCAGTTGTTTGAGACATATCACCAGTACCGTTGACCTTCTGATGACTTCAAGTTTTAAGCTCGTTTACCTAGATTGTCGATATGATTGTTCCACTTAAACTTTACCATGTTTCTCAATTGTTCCAAGATATGTTAAGATATGATTTATGAAACTTGACTTATCAGTGTTCCCACTTCTTCAATATACTCCCGAATTCAGATTCCTTAGATTTCATCTTACAGGTGAATATAGCATAATTGATATCTGTATCTGGGTTGTGCAAGACCTTGAGAGCTTAGGTTAGTACTACCGTACAGACAAAGAGATGAAGGCTCGTCTTTAAAGGTGTGTTCCTCTTAAGGGATCTTTTAAGCACTGCAAATGATTAGATCTTTCGATACTTTTCAATATTGCATGCAATTTAGGGGTTTATAGCGAAAGTATCATAGAAGTTCTAGGCTATTGCTTCTGCAAAATCAGAAGAACTTGTATAATACCCCATATATCAACCATCTATAATGACCTCGTATCTCAGAATCAGGCAACCCTTCAATCAAAATTTCGGAGTACTAAGTCCATATATCCAAGATATGTTAATCCACAAGTTTAAGTAGCTGTTAAATTTAGTTTATGTATCGAAAACAGTTTACTGAACGTGTTAAGCCTATCGACACATCAACAGTAAGACTCGTTTATTACTTTAAACTTTACATTTCTTTAGCATACTGTGATAGTCCACTGATGTACTATCTTTCCTTTTTGACAACCAAATTCTTTTTGTCATTTTCAATGTTTTTTACTTTTTTAATTTTTCAAATGTTTTTGGATTTTCAACTATTTCATATGTTTTTTATTTTTCTAAAAATTTTAAATTTTCCCTACTCCCCCTAAAATAAAAAACATATTTTTGGATTTTAGAATTAAAGAAATTCTTTTAAAAATATAACAAACCAATGTGGATCCCGAGAACTCGTCGTCCAATCCTTTTGATTTCATTTTCTGCATCATCACCTGTCAGCAGAACAAACCATTAAACATTAATAACATCAACTTGTAGACACCACTTGTAAGAATCACGTGTAGGAAATCAATTTTTAAATGATTTTTCAATATAACAATCAGTGTTCTGTTTAACGGTGTGGATTTTCTCAAATATCTCTTTTCAACTACTTTCTGTTTTAATCACTTGTAATTTCGAAAACGACAAAGATTAAGACATTCTAGATAAGTTAAAAAGTCATGGATCTCCGCTATCCTGTATCAACCTTGATAGAATGGATCTTGGGACTCTTGCACATGAAACAACTATTTGAAAAATGAAACCCAAACCTTTTGGTTTTGGGTTTGAACTTTAAGCATCATAACCATATTCTAACTCTTCATCATATTCAAAATCATCATCAAACATTTCATCCAATGTAAACGTTTTTCCTTTTCTTTCTTTGTCTTTTTGTTTACTGACTCAGTTGATTTAACAATTTCAGTTTTGTCAGCAACAGACTTTCGTTTTTTGATGATGAAAGCCTTTTCTTAGCAACCCAAGATTGTAGCTTGTTTATAGCTTTCTTGATATAGAACTTAGAATCTTTGTTTTTGTTTAACTTTGAAGTTTCACCTTTTTCAAATGTTGAGTTCTCAAACTTTGAACTCGTTTTAGGTTTCACTTCGTCATTAGATTCATAGTTTCTAATTGATTCTGTGTCAGATTTACAATCTCTAGTTGTTTTTGCTTTTCATCTTTTGACACAGTTTTTCTTCGTGGAAACACAGGCTTTAGATTCAGACACTTGCGAGCAATATGACCAACAGTATTGCATTTAAAGCAACTTCGATTATCAGAACCATTTCCACTAGTGGATTTCCACTTGTGGACTTGGTTTTAGCCTTGTCCCGAAGTTCTTTTTCTTTCTTGAATTCATCATTTGATTGCTTACCGATCATGCTTTCTTCTTGAACCGTGCTCGTTCCATACACAAACTTTATATTCTTACCTTTGTATTCCCGGAACGTTGGTTTCTTCTTCGGTTCTTCTTCTTCAACCTCCTAACCTAATCCTGCTCTCCTGTTCTCAGGAAAATCACCACCAAACTTTCGATAATTGTTAGAATTCCTTTTGGGTTTCGAGTAAATTTTTTTTCGTTTTTATTAAGATCATCTGATAAAACTTCTACAAGTTTGAAAAATTTATCAAGTTGATCCTCTTTCACGTTCCGAATCGGAAAACTATCATCGAAGTATAATGAAGGACCGTGACCAGGCGGTTCTAGACGGAAGATAGTGGATAAACGTAAACCGATTCGATAGAATGTTATTATAAAAAGGAGTAGAAGTAGAATGCAGCGGAAGTCTTCATTCATACCGAAAGAGTATACATCTTTATAAGTCCAGCTGCCGGAGTTCCTGGAGAGAATTCGGCAGCACCTCCCCGTAGAGATGCCCAAAACTTAAATGACAAATGAACACACACATATATATAGGGAACCAAGTTCACCCGGATGTGCTATAGTCAAGTTCGGGCGAACATGACTAAAGGCACATCTAGTTCGAGCAAACTTGACCAATACAGGTCAAGTTCGGGCGAACTTGATCCCTTTTACACTGAAATCTCCGTATTTCGGTCGTGTGTTTGATTCGAACCTATAAAATATTCAACACACGCTCTATCTAGCCTATTCGACAAGTGACAAACACTAGGTGCACCAACAGATTCCCCCTTGTTCGTTACTTTCGAATCTTGGTCTTCAAATTTGAGGTGTGTTTGAATATTCTGCAACTTCAATCAAGGTACCTTGCGATGTCGTCGAAACGCGTCAACAAATTCCCCCTTAATTGATGATCTGGGTTTGCATTATCAACGTTAGATTCCCCCTGAAATCTCCAGTTCAGATATTAGATTGCATAGTTTCCAACCTCCTCTGATTTACTTGACCGACAGATTATCTTGAATAGACACCAACTTGAAATTCATCAATACAGCTTCTCCATTTCAACTTTAACCACATCCGTGTTCAGTTTTAGAGCATATCTCCCATGCTCGATCTTCCGATCTTCAAAAACTCAACCGGCAATTGATAGAAACTTCGAATTACCACACATGGTAAACTTCAAATCAATGTTTACCCTCAATAATCTGAAATCCCGATTTCCGTAATCACTCTAGATCAGCAAATCGGTAATCTTTTTCAATTAGCAAATCTTCATCGGAACTAAATAATCTGGTAACACTTCGACTCTGAGAAACATTCGTCTGTGATCAAAATCACATTCTTCTTCTTCAGTCACAATGTCAGATATATAGCTATCTCCAGTAGACCAGCGCCACTTAATCACCAAACATCATCATCCAACGGCAGTTGGTCCAAAGAGAAGAATGATTCATATGCTTGAAGACTAAAAATAATGGCCACCAAAGGTTATCATCAGATTTCCTTAGTAATTTTGAAACCATCCGTCTTCGGAGCTAGTCATTAATTCCTAAGATCATCACCGAACGTTTTGAACGTCCTCAGTTCCTCACTGGTATTAAAGACTGCTAATCCAGCTAACTTTTTCTTCACCGGAGATCAGGACTCTAACCCTTAAGCATCAATCTGAATCATGATCTGAAAACTCGGAACTTCCTATGATCACAGAATCCCAAATGGAAAATCTCTTTCGTCAGCAACTGGTACACTTCTTTGTCTCGAAGATCCGATCCCATAAATAATCTTCCTTAATCATGGTACCGCGTACAACCCGGCGCAACTGAAACTACAAAGCATCCTTATCTCCTGGCAGTTAGTCTAGTCAATAATTCATGTGCAAAGCAGAGTTAAAGATAGGCAGTCGTGTCTGCTTCCAAACCATACGCTCGACTCAGGTGTCAATTCACAACCATGACCGCAAAATCTGATAAACAACTCCTCCAAGACTCAGTTATGTAACCACCTGTTTTCAAACTAGACATCAACATGATCAATTTACAAATGAATCTCAAATCTCTGTATTTCTCGGTTAATCTGTAGTCGGAAACCACCCGAATACTGTTGCAGCGTCACGAATTTCAAAAATGCCAGAATCTTCAAATATTTAAAATTTTTTATTCCCCCTTATTTTTGCAAATTATGACTATACTGAAATTTTTACTGAAATTCCCCCTCAAATCCGGAATTTTCAGTATCTAACAAATGCGGAATTTACTTTAAGGCCCATCGGTAGTCTTCAACCCTAATGATCACCAAATTGCTTTGGTATCAATGACTACCCTCTCATCTTCAACCATCTCTAACCTCATCATCTCAACCTCTCTCTAAGGCCCATCGGAATTTTTTTTAGGCATCCTGACAAGTTCGGGCGAAATTAGTCAGTTTGTGACAAGTTTGGGCGAACTTGGTTGGCCACCACCAAGTTCGGGCGTACTTGCATGAAATAGACAAGTTTGGGCGAACTTGTGTTTAATTTCAAAAAAATCGGTCAAGTTCGGGCGAACTTGAGAGAAATCTTGAAAAACCTTGCCAAGTTCAGCCGAACTTGGTCTGGTGTCCCAAATCAGCCTTTTTCATATTTTTCGATCCAAAATCCGTATTTCTTCGAATTTCGAGCTGATTCCACCATAGATCTGGTCAAAAACGGTTTTCTAACAATCTTATCCGTTCAATATTAGATTTTGTCCGTGGATTGTATGTTTATTTGATGATTTATGTCTAACCCCTACTAATGTCCATAAATGTCCAAATTCATGAGCGTAGGTGATAACCGATTTGTAGAATGCTATTACAGAAAGGAGTAGAAGTATAATGCAGCGGAAGTCTTCATTCATGCCGAGAGAGTATACATCTTTATAAGTCCAGCTGCCGGAGTTCCTGGAGAGAATCCGGCAGCACCTCCCCGTAGAGATGCCAAAAACTTAAATGACAAATGAACACACACATATATATAGGGAACCAAGTTTGCCCGGATGTGCTATAGTCAAGTTCGAGCGAACTTGTCCTTCACATGACAAGTTCGGGCGAACTTGTCCTTCACATGACAAGTTCGGGCGAACTTGACTAAAGGCACATCAAGTTCGAGCGAACTTGACCAATACAGGTCAAGTTTGGGCGAACTTGATCCCTTTTACACTGAAATCTCTGTATTTCGGTCATGTCTTCAATTATAACCTATACAATATTCAACACATGCTCTATCTAGCATATTCGACAAGTGACGAACACCAGGTGCACCAACATATAATCTATCAGATTCCTTAATCTTGTACATGACAACATTAGGATCATCACTTAGATCATATTCCGATGATGTATCATCTTCAGATTTTGATTCCGAGTTTATCGAACTTGATTTGGTGCTTTCAAAGCTGCCGTCATCAGAATCATTTCCAAACACATTCTTTACGACATCTTTAACCACCACTTCATTGTCATTGTTTGAATTTGTAAAGTCTACGTCAATGTTCTCAGGCAATTTATTTCTTTTATCTGAACGAATAAGAATATTAAATGCCTTTTCAATTTCATCATATTTCTTGCAGGAATTGTTGGTGCATAATGTCTATGTCTTAGTCTTATATCGAGTCTGTATTGTATAGAGTTGAATAGGCTACATTATGAAGTATTTATGAAGTGTCTTAGCCAAGTTCGCCTATGTGTTAACATGTCCAGGCATGTTCGGCCGACTTGCATAGGCAAGTTCGGGGGAACTTGCACCTCCATGGCCGAACTTGTAATACCTAGCTTGAGTGTCTCATTTGTAACTTTGACATTTCAGAGGCGAAGCTCTATCAGTCTGTAATCTGAATGTTTGATCTATAAAACTGATGTTTAACTGATTAATTATTTTCTATTGGTAACACACGTAATATTTTCGCTATTGTGGACGTTAGATATCAAATTTAGGTTCCTAAGCATTGAGGATCGGTCCTACAAGTGGTATCAGAGCTAGAACAGCCTGATTTGATAGTATCAAGACAAGAATACTTCTATTTCTACTCCATTCTTCTTTTTCTTAACTTTTGATCACAAAATGAAGAATTCATGGTCAAAATCTTTTGAATTTTGAATATATCATGTAAAATACAACAAAGATAAACCCTTGAAAGATTGGAGACCAAATTCAACCGAATTCATGTCGAAATTTTGAAAAAACCATGTTTTTGAAAACCATCATGAACGAACTTATTGGCCATGTTCGACCGAACTTGCCCTAAAACATCACTTTTTAAGTGATTTTTTAGTAAGTTCGCCCGAACTTAGGTGTTTTTTGAGGAAATTTAGTCAAGTTCGCTCGAAGTTATGAAAGTTTCACTGATTTTACATTAAGTTCGACCGAACTTGTGTAATATCTAAGAGATTTTTAGTAAGTTTGCCCGAACTTACCTAGCATTTCATCAAAATTCTGTTGATAAGTTCGCTCGAAGTTCTGTGTGTTTTCTCAACGACTGTCAAGTTCGACCAAAGTCACACAATTTTTTCAAAACAATTCTAACAAGTTCGGCCGAACTTGTTAGAAAATCCAAGAATTCTTAATTAGTTGCTACAAGTTCGACCGAACTTGTAGTAGGACTAATTGTTTTCAAAGTTTTTGAAAATTTTCAGCGTACACGTTTCGTGATTCACAATGGAAGATCAACTAAGAGCTTATATGTCTGGACCTAGTTCGTCAAACGCCAACGTGATTAATCAAGTCAATCTTGATAACGAAATGGGAACGACTGTCAAACCGCCCAAGCTGATGAGCATGGATGAACACGAAGCATGGAAAGAGAAATTTACCTACTGGGTTCAAGCCATGCACTTTGCTGGCTGGGTGTCAATCGAAAGAGGCTACATTGTTCCGGTAGATGAACATCAACAAGTTCTTGAAAAGTACAACTACTCGACAGCTCAAAGAGATGAATACATTGCAGAAAAAAAGATGATCAGTCTCATCCAGCAGTCTGTCAAAGAAGATATCCTGATCTTGCTACCAGAGTATACTACAGCAAGCGAGCTTTGGTTGTCGTTACAGAGGAAATACCAAGGCAGTGCTGAAATGATCAAAAGCAAGAAAGCTCTCATTCTAAAAGAGTTTGATATCTTCAACATGCTAAAGAATTAGACCATTAAGCAAATGATTGAGCGTTTCTGTCATCTCAAAGTGCAATTGCGAAGACACGATCTTGAGAAGACGGAACAAGAATACATTGAAAAACTTGCTGACGCACTACCAGAGGGTGAATGGACTACGTATTTGATGGTTCTGAAGAATAGTGATAAGTGGGATTTCTTCAAGTTGTCAACGTTTATTGATAAACTCAATGGCCACGAAATGGAGCTTCTGAAGATAGCGAAGTCAAAGAACGCTAATGTTGTTCAAGACATCGGTTTGTACTTCAAAACCGGAATGCAAGATAATATTTCGAGTCCAAAAATTGGAACTGCTTTTAGTGCAAACATGAATGCTTCTCCAACAAATCAAAACCATTCACTGCCTCAGTATGACTAGAGTCCACAAAGTTCTTACTCGAGCACTGGTTCAAATTCAACATTTCAAAGTCAAGCAAATCAGAACCAACAGCAAAGTTCTGATCCGAATGTTTACAAATGCAACATTGCAGTGAATTTGAACAATGTTGTTTAAGAAGAAGTTGCAAAACAACATATGTCACTACCTGCTATCGTCTTAGAGTCTTATGAATGTCTTGTTGCCGGTAAAATCGGAAATCCCGAGATGACCGCAGAAGATTATGATCAGGTAGACGAGGAAGAACTCAAACTAATGGACATCAAATGGTCCTTAGCTTCGATCATCAAGAGTGTGACAAAGTTCATTGCATTCACAGGCCGTGACATAGGAAACTCAAGCAACAAATTGGGTTTTGACAAATCCAAAGTCACGTGCTTTAGATGTCGACAAAAGGGATATTTTAAAAGAGAGTGTTAGAACACAGAAGCAACCGGAAATCAAAGTCCTTTTGGAGGAGGGAATGAATATTACAAGAGGGCACTTCAATATAAACCGTTCCCAAAGAAAACTCAAGTTGAGATCCAAGAAAAGCCAAACAGTAGTACCACGGAGAAAGTCATGGTTGCATCCACAGAAGATGACGGTTTTGATTGGAATTCATATATTGGGAAAAGACCGGAGTTGCTTTGATGGCAGAGATAGTTGAAGATAATTCTGCAGAGGAAGCAGCGGCAGCAGCATAAGCAGCAGCTTTCAAACAAGCTATTCTGGAACAATACTTGCATCAATAGCAGGAAGAAGAGGAATATATCCATATGCAGAGACAAGGAATTTTATCCTCTCATTCTTGTGACAGTTTTGCAGGTCACTTTGATGGAAGCACGAAAGAACAAGTGGTTGAGGAGAAAAGATTGATGAAGTGATCATTGATGTCACTGAAGAAATGAAAGTCGAAGACCTCAAGGACATGGCAGATAAAGCTTTAATGGCGAATCTAACCAAGGTAGGTCCAAAGGTAAAGGTTGTCGCGAAAGAAGTTGTCAAAGTACAAGTTGTTGAGGTTGAAAAACCTTGTACAAAATGTACTAAACCTTGTGCCAAATGTGCAGAAAAATCAAAGATCATCGCTGAAAACAATGTGCATAACGATTTGTTAACATATGATTATCGCACAATGAAAGAAGCATATGACAAAATGAAAAATGATTACGGCAGACTCGACAGAAATAACATCAAACAACATGATAATATAAGAATGTTGAGTGGTACAGTGATGGATAAACAAAGAGCAATTAACACCTATATTAACACCATTGCTGAAATCAAAAAACAACTTCAAGATATGACAATTGAAACTTAAAGAGTTCGACAATTGTTAAGAAGTTATACCACCAACGCGTATGTTATCGATCACATTCTTCCAACAATCTCAACGGAAGAAAAACCTAAAAAGAAAGCGGGCAAAGAATATTGCAATGTTCCTCCACCCCTTTGCGAGAAATACTGTGTTAAATCTGCAGACGGGATGGACAAGGCACTCAATGTTGAATTACTTTCTGAAAAGAAAGACGAGTTGCCAGAGAACATTGATATAGTCTATGCTAAATCTAATGATGATAACAACGCTGTGGTTAACAAAATGGTTGAAAATGATTTAAGTAATTTTGATGATGGCAGCTTCAAAAGCGCCAACTCGAGTTCAAAGAATTCCGATTCGCAGTCTGAAAATGACAATAAGTCGTCAGAGGATGGTCTAAGTGATGATCCTAATATTGTAATGTACAAAATTAAGGATTCGGATAGACTATACTTTGATGATAGTTTCCCAATTTAGAATGTGAAGGAAGAATTGCTTGATAAATTCTTTAAAATCGTGGAAGTCACATCAGAGGAATTGGTAATCAATGAACGAAAATTCTATTCCAAACCTAAAAGAAACCATTACCGAAGAAACTGTGGTGATTATCCAGAAAACCGGAGAGCGGGGTTGGGTTTAGAAGAAGAAACTGATGAATCTGTACAGAAACCGTCACCATTTCAGGAATATAAAAACAAAAACATGAAGTTTGTATATGGGACGAGTACAGCTCATGAGGAGAGTTTGATTGGTAAACAGTCAAATGATTAGTTCAAGAAGGAGAAAGAAATTCGAGATAAAGCCAAGGTTACAAGTGGTTCCAAAACCTCTAGTAGGGTAAAATCACCGGTTAAAGGACATCCACCTGATAACCGGACATGTTTCAAGTGCAATGAAATTGGTCATATGGCACGAAAATTTTCGAAATCAAAACCAGCTTATCTTCAAAGAAAAGAAGATTCAAATGTTGTTAAACCAAAGCAACCAGTGTTTGTAAAACCTGTAAAGATTTTGAAACGAAATGAATCAAAACCAGAAGTTAAACCAAAGTCTGAAAAGACTTTTGAAAATTCCATTTTTGAAAAAGGTGAAATTTCCAGGTTTAATGAAAACAAGTTTTACATAAAAAAGGCTAATATCAAATCTCAAACCTGGATTGCCAAGAAAAGGTCAACAACACCTGGTGTTGTTAAGTCTGAGCTAGTAAAGACTGACAACACAAAAGAATCAAAGTCTGAAATCACTAAGTCTGAGCAGGTAAAGACTAGTGAGAATGTGAAAGAAATTAAAACAGAAATCAAGATCGATAATGTCAAATCTGTAAAAGATAAGAAAAAAGTGAAATTTTCAAACATCAACATTGTTGAAACAGATGATGAATTTGATTTTGATGATGTTGATGAGTTTGAATATGCTTTTGATGATGGTTATCCAGTAAAACCCAAGACCAAAAAGGCTTGGGTAGAGCTTTTCACCTAATTTCTGAATTTTGCAGGGGCTCCAATGATACGTACTTTCAAAGTGGATTTTGGATGGTGGAGCGTCCAGGAACATGACGGGAATGAAAGCGTTGCTATTCGACATTAAAGCTATCAATGGTGGATATGTTGGATTTGTAGGAAATCTAGGTGGAAGGATAGTCGCCGAGGGAAAACTCTCCAATGGCGTAGTTTCTTTTGATCGCGTGAACTATATTGCAGAACTTGAGAACAATCGCAGATTTGTGACAAGATATTTACAGTCCATTTCAATGATAAAGAGTGTATTATCTTAAGCCGGGATTCAAAATTCCAGATAAGTGGATTCTGATGCGAGCACCGCGAGAGAATGATTTATATGTTCTTGATATGGGTGTCGCTACCACTTCATCATAATCGGCACAGTGTTTTGTATCAAATGCTACTGAAAAGGATGCTATTCTTTGGCATCGTAAGATGGGGCATATTCATTTGTGAAAAATGAATATCCTGGTTCATAATGATCTTGTAGAAGGCGTAAATCTTTGAAGTTTTCAGATGTTTGATCATTGCTTGGAATGCAAGAATGGAAAGCAGATCAAGAAATCTCATCCGAAGAAAATTCTAAACTCAATCAGGTTGCCATCAGAACGTCTCCACATGGATTATTTGGTCCTGTAAATGTTCGAAGCATATCAGGAGACTTATATTGCTTGGTCGTGATAGATGACTATTCGAGATATTTGTGGGTATTCTTTCAAGAATAAAAAGACGAAACATTCGAGAACTCGGTTATTCTATTCAAGAAACTCGAGAACATTTATCATCTGCCGGTCAGACGCATTAGAAGTGACAACGACACAGAGTTTAAGAATAACAAAATGAAGGAATTCTGCATTGCAAAAGGGATTCTGCACGAGTTTAGTGCTCCCTATACTCCACAACAAAACGGAGTTGCTGAACGGATGAACCGAACTTTGATTGAAACTGCGAGAACCATGCTTGCAGATTCTAAACTTCCTATCAGCTTCTGGAGTAAAGAAGTTGATGCGGCTTGCTACACGCTAAACAGGGTTCTCACTGTCAAACCAACAAAGAAAACATGTTTTGAGATGATAAACCGACGGAAGCCAAATTTGAAGTTTTTAGAACCATTTGGTGCTCCATGTACCGTAATAGACCAAGATGGCAAATTCGGAGCTAAATCTTTTGAAGGTTTCTTTGTCGGATATGCGAGTCCGTTGAGAAGAGTTTATGTTCCTTCATTGAGAAAGGTTATTGAAGAACAAAATGTGGATTGTTTCAATTACATGGATCCTATTCAAAGGAAAGTGACGCGTGGCTGTTTAACTATCAAGACCTTTGGAAATCATTTGACTTGCCCAAAGAACCAACTGACGAAGAAGTTGCAGCGTTATATTATCTTCACCAATCAACTGACCTATTGTGGTTAATCAACCCACGTTGGATCCATCTTCTTCTGGCGCAAGTTCAAACAATAGTGGTGTTCCGGCTGAAAATGTTTCTAAAACATTATCAACATACTAATCTTCCAACGAATGCCTTTACTGAACCAGTGAATACAACAACGGAGCCTAGTATGCCTCAGAATCAAGATTTTGATTCAGATGAAGCACCAACATTTGATGCTGATGGGGAATCATCTTCTTCAGATGAAGAAGTGGAGCAGATAACAAGTCTTCTTAATCAATCTGCAGTCCCAAACACCAGAAATGAAGCTTCATCAAGCTCTCCAAACATTGAATTGGTTGTAGATCTCAACATTACGAATCAGCAAAACTTAGTAGATGTTCCAAGTGAAGAATTGCCGTGATCATATTCATATCATCCGTCAACAAATATTATCGGAGAACTTCAAACTGGTGTTAGAACTGAGGGCAAATTAATAAAGCACTCAGTTGTTTCTACACACGCGTTGCTACAACCCATAACTATTGTTTCTATTCATGTTTCATTTCTCAGATTGAGCCTAAGACAGTTAATGAAGCTTTAGCAGATGAAAACTGGGTGGAAGCAATGTAAGAAGAATTATTGCAGTTTGAGAAGTTGGGTGTGTGGAAGCTTGAAGACCTACCAGAAAATCAGAAAGCAATTAATACAAAATGGGACTTTAAGTGTAAACGAGATGATAGAGGGGTTATTGTTCGTAACAAAGCTAGGCTTGTTGTCAAGGGATTTCACCAGCAAGAAGGGATAGACTACACGGAAGTCTATGCACCAGTGGCTCGATTGGAATCTATTAGAATTTTTCTAGCTTTTGCATCATGGAAAGGATTTAAGGTCTATCAATTGGATGTCAAATCGGCTTTTCTGTACGGAAAATTAAGCGAGAAGGTGTACGTTGGACAACCACCGGGGTTTGTCGATCCACTTAACAAGAAGAAAGCGTACCTACTGGATAAAGCTCTTTATGGATTACACCAAGCCCCGAGAGCTTGGTACGAGACGTTGTCGCAACATCTCGTCAGAAACGGCTTTATTAGAGGAACTGTGGATAGTACTCTTTTCACCAGAGAAGTTGATGGCCATCTGATTATAGTTCAAATCTACGTTGACGACATCATCTTTGGATCTACAAATGATAGTCTCTGCAAAGAGTTTGAGGGAATTGTAACATCCGCCAAAAACCGGATTAACCAAACCCGCTTCGTTTATTAACCGAACAATCAGTTGAAAATTTCGTTACGTATTTAATGCTCAAATTAATTTTAAACGATACAAGTTAATAAGTATACTAGTAATATAAAATTATTTTTTGAAAATGTATTAAAAATAATGAAATAAAAAATATAATACTGATGCCGGGTTTCGAACCCGGGTCAGTTGAGCATTAATCAAAGCCTTAACGCACAGCGCGCCCAAATCCGTTAACGCCGGAAATCCCGACAAACGTTGCCGTTACTTTTGGTCATAACGATCACATTAACAGCCATATCGGTTATAACCGAAAAACTTAATCAAATTCATTCATTGCCTTAAATTTCTATTCGAAACCGAAAATACAATTCAAATCCGGGATTATACCCTGTTCATCAGTTAATCTCATGAATCTATCCAACCTGCATTCTCCATTTCGCTCAGAAAAACTTCGCCGCAGTCGCCGGAATTCTCTGTGAATTAACCGAAAAACTTTGCCGGAAAACCGAGTTCAATCCATCTTTTCTTTTTACCCAAAAATAAGATCATAGAACTCATACTGACATCTCACCCACTCACCTTAAACCTCTGAAGAATCTCTGTCGCAAGAAATTTCACTCGCCGGAATCCTCTGCAAGTCGCCGGAAAACCGAGACTTTCATCTACACGGTAATTACTTCGACTTTTCTGTTTCATTCCATTATTATACAAATTCTAACATCACTCCATCACTCAGAATCAACCCCAGACGACATTGCCGGATTTCCTGTTTTCGCCGGAAAAGTTCTGAAATTCCAGAAACTTGCTGATAACCGGTATGATCATTCAAACATACTGATAATCATTACTCATTAGTTCAATTTCACATCTAATCCCTTCAAACTGTTAATTGATTCTAACAGCCGAAGGTCACCAAAACAGAGCCGACGATCTTCGCCGGATTTTCTGAAGAAGACGATCTGTTCGGTACTTTCTTTCCCCAAACTCTTCGGTTCAATACTTTTCAATTGTTCATCTTGCTCATTAACCGAATTAATCAAGTAACAGTTGCTTTGACCGATGTCTGTGTTTTGAACGAAGAAGACGAAGTTCAGTTATGTTATAAGAGTAATTAAAATCAGATTTATTAACGGGTTAGACACACAGTCCAGCGGTGGACTGTGTGCAAACAAATACGTACACGTCCCGAGTTCGATTCTTGACACACGCACCTTCGCAGTAATAAAATGTCCTTTTTTTAAAACTGAACCGGGTTAACTCCGTTAGATGTTAAGTATAATAAAAATCTGTTTATTAACCAAGTTAGACACACGGTCCAGCGGTGGACTGTGTGTAACATTAAGTCACAGGTCCCGGGTTCGAGACCTGTTGACGACACCGGTCCGATGATTTAAAACATTTTTGAAAATAAAAGAATTTTGAATAAACTGAGTTAGTATATAAATATAATTAAAAACAGAATTATTTCGGGTTAGACACGTAGCTCAGTTGGTAGAGCTGCGTGCATGCGAACGGGAGGTCTCGGGTTCGAGCCTCACCCGGCGCATACACTTACACAATAAAACCGGTCAACAAGTCAACGGTCCACGGTCAACAAGTCAACGGTCAAAAAGTCAACATTTTTTATTATTTTTATTTATTTATTTTATTTAAAAATCAATTAAAAATACTTAAAAATAACATTTTTAAGTTAGAAAATAGCCTAAAACTCACAAAAATATATCCAAAAATCCTATTAAAGTTGTTAATAAAATCCATTTATTTACCTTACTTTTCGTTATTAATTAGGTTAGTTTTTCCTCGTCGATCAATCCTCTAAACTCGTGCGCATTCAACATCATCAACCGAACGCACCCACTGTGAGTGAATCTCTACAAATTCCCCGTTTAAATCATGTTTTTTCGGTGTATCATGTGTCTTACTATTTATTATATTTAAATCATTGTGCATACATCATATCATGAATAAATGTGTATTCAGCTTGTATAAACTGTTTTGTGTGGTTATTGTTTAGATTTAATTTATTATTTTCAGTACATGCAATTTTATAGGCCGCCGCTCCCCATTACATTATGAGCGTTAAGCATGTTCCCCATTAAATTATGAGCGTGAACCTGGCGTGCCAACATACGATCGGCTCCGTTTGATTGAGCCTTGATCGCACAGACATTTATCATTTTCAGTACATGCAATACGATCGGCTCCGTTTGATTGAACCTTGATCGCACAGTTTCATTCATGTTATATATTTATGCAAGTTGATATGTTATTGTATGCTGTTGGTTTGTTAATATATGTTATTGTTTGTTGTTGTGTGATATCGTATGCTAATGGTTTGTTATTGTATGCTAATTGTTGTTATTGTATGTTTATTTACGTTTGTTCATATATGAATAGTGCACAATTTTTTCATATAAAATACAACAAGAAATAAATAATAAATGTTTTCTAACAAGGTTCACTCGCCAACTTTTTGTTGACCCAAAAACCATTTTTACACATGATACAGGTGAACAGGATGAAGCAAGGAAAACATCGGAAATGCCTTAGAAGAAAATAATGAAGTCTAGAATGATGTGTAGGACATGATGTAATTATGATTGTATGTTTCCCTTTAAATTTTAATAATAAATATGAAACGTTATAATAAATGTCATGAGCTTTGATGATAACCCAATCATGCCCCGATCATCTTTTCCGCTGCGGGTCGGGGTGTGACAGATTGGTATCAGAGCTTTTGACTATAGGGATATAGGATAGGTTATTAGACCCTTAGAGCCTATACTATAGTTGATTAGATTTTAATTGTTTATGTGGTTATATGCAAACTTATGATATTTATTTTTTTCATATTTATTACATACACAAATGCATGCAAATATTTCCAATATTACCTTTTGTGATATCTAGTGAACTATACTTACAGTCAAACATACATACTTACATACATATTCATCATACATGTTACAATATTCAAATATTCAAGTCATCTTCATACTTCCGTTATTCAAGATTTTGTCGCATTTTTCATTTTTTCAAATCTCATCAAAGTGAGTTCTGCGACGGACATGTAGTAACTGTAAGGGTACAAGTACCGGTAGTCGGAACGTCCTGTCTAGGTTGGCATTCGTATAAATCCAATATAACGGACCAGTTTGCCTACCTGGGGACTAACGATGAGAGTACGAAGGACCTATTAGGCCAAAGCATGCCACACCAAACGTCGTTCGAACTAACCCCACTTTGAGGTGTCACCGTGTCCACACCTGGACACATTCCGAATATCATACGTTACATATTTCTCGATTTTCTCCGGGTTTTAGTGTACGTAACCAGGCTAACACATGCGAACCATATGAAAAACCCGGTAATCATGGGGGCCCACGTGATTACGAAGGTGAAGTATGGCGGCATGCAAGGCCCAATTACGAGCAAAGCCCAAGACATCCTATGGATGTAGTAGATTTATTATGCTATGTTTATTTTATGAATGTTCATTCCTAAATACGACACATGATCCCAAAAGCATCCAACTCATACTCTTGATATGTATTCCTTGTAGATGTCTTCTAGTCTCGCTCGTAGGAAGATGAGAGCAGGAAAAGCCCGCGAGCGCATGGCTGCCCAAATCGCTCAACAAATGGCTGCCGTAACACCCAACATTATAATCCAAGTCCAACAAGCCCTTACCGCAAATCCCGTCAATCAAGAAGTTCAAAATGTTGTCAACCCTCCCCCAAATACCACTAAATGCACCTACAAGCATTTCAAATCCTGTGACCCTACAAAATACGAAGGGACTGAAGGTGTCACCGCTCTTCACTATTGGTTTGAAGAAATGGAAAACATTTTTCTAAATTGCGATTGCCCCGATGATCGCAAAGTGCGATATGCTACTGGTCGTTTATTTGGAATAGCACTTACTTGGTGGAATACAGAGAAGGCTAAACGAGGTGTTGAAGATGCTATGACTTTGACTTGGGAAGAGTTGAAGGAAATCATGACAAGACGGTTTTGCCCAAGGAGCGAAATCAAGAAATTAGAGGATGAGTTCTATTCTTTGAAACAAAAGGAAGGCGACCACACCACGTACAACAAAAGATTCCTGGAGTTAAATCAAATGGTTCCCAACTTGTTCACTCCCCACTACCGTTTGATCGAGCACAACATTCGAGGTCTTCCTTCAAAAATTCAAGACTCTGTAATAAGTACCACACCTGCAACTTTGGAAGCAGCAATGGAGATAGCTACAGAGCTCACCGAGAACCGTATACGGAATAAAGACTTCAAGGAGGAAAATAAGAAAGATAAAGCATCAACTGAAACCTCCAACTCCACCCAAACCAAATTCCCTTCTCAACCCATTCCCAAGAGGAAACGAGATGAGCAACTTTTCGCTGTCACCCAACGCAATCAACCAGCCTTACAAGCCGTACCCCTCCAAGCTATCCCAATCACTCAAGTAGCACCCAACCCAACCTACCCAAATAAGAAACCTTACCTTGGACCTCACCCTCAATGTAACACCTGTTTTTATCACCATCCATCTACCTTACTTTGTCGACTATGTGCGAATTGTGGACGCTATGGTCATTTGAGCAAGGTTTGCCGCACCCCTCAAAACCAAACCTCACCCCCTACTCAAAACATGATCCAAACATATCAACAACCCCAATACCCCATGTTCCCATATGTTCGAGCTTGTTTCAATTGTGGCGACCCTACCCACTTTAGAAACACGTGCCCTCAATTGGTGAACATCATAAACGCTCAAGCTCAAGCAAACCCAGTTAACCAAGCAAAGCAAGAAAACCCAACCACTAGGTCACCAGCAAGAGGAAGAGTTTTCAACATCAACGCCAATCCTGTTGAAGATAATGACGGCCCAAACGAAAACACCCAACTAGTCCCTTTCACTGAAAATCAAGATTCAACTCCAACCGCTTAGTTTTAGGTTTTTCTTTATGATTATCTCAATTTTCATGTGTCTCAATTTTAAATTGGAAATTTATCCAAGGATCTTAATGCGGATTACTATTTCAGTTTTGTTTTTATACTCATTGATTTAACATTCATATCATCATATCTCACGACATATCACAGTGTCATCATTTAAAGAAGTTGAGCTGTGTCTCACTTCTACATGGACTAACCTCTCCATCATAACAAACGAGAGAGGTACTGTCATCATTCAAAGACTCAAGCTTTGGTTGTTGTGTTTGTTTATGTTTTAGAGTCACATAGAACTAGTCATAACTAACGGATAAAGCCAATTAAAATTTGACGAGAATATGGTGGATACGCCGCTGGTACTTCCTATATATAAGTATTCTTGCCAAAGGATCAGAGGCATTATCAGGCAGTTATGAGAAGTTCCATGTAGGATTTAGTAATGTCTTGGTTGAAATTTGTTTTACACTCACTGATTTAACATTCATATCAACTCATCATTTAAAGAAATTGGATTGTGTTCCATTTTCTACATAGACTAACCTCTCCATCATAACAAACGAGAGAGGTATTGTCATCATTCAAGGACTCAAGCTTTGGTTGTTATGTTTGTTTATGTTTTAGAGTCACATAGGACTAATCATAACTTACCGATAAAACCAATGAAAATTTGACGAGAATATGGTGGATACGCCGCTGGTACTTCCTATATATAAGTATTCTTGTCAAAGGATCAGAGGCATTATCAGGAGGTTATGAGAAGTTCCATGTAGGATTTAGTATTGTCTTGATTGAAGTTTGTGTTATACTCACTGATTTAGCATTCAAATCATCTCATCATTTAAAGGAATTGGATTGTGTCACCATCCAAACATTATGCTATCAGAATTAGGACTCAGACATTGGTTGTTGTGTTTATTTATGTTCTAGAGTCACATCATATAACCAATCATAACTTACTGATAAAACCAATGAAAATTTGACGAGAATATGGTGGATACGCCGCTGGTACTTCCTATATATAAGTATTCTTGTCAAAGGATCAGAGGCATTGTCAGGCGGTTATGAGAAGTTCCATGTAGGTTTTAGTATTAGAATTTTGTTTTAGGATATAACCTTATCTTTCCAAACATATCAAAACTCTTGCACATGAAATCATATATAGTGAATCAACTCTGTTTATCAATATCCATTATCTTAGGCATCAAAAAGCGATTCCTGTAGCAGGGTACTCAACCTTTACAAGGAACGTTACCGCCTCAAACAAAATCTGAACTCTTACTCCTTTCTAAGTATGTAACTGTCAAATTAAACACCATCCTTTTTAGACAAATATGTCACTACTTAAATTTCGGGACGAAATTTCTAAAAAGTAGGGGATACTGTAACATCCGCCAAAAACCGGATTAACCAAACCCGCTTCGTTTATTAACAGAACAATCAGTTGAAAATTTCGTTACGTATTTAATGCTCAAATTAATTTTAAACGATACATAGTTAATAAGTATACTAGAATATAAAATTTATTTTTGAAAATGTATTAAAAATAATGAAATAAAAAATATAATACTGATGCCGGGTTTCGAACCCGGGTCAGTTGAGCATTAATCAAAGCCTTAACGCACAGCGTGCCCAAATCCATTAACGCCGGAAATCCCGACAAACGTTGCCGTTACTTTTGGTCATAACGATCACATTAACAGCCATATCGGTTATAACCGAAAAACTTAATCAAATTCATTCATTGCCTTAAATTTCTATTCGAAACCGAAAATACAATTCAAATCCGGGATTATACCCTGTTCATCAGTTAATCTCACGAATCTATCCAACCTGTATTCTCCATTTCGCTCAGAAAAACTTCGCCGCAGTCGCCGGAATTCTCTGTGAATTAACCGGAAAACTTTGCCGGAAAACCGAGTTCAATCCATCTTTTATTTTTACCCAAAAATAAGATCATAGAACTCATACTGACATCACACCCACTCACCTTAAACCTCTGAAGAATCTCTGTCGCAAGAAATTTCACTCGCCGGAATCCTCTGCAAGTCGCCGGAAAACCGAGACTTTCATCTACACGGTAATTACTTCGACTTTTCTGTTTCATTCCATTATTATACAAATTCTAACATCACTCCATCACTCAGAATCAACCCCAGACGACATTGCCGGATTTCCTGTTTTCGCCGGAAAAGTTCTGAAATTCCAGCAACTTGCTGATAACCGGTATGATCATTCAAACATACTGATAATCATTACTCATTAGTTCAATTTCACATCTAATCCCTTCAAACTGTTAATTGATTCTAACAGCCGAAGGTCACCAAAACAGAGCCGACGATCTTCGCCGGATTTTCTGAAGAAGACGATCTGTTCGGTACTTTCTTTCCCCAAACTCTTCGGTTCAATACTTTTCAATTGTTCATCTTGCTCATTAACCGAATTAATCAAGTAACAGTTGCTTTGACCGATGTCTGTGTTTTGAACGAAGAAGACGAAGTTCAGTTATGTTATAAGAGTAATTAAAATCAGTTTTATTAACGGGTTAGACACACAGTCCAGCGGTGGACTGTGTGCAAACAAATACGTACACGTCCCGAGTTCGATTCTTGACACACGCACCTTCGCAGTAATAAAATGTCCTTTTTTTTAAACTGAACCGGGTTAACTCCGTTAGATGTTAAGTATAATAAAAATCTGTATATTAACCAAGTTCGACACACAGTCCAGCGGTGGACTGTGTGTAACATTAAGTCACAGGTCCCGGGTTCGAGACCTGTTGACGACACCGGTCCGATGATTTAAAACATTTTTGAAAATAAAAGAATTTTGAATAAACTGAGTTAGTATATAAATATAATTAAAAACAAAATTATTTCGGGTTAGACACGTAGCTCAGTTGGTAGAGCTGGTGCATGCGAACGGGAGGTCTCGGGTTCGAGCCTCACCCGGCGCATACACTTACACAATAAAACCGGTCAACAAGTCAACGGTCCACGGTCAACAAGTCAACGGTC
The DNA here is from genome assembly GCA_947069175.1 of Scalesia atractyloides. Classification (NCBI taxonomy): domain Eukaryota; kingdom Viridiplantae; phylum Streptophyta; class Magnoliopsida; order Asterales; family Asteraceae; genus Scalesia; species Scalesia atractyloides. The sequence continues at coordinate 24,541,209 of CAMTDV010000030.1, read as the reverse complement.
AAAGAGTCAACATTTTTTTATTATTTTTATTTATTTATTTTATTTAAAAATCAGTTAAAAATACTTAAAAATAACATTTTTAAGTTAGAAAATAGCCTAAAACTCACAAAAATATATCCAAAAATCCTATTAAAGTTGTTAATAAAATCCATTTATTTACCTTACTTTTCGTTATTAATTAGGTTAGTTTTTCCTCGTCGATCAATCCTCTAAACTCGTGCGCATTTAACATCATCAACCGAACGCACCCACTGTGACTGAATCTCTACAAATTCCCCGTTTAAATCACGTTTTTTGGGTGTATCATGTGTCTTACTATTTATTATATTTAAATCATTGTGCATACATCATATCATGAATAAATGTGTATTCAGCTTGTATAAACTGTTTTGTGTGGTTATTGTTTAGATTTAATTTATTATTTTCAGTACATGCAATTTCATAGGCCGCCGCTCCCCATTACATTATGAGCGTTAAGCATGTTCCCCATTACATTATGAGCGTGAACCTGGCGTGCCAACATACGATCGGCTCCGTTTGATTGAGCCTTGATCGCACAGACATTTATCATTTTCAGTACATGCAATACGATCGGCTCCGTTTGATTGAGCCTTGATCGCAAGTTTCATTCATGTTATATATTTATGCAAGTTGATATGTTATTGTATGCTGTTGGTTTGTTAATATATGTTATTGTTTGTTGTTGTGTGATATCGTATGCTAATGGTTTGTTATTGTATGCTAATTGTTGTTATAGTATGTTTATTTACGTTTGTTCATATATGAATAGTGCACAATTTTTCCATATAAAATACAACAAGAAATAAATAATAAATGTTTTCTAACAAGGTTCACTCGCCAACTTTTTGTTGACCCAAAAACCATTTTTACACATGATACAGGTGAACAGGATGAAGCAAGGAAAACATAGGAAATGCCTTAGAAGAAAATAATGAAGTCTACAATGATGTGTAGGACATGATGTAATTATGATTGTATGTTTCCCTTTAAATTGTAATAATAAATATGAAACGTTATAATAAATGTCATGAGCTTTGATGATAACCCAATCATGCCCCGGTCACCTTTTCCGCTGCGAGTCGGGGTGTGACAGGAATCATGAAAAAGATATTCGAAATGTCCTCGATGGGCGAAATGAAGTTCTTTCTTGCTTTGCAGGTAGATCAGCTTTCGGATGGTATTTTCATTCACCAGACTAAGTATGTTCATGACATCTTGAAGAAGTTTGGAATGGAAAGCTTGAAGCCTCTATCTACGCCTCTTGCTCTCAATCACGGCATTTGCGTTGACGAGACTGGAGCCAAAGTTGACGAGACGTTATACAGATTGTTGATTGGATCGTTGATGTATCTGACGGCATCGTGCCCAGATATTATGTATCCAATCTGCCTATGCGCCAGATATCAGTCAAGCACGGGGATCTTACACATGCAGATCGTGAAGCGTATCTTCAGATATCTGAAAGGATGCCCAAGCACCGGCTTGTGGTACCCGAAGAACGACAATTTCAACCTCACAGGCTATGCTGATTCCGATTTTTGTGCAGATAAGTTGAACTCAAAATCAACTGCAGCAGGATGCCAGTTCTTCCGAACAAGAATGGTAACCTGGCAGTGTAAGAAACAGACTACGGTCGCTCTCTCTACCAGTGAAGCTGAGTATATCTCGTCCTCCAACTGTTGTTCACAGATTCTGTAGATTCAACAACAAATGAGAGACTATGGTCTGCAATTTCTAGACACTCCGTTGTATGTTGATAACAAGGCAGCCATCGATATAACTAAAAATCCGGTTCATCACTCACGCACAAAATACATTGAAATTCGTTATCATTTCATTCGTGATGCTACGAAAAGAAATTGGTACGAATCGAAAAATCCACACCGACGAACAAAAGGCTGATTTTTATACCAAACCATTTTCTTTATCACGGTTTAAATACTTGTTGAGAATTAACGGTATGAAAAATTTGCTTACAGGTGCGGATGCTGAGGTTGAATACGGATAGGACGACGAGTTCGCGTGATCCACATTGGTTTGTAAATACCTTTCTACTTTAGAATTTTGTGAAAAACTAAAATCCAAAAAGATGTTTTTGATTTTAGTGTGAGAAATGTTAGAGAAAATACAAAAACATTCGAAAATTTTAAAATCCAAAAACATATAAAGATTCAAAATGTACAAAAACATTGAAAAAAGAAAAAAAATTCAGTGTCCTAAAAGGAAATGATAGTGCATCAGTGGACTATCCCAGTATGCTAAAGAAATGTAAAGTTTAAAAGTGATAAACGAGTCTTACTATGGATGTGTCGATAGACTTAACACGTTCAATAAATTGTTTTCGAGATATAAACTAAAGTTTACAACTGCTTAACTTGTGGATTAACACATCTTGGATATATGGACTTAGTACTCCGAAATTTCGTTTGAAAGATTGCCTGATTCTGAGATACTAGGTCTTTATAGATAGTTGATATCTGGGGTATTATACAAGTTCTTCTGATTTTGCGGAAGCAATGGCCTAGAACTTCTATAATACTTTCGATTTAAACTCCAAATTACATGCAATATTGAAAAGTATCGAAAGATATAATCATATGCAATGCTGAAAAGATTCCTTAAGTGGAACATACCTTAAAGTCGAGCCTTCATCTCTTTGTCTGTACGGTAGTACTAACCTGTGCTCTCAAGGTCGCGCACAACCCAGATACAGATATCAATTATGCTATATTCACCTGTAAGATGAAATCTTGGGAATCTGAATACGGGAGTATATTGAAGAACTACAGAAATGTGGCAAAGTTTAAGTGGATAAACATATCGACAATCTAGGTAAACGAGTTTAAAACTTAAAGTCATTTAAAGGTCAACGGTACTGGTGATATGTCTCAATCAAGTGATATGATCCTTAGACACGAATTCACAAAAATATGTCTGTAAATATGTTTGTACGTAGTTTATATTGCTTATTTCGTTGTATTTCAAGTTTTGCAGATTAAAATCAAAAAGATTTTCAGTGTGTTTTAGCATAAACTTACAAAAATACAAAAAGATTTTATTTCTACATTGTTTTCAGTAAATCAATGTTGGAGAACGGATCTTCGAAGTCCGGTAAGGTGCTAGAACTAATGGGAATCTCTTTGACAACGGGCTGGGAGCTAATCTGTTAAAATCTGAATAGTAAAAACGATGAAAAAAATCATTAATTTGAAACTTTGATTTTGAAAATATCAACAGTTTATTCGTAACGAGTCAAACCGGGGTCATTAACTTGGACTCGGTAGACAAATCGGTTAACCAAGGTCATTAGCTTGGACTTTGTCAACTGAGTGGTTTTTCATAACTGGTAAAAAGTTTGAAAGTTCAGGGTTAAAAATGAAAATTTTTAAAAAGTTGAAATTTTGAGGTTTGGCAAGTTCGGCCGAACTTGCTAAACAATTCAAGTTTAACAATCAACAAGTTCGACCGAACTTGTAGATGGCTGATTGTTGGTTTTATAATAAGTTCGCTCGAACTTACTCTGGGCCTTCATGATGGGCTTAACAAGTTCACCCGAACTTGACATGGTATAAATACCATTCAAGTTCAGTCGAACTCATTTACCTGTTATCAGATACTTTGAGCGAACTTGAGAATTGAGAGCATTTGTGTGAAATTGACATTTGTATACCGTTACGCTGTCCAAATCGAGATTGTTTTTGGTGATTTGCACACCAATCACAATGGCAGAGGTATATAATTGAGATTAAACCATGAATTGAACCGTTAACAGACAAAACCAAATCTAAAACTAAAAATCTGATAGATTTAGGTGTTGTTGGACAAAATTGATCATAGATTCTGAATCTACACCTAAAATCGACCCTATAACTTGTTTTGATTGAAGAAAAATGGCTGTTTGAATGTTTGAACTTGTTTGGTCTGTTGGAGAAGACGACAAGTTCGGCCGAACTTGTTGTCAAGTTCCACCGGACTTGTCCAAAACGTGATTAATAGATCCAGAAGCATGTTCGACAGAACTTGTTAATTGAATTTTTTTGATCCAATCATGTTCGACTGAACTTATGTTAATGAAAATTGATTTGTGTAAATTGTAAGTTCGCCCGAACTTGTTCTTTAATGAGGAACATATGTTTCATACATGTTCGGCCGAACTTAGTTAAAATTGAATGATAAAAAGGTTGTAAGTTCGCCCGAACTTACATTTGAAAATGATGAACATGTTTATCACATGTTCGGGCGAACTTGATCAAAACAGAATGTTGTAACACCTAATCAAGTTCGCCCGAACTTGATTAAAGTGTTAGAAAATTTTTTGGTGATTTTTCTCGATAAGCATGCTAATTGTTTTACGTCATTTTCAGGCACAAATTCCAGCGCGTGTTATCTGTTGAGTTTTCCAAAACTCACGATACATGCATCACGCTTGATAAGACGATCTATCCGTCGCTGAAAGAATATGATGAGTATTTTGAAGTTTCTCGAAGATAGTCATATTCGTCGTGCAATTACTGAGCGCACCGTATCATATCGTTCTCATATTGTTCATTTCTAGATGAACCCAAGCTTGAGCGTTGACGAGAAGACGATCTCTTCTACAGTACAAGTTGGTGATGAGCTAAAGCCGATCATAGTAACCGAAGGTGATATCCGAAGAATTTTGGAGCTCAAAGACAAAGAAGACGATCCTATTCACCTAGACGAAAAGATGGTTCGCGGATGCTTTTTTCGCATGGGCTACAAAGGAAATGTAAACAAGCAAATGCCAAAGAAAGGGGAAGTGCCTAACCCCTACAAGCTTCTGATTCATGCGTTGATTCATACTTTTAGCCATCGTAAAGCCGGTTTGGATGATGTAGATGATTATTTAGCTAGCATGGCAATGACGCTTATTCTGAAGAAGACGTTTAATGTTTCGAAGTTAGTTTTTACTCACATGTGGAAGAACATGGAGGATTCAAGGTTATGCTTATATCCGAAGTTTATTCAGATGTTAATTGACGAGAAATATGCCAACATTGCTCGAGATCCGAATGACGTTCTTTATCTAGTTCATCTCGATGAAACTACAATGAAGAAGCTTATCAAATTCCAGAAACAAGCTTCAGCTCCTATTGCCAAGCCAGTATTCGGAGCTATCAAAGATTCGGATTATGTCTCGCCACTTGGAAACAAATGGAGAAAGGATGGTAGTGATGATGAAAAAGAACTTAAAGCCAAGCAGGAGTGGTTTAAAGAATTCAAACCAAAGGCTAGGAGTGAATGGTTTTTGAAGGCTGAAGCTGATAAGCCGAAAAAGAAACGTGGTGCAAAGAAAGTTGAAACTTTGCTTGTTGATGAGGAGGAAACTGAAAATGTTGAAGCAGCTGCTGGATCGAGCGCTGCAGTAGTTATTGAGAGTCAAGAAACGGTGAAGACGACTCAAGAAGATGTGATTTTTGCTACTTCCGAAAATGAAGAATCTGATAAGGAGCCAGAAAAGACAGAGGCTGAAATTAGAGCAGAAAAAGAAAGGAAATTGGATGCAGATTTTGATCCAAATCCTGAAAAAGAATCTGATGAGGAGAGACCAAAGAAAATGGCGAAGCGTACAAAGTCTCCTGCAATTGAAATATCAAAGAAGACTACAGGGTCACCGCATACAAAAGGAAAAAGAAAAGCTAAGAAAGCTCAGAAAGCGGTGAGCAAGAGATATAAAAGTAAGGTACAAAGCACAAAAGCCACACAAGAACCTTCTGGTGCTCAGGAGAATGGAGCCACACAAGAACCTCCTCCACAAGAACCTCCTGTTATCGAATGCTGATGTTGAAAGGCCAAGACTTACACAAGAACCTCCTGTGTCTGAATTTGTTGAAGTTCCGATCGCTGAATCGCCTAGTGCTCCAAAGACTTATGCTCCTGAAAGTTCTACACCGAAGAAGTCTACACCAAAAACTGCAACACCAAAAGATTCAACACCAAAGACGCCAAGGGGAAGTATGTTTGGTGATATGCCACACGGTCCAATCAGTCTTGAAGATTTGGATGAATTTTTCCCAGAGACTAATGCAGAAATGTTACAAAAACGTGTGAAAGTTTTAGAAGATAAAGTTGCACAGATTGAGATAGAAAAGGCTGAACTTGTAAAGAAGGTGAATCAAAGCGAAGCCGAAAAAGAAATACTTGACGATAAAGTGAAGGTGCTTGAGAATGAATGTGAATATTACAAGGCATTGATAGAAAGTCTGCAGGACGCCAATGAAAAACTATAGACACTGATTGCAAAATTGAAGAAAATTCAAGCTTTGAATGATCGAAGATTCATTAGATTACAGAAGGTGTTATCTAACAATCTGAATATTGATTTATCACTGAATACGATCGTCTGGATCGTTAAGAAGCCAAGGAACATGCTGAGAGAGAATTGGCTGAGAGTGGTAAAGGGAGGCAGATTGAGGGTGAAGCCTCTAAATCTACTGCTGAGAAATCTTTTGATATTTCTGAGAAGCCAAGTGAGGATATTTCAAAAGCTTCTGAGTCTGATACCCAAAAGGTTGACGAATCTGTCAAGCCTTCTGATCCTATCATTGTTACTCAAGAAAAAGACAATGATGAAGCCGAGAAAGAGGATAAGAATGAAGACGAAGAGGAAGAAGGATATGAAGATTGGAATGTTGGGGATGATGATGATGATTTTGATCAGGGTGGTACAGGTTTAAAGATCAATGAAGCTAAAGTTTCTGATGAGTTTGATTTTTCTGATCTGATGAACGATGAATCAAATAAGATGGAAGATAAAAGTCAGGGGGAGTCAGGGCAAAAAGGGCCTTCAGATGATATTGATTTGTTGGATATTGATCGTTTTGCAAAGCCTGTGACTGCAGTACCTACGAAGCCTTTAATACTGATGTTGCAACATAATGTAGAAGAAGGTGAGTTTGTACATAACTACACGAAGAAAGATCTGCGAAACTAGTTGAAGTTGAAGCTGAGAACTTAGAGTTTGATTTTGAAGAGATTATGAATGTTAACACTTTTGAACCTAAACAGTATCAGTATGAAAAAAGATTTGAAGCTGACGAGTACAACCATGTGATAGTTGAAGATTGGTCCTCAGATGATGAATCAGAACAAAAAGCTAAGTATGTTGGTCAGGATTTAGAAAGTTTTCCTACATTTGAAGAGATTTATAAACAACTGAATGAAGATATGTTGAAAGATAAGATTGCTGAAGCGGTACGAGAAGGAAAAATTCCTAAACCAATGACCAAAGAAGAGATAGCTGAAGCGAAAAAGTCCTGGTTCAAGGAGATGCCTCGACGTCCACTAGCATTCTTCACCAGAGATAAAGATGTTTCTTTGGGGGATATACTTAGTTGGGGATGGTTTAAAGAGCTCAACGTGTATGCAATCAAAAGGGAATTTGGAGTGCAATACGTCAAATATCTTGCTGATTTAAAGACATTGCCGTATTGGGATATGGAAGAGCTGGTACAAATAGTGAATGTTAGTTATCATATGAAGACAATTTATCAGTTGTTGTGGAAGATGATTAAGTACAAAGCTGATAAAGGTTGGAATCACTGGAAGCCGTTCATTCCAAGACGAAGAATAAAGATCAACAAGATTACAGGGTAAAAGGACATAACGTTGATTATGAAACATCGTAGAGCTATGAGGAATATGCCACTTATGCCGATCGAACAGAACTTCTATCCTTTATTCAAGTAGTGGCAGATTGATCCAGCTACTTGTGAAGCAGTGATTGTGATAAAGTTTGAAGATCATCTGGATATTGCTAAGGAACGAGTTGAAGTAATGAGTCATCAGGGTATGAGAGGTTTGTGGAGGACGATAAGGATTCTAGATCCTATGTGGTTGGTTAACTGCTCGAGAGAAGATATAAAATGCCTTTTCTACAGCAAGATTGTGTTTGAAGAAAGAGAAAAGGTACAGGCGATGCAGTATCAGAAAGTTGTCAACGTTTGCTATGCACGTGAAGTAAATTCAGGAAAGATGTGGCAAACAAAGTGGAGGGATCTGGTAAGAGTTGAATTTCTTAAAGAAGAAACCAGAAGTGAGGCGATCAAAAAAAGGATGGAAAAAGCGGTTAGGAAAAGTTCGCTCAAGATGGCTAACTTTAAAAGACCACCGCAAACTGATCAGACGCCGGATCCAAAACAAGATAGACGATAGAAGCCGCACAAGAACTTCTTTGGCCGGGTACGTTAATGTATATATGAAGACAGAGTTTTGAAGACTGATAAAAGACGAAGACGATATCTAAGGGGGAGTCTGTTGGTGCATAATGTCTATGTCTTAGTCTTATATCGAGTCTGGATTGTATACAACTGAATAGGCTAGGTTATGAAGTATTTATGAAGTGTCTTAGCCAAGTTCGCCCATGTGTTAACATGTCCAGGCATGTTCGGCCGAACTTGCACCTCCATGGCCGAACTTGTAATGCTATAAATACCTAGCTTGAGTGTCTCATTTGTAACTTTGGCATTTCAGAGGCGAAGCTCTGTCAGTCTGTAATCTGAATGTTTGATTTATAAAACTGACGTTTAACTGATTAATTCTTGTCTATTGGTAACACGACGTAATATTTCCGCTATTATGGACGTTAGATATCAAATTTAGGTTCCTAAGCATCGAGGATCGGTCCTACAGGAATAACTTGCAAGAAATGGTGGAGGAACACATCCGTACTCTTTACGCTTTGATTTCTCACCATTTTCCTTCGATTTAATCATAGGTAAAATGTGATCAATGACATACGCGTTTGTGGTGTAGCTCTTTAGAAGTTGTCTTACCCGTTCCGTTTCTATTTTCATGCTATGACACTCACGCTTGTTTCAGCAATTTTATTAATTTACATGTTAATTGCATTTTGTTTCTCAATTACTGTAGCATTTAAGATTTTTACATTAGCGTTAAGTTCACTATTAGCATATTCAACATATTTATATTTGCTTGATATTTTGTCATAAGCTTCTTTTATGGTTCTGTAATCATAACGAAAGTTTTCGTTATGTACAGTCAATTCTCTTATGACATTGACTTTATTAAGACATGGTTCACAAGGACTTGCGCACTCTGTGCAAGGTTTTTCAACCTCCACAACTTTCATAACCTCCTTTTCAGACATACTTACCTTAGCGTTTACCTTTTCAGCCTCTGATTTCAAAGCTTCTTGTTTCTGCATCTCAATGTAAGCTAATTCTTCTTCCTCAGCTCTCTGTCTATATCCTTCCAGAATGGCATTTTCCAAAGCAGCATCGACATATGATGTATCAGATTCATCCACTACCTCTGCCATCATAGCAACACCAGTTTTCTTTCCGATGTATCTGTTCCAGTCAAAACCATCTTCTTCATGAGTAACAACAAGAGCTTGTTCGGTTGTCTTTGCAGATTTATCTTCTACTTCAACTTGTGTTCTTTTCGGATATGGCTTGTATTGAAGAGCTTTCTTATAGTACTCATTGTTGCTGCCGAAAGGATTTTGGTTTCCACTTGCTTCTTGATTATTGCATTCTCGTTTGAAGTGTCCTTTTTGTCGACACCTGAAGCATGTGACTTTAGATTTGTGAAATCCAAGCTTGTTGCTTGAATTACCAATATCCCTTCCAGTGAGAGCCACAAATTTGGAAACTCTTCTAATGATAGATGCAAGGCTCCACTTGATATCCATCAGTTCCAACTCTTCTTCGTTCACCTGATCATAATCTCCGGCGATCATCTCTGGATTACCGATCTTTCCAGCAAAGAGACTTTCATATGATTCGAGGACAGTAGCAAGAAGTAATATGTGCTGTTTGGTCACATTTTCAGGAAATACATTCTTCAAATCAACTGCTATATTGCATTGGAAAACATTTGAATCAGAACTGGCTTGGCTTGTCTTATTTTGGAATGAAGAGCTTGATCTAGTATAACCAGCATATGGAGAACTTTGACTTGGAGAAGAATTTGCATTTGCATTAAATGCTGTTTGGATATTCGGGCTTTGAATCGGAGTATCAGGAATACCTCCTTTGTAATAGACACCGACATCTTGAAGAACATTAGCATTCTTTGATTTAGCAATTTTCATCAACTCCATTTCATGACCTTCCAACTTGTCAATGAAAGATGACAATTTGAAGTGTCTCCAAGATGGACTATTCTTCAGAATCGTCAGATATGTTGTCCATTCTCCTTCTGGAAGTGCATCAGCCAACTTCTGAATTTGCTCTTCATTAGATCTTTTGATATCATGTCTCCGCATTTGGACCATGAGGTGACAGTATCTATCGATCATCTGCTTCATTGTTTCACCTTTAATCATCGTGAAGATCTCAAATTCTTTCTTGATTAAAGCCTTTTGGCTTTTAATCATTTCATCACTTCCTGATTAAAGCCTTTTTTCTTTTGATCATTTCACCACTTGAATAAAGGATAGAATTTTTCACAAAGAGAATTCCATAATTCTTGCGAAGTGTCATATTCTGGCAATAATATCAAGATATCTTCCTTCACTGATTGTTGTATCAAGCTGATCATTTTCTTCTCTGCAACATAGTTATCTTTGTCGGCATTTGAAAACTTTTTCAGCGGAAGATCTTGATCACGCTCATCCTTTGGCCATTTGTAACCATCCTCAACTGCAACCTAGCTGTTGAATTGATTCGCTTGTATCCAATTCACAAACTTTTCTTTCCATCCTTCAAATTCATCCATGCTCGTTAGCTTTGGCGGTTTCGACGTAGTACCCATTTCGTTGTCGATATTCATCTGGTTCACCACAAGAACATTAGCTTTTGATGAAGAAGCCATTTGAGAAACGAACACGTTGTGGAAATCTTCCATTTTGACAATCTGAAGACTTATCTAAGAATACGATAAAAAACACTTGAAATTTGATTAGAAACAGGCAAGTTCGGTCGAACTTGTGTGGAAACAGGTTTTGGTTTCAGGTTCTCACAAGTTCGGTCGAACTTTATATAACAAAGTTCAAATTTTATCACACAACTTCAAGTTCGGTCGAACTTAATGTAGATTTGAGAAAAATTTTTATTTCGAGCGGACTTGTGAAAGAGTTTTAAGAAACACCATAACTTCAGTCGAACTTAGATAATCTCTCAAGAAGATTTTCAAGTCCGGTCGAACTTGTGACACAAATTCAATGAAGTTTGACAAAGTGCTGTCGAACTTGATCAAAAATATTGAAAATTTCTTCAAGTTCGAGCGAAGTTATCACAATTTCTTGAAAAATCTATCAAGTTCGGTCGAACATGATTAAAAACACTGAAGTTTTACTCAAGTTCGGTCGAACTTGATGCTGATTTTGGCTGAAACTTATTTCCAAATCATGGTTTTTTCAGCTTTTTGATATCAAAACATTTGAATTTGATGTCCAAACTCTCATGGGTTTATCTATGATGTATTTTACATGACATATTCAAAAATCACCCATTTTTGACCATGAAATCATCAAATATGTGAAAATGTTAAGAAAAATGATAGAATGGAGATGAAATAGAGAAATTCTTGTCTTGATTCCAGCAAATTTAGATATCCAGGCTCTGATACCACTTGTAGGAACGTCCACTATTAGCAAATAACAAGAATTGTCCGATTAGGCGGAAACTAATGTCAAGTTAATCAAATAACAAGAATTACTCATTTAAATGTCGTTTTCATTGATCTAAAGTTCAATACATTCGAAAATCGGATCCGACGAAGCTTCGCCGTCTCTATGCCAAAATCTCTCCAACTGTTACAAATGAAATCCCAAGGCACCTATATATAGTAGTACAAGTTCGTTGGTGAGGAACAGCCATGGGGTAAGTTCGGCCGAACTTGGCTTCTCACAATCCTTCATGGGCGAACTTGTCTTAAACATATCTTAAATATGCCTTGTTTCTAACAGTTTAAGCCCTATTCACTCAGACTCGATACATAATGACGTAGGCAACAGACATATGCACCAACATTACTCAAGGGTTGCAGTCAGCTCCATTGACTGTCAGTTCGATCGTCTCCACGGCAGTTGCTGCCCCTATCTCCTTAGCCTTGTCTGAGTTCGACGATGCTTTTATGCAGCGTAACTTGGAGCTCTTGCGACAACTTAAGCAGCAATAGCAATGGGATGAGATGCTGCAAGCTCTACGATTAAATTTGTTTGGAGGTTTTCATCCATGGTCCACCACCATGGCGACAGGAGTCTTCTCCTCTGGACCACTGGTAAGTTCCACTACTATTACAACCTCCACATCGTTACATGTTTCTCAGGGTCTCACTCCCTCACAAAAACATATTAATAGCAGCCTATATGGTTTGTTTCGCCAGGGTTCCTTAGGCCTAAACCCCCAAGATGAAGAGCTTATTATGTCGTATCGACCGATTTCTATGTCATCTCAATCGAAGTTCACTCCAAGAATTGCAAATGCTCCATTACCCGCAAAACTTAAGATGCCAGCGTCGCTAAAATATTATGATGGTACATCCGACCCGGATGACCACATGTTCTCTTTCGCCAGAGCTGCTAAAGTTGAACAATGGCCAATGCCTGCATGGTGTCACATGTTCGCTCAGACACTTACCGGATCGACCACAGTTTGGTTCGATGGCTTGCCCGAAGGTTCGATTAGCCATTTCGAAGACTTCCGACGTTTATTCCTCCAGAACTTCTGCCAACAGCGATGATGTTCCAAGGACATCACATAAGTTCATCACATTAAACGTCGTAAAAGAGAGTTCGTCGAAGATTTCCTCAATCGCTTTAAAAAAGAAAGAATGCAAATAAGCAGAGTCGTCGATCAATTACGAGTATCTGGTTTTTGCCACTGGGTTTGAAACAACCAGCTGGTAGAGAAACTCCATGAGGATTTGCCAAAAACCATGGAGATCCTCATGGAACGTGCACGAGCTTTTGGACGAGGAATAAGTGCTTGTGGGCAAGCGAAAAAAGCGTCATCCAGAAATGCAAAAGCTTGGATGACTTCTTGGAAGTAGAACGTTTCGCCACCAAATGATCGAAGCTCTAATTTGAATAGAAACTGAAACCCATACCACAAGCCGGATCGTAGCAATACACGACCAGGGCACACACGCTTGAACACGTTCTCTGAGCTATCAAAGTCTCTGAGCGAGATCCTGAGTACCGAAAACACCCGTTTCCCAACCCAGTCCAAAAAACGGTGGTGTGCATCGAGCGTGATATAATTTTGTTAATGTTTTATGTCTATTTTACGCATTAGTCAAGTTTCAAATTTATAAAACACGATATTGTACTAACACTAAACACACACTTGGGCAAGTGCACCCATCATGAGCGTAGTATAGTGTTGATAAGATACCGAGGTCGTCCAAGGACACAAGAGCTTTTAATAGCGGTTTTTCATCAATGTCTAATCATTCTAAAATTTTGGATAAAAGTTTTAAACATTAAAGTAACTCTAAAAAAAATAAAATAAAATAAAATACAAATAGACAAGATAGAATCACTTGGATCCAACTCCTCTTTAATGTATTCTTTTGATGATTTTCGCACTTTTGGACTTTTCAAGAGATTATCTTAGTTAAAGTAGTAGGCCCCTCTTTTGAAGGTGACGTTACCCTCAACCCAGTGGTTTGAGTTAGCAGAGATACAATCCCAAAGGGTCAGAATATTGAAAGATAATTAAATAAGTTATTAATGCGAAAAGTAGTAGGCCCCTCTTTTGAAGTTGACCTCCGCTAAGTGGTTTGAGTCAGCAAGTATACAATCCCAAGAAGCCGGTTTAAAGTTTTAATAGTAGTTTACATATGAGGGGTTCAAGCTATTCGCACCCCCGCCATCCAATACCCGTGGGGCATTGAAGGAGGTCCTAGTAAGCTTGAACCAAGTCCTCGCAGTTTCTATACACTGAACGAGGCAAGAACTTTACCAAACCACCCTTCTAACCCCTTCCAAGTAGTTAACGTGCTTTATATAGACCGTAAAGACACGAATGAGCAAATCAATGACATCATGAAGAAATGGTTAGGAAAATTCACTTTCAACATAAGAAACTAGTTATTAAAGTCATTAATACATACACATTTAAAAAGTGCCGAAAGATTAAAAATCAAAAGTAATACATTAAAGACTTGTCTTCACCAAGTAATGTAAGAGATTAGCCAAACATGGCCTTTGTTTGACAAGAACTCTTACGATCAATCTTGGATCCCGAGACTACTGCACACTCTAAAGATGATAGATGGATGATCGTGGTGGGTGTTGGTGTTGTAGTGGTGGTGGAATGGTGGCAAAGTGATAGAGAAGTGGTTTGCCAAGGAATGCCTTTGAAGTGAACCAAGCACCCCTAGTTATAGTCAGAACAGTACCCCGACCACGGCCCCATGTCCAGTGGGCACGGCCCGTGGCTCCTGGGCAAGACCCCATGGTCAACTCTTCGTTGTACTATAAAGATTCTGCAAATCTTAGAGTCTGGCCACGCCCCATGGTGACCTGGGCACAGCCCTATGGTGGGCATAGAAGCTTCTGCATGCTTTGTCTTTAAGTGCAAGGCTTGACCATGCCCCATGCCTGGCTGGGCACGACACCGTGGTCAGCTTCTTTTTCCTTGTTTTCGTCTTTGGGGTACTGCTGAGGGGTCGGGTATGTCGCGTTATTCCTTCTTCTTGTATTTATGTTGGTTTTTGTTGCTTTATTTGCTTCTTTTGTTCTTTTAAGCTCATTTGATCCTGTAAATTCAAAACGAACAAAGAAACATGCTTTTTCCAACATTAGTACTAGAAAAGGGTTAGTTTTATGCCTCATTTGATGTAGTTTATATGTTGCATTTCACATCAAATATCCCCACACTTGAATCTTTGCTTGTCCTCAAACAAAACTCTTTAAATGTGGCTTACACACCTAAATCGAATATGTAGAGAAGAAGTTTTATGGCTTGTCTTGAGAGTCGGAAATCCAAGAACTTTATTTCAATTTTGTTTTATTTTATCTACAATCCTATTCGTCATGATTTATTTAGAACATTTTTAAGAAAAATTATTTATTTGGGTATAACATGCCTTTTTTAAAATTCTATTTAAAGTTAAATGCTTGGTTGGTCCCTGTGGTTTACGAAAATTGCAGACTTGGTCCTAGTGGTTCACTAATTACACACTTGGTCCTAATAGTTGTAATTTTTGCACTCGGGTGGTCCTTATCACTAACGAATGTTAAGTTTTTTAGTTAAATATGTGCAAAATTACTAGATTGCCCCCAAGCAAATAAAAAAAAGAAATGAACCCACCCCTTATCTTCTTCACCCTCCTCCCTCTCTCTCTCTCTAAAACCCACAGACACCTCCACCTCCATGTCAGCCCACTACCACCACCTCCACCGCCACTTTCAACCCATTACCACCACCTCCACCGTCAATCGACCACCACTACCTCCACCTCCACCAGGATTTTATTACAGGCATCTTCCCCAATTTGACTCACCAGCCACTGTCGAATCCACCCTCTCGGCACCTACTCTCCACACCGACCTCAACCACCACCTCCTCCATCGACCCCCTCCACCGTCAACAACCGCCCAACCCGCCACCATTCACCTCAGGTCAACCACCGTTCACGACCCTCGACCACCCATTTTCCGAACACCGCCCTCCACCTACCATCTCTGCCGCCTCTATTCTCCACGTCCTCCTCCCTGGCACACCTACCTCCGCCTTCAACCGCCATGCTACCCTTCACTGTCGCACCCACCTCAAACCATAATGACCTCAGAACACCATTGGCAGTTTGATTTCTCCACCTTCAACTGCTACCCGACACCCACTTCCACCATCTGTCACCAAAACCGACAAGCCACCACTGCCCGCACCACCTCAGTTCTCGTGTCGATTTATAAATCACAGGTACGCTTCCGATTACACATTTCGTTTTGTAAGTTTTGAACGTCCGTTTTCTTGGGTCAGTCGAGTCGTGTCGTTTCATTAGTCGTGTGTCTTCGTGTTCGAGGGTGGAGGTGAGATGGTGGTGGTGGGTGTTCGGGAGTGGAGGTGAGATGGTGGTGGAGGTGAGACGGTGGTAGAGGTGATATGGTGGTGGTTGTTCTGCTTGTTTGAGAAGAGAGGTCTGTGAAGACATATAATTTGGTGGGTTTTATTAATAAGCAAGGGTATTTTGGTCATTTAACATGGACTTAACTGGAAAACTTAACAGATGTTAGTGATAAGGACCACCCGAGTGCAAAAATTACAACCACCAGGACCAAGTGTGTAATTCGTGAACCATTAGGACCAAGTCTGCAATTTTCACAAACCACAGGGGCCAACCAAGCATTTAACTCTTCTATTTATTTATATACAAGTTCACGTACCTCACAGGAGATCACTCAACACTCGGCCGGAGATTACTTCTACCATATGCTTGACAAACGATCAAACCTCCTCCTCTTTAACTATAAACCTTCGTAAGTATCAAGAGGACTTTCGAACGGGTTAGGCTTGGGCTAAGGGTAGGTGAATTTTGGGTTAATAGTTAGCAAAATGGCAAAAAGCGTAAAAAGCGCCGGTTGTCGTAATTTTTTTTTGTTTTTGTGACGTTTATTGAGAAATAAAAATATTCAAACAAGATTTTTGAGGGACGTGTTTGGTTATTGCAAAAACACTATGTTTTTTTCACATATGTGTCACAAGATAACCGAGCTTTTTACTAAAACAAATGGGTTTGAAACAAATAGGACTTTAGTGGGAAATAGGTGTTTGTGATACAGGTTTTTGAAATGAAAAGATTTAGGCTCAAAGGGGTTAACTAGGGGGATTTTTGGTAGGGGAGTAATAAGAAGGAAAATAACGTTGTTGAATAAAAATGGGTTAGTCCTAATGTCTCCATCATTTACTTACTTGGGTTAAGGTCAGCGAGGACCAGGAATGCATCATCTTGGCAAGTTCTAGAGTCATAAGAACCAAGCGGCTTATTCGCACACGAAACGAAAAATGAGCATTTAACTAAAGATGTATGTGTGTATACTCGTTAAAGGCTCAAAACTCACTTATTGTGGGAATGGGTTTATAGTGTGAACAAGTATATATAATCAAATTTAAAAAGATTTGTCATGCCTTTTTATAATTTTCTTGTTTGGTTCTTTTTTATCATGACGCTATCGGTTGTAAATTTGTAAAAACGTAATCTTTTTAGAACTTGTTATTCCCAAATTAAACTATGACAAATAAAAAAATGAAAAATTTTGAAAAAATTTGGGGTGATTAGCGGTTCCAATACGAGTTTTGTGTAAGGCTTGTTATTAGGACTTGCATGATTAAAGATTTTAGCTTCCCGCCCCCCCCCCCACTTAAATTAAACAATATCCTCAATGTGTCCAAAAATAAGTCTTTCGGTTGATTCGAATATGTAAAAACGTGTTAAAAACAAGTTGTTTATGATACTAGGAATCTGGCCACGAGCCCGTGTTGTCTTGGCACGGCCCCATGGTCAGAGTGCCAGTAATTAAACTTATAGAAGGTTGGCCACGGGGCGTGCCTGGTGGGCACGACCCGTGGTCAGATTATGTAGACAAACAACAGATTAAGGGACGTTGGGCATGGGGGCATGGTAAACGACCACGGCACCGTGATGGCAGTCTGCAATCGCCAAGTGTTCAGGTTTTCGACCTTCGCTTTTGGTTTCTGGGCTTAGATTGCACTAATACTTAGTGCACTCAAGCCTCCTGTGTAGCTGTTTTGTTAATATTCATAGCACACAAAACACAATAATACAATACCCAAGTCATAAATTACGATTGTTTCAAATCCATCATCACACAAACATAAAACTAAAAAGAAAATGCAGAAATGAAATTGTATAAAAAGTAAATTGTCCAACCACGGCACGCAGGCCGGGAAATTGTTCATAGGGAAAAGAGGGTTAACCTGGAAACTACAATCATCACCTACCACACCACCGCCGTTGTCATCGCCAATTCCATGTCCTCATCCTCATCGTCCTCCTCATCCTCATCCCAATACGCCATGTGTCCCCGGATGTACGTTATGTCTTCTTGCATAGAAGAGATGGAACGTTCCACTGCCCCAATCCGGGTGTTGGCGTTATTGGCTACCTTGTATGTGTTTCAGGTGCACAGAAGGTTTTCCTGCAAAAGGTCAGTTAAACTTTGAAAGTTAGGAAAACCGGCTCCTTGAGAGGAGGAACCTGTTTGGTAGTCGTGGTATTGTGGAGGAGGACGATTGGGGTCGTCTTGGAGGGCTAGGACTTCTTCCGGGCCCCATGTGTTTCCTTGGGCATTCTAGAAGCGGACAGTCCTGTCATCCATGTCTTGGATGAATCCCATGGCCCGGCATTGGGCTAGGTCGACCTTCTTGGATTTCACACCTTGGGTGAATGACTTTGGGATGCGGTGGGCATAATTCTTGAACAACTTGTAGATCCATCCCCCGAAGAAGATTAGTGTGGGAGGAGTGGCCATTTGGTTTAGGTGCATGTTCAAGGAGGTTTACCACATCCGAGCTATCAAATCGTAGACTGAGGGAGTTGCTTAGGACCCGGTGTATGTAGCGGTAAACTGGGTCCTCCAACTATGTAGTTTTGGTGATGCTTGGATCGTATGCCCCATCTCCAAGTTGAGCCCATGCAGTTTGGCGCATGCTAGTCGGAATTTCACGAAGACCAACCGTGAATTCTTCCTCAACTGATTCGTCCTCGTTGTATAAACCAATTTTCACACCGAATTGGGCCATGGAGATGGCGAACAGCTGCCCAACGCATCTGAACTCAACAGCGTAAGAATCGAACTGGTTTGCCTTGGCTTTGAACTTGAACGTGCTATAGAACTCCATGTTATACTCGTAGACGGAGTGGAGTTTGGTGCCAAGAGTGGTTCAAAGTGGCCCCGTGACTAGCATATCGTACCTGTTCCTTGAATTTCAGAAACTTGTTGGCCATTGCTGCATAAGAGAACCAAAGAACAATCAGTGCGATACGATTAAATTTCAGAAAAAATTGAAAGCAGGAAGCTGGACACGGCTCCATGGTCGCAGACCATGCACCGTGTTCAACCACCTTCCCTGGCCACGCCTCGTGGTAAGGCTACTGTTACTGAAAAACTCAAATCTCAACCCGATTTCGAAAAGTTGAAACTTTTTGGTTGTGTAGGGGCGGTTTTCCCTGAAAATGAAATCCCGGGGGTGGTTTTTTTCCAAAAACAAACTTTTTACCCCATAAATTTTATCTTTTTCAGTTTTAAAAACAAGGGTTCATGGTTTATACTTGAAATCGAGTGATTCTATGAACAATAATGGTTGATTCACTCACTATAACATGTATGTGAACTACTACTAGTTCAAGAACCCTAGATTTTCCCCACATTTTTTATTTTATTCTACATGCAAATCGTTAAACTAACTAAAGAATATGTTAGAATCATACCTTGCGGATGTTGAATGGAATGAAAACGTGGAAAATGGAAGAAAATCGCGGAGGAACCAGAGGTTTTTCAGGTAAACGGATCGTGGTGAAATGAATAAGTGAAAGAAAAAGGGGTTTATACCCGTCTGCACACCGACCACGGCCCCGTGGTCAGTGGCCACGGTCCCGTGGGCATATTAAAATGATTATTATTATAATTTATTTTCGTTTGAGTGACCGTTTTCACGAAAGAGGTTTCCTTAGTTAACTTACCTATTCTGAAGCTTTCCCATGTTCATTACCTACAAGACATGATGTTAATTTACATATATACACAAACCTTTATTAAATAATACCTCACTTGATTGTAGCGGAATTTCTTCCTCTTCATCCTTAATGAAGCCTTGGTAGGGCTTAAGTCGTTGTCCGTTGACTTTAAATGGAATGTCGTTTTGAGACTTAATCTTGATTGCACCGTGTGGAAAGATATGGGTGATGGAAGAAGGTCCCGACCATCTAGGTTTTAGTTTTCCAGGAAACAATCGAAGTCGTGAATTAAACAATAGCACTTGATTTCCTTCTCGAAATTCATTAGGCTTAATATGTTTGTCATGTAGTTTTTTCATACGTTCCTTATAAATTTCGGAGTTAGAGTATGCTTGATTTCTCAATTCTTCTAATTCGTTTAATTGATAGAATTGATTCTTAACGGCGGTTTCATGGTCTAAGTTTACGTTTTTTAATGCCAAGTAGGCCCGATGTGCTATTTCTACCGGTTAATGACAACTTTTCCCATCGACAAGCTTATATGGGGTAGTGCCTGTTGTTGTTTAATAAGTAGTTCTAAAAGCCCATAAAGCATCATCTAATTTATCAGCCCATTCTTTTTTATTTAACCCTACGGTTTTCTCAAGTATTCGTTTTAAGCCTCGATTGGTTACTTCGGCTTGCTCGTTTGTTTGCGGATGATATGTGGTTGAGATTCGGTGATAGACCCCATATCTTGCTAAAATATTTAAAGTTGATGATTACAAAAATGGGTACCTGTATCACTTATAAATGCTTTCGGAGTATCGAAACGAGAAAAGAGTCGTTTCAAGAATCTTACCACGACTCTTCCATCTTTCGTTGGAAGAGCTTTGGCTTCAGCCCATTTTGAGAAATGGCGAGAAAAGTCGTTTCAAGTATATATTTGTCTCCTTTTGATGGTGGGAAATGTCCCATAAAGTCTAATCCCCATACCTAAAAAATTGAACAAACGAGAATGCCGTTTTGCGGCATTTCGTTTTTTGAAGAAATATGACCTGATCGTTGGCATGCATCACATGTCTTGATAAGACTTTGTGCGTCTCTATAAATGGTTGGCCAATAGAATCCTGAATCGAATATCTTCAAAAAATAAAGTTTTACATCGGCAAAGAATTTTTTTTCATTGATGATGTGACCATCCTTTCAATACTATCCCACTAGCTAAGTAGTTGGCGTAGTCGGCGTACCATGGTTCTTCTCGGTATTCCACCATTTCTAAAGATTCCGTTGGGAATTTTTCATTGATGAGCTCGTCCCTAGTTGCCTCTAAAGCTGGATCTTCCAAGCGAGATAGATGATTGGCAGCAGTGTTTTCAGCTCCTCTTTTGTCTATTATTTTTATTTCAAATTCTTGGAGAAGTAGAATCCATCTAATTAATCGTGGCCTGGCATCCTGTTTTTTAAACGGATAACGAATGGATGCATGGTCTGTATAAACTATTGTTTTAGAAAGAACAAGATAAGAACGAAATTTATCAAAAGCAAATACTACCGCTAGTAACTATTTTTCAGTTGTGGTATAATTTTCTTGTGCATCATTGAGAGTTTACTAGCATAGTATATTCGGTGGAAATGCTTATCTTTTCGTTGTCCCAAGACTACTCCAACCGAAAAGTCTGTTAGTGCATGATGTATATTGTCTATGTCTTAGATCTTGTCTAAATGTTTAGGGTTATAATGTTTAAGTTTATTTTTATGTATGTAAGTGGTGTAGTTCGCACGAATTAGATCATGTAATGTTGTAGTTCATACGAAGTAATTCTTCGTACGAACTAGAACCTAATCACTTTGGTGCGAACTTGAACATCAATAAATAGCTGTGTTAGGATTTCATTTGTAACAGTTTTGCGAGCTAGACGGCGGAGCTCTGTCAGTTTGGGAACTCGAATGTACACTTTGAACAATCAAAAAAACTGACGTTTAAACTAAATATCTTGTCTATATTGTCACTAATTCACGTAATTTCCGCATACGTAGATTAGATACATATGTATGCACCTTTTCCAAGGAATTCAACGGTCCTGCAAGTGGTATCAGAGCTATGGAGGCCTGATTTATGGACATCTACACAAGATCTACTTCTACTTCTACTCATTTCTTCTTATTTTTCACTTTCTAACGAATTCACAGTTAAAATAAACTGAATTTTCAACATGTCATGTAAAATCACATAATGATAAACCCTTGAAAGTTTCAGACCTAAAATCAAACAAATTCATGTCAAAAATTGCAAAAAATCACATTTTGGAGAACCATTCTGTGCGAACTAAAGACCTGTAATTCGTACGAATTACAAGTCCAAAGATTTTCAAAATTGTCATTCTAGTTCGTATGAACTAGGACTCCCTAATCCGTACGAATTAGTCCTTGAGACTGATAATTTACATGTTTGCACGTGTTTCAGATATTTTCAGCATATTAAAATGGATCCTGAATTTTTCAACGCATTTGCAACCAATGCTGCAAAAACAACAAGCGCAGTTGCTTAAATGAACCTCGAAAATGAGATGGGAACGACTGTGAAACACCTGAAGCTAATGAATCTAGAAGACTACGAGAGTTGGAGAGAAAAATTCGAGAACTGGGTTCAGGCAAATCATTTCAATTGTTGGCTTTCGATCGGAACCAAGTATTCTTTGCCAAGAGATGAGAACAACTTGGAGAAAATTCCTAAGAATTTTACACCAGAAGAAAAAGAAGATTTTGTCAACGAAAAGAAAATGATGAGTCTATTGTTACAATCGGTCAAACAGGACATCCTGATGCTTTTGCAACACGATAACCACTCACAAACTTTGTGGAACGCTTTGCGTATGAAATATAATGGGAGCACAGAGATGAGGAGGAGTAAAAAATCATTATTGATATATTCGGTCTAGTGAAAGTAGAATCAATCAAACAATTGATTGAACGCTACTGTCACTTGGTGTTTCAAATGAAGAGACATGGAATTCTCAAAACTGATGAAGAACTGGTTGACAAATTGGTAGACGCTTTGCCAGAGGGTGAATGGTCTACGCATATGATGGTGTTGAAGAAGGGGATTGAATACAGTGGGTACAACTTACCAACATTCATTAAAAAACTCGAAGGTCATGAGAAGGAACTTCAGAAGATAGCAAGATCTAAAAGTGCACAAATGGTAAAAGATGTTGGTATGTACTACAAAATTTGGTCTACTGAAACTAAAAGCACGAAAATACAAACCGCTTTCAGTGCATATACTTCTAGAAGTTCAAATTCTAGCCAATCAAGTTTTCAATCATTTCCAAGTTTCAATCCGAATACCCCTTAGACACCTCAGACATCACTTGATACAAATCCGTTTCTTAATCAATCAAATCAATCCAGCAATGCAAGGTCAAACCCAAATGTCATTCAATGCAACATTGCTATTAATCTGGAAAATGCTCAAAATTTCAACGAGCAAACAGCAAAGCAACATATGGCACTACTTGCTACTGTCTTAGAGTCATATGAATGTTTGGTCGCTGGTAGGATTTGAAATCCAGAAACGACAGCTGAAGATTATGATCAAATCGACCAAGAGGAACTGGATTTGATGAACATAAGTTGGTGTATGGCTTCTATTATCCGAAGAGCAACCAGATTCATGGAATTAACTGGAAGAGATATCGGAGATGGAAAGAGTAAATTAGGGTTTGATAAGTCAAAGATCACCTGCTTCAAATGCAAACAAAAATGTTACTTTAAACGAGAATGTCCAAATCGTGAGATAGGTGGTAATCAAAATCGTTTTGGGAACAACAATGATTACCATCAAAGGGCTATTTACCATCGGCCTACTTCGCAAACAAGAGTCGTTCAAATTGAAGACGGACCGTCACCATCAAGAGAAAAGGCTTTGGTAGTAGCACGAGAAGACGAGGGCTTTAACTGGAATAAATATCTTTCCAAGAATGAAAGCTTAGCTTTACTAGCTGAAATCATTGAAGAGCCAAAACCTAAAATGGAAGATTCAAGTGTTGTTTTTGATGAAGAAAAATCTTTGGAAGATGCACTATTAGGGGAATATCTTCAATGCACTTAAGAGGAAAATATTTTACACAATGCATTTAAAAATATTATTCCACCTAATTTGATGCCTTCTTTTGCAGGATTCTTTAGTACTGGATGTCTTGGACAGAGGTGGATATAGTAAAGCCGGAAATTGAAGAGGTGATTGATGTAGAAAAGAAGATGACAGCTGAGAATTTTACTGAAATTGCTAACAAAGCAATGATGGCAAATTTGAAAGAGGTAGAATCTGATTCAGAAGATAAAATGGTTAAGAATGAGAAATCAGAAGAAAAAGAAGTGGTTAAAGTGCAAATTGTCGAGGTTGAGAAACCGTGCGTAAAATGCCTTAAACCATGTGAAAAAGATTTTGAAAAGGATGAAATAATCAAAGATCTTAACAAACATAATGAAAATTTTAGATATGATTACAGAACAACGAAAGAATCGTATGATAAAATGAAAAGAACATATAAAATGGTCGAGCAAGCAAATCTTGAACAAAGTAAAACGATGGACATGTCAAAAGCCAGTTTAATGGAAAAAAACGGCTATTAACATTCATATAAACAAGATTGCTGAACTTAAAATGGAACTTGAAACAGAAAAAATTGAAACTGAAAGTATAAATAAACTCTTGATTAGTTATTCGAAAAGTTCTATGTCATTGATCATATTCTTCCTACTGTAAAGATAGTAGAGGATGGTAAATTTGATATGAAAAGTGTGGATTATAGATATGTTCCTCCACCTATGAGGCAAAGTTATGTGAAAAAGAAACCTGAGGGAATGGAGGTGGCGCTCAATTTGAAACTTGAAACTGAGACAAAAGATGAGCTGCCTGAGAACATTGATATAATCTACAATAAAACAGAAAACGACACTGAAACTGAAATTGTGAAAAATGTGGTTGAAAAGGTTTTGGAAAACGATTCTGATGATTCAAATTTTTAAAGTGCTGAGTCAAGCTTAAACAGTTTAGAATCTGATTCACAATCTGAAAATGAAGATAAAGTTTCTTCAGAAGATAGTTCAAGTGATGATCCTAATCTTGTTTTATACAAAGCTAAGGATTCAGATAAACTATACTTTGATGAGACTTTTCCGATCCAGAATGTGAAAGAAGATCACATTGATAAACTTTTCAAACTGGTAGTAGTAAAATCATAAGATCTTGGTAAAAATCTGAAAAAGTTTTATTCAAAATCTAAAAAGAATTTTAAAAATTATCGAAGAAAAGGTGGGGATTTTCCTGAGACAAAAAGAGAAGGTTTGGGTTTTGAAATAAAGAAAAATGACAAAAAGTTTCCAAAGAAAAACTATAACCACAAGAAAATGGAATTTGTTTTTGGAAGTAACACGATTGTTGAATAAGAAATCATTGGTAAACAATCAAATGATGAGTTTAAGAAAGAGAAAGAACTCCGTGAATAGAAGTTGGATTCATCTGCTAGATCTGATAGCAGAAGATGTTTCAAATGCATAGAAGTTGGGAATATTGCATGACGTTGTTCCCAAAAGAATTCAAGATATGCTTATGGAGAAAGGAAATTCACAGAAGATATAAATAAGAAATCACCAGATTTTGCACCAACAAAAATCTTGAATAGGGAAACTGAAACTAAAAAACCAGTAAATGATTTTGTACCTAAAAATAATACTGGTGATTCGTCGGTTAAAGTTGAAAAGAAAGAATCTACATATTATCCTAAAAAGGAAAATTTAAATCAACAAGATGGGTGGTTAGGGCAAAATCATCTTCTGTGAAATCCATACAAGTTGATTCAACCAAGGGAAAGGAAAAGGTTGAACACGCAAGCACGAGTGAGAGTGTAAAACTTGAGAAACTTGAAAAACTGGTAAAAATTAACAGAGCAAAAGATTTTCCTAAACTGACAAAGATAAAAAAAGAAAGTCAATTTTACCAAAGAGATTGTTGATGAGTATTTTGATGGAGAGGATGAATATGCATTTGAGAGTGATTATGAAGATGTTTATCCAATCCCCAAGACCAAAAAGGCTTGGGTTTCTCTCTTTAACTAGATTCTCTGTTTGTGTATGCAGGGGCTTCCACAGTCGATTCTTTCCAAATGGATCATGGACAGTGGAGCTTCCAGACACATGACCGGAATGCTAGCTTTGCTTTATGATGTCAAATCTATCAGAGGAGGATATGTGGGTTTTGCAGGAAATCAAGGTGGTCAGATTATCAGTGAAGGAAAGTTGTCAAATGGTGTAGTATCTTTCAAAAGAGTGAACTATATTGCAGAGTTAGAAAACAACTTGCTGAGTATCTCCCAGATATGTGATAAGAAGTTTACCACACATTTCAATGAGAAAGAGTGCATTATCTTGAAACCAGGATTTAAGATTCAAGAAGAGTGGATTTTGATGAGAGCTCCAAGAAAAAATGATTTATACGGGCTTGATATGGGAGTTGCCACTACAACATCAAAGTCTGCATAGTGTTTTGTTACTAAAGTTAAAGAAAAGGAATCAGTGTTATGGCACAGAAAGATGGGTCACATACATTTAAGAAAGATGAATTTTCTGGTTCACAACAACTTAGTTGATGGGGTAAATCTGAAAAGTTTTCATCTGAATGATGATTGTGTAAGTTGCAAGAAAGGAAAGCAGCATAAGAAATCTCATCCGAAAAAGTTGTTCAATTTAATCAAGCTACCTTTAGTGCGGTTACACGTGGATCTCTTCGGACCAGTTAATGTGAAAAGCTTTTCCAGAGATCTATACTGCTTGGTGGTTACAGATGATTATTCAAGGTTTTTGTGGGTTTCTTTCAAGAGAGCAAGGATGAAACATTTCAAAATCTGATGATTCTCTTCCGAAAGCTTGAGAATTTATATCATTTACCCATTCGAAGAATCAGAAGCGATAACGGAACGGAATTCAAGAATAATCGAATCCTCGAGTTTTGAAACAATAAAGGCATTTTTCACGAATTCAGCGCCCCTATACCCATCAACAAAATGGAGTAGCTGAATGTAAGAATCACACGTTTTATTGAAACGGCAAGAACGATGTTGGCTGATTCTAAATTGCCTATGAGTTTCTGGAGTGAGGCTGTTGCTTCGGCATGTTATACCTTGAACCGGGTGCTAACTATTAAACCATTTAAGAAGACATGCTTCAAGCTTCTCAATCAAAGAAAACCTAACTTGGAGTTTCTTGAACCATTCAGATCTCCTTGTACGGTAATTGATCCTAATGGCAAATTTGGAGCAAAGTCGCTAGAAGGTTTCTTTGTTAGATATGCAAGTCCACTACGGCGGGTATATTTGCCAAGTTTGAATCAACTGATTCTTGCATAGCACGTTGATTGTCGAAGATACACATTGCCTTCACAGAAACCTGGAGATTCATGGATGTTTAATTACGAAAATTTGTGGGATTCTTTTGAATTGCCATAAGAACCTAATGAAGAGGAACTTGCATTGTTATATCAAATGCAACAAGCAGCTAATCAAGAACATGTTTCACGACTGATAGTGGTAACTCAACCACCTATTGATACTTCAAGTGATGAAAACGTTCAAACAAATGTTCTAGAAGAACCAGTTGCTGTAACAATTCAAAATTCATTTGATCCCATTCTTTCTCCATCAAATGAGTCTGATTCTGATTCTGCACCAACTTATGATCAAGATGGTGATTCAAGTTCTGATGAGGAATCAGAGAAGATCACAAGTTTATTAAATCAATCTGCTAGTCCTAGTTCAAGAAATGAAGCATCTACAAGTGGTATTACTGTTGATTTTGTGGCTGAACAGAACATTACTAATCTAGAGAACGAAGTGGCTGTTTCTAACAAAGTGGTTCCTAGAAATCTATCGTATCATCCTTTAGACAACATAATTAGTGAACTGTGTGAAGGAGTAAAAACACGAAATCAAATTAACAAAGCTCTTAGCTGTTTCTATACTAAAGTAGCTCTTGTTCAGGAATATTGTTCTTTTTGCTGTTTTATTTCGCATATTGAACCTAAGCATTGGAAGGAAGCAATTGCTTATGAAAGTTGGGTCAACGCTATGAAGGAGTATGTGCGCAACAAAGTTCAGCTCGTTGTCAATGGTTTTCATCAACAAGAAGGAATGGATTACACAGAAGTCTATGCTCCGGTTGCGAGACTGGAAGCAATTCGAATTTTCTTAGCATTTGCGTCGTGGAAGGGCTTCAAGGTATATCAACTAGATGTCAAATCAGCTTTTCTCTATCGAAAAGTGAAAGAGCTGTGTTTGTCGGACAACCACTGGGGGTTGTCGATCCACAAAACAAAGACAAGGTATACTTGCTGGATAAAGCACTTTATGGGTTGCATTAGGCCCCTAGAGCCTGGTACGAGACTTTGTCTCAGCACCTGTTAAGCAATGACTTTACAAGAGGTACTGTGGATAGCACACTCTTTATCAGAGAATTTGGTGGACATTTGCTGATTGTACAAATTTACGTGGACAACATAATCTTTGGTTCTACAAATGACCATTTTTGCAAAGAGTTCGAAGATGTCATGAAGAAAAAGTTCGGGATGAGTTCGATGGGAGAGATGAAATTCTTTCTAGGATTACAGGTTGATCAATTACCCGATGGTATTTTCATTCATCAAACTAAATACGTTCATTATATTTTGCAGAAGTTTGAGATGACAAGTTCTAAACCGATATTTACACTATTGGGGATCAATCATGGTCTCTGCCCTGATGAACATGGAACCAAAGTGGATGAAATGTTGTATCGGTCAATGATAGGGACACTGATGTATCTGACAGCTTCGCGTCCAGACATTATGTATCCTACCTGCCTATGTGCCCATTATAAGTTTCCCAAGCACCGGCTTCTGGTAGCCTAAAAACGACAGTTTTGATCTCACTAGATACGCAGATTCTGATTTCGGATGTGATAAACTTAACGCTAAATCTACTACAGCCGGTTGCCAGTTCTTTGGAACTCGTATCATAACTTGGTAGTGCAAGAAACAAACCACAGTCGCTCTCCCGACTTGTGAGGCTGAGTACATTTCAGCTTCCAGTTGTTGTTCACAGCTCTTGTGGATACAACAACAGATGAGAGACTTTGGTTTGCAATTTCTTGACACATCGTTATATGTAGATAATAAGGCAGCAACCGACATTACAAAAAATCCTGTTCAACATGCTAAAGCGAAACATATTGAAATTCGATATCACTTTATTAGTTATAATCACGAGAAAAAGTTTATTTGAATCGAAAAATCCACACTGATGAACAAAAGGCAGATTTTTATACCAAAGCTTTTACATGAACAAGATTCAAATATCTTATGAGATTAAATGTTATGAAAAATCTTTCGTCAGAAGGGGAAGATGTTGAATATGGGTCTGACGATGAGTTTTCGTAAATTGGTTAGTCACTTTATTTTAGTTAGATTTTATTTCTGTCTTAAAAATCAAAAATCCAAAAATATGTTTTTGATTTTTGGGGGAGATATTTGAAGAAAATACAAAAAATATAAAATCCAAAAAGTACAAAAACATGAAAAAAGGCAAAAAGAGTTTTGTGTAAAAACGAAGAAATGATAGTACATTAGTGGACTATAACAGTATGCTAAAGAATCGTAGTGTTTAAAAACTTGAGAAAACGAATCTCACTATGGATGTGCCTGTAGGCTTTGCCCGTTCAGTAGATTGTTTCTGGGATATAAACCTAAGTTTACAACTTCTTAGTTTGTGGGTCAATATCTCTCGAATATACGGACTCAGATGCAAAAGTGTTATTGAAGGAATTGCTGAACCTATTATTGAAGAGGTTGCTGAAAGAGGTTTAGTTGCAGTAAGTCAGGTCATTGATATCATTGATAATCCTATTCTTCAGAGAATTGCTGGACTCAGACATCAGAGGGCTGTGAGAGTTACAATTGAAGAAGAGATGGACGAAGATGAAGATGAAAACGATGATGATCCTAAGAAAGATGACGACAAAAAGGATGATTCCGACAAGAAAGATGATAACGATGATGATAATGATGGTCAGGGTGGTATTGGTCTTACTGTTGAATCTGCAAAGATACATGATGAGTTTGATTATTATTCCATTTTGAACGATGAAGTGAATGCTGAGGATGTTCAAACTCAGGGGGAGCAAATAGGGCCAACTACAATTGAAGCATCAGGAATCTTAATAGCTAATCTTTTAACAGCTGTTCCTGATTGCTACAAGCCGATGATGCTAACGTTGGAGCATAACGTTGAAGAAGGATAATATGTTCATAATTTCTCAAAAGAAGAACTTGCTAAGCTATTAGAGGTTGATGAAGGATCGAATGATTTGGATTTCGAAGCAGAGTTAGTGAATATAAGTACATTTGAGCCGAATGGCTATGTGTAAAAGCAAGTGCTGGAAGCAGATATTTATGATCGTGTGATTATAGAAGACGCTTTGGATGATGACGTTGAAAAGAATTCTGGAGCAGACACTGATAGTTTCCCAACGTTTGAAGAAATCATGAGACAGGTTGATCTAGAGTTACTGAAAAGAAAGATTGATGAAGTTGTCAAAGACGGAAGTATCCCGAAACGTATGTCAAAAGAGGAGATAGCTGAAGCTAAGAAATCTTGGTTTAAAAAAATGCCGAAAGAAAGAAAGTCTAAACGTCCGTTGGCACTCTTTACACGAGATAAAGACAAATCAC
Source organism: Scalesia atractyloides (assembly GCA_947069175.1). NCBI lineage: Eukaryota > Viridiplantae > Streptophyta > Magnoliopsida > Asterales > Asteraceae > Scalesia > Scalesia atractyloides. Next base: position 24,510,812 of record CAMTDV010000030.1, on the reverse strand, counting down.
TTGGTGATATTCTAAGCTAGGGTTGGATTAGAGAGCTGAATGTTTATGCTATAAAAAGGGATTCAGTGTTCAATACTTTCGATATTTTGAATGATTTGAAGAGTTTACCGTTCAGTGATTTAGAAGAACTGGTACAAACAAAGAATATCAACTTTCAAATGATGTTTAATGATCAACGTCTGTGAAAAGTTATAAAGTTTGAAGCGATGCATGGTTTCAACTACTGGAAACCATTTATTCCTAAACGCAGAGTGAATATCAACAAGGTAATGAAAGAGAAAGATGTTACATTGGTGATGAAGAGGCCTTAAGTTATGAAGAATATGCCTCTAAAACCAATCGAACAAGATTTCTATCCATACTTCTTATGGTGGCAAACAGATCCTGAAACTAGTGAAGCTGTGATTGTGCTTAGAGCTGAAGATAATTTGGATTTTTCTAAAGAAGTAACTCTAGAACTGATTGAACATAGAAGAATTTGGGGTTTATGGAGGATGATAAGAATACTAGACCCGATGTGGCTAGTTAATTGCTCGAAAGAAGACGTGAAATGATTGTTCTTTAACAAGATATGCTATGAAAAACGCGAAGAGACTCAAGCGAAACAATACCAAGGTATAATCAATGTTTTTTATGCACATGGTACAAATCTGGTCATATGTGGGAGTCTAAGTGGCGTGAGCTTGAAAGAGAAGAGTTTTTGAAAGAAGCAAAACGCTTGGAAGAGATACACCAAAAAGGAAGAGAGGTACGTCTAAGAAGATTTCAATTCATGAAGTGGGCACCTCCTACGGATCAAACGCCCATTCCGTCACAAGAAAGACACAGGAAGCCTTACAAGAATTTCTTCGGGCGAGGATGAAGATTTTGAAGACTGGTCAAGACGAGAGAACATTCAAGGGGGAGTCTGTTAGTGCATGATGTATATTGTCTATGTCTTAGATCTAGTCTAAATGTTTAGGGTTATAATGTTTAAGTTTATGTTTATGTATGTAAGTGGTGTAGTTTGCACGAATTAGATCATGTAATGTTGTAGTTCGTACGAAGTTGTACTTCGTAAGAACTAGAACGTAGTCACTTTGGTGCGAACTTGAACATCTATAAATAGCCGTGTTAGGATTTCATTTGTAACAATTTTGCGAGCTAGACGGCTGAGCTCTGTCAGTTTGAAAACTCGAATGTACACTTTGAACAATCAATAAACTGACGTTTAAACTGAACATCTTGTGTATATTGTCACTAATTCACGTAATTTCCACATACATGGATTAGATACAAATTTAGGCACCTCTTCTAAGGAATTCAACGGTCCTACAAAGTCACTTGCATCGCACATGATTTTGAAGGGTAATTTCCAATCAGGCACTGTCATGATTGGTGCATTGACTAGCATTTCTTTTAGTATTAAAAATTCTTGGTTGTAATCCTTGTCAAAGATAAATGGTGCATCTTTTTCAAGTAATTTTGTTAAAGGTCTTGAAATTTTCAAAAAAACTTTGATAAATCGTCTATAAAATTCGGCATGCCCTAGGAAGCTTATTAAGGCTCTAATGGAGGATGGAGGTGGTAATCGAGAGATTTTGTCTATTTTTGCTCGATCAACCTCCATTCCTTCGTTTCAAATTTTGTGACCGAGTACTATTCCATCCGTTACCATGAAAAGGCATTTTTTCCAATTAAGGGAGAGGTTAGTTTCCTCACATCAGGAAAGCATTCGTTCAAGTTTATCGAGGCATTACCTAGACCAAAAGTCATGCATCGATAAGCGAAGGTTCCATAGGGACATGTAAAGGTTGTTTTTTCTTGGTCTTCTGGAGCTATCGCTATTTCAAAGTAACCTGAAAAACCATCTAAAAAACAATAAAATTTATGACCGGATAATCTTTCTAACATTTGATCAATGATAGGTAAAGGGAAGTGGTCTTTCCTTGTTGCCTCATTTAATCTATGATAGTCTATACAAACTCTCCATCTGGTGACGGTCCTTGTTGGTATTAACTCATTTTTTTCATTAGTTACCATCGTCATTCATCCCATTTTGGGTGCTACTTGAAAGGGAGTCACCTAAGGGCTATCGGAAATTTGGTAGATGAGTCTGGCATCAAGTAGTTTGATGACTTCATTTTTAACCACTTATTGGACATTTGGATTTACTCTACGTTGTGGTTGTATTACCGATTTATAGTCATCTTCCATCAAAATTTTGTCCGTGCACATGGAAGGGCTTATTCCTTTTATATCTACAAGCTTCCATGCAATCGCGTTTTTATGTTCTTTTCAAAATTTTAATTAATTTTTCTTTTTCTATACTATTTAACTTAGAAGAAATAATTACCGGTAACTTACCATGTTTGTCTAGAAAAGCATATTCCAAACGTTTTGGGAGCTCTTTAAGCTCAAGTGGTGAGTCTTTAAGAGATTCTTTATTCAGTTGCTCTTTATTTTGGTCAAGAACCAAAAAGGTTTGTTCAACGGCGTCCTCTTCTTTGACAAGTTGGTCAAATTCTTCCTCCATATCGTGTGGTTCATTTTCATCTTCAATTAAGGGGTCGTCATTGCCTAATGGGTATTTTATGGATTGGTCAAGATTGACATACCTTTTTTCGGCCCCTAATTAAATTGGTAGGTTGTTTTGCTTCCCATTGATCAATGCTTGATGGGTTTTCACAAAATGTTGTCCCAACACAAGTGGAGCATCAGCGAGGATGATGAAGTCGGTTGGGATCACCGTTTGGCTTGTTTGCACTAGCACATCTTCAACTACTCCCATTGATTTTAATATTTCCCGATTAAAGAGCAAAATGGGAATTTGAAATAGAGAAAAATCACTAATATTTAATTATTCGAAAATACAGTTAGGCATTATATTAACACAAAGATCTTTATTAATTGTAATATTACTAATAAAGGTGTTTTGAAAGAAACATGGAACCGGTGTGATGTTAATTTCAAATTGCACATCTTTTATTAGTTTAGTTTGATAGTTTGTTAATTTAATGCTAACCATCTCGTTAATTTTTGTGTTAGTTTTTAACTATTTTAAAAACTTAGCATGAGTGGGTACCAAACAATGATTTTTGAAAGAGGGTGACAAAATGTTAATTTCTTGAAAATTTGACTCCTTTGAAATTATCGTTTTCGAGCTTACCTCTTCCGTCGTTTGGTTCATGCGTTGGTTTTTCACCTATTTGTTCTTCCATTTTTACTTCCTCAATTATTACTTCCTTCGTACAAACAACCTCTTCTCTTTTGCGGGATTTTCGTATTAGTTGTTCAAGATTTTTGAGACTTTGTACAATGCTTTCGGCTTCGGGGAGGATAGTTGGTGGTGTTTCATGAAATTGAGAGGGATAAGTGTCCCAATCAAAGCTTGACTTTGGAAGTTCGAACCTAGGTTGTTCATAGTGTGTATACAAGGTTGATGGTTGAAAAAGGTCGCAATATTGTACCGAGTGAGATTCACGGCAAATGGTACGATATTCCTCCTCGTAATCATCATCTATGTAGTAGTGGGTGTAATGTCCTGAGTATTGATCCATGAGGAAAACACTCAGTAGATTGTAGAGTCTCGGGACCAGAAAAATGAAATTTAAAAGCTGAAACAGAAGCTCACCATGACCTCGTGCTGAACAAGCATGACCCCGTGGTTAAATTCTGTATCTGGGCGTTTGAAAGATGTTAATGAAGTCTTGCAGCACGGGGGCGTTTCCATAGGGCACGGCCCCGTGTTCAGCTTATTGTTATGCTAAATATTTCTAAAAAGTTAAAAATGAACGCGCAGTTTTGAAATTGTTTTGAAAAATAATTTTGCCATCGATTTTAAGCTTTCTTAAAATCCTTGTGTCCCCTGCAATGGTGCCAAAAACTTAGTGTGCGTAAAGCGTGATATAATTTTGATAATGTTTTAAGTCCATTTACACATTAGTCAACTTTTAAATTTATAAAACACGATATTGTACTAACACTAAACACACACTTGGGCAAGTGCACCCATCGTGGGCGTAGTATAGCTTTGGTAAGATACCAAGGTCGTCCAAGGACACAAGAGCTTTTAATACCGGTTTATCATCAACCTCTAATGTTCTAAAATTTTGGATAAAAGTTTTAAACATTAAAGTAACTCTAAAAACAAAAATAAATAAATAAAATGAAATACAAATAGACAAGATAGAATCACTTGGATCCAACTCCTCTTTAATGTATCCTTTGATGATTTTCACACTTTCGGACTTTTCAAGAGATTATCTTAGTTAAAGTAGTAGGCCCCTCTTTAGAAGGTGACGTCACCCTCAACCTAGTGGTTTGAGTCAGCAGGGATACAATCCCAATGGGTCGGAATATTGAAAGATAATTAAATAAGTTATTAATGCGAAAAGTAGTAGGCCCCTCTTTTGAAGGTAACGTTACCCTCGGCTAAGTGGTTTGAGTCAGCAAGGATACAATCCTAAGAAGTCGGTTTGAAGTTTTAATAGTAGTTTACATATGAGGGGTTCAAGCTATTCCACCCCCACCATCCAATACCCGTGGGGCATTGAAGAAGGTCCTAGTAAGCTTGAACCAAGTCCTCACAGGATCTATACACTGAACGAGACAAGAACTTTACCAAACCACCCTTCTAACCCCCTTCCAAGTAGTTAAGGTGCTTTATGTAGACTGTAAAGACACGAATGAGCAAATCAATGACATCTTGAAGAAATGGTTAGGAAAATTCACTTTCAACATAAGAAACTAGTTATTAAATTTATTAATACATACCCAACTAAAAAGTGCCGAAATATTAAAAATCAAAAGTAATACATTAAAGACTTGTCTTCACCAAGTGATGTAAGAGACTAGCCAAGCGTGGCCTTTGTTTGACAAGAACTCTTACGATCAATCTTGGATCCCGAACTACTACACACTCTAAAGATGATAGATGGATGATGGTGGTGGGTGTTGGTGTTGTAGTGGTGGCGGTGGAATGGTGGCAAAGTGAGAGAGAAATGGTTTGCCAAGGGAAGCCTTTGTAGTGAACCAAGCAACCCTATTTATAGTCAGAACAGTACCCTGACCACGGCCCCATGTCCAGTGGGCACGGCCCGTGGCCAGCTTCTTCTCTTCCTTCATTAATTGCAGCTGTCAGAAGAGGGCCTCACACGACCCCATGGCTCCTGGGCACGACCCCGTGGTCAACTCTTCACTGTACTATCAAGATTCTGCAAATCTTAGAGTCTGACCATGCCTCATGGTGACCTGGGTACGGCCCCGTGGTGGGCATAGAATCTCATGCATTCTTTGTCTTTAAGTGCAAGGCTTGACCATGCCCCATGCCAGGCTGGGCATGGCCCCGTGGTCAGCTTCTGTTTCCTTGTTTTCGTCTTTGGGGTGCTGCTGAGGGGTCGGGCATATCACGTTATTCCTACTTCTAGTATTTATGTTGGTTTTGGCTGCTTTATTTGCTTCTTTTGTTCTTTTAAGCTCATTTGATCCTATAAATTCAAAAGGAACAAAGAAACTCGCTTTTTCCAACATTAGTACTAGGAAATGGTTACTTTTATGCCTCATTTGATGTAATTTATATGTTGCATTTTATACACATCAGCGTCCTATGTCGGATAAAAACTCAAAAAAGTTTTGTGAATACCATCGGGATAAGGAGCACACAACTGACGAATGTTGGGCTTTAAAACAGGAGATCAAACGAGCTGTTCGATCTAGAAAACTTTCCCACCTGGTAAAGGAGGTTAAAAAAGGCAAAAAAACCAACACTAGCCAACAATAACTTACATACCGAACCTGGTATAAATATAATATGGTCCATCGAATCTCGAGGAACGAAGCGGACTAGTCAATACATGGCCGCCTGGATGTGCGAGCCAACGAACTTCCCAACAATTAATCCGGAAGACGCACGGGATGGCCCGATAATCATATCAGCGATTATCGCCGGATATCATCTTCGACGAGTATACGTTGATGGAGGAAGCGTTTTCGAGATCATGTACATGCAACGCTTCCAGCATCTCGCAGAACAAACGAAGCAGAAGCTCATCAAAGTTGCCACTCCTTTGGTATGTTTTTCTGGCGAAATAGTCCAACCAATCGGACAAATTACCTTACCAGTAACACTCAGGGAAGACAAAAAGTTTGGAACCGTACAACTCATATTCGTGGTCGTGGGATCTAAATTCACCCACATAGTTATACTCGGATGATCTGGAATGCGTGCCCTTGGCGCTGTCAGTTCCACTATTCATGGAGCTATAAAATTCCCCACCAAATCGGGGGTCACCACGATCTATACTGAGTCAACTCAGTGTGTCGCCGAAGTTCGACAAGCTACAGCTATGAGTTCAAAAACATCGTAACCCCTTACCGAGCTATGGTCCATCAACCCCGACTTTCCCGAACAACAAATTGCAATCGGAGCCCTGTTGCCAAAACGCACCAAGAAGCTTCTATGGAACTTACTAACCAGTTCCATTGACGTTTTCACATGGCAGCACTTGAATATGTAGGGCGTTCCGATATCGATGGCACAGCACCACTTAAATGTTGAGGAGTCGATAAAACCAATAACACAAAGAAGGAGACACATGGCCTCGGATCTAGCTAAAGCAATAGCGAAAGCTGTACGAAGTCTCCTGGACGCGAGGATCATCCGGGAAGTTCGGTACCAAACTTGGGTCTCCAACCCAGTTATGGTTCGAAAAAGGGATAACTCATGCAGATGTGCATCAACTACACAGATTTGAGCAACGCTTGTCCGAAGGATTGTTTTCCACTCCCAGAGATCGATAGAAAAATTTATTATGTCGCCACGTTTCTCTTTTAATGTTTCTTGGATGCATACAAATGTTACCATCAAATTCAGATGGCCGTCGAGGATGAAGATAAAACGGCCTTTCTAACAAACGAAGGGATATATTGTTTCACCAAAATGCCTTTCGGTTTTGAAAAATGCTGGAGCAACATATCAACTACTAATGAACAAAGCTTTTAAAGTTCAAATCGAGCAAAACTTAGAAGTGTACATCGAAGACATTGTAATCAAAGGAAACACCGAAGATATCATTCTTAAAGATATTCTTGAGACCTTCACCCGGCTCTGAAGCATAGACATGAAACTGAACCCCAAGAAGTGTACGTTCGGGGTAGAAGAAGGAAAATTTGTAGGAGTCATGGTTGGGTCGAACGGACTGCGAGCTAACCCAGACAAGATTGATGCAGTATTGACCATGAAACCACCATCGTCAATTAAAGAAATTCAATCTTTGAATGGATGCCTCGCCGCCCTCCATTGTTTCCTATCTAAAGCTGCTGACAAATCATTACCCTTCATGGATGTGCTTCGAGAAAGCTTCAAGAGAAATTTCGAATGGTCGAATGAGGTCGCCCGAGCCTTGGAGGACTTAAAGACCAGCTTAAGTACGTTGTCATCTCTCACAGTCCCAAAAGAAGGAGAGACATTAACGGTATCCTTGGCCGCGTACCAAGGTGCGATCAGCACCGTCTTAGTAGCACATCGAATCAGATCCCAGATCCTGATCTACTACGCCAGTCGAACCTTGTAAGACTACAAAACAAGGTATCCCAGTTTAGAAAATCTTGCATTAGCCCTCGTACATGCTTCTCGAAGATTAAGACGATATTTCCAAGTACATCCGATCGAAGTTCGAATGGATCAAAGGATCCAGTACGTTTTGCGAAAACCGGAGGTTTCAGGACGAATGGCCAAATGGGCTATAGAACTCGGCGCTTTCGATATTACATTCCGAAAAAAGGTCCCATTAAAAGGCCAAGTCATCGCCAATTTTCTGGTAGAAATGCCAAAAGAAAGTGGCAAGGTTTCAAACCAAGAGACTGATTCAAAGGCACCATGGAATTGTACACTAAGGGGGCATCAAGCGCCGAAGGGGCAGGAGCAGATTTAGTATTAACTGATCAAGAGGGATCCGACAAAACTTACACATTACGCCTTGACTTTAAAAGCTCAAACAACGAAGCAAAGTACGAAGCCCTGCTCGCAGGGCTTCGACTCGCCGAAAAAGTCGGAGCCAAGAATATAATTGCACATGTTGATTCTCTGCTCATAGCAAACCAAGTAAACAGGGAGTACGAAGCCAGGGAACCCAGCAAGATTAAGTATCTAGCACAAGTCAAGCGAACAATCGAAGCATCCGACTCATGCAAGATTGAGCACGTACTTCGAAGGAAGAACAAAAAGGCAGACGCATTAAGCAAGCTGGCCTTGGTATCATTTCACCATCTGGAAAAAAGAGGTACGAGTCGAAGTCTTGACAGCTCCGTCAATTATCAAACAAGAAGTTTTACAAATCGAATCTGAATCACCATCTTGGATGACCCCAATCGTGAACTATTTGGTTCATGATATCCTCCTGAACGATAAGGCCAAGCAAGAAAAATCCGGATCAACTCTTACAATACCAGATGTAAGACGGTGCCTTGTACCGAAAAACCTTCTTGGGTCCATCATTGAAGTGCCTTAACCCAGAGCAAGCCAAATAAGAGAAGTTCATTACGGCATTTGTGGAATCCATGCCAGACAAAAGATGGTGGTAACTAAGATAAAAAATGCAGGGTACTATTGGCCCCGCATGCATGAAACCGCCATTAAAGAGCTTCAGTAATGCGACGAATGCCAACGGCACCCACCAGTAAACCTCCGAGCAAAAAATGAGATGATTCCAATCACGGACGCTTTGCCTTTTCAAAAGTGGGGAGTTGACATCGTCGGGCCATTCCCAGATTAAGCAGAAACGCTAAGTACCTCTTGATAGCCGTTGATTATTATACCAAGTGGGTCGCATCGAAACCATTGGCTGTGATTTCCGGTTATAACGTAACCAGATTTTTCTAGGAACAGATCGTATGCCTTTCGGCCTACCATTATACATTGTAAGCGACACCGCAAAACATTTGCAAATAATTCCTTCAAAAGATTGGGCAAAAATTTGAAGATAACTCAAGTTTTTTCATCCAGATAAACCGGCGAATCGTTGATGGTATTAAACGAAGGCTCGGAACTTAAGGAAAAAGTTGGGCCGACGATTTGCCGAATGTCTTATGGGCACACTGGACGATGCACAAGACTAGCAACGGTGAAACCCCATTTAGCTTAACATACGGGACTGAAGCTGGCATACCAGCCGAAATCGGCTTGCCAAATCAACGTATCAGAAACGAAAAAAAAAGAAAAATAATTACCCTCAAATCTTGATTTGTTAGAAGAACGAAGGCACATCGCAGCTATCAGAGAAGCCAGGTACAAAGAAAAGTTAGAGAAATTCTATAACTCCCGAGCCAAATTGTACAAATTTAAAGTTTCCGATTACGTGCTCCGAAACAATGAAGCAAGCCGAACAGAACCACCTGGAAAGTTAGCACCTAATTGGGAAGGGTCGTATCGCATCAAAGAAGCCAGTGAAAAAGGCTCATACGTTTTGGAAACGATGATTGGAGTCCCGATCCCTCGAACGTGGAATGGGGTACATCTAAAACGATGTTTTATGTAATTGGTCCAAATCACCATAAAATAGATCACTTTTCTCAGATTCAATAAAGTGATCAAATAAAGTGATCAAATGTTTAGATGGAGATACGATTGATATAATTCTCCGTAAATTTGTTCATGAATACAATACACAAAAAGCATATAATAAAAGTGCACTACGGGCCACGACCCATGCCTCTCGCCGATCGGGAAGATTCGACTAGTTCAATATGTATATATATATATATAAAACTATCGAATAATGTATTACAAGTATATGCCAAAACAAATAAACCTACAAATGTCTGACCAAACATTTCAAGGGTTTAATTCGAAACATATTTCGAAACAAGAGGATTCAGACCACCCAAATCCTTTTTCTCTAAAAAACACACTCATTATTTCAAAGATTCTGAACTAATCATGGACGCATGTTAGGTTCAAATCAAGCATATGAATGAGTAAAGACAAATATCAAAAGCAAGATTAATTGACAATAAGCATATCATTCACCACAAAGTTTTAAACAAGAGTTTAAGAAACACAAGGCACAAACAAAGGACTTAAGACTCCTCGCCAATAACATCTTGCTTGCTCAACTCTTTAAGCTTGGGCAAGGGCTCATTCGCAAGATCTGCTACTTTCGAAAGATAGGAAATGCTTAGGTTATCAAAAGCCGTACTTGCAGCATCCAAGGCGTCCTTAGCATTTTCGTCATAACCAAGCACATCAGACACAAGAACGTCCGAAGTCTTCACAGCATGGTATCCCTGCTTAATACCTACGTTCACCCATAAGCATTAACAAAGTTGGTAAGATCAGTAACAACTTTCTCTAGCTCTGCACTTTTATGGATAAACCACACCATCCACTGGGCCCCCTCGGTCAGGAGTCACTGCTTCACCAACAACAGTTTCGATACGAGCCCATAAAGCTCGTGCATCTCTACTTCATAACAACTGATAAGGTCGGTTAAGCGGGTCAACATCTCTTGGTAAGTTTTAACGATCCGATCCATTGATCAGCCCATTTCATCTTATTCTGTTTGACAAAAAACGGTCAAAGTAAAGACTAATGCCAAAGAAAATAATGCAAACCAAGTAAACAGAAAAATCATTACCATTCTCTACCTTCACGTTATCGGCCAACAGTTTATCATTTGCCTTCTATATTACACTTCGTTCATCCCTCCACTTCTCCTCGACCTCAGCAAGCTTCGATTCAGTTTCCTTCAACTTCAAACTCATTACATGTAAATCTTGCACAGCTTTATCTCTCGCTTCGAACGTGGAGAGAGCCGACGCCTGAGAAGACTTGCTAAGTTCCTTAGACTCGATAACTTGACTTTGCAGCTTGTTTAGAAGTCAACGAAGCAATTTTCTCCTTCACCTCTACGCTCATCCCCTCCTGCTTCCTTAGCATTTTCACTTCCTTCTCAAGCTTCCGAAAGTTTTACTCAGCTGTAACCCACCTCCCATAAGCCTCCACTGCTAAGAAATTCGATTGGGCTTGGTTAAGCATCAGGGCATTACAAAGTTCAGGACCACTCATTTTCCGGCAATAATGGCGGTCGATAGGAGTAGCAATGTGAAATACCGACATCTTGGCAAAAAGGGTATCAACAACTCTATCTTTTGCTGCTAGAGTCCAGCCTGGAACATACGTACCCGAAGCCTCGTAGGAACGTCTCTTGGTGAGTTTTAACGATCTGATCCATTGATCTGCTCACTTCATCTTTCTATGTTCAAAAAAAAATGGTCAAAGTAAAGACTAATGCCAAAGAAAATAATGCAAACCAAGTAAATAGAAAAATCATTACCATTCGATAGCTTCACGTGATCGGCCAACAGTATATCATGTGCCTTCTGCGTTACACTTCGTTCATCCCTCCACTTCTCCTCGACCTCAGCAAGCTTTGATTCAGTTCCCTTCATCTTCAAACTCATTACCTCTAAATCTTGCACAGCTTTATCTCACGCTTCGAACGCGGAGAGAGCCGATGCCTGGGAAGACTTGCTAAGTTCCTTAGACTCGATAACTTGACTTTGCTGCTTGTTAATGCTAGAAGTCAAAGAAGCAATTTTCTCCTTCACCTCAACGCTCATCCCCTCCTGCTTCCTTAGCATTTTCACTTCCTTCTCAAGCTTCCGAGAGTTTAACTCAGCTGTAACCCACCTCCCATAAGCCTCCACTGCCAAGAAATTGATTGGGCTTGGTTAAGCATCTGGGCATACCAAGTTTAGGACCACTCATTTTCCGGTAATAATAGCAGTCGATAGGAGTAGCAATGTGAAATAGTGACATCTTGGCAAAAAAGGGCATCGACAACTCTATCTTTCGCTGCTAGAGTGCAGCCTTGAACGTACGTACCTAAAGCCTCATAGGAATCCAAATCCATAAAGACATTTTCATCACCAAGTACCTGTTTCGATTCAGCTTCATACCACATCGGCAAAAAGGATGCACTCTCACCCTTGTCAATCTGTTGAGGACTAGGTCGAGATGCATGAGGCGAAGTAAAGCCCGTCGCAGCTTTGACAGGTAGAGTCAGAACAACCTCTCTCGGAGACATTGGTTTAACCATGTCAGCATCATCACTCGCCACCAACTTTGTGTCGACGTGGCCAAAGGAAAGGGGATTGGAGGCGGTATAAGCAAGATCTCGGGAAAGTTTTCCGGCATGAAGATGGGCGTTTAGATTCTCCAATAAGCCACCAGCAGCAGAAAAACCTCCCCCAACATTGGTTTAATTTTCCCGACCGAACCACTCCCTCCTATTGAACCTCGGCCATCACCGGACCCAACCCTCGTTTTCTCCTCATTGGCTGTAGCAGACACACTTTCAGCAGGAGACAAAACTACTACATTCTCCGCAGGTGCTGAAATCGAACCACCCTGACCTCCTACAGGAGCTAGATCACGGACCTGATAAAGATTCTCATTAACAAAGTCAAGATACAGCGGACCCTCCTTCGTTTTTGTCGCCCGAATCTCAAGCTCCGCAACATGGAACGACTTCAATTTCAAAGCATCTTTTAAGCCCATGGCTGCACAAAGCACGCATAGTCCAACAAAAAATGTTGAGTAGATACAGCCATAAAAAAATAAAAAAAGGAAGGGAAGAACATGCAACAATTTACTTCACAAAATATTAACCCTAACCCAAAGCATACTAACGCTTTCCATCCCAACGGAGCCTCGGATAAAAGTCTGGTTCGGGCCAGATCATGCTTATTTTCCCCATGATTAGGATGTGTTCCAGAAGCTTTTGAATACGGTCGGCCTCCTTCACCAAAGAAGCATATAGGGTCTTGTCATACTCAAAATCATCAGGAAGAGCTCCGAGAAGAGCAGACCTCTTAAATCTCCACGTCATTTCCGTTGGAATACACCGATCATCAACCAGAAAGAAACGATCCTTCCAATCCTTCATACTTGAGGTGATCCAGGAAAAGCACGTAGCATTCTTATTCCAAACCTCGAATGTATACCAGTTCCCACTCCGGTTTAATTTGTAAAAGGCTTGAAACACATCCAGGTTTGGGTCCGATCCGAGCGCCCAACACGAAGAATCAAACTGATTCACCTTGGCAAGGCCGAAGGGATTCATCTGGGATATATGGACTTGATGAAACATCAAAGTCTCAATCAAAAACTTAGTAAAACGGATCCTATAGTTACAATACTCAAAAAACTTGGTATATAACGAAATCTTCCCAACAACAAAAGGATACGCCGGGGTGTCCTTCTCCGGAAGAACTGGATGCAAAGACCGAGGGATCGGATACTTGTTTACAATCCAATCTAATTGATGATGAACAATGTTATCTCGGATGAATTTGAGGTTTCAAGATGTAACTCGGATGTAATGTTCATGTGTTTCAGATAAAAGAGGTCGAACTCAGATGAAAATGATGATGAATATCGTTGAACTCGGATAGAAAATGATTATTCGAATATGTTCGAAATATGCTTCAGATAAAAGGATGCATTTCTAGTGAAGATTGGTATGAATCTCGATTGAAAATTATGAATTCCAGATAAAATAGATAAACTGCTTTTGGGATTTTTGATTTTAAATCAATTATTTTTTGAATTTAATCAAATCCACAAAAACAAAAGATTATTTTTTTTAATCATTAACACTTTTCAACAAGATTGAAAACAAAATATGATGTTCTTCATACATTTTGGTGAATACTATTGTAACAACTCTCCAAAACACCCCAAACCGAGCCGAAACGAAGAATCGGACACGCAAATTGACACACGACAAAAAATGAGGAAACACCACCCTGGTAGCCCAGGCACCACGCGCCAGATCACCCGGTTTCTGGCGCGATGCGCGGGAGACACCGGATACACATTTGTCTGTTTTCGACATGTGTCAAGCCTATACCCCTTGACGAGGCTGACCTAGCCCTATGGGGAAGCTGTCGTGCCACACGCGAGCTACCTCTGTTTCTGGCGCAACGTGCGAGGAGAGTCAGATTCAGGTATAATAGCCCGGCCTGGGACTGGAAAATCTGCTCACTTTCGACTGAAAAAATCGATCGTATACTCTCTCAATCTTCGTTTCTCTAAACAATACCCCCTAAACCCCTAAACCTGCGAAACGTTGTCTATTGTAAGTATTTTAACCCCCGATCACTAATTCGTTACCCTACCCGATTGATTTAGGACCCAACAACGCATGTCAAGACTCTGCCTGACTAAGTTTGTTGCGGTTCTGTCTCGTGTTGTATGGCTAAAGTGATTTGGGTTATGTTACTAACACATGTGCATTGTATGTTTTAATAGACACCCAAGAAAGTAATCAAGAATTGTCACCAGGAAGTGCGTAGAAATACCTAAGTTTTCAATGTGAGTCATTCTCTCTTTTTACCAAATTACTTCACAAAACCTCAAATGTTTTTCAGTTATACTTACAGGGATTAAGTCTTTGTAATCTATAATTATTGCCAATAGTTGGGGTTTTGTATACATTACTAGTCCATAGTCACCAAGGGTGTGACAGGAATCGTTACTATTGGGTGACAGGACCCAAAGTAATACGACCACGAGCACGGGGGAGTGTCCCCAGTCGCATACTGTGTTGAATAATTGTTAGAAATAAACAATGTAATCGCTTTTAATATTGTAAAATATAATGATGTGTCATTTTATAAACTAGAATGAACTCGCCAGTATTTCTTGCTGATAAAATATTTTTAAAACGCGTTTCCGGTAACTTAATGTGAAGCTATTAAAAGCCAGCTATGGAGCACTGAAGGCTTAAAGAAAGTGGCTATAAAGTTTCCTAAATAAAAGTTAATGTTTTCAGCAAACTAGGGTGTATCCCCATAAAGATATTAAGAAATTGTGGGTTTTATCACATTTGTGTAATAAAAAAGTTTGGTATTTTAAAACTCTGAAATTTATTTCCTAACCATGATTCTGATGTTTTAAATCCGCTGCCAAATTAATATACACCGGTACCACCTGACTGCTGTTCTCGCTGCTCCCGCTCCCGGGGTAGGAGTCGGGGGTTGCGACAGAAGGTGGTATCAGAGCCAGTGTTTTAAGCCATTTAGGTGTTCTTTTAATACCTAATTTTAACAAATTGTGTTAGGAAATATCCGAGACTTCTATGTTATTCTGTGTAAAAATATATACTATTAATTTAATAATTTCTTTAGTTCATAGTATGAGTGATTAGGGAACTTATGACTGTCACACCCCTATTTCCACGTGTAACCCGGTGGGCCCGGTTAGGGAGTATCGTGACGTAGTTGATAACATCATAACGAAACAAACACAGCACATCGGAAGTCTTGGATTTACATTACTATTACAAACTGAGTGTTCAAAGTTCGAATACAAATTTACAAGGCTTGTAAGGAAAGACCCACAGGCGGATTGAAATAAATATATACAAAGTAATGTTCACCAAAAACCTAGGGACTTGCAAAAAAATCCTCTATTGTCACTATAGCGCAACTCCCGATCTATTGCGTGTTGCCACCATAACTTGATCTTTTAAAATACGTCAGTTTTCACTGATAAATACTAATAACCGACTCATTTTGAAAATATTTCTAAAATGGTTTTTGGTGTACTTGGCACATTTTATAAATAACTTGGGATTGTTCGAAATGACCTTTTTACAGTTTTACATGTTTATCAATACCTATGGGGTCCGTTGCAGAAACCGAATAACCTGATTAACCGATACGCCACTTAAATAATCCACCAGTGGGATTCAACCTTTATTAGCATTAGCGTCTGTCAGGTGTATACCTACACCCCGCGCTTAAGGTCGTGGCCATTAGTAACTTAAATGAGCCAAGGATATCCTAAGCATGGTCGAATTAACCCCCAATGTTTAAGTTATCAAACAATACATAAATAAAACGGGTTATAGAATTTAGTAAATCATGATCCGATAACATGATCCCATACCCAACAAAGCGGTATTATTATACCGTATCCCAAGCCCGTATAGGGAAAATAAGTTAAAAGTATTTACCTGAGCAAATTCTTCGATAAGATAATTAACTCAACCGAATATTCAAAAAGTAAGCTTAGATGGCAATCAACCTATCTACTTTGTAGACTCGAACCGGGTAGCTTAAGAATAATAACGGTACTAAATGCTTGATTAAGCGATGACCGTAATAGAATGTAGTTTAAATCCGACAAGTACAAAGACTTGTTTAATATTGTAAACATGTTACATTCTGGATTTTGAAAATAAAATGATAAAGTTAAACCCGTTTTGTTTAAATTACGTAAACTAGTTACGTAGGCCGAACCGTACGCATATAAGCGAAACCGGGTAACCGGGTGAGTCCTACACAAGTTCCATAAGCCCTTATACTTTAAAAATATTGTAATATCAGTAAGTTATCAACTTGTTGGTCCGTTAGGGTCTTAAAATCAATTTATGCCTCAAAAGGGCATTTTTGGTCATTTTACAGCTTATAAAAACACTTTATGAGCAAACTAATGTAATGGTCATAAACTTACTATACAAATAGCTTAATTAAGATGTTATATCAGTAGGATATCAAGTATGCGTGTGGTTTAGAGCTTTATGACCAAACTATGCCTTGAAAAGGCATTTTAGTCATTTCACGCATCACTTGACTAATTATTTGGGAATCTGAGTTTAGACTATGTACCTACTGTTTAAAATAAGTTTTGAAATCAGTAGATACCAAGTCTTGATGCTCTAATATGGTTTTAGACCATACTATGCCCCAAAACGACGTTTAAGTCGCTAAATGACGAATTAATGATGTTTAGGTCAGGTTTGTATGATAAAATATATTATATAATATAATACATCAGTAGGTAAAAAGGTTTTGTTCATTAAAGGTGGTTAAACTCATTTTTGGTGCCGTAAGGGTAATATCGTCATTCAAGGAATTAGTACACGGATTTGCGTATAAACTCAGTTTATATGCTGAATAGATATCCCAAATATTCCTAATAATGATAACACATCAGTAGACGAAGAGTTTTGAGGCCAAAATTATGTTTAAAGTTATTTATGTGTTAAAGGGTAATTTAGTCGCAAAATGCGTGAATTATGCGAAATAACCATTTCTTGGATTTTAAATCAGAAAGTTGGCCTCAACACAAGTTAAATAACTTAGTACATTGGTTTATAACTCATTTTTATGTTCACGTATGTTTAAACTTTGTTTTTAAATTCTTAGGGACCTTTTAGCAAAATTTGGCATATTATATGGAAACTTGCATAAACACTCGGATTACTAAGTAACCATGTCATATAACTCCAGAGGGTTATAGTACAATATATCATGGTCACAACGCAACCTATTTCAGTACTAAGGTTGCTAAATCGGGTCAGAACTGAAAGTCAAATTGCGACTTTCGGTGTTCGAACCGACCTTAAACCTGGACTTGACGGGACGAACACGTTTAGACATGTTCTAATACTTATTACCAAGTTATTAAAGTGTTGAAACTGATTTAATAGCACCTACATTGCTAGATATGAATTTATTTCAGAACTGACCCGTTTGACTTTTTATTAATATAACTTTGACCCGTCAATTGACAAAGCAAACTTGGTAATCAGGAGGTGCCCTCTTGAGGGATTAACACCTACCTAATTACGATCATGTAGCCATGTTCGTTACGAACATTGGCTGGACCGTAATTGTCTTAGCTGAAAGTCAAAGCGTTTTTACGTAAATGCTTTGACTTGGGCTTTAAGCCTATCAAAACCTAACAAGGAGGGCTAGGAGCACTTACACAAGGTCCTAGCACGAAAATATGACTGAGTAGAAGCTCCCTTCGGATGGGAATCTCCAAAACAGCAAGGGAGGAGAAATATGAAGAATGAGCAAAGAATTCCAAGACTTAGCTTGGTATTTATAGCCAAAGAAGGAGTGAGTGCTTGCCAGGTGTTAGTGGAGGTTGTGAGAGTTAAAGAAGTGTTTTGGGACGTGTAAGGAGCAGGGAGATGGGTGGCATTTGCGTTTAAGGTGGCAGGAGCAGAAGCTTCCATGATTCTACTCGCTGGCACCCGCTTACGGACCGTATGGCCTTGGCCTTGCGGTTCGTAAGGCCTTCAGGCGCCTGGATCAATCAAATGGTTGCAGACCGTAACCATTAAGGCTTGCGGTCCGTAACCGCCTTCCAGAACATGAAATTTTTGCATTCTTTAGCTTTGGTCCCTTGACTTCTGAAGTTTCCATTCAGGGGTTGTAATTTAACATGTTGGCAAGTTTAGTCCCTCTCGTTTAGCACGTGGCATTCGAGGATCAGCGGGACACGTGTCAGAGTTTTACGAGATGGGTTTTTACGAGGTGTTACATCCTCACCCCCTTAAAGAAATCTCGACCTCGAGATTTATTCAAATAGATAGGGATACTTTTGTCACATAGTGGACTCGACTTCCCAAGTGTACTCATGGCCTCGACGGGCATCCCATTTTACTTTTACAATAGGCACATGCTTTCTACGGAGCTTTTTGACTTGTCGATCCTCGATCGCTATTGGTTTCTCTACGAAATGCAATTTTTCATCAATCTGAACATCTTCGTGTTGCATTGCTAGCGACTCATCCGCTAAACATTTCTTTAAGTTGGAAATGTGAAACACATCATGTATTCCACTTAACTTTGTGGGTAGCTTAAGCTTGTAAGCCACTGAACCGATACATTCGATGATCTCGAATGGTCCTATATACCTTGGGCTTAGCTTACCCTTTTTACCAAAACGCATTACACCTTTCCAAGGTGATAGCTTTAGTATTACCTTGTCCCCTCTTGGAACTTCAAAGGTTTGCGCCTCTTGTCAGAGTAGCTTTTCTGTCGATCTCTTGCAGCTTTTAAACGGTCAAGGATTTGCCCAATCTTTTCTGTTGTTTCTAGAAAAATTTCTGGACCTGACAGTTGGGCTTCCCCAACTTCGGCCCAACAAATAGGCGTCCAACATTTTCTCCATATAAAGCCTCAAAATGTGCGGCTTTGATGCTCGTATGATAGGTATTGTAATAGGAGAATCAATCAAGGGTATGTGGTCGTCCCAACTACCACCTAAGTCGATCACACATGCTCGAAGCATATCCTCAAGAGTTTGAATAGTATGCTCACTTTGTCCATCAGTTTGCAGATGGTAAGCGGTACTAAAGTTCAATCGAGTGCCAAGAGATTGTTGGAAGCTTTTCCAAAAGTGAGATGTGTATCTTGTATCTCTATCGGACACGATAGACACTAGCACTCCGTGTAGGGACACAATCTTGTCCACATACATCTTTGCCAATTTGTCCGAACTAGAAGTTTCCTTCATTGGCAAGAAGTGTGCTGACTTAGTCAGCCTATTGACAATGACCCAAATGGTGTCGTTTCCGCTTTTAGTCTTGGGTAACATGGTTATGAAATCCATGGTTATTAGTTCCCATTTCCATGTGGGAATCTCCAATTGTTGTAGGAGTCCTGACAGTTTTTGGTGTTCGGCTTTCACTTGCGAACACGTCAGACACTTTGATACGTAAGTGGCTATGGATTTCTTCAAACCCATCCACCAATAGTTAGACTTCAAGTCTTGGTACATCTTATCACCTCCTGGTTGAACAGAGTATTTGGAACTATGTGCTTCCTGGAGGATTAGTTCTCTAAGTCCTCCAAAGACTGGAACATTAATTCTTCCGTTGAGTCTGAGGATTCCATCATCACCAGGCGTTAACTGTTCCACAGTTCCACCTAGTTCCTCATTGACTATGTTCTCTTTTAACATAGCTTGCCTTTGCGCTTCCAGCAACTTTCCATTCAGACTATTCCTCACTTCTATACTTTTGGCGTTAATCCTTGAAGGCCTAACTGTTTCTTTGCGACTAAGCGCGTCGGCAACTTCATTTGCCTTACCGGGGTGGTAACGGATTTCACAATCATAGTCATTAAGAGTTTCCAACCAACGGCGTTGGCGCATGTTTAAGTCCTTTTGATTAAACAGATGTTGAAGGCTTTTGTGGTCTGTGTATATGATACACTTTGTTCCGTATAGGTAATGCCTCAACAACTTAAGTGCAAACACAACGGCACCCAATTCCAAATCAAGGGTGGGGTAGTTCTTTTCATGCACTTTGAGTTGTCGTGATGCATAGGCAATCACTTTGCCTCTCTGCATAAGCACACAGCCCACGCCTGTGTGTGACGCATAGCAGTATACTACAAACTCTTCAATACCTTTTGGTAATGTTAAAACTGGAGCATTGCTTAATTTCTGCTTCAAGATCTCAAAAGATTCTTGTTGCTTCGGACCCCAATCAAACTTGATATTCTTGCGAGTCAAAGCAGTTAAGGGAGTGGCTATTCGGGAGAAGTTTTCGATAAACCTTCTATAATAACCAGCCAATCCCAAGAAACCGTAGACCTCAAAAGGTGTCTTTGGCGCTTCCCAATTCATAATAGCTTGGATTTTTGCGGGATCCATTTGGATACCACGCTCACTAACCACATGTCCAAGGAATTGGACCTCACGAAGCCAGAATTCGCATTTAGAGAATTTAGCATACAACTTCTCTTTTTATAATAATTCTAGGATGCACCTTAAATGATCCTGGTGATCAGCTTGATTACGAGAATAGATAAGTATGTCATCAATGAAGACAATGACAAACTTGTCTCAGTAAGGCTTGCAAACTCTATTCATGAGATCCATGAATGCTGCGGGTGCATTAGTGAGCCCAAAAGGCATCACTAAAAACTCATAATGTCCGTGTCTTGTCCTGAAAGCGGTCTTTGGGACATCTTCGCTTCTAACCTTAAGTTGATGATAACTGGATCTCAGATCTATCTTAGAGAAATAACTTGCTCCTTGCAACTGATCGAACAGATCATCGATTCTGGGCAAAGGGTAACGATTCTTGATCGTTATCTTATTGAGTTCACGGTAATCAATGCACATACGCATTGATCCGTCCTTCTTTTTAACAAATAAGATCGGAGCTCCCCATGGTGATGAACTAGGCCGGATAAAGCCTTTTTCCAAAAGTTCATCGAGTTGATTTCTCAATTCCTTCATCTCTGTCGGAGCTAAGCGGTAGGGTGCTCTCGCAATGGGTGCAGACCCAGGTAGGATGTCGATTGTCTATCAAGGGGTAGACCGGGTAGTTCCTTAGGAAAGACATCTGGGTAATCCAAAATAACAGGTATGTCTTCAATCTTTGTCTTAGGTTCATCAATAGTCACTTGCGCCATATAAATGACGCAACCTCTCTTCATACATCGGGAGGCCTTAAGCATAGCAACTTTTTCTGGCAATCTGTAGTGTATATCTCCGAAAATGGTGAGCATTTCACCGGATGGGGTCTTAATCTCGATTAGTTTCTTATCATAGGCAATACGGACTTGATTATGAGTTAACCAATCCATGCCGAAGACTACATCAAACCTCGCCAATTTCATTGGCAGAAGAGATATAGGGATCAAATGATTCTTGATGGATATAAAGCATCCCTCCAGAATGGAAGAAGCGGTTTCTATGGTTCCATCGGCAAGTTCTACCTCATATGTTATGTCTAGAGTTCTTACGGGCAAGTTTAATAGTTTGCTAAACTTATGGTCGAGAAACGACTTATCGGCCCCAAAATCAAAAAGAACTATAGCAAAGGTGTCGTTGATGAGGAAAGTACCTGTTATGACGTTGTCATTATTGACAGCTTCTCGAGCACTTATCTGGAAGGCTCGAGCATTTGTTTTCTTAGCTCCACTAGACTTTACATTATCATCCTTTGCATTCTTGGAGCAGTTTGTTTTTATGTGGCCTTTCTCACCACACTTATAGCAAGTCGCATCCTTGATATCCATGCAGTTCAGGGTCTTGTGTCCCATCTTTTTACAGATGCCCCAAGGTTTAGCTTGTGGATCAAACTGACACCGTCCACCGTGTCGTTTCTTACAAATTTTACATTCAGGTCTATCCTCAGACCTACTCTGACCCTTATGGGACCTGAACTTCCATTTCTTCCTAAACCGCTGGGAGTTATTATCCTCCCTTTTCCTCTTTCCCTCTGCTTCCTTTAGATCCGACATTCTCCTCACATAGTCTTGAGTGAGGGACAAAGCTAATTCTACAGCAGATTTATAAGTGTTAGGCTGAACAGCCTTAACTAAGCTCCTGATCTCTGGAGCCAAAGCATTGATAAAGCGCGCGATGAACTTAGGTTCTGGCGTGACTAGATAAGGTATCAACCTAGAGTATGAGTCGAAGTCGGTAACAAACTTCCGACAATCGAGGTTTTTCATTGTTAGGGCAAGAAAATCCATCTCAATCTTCTCTACCTCATGCGGTGGGCAGTATGTATCTTTAACAAGGTCCACGAACTGGGACCATCCCAAGTTATACAGGTGGACTTTTCCCGAAGATTGCATTAAGGCTTTCCACCATATTAGGGCGCTACCCTTAAAAGATTGCGATACAAATTTCACGATATCCTTATCAGCACACCCGCTGATATCTACCACTATCTCGATCTCATCGAGTCATCTTAGGGTTTCAATGGCCCCTTTTTCTCCGTTGAAGTCTCGTGGCTTGCACGAGACGAAGTACTTATATGAACAGCCGTCAGAGGGAGTATTGGTTTTGTCATCAATTTCCTTCTTTTTAGCCTCATTCCTCACGCTTGAGGAGTGTACAGAATCCTCTTTCTTATCAGAGGCTGGAGGTTTTGAGTCAGCTTTTGATATTGTCTTAGAGCGAGTAGCACTCGACATATTAAGTTTTTCTAAGGCTTTTTCCATAGCCTTGCTTACGGCTGCATCTATGCGAGCCTGGAATTCATCTTCATTCATGACTATATTTGTCTTATTAAGATCATCATCATTATGATGTCTGCTAGCACCGTCTAAATGAGACATAACGCTTCGGTACTATACGGCGAATTAGGAATTCTATGGGTTAGCCATGGTATGATTAAACTAATTAGGCTTTAGCATCACAATGAATGCTTTTCATATAACTTAGGCCCATAAGGACCACAAGGATCTTTTGGAATTTATAGCAGAGCAATAAAAATCGAGTTAAGATCAAGAAGCTTGCTAGAAGAAGTAACAGGATTACATATGAAAATCAAAATTGGAAATTTCATTAAAACGATAGGGATTACATATTTTTGCCTCTGAAGAGGTCTAAATGCAAAATCTTGTCCGCGCAGGGACTATAATAAGAAAAACATACCCACGCAGGGGCTTGAAAGAAATAACAATGTCCTCGCAGGGACTTTTTGAAATTTCAAATTACATAATTGGAAATACAAAATCTACTTATCCTTCCTCCCCTTCACGGTTTGTAAAGTTTCTTGATAAATTTAGTTGTTTTCTTCTTCGACTTCTTGACTTGTTGTCGCATTTCCCTGACCCAGTCTAAGGTCTCATTAATGGCCTCGAGTTGCACTTGTGGTTGGGGTTGAGGCTGAGGTGGAGGTGGTTGCGGCTGAGGTGCAACTGGATACGGATATCCATAAGGTGGATACCCAGTAGCAGCATAAGATGAGTAAGGAGGTGGGTAATTAGGGTAATAGGGATGATAAAGGTTATTATGAATAACTGCATCAAAGTAAGGATCTTTCTCTAGGCCATGGTGGATGTAGTTATAAAGACCGGGAGGGTCGATAGGGTTACACCCAGGCGGCCCTTCATAGGCAGGTATTGGGTTAGTAAAATCCTGCGGTGGTAAGGGTGGTTGAGGCTGAGGCTCAACAGCTGGTTGTGGTGGAGGTTCCACCACTGGTGATGTGTTGGAGGGCCCACCCATTTGTGACTCCTCTGGGATGACAGGGTAGGATGATGGCAAAGGTGGTAGCGAAACCCGACCTTTGACCGACACGCACCGACATGCGTAGCCTTCGGTGTGGTTGTGATGATGACTCAGGTGGTGGCTGAGGTTGATCCACCTGTTTCATATCTAGATCCTCCTGGTGAGGATGAGATGATGGGGCTTGATGTTAGGGAGTGCTATGGAAAGAGGTGTGTGTTAACGAACACATATTGCACCCATCTTTGTCCATAGTCATCAGGACCTCGAAACGGAGATCCTACCAAGGAGTTCGAGCCACTAGACAGCTCGATGGGATGACCATATGTGTTAGCGAGTCGACTGGAGGGGTTTCAGGTGATGGTTGGTTGACAAAGTTGAAGTTAAAGAACTCCTGGTGGGAATGGGAATGAGAATGGTGTGATTGGTGGGAATGGTAAGAATGTTGGGAGTATGATTAGGGTGGAGAATATTTGTGTGAGATCGAATGTCTATATGGTTCAAAAGGAGAAGAAGAATCTCCAGATCCTTCGTATGGGTTATGATCAGGCAGATTAGCTGCTCCAGCTAGAGAGGGTCTGAAAGATAGTCCAGTCATAGAGGGTTCGCCCCTCTTGGGACCCTTGCCCTTACCTTCGCGTCTAAATTTTGGTGGCATGTTTCCTGTTTTAACAACGAGTTAAAACAAAGCAAAGCAATAATGATATCTTAACAATGAAATGAATACTCTTAGGTCACAGCTGACACTCGGAAGTCTAAGGAATGTGCTATTATGTATTTTCGAGATTAAACACAAAAGGCTAGTGTTTAATTCACTCGAACGTTGGCTCTGATACCAACCTGTCACACCCCTATTTCCACGTGTAACCCGGTGGGCCCAGTTGGGGAGTGTCTTGACGTAGTTGATAACATCATAACCAAAAAAACACAGCACAGCGGAAGTCTTGGATTAGATTACTATTACAAACCGAGTGTTCAAAGTTCGAATACAAATTTACAAGGCTTGTAAGGAAAGATCCACAGGCTGATCGAAATAAATATATACAAAGTAATGTTCAACAGACTTTAAGCAACCAAGGGACTGGCAAAAAAAAATCATCTATTGTCACTATAGCGCAGCTCCCGATCTATTGCGGGTTCCCACCTGTAACTTGATCTTTTAAATACGTCAGTTTTCACTGGTAAATACTAATAACCGACTCATTTTGTAAATATTTCTAAAATGGTTTTTGGTGCACTTGGCACATTTTTATAAATAACTTGGGATAGTTCGAAATGACATTGTTTACAGTTTTACATGTTTGTCAATACATATGGGTCCGGTGCAGAAACCGAATAACCTGATTAACTAACACACCACTTAAATAATCAACCAGTGGGATTCAATCTTTTATTAGCATTAGCGTCTGTCAGGTGTATATCTACACCCCGCGCTTAAGGTCGTGGCCATTAGTAACTTAAATGAGCCAAGGATATCCCAGACATGGTCGAATTAACCCCCAATGTTTAAGTTATCAAACAATACAAAATAAAACGGGTTATAAGGAGTTAGTAAATCAAAATCCGATAACATGATCCCATACCCGACCAAGCGGTATTATTATACCGTATCCCAAGCCCGTATAGGGAAAATAAGTTAAAAGTATTTACTTGAGCAAATTCTTCGATAACATAATTAACTCAGCCGAATATTCAAAAAGTAAGCTTAAATGGCAATCTACCGGGAGGCTCTTAGTCTGGAAATGATGGTGTTCATAACCAATTAGAATGCTAACGGGTCCTATCTACTTTGTAGACTCGAACCGGGTAGCTTAAGAATAATAACGGTACTAAACGCTGGATTAAGCGATGACCGGAATAGAATGTAATTTAAACCCGACAAGTACGAATACTTGTTTAGTATGGGTAAACATGTTACATTCTGGATTTTGAAATTAAAATGATAAGGTTAAACCCGTTTCGGTTAAATTACGTAAACTAGTTACGTAGGCCGAACCGTACGCATATAAGTGAAACCGGGTAACCGGGTGAGTCCTACACAAGTTTCATATGCCCTTATACTTTAAACATGTTGTAACATCAGTAACTTATCAAAATGTTGGTCCGTTAGGGTCTTAAAATCAATTTATGCCTCCAAAGAGCATTTTTGGTCATTTTACGGCTTATAAAAAGACTTTATGAGCAAACTGATGTAATGGTCGTAAACTTACTGTAAAATAGCTTAAGTAAGATGTTATATCAGTAGGATATCAAGTATGCGTGTGGTTTAGAGCATTATGACCAAACTATTCCTTGAAAGGGTATTTTAGTCATTTCACGCATCACTTGATGAATTATTTGGGAATCTGAGTTTAGACTATGTACCCACTAAAATTATGTTTAAAATAAGTTTTGAAAAAAGTAGATACCAAGTCTTGATGCTCTAATATGGTTTTAGTCCATACTATGCCCCGAAACGGCGTTTAAGTCGCTAAATGACGAATTAAATGATGTTTAGGTAAAACTGATGTTATAATCAGGTATGTATGAGAAAATATATTATATAATATAATACATCAGTAGGTAAAAAGGTTTTGTTGATTAAAGGTGGTTAAAACTCATTTTTGGTGCCGTAAGGGCAATATCGTCATTCAAGGACTTAGTACACGGATTTGCGTATAAACTCAGTTTATATTCTGAATAGATATCCCAAATATTCCTAATAATGATACCACATCAGTAGACAAAGAGTTATGAGGCCAAAATTATGTTTAAAGTAATTTATGTGTTAAAGGGGTAATTTGGTCGCAAGATGTGTAAACTATGCAAAATAACCATTTCTTGGATTTTAAATCAGAAAGTTGGCCTCAATACAAGTTAAATAACTTAGTAAATTGGTTTATAACTCATTTTTATGCTCACGTATGTTTAAACTTTGTTTTTAAATTCTTAGGGACCTTTTAGCAAAATTTGGCATATTATATGGAAACTTGCATAAACACTTGGATTACTAAGTAACCATGTCATATAACTCAAGAGGGTTATAGTACAATATATGATGGTCACAATGCAACCTAATTTCAGTACCTAAGGTTGCTAAATCGGGTCAGAACTGAAAGTCAAAGCAAAAGTCAACTTTTGCGATTTTCGGTTGCGAACCGACCTTAAACCTGGACTTGACGGGCCGAACACGTTTAGACATGCATGTTCTAATACTTATTACGAAGTTATTAAAGTGTTGAAACTGATTTTCTAGCACCTACATTGCTAGATATGAATTTAGTTCAAAACTGACCCGTTTGACTTTTTATTAATATAACTTTGACCCGTTAATTGACCAAGCAAACGTGGTAATCAGGAGGTGACCTCTTGGGGGATTAACACCTACCGAATTACGATTACTTAGCCACGTTCGTTACGAACATTGGCTGGACCATAATGGTCTTAGCCGAAAGTCAAAGCGTTTTTATGTAAACGCTTTGACTTTCGCTTTAAGCCTATCAAAACCTAACAAGGTGTAACACCTCGCAAAAATGTGCCCAATAATGTGAAGACACGTGTCCTAAACCCTGTGCGTGAAAGTTTATTTTTAAAAGGGTTAAAAGTGTCAACGAGCGAAGATAGAGCCTTGGTGGTTTACCGACGAACCAGGAGATTTAAAATAATTATTTTATACTCCCAAATATGCCAAATATCATTTTATGATGGCATAGTAACTGATACAAGTCCCAAGATACGTATATATAAAGTTGAGGGGCGAAACTTGTCAAAATTGGAAGTCTGGTTCGCTGACGGACTCCTTACGGACCGTAAGGATCCCATGCTTACGGTCCGTAAGGCATGGTACTGGGCGAATTTTTGCTTATTCCGCAGACATAACCTTCCAAACCACCTCTTTTGAAACCATGGGCTGCATGCTTGCTCAACACTCGACCAAGGACACCTGGAGACATCCTACAACACTTGGTAACACCTGGATTGATCTTTTGGTGGCCTCTTACACTCTAAATATGTGCCTTATGTTAACACTTGTTCTTGCACCTCTCATTTTCTCATTTCTTCACTTGCTCTAGAGTTCCTGATCAAAAAGGATCTTTCCTAAGTTCAATATTCGAGCTAGGACTAGTAGTAACTGTTCTTAGCCACTCTAGTTTGGTTTTTATACGTTTAAAGGCCGAAAGTCAAAGTTGCCGCAAAACGGCTTTGACCTTCCGCTTAGACCTAAAAGGTCCATCCATTGTTTGAGGCGAATGTGGCTACGTGATCGTAATTAGGTGGGTGTTAATCCCTCAAAAGGGCACCTCCTAATTATCACGTATACTTAGTTAATTTTTGGGTCAATCTAATTAACAATAAAAGTCAAACTAGTCAGATTTTAAATAAAATCAAATCTGATAATGTAAGGGTTATAAAACATGTTTTATCACTTTAACAACTTGGTAAACATTAATAGAACATGTCTAAACATGTTCAACCTGACAATTCTTAGTTTAGGTTCGGTTCGCAACCGAAAGTCGCAAAAGCGTGACTTTTGCTTTGACTTTCAGTTTTGACCCGAATTAGCTTGTTCCTCTGTGCCTTAGGATTCTTTTAGGACCATATGATACTGTAATATAACTCTCTAAGGTTATATCCCATGGTCCTTTAATAATCTAACATTATATGCTTGTTTCTGTTATTATGCTTTATATTGACTAGTATGTCCTTTTTGTCAAGAACGAGACTTTTAAGGTAATTGGTCATGTAATCAAATTAGGTACTGATTAGTGAACATATTTAGAGTATTTTGATGCTCCAAACCTGGTCATAAACTGAAGTTATGTAGAAAAGCGAAATTCTTACTTTTATGAGGATTAGTATGCCCTTTAGCATGAAAATCAAATGTAAAACATAATTTTGACCCAAAACTCTTTACCTATTGTTATGATATCATATTTAGGAGTTTTTGGGGTATTGGGTCAGATTTGCTACTGACCATAGCCTTGAGTTCTTGACTAGCACTTATAAATAACGACAATACCCTTTTTGCAAATAAAATGAGTTCTACATATAATTAACATGTAAAACTTTTTGCTACTGATGTATTATGAAAAATAAAATATTTTGACACATTAAAGCTGGTTAAAATCTCAGAATCACTTTAACTTCGGAATAATCGTCATTTATCGACTTTTACGCTAACTAGGTGCATAGTATGGTTTTAAATCACATCTAGCACCCAAGACTTGATACCTACTGAATTTATAAATGATTTTAAGTGTTTTTACAATAAGGATAAGTCATGAACTCAGAATCCCAAATAAGTTCTTAAAACTATGTGTGAAATGACCAAAATGCCCCTTCGGAGCATAGTTTGGCCATAAATCATGAATCACATATATGTATGATATCCTACTGTTAAAATACCATAAATTAAATATTTTGACAGAATGTTTATGACCAAAACTTCAGTTTACGTATAAACCTTTTTATAGGCCTTTGGAATGACCAAAACGCCCTTATGGGGCCTAATCCGGTTTTAAAACCTTTATGGGCATACTTGTTGATATCCTGCTGATATTATATCATACCTTAAGCATAATAACATATGAAACTTGTATATGAATCTTCACGGAAGCCCGTTGTGCCTACACGCATTTCGGTTCGGTTTATGTAACTAGTTTACATTAATTAACCGACACGGGTTTAACCCTGTCATCTAAACTTCAAGATCCATGATGTATTTAGTTTACCCATATTATACAAATTTTCATACTTGTTGGATCTAAATTACATTCATTTCCGGTCGCCGCTTAATCTAGCGTTTTGTACCGTAAATCATTCTTAACTAACCGGTCTAAGTCTTTGACTAAAAAGAGACCCGTTAGTATCTTAATAGGTTAATAAAACCTTCCTTTCAGATTAGGTAGCCCTAGTAGAAGATACCTTCATAAAGTCCTAATAAGATACGGCTGAGTAGAATTTCTTGCACTTAAAACTCAGGTAAATACATCTAACTTATTTCCCTTATACGGGCTTGGGATACGGTAAATTATTGCCGCTTGGTCGGGTATGGGATCATTTAGTCGGATTGTGATTAATAAACCCGCATAACCCGATTTTAATCTGTTTTGTTTATAACATAAGCTTTGGGGGTTAACGACCATGTCCTGGATATCCTCGGCTCATTTAAAGTTATTAATGGCCACGACCTATACACGGGGTGTAGGCATACACCTGACAGATGTAAAAATGCTAAATAAATTACCCAAAAAACTGGGGAATAACTCCTTCGGGGGTTCTATAAGTGGTGAGTCAGTTAATCATGACCGGTTTCTGAACCGGCCCCAAAGGTTTGACAAACATGTAAAACTATATATAAGATTATAAATGTCATTGTCCCAGGTTATAAGAGAGTTTGTGCCTTGTGCACCTGAATTAACATTTTCAAATGTTTACAAAAATGAGTCAGTGATTTGTATTTACAAGTGAAAACTGACGTATTTTCCAAAGACTAAGTGACAGGTACCTCACGAAATAGGCTGGAGCTACTTGGCATTAAATAAGAGGATCATGCAAATCTCTAGATGCCTTAAGTCTGTGGAACTCAGTTTTATGTATTCATTTATAGATCCGCCTGTGGATCCTTTTTGCAACCGTCTGTATATTATTTTATTCATACTTTAAACTTTCGGGTTGTAATAGTAATTTCCTGCCAAAACTTCCGTTGTGCTATAACTGTGTATAATTGACTATGAGGATATCAACTACGTCACGATACTCCCCACCGGGCCCACCGGGTTATACGTGGAAATCGGGGTGTGACAGGTTGGTATCAGAGCCAACGTTGAGAGAATTAAACACTAGCCTTTTGTGTTTAATCTCAATGACACAGTAGCACATTCCTTAGACTTTCGAGTCTAGGCAACAACCTAGGATTACACTTAATCTTTATATGGTTTATATAGATATTGTTATTTGTATTTTGACAGGCTTTCATATAAGATGCTGCCACATGTCAGAGGAAGAGGGAAAGGTCCAATGAGGGGAGGATCGTTTAGCCATGCGGGGCCTTCTCACGGACGTACGCCTTCAGAATCATTTAGCTCCGATTCCATTAACGACTGGAGATGTTCATTGGAACCCGCAAGGCGATCCGTTTCAGTAAGCACTTCGCCATCTTACCACCATTCTTTTGGGCCACAACAACCACAAGAGCCACAACACTCTCACCATTCGCAGCATATGCTGCAACCGCCCCAATCCCATCATTCTTCCCATTCGCTCTATCTTTCACCCTATTCTCCGAGACAGTTTAACCCTAACGATTATATTAACTCACCAGCGGGTCATAACCTGTTGGGTCCTGAGGATCACTTCCCCGAAGATATGAATATGGATAATGATCCAGATCCATCCGAGCCGCCTTCGGGAATGCCTACGCATCCCATTGACATATCCTGTGGTTCTTCCTTCATAGAATCACCCTATCATGGACCCGATGAATTTGCCGAATGGTGGGGACAGTGGAAATTCGTGAACACTCCTTCCTCTCACAACACCCCACCACAACCTCCATTGGAGGAACCGCATTTTCAAGCAATGACACCATCACCACCACCACAACCAGAACAGGAGCAACCTCCGCCACCACCAGAACCACCAAGGAGGAGAAGAAATGCACGCATGTCTGTGCGAGGGGGCACACGTTTTACAACCACTCAAGGTTCTAGTAACTATCCTCCTATTCCTGAAGATCCGCAAATGAGTGGACCTTCAATCTTGTGCCGGAAATTAACATCACACCGGCCACCTTTGCACCTCAACACCTCCGATGGGTTAAGATAACCCAATTCCTACCTACCCACCTACAACAGAGTATAATCCTTTCGAGCCTCAAGCTCCTGCGGACTTTAACTACCAACCCCATGCTATCGACCCATACGTCGAAGCAGTCAACCATAATGCTCTCTATCATTCATCTTTTCCTCCAGTATACCCAACTGGGTATCCTGTCTATACTTATCAATACCCTATACCTCAACCTTCACCTCAACAACAACAACCACCCTAGCAACAACAATTAGAAATTTTGCAAAGGGTGCAAGATGTAGAACGTAGGGTGGAAAGAGGTGAGAAAAAGAATAATAAGTTTCTTAAGAATCTTGCAAAATTTATCAGGGGAAAAAGGAGCGGCGATTGAAAATTTTCTTTACTTTTATCTTGTATTTGCTATTTAAATTAAGTCCCTGCGTGGACATTTCTTTTTAATATTAGTCCCTGCGTGAGCATTTCTTTTTAGCACTAGTCCTTGCGTGGACATTATCCTTATGTTTTAATCCATGCAAGGACTTATTTTCTTCCAGCGTGGACAATCTATATTTAAAAAGACCCGTATAGGGCAGTTTTGTAACTGCTAGTAGTATTAATGAGAATCTTCTTTTAGAAATTTTATATATATTGCATCATTGTACAAGCAATCATTTCAATTTTATTTGATCTGCCAAGAAATTCCAAAAGATCCTCTTAATGGTATAACCTAGCCTATGTGTCAATGCGAACATGGTTATGATGGTAAAACCCTCCTAAGACAATAAATCCTTGTTAACATCCAAAACATGTTAACACTCCTTGTAGTGTGGCTTGAGAAACCACACCAGCCGTCAAAGTGTTTGGATTCTTCTAAGCTTTCTTATAGCCTAAATGATCATTGTGAATCATGGTTGATATCACCTAATAGAATGTTATTAATAAGACATCCATAGGTGATAATTACTCGTTCTACCTACGGGACAAACTGCATTGTTTTCATAACTATGACAGTTGTAGTTTATAACTCTCTGTTAAAAGGCAATGAACTATGTTCAAATCCTTAAAACCTACGATCCAATAAGATCGTAAGTTATATTTCAAATTGTCCAAGTGACAAGGGCTTTATGCCATGAAAAAGTATCTATGCAGCAATGACAGCTTCGACGTTTGTTCCCTGTCAATTATTGTAAAGGATTATATCCCATTTAAATGCCTTTGATGGTTTAATTGTACCCTAGGCTAGATATAGTAAATCTTAAAATTCTCATTCCTCATAAATACTATATCTTTTAGCCTATATGGTTTATTCCTACCATGGCTAGTTAATCACCAAACATGATATAGCCACTAAATAGATTATTGTTATTTGGTATATAGCATTCAAACCCTCACCATGGCTGGTTCAGACGAGGCACATAGTCACCCAATTAAAGGAAGTGATAATACAAGAATAAAAATCACTGGAGCTGAACTGCAAGCCCTGGTTGACGTAGCAGTTTCGAAAGCTATGGATAGAGTACTAAAGGAGTCGAGTAGTACTCACTCCAAAACACACTCTAAACCCATTCAAAACCACAACCATCAAAGAAAGATGTATCTGGATATTCATCCAATCGGAAGAGTGAATCACACAAACAGACTATGGATGATCAGACACCATGTTTCGGCAAGGGTTGTACATACAAATACTTCGTCTCCTGCAGACCAAGAGACTTCACTGGAGAAGTAGGAGCCATTGACTGCATGAAATGGCTGGATGAGATGGAAACAGTGGTGGATATAAGTGGTTGCGCAAAGGAGGATGTAGTTAAATTTGTTTCACAGTCATTCAAGGGCGATGTCCTAACTTGGTGGAAAGCTCAGGTTCAATCCACCGGAAAGATTCCTCTGTATAACCTCTCTTGGGTTAAGTTTGTAGAGTTGGTTAAAGAAACATACTGCCCACAATTCGAAGTGGAGAAGGTTGAAGCTGACTTCTTAACCTTAACTATGAAGGATCTGGACTCAAGATTATACGTAACCGATTTCAATGCTATGTCAAGGCTTGTTCCTTACTTGGTCTCTCCTGAACCAAAGCGTGTCGCGCGCTTCATAGGTGGTCTAGCCCCTGAAATCAAAGGAAATGTCAAGGCCTCAAAGCCTACCACCTACAGGTCAGCTGTAGACTTATCCTTGTCCCTCACAATGGAGGTGATTAGGAGTAGGTCTAGAAAGACCTCAGATGAGGGAAAGAGAAGGAGAGAAGATGATCAGACTCATCATTCTAATAAAAGAAGAAAGGAAATTTTGGGTTCAGAAAGAACCCAAATCAATCAGGTGATAAGCCCATGTGTAAGAACAGTAACAGGAGGCACTTTGGGAAGTGCACTGTAGATCCACAGGCCAAACCTTGTGGGATTTGTAAGAAAAGGGGGCACAAGACTTTGGATTGTAGGAATCTGAAAGACGCAACCTATTATGGTTGCAATGAAAAGGGGCATATCAAGACGAACTGCCCAAAGAATGCTAAGAAGCCTGAGGATGCTAAGAAATCGAATGCAAGGGTATTTTAGATGAGTGCCAAGGAAGTAGTGAAGGATGATAAAGTTATAACAGGTACCTTCTTCATAAACGATATTTATACTGGAGTTTTATTTGATTCAGGTGCAGATAAATCTTTTGTAGACCATAAGTTTAGTAAACTGCTAAACCTGCCCATCAAAACTGTAGATATTACATATGAGGTAGAACTCGCTGACGGTTCCTTAGAAACTGCTTCGACCCTTCTTGATGGATGTTGTATATCTACTAAGAATCATTTAATCTCGTTATCTCTCTTGCCAATGAAGTTGGCTGGATTTGATGTAGTTTTAGGCATGGATTGGTTATCGCATAACCAAACCCAAATTGCCTGTGATAAGAAGCTAGTAAATATCAAAACCCCTTCTGGTTAATCAATCACTATTCAAGGAGATACGCATTATGGATTGCCTGATAAGGTATCTATACTTAAGGCATCCAAGTGCTTAAAGAGCGAATGTGTAATCTACATGGCACAAGTGACAGTGGATGAGCCGAAACTGAAGATAGAAGACATCCCCATTATCTCTGATTATCCAGATATCTTCCCGGAAGAGCTACCTGGATTACCTCTGGAGACACATGTAGAGTTCAGAATCGGCATCATACATGGAGCAGCACCGGTTGCACGAGCTCCATACCGCTTTTCACCAACCGAAATGAAGGAACTAAGAACCCAATTAGATGAACTTCTGGAAAAAGGTTTCATTCAACCCAGCTCGTCACCTTAGGGAGCACCCATACTGTTTGTTAAAAAGAAGGACGGTTCAATGCGTCTGTGCGTTGATTACCGCGAGCTAAATAAGGTAACAATCAAGAACCGCTATCCATTGCCCAGGATCGACGATCTGTTTGATCAACTTCAAGGGGCAAGTTTCTTTTAAAAGATTGACCTAAGGTCGGGGTACCATCAACTCAGAGTTAAGGCTGAAGATGTGCCTAAGACCATGTTTCGAACGAGGTACGGCCACTATGAGTTCTTAGTGATGCCTTTAGGACTCACTAATGCACCCACAACATCATGGATCTCATGAATAGGGTCTGCAAGCCATACCTAGATAAGTTCGTCATCGTATTTATAGATGACATACTTGTTTACTCTCGTAATCAGGAAGATCATGAGAAACACCTTCGATGCATCTTAAGACTTCTACAGCATGAGAAGCTTTATGCCAGGCATTCTCCAAATGTGAATTTTGGCTTCACAAAGTCCAATTCCTTGGACATGTTGTGAGCGAACGAGGTATCCAAGTGGATCCCGCTAAAATAGAAGCAATCATGAATTGGGAAGCACCTAAGACACCTACTGAAATTCGCAGCTTTTTGGGATTAGCAGGATATTACAGAAGATTTATTGAAAACTTCTCAAGAATAGCCGCACCTTTAACTACTCTGACCCGAAAGAATATAAATTTAATTAGGGTCCTAAGGAGCAGGAGTCCTTTGAGATCCTCAAGCAGAAATTGAGCAATGCTCCAGTTCTAACCTTGCCAGAAGGTGTAGGTGAGTTTGTTGTTTACTGTGATGCTTCACACACTGGCATGGGCTGTGTGCTTATGCAAAGAGGTAAAGTAATTGCCTACGCATCACGACAACTAAAGGTGCATGAAAAGAACTACACCACCCACGATCTAGAATTGGGTGCCGTTGTATTCGCACTTAAGTTATGGAGACATTATTTATATGGAACTAAATGTGTAATATACTCAGATCACAAAAGTCTCCAACACTTGTTTAACCAAAAAAAACTCAATATGAGGCAACGACGTTGGATAGAAACTTTAAACGACTACAATTGCGAGATTCGCTACCATCCTGGCAAAGCGAATATAGTCACCGATGCACTCATCCGAAATGAAAAAGTCAAACCTATTCGGATTAATGGCAATAGTATTGAACTTGAGAACAGTTTAAACGAGAAGCTATTGGCTGCGCAGAAAGAAGCAATATTGGAAGTTAACCTTCCCGAAGAAAAACTAGGAGCAACTTTTGATCAGTTGTCCCCTGGGAAGGATGGAATCCTCAGACTAAATGGACGAATTTGAGTTCCTATTCATGGAGGACTTAGAGATATAATCCTTCAGGAAGCTCATAATTCTAGGTACTCGGTTCACCCTGGGGGTGACAAAATGTATCAGGATTTAAAGACAAACTATTGGTTGATGGGCTTGAAGAAATCCATAGCCACCCATGTAGCTAAATGTCTGACATGCTCTCAAGTTAAAGCTGAACACCAAAAGCCGTCAGGACTACTACAACAATTAGAACTTCCCACATGGAAATGGGAAATGGTAACTATGGATTTTATTACCAAGTTACCCTAAACAAAACATGGAAATGATACAATTTGGGTCATAGTTGACAGATTAACTAAGTCAGCTCATTTCTTACCCATCAAAGAGACTCATAGCTCCGACAAACTGGCCCAGATATATGTAGATAATATTGTGTCTCTCCATGGAGTGCCAATATCTATTGTATCCGATAGAGATACTAGATATACTTCTCATTTTTGGAAAAGTTTTCAACAATCTATAGGCACTCGATTAAATTTTAGTATCGCTTACCATCCTCAGACGAATGGGCGAGCGATCGTACAATTCAAACGTTAGAAGACATGCTCAAAGCATGTGTCATTGATCTACGAGGTAGTTGGGATGATCATCTTCCCTTGATGGAGTTTTCCAACAATAACAGTTACCATACCCGCATTCAGGCTGCGCCTTTTGAGGCTTTATATGGGCGAAAATGCAGAACGCCCGTCTATTGGGCAGAAGTAGGGGAGGCTCAACTAACAGGACCTGAGATAGTCCTGGAAACTACAGAAAAGATTGTTCAGATCCGTGATCTAAAGGCTACCAGAGACAGGCAAAAGAGTTACGCAGATAAAAGACGTAAACCTCTAAAGTTCCAGGTAGGTGACAAAGTTTTACTAAAAGTATCACCCTGGAAAGGAGTGATGCGTTTTGGTAAGAAGGGCAAGCTAAGCCCAAGATACATTGGACCATTCGAAATCATAGAATGTGTCGGTAGTGTGGCTTATAAGCTGAACTTACCTGAAGAAATTAGTGGAATTCACAAAGTGTTCCACATCTGCAATTTAAAGAAATTTCTAGCCGATGAATCGCTAGCGATGTCTCATAAAGAGGTACAAATAGATGAAAGCTTGAGGTTTGTTGAAAGACCAATATCAGTTGAAGATCGGCAGGATAAGAAGCTTCGAAGAAAGCATGTACGGATTGTCAAAGTAAAATGGGTCGCCCGTAGAGGCCCTGAATATACGAGGGAGGTTGAGACCACTATGCGACAGAAATACCCACACTTATTTCAATAAATCTCGAGGTCGAGATTTCTTTAATGGGGTGAGGATGTAACACCTCTCAAAAATGTGCCCAATAATGTGAAGACACGTGTCCTAAACCCTAAGCGTGAAAGTTTATTTTTAAAAGGGTTAAAAGTGTCAACGAGTGAAGATAGAGCCTTGGTAGTTTACCGATGAACCGGGAGATTTAAAATAATTATTTTATACTCCCAAATATGCCAAATATCATTTTATGATCGCATAATAACTAATAAAAATCCCAAGATACGTATATATTAAGTTGAGGGGCCAAACTTGTCAAAATTGAAGTCTGGTCCGCTGACAGACTCCTTACGGACCGTAAGGGTCCCATGCTTACGGTCCGTAAGGCATGGTACTGGGCGAATTTTTGCTTATTCCGCACACATAACCTTCCAAACCACCTCTTTTGAAACCATGGGCTGCATGCTTGCTCAACACTCGACCAAGGACACCTGGAGACATCCTACAACACTTGGTAACACCTGGATTGATCTTTTGGTGGCCTCTTACACTATAAATATGTGCCTTATGTTAACACTTGTTCTTGCACCTCTCATTTTCTCATTTCTTCACTTGCTCTAGAGTTCCTGATCAAAAAGGAGCTTTCCTAAGTTCAATATTCGAGCTAGGACCAGTAGTAACTATTCTTAGCCACTCTAGTTTGGTTTTTATACGTTTAAAGGCCGAAAGTCAAAGTTGCCGCAAAACGGCTTTGACCTTCCGCTTAGACCTAAACGGTCCAGTCATTGTTCGAGGCGAATGTGGCTACGTGATCTTAATTAGGTGGGTGTTAATCCCTCAAAAGGGCACCTCCTAATTATCACGTTTACTTACTTAATTAACAATAAAAGTAGGGGTTATAAATCACGTTTTAAATAAAATCAAATCTGATAATGTAGGGGTTATAAATCACGTTTTATCACTTTAATAACTTGGTAAACATTAATAGAACATGTCTAAACATGTTCAACCCGACAATTCTTAGTTTAGGTTCGTTTCGCAACCGAAAGTCGCAAAAGCTTGACTTTTGCTTTGACTTTCAGTTTTGACCCGAATTACCTTGTTCCTCTGTGCCTTAGGATTCCTTTAGGACGATATGATACTGTAATATAGCCCTCTAAGGTTATATCCCATGGTCCTTTAGTAATCTAAGATTATATGCTTGTTTCCGTTATTATGCTCTATGTTGACTAGTATGCCCTTTTTGTCAAGAACGAGACTTTTTAGGTAATTGGTCATTTAATCAAATTAGGTACTGATTAGTGAACATATTTAGAGTATTTTGATGCTCCAAACCTCGTCATAAACTGAAGTTATGTAGAAAAGCGAAATTCATACTTTTATGAGGATTAGAATGCCCTTTAGCGTGAAAATCAAATGTAAAACATAATTTTGACCGAAAACCCTTTACCTACTATTAGGATATCATATTTAGGAATTTTGGGATATCGGTTCAGATTTGTTATTGACCATAGCCTTGAGTTCTTGACTAGCGCTTATAAATAACGACAATACCCTTTTTGCAAATAAAATGAGTTCTACATATAATTAACATGTAAAACTTTTTGCTACTGATGTATTTTGAAAAATAACATATTTTGACACATTAAAGCTGGTCAAAATCTCAGAATCACTTAAACTTCGGAATAATCATCATTTATCGACTTTTACGCTAACTAGGTGCATAGTATCGTTTTAAATCACATCTAGCACCCAAGACTTGATACCTACTGAATTTATAAATGATTTTAAGTGTTTTTACAGTAAGGATAAGTCATGAACTCAGAATCCCAAATAAGTCCTTAAAACTATGTGTGAAATGACCAAAATGCCCCTTCGGAGCATAGTTTGGCCATAAATCATGAATCACATATTTTTATGATATCCTACTATTAAAGTATCATAAATTAAATATTTTTACAGAATGTTTATGACCATAACTTCAGTTTGCGTATAAACCTTTTTATAGGCCTTTGAAATGACCAAAACGCCCTTATGGGGCCTAATCCGGTTTTAAAACCTTTATGGGCATACTTGTTGATATCCTAATGATATTATATCATAACTTAAGCATAATAACATATGAAACTTGTATGGGACTCTTCACGGAAGCCCGTTGTGCCTACACGCATTTCGGTTCGGTTTATGTAACTAGTTTACATTAATTAACCGACACGGGTTTAACCTGTCATCTAAACTTCAAGATCCAGGATGTATTTAGTTTACCCATATTATACAAGTTTTCATACTTGTTGGGTCTAAATTGCATTCCTTTCCGGTCGCCTCTTAATCTAGCGTTTTGTACCGTAAATCATTCTTAACTAACCGGTCTAAGTCTTTGACTAAAAAGAGACCCGTTATTATCTTAATAAGTTAATAAAACCTTCCTTTCAGATTAGGTAGCCCCAGTAGAAGATACCTTCATAAAGTCCTAATAAGATACGGCTGAGTAGAATTTCTTACACTTAAAACTCAGGTAAATACATCTAACTTATTTCCCTTATACGGGCTTGGGATACGGTAAATTATTGCCGCTTGGTCGGGTATGGGATCATTTATTCGAATTGTGATTAATAAATCCGCATAACCCGTTTTTAATCTGTTTTGTTTGATAACATAAGCTTTCGGGGTTAAAGACCATGTCTTGGATATCCTCGGCTCATTTAAAGTTATTAATGGCCACGACCTATACACGGGGTGTAGGCATACACCTGACAGATGTAAAAATGCTAAATAAATTACCCACAAAATTGCGGAATAACTCCTTCGTGGGTTCTATAAGTGGTGAGTCAGTTAATCATGACCGGTTTCTGAACCGGCCCCAAAAGTATGACAAACATGTAAAACTATATACAAGATTATAAATGTAATTGTCCCAGGTTATAAGAGATTTTGTGCCTTGTGCACCTGAA
Organism: Scalesia atractyloides; assembly: GCA_947069175.1. Lineage (NCBI taxonomy): Eukaryota > Viridiplantae > Streptophyta > Magnoliopsida > Asterales > Asteraceae > Scalesia > Scalesia atractyloides. The sequence continues at coordinate 24,470,464 of CAMTDV010000030.1, read as the reverse complement.
TTAACATTTTCAAATGTTTACAAAAACGAGTCAGTTATTTGTATTTACAAGTGAAAACTGACGTATTTTCCAAAGACTAAGTGACAGGTACCTCACGAAATAGACTGGAGCTACTTGGAATTAAATAAAAGGATCATGCAAATCCCTAGATGCCTTAAGTCTGTGGAACTCAGTTTTATGTATTCATTTATAGATCCGCCTGTGGATCCTTTTTACAACCATCTGTATATTATTTTATCCGTACTTTAACTTTCGGGTTGTAATAGTAATTTCCTTCCAAGCCTTCCGCTGTGCTATAACTGTGTATAATTGACTATGAGGATATCAACTACGTCACGATACTCCCCACCGGGCCCACCAGGTTATACATGGAAATCGGGGTGTGACACAAGGAGAGCTAGGAGCACTTACACAAGGTCCTAGCACGAAAATATGACTGATTGGAAGCTCCCTTCAGATGAGAATCTCTAAAAGAGCAAGGGAGGAGAAATATGAAGAATGAGCAAAGAATTCCAAGACTTAGCTTGGCATGTATAGCCAAAGTTGGAGTATGAGAGCTTGCCAGGTGTTAGTGGAGGTTGTGAGAGTTAAACAAGTGTTTTGGGACGTCTAAGGAGGAGGGAGATGGGTGGCATTTGCGTTTAAGGTGGCAGGAGCAGAAGTTGCCATGATTATGCTCGCTGGCACCCACTTACGGACAGTATGGCCTTGGCCTTGAGGTCCGTAAGGCCTTCTGGCGCCTGGATCAATCAAATGGTTACGGACCGTAACCATTAAGGCTTGCGGTCCGTAACAGCCTTCCAGAACATGAAATTTTTGCATTCTTCTACCTTTGGTCCCTTGACTTCTGAAGTTGCCATTCAGGGGTTATAATTTAACATGTTGGCAAGTTTAGTCCCTCTCTTTTAGCACGTGGCATTCGAGGATCAACGGGACACGTGTCGGAATTTTACGGGACGGGTTTTTACGAGGTGTTACAATGACTCTTATCATCGTCTACCTCATTCTCTCATGGATGAAGGAATATCCCAGCCAACCGCCGAATACACCGCCGATTCCGAAGATATCTTTGTTTTCAAATCCAAATCCGAGGAACCTTTCCCCCCTAAAAAGAGAGGTTGGTTTAGTAGAGCCAAAGGAGAAAGGAGGAAAAGAATGAGACAAGCACAACAATGAGCCATAGCGGTTAGAACTGAGAGAAATAAGCAAAACCCAGAAGTTGGAACTTTATGGGAAGACGAGTTGGATAGACTGTTAGCTAATTTTTACATGTTTGGAAATGTAGGAGGAGAACCTAATTTCAACTAGGTAGCAAATCCAGAACAACCGTTACTTCCTTTATTTCCTGAACAACCCATGAACCTATAACAGAATCAGGGAAACCAATTTCCAATCCCAATGAGATATCTAGAATTCTAGCACCCAACCCTTTAGATCGGTGGTGGGCTATTCAGAACCTACTAGAAAACACATTTCCCTACGAAGAACCAGTTCCACCCCCAATGCTACCAATGAGTCATGTGAAGGAACTCCGCCAGTATGGTGAAGAGTTGATTGTGGAAGGAAACCGAATTCGCCAAATCAGGGAAAAGCTCATATGGAAATATGACGAGCGGGAGATGCAGTTTTAAGAAAACAGTCACCTAATATATATATATGTATATATATATATATATATATATCAACTAAAATAGATATAAAGTAATATATATCACCTCTATATATATATATCGATAAATAGTCACTAATGTTTGAATCCTAGCTATGTCTGTAATAGATGCATATGTATATGGAAAAAGTAAAGGTTGCAATGCTCGACGATTTTGGTTCATTGTGTTTGAGTGATTATTATTTAATTTATTCTGTGATATTAATACCTGATAAATGTTTACAATTCAGATGTCAGACGAAGTAAATCAGGAAATCCAGAATAACGATAATAACGAAACTCAAATGAATAAAAGTGCTATCGAACACATAGTAGCCCAAGGAATCATAGATAATATGCCCTATATTATCGATACTATTAAAAAGGCAGAAAATAATGATTCCAGAAATGGGAATAAATGTGTACCCACTGAATCAAATCGTAATGGAAATCACGAGTTGTTAATCCAAGCTCCAATTCCAAAAAGAAGAAGAACCATCTCATATGGTTGTTCTTATAAAGAATTCTTATCATGCAAACCGATAGAATTCTCAGGCAATGAAGAAGCTATTTCAGCCTTGCGCTGGATAAGCAATCTTAAAGATAATTATATGTGCAAATGAAGATAAAGTCATGTATGCTTCTAATCTTTTAAAAGATGCAGCCTTAGAGTGGTGGAATACCATTCTTTAGTCCAAAGGAAGTGACAAGGTTTACAGAATGGAATGGAACAACTTTAAGGAAATAGTTGAAAGGAAATTTTGGCCTCCTAATGAAAAGGAACATGTTGCTAATAAATTCGTAAATCATAGAATGATCGGGGTAGATTGTAGAGAATATACTACCACATTCTTTGAATATGCAACGATTGTACCAATCCTGGCTTCACCAGAACCAGTATTAATCTCCCGTTACATCTGGGGATTTATCAGTGAAATCAGACATGTAGTCAAGGCAGCTAGACCACAAACCATAGAAGAAGTAGTAGAACTGGAAAACACCTTGACAAATGAATTAGTACGTACGCAAGAAGAAAACCAGAAAAGGAACTTAGCTCAAAAGATCACTCAGGAACTACGTTATCGTAATTCCTGTCGCAGAAAAGGGGGAAGTTCTTCTTCACCCCCATGTAAATACTTCAAAAGAAAGCATTCATGGAAATGCTCGATATACTACAACTTTTGCAAAATATTAGGACATAAGGAAGAAGACTGCAGAAAGAAAGCTATCGCGAGAATATGTTATAACTACGTTGAAGCTGGTCATATCAAAGCAAACTGTCCGAAACTAGCTCTAGCGACAAACAACAAAGCAAAGACGACAGAAGGACTCAAGGGAAATGCCAGAGCATTCGTGCTGGCCGCCGAGGAAGCCAAGATGATCCCGGATGTAATTACCGGTACATTTTTAGTTAATGATGTTTATGCTAAAGTATTATTTGACTCTGGTGCAAACCAAAGTTTCATAAATACTTTTTTCTGTAAACTTCTCAATCAACCATTAAGTAAACTTCACCAAGACTGCCTGGTGGAAACGGAAAATGGAACTTCTATCAAAATAAGCGAAATCCTGCAAGCAGCAAAGATAGGAATTTTAAGTCATAATTTTACTGCTAAACTTTGTCCAATGGATCTAGCCGGATTCGAAATCGTGCTAGGAATGGATTGGTTGGTAGCCAATCAGGCAAGATATTATGTGATCAAAAGTGTGTAGAAGTAGATGCATCAACTGGCAAAAAGATCACAATTAAAGGAGATAAGTCGACAAGGCCAACAAAGTTCATCTCGGTAATGGAAGCTGCAAGTTATATATGGAAAGGAGGAATGGTGTATATGATTTCCATAATCATTAACACTAAAGGAAAAGAATTAAAAGATATTCCCGTAATATCTGAATTCTCTGATGTTTTCCCATAAGAATTGCCTGGATTACCGCCAGATCGAGAGGTTGAATTTAGAATTCACCTAATACTAGGAACGACATCGATTGCCAAAGCACCCTATCGCCTAGCATCGACGGAGATGCAGGAATTGAAGAAACAACTGGACGAATTACTAGAGAAAGGGTTCATACAACCTAGCTCATCGCCATGGGGAGCACTGATGTTATTTGTCAAGAAGAAAGATGGATCAATGCGTATGTGCATTGATTACCGAGAACTGAATAAAGTGACAATAAAAAATCGTTACCCGTTACCGAGAATTGATGTTTTGTTTGATCAACTCCAAGGAGCCCGATTCTTTTCTAAGATCGACTTACGCTCAGGATATCATCAGTTAAAGTGCAGGAAGAGGACATTCCTAAAACTGCTTTCAAAACGAGGTACAATCATTATAAATTTACAGTCATGCCATTTGGTTTAACCAATGCCCCAGCTGCATTTATGGACATGATGAACAAGATATGTAAACCATACCTGGATAAATTCATAATTGTTTTTTTGATGATATTCTAATTTACTCTAAGAGTAAGGAATATCATGCAGAGCATTTGCATATAGTCCTGACATTGCTGAGAAAGGAAAAGCTTTATGCGAAATTATCAAAATGTGAATTCTGGTTACAAGAAGTACAATTCCTTGGACATCTGGTAAACCACGAAGGAATTCATGTGGATCCCACAAAGATCGAAGCAATTACCAAATGGAAGGTCCCAGAATCACCAACGGAACCAAGAGGTTTTCTTGGATTGGTAGGATATTATAGACATTTTATTCAAAATTTTCTAGAATAGCTATCCTGTTAACCAAGCTAACTTGCAAATTAGTTAAGTTTGAATGGGGGCCAAAGCAAGAAGAAGCATTCAGGATTTTGAAGCAAAAGTTAACCAACGCACCAATACTCGCTTTGCTAGAAGGAACTGAAGACTTCGTAGTTTATTGTGATGCATCTAAGTTAGGATTTGGATGTGTGCTGATGCAACGTCAAAAAGTAATTGCTTATGCCTCTAGACAACTTAAGAAGCATGAAGAGAATTATACAACTCATGATTTAGAGTTAGGAGCAATAATTTTTGCCCTTAAAATTGGGAGACACTATCATTACGATAGTAAGTTCTTTGTATTCACAGAGACAAAAGGAATTAAACATGAGACAAAGACGATGGATGGAAATCCTTAGTGATTATGATTGTGATATCTAGTATCATGCAGGAAAAGCTAACGTAGTAGCTGATGCTTTAAGTCGAAAGTATCATGAGAAGCCAAAAGAGTACGCTCTCTTAAACTAAACCTGAAAAAAGATTTAAATGAGCAAATTAAACAGGTACAGGAAACAGCCATCAAGGATGAGGCTGAAGGATTAAAATGAATGATTAAGGAATTAGAAAAAGGAACAGATGGAATGTGGAGATTCCATAAAAAAAGGATTTGGATTCCTATCTAATGAGAAATACGAAATCGAATTTTATAGGAAGCCGATAAGACTAAGTATACAATGCATCCTGGAAGTGATAAGATGTATAAAGACTTACAAAAGAATTTCTGGTGGATAGGAATGAAAAAGGATGTAGCAAATTACGTTGCCAAATGTCTAACCTTTTCACAGGTTAAAGCTGAACATCAGAAACCTTCAGGGTTATTGCAACAGCTGGAAATGCCAATTTGGAAATGGGAATTAATAACAATGGACTTTGTTACCAAACTACCCAAGACACGAAGAGGTAATGATACGATCTGAGTAATTGTAGACAGATTAACCAAATCTGCTCATTTCTTACCAATGAAGGAAACTATCAGTATGAAACAGATAGCCAAGTTATATGTAAATGAAATAGTTTCATTGCATGGAATTCCTTTATCTATTGTGTCTGACAGAGACAGCCGTTTTACTTCTCATTTTTGGACAAGCTTCCAAAAGGCGATGGGAACTAGAATAAATCTAAGTACAACATATCATCCTCAAACAGACGGTCAAAGTGAAAGAACAATCCAAACCACGGAAGATATGCTTAGAGCCTGTGTAATTGATTTTGGAGGGAATTGGGATGAACATCTACCTTTGATAGAGTTTTCCTACAACAACAGTTATCATACCAGCATCAATGCTGCATCCTTTGAAGCACTCTACGAACGAAAATGTCGAACACTAGTATGTTGGGCGGAAATTAGAGAAAAGCAACTATTAGGTCCTGAAATTGTGCAAGAAATAACTGACAAAATCATTCAAGTCAAGGAAAGACTGAAAGCAGCCCGAGATCGTCAAAAGAGTTATGCTGATAACAGACGTAAACCCTTGGAATTTCAAGTTAGAGATAAAGTGCTATTAAAAGTTTCACCATGGAAAGGAATTGTAAGATTCGGTAAGAAAGGGTAGCTAAGCCCAAGGTATGTTGGACCTTTTAAACTTATCAAAAGAATAGGGCCAGTAGCTTATCAGCTACAATTGCCAGAAGAAATGGCAGGAATACATGATGTATTTCATGTATGTAATCTCAAGAAATGTTTAGCAGATGAATCATTGGTGATACCTCTTCAAGATATAGAGGTAAATGAGAAACTTAAGTTTGTAGAGAAACCCATTCAGATTAAAGATAGATCGATCAATAATCTTAAACGTAAGAGATTAGTTCTGGTCAAAGTAAAATGGGATTCAAAGAGAGGGCCAGAATACATATGGGAGCTAGAGTCAGAAATGCAAAGGAAGTATCCACACCTATACCAGTGAATCTCGAGGACGAGATTTACAATAAGGTGGGGAGGATGTAACAACTCTCCACAAACCAAGCCGAAACGAAGAACCGGACATGCAAATCGAGACACGGCACGCAAAACGAGGAAACTCCACCCGGGTAGCCCAGGCGACACGCGCCAGACCACCCTGTTTCTGGCGCGATGTGCGGGAGACACCGGATAGACGTTTGTCCGTTTTCGACAAGTGTCAAGCCTATACCCCTTGACGAGGCTGACCTAGCCCTAGGGGGCAGCTATCGCGCCACGCGCGAGCCACCTTTGTTTCTAGCACGACGCGCGGGGGGGAGTCAAATTCGGGTATAAAAGGCCAGGTCTGGGACTGGAAAATCTGTTCACTTTCGAACGAAACATTCGATCGTATACTCTCTCTCAATCTCCGTTTCTCTGAACAACACCCCCTAAACCCCTAAACCTACGAAACGTTGCCCGAGCTAAGTATTTTTACCCCCGATCACTAATTCGTTACCCTACCCGATTGATTTAGGACCCACCAACGCATGTCAAGGCTCTGCCCGACTAAGTTCATTGGGGTTTTGTCTCGTGTTGTAGGGCTAAAGTGATTTCGGTTATTTTACTAACACGCGTGCATTGTATGTTTTAATTGACACCCAAGAAAGTAATCAAGAATTGTCACCAGGAAGTCCGTAGAAATACCTAAGTTTTCAATGTGAGTTATTCTCTCTTTTTACCAAATTACTTTACAAAACCTCAAATTTTTTTCAGTTATACTTACAGGGATTAAGTCTTTGTAATCTATAATTATTGCCAGTAGTTGGGGTTTTGTATACATTACTAGTCCACAGTCACCAAGGGTGTAACAGGAACCGTTACTATTGGGTGACAGGACCCAAAGTAATATGACCACGAGCACGGGGAGTGTCCCCAGTCGCATACTGTGTTGAATAATTAATAGAAATAAACATTGTAATCACTCTTAATATTGTAAAGTATAATGATGTGTCATTTTATAAACTGGAATGAACTCGCAAGTATTTCTTGCTGATAAAATATTTTTAAAACGCGTTTTAGGTAACTCAATGTGAAGCTATAAGAAGACAGCTATGGAGCACTGAAGGCTTAAAGGAAGTTGCTATAAAGTTACCTAAATAAAAGTTTATGTTTTCGTAAAACTAGGGTTTATCCCAATAAAGATATTAATGAATTGTGGCTTTTATCCCATTTGTGTAATATAAAAGTTTGGTGTTTTAAAACTCTGAAATTTATTACCTAACCACGATCCTGATGTTTTAACTTCGCTGCCAAATTAATAAACACCGGTACCACCTGACTGCTGTTTTCGTGGCTCCCGCTCCCGGGGTAGGAGTCGGGGGTTGCGACAACTACGAAGAACGCGAAGAACACCAACCCAAAAATTCTGGAAAACTTGAATGTTTGATATCGAACCGAGCCTAGAAATAGGTTCAATAGGCTCTGATACCAATTGTAAGTCCCGAATAATCCGGATCTAACAACGATATCAAACAATCACCAAGGATGGGCGAATCAAAACTTGGTGAGATTCAAGAAAACTGGAAAATAAGAACGAGATGATCGAGATGAACGATAATAACACGCGAATCAATTCAAACTTGCATACGTTTCTATTACTAATGAATTAGCAAAACCGTCTGATACAAGTTCTCTCTCTCTCTCTATCTCATGGAGGCTCTCAAGTTCTTCTCTAAGGCTTAACCCTAGAAATGACATAATGTTCTTTATATACCTAGGGTTTGCCCGCTCCCCATATTGGCTCCCCTTGGGCTTGCTTGGCCCACATGGCCTAAGGCATGCCCAAGTGACCTATACAAGGTCAAAAACCTAATATAAACTAACCCGGATAATCCCAATTCGCAGCCATAGTCCGTTGCGTTAATTTGATGCATCAGTCTCACAATTCTAGGTACTAACACCTGGCCCACATGGCCTTAGGCATGTCCCAAATGACCTATTAAATGTCCAAACCTAATACAAACTAACTCAGTTAAATCCAGTTCACAACCATAGTCCATTGTGTTAATTTGATGCGCTAGTGACACACTTTTAGGACCTAACAATTTTATTGAAATCAATGAAACATATTGCACTATCAGCCCCTAAATTTGTTTTTATACCCTTAAAATCCATTTTAACAAAAAAGTAAGGTTTCAAACCTAACGTTTTGGTTTATTGAATCAAAGAAACATATTGTACTATTAGCCCCTAAAACTGTTTTTATGCCCCTGAAATCCGTTTTAACCAAAAAACGTTAAGGTTTCATTAAAAGCATATTACACTGGAAGGAGAACATGAACCTAGCATGATTGATGTGCATAGCTGTGTTGATCAGGAAAATATATTTGTTTTTTTTTGTATTTTTTGATGTGTTGATTATACTTGTATGTTACAGTTTATACTAACAAACATAATCAATAATTTCAGTTGATTATGTTGATGTGCTGATTAGAACTAACAGAATCGACACAAACATGTTCGAAATTAGCACAAACAATACCTGAACATAAAATTTCAAAATAGGTTCAAACAAAATCAATACAAAACAAGTTTGAAAGTAGCACTTACATAACTAACACAATTGAAACCAACACAGACAGTTTTGAGTGCTATTTTTAGTACTTTTTTAAAATAACATATTTGAAAAAAAAAATTGTAACAATATTATACTAAAATTAAAGATAAAAAAATACTTAATTTTATAGTGTAATCTTTTAAAATAATAAAGTATATAAAAGTTATTTTATATTTGAAAACGTTGGTAGAACTAGTTGGAAAGAGTCATCATAACAAAAATTTAGTTTTAATCTTTTTATTTAATATAATTAACTCAATTACTAACTTACCCTTAAAAATTACTAATTGACAAAACTAATAGTAAGGGCTGATATGTAATCAATAACATCGACTAATTAAATATTTAGATGGTCTAGATTTGTTCTCACGGTTTTTATACTTAGCATTATTTGTATTGGATCTTAACTCCGTTGAAACGTACTTGGTTTTTTAGTTCCTTTCAGTTGTATGGTTTTTGCGAGTTTAATGCTAATGTAAAACTAGTCGAAACCGAGAGTTACAAAATTTAACATTCTTGTTGTATCTATGTTTCAAACCACTGCTGGCCCTGAGCAAGTGGAAGCTGGGCCTGCGCTCAGGGCCCAAACCAATATAGGGTCTGGAAAATTTTTAAAAACATTATATATATATATATTTAAAAAAATTTTGTATGTTTTTATAAATATATCCTTAAAGGGCCTTTGTATGACAAAAAAATGTTAAATGAGCCTGTGTTACAAGTGTACACATATGAGAATGAGATTGGTAACCCTTAAAAGTTAAAAGGCCCAATGGCCAATCTGTGTCTAATTAATAGGCACAGGCCCAGGCCCCAAGTGGTTAATAAACAAACATATTTCAAAAATTATAACCCAATTGTGGGCGCTGCGGGGCTATAGAAGAAGTCAGAACGTCGATCATTCACGCTGGTCGCTGGGTTCATTCGTCATCATCGCAGCAGAGGAGTGGATTGATAGGTCAAAATCGAGTGACGAAGCAAGGATATCATCATCATCATCATCGACGCAGGAGGGGTTTCAAAGGGCGATTCCAGGGTTTTTGTTGGTTGGATAATCTTGAGATTAAGGTATAAAATTCTTGAGATTCTTGTTTTATTTTACAACATTTAGTCTTATTGTGTGATTTCATGTTTAGGTTTTTAGTTTTTATATATTTGATTGAATGATTGATGGGTTTATTTAAATTAAGATTCGCGAATAGGACTCAAATTTTTTATCTCGCACAGGGCCAAAATCTTTTTTGGAATTTTCAGAGACGGCTCTGTTTCAAACCCACGACGGAGTGCAAACATTTACCACTAATTACTTACATAAAGGAGCTTAATGCTTCTTTAAAGTGCATCGTTTTGTTTTTTGCCTTGTTTTTTTTTCTCTCTTTTTTGGTCTGTGTATGTAACTTTTGATTTTGCTAGAATTTTTAATTATTGTTGTAGATAATTAATTTATTATATACAGTTAAATGTTTTTGTCTATATAGCAATTATGAAGAGAAATGTTAGCTCCACTTTGAAACGAAAGATTATTTATAAATCCGGAGTTTATATTTTTAGATTTCATGTGTCCTTGTAACTGTTTATATTTCGTAATGTGTTTATATGTCATTTATTGGAACTACTTAGGTTCAGTCACTGTGTTATGTGCCGACCCGACCCGTGAAGAACCGGCACAAGATTTACAAGCCACGTTCTACTCCTTTAGTTTATTTTATGCATTTTCCAAGTCTACCCACTACTTCCATTAATTTAGCATGCATTGTTATATTTTTAGTTAACCCATTACTCCATGATTTCCATGATTCCCTGATGTAATGAAACGAATCATTTCATTCCATTGTAATGTTTGATTACTCATATGTGAATATAATGAATCATTACTTTGTACAATTTGATAAACAAAAAAAGACGAAGTAACGAAACATAATTGTACTAAAAAAGAAAAAAAATATAATTGCTTGAATAATAAATAATAATAATAATAATAATAATAATAATAATAATAATATATTAAAGGTAAAAAATTTAATAATAAAATTTTGATATATATTTTTTTCCAAATTTACCTTCAAAAAAATATTTATAATATAAATATAAATAATAATAAATAATAAATATAATAATAATAATAATAATTATAATAACAATAACAATAATAATAGTATTTTTCTTTCCATTCCTTGAAAGAATGAAATAAAAAACCCCCTCACCAAGGAATGAAAATTGTTATATTTGGAAGGTGTTACATTCCTTTGGGATGCTCCATTCCATTACCACATGACAACAAAACATGTTTTTTTTTTCTTTCCATCAGTATGATCTATTCCATTCCACCTTCTATTCATTCATACCAAACACTACCTTATTCTTTGAGTTGGGATATGAATGAAAAATATGATTTAGTCTGAATTCTCTCTAAATATTCTATCAAGCTTCTTTTCTTATTTCTTTGGACCAATTGGTAACGATTCGGTTTGTATCACACTAACTAATCTAATAACCAAAATCAATAACTTTTGCTATGAAACAAGATTCGAACAAGTGGCAACAACTTAGGGCAGGCTCCCTTACGCCCACGATTGTACGTCACTTTTACGAGTAAAAATCAAACCTTTAAAATGTTCCATCTCTCAACTTGGCGGCAGTTTGGTTTTGTAAGTGGGCCGGGCTCAGGGCCCATGTACCGGTAGAGATGGGTAAAAAACCGGTTTGGGAACCGAAATCGGTAACCATATCCGGTAACCAAACAGGTGTCATAAAAAACCAATCTTAAATCGATTAATACCGCCGGCTCCGCACCAGTTTAACCTTCTGGACTCCAAAACCGACGTGAACCAGTTTTAAACCTAAACCGGTCCCCGAACTGAGCCGATTGAAACCGGTTTTGACCGTTGTGATCAATCCAACCGTTAAAAGACAGTCATTTGACCGTTTGGGGCTCAAATCTCGTCCTTTTTGGCACCACAAATCCCCATTTTGCCATCCCACATCATTATAAATACCAAGTGGGTGTATTTGATTGATCACAACTTGCAAAAACGCTTACGAAAAACGCTCCTCTCACAAAGTTTACGCAATGGCTCGCTCACAATCATCTGGGTGGCGTTGATGAATTCTCTTCCATACCGCAAGTTGTTCAAATTATAAAAAACGAAGCGAAACCCCGAAATTTAGGGCGAAGGAGGTTTCGACTTATGTTTCTTGTCCGACGAGTCTCAGAATGGCCGTTGCCGAAGTTGTGGTAGTTTTTTGCATCTCGACTTTGAGAAATCATATGTTGGAATATTGAAAGGCTAAAGATAGTTCAAGTCAATTGGATCAAGCTACGATGGAACCTGAAGATGGAATATTTAGGTACTCGTCGGTTCATGGCCAAGGTTCTTCGGACGAAGAATATACACTTAGTAGATATTAAATAAAATGTGTTATTAGTATTGAAATGCATTATTATTTTTATTGTAACTTTTTTTGTATTGATTCTCTTTTTCTTTTTCTTTAAAAAAATAATAAACGATAATTTTAAGTAATTTCTTTTAACGACTGCAAAATATGCGAAAATAATGAACTGGTTTGGAATCCAAATTGAACCTGAACCGAAACCGTGATGAAAAATTGACGCTTAAACCAAAACCGACACCAAAACCAGAAAAAAAAAACATTTTTTGCCAACTCTACATACCTCGGTATGTTTTACAAGCAAAAGGAAAACAAAGTTTTAGATTACTTTGAGTTTATTAAATTTATAATTAGGGTGCTTGTAAAACATACCCGTAGTGTCATACACTTGATGGGTAGTTTTCTAATACAAGAGTGAAGAAACACAAGTCTAATCCAAGGAGATTAGGCTATTACTCAATCGGGTGGAGAATGATCTGATATTCATGTTGGCCGTGACGGATTATTTCTCCAAAGGGGTTGAAGCAGAAGCCTTCGTCCAAGTTAGGGATCAAGAAGTGGTATCCTTTAAAAAGAGGAATATCCAGACAACATTCGGGGTATCGGCTGAGATAATTTGTGATAATGACTCCCAGTTCATCAGTAAGAGAACCACAGATTTTTGTAAGAGTTGGGGAATCAATATGATTACATCAACACCGGTGCATCCTCAAGCTAATGGACAGGCAGAGTCCTCAAACAAAATAATTGTCAACAACCTGAAAAAGAGGTTAGGTGCCAAAAAAGGAAAATGGGCAGAAGAACTTCCATTTATTCTATGGACTGATAGAACAACTGAAAAAAATGCTACTGGGCAAACCCCATTTTCTTTGGTGTTCGGGGTAGAAGCGGTGATCCCGGCAGAGATGGTGATACTTACGGCAAGATCAAGCCTACAGGATCCGGAATCAAATCCTGAAGCCTTATGTCAAGAACTAGATATTGTTGATGAAACAAGGGATGCAGCAAAGCTAACGATGGCAGCATATCAGCAGAGGATAGCCAAGTCGTACAACAAGAATTTAAGGACTAGGAGATTCCAAGTTGGAGAATGGGTTTTGAGGAAAGCGTTTCAGAATACAACCAATCCAGCTGATGGGAAGTTAGCCCTACAATGGGAAGGACCATATGAAATTGAATCGGTATCTAGAAAGGGAGTATACCGACTCAAGACCATGGAGGGGGATATGTTGCCAAGATCCTGGAGTACTATCAATCTAAAGCTTATTTCAAGTGAGTATAGAATTTGATTTCTAACTCAGGATGGTATGAATTCTATCTCATTTAAATATATTTAATTTATTGAAACCCAATAGTGACTTAAGCATCGGAGGGGTAACACCACCCACCTTAGTTTAAAGGTGTTTTGTAGGATACGCTTCAGGATGTTACTCCAAGATACATACTCAAGATAGACCGAAAGTTTAGAGGATTGGCCCCCTCTCTCACGTTTAAGGGATTCATATCCCTTCAATGGTTTAAAGGTATTCACCTTTCTCACAATTTGGGTTTAAACACCCTGACTGGAGCGCAAGTTATCCAGGAATTGTTCAAGATAGCGGGACAAGTTCATGTAACAGTGGCTGACAATTTCGTTATTGTTAGCTATACCCTAGATCCTTAAGGTATATGAGGATTGATCACCCTCTCTCACGAAAGGGCTTTTTGATACTCTCTAAGGTTTAAAGGTTTTCACATTTCTAAGTCTTGGAGTTTATACACTCCCTCCTGTAGCGCACGAAAACAAGGGTTTATCCCCAGGATGTTAAGGGTTATCCCCAGTAAAATTAAAGTTTTTGGCAAGTTCCAAAGATATGGCAAACTATGATTATATTTACACACATTCTTTTGTGAATAAAAAGTTATGAAGTTTAATCACTAAGTGAAGAAATACTCAAGTATGTCATGCACTGATGCAATATCCTACACAGACAGGGGGCATCTATGTTGGGGACATTGCAAACAGATTGAAGTTGGAAATTGTTGCCTAAGTGTTCCTGGTATGATTTCTTATTTTTCAAGTCTTGAAGGCCCTATCTAAATGATCTAAGTTTTCTATAAAGTTATATTCAACCAAATTTTTATCTAACATTTAGATTGAAGGTGTCCAAAATTTTGAACATTTCATCAGTATCCTGACTAGGATATTTGATCAGGATATTCAAAACATATCTTTCAAAATAAAAACTTTACAACAACAGATAAGGCTAAAAGGTTAGTTTATTATTAACGGTCCAAAAGGTTGTACTCTTGGCTTCATCTCAAAACGAGACCCATCCACCAAAAGTACAACTAGTTTATATGCCATATTTACGTAAACAGTTGAAGGCTTCGTCCTGAAAACACAGGATCCTTCCACCTCCAACTGTTATATTGTTCAAAAGCATGCAAGAAATATAAATTGTTCAAGTGCAGGGAAAGTAAATTGTTCGGGGGTTATAGACCATTCATATTTAAAAGAAGTGGGCTCCGGCCTAAACAATAATAAACATCATTGCCCACTTCAATGCTCTCACACAACAGCATCTTCACCAACCTTCTTCGCCTCCTCACCACCAGCATCCGTCTCCTTTCCAGCCTCAACCCCCATCCCAGCTGCCATTGAAGGCTCCCCAGCTCCAGTTATAGCCGGATGCAGCACAAGATTGCCTCCAGGATCCTTAAGCTTTGCTACCCACGAGTTAACTGGCCAGGTAGGCCATCTTGATTCGGGATAGAAGACAGGATATTTCGGGCAATCATCCTAAAACCCTAAGTCCTACGCTTTGTTAACCACTTCACCGGATAATCCGATCCACTAGGGATTGAACTTCTTTTTACAAAAAAAGAACTTGGATTTCATCTTCATTCCTGGTGGCTCGGAGAATCAGAGGATCGTTGGAAGTGGAGTAAACAGGAACCTGCTAGACCCATGGGATCTTAGCCGGTATGCTAGTGGAAGATCGTTGACAGAAAGCTCTGGAATGTGAATGTCCTTGATTCGATCAAGAATGACCATTACACGCCAAAGCATAGGCATGGGCTGACTAAAACTGAGGCCGATGATGCGAAAGAAATCGGTGATGAAATCAGAAAACGGGAATCGAAGACCTAATGTGAAAGGGAAAGCATTAAAACAGAGCCACTCGGTAGAGGACATGTCTAATCGGAGCTCCTGATCGTGAGGCTTGAATATAGTGCCGTCTGGGAATGTGCCGGAGGCTTGAAGGCTGACAGGTGAGTGCTGTCAAACGTGCAACATTCCTTCTCCGGATGCTGGAGAAGATTTTGTGGTGTGAATGTTGGGACTGAATCACCGGAGCTAGATCTTGTTTGTCTCACCATTTTTAGCCGGAAAACTAAGAGAAGAAAGGAGATGAAGATGAGAGATAAGATTTTACCTTTTACTTTATTGGTGAAGGTTAAATGGAGATTAGGATGAGAATATATAGGGGGTGATGAGTGATTTTAGTCTGGGCGGTTACAGGTTATCAACTCAAAGGTCTTATCTCATAATTGCCTTGGTAAACGTAAAAATGTTACCGTTAGGACTCAGGATCCTTAACGGTTACATTTTTGGGGACAATTGTTATGGGTGATATTCTAAGCCCATATCTTGAATTATATCTTGAATAATTAATAGTTGTTTACAATTAGAATGCCGGACCAGGATATTGGTAACATCCTGATGCAGTATACTGGTAGTTGCTAATAATATGCTTGCAGGTCATGGCTGCAGGATCATAACGTTAACAAGGACTCGTTCTCCTGAAGACTCGCTCCATTTTGTTGAGAGGTGGACGTTGTAGCCGGAAGACCAGGTCTCCAACGTTTCAAAAGGAATATTCCGGACTCCAAGTTTTTAGGAGATTTAGTTTATTATTTGTAACTATATAAACGGATAGCCAGATCTTTAGGTCACACACTACTTCACTCTCTGCTCTCTTACTCTCATACATTACGCACAAACACTCTTCACTTGTAATCTTTGTAGCACTTAGTGGCTGCACTGTATCTTGAATATTCAAGCAATAAGAAGTACAAGGCAGCCGACAATTGTCAGCTCCCGGGGTTTTATGCCGGAGATCTAGATTGATCAAGGGCTTTCCTCGTATATCCTGTGTCCACTTTTATATTTTCAGCTCATTGTTTGATTATTGATATAGTTTCATATCCGGCGGCTATATCCTGAAACAGTTTTTATAAGCGAATAAACCAACATATTTTACATAAGCATAGCTAGCACACTACCTCACAAAACTAATTTGATCACTTAATTGATTTGGTAATTTTTGACCAAAACACATAGTACAGACAAAGAGTTGAAGGCTCGACTTTGAGAGTAGTGTTCCTTAATTTGGAATCTTTTACTTCAATTTTCATATCATTTGATATTTTTAATTTTAATGCAGTTTAGCAGAAAAGAAATCCACTTTGAGGGTCTACACACAGTCAAAGTGCTTTTGCAAAGTATTCTACAAGTTCTAAGCTATTGATTTTGCAAAACCAGAAGAACAAGTATAATACCTCATATATCAACCAGTTATAAAGACCTAGTATCTCAGAATCAGGCAATCTCTCAAATGAGATTACGGTGGCAAGACCATATATCCGTGAGATGTTGACCACATATTAAGAAGTTTCGTTATCTTTATATCAAGAAAACAATTTACTAGATGTGTGAAGCCTACTGACACATCCTTAGTGAGACTATTTAATAACTTCCAACTTTACATTTCTTTAGCATGTATTAACAGTCCACTAATGTACTATCATTTCCTTTTTTTCACAACAAAACTCATTTTTGTCTTTTTTTATGTTTTTGTATTTTTCCTAAACCATTTCTCCCCCCTAAAATCAAAAACATATTTTTGAACTTTTGGATTTTACATAATGAGATTTAAACAAAAACTTGACATCCGATGAGGTCTACTTCAGATCATAATCCATCACAATATCACTCTTTTTATTCTTATCCCTTCTCGATGACAAATCTTTTATACCATTGAGTTGTAAAAGATATTGAAATCTGGTTTTATCAAATGGTTTTGTGTAAAGATCATCTTTTTGTTCATCAGTGTGGATTTTCTCAACACTTATCAATCTTTTTCGAAGAAATCTCGAATAAAGTGATAACGGATTTCAATATGTTTAGTTTTTTAGTGATGAACCGAATTTTTCAAGATAGATATTGCAGCCTCCTTATCTACCAAGATAGGGTGTTACGCAACTGCAAACTGTAATCTCTCATCTGTTGTTGGATCTATAGAACCTGAGGGTAGCAATTGGAAGCAGACACGTACTTCGCCTCGTAAGTCGAGAGAGAGAAACACTTGTTTGTTTCTTACACTACCACGTCACCAAGCGCGAACCGAAAAACTGACATCCGACTTAGTAGACTTTGAATTCAGCTTGCAACAACCAAAATCAGAATCCGAGTATCCTTTGATCACAAATTCATCATCCCTTGGGTACCAAAGACCGGTTCCTAGGCATCCCTTGAGATAACGAAGAACCCTTTTGACGATCATAAGATGAGATACCCTTGTACTTGATTGGTATCTAGCACAAAGGCATGTTGGGTGCATTATATCGGGCCTTGAAGCAATGAGATACATCAATGATCCGATCATGGAACGGTATAGGTTTCATCAACTTTTTCGCCAATTGGAGCTTGACCAATTCCATGATTCTGAGCTAAATGAGTAGACATAAAAGAAGTTTCCATCATCTTGAATTTTTCCAGAATATCATTTACGTATTTCGTTTGATGAATGAAAATACCGTCGGGCAATTGATCCACCTGAAGACCTAGGAAAAACTTCATTTTTCCCATCGAGCTCATCTCAAACTTCTGCTTCATCACAGCTTCAAACTCTATGCAGAGTGCATCAAATGTTAACCCAAATATAATATCGTCTACGTAGAAATTGATACCACTGTTAGGATCCGGAACGACGGTTTAGATGGAAGTTTGGATAAGATAAAGCTAGTTTGGTAGAAATTTCGGCATCATAACTTTAGATTAACATGTGTTAGTACATAATGTCTATGTCTTAGTCTTGGATTGAGTATGTTTAGTTTGGGCTAGAATACGTTAGAAATAGTCGTATTTATGTAAGTAGTTGATCAAGTTCGCCCGGAATAGTTATGTTGGAACAAGTTCGGCCGAACTTGTTCAAGACAAGTTCGCCCGAACTTGTGTTCCCCCAAGCGAACTTGAACATCTATAAATAGGTGACTTGTGATTCTCATTTGTAACTTCTGCAACTTTGTCACTTGTACGGCGAAGCTCTGCCCGATCTGGATTTGACATGTATTTAATAATTATGATCAATAAACAAACATTAAACGAGTAATCTTTGCATATTCGATTAACACGTCATATAGTTTCCGCCTATACGAACGTTAGATACCAATTTAGGTTCCTATGCTAATCATGGAGCGATCCAACAAGTGGTATCAGAGCCTGGATACATGAATTGGTGAAATCATTGCAAGATCTACTCTTATTCTACTCCTTTCTATCATTTTCTTCATTTTTTCAAGAAAAACAATGAAGTCACGGATAAAAGTTGGTAATTTTTTAATATGTCATGTAAAATGCAGTAAAGATAAACCCCTGAGAGTTTGAACATCAAATTCAAACGAATTGATATCAAAAAGTTGAAAAAACCATGTTTCAAAAACTTGATTTGGTCGAACTTAACATCAAGTTCGCCCGTACTTGATTAAAAGTTCATTGTTTTTAATCAAGTTCGCCCGAACTTGATTGATATTTCAAGGAAATTTGATAAAGTCTGCTCGAACTTGTCTATTTTTCAATCAAATCTTTATAAAGTTCGCCCGAACTTGATTAAAGTTTGTTGAAATTTATCAACAAGTTCGCCCGAACTTGATAATTCACTTGAGAATCAACATAAGTTCGCGCGTACTTCATCAGGGTGAAATTTTCAAATCTTAAAACACAAGTTCGCCCGAACTTGTGTTAACGCAAAACCTGATTTTCTCAAACTGCAAGTTCGCCCGAACTTGTCAGTATACTGATTATTTTTCGAAGTTTGTGAACTTGTGTTTTCAGTAAAATTCGTCAGTTTTTCAAGATGGAAGATCATCATAGTACATTCATGACTGCTACAGCATCAAATACTCAAATGGTGAATCAAGTGAACATTGATAACGAAGTGGGAACATCCGTGAAACCGCCAAAACTCATGTGTATGGATGAGTACGAGGGTTGGAAAGAAAAGTTCTCTAACTGGGTACAAGCTACGTATTTCCACAGTTGGGTTGCAGTACAGACTGGCTACACATGGCCCAGAGATGAGAATGATAAGGTTATCGACATCAGCAAGTTCTCTATTATACAAAAGGATGCCTACGTCGCCGAGAAGAAAATGATAAGTTTGATCCAACAGTCGGTGAAAGAAGATATATTGGTGTTGCTACCTACGACTGCACCGAAACTATGGAAATTCTTGAAGAACAAGTACCAGGGAAGTGCATAAATGGTCAAAATCAAGAAAGCACTGATGATGAAGGAATTCGACATATTCACGATGATATAAGGCAAAACAATGAAACCGATGATTGAAAGGTTTTGTCATCTAAAAGTGATAATGAGAAGACACGGGCTTGAGAAAAAAGGAAGAAGAATACATTGATAAACTGGCTGACGCATTGCCTGAAGTTGAATGGACGACATATCTCATGGTGCTCAAAGAAAGCCCGAATTGGGAGTTCTTCAAACTATCCACTTTCATTGATAAGCTGGAGGGGCACGAGATGGAGTTGTTAAAGATAGCCAAATCAAAGAATTCAAACGTTACTCAAGATGTAGGGCTCTACTACAAGACATGAGTTCAAGAGAATATCACTAGCCCGAAGATCCAAACTGCTTTTAGCGCGAATCTGAATTCTTCGAATCATTCGCCACAGAGTCAAACTCAATCATATCCGAAATATGATCAAAGTCCTCAGAGTTCATCATTTTCAAGCACGGGATCAAATTCTCCATATCAGAATCAATCAAATCAGAATAATCAATCAAATTCTGATCCAAATGTGTTCAAATGCAACAATGCAGTCAACTTAAACAATGTCGTTTCTGAACAAGTCGCTAAACAACACATGGCACTTCTTGCCATAGTGTTGGAATCGTATGAAAGTTTGGTGGCTAGGAAGATTGGAAATCCTAAGATGACTGCCGAAGACTATGATCAAGTGGATGAAGAAGAACTTGAACTGATGGATATCAAATGGTCATTAGCTTCGATTATTCGGAGGGTTGCGAAGTTTGTTGCTCTAACCAGCAGAGATATCGGGAATTCAAGCAACAAATTGGGATTCGACAAAACTAAGGTTACTTGCTTCAGATGCCGACAAAAAGGGCACTTCAAAAGTGAATGCAAGAATCCTGAGGCAACTGGTAACCAAAGTCCATTTGGGGGTGGCAGTGAATTTTACAAGAAGTCACTACAATACAAGCCTTTCCCAAAGAAGACTCAAGTCGAAATCCAAGAAAAACCATCAAATACCGCAGAAAAAGCAATGGTTGCTTCGAATGAAGATGACGGTTTTGACTGGAAATCATATATTGCCAAAATGACCAGAGTTTCTCTAATGGTTAAAATTGTAGAAGGTACATCTGCTGAAGATGCAGCAATGGAAAGTGCAATGCTAGAAGAATACATGCAACAAGCAGAGGAAGAGGAAATTTATCACCACACAAAGGTGCAGAGTATCCTTTCTCCTAATATGACTACTAGTTTTGCAGGTTGTTTTGGTGATACAACATCTTCGGCGCATGTTACTGAGGAGAAACCTGTTGTTGAGGAGATTATCAATGTAACCAAAGAAATGAATGAAGAAAACCTCACAGAGATCGCCAACAAAGCTATGATGGCAAATCTGACAAAGGTAGGTCCTGAGGTAAAAGTTGTAGAAAAGGAAGTGATTAAAGTACAAATCATTGAGGTTGAAAAACCATGTACGAAGTGTGCTGAACTAAGTGTTCAACGTGCTGTAAAGTCTCAGATCATAAGCGAACTCAATGTGCATAATAACAATTTCAAATATGATTATCGCATAATGAAAGATGCTTATGACAAAGGGAAAGATGATTACAGCAGGCTTTATAATAATAACATTGAACAACATGATACTATCAGAATGTTAAAAGCTACATTAATGGAAAAACAAAAAGCTATTAACGTTTACATAGACAACATTGCTGAAGCAAAACAAGAGCTTCAAGATATAAAAATCGAAACTGAAAGAGTTAGACAGCTTTTGAAAAGCTATACCACTAATGCTTATGTCATCGATCAATTTTCCAACGATCTCGTCGAAAGAAAATATTTAGAAAACCAAAGATAAGAAACGTGGAGATTATAGCAATGTTCCACCACCCTTGTGCGAAAAGTATTGTCGCAAAAAGGCTAAAGGGATGGAAAAGGCGCTTAAAGTTGAAATTTTAACTGAAAAGAAAAATGAGCTGCCTGAGAACATTGATATAACCTACACAAGTGATGATGGCGAAGCAGTGGTTAAGAATGTTGTTGAAAATTTTTTGAATGAATCTGATGATGGCAGCTATACGAGCGCCAACTCAAGTTCGAACAATTCTGATTCACAATCTGAAGATGACGATACATCATCGAAAGAAGCCTAAGTGATGATTCTAACGTTGTCATGTACAAAGTTAAGGACTCTGATAGACTATACTTCGACGATAGCTTTCCGATTCGGAATGTGAAAGAGGATTATCTTGATAAATTCTTCAAACTCGTTGAAGTTTCATCAGAGGATTTAGAAATCAATGAAAAGAAGTTTTACTCCAAACCTAAAAGAAATAACTATCGAAGGAATGGTGGTGATATTCTGAAACATAGGAGAGTGGGATTGGGTTTGGATGTAGAAGATGAACCGGACAAGAAAAAGTCACCATTTCGTGAATATAAAGATAAAAACATGAAATTTGTGTATGGGATGAGCACGGTTCAGGAAGAAAGTTTGATTGGAAAGCAATCAAATGATGAGTTTAAGAAACAAAAAGAACTTTCAGATAAGGCTAAATCCGCAAGTGGAATAAAACCCACTAGTGGACATTCTCATGATGATAGGACTTGCTTCAAATGCAATGAAGTTGGTCACATTGCTCGCAAGTGTCCGAAATCAAAGCCTGTCTATCTTCA
Source organism: Scalesia atractyloides (assembly GCA_947069175.1). Classification (NCBI taxonomy): domain Eukaryota; kingdom Viridiplantae; phylum Streptophyta; class Magnoliopsida; order Asterales; family Asteraceae; genus Scalesia; species Scalesia atractyloides. Next base: position 24,447,956 of record CAMTDV010000030.1, on the reverse strand, counting down.
AAGGAAGACGAGTTCAGATGTTGAAAAGCTTAAGCAACCAGAGTTTGTAAAACCAGTCACAATTATGAAAAGTAATGAATCTAAACATGAAATGAAACCTAAAACTGAATCGAAGTTTGAAAACTCAATTTTTTAAAAAGGTGAATCTTCCAAAACAAATGAAAACAAAGATTCAAGCTTTTACATTAAAAAGGCACATGTAAAGTCACAATCCTGGGTTGCCAAAAAGAAATCAACAACATCTGAAGTTGCCAAGTCTGAGACTGTTAAGATTGGTAACAACAAACAGTCTAAATCTGAGATTAAAATTGAAACTGTCAAATCTTCAAAAGATAAAAGGAAAGTTCAGTTTGAAAATGTTAATGATAGTGAAGTCTCAGATGGTGATTTTGAGGATGATTATGAAGCCTATTATCCCAAACTCAAGACCAAGAAGGCTTGGGTAGCACTTTTCAACTGAATTGTTAATGTGTGCAGGGGCTCCAGAGATCCATTCTATCAAAGTGGATTCTGGATAGCGGAGCTTCGAGGCACATGACCGGGATGAAAGCGCTACTCTTCGACATTAAAGCGATAAATGGAGGGTATGTTGGCTTCGCTGGAAACCAAGGAGGCCGGATTGTAGCTGAAGGAAAATTCTCAAATGGCGTAGTATCTTCTGATCGTGTGAATTACATTGCCGAGCTAGAGAACAATCCTCTAAGCATCTCGCAAATTTGTGATAAACAGTTCACAATTCATTTTAATGATAAGAGTGTATGGTACTTAAGTCGGGTTTCAAAATTTCGGATGATTGGATTCTCATGTGTGCTCCACGCGAACATGATCTCTATGTGTTAGACATGGGTGTCGCTACAACATCATCAAAATTGACTCAATGTTTTGTCACAAAAGCCACGGAGAAGGATTCGATTCTATGGCACAGAAAAATGGGGCATATACATTTGAGGAAAATGAATTTTTTGGTTCATAACGATTTAGTCGAGGGGGTGAATCTTCGAAGCTTCCACATGACCGATCATTGTCTTGAATGCAAGAAAGGGAAGCAGAAAAAGAAGTCACATCCTAAGAAGATTTTAAATTCTATAAAGTTGTCTCTTGAACGTCTACATATGGATCTTTTCGGTCCAGTGAACGTCCGAAGTATTTATGGAGATCTATATTGTTTAGTCATCACAGATAATTATTCTCGATATTCATGGGTTTTCTTTCAAGAGTCCAAGGATGAAACGTTCGAAAATCTAGTGATTCTTTTCAAGAAGCTCGAAAATCTATATCATCTACCTGTCAGACATATTCGAAGTGATAATGGCATGGAATTCAAGAACAACAAGATGAAAGAGTTTTGTAACGCCAAAGGAATTCTGCACGAATTCAGTGCACCGTATACTCCACAACAAAATGGCGTAGCTGAGAGGAAGAATAGAACTCTAATCGAAACAGCAAGAACAATGCTTGGAGACTCGAAACTTCCTGTTAGCTTTTGGAGTGAGGCGGTTGCAGCGGCATGCTACACTTTAAACAGGGTCTTAACTATCAAACCGACTAAAAAGACTTGTTTTGAAATGATCAACCGAAGGAAACCAAATTTGAAATATCTAGAACCGTTTGGTGCACCATGTACAGTGATTGATCAAGATGGTAAGTTTGGTACTAAAACGCTTGAAGGTTTCTTCGTTGGTTACGCTAGTCCACTAAGAAGAGTTTACATTCCTGCTTTGAGAAAAGTGATCGAAGCACAACACGTTTATTGCTTTCAGTATACAACTCCTATTCAGAGAAAAGGCGATGCGTGGTTGTTCAATTACCAAGATTTGTGGAAGTCATTCGACTTGCCAGAAGAATCGTCTGAAGAAGAACTTGCAGCTCTTTATTATCTTCAACAGTCGGCAAACCAGGAAATGCAACTACAGAACCCAATACTTCTCAAAATCAAAATTCAGACTCTGATGAAGCTCCGACTTTCGATGATGATGGAGAATCCTATTCCGATGAAGAATCCGAGCAGATATCCAATATGTTAAATCAATCTGCTGGCCCGAGCAATCAAAATGAAGCTACATCTAGTGCTCCTGAAGTTGAGTTGAATGTTGATCTGAATGTCACAAATTAAAACAATACGGTTGATGTTCCTAGCAAGGAGATGCCACGATCTTATTCTTATCATCCTTCAACAAACATTATTGGAGAGTTACAAACTAGTGTGCGAACAAGAAGTCAAATCAACAAAGCATTAAGTTGTTTCTACACCCGAGTGGCTCCTACTCAAGATTATTGTTATTATTCATGTTTCATATCTCAAATAAAGCCGAAGACTGTGAATGAAGCTCTGGATGATGAGAACTGGGTGATAGCGATGCAAGAAGAATTATTACAGTTTGAGAAACTGGGAGTTTGGAGTCTTGTTGACCTACCACCGAAGTAGAAAGCAATAGATACGAAGTGGGTCTTCAAGTGTAAAAGGGATGATCGAGGTGTGATCGTTAGAGACAAAGCTCGGTTGGTTGTCAAAGGTTTCCACCAGCAAGAAGGAATTGACTACACGGAAGTCTATGCACCGGTTGCACGCTTAGAGTCAATCCACATTTTCCTTGCATTCGCAGCTTTGAAAGGTTTAAGGTGTACCAGTTAGATGTGAAATCCGCATTTTTCTATGGTAAGCTACACGAACAAGTGTACGTCGGCCAACCACCAAGGTTCGTCGATCCGCTAAACAAGAACAAATTTTATCTCCTAGACAAAGCCTTATACGGATTACATCAAGCCCCAAGAGCTTGGTACGAGACGTTACTCAACATCTCGTTGGAAATGGCTTTACTAGAGGCACAGAGGACAGTACATTGTTTACCAAGGAAGTCGGAAATCATCTAATCATCGTACAAATCTATGTGGATGATATCATCTTTGGTTCAACGGATGATAGTCTTTGCAAAGAATTCGAAAAGATCATGAAGAAGAAATTCGAGATGTCTTTTATGGGCGAACTGAAATTCTTCCTCGGATTACAGGTCGATCAGTTACCAGACGGCATATTCATTCATCAAACCAAATATGTTCACGATATTCTGAAGAAGTTTGAAATGGATAGCTCGAAGCCGCTTTCGACTCCTCTGGCGCTGAATCATGGGATTTGCATTGACGAAACAGGAACCGAAGTAGATGATACACTCTATCGGTCGATGATAGGATCTCTTATGTATCTGACGGTATCTCGCCCAGGTATCATGTATCCTACCTGCCTTTGCGCAAGATATCAGTCCAGTCCCCGAGTGTCACACATGCAGATATTCAAAAGAATATTCCGTTACTTGAAGGGATGTCCAAGCACCGGCTTGTGGTATCCAAAGAACGATAACTTTGATCTGACGGGATACGCTGATTCTGACTTCGGGGTGGACAAGCTGAGTTCTAAATCTACAACGGCTGGTTGCCAGTTCTTCGGAACTAGATTAGTAACGTGGCAGTGCAAGAAACAAACCATGGTCTCTCTTTCTACCTGTAAGGCAGAATACATTTCTGCTTCCAGATGTATTCAACAACATATGAGGGAGCAATCGACATCACTAAAAATCATGTTCATCACTCTAGAACAAAACACATAGAAATTCGTTATCACTTCATTCGTGACTGCTATGAAAAGAAGTTGGTGCGAATAGAAAAAATCCACACCGATGAACAAAAAGCTGATTTTTATACCAAAGTTTTTCCTTTAACAAGATTTAAATATCTAATGAGGCTTAACAGTATTAAAAAAATTTTGACAGGTGCGGAAGCAGAGGTTGAATATGGAGCGGACGACGAGTTCACGTGATCCACATTGGTTTGTTTACTTTTAGATTAGTATTTCTTAAAAACTAAAAATACAAAAATATGTTTTTGATTTTAGGGGGAGAAATATTTGAGAAAATACAAAAACATATAAAAAATTCCAAAAAGTACAAAAACATTGAAAAAGACAAAAAGAATTGAGTGTCACAAAGGAAATGATAGTACATCAGTTGACTATCACAGTATGCTAAATAATTGTAAAGTTTAAAAAGTGATAAACAAGTCTTACTGTGGATGTGTCGATAGGCTTTACACATTCAGTAAATTGTTTCTGAGATATAAACTAAATTTTACAACTGCTTAATCTTGTGGATTAACATCTCTTGGATATATGGACTTAGTACTCCGAAATTTCGTTTGAGAGATTGCCTGATTCTGAGATACGAGGTCTTTATAGATAGTTGATATCTGGGGTATTATACAAGTTCTTCTGATTTTGCGGAAGCAATAGCCTAGAACTTCTATAATGCTTTGGCTATAAAACCCTAAACATAATGCAAAATTGAAAAGAATCGAAAGATCTAATCATTTGCGGTGCTTAAAAGATTCCTTAAATAGAACATACCTTTAAGTCGAGCCTTCATCTCTTTTTCTATATGGTGGTATTAACCTGAGCTCTTAAGGCTTCGCATTAACCCAGATACAGATATCAATTACGCTATATTCACCTGTAAGATGAAATCTAGGGAATCTTGATACGGGAGTGTATTCTGAGATGGGAACCATAGTTAAGTCAAGTTTCATAATTCATATCTAACATATCTTGGAACAATTGAGAAATGTGTCGAAGTTTAAGTGGACAAATATATCGACAATCTAGGTAAACGAGTTTAAAACTTAAAGTCATCAAAAGGTCAATGGTACTGGTGATATGTCTCAAACAACTGATATTGTGACATCCCGGCTTTTCAGGTATCTTAAACGCGCTACTTTACGGTTATTCATTCCTACGCTGATTTAATTCGGAGAATTAAATTACACGCTCGCAATAACTACGCTAACTTTGTGAATCTATTGGGTGAATTACGTGCTATGTGTTATTAGACGTTTGTAGATTTTGTAGATTATTGTATCACGCCTTGATTTCGCGATTATTAGTTATAAAAAAAGTAATAAATAAATAGCCGAACCGAACCGAGCCACAAAACGTGTCGACCTCACCTCCTTGCGGCCCAAGGAAATAACCTAAACTTGAGGTCCAAGCCACTTAACCCAACCCCCCCTCCAATCATGGTCGCGCCCCCTCCCTTTCTTTTCCCTTGTTATATTTATATGTATGTATGCATGGATTGTTTGTTAAAAGAAACAACAAAACCCTAGCACCTAGAGGAAGGCGACGGCAGCCCCCCCCTCTCACGATCGCAAAACCCCACATCTTCCGGATTGATTCCAATCTTGTCACGGTTCGCTAATCATCATCGTTTCAAGGTTAGGGTTTGATTGTTTTGCGATTCACATTAGGGTTTGTGTAATCTTGATCATGATTATGTGTAATGGTAGGATTATTAGTATGAAAAGTGTTGTGATTTATGATTAGTTCGGATGATTGTGCGAATCTTTGCGATTGTGATGTTATGTTGAATACTAAAATCATAGGCTGCGTTTAGCGATAAAGATCATGTTATATAAATAGGGTTTGCATGAATATTGATATACATGATGATATTTGACAAATAAACCTGTTGTTAATCATTATTACTAAGCGTCATGATCGTTTAAGCATGTTCTAATGCGATAAAAGTCGAAAACAGTTTACTGATTGACATTTACAGCCAGGTTCAATTGGCTGTAACCTGATCATCATTCATCGAAATGTGGATTTTCTGAAGCCTAAAACGTGTACTTTTTGAAAAACGCTTCTAATGGCGCCAGATTCATATTTTTCTGAGGTCGTTTACTATTTTTAAGTGGTCATTTAGTGCAGCAGCTGAAGCTGCGTAAATTCTGCAGAATTTGCAGGTTGTTTATCGAGTCGGATCTCATAGTCTGTAGGGGAATAAGTCACGAAATTTGTACAGTAACTGGAGACGGGAATTTCCGAAAATCTCCCACTGGAATTTTGTTAATTAAATGAATGATGATTTTTAAATAATTTTTCCCGTGGACTGCAGTCAGAAAGTGATGAATCTGACTGTAGCCTAGTATATAAATGTTTATAAATAATTGGTAAAGCGTTAAGATTTGAAACTTTTACATTACATTCTACAGCTTAGTTGACACCTCTTGTAAAAAAATTGGAATTTTTGGAACATTGGAACTATTTTATAAAAATCCTCGAAAACAGCCCAGTTATGAGCGTACAAGCTGAAACATGATAACTTGCGTTTGTATCTACCTAAGTGTTGTATGAGTTGACCTGTGTTTATGACAAGTTGGTTTGATCATTATTTTGTATGGTGATATTTTGCATGCATGATTTTGGTTTCGAATTGGTTGTTGCGTGTGCCGTACTGTGTGTTACTTATGCTTAGGATTTTGTGTCAGTGTGTTCACACACTAACTTTAAATCGGTTGTCATGTTAGGACGCGATTAGCGGTTCCATCATTTGCTTCTTTTGTGTTATTCTAACCGAGCAATTTAAGGTGAGTTCACGGCCCCTATTTTATCTGGTTTTGAACAACAGGGGGAGAAACATGTATACGCTCTAAAACTCTATCTTTTACGTTATGCGAAATTAACGTCGTTAAACTATTCGGTAACTAAGTTAATGTTAATGTACGTTATGGTCACTAAGTAGCTATATCACGGAAATCCTCAACCAACTCTCGGATCGTTAGTATTGGGTTAGATAGCGGGGAAAATTATGGTAGTACTACTGGGCCCGACAAGCCCCATCCGAGCTAGTCGCGCTAGCCGACCGGGAATGGTCAACGGGTGATTAATTTGGCCTAACTTTCGCCATGGTCAGTGATAGACCTCGCAACACTGAGGCAACAACAGTCAGCTTCGATCGTGAACTCTTATGTGACGTAACTTTAGGCTCGCTACCTACATGTTAACATTGAACTTAATTACGAACCAACATTATTAATCCGGGTTTGGAATAATGGAACTATATCGTTATCCCGGGTTAGGGATAACGGGGAAAACAAACTTTTAAACCAAACTTGTGAACTTATAAAAACCTGTGAACTCACTCTTCTTTAATGTTGACACTTGTTTCTTTACATGTTTCTCAGGACGCTAGGAGCGCTAGGTGCACTCACTTGCATTTGATCAAGACATTTTTATCGAGTCTTATTTACGAATAATGTTTGGGATTTTTGGTTTTGGCGTTTATGTTGGCGCCCATTAGTTTACTTTACTCTAATGCTTCCGCTAAACCTTGAAACTAATGCTTCCGCTAAACTTTGAAACTAAGATATTTTGAAAAAGACTATGAATGGTTAAACAAATGTTTTTGGAAAACGTTTAAATAAATCATATAGAGTCGTTCGATATTACTAGTGTCTGAGATTCTGGTTTGATCACACGCCTCGCGGTAAAACTCCGCAAGTGGAAATTGAGGGTGTGACAGATTGGTATCAGAGCCTCTAGCTATAGAGAACCAGGTTTGTATTAAAAGTAGACCTAAACTATAGCTGTTACACGACACTAGACTTAGTTGGCACCGAACTGTGATATCTTGTTATGTGTTATACTACAATTGTTTTATGTGATATATATATGTATATTGTGATGCACGCAACTCGTAACTAACTACACCAACCTAGCAGGCAATGTCATCATCATCATCCGAAAAATCTCGACAATCAAGGGCGCCGGGGAAGGCACCCATGGTCGAACCCTCACCACCTCATGGCATGGAGACACGCTCAGCTGCTAGGAAAAGACTCGCTCTAGGAGGGGAGTCGTCCTCTCGTCCGACCACCGCTATACTGGTCGAACCGGTCAACTCGTTAGGAGTGGGGGACGATCTACTTAGGGATATGTTAAGGAAACAACAGGAACAGCTAGAGAGAATGCAGGAGACTATCAAAGCACAAGGATGGATGATACGTCAACTAACTGGTAAAACTAAAAAGCTTAATGAAGAGCAATATGAGAATAAGAGAGTTCGAAACATTTTAGCTAAGGATCTTCGTGCTTAGCAGCTGAGGGCTGACTGGCTCGAAGATAGAGTTCTTGAGTCCAGTTGGAAGATTCAAGAACTGGAGCAGAATCAAGCACCTGTCCCAGTACCCGCACCAGCACCGGCCCTCCTGCGCCGATAGAGGAAGAAGAGGAGGATCCAGAGGAAGAGACGGAGGAAGATCCAGAGGAAGACCCGGAGGAGGATCCGGAGGAAGAAGAGTCGGAACAGGACCCGGCTGTTGAAGCTGAAAACGCCGAAGAGGATGACGGCAGTGATAGCGACTTCGGAGGTGGAGACATAGATGACTAACTCGTCTCGCCAATCTCCGTTTGGTTTTCTTTAGTTTGTTTGTTTCCACTTATGTTTGAACTTGAAAATTTTATAATTAAACTGAGATGTTTGGTTGGTATTTTGTGAGACATTGCAATTTATTTAATAGAATGTCCCTTTTGATTGTTTAATTTGTTGGGTTGACATAACTTGTGTGATTATTGAAGTTTGGAATATGATAACTATATTGGATATATATACTTATCGGTGTGTGTTTGTGTTGTCTTGCGAAGATCTGAAATGGCAACTGGACGTCGCGGAAATATCAACATGTCAACTGAAGAATTGGCCGCTTTAATCCAAGAACACGTGAATGCTGCTCTGGCAGGTGTTCAAAACCCACCAGCAGGTAACCATTATTAAATTTTCATGGGAAAATCTAACAGTTTGGCTAGTAGGCTTTCTCGCTGACTACCTATCCTCTATCCTCAGGAGGGGGTCTTAACCCCTACAAGATGTTCCTCGATGCAAAACCGAGCAAGTTCATGGGTGTTGAAGGACCCATAGGACTGGTCCGTTGGATTGAAAAGTCTGAATCGGTGTTCGAGATGTGCAATTGCCTTGAAGCCAATAAGGTCAAGTATGCTGCCTTAACGTTGGAAGATGGGGCATTAACCTGGTGGAACGCACAAGTCCAAACGCGTTGTCATACCCTCAATTTCAACTTGCGGAGTTTTACCGCGAGGCGTGTGAACAAACCAGAATCTGAGACACTAGTAATATCGAACGACTCTATATGATTTATTTAAAACGTTTTCCAAAAACATTTGTTTACCTATTCATAATTATTTTCAATTTGTCTTAGTTTAGTTTCAAAGTTTAGCGGAAGCATTAGTTTCTAAGTTGTGCGGAAGCATTAAAGTAAAGAAAAGTAAAGTAACGGGCGCAAACATAAACGCCAAAAACCAAAAATCCCAAACAATATTTGTAAATGAGACTCGATAAAAATATGTCTTGGTCAATGCAAGTGAGTGCACCTAGCTCTCCTAGCGTCCTGAGAAACATGTAAAGAAACAAGTGTCAACATTAAAGAAGAGTGAGTTCACAGGTTTTTTTATAAGTTCACAAGTTCGGTTAAAAGTTTGTTTCCCCCGTTATCCCTAACCCGGGATAACAATTTAGTTCCATTATTCCTAACCCGGAATAATAATGTTGGTTCCATTATTCCTAACCCGGAATAATAATGTTATTGGTTGGTAATTAAGTTCAATGTTAACATGTAGGTAGCGAGCCTAAAGTTACGTCACATAAGTGTTCGCGATCGAAGCTGACTGTTGTGCCTCCGTGTTGCCAAGCCTATCACTGACCATGGCGAAAGTTAAGCCAAATTAATCACCCATTGACCATACCCGGTCGGCTAGCGCGACTAGCTCGGGTGGGGCTTGTCGGGCCCAGTAGTACTACTTATAATTTCCCCGCTATCTAACCCAATACTAACAATCCGAGATTTTTTCGAGGACTTCTGTGATATTGCTGCTTAGTGACCATAACGTACATTAACATTAACTTAGTTACCGAGTAGTTTAACGACGTTAATTTCGCATAACGTAAAAAGATAGAGTTATAGAATGTATACATGTTTCTCCCCCTGTTGTTTAAAACCGGATAAAATAGGGGCCGTGAACTCACCTTTAATTGCTCGTTAGTGTAAAACAGAAGTAGCAAATGATGGGACCGCTAATTGCGTCCTAACGTGTCAATCGATTTAAAGTTAGTGTGTGAACACACTGATACAAACCATACGTATAACTAACACACAATGCGGCACACATAATAACAAATTCGAAAACACAATCATGCATGCAAAGTATCATCATACCAAAATAGTGATCAAACCAACTTGTCATAAACACAAGTCAACTCATACAACACTTTGGTACACACATACGCAAGTTATCAAGTTTCAGCTTGTACGCTCATAACTAGGCTGTTTTCGAGGATTTCTATAAAATAGTTCCAACGTTCTAAAAATTCCAATTTCTTTACAGGAGATGTCAACTAAACTGTAGAATTTTATGTAAACTTTTCAAGTCCTAAAACTTTACCAATTATTTATAAACATTTATATACTAGGCTGCAGTCAGATTCGTCGCTTTCTGACTGCAGTCCACGGGAAAAATTATTTAAAAATCATCGTTTATCCAATTAACAAAATTCCAGTGGGAGTTTTCCGGAAATTCCCGTCTCCAGTTACCATACAAATTTCGTGACCCAACCCTCTACAGATTATGAGATCCGACTCGATAAACAACTAGCAAATTTTCAGAATTTACGCAGCTTCAGCTGCTGCACTTAAATGACCACTTAAAAATAGCAAACGACCTCAGAAAAATATGAATCCAGCGCCATTAGAAGCGTTTTTCAAAAATATATGTTTTAGGCTTTAGAAAATCTACTTTTCGATAGATAATGACCAGGTTACAGCCAATTGAAGTTGGCTGTAAATACCATTCAGCAACCTGGTTTCGACTTTCATCGCAATAGAACACGCTTAAACGATCAAGACTCTAAATAAAAATGATCAAGAACAGGTTTATTTGTCACATATCATCATGTACATCAATACCCATGCAAACCCTAATCATATGATATGTTTTTTATCACAAAAACGCAGCCTATGATTTTTGTATTCATCCAAACATCACAATCGCAAAAACTCGCACAATCAACCGAACTAAACATAAATCATAACACTTTTCATAACAATGATTCAAAAAATACATACAATCATGATCAAGATTTCACAAACCCTAATCTGATATGCAAAACAATTAAAATCCTAACCTTGATACGATGAAGATTAGCGAACCGGGAACGAGATTGGAATCAATCCGGGTTGAAGGCTTGTGTGATCGAGAGGGGGGGGGGGCTGCCGTCGGCTTCTTAGAGGCTAGGGTTTGTGTTTGTTTTTTTTTTATCATATAACCCATGCATGCCCTTATTTATATAAAACAAGGAAAAGAAGGAGAAAGGGGGTGGGGGTAGGCTCGCGACCGCAAAGGGGGGGGCGGTTTGGGTGAGTAACTTGGGCCGCAAGTTTAGGCTAGTTCCTTAGGCCGCAAGGAGGTGAGGTTGATCCGTTTCGTGGTTCGGTTCGGTTCGGTTATTTATTTATTATATATTTTTTTTAAAACTAATAATCGCGAAATCAAAACGTGATATAATAATTCATAAAATTCACAAACGTCTAATAACACATAGCACGTAATTTGCCAATGCATTCAAAAGTTAGCGTAGTTATTGCGAGCGTGTAATTAAATTCTCCGAATCAATTTAGCGTAGGAATGAATAACCGTGAAGTAGCGCGTTTAAGATACCTGAAAAGCCGGGATGTCACATTATCCCCATGTTGAAAGAATTTTCGTCCCGAAAATTGAGTAAGCGCAGTTTAGAATGCAACGCACAAAGATTCAGTTTGTTAGCAATGGTACAAGAAATTCCCAGGCTGTCACATCATCCCCATGTTGAAAGAATTTTCGTCCCGAAAATTTAGTTGGTGGTAACGTTAGATTGCTGCTCAGCTGCAAAAAGGTGTGGGTATTTGCTTTTCATTTGATCCTCTCTTTCCCACGTGAACTCCGGTCCATGCTTAGAGTCCCAATGAACCTTGACGATCGGTATCTTGCTGTGCCTTCGAGTCTTGATCTCACGATCCATGATCTCGATAGGTTGTTCCACAAAATGCAGTTGCTCATCCACTTGAATCTCATCCAATGGAATGACTAGGGTCTCATCTGATAGACACTTCTTCAGATTGGACACGTGAAAAACGTTGTGAACTCCACTGAGTTCGGCAGGAAGGTCTAATTGATAAGCTATGGGCCCGATACGCTTCAAGATTACAAATGGGCCTACGTACCGTGGGTTTAGTTTGCCTCGTTTCCCAAAACGGATTACACCCTTCCAGGGTGACACCTTCAGTAGGACGCGGTCGCCTACTTGAAATTCGAGCGGTTTGCGTCGTTGATCAGCGTAGCTTTTCTATCGATCTCGTGCCGCTGCCATGCGGTTTCTGATTTGCACAATCTTTTCAGTAGCCTCAAGTATCAACTCAGGACCTGTGAGTTGACTGTCACCGACTTCTGCCCAACAGATCGGTGATCTACATTTGCGACCGTATAATGCTTCAAACGGTGCTGCTTGAATACTCGTATGGTAACTGTTGTTATACGAGAATTCCACTAAAGGCAGATGGATTTCCCAACTGTTCCCAAAGTCTACCACACATGCCCTAAGCATGTCTTCCAAGGTCTGAATAGTCCTTTCACTTTGACCATCCGTCTGAGGGTGATAAGCTGTGCTCATATCTAAGCGTGTACCCAACGCTTTCTGAAGTGACTGCCAAAAGTTGGACGTGAACGAGCATCTCTGTCTGAGATGATGGACGTTGGCACCCCGTGCCGAGAAACTACTTCCTTAATGTAGATGCGAGTTAACTTATCCATCTTATCTGTTTCTTTGATCGCTAGGAAGTATGCGGACTTAGTTAGACGATCCTTGATTACCCAGATGGTATCGCAACCACCCGGAGTTCGCGGGAGTTTAGTGATAAAGTCCATCGAGATCTGATCCCATTTCCACACTGGGATCTCAGGTTGTTGAAGTAGCCCTGATGGCTTCTGGTATTCCACCTTGACTTTCGCACAAGTCAAACACTTTCTCACGTAGGTGGCTATATCCGCTTTCATGTTGGGCCACCAGTACGCGGCTTTAAGGTCTTGATACATCTTATCTGAACCAGGATGGACAGAGTATCGGGATTTGTGAGCTTCGTCCATAACTAGTTTCCTGAGGTCTTCGTAGAGAGGTACCCATATACGATTCATGAAATACCGGGCACCATTGGGTTTTACTTCCCATTCGCGTTCCATCTTTCCCACAGATTCGGCCTTAATTTTTTCTTCCTTAACTGCTTCTAGCAGCGCATCGCGTATCTACTCGGGTAACCCCGAATGAATGGTGAATTGTAATGCTCGTACCCGACGAGGTTTCAAGTGCTCCTTCCTACTGAGGGCATCAGCTACCACGTTAGCTTTACCCGGGTGATACCGAATGGCACATTCATAATCGTTCAGGAGTTCGACCCAGCGACGCTGTCGCATGTTCAACTCCTTCTGGTCAAAGATATGCTGGAGGCTCTTGTTATCTGTGTAGTTTGTGCACTTTGTTCCATATAGGTAGTGTCTCCAAATCTTAAGCGCAAACACCACTGCTCCCAATTCCAGGTCATGTGTTGTGTAGTTTTTCTCGTGAATCTTCAACTGTCGGGACGCATACGCAATGACCTTATCACGTTGCATGAGTACGCATCCCAATCCCTGAATGGAAGCGTCACAATATACCACAAAATCATCAGTTCCTTCCGGCAAGGACAGAATGGGTGCACTGCAAAGTTTCTGCTTCAGCAATTGAAATGCTGCTTCCTGCTTGTCACCCCAAGCATACTTAGTGCCTTTCTGGGTGAGAGTGGTAAGCGGTTGTGCGATCTTTGAAAATCCCTCGATGAAACGTCTGTAGCAACCAGCCAAACCCAAAAATTGGCGGATCTCTGTCGGTGTCCTGGGTGCTTCCCAGTTCTTGATAGCATCGATCTTGGTGGGATCAACGTGGATACCCTTTTCATTCACGATATGCCCGAGGAACTGAACTTCCCGAATCCAGAAATCACACTTTGAAAGCTTGGCATATAGTTTCTCCTGTTGAAGTAATCCCAGCAATAATCGTAGATGCTCAGCATGTTCTTCTTCACCCTTAGAGTAGATGAGTATATCATCGATGAACACGATGACAAACTTGTCGAGATACGGCTTACACACGCGGTTCATGAGGTCCATGAACACCGCGGGTGCGTTGGTGAGACCGAAGGGCATGACCAAGAACTCATAATGGCCATACCGAGTACGAAATGCCGTCTTAGAGATATCCTCCTCCCTGACGCGTAACTGGTGATAACCAGACCGTAGATCAATCTTGGAGTAGTAGCTTGACCCTTGAAGTTGGTCGAAGAGATCGTCGATGCGAGGTAATGGGTATCGGTTCTTGACGGTAACCTTATTGAGTTCCCTGTAGTCGATGCACATGCGGAAGGTCCCGTCCTTCTTCTTGAAAAAAAGGACCGGAGCTCCCCATGGCGAAGTACTGGGTCGGATAAATCCTTTTTCTAACAATTCCTAAAGTTGGGCAGACAGCTCTTGCAGCTCTGCTGGAGCCAGGCGGTATGGGGCCTTGGCGATAGGAGTTGCATGGTTTGCCAATTCGATTTCAAACTCCACTTGTCGATGTGGTGGAAGACCAGGTAACTCCTCTGGAAATACACCAGAAAAATCACGGACGACGGGGATATCTTCTATACGTTTCTCGTCCTTAGGCTGCTCGGTGACCAGTGCGAGCAAAGCGAAGGAGTTCTTTCTCCGAAGATACTTCTGAGCTTGCATGTAAGAGATGATGTTTGTGACGGCGCCTGCCTTCTCGCCTTGCACCATCAAGACTTCGTTGTTAGAGAGCGGAATACAGATAGCTTTCTCGAAACAGAGAACTTCAGCTCGGACGTCGGATAGCCAGTCCATTCCGGCTACCACGTCAAAACTACCCAGGGTAGTTGTCATCAGATCAATGGTAAAGGTGTGACCCGCGAGTTTAAGTTGATAGCCGGTTACTAAATGGGTCACATCTACAGATTTACGATCGGCTAGTTCTATGACGTAAGGGGTCTCTAGGGGTTTAGGCGTCAGATTTAGGTTCTTCCTAATAGACTCAGATTAAAAACTCCTATCCGCACCCGTATCAAAAAGTACAGTAGCAAAATGATCGTTAAGTGGAAACTTACCGGTGACCATGTTCGAGTCGTTTCTGGCCTCTCCGCGGCCTAGCGTGAATGCACGACCTTTAGCATCTCCTGTGCCACCATTTCCATTGTTGTTGTTGTTGTTGTTGTGGTTGTTGTTGTTGTGGTTGTTCCCACCATTGTTGTTGTTGTTGCGAAGTTGCGGGCAGTCTCGCTTGAAATGGGTAGTGCTACCGCACTGATTGCACCCCCGGTTAATACCTTGCTGTTGAATCTGGTGCTGATTTTGATTTTGTCGAGACACGATTTCCCCGTGACAATCCTTTGCCGCATGTCCCGTTTTGCCACATCGTTGGCAACGATTTCCGGCACAAGGGCCGTGATGATGGAGGTTACAACGATTACATTGCGGCTTTCGACCCACATAGCCGCTTGTGTTCTGGGTGTTGTTGGCGGACTGATTATTGTGACCCCGATTGTTGTTGAAATTGTTGAACCGTTTCTGGTTTCCTTGTTGTGGCTGGGCTGACGAAGACTGTCGAGCAGGCGAGTCTTCAAATTTTCTTTTATTATCAGGGACAACTTCAGTTGCACCCCGAGATGGCAACTTCCTTTGTTCCACCGCCTTATCAGTGAGTTTGTGCGCCAACCTGATCGCTTGTTTCTTTTATCATATAACCCATGCATGCCCTTATTTATATAAAACAAGGAAAAGAAGGAGAAAGGGGGTGGGGGTGGGCTCGCGACCGCAAGGGGGGGCGATTTGGGTGAGTAACTTGGGCCTCAAGTTTAGGATAGTTCCTTGGGCCGCAAGGAGGTGAGGTTGATCCGTTTCGTGGTTCGGTTCGGTTTGGTTATTTATTTATTATATATTTTTTTTAAACTAATAATCGCGAAATCAAAACGTGATATAATAATTCACAAAATTCACAAACGTCTAATAACACATAGCACGTAATTTGCCCAACGCATTTAAAAGTTAGCGTAGTTATTGCGAGCGTGTAATTAAATTCTCCGAATCAATTTAGCGTAGGAATGAATAACCGTGAAGTAGCGCGTTTAAGATACCTGAAAAGCCGGGATGTCACACGCGTGGACTTGTTGCGGTGAACGCAATGGCTAGGACCGAGTTTAAGGCCCTAATCAAGGAGGAATACTGTCCACTGGACAGAGTTCAGCAGTTGGAGCAAGCGTTATGGAACCACAAGATGGTCGGGTCATAAATTGAAGCGTACACGGCAAAACATCATGATCTGGTGTTCCTTTGTCCCGATTTGGCTAACACCGTCGAAAAAACGACTTGAGTTTTATCTTGGGGGTCTGGTCCCTGAGATCCAGGGCATGGTAATGTCTAGCAACCCTACGACGGAGCATCAAGCGATTAGGCTGGCGCATAAACTCACTGATAAGGCGGTGGAGCAAAGGAAGTTGCCACCTCGGGGTGCAACTGAAGTTGTCCCTAATAACAAAAGAAAATTTGAAGACTCACCTGCTCGACAGTCTTCGTCAGCCCAGCCACAACAAGGAAACCAGAAGCGGTCCAACAATTTCAACAACAATCGGGATCACAATAATCAGTCTGCCAACAACATCCAGAACTGGAGCGGCTATGCGGATCGAAAGCCGCAATGTAACCGTTGTAACCTCCATCATCACGGCCCTTGCACCAGAAATCGCTGCCAAAGATGTGGAAAAGCGGGACACGCGGCAGGGGATTGTCGCGGGGAAATCATGTCTCGAAAAAATCCGAATCAGCACCAGGGTCAACAGCAAGGTAATAACCGTGGATGCTCTCAGTGCGGTAGCACTGCTCATTTCAAGCGGGACTGCCCGTAGCTTCGCAACAACAACAATGGTGGGAACAACAACAACAACCACAATAACAGCAACAATAACAACAACAATAACAACAATGGCAACAATGGCAATGGTGGCACAGGAGGTGCCAAAGGTCGTGCATTCACGCTGGGCCTCGAAGAGGCCAGAAACGACTCGAACGTGGTCACCGGTAAGTTTCCCCTTAACGATCATTTTGCTAGTGTACTTTTTGATACGTGTTCGGATAAGAGTTTTATATCTGAGTCTTTTAGGAAAACCTAAATCTCACGCCTAAACCCCTAGAGACCCCTTACGTCATAGAACTAGCCGATGGTAAATCTGTAGATGTGACCCATTTAGTAACCGGCTGTCAACTTAAACTCACGGGTCACACCTTTACCATTGATCTGATGACAACTACCCTGGGTAGTTTTGAAGTGGTAGCCGGAATGGACTTGCTATCCGACGTCCGAGCTGAAGTTCTCTGTTTTGAGAAAGCTATCCGTATTCCGCTCTCTAACGACGAAGTCTTGATGGTGCAAGGCGAGAAGGCAGGCGCCGTCACGAACATCATCTCTTACATGCAAGCTCAGAAGTATCTTCGGAGAAAGAACTCTTTTGCTTTGCTTCGCATTGGTCACCGAGCAGTCTATGGACGAGAAGCGGATTGAAGATATCCCCGTCGTCCGTGACTTTGCCGATGTGTTTCCAGAAGAGTTACCTGGTCTTCCACCACATCGACAAGTGGAGTTTGAAATCGAATTGGCAAACCATGTGACTCCTATCGCCAAGGCCACATACCGCCTAGCTCCAGCAGAGCTGCAAGAGCTGTCTACCCAACTTCAGGAATTGTTGGAAAAAGGATTTATCCGACCCAGTACTTCGCCATGGGGAGCTCCGGTCCTTTTTGTCAAGAAGAAGGACGGGACCTTCCGCATATGCATCGACTACAGGGAACTCAATAAGGTTACCGTCAAGAACCGATACCCATTACCTCGCATCGACGATCTTTTCGACCATCTTCAAGGGTCAAGCTACTACTCCAAGATTGATCTATGGTCCGGTTATCACCAGCTACGCGTCAGAGAGGAGGATATCTCCAAGACGGCATTTCGCACTCGGTATGGCCATTATGAGTTCTTGGTCATGCCCTTCGGTCTCACCAACACACCCGCGGTGTTCATGGACCTCATGAACCGCGTGTGTAAGCCGTACCTCGACAAGTTTGTCATCGTGTTCATCGATGATATACTCATCTACTCTAAGGGTGAAGAAGAACATGCTGAGCATCTACGATTATTGCTGGAACTACTTCAACAGGAGAAACTATATGCCAAGTTTTCGAAGTGTGATTTCTGGATTCGGGAAGTTCAATTCCTTGGGCATATCGTGAATGAAAAGGGTATACACGTTGATCCCGCAAAAGATCGATGCTATCAAGAACTGGGAAGCACCCAGGACACCGACAGAGATCCGCCAATTTTTGGGTTTGGCTGGTTACTACAGATGTTTCATCGAGGGATTTTCCAAGATCGCACAACCGCTTAACACTCTCACCCAGAAGGGCACCAAGTATGCTTGGGGTGACAAGCAGGAAGCAGTATTTCAATTACTGAAGCAGAAACTTTGCAGTGCGCCCATTTTGTCCTTGCCAGAAGGGACGGATGATTTTGTGGTATATTGAGACGCTTCCATTCAGGGATTGGGATGTGTACTCATGCAACGTGATAAGGTCATCGCGTATGCATCCCGACAGTTGAAGGTTCACGAGAAAAACTACACGACACATGACCTGGAATTGGGAGCAGTTGTGTTTGCACTTAAGATTTGGAGACACTATCTATATGGAACAAAGTGCACAATCTACACGGATCACAAGAGCCTCCAGCATATCTTTGACCAGAAGGAGTTGAACATGCGACAGCGTCGCTGGGTCGAACTCCTGAACGATTATGAATGTGCCATTCGGTATCACCCAGGTAAAGCTAACTTGGTAGCTGATGCCCTCAGTCGGAAGGAGCACTTGAAACCTCGTCGGGTACGAGCACTACAGTTCACCATTCATTCGGGGTTACCCGAACAGATACGTGACGCGCAGCTAGAAGCAGTTAAGGAAGAGAACATCAAGGCAGAATCTGTGGGAAAAATGGAATGCACTTGGGAAGTGAAACCCAATGGTGCCCGGTATTTCATGAATCGTATATGGGTACCTCTCCACGGAAATCTCAGAAAGGTAGTTATGGACGAAGCTCACAAATCCCGATACTCTGTCCATCCTGGTTCAGATAAGATGTATCAAGACCTTAAAGCCACGTACTTGTGGCCCAACATGAAAGCGGATATAGCCACCTACGTGAGCAAGTGTTTGACTTGTGCGAAAGTCAAGGTGGAATACCAGAAGCCATCAGGGTTACTTCAACAACCTGAGATCCCAGTGTTGAAATGGGATCAGATCTCGATGGACTTTATCACTAAACTCCTGCGAACTCCGGGTGGCTGCGATACCATCTGGGTAATCGTGGATCGTCTAACTAAGTCTGCACACTTCCTAGCGATCAAAGAAACAGATAAGATGGATAAGTTGACTCGCATCTACATTAAGGAAGTAGTTTCTCGGCACGGGGTGCCAACGTCCATCATCTCAGACAGAGATGCTCGTTTCACGTCCAACTTTTGGCAGTCACTTCAGAAAGCGTTGGGTACACGCTTAGATATGAGCACAGCTTATCACCCTCAGACGGATGGTCAAAGTGAAAGGACCATTCAGACCTTGGAAGACATGCTTAGGGCATGTGTGGTAGACTTCGGGAACAGTTGGGAAATCCATTTGCCTTTAGTGGAATTCTCGTATAACAACAGTTACCATACGAGTATTCAAGCGGCACCGTTTGAAGCATTATACGGTCGCAAATGTAGATCACCGGTCTGTTGGGCAGAAGTCCGTGACAGTCAACTCACAGGTCCTGAGTTGATACTTGAGGCTACTGAAAAGATTGTGCAAATCAGAAACCGCATGGCAGCGGCACGAGATCGACAGAAAAGTTACGCTGATCAAAGGTGCAAACCGCTCGAATTTCAAGTAGGCGACCGCGTCCTACTGAAGGTGTCACCCTGGAATGGTGTAATTCGTTTTGGGAAACGAGGCAAACTAAATCCACGATACGTAGGCCCATTTGTGATTTCGAAAATTATTGGGCCTGTAGCTTATCAGTTAGACCTTCCTACCGAACTCAATGGAGTTCACAACGTTTTCCACGTGTCGAATCTGAAGAAGTGCCTATCAGATGAGACCCTAGTCATTCCATTGGATGAGATTCAAGTGGATGAGCAACTACATTTTGTGGAACAACCTATCGAGATCATGGATCGTGAGATTAAGACTCGAAGGCACAGCAAGATACCAATTGTCAAGGTTCGTTGGGACTCTAAGCATGGACCGGAGTTCACGTGGGAAAGAGAGGACCAAATGAAATGCAAATACCCACACCTTTTTGCAGCTGAGCAGCAATCTAACGTTACCACCAACTAAATTTCGGGACGAAATTCTTTCAACATGGGGATGATGTGACAGCCTGGGAATTACTTGTACCATTACTAACAAACTGAATCTTTGTGCGTTGCATTCTAAACAGCGTTTACCCAATTTTCGGGACGAAAATTCTTTCAACATGGGGATAATGTGACATCCCGGCTTTTCAGGTATCTTAAACGCGCTACTTTACGGTTATTCATTCCTACGCTGATTTAATTCGGAGAATTAAATTACACGCTCGCAATAACTATGCTAACTTTGTGAATCTATTGGGTGAATTACGTGCTATGTGTTATTAGACGTTTGTAGATTTTGTAGATTATTGTATCACGCCTTGATTTCGCGATTATTAGTTATAAAAAAATTAATAAATAAATAGCCGAACCTAACCGAGCCGCGAAACGTGTCGACCTCACCTCCTTGCGGCCAAAGGAAATAACCTAAACTTGAGGCCCAAGCCACTTAACCCAAACCCCCCCCATCGCGGTCGCGCCCCCTCCCCTTCTTTTCCCTTGTTATATTTATATGTATGTATGCATGGATTGTTTGTTAAAAAAAAAAAAAAACAAAACCCTAGCACCTAGAGGAAGGCGACGGCAGCCCCCCCCCTCTCACGATCGCAAAACCCCACATCTTCCGGATTGATTCCAATCTTGTCCCGGTTCGCTAATCATCATCGTTTCAAGGTTAGGGTTTAATTGTTTTGCGATTCACATTAGGGTTTGTGTAATCTTGATCATGATTATGTGTAATGGTAGGATTATTAGTATGAAAAGTGTTGTGATTTATGATTAGTTCGCATGATTGTGCGAATCTTTGCGATTGCGATGTTATGGTGAATACTAAAATCATAGGCTGCGTTTTAGCGATAAAGATCATGTTATATAATTAGGGTTTGCATGAATATTGATATACATGATGATATTTGACAAATAAACCTATTGCTAATCATTATTACTAAGCGTCATGATCGTTTAAGCATGTTCTAATGCGATAAAAGTCGAAAACAGTTTGCTGATTGACATTTACAGCCAACTTCAATTGGCTGTAACCTGATCATTATTTATCGAAAAGTGGATTTTATGATACCTAAAACGTGTATTTTGAAAAACGCTTCTAATGGCGCTGGATTCATATTTTTCTTAGGTCGTTTGCTATTTTTAAGTGGTCATTTAGTGCAGCAGCTGAAGCTGCGTAAATTCTGCAGAATTTGCAGGTTGTTTATCGAGTCGGATCTCATAGTCTATAGGGGGTTTGGTCACGAAATTTGTACAGTAGATGGAGACGGTAATTTCCGGAAATCTCCCACTAGAATTTTGTTAATTGGATGAACGATTATTTTTAAATGATTTTTCCCGTGGACTGCAGTCAGAAAGCGACGAATCTGACTGCAGCCTAGTATATAAATGTTTATAAATAATTGGTAAAGCGTTAGGACTTGAAAATATTACATAAAATGCTACAGTTTAGTTGACACCTCCTGTAAAAAAATTGGAATTTTTGGAATGTTGGAACTATTTTATAAAAATCCTCAAAAACAGCCCAGTTATGAGCGTACAAGCTGAAACATGATAACTTGCGTTTGTGTGTACCTAAGTGTTGTATGAGTTAACCAATGTTTATGACAAGTTGGTTTGATCATTATTTTGTATGGTGATATTTTGCATGTATGATTTTGGTTTTGAATTGGTTGTTGCGTGTGCCGTACTGTGTGTTAGTTATGCTTAGGATTTTGTGTCAGTGTGTTCACACACTAACTTTAAATCGGTTGTCATGTTAGGACGCGATTAGCGGTTCCATCATTTGCTTCTTTTGTGTTATTCTAACCAAGCAATTTAAGGTGAGTTCACGGCCCCTATTTTATCCGGTTTTGAACAACAGGGAGAGAAACATGTATACGCTCTAAAACTCTATCTTTTACGTTATGCGAAATGAACGTCGTTAAACTATTCGGTAACTAAGTTAATGTTAATGTACGTTATGGTCACTAAGTAGCTATATCACAGAAGTCCTCAACCAACTCTCAGATCGTTAGTATTGGGTTAGATAGCGGGGAAATTATGGTAGTACTACTGGGCCCGACAAGCCCCACCCGAGCTAGTAGCGCTAGCCGACCGGGAATGGTCAACGGATGATTAATTTGGCCTAACTTTCACCATGGTCAGTGATAGACCTGGCAACACTGAGGCAACAACAGTCAGCTTCGATCGTGAACTATTATGTGACGTAACTTTAGGCTCGCTACCTACATGTTAACATTGAACTTAATTACGAACCAACATTATTATTCCAGGTTAGGAATAATGGAACTATATCGTTATCCCGGGTTAGGGATAACGGGGAAAACAAACTTTTAAACCGAACTTGTGAACTTATAAAAACATGTGAACTCACTCTTCTTTAATGTTGACACTTGTTTCTTTACATGTTTCTCAGGACGCTAGGAGCGCTAGATGCACTCACTTGCATTTGATCAAGACATTTTTATCGAGTCTTATTTACGAATAATGTTTGGGATTTTTGGTTTTGGCGTTTATGTTGGCGCCCGTTACTTTACTTTACTCTAATGCTTCCGCTAAACCTTGAAACTAATGCTTCCGCTAAACTTTGAAACTAAGATATTTTGAAAATGACTATGAATGGTTAAACAAATGTTTTTGGAAAACGTTTAAATAAATCATATAGAGTCGTTCGATATTACTAGTGTCTGAGATTCTGGTTTGATCACACGCCTCGCGATAAAACTCCACAAGTGGAAATTGAGGGTGTGACAGATATGATCCTTAGACACGAATTCACAAAAATATGTCTGTAAATATGTTTGTACATAGTTTATCTGCTTTACAGATTAAAACAAAAAAGATTTTCAGTGTGTTTTAGCATAAACTTGCAAAAATACAAAAAGATTTTGTTTCTACATTAGTTTCTAAAAGCCAATGTTGGAGAACGGATCTTCGAAGTCTGGTAAGGTGCTAAATGGTGGAAATCTAATTAACACCGGCTGGGAGCTAATCTGTAAAATCTGATAAGCCAAAATGATTAAAAAGTTCATTAAGTTGAAACTTGATTTTGAGAAAAACCAACAGTTTGTTCATAACGGGTCAAACCGAGGTCATTAACTTGGACTCGGCAGACAAATCAGTTAACCAAGGTCATTAGCTTGGACTTGGTCAACTGAGTGGATTGTTAAAACTAGTAACTTCTGAAAAGTTCAGGGTCTAAATTGAAAAAAATTTGAAAAATTTGAGATTGAAATCAATCAAGTTCGCCCGGACTTGTTATCAAGTTCGCCCGGACTTGTTATCAAGTTCGCCCGGACTTGTTATAAAGTTCGACCGAACTTGTCTAAGCTTCTAAGGTGTTATTAGAAGACAAGTTCGCCCGGACTTATGACTGATCTTTGATGATTGGATTTATAAGTTCGCCCGAACTTGTGAACTATAAATAGAAGACAAGTTAGACCGAAGTCCATTACTTGTCATCAGTATCACAGAGCGAACTTGAGGGCGATTTTGAGAGATCTTTGAAATTGGCACACTTAAGTCGAATTGCTGCCCAAATCTTTTGTGAATCTTAGTGATTGGCACACTAAGAGTCATGGCTATGGTTAGTGATTTGAATTAGGAGCGTGAATTGATGAGTTTTGAACGACATAAATCTGTGATGAACAAATGGACATGTTTTAGGCCTTTAAAGACAAATTAAACACTAAAACATGATAAACAAGCATAAATGAACATAATCATGTCATTAATTTGTTTCAAATTGATCAGGAATTGTTGTTGCAGGTTTTGGTAAAAGGGATGACAAGTTCGCCCGAACATGTCTATTGGTTCTTTGAACCAAGTTCGGCCGAACTTGTCCTCAGGTGTTAAAATGTTATAAAAGTCATAAGTTTGCCCGAACTTATCGTGAAGCCTGTAAAAAATGTGTTCCTGACAAGTTCGCCCGGACTTGTCTGAAAATTGAATCAATTGTTAAACCTTTACAAGTTCACCCGAACTTGTTTAGAAAATGATTAAAATTGTTAAACATGTTCGCCTGGACTTGATGGTTTGTAAAGAATTTATTTGTAATACAAGTCTGCCCGAACTTAAAGATGTGAAATGATTAAATGATCAATCATGTTCGCCCGAACTTGATAGGTAATTTGTGAAAATTATCAAACATTGCTAATTTTGTCTCGATCTTCGTGTTTGCAGAATATTCAGCTCCCGTTCAACAAGTTCCACAATACGTGCATTACACTAGACAAGGCTATTTGTCCATCACTCGAAGCATTAGATAGTATTCTCGCTTTTATGGAGCGGATTCCTATTCATAAGGCAATAACAGAAAAGACAGTGGTTTACAGGTCGCATGTTTATAGATTTTGGAATTCTGCGGCTATGAATGATGATGATACAGCGATTAAATCAGTAGTTCATGTTGGAGAAGAAGATAAGGAGATAACAATATCTGAAGCTGATATTCGAAAAGTTCATATTCAACGACGACAAGGATGATCCAATGATGCTTAGATGAACGGATCGTTAGAGGTTGTTTTTGCCGTATGGGCTACAAGGGGCACGTAAATGATTCTACCTTGAAGAAAGTGGGAGTTCCTAACCCCTACAAGTTTCTGAGGCATGCTATTATTTACGCCTTTAGTCATCGAAAGGCAGGTTTAGACGACGTACAAGATTACACGACTTGTATGGCCATGGCGCTTATTCTAAACAAGAGATTCAACTTTTCAAAGCTCGTTTTCACGCATATGAAGAACAATATGGGATCTAACAGACTTGTGATGTATCAGAGGTTTGTACAAATGCTGATCGATGACAAATTTAAGAAGATAGCGAAGGATTCAAGTGATATCGTGTATCTTAGTCATCTGGATGATACGACCGTTAAGAAGCTTATCACTTTTTAGAAACAAGCTTCAGCACCTATTGCAAAGCCTTTATTTGGTGCCATAGATTCTGAAAATTACATTGTGCCACCAGAGTATAAATGGAGAAAAGACGATAGCGGTGATGAGATTGAACGGAATGCTGAGTTAGAATGGTTATTGACGTTTAAAGAGAAACGCAGTGATTGGTTTCTAAAGAAGGTTGTTGTTCAAGACAAGAATAAAACATTGCAAAAGCCAAAGAAAGTCGAAACAATGCTAATAGACGAAGAGCAGCCTGTTAATGTTCAAACTGAGGCTGGTTCTAGTGCTGCTGTAAATATTGAAAGCCAAAGAGCAGAGAAAACTACGCAAGAAGATGATGTTATCTCTGCTACATCCGATAAGGACGGAGATAGTGATGATTCGTTAGAAAGGGCAACAAAAAAGCAATCGCAGAAATAGCTGCAGAGAAAACAAAGAAACAGATGCAGATTATGAACCGGAAATTGAAAAAGGTTCAGATGAGGAGAGACCAAAGAAGAAAGCCAAAAGAGTTAAGTCTTCAGCTAAAGCTACAACAACGAAGACTACAGGGTATCCTAGTACCAAAGGAAAGTTAAAGCCAAAAAGTCATCGCTATATTGGAAAGAAAAAAGGCACAGAAGTCACACAAGAACCTTCTGGTGCAAAAGATACAGGAGTTACACAAGAACCTCCTGCAGCTGAGAATATTCAAACATCTGCTGTTCAAGAAACTTTAGTACAGACAGGAGTCACACAAGAACCTCCTAAGTCTGAATTACTTGATATTCCTATTGTCACGTCACAAGATCCTCCAACAGCTTCTCAACCTGAAAGCTCTACACAAAAAGAAGTTCCAGTATCTACACCAAAGAGTACTCCTAAGTCTACACTAAAGATTACTCCAAAGTTGAAGTTATTTGGAAATATTCCTAATGAGCTAGTTGATCTTCAAGATTTAAATGATTTTTTTCCAGAATCAGATGTCGATGAACTTGAAAAGAGAGTTAAAATTCTAGAAGATAAAGTTGCGAAGAATGAAACAGAAAAAGCTGCTTTGGAAAGTTTGGTAAAACAAAGTGAGGTTGAAAAGGAGATTTTGAATGATAAAGTTAAATTTCTAGAAGGTGATCGAGGATACTTAACGGACTTAATTGAAAGCTTGCAAGACGCGAATGAACGTTTGTAGAAAGAGATAGCAGAACTACGATCTGCGAAAGCTTCAGAGTCTAGTGTTATTCCAGAAACAGAAACTGAACAGAAAGACGATGAAGAAGCTGAGGATAAAAATGAAGATGATGAACCGGTTGATGATACGAAAGACGACTCTGACAATGATGATGGTGATAATGACGATCAGGGTGGAGTTGGTATGAAGGTTGTTGATGCTAAAGTATCAAATGAGTTTGATTTTTCTTCGTTGATGAATTATGAAACAAACATAATGGAAGAACAAAACTCAGGGGGAGCAGACCGGGGGGCAAAAGGATGTTGATATGACAGATGCTATTACTACAAATCCTGTTGCTGCTATTCCAACAAAACCGATGATTCTAATACTTGAGCATAATGTTGAAGAAGGTGAATTCGTTCACAATTATTCAAAGGAAGATTTGGCAAAGCTGCTCAATGTTGATGCTGAATCATTCGACTTTGATTTTGAAGAAGATGTGGTAAATATAGATACGTTTGAGCCGAATGAGTATTATTACAAACGTAGATCTGAAGCTGATGATTATAACAAGGTGATCATTGAAGATTGGTCGTCAGATGATGAGAAAGATGAAGCTGAAAAGTATACTTGTTTGAATACAGATAATTTTCCAACTTTTGAAGAAATGTACGAGCAGCTTAACAAAGATTTGCTGAAAGATAAGATTGCAGAGTCTGTACGTGAAGGAAAAATCCATAAACCAATGACGAAAGAAGAGATTGCACAAGCAAAGAAGTCCTGGTTCAAAGAAATGCCAAGAGAACGTAAGTTTCAACGTCTATTATCATTCTTTACCAGAGACGCAGACGTTTCATTGGGAGATATACTTAGCTGGGGGTGGTTTAAAGAATTGAATGTTTACGCCATTAAATAAGAGGTTGGGGTTCAATATTTTCGACACTTGGCAGATTTGAAAACACTTCCATATTGGGATATAGAAGAGTTGGTGCAGACAAGAAATGTCACATATCATATGAAGTTTATTGATCAGTTGCTATGGAAGATGATTAACTTTGAAACGACGCAGCGTTTCAAGTACTAGAAACCATTCATTCCAAAGCGCCGTATCAAAACAGATAAGAAGACTGGTATAAAGGATATTACTTTGATTATGAAGCGTCCAAGAGCAATGAGAAACATGCCCCTGATGCCGATTGAACAAGATTTCTATTCTTTGTTTAAGTGGTGGCAAGTAGATCCTACAACATGTGAAGCAGTGATAGTACTGAGATTCGAAGATCATTTGGATATCACTCAAGAAAGGGTTGAAATGTTTGGGTTAGAAGTTTTGAGAGGGTTATGGAGAACGATTCGAATACTAGACCCGATGTGGCTAGTGAATTGCTCGAAGGAGGATATTAAATGTTTATTTTTCAGTAAGATATGCTATGAAGAGCGTGAGAAAGAACAAGCGATGCAGTATCAAAGAGTCGAAAATGTTTGCTACGTGCATGGTGTTAATTCTGGAAGAATGTGGGAATCCAGTTGGAGGGAACTATAACACAAAGAGTTTTTGAAAGAGGAGAAGCGTATTGAACGTATACATGATATGGGTAGGGAGGCGAGAATCAGACGTTTTCAATTTATGACTAAAGTGCCACTTACAGATCAAACGTCGGTTCCGTCGCAAGAACGAAGAAAGAAGCCAATCAAGAACTTCTTTGGACGCGTGAGACAGTGATAGAGCTTTGAAGACTAATCAAGACGAAGATGATATCCAATGGGGAGTCTGTTAGTACATAATGTCTATTTCTTAGTCTTGGATCTAGTCTGTTTAGTTTGGGCTAGAATACGTTAGATATAGTCGTATTTATGTAAGCAGTTGATCAAGTTCGCCTGGAATAGTTATGTTGGAACAAGTTCGGCCGAACTTGTTTAAGACAAGTTCGCCCGAACTTGTGTTCCCCCAAGCGAACTTGAACATCTATAAATAGGTGACTTGCGATTCTCATTTGTAACTTCTGCAACTTTGTCACTTGTACGACGAAGCTCTGCCCGATCTGGATTTGACATGTATTTGACATTTATGATCAATAAACAAACATTAAATGAGTAATCTTTGCATATTCGATTAACACGTCATTTAGTTTCCTCCTATACGAACGTTGGATACCAATTTAGGTTCCTATGCTAATCATGGAGCGATCCAACAACATGATGGTAGAAGCTTCCATTACTACCGAAAGAGCATGCATCATTTTACAAGCTGGAGAGTAATCTGAGGTCTCTCTAGCCATTCCCCAAAACTTATGAACTTTGGGGCAGATGACCACTTTCGAGCGGATGAGCACTCATCCTCTCCAAAGTGTCGTCCTCTCGAAAGGTGCCGTCCTCTCAAAAGTGTGATGTGTTCGTATCTCACTCTCAACTATACAATATTCAACACACGCTTTATCTAGCCTGTTCGTATTGTGACGGACACACACAATATGCACTAACAATACCGCCCTCTTGCGGGAATATAAGGGCCAAAACCTTTGTTTATTTACAAGAAGAAAAACAATATTTTCTTTAACTTGGGAGGTAAACTTGAATTATTTTTGGAAATATTGTGAACAAATTCTTAAACTTTTGTACTTACATTTCAAACAACATATCAGATGGCATCGTTGTTCATTTTATTCATATAGATTGTTTATACTATCGAATGCTATGAAAACCTTTCATGGTTATACGCTTGCGCTTCCGCTACGAGTAGGGTGTGACAGGCCGGACTCTCAAAATCCAAATTGGGGGCACTGGACTCTTAAAAAATACAATATTTTAAACTACAAAAAAATATGAAAATTTTAGTAAAACTATCACTGCAAGCGAAAAATCGTTGGGGGTCGGGCTACCCCTAGCCCCAATAAAGCATCGTATTTCGTCAACTTGTGTATATATATAAAATTATAAATGTGTGTACATGTATATATATTATTGTTAATTTATTATTATTTATCTTAAAGGTAAAAAACAAATTAAAAAATAAATGTATATATACAAATGTGTGTATATGTATAAGTATTATATTTATCATATTTTTTTATTTAAAGGTAAAAATGAAAACTAAAACAATAAAAGATTAAATGAGTAAATTGGCAAAATCGTCCATGATTTTTAGAAATTGTCAAAATTGTTCATGAGTTAACAATACATTTTAATTGAGTTAGTGATTTGGATGAAAATGGTAACAAAATTGAAACTTCATAGATCCAGATACAAAAAGTTTATTTTTTGACTGAAATAACAAAAGTGATCAAAACTTATGGACCATTTTAATATTTTACCAAAAAAACAATGTGGTTTTTAATCTTTGTGAGTGAAAGGTTAGATAATATTAATATTTAAAAAAATGATGTTCAAAACAAATAGAAAGAAAAATACTTAGTAAGTTAAATTTTAATACCTTTCTATCATCAAATTGGTGAAAATTCATCTAACCAATATGTCTTAACTTTGTCTCTAATCAATACACTAAAAGTAAAAACTTTGGTTCGACAATAACTTTCACTTTTGTCCAGTGAAGATGCATATCAAACTGAAAAAGTTATGAATGCCATGAAAGGAAAACAATCTCTAGGGCCCCGGTTTCTAAATCTGGAATGGTCATCAAACATGATTATTACCGAAGTACCCTTGAAAAGACCACATAGTCATCAGTCATGCGTGTCGATCATGTCATAAATAAAACTTTTTTTAAGGCTAGGATACAATAGAAGGTTTCTATCACTAGGAATCATATCAAGTAATGTTGTCTATCCATTTAGTAAGCAAATGTTAAGATTAAATAAATTAAATTGAATCAAAAATAGGAGGCGCGTGGGTTTTTATAGGGGCATTCTAGTCAACCCAAGTTAATAGTTTCTCTATCCTCCAATTCCCCCTCATTGTTTAAACGTTATGAACTCTTTCATACGACATTATTTTTTTTATAAAAATCGCACCAAAAAAACGGGCGTTTTTATATTTAAAACGAGTATGCTATTGCTATATTTCGAAAAAATAATTTTCGAAAACCCAGTTACGTAAAACGCAATGAAAAAAAAGCACAAAAAAGATAGTTAAAAAACGCAGCAAACCAAAACAGTGTACAATCAAACCAGCGATCTGTAAAATGCAAAAGCAAAAAAAAAACTAGCATCTGTAAAGCGACTGTAAAACACAAAAGCAAAAAAAAACAGCATCTGTAAAATGACTGTCACTGACAGTAAAAAAACCAGCAACATGCAGGCCTGGGTTTTCGGAACTGCATTCGTGTCCGCAGGACGTGCGGGTGCACACGAGTTCGACTAAATTCCGGTTCTAATTTGCACCCCCTGAGCACCCGCGCGTAGGACTTATTGTAAAACATGTCATAAAGTTATGTTAGTTATGCAAAGGTTTCACCTTATAAATAACCTTATACTTTGTCTCCACACCAATGTGGGACAAGTGCTTTACCATTGTGGACATGCATTCAAACAAACTTAATTTCCAACATTATTATCATATAGTTTCATTTCAAGTTCAACAAAACATCATAAAACAGAATGCTTTTTTATCTAAAAAACAACGAATTAAAACACAAAACAAAGTTTATTTCTAAAAAGCAATTGACTAAAAATATAAAAGAAAGTGTATTTTTTAAACGCAAGGGACTAAAATTACAAAAAAAATGTCTTTTGTAAAACGCAATGGATAAAAAACAGTTTTTTCATTATTTTGTAAAACGAAACGGACAAAAAACACCCAAAAAGTGTGTTTTTTCATTCTTTTGTAAAACGCAATGGAGAAAAACAGTTTTTTTCATTATTTTGTAAAACGCAATGGACAAAAAAACCAAAAAAGGGTGTTTTTTTATTATTTTGTAAAAAAAACCCCAATGGATAAAAAAACAGTTTTTTTCATTATTTTGTAAAACGCAATGGAAAAAAAACAACCAAAAAGTGTGTTTTTTCATTCTTTTGTAAAACACTATTTTAAATGAAAGTCTAAACTGAAAGATATTTTGCAATTTTTTTTGAGACATTTTGTCAAACACCTAGTGTGCAATTTTTTATTAATGATTTCTCAATAAAATTGGAACTAATGATGTCAAGAGAAAGAGTACAATCGGCGATATCTTCACTTTTAATTCAAAAATGTTTGAGAAATTTGAGAAGAGGAGTACCTGTTTTAACAGAAATCTCACGTTCCATCGCATTATGTTAAATTGAAAAAACGAGAAATTATAGAAACATAAAGTGGGTTTTCTTCAAAGAAATCAAATCGAAGAACACGTTGATTGAGTGTTCGAACCATTCATTGATAAAGAAAAATTGCATCGTGATGTAGTAATTCTAGAAAGAGAAAATGAATGAAATGTTGAAGATAGTGGGTTTTGAACATCTGGATTTTGAAGATACAGAGAAGGAAAATAGAAAGAATAGATAAAAGAAGATTGACTAAAATAACCTTCTCACTTGTATTTCTACTTTTATAGATGGACGGCTAAGATTACTTCCTATCATTCCTACCCAAAACATACTTCCTATTTGATCCTTTCCCTTTTTTTTAAATATATAATATGTTACATAAACTTATACTATTTTATGCTATCATATAGAATGTTTTGTATATTTAAGTAAAACCTTTTTCATGTTAAAACATTATCATTAGATTCTTAATATGAAAAGTTGCGGGTATGTGCGTCATATTAGAAAAAGTAATGTGCTCATCATAGATCGCTAAGAAAACGTGTTTTAGGATCTAAAAGGACATTATATCTAAGATAATATTTGTACATTTTTACGGATCTTAACTACATGCTAATTCTTTCTGGCATAGAAACACCCAAGCCTCATGACGTATAACAGAATACACAGAATATCTATCACAAGAATGAAACCCAAAGTTTAATTCAGTAAAAGATGATAAGAGATGCCAATTACAATGGATTCATATAACCCTGTAAACTAACAAAACATTCATGAGCTATTTGTGAATTTGTTAGACAAAAATTCGTTTATGTTCATTCATTTAATACATGAACAAATATTTATGTTCATTTATTTAAACAAATGAATATGAATACACATATTGTTTTTCGTTTATATTCGTGAACGTCCTTTAATATTCGTTTATGTTTGCTAAAATTTTAATAAATATATAAGTAGTTATATAAATATAAACATAAAAGAGGCTTTCTAATTTGAATTACATTTATAAATATAACTACTTAATAATTGGGCTTTTGGCAATAGAAATTGGCTTTTCAATGGAACATATTGTGATTAATCTCTAATTTATATAAAAAATCTACTTTATCTACTTTTGCGTTCGTATTTTGGTCAATTATGATATTCTTTTATATTTGTTAATTATGTTCATTTAAGTTTGTTTGGCTATGTTCGTGAATTGTTCCTTTAGATTTTGAACGAACTGAACATAAACAAACAACCATGAACATGCCATTTTTTAAGGAACGAACACGATAAAAATATATGTTTGGTTATATGTTCATCTTCGTATTTATATTTAGTTAAAGTGAAATGAATAAATACATACGTAATTCTGTTCACATTTATACGGTTTATTTACAAGCCTAGATACATACCTCCTGAATAGACACGAGAAGGAATAAGAAATCTACTTTCAAGATTCAGAAGATTAATAATCCTAACCGTTATTTCGAAATCAAAATTCACAAATATTAGAAGTACAAAATGAGAAAACATAAATACCTTGTATTATGTATTTATAATAAAATTTTATGTATTTATATTTATTTATTTTAAACTTTTGTATTCTCAAACTATAACAATAACATTCAGGGAAGCCTTTTCACTGTATCGAACGTCCTTTCGCTACAGTGATGCATGTGTCATCGCTTTATTCGTCCATCTTATCATATGTTTTAATTTTCTCTTTTTTTTAATTTTGTTTGATGCAAGGTAATCCCTCACACACACACGGAAACACGTAGTTAGAACTGTAAACGAACCGAACGTTTGGCGAACAGTTCATGAACCCTTTGGCGAAAAGTTTGTTTATGTTCGTTCGAATAGCTTAAAGAACGAACACGAACAAAAAAATTCGTTCGGTTAGCTTAGCGAACAAACATGTACAAATGTCTAGCTCGTTCGACTGCGTTCGTGAACGTTCGGTAATATGTTCGGTTACGTTCATTCATATTCGTTCGTTTACGTTTATTCGTGTTGCTTTGATTAAATTAAAAAAAATAAACAAATAATAGACATTTAAACTAAATATTAAAACTTGAAACCTTGTGTTCCTTTAAGTTCGTTTTTATTCGTCTGCGTTTGTTTGTGTTCGAGACTAGTGTTCATGAACTGATCGCGAATAACTGAATTTCCTTACCGAACGAACACGAACACAGACTTATGTTCAATATGTGTTCGTGAACAATTCGCGAACATGTTGATTTCCTTAACGAACGAACACGAACATGGCATTGTTCGTGTCCGTTCGGTTCGATTACAACCCTACATGTAGCTTTTCCTCTCTCACACATACTAAAGCACACGATAACCATGGTTGTTTCTTCGCCAGATGCTTTATTCAGTGCGGATCCGAGGGTTATAGAGATTTTGAGAGGTTGTGTGGATGTTTTTACTTTTGAGAGAGATGGAAGAGATAATACATGGATTATTAGTTTTGGTTTAGAATATGTCATAAGTCCAGAAATTAGATAAGGATTTTTTTTAATAGTAAATTTTGATCACTGACGGATTATTGGAGTATTATCGTGCCACCAGCAGAACTACCCGATAATATCCATCTCATGTAGGCTATAATGCCCATACACCAATGTCAGAAGAAAACCCAACAAATAAATCTGAGGAAAAACCCCTTGTTAGAATCGAACCCAAAACCTAATGGTCTCAAAGTCTTATCTTATCTCTAAGATTCAATAAGCTATTTACGTTTTAACAGACATATATAGTGTGAGGTTCATCGTAAAATATTAGAGAAGTGGAGAACAGTGTATTTAACATGTTAAATTATATCTTAAAAACTCAATTTAAAATACCAAAAATTATGCTTTCCAAAAGTTTTTTCGAAGCTTTTACATATAAAAATGTGTAGAAGCTATTGCAATAAAAAATCATTTTGTAAAAAAACGTTTTTTAACCTTTTTAAGTGTTTTTAAACATTTTTTTTACATTTTTATTTTTTATTTTTCATTATTAAATATGGTTCTACATGTATTTATAAGGAATAACGTTGAATTGTTTAGTCATCTTGTCAGATTTAGTCAACCTAGATTACCATTACGAGTGCCCTAATTACCGAATTCTTTCTCTGATTCTTGTTTTGCCTGTTTTGACTCATCTTGTTAGATTTTACAAGGCACTTATCAAACCCTAATTGGTAATCTACATCGTTCTTCTATTGCAATTCTGCTTTAGTCCCTTTATTTATTATAGATATCACGATACCGTTTTGCCTAATATGCAGAAACTCAGCTTTGTATGCTACAACTAGTTCAAGTCTCGAAGTAATTTTGCAAAAGTTGTTTGGTATGTTGATTCAGGGTGCTACACACATACCATACCAACTAGTGATCAGGTGAAAAGACTGCCTTTGTGTTTCGGCAATGCCTGAGTAACCTTTGGCAACAATAACATTCTTTCAATATCCGATGAGATTCATAGGTTTCCAATAATCTGACAAAGAATCTTTTGTTGATTACTAAACTCACACCTGACAACGATGTAGATGTTTTATTTTCTCAGACATTCTTTTTATATTCATGATAGAGTAATGATGAGGTGTTTTACGGTGTGGTTAATCTAATACTTTTGGAACACAGTTGTCTCATTTTAAATTTGTAAGATATGATTTTGACTTACACTAAACACATATAATAGGCGTGTGTACCTGTCGTTTGTAGTAAAGTTTATGTAAGCACCAAGTATCGAACCTAAAAGATATGACTCTTACTACTCAACCTTTTTATGTTACCAACTAGTTAATTAGTTATCTTTTGCTTGTTTTGTTTAGTATACTAAATATAAAACATAAGATATTGCCTCAGATTTGGAATCCACTTAGGATAATTATAGTTAATTTATTGGCATTATGGGGTGGTGAACTTACTTAAAAAGACCTGGTTCCTAGTTAAGATTACCAATGGGATTTATTAAATATACAAATTATCTTTTTGAAGTTAAAACGAAAGGGCGTCGATTAAGGTCACCTCATTCCTTAACCTAGAGGAAAGCCTGTTTATCACCACCAACACAACTTCCTAACTACCCTTCAACTGTAGTTCCGGTCATAATTTCGGTAGCTTGTGTGCTACTTGGCTGCTTCCTCGGCTGTGAAGCATTGGGATACTTGTCAGGATCAAGATCATCTTGAATCTTCTTTAGCTCATTGAGTTTGCATTGGGTTTATACTTGCCTATTTGGATCACTCTTCCCCTGAGCAGCAAAGAGCTCAATAAGCTTAGTAGCTAATTATTGAATTTGTTCATTTGCAATAACTAGTTGTTTATGTCTCTTAGTAGTAGCAGCATCACGACGGATAAGGATAGACAACAGTTGGGCTTGACGATTTAAGGTAGTAGATAAACCAATGAATGTTTCTTATGAGCTTCATTTTTCTTTCATTGTTCATCGATTGTATTTTGCTGAGCCTTTATCATATCTAGATTTGCACGAATAGCCTTGGTCTGATCAGCTAAGAACTTATGAACTTTAGCGTATTTATTGTGGACATAAGCTGGAAAGTTTCGCCATTCATCAACACCACCTGACACAGCAGTTGCATGAGGTCTTAGTAAAATCACCCTAGGTCCTGGACCTTCAGGTATAGGAGTAGCATCTTTTGGACCGGTAGAGACAGGACGCACACCAAACGGTTTTTGACCAATCGGTTTCTTCAATCTAGGACCCGATGGTCTTTGATCTCTGGGATGCCAAAGCATTGAGGAGAGCTTGGCATCATTCCAACAAACACTTGTGGACTAGATGACATACTAATCCCAACACTTGACAAACTAGCAAATAAATTTTAAGAACACAGTAACGGAGGAAACGACGTGTATAATTGTGCAGTGGGAATAACAGATGAAATCACAGGAAAAGCATCACTTACAACAGGGTTGTTCCTGGCTAACAGAACTTGAGATAGAAATTGATTCCACCGAACTTCGAACTAGTATATTAGTAGTGACAGATGCACCAAATGATCCCATAGTGATAGTAGTAACTTCAACATTCGTAGAAGCTATATCAGGGACAGTTTCTACACTTGAAGTTCTCGGAGTAACAGAAGCACTGGAACCTTCACCCATTCGTCGACATTTATAAGTTTTGAATCGCTTAACTTAACTTGAAGGTCTTTAAATTAGGCATTCCATTCATTCAAATGCATCACCCACTCAGAAGAGGGACTGAGTGATTCAACTTTGCTTTGAAACAGACTAAGTTTCATTTCACCTTCTTCGGATAACCTACCAATCAAATCTTTCCTTACCAATTTTTGATATTCTTTTTCACTTAACATTGTTGGATCATCATCATCAATTTTCCCTTTTCCCTTTGATGAACTTGAAATAGGAGATGCAGTCTCTAAAGAGGCATCAATATCTTCGAGAAGTGTATCTAAATTCCTACGCAAGTTTACCTTATCACTTTCAGTTTCAATATTCTCTATATGTTCACGTTCGATTGATTACTCTACTCGGGCGTCTTCCTCATGAACAACTTCCATTTCAACATCTTCTTTAGGTTGTTGAACAATCGGTTCTTGAACTGGTTCTTCAATGACAGGTTTAACAACGACAGGTTCTTCCATGACAAGTTCACCCATAACAGGTTCACTAGTGACAACCGAGGTTGTTGAAGATCAACAGGAAGTTGAGCAGCGGCCAGTTGTTGATCATGAGCTGAAGCATCTTCATCTTCTACAACTTCAAATAATTGGTCAACTTCTTTCATGATTTGAATCCAAGTTAGAATAGTTGCTGGATCATAATTTTGCTCCTACATAATAGCACCAAGAAAAGGTCTATAAACTTGAAGAATATTTGCAAGAACGGACAGTGCAACTATACGACAATCTTCAAAGATACGTCGAGACATCAGATCTTGTAGATAAGGTGCCAAACCATCATGAAAAGGTAGATTTGGAAATAAGTCCTTGAAAATCAAAATGTTAGGAATCTTGGATACAAACTCATCAACTAAAAATTTCCTGCTTGATATCCTAGCTGAGTTAGTATTGCTCGCAGGATCATCCTTGAGTTGTTGTACGGTTGGTCGACGATTAATCTGATCATTGCTGAGATTAGATGATGACCTATACCATCCATTCCAGACTTTCGCGAAGCAAAGAACTACATTAAAACGTGATAAAAGAACCTCCATTGACCTAACAGTAAGCTTTTGTAGATATGTTTATCCAGAAAAGCACTAACATAGCCGAATTCTTGTACGAGACACTTGCGGATAAAGGTTACATACGAGGTCTCCCTCTGATCCGGTGCACCCAGCTGAAGAGCGGTCTGAATGACATTTCCAGTGATGACGATCTGATGGCCATTTATGGTAGCTTCAATAGTATCATTCACCTCATGACCAATATTCCAAAAATCTTCTAAGTAAGAAACAACTAGCCGAACTTTTGTTAAAATGACGTAGAATATTCTGGACCTTCGCAAAAATCAAATGATCTGCTGATAGTCGTTGCTTCTTCATATAGTTTCATCCAACAAAGCAACCTGATTATGTTTCGGGTAGAATTTACGGACGGGAGCAGGAGCAGCCACATCTGTTGAACAAAACACTTAAGTAAATCAACATCTTACATTATAGTAGAACAAATAGTTTTTCCAAGACTTAATAGTTGGAACACTTAGTAAAAATTGCTAACTCGTGGAAGTCCGGAACTACTATAAAGTTGATGTAAATTCGGAAATAGTATAAAACCATTCTTCTCCGGAAGATACACATTAATTCGGAACAAATAACTCTTCTCGGGATTATCAAATTAAATCCGGAATGGAGTTGTTACTCCCACCATACTTATCCAGAATATTCCAAACAAACATAATCCGGACAAATTCATCCCAAGTTACAATGAACATGATTAAAAGTAATCAGTAATTTGGAAGAAAATGTTAAACGCAGAATGATATTTGGTAGGGAGATAAAAAGAAAAATAAGATTTAAATGAAAAGGGTTATAGTCCGAATGCCTCAATCATTTACTTACTTGGATTAATCGGTAAGGACCGGGAATGCATTGTCTTGTCAAGTTCTAGATTTGTAAGAACCATATGGGCTATCACACAAGAAATGAAAAGTGAGCATTTAATAAAGATATGGTATTGTATGCTCGGTAAAGGCTCAAAACTCACTATTTGTGGCAAAAAAGGGGTTAAAAAGTGTGAAAATGCATATACAATCAAATTTTAAAGGATTATACTGCCTTTTATAAATTTTTCTTATATGATTCTTTTTATCATGGTGATATCGGTTGTAAATTCGTAAAAACAATATTTTTAGAACTTTCGTTTTCCAACTTAAACCAAGACAAGATAAAGAAAAAAAGTTGAAAACGATTCGGGGTGTTTAGCGGTTCCAAATTGATTTTTGTGTAAGGCTTGTTTAGGACAAAAGGTTCAAGGTCCCCCCCCCCCCCCACACACACTTAAATTGCACATTCTCCTTAATGTGTCCAAAAATGGATAGAAAATGATGACCCATGTAAAGGTGAGTTAAAAACAATATTTTCTAGAAACTGGGGAGTGGACACGGGGCGTGTTAGGTAAGGCACGACCCCTAGCACGCCCTGTGTCAGGTTGCCAGTGTTTCTGAATTCCATAAAAACTTACTGATATGCGGCACGGCTCGTGCCTAAAAGGCACGAC
Organism: Scalesia atractyloides; assembly: GCA_947069175.1. Lineage (NCBI taxonomy): Eukaryota > Viridiplantae > Streptophyta > Magnoliopsida > Asterales > Asteraceae > Scalesia > Scalesia atractyloides. The sequence continues at coordinate 24,408,635 of CAMTDV010000030.1, read as the reverse complement.
CCTGTGTGAGAGGTCTAGTGGCGAAATTTTTGCAGCTGTTAGGAGACACGAGGGTGTGCTTACTACACACGGCCCCGTGCTGAATATATTGAAATGAAGATTTTGAGGCAAATGACCTTCTACTTCATTTATTGGGTTCTTTGTTCAAGATCCTTTGGCTGGTCTCAATCCCCTTTTGAGTGCGTTTATTCCTACAAAGAGAAAACTTAAAAGAAAAGCATTAACTAAGAACAAAACTAAATCTTAAACATGATTTTTCTTTCAAAAGGAAGCCATACTTTTGAAAATGGAACAAGTGTGTGTAAGTGTACTACTTTATTTTTTTCATAGTCTATGGAATGCCTCCATGGTGCGCCATGTTTATAAGGATCCTTGGCTAGACCCAAGGTCGGTCAAATGTTACACAAGCGGGATGACTCGCATCCCAAGATGCACTAGCTGAGAGCATAGTCCAAGCTCGAGTCTATTGCCTTGATGTAGTTGACCAGATCATTCTCAAAGCGTTGTCCCACTTCGAATTTCACTTCCCTATCACCAACCCTCAATGTTAGCTTTCCATCACTCATATCCACCATGGCTCGTGCAGTCACAAGGAACGGTCTTCCTAGTATGAGTGGGATTTCGGTGTCTTCTTCCATGTCAAGGATTACAAAGTCGGTCGGAAAGACAAATTCTCCGACTTTAATCAAAAGATTCTCTATAACACCTTGAGGGTACTTAACCGACCTATCCGTAAGTTAGATGCTCATCCGTGTAGGATGCAGCTTCCCTAGTCCGAGTCGTTTGAACATGGAGGCAAGCATTATGTTAATGCTAGCTCCTAGGTCAGCAAGTGCATTACTTATTGGTGATCCCCCAATGGAGCAAGGAATTATGAAGCTTGTGGAATCAATCTTCTTTTGGGGGAGTTTGTTGAGGAGTACCGCCGAGCATTCTTCACTTAGGTTAACTTGCTGAATTGATTCTGTAAGCGCATGTACTTATAGGTTTATGTCTGTCTTGTATTTAATAGTTTTGGTCTTGTTTAGTGGTATATGGGTTGGGCCGATGCTATGTATATGTGAATAGGTTTGGGCTTGGCCCAGTTGTATTAGGTTATCCTATGTGTTATAAATAGGATGCACCTAAGTCTTGTTTTGGGTGGTTCATCTTGCAAGCTTGTGTAATCATGTACCAGACAACTCTTAGAAGTTGTGTGCACTTTTGGTTAAATATAATCAACGTGTTCTTCATTCTTCTACATCTTTCTTGTTATTCCACGACTTGTTTAGGTGTTTGTGATATCTGGTCGTGGTTTCTATACTTACAATTGGTATCAGAGCCTAAGAAGTCTTTCAAAGGCTCGGTTTTTCATCGGATATTGCTTGAAGAACGAAGGCTATTGGACTATTTGCTGATTCGAAGAAGAAACATATAAGAGGTTGATTTTTATTCATCGATTTCATATATTTTTGATCGACTGATCTTTCTGTTTTTCTTTATGTGTGTTAGCAGGTTATTTGTTTGAAAATTTTTGGCAGACAATTTAGAACACTGAAAATTTAAAGAACAGTTCATACAAGTTCTTACTCGATTGCATCAAAATTACTATTGTTTGGTCTATTTTGGAAGATTTCTAAAGTGTTTGCAGGTTATTCGGGATTATTGGTGGAAAGAGATCAGTTGAGAATTTGATTTTGATCTCCTAAAATCTCGAAAATTTGTTACATCAAACTGATTTTGGTTTCCAAAATTAATTTGGAAGTGTATAGGACAATTAAATTCATTTTGTGACATCAAGTGTACGGGTTAACTGTGCGGACATCTGTGTGGCTTGATCAATTGGTGGACTATTTGTTGATGTACGAGCCTAGTTACAAAGTGTGCGGCCCAACTTATATCAGTGTGAGGTGGCTAAAACTCTCGTGTGCGGTGACTCAGTTTATAAACTACTATGTGTTTGAAGCCCAATAGAGTGTGCGGCACAACAAGCTGGTGTGCGACCCAATTCTAAGCAGTGTGCAGCCCAATAAGGAGTGTGCGACTAAAATATAGTGTGCTGACTATTATTTTGTACTGTGCAGTTTAGAAGTACCTTTTGGACTGTGCGGCCTTGTATTTAAACCCTTGGAATGTGCGGGTTCATACTTTGAACTGTGAAATCAATTTGGACATACCATTTGGACTGTGCTGGTTCGTAACCAATCAGTGTGCGACGTTAATTTAAACTATTAGAACTTTAAATAAATTTGAAAATTTTTGAAGTATTAAACTAAGTATATTTTTCAATCATTACTTACAGTTTGATTTTTCAGCTATGGAACTCACTAACCAGATCCTGTTAAGTTACAAAGCAGCAATAAACCAGGATCTTGATAACGTCATACGAACCAACAACAGAATTCCCAGGCTGCTATTGGGGGGATCATTTTCAGAATGGAAGTTCAAGTTTATTCAGTACATGAGGATTAAGGATCCTAAGGCTTGGAGGTCAATTTGCAATGGACCAACTATGATCACTTACATGATAGATGAGGAAAAATGAACTACCGTCGTCAAACCTACATCAGAATACAGTGAAGAGGATCATGAAAAGGTTGATATTGATGCTACTGCTACACTCTGCATTGGCGCCTGAAATTGACATTTGGGTCAGGGAATCTACCTTTGCTCAAGAACCGTGGAATGCTTTTCTAGCAATGTATGAAGGGAACTAGGAGATGAAAGAAAGCAAGAGGGAAATGTTGTGCAAAGATTTAACATGTTCAATCACTTTCTAGGAGAAAACCTTTAAAATCAAATTCAAAGGTTCATTTTCCTGATTAGTGAGATGAGAACACATGATATGGCACTACAGAACTCAGTTGTCAACAAAAAGTTGATGAATGCTCTTCCAAGGAACTAGGACACACATGTTACACTGATTAAGAGGACCAAGGATCTGACTCGTATGAGTCTTTTAGAATTGTTTTGTCTGCTCAAGTCGTATGGTGTGGACGAGAAGCAAAGATTGTACAATCATACCTCGAGCTACAACAATGCTGGAGTTTCAACTAATACATCCTTGGTTTCACAACAAGGGGCTGGGTCATTTCAAATGTTTCCTTCCAGTGTTTCCAACCTCACCAACTCTCCCAACTACTCAAATCCTTCAGCTTCAATCCTGTTTCCTACCAATGCTTTCACCTACCCTGGTTACTCGGGTTACATGCCTACTACCCCTATTCATCAAGTGAATCTGGTACAAGCTGCACCAACTCATGTCACATCCAGTACTGCATCAAACCTCACACCTTTCTTCACGGTTTCTAAGGAATTTAAGACAATATGGCATTCATGGCAGGGGTTATGAATTGTTATAATGCTTTCGTTGCTGGCAAGCTGACTGCAAATCACATCGGGGAAGATGAGCTACATGAAGTCCATCCTTATGTTATTGAAGAAATGGACCAATAGCAAATGGCCATGGCCATGTTTCATTCCAAGAATTTCATCAAGAGAACCGGCAGAAACAGCTGGGCAGCGGCAAACAAAGAACTTGGATGGAACAAATCTAAGCTCAGATGTTTCAACTACCTCGAACCAGGGCATTTTGCTCGTGAATGCCGACAACCAAGAAGAGAGAGATTAGACTCAAATGTAACCGTCACTGTTAGCTCAGCATCAAGACCGACACCTAATGTTGTCTCTGCCTCAAATGCGACCGTCTCTCGCCCATCTAACAATTCTACTTCAAATACATCTCCCAGAAACCAAAACACCTCTGTTGCAAACCTAAGCAATGCGTTGGTGGCTCAGGAAAGAGGAGGATTTGATTGGTCAAATCAGGTGCCTGACACCTAAAGTTCACTGAGGATAACGTGTTTCATGCACTCATGGCTCAGATGAACGATTTTACTCCCTCTGTTGCTGAGGTATGTGTAGATAATATTTGTTGTACAAATTATTGTAAGGATAAAGTTAGTGGTTACAAAGAGCAGGCTGACTCACTAATTATGCAATTACAATGATCCAAATGTGATTTAAATCAGATTAAAAAGAAAATTAATGGATATAAGGATATGGTGGAGGAGAAAAAGCGTGATATCCAACAGTTGCAAAATGATTTGAGCCAAGAAAAATGTAGGCATCTCCACTTCAAAGAATTGCCAGAGAAGTTAACTGTTGAACTTGATAATCCAAAATCAACCTTTAAAAATGCATAATTCAGTTTTAAAAACTTTGATGTATCAAGTGAAAAGGTTTAGAAAATGATAAACCAACAGTTAAAAAGGAAGTTAGGAATAAAGGATTGGGATTTGTATGCATTCATCCACCATACAATCACAATTATACCTATATTCCTATGACTGAGGAGGAGATAGCCAACATGCCTGACATGGAATATGGGCAACCGAGTAATATGAAGGTTGAACTAGGCAAGCCCAAGAAAGTCAAATCACCAAGGCCCGATAAAACTGAAATTTAGTTAAAAAAAACAAGCCTTAAATAAAACATTTATAAAACCTGCTGATGCTTCAAAACACACTGAGACTCTAAGTTTTGAGAAAAAATTGCCAATGCCAATAGTGAGCCAACAATTTCTTAAAAACCATCTAAACTGCAAAATCAAAAGGAAGAGTCTCAGATCAAATCAACATGCTTTGAGTTTGCCATGATGAATGGTTTGGCTGAATTCATCAAGGAGTGTGAGTCTAGTAAACAAACTAAATCAACTACTTCGTTTGATTCTTCATGTGACTCCTCAAGAACAACTAATTGTGAAAATTCAAAATTAGTTGAATCTGCCGGGTCTAATGATGAATCGTCTAAAGAATTTGAATCAGGACAAGCGAAGGTAGAATTATAATCCATAATAGAAGCTCCTGTTGAATATAGTGATGAACTATCAACATAAGCCTCTGTTCACCCATGGAATATCATTTATTCAACGGCTAGGGAAACGGTGTCAATCGAAACCGAGAGCATTGCTCTTGCTTCAACTGACATTGTCTATGAAAGAATGAACATTACTAACCCGGTTACTTCACATGCAGAAGAAGTGATTGTTGAAGATTGGGTAGATGATGATGAGGATGATGGTGTTGAATTGCTTGATTTAAAAATAAAACTCGGAAAACAATCGTTTAGTTTCTGAAAAGCCAAACAATATTTCAATTTCTCATGATGCTTTGAATTATGTGGGCTCTGTTTTTAAGAGCGATGGATGTTTGAATACTTGCTTTGATTCAGTTTCTAATTGCTTAAATTCAGTTGTTTTGCCAAATAAATTTGATGTGTCTAAGAATCTGTTGGTAAAACAAACTAACCAGGGTTGAGAAAAAAGGTATATTCCACCTAAAAACTGGTTGACAAATGTGTGTGATGATCTTCTAGATACTAAGATTTCAAAAACACAAGAGTTAAATAAGCAATGTAGAAATCAAAGTAAGTTCGTTTCGTCAAGACCTTAGGATCCACACAGGCTAGTTCTGATAAGGCTGATAGATCTCCAACTAAGCTTCACGTGAATCGTCAAATATGCTACACATGTGGCATTGCTGGTCACATTGTAAGAAATTGTCAACATTGTCCTAAAAATCTCACTAACATTGTCCTAAAAAGGGAATAACAAACAAACTAAACAAGGGAAGATTGAAAAATCTAAACCTGCTAAGAGTTTGGATTCCAAGGTGAAGCCTTCTGATAAAGATTGGAACAAGGCTAAGCAATTGAACCATAAAAATCATTTGAAGTTATCAAATTCAATATCGCAAAATATAAAAGCTTTGAAAACTAACAACCTAATTTGGAGACCTAAAAGCTTTGTTCAAACCGTTTCTTCAAAACTGTCGTGTTATGAAAAATGGACCCATCCATTTTGAAAACAATATGGTCTGGATGCAAGTCACTTATGTGAATGAGAGGGGTTTTCCCACCGCCACTATTGCATGGGTACCCAAATCTAACTGATCTCGCATAATGTGCAGAAACGGCTATGGAGGGTTATCATTAGACTTTGGGTCGTTGATAGTGGTTGTTCCAGACATATGACTGGCGATTTATCCCAATTAAGTGATCTTGAAGAATTCAACGGTGGATTTGTTGCTTTTGCGGGAGGGGAGAAAGAAAATATCACCCAAGGAGGCACTGTAAGGAATGGTGATATCTGTTTCAAGGAAGTAAACTACGTTCCTAATTTGAAGCATAGCCTGCTAAGTGTCTCTCAAATTTGTGACAACGGCTACTCCACTCATTTCACCGACAAACAATGTCTCAATTTAAAACCATGAATCGTTATTCCTGAGGATTGGATTTTACCTAAAAGAAAAGGAAACACTTATGTAATTGACATGAACAAACCACCTACTAAAAGCATTACCTGTTTGTTTTGAAAAATCTCTGAACATAATGCTATGTTGTGGCACCATCGTTTGGGACATTCAAATGCCAAAAACCTGAACCGTCTTGCTAAATTGGGGTTGGTAAGGGGTCTACCGATAAAAGACTTCATTACTTTTGAAAAATGTGTCTCTTGTGATCAGGGTAAACAACATCGAAAACATCACTTTCCCAAGTCTGTAAACACAATTAACAGTGTGATGCAGCTCCATCACATGGATCTCTTTGGTCCTATGAACGTGCTCAGCATCTTAGGAAAGTCTTACTGCTTGGTGATTACTAATGATTACTCACGTTTTACTTGGGTTTTCTTCTTAGCTAACAAAAGTGAGACTGCAGAGCTCGTTAAATGGTTTATCATCTTTATGGAGAATCAGACACAAGAAGGTGAAAGAATTCGAAGTGACAATGGCACCGAGTTCAAGAATGCAGAGTTAAATTTTTTTGTGCTCAAAGGGAAATAGCTAGACATATAGTGCTGCTAGAACTCCACAACAAAATGGGGTAGCAGAAAGAAGAATTTAACCCTAATTGAAGCTGCTCGCACTATTCTACTGTTTGACTCTAAACTCCCAGTCTTTTTCAGGGACGAGTCAATAAATACAGCGTGCTATGTTCAAAACAAAGTTTGAATCAACAAAGCATGCATGAAGATGCCTCACGAAGTACTATTTGGCGAAAAACCCTCTGTTGGGTATTTTAGAGCTTTGGGGTGTCCATGTACCTTGTTGCACCTAGATGCAATTCCAAAGTTTGATGCTAGGGGAAATGAGTGCTTCTTTATTGGTTATGCTGGCAAAGCTGCACACGAGGCCAAGACAGCACATAGAGTGTACAACAAGAAGACAAGACAGATTGTTGAGTCCTTCGATGTACAATGGCTTGAGGAGAACCAGACAGGTGCTGGAAACGTGCCATTTACTCTGTATAATTATGCTCATCTGTTTAAATCTTTTGATATTCTTGATGACACATCTCCTATTATTTCTGCAGATCATGCTGGTCCGTCTGATGCTACTCCACTAGTTATGAACAATGCTGATGATGAGGGGGATGTTGTAGCTGAGGGGGATGCTGCAGTTGTGGGGGATAGCACAAATCTAGCTTCATCTTCAACAACGGCACCAGAAATACAAGTAGTTCTGGATCATACAGATTCTCTCAACGCAGAAGAGGAAGCTTTGAATTCGTCTGATGTTGAAGATTCATTGAACTATCAGAATGATCAGTCTTCTAATGTTCCAATTCCAGACGAGTATGTTATGGAAAAATCAGTAGAGGAGTCTGTATGGAACCCCTAGAACCTATTGAAATTTAGAATTTGACAAATCTGGCATGAACAGGAACAACTCCCGAATCTGCAGTCCCCACTAGTGTTCAGAGGAATGACCCTGTGGAGAATGTGATTGGACCCATTGGGGCTGGGGTATTGACCAGAAGTCAGACAGGAGTTATCAACACATTTTTATACTCGTGCTTCATCTCACAAATCGAGCCAAAAAACAACCTAAATGGCCCTTCGAGAACCAAGTTGGGTGGATGCCATGCACGATGAGCTAAACCAATTTAAGAAATTGAAAGTACGGAGATCAGATGGATGTGAAAACGGCGTTTTTGTATGGCAAAGTGAAAGAGGAAATATACGTTGAACAGCCACCCGGTTTTGTAAATCCGCGATATTCAGGATATGTCTACAGGCTTGACAAGGCACTGTATGGATTGTATCAAGCACCCCGTGCATGGTATGCTACTCTGACCGAACATCTGCTAGCAAATGGATACACTCGGGGAATCATTGATCGGACTCTGTTTATTCGTAAGGTAGGAGAAGACCAAATCCTAGTGCAAATCTACATGGACGACATCATCTCCGGGTCCACTAGTGAGGCACTGTGCAAAGAGTTTGAAGAAGTCATGAAGAAGCAATTCGAAATGAGTGGTTTGGGAGAAATGAATTTCTTTCTGGGTTTGCAAGTTCATCAAGACTCAACAAGTATTCTGATTCATCATGGAAAGTATGTTGACGATATTATTGCAAAATTCAAACTTCAAGATGCGAAGCCTGCAAACACTCCTACGGGTCGTTGATGTACTTGACTACCAGTAGACCGGATATTATGTTTGCTCGGTCTTAGTGTGCACGCTATCAGGCTACTCCTAAACTTTCTCACTTGAATGTTATTAAAAGAATCTTTCGATATCTTAAGGGCAAGCCTAGGCTTGGCCTTTTGTATCGAAGAGACTCTCCATTTGATTTATGTGCGTTCTCTGACAGTAATTTTGGAGGTGCAGGTAGAGATATGAAGTCCACATCTGCTAGATGCCAGTTCTTGGGAGATAGGCTCATTCATAGCAATGCAAAAAGCAGCAGAAAGTTTCACTTTGAACTGCGGAAGCTGAGTATGTAGCTGCTTCAGCTTGTTGCTCCCATGCGATATGGATCCAACACCAATTGGTGGACTACGGTTTGAAGTTCGCTCAAACTCCTATTTTTTGTGACAATGATGCAGCCATTCAAATAGTGAAAAATACCGTGTATTTTTCTAAAACTAAGCACATTGCCATCAAAATTCATGTTATTCTTCACTCATTCAACCAGGGGCTCATTTCAATGGAACAAATCCACACTGACGATAATGCCGCGGATTTGTGCACAAAACCGGTTGATCGAGCCCTTTTTACTACTCTTCTTGAGCTGCTAAAAATTGTCGAATTCGAGGACTGAGCATGGTCACACAAAATATTTTTCTTCGTTTGTATAAATTTGTTTCTTAAAATTGTTTTTCGTTTATTCTTTTCATTGTCAATTTTAAGCAAAAATTTAGGGGGATGTAGTCTCTAAAAAAATTAAAAATTTTAGAAAAATACAAAACATTAAAAAATAAAAAAAAATACAAAAATAGGCTTTGCTAAGCCTTTTGATCTAACACAGGAAATGAAATGAATTTTCACTATGTGGATTTAGGCTGACTCATGTAAGACCGATATTGAAATGGTCTGACTCTAGAGCGATGTGTTGGTATGCTTTATCTTGATGGCTGAAAACTTTGACTGGTTCTGTACAGAACATAAAATTACATTATGACCTCAGGAAAGAACTTCACTTGGAATTAGGACATTTCTACTTGAATGCTTGTGTGGTGTCATGATACACACAATTTTGTTCTACTTCTGAAATCTTTTCTAACAAACTAGTGAATCTCCTTTGTTTTGTGTGAGCAAAGACCTGGAGGTGCTAGGCAATGTCAGCTTCTGCTGCATCCAGATACATGTTGACCTAGATTTACATTGTCGTCATATAGATCAACTAAACCCAAAAGAGGCCCTCTAGTGCCCAAAATAAACCCAAAAAACCTATAGCAAATTGAAAATTCATTTGATTTGTATATTATATCCATTTCCCTACAGATGATCTATTCTTTTCTTTTCTCAACCAAGTCCCAGTCAAGGTTTCAGAATTTTAGAACAAGCTTGTGAAAATATGTGGTAGGGAAACTGCATGCATGATAAAGTGTACTGATTAGAATTCCAGGATTTGATTGTGTTTTGTTTGGGTGCTCGTACTAAAACAACTAAAATATGATATATCAGTTATGGACAGTCATATGGAAAAGGTCTAGGGAGATAAGTTTAAGTGGACAAAAATACTGGCAATCGCTCGGATCACCCAATGTAAATTAGTGTTGATAAGTGTAGTTTAGCCTGAAACATCGTGATTTAATCCGTGAGAAAAGTGCTTGCAAACAGATCTGTGTTTTGTGTTTAATAATTTAATCAGTATGTACATATTTAATGTTATAAAAAAATTGTGGCCGTGTTCAAGAATTGAGAAAGATCATATTTCTCTTCAAAATCAGTTTGCATAAAATCGAAGTTGTTTCTGGTCTCGGGATTCGAGATGGGCCCACCGCACATTAGGTGGGACCCACGAAACCTAAACAGAGTAATGATGGTCCACCGCACACTTGGTGGGCCCATTGGTTTGAAAAAGGGGTTTAGGGTATTAAATGGTTTTGGGATATGTTGGCTGCACTCTTTCTCTTTCTCTCATTGTTCATCATCTTCTTCCCATCTAATTCTTTTCTTTTTCAATTGTGATCATCATCAAGAACCTAAGTTTCACTTTTAAAGATGTCTACTTCTAAAAGGGAAATCTAAAGGTAGATATTTAATCTTATGAATACATTGTTAACAGGTGTTTAGGGTTTATCTGTGAAGATCATAGACTATCAAAGGAGTTGAAATTAGTAAAGATTAATGATATGGTGAACTGATTAGGAAAGAGTGTTAGGGTTGTCGTTGATTGCAGTTTGATCGGCTTGTGAAGGACACACCAGGAATTAGGAGTCGCACACTTACAGTAGGACCAAATACCCTCGCACACCCTGTGTATTGACTAATTTGCCCTTGAAGGTGTGCAGGGTAAAAGAGTGGTTTACTTGGACTGTTTTGCCCATCGTACACCTGGGAAAATGACTCACTACCCTTCGCACACTAGTTTATTACCAGTGTGTGGATCAGTGGTGTATGGTTGACCATGTTGACCGTTGAGACTGTATGGTTGACTTACTGACTGAAATAAGTGTGTGACTTGCATTATTATTACATATCTGCCCTTTAAAATTCTATTGAAAATTACAAGATTACCCTCGCACACTAGTGTTGGGACCGCACACTTGTGTGTGGGTCGCACACTAGTGTGTGATTGGGCCAGTTTAAGTACTTGAGCTGGTTTGATGTGTGTTGGACCTAGATCACCTTTAATCTAATTTTGAGAATTGTTTTTGATAAACAAATAAAATTTTGTTTTAACTTAAAATTATTTTTAAGGTTTGACCAAGTTTATGGTCAAAATCGGGAACTTCCGGTTTCGGTGTTTATAATTTTCGTCTAATTTATACCGTTCGGTGCAGATACGGGAAAGCAGGCAGCTGATAAGTCAGTACATGTTCCGAAGTTTGAAAAGAGTATGCTTGCTTCATGTTTTTTGGGCAAACCTCCGAAGGGATATGAAGTTTATATGTCCATGATGGTGGGACTGAATACATGTCGACTGGCTCACGCTTTACGAGAAAATCCCATTATACGTGAAGATTGGATTAGGGATTTCTGGAACAACGCCACTGCAAAGAAGACGGATATTGTTATTAGATCAATGATTCAGAAGAAAGAGATTCTCATCACAGAACAGACAATCAGAGAGGTTTTATTGTTCGGCGATGCTGCTGATGATCCCGTAGAATATAAAAAGGAAACTATTATACCGGTTCTCAAGAAGATGAGCTATGTAGGATTGTATCTGCCAACTGCAAAGAAACTATTGCATCGTTATTGGAGATTCTTAGCTCATGTTTATTCATTTTCATCAGTGGAATCAAGAGTACTATATACGTCCTAATTATTAGACAAACTTCTTGGGTGGTGTCTTTAGTTGAGGGATGAAAGTTTAACTATTCGAAGTGCGTGTTTGACGACATGATGGCTAATGTAAAGACTCTGAATAATAAATATTGGTTCAAGTTTCGGAGGTTCTTACAAATGATTCTTGAAGCTAAGTACCCTTAACTACAACCGACTATGAGAATTTATGATACAAAGATAATGAAACATATGGTTTTGTCATTGCTCAATCAGAAGAGACAAGATGTGCAAGTGATGTATCAAGACAAGAAATCGTTAAAGAAATTTGGTGATATTCTAGAGATTACAGAACCAACTGTTGCATCGGTCAATGTTTTTGTGGCCGATGAACATGATGTACAGATTATTGATGCTCCTCCAGGATCGAGTGAGCCGACTGAAAATGTTGATTTGACTGAAGTGAAGAGTGAGGAAGAAGGTACAGTGAATGTGTTTGAAGAGAATATTATTTTTGATGCGGAGATGGAAGAGAACGTGTTTGATGAAATGTTGATGAATGAGTTTAATGAGAAAATGGGTGAATTGGAGCAAAGAAGAATAAGGAAAGCCTCACAAGAGACATGCCAATTGAAGATCAACAATTGAGTGTGAATCCTTCTCACACTGAAACTGTTGAGTCAATATCTGGTCAACCCGAAAATGTAACTGAAGATCCCACGGCTGATCTTCATCCTAGGAAACGAAACAGAAGAGATCCTAGGATTAGCCCACAACAACTGATTTGACAAGCACAAACCCAGAACCATCTATGCCTGTAATTACTGAACCACCACCTGTCAGTGTCACTAGAACGCTTGTAAGTGATGCATTCATTGGATTCTATACCAATCTAAGGGCCATTGAATACATGCTGCCAGTAGTCCAGACAGTGAGGATTTGTTCATTGATGTTGATGTTGGAGCTTTGAGGAAAAGTGTTACTACTCTTGAAGAAGATAAGATCTTCAAAGACGTATAGATTGCAAGCTTATGGAAGAAATCACTCACAAAAAATCAGCAGATTCACGAGCTTGAGACAAATCTAGGATCCCTTACAACAGTAGTTATGGATCCCAAGCAGAAGCTAGAAGGAAAGTGTAACAACCTGCTATTTCATACTTTCTATATTTAGAAAGCTCGTCTTGTAATTCTATTTTTGGAAACTTTGTATTCATCTTTCCGTTGTAACCGCTATTCCGAGACTTAAATCATAATGAAACACGTGTTCTATTGTTATCATGTTAAACTCATTTATACTCTACATATGTGATACTTGATCCACAATATACGACAACAATGACAAAATTGCAAATACGTGACTTACATGTTTAATACGAAACTTATATGCAACATTTATACTTGATCTTATTCATTTTATATGTATGGAACCTTGGACACATGCAAATTATGCTCATAAACCTTTAATTATTCATAAAACTTCATCATATAACATTTAGTTATATTGCTAATCTTTAAAATAAAAAAATAAAGATAAATCATCCTGGCCGAACCCTTGCGGACGCAAGGGGTACCCCATACAGTCCGTAAGGGGCACTGGCGGGCAGCAGCTTCAAACTCAGCCGCGTTTTGCACGAATCCCCTCACCCTTTTCTCTTCCAATGGACATGAAACTCCATTAATACACCACCAAACTAACCCTAACTCACCTCTTATAAAACCCAAGTGCTTTCCAAGCATTTCCCATTTTGCAAAACATCAAAAACACTCTCTAATCCTCCTCTAATATGTTGTTCATCACGAATTCGAGCAGATTCATACCAAGTTACAAAAGTATGCATAACTCTCTCATTTTTGAACCTATTCACTTGATTCTTTTTCCCACTTCCTTGGATTAAACTTAGGAACATTTCCATTGGTTTTCCATGGAAAACCAGGCTTTGGAATGTCTTGAAAAAGGCTCCAAAGTGGACTGTTCGTTTCTGTTTTCATATAACTTGCTTAACCATTGTCAAACTTGATTTATCTCATCTCAAACCTATGTCCTAATGCTCATAATCAAATGAATGGTTAGTTGGGCTTAAAAACAAGGCTGAGACATGTTAAATCATAGGTTAAAACCTCACAAACATTCTATTTTAAACTAGGTTTATACCCACAAGTAGTGTTCAAGCTTAAACTTGATGAATGTGTGATATTTGGACTAGATTGGGCTATCTTTCATCAAAATCCACAATCTACTTGATGTTTTTCATTAGATTATGTAACGCCCAGCGTTTTCATACTTTCCATATTTAGAAAGCTCATGTTGTATTTCTATTTTTGGAAGTCTTTGTATCTTATAATCATTCTTCGTTGTAATCTTGGTAATTCCGAGACTTGAATCATAATGAAACGCGTTTTTTTTTCAAACATGTTATACTTATTCATATACTTTGGTACACTTGATACATTATACTTGAAAACAAGACCATACATGCAAATACATACCGAACATACTTCGTGCAAACTTTATACATGATGTTTATACTTAATTTTATTTGTATCATACATGCATGAACCTTAGAACATGCCTCCATATGCTTAAGAGCCCTAAATAATTTATAAAACACCTTTAAACATCATTGAGACATGTTACAGTTTGACAAAACAAAAAAAATATAAATTTTATTGCCCTGACCCCTTGCGGACCGCATGGGGAAACCCATACGGTCCGTATGGACCTCTGGCGGGCAAATTGGTTTTGACTCGCGAATTATGCACGAATCCACATATCTTCTTCTCCTACAATAGCCTTTAACCACCATTTAACACCTCCTAACCACCTCCAACCTTCCCCCTATAACTACAACCCATTCTCCAAGCTGTCTTCCACTTTTATCACCTTCTAATCTCTCCCAAATCACCATTAATCTGCTGGAATTTGAATTCTTGGACAGATTCATCATCTTCTACTAAAGTGAGCATAAGTTGCTCATTTCTTAACGAAAAAGCTTGATTCTTCTTTCTAATTGCTTGGATAATCCTTAGGTTTGAATCCACGGATTCTCGATGGAGAATCAAGAACTAGAAATACACCTAAAGGACTCCAAACTTTCTGTTTGTTTCAAAACTCTTTCAAAACTTATCACTTCTTCATCCAACTTTGTGTTCTTGAGCTCCTAATCAAAGTTATGATTAGTGAGACTAACCAAGGTTGTTTAACATGTAAATAGGATTGTTTTAACACTCTAAACTTTCTATTTTTGAAGAGCTTTAAGCTCACAAGTGTTGCCAAGTCAAGAACTTGAGGTTAGTATGACTACAAGGTTAGCTTGGGCTATCCTACACCTAAGTCCACACAACACTTGATGTTTTTCCCATTCATCCTAAGTAGTTTGCCAGTTGATGAAGGTGCGTGAAAAGGCGGTTCTAGACGGAAGTTAGTGGATAAACTAAACCGATTCGGTAGAATGTTATTAAGAATGGAGTAGAAGTAGAATGCAGCGGAAGTCTTCATTCATACCGAAAGAGTATACATCTTTATAAGTCCAGCTGCCGGAGTTCCTGGAGAGAATCCGGCAGCACCTCCCCGTAGGGATGCCAAAAACTTAAATGACAAATGAACACACACATATATATAGGAAGCCAAGTTCGCCCGGATGTGCTATAGTCAAGTTCTGGCGAACTTGTCCTTCACAGGACAAGTTCGGGCGAACTTGTCCTTCACAGGACAAGTTCGGGCGAACTTGACTAAAGGCACATCAAGTTCGAGTGAACTTGACCAATACAGGTCAAGTTCGGGCGAACTTGATCCCTTTTACACTGAAATCTCCGTATTTCGGTCGTGTGTTCGATTCTAACCGATACAATATTCAACACACGCTCTATCTAGCCTATTCGACAAGTGACGAACACCAGGTGCACTAACAGATTCCCCCTTGTTCGTTACTGTCGAATCTTGGTCTTCAAATTTGAGCCGTGTTTGAATATTCTGCAACTTCAATTAAGGTATCTGCCGATGTCATCGAAACGCGTCAACAAATTCCCCCTAAATTGATGATCCAGATTTGCATTATCAACATCTAATTCCCCCTGAAATCTCCAATTCAGATATTTGTTGCACAGTTTCCAACCTCCTCTGATTTGCTTGACTGACATATTATCTTGAATAGACACCAATTTGAAGCTCATCAATGCAGCTTCTCCATTTCAACTTTAACCACATCCGCGTTCAGTTTAGCGCATACCTCCCATGCACGATCTTCCGATCTTCAAAACTCAACCGGCAATTGATAGAAACTTCAAATTACCGCAATGGTAAACCTCAAATCAATGTTTACCCGCAATAATCTGAAATCCCGATTTCCGTAATCACTCCAGATCAGCAAATCGGTAATCTTTTTCAATCAGCAAATCTTCATCGGAACCAAATAATCTGGTAGCACTTCGACTCTGAGAAACATTCGTCCTCGATTAAAATCACATTCTTCTTCTTCAGTCACAATGTCAGATATATAGCTATCTCCGGTAGACCAGCGCCACTTAATCACCAAACATCATCATCCAACGGCGGTTAGTCCAAAGAGAAGAATGATTCATCTGCTTGAAGACTAAAAATAATGGCCACCAAAGGCTATCATCAGGTTTCCTTGGTAATTATGAAACCATCCGTCTTCGGAGCTAGTCATTAATTCCTAAGATCATCACTGAATGTTAAGAACGTCCTTAGTTCCTCACTGGTACTAATGACTGCTAATCCAACTAATTGTTCCTTCATCGGAGATCAGGACTCTAACCCTTAAGCATCAATCTGAATCATGATCTGAATAATATGAACTTCCTGTGATGCCAGAATCCCAAATGGATAATCTCTTTCGTCAGCAATTGGTACACTTCTTTGTCTGGAAGATCCGATCCCATAAATAATCTTCCTTAATCATGGTACCGCGTACAACCCAGGGCAACTGAAACTACAAAGCATCCTTTTGTCATGGCGGTTAGTCCAGTCAATAATTCATGTGCAAAACAGAGTTAAAGATAGGCAGTCGTGTGTGCTTCCAAACCATACGCGTGACTCAGGTGTCAATCCACAACCATGACCGCAGAATCTGATAAAAAACTCCTCCAAGACTCAGTTATGTAACCACCTACTTTCAAACTAGACATCAACTTGATCAATTTACAAATGAATCTCAAATCTCTGTATTTCCCGGTTAATCTACAGCCGGAAACCACCCGAATACTGTTGCAGTGTCACGAATTTCAAAAATACCGGAGTCTTCAAATATTGAAAATTTTTTATTCCCCCTCGTTTTTGCAAATTCTGACCATACTGAAATTTTCACTGAAATTCCCACTCAAATCCGGAATTTTCAGTATTAAACAAATGCGGAATTCACTTTAAGGCCCATCAGTGGTCTTCAACTCTAATGATCACCAAATTGCTTTGGTATCAATGACTACCAAGGCCTTCGACGGTGTCCCCGAATGGTCAGTATCGGATGTTAAAATTTCGAAAAAATTTCTATTACCAAATTTTTTCTGGACACCCGTCTCATCAAACCGAGCAATAATTTTTTTCTGCATCCTTACAAGTTCGGGCGTACTTGTATGACAAGTTCGGGCCACCAAGTTCGGGCGAACTTGCATGAAATAGACAAGTTCGGGCTAACTTATGCTTAATTTCAAAGAAAATCAGTCAAGTTTGGGCGAACTTGAGAGAAATCTTGAAAAACCTTGTCAAGTCGGGAAAACTTGAGAGAAATTTTGAAAAACCTTGTCAAGTCCGGGCAAACTTGACCTCCACAGGTCAAGTCGGCCGAACTTGGTCTCCCAAATCAGCCTTTTTCATATTTTTCGATCCAAAATCCTTATTTCTTCGAATTTCAAGATGATTCCACCATAGATCTGGTTGAAAATGGTTTTCTAACAATCCTATCCGTTCAATTTTAGATTTTGTCCGTGGATTGTATGTTTATTTGATGATTTACGTCTAAAACCCCTCCTAATGTCCATAAATGTCCAAATTCATGAGCGTAGGTGATAACCGTAGCTCTGATACCAATTGAAGGTCCGTGATTAGGCGGTTCTATATGGAAGTTAGTGGATAAACGTAAACCGATTCGGTAGAATGTTATTAAGAATGGAGTAGAAGTAGAATGCAGCAAAAGTCTTCATTCATAACGAAAGAGTATACATCTTTATAAGTCCAGCTGCCGGAGTTCCTGGAGAGAATCTGGCAGCACCTCCCCGTAGGGATGCCAAAAACTTAAATGAAAAATGAACACACACATATATATAGGGAGCCAAGTTCGCCCGAATGTTCTATAGTCAAGTTCTGGCGAACTTGACTAAAGGCACATCAAGTTCGAGCGAACTTGACCAATACAGGTCAGGTTCGAGCGAACGTGACAAATACAGGTCAGGTTCGAGCGAACTTGATCCCTTTTACACTGAAATCTCTGTATTTCAGTCGTGTGTTTGATTCTAACCTATACAATATTCAACACACGCTCTATCTAGCCTATTCGAAAAGTGATGAACACAAGGTGCACCAACAGTTGAAAATAACACAACCCCGTCTAGTCTTTGACGCGTGTCGACATCGGCTCACCAGGTAGTCGCATGCTTGGCTACTTAGTGTATAATAATGTATGTACTTCATTTCTTATTATTCTTGTACTTGTTCTTGACCCTCCTTGTTGTCTATGACAACTTGTGTAGTGGTGAATTATTATGAGGTTCCTAA
This sequence comes from Scalesia atractyloides, assembly GCA_947069175.1. Classification (NCBI taxonomy): domain Eukaryota; kingdom Viridiplantae; phylum Streptophyta; class Magnoliopsida; order Asterales; family Asteraceae; genus Scalesia; species Scalesia atractyloides. Next base: position 24,390,188 of record CAMTDV010000030.1, on the reverse strand, counting down.
ATGGATGGCTATGCCACCTACCTCCTACATGACGGCTATGATATCCATGAATGGACTTATTCATATAACTATACTAATCTATATAATACATACTTAAAAACGGAAACCTTGATAATGATACATAATCATGTGTCGAGTTAGTAATTTTAATCACAAAAGAGTATGGTTCCTCGTTTAGATTCTAATAGGTGTCACAACCTATGAAATCACATAAACCCTAATGGGTTCCCATAGTGTTAAAACGAGTGTTAGACCTTGTGAGTGTTTTCTTATACTTTACTTCGTATGCATCATTCCAAAAATCCCGAATCTTCCATAATCATCGAATACTCACACCTACGTTTTCCTCTTGTAGGATAACTCGGTGTTCATCCCGCAACTTAAACAACACTTCACGGATTACCAAGTCGGAACACTTGCAAAACCGTGAGTATACTCGAACCCTTTTTTACGTTTACCACTTTTGGGGTGTAACATGTTTACCTTATCATAACAACACTAAACTTATGCTTTATTACTTGCACGAACAATCCATTATACATGAACACTTTGATACGTATGTGATGCTTATACTAGGATCGAACGTATGAGATACCATAGTCATTAGCTTATTTGAGCCTCCATTTGATATGTATAGCGCTATAGGCGTAACGCATCATCCATGAACAAGTGGTCATGTTGAATTATTTATACTAGTTGCGTAAACAGAGGGTTGACTAGAAATATCGCATGCCTTGTATTTTCTCGTATGTAAACTTAGTTGCCATGTGGATTTGTTTTAAACTTATGCTCATACGTATGCTTATGCTCAAACTTTTATAATCGTCTTTGCTTTTGCATTGAACTCGTATTTTAAACATGTTACAGGTTGAGAAGGTTGACGCTATGAAAACGAATTAGTGATGACGCTAGATACACATTTAGACGTTTAGGTTTAATACTGTTGTATCAATTTTGTTATGTTGTTATTATTCATACTTGTTGTATTGTTTTATTTCCGAAACGATGTTGTACTTGACAGTTTTATGAAATGAAACCCGGTTTAAATAATTATTGTCGCAATTAGTATTATGAGCAATGAGCAATCTTTTTCGTCCCGCCTTGATGTTTCCGTCATAACTATAGGGAATTAGGTAGAATTGCCATAACTATAGGGAATTAGGTAGAATTGCCATGTTCGACCTAGTCTATAGTTTAAGTGTCCATTTTAGACCATTCTTATGTCATGCGTAAAACTTTATTCTTCCTCATTGCTTCTTTCTTACCTTTTGGTCTTAAAACTTACATAATGTCTTTCCTAAGACATTTACACAAATACACTTGAAGACACTTGTGATGCAAACGAGGCGATTTGCACCAAAATAGGTCCAATGATTTACAATTTTTAGTGAAATCCCTCATTCCGCTTATTCAATTTTTCATGAAGTTACACCATCAAGTTAGGAGTGACATCCGCACCTAGATGGAAAACTTCCATTTCATACTCTATTGGATCTTACAAACAAGTCAGAATATGCTCCTCGTTTAGTAAGAAGCAACCACACTTAGGGTATGATGTTGTCAAGTTAGGGTGAAACTCGCACCTTGTCAACTACTCTCGTTCCTCGAATTTCAATCTCACCAAAGTCTCGAATTATCGATCGACTAGGGACATGTAGTAAATGGAAGGGTAAAATTCCGTTAATCGCTTCTCAACGAGAGTATTTTACCTATTAGGCAAAAGCATGTTCCCTAACTCGAAAGATCTTACGAATCACTTTGGAATAGTCGACGTTTCTCTACCCGAAACAATCCCATGTTTTATTGAGCCAATCTTTTATGTTATCTCCATTTTAATGTTATTTTATACTTATACCTTGTTCGTTTCAAACCGATACACAATTTGTACGTCTCTCGCAATCAAAAAACAATAATAATCATCGTGAACAAACTAAATTTACACTCTTATTACGCATTCATACGTGATTATGCTTATTGAATACATGTTGAATACGCGTCAATACATGCAATATACGTGAAATATCCATGCTTATACATGCAAAACTTATTTTTACATTATGATCAACTCTCATCCTTTTCCTTTCTATTTCAACCCTAGATGTCTTCTCCAAACTCATCCGATGAACACAATAAGACCAAGAAGAGTTCCCGTTCCATCTCCAAGCAAGAACTCGTAAACCTCGTCGCTGAACCGATGGCCGACCAAATGGCCCGAGTCATACCCGACATAGTCAGCATGATCCAATCTAATACCGAATCGCTACACGGCTCCGTGGACTCCATGGTTAAAAAGCCTAAGTCACAATTCCTCTTCAAACAATTTGTTGCCTGCAAACCCCTAGAGTTTTCAGGTAATGATGGCGCAACCGCTCTGTTGACTTGATTTGAAGCAATGGAGATCACATTCCGCCAAAGTGGCTGCCCAGATGACTTGCGCACCCAAACCGCCACGGGGTATTCCACTCGAGAGCTCTCGAGTGGTGGACCTCCGAACGTAGCACAAAAGGGGATGATGCCGCCTACGCGTTTCCATGGGCCAAATTGAAAAAGATTATGAGGGACGAGTTTTGCCTTCCTCACGAGCTTAGGAAATTGGAACACGAGTTTTGATACCTCAAGCAAAATAGGGATGACAACGATGGTCTAACCCTTCGTTTCAAGCTGCTTAGTATCCTTTGCCCAACCCAAGTTGATACCACTGAAAAGGCTATCAACAAGTATATCCATTTCCAACCCGACTCTTTCATGAACCTCGTGGAAGCTGCTTTCCCAGCAACCATTGAGGAAACTTATCGTTGGGCTGCTCGTTTAAATAGCAACCACGTTGAGTGTAGAAATGCCGCGAAAGCAGCATTGAAAGGCGCGCACCAAGCCATTGCCGAAACCGCCACCGTTGAACCCTCACCCAAAACCCCTAGAAACAACAACCCCAAGAACAAGATACGGAAGGCTTCTAGTCAAAATTGCGCGGTTGTTACTCCACCAAACCCCCAGCCCATCCAAACTGTTGCAGCCATCACTCCTACTAACCATGATCCGCCAAGGCAGGGCTACGGTGGGACTCATCCCCAGTGTACTACCTGTTTACACCATCATCCCACTGGTACCCCATGTCGCAAGTGTGCCCAGTGTCACAAATTTGGTCACTTTGCTAACCGATGCCACAACTTCCCTCAACCCCAAAACACCCAACACCAAGCCATCATGCCTAACCCTAACCCTGCTCAACCTCAAACCCAACCTCAAAATGCTCCTGTACGAGCATGTTTCAAGTGCGGTGACCCGAGCCATCTTGCCAACGTCTACCCTCAATGCAACGTCAACCAGCAGCCTCAACAAGCCAGAGGAAGAGCGTTTTCCCTCACCTCTGCTCAGGCTCAAAGTTCAAACGACGTTATCACTGGTATGTTCCTTGTTAACCATGTTTATGCTTCATGTCTACTTGATACGGGCGCCGATAAAAGTTTTGTTTTGACTGAATTTGAACATTTACTTAGGTTCGTACGTTCCAAATTGTCTAATCCCTTCACTGTCGAAGTCGCTAATGGTAAAATCGTCACTGTTAATTCTATTCTTTCTAATTGTTCCTTGAATCTTAATAATCGTACATGTTCAATTGACCTCATTCCCATGCAATTGGGAAGCTTCGATATCATAGTAGGCATGGATTGGCTTAAGTGAGTTCGTGTCGAAGTTGTTTGTGCGGAAAAGGTCATTCACCTTCCTCTTGTAATAACGATTCATTGCCGACACTACTCATGTTGCGAAGGCTCCCTATCGTTTAGCACCTTCAGAGATGCAAGAGCTATCAAGCCAACTTCAAGAGCTTCTTGATAAAGGATTTATATGCCCTAGTTCGTCAAGAAGAAGGATGGATCTTCTCCTTGGGGCGCTCCCGTCATGTTCGTCAAGAAGAAGGATGGATCTTTTCGGATGTGCATCGACTATCGTGAGCTCAACAAGCTTACAGTAAAAAATCGATATCCACTTCCTCGAATCGATGACCTCTTCGATCAGCTTCAAGGTGCGACTTGTTTCTCAAAAATCGATCCCCGTTCTGGCTACCATCAACTTCAAGTTTTCGAGGGAGATGTACCTAAATCTGCTTTTCGCACACGTTACGGACACTACAACTTCGTGGTCATGCTTTTTGGTTTGACCAACGCGACTGCAGTGTTTATGGATCTCATGAACCGTATTGTAAACCCTTCCTCAATCGTTTCGTAATCGTATTCATTGACGATATTCTCATCAACTCCAAGATGAAAGTAGAACATTGGCGACATTTACAACTTATCCTTCAGCTTTTGCGTATCGGACGTCTTTATGCCAAATTCTCCAAGTGTGAATTTTGGATAAAAGAGGTTCAATTTCTTGGTCACACCGTCAATGAATTCGGTATTCACGTTGACCCCGCAAAGATAAAAGCTGTGAAGAATTGGATTGCACCTAAATCGCCTTCTGAAATTCGTTCGTTTCTTTGCTTAGCTGGCTATTATTGTCGCTTCATCTCGAACATCTCCAAGATAAACCTTTTGTTTGGGGTCCCGAACAAGAGGAGTCTTTTCAAACCCTCAAGGACATGCTCTGTAATGCTCCAATCCTTGCACTTCCCGATGGAAACGACGATTTCGTCGTGTATTGCGATGCCTCAAACCAAGGTCTTTGGTTGCGTTCTTATGCAACGGGGCAAGGTTATCGCTTACGCGTCAAGACAACTCAAGACTCATGAGAAAAACCATACTACGCACGACCTTAACTTGGTGCAGTTGTTTTTGCATTAAAGATTTGGCGACACTACCTCTATGGAACTAAGTGTACGATCTTCACCGACCACAAGAGCCTCCAATATATCTTTGATCAAAAGGAACTCAAGATGCGTCAACGTCGTTGGGTAGAATTGTTAAACGACTATGATTGCGATATTCGCTACCACCCTGGGAAGGCGAATGTTGTAGCCGATGCACTTAGTCGTAAAACTCAAATCAAGAGTATTCGTTGTCACCAAATCGTGGGAAAACTTCACGAGCTAATTCACCAAGCATAATTTTCCGTCATTAACGAGGGTAACCTCAATGACAAGTTGAATTATGAAGTCGAAAATCCACTCGCAGCTAAACCCGATCGTATCCTTTACTACCTTGATCGCATCTGGATTCCCAGTCGTCTTAATCTTCGAAACACCTTGATGGATGAAGCCCACAAATCTCGATACTCCATTCATCTTGGCGCTGACAAGATGTACCATGATCTTCTCACATCTTATTGGTGGCCTGGGATGAAGAAGGATATCGCTCTCTACGTCTCGAACTGCCTTACCTGTTTCAAGGTGAAAGTTGAACATCAATGACCCTCTGGCTTACACGAACAACCAGAAATTCATGTATGGAAATGGGAGAGTATTGCTATGAATTTCGTTACCAAGCTTCCTCGTACTTCGTCTGGTCATGACAGCATTTGGGTTATCATTGACTGACTGACCAAAACCGCTCATTTCCTCGCCATTCGTGAAGGCGACAAAGTTGAGAAATTGGCTCATACCTACACAGATGAAATCATTAGCAGTCATGGTACTCCCGTTGACATCATTTCCGATCGTGATGCTCGTTTCACCTCCCGCCTTTGGCAAACGTTTCAATCCACCCTTGGCACTCGTCTTAACCTTAGCACCGCTTTCCATCCTCAATCTGACGATAAAACTAAGCATACTATCCAAACTTTAGAGGATATGCTTCGGTCATGCGTAATCGATTTTGGCGGCAGCTGGGATTCGCACTTACCATTGCTAGAATTCTCGTACAATAACAGTTATCACGCTACTATTCAAATGGCACCATTTGAAGCATTGTATGGTCGTAAGTGCCATTCACCTATTTGTTGGCACGAGATCAGAAACTCTCAAATCACCGGTCTCGAACTGATTCAAGAGACAACAGACAAGATCCTACAAATTCATGATAATCTCCTCAAAGCTCGAAGCTAACAGAAGACGCAAACCATTGGAATTCAGCGTGGGTGATAACGTACTTCTCAAGGTATCCCCTTGGAAGGGTGTGGTTCGATTTGGTTAGAAAGGCAAACTCACTCCTCGCTATGTAGGTCCTTTTAAGATTATCGAAGGGATTGGAAAGGTAGCATATCGACTGGATCTACCTCAAGAGCTCAACAATGTTCATCCCGTATTTCATGTTTCAAATCTCAAGAAATGTCTAGCTGAAGAAGGACTCCAATTTCTACTCGAAGATCTTCAAATCAACGAGACTTTGCATTTTATGGAGAAACCAGTTGAAATCATGGACTGAGGAGTCAAGCAATTAAGGCGTAGCCGAATCCCCATCGTCAAGGTTCGATGGGAGGAAAACGTGGCGCCAAATTTACTTGGGAACTCGAGAGTGATATGAAGACTAAGTATACGCATCTTTTCGTTGCACCTTCCTAAATATCGGGACGAAATTTTCTAAAGGAGTGGAGACTGTAACGCCCAACGTTTTCATACTTTCCATATTTAGAAAGCTCGTGTTGTATTTCTATTTTTGGAAATCTTCGTATCTTATAATCATTCCTCGTTGTAATCTTTGTAATTCCGAGACTTGAATCATAATGAAACGCGTTTTATTTCCAAACATGTTATACTTATTCATATACATTGGTACACTTGATACATTTTACTTGAAAACATGACCATACACGCAAATACATACTGAACATACTTCGTGCAAACTTTATATATGATGTTTATACTTAATTTTATTTGTTTCATACATGCATGAACCTTAGAACATGCCTCCATATGCTTAAGAACCCTTAATAATTCACAAAACACCTTTAAACATCATTTAGACATGTTACAATTTGACAAAACAAAAAAATATAAATTTTAATGCCCTGACCCGATCCTTGTGGACCGCATGGGGAAACCCATACGGTCCATCTGGGGCGGGCAGATTGGTTTTGGCTCGCGAATTACGCACGAATCCACACATCTTCTTCACGTCCAATGGCCTTTAACCCCATTTAACACCTCCAACCTTCCCCTATAGATACAACCCATTCTCCAAGCTTTCTTCCACTTTTATCACCTTTTAATCTCTCCCAAATCACCATTAATCTGCTGGAATTGGAGTTCTTGGACAGATTCATAATCTTCTAATAAAGTGAGCATAACTTGCTCATTTTTTAATGAAAATGCTTGATTCTTCTTTCTAATTGCTTGGATAATCCTTAGGTTTGAATCAACGAATTCTCCATGGAGAATCCAAACCTGGAAATGCATCTAAAGGACTCCAAACTTTCTGTTTGTTTCAAAACTCCTTCAAAACTTATCATTTCTTAATCCAACTTTGTGTTCCTGAGCTCCTAATCGAAGTTATAATTAGTGGGACTAACCAAGTGTTGCCAAGTCAAGATCTTGAGGTTAGTGTGACTACAAGGTTAGCTTGGGCTATCCTACACCTAAGCCCACACAACACTTGATGTTTTTCCCATTCATCCTAAGTAGTTTGCTAGTTGAGAGTAACACAACCCCGTCAAGCCTTCGACGTGTGTTGACACCGGCTCACTGGATTGTAGCTTGCTTGGCTACTGAGTGTATAAAAATGTATGTACTTCATTTATTTTTATTCTTGTACTTGTTCTTGACCCTCCTTGTTGTCTATGACAACTTGTGTAGCGGTGAAGTCGTATGAGGTTCCTAAATGGATGGCTATGCCACCTACCTCCTACATGACTTCTATGATATCCATGAATGGACTTATACATATAACTATACTAATCTATATAATACATACTTAAAAACCAAAACCTTGATAATGACTACAAAATCATGTGTCGAGTTAGTAAGTGTAATCACTAAAGAGTATGGTTCCTCGTTTAGATTCTAATAGGTGTCACAACCTATGAAATCACATAAACCCTAATGGGTTCCCATAGTGTCAAAACGAGTGCTAGACCTTAGTGAGTATTTTCGTATACATTACTTCGTATGCATCATTCCAAAAATCCCGAATCTTCCATAATCATCCGAATACTCACAGCTATGTTTTCCTCGTGTAGGATAACTCGGTGTTCATCCCGTAACTTAAACAACACTTCATGGATTACAAATTCGGAACACTTGCAAAACCGTGAGTATACTCGAACCACCTTTTTACGTTTACCACTTTTGGTTGTAACGTGTTTACCTTATCATAACAACACTAAACTTATGCTTTATTACTTGCACAAACAATCTATTATACATGAACGCTTTGATACGTATGTTATGCTTATACTAGGACCGAACGTATGTGATACCATAGTCATTAGCTTATTTTGAGCCTCCATTTGACATGTATAGTGCCATAGGAGTAACGCACCGCCCGTGTCACACCCTCAATTTCCACTTGCAGAGTTTTACCGCGAGGCGTGTGATCAAACCAGAATCTGAGACACTAGTAATATCGAACGACTCTATATGATTTATTTGAACGTTTTCCAAAAACATTTGTTTAACCATTCATAGTTATTTTTAAGTTGTCTTAGTTTAGTTTCAAAGTTTAGCGGAAGCATTAGTTTCAAAGTTGGGCGGAAGCATTAAAGTAAAGTAAAGTAAAGTTATGGGCGCCAACATAAACGCCAAAACAAAAAATCCCAAACAATATTCGTAAATGAGACTCGATAAAAATATGTCTTGGTCAATGCAAGTGAGTGCACCTAGCGCTCCTAGCGTCCTGAGAAACATGTAAAGAAACAAGTGTCAACATTAAAGAAGAGTGAGTTCACAGGTTTATATAAGTTCACAAGTTCGGTTAAAAGTTTGTTTCTCCCGTTATCCCTAACCCGGGATAACGATTTAGTTCCATTATTCCTAACACGGAATAATAATGTTGGTTCCATTATTCCTAACCCGGAATAATAATGATGTTAGTTCGTAATTAAGTTCAATGTTAACATGTAGGTAGCGAGCATAAAGTTACGTCACATAAGTGTTCGCGATCGAAGCTGACTGTTGTGCCTCCGTGTTGCCAGGCCTATCACTGACCATGGCGAAAGTTAGGCCAAATTAATCTCCCGTTGACCATACCCGGTCGGCTAGCGCGACTAGCTCGGGTGGGGCCCAGTAGTACTACTTATAATTTCCCCACTATTTAACCCAATACTAACGATCCGAGAGTTTGTCGAGGACTTCCATGATATAGCTGCTTAGTGACCATAACATACATTAACATTAACTTAGTTACCGAGTAGTTTAACGACGTTAATTTCGCATAACATAAAAAGATAGAGTTATAGAATGTATACATGTTTCTCCCCCTGTTGTTTAAAACCGGATAAAATAGGGGCCGTGAACTCACCTTTAATTTGTTGGTTAGTGTAACACAGAAGTAGCAAATGATGGGACCGCTAATTGCGTCCTAACATGTCAATCGATTTAAAGTTAGTGTGTGAACACACTGATACAAGCCCTACGCATAACTAACACACAATGCGGCACACATAATAACAAATTCGAAAACACAATCATGCATGCAAAGTATCATCATACCAAAATAGTGATCAAACCAACTCGTCATAAACTCAAATCAACTCATACAACCCTTTGGTACACACATACGCAAGTTATCATGTTTCAGCTTGTACGCTCATAACTAGGCTGTTTTCAAGGATTTTTATAAAATAGTTCCAACGTTCTAAAAATTCCAATTTCTTTACAAGAGATGTCAACTAAACTGTAGAATTTTATGTAAACTTTTCAAGTCCTAAAACTTTACCAATTATTTATAAATATTTATATACTAGGCTGCAGTCAGATTCGTCGCTTTCTGACTGCAGTCTACGGGAAAAATTATTTAAAAATCATCGTTCATCCAATTAACAAAATTCCAGTCGGAGTTTTCCGGAAATTCCCGTCTCCAGTTACTGTACAAATTTCGTGACCCAACCCTCTACAGATTATGAGATCCGACTCGATAAACAACTAGCAAATTTTTAGAATTTAGGCAGCTTCAGCTGCTGCACTTAAATGACCACTTAAATATAGCAAACGACCTCAGAAAAATATGAATCCGGCGCCATTAGAAGCGTTTTTAAAAAATACACGTTTTAGGCTTCAGAAAATCCACTTTATGATAAATAATGATCAGGTTAAAGCCAATTGAAGTTGTCTGTAAATGCTATTCAGCAACCTGTTTTCGACTTTTATCGCAATAGAACACGCTTAAACGATCAAGACGCTAAATAATAATGATCAAGAACAGGTTTATTTGTCACATATCATCATGTACATCAATCTTCATGCAAACCCTAATCATATAATATGATTTCTATCGCTAAAACGCAGCCTATGATTTTTGTATTCATCCTAAGATCACAATCGCAAAAACTCGCACAATTAACCGAACTAATCATAAATCATAACACTTTTATACCAATGATCCTAACAATACATATAATCATGACAAGATTTCACAAACCCTAATTAGCGAACTGGGACAAGATTGGAAATCAATCCGGGGTTGGAGGCTTGTGCGATCGAGAGGGGGGGGCTGCCGTTGGCCTTCTTGGTGCTAGGGTTTCTTGTTGTTTTTTTTTTAAACACTAACCCATGCATACATGCCAATATATAGCACAAGGAAAAGAAAGGGGAAAGGGGTGGGGGGCGCGTGCGACCGCAAGGGGGGGGCGGTTTGGGTCATTAGCTTGGGCCTCAAGTTTAGGTTATTGGGCCACAAGGAGGTGAGGTCGACACGTTTTGCGGCTCGGTTCGGTTCGGCTATTTACTTATTATTTATTTTTATTTTTATAATTAATAATCGCGAAATCAAAACGTGATATAATAATTCTACAAACGTCTAATAACACATAGCACGTAATTCACCCAATGAATTCACAAAGTTAGCTTAGTTATTGCGAGCGTGTAATTAAATTCTCCGAATTAAATTAGCGTAGGAATGAATAACCGTGAAGTGGCGCGTTTAAGATACCTGAAAAGCCGGGATGTCACATTATCCCCATGTTGAAAGAATTTTCGTCCCGAAAATTGAGTAAACGCGGTTTAGAATGCAACGCACAAAGATTCAGTTTGTTAGCAATGGTAGAATGCAACGCACAAAGATTCAGTTTGTTAGCAATGGTACAAGAAATTCCCAGGCTATCACATCATCCCCATGTTGAAAGAATTTCGTCCCGAAATTTAGTTGGTGGTAACGTTAGATTGCTGCTCAGCTGCAAAAAGGTGTGGGTATTTGCTTTTCATTTGGTCCTCTCTTTCCCACGTGAACTATGGTCCACGCTTAGAATCCCAACAAACCTTGACGAGCGGTATCTTGCTGTGCCTTCGAGTCTTGATCTCACGATCCATGATCTCGATAGGTTGTTCCACAAAGTGCAGTTGTTCATCCACTTGAATCTCATCCAATGGAATGACTAGGGTCTCATCTGCTAGACACTTCTTCAGATTTGACACGTGAAAAACGTTGTGAACTCCACTGAGTTCGACAGGATGGTCTAATTGATAAGCCACGGGCCCGATACGCTTCAAGATCACAAATGGGCCTACGTATCGTGGGTTTAGTTTGCCTCGTTTCCAAAAACGGATTACACCCTTCCAGGGTGACACCTTCAGTAGGAAGCGATCGCCTGCTTGAAATTCGAGCGGTTTGCGTCGTTGATCAGCGTAGCTTGTCTGTCGATCTCGTGCCGCTGCCATGCGGTTTCTGATTTGCACAATCTTCTCAGTAGCCTCAAGTATCAACTTAGGACCTGTGAGTTGACTGTCACCGACTTCTGCCCAACAGATCGGTGATCTACATTTGCGACCGTATAATGCTTCAAACGGTGCCGCTTGAATACTCGTATGGTAACTGTTGTTATACGAGAATTCCACTAAAGGCAGATGGATTTCCCAACTGTTCCCAAAGTCTACACACACATGCCCTAAGCATGTCTTCCAAGGTCTGAATAGTCCTTTCATTTGACCATCCGTCTGAGGGTTATAAGTTGTGCTCATATCTAAGCGTGTGCCCAACGCTTTCTGAAGTGACTGCCAAAAGTTGGACGTGAAACGAGCATCTCTGTCTCAGATGATGGACGTTGGCACTCCGTGCCGATAAACTACTTCCTTAATGTAGATGCGAGTCAGCTTATCCATCTTATCTGTTTCTTTGATCGCTAGGAAGTGTGCGGACTTAGTTAAACGATCCACGATTACCCAGATGGTATCGCAACCACCCGGTGTTCGCGGGAGTTTAGTGATAAAGTCCATCGAGATCTGGTCCCATTTCCACACTGGGATCTCAGGTTGTTGAAGTAGCCCTGATGGCTTCTGGTATTCCACCTTAACTTTCGCACAAGTCAAACACTTGTTCACGTAGGTGGCTATATCCGCTTTCATGTTGGGCCACCAGTACGCGGCTTTAAGGTCTTGATACATCTTTTCCGAACCAGGATGGACAGAGTATCGGGATTTGTGAACTTCGTCCAATAACTAGCTTTCTGAGGTCTCCGTAGAGAGGTACCCATATACGATTCATGAAATACCGGGCACCATTGGGTTTTACTTCCCAATCGCGTTCCATCTTTCCCACAGATTCGGCCTTGACGTTTTCTTCCTTGACTGCTTCTAGCTGCGCATCGCGTATCTGTTCGGGTAACCCCGAATGAATGGTGAACTGTAGTGCTCGTACCCGACGAGGTTTCAAGTGCTCCTTCCTACTGAGGGCATCAGCTACCACGTTAGCTTTACCCGGGTGATACCGAATGGCACATTCATAATCGTTCAGGAGTTCGACCCAGCGACGCTGTCGCATGTTCAACTCCTTCTGGTCAAAGATATGCTGGAGGCTCTTGTGATCCGTGTAGATTATGCACTTTGTTCCATATAGATAGTGTCTCCAAATCTTAAGTGCAAACACAACTGCTCCCAATTCCAGGTCATGTGTTGTGTAGTTTTTCTCGTGAACCTTCAACTGTCGGGACGCATACGCGATGACCTTATCACGTTGCATGAGTACGCATCCCAATCCCTGAATGGAAGCGTCACAATATACCGCAAAATCATCTGTCCCTTCCGGCAAGGACAAAATGGGTGCACTGCAAAGTTTCTGCTTCAGCAATTGAAATGCTGCTTCCTGCTTGTCACCCCAAGCATACTAGTGCCTTTCTGGGTGAGAGTGGTAAGCGGTTGCGTGATCTTTGAAAATCCCTCGATGAAACGTCTGTAGTAACCAGCCAAACCCAAAAATTGGTGGATCTCTGTCGGTGTCCTGGGTGCTTCCCAATTCTTGATAGCATCGATCTTGGCGGGATCAATGTGGATACCCTTTTCATTCACGATATGCCCAAGGAACTGAACTTCCCGAATCCAGAAATCACACTTTGAAAGCTTGGCGTAGAGTTTCTCCTGTTGAAGTAATTCCAGCAATAATCGTAGATATTCAGCATGTTCTTCTTCACCCTTAGACTAGATGAGTATATCATCGATGAACACGATGACAAACTTGTCGAGATACGGCTTACACACGCGGTTCATGAGGTCCACCGCGGGTGCGTTGGTGAGACCGAAGGGCATGACCAAAAACTCATAATGGCCATACCGAGTACGAAATGCCGTTTTAGAGATATCCTCCTCCCTGACGTGTAACTGGTGATAACCGGACCGTATATCAATCTTAGAGTAGTAGCTTGACCCTTGAAGCTGGTCGAAGAGATCGTCGATGCGAGGTAATGGGTATCGGTTCTTGACGGTAACCTTATTGAGTTCCCTGTAGTCGATGAACATGCGGAAGGTCCCGTCCTTCTTCTTGACAAAAAGGACCGGAGCTCCCCATGGCGAAGTACTGGGTCGGATAAATCCTTTTTCCAACAATTCCTGAAGTTGGGCAGACAGCTCTTGCAGCTCTGCTGGAGCTAGGCGGTACGGGGCCTTGGCGATAGGAGTTGCATGGTTTGCCAATTCGATTTCAAACTCCACTTGCCGATGTGGTGGAAGACCAGGTAACTCCTCTAGAAATACACCGAAAAAGTCATGGACGACGGGGTTATCTTCAATCCGCTTCTCGTCCTTAGGCTGCTCGGTGACCAGTGCGAGCAAAGCGAAGGAGTTCTTTCTCCGAAGATACTTCTGAGCTTGCATGTAAGAGATGATGTTTGTGACGGCGCCTGCCTTCTCGCCTTGCATCATCAAGACTTCGTCATTAGAGAGCGGAATACGGATAGCTTTCTCGAAACAGAGAACTTCAGCTCGGACGTCGGATAGCCAGTCCATTCCGGCTACCATGTCAAAACTACCCAGGGTAGTTGTCATCAGATCAATGGTAAAGGTGTGGCCCGCGAGTTTAAGTTGACAGCCGGTTACTAAATGGGTCACATCTACAGATTTACCATCGGCTAGTTCTATGACGTAAGGGGTCTCTAGGGGTTTAGGCGTGAGATTTAGGTTCTTCTAAAAGACTCAGATATAAAACTCCTATCCGCACCCGTATCAAAAAGTACAGTAGCAAAATGATCGTTAAGGGGAAACTTACCGGTGACCACGTTCGAGTCGTTTCTGGCCTCTCCGCGGCCTAGCGTGAATGCACGACCCTTGGCACCTCCTGTGCCACCATTTCCATTGTTGTTATTGTTGTTGTTGTTGTTGTGGTTGTTGTTGTTGGTGTTGTTGTTCCCACCATTGTTGTTGCGAAGTTACGGGCAGTCTCGCTTGAAATGGGTAGTGCTACCGCACTGATAGCACCCCCGGTTAATACCTTGCTGTTGAACCTGGTGCTGATTTTGATTTTGTCGATACACGATTTCCCCGCGACAATCCTTTGCCGCATGTCCCGTTTTGCCACATAGTTGGCAGCGATTTCCGGCACAAGGGCCGTGATGATGGAGGTTACAACGATTACATTGCGGCTTTCGACCCACATAGTCGCTTGTGTTCTGGGTGTTGTTGGCGGACTGATTAATGTGACCCCGATTGTGGTTGAAATTGTTGAACCGTTTCTGGTTTCCTTGTTGTGGCTGGACTGACGAAGTCTGTCGAGCAGGTGAGTCTTCAAATTTTCTTTTGTTATCAGGGACAACTTCGGTTGCACCCCGAGATGGCAACTTCCTTTGTTCCACCGCCTTATCGGTGAGTTTGTGCGCCAACCTGATCGCTTGATGTTCCGTCGCAGGGTTGTTAGACATTACCATGCCCTGGATCTCAGGGACCAGACCCCCAAGATAACACTCAAGTCGTTTTTCAACGGTGTTAGCCAGATCGGGACATAGGAACACCAGATCATGATATTTCGCCGTGTACGCTTCAATTTCAGATCCTACCATCTTATGGTTCCATAGCGCTTACTCCAACTGCTGAACTCTGTCCCGCGGACAGTACTCCTCTTTGATTAGGGCCTTAAACTCGGCCCAGGCCATTGCGTTCGCAGCAATAAGTCCACGCGTTTGGACTTGTGCGTTCCACCAGGTTAATACCCCATCTTCCAGCGTTGAGGCAGCATACTTGACCTTATTGGCCTCAAGGCAATTGCACATCTCGAACACCGATTCGGACTTTTCAATCCAACGGACCAGTCCTATGGGTCCTTCTGCACCCGTGAATTTTCTCGGTTTCGCATCGAGGAACATCTTGTAGGGGTTAAGACCCCCTCCTGAAGACAGAGGATAGGTAGTTAGCGAGAAAGTCTACTAGCCCAACTATTAGATTTTCCCATGAAAATTTAATAATGGTTACCTGTTGGTAGGTTTTGAACACCTGCCAGAGCAGCATTCACGTGTTCTTGGATCATTGCGGCTAATTCTTCAGGTGTCATGTTTAGGTTTCCGCGACGTCCAGTTGCCATTTCAGATCTTTGCAAGACAACACAAACACACACCGATAAGTATATAGATCCATTATAGTTATCATAATCCAAACTTCAATCATCACACAAGTTATGTCAACCCAACAAATTAAACCATAAAAAGGAACATTCGATTAAATAAATTGCAATGTCTCACAAATTACCAACCAAACATCTCATTTTAATTATAAAGTTTCAAGTTCAAACATAAGTGGAAAATGAACAAACTAAAGAAAACAAAGCGGGAATTGGCGAGACGAGTCAGTCTTCTATGCATTTCCCAAGTCGTTATCGTTTCCGTCATCCTCTGCGGCGTTTTCAGCTTCAACAGCCGGTTCCTGTTCTGGCTCCTCTTCCTCCGGATCCTCCTCCGGGTCTTCCTCCGGATCCTCCTCTAGGTCTTCCTCTGGATCCTCCTCTTCTTCCTCTACTGGCGCTGGAGGGGCCGGTGCTGGGGCGGGTACTGGGATAGGTGCTTGATTCTGCTCCAGTTCTTGAATCCTCCAACTGGACTCAAGAACTCTGTCTTCGAGCCAGTCAGCCCTCAGCTGCTCTGCACGAAGATCCTTAGCTAAAATGTTTCGAGCTTTCATATTCTCATGTTGCTCTTCCTCGAGCCTTCCCGTTTTACCAGTTAGTTGACGTATCATCCATCCTTGTGCTTCGATCGTCTCCTGCATTCTCTCTAGTTGTTCCTGTTGTTTTCTTAACATATCCCTACGTAGGTCGTCCCCTACTTCTAACGAGTTGACCGGTTCGACCGGCATAGCGGTGGTCGGACGGGAGGACGACTCCTCTCCTGGAGCGAGTCTTTTCCTAACAGCTGAGCGTGTCTCCACGCCATGAGGTGGTGAGGGTTCGACCATGGGTGCCTTCCCCGGCGCCCTTGGTTGTAGAGGTTTGTCGGATGATGATGATGACATTGCCTGTTGGGTTGCGTAGTTAGTTACGAGTTGCGTGCATCACAATATACATTTATATCTTACATAAAACAGTTGTAGTATAACACATAACAAGATATCACAGTTCGGTGCCAACTAAGTCTAGTGTCGTGTAATCAGCTATAGTTTAGGTCTACTTTTAATCCAAACCTAGTTCTCTATAGGTAGAGGCTCTGATACCAATCTGTCACACCCTCAATTTCCACTTGCGGAGTTTTATCGCGAGGCGTGTGATCAAACCAGAATCTGAGACACTAGTAATATCGAACGACTCTATATGATTTATTTGAACATTTTCCAAAAACATTTGTTTAACCATTCATAGTTATTTTTAAGTTGTCTTAGTTTAGTTTCAAAGTTTAGCGGAAACATTAGTTTTAAAGTTGGGCGGAAGCATTAAAGTAAAGTAAAGTAAAGTTACGGGCGCCAACATAAACGCCAAAACCAAAAATCCCAAACAATATTCGTAAATGAGACTCGATAAAAATATGTCTTGGTCAATGCAAGTGAGTGCACCTAGCGCTCCTAGCGTCCTGAGAAACATGTAAAGAAACAAGTGTCAACATTAAAGAAGAGTGAGTTCACAGGTTTTTATAAGTTCACAAGTTCGGTTAAAAGTTTGTTTCCCCCGTTATCCCTAACCCGGGATAACGATTTAGTTCCATTATTCCTAACCCGGAATAATAATGTTGGTTCCATTATTCCTAACCCGGAATAATAATGATGTTAGTTCGTAATTAAGTTCAATGTTAACATGTAGGTAGCGAGCCTAAAGTTACGTCACATAAGTGTTCGCGATCGAAGCTGACTGTTGTGCCTCCGTGTTGCCAGGCCTATCACTGACCATGGCGAAAGTTAGGCCAAATTAATCACCCGTTGACCATACCCGGCCGGCTAGCGCGACTAGCTCGGGTGGGGCTTGTCGGGCCCAGTAGTACTACTTATAATTTCCCCACTATTTAACCCAATACTAACGATCCGAGAGTTTGTCGAGGACTTCCGTGATATAGCTGCTTAGTGACCATAACGTACATTAACATTAACTTAGTTACCGAGTAGTTTAACGACGTTAATTTCGCATAACGTAAAAAGATAGAGTTATAGAATGTATACATGTTTCTTCCCCTGTTGTTTAAAACCGGATAAAATAGGGGCCGTGAACTCACCTTTAATTGCTCGGTTAGTGTAACACAGAAGTAACAAATGATGGGACCGCTAATTGCGTCCTAACATGTCAATCGATTTAAAGTTAGTGTGTGAACACACTGATACAAGCCCTACGCATAACTAACACACAATGCGGCACACATAATAACAAATTTGAAAACACAATCATGCATGCAAAGTATCATCATACCAAAATAGTGATCAAACCAACTCTTCATAAACACAAATCAACTCATACAACCCTTTGGTACACACATACGCAAGTTATCATGTTTCAGCTTGTACGCTCATAACTAGGCTGTTTTCGAGGATTTTTAAAAATAGTTCCAACATTTTAAAAATTCCAATTTCTTTGCAGGAGATGTCAACTAAACTGTAGAATTTTATGTAAACTTTTCAAGTCCTAAAACTTTACCAATTATTTATAAACATTTATATACTAGGCTGCAGTCAGATTCGTCGCTTTCTGACTGCAGTCCACGGGAAAAATTATTTAAAAATCATCGTTCATCCAATTAACAAACTTCCAGTGGGAGTTTTTTGGAAACTCCCGTCTCCAGTTACTGTACAAATTTCGTGACCCAACCCCCTACAGATTATGAGATCCGACTCGATAAACAACTAGCAAATTTTCAGAATTTTTGCAGCTTCAGCTGTTGCACTTAAATGACCACTTAAAAATAGCAAACAACCTCAGAAAAATATGAATCCGGCGCCATTAGAAGTGTTTTTCAAAAATACACATATTAGGCTTCAGAAAATCCACTTTTCGATAAATAGATCATGTTACAGCCAATTGAAGTTGGCTGTAAATGCTATTCAGCAACCTGTTTTCGACTTTTATCGTAATAGAACACGCTTAAACGATCAAGACGCTAAATAATAATGATCAAGAATAGGTTTATTTGTCACATATCATCATGTACATCAATCTTCTTGCAAACCCTAATCATATAATATGATTTCTATCGCTAAAACGCAGCCTATGATTTTTGTATTCATCCTAAATCACAATCGCAAAAACTCGCACAATTAACCGAACTAATCATAAATCATAACACTTTTATACCAATGATCCAAACAATACATATAATCATGATCAAGATTTCACAAACCCTAATGTGATTTGTAAAACAATTAAAACCCTAACCTTGAAACGATGAAGATTAGCGAACCGAGACAAGATTGGAAATCAATCCGGGGTTGGATGCTTGTGCGATCGAGAGAGGGGGGGGGAGCTGCCGTCGGCCTTCTTGGTGCTAGGGTTTCTTGTTGTTTTTTTTTTAAACACTAACCCATGCATACATGCCAATATATAGCACAAGGAAAAGAAAGGGGAAAGGGGTGGGGGGCGCGTGCGACCGCAAGGGGGGGAGGTTTGGGTCATTAGCTTGGGCCTCAAGTTTAGGTTAGTTACTTGGGCCACAAGGAGGTGAGGTCGACACGTTTCGCGGCTCGGTTCGGTTCGGCTATTTACTTATTATTTATTTTTATAACTAATAATCACGAAATCAAAACATGATATAATAATTCTACAAACGTCTAATAACACATAGCACGTAATTCACCCAATGAATTCACAAAGTTAGCTTAGTTATTGTGAGCGTGTAATTAAATTCTCCGAATTAAATTAGCGTAGGAATGAATAACCGTGAAGTAGCGCGTTTAAGATATCTGAAAAGCCGGGATGTCACAGCCCGTGAACGAGTGGTCATGTTGAATTATTTATACTAGTTGCATAAACAGAGGGTTGACTAGAAATATCGCATGCCTTGTATTTGCTCGTATGTAAACTTAGTTGCCATGTGGATTTGTT
Organism: Scalesia atractyloides; assembly: GCA_947069175.1. Lineage (NCBI taxonomy): Eukaryota > Viridiplantae > Streptophyta > Magnoliopsida > Asterales > Asteraceae > Scalesia > Scalesia atractyloides. The sequence goes on along the minus strand of CAMTDV010000030.1, from coordinate 24,370,458 downwards.
TTAAACTTATGGTCATACGTATGCTTATACTCAAACTTGTATACTTGCCTTTGCTTTTGCATTGAACTCATATTTTAAACATGTTACAGGTTGAGAAGGTTGACGCTATGAAAACGAACTAGTGATGATGCTAGATACACATTTAGACGTTTAGGTTTAATATTGTTTTATCAATTTTGTTATGTTGTTATTATTCAAACTTGTTGTATTTCTGAAACGATGTTGTACTTGACAGTTTTATGAAATGAAACCCGGTTTAAATAATTTTTGTCGCAATTAGTATTATGAGCAATGAGCAATCTTTTTCATCCCGCCTTGATGATTCCGCCATCGGTTGGGGTATGATAGATTGTTTGTTATTTCCTGTAAGTTCATGACCCTCCTAGTGTTTATGACACAAGTGCAGTGGTGAACATTAGAGGTACCTAAATGGAAGCTTGTTCTTCCTACCTCATGTATAAATTCCATGATGCAAAGAGGTGCCTAAATGGAGACTTTGATCTCCTACCTCATACTTGACTTATATTCTATGTATTCTATACATATTATACACAATTATACCTAAGTAACAAGACTTAATGAGAACTTAATAGTTACTTGTTAAATAAACATGTTACATCATCCATGACCATGCACTTGTCACGATTCTAATGGATCTTGAATCCATGAAAACACACCAAACCCTTGAGATTTTACTAGTGTCAAGAACAAGTGTTATGTGTATAAGATGATTAATTTTATAAGCCTATTTTTATGTTGTCCAAATTCCAAATCTATAGATCTTCCATTATCATTCCAATACTTACGCACCTTCGTTTACCCTATGTAGGGTAACCTCTGTGTTCCATCTCCAAAGTCTCCAACCTTCACAGATAACAAGTAGGAAAGCTTGCAAAACCGTGAGTATACTCGATCCCGTTTTCTATTTTAAACACTTTGGGTGCAACATGTACATTATACAAAATCACGAAACACAATGAAACAAGTTTACACACTTACTCTATCTGTTAACGACATGATACTTGTTATTATACTTGATTATCGCATGCTATGTTAGACTTGTGTTATATGCTCATTAACTTTGCTAGCCTACCTTAACAAATATAACGCTATAGGGGTAATGCACCGCCCGTAAACTTGTGGTATTGTTAAGTAATCTACATTACACCCTCTTTGTTCCGACGATGTTGGGCAAACACGATTGCGTGAGACTTTGGATTGACATATAAAAACACTTGTTTAGTATGCTTATAAAAAATATATGCAAAGTTACCATGTTGGATATGTGACAATTTTATTCACTATTATGCTATGTAACAAACTTGTATGCTCGCCATCTTTTGTTGATAAATATTATTTTAATACATGTTGCAGGAATCTAGTGGATGCCATTGAAGAAACGTATTTAGGGTGAAGTAGATACACACCTAGACTTAATTTTATGTATTTCGTTCCATGTTGTATTGTCATTTGAAACTTGTCATATTTCCTTTCCGAACCATTGTATTATCACTTCAGTAACAATTTTCAATTGTTAAATATTGTCGCACAGTAGTGTTATTTGAGCAATTTGTTCGTCTCATCCCGATGTTTCTGCCATCGGTTGGGGTGTGACAGAAAGTTTCCAAAGGATATGCTGAGCCTCCCAAAGAATATAATATATTGCTGCTAAAAAGGCCGAAATGGATAAGGGACACGAGGAAGCACTTGATAGATATATTTAGAATTCTCCTCGCACTACTAATCAGAAAAAGAAGTAGAAGGAAGTGATTGTGAGGAATGTGGGAGCTGAGAAGAACTACGGATTTCAAGATATGCCTGATCGATACTTGATAACTACAGGGAAAAATAGATTTGATAGATATGGAAATCGATCTAGGATTAGGAGTTGGGCATACAATGATGAAAAGGGAATGTTTTTAGTAACGAGAAAGAACAGAAAAGTTGAATACTATAATTCATCAAGCTCATTTCAATCTTCGACACCTGTAGATCTTTGGGAACTGAGTAATGCGCCAGATCATGATCAGCGCAAGAATCCTAATTGCAAGATTGGGTGGAATTGTTATAACAGAGTGCAGCAGCAAGTTTTGGTCAATTTCATAGATATGAATCTGTGATGTGTTAAATGTAGTTTAATTAAAACAACCTAATTTAACCTATTCTAGACTCGTAATAATCTAGACTCTCTAAAACTCGACTAAACTACTAACCGGCAAGTGAACCGATCGACTCTAGTAAAGCTAAGGTAAGTCCGGATATCGAACCCACGAGACTCGATTAAACTAAGCTAATGAACCTGCCTATACTAAGACATGACACGCACATGACTAATTGTTTATTTGTTGGGGGTACTGAAAATACTAAAATTACAAGTAAATTAAAGACTAATTAACAAACACGAACTAACGCAACTTGAGACGAAGATTGAACTCAGTGATGCTGAAAGACTACCTAGGTTGGAATCCCTCTTGTTATTGAGAAGCTTTCTACCGGATACTAATGTGATTCAGAACCTGGATCTTTGGATACTAAACCCTAATAGAAACCGAACAGGACCCCCGACCCTTCTCGATAAGACACCTATGGACCTCTAGCAGATTGTTACGAACACCGGTTAACTAGACTCCCTTACGGTTATCTAATGTTCTAGCAAAGTTCCCTAAATTGACTAACTACCTCTCAGCGGAAATTCTAAGGTAACTAAGGAACTTTATTTGGTTTAATAGACAAGGAAAAAGGCAACTAAAATCGGCTTTTCTCAAAACCTAATCCTAGCAATTCACCAATCTAAACCTATTAACAACCTAGCACTTCTCAGCAACTAAAGATTGTAGAATACTTACACCTAATTAACTCTTGAATACCGTTTCTATGGTTTATTGGCCAATTCACCAAAAGATTACACAAATCCCCAAGGACCCGATAATAAACATGAATTCCTTATATGAAAGACATTCATCATAACTCATGTGAAACAGATAAACAATCATCAATCAGGTATAGATACACTAACACATCAAATCAATGGACCAAAGTCTTTTACTTTACTAAACATCCAAATTCAACATTAATATCCAATAAAATCAAATCTTTAACAAGGTTTCATCCTAACCTAGGCAGTTTAGGATGATTAGCTAAGAATCATAGTAATATAATTCAAAACAATCATCTTTAAAATAGAATTCATGGACAACATATTGAAAACAAGGAAAACAATGATGAAACGGGAAGACAAAACCCGTAAATCTTCACTCCCGATGCTTCCGACTCCTACCGAATGATTCCGGGGCGTCCCAAGCTTCAAAACCGTGCAGAATAAGCTTCTGAGTTCGAATTTGATCTCCTAAATTCGTCTAGGTTTAATTTGGACAACTTATAATTATTTATACCTTTTCCTCATCACAAATCATGCCCAGCTATGAAACTTGCTAATCAAACAACCTCTTGTGCCCCGCGAGAGGAACAGGGGATTGTGTGGCGGCCCGCGACCGTGTCAATTTCTAGCACAACCTTAAATTCCTCTCGCACACCACTAGAGGATCTTCTTTGTCTGTCGCGGCCTGCAGAGGGTGTAAGTTCCAGATTTCCATGCCGTTTCGTCCTTGGAACCTCCAATTACGTTCCGGTACTCGGTTTTTCCATATTTTAACTCGCTTTCAGCACTTTTTCAGTTGTATCCACCAACCAAGACCTGCAAAACATGACCGGATCAAAAGTATATACATTCTACTAAAAACTGAAACTAAAACTAATGAAAATCATACATGATAAACAGATGTATTATTCGATTCATCAAATATCCCCACACTTACTCTTTTTCGTCCTTGAAAAAGAATTATGCAAACGGAATATAGACGGATAAACATTCGGTTCAAAAGCTAAGTTATTAAGATTGAAACTCGTGTTAACCACGATTGCAAGTATACATGTCCACTTAAACCCAAACCAAGTTCTAAGCCCGTATCATGGAATTTATGTTCAAGTTCGGCCAGTTTACCTAGGGTCTCACACTAAAAGCCGCAGCTTCACCTAATCCCGCCTCAAGCTCATGAAACAAAAGGAACGAATCAATTGACCCATTTCCTAACCGTTTTATACCAAAATCTAGAGAATTTAACATCAACTTTTTTCACTTTTTTTTCTTTCTTTCTTTTGAGCACTAGACTTTGCTTTCCTAACCCAGAGGCTGTCTCAACCAGAGTCGCCATCCCCGAGAGCGAGAACGTGAGCGTCGGTAATTTTTGTAAAGGTTTTTTCTTAACTTAATCTAGAGGCAATCTAAATCAGAGTCACCATCCCCAATAAAGATTACATAGGCCTCGTTTTTTTCTTTCTTTCAATCTAGCTCAATTTATTCTTTTTTTCCTTATAACAACATTCACTACACTATTTTTGGCGGTTTTGGCTTCCCCACTTTTCCTAGATGAGCACCCACTAGTAAACCAAAAATTAAAGGTATATTAACATAAAGGAACCTAGAAACCAAATCAGGCCTACTCACACATTCAAGCTAGACACAAGCTCAACTATATTAACTCATATTATAATTATTTGAACCCAAACAAACCCGATTTTTCTATCATTTCCCGTCTTTATTTTGCAAACTTAAAAAACAAGAGACATTTTCAATTTTTCAATTTTTTTGAATTTTTAATTTTTATTTATATTTTTTTTAAAAACTTTTTATGACTCAACTAACTAAACTAACAACTACGACTCAAGTGTCCCATCTCCAGACTTCAAAATTTGCATTGTTCCAAATGCAAGTATGAAAACAAAACTCTAAACTAAATAAACTACTACTAAAAATTAAAAACTAAATAAAATATGCAAAAGTACAAGTGAAATGACTTAGCTGATATGCGAGACTGTCAATGTGCCAGTCAATTCCATATATGCACTCCAATCCAAACACGCTCAGCAAACAATTCCTAACTCTCACACGCGAATGGAAGTGACAATAATCACACCATTCCTATCAATAAACACAAACAACATACCAAAATGCATAACATAGAGATACATAAAATTGTCTAGAACTACCAACCACAAACAAACATCCATCAACCGACTGATCCAACCAACCAAGTTAAAGTATTCAAAACAGTACAGATCATAAGAGATGAAAACAATACAAAAAGAAAAATAAAAGATATAGCTCCTAACACTGCTGCATCCCCACACTAGTCATCTTCTTCCTCTTCCTCGGATGCCTGATATACCAGGTATGGTTGAACTCCCTCCATACCACTCGGTCTCGGCTGAGACGACTACTGAAAATAGGACGGAACACCCATCCACAGATTCTCCATCATGTATCTCATGCCATCCTCCAGCCGTGTCTGACCTTGCTCATGCATCCTCCTACTCTCGTCCGTAACCTGCCTAAGACCATCGAACTGCTCCTCCACACACTCATGCAAATGACCAAAACCCGTCTCCATCTTATCATACAGCGAGTCCAAAGTAAGAGGGTCCGGTCTAGGTTGTTCCATGGGATACCATCTGCCTGGTAACTCAACATGAGTCACCAGTCTCTGATAACGTGTAGGAATGGCTGACGGCATAGACGTTGCAACATCAGAACCAGGTGCTGGTTGGACCTGTGGACCCGCTTTAACGGGCTCCCGAGTAACCGGCTCGGAAAGTGTCAGAATACCCACAAGATATAAATCTTTCATACTCATAAAACATGGAGCTGACCCATCTCTCAAGTTATCCCTCGCATACGTATCAAACACACCCAAACTCTCAGCAATCCACGTAACATTCGGGCAACAGTAAATACGAGCTCCCGGTCCACTTGTCCACAACCTCTTCATCGACCATGATAACACATTAGCCAGATTCGCGGGCCTTTGCTCCACCATGCACATCAAACGAAACAAACTACCTGGTTCACCTTGTTGTCACCCTGTCCCCGACCCACTAAAGTAGCCGCTAGAATCTTATGCAAAAACCTATAAACCGGATCTATAATGTTGGAGGCTACCAGATTAGCCGAATACGGGTCGGTGGAAATAGTACCCTAGAACCTCACCAACTCATCCTTCTTCAAACTATGTGGATGACTCTTCACAAACACCCCCCTCAAACTAGTAACACACTATGGTGATTGTACCTCTTCCTGAGTGTAGAACTGAGTAGCAACAGTAAATGAGGCATAGTCATTTCGTAGACCTGCCTTCCCAAAGAAAAAGAAACTGCATCTTTCTGCCCATAATTCCCCTGCTTATCCTCAAAGGTGGTGTGAAACTACAGAGTAAGCTCTTTGTATTGGCGAGCATTACAATCCCGCGTAATCCTAAACTTATCACCCAAAAAATTCTTGATCCTATCCCACTGAACCAGATGGTCCAACATATCGAAATCAATCCACCTAAACGGTAGCGGATCTACCGAAATCAAATCACACAGCCTAGCATACTCATCCGTATCAAGAGCAAACTATAACAACGGGCTATCCTTTCGCCTCGTGCTCCTCCCATGAGGACTGACCGGACCCGCATGATACTTGATTTTCCTTTTGTTTAAATCCAGAGTATACTGCTGTTCAGTTGGATCCCCTTGCGGACGTGGAGTGGGTCCTCTTTTCTTTTTACCAGGTCTGCTCGATGAACCTTCACCTGACATTCTGCAATACAATTCAATTCAACAAGGCAAAGAAAAGCAGATCATTAGAACACAAACTATTTTTGGTATTTTTGATTTTTTTCAAAAGGAAAACGACCGTACAGCATTTCATTAGCGGTCATTACCGGACAAAGACCATTTCAAACATACGTTGGGTGGCCGTTAGCAATAATACCAATTTTTTGACCAAATCCCGCCCGAATGGAGATTGAGTACGGGCGAGCGGTCATTGATTCATAAGCACATACCATTCATATCATAACCCAATGTGTAACCATTCCTAAACCGAACCAACATAAAAACACAACAATTTCAACCCAAACCGACCCTGCCGCAACCTGTATTCAGCCTAACTACCCAAACCATCCCCACCTCAGCCGCAAATATACGCAAAACGAACCTAACACATGACCTAGACAAGACCCAACACCTAAATATGCAACCAAAAACTGAAATATATGGACTCAAAGTACAAAAATTGCAGGAAATACATACCTTGAAGTCGATCTAAGCAGTAAGAACTAGGAAATTCGGTATAAAGCTTGTTAACCCTTGAAATCGCATGTTTGGTGTGAAAGATGTGAAATTGATGGCTGAAATTGGGTGTGGTATGGTGTGGTGAAGTGGTGGTGGAAGATTGGGGTGAAAGATGGGAGATTTCGGTGGTTTATGGTGAGTGTATAAGGTGGGCGGCGAGTTAGAATGAAGAAACTAGGGCTAGAATGCAGAATTTGGGGAAGAAAAGCAACCTATCATGTATCATCAGCCTCTCGCGGGCTGCGACCGGAGGGACTTACCTTCTTCGCGCCCCGCGACCGTGTCAAAATTGCTCTTGAGATGTCTGGGGGCCACGAAAGGATTAGGGTCTCTCGTGGGGTGCGTGAGCCCTTTTTAAACATAATGTTTCTTGATTTTTACGGTTCAATGCTTTAGAAAATTTTTAAAAATTTAACCAAACCTTCCCAAATCCTTTGCAAACCCTTCTTAGACATGAAAACTTACCTGGATCTCTGATTCTTCGTCAAATACGGCTTCGTGGTGGTGATGAATTCCTGCAAAATGCGCAACGACACAAAAACACAAACCACAAACTACGAAAACAACCATTAGTGACCCGAAAAACACGAAACGAAAACCAATACTAACTATACAAACTCTACACTTGAGTTTCCACTCAATACTCTAATCGATGGTGCGATGGGGGATTTCGAGAGGAGTTTCCTTCGTCTCGGTGGGATCAACAGGCCCTCCTAGGTAATGTTTCAACCTATGGTCGTTCACTTTCCAAGTACCTCTGTCGGCTTCATTTTGCAACTCTATTATGCCGTACGGAAACATTTCCTTGACCAAGTATGGCCCCGTCACCTTTGATTTTAGCTTTTAGGCAAACAATTTTGACCTCGAATTATATACAAGCACTTTGTCTCCAGCCTTAAACTCCTTCAACCCCTTCAACTTCCTATAATGCAATGCCTTCATCTTTTCATTAATACTACAAGAACGTTCATACGTGGTATCCCTAAGTGCTTCCAACTCATGAATTTGGAAGTAACGTTTCCTAGCCGCTTCGGTTAGATCTATATTGACGATCTTAAGAGCCCAAAGCGCTCGGTGCTCTAATTCCATCGGGAGATGGCATGCTTTTCCATAAACGATCATGAAAGGAGTAGTCCCTAAAGGTGTCTTGTAGCTGGTTCGAAATGCCCACAATGCATCATCAAGCTTATCGGACCAATCTTTCCTACTTTTGCCTACCATTTTCTCTAGGATTCTCTTCACCCCTCGATTCATATTTTTTACTTGACCGCTAGTTTGAGGGTGGTACGTGGTAGAAAAATGGTGAGTGACCCCATAGCGTGCTAATGCCTTTTCCATCATGGCATTGCAAACTGGGTGCCACGATCACTTATGATAGCTCGAGGTGTATTGAAACGTGTAAACAACTTTTTAAGGAATCTCACCACCACTCGGGCGCTGTTCGTAGGCAAAGCTTGAGCTTCAACCCACTTGGAGACATAGTCTATCGCCACTAGAATGTACTTATTCCCACTAGAGACGGTGAAAGCTCCCATGAAGTCGATGCCCCACACATCAAAGATTTAAAGAATTTAGATTGGATTTTGGGGTATCTCATCCTTGGATGAGATATTGCTGGTACGTTGGCATCAATTGCATCTCTGGACAAACTCTAGAGTATCCTTAACTACCGAAGGCCAATAAAAACCACAGTCGAAGACTTTTTGAGCAGTAACGCGTGGAACGTGGTGACCTCCTGTCAATCCCTCATTAACATGCCTAAGGATCTCTAACCCATCTTTTCTACTCACACACCTCTTAAGGATTCTATTTCCTCCTATCCTAAAGAGAAATAGGTCATCCCATATGTATCTCCTAACATCCCTAAAGAATTTCTTTGGGTGGTCAACCCCTTCAATACCACTCCATTTGCAAGGTTGAAGGTCATGATCAGGCGGTTCTAGACGAAAGTTTGTGCGTATAATCACTAATTCGGTAGAATGTTATTAAGAATGGAGTAGAAGCACTGGAATTCATATGTTATTCATTCATACTGAAAGATCATACATCTTGTCAAGCTGCCGGAGTTCCTGGAGAGAATTCGGCAGCACCTCCCCGTCCGGGAGCGCAAAAACTTACAAACAAATGAACACTCGGCCCTATTTATAGGCAAAGCTAGCAATTCGTACGAACTGGCTATGCTTCGTACGAAGTGGCAGCACTTCGTACGGATTGATTGCACTTCGTAAACTATACAATATTCAACACACGCTCTATCTAGCCTATTCAATTGTGACGGACATAAAGTGCATCAACAAATTCCTCCTTGTCCGTTGCTATCGAATCTTAACTTGAACTTCAAATCTCTAAGCTGTGTTTGAATATTCTGCAACTTCAATCAAGGTATTTGTCGATGTCGTAGCATGCGTCAACAAATTCCCCCTTAATTGATGATCTGGGTTTGCATTATCTTCATTAAGCACCAATTCCCCCCTGAAAATAATCACTCCAGAATTAATCTTCAGGTCTTTGGTTGCACAGTTTCTGACCTCCTCTGATTTGCTTAACTGACAAACTTTCTTGAATTATCACCAACTCGAAGCTAATTAATGCAGCTTTCTCTATTTCAACAATAACCACATCCGCGTTCGGTTAAGCACATCTCTCCTATGCTCGATAATCTGATCTTCAAAACCCAACCGACAATTGATAGAAACTTCGAATCACCATACTGGAAAACTTCAAATCATTGAATATCCGCGAAAATCTAAAATCCCGATTTCTGTAATCGCGTTTAAGCATACTCCTGAAAGATTGATTAGCAAATCGGTAATCTGCTCAAACAGCAAATATTCATTGGAACCAAATTTTCTGGTAACACATCGAATCTGAGAAACATACGTCCGTGATCAAAATCACATTCTTACTCTTCACTCACAATGACAAATATATAGCTATCTTCGGTAGACTGGCGCAACTTAATCAACAAACATCGTCATCCAACGGCGGTTAGTCCAAGAAGAATGATTCATCTGCTGGAAGACTAAAAATAATGGCTACCTAAGGCTATCATCAGTCATATCTTGAATAACCTCAGATCCCCTTGGTAATTTTGAACTATCCAATACACCGGCTAGTCTTTAATACCTAAGATCATCATTGAACATATTGAACGTCCTCAATTCCTCACTGGTATTAATGACTGCTAATCCTGCTTACCCGTCCTTCACCAGAACTCAGGACTCTTACCCTTAAGCATCAATCTCTATCATGAACTGAAAAAATTCTAAACTTCATGTGATCACGAAATCCCAAGTATAATATATTTCGTGAGCAACTGGTACACAGCTTTATCTGTGTAGGAACATCCACGAACAGCTCGGGAACCTAAGTTTGCTATCTATTGTCCAATTAGGCGGAAACTAATGACATGTTAATCAAATAACAAGAATTACTCATTTAAACGTTGTTTCCATTGATTTAAAGTCATATACATTCGAGAACCAGATCCGACAGAGCTTCGCCGTCTCTGTGTCAAAATCTCTGACGTTCCAAATGAAATCACCAAGGCACCTATTTATAGACTTGCAAGTTCGCTCATGGAGACACCAAGTTCGCCCGAAGATATAGTATGTTCGGCCGAACATTGTATGAAGTTCGCCCGAACTTGACCTAGTCAAGTTCGGCCGAAATTGACTTCTCAAGCGAACTTGCTTACAAACTCACTTAAATAGCCTCGTTTCTCACAGATTAAGCACTATTCACTCAGACTCGATACATAATGACATTCATGACGAAGGCAACAGACATATGCACCAACAGACTCTCCCTTGGATGTTGTCGTAGTCATCTTGATGTAAACATCCTTTTGATATATGCACCAACAGACTTTCCCAGACATCCTCTCTTTGGATATTGTCGTAGTCATCCTTGACATTTAACATCTTCTGAGTCTTCCAGTCTTTTTAGTTCTTGAATAAACTTTAACGTATTGATCTTCAATCTCCATCTTTTTCTTCAAATTTATCTTGATAAAACTTTTAAGTTCCAAGCTCCTCCTTGTTGTGAGCTATGCTCCCCCTTGCTTTAAGCTTTACTTTAGTCACGTTTCATCCTGCTCCCCCTAAAACTTTACTTCTAGTTTCAAAGTTCTTGAGCATACTAGAACACGTTTTAGATTTAAAACTTTGAAAATTTTATAACATTTAACAATTCAAATTTTAATCTCCATTTTAAAACCTTTTTAGTTATTCAAGTTCAACTTAATGACCTTGAAAACTCCTTACATTTAAAACCTTGACCATTCTCATGATTTTCAATTATTAAAATCCACTTAGTTGACCAAGTCCAAGTTAATGACCTTGATTAACCAATTTTGTTTACCAAGTCCAAGTTAATGACCTTAGTTAAACCCGTTGTGAACAACTAATGTTTTTGTCAATTTTAAAGTTTCAAATTAATGAACTTTTTCTTACCAGACTTCGATGATCCATTCCCTGACATTGGCTCGTTGAAAATCTTTTTGGATTTAAAAAGCAAGTAAAATATTTACAGAACTTTTATCAAGTAAAGTAAACTATGTACAAACATATTTACAGACAAATTTTTGTGAATTCGTGTCTAAGGATCATATCAGTTTTGTTGAGACATATCACCAGTACCGTTGACCTTAAAATGACTTTCAGTTTAAACTCGTTTACCTAGATTGTCGATATGTTTGTCCACTTAAACGTCACCACGTTTCTCAATTGTTCCAAGATATGTTATGGTAAGAATTATGAAACTTGACTTAACTATGATTCCCACCTCTTGAATATACTCCCGAATCCAGATTCCCTAGATTTCATCTTACAGGTGAGTATAGCGTAATTGATATCTGTATCTAGGTTATGTGAGGCCTTGAGAGCTCAGGTTAATACTACCGTACCGACAAAGAGATGAAGGCTCGTCTTTAAAGTGTATTCAACTTAAGGAATCTTTTCAGCATTGCAAATGATTAGATCTTTCGATTTTTTCAAGTTTGCATGCTATTTGGGGTTTATAGCAAAAGGCATTATAGAAGTTCTAGGCTATTGCTTCTGCAAAATCAAAAGAACTTGTATAATACCCCAGATATCAATCATCTATAAAGACCTCGTATCTCATAATTAGGCAACCCTTCAATCGAAATTTCGGAGTACTAAATCCATATATCCAAGATGTCTTAAACCACGAGATTAAGCAGTTGTCAAATTTAGTTTATATCCTGGAAACAATCTACTGGACGTATAAAGCCTATCGACATATCCACAGTAAGACTTGTTTATCACTTTTAAACTTTACAAATCTTTAGCATACTGTGATAGTCCACTGGTGTACTATCATTTCCTTTTTGATAACAAATTCTTTTTGTCTTTTTCATGTTTTTGTACTTTTTGAATTTTTCAATATTTTTGAATTTTTAACCTTTTCATATGTTTTTGATTTTTCAACAAATTAATAAAATTTTCTTACTCCCCCTAAAATCAAAAACATATTTTTGGATTTTAGATTTAAAGAAATTCTTCTAAAAATGTAACAAACCAATGTGGATCCCGTGACCTCGTCGTCCGATCCTTTTTTTTAATCTTGTATCTGCAATTGTTTAACAAACAATCATTAGACTCATTTACCACTTGTAAAAGCAGTTTGAACATGTAAGAACTTTGAAATCAGTTTTTCTATTCAACGGTGTGAATTTTCATAATTTTGACTTTTCAAAATCTTTCCTTTTAATAGCCACTTGTAGTTTTGACTTTTAGTTTCAAAAACTTTTCTTTTTAACTACTCCCCCTCAAAATGACAAAGATATGACATTTCTAGATAAGTTAAAACTGATCTGGAGCTTCCTCAATCCTGAATCAACTTTGATGAAGTGGATCTAGGAACTCCTGCACATGAAAGTAACTACTTGAAAAAAGAAACCCAAGCCTTTTTGGTCTTGGGTTGAACTTGATAATCAACGTAATCAAATTCGTAACCATCATCGTAATTAAAATTTTCATCAAACAATTCGTTCATTGTTAATTTTGAAACTTTATCGACCTTTTCTTTTTCTTGTCTGTTTTAGAAACTCATTTTTCAAATTTGAAAGATCATTTTTAATAACTGCTTCTTTTGATTTGACATTTTCAGTTTTAGCAACTTTCCTTTCTCAGAGGACTTCTTTTTCGCAACCCAGGATTGTGACATGAATCTTGCTTTCTTGATATAAAACCGTGAATCATCGTTTTTGTTTGACTTTGAAGTTTCATCTTTTACAAAAACAGAGTTTTCAAATTTTGATTCATTTTTGGGTTTTATTTCAGAAACAATTCTTTTGCGGATCTTAGAATCTCTGGTTGTTTTAGCTTTTCTTCTTTTGATTCATTCTTCCTTCGTGGAAACACAGTATTGTATTTAAAGCAAGTCCAATTATCAGAAACATTTCCACTAGTGGGTTTGAACCACTTGTGGACTTGATCTTAGCCTTGTCCCGAAGTTCGTTCTCCTTTTTGAATTCATCATTCGATTGCTTACCGAGCATACCTTCTTCTTGAACCGTATTCGTTCCGTATACAAACTTTATGCTTTTACCTTTGCATTCCTAGAACGCTGACTTCTGATTCTTCTTTGATTCATCATCAGCTTCTTCCAAACCTAATCCTGGTCTCCTGTTCTCAGGAAAATCACCATTAACCTTTCGGTTGTTATTAAACTTCCTTTTGGGTTTAGAATAAAATTTCTTATGATTTTTATCGAGATCATCTGACGAAACTTCTACAAGTTTGAAAAATTTATCAAGTTGATCTTCTTTCATGTTCCGAATCGGGAAGCTATCATCGAAATATAATCTATCAGAATCCTTAACTTTGTACATGACAATGTTAGGATCGTCAATTAGATCATTTTCAGATGCTATATCGTCATTTTCAGACTGTGAATCAGAACTGTTATCATCAGAATCATTTCCAAAACATTCTTTACCACATTTTCTACCACTGCTTTAATGTCATCATTTGATTTCGTAAAGTCTACTTCAATGTTCTCAGGCAATTGATTTTTCAATTCAGATAAAAGTAATATATCAAATGCCTTTTCAACTTCATCATCCTTTTTGCAAGAACAATTTTCAAGAAATGGTGAAGGAACACTTCCGTATTCTTTTCGCTTTGGTTTACCGTCATTTTCCTCTGATTTGATCACAGGAAGAATGTGATCAATGACATAAGCATTCGTGGTATAGCTTTTCAAAAGCTGTCTTACACGTTCTGTTTCAATTTTTATGTCATGAAGCTCACGTTTTGTTTCAGCAATAGTGTTGATATACATGTTAATTGCTTTGTTTTTCAATCACTGTTGCTTTTAATATTTTTTCATTAGCAGCAATTTCAAGATTAGCTTTTTCGACATTTTATGTTTGCTTGTATCTTGTTATAAGCTTCTTTCATATTTCTGTAATCATAACGAAAAGTTTCATTATGTTCAGTTAATTCTCTTATTACTTTGACCTTATCAAAGCATGGTTCACAAGGACTTGTGCACTTTGTGCAAGGTTTTTCAACCTCCACAACTTTCACAACTTCCTTTTCAGACATTCTTACCTCAGATTTTACTTTTTCGGCCTCTGCTTTCAAGGCTTCTTGTTTCTGCATCTCGGCATAAGATATTTCTTCTTCCTCAGTTCTCCGCATGTATGCTTCCAATATTGCATTTTCCAAAGCTGCATCAATATACGAAGTTTCGGCTTCATTCACAACCTCTGGCATCATAGCAACACCAGTCTTCTTTCCGATGTATTTGTTCCAATCGAAACCATCGTCTTCATGGTTGGCAACAAGAGCTTGTTCGGCTTTCTTTGCAGATTTATCTTCAACTTCAACTTGTTTTCTTTTCGAATATGATTTGTATTGCAGCGCTTTCTTGTAATTTTCATTACCGGTTCCAAAAGGGTTTTGGTTTCCACTAGCTTCTTTGTTATGGCATTCGTGTTTGAAGTGCCCTTTTTGTCGACATCTAAAACAAGTAACTTTCGTTTTGTCAAAACCAAGTTTATTGCTTGAGTTACCAATATCCCTTCCAGTGAGTGCTACAAACTTTGAAACTATTCTGATAATGGACGCAAGGCTCCATTTGATATCCATCAGCTCCAATTCTTCTTCGTCTACCTTATCATAATCTTCTGCCCTCATTTCTGGATTACCGATCTTTCCAGCAACAAGGCTTTATTATGATTCGAGAACGGTAGCGAGAAGTGCTATGTGTTGTTTAGCCACCTTTTCTAGAAATACATTCTTCAGATCAACTGCTATGTTACACTGGAAAACATTTGAATTAGAACTAGCTTGGCTTGTCTGATTTTGGAATGAGGAGCTTGAACTAGCACTTGTATATCCAGCATATGGAGAACTTTGATTTGGAGAAGAATTTGTATTTGCACTAAATGCTGTTTGAATTTTCGGGCTTTGACTTGGAGAATCTTGAATACCTCCTTTGTAATAAGCACCGACATCTTGAACAACATTAGCATTCTTTGACTTTGCAATCTTCATCAATTCCATTTCATGACCTTCTAATTTGTCGATGAAAGATGACAACTTGAAGTGTGTCCAGGATGGACTATTCTTCAGAATCGTCAGATATGTCATCCATTCTCCTTCTGGTAACTTCTCGATTTGCTCTTCGTTAGTTCTTTTGATGTCATGTCTTCGCATCTGGACCATGAGGTAACAGTATCTATCGATTATTTGCTTCATAGTTTCACCTTTGATCATCGTGAAGATCTCGAATTCTTTCTTAATTAAGGCCTTCTTGCTCTTAATCATTTCATCACTTCCTTTGAATTTGTCACAAAGAGAGTGCCATAATTTTTATGACGTTTCATATTCTGGCAATAAAATCAGGATGTGTTCCTTAAGTGATTGTGGGATCAAGCTAATCATTTTCTTTTCAGCGACATAATGTAATTTGTCACCTAGTGAAAACTTGTTCAACGGAAGATCTTGATCACGCTCATCTTTTGGCCATTTGTAGCCATCCTCAACTACAACCCAACTGTCAAATTGATTCGCTTGTATCCAATTCACAAACTTTTCTTTCCATCCTTCGAATTCGTCTATACTCATTAGCTTCGGCGGTTTCTGAGTTGTACCCATTGTCGATATTTAACTGGTTCGCCGCAAGAGTATTTACATTTGATGAAGAAGCCATTTGTGAAACAAACACGTTGTGGAAATCTTCCATTTTGACAATCTGATGGATTATCTGAAAATATGATAAAAAACACTTGGAAATTGATTAGCAACAGACAAATTTAGCACGATCCATACGTTAAAAATGTTTAAATTTTTTTCCGAAAACAATTTTAACACGATTATATCTTTAAAATCGTCACGTCAATACGATTCTACGATATATAATGTTCGTGACATTTTTCGGGATTTTCATGCCTTATGTAATATTTTAAAAACTTATCAAGTTCGGGCGAACATGTAAAAGGATATCAATGAAACTTGATCAAGTTCGGGCGAACTTGATCAAAAATATTGAGATTTCCTTCAAGTTCGGACGAACTTATCAAAAATTCTTTAAAAATCTGTCAAGTTCGGTCGAACTTGATTAAAATCAGTGAAATTTTAATCAAGTTTGGTCGAACTTGATGTTAAGTTCGGCTGAATCTTGTTTCCAAAACATGGTTTTTGCAACTTTTTGGTATTAATTCGATTGAATTTGATGTCCAAACTCTCAGGGGTTTACCACAAGTGTGTTTTACATAACATATTCAAAAATCACCCATTTTTTACTATGAAATCATCAAGTATGTGAAAATGTTAAGAAAAAAGGTAGAATGGAGTAGAATAAGAGAGATTCTTGTCTTGATTCCAGCAAATTTAGGTATCCAGGCGCTGATACCACTTGTAGAAACGTCCACGAACAGCTCGGGAACCTAAGTTTGCTATCTATTGTCCAACTAGGCGGAAACTAATGACATGTTAATCAAATAACAAGAATTACTCATTTAAACGTTGTTTCCATTGATCTAAAGTCATATACATTCGAGAACCAGATCCGACAGAGCTTCGTCGTCTCTGTGCTAAAATCTCTGAAGTTCCAAATGAGATCACCAAGGCACCTATTTATAGACTTGCAAGTTCGCTCATGGAGACACCAAGTTCGCTCAAAGATATAGCATGTTCGGCCGAACATTGTATGAAGTTCGCCCAAACTTGACCTAGTCAAGTTCGGCCGAACTTGACTTCTCAAGTTCCTTCTCAAGCGAACTTGCTTACAAACTCACTTAAATACGCCTCGTTTCTCACAGATTAAGCCCTATTCACTCAGACTCGATACATAATGACATTCATGACGAAGGCAACAGACATATGCACCAACAGTCTCCCCCTTGGATTTTACCGTAGTCATCTTGATGTAAACATCCTTTTGATATATGCACAAAACAGACTCCCTTCACATATTCCTCTTTGATAACGTGTGTGATAGTCTTTTCTTGAATGCCCCGTAGCCATTAGACTTGATTAAGCTCCTGAGTCTTTATCTTTTTCCTTGAATAAAACTTTAATATCCAAGCTCCTCCTAAGCTGTGAGCTATGCTCCCCCTTGCTTTGAGCTTTACTATAAAACATGTTTCGTCCTGCTCTCCCGAAAGATCCATTATATCATCTTCTTTAATAATTGTACCACGTACACCCCAGGGCAACTAAAACTACAAGACATCCCTATTTTCTGGCAGTTAGTTAGGAAAATAGTTCATTTACCTTGTAGAGTTAATGATAGGCAATCGTGTGTGCAGCCGCAAACATACGAACGACTCAGGTGGCAATCCACAACCATGACTATAGAATCCGATAAACAACTCCTCCAAGACTCAGTTATGTAACCCCCACTTCAAAGAAAAATACAAATCAACTTGATCTCTTTACAAATGAATCTAGATCCTCTACAATTCCCAGATAATCTGCGGTCGGTAACCACCCGGATACAGTTGCAGTGTCACGAATTTCAAAAATGCTGGAATCTTCAAATATACTTTGAAATTTTATTCTCCCTCATTTTTGTAAATTCTGATCGTACCAAATTTTTATTGAAATTTCCCCCTCAATATGGAAAAATCAGTTCTCATCAAATGCGGATTTAGCGTTTAGGCCCATTGATAATCATTATACCAAAAGATCTTCATTCAGCATCGGTATTAGTGACTACCCCAATATCTTCACAATTTCGGGATCGTATCATCAAATCTATACTCGGACGTGCCAGATGGTGTCCCCCAACATCCCGTTTCGGTCATCGAAAACTCGAAAACATTTTTATCAGCAATTTTTTTCTAGACACTCATCCCAGCAATACGATCAACAAAATTTTTCCATGCCTTTTTTATGCATGCTCACTTCGTACGAACTGGACCTCCAGTTCGTACGAATTGGCCACTTCGTACGAACTGGTCACTTCGTACGAAGTGCCTTTTGCACCAAGTGAGCCTAATTACATTTTTCGATCCAGAATCTTTATTTCTTTGAATTTCGAGATGATTCCACTATATATCTGGTCGAAAATGATTTTCTAACAATCCTATCCGTTCAATTTCACTTTTTGTCCATGGATTGTCCTTTATTTTGATGATTTACGTCTAAAACCACTCCTAAGTCCATAAATGTCCAATTCATGAGCGTAGTTGATAACCATAGTTCTGATACCAATTGAAGGTCCAGATCAGGTGGTTTTAGACGGAAGTTAGTGCGTATAGTCCCTAATTCGGTAGAATGTTATTAAAAAAGGAGTAGAAACAGCAGAAGTCATATGTGTAACAACTCGTAAATTCGTTGTTGTCTTTTTCTGTTTTTCTGTTTGTACCTTTCATTGTAAATCCCTGATTTGATTAATAGAATGGTTTGTGTTTGCTAATTATATTATATCACAAGTAACTATGTTTCTTTAATAGCCGAGTGTGTTGTTGAGCAATAACCACTTATTCCATCGCAACGCTTATCTCATCGCATCGCAAAACGCAGTTAATTATGTGGAATTATGTTTTATGTGTGTTATGTTTGTTTATGTTGTGGTTTACTATCGCTAAAACACTCACACGCTCACGCAACTCGCTCTCTCTCAATTCAATGGTAATATAACACTTAGCGCTTTGCTAAAACGCTTAATATAGCTATCTAATACGAACCGAATCGCCAAACAAACTCCTAACGCGAAATTAACAAACAAAACTTCGCCAAAAGGCCATGTTCGGCCGAACTTTACCAGGCCTCAAACTTTCCAAAAACTAGCAAGTTCGCTCGAACTTGCACAAAGTTCAGGCAAACTGGCCAAGTTCGCCCGAACTTGTGCTAGGTTCGCCCGAACTTGTGCTAAGTTCGGCCGAACTTGATCATTTCCCGCCCATTTTCTCCTTCACCTATAAATACCCAGCTCATCTCCTCATTTAAACTTGCTGCTAAGTTCGCCCGAAACCTCTCAAAACTGAAAACCTTTGATTTCCAAGTAAGATTCAACCCGTTTTCAAGCTACACAATGTTTTACAATGATTTTGCACAAGGCTTTGCCTTCGATTGCATCAAAACTCTTACGTTTACGAAAATCTTCATCTTTTTCTACAAAACTTCTGTTTTTCACTTAGATCTATGCTTAGATCTAAGTAAAACCCTTTTAAACATCGATTTTCACATAAAATACGGATTAATGATGCATGTTTCATTCACTATAAAGTGGAACAGGGCATTTGTCAACCAAGAACTTAGATCCGGAAGCACAAGGATGGTATTGTCGTCTTACACAAACTAGACTAACTCGAACGAACTACAAGTTCGCCCGGATTAGTCTAAGTTTCTGTAAAATGGCTAAACTTGCTCCAAAAGACCTCTCCAGCCTAAGTTTTACTCAGTGGCTTAGGGTTGGAGGGATGGACACTCGATTTCCTCAGCAAACGACGCGAAAACGCATGATTTGGATGCCAAAACAGTCAAATTCGTTAGAAAAACATCAAGTTCGCTCGAACTTGTCACCAGATTGGTGTCCAAGTTCGCCCAAACTTGATCAACATTAGACAGAAAAGTATTCAAGTTCTGCCGAACTTGTATCACCCCTCAACAAACAGGGCAAGTTCGCCCGGACTTGTCCGGTTTCTACGGAAACCAGACAAGTTCGGCCGAACTTGTACCTCCAGCAAGTCAAACAGTCAAGTTCGCCTGAACTTCTACCCCAAGGTACAAGTTTGCCCGAACTTGTCTACCAGACAAGTTCGGCCGAACTTGTACCTCCAGCAAGTCAAACAGTCAAGTTCGCCTGAACTTGTACCCCAAGGTATAAGTTTGCCCGAACTTGTCTACTGTTCCTTCAACCGTTAACCGTTTCAGCAATTCGGAAGACTGATACACTTCTGTTTGCTTACAGGCTGATTCAGCGCCCTCCTCAACTCATCTCAGATCCCGTGTCTCTCTTTAATCGCACTGACTATGAGTATACTTGAACCCCTTTTACGCTTAAACACACTTTTGGGTGTCACATATGTTCGCATATCAATCACATCACACAAATTCAAATTCTTAATCGCAATCCCGCTTATACATGACTATACGTGAAATCTGTTTAATTGTATGTGTTACTTGATTTCTTATGCGCCACCCTTAACATGATAGCTTGCTAGAGGTTGACCCGCCACCCGGAGGCCCGGGGTTGTTAAGGCTCACATTTTTATTTCTCATTATTTTCTCTTTAGGACGTGGACACTTGTTCGCGTGCCTCTCACTCGCGGTTTGTAGGTTTACTTGAATCTAAGTAGATACATAGTTCACAACTCTTACGTATGTTATGCGGTGTATACTAAACGCTTTTATATCTATTACGTACGCAAAACGTGTATGCTCACCTTTACTTAATTGTATTGACGTTTTATTTTAACATATGTGGTAGGTTGAGGATATTTGCTATTGCTGCATGGTTTAGGATTACCTTTAGAACTCATGTAATAAATCTAGGGGAGATCGAACTTGATATGTTTTAATAGATATTATGTTTTGTAATAGTTATTGGGATTTTATTGTTTAATAGTATGGGATGTTGAACGTTTAAATATTATCGCTTAATAATTGTTATGGAATTTCTCTTGAGACAATCTGGTTCGCCTAGTGCCACGCCCCGATGTTTCCACCATCGGTTGGGGTGTGACAGATTGGTATCAGAGCCATAACTATAGAGAAATTAGGTAGAACTGCCATGTTTGACCTAGTCTATAGTTAGGATACCAAATCAGACCGTTACGCATCGATTAAACGCCCTAAACTAAGACGTACTGACAAGTTCGCTCGAACCAGATCAAGTTCTCCCGAACTTGATCACGTTCTCCCGAACTTGATCAAGTTCGCCCGAACTTTACCTAAGTTCGCCCGAAGTTGCCAGTCCCCTCTCAACAGTTAAACAAGTTCGCTCGAGGAGTCAAGTTCGCCCGAAGTCGAACAAACTTCGCCCGAACTTGATCCTAAACCCTCGAAATGGACTTTTGAACTACGTATGCTTTTTCTAAAGCTACCACAATACACGTGAAGAACGCTCGTATCACACAAAACGAGTGATCTAGTCGAGATTAGGTGTGAAAACCAAGAACTCTCGATAAGATCATTCACTTCACGCATTCTCTATCGCACGAGATACCTTCGTTGAGTTAGGAGTGATATCCAAACCTCGATGAAAATCTCCATTTCTATCTAGTGGAACTCCCGATGTGATCGGTGAGCATAAACACGACCAGGGATGAAGTTGTTAAGTTAGGGGTGAAACACGCATCTTAATAACTAGTTCCACTCCTCGATTTTCAATCTCACCAAAGTCTCGATTGTTCGATGACTCAGAACACGACGTAACTGGAAGGATAAATGTCCTTAACTATTGTACGGCGAGAGCATTTGTCTATTAGGCCAATCGTGCGTCCGAACTCAGAGAATTCTCGAACCACTTTGGGTAGTCGCTGTCTCAAAACCCAGGACACTCCTAAATTGATTTAAGCCTACAATCTTCGATTTTACGCATCATCGAGTTTATTTACTATTTACGTGTTTAAGTTTTACGAATTTTATGCTTTATTCAATTTCTCGCTTTACCAATTTCTAGATTTATCGCTTTTACGCTCCATCGATATATGCACTACTCGCACAGCTCTCGTAATCTAAAACGCTAATTAATCACCAACTAAACTAATCGCGCAACTCGCCTACGCTCGTGAGGGCGTTAGTGCCTCATACGCAGCTTTACTCGCTTATTACGCTTATATCTCGCATCTCGAACGCGCTACGCTTTACTTATAAGAAGGTGAATACGTGCAAAGTATATGTTTACGTGTATTATGTGGCAATGTGCTTATGTGCTTACGTGTTTACTTTCCTACGTGTTTACGTTATTTTATGCCTTACCTGAATAATAATAATAAGTAAAATTTTGAACATAAACCTACTATAATCGAATCTCATCCTATCAAATCCTTCATGTAGATGTCTTTCATGGGATCTCACACTAGGAGGAACATCCAGCGCAACAACGCCGACAAGCGAATCGCCTCACTCGTGGCCAAGCAGATGGCCAAGGTGATTCCCCGGATTGTCAGCGAGATGCATGCTATCAGCAGCAACTCCTCCGTCGATTCCAAGACCGACACGCCAAAGACTTCGTTCAGCTTCAAGCAATTTAAAGCATGTGGACCTCTTACTTTCTCTGTCACGGAAGGACCAAGTGCTATGTTCCATTGGTTTGATTCCATCGAGGTCACGTTCCGCCAAAGCGGATGTCCCGAAGCTCTGTGCACCATCAACGCTACCGGTGTGTTCCAATCTGTAGGACCGATCCTTGATGCTAAGGAACCTAAATTTGATATCTAATGTCCATAATAGCGGAAATATTACGTCGTGTTTACCAATAGACAAGATTTAATCAGTATAACATCAGTTTTATTAATAAAACGTCAAGAGTACAAACTGACAGAGCTTCGCCTCCAAAATGCCAAAGTTACAAATGAGTGAGGCTAGCTAGCTATTTATAGATGATCAAGTTCGCTAGTGGGAGGTGTAAGTTCGCCCAAACTTGCCTTAGCAAGTTCGGCCGAACTTGGCTACACATGACATGCTAGAGCGAACTTGTTTCACCATTACATAAATACTTCATACGACTAGCCTATTCAGCTCTATTCTATACAGCCTCGATATAAGACTAAGACATAAACATTATGCACCAACAGACTCCCCCTTGGATATCGTCTTCGTCTTGTATCAGTCTCCAAAACTCTGTCTTCATAAATGGCTTCTTTCGTCGCTCTTGCTTAGGATCCGGCGTCTGGTCTGTAGGAGGCACTTTGTTCATATATTCTTAGGAGGCACTTTGTTCATATACTGAAACCTTCTAATACTTGCCTTCCTAGTTTTCTCATGAATCGCTTCAAGACGCTTCTCCTCTTTTAGAAATTCAACCCTTTCTAAATCCCTCAAATTTGTTTGCCACATCTTTCCTGAGTTTACTTCATGCGCATAGCAAACATTAACAACTTTCTGAAATTGCATAGCTTGTACCTTTTCACGTTCTTCAAATACGATCTTGCTGTAGAAAAAGCATTTGATATCTTCTCTCGAGCAGTTAAACAACCACATAGGATCAAGAATATTGATTGTTCTCCATAACCCCCTCATGCCCTGAGAACCAAGTATTTCAACTCGTTCCTTCGTAATATCCAAATGTTCTTCAAACTTTAAAACAATAACTGCTTCACAAGTCGATGGATCTATCTGCCACCACTTGAACAATGGATAGAAGTTCTGCTCAATCGGCATCAATGGCATGTTTCTCATTGCCCTTGGTCGCTTCATTATTAACGTAATGTCTTTTTCACCCGTCTTTTTGTTAGTCTTGATTCGGCGACCTGGAATAAATGGCTTCCAATATCTGAATCCTTTCATTACTTCATACTTTATCAACTTCCACAGTATTTGATCAATCACTTTCATGTGATATGTAACATTGACGGTCTGAATAACTCTTCCACATCCCAATATGGTAAGGTCTTGAAAACAGCAAGATACTTGAAGTATTGCACTCCAAATTCTCTTTTGATTACATATACATTAAGTTCCTTGAACCAACCCCAGCTTAAGATATCCCCCAATGACACGTCTTTGTCTCTGGTAAAGAATGCTAGAGGACGTCTAAACTTACGTTCGTGCGGCGTCTCTTTAAACCAAGACTTTTTCACTTGAGCAATTTCTTCTTTTGTCATTGGCTTTGGGACTTTTCCTTCTCGTAAAGATTCTTCAATCTTTTCTTTCAGCATGTCTTCGTCGGGTTGCTTGTACATCTCCTAAAAAGTAGGAAAACTTTCAGAATTAGGACCGACGTACTTCGCAGTATGATCTGTCTCATCATCAGAAGACCAATCTTCAACGATCACCCGGTTGTACTCATCAGCTTCAAATCTTCTAACATATTGATAATCATCCGGTTCAAATGTGTTAACATTCAACACGTCTTCTTCAAACTCTAGATCTTCAGCATCAACTTCAACTAACTTTTCCAGATCTTCCTTTGTATAGTTGTGTACATACTCGCCTTCCTCCACGTTATGTTCTAACATCAACAATAAAGGCTTAGAAGGTACTGCAGCAACCGACTTTACAAATCTTTCCACGTTAGACTAATCAATCTCATCAGTTGGCCCTTTCTGCCCTGACTCCCCCTTACTTTTACAATCCATTCTATTTGATTCGTCATCCATTAGCGAAATAAAATCAAAAGCATCAGCAGTTTTAGCTTCGGTAATCTTTATACCAACACCACCCTGATCATCATCATCGTCATCATCAGCCACATTCCAATCCTCATATTATGAATCATCTTTCTCTTCATCATCTTGATCCTCTTTTTCAGCTTCTTCATCGTTCTTTTCTTCAGAAGCAACTATAGGATCAAAAGGCTTGACAGATTCGTCAACCTTTGGAATCTCGGACTCAGAAGCTATAACAACATTCTCTTCAACTGATTTCTCTGCGATTTCAGAAGACTTAGGAGCTTCACCTTCAACCCCTTTACCTTTACCACTCGCAGCTAACTCTTTCTCAGATCGTTCTTTAGCTTCTTGCCGATCCAAGCGATCATATTCTTTGATGAAATCAATTCCCAGAGAGTTAGATAAAACTTTCTGCATCCTGGAAAATCTTCGATCATTTAGGGCTTGGATTGACTTTAGATCTGCAATCTTTGTTTGAAGCTTTTCATTTGCATCCTGCAAACTCTTGATCAAAGCTTTAAAGTATTCTCGTTCATTTTCCAACACTTTCACTTTATCGTCTAACTTCTCTTTTTCAACTGCGCTTTGATTCATCTTATTGATCAACTCAGCTTTCTCCTTCTCATTCTTTGCCACTTTTTCTTCTAACACCTTCACACGTTTTTCCAGAAGTTCAACATTCATCTCTGGAAAGAAATCATTTAGATCTTGCAGACTAATCGGATCATTATGCATATCACCAAACAGATTAGGCCCTGAAGATTTTGGTGTTGACTTTGGAGTAGCAGCCTTTGGTGTAGACTTCCTTGGAGTAGAACTTTCAAGATTTGAAGTCGATGGACCAATTGATGATTGAATAACAGGAACTTCCAATAAACCAGACACAGGAGGTTCTTGTGTAACTCTTGGCCTTGCAGCTTCACTTGAAACAATAACAGGGGTTCGTGTGTAGAAGGTTCTTGTGTGACTTCTTTCTCCTGTGCGCCAGAAGGTTCTTATGTAGCTTCTGCGCTTTTCAACTTTCCTCTGTATCTTTTACTTACAGCTTTTTGAATTTTCTTTGTTTTCTTTCCCTTTGTCTGAGGAGACCCTATAGTTTTCGTCGATGAAATAGTAGCAGTCTTAACACGTTTTTCTTTTTTATTGGGCCTCTCTTCATTAGACTCTTTTTCCTAATTTGGATCAAAGTCAGCATCCATTTCTTTTTCTTTTTCTGCTCTAATCTCAGCTTCTGATTTTTCTGGCTCTTTTACCGGTTCTCCATCAGAATCATCATCATTTTCTGATGTAGCAAAGATAACATCGTCTTCCTAATTCGTTTAAACTGTTTCCTGACTCTCGACAATAACTGCTGCGCTTGATCCAGCTTCAGCTTGAACATTTTCTGGTTCTCCTTCATCTATGAGAATCGTATCAACTTTCTTTGCAGCTCGTTTCTTCTTAGGCTTGTCAACTACAGCCTTAAGGAACCAATCGCTTCGAGATTTCGATTTAAAATCTTTAAACCACTCTTTTTCAGCATTCAGCTCTTTTTCGTCACCACTACCATCTTTCCTCCATTTATTATCAGACGGCGCAATGTAATTTGAATCTTTGATAGCTCCGAAAACTGGCTTTGCAACAGGAGCTGAAGCTTGCTTCTGGAATTTTAATAGCTTCTTCACAGTTGTTTCATCGAGATGACTCAGATATAACACATCTTTCAGATCTCGTGCAATATTCTTGTACTTTTCATCTATTAGGATCTGCACGAACCTCGAATACAAACATAGCCTCGAATCCTCCATATTCTTTGACATATGAGTAAAAACAAGCTCCAAATAGTTGAACGGCTTATTCAGAATCAGTGTCGTTGCCATACAGGCCAAATAATCTTGCACATCATCAAGACTCGCATTTTGATGACTAAATGTATGAATGATCACATGCATTAGGAGCTTGTAGGAGTTATGCACTTCCCCTTTCTTTAGTGTTGGCTTGTTTACGCTCCCCTTGTATCCCATTCTAAAGAAACAACCACGAACCATCTTTTCATCGAGAAATATCGGATCATCTTTATCATCATTGAACTGCAGAATGTCACACCCTCAATTTCAATTTGCGGAGTTTTACCGCGAGGCGTGTGAACAAACCAGAATCTGAAACACTAGTACGACGAACGACTCTATATGATTTGATAATACGTTTTCCAAAAATCATTTGATTAACCAATTATCGTAGATTTTAGATTGTCTTAGTTAGTTACCAAAGTTTAGCGGAAGCATTAGTTTAAGTGGTTGAGCGGAAGCATAAAATAAGTAGTGAAACGGGCGCCAACACAAACGCCAAAACAAATGAAAAACCCAAAACAATGTTTGTAATGAGACTCGATAAAAGATGTCTTGTTCAATGCATGTGAGTGCACCTAGAGCTCCTAGCGTCCTGAGAAACATGTAAAGAAACAAGTGTCAACATTAAAGATGAGTGAGTTCACAGGTTTTCATAAATTCGTTTGTTCGGTTATGAGTTTGTTTCCCCCGTTATCCCTAACCCGGGATAAAGATTTAGTTCCATTATTCCCAACCCGGAATAATAATAATGTTGGTTCCATTATTCCAAACCCGGAATAATAAAGTTGTTGTTTCCATTATCCCTAACCCGGGATAATATAGTTGTTGTTTCCATTATCCCCAACCCGGGATAATATAGTTGATTCGTAATTAAGTCCAATGTTAACATATATAGGTAGCTAGCCTAAAGTTATGTCACGTAAGAGTTCGCGATCGAAGCTGACTGTTGTGCCTCCGTGTTGCCAGGCCTATCACTGACCATGGCGAAGTTAGGCCAAATTATTCACCCGTT
This sequence comes from Scalesia atractyloides, assembly GCA_947069175.1. Lineage (NCBI taxonomy): Eukaryota > Viridiplantae > Streptophyta > Magnoliopsida > Asterales > Asteraceae > Scalesia > Scalesia atractyloides. The sequence goes on along the minus strand of CAMTDV010000030.1, from coordinate 24,342,683 downwards.
GACCATACCCGGTCGGCTAGCGCGACTAGCTCGGATGGGGCTTGTCGGGCCCAGTAGTACTACTTATAATTCCCCCGCTATTAAAACCCAATACTAACGATCCGAGAGATTGACGAGGACTTAAGTGATATAGCTGCTTAGTGACCATAACATTACATTAACATCAACTTAGTTACCGAATAGTTATGTGATGTTAATTTCGTATAACGTAAAGAGATTGAGTTTGAAGAGTGTATACATGTTTCTCCCCCTGTTGTTTAAAAAAAACCGGATAAAGTTAGGGGCCGTGAACTCACCTTTAGTTGCTCGGTTAGTGTAGCAAAGAAGTTGTAAGGGATGGGACCGCTAATTGCGTCCTAACAAACCAATTGATTTCAAGTCAGTGTGTGAACACACAATACAAATTCTACACTTAATTTACGCACAAAGTGATACACACAAACAACATACCTAACACTCAAACATGCATGCAAGTATCCTCATGTGATCATAGTAATCAAAACAATTTATCATGAACATAATCCAATCCATGCAACACTTTGGTGCACACAATCACAAGTTATCAAATTTCAACTTAATACTCATAATTCAGCTGTTTTCTAGGATTTTTATAAAATAGTTTCAACGTTCCAAAAATTCCAATTATTTTACAGTAGGTGACATTTATACTGTAGAAATTTATATAAATTTTCCAAGTCCGAAATCTTTACCGATTAACCATAAATATTAATATACTAGGCTGCAGTCAGATTCGTCGCTTTCTGACTGCAGTCCACGGAAGAATTTATTTAAAAATCACTGATCGTCCAATTAACAAAATTCCAATTGGAGTTGCCCGGAAATTTCCATACCTAGTTGCTGTACAAAATTCATGACTCGACTCCCTACTGATTATAAAATCCAACTCGATAAACAACTAACAAAATTTCAGGATTTTCACAGCTTTAGTTACTGAACTTATTTGGCTATTTAAAAATATCAAACGACTTCAGAAAAATATGAATCCAGCGCCATTAGATTCGTTATTCAATCCTCTACGTTCTAGACATCAGAAAATCCGTCTTTTGACAACTAATGACCGAGTTACAGCCAGATGAAGTCGGCTGTAACTATTACTCAGCAATCTGTTTCAGCATTCTATCGCATAAACCGTCCATATAATTAACCTAGGCGATCAAGAACCGGTTTTTCTAATCATAGATCAATACATATAACATATCCATGCAAACCCTAATCCATACCTCTAGTTTTTATAAACAAAACATACTTGCAAACTTATAAGTTCCGAAAACAATCATGCATGTAAACAATGATCAATCAGCCGATTACATTCAAACACATATAATCCGTAAACAAACCAATCACTTCATTCAAGCACATATATCCGAACATGATCTTGTAATCAAAAGATAAATCCTAACCTTTAATAACTAGGTAAATAAGCCGAGACGTGGACAAGAATGATTCGGCTGTTCAAGCAAGATCACGACCGAATGAGATGAGCAGTTCTGCTGTTGCGACCGAGGCTGAAAGGGACTGAAAGGGGAGGCTGCTCGCGATCAAAAGGGACGAGAGTAAGGCTGTTTGCGGTCGAAGAGGATGAAGGGTTGGCTGCCGACGGCTATTAGCTATTAGGGTTTTATGTTGTGAATGAAACATGCATGGCTAGTATATATAGGCGCAAAGAGAGATAAGGCTCACGGTTTGGGTTTGATCTCGTGGCCGAGGACTTGGGTTGGTTCGGTTTGGGTTTGATCTTGCGGCCGAAGACTTGGGTTTAAGGTTTGGGTTTTATCTTGCGGCCGAAGACTTGGGTTTAAGGTTTGGTTCGTGTCGCGGTTCGGTTCGGTTCGTGTACATATTTACCATCATTATTTTATAACTAAAACAATCACATAATCGCACATCACGTATTCACTGACTCGTACACGTTTAATACGTAGCATATAATTTATTCGACAAGTATTGCGTTCAAGTTATCCGAAAAACCGGGATGTCACATTATCCCCATGTTGAAAGAATTTTCGTCCCGAAAATTGAGTAAACGCGGTTTAGAATGCAGCGTACATGTTTAGAGTGCCACGCACAAAGAGTTAGTTCGTTTATGATGGTACGCGAAGTTACAAGAAGTTCCCAAGTGCCATGCACAAAGATTTCCAAGTGTCATGCACAAGAATTTAGTTAACAATGGTACACGAAAGTATGAGAAATTTTCAGGTTGTCACATCATCCCCATGTTGAAAGAATTTTCGTCCCGAAAATTTAGTTGTTGGTATCGTTAGTTTGCTGCTCAGTTGCGAGGAGGTGTGGGTATTTGCTTTTCATTTGATCCTCTCTTTCCCACGTGAACTCCGGTCCACGCTTAGAGTCCCAACGAACCTTAACGATCGGAATTTTGATGTGCCTTCGAGTCTTGATCTCACAATCCATGATCTCGATAGGCTGTTCCACAAAGTGCAGTTGTTCATCCACTTGGATCTCATCCAATGGAATGACTAGAGTTTCATCTGATAGACACTTCTTCAGATTTGACACGTGAAATACGTTGTGAACTCCACTGAGTTCGGCGGGAAGGTCTAATTGATAAGCTACTGGTCCAATACGTTTCAAGATTACAAACGGGCCTACGTATCGTGGGTTTAGTTTGCCCCGTTTTCCAAAGCGGATTACACCCTTCCAGGGTGACACCTTTAGTAGGACGCGATCGCCTACTTGAAATTCGAGCGGTTTGCGTCGTTGATCAGCGTAGCTTTTCTGTCGATCTCGTGCCGCCGCCATGCGGTTTCTGATTTGTACAATCTTTTCAGTAGCCTCAAGTATTAACTCAGGGCCTGTGAGTTGACTGTCACCGACTTCTGCCCAACAGACCGGTGATCTACATTTACGACCGTATAATGCCTCAAACGGTGCTGCCGATATACTTGTATGGTAACTGTTGTTATACGAGAATTCCACTAAAGGCAGGTGAATTTCCCAACTATTCCCGAAGTCTACTACGCATGCCCTAAGCATGTCTTCCAAGGTTTGTATGGTCCTTTCGCTTTGACCATCAGTCTGAGGGTGATAGGCAGTGCTCATATCTAAGCGTGTGCCCAACGCTTTCTGGAGTGACTGCCAGAAGTTGGACGTGAAGCGAGCATCTCTGTCTGAGATGATGGATGTTGGCACTCCTTGCCGAGAAACTACTTCCTTAATGTAGATGCGAGTCAACTTCTCCATCTTATCTGTTTCTTTAATAGCTAGGAAGTGTGCGGAATTAGTTAAACGATCCACAATCACCCAGATGGTATCGCAACCACCCAAAGTTCGCGGAAGTTTAGTGATGAAATCCATCGAGATCTGATCCCATTTCCACACTGGGATCTCATGTTGTTGAAGTAGCCCCGATGGCTTTTGATACTCTACCTTGACTTTTGCACAAGTCAAACACTTACTCACGTAGGTGGCTATATCAGCTTTCATGTTGGGCCACCAATACGCAGCTTTAAGGTCTTGATACATCTTATCCGAACCAGGATGGACAGAGTATCGGGATTTGTGAGCTTTGTCCATGACTAGCTCTCTGAGGTTTCTGTAGAGAGGTACCCATATGCGATTCATGAAATACCGGGCTCCATTGGGTTTTACTTCCCAATCGCGTTCCATTTTTCCCACCGATTCGGCCTTGATGTTTTCCTCCTTAACTGCTTCTAACTGGGCGTCGCGTATTTGTTCGGGTAGCCCCGAATGAATAGTGAGCTGCAATGCTCGTACACGACGAGGTTTCAAGTGTTCCTTCCTACTGAGGGCATCAGCTACCACGTTAGCTTTACCCGGGTGATACCGAATGGCACACTCATAATCGTTCAAGAGTTCGACCCAGCGACGCTGTCGCATGTTCAACTCCTTCTGATCAAAGATGTGTTGGAGGCTCTTGTGGTCTATGAAGATTGTGCACTTCGTCCCATAGAGGTAGTGTCTCCAAATCTTAAGTGCAAACACTACTGCTCCCAATTCCAGGTCATGCGTTGTGTAGTTTTTCTCGTGAACCTTCAGTTGGCGGGACGCATACGCGATGACCTTATCACGTTGCATGAGTACGCATCCGAACCCCTGAATGGAAGCATCACAATATACTACAAAGTCATTGTCCCTTCCGGCAAGGACAGAATGGGTGCACTGCAAAGTTTCTGTTTCAGCAATTGAAATGCCACTTCCTGCTTGTCACCCCAAGCATACTTGATGCCTTTCTGGGTGAGGGTAGTAAGCGGTTGTGAGATCTTTGAAAACCCCTCGATGAAACGTCTGTAGTAACCAGCCAAACCCAAAAATTGGCGGATCTCTGTCGGTGTCCTGGGTGCTTCCCAGTTTTTGATAGCTTCAATCTTGGCAGGGTCGACATGGATACCCTTTTCATTTACGATATGCCCGAGAAACTGAACTTCCCGAATCCAGAAATCACACTTCGAAAGCTTGGCATATAGCTTCTCCTGTTGAAGTAATCCTAGCAGTAATCGTAGATGTTCAGCATGTTCTTCTTCACTTTTGGAGTAGATGAGTATGTCATCGATAACACAATGACAAACTTGTCGAGGTATGGTTTACACACGCGGTTCATGAGGTCCACGAACACCGCGGGTGCGTTGGTGAGACCGAAGGGCATGACCAAGAACTCATAATGGCCATACCGAGTACGAAAAGCCGTTTTAGCGATATCCTCCTCCCTGACGCGTAGCTGGTGGTAACCAGACCGTAGATCAATCTTGGAATAGTAGCTTGACCCTTGGAGTTGGTCGAAGAGATCGTCGATGCGAGGTAACGGGTATCGGTTCTTGACAGTAACCTTGTTGAGTTCCCTGTAGTCGATGCACATGCGGAAGGTCCCGTCCTTCTTTTTGACAAAAAGGACTGGAGCTCCCCATGGCGAAGCGCTTGGTCGGATAAATCCCTTTTCTAACAGCTCCTGAAGTTGGGTAGACAGCTCCTGCAGCTCGGCTGGAGCTAGGCGGTATGGAGCCTTGGCGATAGGAGTTGCATAGTTCGCCAATTTGATTTCAAACTCCAATTGTCGATGGGGTGGAAGACCATGTAGTTCTTCTGGGAATACATCGGAAAAATCACGAACGACAGGGATGTCTTCTATACGTTTCTCGTCCTTAGGCTGTTCGGTAATCTGTGCGAGTAAAGCGAAGGAGTTCTTCCTCCGAAGATACTTCTGCGCTTGCATGTAAGAGATGATGTTGGTGACGGCGCTTGCCTTATCGCCTTGTACCGTCAATATTTCGTCGTTCGAGAGCGGAATACGGATAGATTTTTCGAAGCAGAGGACTTCAGCTCGGACGTCGGATAGCCACTCCATTCCGACTACCATGTCAAAACTACCCAGAGTAGTTGTCATCAGATCAATGGTAAAAGTGTGGCCCGCGAGTTTGAGTTGACAGCCGGATACTATTTGGGTCACATCTACAGCATTACCATCGGCTAATTCTATAACATAAGGGGTCTCTAATGGTTTAGGCGTGAGATTTAGGTTCTTCCTAAAAGACTCAGATATAAAGCTCCTATCCGCACCCGTATCAAAAAGCACAGTAGCAAAATGTTCATTAAGGGGAAACTTACCGGTGACCACGTTCGAGTCGTTTCTGGCCTCTCCGTGGCCCAATGTAAATGCGCGACCTTTGGCACCTCCTGTGCCACCATTTCCATTATGTTGTTGTTATTGTTGTTGTTGTGGTTATTGTGGTTGTGGTTGTTCCCACCATTGTTGTTGTTGTTACGCAGCTGTGGGCAGTCTCTTTTGAAATGGGCAGTGCTACCACACTGATAGCATCCCCGGTTAATACCCTGCTGCTGACCCTGGGGTTGATTTTGATTTTGTCGGGACATGATTTCCCCACGACAATCCTTTGCCGCATGTCCCACCTTGCCACATCATTGGCAGCGATTCCTGGCACAAGGGCCGTGATGATGAAGATTACAGCGGGTGCACTGCGGCTTTCGACCTACATAGCCGCTTGCGTTCTTGTTGTTGTTGTTGGCGGGCTGATTTTGGTGACCCCGGTGGCTGTTGTAATGATTGAACCGTTTCTGGTTCCCCTGTTGCGGCTGGGATGACGAAGACTGTCGAACAGACGAGTCTTCAAACTTTCTTTTGTTATCAGGGGCAACTTCAGTTGTACCCCGTGCTGGCAACTTCTTTTGTTCCACCGCCTTATCGGTGAGTTTGTGCGCCAACCTGATTGCTTGATGCTCCGTTGCAGGGTTACTAGCCATCACCATACCCTGAATCTTCGGGACCAGACCCCCGAGATAGAACTCGAGTCTTTTCTCCACAGTGTTGGCCAAATCGGGACATAGAAATACCAAGTCATGATGTTTTGCGGTGTAAGCTTCGATTTCAGATCCCACCATCTTGTGGTTCCATAAGGCTTGCTCCAACTGTTGCACTCTGTCTCGTGGACAGTACTCCTCTTTGATTAGGGCCTTGAACTCGGCCCAGGCCATTGCATTTGCAGCTATAAGTCCACGCGTTTGGACTTGTGCATTCCACCATGTCAGTGCCCCATCTTCCAGTGTTGAGGCTGCGTACTTGACCTTGTTGGCCTCTAGACAGTTGCACATTTCAAATACGGATTCAGATTTTTCGATCCAGCGGACCAGTCCAATGGGTCCTTCCACCCCCGAGAATTTGCTTGGTTTCGCGTCAAGGAACATCTTGTAGGGGTTAAAGCCCCCTCCTGCTGACAGAGAACAGGTAGTTAGCGAGGAATTCTACTAGCCCAACTATTAGATTTTCACACGAAAATTTAATAATGGTTACCTGCCGGTTGGTTCTGAACACCCGCTAAAGCTGCGTTCACGTGCTCTTGAATCATGGCAGCTAGTTCTTCGGGCGTCAAGTTAAGGTTTCCACGTCGTCCAGTTGCCATTTAGATCTTCGAAACACAACACAAACACACCCCGATAAGTCTATATATCCAATATAGTTATCCTACTTCGTACTTTAATAATTATCAAGTTATGTCAACTCAATATATTAAATAGTCAAAAGAAATACTTGATTAAATGAAATTTTTAACGTCTTACAAAGTGCCAACCAAACATATGAATTCACTATAAAGTCTCAAATTTAAACACAAGTGGGAAAATAAATAGACTGGAGGAAAGTAAATAAAATAAGCGAGACGTGTCAGTCGTCTACGTCTCCATCCCCCAAGTCGCTGTCATTGCCGTCATCCTGCGCGGCATTTCCAGCTTCTACAGCTGGGTCCTCCTCCGGATCCTCCTCTGGATCCTCTTCCGGATCCTCTTCAGGGTCCTCCTCTTGATCCTCTTCCTGATCCTCCTCTACCAGCACTGGAGGGGCCGGTGCTGGTGCAGGTGCTTGATTTTGCTGTAGCTCCTGAATGTTCCAACTATTTTCCAGGACTCTGTCTTCGAGCCAGTCGGCTCTTATCTGCTCGGCACGCAGATCTCTGGCTAAGGTGTTACGAGCTATCTTACTCGTATGTTGCTCTTCCTCGAGCGAGTCGGTTTTACCTGTCAGTTGTCGGATCATCCATCCTTGTGCTAGGATGGTTTCCTGCATTCTTTCCAACTGTTCTTGTTGCATCTGTATCATATTTCTAAGTAGGTCATTTCCTACTTCTACAGAGTTAACCGGTTCAACCGGCACAGCGAGGATTGGGCGTGATGACGACTCCTCCCCCAGAGCGAGCCTTTTCCTCGCAGTTGAGCGCGTTTCCACGCCAAAAGATGGTAAGGGTTCCACCATAGGTGCCTTTCCTGGCGCTCTTGGTGGCGTAAGTTTGTCGGATGATGATGACGATGATGATGATGACATTGCCTGTTAGGTCGTGTAGTTAGTTACGAGTTGTTTTCATTTCTTATTATTAAGTCATAATCCACATAACACTGTTGTGGTACATCGCATAACAAGATATAACAGTTCGATGCCAACTACGTCTAGTGTCGTGTATTCAGCTATAGTTTAGGTCTACTTCCAATCCAAACCTGGTTCTCTATAGCTAGTGGCTCTGATACCAATCTGTCACACCCCTCAATTTCCACTTGCGGAGTTTTACCGCGAGGCGTGTGAACAAACCAGAATCTGGAACACTAGTACGTCGAACGACTCTATATGATTTGATAATACATTTTCCAAAAATCATTTGATTAACCAATTATCGTAGATTTTGGATTGTCTTAGTTAGTTACCAAAGTTTAGCGGAAGCATTAGTTTAAGTGGTTGAGCGGAAGCATAAAATAAGTAGTGAAACGGGCGCCAACACAAACGCCAAAACAAATGAAAAACCCAAAACAATGTTTGTAATGAGACTCGATAAAAGATGTCTTGTTCAATGCATGTGAGTGCGCCTAGAGCTCCTAGCGTCCTGAGAAACATGTAAAGAAACAAGTGTTAACATTAAAGATGAGTGAGTTCACAGGTTTTCATAAATTCGTTTGTTCGGTTATGAGTTTGTTTCCCCCATTATCCCTAACCCGGGATAACGATTTAGTTCCATTATTCCCAACCCGGAATAATAATAATGTTGGTTCCATTATTCCAAACCCGGAATAATAAAGTTGTTGTTTCCATTATCCCTAACCCGGGATGATATAGTTGTTGTTTCCATTATCCCCAACCCGGGATAATATAGTTGATTCGTAATTAAGTCCAATGTTAACATATATAGGTAGCTAGCCTAAAGTTATGTCACGTAAGAGTTCGCGATCGAAGCTGACTGTTGTGCCTCCGTGTTGCCAGGCCTATCACTGACCATGGCGAAGTTAGGCCAAATTATTCACCCGTTGACCATACCCGGTCGGCTAGCGCGACTAGCTCGGATGGGGCTTGTCGGGCCCAGTAGTACTACTTATAATTCCCCCGCTATTAAAACCCAATACTAACGATCCGAGAGATTGACGAGGACTTAAGTGATATAGCTGCTTAGTGACCATAACATTACATTAACATCAACTTAGTTACCGAATAGTTATGTGACGTTAATTTCGTATAACTTAAAGAGATTGAGTTTGAAGAGTGTATACATGTTTCTCCCCCTGTTTGTTTAAAAAAAAACCGGATAAAGTTAGGGGCCGTGAACTCACCTTTAGTTGCTCGGTTAGTGTAGCAAAGAAGTTGTAAGGGATGGGACCGCTAATTGCGTCCTAACAAACCAATTGATTTCAAGTCAGTGTGTGAACACACCAATACAAATTCTACACTTAATTTACGCACAAAGTGATACACACAAACAACATACCTAACACTCAAACATGCATGCAAGTATCCTCATGTGATCATAGTAATCAAAACAATTTATCATGAACATAATCCAATCCATGCAACACTTTGGTGCACACAATCACAAGTTATCAAATTTCAACTTAATACTCATAATTCAGCTGTTTTCTAGGATTTTTATAAAATAGTTCCAACGTTCCAAAAATTCCAATTATTTTACAGTAGGTGACATTTACACTGTAGAAATTTATATAAATTTTCCAAGTCCGAAATCTTTACCGATTAACCATAAATATTAATATACCAGGCTGCAGTCAGATTCGTCGCTTTCTGACTGCAGTCCACGGAAGAATTTATTTAAAAATCACTGATCGTCCAATTAACAAAATTCTAATTGGAGTTGCCCGGAAATTTCCATACCTAGTTTCTGTACAAAATTCATGACTCGACTCCCTACTGATTATAAAATCCAACTCAATAAACAACTAACAAAATTTCAGGATTTTCACAGCTTTAGTTACTGAACTTATTTGGCTATTTAAAAATATCAAACGACTTCAGAAAAATATGAATCCAGCGCCATTAGATTCGTTATTCAAACCTCTACGTTCTAGACATCAGAAAATCCGTTTTTTGACAACTAATGACCGAGTTACAGCCAGATGAAGTCGGCTGTAACTATTACTCAGCAATCTGTTTCAGCATTCTATCGCATAAACCGTCCATATAATTAACCTAGGCGATCAAGAACCGGTTTTTCTAATCATAGATCAATACATATAACATATCCATACAAACCCTAATCCATACCTCTAGTTTTTATAAACAAAACATACTTGCAAACTTATAAGTTCCGAAAACAATCATGCATGTAAACAATGATCAATCAGCCGATTACATTCAAACACATATAATCCGTAAACAAACCAATCACTTCATTCAAGCACATATATCGAACATGATCTTGTAATCAAAAGATAAATCCTAACCTTTAATAACTAGGTAAATAAGCCGAGACTTGGACAAGAATGATTCGGCTGTTCAAGCAAGATCACGACCGAATGAGATGAGCAGTTCTGCTGTTGTGACCGAGGCTGAAAGGGACTGAAAGGGACTGAAAGGGGAGGCTGCTCGCGATCAAAAGGGACGAGAGTAAGGCTGTTTGCGGTCGAGGAGGATGAAGGGTTGGCTGCCGACGGCTGTTAGCTATTAGGGTTTTATGTTGTGAATGAAACATGCATGGCTAGTATATATAGGCGCAAAGAGAGATAAGGGTCACGGTTTGGGTTTGATCTCGTGGCCGAGGACTTGGGTTGGTTTGGTTTGGGTTTGATCTTGCGGCCGAAGACTTGGGTTTAAGGTTTGGGTTTTATCTTGCGGCCGAAGACTTGGGTTTAAGGTTTGGTTCGTGTCGCGGTTCGGTTCGGTTCGTGTACATATTTACCATCATTATTTTATACCTAAAACAATCACATAATCGCACATCACGTATTCACTGACTCGTACACGTTTAATACGTAGCATATAATTTATTCGACAAGTATTGCGTTCAAGTTATCCGAAAAACCGGGATGTCACACAGAATCCGTCGAATATCGTCTTTAGTCATAGTGACAGGTTTGACTTCATTTCCAACTTGCACCAATGAAATAATCGTCTTCTGATCATCACTAAGACTCGCGTTCATCCAGAAATGGTACGTGTGACTTCTATAAGATATTGTGCGCTTCGTTATAGCTCGATGAATAGGGCTTTCCTTCCAAAACTTCAAAATACTCTCGTATTCCTTCAAAGATGGACGTATTGTCTTGTTGAGCGTAATAAAAGTATTGTGAGATTTAGAAAACTCTATCGCAATTACCCTCGCTGGTACTTGAGCCTGAAAAACGACGCAAAACAATTAGCACAAGTAACAAGAAAAAGTTTCAAATTTTTCTAACACTTTCATCAAGTTCGGGCGAACTTGAAGAGTGTTATAACAATCTGCTTTATTCAAGTTCGCCCGAACATGCATATAATACATGTTCAACATTAATCACCATAAGTTCGGGCGAACTTATACTCAAAACACTTATCAGATTTCAACAACCCAAGTTCGGGCGAACTTCCAAAAAAACATTTCAAATCAGATTATATGTGAAGTTCGGTCGAACTTCTTGTTTGAAACAGATTAAAGAAAGTTTGATAGCAAGTCCGGTCGAACTTGATAACAAGTTCGGCCGAACTTATCATCTCCTACACACCAAAACCTGCATATCTTCAACAAATCCATTTCAGACAAAATCAAACTGAGTTCATGGTTAATTTATGATTAGATTTAAGATTTCATGATCAATTTTGTCCAATCTGTCCTAGATCTATCATTTTTAAGATTTCAGATCTAGTTTGTTCAATTAAGGTCCACTTTACGGTTCAATGTACAACGACTCACCTCAACCATTGAAGTTGGTGTGCTAATCACCAAAATCAAACCAAATTTGGGCAGAGTAACGGCTTAATCTTGCCAAAATCACAACTTCGCCCAAAAGTTCAAGTTCGCTCACTTTGTTTGAATATCAGACAAATGAGTTCGGCCGAACTTGCTAGGTACTTATACCCTGGCAAGTTTAGGCGAACTTGTTGAGCCCAAAACTATCAAGCCCATCATAAGTCCGGGCGAACTTGAGTTAAAACAACCAGCCATCAATTAGCAAGTTCGGTCGAACTTGCTGGAATGTTAAACATGCTTCTGTTTAGCAAGTTCTGCCGAACTTGCCAAACACAAAGTCAAACTTTTTTTCAAATTTTACATTTTAACCCCTGAACTTTCCAACTTTTACCAGTTATGAAAACCCACTCAGTTGACCAAGTCCAAGTTAATGACCTTAGTTAACGATTTGTCTGCCAAGTCCAAGTAATGACCCCGGTTTGACCTGTTACGAACAAACTTTTGATATTTTCAAGATAAAAGTTTCAAATTAATGAACTTTTCATTGTTTCAGCTTTTCAAATTTTACAGATTAGCCCCCAGCCCATTGTCAAAGAGATTCCCACCAGTTCTAGCATCTTACCAGACTTCGAAGACCCGTTCTCCAACATTGGTTTGCTGAAAACACTGTAGAAATAAAATATTTTTGTATTTTTGTAAGTTTGTGCTAAAACACACTGAAAATCTTTTTGAATTTAATCTGTAAAGCTGATAAACTATTTACAGGATAATGTAAACTATGTACAAACATATTTACAGACATATTTTGTGAAATCGTGTCTAAAGGATCATATCAGTTGTATGAGACATATCACCAGTACCGTTGACCTTTAGATGACTTTAAGCTTTAAACTTGTTTACTTAGATTGTCGATATGTTTGTCCACTTAAACTTTACCACATTTCTCAACTGTTTCAAGATATGTTAAGGTAAGATTTATGAAACTTGACTTATCTGCGGTTCCCACTTCTTGAATATACTCCCGTATCAAGATTCCTTAGATTTCATCTTACAGGTGAATATAGCGTAATTGATATCTGTATCTGGGTAATTCAAGACCTTGAGAGCTCAGGTTAGTACTACGTACAGACAAAGAGATGAAGGTTCGTCTTTAAGGTGTGTTCCACTTAAGGAATCTTTTTAGCACTGCAAATGATTATATCTTTCGACACTTTTCAATATTGCATGCAATTTTTGGGTTTATTGTGAAAGTATTATAGAAATTCTAGGCTATTGCTTCCACAAAATCAGAAGAACTTGTATAATACCCCAGATATCAACTATCTATAAATACCTCGTATCTCAGAATCAGGCAACCTCTCAAACGAAATTTCAGAGTACTAAGTCCATATATCCAAGATGTGTTAATCCACACGATTAAGCAGTTGCTAAATTTAGTTTATATCTCGAAAATAGTTTACTGAACGTGTTAAGCATATCGACACATCCACAGTAAGACTCGTTTATCACTTTTAAACTTTACATTTCTTTAGCATACTGTGATAGTCCACTGATGTACTATCATTTCCTTTTTGTGACATCAAATTCTTTTTGTCTTTTTCAATGTTTTTGTACATTTTTGAAATTTTCATGTGTTTTTGTATTTTCCCAAATATTTCTCCCCGTAAAATCAAAAACATATTTTTAAGAAATACTAAACTAGAAAGATATTATAAACCATATAAAGCAATGTGGATTACGTGAATTTGTCATCCGATCCGTATTCAACCTCAGCTTCCGCACCTGTAAGCAAATTTTTAATACCGTTAAGCCGCATTAGATATTTAAATCTTGTTAATGGAAATGCTTTGGTATAAAAATCAACCCTTTGTTCGTCGGTGTAGATTTTTTCTATTCGAACCAATTTCTTTTCGTAACAATCACGAATGAAATGGTAACAAATTTCAATGTGTTTTGTGCGTGAGTGATGAACTGGATTTTTAGTTATATCGATGGCTGGTTTGTTATCTACAAATATAGGCGTGTCAAGAAACTGCAGACCATAATCCCTCATCTGTTGCTGAATCCAGAGGATTTGTGAGCAACAGCTGGAAGCAGAAATGTATTCCGCTTCACAGGTTGAGAGAGAGACCATGGTCTGTTTCTTACACTGCCACGTTACTAAACGCGTGCCAAAAACTGGCATCCTGCATTTGTAGATTTCGAGTTCAGTTTGTCCACTCCGAAGTCTGAGTCAGCGTATCCAGTGAGATCAAAATTGTCGTTCTTGGGTACCACAGGCCGGTGCTTGGGCATCCTTTCAAGTAACAGAAGATTCGCTTGACTATCTGCATGTGTGACATTCGAGGACTTGACAGATATCTCGCACATAAGCAAGTAGGATACATGATATCTGGGTGAGATGCCGTCAGATACATTAGTGAACCTATCATCGATCGATAAAGAGTTTCATCAACTTTTGTTCCCGTCTCGTCTATGCAAATCCCATGGTTCAATGCTAGCGGTGTCGATAGCGGCTTCGAGCTATCCATTTCAAACTTTTTGAGAATGTCATGAACATACTTAGTTTGATGAATGAATATCCCGTCGGGAAGCTGACCCACTTGAAGACCTAAGAAGAACTTCGTTTCGCCCATCGAGGACATCTCAAATTTCTTCTTCATGATATTTTCAAACTCTTTGCACAGACTGTCATCCGTAGAACCGAAAATAATATCATCCACATAGATTTGTACAATGATCAGATGCGATCCAACTTCTCTTGTAAACAAAGTGATGTCCACTGTGCCTCGTGTAAAGCCATTTCCTATGAGATGTTGCAATAACGTCTCGTACCAACCTCTCGGGGCTTGGTATAAACCGTACAAGGCTTTATCCAAAAGTATGCTTTATTCTTGTTCAGTGGATCGACGAACCCCGGTGGTTGGCCGACATACACTTGTTCACGATGTTTATCGTAGAAATGCAGATTTTACATCCAACTGGTACACCTTAAATCCTTTCCAGGCTGCGAACGCTAGGAAAATACGGATAGATTCTAATCGCGTAACCGGTGCGTATACCTCCGTATAATCTATACCTTCCTACTGGTGGAATCCCTTGACAACCAGCCGAGCTTTGTTTCTGACTATAACGATCGTCTCTTTTACACTTGAAGACCCACTTTGTGTCAATAGCTTTCTGTTTCGGTGGCAAGTCTGCAAGCTTCCAAACACCCAACTTCTCGAACTGTAACAGTTCTTCTTTCATTGCTATCACCCATTTCTCGTCAGCCAGAGCCTCATTAACTGTTTTGGCTCTATTTGAGAAATGAAACATGAGTAGAAGCAGTAATTCTGAGTTGGTGCAATTCGGGTGTAGAAACAACTAAGTGCTTTATTGATTTGGCCTCGTGTACATGCACCAGTTTGTAGTTCTCCTATAATATTCGTTGAAGGATGGTACGAATATGATCGTGACGTTTCTTCTGTTGGAACATCAACTGAGCTTTGCTGATTTGAAACAATTAGATCACTGTTCACATCAACATTAGGAGTACTTGATGAAGCTTCGTTCTGATTTCTCGGACTAGCATATTGATTTAACAAATTAGATATCTGCTCAACTTCTTCATCCGATGAAATTTAACCATCAGCATCAAATGTTGGTGCTTCATCTAAATCAGAATTCTGATTCTGAGGCGTACTGGGCACTGTTGTAGCATTATTTGGTTTAGAAGACACATTCGATGGATTTGTAGCAGGTGTTACTTCTACTTCAGAAATATTTTCAACTTGAACACCACTGCTATTGCTTGGACCTGCTCCGGAAGATGAAGAATCCAACGTGGGTTGATTAACCACAATTGGTCTAAAAATTTGTTCTTGATTCGCCGACTGTTGAAGATAGTATAATGCTGCAATTTCTTCTTCAGACGGTTCTTCCGGCAAGTCGAAGGACTTCCAAAGATCTTGGTAGTTAAACAGCCACGCATCACCTCTCCTTTGAATAGGATTCGTATAGTTAAAACAATCCACGTGTTGTGCTTCAATAACCTTTCTCAACGAAGGAACATATACTCTTCTTAACGGACTCGCATATCCGACAAAGAAACCTTCAAGAGATTTAGCTCCGAATTTGCCATCTTGATCGATTACAGTACATGGCGCACCAAATGGTTCTTAGAATTTCAAATTTGGCTTCCGTCGGTTTATCATCTCAAAACATGTTTTCTTTGTTGGTTTGACAATGAGAACTCTGTTTAGCGTGTAGCAAGCCGTAGCAACCGCTTCACTCTAGAAGCTGACTGGAAGTTTAGAATCTGCAAGCATGGTTCTCGCAGTTTCAATCAAAGTTCTGTTCTTCCGTTCAGCAACACCGTTTTGTTGTGGAGTATAGGGAGCACTAAAGTCGTGCAGAATCCCTTTTGCGTTGCAGAATTCCTTCATTTTGTTATTCTTAAACTCTGTGCCGTTGTCACTTCTAATGCGTCTGACCGGCAGATGATAAAGATTCTCGAGTTTCTTAAACAGAATCACCAAGTTCTCGAACATTTCGTCTTTTGATTTCTGAAAGAATACCCACGAATATCTTGAATAGTCATCTGTCACGACCAAGCAATATAAGTCTCCTGCGATGCTTCGCACATTTACAGGACCAAATAAATCCATGTGGAGATGTTCTAAAGGCAACTTGAGTGAGTTCAGAATTTTCTTCGGATGAGATTTCTTGATCTGCTTTCACTTTTTACATTCTAAGAAGTGATCAGACATATGAAACTCCGAAGATCTACACATACCAGATCATTATGAACCAAGAAATTCATTTTTCGCAAATGAATATGCCCCATCTTACGATGCCAAAGAATAGAATCCTTTTCAATAGCCTTTGTCACAAAACATTGCGCTGATTTTGATGAAGTGGTAGCGACGCCCATATCAAGAACATATAGATCATTCTCACGTGGTGCTCGCATCAGAATCCACTCATCTGGTATTTTGAATCGCGGCTTCAAGATAATACATTCTTTGTCGTTGAAATGCACTATGAACTTCTTGTCGCAAATCTGCTATATGCTCAGAAGATTATTCTCCAACTCTGCAATATAATTCACGCGATCGAATGAAACAACGCCATTGGAGAGTTTTCCCTCGGCGGCTATCCTTCCACCCTGGTTACCAGCAAATCCAACATATCCACCATTGATAGCTTTTATGTCGAATAGCAACGCTTTCATTCCCGTCATATGCATGGATGCTCCACTATCCAGAATCCACTTGGAAAGTATGGATCTCTGGAGCCCCTGCACATATCAACAATTAGTTAAACAGCGCTACCCAAGACTTTTTGGTCTTGGGTTGAATTGGATAACCATCATCGTAATCAAACTCACATCCATCAGCATAATTTAATTCAAATTCATCATCTGAATTTTCTACGATGTTTATGTTTGAAAACATCACTACTTTTTTATCTTTTGAACTGTTACCACTTGTAGATTTGACAATATTAGTTTCAATTTCAGATTTTGATTCTTTCGTGTTATCAGTCTTTACAGGCTCAGCCTTAATAACATCGGATGTTGTTTTCTTTGCAATCCAGGCTTGAGATTTTATGTTAGCCTTCTTGATGTAAAACTTGTTTTCATTAGCTTTTGAAGATTCTCCTTTTTTGAAAGTTGAACTTTCAAACTTCTTTTCTGTTTTAGGTTTAACTTCAGCTTTTGATTCGTTTCTTTTCAAAATCTTTACGGGTTTTACAAAGTCTGGTTGCTTCGGTTTCACAACATTTGAACTTTCTTTCCTTCGAAGATAAGCCGGCTTTGATTTCGGACATTGGCGTGCAATATGACCAATTTCGTTGCACTTGAAACAAGTCCGAGAATCATGTGGATGTCCTTTAGTAGGTTTTACACCACTTGTTTTGGCACCACTTTCAATTTTGGCTTTATCTCGAAGTTCTTTTTGTATCTTGAACTCATCATTTGATTGTTTGCCAATCAAACTTTCCTCATGAACCGTGTTCGTCCCTTATACGAAATTCATGTTTTTATTCTTGTATTCGTGATATGGTGACATTTTCTTTTTAGGTTCATCTGATTCTTCTAATCCCAACCCAGCTCTCGGGTTTTCTGGATGATCACCACCATTCCTTTGGTAGTTGTTTCTTTTAGGTTTGGAATAGAATTTCTTTTCATTAATCTCCAGATCATCTGAGGTGACTTCCACGAGTTTAAAGAATTTGTCTAACAATTCTTCTTCACGTTCTAAATCGGAAAACTGTCATCAAAGTATAATCTATCAGATTCCTTAATCTTGTACATTACAACATTAGGATCATCACATAGATCATTCTCCGATGATGTATCGTCATCTTTGGATTGTGAATCAGAATTCTTTGAACTCGTGTTGGCGCTTTTAAAGCTGCCATCATCAGAATCTTTCAGAACATTTTCAACCACTTTCTTAATTACAGCATTGTCATCATCTGTTTTAGTATAGATTACATCAATGTTTTCTATCAATGTTGAGTGCCTTATCCATCCCATCAGCGGATTTGCGACAATACTTCTCGCATAGGGGTGGAGGAACATTGCTGTATTCTTTACCAATTTTCTTTTTAGGTTTCTCTTACGATGGAATTGTCGGAAGAATGTGATCAATGACATATGCGTTACAAGTGTAACTTCTCAAAAGTTGTTGAACTCGTTCTGTTTCAATTTTCATGTCCTGGAGTTGTTGCTTAGTTTCAGCAATGGTGTTAATATAGATATTAATCGCTTTTTGTTTATCCATTACAGTCCCTTTTAGCATCCTCACAGTGTCGTGTTGTTCTACATTGTTTCGATTGAGCCTGCCATAATCATCTTTCATTTTGTCATACGCTTCTTTCATTGTACGATAATTGTATTTTAAAAGTTCACTATGCACATTGATTTCAGCGATGATCTTTGATTTTTTGGCACATTCGATACATGGTTCAGTACATTTTGTACAAGGTTTCTCAACCTCTACAACTTGTACTTTGACAACTTCATTTACCTCTGGACCTACCTTGGTTAGATTTGCCATTAAAGCTTTGTCGGCAATGTCCTTGAGGTTTTCGGCATTCACTTCTTGAGTAACATCAATGACTACTTCATCAGATTTCTCCTCGACAGCTTGCTCCTGAGAACTTCCATCAAAGTGAACTACAAAACTATCACACAAATCAGGAGTTAAAATTCATTGCTGCTTCATGTGAATTTACTCTTCTTCTTCTCGTTGTTGATGCAGATACTGTTCCAGTAGAATATTCTCTAAAGCTATTGCGTCTTCGGCAGACGTATCTTCAACGATTTGTGCCATCAATGCAACTCCGGTCTTTTTACCGATATAAGAATTCTAGTCAAAACCATCATCTTCGTTTGATGCAACCATAGCTTTTTCAGTGTTACTGCTATTTGGCTTCTCTTGGATTTCAACCTAAGTCTTCTTCAGGAAAGGCTTGTACTGAAGTGACTTCTTGTAATACTCGTTGCCTCCTCCGAATGGACTTTGATTTCCTGTTGCTTCAGGGTTTTTTTTGCATTCTCTCTTGAAATGCCCTTTCTGTCGGCATCTGAAGCACGTAACTTTCATTTTGTCGAAGCCCAACTTGTTGCTAGAATTACCGATATCTCAGCCTATGAGAGCAACGAACTTTGTGACCCTTCGGATGATAGATGCTAAACACCACTTTATATCCATGAGCTCCAGATCTTCTTCCTCCACCTGGTCATAGTCTTCGGCGGTCATCTCGGGATTACCGATTTTCCCTGCTACAAGACTTTCATATGATTCTAGAACAGTGGCGAGAAGTGCCATGTGTTGCTTAGCAGTTTGCTTAGAAACATCATTATTCAAATTAACAGCGATGTTACATTTGAATACATTCGAATCCGAATTTGTTTGTTGGTTCTGATTTGCTTGACTCTGATAAGACGAATTTGAACCAGTGCTTGAGAATGAAGACTGTGGACTTTGATCATATTGAGGATATGATTGATTCTGATTCTGCTGTGAATTGTTCGAAGAATTTACACTTGTATTGAATGTTGTCTGAATTTTTGGGCTTGAAATGTTATCTTGCATTCCACTGTTGTAATACAAACCAACGTCTTGAACAACATTAGCGTTCTTTGATTTTGCAATCTTCAAGAGTTCCATTTCATGGCCTTCGAGTTTATCAATAAATGTTGACAGCTTGAAGAATTCCCATTTTTCGCTTTCCTTCAGAACCATTAGGTAAGTAGCCCATTCTCCATCTGGTAAAGTGTCTGCAAGTTTGTCGATGTACTCTTGTTCCGTCTTCTCGAGACCGTGTCTTCGCATTTGGACTTTAAGATGACAAAAGTGTTCAATCATCTACTTCATGGTCTCACCCTTTAGCATGTTGAAGATATCGAACTCTTTCATAATGAGAGCTTTCTTGCTCTTGATCATCTCCGCGCTTCCTTGATACTTCTTTTGAAGTGAGAGCCAGAGATCTCTTGCAGTTGTGCATTCCGGTAGCAAGACGAGAATATCTTCTTTGACGGATTGTTGGATAAGACTGATCATCTTTTTCTCAGCAATGTATTCTTCTTTCTGTGTCGTGGAGTACTTGTATTTCTCCAGAACTTGCTGATGTTCGTCCAACGGAACTGTATAACCTCTTTCAATCGACACCCAGCCTAGGAGGTGCATGGCTTGAACCCAATATGTAAATTTCTCCTTCCATCCTTCATACTCGTCCATGCTCATTAGCGTTGGTGATTTAACAGTCGTGCCCATCTCGTTGTTAAGATTGACTTGTTGGATCACGTTGGCATTTGACGAACTAGCTCCGGACATATAAGCTCTTTGAATTTCATCCATTGCCGAATAACGAGACGTGTACACTAAAAATACTCAAAAACTTTTGAAAATGTTAGTTCTACTACAAGTTCGGTCGAACTTGTAGTGGAAATGAAGAATTCTCAGTTTTATTCACTAGTTCGGTCGAACTTGTGAATTTTTAACTTGAAAATTTTCCTTTAACAACCTCGGTCGAACTTGCACTTGAGATTTGATAAGTATTTCGCAAGTTCGGGCGAACTTAGTTGAAAGTTCTTTGAATTTTATCAAGTTCGGTCGAACTTGATAAAATATCAATGAAATCCTTGTAAGTTCGAGCGAACTAAGAAGAAAATCTCTCAAAATTCACTCAAGTTCGAGCGAACTTGGTAAAAATCACCTGAAAAGTGACTTTTTAGCCCAAGTTCGGCCGAACTAGGCTAACAAGTTCGATGAACATGGTTTTGTCAAACATGGTTTTTTCAAAATTTTGACATCAATTCGATTGATTTTGGTCTCCAGTCTTTCAAGGGTTTATCTTTGTTGTATTTTATATGATATATTCAAAATTGAAAAGATTTTGACCTTGAATTCTACATTTTTTATGAAAAAGTAATGAAAAATAGAAGAATGGAGATGAAATACAAGTATTCTTGTCTTGATACTATCAAATCAGGCTGTTCTAGCTCTGATACCACTTGTAGAACCGATACTCGACGCTAAGGAACCTAAATTTGATATCTAACGTCCATAATAGCGGAAATATTATGTCGTGTTTACCAATAGACAAGAATTAATCAGTTTAACATTAGATTTATTGATCAAACATCAAGAGTACAAACTGACAGAGCTTCGCCTCCAAAATGCCAAAGTTACAAATGAGTGAGGCTAGCTAGCTATTTATAGATGATCAAGTTCGCTAGTGGGAGGTGTAAGTTCGCCCGTTTGTCTTAGCAAGTTCGGCCGAACTTGGCTACACATGACATGCTAGAGCGAACTTGTCTCACCATTACATAAATACTTCATACGACTAGCCTATTCAGCTCTATTCTATACAGACTCGATATAAAACTAAGACATAGACATTATGCACCAACACGATCGAGGGAACTTGATTGGTGGACAGCGGAGCGCAACAAGCGCAGAAACGACGAAGCTTACGGGCTCACTTGGGAGGAACTCAAGGAAATCATGGTGAAAGAATTATGTCCTCCACATGAGGTTCAAAAGCTGGAGAATGAGTTCTGCGATATCAAACAAGGCGGTTCCGACAACGCTGGTCTAACAGCTCGTTTAAAGCAGTTGAGTATTATGTGTCCCGGTCAGGTGGACACTACTGAGAAAACAATCAAGAAATACATGTGTGCTCTACCCGACTGCGTCGCTGATTTTGTTCAAGCAGCACGACCTACTACCATGAGGAAACTCATCATCTTGCCGCAGAAATCAATGACAAGCGTGTTCAGGGCGGTTACTTCAAGAACAGCAAAGTCGCGGACCAAGCTACATTGAGTCGAGTGCTACTACCAAGCTATCTCGAGAATCAAAGTCTAGTCGCCGAAGTCGCAAGAGAGAGAACCCAAGCAAGAACTGTGCAGCTATCGTACCTTTGAACTCTCAGCCATTTCAAGCTCCTACACCAAACGCACCTCCTGCTAAGCGTGCGTAACTGGTCCTCATCCATTGTGCTCAAAGTGTACCTACCATCACCCAGTTGGAGGCAATTGTCGTTTCTGCACCAACTGTAACATCTACAGCCACTTTACTGTCAGCTCCCATAGTGGTCCTCATGACCAGCTCCTCAAGCACCAACAGCACAGCCAGCTCCACCTCGTACTTCTCAGACCAATCAGCAGCAGCAGCAAGCACCAGTCCCGAAAGCACGTGCTTGCTACACTTGTGGTGATCCAAACCACCTTAGCAATGTTTGCCCTAACAAAGCCGTGAAGCAAGAACCCAGCGGCAGCCACTGCCACCGCAGCCGCAGCAGCAACAACCACAGGCTGTGCGTGGAAGAGCCTTCAATCTCAATCATCGCCAGGCTCAGAACGACAACAATGTTGTCAATGGTACGTTCCTTGTTAATGGTATTTACGCTTCATGTTTATTTGATACTGGTGTCGATAACTGTTATGTATTGTTAGAATTCGAAAAGGTTTTAAAATGTAAACGCGCTAAATTCCCAAAGACTTTCGATGTTGAAGTTTCCACCGGAAGAACCGTTACCGTTAACTCCGTCTTACGTGGTTGTTCCCTCGATCTCAACAACCACATCTTCTCGATCAACCTCATACCTATGCAGTTAGGTAGCTTCGATATCATAGTAGGCATGGATTTTCTTCATGAAAATCATGCTGAAGTTATGTGTTTCGATAAAATGATTCGCTTTCCTCTTTATAACGATGATCAACTCCATGTTTATGGTGAAACTCCCTCAAAGAAGTTGATGCTTATGTCATGTACCCAAGCGAGCAAGCACTTGTGCAAGCAAGGCGTTGCATTCCTAGCCCACATCATGAACCCGAAGAAAGAAAAGAAAACCTGGAAAGACGTACACAATGTTTATGAATTTACTAAAGTTTTCCCCGACGATTTACCCGGTTTACCCCCTTCTCGTGATGTTGAATTTCGTATCGATTTAATTCCCGGTGCTACTCCTGTTGCCAAAGCTCCCTATCGTCTCGCACCGTCTGAAATGCACGAGCTATCTAACAAACTTCAAGACTTACTTGATAAAGGCTTCATACGCCCGAGCACATCGCCACGGGGCTCACCCGTTCTTTTCGTGAAAAAGAAAGATGGGACGTTCCGAATGCGCATCGATTATCGTGAACTTAACAAACTCATGATAAAGAACCGCTATCCTCTTCCTCGAATCACCGACTTGTTTGATCAACTTCAAGGTGCTACTTGTTTTTCTAAGATCGATTTACGTTCCGATTATCATCAGCTACGCGTGTTGGAAGAAGATATTCCGAAAACCGCCTTCCGTACTCGTTATGGCCATTTCGAATTCGTGGTCATGCCTTTTGGTCTCACAAATGCACCCACGGTCTTCATGGATTTGATGAACCGTGTGTGTAAAGCCTTCTTGGATCGTTTCATCATTCTGTTCATCGATGTCATCCTTATCTACTAGAAGTCGAGAGCCGAAGATGCACGACATCGCCGTTTAGTCCTCGAACTTCTCCAAGGTAATCGTCTTTATGCTAAGTTCTCAAAATGTGAATTCTGGCTCGAAGAAGTCCAATTTCTCGGCCATATCGTCAACAGTCAAGGAATTCACGCCGACCCTACGAAGATTGAAGCTGTAAAGAGTTGGATTACACCGAAGAATGCATCTGAAATCCGTTATTTTCTCGGATTGGCGGGTTACTACCGCCGATTCATCGCCGACTTTTTGAAAATCGTCGTTCCGTTTACCGCTTTAACTCATAAAGACAAGCCTTTCGTTTGGGACTCCAAACAAGAGGAAGCCTTTCAAACTATCAAGCGTATTCTATGAAACACTCCTATACTCGCTCTACCCGACGGAAATGACAATTTTGTTGTTTATTGCCATGCCTCTAATCTTGGTC
Source organism: Scalesia atractyloides (assembly GCA_947069175.1). NCBI lineage: Eukaryota > Viridiplantae > Streptophyta > Magnoliopsida > Asterales > Asteraceae > Scalesia > Scalesia atractyloides. Next base: position 24,318,638 of record CAMTDV010000030.1, on the reverse strand, counting down.
TTCGTTGTCTTCTTATGCAACGAGAAAAAGTTATCGCGTATGCATCTCGACAACTCAAAATCCACGAGAAGAACTACACTACCCACGATCTCGAACTCAGCGCAGTTGTTTTTGCATTAAAGATATGGCGACACTACCTTTATGGTACCAAGTGTACGATCTTCACCGACCATAAGAGCTTGCAGCATATCTTTAATCAGAAGGAACTGAACATGAGCCAACGCAGATGGGTTGAACTTCTCAACGACTATGATTGTGAGATACGCTACCACCCTGGCAAAGCAAACGTCGTAGCCGATGCTCAATTTGCTTTGAATAACCTCAAGCTTTGAATAGTATTCCTGACTCTCAAGCTTTGAATAACCTCGAAATTTTGATTCGTTCCGCCCAATTTGCTTGTTTTAATGAAAATACCCTACAAGAAGAAATAAAATGTGGTGCCGAAACTCATCTCGTTGTTAAACCCAATGGTATTAATTACTATTTCGACCGTATTTGGATTCCTAGCCGTGATAACATTCGTGAATTACTAATGACCGAAGCTCATAAATCTCAATACTCCATTCACCCCGGAGCCGACAAGATGTACCAGGACCTTCGTCCTAAGTATTGGTGGCCAGGCATGAAAAAGGATATCGCCGTATACGTCTCAAAGTGCTTAACCTGCTCGAAGGTTATATCCGAGCATCAAAGGCCCTCTGGTTTGCTCGAACAACCCGAAATCCCGATGTGGAAACGGAAGAGCATAGCCATGGACTTCGTTACGAAACTCCCTCGCACCTCCTCTGGTCACGATAGCATTTGGGTTATCGTTGATGATCTTACTAAATCAGCACACTTTATTGTCGAAGTCATATGTCGACACTAGACGCCTCATGACATTATCTCTGACCGTGATGGTCGCTTTACCTCACGTCTCTGGGAGACTTTTCAATCCGCTCTCGATACTACGCTTAATCTCAGTACCGCTTTTCACCCTCAAACTGACATTCAGACTGAGTGCATGATCCGCACCCTCGAAGACATGCTTCGTGCGTGCATCATAGATTTTGGTGGTAATTGGGATGCACATTTACCTTTAAGTGAATTCTCGTACAATAATAGTTATCATACCAGCATTCAAATGGCTCCTTTTGAGGCACTGTGTGGAAGAAAACGTCGATCGCCTATTGCATGGCACGAGATCGGAGAAGCACAAATCACCGGTCCCGAGCTAATACAAGAAACGACAGACAAGATCCTCCAAATCAGAGACAATCTCTTGAAAGCTCGAGTCGCCAAAAGAGTTATGCCGATAAACGCCGCAAGCCCTACAGTTCGAAGTAGGAGATCACGTTCTCTTAAAGGTTGCACGTTGGAAAGGAGTGATCCGCTTCGGAAAGAAAGGGAAACTAGCGCCACGATACGTGGGTCCCTTTAAGATTCTGGAAAGAATTGGCAAAGTGGCCTACCGACTCAAACTACCAGAGGAACTCAACAACGTACATTCGACTTTCCACGTCCCAAACTTCAAGAAATGCCTAGCTGAAGAAAAACTCCATGTTCCTCTCGAGGATTTGCAAATCAACGAGACTCTTCACTTCGTGGAAAAGCCAGTAGAGATCATAGACCGAGAGACCAAGAAACTTCGACGCTCTCGCATACCTATTGTGAAAGTCCGATGGGAAGGCAAACGCGGTGCCGAATTCACTTGGGAATTGGAAAGTGATATGAAGGCTAAATATCCACATCTCTTTGTTACGGCCACTACTTAAATTTTGGGACGCAATTTCCTAAAGTAGGGGAGACTGTAACAACTCGTAAATTCGCCATTGTTTTTTTCCGTTTTTCTGTTTGTACCTTTCATTGTAAATCCGAGATTTGATTAATAGAATGGTTTGTGTTCGCTAATTATAATATATTACAACTATATCGCATCTAATCGCTTATTAAAACTCAACGCTAACTCAAACGCAATCACAAGTAACTATGTTACTTTAATATCCGAGTGTGTTGTTGTGCAATAACCACTTGTTCCATCGCATCACTTATCTCAGCGCCTTGCAAAACGCAGTTAATTATATGGAATTATGTTTTATGTGTGTTATGTTTGTTTATGTTATGGTTTACTATCGCTAAAACGCTCACGCAACTCGCTCTCTCTCAATTCAGTGGTAATATAACACTTAGTGCTTTGCTAAAACGCTTAATATAGCTATCTAATACGAACCGAATCTCCAAACGAACTCCTAACACGAAATTAACAAACAAAACTTCGCCAATAGGCCAAGTTTGGCCGAACTAGTGCATCACAAGTTCGCCCGAACTTGACCATGCCTCAAACTCTCCAGAACTAGCAAGTTTGCCCGAACTTGCACAAATTTCAGGAAAACTGGCCAAGTTTGCCCGAACTTGTGCTAAGTTCGGCCGAACTTGATCATTTTCAGCCCATATTCTCCTTCACCTATAAATACCCAGCTCCTCTACTCATTTGAACTTGCTGCTAAGTTCGCCCGAAACCTCCCAAAACCGAAAACCTTTGATTTCAAAGTAAGATTCAATCCGTTTTCAAGCTACAATAACGTTTTACAATGATTTTGCACAAGGCTTTGCCTTCGGTTTCATCAAAACTCCTCTGTTTACGAAAATCTTCATCTTTTTCTATAAAACTTCTGTTTTTCACTTAGATCTAAGTAAAACCCTTTTAAACATCGATTTTCACACAAAATACATATTAATGATGCATGTTTCGTTCACTATGAAGAGGAACAGGGCATTTGTCAACCAAGATGTTAGTACATAATGTCTATGTCTTAGGCTTGGATCGAGTCGGTATAGTTATGGCTAGAAAATGAGGTTTTTTACGACGTTCTTGCTCTGGAATCAACGTTTGATCTGTAGGTGGCACTTTTGTCATAAATTGGAAACGTCTAAGTCTCGCCTCCCTACCCATCTCATGTATACGTTTAATACGCGCTTCTTCCTTAAAAAACTCTTAGGGTTCAAGTTCTCTCCAACTCGATTCCCACATTCTACCAAAGTTAACTTCATGTGCATAGCAGACATTAACAACCCTCTGATATTACATCGCTTGCTCTTTCTCGCGTTCTTCATAACAGATCTTACTATAGAATAAACATTTGATATCCTCCCTTGAGCAATTCACTAGCCACATCGGGTCTAGTATTCTAATCGTTCTCCATAGACCTCTCAAACCTTCCATCCCAAACATTTCAACCCTTTCCTGAGTGATATCCAAATGATCTTCAAACTTTAGAACAATCATTGCTTCACAAGTATTAGGATCAACCTGCCACCACTTAAACAAAGGATAGAAATTCTGTTCTATAGGCATTAGGGGCATATTCCTCATCGCTCTAGGACGTTTCATAATCAACGTTATATCCTTAACCCCAGTCTTCTTATATGTTTTGATTCGACGTTTCGGAATGAATGGCTTCCAATACCTGAACCCTTTTGTTGCTTCAAATTTGATCATTTTCCACAGCAACTGATCAATAAACTTCATGTGATATGTGACATTACGTGTCTACACTAGCTCCTCAACATCCTAGTAAGCAAATGTTTTGAAATCTGCCAGATATTTAATGTATTGTACCCCAAACTCCCTCTTGATGGCATACACATTCAACTCTCTAAACCATCCCCAGCTTTGTATATCTCCCAATGACACATCTTTATCTCTGATAAAGAATGCTAATGGACGTTGAAACTTTCGTTCTCTTGGCATCTCTTTAAACCAGGACTTCTTCGCTTGCGCAATCTCCTCTTTCATCATTGGTTTAGGGATTCTTCCTTCTCGTACAAACTTCTCTATCTTTTCTTTCAACATATCTTCGTTAAGCTGCTCGTACATTTCCTCAAAAGTTGGAAAACTATCAGTGTTCGGACCAACGTACTTCTCAGCTTCATCTTTCTCATCATCCGAAGACCAATCTTCAACAATAAACTTGTTGTACTCGTCAGCTTCATAACTTCTTTTATAACAATACTCGTTTGGCTCAAACGTATTCACATTCAATACTTGTTCTTCAAAATCAAAATCGAATGTTTCAGCATCAACTTCAAGTAGTTTTTGCCAAATCTTCCTTTGAATAGTTGTGTAATACTCGCCTTCCTCAGCATTGTGTTCGAGCATTAGAATCAATGGTTTAGTAGGCATAGCAGCAACAGGCATAGCCGTAATAGCATCTGTCATATCAATGTCATCTTTCTGCTCTATTCCCCCTATTTGCTCCCCCTGAGTTTGATCATCCATTATATTCGATTCATCATTCAACAACGAAGTAAAATCAAACTCTTCAGTTATTTTAGCATCAACTACTTTCAGACGGACTCCCCCTGATCATCATCATTATTTCCATCCTCGTTGTCAAAGTCGTCTTTTGTATCATCTACATTATCATCATCATCATCTTTATCTTCAGCTTCTGCATCGTCTTTCTTTTCGGTTTCTGTTTATGGAACAATGGTAGACTCAGAAGCTTTTGCAGACTCAATCACAGGTTCAGCAGTAATCTCAGGCATACTTTTTATAACGTTTTTACCCTTCCCTTGTTCAGCCATTTCTTTTTCTGCTTTCTCTTTAGCTTCCTGCAAATCTATACGTGCATATTCAGCATCAAAATCTATACCCAAACTGTTAGTCAGCACTTTTTGCAGCCTGTTGAATCTTCGATCATTCATATCTTCTTCCGATCGTAATTCTGATAACTCTTTCATTAATCATTCATTTGCGTCTTGCAAACTTTCAATTAGGGCCTTTAAATACCCTCTGTCAGCCTCCAAGAATTTAACTTTATCAGACAGAATTTCTTTCTCAACTTCACTCTGCTTCACCAACTTTTATAACGCAGCTTTCTCTATCTCGTTCTTTGCTACTTTATCTTCTAGAACTTTTAGACGCTTTTCAAGATCATCGATGTCTGTATCTGAAAGAAGTCGTTTAAATCTTGAATATCAATAGGCTCATTTGGAATATTTCCAAACAACTTTGTCTTCGGAGTAGTCTTAGGCGTAGACTTTGGCGTACTCCTTGGTGTAGACGCTTTAGGTGTTGATCCTTCAGGTTGAGAAGCTTTTGGAGGATCTGGAGATTGAATCACTGGAATTTCGAGTAATTCAGACTCAGGAGGTTCTTGTGTGACTCCTGTCTGTATTATAGTCTCTTGAACATCAGCAGTTTGAACTTTTTCAGCCATAGGAGGTTCTTGTGCAACTCCTGTTGATTTTGCACCAGAAGGTTCTTGTGGGACTTCTGTGCTCTTTGGTTTTCCAACATAGTGTCTGCTTTTTGCTTTTTGAGCTTTCTTTCCTTTGGTTTTTGGAGACCCTGTAGTCTTCGTAGATACATCAGTTCCTGAAGACTTTACTCGTTTCGTTTTCTTCTTTGGTCTCTCCTCATTCGATTCTTTTTCTTGTTCTGGCTCATAATCCGCGTCTGCTTCTTTTATTTTCTCTGCAGCCGATTCAGCAATAGCTATCTTTGTTTGAATTTCCAGAGAATCATCACTATCATTTTCTTCATCTTTGTCAGATGTCGCAGATATCACATCTTCCTCTTGTGTTGGTTTCTCTTGACTTTCAATCTCAACTGTTGCAGTACTAGGACCAGCTTCAGGTTGAACATTGACGGGCTCATCTTCGTCACTTAACATCGTATCAACTTTCTTGGGCTTTCGCGAGCCTTTCTTTTTCTCCTGAACAACAACCTTCTTCAAGAACCAATCACTTCTCTTCTCTTTGAAAGTAGATAGCCATTCAAGCTTAGCGTTTTTTTTTTTCATTTTCATCACCGCTATCGTCTTTCCTCCACTTATATTCTGGCGGCGCAATGTAGTTCTCGGAATCAATAGCACCAAATAGAGGCTTTGGAATAGGTGCTGACTGTCACACCCTCAATTTCCACTTGCGGAGTTTTACCGCGAGGCATGTGAACAAACCAGAATCTGAGACACTAGTAACATCGAACGACTCTATATGATTCGTTTATACGTTTTCCAAAATCATTTGTTTAACCATTCATAGTTATTTTCAAATTGTCTTAGTTTGGTTTCAAAGTTTAGCGGAAGCATTAGTTTTAAAGTTGAGCGGAAGCATTAAAGTAAAGTAAAGTAACGGGGCCAATACAAACGCCAAAACTAAAGAAAAACCCAAACAATATTCGTAAATGAGACTCGATAAAAAGATGTCTTGATCAATGCAAGTGAGTGCACCTAGAGCTCCTAGCGTCCTGAGAAACATGTAAAGAAACAAGTGTCAACATTAAAGAAGAGTGAGTTCACAGGTTTTTATAAGTTCATTAGTTTGGTTAAAAGTTTGTTTCCCCCGTTATCCCTAACCCGGGATAACGATATAGTTCCATTATTCCTAACCCAGAATAATAATGATGTTGGTTCCATTATTCCTAACCCGGAATAATATTGTTGTTGGTTCCATTATTCCTAACCCGGAATAATATTGTTGGTTCGTAATTAAGTTCAATGTTAACATGTAGGTAGCGAGCCTAAAGTTATGTCACATAAGTGTTCGCGATCGAAGCTGACTGTTGTGCCTCCGTGTTGCCAGGCCTATCACTGACCATGGCGAAAGTTAGGCCAAATTATTCACCCGTTGACCATACCCGGTCGGCTAGCGCGACTAGCTCGGGTGGGGCTTGTCGGGCCGAGTAGTACTACTTATAATTTCCCTGCTATCTAACCCAATACTAACGATCCGAGAGTTTGTCGAGGACTTCCGTGATATAGCTGCTTAGTGAACATAACGTACATTAACATTAACTTAGTTACCGAGTAGTTTAACGACGTTAATTTCGCATAACGTAAAAAAAAGATAGAGTTATAGAATGTATACATGTTTCTCCCCCTGTTGTTTAAAACCGGATAAAATAGGGGCCGTGAACTCACCTTTAATTGCTCGGTTAGTGTAACACAAAAGTAGCAATTGATGGGACCGCTAATTGCGTCCTAACATGTCAACCGATTTAAAGTTAGTGTGTGAACACACGGATACAAAACCCTACGCATAATTTACACATAGTGCGGCACGCATAATAACAATTTGAAAACACCACCATGCATGCAAAGTATCATCATACCAAAATAGTGATCAAACCAACTTGTCATAAACACATATCAATTCATACAACACTTTGGTACACACAAACGCAAATTATCATGTTTCAGCTTGTACGCTCATAACTGGGCTGTTTTCAAGGATTTTTATAAAATAGTTCCAACGTTCCAAAAATTCCAATTTTTTTACAGAAGGTGTCAACTGAACTGTATAATTTTATGTACATTTTTTCAATCCTAACACTTTACCAATTATTCATAAACATTTATATACTAGGCTGCAGTCAGATTCGTCGCTTTCTGACTGCAGTCCTCGGGAGAAATTATTTAAAAATCATCGTTAATCCAATTTACAAAATTCTAGTGGGAGTTTCCCGGAAATTCCCGTCTCCAGTTTCTGTACAAATTTCGTGACCCAACCCTCTACAGATTATGAGATCCGACTCGATAAACAACTAACAAATTTTCGGAATTTACACAGCTTTAGTTACTGCACTTAAATGACCACTTAAAAATATCAAACAACCTCAGAAAAATATGAATCTAGCGCCATTAGAAGTGTTTTTCAAAAATACACGTTTTAGGCTTCAGAAAATCCATTTTTCGATATATAATGACCAGGTTACAGCCAATTGAAGTTGGCTGTAAATACCATTCAGCAGCCTGTTTTCGACTTTCATCGCAATAGAACACGCTTAAACAATCGAGACGCTAAATAATAATGATCAAGAACAGGTTTATTAGTCACATATCATCATGTACATCAATACTCATGCAAACCCTAATCATGTAATATGATTTTTATCACAAAACGCAGCCTATGATTCTTGTATTCAACCAAACATCCTAATCTCAAAAACTCTCACAATTAACCGAACTAAACATAAATCATAACACCTTTTCATAACAATGATTCAAACAATACATACAATCATGATCAAGATTTCATAAACCCTAATGTGATTTGCAAAACAATTAAAGTCCTAACCTTGATACGATGAAGATTAGCGAATCGGGAACAAGATTGGAATCAATTCGGGTTTGAAGGAAGTTGCGATCGAGAAAGGGGGGGGGCTGCCGTCGGTTTGCTTAGAGCTAGGGTTTCTTGTTTTTTTTTAAACACAACACATGCATGCCTATTTATATAAAACAAGGGAAGGAAAAAGAAAGGGGGTGGGGGTGGGCTTGCGGCCGCAAAGGGGGGTGGTTTGGGTTATAACTTGGGCCTCAAGTTTAAGTTAGTTCCTTGGGCCGCAAGGAAGTGAGGTCGACACGTTTCGCGGCTCGGTTCGGTTCGGCTCGGCTATTTATTTATTATATATATATAATATATATTTTATAAACTAATAATCGCGAAATCAAAACATGATATAATAATTCAGAAAACTTATAAACGTCTAACCACATAGCACGTAATTCACTCGATGAGTTCACAAAGTTAGCGTAGTTATTGCGAGCGTGTAATTTAAATTCTCTGAATCAAATTAGCGCAGGAATGAATAACCGTGAAGTAGTGCGTTTAAGATACCTGAAAAACCGGGATGTCACATTATCCCCATGTTGAAAGAATTTTCGTCCCGAAAATTGAGTAAACGCGGTTTAGAATGCAACACACAAAGATTCAGTTTGTTAGCAATGGTACAAGAAATTCCCAGGCTGTCACATCATCCCCATGTTGAAAGAATTTTCGTCTCGAAAATTTAGTTGGTGGTAACGTTAGCTTGCTGCTCAGCTGCAAAAAGGTGTGGGTATTTGCTTTTCATTTGGTCCTCTCTTTCCCACGTGAACTCCGGTCCACGCTTAGAATCCCAACAAACCTTGACGATCGGTATCTTGCTGTGCCTTCGAGTCTTGATCTCACGATCCATGATCTCGATAGGTTGTTCAACAAAGTGCAGTTGCTCATCCACTTGAATCTCATCCAATGGAATGACTAGGGTCTCATCTGATAGACACTTCTTCAGATTGGACACGTGAAAAACGTTGTGAACTCCACTGAGTTCGGCAAGAAGGTCTAATTGATAAGCTACGGGTCCGATACGCTTCAAGATCACAAATGGGCCTACGTACCGTGGGTTTAGTTTGCCTCGTTTCCCAAAACGGATTACACCCTTCCAGGGTGATACCTTAAGTAGGACGCAATCGCCTACTTGAAATTCGAGCAGTTTGTGTCGTTGATCAGCGTAGCTTTTCTGTCGATCTCGTTCTGCTGCCATGCGGTTTCTGATTTGCACAATCTTTTCAGTAGCCTCAAGTATCAACTCAGGACCTGTGAGTTGACTATCACCGACTTCTGCCCAACAGACCGTGATCTACATTTGCGACCGTATAATGCTTCAAACGGTGCCGCTTGAATACTCATATGGTAACTGTTGTTATACGAGAATTCCACTAAAGGCAGATGGATTTCCCAACTGTTCCCGAAGTCTACCACACATGCCCTAAGCATGTCTTCCAAGGTCTGAATAGTCCTTTCACTTTGACCATCCATCTGAGGGTGATAAGCTGTGCTCATATCTAAGCGTGTGCCCAACGCTTTCTGAAGTGACTGCCAAAAGTTGGACATGAAACGAGCATCTCTGTCTGAGATGATGGATGTTGGAACTCCGTGCCGAGAAACTACTTCCTTAATGTAGATGTGAGTCAGCCTATCCATCTTATCTGTTTCTTTGATCGCTAGGAAGTGTGCGGACTTAGTTAAACGATCCACGATCACCCAGATGGTATCGCAACCACCCGGAGTTCGCGGGAGTTTAGTGATAAAGTCCATCGAGATCTGATCCCATTTCCACACTGGGATCTCAGGTTGTTGAAGTAGCCCTGATGGCTTCTAGTATTCCACCTTGACTTTCGCACAAGTCAAACACTTGCTCACATAGGTGGCTATATCCGCTTTCATGTTGGGCCACCAGTACGTGGCTTTAAGGTCTTGATACATCTTGTCCGAACCTGGATGGACAGAGTATCGGGATTTGTGAGCTTCGTCCATAACTAGCTTTCTGAAGTCTCCGTAGAGAGGTACCCATATACGATTCATGAAATACCGGGCACCACTGGGTTTTACTTCCCAATAGCGTTCAATCTTTCCCACAGATTCGGCCTTAATGTTTTCTTCCTTAACTGCTTCTAGCTGCGCATCGTGTATCTGCTCGGGTAACCCCGAATGAATGGTGAATTGTAATGCTCGTACCTGGCGAGGTTTCAAGTGCTCCTTCCTACTGAGGGCATCAGCTACCACGTTAGCTTTACTCGGGCGATACCGAATGGCACATTCATAATCGTTCAGGAGTTCGACCCAGTGACGCTGTCGCATGTTCAACTCCTTCTGGTCAAAGATATGCTGGAGGCTCTTGTGATCTGTGTAGATTGTGCACTTTGTTCCATATAGGTAGTGTCTCCAAATCTTAAGCGCAAACACCACTGCTCCCAATTCCAGGTCATGTGTTGTGTAGTTTTTCTCGTGAATCTTCAACTGTCGGGACGCATACGCGATGACCTTATCACGTTGCATGAGTACGCATCCCAATCCATGAATGGAAGCGTCACAATATACCACAAAATCATCAGTCCCTTCCGGCAAGGACAGAATGGGTGCACTGCAAAGTTTCTGCTTCAGCAATTGAAATGCTGCTTCCTGCTTGTCACCCCAAGCATACTTAGTGCTTTCTGGGTGAGAGTGGTAAGCGGTTGCGTGATCTTTGAAAATCCCTCGATGAAACGTCTGTAGTAACCAGCCAAACCCAAAAATTGGCGGATCTCTGTCGGTGTCATGGGTGCTTCCCAGTTCTTGATAGCATCGATCTTGGCGGGATCAACGTGGATACCCTTTTCATTCACGATATGCCCGAGGAACTGAACTTCCTGAATCCAGAAATCACACTTTGAAAGTTTGGCATATAGTTTCTCCTGTTGAAGTAATTCCAGCAATAATCGTAAATGTTCAGCATGCTCTTCTTCACCCTTAGAGTAGATGGGTATGTCATCGATGAACACAATGATAAACTTGTCGAGATACGGCTTACACACGCGGTTCATGAGGTCCATGAACACTGCGGGTGCGTTGGTGAGACCGAAGGGCATGACCAAGAACTCATAATGGCCATACCGAGTACGAAATGCCGTCTTAGAGATATCCTCCTCCCTGACGCGTAACTGGTGATAACCGGTCCGTAGATCAATCTTGGAGTAGTAGCTTGACCCTTGAAGTTGGTCGAAGAGATCGTCGATGCGAGGTAATGGGTATCGGTTCTTGACGGTAACCTTATTGAGTTCCCTGTAGTCGATGCACATGCGGAAGGTCCCGTCCTTCTTCTTGACAAAAAGGACCGGAGCCCCCATGGCGAAGTACTGGGTCGGATAAATCCTTTTTCTAACAATTCCTGAAGTTGGGTAGACAGCTCTTGCAGCTCTACTGGAGCCAGGCGGTATGGGGCCTTGGCGATAGGAGTTGCATGGTTCGCCAATTCGATTTCAAACTCCACTTGTCGATGTTGTGGAAGACCAGGTAACTCCTCTGGAAATACATCGGAAAAGTCACGGACGACGGGGATATCTTCTATACGCTTCTCGTCCTTAGGCTGCTCGGTGACCAGTGCGAGCAAAGCGAAGGAGTTCTTCCTCTGAAGATACTTCTGAGCTTGCAAGTAAGAGATGATGTTTGTGACGTCGCCTGCCTTCTCGCCTTGCACCATCAAGACTTCATCGTTAGAGAGCGGAATACGGATAGATTTCTCGAAGCAGAGAACTTCAGCTCGGACGTCGGATAGCCAGTCCATTCCGGCTACCACGTCAAAACTACCCAGGGTAGTTGTCATCAGATCAATGGTAAAGGTGTGACCCGCGAGTTAAGTTGGCAGCCGGTTACTAAATGGGTCACATCTACAGATTTACCATCGGCTAGTTCTATGACGTAAGGGGTCTCTAGGGGTTTAGGCGTGAGATTTAGGTTCTTCCTAAAAGACTCAGATATAAAACTCCTATCCGCACCCGTATCAAAAAGTACAGTAGCAAAATGTTCGTTAAGGGGAAACTTACCGGTGACCACGTTCGAGTCGTTTCTGGCCTCTCTACGGCCTAGCGTAAATGCACGACCTTTGGCACCTCCTATGCCCCATTTCCATTGTTGTTGTTGTTATTGTTGTTGTTGTGGTTGTTGTGGTTGTGGTTGTGGTTGTTGTTGTTGTTGTTGTTGTTGTTCCCACCATTGTTGTTGTTATTGCGAAGTTGCGGGCAGTCTCGCTTGAAATGGGTAGTGCTACCGCACTGATAGCACCCCCGGTTAATACCTTGCTATTGAATCTGGTGCTGATTTTGATTTTGTCGAGACACGATTTCCCCGCGACAATCCCTTGCCGCATGTCCCGTTTTGACACATCGTTGGCAGCGATTTCCGGCACAAGGGCCGTGATGATGGAGGTTACAACGATTACATTGCGGCTTTCGACCCACATAGCCGTTGGTGTTCTGGGTGTTGTTGGCGGACTGATTATTGTGACCCCGATTGCTGTTGAAATTGTTGAACCGTTTCTGGTTTCCTTGTTGTGGTTGGGCTGACGAAGACTGTCGAGCAGGCGAGTCTTCAAATTTTCTTTTATTATCAGGGACAACTTCAGTTGCACCCCGAGATGGCAACTTCCTTTGTTCCATCGCCTTATCGGTGAGTTTGTGCGCCAACCTGATCGCTTGATGTTCCGTCGCAGGGTTACTAGACATTACCATGCCCTGGATCTCAGGGACCAGACCCCCAAGATAAAACTCAAGTCGTTTTTCAACGGTGTTAGCCAGATCGGGACATAGGAACACCAGATCGTGATGTTTCGCCGTGTACGCTTCAATTTCAGATCCTACCATCTTATGGTTCCATAGTGCTTGCTCCAACTGTTGAACTCTGTCCTGCGGACAGTACTCCTCTTTGATTAGGGCCTTAAACTCGGCCCAGGCCATTGCGTTTGCAGCAATAAGTCCACACGTTTGGACTTGTGCGTTCCACCAGGTCAATGCCCCATCTTCCAGCGTTGAGGCAGCATACTTGACCTTATTGGCCTCAAGGCAATTGCACATCACGAACACCGATTCAGACTTTTCAATCCAACGGACCAGTCCTATGGGTCCTTCTGCACCCGTGAATTTGCTCGGTTTCGCATCGAGGAACATCTTGTAGGGGTTAAGACCCCCTCCTGCTGACAGAGGATAGGTAGTCAGCGAGAAAGTCTACTAGTCCAACTATTAGATTTTCCCATGAAAATTTAATAATGGTTACCTGCTGGTGGGTTTTGAACACCTGCCAAAGCAGCATTTACGTGTTCTTGGATCATTGCGGCTAATTCTTCAGGCGTCATGTTGAGGTTTCCGCGACGTCCAGTTGCCATTTTAGATCTTCGCAAGACAACATAAACACACACCAATAAGTATATATATCCAATATAGTTATCATACTCCACACTTAAATCATCCCTCAAATTATGTCAACCCAATAAATTAAACAATCAAAAGGAATATTCGATTAAATAAATTGCAACGTCTCACAAAAAAGGGGGAAATTGACGAGACGAGTCAGTCTTCAACGTCTCCATCTCCCAAGTCGCTATCGTTGCCGTCATCCTCCGCGGCGTTTCCAGCTTCTACAGCCGGGTCTTCCTCCGGATCCTCCTCTGGATCCTCCTCTTCTGCCTCTACCGGCGCTGGAGGGGCCGGTGCTGGTGCGGGTACTGGTACAGGTGCCTGATTCTGCTCTAGTTCTTGAATCCTCCAGCTGGACTCAAGAACTCTGTCTTCGAGCCAGTCAGCCCTCAGCTGCTCAGCACAAAGATCTTTAGCTAAAATGTTACGAGCTATCTTATTTTCATATTGCTCTTCCTCGAGCTCTCCAGTCTTGCCCGTTAGTTGACGTATCATCCATCCCTGTGCTTTGATAGTTTCCTGCATTCTCTCTAGTTGTTCCTGTTGTTTTCTTATCATATCCCTAAGTAGGTCGTCCCCTACTTCTAACGAGTTAACCGGTTCGACCGGCATAGCGGTGGTCGGGCGTGAGGACGACTCCTCTCCTAGAGCGAGTCTTTTCCTAGCAGCTGAGCGTGTCTCCACGCCATGAGGTGGTGAGAATTCGACCATAGGTGCCTTCCCCGGTGCCCTTGGTTGTAAAGGTTTGTCGAATGATGATGATGACATTGCCTGTTGGGTTGTGTAGTTAGTTACGAGTTGCGTTCATCACAATATACATGTATATTTTACATAACACAGTTGTAGTACAACACATAACAAGATATCACAGTTCGGTGCCAAACTAAGTCTAGTGTCGTGTAATCAGCTATAGTTTAGGTCTACTTTTAATGCAAACCTGGTTCTCTATAGCTAGAGGCGTGTTAACAAACCAGAATCTGAGACACTAGTAACATCGAACGACTCTATATGATTCGTTTATACGTTTTCCAAAATCATTTGTTTAACCATTCATAGTTATTTTCAAATTGTCTTAGTTTGGTTTCAAAGTTTAGAGAAAGCATTAGTTTTAAAGTTGAGCAGAAGCATTAAAGTAAAGTAAAGTAACGGGCACCAACACAAACGCCAAAACTAAAGAAAAACCCAAACAATATTCGTAAATGAGACTCGATAAAAAGATGTCTTGATCAATGCAAGTGAGTGCACCTAGAGCTCCTAGCGTCTTGAGAAACATGTAAAGAAACAAGTGTCAACATTAAAGAAGAGTGAGTTCACAGGTTTTTATAAGTTCATTAGTTCGGTTAAAAGTTTGTTTCCCCCGTTATCCCTAACCCGGGATAACGATATAGTTCCATTATTCCTAACCCGGAATAATAATGATGTTGGTTCCATTATTCCTAACCCGGAATAATATTGTTGTTGGTTCCATTATTCCTAACCCGGAATAATATTGTTGGTTCGTAATTAAGTTCAATGTTAACATGTAGGTAGCGAGCCTAAAGTTATGTCACATAAGTGTTCGCGATCGAAGCTGACTGTTGTGCCTCCGTGTTGCCAGGCCTATCACTGACCATGGCGAAAGTTAGGCCAAATTATTCACCCGTTGACCATACCCGGTCGGCTAGCGCGACTAGCTCGGGTGGGGCTTGTCGGGCCCAGTAGTACTACTTATAATTTCCCCGCTATCTAACCCAATGCTAACGATCCGAGAGTTTGTCGAGGACTTCCGTGATATAGCTGCTTAGTGAACATAACGTACATTAACATTAACTTAGTTACCGAGTAGTTTAACGACGTTAATTTCGCATAACGTAAAAAAAAGATAGAGTTATAGAATGTATACATGTTTCTCCCCCTGTTGTTTAAAACCGGATAAAATAGGGGCCGTGAACTCACCTTTAATTGCTCGGTTAGTGTAACACAAAAGTAGCAATTGATGGGACCGCTAATTGCGTCCTAACATGTCAACCGATTTAAAGTTAGTGTGTGAACACACGGATACAAAACCCTACGCATAATTTACACATAGTGCGGCACGCATAATAACAATTCGAAAACACCACCATGCATGCAAAGTATCATCATATCAAAATAGTGATCAAACCAACTTGTCATAAACACATATCAATTCATACAACACTTTGGTACACACAAACGCAAATTATCATGTTTCAGCTTGTACGCTCATAACTGGGCTGTTTTCAAGGATTTTTATAAAATAGTTCCAACGTTCCAAAAATTCCAATTTTTTTACAGAAGGTGTCAACTGAACTGTAGAATTTTATGTACATTTTTTAAATCGTAACACTTTACCAATTATTCATAAACATTTATATACTAGGTTGTAGTCAGATTCGTCGCTTTCTGACTGCAGTCCTCGGGAGAAATTATTTAAAAATCATCGTTCATCCAATTTACAAAATTCTAGTGGGAGTTTCCCGGAAATTCCCGTCTCCAGTTTCTGTACAAATTTCGTGACCCAACCCTCTACAGATTATGAGATCTGACTCGATAAACAACTAACAAATTTTCAGAATTTACACAGCTTTAGTTACTGCACTTAAATGACCACTTAAAAATATCAAACGACTCAGAAAAATATGAATCCAGCGCCATTAGAAGCGTTTTTCAATAATACACGTTTTAGGCTTCAGAAAATCCACTTTTCGATAATAATGACCAGGTTACAGCCAATTGAAGTTGGCTGTAAATACCATTCAGCAGACTGTTTTCGACTTTCATCGCAATAGAACACGCTTAAACAATCGAGACGCTAAATAATAATGATCAAGAACAGGATTAATAGTCACATATCATCATGTATATCAATACTCATGCAAACCCTAATCATATAATATGATTTTTATCACAAAACGCAGCCTATGATTCTTGTATTCAACCAAACATCCTAATCGCAAAAACTCTCACAATTAACCGAACTAAACATAAATCATAACACTTTTCATAACAATGATTCAAACAATACATACAATCATGATCAAGATTTCATAAACCCTAGTGTGATTTGCAAAACAATTAAAGTCCTAACCTTGATACGATGAAGATTAGCGAACCGGGTACAAGATTGGAATCAATTCGAGTTTGAAGGAAGTTGCGATCGAGAGAGGGGGGGGCTGCCATCGGTTTGCTTATAGCTAGGGTTTCTTGTTTATTTTATTTTTTTTGAAACATAACACATGCATGCCTATTTATATAAAACAAGGGAAGGAAAAAAGAAAGGGGGTGGGGGTGGGCTTGCGGCCGCAAAGGGGGTGGTTTGGGTTATAACTTGGGCCTCAAGTTTAAGTTAGTTCATTGGGCCGCAAGGAAGTGAGGTCGACACGTTTCGCGGCTCGGTTCGGTTCGGCTATTTATTTAATATATATATTTTTTTTATAAACTAATAATCGCGAAATCAAAACATGATATAATAATTCACAAAACTTATAAACGTCTAACCACATATCACGTAATTCACTCGATGAGTTCACAAAGTTAGCGTAGTTATTGCGAGCGTGTAATTTAAATTCTCCGAATCAAATTAGCGCAGGAATGAATAACCGTGAAGTAGTGCGTTTAAGATACCTGAAAAACCGGGATGTCACACTAACAGTTGCTTCTGGAATGTGATAAGCTTTTTGACTGTCGTATCATCTAGATGACTCAAATACAGAATGTCATTGGGATCCTTTGCTATCTTCTTAAACTTGTCGTCGATCAGCATTTTAATAATATACATCACCAGTCTGTTTGAACCCATATTGTTCTTCAAATGAGTGAAAACCAGCTTCGAATAGTTGAACCTTTTGTTCAGAATGAGCGTTGTAGCCATGCAGGCCATATAATCTTGCACATCGTCTAAACCGGCCTTTCAATGACTAAAGGCGTGAATAATAGCATGCATCAAAAACTTGTAAGGATTAAGGACTGATCCTTTCTTAAGAGTTGACTCATTGACGTGCCCCTTATATCCCATTCGACAGAAACACCCTCTAACCATCCTTTCATCAAGCATCATAGGATCGTTTGCTGCGTCGTTGAAGTTTAGGACCTTTCGGATATCAGCTTCAATAACAGTAATTTCCATATCTTCTTCTCCTTCACGAACCACAGATTTGATTGCTGAATCATCCTCATTCATCGCAGCTGAATTCCAGAATCTATAAACATGCGACCTGTAGACCACCGTGTTTTCTATGATTGCTTTATGTATCGGAATCCGTTCCATGAATGCGAGAATACTATCAAAAGCTTCTAGAGATGGACAGATAGCCTTGTCTAATGTGATGCATGTGTTGTGAAATTTATTGAACGAGAGCTGAATATTCTGTAAACACGTAAATCGAGACGAAATTAGTCGAAATTTTACAATTTTTACAAATTTCCATCAAGTTCGGGCGAACTTGATTGACAATTACACATTTCATTACAACAAGTTCGGTCGGACTTGCATAATAAAAACACATTACTAATCCTCAAGTCTGGGCGAACTTGTCAATCAATTTTAATCACTTTTCATACAAGTTCGGGCGAACTTGTTTAAGGTTTGTCAAAGCACACTCATACAAGTCCGGGCGAACTTGTATTGAAAATCATTTTTACAAATTTGTTTGGAAGTTCGGGCAAACTTATTGTTTATCAACATATTAACACCCGATGACAAGTTCGGCCGTACTTGGTTCAACGAAACAATAGACAAGTTCGGGCGAACTTGTCATCTTGTTCACCAAACCTACAAATTCAATTCTTGAACTTTTGATCAAATAGATGACAGTTATATGGTCGATTTTGTTTGTTTAACACGTTTAAGTTTCAATTTATTCATTTAAGTCCTACAACTTGTCCAACAATCAAACACATATCTAATTCGTTCAAACTAGTTCAATCTATGTTCCAAATCATGAATTCTCACCATAACCATGAGGAGTGATGTGCAAATCACCACTAATCACTAAACAATCGGGCAACACTTCGACTTATTGATGCGAATTTCACAAATCGCCTTATTCGCTGATCAAGTTCGCTCTGGTTTGATTGAAGACTAATAATGAAGTCCGGGGGAACTTTATTTGTATTTATAATCGACAAGTCCGGGTGAACTTATGTTTCCAATCAAATTAGATCAGACATATGTCCGAGCGAACTTGTTGACTGGTAAAACTTTTCAAGGCAAGAACAAGTCCGGGCGAACTTGAGCAATTTTCAAACTTAAATTTTTCAAAATTTTCAATTTAGACCCTGAACTTTTTAGATTTTACCAGTTTTAACAATCCACTCAGTTGACCAAGTCTAAGCTAATGACCTTGGTTAATCGATTTGTCTGCCGAGTCCATGTTAATGACCTCGGTTCGACCCGTTATTAACAAACTGATAATTTTTTTCAAAAACAAGTTTCAAATTAATGAACTTTTAATCTTTTTGGCTTATCAGATTTTACAAATTAGCTCGCAGCCCGTTGTCAGTTAAATTTCCACCAGTTTAGCACCTTAACAGACTTCGAAGATCCGTTCTCCAACATTGGCTTGCTGAAAACAATGTAGAAATAAAATCATTTTGTATTTTTGTAAGTTTTATGCTAAAACACACTGAAAATCTTTTTGGTTTTAATCTGTAAAGCAGATAAACTATGTACATAACAAAGTAAACTATGTACAAACAAATTGAAAGACATATTTTTGTGAATTTGTGTCTAAGGATCATATCAGTTGTATGAGACATATCATCAGTACCGTTGACCTTTTAATGACTTTAAGTTTTAAACCCGTTTACCTAGATTTCGATATGTTTGTCCACTTAAACTTCGACACATTTCTCAATTGTTCCAAGATATGTTAGGTATGAATTATGAAACTTGACTTAACTATGGTTCCCATCTCAGAATATACTCCTGTATCAAGATTCCCTAGATTTCATCTTACAAGTGAGTGTAGCGTAATTGATATCTGTATCTGGGTTACTGCGAAGCCTTGAGAGCTCAGGTTAATACCACCGTATCGACAAAGAGATAAAGGCTCGACTTATAGGTGTGTTCCAATTAAGGAATCTTTTAAGCACTTCAAATGATTAGATCTTTCGATTCTTTTCAGTTTTGCATGCAGTTTAGGGGTTTATATTGCAAAAGCATTATAGAAGTTCTCGACTATTGCTTCCGCAAAATGAGAAGAACTTTTATAATACCCCAGATATCAACTATCTATAAAGACCTCGTATCTCAGATCAGGCAATCTCTCAAATGAAATATCGGAGTACTAAGTCCATATATCCGAGAGATGTTAATCCGCAAGATTAAGCAGTTGTAAAATTTAGTTTATATCTCAGAAACAATTTACTGAACGTGTAAAGCCTATCGATACATCCACAGTAAGACCGGTTTATCACTTTTTAATCTTTACATTTCTTTAGCATACTGTGATAGTCCACTGATGTACTATCATTTCCTTTGTGACAATAAATTCTTTTTGTCTTTTTCAATGTGTTTGTACCTTTTGAAAATTTTCATATGTTTTTGTATTTTCTCAAATATTTCTCCCCCTAAAATCAAAAACATATTTTTGTATTTTAGTTTAAAGAAATACTAATCTAAAAGATATAACAAACCAATGTTGATCATGTGAACTCGTCATCCGATCCGTATTCAACCTCTGCTTCCGCACCTGTAAGCAAATTTTTAATACCGTTAAGCCTCATGAGATATTTAAATCTTGTTAAAGGAAATTCTTTGGTATAAAAATCAGCCTTTTGTTCATCGGTGTGGATTTTTCTATTCGTACCAACTTCTTTTCATAGCAGACAGGAATGAAGTGATAACGAATTTCAATGTGTTTAGTACGAGAGTGATGAACAGGATTTTTGGTATAGTCAATACCTTCTTGCTGGTGGAAACCCTTGACAACCAACCGAGCTTTGTTTCTAACGATCACTCCCTGATCATCCCTTTTACACTTGAAGACCCACTTCGTATCTATAGCTTTTTACTTTGGTGGTAAGTCTACAAGTCTCCAGACTCCCAGTTTCTCAAACTATAACAATTCCACTTGCATTGCCATCACCCACTTCTCATGAATAGTCTCCGGCTCTATTTGAGATATGAAACATGAATAGTAGCAATAGTCTTGAGTAGGAGCAACTCGGGTGTAGAAACAACTTAACGCTTTGTTGATTTGACTTCTCGTTCGCACACCAATCTGTAATTCACTAATAATATTCGTTGAAGGATGATATGAGTAAAATCATGGCATTTCTTCACTAGGAACATCAACTGCGCTATTCTGATTTGTGATATTCATATCAACGATCAAATCAACATTAGGAGCACTATATGTAGCTTCATTTTGATTGCGCGGGCCAGCAGATTGATTAAACAAGTTGGATATCTGCTCAGATTCTTCATTCGATGAGGATTCTCCATCAGCATCAAAAGTCGGTGCTTCATCAAAAGTCGGAATGTGAAGGAAGATCAGCTTGATAAATTCTTCAAACTCGTTGAGGTTTCATCAGAAGATTTGGAAATCAATGAAAAGAAATTTTATTTAAACCTAAAAGAAACAACTACCGAAGGAATGGTGGTGACTTTCCGTAACATAGGAGAGCTGGGCTAGGTTTAGATGTTGAAGAAGAACCGAACAAGAAATTGTCACCAATTCGCGAATACAAAGAGAAAAACATGACCTTCATTTATGGGACAAGCATGGTTCAAGAGGAAAGTTTGATTGGAAAGCAATCAAACAATGAGTTTAAGAAAGAAAAAGAACTTCGAGATAAGGCAAAAGCCGTAAGTGGTGTAAAACCCACTAGTGGACATTCTCATGATGATCGGACTTGCTTCAAGTGCAATGAAGTTGGTCACATTGCATGCAAGTGTTCGAAATCTAAGCCTGTCTATCCTCGAATGAAAACAAGTTCAGATGTTGTAAAACCTAAGCAACTAGAGTTTGTAAAACCTGACATAATCTTAAAAAGAAATGAATCAAAACCTGAAGTTAAACCTAAAACTGATAAAAGATTTGAAAACTCAACTTTCGAGAAAAGTGAAACTTCCAAGGCTAATGAATCAAGGTTTACATAAAGAAGGCAAACATAAAATCACAATCCTGGATTGCTAAAAAGAAGTCATCAACATCTGAAGTTACCAAGTCTGAGCTTGTTAAGACTGGTAACAACAAAGAATTAAAGTCTGAGACCAAAACTGAAACTGTCAAATCCTCAAATGGTATCAAATCATCAAAAGGTAAAAAGAAATTTAACTTTGAAACTGTAAATGATAACGGAGGCTCAGATGGAGATTTTGAGGATGATTAAGAAGCTTTTTATCCCAAACCCAAGACCAAGAAGGCTTGGGTCGCACTTTTTAACTGAATGCTAATATGTGCAGGGGCTCCAGAGATCCGTTCTTTCAAAGTGGATTTTGGATAGTGGAGCTTCAAGGCACATGACAGGGATGAAAGCTCTTCTCTTCAACATTAAAGCTATAAACAATGGATATGTTGGCTCTGCCAGTAATCAAGGTGGAAGGATCGACGCTGAAGGAAAACTTTCCAACGGAGTGGTATCGTTTGATCATGTGAACTACATTGCTGAGCTAGAGAACAATCTTCTAAGCATCTCGTAGATTTGTGATAAACAAATCACAGTTCACTTCAACGACAAAGAGTGCATGATATTAAAGCCTAGTTTCAAAATTCCGGATGATTAGATTCTCATGCGTGCTCTGCGCGAAAATGATCTCTATGTGTTAGATATGGGCACTGCTACAACATCATCGAAATCGGCTCAATGTTTTGTGACTAAAAGCACGGAGAAAGATTCTATTCTATGGCATCGAAAAATCGGGCACATTCATTTGAGGAAAATGAATTTTTCGGTTCATAACGATTTAGTCGAGGGGTGAATCTTCGAAGCTTCCATATCACAGATCATTGTCTAGAATGTAAAAGGGGAAGCAGATCAAAAAGTCACATTCGAAGAAGATTCTGAATTCTATAAAGCTGTCACGTGAACGTCTTCATATGGATCTTTTTGGTCCGATGAATGTCCAAAGTATTTCAGGAGAATTATACTACTTGGTCGTCACAGATGATTATTCTCGATATTCGTGGGTTTTCTTTCAAGAGTCAAAGGATGAAACGTTCGATAATCTGGTGATTCTCTTCAAGAAGCTCGAAAATTTATATCATCTGCCTATCAGACGTATTCGTAGTGACAACAACATGGAATTCAAGAACAACAAGATGAAAGAGTTTTGCAACGCCAAAGGAATTCTGCATGAATTCAGTGCACCTTATACTCCACAACAAAATGGTGTAGCTGAGAGGAAGAATAGAACTTTGATGGAAACAGCAAGAACTATGCTTGCAGACTCGAAACTTCCTGTTAGCTTCTGGAGTGAGGCGGTTGCAGCGGCTTGCTATACACTAAACAGGGTCTTAACTATCAAACCGACTAAAAAGACATGTTTCAAAATGATTAACCGAAGGAAACCAAATTTGAAATATCTAGAGCCATTTGGTGCGCCATGTATAGTAATTGATCAAAATGGTAAATTCGGTGCCAAATCGCTTGAAGGTTTCTTTGTCGGGTATGCTAGTCCGCTAAGGAGAGTTTATGTTCCCTCTTTGAGAAAGGTAATCGAAGCACAACACGTTGATTCCTTTCGGTACACAAGGCGATGCGTGGTTGTTTAATTACCAAGATTTGTGGAAGTCATTCGACTTGCTAGAAGAACCGTCTGATGAAGAACTTGCAGCTCTTTATTATCTTCAACAGTCGGCAAACCAAGAACAGATTCTAAGACCAATTGTGGTTAATCAACCAACGTTGGACACTTCATCTTCTGGTGCAGGTCCGAGTAATAGTGGTGTTCCGGTTGAATGTTTCTGAAGCAGAACAAACACCTACTACAACTCCATCAAATGTCTCCACTGAACCAGAAAATGCAATTTCAGTGCCAAATGCCTCTCAGAATCAGAATTGCGACTCTGATGAAGCACCGACTTTTTATGCTGATGGAGAATCCTCATCGGATGAAGAATCTGAGCAGATATCCAACTTGTTGAATCAATCTGCTGGCCCACACAATCAAAATTAAGCTACATCTAGTGCTCCTAATGTTGATTTGATCTTTGATCTGAATATCACAAATCAGAATAGCACAGTTGATGTTCCTAGTGAAGAAATGCCACGATCTTACTCATATCATCCTTCAACAAATATTATTGGTGAATTACAGACTGGTGTGCGAACGAGAAGTCAAATCAACAAAGCGTTAAGTTGTTTCTACACCCGAGTTGCTCCTACTCAAGACTATTGCTACTAGTCATGTTTCATATCTCAAATAGAGCCGAAGACTGTGAATGAAGCTCTGGGTGATGAGAACTGGGTGATAGCAATGCAAGAGGAATTGTTACAGTTTGAGAAACTGGGAGTCTGTAGACTTGTAGACTTACCACCGAAGCAAAAAGCTATAGATACGAAGTGGGTCTTCAAGTGTAAAAGGGATGATCGGGGAGTGATCGTTAGAAACAAAGCTCGGTTGGTTGTCAAGGGTTTCCACCAGCAAGAAGGTATTGACTATACAGAAGTTTATGCACATATTGCACGTTTAGAGTCAATCCGCATTTTCCTTGTATTCGCAGCTTAGAAAGGTTTTAAGGGGTACCAGTTAGATGTGAAATCCGCATTTCTCTATGGTAAGATACGCAAACAAGTCGGCCAACCACCGGGTTTCGTCGATCCACTAAACAAGAACAAAGCTTATCTACTAGACAAAGCCTTATACGGATTTACACCAAGCCCCGAGAGCTTGGTACGAGACGTTATCTCAACATCTCGTTGGAAATGGCTTTAATAGAGGCACAGTGGATAGTAGGCACAGTGGATAGTACATTGTTTACCAAGGAAGTCGGAAGTCATCTAATCATTCTACAAAACTATATGGATGATATCATCTTTGGTTCAATGGATGATAGTCTTTGCAAGGAGTTCGAAAAGATCATGAAGAAGAAATTCGAGATGTATTCTATGGGCGAAATGAAATTCTTCCTCAGATTACATGTCGATCAGTTACCAGACGACATATTCATTCATCAAACAAAGTATGTTCATGATATTCTCAAGAAGTTTGAAATGGTTAGCTCAAAGCCGCTTTCGACTCTGCTGGCACTGAACCATGGGATTTTCATTGACGAGTCTGGAACTAAAGTGGATGATACGCTTTATCGGTCGATGATAGGATCTCTTATGTATCTGATGGCATCTCGCCCAGATATCATGTATCCTACCTACCTTTGCATGAGATATCAGTCCAGTCCTCGAGTGTCACATATGCAGATAGTCAAAAGAATATTCCGTTACTTGAAGGGATGTCCAAGCACCGGCTTGTGGTATCCAAAGAACGATAATTTTGATCTAACGGGATACGCTGACTTGGACTTCGGGGTCGACAAGTTAAATTCTAAATCTACAACGGCCGGTTGCCAGTTCTTTGGAACACGCTTAGTAACGTGGCAATGCAAGAAACAAACCACGGTCTCTTTTTCTACCTATGAGGCAGAATACATTTCTGCTTCCAGCTGTTGTTCTCAAATCCTATGGATTCAACAACAGATGAGGGACTTTGGATTGCAATTTCTTGATACGCCTTTATATGTAGATAACAAGGCAGCAATCGACATAACCAAAAATCCTGTTCATCACTCTTGTACTAAACACATTGAAATTCGTATCACTTCATTCGTGACTGCTACGAAAAGAACTTGGTACGAATAGAAAAAATCCACACCGATGAACAAAAAGCTGATTTTTATACCAAAGCATTTCCTTTAACAAGATTTAAATATCTCATGAGGCTTAACGGTATTAAAAATTTGTTGACAGGCGCGGAAGCAGAGGTTGAATATAGATCGGACGACGAGTTCACGTGATCCACATTGGTTTGTTATATCTTTTAGATTAGTATTTCTTAAAAACTAACATACAAAAATATGTTTTTGATTTTAGGGGGAGAAATATTTGAGAAAATACAAAAACATATGAAAATTTTCAAAAGGTACAAACACATTGAAAAAGACAAAAAGAATTTATTGTCACAAAGGAAATGATAGTACATCAGTGGACTATCACAGTATGCTAAAGAAATGTAAAGATTAAAAAGTGATAAACCGGTCTTACTGTGGATCTATCGATAGGCTTTACACGTTCAGTAAATTGTTTCTGAGATACAAACTAAATTTTACAACTGCTTTATCTTGCGGATTAACATCTCTCGGATATATGGACTTAGTACTCCGATATTTCATTTGAGAGATTGCCTGATCTGAGATACGAGGTCTTTATAGATAGTTGATATCTGGGTATTATAAAAGTTCTTCTAATTTTGCGGAAGCAATAGTCGAGAACTTCTATAATGCTTTTGCAATATAAACCCCTAAACTGCATGCAAAACTGAAAAGAATCGAAAGATCTAATCATTTGAAGTGCTTAAAAGATTCCTTAATTGGAACACACCTATAAGTCGAGCCTTCATCTCTTTGTCGATACGGTGGTATTAACCTGAGCTCTCAAGGCTTCGCACTAACCCAGATATAGATATCAATTACGCTATACTCACTTGTAAGATGAAATCTATGGAATTTTGATACAGGAGTATATTCTGAGATTGGAACCATAGTTAAGTCAAGTTTCATAATTCATACCTAACATATCTTGTAACAATTGAGAAACGTGTCGAAGTTTAAGTGGACAAACATATCGACAATCTAGGTAAACGAGTTTAAAACTTAAATTCATCAAAAGGTCAACGGTACTGGTGATATGTCTCAAAACAACTGATATGATCCTTAGACACGAATTCACAAAAATATGTCTGTAAATATGTTTGTACATAGTTTACTTTGTTCTATACATATTTTATCAGCTTTACGGATTAAAACCAAAAAGATTTTCAGTGTGTTTTAGCATAAAGTTACAAAAATACAAAAGGATTTTGTTTCTACATTGTTTTCAGCAAGTCAATGTTGGAGAACGGATCTTCGAAGTCTGATAAGGTGCTAAACTGGTGGAAATCTAATTGACAACGGGCTGTGAGCTAATCTGTAAAATTTTATAAGCCAAAACGATTAAAAGTTCATTAATTTGAAACTTGATTTTGAGAAAAACCAACAGTTTGTTCATAACGGGTCGAACCGAGGTCATTAACTTGGACAGGCAAATCGGTTAACCAAGGTCATTAGCTTGGACTTGGTCAACTGAGTGGATTGCTAAAACTGGCAAAATCTAAAAAGTTCAGGGTCTAAATTAAAAATTTTGAAAAATTAAAGTTTGAATTTGATCAAGTTCGCCCGGATTTGTAATCAACTCTGACGAACTTGTACTTGCCTTGAAAGTGTTATCAGTCAACAAGTTCGCCCGGACTTGTGTCTGATCTAAATTGATTTGATACAGAAGTTCACCCGGACTTGTGTCTGATCTAAATTGATTTGATACAGAAGTTCGCCCGGACTTGTCGACTATAAATATAAATCAAGTTCGCCCGGACTTCATTATTAGTTTTCAACAACCAGAGCGAACTTGATCAGCGAATAAGGCGATTTGTGAAATTGGCATCAATAAGTCGAAGTGTTTCCCGATTGTTTAGTGACTAGTGGTGATTTGCACATCACTCATCATGGCTATGGTGATATTTCATGATTTGGACCGATAATTGAACGAGTATTGAACATCTTAGATCTGAGATTGAATGTTTGACATGTTCCAGGACTTTAATGAACAAATTGGAACTTAAAACATGATTAACAAACAAAACCGGCCACAATAATGTCATTTATTTGATCAGTAGGTTGTGTAAATGTTGTTGCAGGTTTGGTGAACATGATGACAAGTTTGCCCGAACTTGATGAACTTGTCAAGTTCGGCCGAACTTGTCCTCAGATGTTTATAAATGTTAAACTTGTAAGTCCGCCCGAACTTTGTTTTAGAATTAATATAAAACAGAATGTTTCACAAGTTCGTCCGAACTTGTGAAATAATTTTCAAAATGTTTCTGATAAGTTCGCCCAGACTTAGTTGTTTGAAATGTATATTTGTTATGCAAGTTCGCCCAAACTTGTAGGTTAAAAATTGTCAAAATGTCCATCAAGTTCGCCCGAACTTGATAGAAAATTGTTAAAATTGTAAAATTTCGATTAATTTTGTCTCGATCTACGTGTTTGCAGAATATTCAGCTGTCATTTAATAAATTTCATAATACATGCATCACGCTAGACAAGGCTATTTGTCCATCGCTCGGAGCATTTGATGATATTCTAGCGTTTATGGAGCGGATTCCAATTTAAAAGTCGATTACGGAAAAACAGTGGTCTACAGGTCACATGTTTATCGATTTTGGAGTTCTGCTGCAATGAATGATGACGATACAGCAATCAAGTATGTGGTTCGTGTTGGTGAAGAAGATAAAGAGATTTCTGTAACTGAAGCTGACATACGAAAGGTTTTGAACTTCAACGACGACAAAGATGACCCTATGATGCTAGATGAGCGAATTGTTAGAGGGTGTTTCTGCCGCATGGGAT
The DNA here is from genome assembly GCA_947069175.1 of Scalesia atractyloides. Taxonomy (NCBI): domain Eukaryota; kingdom Viridiplantae; phylum Streptophyta; class Magnoliopsida; order Asterales; family Asteraceae; genus Scalesia; species Scalesia atractyloides. Next base: position 24,290,563 of record CAMTDV010000030.1, on the reverse strand, counting down.
ATGAGGGGCATGTCAATGAATCTACACTGAAGAAAGGATCAGTTCCTAATCCTTACAAGTTTTTGATGCATGCTATTATTCATGCCTTCAGTCATCGAAAGGCAGGCTTAGACGATGTACAAGATTATATGGCCTGCATGGCTACAGCGGTCATTCTCAACAAAAGATTCAACTATTCGAAGCTGGTTTTCACGCATATGAAGAACAATATGGGATCGAATAGATTGGTGATGTATCCAAGATTTATCCAAATGTTGATCGATGAGAAATTCAAGAAGATAGCAAAGGATCCCAATGACATCGTATATCTGAGTCATCTAGATGATACTACAGTGAAGAAGCTTATCACATTCCAGAAGCAATCATCTGCACCTGTTGCTAAGACTTTATTCGGTGCTGCGTCCGAAAATTACATCGTGCCACCAGAGTATAAGTGGAGGAAGGATGACAGCGGTGATGAAAAGGAACGAAACGCTGAGATTGAATGGTTATCGACCTTCAAAGAGAAAAGAAGTGATTGGTTTTTGAAGAAGGTTGTTGTTCAGGAAAAGAAGAAAGGTTCACGTAAGCCGAAGAAAGTCGATACTATGTTGATTGATGAGGAAGAGCCTGAAAACGTTCAACACGAGGCTGGTTTTAGTGTTGTTGTGGTTATAGAGAGTCAAGAGACTGAGAAAACAACGCAGGAAGATGATGTGATATCTGCAACTTCTGAGAATGATGATAATAGTGCTGATTCGTTAGAAAAGGCCACTAAGAAGTCCATGGTTGAAAAAGAGGCAGAGAAAGTCAAAGAAACAGATGCTGACTACGAGTCTGAACACGAAAAAGATTCAGATGAGGAGAGACCAAAGAAGAAAACAAAACGAGTAAAGTCTTCAGCAACTGGTGTATCTACAAAGACTACAGAGTCTTCGAAAACCAAAGGAAAGAAAACTCAAAAAGCAAAAAGAAGACGTTATGTTGGGAAGCCAAAAAGCACAGAAGTCCAATAAGAACCTCCTTGTGCAAAATCTACAGGAGTTACACAAGAACCTACTGCGGCTGAAAAAGTTCAAACTACTGATGTTCATGAAACTATATTACAGACAGGAGTCACACAAGAACCTCCTGAGTCTGAATTACTCGAGATTCCAGTTATTCAATCTCCAGATCCTCCAATAGCTTCTCAACCTGAAGGATCAACACCTAAAGCGCCTACATCGAGGAGTACGCCGAAGTCTACACCAAAAACTACTCCAAAGACAAAGTTATTCGGTAATATTCCAAATGAGCCTATTGATATTCAAGAGTTGCACGATTTCTTCCCAGATACATAGATGATTTAGAAAAGCGTGTGAAAGTTCTTGAAGACAAAGTTGCTAAGAACGAAGTCGAAAAAGCTGCTTTAGAACAGTTAGTAAAGCAAGGGGAAGTTGAGAAAGAGATTCTGAGCGACAAAGTCAAATTCTTGGAAGGTGATCAAGGGTATTTAAAGGCCCTAATTGAAGTCTTACAAGATGCAAACGAAAGATTGATGAAAGAATTAGCAGAACTACGATCAGAGAAGGATTTGAACGATCGAAGATTTAACAGGCTGCAGAAAGTTCTGACTAATAGTTTGGGGATTGACTTTGATGCTGAATATGCACGGATAGATCTGTAGGTAGCCAAAGAAATGGCTGAACAGGGCAAGGGTAAGAACGTGATCGAAAGTATGCCGAGATTACTGAGCTGATAGCTGAATCTTCAAAAGCTTCTGAGTCTACTATTGTTCCAGAAACAGAAACAGAAAAGAAAGACGATGAAGAAGCTGATGATAAAGACGATGATGATGATGATGATGATGATGATAATGCAGACGATACAAAGACGACTCTGACAACGATGATGGAAATAATGATGATGATCAGGGTGGAGTCGGTCTGAAAGTAGTTGATGCTAAAATAACTGAAGAGTTTGTTTTTACTTCATTGCTGAATGATGAATCGAATAGAATGGATGATCAAACTCAGGGGGAGCAAACAGGGGAACAGAGAAGAAAAATGACGTTGATATGACGGATGCTATTACGGCTATGCCTATTGCTGAACGATTGATTCTAATGCTCGAACATAATGTTGAGGAAGGCGAGTATATACACAACTATTCAAAGGAAGATTTGGCGAAACTACTTTAAGTTGATGCTGAAACATTCGATTTTGATTTCAAAGAACAAGTATTGAATGTGAATACGTTTGAGCCAAACGAGTATTGTTATAAAAGAAGTTATGAAGCTGACAAGTACAACAAGGTTATTGTTGAAGATTGGTCTTCGGATGATGAGAAAGATGAAGCTGAGAAGTACATTGGTCCGAACACTGATAGTTTTCCAACTTTTGAGGAAATGTACGAGCAGCTTAACGAAGATATGTTGAAAGAAAAGATAGAGAAGTTTGTACGAGAAGGAAGAATCCCTAAACCAATGACGAAAGAGGAGATTGCGCAAGCGAAGAAGTCCTGGTTTAAAGAGATGCCAAGAGAACGAAAGTTTCAACGTCCATTAGCATTCTTTACCAGAGATAAAGATGTGTCGTTGGGAGATATACTAAGCTGGGGATGGTTTAAAGAGTTGAAGGTGTATGCCATCAAGAGGGAGTTTGGAGTATAATACTTCAAATATCTGGCAGATTTCAAAACATTGCCTTACTGGGATGTTGAGGAGCTAGTGCAGACACGTAATGTCACATATCACATGAAGTTTATTGATCAGTTGCTGTGGAAATGATCAAATTCGAAGCAACAAAAGGGTTCAGGTATTGGAAGCCATTCATTCCGAAACGTCGAATCAAAACAGATAAGAAGACTGGGGTTAAGGATATAACGTTGATTATGAAACGTCCTAGAGCGCTGAGGAATATGCCCCTAATGCCTATCGAACAAAATTTCTATCCTCTGTTTAAGTGGTGGCAGGTTGATCCTAATACTTGTGAAGCAGTGATTGTTCTAAAGTTTGAAGATCATTTGGATATCACTCAGGAAAGGGTTGAAATGTTTTGGATGGAAGGTTTGAGAGGGTTGTGGAGAACGATTAGAATACTAGACCCGATGTGGCTAGTGAATTGCTCAAGGGAGGATATCAAATGTTTATTCTATAGTAAGATCTGTTACAATGAACGCGAGAAAGAGCAAGCGATGCAATATCAGAGGGTTGTTAATGTCTGCTATGCACATGAAGTTAACTCTGGTAGAATGTGAGAATCGAGTTGGAGAGAACTTGAACGCAAAGAGTTTTTGAAGGAAGAAGCGTGTTTTGAACGTATACATGAGATGGGTAGGGAGGCGAGACTTAGACGTTTCCAATTTATGACAAAAGTGCCACCTACAGATCAAACGCCGATTCCAGAGCAAGAACGTCATAAAAAGCCAATCAAGAACTTCTTTGGGCGTGTCAGACAAAAGTAGAGCTTTGAAGACTGATCAAGACGAAGACAATATCCAAGGGGGCGTCTGTTATAATGTCTATGTCTTAGTCTTGGATCGAGTCTGTATAGTTTTGGTAGAAATTGAAGGGTATTTATGTAATTAGTACACAAGTTCGCTTGAAATCATAATGTAAGACCAAGTATGGCCGAACTTGAACAAGACAAGTTCGCCCGAACTAGATCACATCCCAGCGAACTTGTGTCACTATAAATAGTCTCTTGTTTCCTTCATTTGTAACTTCTGCAACTTTGTCACCCTGAAGGCAAAGCTCTACTGGATCTGGTTTTGACATGTATTGAACTATTATGATCAATAAAACAATGATTAAACAGTAAATCTTGCATATTCGGTTAATCTTGTCATATAATTTCCGCTTGTATGGACAATAGATACAATTTAGGTTCCTAAGTTAAACGAGAGACGATCTAACATAAGAACTCAGATCCGGAAGCACAAGGACGGTGTTTTCGTCTTACACAAACTAGACTAACTCGAACGAACTAAAAGTTCGCCCGGATTAGTCCAAGTTTCTGTAAAATGGCTAAACTCGCTCCAAAAGACCTCTCCAGCCTAAGTTTTTCTCAGTGGCTTAAGGTTGGAGGGATGGACACTCGATTTCCTCAGCAAACGACGTGAAAACACACGATTTGGATGCCAAAACAGTCAAGTTCGCTCGGAAAAACATCAAGTTCGCTCGAACTTGTCACCAGATTGGTGACCAAGTTCGCCCAAACTTGAACAACATTAGACAGAAAGTACACAAGTTCGCCCGAACTTGTACTGATTCCAAGGAATCAGGACAAGTCCGCCCGAACTTGTATCACCCCGCAACAAACAGGGAAAGTTCGCCCAGACTTGTCCGGTTTCTCAGGAAACCAGACAAGTTCACCCGAACTTTTACCTCAAGTAAGTCAAACAGTCAAGTTCACCCAAACTTGTACCCCAAGGTACAAGTTCGCTCGAACTTGCCTACTGTTGCTTCAACCGCTAACCGTTTCAGCAATTCGGAAGACTGATGCACTTCTGTTCGCTTACAGGTTGATCCGCCGCTCTCCTCAACTCATCTCAGACCCCGTATCTCTCTTTAATCGCACCGACTGTGCGTATATTTGAACCCCTTTTACGCTTAAACGCACTTTTGGATGTCACATATGTTCGCATATCAAATCACATCACACAAACTCAAATTCTTAATCGCAATCCCGCTTATACATGACTATATGTGAAATCTGCTGAATTGTATGTGTTACTTGATTTCTTGTACGCCACCCTTAACATGATAGCTTGCTAGAGGTTGACCCGCCACCCGGAGGCCCGGGTTGTTAAGGCTCACATTTTTATTTCTTATTTATTTTCTCTTTAGGACGTGGACACTTGTTCGCGTGCCTCCCACTCGCGGTTTGTTGGTTTACTTGAATCTAAGTAGATACATAGTTCACAACTCTTACGTATGTCATGCGGTGTATGCTAAACGCTTTTATATCTATTACGTACGCAAAACCTGTACGCTCACCTTTACTTAATTGTATTGATGTTTTATTTTAACATATGTGGCAGGTTGAGGATATTTGCTATTGCTGCTTGGTTTAGGATTACCTTTAGAACTCATGTAATAAATCTAGGGGAGATCGAACTTGATATGTTTTAAGAGATATTATGTTTTGTAATAGTTATTGGGATTTTATTGTTTAATAGTACGGGATGTTGAACGTTTAAATATTATCGCTTAATAATTGTTATGGAATTTCTCTTGAGACAATCTGGTTCGCCTAGTGCCACGCCCCGATGTTTCCGCCATCGGTTGGGGTGTGACAATATGTTATTCATTCATACCGAAAGAACATACATCTTGTCAAGCTGTCGGAGTTCCTGGAGAGAATTCGACAGCACCTCCCCGTCCGGGAGCGCAAAAACTTACAAACAAATGAACAGTCGACCTTATTTATAGGCAAAGCTAGCAATTCGTATGAACTGGCTATGCTTCGTACGAAGTGGCAGCACTTCGTATGAAGTGACACTGAAAACTTCATTCAGTCCATACGTGGGTGGCATGTTCGTATCTAATATATACAATATTCAACACACGCTCTATCTAGCCTATTCGAACAGTGACGGACACAAAGTGCATCAACAAAGGTAATTTTCCAAATCTGTGAACCATGGCATACCCTCTTTCTCTGCAGCAACAAACTCAACCGACTTGTAAGGGAATCTATCACCTATTGCCTCCTCACGAATCTCTTCTCTAACCCGATCCTCTAACTGCGAAAGATGATCGGCCGTGACATTCTCCGCTCCTTTCTTATCCTTGATTTCTATGTCAAACTCGGAAAGTATAAGAATCCATCGTATGAGACGAGGCTTAGCGTCTTTCTTTTGGAACAGAAAACGTAAAGCAGCATGATCGGTGAAAATGAGGGTCTTTGATAGCACGAGGTACGAACGGAATTTATCGAATGCGAACACAACAGCTAGAAGTTCCTTCTCGGTGGTGGTGTAGTTCTCTTGGGCATCATTGAGGGTTTTGCTCGCATATTAGATTGGGTGGAAATGATTCTCACGTCTTCGCCCCAAAACCGCACTGTTAGGATCTGAGATTGAATTAGTTATGAATGTTTGATGAAAGCAATTAAATCAAAGTGAAATGCAGCAGAATTTGTAAAACTTTTAATACAACTAATGGAAGATTACTATTATCATCATGATTTCAAACTTATAAGTTTTGCATGTGAATTACAACTCCCCTCCAGCCTAATATTTGTTTGTACAGATTGTAAAGAAGATGATTGGATGCAAAGTAGAAATGATTTTTTAACCAGATGGATAGAACCGTACAAATGCATTGTCTATTTATAGTACATTCCAAACCTCTGAGCATCTTTTAATGACGTTAGAGGTGATAGTGACAGCTAACAACTATCAATAACTATAAACACTGCTAAACACTAAACTCTGCTATTACAGACACTGTTACATTAATAAAGTAAAACACTGATGAGCCTATCCATTGTTAGTCTTCATCAGATGTTCCTTTCCAGCAGGGCTTTGTCTAACTCGGTGCTTGTAAGACAGACTTTAGCTTGGGCAGTGGTTCTAAACAAAGCTTGTAAACTTTGTTATTTAGGATCAAACATCTGATAGATGTTTTGGCTTTCAATCATCTGTTCCTTTATTAAGGGTTCAATCCCAACAATCTCCCCCTGGAACAGATGATGCCAAAACTAACTTTAATGTTGATCTTTATTCCTCATCATTAGTTCCCTTTTCTGACCTTTGAATTGGAGTTCAAAGTTTAGGGCAACTAAGTCTTCAAAATCCCTTTCAAGTTCGAGGTTCAGAAGATCTTGAAGGTATTCAGCACACAGACCATATGTTGCCTCCATTTTAATGCATCGAACGTTGCCATCAGACTTGACCAAGGTCAATTCATGGGTATCTTTATTAGCACTCCATTTGTGAAATTTAAAATCTGTTGGCTTTCTTGGGTGATGTGTATAAAATGCAACATATAAATTACATCAAATGAGGCATAAAACTAACCCTTTTCTAGTACTAATGTTGGAAAAAGCACGTTTCTTTGTTCCTTTTGAATTTACAGGACCAAATGAGCTTTAAAGAAGAAAAGAAACAAATAAGTAGCCAAAACCAACATAAAAGAAGAAGAAGGAATAATGCAACATGCCCAACCCCTCAACAGCACCCCAAAGACGAAAACAAGGAAATAGAAGCTGACCATGGGGTCGTGCCCAGCCAGGCATGGGGCATGGTCAGCCCTTGCACTTAAAGACAAAGCATCCCGAAGCTTCTAAGCCCACCACGGGGCCGTGCCCAGACCACCATGGGGCATGGTCAGACTCTAAGATTTGCAGAATCTTGATAGTACAGCGAAGAGTTGACACGGGGCCGTGTGGGGCCCTCTTCTGACAGCTGCAATTAATGAAGGAAGAGAAGAAGCCAGCCACAGGCTGTGCCCACTGGACACGGGGCCGTTGTCGGGGTACTATTCTGACTATAAATAGGGGTGCTTGGTTCACTTCAAAGGCATCCCTTCCCAAACCAGTTCTCTCTCACTTTGCCACCATTCCATCACCACAACAACACCAACACCAACACCCACCACCATCATCCATCTATCATCTTTAGAATGTGTAGTAGTCTCGAGATCCATGATTGATCGTAAGAGCTCTTGTCAAACAAAGGTCATGCTTTGCTAATCTGTTACATCACTTGGTGAAGACAAGTCTTTAATGTATTACTTTTGATTTTTAATCTTTCGGCACTTTTTAATTGGGTATGTGTTAATGACTTTAATAACTAGTTTCTTATGTTGAAAGTGATTTTTCCTAACCATTTCTTCATGATATCATTGATTTGCTCATTCGTGTCTTTACGGTCTATATAAAGCGCGTTAACTACTTGGAAGGGGGTTAGAAGGGTGGTTTGGTAAAGTTCTTGTCTCGTTCAGTGTATAGATCCTGCGAGGACTTGGTTCAAGCTTACTAGGACCTCCTTCAATGCTTTAGGGGTATTGGATGGCGGGGTGTGAATAACTTGAACCCCTCATATGTAAGCTACTATTAAAACTTTAAACCGGCTTCTTAGGATTAAATCCTTGCTGACTCAAACCACTTAGCCGAGGGTCACGTCACCTTCAAAAGAGGGGCCTACTACTTTTCGCATTAATAACTTATTTAATTATCTTTCAATATTCTGACCCTTTGGGATTGTATCCCTGCTGACTCAAACCACTGGGTTGAGGGTAACGTCACCTTCAAAATAGGGGCATACTACTTTAACTAAGTTAATCCCTTAAAAAGTCTGAAAGTGTGAAAATCATCAAAGGATACATTAAAGAGGTGTTGGATTCAAGTGATTCTAACTTGTCTATTTGTATTTCTTTTTATTTATCTTTTCGTTTTTAGATTTACTTTTATGTTTAAAAAACTTTTATCCAAAAATTTGTAACGATTAGACGTTGATGATAAACCGGTACTAAAAGCTCTTGTGTCCTTAGACGACCTCGGTATCTTACCAACACTATACTACGCTCACGATGGGTGCACTTGCCCAAGTGTGTGTTTAGTGTTAGTATAATATCGTGTTTTATAAATTTAAAACTTGACTAATGCGTAAAATGAACTTAAAATATTAACAAAATCATGTCACGCTTCACGCACACTAAGTTTTTGGCGCCGTTTCCGGGGACACAAGGATTTTAAGAAAGTTTAAAATCGGCGACCTAATTATTTTCAATATTTTTTTCTTTTTTTATTTTTAGGATTTCCCCTTTTTCAGCAATTTATGCAGTTTCTATAAGCTGCAACACGGGGCCGTGTCTACCCAACACGCCCCCATGTTCAAAAACAACAGCAATAAAACTGTTTTAAGTCAGACAGTAGCTGACTACGGGGCCGTGTCCAACCTCCAGTTACTGAAAACAGCACCGTCAGATCCCAGCGGTTGGTAATCTCTGACAAAAACATGGATGATATCGATTATTTTTGCTTTTGCCACTCTTATGGTGAATGGTGTCAACTATGTGGTGGGTTTCATCAAGATTTAGAATGTTACATTCTAAAATTTGCACCCCACTATTTAGCGGACCCGTCGTTTTCCTGTAACAATCACCTTAAGATGGGCGAAAGTAAAAACGATCCCTATTGTTCAAACGAATGTTTCAACCTCCCCTTCCACACGACATAACCTCCCATGAACTATGTCAACTAGAAGAAAAGATTCTCTCAAAGATAAAAAGAAATAGAGCTTGTGATAAAGTTGAGGTATTTATCACATGGCCAAAACCAAAAAAAATGTTGAGTCCACATTCGGAATCTAGCAACATCGAAGCCATCGAAAGTACCTCAACCTCTTATGAAAGCATTAACGATAGTCGTCCCTGTGTCAATTTTGCCGTGAAGGACTCTCCATCGGCCACCACCGATGCGCTCATAGACCCGAGTGATTCGACATACACCTTCTTTAACAAGAGCCCGGATAAGGGGAATAAAGGTTGGTCTCGCCCACTGGTATGTAGGTTTTACCCTTTCCAATAACCTCTTGCGTTCGTGCCTAAACCAAGAGCAATTACGGTACCTTGGGCACTTCGGTGTTGTTCCCTCCAGTAAGGAACTACCCGATCTGAACGAATTCCTTAAAAAGGGTACAGACGTCACTTCATAAAAGTCCTGACAACGGGGCCGTGCTCGGCCAGCATGCCCCGTGTCCACCTCAAGTTTCACCACGGGGCCGTGTCCATCAAACACACCCCGTGCCCATAATACGGACAAAAACTGTCTGACCCATCTCTGACCACAGGGTTGTGGTCAGCATACTGTCACTTTCTATAAAGTCAGCTTTAGGGCAACATGTTTGGACCCATCCCAAAGACCAAAATCTGCTCAGATTTACACACATACCCAAAAAAGGTAACTTCTTAAAAAGGTTTTACACAAACCATCTTGTCTTTGCCACTTTTGTCACTTTCCTTCTTCTCCAAAGAGCTTCCACCTCCATGAAATCTTGATATTTCATAACTTCAAAGCTTTATTCAAGCAAACACAAGATTTTCACCAATAAACTCTTAACAAAAATACATTTTGCAACAGTGTTTTGAGTTGTTTACGTTCATATTTGTTTTAAACCAAAGAAAAATAATTTAAAACATTGACTTTGTGATTTTGAAAATCTTGCAGAGGTGTGACCAAGGGGCCGTGCCCGTTGGGCACAGGGCCGTGGTCGTGTTTTTCCATTCTTGATTTTTGAAGTTTCCTTCTTGTTCTCTTAGTATTGCAAGCCAAAACAGTGAGACTTCATCAACCAACTCCAGAAACACCCAAAAAGGGAGGAGACTGTCAATCGAAGCAACCCTTGTCCACTATGTGTATGCTCTAAGGGAGGCTATCGATGAAATGACATCCGTGGAAGAGGTCCTAACCGACCGTATAAACTACTTGCCGGTGGGATTGGAAAATAGCTTCCAAGAGATTAACCTCTTGCACCAAAGGTTGAACATTCTTGCGATGCCTCCCATGGATCCGATCTTTCCTCAAGAAGATTGGAACCTCGCGCAAGAGATCATTGTTCCAACAAGATGGGATGACCTTCCTCCGGAACCTCCTCTGGACACATTACATGAGGTTCCGGTGGTCGTCGCACCTCCTGCACCTCTTCCGTATGAAGATACGGAAGATGAGCCTCTCCTCTTCCTCCCTAGGGAGATTAAAGAGGTGCTCAATGACATTTGAGGAGACCACCCTCCGGGATGAAGTTCTAAAAGCCCTTAATTACTGAAAAATCATTTCCGGGTTTTTGTTAGTTTGTAATGTAACAATTAGGGTATGGTTTAGATTTCTTGCATCTATCTAATTCTAGGACCTTTGTAATTTTTTATTTTTTGGAACTATCTTAGGATCATTGTACTTTGCACTCTAATATATGATGGTTTAAGTTATTATGGTGGTGTCTGAACCTCGTATAATGGCCAAACAAACGAGAAAAGCTGAAATTTACCAAAGGGATGTTTTATGAATTAAACTAGTGATATAATGTTAAACAATGTTAACTAGTTCACGAGTTTATGTTTTGATGTTTATCGAACATTAAACGGATAATTATTGTACTTGTGATTCGCTTAACGATCACTTATGGGGCTTTGTTTGTTAATCATTGTTTTGATAACATTAGGGCATATCCAATGCCTTTGATATTATTTATGATGATTAACATCATCTGTTGATCATCTATGCTTCCAACAATTATTAAATTGTTGCTAGTTTATTGAAATTTGCAAGTTTATGGCTCGGACGCGACAATTTAAATGTATGTGTATTTTCCGGAAGGTTATATCATGTATACTTGTTCCTAACTTGAGGTTTTATGTATATATCATGTTGGACATGATTAAAAGTCCTACTTGACTATTAGAGGAGTACCGAAACCCTCCTGACACGATTAGTCTAACAGGATACGATCATGTGATATGCAAATGTATATGTATATCCTAGTATTGCTAGACTTATTAGACTCAATCACATCATAATTAAGTCTAATGCACGTAATTGTATATTTAAACAGTGATTAAGTAATACGAAATAACCAGTTATTTTGCCGATTGTCACAAGGTTAAAGTATTAAGCCCTAGATTACTGCACTACAATATAACCTAGAGATAGAAACAAAATCTAATCTTACTATATCGATTCAACCACACAACTCAATATCACAATCAATGCCAACTTGAAATCATACACATCATAAGATAAACCATAATAAAACTTGACTAAAATCACATTGATGATGCAAACCAAACACCATCCTAAGAATCATTGGATCCGAGTAGTTATAAATGTTTACCTGAATATGATGAACAAAAACAAACAAAACACTTATCAAATCATGTTTGGATAGTTTAGGAAGATATAAAAAGTGAAGATTGAACCCGAGCAATGAGCCATCTCTAACTTAAGGGTTAGATCTTTAATCTTCAAGCCTCTCAACGTTTTTAATCTTCTTCTGCTACAAAACAACCTTGTTTTTGTGTTCTGGTCCCCCACAATATTCTCCTCTTCGATCTTTAGGGTTTCTAAACGTCACTGTCTATTTGTAGGGTGTTTTTAGGGTTCCGTGCCTTGAGTACGACCAGTACGACATAAGTGTATGTGGGCCATGCCTAGCAAACATGGAACTCCGTATATTTGTTCATCCAATATAATAACAATCTATAAAACATGAATTCTCATAACAAGTAATTAACCTTACAATTATTGAGCCAGGATATAAGGTTACATGTTTAGTCTAAGGTCTTGCAACTAGCCATGACAAGATATAAACGAAATAAACCCCCAAAACGATTTGAGAGAGCAAAACAGATACCAGATTTACAACATGACTTCTACTAAAGACCTAAACAAACGACAACACCTAGATATCATCTAGAATGGTGTTACTCCTAGGTCTTAATTTTTAATTCTTGTATTACATCTCAATGGTAGCGGATTATCTCGTTTATACAAAGCAACTACTACTCAACTAGTACTGCTAACTATATTGACTTATTAACTACAAGATGAAAAGACTAAAGCTCAAGCCCTCTTATTTAACATAGCGCGTGCCCCACCTTTTAACACAAGCAAAAACTCATAAAGAAATTAGAGATGGCAAACACCCGCAAGTTTTGCAACAAAGAAGTAGCAGCCTCAGATGAGCAACTCTCTTACATCCCTTGCAATTTTTGCAACATTGTTCTTGCTGTATTCTCTCTCTCTCTCTCTCTCTTCTTACCCAAATTATGTGTGTTTCTAGCTAAAGAGCCATATCTATGTTCAAAGTTTAAGATTGTAAGATCAGCAACTTTTTTAATTCAGTTTTCTTGAACTTTTTTAGCTACCTCTCTTTCCTCTCCCACATACACATCCAGGCAAACACATATAAGGAAAAATATTGTAGGTTCTATTTCTTGTTGAGAATTTAGTAATCCAAATTCACATAAGATAATATAATAGAGTAAATGGTAACTAAATGGCATACTTCCAGTATAAGGTTTTGTGGATCTTAATCATGATCACATGATGAAGAATTCAAAGAAATCCGCTTCCGGAAATTCCCAGTTAAGGAAAGCTGTGATGTAAATGTTAGAATATTAGAATGTTATGTAAATATAACAAGAATCCCAAAATTATGTATATCATGTTGTATATATACTACTATAAATAATAAAGGTAATCAAGGAATTAAGTTATTTCATTATAAAAATAAAAGGAGATGATTTGTCAGGATTCTTAAGAATTAAGATTCTTGACATTTTTTTGTTGAAAGGTTTGTTTAACTTTTGACATCTTCATCTTGGATTCTTTCATGATTTTTATCTTCTAGTCTGAATCCATTGGTGATCCCATCAAAACTTATATACATATTTCTTGAATTTACATGTTGATTTGTGTTTTAATCATTTTCTAAAACTGAGGATATCTTTCTTTAGAGTTGATAACTAGTGACATTTAGAAGGTGGATTCAGGTGAATGTACCATGCAGCAAAATGTTTGATATAGTAAAGGTGAAATGTGAATACTGCAATAATATGTGGCCTGTGAATGTGGGCATGGTTGCTGGCTTTCACCATCCTCACCCTAATCACACCTCCCAAGATTCTTCTTCTTCTCGTCTTGATGACCAGGTGTCCTTCTTTACATTCATCACTTTAAAAGCTTTAATTTGAATTTATAAAGTGATTAACTTTTTAACACCTCCCAAGATTCTTCGTCTTCTCATCAGGTGTTCTTTACATACATCACTTTAAAAGCTTTGTTTTAATCAGAAAAAGTTATAAGCTTTTTTGGTACTTGGCTACTTATTACAATGATCATGTTGGGTTGTTCACAGATTGCTTTAATTTTATTCTTAAAATTTAAATTCTTTTATGTTTGCAAATATGAGCGATTCTGAAAAACTGGTTGAAAGTATAAAGGTTACTTTATACATATAAATTTGCATAATTTTCCAAAATCATTGTGTAAAAAAATATATTTTTTTGTTCCCGTGAAGGTTGGTTTGTTTCAACCTAATATATAATATTGTGATGTAAATTTCAAATATTAACCTTTCGTTAGGGTCAGGGGAGGCTCTAAGGAGTGGCAATGTGGGCGTCTTGCCGGGGCACGTTTTTTCTGGAGGCATAAAAATTTTAAAAATTCTCGGTTATATATAGATGTGAATGATTGTTTATTGCTATAACTTTAATGGTTGTTTAAAAAAAATAATTTACATTATTTAATTTATAAGGTCTAAGGGTAAGGGGCATATTTTTTTCTGGCTCGGCCAGAGCACATGAATCCTTAGGACCGCCTCTGGTTAGGGTGGACGGGGCATCCTTGGGGTAACTCTGTTTGAGTTGTTCTCGCCATGCAGTAACACTGTCGCCAGTGCCACGGTTATCGTTTGCAGGTTGGGGATTCGGGTATGGTTCACTGAAGAATGGAGGTCAGGATTGTGTGTGTGTTTGCCTATGAGATAGCGTAGCGTAGCTCCGGAACACCGACGCTGGTGCCTGCGGGTTTCGACAGGTTCAACGCGAAAATGTGAGGTGTAATTCAAGGATTGGTTGTTGGCAACGGTACCAGCGAATTACGCCCCATCCACCCTTAGAACTTATAAATAAAATAATCACTTGTTTAAACACATCGAAAGTAACTAGACAGTCTACACTCCTTCCAAATTGAACAAAGCGCAGCTCATTGGTATTTTGTAATAACTAACTAATACTAAATGCGTGTGTATACCCAATGACAATACAATATTGCATTTTGTCCTCTTGAATTTTAGCTAAGTTAATTACTTAAAAAAATTTGTAAATCTGTTTTATACTACTAACCACAAATATTTATTACATGGTTAAACTCTTTTGTAATCCAACAGGTTCTCAAGAACATTTCCACCAGTTCTAGCTTTGATTTGGGTTCTTCTTCAAGAGGCATCCCCATGAAGCCACCTTCAATCATCAACGATCAAAAAACCGTCAATCAGAGTACGTTCTTGATTTTACAATGGATCTCACTCTCTGTTAACAACAACAACAACAACAACAACAATAATGTATTGAGAACATCTTCAATATATATTTGCACCACACGCTAAACTAAATTTGATATATTGAAGAATATATTTACAACAAATTTGGTTCAACTCCAATGTATGCATCAAAAATTTACAGTATATTTTATGACCAACTATTTTTTAACACAAATAATTGTGTATACATTCAAGTTCAATTTAATAAGTTATTTTATATATAACGATAAGTGAATTTATTTATAGTATTATTATTACTTATTTATGTTCTAGTTTATTTTACTTTTACATTTATACACATATAAGTTTTTTAATTTACTTAAATGTTTATCACAAAAAAAACATACTCAATAGGTATGATTTAACATAAAAATGAATCAAAACATAATTCAACGATATCATGTAATATAGGTATCACGACAAAAATAAATAAATAAATAAATAATCAACATATTGTCAAAATAATACTTTGAAATATATTTGTTGGAAAATGCATAAATATTTAGTGTTATATCATATTTGTGGTAAATTGCCTAAAAACTTAGTGTTATATATCAAAATTAGGCTATCACCCGGGAACATCGCGGGCTAAGAAAATTTAATTTTCAATAATCAGAAGTACATAAACAACATTTTGAACCTCTTAAGTATTTTCTTTCCCTTCTAACCACAATTTTTTTGTTCGGTTTCATAAGTATCCCAACTTTGCCTCCATATGTATAGAAATTTTTCATGTAAAGCTAATTTCTTTTTAGTTGATGATGAGATCTCAATATAAGAATGTTTTTTAAACCCATACATAATGTTTTATTGTTTTTTTTTTTAATTTGTATTCGAATATGTTAAAATTAAAAGACATGTTTTCAAACGTTGACCCCTATGCGATACCGTACCGGTTAAGCCAAACCACTTATGAAGAGGTTAAGCCAAACCACTTATGAAGAAATGAGTTGAGCCAAACCACTTTTTTTACCATAATCCCGAAGAAATAAAGGAACTTCTGTTTTTACCTCTTTTTAACCGAAACCCGATTACCAAACCTGACCCAATGCTACTTAAACCATGTAAGAAGAACCCGACCCAAATTATTATTAATACCTGAACCCAAATACTCATATTCAGTTTGGTAATAAAATCTTTTCTGAAAAGAAAGAACCCAAGGAACCTCAACCCAATTATTAATTCCCGAACCCGCATACCCATCTCCAGTTGGGTAATCAGATCTTGTTGCTTGGATTCAAGTTTACCTGAATAACCCAAATACCATTAAAAATTCAATAAACCTAAATAAAGTAACATAGTAGATAAACATGATACTTATTTTTTGTTTAGTTTATCTATAATCTCGTGATATATAGTATAGTACGTTTGTTAGTTTGCTTATTCATAGGATCGGTGTTATTAATATATTCCATGAACCCTATAGTTCTTCAACATTAATTAATAGATCATCGCCTTTACAGAAACAAAAAAAACAACATTGGCCCCTACATGTAAGGGTACTCGTGGTCAGTAAGTCAAACCGTTGGAACATTTTTTTATCATGGAAAACTGAAACTGAATCATTCAACACTAAATCGCTGCGTTCAAAATTAAAACCAAACCAAACAAAACCATTACTAATGGTTTAAAGGTTTGGAACAGGGTTGATTTCACAGTTTGACATCTCCGACCACATTTTTAGTATACAAGCATGATGACCTCATTATATATCCAGTGTCTTGAATACGAAAGCATATAAGGTTTTAGTTGTTGCATAAAGTGTTGATTAAGCTTCAAACACAAATGTATCCAAACCCGAAGCATATGCATCCAGTTAGATTCTTACAGAAAGTGTGTTACATTTTCTTCATTTGGTTATTCGAAACTATGTATACATGCATAAAAGAAGTATCATTATAATTCAAAGTAAAAACATACATCAGTAATATACACACAAGAAGTTTCATTCAAGTCCATAATTTCGCATTTGGAATTGGTGTAACAAATGCCCAGTTTTATTTTAGATACATCCAATATACAATATAAATAACTCAATAAATATAATTAAGTATATTTAAAAACTTAAAATAAATTAAACTTATACAGTCCAATCCATTTTTAAACGCTTGGCTCTTGTTATAAACTGTATGGCAAACTGTTCTCTATAGTTTTAAAATTTTAAAACCGACCGACCAAAAGTATCAAAAGAAAACCAATATTGAAACCAAACCGATGAGCGTTTTACACAGTTTCACATTTTTAAATAAAATCGTGAACACTACAATCTCTACAACACCTAAAGCTGATAAAACAAAAGCAAATCATCAATGAAGCCATCTAAAAATTTTGTATCATTGACAACCTTGGTATCCAGACATCCTCCATTAAACAGTTCTCTACAACCATCTAGTAATGCATCAATATGCTCAACCTATGCCTCTACTGGAGTAGCTTCAAGACAACCACCAACCTCAGTTGCTATTAAACTAATTTGGACATCTTTTCTAAACTTCTTAACCTAGTTTTAGCATCACAAACATCACCTAAACTACTAATAACCGTGAATACATGACAAGCAAAAGAAAACATTCAGTTAAGACAGATGTCAACACAATCGGAGAATATCAAAATCCTAACTTATGTAAAACTATTTCGACCACAAAATAAAATAAATAACATTTACAAAATTACCATTCAAGGTCAAATCAAAACACAAGGTAATGTCTTCAAAATAGCTTCAATATATGATATATGTCCATTGGGTCATTAAATCCAATAACTATCTTATGAACAAAAAAATAGCTAAAAAGGAATCTCACCACAAGAAAAAAACGTGCAACCCTTTTCTGGTAAAGAAGCTCCCTCAGTTGCGGGATTTTGGTAACTTGCTTAAACCTTTTGACGCTTTGTACCCTTGTCATGAAAATCTACACCCTTATTTTCTTTTGTTATCCTTTTCAGGCGAGATAACCTTAGCATAACTCTTGTTGTTCCTTGTAGACCAGGGAGCTAAAGCTTCCTACATATAGAATATGTACATACATAAATGAATTAGGGAACCATGAAAATGTACATATACTTTATCTTGCTTAAACAATTCTTTTGCCCCAAATCTCAAAATAGCTATAACTGTTAGGGAACCATGAAAATGAATTAAATAGAGCAATAATCCCTTGATATCATAACGTTTTGTCTAACTTAAAAAACAATTGCTATAAGTACGAATGATGTTCATCAATGAATCAGGGTCAATCGGGGTACGTAAACATAGATCAGCCATATCACCAAATTTCATTTGACAAAAACTTAAAATCAAATACATGTGAAAAATTTGTAGAGTGGGTGACAAATATATGAGTACGTCAAAATGGATAATTTTATATGCAATGGGTCTAGTTAAGCTGACCGTTATTTTATTTTAATTAAATAGTCAATTTATTAGAAATCTTTAAAAAACAATAGTTAACAATACATTAGCATAATTTATTTAAGTATAAAGAATTTTTGCACCTATATGTTCTTGCATAGCATCCATTATATATATATTTAAGATTAATCATCTTGCAATAGTTAGACCATAGACCATAGATGTGGCTATGTCGACACCTTTTTATAGGCAAATGAGTCGAATTGAGTTAAACTTTGTCAATAATTCACAAACCTGGTATGAGTGGCCTACAAACGTATTTTTAATCATTTGAGTTGAGGTACCTTCAACTTAGTAAAGAGTTAAGCCTTTTCAAATGAAGAGGTCCATGCCTGTAAATTAACCAAAGCAATTAACCAAATGTTTATGACGGAAAGGTTTGATAATTTTTTTAAATAGGTATTTACTTCTTTACAAAGAGGACAATTTGATGTAGATAATTAAATATACCATGTCCCTTCCTATAGTTTTAGATAATTGAAATTTAATTAAATATACCATGTCCCTTCCTGTAGTTTTAGATAATCGAAATTTAATTTCCAAAAAAAAGAAAGCAACTATACAACAGACCATACCTAGTGATATCATACACCAGGTGTTGCACCAGCAGCACCTCTGTAGTAGGATCTTGTGGTTCTTCTAGAAGCACCTTTGTAGTAGGATCTTGTGGTTCTTCTAATGATTCTTGACTCGCCTAACCGACAATTATTTATATTTAAATACACTTTCTTTTAAATAACATTCAACCCTATGTATCAACTATCAAGAAAGGTATAACAAAGGTATAAAATACTATGTTCCATATCTTAAGTTGTATTAGTTTGTTGTCTTGGTTACTAAACCTAGAGGTTCATTCCGGTACCGGTATTACCGGTAATCAACCAAAATACCAGTACCGTTCCAAACCAATCTTGGTCCCAAAAAGTGGGAAAAATTGGTACCTGGTACCATATACTCATCCCTAGTTCTAATTGTGCTCATATAAATACGTCAATGTTTCTCATAAATTTTAATTCTTTCAAAAAATAAATAAAAGCTAGAAAACATGACCCAAGGCTAAAAGATTGAGGATATTACTTACTTTCAAGTTCCACCGCTGAAGGGAAAACTTCTCATATCATCTTCAACAATTTTACTATCAATTTGTTGAATCAATCTACAATCAGCCAAGTCATGACCCCAGTTGTAAGTTGTAGCTAAATGAAAGGGTGCAAGATTAGTTATTAGTCACATAAGAAAGGATAATCAAGAGCCATCAAGTATTAAAGAAACATATAGTTGCAGATTACACATAATCATTCAAGTTCCATTTCAATATTGTAAAAAAGGTGAGAGGATACATACCTTTGATGGTGGTAATTGAAGATTTGAATCCATTCATGGTCATAATCTGTTGTAGTTGAAAGTTGGAATCCATCCATGGGTAGCATTGTTTCAATTGACGGCTGAATCTATCAACCTTCTACCAGCGCTTCGAACTTAGTTGATCATGAAAGAACCTTTACATGCCCGCTACGAAATGAGAGTCTGGTGGAACACCCGCCTTCAGCCGATGCTAACCTGCCACCAAACACATCACCAAGCATTTAATATAGATATGATTTGTATCTTCAGTGGCATTATATAAGATCATTACATTTGCACAAATCATTTCAAAAACACTACCCAAACTTAATAATTCCCATAACTTCACATAATTCAACAACAAACTTGCTATTCAGTACTGTAAATCACAAATGACCAAAAAAAACCACCAAAAAGCAACAACGCGTTACCTCACATCCACCAAAAAGAAACAAAAATTCCCCAAAACATAACAATCTTGGTACTAAAAAGCATGACTATGCGCAAGGGCCATCGCTTTTTCACTCAACGCCTCGAGATAACACTTTCTTTTTGCCACGGGTGCTGATTAAAGCGTAAAGGTGAGGTCATATAGGAAAAAACAAAACAGATTATTCCCCTGCAGCAGCTTGTGCAGTGTCAAACCCACCTTAAAAATCAATGACATAAAACTAAGCACAACTAATATCCGACATGCCACAATGAGAAAGTACCTTAATAGCAAGAAGTCCAACAATAAAAGGACTTCCCTACTCCACTTCATGGCCTGGAATCCGCAACATCCTTCTGATCCATAGCCGTACAAGCGTCGGAGTCGCACCAGATTCAATAATCGAACTCACAATATCATCTACAAATCAACAATCTAAATCTAAATAACATGTAATTTTGTACTTATTTTATATCTAATTATTTCATTTATTAAAAATCGATAACATCGTACAATTGTTTTCTGTGGTGTGGCATTTTTAAGGGGTTTGTTTTTGAAGCTGGTGTTGTGATAGGCAGGGAGGTGATTTTTGTTGTTCTTGTGTTGGATGGCAGGGCAATGGTCACTGGGTCAATGACACTATCAACCTTTACTTTTCTTTCATTTAATAGGGGTGTGGAATGGAAAGGTGCATATTAATGAATTAGTGAGTCATACCTGAACCTGCAAAATGTTATCATGTACAAAAAGAATGCTTCAATGCTAAAAAATAACAAAAACAAAAAACAAAACTCTGATCAGGTTTTTTTCATACTAATAAATTTCAACCAATTCTAGAGGTTATCTCCACCAATTTGCTACTTATCCAGAAAAAAGAAATGATCCGAGTGTAATATACTTACAATAACGCCGCCACTCGTGTTAACATCTTCCAAATCCAGTAGTTGCTTTCTATCTTTTGCAGGTTTCTACACTTTCCACTCTTACCAGTCTGGTCCTATCCTCATATTTCTATTCAAATGCCTGTTTGTGTCATTAAAAGAATCAATCAGCATCCAGAAGATATAATGAGGGACATTTAAAGAAAGAAAGAATCGTTGGGGTTCCAATCTGACCCAACCCATTTCGACATGCCCGTACCCATTTAGACCAGTTACCGAACCCGACTGTTTTCTTCTTTTGACATTATATCATACTCTAGCCTACAAATTAAATGTGATTAAAATTTTCAATAACAATAATAATTACTCACCAATATTTCGGCACAGATACTATCAACAACTTCTGCAGTCATTCTGTCAAAGACGAGTATACCCTGTAGAATTAAGTGAGATAAGTTCAGAAAATAAAATTGTAAAAATGTTGATAATATAATCTGATATATTCAAATTGTTAAAAAAAAGGACATTGTTAAAATAAATACAGTAGCTACTTGCATTATTGCATTCGCATTCTAGACTTTGGAATTTTTTTTATTAAAATGTTCTCTAGTTATTACTGTTTTTTGACCCTTGCTGCACATAGGCTTACAAATCCTTCCAAGAAACCTTTTTGACATTTTGCTAAGCTTCCAAGATGTTAGTTTTTAGATGAAACCTTTGAAATCCTACAAAATTTATATTTTATTTTATAATTAAAAATAATGGGCCAGACTCTTTTCATAATATCAGTAAATCTTGTCATAAATAGATACTTATTTCTTATACAAATCAGCTAAGAGTTTAAACATATAATATGGCATGTTTAAGTTAACTCGATTCGGCTCGAATACAATAATATAAGATACTCTTGAACATTGTTAAGTTGATCATTGTCAACTCAAGCTTATCGAAAGTTGACAGGATGTTGGTTAAAACATTAACTTTGTATAGACATCAATTTATCTAGCAAGACATCGGCACACTACACTGCCTAAACACACAAATTAAATTTTCGTCGGCCTAGAAAACCAAACCAATAATACCTACCTACATGTCACCGACGGCGAAAGCTTAAAACCCACCAAAAGAAGACGATACAAACTTCATGCAAAGTTGCATGATCTTCAACATCTTCATCATCATCGTCTTCCACGTATTTGCTGTTTTGGCTGGAAATATAACAATCGATGCATATTAGTTATGTGATTCAAATGCAATCACTACGTGGAGAATCAGAACATGCAAGAATATACCCCAGTTTGTTGGTTTCAAAAAGAAAGGAATATGCCTTTAGAGGAATCCTTTTGAGGAGCACCATTAATGTCTAGGAGATTAAGTTTGAAAACCGAGGGCCAGTGGCAACATATTCCAGTAGTGTATTAGTATAATTAAAATCAGATTAACCAGCAACCGATACAAATTTCATATTTTTTACCGTAATCAAGTGAAATTACCTTTCAATATTGTCAAGCACAATAATGCTTAGTGTCGAAATGTCGATTTGTAAGCATCCTCATATACCTAAAAAGTGTTCCCATTAAAAAAACTCATGAATCCATCATAAAATGGTATGAGTAGGAAGACGTAAAAAACCTTGGCAATTTTCGCGCATTTACTGGCTTCACTGAGTCCAATCATCGATTCAGCCGAAATCTTCAAATGTGGAAAATATGGAAAGGACTCTTTTCATTGATTAATGTCATTTATGTTTAAACACCTTAATTAGAGATAAAGAACTCCGCTCATAAGAGCTTCGTCAAGAAAATCCTTTCTATTTGTCATACAGATAAGCAAAACATTAATCAGCGCTTACACACCGTCTATCTTTGTAAGAAGCTGATTGACGATGCTGTCATGCCGTAACACCAACAAAATCCCAATGAATATGACTTTCCATTAAACATAATCATGCCTTTCAGCCCCTTTTACTACCAGACTGTAATCGAACTTATTTTTAACATAATTCTAACACCTTAGAGCCTAGTATTAGTATAAAGAGCTCATTGTAACACCATTTGGACACCATGTTATAAAAAACTACTTGTGAGAATCATTCAATATTCATTGAAATGTATAAAAAACACAGACTGATGAAGACCGAACCTGAAATACACATTGGGCTGACCTATAAATAACATCACAATAAAAAATCTAAACATAGTCTCAAACCTAGATAAAAAGATCGAGAGTTCGAATCGTTCGATTTTGGCCAAGTGAATAATGTGTTAATTGATCAGAGACATTAACTTAGCATCAACTAAATATAAATTTAAACAAATTCAATAATAGAATAAGACATAGAATCAAAGGATTGCAAACCTGATTATCGAAGAGAAACAACGAAGCCTTCGACGATGATATGCGAAAAAAACAGTGAGTTGATACTACTCGAATGTAGACTTTTAAAATCTTCCAAAAGTTCTCTACACCTAAAATTTTTGAAAACTCGCTGCAAAATAAAGTATAGAAATCAAGCGTTAATTTGATAAAAAAACAATAATAATAACATATTATAGGACTGATGCAAACCTATACACCAATACAACTTCAGATTACCACTTAAAATGTGGTTTTACTACTTAATATATCAGCTTCCCAGCTACTCTGTGGCTCTGTGCCATGTTAAATTCCGAACTGTAGATTAAAACTAATGTCAATCTATACTAATTTCTGCAATCACTTGTACAAATCAGAAAACGAACAACTTGAACTCAATTCTAGAACTCTGATTAAGATTTAGAATAATCATATCATTATAAAATCAACAAACACGGCAGTTATGTCATACCAAAAGTCCATTACAGTAACTCCAGCATCGATGACGATGACTGAATGAACAACAAAAATGTAACTCAAAACATTGATTCATAATTAACAACCAATGTTAGCTTGACTTAACAAAAATCTAACCTAAGAACGATAAAAAAGAAGTTCACTAACCCTAAAATTATACATAGTAAAAATTGTCAACCAAATCAATTGTGAGATTTATGTGATGCTTACCAAAACCTACTAAACAAAAGAAAGCGTACACATAAATCGAAGAGGTAAAGAAAAACCCTAATGATTGAAGAGATGAATGCGTCGAATTGGAGATGGAAAACAAAGAATGATTGCTCACCTGATTGCGTTATAAATTAGAAAGGGAGAAGCATGCGATTTTTGCAAAAACAAAATTGACACTTCTTCAAAAGTATGCAATCACATAATAGATTAACAACAGGAACAACATAAACGATGTTATTGTTTCGAATGGGGTTTCTTGAACCAGAAGATTGATGAAGAAGATGGCTAGAGTTTACAAAAAAATCGGTTTGTAGATGTGCCTAAAAAATAAAATATCATCAGTAAATCAACAACATAGTTTGCATTTCATTACCTGTTTGTGGAATCGTTTGGACATTAGAGAAGACATGATTGTTTAGTAGAGAGTTAAAGTGATGGAGGCTAGGGTTTAGTGAGGAAGAGCGGCTGAGAAGCGGTGTTAGAATTAAAACGAATGAGTGATTAGGTTTTTTTTGAACATTATATACTCGGGTCAGATAACGGATATGGATTCAAATACGGGATCCATATAGAAAACATAACAACACATTTCCCGGCAAAACATCAAAATGATTGCGTGAGGAGATATGTCCTAATCCTTATTTGTTTATATAATATATAGATTTTGCACCACGTTCAATATTAATTATCTAAACTGAGAATTGATTTTTTTTTGTTTTTCCATCAAATTTTATCTTGTTATTTCATGAAAACATCAAATTTGATCTTATTATTTCATGAGAAATCCACTTCTATTTCCTCAGCACCGGAAAAAAGGAAACGCGCTCCATCAGCATATAACCAATTTATGAAGTAACGAGACTAGATCCCCCTCGATCATTTCCATATATAATATGCCACATAAATCATTGTTTTACTCATTACTACTTCTCAAACACGTAGACAGGAGATTGGAAGGGTTAAGGCTAGCAATCCAAATATTAGTCACCGCGAAGCCTTTAGTGCTGCTGCAAAAAATGTAAGTATATAATTCGGATTTTGTTATGATACATAATTTATTAAATTACATATATATTGGTTTAGACCATTCACTCCATGTTGACGATCGCGCCCATAGCGCCAAGGAGGAACGCAGCCCCTCCGTGCGTTATGGGCTGAAAATGGGGAGGGCCGCGATGAGCATAATGGCCATGTAGAATTGTTTCGCTCACACACACATATATATATACATACATATATACATATAATTGAAAAGGTATAACCTCACATCTACATATCCCCCACTACACAATTAAATTATATAACGCTTCTTTCTTACATATTTTCCACTTGTCACATAACCTCTCCCTCTGTAGGGGCTTCATAGGGCTTGACCAATTGTTTCTTTGATATTATTACAGTGGGCACATTTTCCACATATTCAGACGTTGGAGGCCAACAATTATCAAGAAAAACTTGAAGAGGTTAGTTCACTATGTTTATAGAAATTTATAATAAAATTACTTAGTTATTTTTTGACTGCTTTATGTGTTAATTTATTTTTATATATTATTTTTTATATATAATATTAACATGAAAGTGTGTATACCATGGATGAAAACATCATATGTCATGATATGGTGAGAAACTTTTTAGAAAAATCCACATTTGAAATATTTCTATATATATTAACAAAAGAATTTTAACTTGATTTGTAATCAAGTGGTGGTCGGGACCCCATGTTGCGGGGTGTTAAACTTCGTAAGGTTTCGACGATTGATACATTAATATTAATCCCGTCAAAAAATATTAAATCAGAACTTTTATAAAAATATGTCACATTGGAAAATCCTGAATTTTAAAGGTTGTAAGATGAAATATAACCAGTAAAAAGAAACTTTGAAGTAGCTTTGACGGCTTGTACGTTTGTGGTTACATAATCACGGATAACTCCGTTTTTAATATAATTTACATCGAAACGTTACATAAAAATAGGTATATCGCCAATACAAGAAACAGGAGCAATAGGGGCGACAAAATTCGCCGCTAAAAGTCATAGCGGTGACTTGTCGTCACTACTAAGTCGTCGCTAAAGGTCGGTCACTAATGGTCCAAAAAACGCGGCTAAAGGTTGTGTCGCCCCCAATGCCTACGCCAGAGACTTTGCAGGAAAGTTTGACATGCTTTCCATATTTCTTACGAACAAACACGATTAACTCGTAGGAGATTTTGTTATTAGCAAAACTGAACTTGAAAATTAAAAAAAAAACACTAATTTCACATTAAAATTTGTCGTACATTACATGCTTTCTACAAACACTACGTAATGCCTACATTAAATTACAAGTGATAGAAGCTAGTGGCAGAGCTTGAATACGAAAGAAAACACAACGGCCAGATATTGAGCTTCACCAGTATGGTGGTGGTGTCGGTGCCAGATGAAAGCTGAAGTTACAGTGGTACAACGATGGAGAACGGTATAGTAGAGGTGGTGGTTACATGCGGTCGCTAATGGTGGTGTTAGAGAATTGAAGATTGTTTTTGAACAACCACAATTGTTGTAGATGATGGTGGTGTTTGAGAATTGAAGATGGGGTTGTGTTTGAGGAAGATAAGATGTGTGTTTGTGTAGCACACGGATTAGCCTCGTAGTAGCACACAGATCGGAAACTTTAGCGGCGATAATTCAGTCTCCGTATTGCTGTATGTCATCGGTATTTCTGTAGCTCGTCGGTATTGCTATACGTTGCTGGTATTTCTGGCGCTGCAAATACGGGATTTCTTGTAGTGCACAACGCTATAATCGAAATGTTATAAGAGGATAAAAACATGTGAATGAAGCTTAGGATCGGACCCAACTTAATGAGCTTTCCGGTCAGACTTGCTCAGCTAACAGAGGCGGAATTCATTGTTAGCTGATTGAACAAACAAAAAACAAGCAATGATTACTGTTTAACCGTCTGTGTATTGAATAAATGTTAGCAACGATTACAGACTCGAACAGGGCTTCGCCACTGATTCCTCAAAAACAGCATGCCTAACACACAACCTAAGTCACCTATTTATAGGCAGACATGACAGCACCAAGTGAGTAGGCAACAAGGATTTCGCACGAAATTTTCGTGCGAAAATCCTTACAGTACGAAAATTATAACAAACATACACAAACTTCAAAACTAAACTTCTGACGCTACGAAACCCTATCTGTACAATAGACTCGTCCTAGACGTAGGCAATAGACATAAGTGCACCAACAGACTCCCCCTTGGATGTTGCCACAGTCTTGGACAGTCTTCAAAACTTTTTCTTCAAAAAACTTTAAACATGTTTGACTTGAATCATCCGAAAAATCTCTTGCGTGGCCTTCGACGCTCCTCTGAAGCAATGGGAGTTTGATCTGTATGAGGAGGTCGGTTGTAAGTATTCCCGAACTTGAACCTTTCACGGGTGGCCAGCTTTCGACGAGCTTCAATCCTTTCTTCATTTTAATCTTTCTTTTTCTGCTCTTTATCTTCAAGCTTTCTCCATGAAGTTTTCCATTCTTTTCCTGAATTAATGTTGTTAGTGTAACAAACGTTCACAATTTTTTGGAACTGCATGGCCTGCTCCTTGTCTTTATCTTCATAACTGATTTTGATGAAGAATAATCGTTCAATGTCTTTCTCTGAGCAGTTGACCAGCCACATAAGATCCAATACTCTGATTGCACGCCATAGCCCATAGATTCTCTTGTGCATAATTACGGTCTCTGATAGATCCACGGACATATTCCATGACCCTTCATCAGGCTCAACACAAATCACAGCCTCTCCAGTACTCGAATCATAGTGCCACCACTTGAAGATCTTGTAAAAATCTTGTTCCATTTTCTTCAGAGGCATATTCTTCATAACACGTGGCCTTTTCACAATCAAAGTCATATCTTTGTCTTGAGTAACTGGATCTATCTTTGTCACGGTTTTTGGCTTGTGTGGCTTCCATAGATTGAAACTATGTTCAGCTTCAAACTTGATGAGCTTCCACAAACGTTGATCATTTGGTCGCAACTTCATACTGAATGTCTTGGTCTGAACTAACTCTTTCACATCCCATTCTGGCAGGGACTGTATATCTCCCAATCTTCTGAAGTATTGAACTCCATACTCACGTTTTAACGCGTAAACATCCATTTCCTCGATCCATCCCCAACTAATAATGTCACCCAGAGATGCGTCAGGGTCTCTGGTGAAGAAAGCCAATGGACAACGGAACTTTCTTTCAGGTGGCATCTCCTTGAACCATTTGTTTTTCATCTCTATGATCTCTTCTTTTGTTGGTGGTTTAGGAGTTGTTCCCTCTTTAACTGCTTCTGCCACTTTCTGTTTTAACATTTCATCGTCGATCTCGGCAGTCATTTCATCAAGGGTAGGAAACACATTAGTTCCTTCACCCGTGTATCTTGCTTCTTCATTATCATCCGAATCCTAATCTTCAATAATTACTCTGTTGTAGTCGTTTGCTTGAGGGATGTCTTCGAAAACGTAATCATTTGGCTCTGATCGGGTGTTCTTCAAACTTCTTCAAAATCAAACTCGAAAGATTCTTCATGTAAGCCAAATCGTTCTGCAAGATCTGCCTTGGAGTAGTTATGAACAAACTCTCCTTCTTCCACATCGTGCTCTAGATAGATAACTTTTGGCTTTGGCACTGTTTCTTCAATCGACGACTCCCCCTGAACCTGTTCATCAGTTAGCTCAAACATAGAGTCGTTCATGTAAGCATCAACAGAAATATTTTCATTATCAAATCAAGTTGCTACATATTCAAACCCTTCCTTCTCTAACTCATCAAACGTTTCATCTATCAACTCGTCAATCTCTTTCTTTAGCTCCCTTTGATCGATTGCCTTCTCTTTCGTCATAGATTCTAGAACACCTTCCCCCTGAAGCACAAACCTCTTGCTTACATTAATGGTAGGATCATAAACTACCAACTCAGAAGATGCTGGCGCAGATTCAGCTTCCGGCGCAGACTGTTCGATCAAAGGAGCCGTAGAGGACGTAGCTTTCTGCACGGGCATGTCATCAATCTTTTCTTTGCCTCGGCCTTCAGCATCAGACAGAGCTTTGGAAGCTCGCTCCCTTTCCACAACTTTCTGTCTAGCTTCCTCTCTCTCTATCTTCTCAATCTCATCAGTGAGAGAGATACCCAGAGTACGAACTAAAATCTTCTTCATAAGCTCTACTTGTTTGTTGTTCGACTCACGTTCCGCTACATATTCTTCCATCTTCTTTATAATCCTCTGATGTTCTGTTTCGTAGCTACTCAGAGTTGCCTTTAGAACCTCCCTTTCTTTCTCCAGGACTTTGATTCTTTCTTCATATACTGCAACTTTCTAGGAAGCTTGGAAATATCTTTCACTATCATCAGTCACCAATCTCAAGATCTCCCTGATACTCTCCCTATCGGATTCAAGAATCTTTATCTTTTCATCAGCAGACTTCAATTTTTCTTCCAACTCATTAAGCCTTCCAACATAAACGTCATCAGCTGTGAGCCTATCTCCCCCTGGAATACTACCCATCTTGAAGAAATAGTCATCAAAAGCTGTGTCAATTGGAGGATCTGGCTGTGTAGGGTGAGCAGATATGTCGCTTGTGGATGAGACACAGTAGGAGGAGTACCAACTGGAGGCTCTGTAACTTGAGGCGGAGATGGAATAGGAACCTCTGTAGATGTGAACTGTGGAGAAGAAGAACTGATTGGAGGATCAACAACTGGTGGAGGGGATGAAATACGCATCTCTGTATCAACATGTTGAGGAGGAGGAGATGGGGGGCGTTCAGAAGATGTTTCTGCAGTTGAGGCAACTGGAGCTTCAATAGGTTTTGATCTTAGCTTGAACCGAAGCTTTCTAGTAGTTATCTTCTTTGTAGGCTTGACGATTGAAATCTCTTCTTCGCCCTCAGAAGGCTCATAAGGTGTATCATCATCGCCTGTAGCCTTCCGCTTTTTCTGCTCAGCTAATTCTTTCTCTCTATCTCTCCTCTCTTGCTATTTCCTTTCGTTTTCTATCTTTTCTCCTTCTCTTCTATCCTCAGAATTTGTGCTCGAGGATGGCCCTTCATCGTCACCACCTCCTGCTTCTTTTTCAACCCCAACCATTCTTTCGATGTCTGTAGTCGTCTGTTCCAACGTTTCTTCAGCATATATTGGTTCAGTTTGTTGCACAGTTTCTTCAACATTCACCTGTTCACTATCAGGCTCATCAATCAACCCAGTGCTAACACTTGCTTGTTTTCTCTACCGTTTAGGTGCGGAAGAGGAAGTTTCTGTAGATGTTTTTCTTTTTTAAGTAGCACCACTTTCTTCTTTCCATAATGACCTTTCTCACCGTCGCCCTTAATAAACCACTGACTTCTCTTTTCAACAAAATCCTCCATCATACTTGCTTCTTCGCTTTCGTCACCGCTCCCTACATTTCTCCATTTTCCTTCAGGAGGAGCAACGTAATCAGACTTGGCAAATGTTCCAAACACAGGCTTGAATGCTGGAGCCTTTCCTCCTTAGCGATAGTTACTGATGTTGTGGAGGTCAGAGGCAGTCGTGTGTTCTAACTTCAAGATATCATTCTTCTTTTTCTCCAATTTCGGATGTAAGTGATCAAGAATCATCTGTACAAAACGGGGGTACTGCAGAAATCAACTCTTCCCCAAATTCATCACCATTTGTTCAAAAATCATCCTACTGAAATTGTAGGGCTTGTTCAATATCACCGCCACCATCATACACATATGATAGTCCACTAAGTCATCCCAGCCCCCTTTCTTGTGGCTTAATGAGCGTGTAATGCAGTGGGCAAGAAATCTGTATGGCAAACCCAGTCGATTGATCTTGAACGGTACAGAGTTCACATATCTGTTGTAGCCCATATGGTAAAAGCAGCCTTTGACAAACTTCTCTGTATACCCAGTCGGAAAGTCACTTTCATCTCTGAAATGTAGCACTGATCGGATCAGATCCTCTGTGATCGTAACTTCTACATCTTTATCTTTAATCTTGACTGCTGACAAAATAACTTTACCATCAGCTCTTAACAATGTTGCGCCCCAAAATCTATCAACGTGTGAAGCATAAACATCATGATGATGTGTAAGGGCATGATAAACCGGCAGTTTCTCCAGAAAGTCTATATATTTCGAGAACGGAGCGAATTCTGGTACACCTTCGTCAATCAAGCAGTAGGAGTTATGGATTGGATGGAACTCATACACGGTTTTCTGTGGAACAGAGAGATGTGAAAAAGTTAGAAAAAATTTTGACAAACAAAAATTTCTCGATTTTCGTACGAAAATTGATAAAGAATGACCCTTTAAATTTTCGTGCGAAAATAGAAAATCAAAATATAACCTTTCCTGTTATGGATTTTCGTGCGAAAATCCAAGATTTTCGTGCGAAAATCTTCGTCTTCTCCAACAGTTAGTTTATTTTCATACCGACTCAAAACACTTACAATTTTTTACTATTTCAAGAAATTAAAACGGTAAACCTTAGTTAAACTTGCCGATTTTAACATTGGAGGGTTCAATTTTAAGTTTTACCGGCTAGTTTATCCTAGATCTACGTTTTAGTCCGTTTAACTTCCGACGAGTCCAATTTTGACAGTTCAATCTCGGTAAATACTTTCGCCATTACAAGAGGTGTGCAAATCAACCTCCCTAATGTGTCAAAACGTCGAAAAGTGAGTGAACCAAGAAAGTGTTCAAATTGTCACAGAGAATCCGCACCAAATACTTTCACAGTTTTCGTGCGGAATCTGTTATCTCTTCTCTTATATATAGGCCACCAGATTTTCGTACGAAAATTTGGCTTGTGAAGTTTAGCCAGATTTTCGTGCGGAAATCTCAATTTTTGTGCGAAAATTTGTTGGCCCTTGAAATTTTCTCAAATTTCCAACTTTTTCGTTTGTTTTCAGTTTTAATTATCCACACAGTTCTCCAAGTCCAAGTTAATGACCTTGTTTAACTGTTTTGGCTACCAAGTCCAAGTTAATGACCTTGGTTGACCACTTTTTGACCAAAACTGATATTATTCTTTGGATTTTAAGTTTCAAATTAATGAACTTTTCAATGTTTCAAACCAGGTTATGTTTCTAGATTAGCTCCCAGCCCGAAATTTAAACGATTTTCCTCAGCATTTTGTCACTTTTTATCTTTGAAGATCTATTTTCCATCACTGGTAGTCAGAAAATAAAGTAGAAATGGAAAATCTTTTTGAATTTTTGGATACTTCTAAATTAACCATTCTTAAAGCAATATGTACACACATATTTACAGACATATTTTTTGCGAGTTTATGTTAGAGGATCATATCAGTTTATTGAGACACATTACTAGCACCGTTGCTCTAGATAAAACTTTAAGTTATTAAACCGATTTTTCTTCATATTGTCGGTATACTGATCCACTTAAACCTCTACACATTTCTCAACTGCTTCAAGATATGTTAGGTAAATTTTAGCTACATGGCCTAATCTGTGTATCCCACCTCAGAATATACTCCCGCATCGAGATTCCCTAGATTTCATCTCACAGGTGAATATATCTAACTGATATCTGTATAGGGGTGAAATGCGAAACCTTGAGATCTCAGGTTAGTACTTCCGTACAGAGAAAGAGATGAAGGCTCGACTTTAGGTGGTGTTCCTCTTGGGAATCTTTTTAATTTATGTACTGTAGAATGCCGTATCTTTTTATGACATTTTTCTTCATTTTTATGCAGCTTTGGGGCGAATAATGCGAAAGTATTTTACAAGTTCTAGGCCATTGCTGACGCAAAATCAGAAGAACTCGTATAATACCCTAGATATCAACTAAATATAAAGACCTAGTATCTCAGAATCTGGCATTCTCTCAGACGAAATTTCAGGGTACCAAGCCCATATATCCGAGAGATGTTAAGCCACAGATTTACCAGTTAATTTCTTTAGGTTTATATCCTGAAAGCAGTTTACTGAACGTACGAAGCCTACCGACATATCCTTAGAAAGACCAGTTTAGACGCTTTTAAACACTACATTTCTTTAGCGTACTATAATGGTCCACTGATGTACTATCATCTCCTCTTATACACAAACCTCTTTTTGTATTTTTTAATGTTTTTGTATTTTTCATGATTTTTTCAATGTTTTTGTATTTTTCATGATTTTTCAATGTTTTTGTATTTTTCACAACTTTTTATCCCCCTAAAAATCAAAAACATATTTTTGGATTTTTGGTTTTAAAGAAAACATGTAAACTATTTACAGAAAAACATTTTGACTTACCAGTGAGGATTACGTCCCAACATCGTCATCCTCAAATTCAACCTCATAAATATCCCCTGATGACAGATTCTTTAAACCATTTAATTTTGAAAGATTTCGAAATCTTGCTCTATCAAAAGCTTTGGTATAAAAATCTGCTTTATGGCCATCAATGTGGATTTTCTCAATTCGTATCAACTTTTTCTCGTGACAGTCACGGATAAAGTGATATCGAATCTCGATATGTTTAGTGCATGAGTGTTGACAAGGATTGACCGTGATATCAATGGCCGCCTTGTTATCTACGAAAATGGGCGTATCAAGAAATTGCAGACCGTAGTCGCTCATCTGTTGTTGTATCCACAGTATTTGGGAACAACAACTGGATGCTGAAACGTATTCAGCTTCGCAAGTAGAGAGCGACCACTGTCTGTTTCTTGCATTGCCATGTTACCAAACGAGTTCCGAAGAACTGGCAGCCGGGCGTTGTAGATTTAGCGTTCTGCTTGCAGCAACCGAAATCAGAGTCAGAGTAACCCGCAAGGTTGAAATCGTCGTGACGTGGATACCACAAGCCGGTGCTCGGGCATCTTTTCAAATAGCGCATGATCCTTTTGACGATCAACAGATGTGATTCCTTCGGACTTGACTGATATCTGGCGCAAAGGCATGTGAGGTACATGATATCCGGTCGAGAAGCGGTGAGATACATCAAGGATCCAATCATGGAGTGATATAAAGTTTCATCAACATTTTCTCCATACTTGTCTGGACAAATGCCGTGGTTTGTGGCTAAAGGGGTAGAGGCGGGTTTAGTTACTGTCATGTCGAAGTTTTCCAACACGTCATGAACATACTTCGTCTGGTGAATGAAAATACCGTCTGGCAGCTGTTCAACCTGAAGACCTAAAAAGAATTTCATCTCTCCCATAGCGCTCATTTCGAATTTTTCTTTCATGACTTTCTAGAAGTTCTTGCACAGCTGTTCATTTGTCGATCCAAAGATGATATCATCCACATAGATTTGTACAATAATCAGATGTCCATCTACTTCCTTTGTAAAGAGGGTGCTGTCTACTGTCCCTCTGGTAAAATGATTAGCCAGTAGGTGCTTGGAAAGCGTCTCGTAACAGGCTCTCGGGCATGGTGTAATCCGTAAAGAGCTTTGTTCAGCAAGTAGACCTTGTCTTTGTGAATTGGATCGACAAACCCCGGTGGTTGGCCGACATATACCTCCACTTTTACCTTACCGTATAGGAAAGCAGATTTCACATCTAATTCGTACACTTTGAAACCTTTCCATGAGGTGAATGCCAGGAAAATGCGGATAGCTTCTAGACGTGCGACTGGGGCGTAGACTTCGTTGTAATCTATCCCTCTTCTTGACGAAAACCTTGAACTACGAGGCGAGCTTTGTTTCGAAAAACGACTCCTCTGTCATCTCTTTTGCACTTGTAAACCCACCGTGTGCTTATCTTTTTCTGTTTTGGCGGTAGATCAACAAGTTCCCAGACTCCATGTTCCTGGAATTGCAATAATTCTTCCTGCATTGCTTCCACCCAACTATCATCTTTAAGAGCATCTCTGATGTTTCCTGTTCTACTTGAGAAACAAAACAACTATGAGAAAATTTATTTTGGAGTGGAGCAACTTTGTAATAAAAGCAACTTAGATCCTTATTGATCTGATTTCGCGTTTTCACACCCGTTTGCAGTTCTCCAATGATGTTATCTGTTGGATGGTAGGAGAATGATCTTGGCATTACTTCGCCTGGAACATTTAGTGAGCTTTCCAAATTTATGATATTCTGATCAGCAACTTGTTCTGAAGAAATGGCCTCATTTCTCGTACTGGTTTCGGCAACTTGATTGTTTAGATAACTTGTAATCTCTTCTGATCCTTCATCGGAACCGGTATCCCCATTATCAAAAGTAGGATCTTGTTCAGGTTCTGCATTTATTGGCTGAGAAGATGGTTCTGCAGTATTTTGTTCTGGTGGAACAACTGGTTCTGACTGACGGTTGCTTGGACCTGCTTCAGAGGAAGGTGCTGTTGTTGGAGAAATTACCAACGGCCCCGTTACTTGCTTTTGATTGGATATTTAATGTTGTTGAAATAGCAAGATAAGTTCTTCCTCAGAAGGTTCTTCAGGCAGATCAAACGAATTCCATAACCCGTCGTAATTGAACAGCCATGGATCTCCAAGTTTTTGCACGGGCGTTGTGTATCTCTGGCAATCAACATGTTGAGCAACAATAACCTGATTCAAGCTTGGGAGAAAGACTCGCTTTTGCGGACTTGCATATCCTACGAAGAAACCTTCCAAAGATCTGGCTCCAAATTTTCCTTCCGGGTCCAAAACTGTACACGGTGATCCAAAGGGTTCCAGAAACTCTAGATTAGGTTTTCGCTGGTTAAGAAGTCCAAAGCATGTCTTCTTGTGTTTCTTGACTGTCATTACGCAGTTAAGGGTGTAACATGCAGAGGCAACGACTTCGCTCCAAAAACTAATAGGCAACTTAGAGTCGGCAAGCATTGTGCGTGCAGTTTCAATAAGCCTTTTGTTCTTTCGTTCAGCTACTCCATTTTGTTGAGGAGTATAGGGGGCACTGAACTCATGATGAATACCCTTAGCATTGCAGAATTCGAGCATCTTGTTGTTCTTAAACTCAGTACTGTTGTCACTTCTGATTCTCTTGATAGGCAAATGGTAAAGGTTTTCAATCTTTCGAAAGAGGATCATCAGATTGTCGAATGTTTCATTCTTGCTTTCTTGAAAGAAAACCCATGAGAATCTTGAGAAGTCATCGGTTGCAACCAGACAGTATAGATCTCCTGTAATACTCTTCACATTGACAGGCCCAAAGAGATCCATGTGTAGCCTTTCTAGTGGAAATTTGATGGAGTTTAGAAGCTTTCTCGGGTGTGACTTCTTGTGATGCTTCCCCTTTTTGCAGCTGATACAGTCGTCTTGATAAATGAAAATTTTGAGATTCACCCCTTCCACTAGATTGTTATGCACCAGAGAATTCATCATCCTTAAGTGTATGTGACCCATCTTCCTATGCCATAGTATTGATTCTTTCTCTGTAGCCTTTGATATAAAGCATTGCCCTTCTTTTGAAGTAGTGGATGCGACGCTCATGTCTAAGACATATAGATCATTTTCTCGTGGAGCGCGCATGAGAATCCACTCCTCGGGAATTACGAAACCAGGTTTGAGAATAAGACATTCTTTGTCAGTGAAGTGAGTTGTGAACTTCTTGTCACAGATCTGTGAAATGCTCAAAAGATTGTTCTCAAGTTCAGCGATGTAATTCACTTTGTCGAAAGATACGACTCCGTTTGTCAAAATTCCTTCTCCTATGATCCTGCCTACCCTGTGTTCCGGCAAACCCAACATATCCTCCCCTGATGGCTTTAACATTGTACAATAAAGCCCACATCCATGTCATGTGCCTAGAAGCTCCACTGTCCATTATCCACTTTGAAATGATTAACCTTGGAAGCCCCTGCACACATTAAAAGCATATTACTTAAACAGAGAGACCCAAGCCCTTTCGGTCTTGGGTGGGATGACAATGTCGACTTTTGGAACTTTGGCAACTTTGTTATCTTTCTTAACCTCAACCCACTGTCCAGTCTTGAAGTCAGTCTAATCTTTTAATTTGACTGGAACATTGGTTGATTTTGGAGTTACAGGAGATGTCTTCGCTTTGGCTACCCAGGTTTGTGTCTTAGAAAATGCCTTTTTGATGTAAAGTTTAGATTCTTTCTTTTCATTTTTCTTTGAGTTTTCTCCAATTTCAAATTTTGAAATGCTCTCAGTTGGTGATTCCTTAATAGAATTGGCATTTTCATTTCTCTTTAAAATTTTTGTTGGCACAAACGATGGACCCTTTTTCTTCTCATCTACTGTAAACCTCTTTTGTTCATGAACATGTTTTGAACGATTTTGTGAACATTGTCGTGCAATATGCCCAACTTTGTTACACCTGTAATAGGTTCTCCTGTCATTTTCAACAGTCTGTTCCAAAGCCTGTTCACGAAGCTCCTTTTCTTTCTTAAACTCTCCGTTGGTTTGTTTGTTAATAACCTCTTTTTCTTCAACAGTGTTGGTTCCAAAAACAAACTCAACTTTCTTTGTAAAATCTGGTTTTTGTGATTTGTTGTTTTGTTTCTTCTCAAACCCTAACCCATCCCTTTTGTTTTCAGGATAATCTTCCTCTAGGATGAATGTTTTTGTGAGTTTTCTTTGGTTTTGAGTAGAAAACATCAACATTCTTCTCAAGTTCAGATGTTTCAACTTCAATGAGTTTAAAGATTTTATCGACATGGTCAAAGTTAACATTCTGTACTGGGAATTCTTCATCAGTATATAGTTTATCTGATCCTGTTTGTAGATAACTACATTAGGATCATCACTTAAACCATTTTCTGATGTTGTGATAAAATTTTCTTGAAAACTTTTCTCACTTCCAGGATGTGAACTTGACTCTGATTTCTCAATGTTTGACTTAGCACTTTCATAAATTGTGCTGTCAGACTCATTTTCAAACACATCTTCAAACACTTTAGCTACCACCTCGGATTCACATTCCTTTTCTGTTTTGGAATATGTTACGTCAAGATTTCAGGCAGCTCGTTATTCTTTTCTATGAGAAGATTTAAATTCAACACCTTATCCACCCCGTCAGGATGTTTCCTAGCATAGCTATTCCACATAGGAGGTGGAACATGATCGTAACATTTTCCAAGATTTTGCTCACTTTTCTTATCATCTTTACTGCTTTTGGTTTTGGCAGAATGTGATCAAGGACATACATGCTGGTAGAGTAATTGATTAACAATTTGTTAACCCTTTCTGTTTCAATTCTAGTTTTCTCCAGCTCATTTTTCAGCTCAGCAATTGTGTTAATATGAAGATTAATGGCCATGTGTTTGTCCATCACAGTTGCTTTGAGCATCGAAAGTGTGTTGTCATTTTCTTTGGCAGTTTTCTCATACTGTCGAATGGTCCTGCTGAGCTTATCATATGATTCTTTTACAGTGTTGTAATCGCATGACAACTTATCTTTGTATGTTTTAAGTTCTTTAAACGCTTTTTCTTTCTCAGCACATTGCTCACATGCTTCGGTACATTTTAAGCATGGGCTGACCAATTCGACAGTTTGAGCTTTGATTGTTTCTTTAGCTGTTTCAACATGTACTACCTGTTTTTCCACACTGACTACCTCGTTTGTATTGGCCATGAGTGCTTTGTTGGCAATATCGGTTAGGCTCTCTAGTGTTACAGGCTTGGTTACATCAATCATTTCCACACACTCTGTCTTTGTCTCCTCGGGACTTTCTTCTTTGTGACCAGAATCGAAGCTACTTGCAAAAGTTTTCATAATTGTGTCAAATAAACAGGGTTTGGGGGTACCTGCTAGAAGTTCTTCTTCCTCTGCTGAAGTTCTGAAGTAATCTGCCAATACTTCTTCCATTTATTCTTCTGAGACTTCTTCAGATGCTTCTAGTTCTTCCATGATTTCAGCAACAAGTGCAAGACTTTCCTTTTTTGAGATGAAATTGTTCCAATTGAATCCTTCATCTTCCTGTGTTACCACCAGAGCTTTATCTTTTGAGTTTGAACCTCCATCTTCGATCTGTACCAATCTCTTCTCTGGTTGTGGTCGATGATAGATTGCCTCTTTGTAATAATCATCACCAAACGGATTATGATTGCCTTTTACTTCTCGGTTTGGGCATTCGCGTTTGAAGTGCCCTTTCTCTCTGCACTTGAAACATGTGACTTTGGATTTATCAAAGCCTAATTTACCGTCAAGGCCCCTTAAATCATCTCTTCCAGTAATTTCCATGAAACGCTGAGCCCTTCGAACCACTGAGCCATGCACCACATGATGTCAATTAATTCCATCTCCTCTGGATCAATTTGGTCGTAGTCTTCTTTAGTCATTTCTGGGTTTCCAATTCGACCAGCTACAAGACTTTCGTAGGATTCTAGAAATGTTGCAAGGAGCACCATATGCTGCTTAGCAGTTTGCTCATTAACGTCTTGAGCGTTCTAGAGATTTACTGCGATGTTGCATTACGGGATTCTTTGGTTAGAGTTGGATTGACTTTGCTGGTTGCTCTGTGATTGATTTGAGCTCTGAGATGATTGTTGTCCTTGGTGATTGTTTGGATTGAAGGAAGCAAACGTTTGAAACCCACTGGACTGGTTGGAGGTTGGACTAGCCTTTGTGTCAGCATTGAAGGCTGTTTGGATCTTGGGACTCTGAACAGGAGTATTTGGGTTTCCTTTGTAGTATAAGCTCACATCCTGTTGCGAGTTCGTTTTCTTGCCTTTTGCCATTTTCTGCATCTCTAGTTCGTGCCCTTCCAACTTTTCTATGAATCTCGGCAAACTGAGACTCTCATACTCAGCTCCATTCTTCAGGATTGTTAGATATGTTGCCCAATCTCCTTCAGGCAAAGAATCTGCCAGTTTATCGACTAGTTCTTCATTCGTCTTAACAATTCCCATTCGCTTCATCTGCACTACCAGGTGGCAATACCTTTCGATGAGTTGCTTCATGTTCTCGCTTGGAAGAATATTGAATACTTCAAATTCTTTGTTCAGTAACGCCTTCTTGCCTTTCCTGACATTAGTACTTCCTTGTGCCCTTAATCGTAAGGCGAGCCATAGTGAATGAGCATCGTCGTCATGTTCCAGGAGAACTAAGATTTCTTCTTTTATGGCCAGCTGAAGGAGATTCATCATCTTCTTTTCAGTGATGTATTTTTCTCGTTCTTCTTCGAAGAAACGAGCCACAGTTTTCTCAATGCCAAGTTCATTCAGTGGTGGTTGATATTTGTATTCGAGTGCGAACCAAACTGTTAAGTTTGTCGCTTGAACCCAGTTCTTGAAACGCTCACTCCAACTTTCATAATCTTTGATGTTCATTAGCTTTGGAGGCTTCGTAGTGGTTCCCATTTCATTTTCCAGATTCATGTTCTGGGCTGCTACGGAGGCTGTAACGGCTTGTGTAGCGAAAGCGTTATGGAATTCTTTTTCACCTGACATCTTGTCAAAAACTTAAAACAGGAAACAGATTAAAGCTGGTTAACTTGAAGTTGACTGAAAATTGGTTTGAGACACAAATTTTCGTACGAAAATGATGCTGGATTTTCGTGCGAAAAATATATTTTCATCCGAAAATTCTCTTTTGGTGCGAAAATAATGTTTCTTTGTTAAATCAAATTTTCAGGTTTTAGACTTCTGATTTTCGTACGAAACCTAGTATTTCGTGCGAAAATACTTATCTTCCTTGAACACTTGTTCACAATTTCACCTTTTTATGATTGCAATCATGATTTTGATGGATTTTAGGTTTGTTTAATTCAGTAAGCTGATTAGAGTTGATTTTAACACGATATACTAATAACCCAGTCCAAATTGTCCATGAAATCCTTCAGATCTAGAGTAAGTTCCAAGAAAGAGTAGAAGAAGAGTTTCTAATGGATGAATCTTGAACTTTGAAGGTTGAATCCAGCTGAAACTTGGTTGTTTGTTCACAAATCAGACCTTAAGGCTCTGATACCACTTGTGAATGAAGCTTAGGATCGGACCCAACTTAATGAGCTTTCCGGTCAGACTTGCTCAGCTAACAGAGGCGGAATTCATTGTTAGCTGATTGAACAAACAAAGAACAAGCAATGATTATTGTTTAACCGTCTGTGTATTGAATAAACGTTAGCAACGATTACAAACTCGAACAGGGCTTCGCCACTGATTCCTCAAAAACAGCATGCCTAACACACAACCTAAGTCACCTATTTATAGGCAGACATGACAGCACCAAGTGAGTAGGCAACATGGATTTTCGCACGAAATTTTCGTGCGAAAATCCTTACAGATTTTCGTACGAAAATTATAACAAACATACACAAACTTCAAAACTAAACTTCTGACGCTACGAAACCATATCTGTACAATAGACTCGTCCTAGACGTAGACAATAGACATAAGTGCACCAACAAAACAAAAACAAAAATTGAGAGAGCCACGTAGCAAAATCTGATTGGGGGAAAGAAAAAATTAAAAATAACAAACGAAAAATCTAAAGGTTTAAATACTAAGTGTACTTAAAGTTAGGGGAGAAATACTTTAAATTCATGAGAAAGCATATTGTAACTTGATTTTTGTACCCTTAAATTACTCGTTTTTTTAACGGCAGGACTTTTATATAAAATATAGAAAAGGGAGTACAAAGCGGGTCAACAAGAAACTAAAAAATTGAGTGGGCCAACAATAAACTGAAAACCTGATTACAATATAAAATCAGTGATCTGAAAATCACACCAACTCTTCCAATTGACATATCTGTACTAAGTGTTTACAGTTTCATTTGACAAAGTGAACTAGGGGGTGCAAAGTCGGTTAACCCCCGGTTTGGTTAAACGAAAGTCTGTTAACCGCTGATTCGGATAATCTAAAAGTGTAAACCGTAACCATAACATATAGATAGTTAACCGTGGTTCAGTTAACCGGCAGATATGGTTCAGTTATGGTTGTTTCGGTTATTAACCGATATATATATTTTTTTGGTGATTTTAGATAAAGATGTGGTTGTATTCTTGTATATAGTTTATTGATTTTTCAATAAAAAATAAACCTGATTATGTTCTTGTACGAGCTATTTTAGCTTATAGAACATATATCGTATACTGAAAAATGAATTAGTTAGTTCATAAGTAATTAATATAACCATATTTTGGATATAAATATTTAGTTTGCTAACGCAATGAATAAAAAAAGAGACACAAATAAGTAGAGACAAGAAACTAAGAGGAAGATGATAAAAAAAATAACTCTAATGCTTACTAAACATTTAACTTCATCTGCAAATATTAAAGAGAATCACAAATAAATATATAAAACAAGGTTCGGTTCAGTTCGGTTAGATTTGGTTAATAAAGATACCTTAACCGTAATCGAAAGGTCGGTTAATCATATTCACTAGGGGTGTGCACGGTTCGGTTTTTGGGAAAAACCAAAACCAAAACCGCAACCGAAATGTCGGTTTTTGGATTTCTAAAACCGTTTGGTTTCAGTTTTTCCGGTTTCGGTTTTTTTCGGTTTTTTACGTCGGTTCGGTTCGGTTTTTCGGTTATTTCGGTTTTTGGAATAAAATTATGTGAGATTTATTAGTTAATTACTTTAACTAATATTGTTTATATAAACCTAACATGCTACTCTAAGTTAATTACTGTTTTCGTCCCTGTGGTTTGTCAAAAATCACTATTTCAGTCCATTAGTTTAAAAATTGCGATTTCAGTCCCT
Source organism: Scalesia atractyloides (assembly GCA_947069175.1). Classification (NCBI taxonomy): domain Eukaryota; kingdom Viridiplantae; phylum Streptophyta; class Magnoliopsida; order Asterales; family Asteraceae; genus Scalesia; species Scalesia atractyloides. The sequence goes on along the minus strand of CAMTDV010000030.1, from coordinate 24,247,858 downwards.
GTGGTTTCACTTTCGTAACCATTTCAGTCCCTGTAGTTTCACTTTCGTAACCACTTCAATCCATTTATTCTGTAAGTACAAGGACTGAAATGGTTGCGAGGTGGACCGAAATGGTTACAAAAGTGAAACCACAGGGACTGAAATCGCAATTTTTAAACTAATGGACTGAAATAGTGATTTTTGACAAACACATGGACAAAAACAGTAATTAACTCCTATTTTTATGTATCTCCAAAGTTTTTATTAAGATATTTTCTATTATATTAATTTGAAGATCATTTAATTTTATATATAGGTAATAATTAATTATTTTAGTTATAAACACTTAACATAATAATATTAAGTATAAGATTAATAGTTTCTACTAGCATTGATTTAAACAATTTAAACCTAAATATAAAAATATATGGCTTCTAACTTATTGGTTTGGTTCGGTTTTTTCGGTTATTGAAAATGATTATCAAAAACCGAACGGAAAGTTTCGGTTATTAAAAATCCAAAAACCGAACCGTCGGTTTTGTTTCGGTTTGGTTTTTCGGTTACGGTTCGGTTATTTCGGTTTTCTGCTCACCCCTAATATTCACGTAACCACAATCGTTCGGTTTATACGGTTTCTGTTATTTTTCGATTGACGTTTCGGTTTTTGGTTGTGATTCGGTTTTCCTCATCCCTAAAGTGAACAATGAAACCACTGGGTCTTGACTCAGTGGCCACCGACACCGCTTTAAGGCCGGACCGAGGATCCATGAGGTCTCGGGTTTGAAACATGTTTCTTACCCCTCTTTGATGGCTAGGGTATTTGCCGCCAGGGATCCTTATCGGGTGGTGAACTGGGAAGGGAGATCCCTACCGCGTTTAAGGATAGTGTGAAATATTGAAATAAGATTGGTTCCAAAAGAAAATAACCGAATAAGATAGAAATATACGTAATATTATTACGAGCTTATCATATCTGTGTTTTGTAATTGGACTTTTAGCTTTAAATAATTACCAGATCTATTTGTTAAACCAACTTTTATTTCTTTTATATGAAATATTCATCATAAAATTGAGTTTAGTCTTTTTATAAAAAATTGCTATACACCTCTTTTAATTGAATGCAGCGGAGTCATATGCAAGGATCAAATAAGCGACTGAAATCAACCACAAAGTCGTTCAACATGTAACCATGTTTTATTCCCACTTACGTATTCTGACTTATTAGTCGTTCAACAACAAAGTCGTTCAAAATCTTGGTTGTTGGTACTACCGCACTTTATTATTTCCATTTGGGTGTTTCATTGGGTGGTAGGATCTTAGGAGGCAATTGTTTGATACATAACTTCTGAATGTTTGTTCTAGCGTTCAGATTTCAGACCAATCACTTGGTACAGGTCATACGATTTCTACTGCACTTTGCATGGAAGTGTTTGTGTCTGTAATTGTTTTGGCTATTTTTTTTCGGCTGTTAATAAAATGTTGATTTTCAAAGAGAGGAAATATATTTTGACAACAACAATCCACGCACTTTTGTAGATTTATTAAGTATTTATACTACTTTGGTTAGCATTATGTAGTAACTAGTGGAAACGCCCGCACGTTACGGCGGGTGTTCCGACTCATATCGATAAGCAAACAACATAGTTGATGAATGTGCAAGTTCCTTGTCAATCTTGGACTTCATACTACTTTGGATTCCATAACGAGTTGTGCTTCTATGAAGAGTAGATATTAAATGCATACACATATAATGGGTAACCCCATTTTGATGCCTATTTTTTTCTTTTCATAGGTTTCCTTTCAACCCGAACCCACTTTAGCTGGACCTGTTTCGACTCACTTTTTTATAAAATCATTCTAAATTTAGAAAGTTTTATTTTTGAAATTAATTAATTGTTTTTTTATCTAGTAGTTAGAGGGATATAACAGTGATTGAGAAGTAGAGGATGATTAAGAAATTGGTCAGTCCAAAACCACGGGTGAGGCTAAACAAGAAAGCTTTTTGTTTTTTTGGCGCATATCCTGTGATGGGTTTCACAATGAGGTTCTCCACTTGCATTTTTTTCTTTCGGGTTGAAAGTACCGGACAGAACCAATGTATGAGATACAAATACATCGGTTGTTAGGCCCGTTACACTTTTATCCAAACTCCAAAACATAAATTTCAAAGAGGCATACATCAATACCTCCTATTTTCTGGAACAATAGAGTTAACTGATGCAAAAAAACAAAAGATATTATTAGATGTTTAATGAAAAACACTTACTAATATATCTCTAAATTACTTTTGACATGTATTCAATACGTTTTAGATAATGTCCATTAAACATATGGTTAAATTGATTCTATACTTCCAACTCTTTGTCAACAAATACCACTACCTTCTAATACTGGTACCTATCATGATTTCAAAAAAAGAAAATATCATTATATCAGTAACAATGATTTTTATATATTTTACATAAATATAAAAAAAAGCATATAAAAAACCAAAATGAACTTGATAATAAGTATGATAACTCTTGGTATAACGATGAATAACTCTTGGTATAAAGATGAATAACCTCAATATGTGGTATAAATGACTTAAAATTGTCCATGTCAGATATATACACATTAATTATGATTGGAAAAATAAAAAATTGATGAAACAATACAAACTAACATGACGCTCGTACTCATGTCTCTCACCACTGAACAGAGCTAAAAATATACTCAAATCAAATCTTGATGGAATACACCAAAAATTTATACAAGAACACGTTCTAGTAAAACTAAGAAGCAACCGTAGTTTTATCACTATAATTTACAAATATAAGATGTGGAGGACTATGTAACTCAGCCAAAAGCTCACTTGTTGCATCCTAGTAGTGAACAAAGCACAACACTTGTTACAAAATGAAAGAACATGGAAATTTAATCACACAAATATATGAGTCAGCTGAAAGAATATGGAAATTTCAATTTGGTAGATTGATTCACCTCAGCGAATTTCTCCAAATAAGGCAATACATTAAACCTTTAGATCCATTTACGAAGAAGAATATCATTTAGGGATTAACCGAGTCACCTTTAATAAGAACTCAAAATAGTATTAGATAAATGGCAAAAATATGCGAATAGAAAACAAAATAAGTATATAGATGAACCTGGTAAAATTCATGAATATGTAAATTAAGAAACAGAAAGTACTTAATGCTTTAAATTAAGAAGCATCTCATACTCATTATTACTTGATTCATGTTGCCGAAAATTTTCATGTTGGATTGTTGTTTATTTGAGTATTAAACGAATATATCTATCGTACAAGAAAAATGAAAAAATGCCAAATGAAGTACCTTAAATGTGGTAAATGATAGTTCGAAAAATGATGAATGGTCTAAATGCCGAGTTGTACGGTGTGATTCATACTAATTCTTGATGTTGCCTCGATGACGTAGCTTATTTAATTCAGTATTGGTGGTGTTGTTTTTCCATGGTTTTGTGTCGCCGAAGAAAACAACTATAAACTAAGAACTACAGAGACCGAAGGGAGAGAACTGAGATATTCTTCAACCAGTAGGCTAGAGCGTCGTTTTTTATAGGCTCAAAAGGATAACTGGCCGTTAAAGGGAGCATTAATATGCCTACGGTTACAGAAGTTTCAAACAACATGCAAAAGAAACCGACATGAAGTTGTAATGTTTGGGGTTTAATGCTCTAAATACGTTTGTTAAAACCACTTCAAATTTTAACTCTAATTTTATAATGACACCGTTACACATGAATTTCCAAACTCAATAATTAATTTTGGTTAAATACACTACAAATGATAAGTTTTATTGTTAGAACCACACTCGAGCATTAATTATAATTATTATTATTATTTGCATCAACAAACAACTACATATAAATTGTTTTACGTAAAATAACTTCGAAATTGTTTAGTATCCTTATAAATTTACTTTTACGTCAAATATAAACTTTTAGTTTATATATATTTTTAGTTTTCATAAACTTCTAAATTGTTTAGTATCCTTGTTTAGTATCCTTATAAATTTACTTTTACGTAAAATATAAACTTTTAGTTTATATATATTTTTAGTTTTCATAAACTTCTAAATTGTTTAGTATCCTTATAAATTTACTTTTACGTAAAATAACCAAGTTCTAACAAACCTATATTTATAATAATTATTATTATTTGTATCAACAAACAACTTCATATAAATCTATTTATTATATTCATACATACTATTAAATCATGAAAATCCCAAAGGTGCATGTCTAATCTTTAATTTAATCAATTAATTTCTTTAATTTAATTCAATTAGTGAAGATAAGAGAGCATGGTATCCAGGGATCAAATGTCTAAGGGATCAAATGTCTAAATTGCCTTCAAAGTGTTTTAAAACTTTAGACAATGTCTAAGTTTACTTTCTCAAAAATTGCTTGTTTTATTTATACATATGGCTTTAAAACTTGTACACATAGTAAAATTATCAAAAAGGTAAAAAAACCCAGTTTACTAAATAAGGTATTATAGAATTTCCAAACTCAATAATTAATTTTGGTTATATACACTACAAATGATAATTTTTATTGTTAGAGCCACACTCGAGCATTAATTAAATAACTGAGTAAAATATTAATTTTCTTTTTAGTTTTCATAAACTTCTAAATTGTTTAGTATCCTTATAAATTTACTTTTACATAAAATAATCAAGTTCTAACAAACCTATATTTATAATAATAATCATTATTACATCAACAAACAACTATATATAAATCTATTTATTATATTTATACATACTAGGTTATAACTCCGTATGTTACACGGGTTGAATAAATGAATTTTACATACTAAATAATAAAACAATATATCTTTAAAAATCTTCTTTATTGCACGGGTTGTATAAATGTAATTTTATATATTAAAAAATTATATACGATTATTTACCAAATAATAAAAAAAGTTATATCTTTAAAAACCCTCGTGTATTACACGGTTTGAATAAAATTGATTTTATGTACCAAATAATAAAAAATTTATATTTAAAAAAAAGTAATGGATATACTCGATACGCGATAGATACGGTGGTTGCGGAGATGATTATTGAAAAGAATATACAGTGGTCAAACATGTTATTAAAGAAACAAATAAGTAGTCATTTGAGTGATAAACTATATTAAAAAACCCCGTAATAAATTTAATTTAAAAAAACTAAGACTTTGTTATTATTAGTAAAATCAATGAATTTATATTTGTAATTTTATTTGGTATTATTTTATTATAAAGTGCATATTATACATATAATTATATTATGTCTTAAGTTATTGATGCTATCCAAAATGTTTTTCGATTTTATGTCTAGCATTATATATACTATGGTAAAATTCTAAAGTTTATTTGAGTTACAGATAAGAAATATACATTAAATTTAAAATAAATAATAATTATCTATAGTTAGATAGAAGAGATTAAACAAAATAATATTTAGTATGAGAGTTATCTATAATTAGTTAGAAGAGATTAAACTAAATAATAATTATCTATAAGATATTAAACTAAATAATATTTAATAGGAGGGTTTATAAATAATTAATTAAAAGAGATTAAACTAAATAATAATTATCTATAAGATATTACACTAAATAATATTTAGTAGGAGGGTTTATCTATAATTAATTAGAATAAATTAAACTAAAATAATAATTATCTATAGGACATGGTCTAATATGATGACATGTGTCACATAAATGATTTCTTTTATTATATAGTATAGATTATTAAATCATGAAAATCGCAAAGGTTGCATGTCTAACATTTAATTTAATTAATTAATTCCTTTAATTTAATTCAATTAGTGAAGATAAGAGAGCATGGATTTGATGGATCAAATGTCTAATTGCCCTCAAAGTGTCTTAAAACTTTGGACAATGTTCAAGTTTACCACCTCAAAAATGACTTGCTTTATTTATACACGTGGCTTCAAAACTTGTACACATAGTAAAATTACCAAAAGGGTAAAAAACCTAGTTTACTTAATAAGGTATTATAGATTTGCTTTGAACTTTTATATTTGCATTAATATGGGCCCATTTTTTAAGATTAACATGTACTTTGGTTATTAGACTTTTTGGATTCAACATCCTCCCAAGAATCGGGATAAAGATCACATTGATCACACATTTTCTCCATGTTCATCGACAAACATGAACAAAATAATAATTGTAACCAAGTTATGGAATGAACAAACTGAATACTTGATTGCTACGAATGTGTTTGCAGTTGTGTTCTTGACTCCTATTTGTTTGGAATGAAAGAATCGATTTCATGGACTGTCACCTCACCTCTTTCCATGAACCTATATTATACTCTTCCGTGACCCGTGACCCATGATCCTTTTTTGTATTATTTTAATCATCTGATTTGGTATCGATTGAATTGTTATATTATTTTCGATTAAATTGTTATTTTCAAAAATAATCGTAAATTTATCCATAGATGTTAATAGATATATGTAGATAAATTTAATAAAATTTAAAACCCTCTCACTTATTTTGCTTTTTAACATAAGTATTTAGGACCTGTGCGTTGTGGGGAACCATTAAACTGAATAATGTTACATTCTAAAACGTTGAATCGCGCACGCCGCAAAAAAAAACATTAGAAAACCAATAAAAAGTTGTGTCCTTTCCTAAAAATGAGCATGAATACGAAATGATAAACATAAGCTACGTAGTGAACAATAAAGAGTAGAATAACGTAAAGGTGTTTCATGGAGCAAGTGGTGCCAATTCAGTTTCATGTTGTGATTTTTGTTGTTAATCTTTTACTTTGTTATGTACCAGCTATTTATATTGGGCTGGAGTGGCCCTTTGCTATTTCTTGCATATTGTGTTGGCCTTCCTGAGCAGTGAGCACCTTGCTTGATTGTCAAATGGGTTTGAATAATAAAAGTTTCACTTTCTATTAAAAAAAAGACAAACACTTATGAATGCCAATCATTAAGCCAAAAAACAGCAACATATTACTACAAATAGTGTAAAAATATCAAGTTCTTTAAGATGTTTAAAAATTGATATCAAGTTCTTTAAGATGTTTAAAAATTGAAATTGTTGTCAAATCCAAATTAAAGAAGAATATCATTTAATTAATAATGCAATATCTAGGTCTTTCCTGGGATCTCTTAATGTAATATTTAGGTCTTCCTGAGATCTCTGGAAGCATTTATCATAAAGAAATGACTTGTAGAGTTCATAAACTTTTATAGCTGCTTCATCTAAGGCTAAGGATAAAGGGTGTGAGGGTTATGGTTGGGACTTGATTCGTCAGGTAGGAACATAAATAGAATGTTACACCACCTCCTTGCTTGATCCACCATGGTTCTCATGGATTAAACCATGACAACCATAGTCCTAGTTTCCATTTTTCAAGATTCCTTTCCTTTTTCTTTAGACTAAAATAAAATAAATTAGAGGATAGTGGGCAGCGGTTTGGGTTATGACCACACCCTTAGACCGCTAGGTGTGGGCAGCGGTTTGGGGCGTGGCTAGCCAAGCAACGCCGCTATGGCCACACCGAGTCAGCGTGGGTAGCGGCGTTGCCCCGCTGGCGTGGTGATTGAGCTTGGCGTGGGGCGGGTTGGCCAGATGAGGTGCACCGCTGGGATTGGCCATTTTTTGCTAACCGTTGAAGCTAGCCGTTGGGTGTGGCGGTTTCTTTGTAAAAACTCAAAAAATTTTAAAAATTTTACTCTTTTTTTTACCTATAAATACCACCCCAAAACATCATTTTTTTCACAACTCTCAATCACAAACACACTTCCTAAAAACCAACCAAGAAAAATTGTCAATTGGACTGAAGAGGAGGAACTTGCGCTCGTGACTTCGATCATCGACGCGCAACGTGCACTTGGTTGGGGTCAAACCGCTTACTGAGCACAAGCTTTTGGTCAATACCAACAACATGTTGGTAACAATCGCCACAACTTGAATGCGTGCCAACATAAGTGTCGTGAAATAAAACTGAAGCTTGAAAAGTTTAAAATATGCTACAAACGTGTCCCTAAGGCGAGCTTAGTCACGACGATCGGGTGGAGATTGCCAAATCGACTACAAGCACGACGGGGACACGGAATTTAAGTGGGTTCCCCATTTTAATATTTATTGTACTTTGTAACTTTTTTTAGGGTTTATTATTTAGTATTTTATTATTTTTTTAGGTTTAATAGGACATTTTTTAAATTTTTTAGGATTTATTAATTAAGTTGTATTTTTATTAATTTGTTAGGAATTATGTAACTTTTTTTTATAAATTTTAGTGGTGTGTTTTATTTATAAAAAATCTTTGTATATATATATATATATTAATATACACATGGCTAGTCTTAGAGTAGTGGTTTTAGATGGTGAAATAGAGGTGGGTGACATGGCGCTGACATGAAGGGTCATTGTGGTCATAAGGGTCATGACCACACCCTATAGCTCAAATCTAGCAAATTGAAGCCACCAAACCTCACATATAACACATGGTTATTTCAATTTAATTCGTCAAATCCTATACAATTTTTAATGATCTACATAAGAATATTACAAATACTTACTAAATTGACAAAAGGCAATATCAAAAAGATAATTATCTAAAAAATCTTAATAACAAAAATCAACTATCTAAGAATGAAATCTTGTTAGACCACCATACACTCAAGCCCTTCTTACTTTTCTACACATAAATATTCACTTAACAACCAAAACACATAACCAACACACATAAGCAAACCAGAATGTAGTGTAACTCGAAAACACAATTATGGCACTCACCGAAAACCCGATACCAGTGACTTCATCACTAACCGGCAGCCGTCTTTACCCTTGTCCTCGTCACAAATCTAACGACAATTCACCAAATCACATCCAACAAAACCCTAGACCATTAGAAACATTCATCAATATACCAAAACCGCCGGATGTTCATGAGTGTACACACGCCCTCACTAATAGGAACCCAAGATGACGAAAAACCGCTGCTGACAGCCAATTCCAGCTCTGTCGCTGCGTTAAGAGGTTTTTGTAACTCGAAATCGACCTATTTAGTCTTAACTCATCACTTGATCAAAGATGTAAAACTGAGTCATAAGTACACAAGGCACAAAGAAAGGCATGACTGAAGCAAACCGTCCTCCTTTTTCCTCCTCCCGCCATCGTAGTGGGCATTGGTTTTTATCTCATATTGATATAAGATGTGAGAGACACGTAGCAAGAAGGAGGAGCCAATAAAGGTAAAACAAGTGATGCTTCAGTGACTTGTACAGATAGCTTGAATGAGGTGTACAAAATCAAACAATAAAAACACTTCACAAAAAGCTTTTTGTAAATTAATAGTGGGATAATATGTTGGATAATATGTACATTAATTAATTTAATTTTTATTAAAAAAGAAAAGATTAATTATTATTTATATATGTACTAATATATAATACACCTCTTTGAAACAAAAATCTATCTATACTATATAATAAAAAAAAATCAATGAGGGGACACATGTCATTCATTGGAGCAATCTAATTTTAGAAGATAATTATAAAATTAGATTTAAGAGATATTTATAAATTTAAATTTAATATAAATTAAAACAATTCGTATAGGAGATAATATAAAATTTTTAAATATCTATCAAATTTCAAAATTATTTATCTTGAAATTTAAAAAAGACGTAGCCTATATAAAAATAAATATAATATAAATGATTTATTTATTTTATTAAACTAAAATTAAGGCTAGAACCTATTTCAAAAATGTTTATAAGGGGTAAACAAAAATATTAATCAATGTTTATTGGTTCTATACTTTTATTTTCGTGTTCAACTCTCAACTCAAATGCGGCATTCACTATATCTACGTGACATTTATAAGAACCATCACCGCAATCACCCCATTGATCGTATATCGAGTATATCCGTTAGTTCTTTTAAAGATATTAACTTTTTCATTATTTGATATATAAAATTAAATTTACTCAACCCAGACAATACTAAGTGTTCTTAAAGATATAACTTTTTTTATTATTTAATATATAAAATTACATTTATTCAACCCATTATAAACGACATTTTTAAAGATATATAGTGTTTTATTATTTGGTATATAAAATTACATTTATTCAACCCGTGTAATACACGAGGTTTTAAAGAGATATTAATTTATTATTTGGTATATAAATTTATATTTATTGAACCCGTGTAATACACAGGGTTCTAACCTAGTATAAGTATATATAAAATATCATTTACCGTCGATTCTTAGGAATAATTTTCAAATCCCACCCATTGATTTTTATCTGACATCGAGTATGTGCTCAAAACTTTTCTCCTAAAACTTTTCTCCAGCTTTCTTTTCTCCTAAAACTTTTCTCCTGCTGACTTTTCTCCTCCTCTAGCAAACAGCAAACTTGCGTATTATATTATAAAATCTCTCAAAACTCTAGGTGAATATGTATGATCTAAAACCACGATTGACGGCCCGAATGAAGGAACCAAATCGGATAAATCCACAAGAATGAGGTTGAACGAATAACTAGAAATTCAATAAATATGTAACAAATGCAGTAAGTAAAGACGAACACAAGCTATTAGTTACAGGGAAAAGCCCTTGATATCTACAAGAGATGATTGCCAACGCAAAAAACCCGGGAGCTGGCAACAACCTAGCTCTGGTATTATTAATAACTCGAAAAATTACAAGTATGGAGCTTGATCGATCGATTGCTAAGTGTTACAGAACGAATTGCGAGTTTGTGTGAGTTTGTAAGTGTGTAAAGTTGTCTTCTAAGTCGATCTGGTCACTCTATTTATAGTACATAAGATAAAAAAATATCCTAACTAAGTCTCCAATATTTCCGGGAACCTTAGTAGACATGGTCAATCTTCAAAGTGACTGTTAAAACCACTTTCTTCGTATCTTTAACTCATCTGTTATGACTTTTTAACTGTTTTCTTTAGGCGTTATTCAGTCAACACATTTTACCTGTGAGTTAGATTCGAAATAACGGTTAGAAGTATTAATTGTCATTTTTTAGGATCCCGATATTCTTGCAGAATATGACATTCCCGTTTTGACTGTTACACGACCCATTCCACGTATATTTCAATGTATCTCTTGCTAGTTAACATAGATTAAGTCATTAGCCGTTAGGACTTACCTGTGAAAACAAGAAAAATAGAAAAGAACAATATTCGTTAGTATTAAGGATAGCAGACTAACTTGGGATCTCGTGAAAAGTCGGAATCCGGGATCCTGAACAATATTTGTTACCATATATATATATATATATATAGGACAAGGATCCGTTAGGAACCACCCTTTATTGCGAGAACCGCGAGAACCAGTGTGAACACAAACAGTAATACCTAAAAATCCAAAAAAATACCAAAATTTTTTTGTTTTTTAATATTTTTTTTTGAAAAAGTCGCTATATTTGCTCAACAATAAAAAAAATTTCAAAAATTTTTTTTTTGAGTACCAACTATTCATGCACATGTGTATTTTTGTCATTTCTTTGACAAATTACGTAATACATTGCAACAATTAGACAATTGTACTTTCATTTACACTACCATGTAACACACTGCTTTTTACGTTACCAATATTAGCAATGCACATGTGCATCTATATATATCAACATGAAATAAGGTGTTTTGGTACACTAATTTGAATACATTTTCTCTTTCATATATAATACCATTCATAATACACTACCATGCACATGTGTATTTTCATCATTTCTTTGACAAATTCCGTAATACATTACAAACATTAGACAATTGTACTTTCATTTACACTACCATGTGTAATACACTACTTTTTACGTTACGAATATAAGAAATGCACATATGCATCTATATTTTATCAACATGAAATAAGGTATTTTGGTACACTACTTTGAATACGCTTTCTCTTTCATCTATCATACCATTCATAATACACTTCCATTACCTCCTACCATCCATAATACAATACCATTACCTCCTAGCATTTATAATACAATACCAATACCAATATTTTCACTTTATTACATGTATATCAACACCGTTTATACCATCCAATCAACACGTTACACCATAAAGTGACAACTATAATGAACCCATCAACCACTAGATATAACTAACTAAAAATCACATATATGAGCCTACTTCATCATTCAAAATCATAAACTTTTTGTACCAAAACACGGTATATAACTGTTACACATAATGATGCACATGTGAATTTAATGTAAAATTGAGTGTATTATGGATTGTATTGTAAATTAAAGTGCAATTGTCTACTAGTGATAACGTATTACTGAATTTGTCGAAGTTACAATACATATGCACATGTGCATGGATACTGTTACTAAAAAAATGGTTTTTTTTTGTAATGAAATATAACGATTTCTATTAAAAAAATAGTAAAAAAAATTTGAGTGCTTTTTTGTTTTTTTTTTTTAGATTTTATTTTGCAATAAAGGTGGTTCTCGCAATAAAGATGGTTCTCGCATGAACCCTACCATATATATATATATATATATATGTATATATATATAATATATATATAATATATATATATAGTGTGAGGTTCATTGGGGAACACTAAAAAAGTGGGGAACCCTCAAACGTACTCCGATTGGACTCATTCCAATGGCGTTGGAACCGGCTAGTCGAACCCTAACTAGGATCTATTAACCCTAAACCTTAAATCCTAACCCTAAACCCTAAATATATTAGGGTTTGGATTTAGGGTCTTATATTAGGGTTTAGCTTTAGGGTTTAGTTTTAGGGTTAATCATTAGTATTTAGGGTTTAGGGTTTTAGGGTTTAGCTTTAGGGTTTATAGCTTAGATTTTACGATTTAGCTTAGGTTTTAGCCTTATTTTTTAGCTTTAGGGTTTCAGGTTTAGGGGTTAGGATTTAGGGTTAAGAGAGCCTAGTTATGGTTCGACGAGCCGGTATCAATGCCGCTGGAATGAGTCTAATCAGATTTCGTTTGAGTCGGTTCCCCAGTTTTTTTAGTGTTCCCCAATGAACCTTCCCCTATATATATATATAGGGTAAGGTTCATGCGAGAACCACCTTTATTGCGAGAACCACCTTTATTGCGAGAACCACCTTTATTGCAAAATAAAATCTAAAAAAAATCAAAAAAACACTCAAAAATTTTTTTTACTATTTTTTTTTTAAAATTGCTACATTTCTTACCCCTAAAAAAAACTTTTTTTCGAGGAACAAATATCCATGCACATGTGCATATGTATCATAACTTCGACAAATTTTGTAATACATTATCAGTAGTAGACAATTGCACTTTAATTTACAATACCATCCGTAATACACTACTTTTTACATTATCAATATTCAAAATGCACATGTGCATCATTTTGTATAACCATTATATAACGTATTTTGGTACAAAAAGTTTGTGTTTTTTAATGATGAAGTAGGCCCATATATATGTTTTTTGGTTAGTTATATCTAGTGGTTGATGGTTTGGTTATAGTTGTCACTTTATGATGTAATATGTTGATTGGATGGTATAAATGGTGATGAATACATGTAATAAAGTGAAAATATTGGTATTGGTATTGTATTATAGATGGTAGGATGTAATGGTATTGTATTATGGATGGTAGGATGTAATGGAAGTGTATTATGGATGGTATGATAGATGAAAGAAAAAGTGTATTCAAAGTAGTGTATCAAAACACCTTATTTCATGTTGATACATATAGATGCACATGTGAATTTATAATATTGGCAACGTAAAAAGTAGTATATTACAAATGGTAGTGTATGAAAGTACAATTGTCAAATATTTGTAACATATCACGCAATTTGTCGAATAAATGATACATAGGCACATGTGCATGATAGTGTATTATGGATGAAATGATAGATGAAAGAGATAGTGTATTCAAAGTAGTGTACCAAAACACCTTATTTCATGTTGATACATATAGATGCATATGTGCATTTCTAATTTTGGTAACGTAAACATTAGTGTATTACACGTGGTAGTGTAAATAAAAGTACAATTGTCCAATGTTTATAATGTATTACGGAATATGTTAAAGAAATGATAAAAATGCACATGTGCATGGATAACTGTTACTCAAAATTTATATATATATATATATATATATATATATATATTTTTTTTTTTTTTGAAATTTTTTTTGTTGACAATATATAGCGACTTTTCAAAGAAAATATTAAAAAAAATAAAAAAAACTTTTTTGGGTGTTTTTTTAGATTTTTTTAGGTATTACTGTTTGTGTTCATACTGGTTCTCGCAGTAAAAGGTGGTTCCTAACGGATCCTTCTCTTATATATATTATATATATATATATATATAGGGGAGGGTTATCTTGAGAACGCTAAATATTGCGAGAACAGTGAGAACAAATGAAAAAACCAATCAAAATCAATTTTTTTTAATATAAACCTCATTGTAATTAAAATACAACATCAAATAATTCATTTCTCCCCTCAAAATCACTTTTATTAGATTTTTTACACATGTGTAAATATAACAAATTTACACATGTGTAAATGAGAAACTTACACATGTGTAAAAAAATTTATTTATGAATTCATTAAATTTAAACATGTGAAATAAATTTCTAATGTTGTATTCGAATAATAATGATAAATGTAAAAAGAAATTTTGAATTTGAATTGTTTTTGACCAAGTTTTCGTGGTTTTTCCATTCGTTCTCACGGTTCTTGCGATATTTAGCGTTCCCATTTAAACCATCCCCTATATATATATTCTAGTAGGAAACTCGCGTGATGCGGCGGGGGGCAACAGTTTACAACGCAATACTCGTTTCTGTTAGTTTATGATTTCTTTCGTGATACATCATATTGGATAGTACGACTCTTAGTTTTCTTATTTGTAGTATGAGTATGGTCCACCTATGCCATTAGCCTTACAGATCTTAATTAAAATTAAAGTAGATACCCAAAAAATTACAATGCTAGTTAGTTTATAGTGCATACCCTTTACACACACAATTTATGATTAACCTGAGCAAATATTGCTATCGGTACTAAGTACTTTAGAAATAGATACATGGATCAGAAAGCTCCTAAATCGCGTTATTAGAAAAAAAAGTATTAGTTAAAATGATATTTTGAATCATAACACTTAGATAATAAATTAGTTATGTCCTTATAAAAAGATTGTGCGTAAGCAGTCTATCCCGACTCGTTAGTTGGGACGTCAACAACCAATAACTACCGGTTGAAATTATTTAAATCCAGTAGCCTATTAAATTTTCAAGTTAATAGCATTAGTGTAGTATATATATTTTATAACCTTACACATGTCAAGTAAGTGATAGTTTAACATTAAAATTAGCAACCACTTCTAAATCTACTTTTATACCTTACACACTTCTGGCATGTCAATGTAATAGACTAAAAGTAAACCGGATTATCAAGTGATAACGTTGATGTTATAGGTGAAATACGTGGTCAGTTCGTCCACCATATCCCTTCGTCATCTACTCATCTTTAATGATAATCTAATTATATATCTGTATCAGTTATGGTTGATAAGTTTTATTGCATGGAAATTAAAAAAACAACAATTTTTTTCTTTCTTTCTTTTTATCTTCTTTGTATTGTTTTAATTTTTATTTTTTATTATTAATTAATATTACAAAACGTTTAATGCAATAAAAAGTACACTTTGAGGAACATTAAAACTTTAAGCTATTATTTTGTGTTGTTCAAGATGAAAACATTGGTGGAAATAACAATTTAAGCTTAGGAATTATTCGTTTGCAAAAATGGTTTGGTGGATGGTTCGTGTTTGGGTAAAGACGCCTCTTCCAAACAACTTCAGATAGGTTAATTAGATGCTTCAATTCAGTCTGAATCTAGACGTGGGGGTTAAGAAAATGTGATTTATGCTATATTTCTTATGATGCTTTAGAAGATCTGGAATTGCCACAACGAAATAAATAAATAAATAAATTGAGGAGTGTGTCATCTATATCAGTGGTGGAGAGAGATTAAAGAGAACACGTATTGGTGGGTGGTGAAAGGATCCAAATATGGAGAAATGGTGGAGCTTTGTTGATAGACTCTTTTGACTTTGTGTAGTTGTGTTGTTTTTTTTTCCTCTTCCCTTTGTTGTGTAACTTTTCAGATTTTGGTGCCTGTATTGGCTGCTCTTAGCTCCTTGCTAAGGTGACATGTTCGTTTTGGGGTTTAATAAAATTAAATCTTGTTGGATGGCAAAAAAAAAACCGGTCACACTTAAAACTTCAATAAGTACAGACTCGACAGTGTGTATTAAACATTTGTAGTCCACCTTTTAGAATTTCAATTATAAGAATACCATCTTTTAAAAAAATATTTTCTTGATATCTTCAGCTTCTTCATTGGACAAAAGAAAAACATCAATAACATATCAGAAAAAAACTTGACAATCCACATACATGTTTAGTAAATCAACCCAGAGTAACCCCATTGTCCCCAAATAACTACATGATTAACTACCACCAAAATTCATAACCAATCTAGCTAAATACAACAATTACCTCAGAAGATGAAAAGGTTGCTAAAATAGCTAGTGGAAACTCAGAAACCACAAGACCTTTCCACAAAGTCAATCTTTGACCACCAACAAGATCTGCAAGTTGTTTACAACCAATATCTTCAAACAATAAAAAGAAATTGATTAGTCAAGTCCCATTTGACTCAATATCTTCAAACTGAAAAAAAGAGTATGCAACAAAAGCTGATATATTATAAGATCATTAAATAAAATATGTATAGAACATGGACATATACAGTTAACTTTTAAAAAAATACGAGTTTAAATATATGTTTGGATAATAACATCGGCATGTCCAATTCTACAGTATAGGATTAGAACCAACACTTTGGATTGCTCGTCTACCAAACCGCATAATGCTTGTTTATAACCCATTGCCATCTGAAAAAATATAAATGTCTTTCACTTGGCCAGATATAGGGTCATTGAATTCAAAGCCAAAAAACTTATACAACAAAGAAAAAGTGGAAGCTTATAGAAGCAAAGTGAAGTTACATTGCCCAATTGTGTTGTTTGTCTTCTTTGTTAAGCATCCCGCACTCATGCACTTCTGAATACCATCTGGATCCATTCCATCTGTAATATTATTTAAGGTTAAAAACCAAATTCTACATTCAACACCAAGGTATAAATATATCAAAAATTAAAAACAATAAAACCATCATGAAACAAACTTAAGAGCCCAAAGCAAAAGACACCTAATGTCATGGTGTTTGTCAAAAACTTAATCCTAATTTTGACTTTAATTAGGGCCACCTTTTCATTAGGAAAATCGACACCAGTGGTTTGTAACCTGTGAAGGCACTCCAACGTCTTTTTTTCTTGCTTCAAGACATCTTCATGCCTTTCCATCCATTTCACTTCCTTGAACGGCTCATAAACTTCATAGTCAAACCACCACCAAACCGATTGAACCAAAAGACAAACCTGATAGAATTACCTTAAACACAGATTGAATAACAACCTGATTAGCAGAAGCCCAACATTCCGGGTTTCAAACAATGTAAACAAAATTGCTTTGAAACAACACCCATATTAAAAGTAAATGAGAAATGCATGAAAAGTAGGACTCACCGGAATTTGAAAAGAACCTCACCGGAACCCTTGTCTGGTCGCCGGAAATTTAGATCCGCCGAAATCTCTCTGTTATCCTGTTACACCGATCTAGCCACCAACCAAGCCCTCTATCATCATTATCGAGACCCCATAAAACTCTAGACGCAGACCACCACAGTCTTCTGCGTTTCTTACCCACGACTACCATCCCCGAAATCTTCTATCGTGGGGGTTATCTACTACCACCACCACCGTGTTTGACAAAACAAAGCTAGAAACTATGTGAGATTTGAGGGTAGATGAAAGAGTATAGAGAGAGACCCAAAGGGTTTTTTTTAAGAGAGGTGGAGGGGAACACAGTGAGAGAAACAAGATTTCTTTTGTGTTTGGAATATGAATGTCAGACTTTAGAAACAGATTGCATGCAATTTGGATTTTGATTTTTCAAGTCCCGCCCATTTAACCACAACTCTTAAATTTTCTACCTCACAATTTTCTCTCTCTTATCTTATATACATGATATATATATGGTTAGTTTATTTGAGAACTTTAAATAATTACAGATTCTAAATATGTATTTTCATGATTATATACATGTTAAAAGTAGTTTACATACATGTAATAGTCAAATTATATATATGTGTTATAACTTATTACATATAAAAATACTAGTTTACATATATGTAATCATAAAATTATATATAAATAAGAGTTAATTACACAAACGGGGTCCTGTGGTTTATAGCTAGTTTCGCCTTTGGTACTAACTTTTTTTTAAAAGGTTCAGGTTTCATGGTTTCAATTTTGTAACACCTTTGGGTACTAATACTAAACTTAGTTAATTTTTATGTTAATTCTCAATATAATGACTAAAATACCCTTTTATAACTACAGGGACCATTTATGCAATTAACTTAATTTCAAACAGGGACCATTTTTGTAACTACTCTAAAATTAAAACTTAACCTCCGATGTGGCAAATCTTGATTATAGATCGTATAAACGTCTAAAATCCAAAACCCCAATTACGAAAACGGATATTGCACGGGGTTTTGGGGCGGTGCCAGGTTTATCGCCGGTGGAAACGTCAATGTCGGAGGCGTAACTAAATAGAAAGACTAAGGTGGCACCGCCGGCGATGAAGGGGCAGGAGGTGCAACAGTCACTGTAGTAGCCAACGACGAGTTGTACGATCATGCCGGATATTTGGCCGCAGAACCAGATGAATGAGGACCATTTGTGTGGCATTCCTAGCAGTTGGACGTATGGGGTTAATAGGGAGAGCTGTATGGCCCAGTCGAACTGTAAGCCGGCGGTGATGGCGGCGACGGTTATGGTTTGCCACATTGGACGTTGTCGTGGTGGTGACTGGTTTTATAGTTGCAACGGTGGAAAAATAGGAGGTGAGTGAGAGGTTTTTTTTAGGTTTTGGGTGGTGATGTAGTGGGTTACTTTTGTGTTCACATTGGTTGGTTCTCACAATAAAGGTGGTTTTCGCATGAACCTTACCTTATATATATATATATATATATATATATAGGAGTCGATTCAAGCAGGAACCACCCCCAGTTGCGAGAACCATGAGAACTCCACTCATCCAATAGAATTTTAACACATCACCTATAATCAATTTAATTCAAAAGAGTATTTTAGTCTTTTTCTCTCAATCTTATATTACCTCTCTCTTATGTTTAAAAAACATCACATCATCATTAATTTGTCTAATAATATCTTTCACCTTTAATCTCTTTTATGTACTTTTTATATTTAAAATTGAGAAAAAATATCTTAGGTTTCAAATTAAAACACCAAAAGTATTACGTAATTTAGAAAATACAAAAATATCAAAAATGATATCTATTTCTATTTGCTTTAGTTTCACTAATTATGACATAATATTCTTTATAATGCAATCTATATTTGTCTTATATGTTTATTAGAAAGTACAAAATTATCGAAAATGATATCTATTTCTTTTTGCTCTATTTTCCCTAATTATGACATATTGTCCTTTATAAAATGCAAGTTATATGTGTCTTATATGTTTATTGAGAAGTTCTATTTCATTCATTAACGTTTGAAGACTTTGCACAACAAGATTTTAAAAAAACATTCGACAACGTGCGTAAAAAAAGTTTTGAAAACGTGCGTAAAAAAAGTTTGACAACGTGTGTAAAGATTTACACGAACTGAGTATGAGAACACTATTATGTAAAAAATAAATAAATAAAATGTTTTGACAACATGCGTAAAATAGTCTTTTTACGCCCCTGATCGCCGACCCGAACTCCTATAAATGTCGCGCGTAAATTTAATTTTCAAACGTATGTAAAAACGGAAGGCGTAAAATAGTTTTTACGTACGTTTGATTATTGTTTTTACGTAAGTAGCCGAATGTAAGATATTTTTTTTGCGCACGATGTCGAATGAAAAAAAAGTATTTTATTCTCAGATTTTTTACGGCCCCCACAGAAAGTTTAAAAAACCACTAGCCAAACAATCGATTGGGGGCGTAAAAAAAGTTTACAACTGAGGCGTAAAAAAAGTTCAAAATGTTTTAATAGGGGCGTAAAATGTAACATCCGTGCCTTTTCAACCATCGTACAATTCCAAACAATTTCGAATCCAATAAGATCTTTTGTTTCATTCTCGAGAATTGTATATTTACATGTGACATTCACACATTTCAGTCCTTATACAATTTCGATCTTTCGAATCACTTCTAGAAGTGAAATCGCAAGTTGTTACGCAAACATAATCAGTTTAACGCAACATACACTTCGGAACAATGACATAAGCTAAACATACCCTAAATACCCTTTACATAACTTAGAAATAAGTTTTGAGGGCTTCGGTATGGCAAAAACATGTTTATTCAACTTCAGGGGCTATTTTGCAAATTCAGCGAAACTATGCTGATTCGTGTTTATTGTTATCCGGAACATGTACGCACATCCAAAAATTTTGTAATCATTAAAATCTTGCATTTTAGTGATTGGAATGCAAAAATATCATTCGTTGCGCATTTACGGTCATTTGCGCATTCATTACGATTTTCGTCGTAATTAACCGAAAACCGTAACTGTACGGCCGAATGAACCAACACCCGGGATATTTTTGGACATATTTCAAGTTCTCTATGCTCTAACGTCCTTATAAAGCTTAAAAATGTGGTTAACGGGTGTTAGAAGTGCCAAAACGTGACGAAACAAGTGTAGGGGCCTGTTCTGCCATTTTTGAACACCGTAAGCTACGCCCCCACCGTAGCCTACGGTGGTACCTGGGACAACAAGCTGTTTTTCATGGCAGCCAGATGTTTTCTTTGCTTGGAGCCCAAGAACTCGCGATTTTTCCACCAATTCACCTGCATTGAACATGTGTAAGGACACTAAGCATATCCTAACACCTCATGGGACACTTGGCTTGATTTGGTGAGTCCTTGATCACTATAAATAGCCATGATCATCACCATTTCAATTTGCTCATTTCCATCTTTCTTCCCTCTAAACTCTAAGTGGAGTTGCTACCTATTTAGGAGGCCTCCCATCTGAGTTTTTCTAGTAATCTTGACTTTCTTGAGCACAAGTAAGTGTTCTATCCTAGCCTAGTTATTTATTTTAGCTTCTTATAAGCTAAAGTCAAACAGTTGACTTCCTGTTTGACTTTCAGTTTTGACCATGAATTGGTCAAAGCAAAGTTCAATTGAACTTTGCAAAGTGATCGTAATCACGAAAGTTATGATCCCCAGCGATCGTGCCTACTGATTACCACGTTTACTAGTCGAAGTGACGAGTCAAAGTTTCGGTCAAAATGCGCATTTTGTGCATTGTACGATGGAACTATTTTCGGGTATCAAAACACCAAGTTTTGATACCAAATCAGTTTTATAAACTTAGTTAGACATGTTTAACTCGTCACTTTTAATTTAGTGCTTATCTAGGGTCGTAAGTCAAGCGGTCTTGACCACCGCTTTAACTTTCGAATCCGACCTGTTTGGTCGACCTTAGAATCCGACCAAACACATAATTGTGACCATAGTTATATAGGGAATAACCCTCTGAGGTTATACCTTACGGTCATGTCGTTTGGTTAGTGTTTCGCTAAGTCGCTAGTAATGCCTTTACAAATGACCAAAACACCCTTTTTGCGCATAAATCAACTTTAAGCATATGTGACCAATGTTTTGACATATAAACTAATGTTACAACTTAATCAAACATGCTTTGGTATATTAGACTTATCACAACACATATCTAACCATCCGAACACGTAGTTATGCAAATGATTCGTTAAAGTAGCGTAAACTACTGTAACGAGTCATAATGGGTCAAAAGCACTTAGGAACCTTATCAAATCAGAATGTTAATTTTTTTAAACCATTTCATATGAGTTCCAACACTCATTTGGTTTACAAGACCTCATTCTATCCCATCCGCCGATTAAAAGTCCCGATATTTACATAGTTATCCGATTCTAGGACACGTTTGACTTCTCGGACGTTTGAGCCGCTTTAATCTTTGATTCAAGGATATTTTGCAACCCCAAGTGAGTACATAGTCCCCTATTTTACGTTTTTCAAATGTTTTGGGGTGATTCATATTTGCCTATTCACTATTTTCATGTTTTCAATACTATATGATTTCCTATACATAGTACTATATCCGATAACGATTTGAAACTGTTACCTATGCTTAAATAACGATTTTCAAAGCTTGGGAAACTATTGTTGGTGCGTATTTCTTTTATACATTCATTAACAATGATCAAGCCGATTGGTAGTACGATATAGCGCTATAGGATTTGACACCCCATTCCTGTTGTATGGAATGTCAGAAACCAAGTTTAAACCAAATAGATTTTGCCTTCGTGGTAAATCTATAGTCACCAAAGTATAGTTTGATATACTCAGGTCTGAATGTATTGCCAAACGACCACAATATATGTTTTACAAAGGTTTCTAATTAAGCCATAAAAACTTATCTTTTATTTATTTCCTAAACCAAAGCATAGTCTAATGTGCTACTAAAGTATAGTTGATATACTACCCAACCTCTTAAACCAAAGTATATTTTGATATACTGCTGATTCTTTATTTATAAACGAAAGCATAGTTTTATATGCTACCCGTGCAATATTGATTACTAAAGTATATTTTGATATACTACCCAATCTTTTAAAACACAGGTATACATTTTGATATACTACCTAAAATGTTATTTCAAAAACCAAACGTATATCTTGTACATATATTACAAACACTTTTTATAAAAAAAAAAAACAAAGTATTTTAGATACCAAACCTTTTTGTAAGGATTCATGGCTATTTTTAAAAACATATGTACTTTTCTTAAAACATTCAAAGCCATGAATATAATTCACAAAACCTATGTTACTCACACACATTTTTATGCTGACGTACCTATTTTCACATATGTTTCAGGTTTATTTATACGATGATTGTCGCTGCTTACTACACATAGGATGGACGCGGGCCTTAGTGACATTAAAATTTTTAAGACAATTTGATTGTATTTTATTTTCGTTATTCCAAGACAAATGTAAATTTGATAAATCAATAAAACAAAACTGTAAATACCATGTGTTGCAAACAATTTGTAACGTGATTCCCCAAGTGTTTCCGCCGCGTGTTGCATTACACGATTTGGGGTGTTACAGATTGGTATTAGAGCACTGGTTATAGGGAATTAGGTTATTAGTAATGCTTTGACCTAGTCTATAACCTTCCTAGGACCCCAGTGGCATTTTACTTGCGTTTAGATTTCTAAGACACTACCATCACCTATCCTTAGGTGATTACCAAAAACAGAACATAATACATCTTTCGAAAGTCAATTTTTTTTTCTAAAAAAATTACAAAAGAAATCATCTATCCTTGGATGATTTGTTTTGGGCTTTATGCCTTCAAAGTTTTCAAAATCTCGTCAAAGTTTGGGCTTTAATAATGTGAACACATGCAATCTGGAAGGGTGAATGTCTGTACCCTGAGTTTTCTTTCTAAGGCTAGAGTGTTCATACAAAGCCGCATTATCGGACCAGTTACTCTTACCTGGGAACTCTTGGGGTGAGTATTCACTTATAGGTTAAAGCACGTCTTCGCGATACATTATAAAGACCCATTTATTTTGACTTGTCACTGTGTCGTTTGTTTGTTTTAAGTAACGAACAAAAGATCACAATCCATATACTTCGTCGATATTTTAACAATTCATTTTTACTATCCAACATCAATCTCACTCAATTTCTTTCATGATTCCCTTTCTCTTTTAGAATGCCTCCTCGTCGCAACGCTACCCAAGACGCTGAAATGGCGACTTTAATCGCTCAGTAAATGGCTGCTGTACTCCCAAACCTTGTGACCCAACTCAATCAAGCTTATTAAAACAATAACAACAACAATGCACCTACTCCATGCAACTTTAAACAATTCAACTCGGCCAAACCACTCAACTTCACTGGGTCCGAGGGAGCTACTGGGCTCCTAAAATGGTTTGAGAGTATCGAAAGCACTTTCCGCCATGTTCAGTGTTCGAACGAGCGGAAAGTAGAGTTTGCTTCGAGTGTTTTCCAAAAGAGAGCACTCACATAGTGGAACGGGATTATGAGGGATAGAGGTGCTGAAGTAGCACTGGATCAGACATGGGAAGAGCTTAGAGCTCTTATGATGAAAGAGTTCTGCCCACGTCATGAACAGAGGGCACTTGAGAACGAATTCCACGATCTGAAACAAGATAGTGGTGAACATCGAGCCTACACTGATCGTTATGAGGAACTAAGTCTGTTATGTCCTACCATGGTTACGCCCTTGGATAAGGCAATTGAAAAGTACATTGATGGCCTCCCTAACCCAATTCTAGACATAGTCACTGGTAGCAATCCCGCTACAGTTAGACAGGCCATTGAGCTGTCCGCTACCCTGACTGAATCTCAAATCAAGAAGGGTAAACTTTTCTTTAAAGGCGACAAGAAACCATCGGACAAGACTACCCAAGAAAAACCAAAGGAAAACCAGACTGAATCCTCTAATAAGTCAAAGAAGCGTAAGGCTTCATAAAACTTCGCTGTAGTTGCTCAGAACGATCAAGTTGCTCCCAACCAACCAGCACAACCTCGTGCTAGGAAAACTTATGCTGGCACCGCACCTTTGTGCAACAAATGCAATCGTCATCATCTAAATCAAACACCATGTCACAAATGTACCCACCGTGGGTGATTCGGACATTTGTTCAATGCATGTCGTTTTGCTACCAACACTCAAAATCAAGCAAATGCAAACCCTGTTGCTGCTCAAGTACCATATCCACCTGGATCGTGCTACAACTGTGGTGATCTTACTCACTATCGAAACAATTGCCCGAAGCTTGTTATTGCAAATCCAGCCCGTGGATGAGCATTTAACATAAATGCTAACGAGACTCGTACTAATGATGATGCAGCAGTGATCGTTTAAACTTTTACATTTTCACTTTGTGATATCCAAAAAATCTTGAAACATTTCGGTTGGTTTATAAATAATAATTGTTATTCCAATTTTATTTACAAAACCAGTATGATTACGTGTATGTGTGACATTGTTGGGATTGAACCTTCGGAAAGGAACATATGATACAAAGTCAAAACACACCATCCAAGCTTTGGTCCAGCTATCAGAGATTTCTATCCACTGATAGGCTTTTACTGCTTTCAATAAAGAACATTGTTACCTATCCTCTGACAGAAGAAACTCCCAACCGTTGATAGAAGAATACAAGATCAGAGGTTGGCCAACAGTGTTTAGTCTAGTCTTAGTTAAATCAATGTAACAGTGCTATGCAATGATAGCTTTAGTCTAGCAGTGTTTATAGTTAGTTTCGTTTGTTAGCTGTCACTATCAACCATGACGTCATTGTAAGACGATCAGTGGTTAGATAGTTAGTTTAAATAGGCGCTCTTTGTAACAGTTTTACTTATCTTTTTAAAAAGATCAATTTCGCATATCTTCTTCATTTCTTACTATCAACCAATTGTTATTGGGCTAAGGGGGAGTTTGTGAATCACCTGCAATAGTTTAATTAGTTAAAAGCAAGTTGGTGATGAAAACAAACGACTAATTGATTGTTGTAAAAGTTTTCAATTAATCCGCTGCACTTAGTCTCTGTTTTCAATCATTTTCCATTATTTGAAACAAAAACAGCAATCAATTCAAACTTAGATCCTGACAATTGGTATCAAAGCTTGGTCAATCGATTTTGATATTCAAATTGATTTGAACAGATCAGCTCTTTGTTGCTAATTTCGTTTGATAAGTTTTGCTTGAAAACAGAGTTTTATTACTACAAAAGTTTTTAAAACACAAATCTGTTCTAAACAAGAGAAATGGCACAAAACACACAAGATTCAAATATTGGATCCATGTTCAAATCACCTATGTTGAAACGAAATGAGTATTTTATTTGGCAACGTAGGATGGATCATATTCTCGCTCAACATAACACCGGATGTTGGAGATCCGTTGTGTTTCGACCTCATGTTCCCATGGTTCCAAGCACAGAGGATCCCCACACTCAAGTCCCTAAAAAACTTGAAAATTACTCTGAACAGGATATCCTTAAAATTGAAATGGATGCTAAGGCTTTCAGCATAGTTGCTTCAGCCTTGCCCAATGAGATTTATGCGGGATACTTCGTTGTAATAGTGCTAAAAAGTTATGTGATGCTCTCAAAGAGCAATGCGGTGGTACTGAAGAGGTGATCGAGAATAATAGAGAAGTCTTGCATCAGCAGTATGAAACATTTTGTCATGTAAAAGGTGAGTCACTAACCCAACAGTTCGAGCGATTTAGCTGTCTCATAAGCGAATTGAAACTGGTATATGTGAGCTTTCCTAATTCGACTATCAATAGTCGTTTCTTAAGATACTACCAGAAAAATGGGAGACAATAGCTTATGTTACTCAAACATCTGTTGGCTATAAAGAAATGACCCTCACACAGCTTCATGGTCGACTTCTCACTTATGAGAGAGTGTTGAACCAGAAAAAGAAGCTTCAAGAGTCTGGGAAAGTGACCGATGACTATACACTGGGAAACACTGCTCTCTATAGTCATGAAGAGGGGTCTGGTAGTGGAAAGGATCAGAGTTTTGATCATTACATTGACATGACTTCTGGAAACAATTTCAACTCTGATCCCTGTACACCCAATTTTGCTTTTCCTACAAATTGTGAAAGCCAAACCTTTGACAATCTGAGTTTTGAGATAAATGACTTACAACACTTTGAACCCACGGATTTGGAAGAAATGGACATCCTACACCAGTTGGCACTCTTGAGTGTCAGGGCTAGTAAGTTTTACAAAAGAAATGGTAGGAGGTTTCCAGGATTACATGGGGGGGGGGTTACAAGTTGGGTTAGATAAATTAGAGATAAAATGTTACAAGTGCAATAGGATGGGACATTTTGCCAGGGAATGCAGAACTCAAACTGCAGGACCAATTGTTACTCATCCTGGCACCAATCCTCAAAGCACTGTCCAATGTTCCCAGTTTACCCTTGCACATCAAATGCAAAACACTGCTCATTTTGCAAGTCCTGTAACAACTGTCCCTATTCATTATGTCTAAACCCGTGCTCCACAGATTCAATATGTTCAAGCACCACCACAAGTGCATGTGCAACAAACTCCACATTACTTAAACCACTGCTGCACCAGCAGAGGTTACACAACAAAGCTTCTTTACCCAAGGTTTTGTTGATTGGAGTAGTTTGCCTAAGGATTTAACTGATGAAAACTTTGCTCTCATAGCCAAAAATGATTTTGAAAAAGAAAACTTATGTTTTATGGCTTTTGAGACCTTAGTTGAAGGTGATGAGTTTGTGGAACAGGAGTCAAAATCTGATGTGGTTGAATGTGCAGCAGTCGTTACACCAGAAGTCACACCTATGGTTGAAATGAATGCTGCTGAGATTGAAAAAGATAATCTATCTGACCCATGGGACACTGAGGTGTGTGAAGAAGAATGTAATTGTGCTCTTATGGCTGCTTCGAAGGGAGCTTCCACTTGCCTTGGCAGTCTTTGGTATGTAGATAGTGGAGGCTCCAGGCACATGGCAGGATGTAAAGCTCTGCTCAGAGATTTTAAAGCTCATGGAGGGGGTGATATATCCTTTGGGAATAATTCAAAAGGAAAAGTACAAGGATCAGGATGTGTTTCAGCAGGAAAACTTAAGTTTGAAAATATAAATCTCATTGACAATTTAAAATTCAATCTCTTAAGGGTTTCACAGATGAGTGATAAAGGTTATGGTTCCTTTTTCACAAAGAAAACTTGCCAAATTGTAGGGCCAGAGGTTGTCAAAAAGATTGATCATATCATTGCTGAGAGCAAAGCATAGCTGACTGTTCATAGAGTAGGAAATGTGTATGTGGTTGATATGTTAAAAGATAATCCTATGTCAAATGCATGCCTGTTCTCAGTTGCCTCAAGCAAAGCGACAGAGCTATGGCATAAAAGACTAGGTCACACAAATCTGAAAACTATCTCCACTCTCTCAAAACAAAATCTGGTTAGAGGTTTACCCCAAAAAACAATTCACTTGTGAAGAGCATTGTGTTCCCTGCTTAAAAGGTAAACAACATAAAAGCTCTTACAACTCAATTGAAGAGTCCAAAACAAGTCAGTGCTTACAATTGCTTCATATGGACTTGTTTGGACCTGTAAAAATTATGAGCTTAAAACACAAAAGATATTGTCTGGTGATAGTTGATGATTTTTCCAGGTTCACTTGGACTTTCTTTTTACACTCTAAGGATGAAACAGCAAACATTTTGCAAAACTTTGTTAAACAAGTTGAAAAGCAATTTGATCTTCCTGTAAAAATCTTTAGGAGTGACAATGGAACAGAGTTTAGAAACAAGGAGTTGGATGCCTTCTGTGAGTCAAAAGGGATTGTTAGGCAACATAGCATCCCTAGAACTCCAGAACAAAATGGGGTTGTTGAAAGGAAAAACAGAACTTTAATTGAATCAGCAAGGACTATGCTTGCAGACTCAGGTTTACCCTTATCTTTTTGGGCAGAGGCTGTAAACACTGCTTGCTATGTCCAGAACAGAGTTGTGATAAACCATAGGCATCATAAGGCTGTCTATGAACTGCTCTATAAAATCAAACCTCTAATCTCCTATTTCAAAGTCTTTGGTTGCCCATGCTTCATTTTAAACATCAAGGATTCAATATCCAAGTTTGCAACCAAAGTTGATTGTGGCTATTTTCTGGGATACTCAATCACTGCCAAAGCCTACAAAGTTTTTAACTCTAGGACCAAGTGTGTTGAGGAAACTCTAAATGCGAAGTTCAATGAACTCTCATCTTTGAAAATCCCAGCAAATGGACCTGCTGAATTGTTTGATTTATCTAAATTTACATTTGAAGATGTGTCTGTCAAGACTAACCCTGCAGGTACTCCATAATCATTTGTTGAAGAGCAAGGATATGATTGTATTCATCCAAATTTCAAAATCAATCCTACAGACATAGGAGCAGATGTTAGTAACAATGGTGAAAACTCTGCCAGGTCAACAATGGTTAATACTCAAACCTCTGCCAGCTCTCAAATCCAAACATCTGTTGATGAAAGTCCACTACAAATGGGCAAAAATCAAAACACTTTCACTCCCATACCACCAATCCCTCCACCACCATTCCAATCGGAGGCTGGACCATCAAATTCACCGGCAGAGGATAGCTCAGATGATACACATTTGCAAGCTTCACCTCAAAATGCCATTGTCCCATATCAAGGTGATTTGATATTCCTCAAAAGCCATCCATTGGATCAAGTTATTGGCAACATCAATGGGGGTGTACTCACAAGAAGCCAAGCCCAAAACATTTGTCTTTTTGCTGGATTTCCATCACTCACACAGCCTGTCAAGTACCAAGAGGCACTAAAAGACAACAGCTCGGTAGAAGCCATGCAAGAAGAGCTCCTACAATTCAAGAGACAACAAGTATGGGACTTGTACCACTGCCAAAAGATGTGAGTCCCATCGGCACAAAGTGGGTCTTTAAGAACAAAACTGATGAAAGGGGTATTGTTTTCAAAACAAAGCAAGACTCGTGGTTCAAGGCTACAGACAGGAAGAAGGGATTGACTATGATGAAACTTTTGCTCCAGTAGCAAGGCTGGAAGCCATTCGCCTGTACTTAGCCTTTGCTGCTAGCCACAACATCAAGGTGTATCAAATGGACATCAAAAGTGCATTCCTGTATGGAAAGATCAAGGAAGAAGTATATGTTTGTCAGCCTCCTGGATTTGAGGATCACTTCCATCCTGATCATGTGTACAGGTTAAACAAAGCACTGTATCGTCTAAAACAAGCACCAAGAGCCTGGTATGAAACTCTATCTACTTTTCTCTAATCCATTGGTTTCACCAGAGGTAGGATTGACAAAACCCTATTTCTAAAATGGAAAGGAAAAGATTTGATACATGTCCAGATTTATGTGGATGACATCATTTTTGGATCCACATGCATTGCCATGTGTGAAAAGTTCAGAAAACTCATGGCAGCAGAGTTTGAGATGAGTGCAATGGGTGAGTTGCAATGTTTTCTTGGTTTACAAGTTAAACAAATGCAAAAAGGCACTTTCATTCATCAAAATAAGTATGTGAAAGACTACTTAAGAAATTTGATACGAATGATTGTAAACCTTGCAGCACACCCATGGCAACATCCAAGCTAGTCACTATAGATGGCAAAGATGACCTTGTTGATCAAACTTTGTATAGAAGCATGATTGGGTCTTTATTGTACCTAACTGTATCACGGCCAGATATTATGTTTGCCACATGTGTCTGTGCTAGATCACAGTCAATGCCAAGGAAATCAGATCTTATTACATTAAAAAGGATATTCAGATACATAAAAGGTGCTCCCACACTTGGTATTTGGCATCCAGCTAATGGTAACGTTGAGCTTGAAGGATATTCTGATAGTGATTTTGCTGGATGTAAAACAACAAGGAAGTCCACATCTGGAGGAGCCCAATAAATAGGGGATTGCTTAGTGTCTTGGCAAAGTAAAAAGCAAGTTGTAGTATCCACATCCACTGCTGAAGCAGAGTATATAGCTGCTGCAAGTTGCACTGCTCAAATTTTGTGGCTTCAAAACCAACTCTTGGATTTTGGTGTGGGTGCTTGAGGACTCCTCTCAAAATTGATAGTCAAGCAGCAAAAAACATCATCGAAAATCCAGTCTCACATTCCACCACCAAGCACATTGACATCAGACATCATTTTGTGAGGGATTTCTATCAAAAAGGTCTGATTTCTTTACAACATGTCCATACCAAGGATCAACTAGCAGATGTGTTGACAAAAGCACTTGATGCTTCCACATTTGACAGCTTGATATCTAGGCTTGGAATGCTAAACATGGATTAAAAACAATTTTTTTTCTTGTGATCCAAGTGTAAATAGCAATAAAATGTTTTTTAGAAAATCAGAAATTCATCCGTAAAAATAGTTAAATTGAATTTTTCAATAAAATCCTTAAAGTCTGTTCAAAGCTCTGATAGCACAAAAACACTGTTGTTTAGAAAAATCTATCCACTGATGCAAACCTCTGATAATGTTTAAAATTGGTCACAACCACTGGTAGTTTTTACTATAACAGTGGTTAGCCAAAACAACTGTTTTCCATTGTCAAACAAAGGTTACACGTGGATAGATGTTACTCGACAGATGTTGCATCAGACGCGACGTCAAGTGCACTTTTTGAAAAACCCTATAAAACCCTGTTCTATCCCCAAATAGAGGTTTCATCTTTCTTGTGCGATTCCAAATTTTTCAAAGCCTTTCTTTCACAAATCATCCAACAATCATGGCTCCTAAAACCAAATCGAAGAAGAAATCGCCACAAGAAAAACCCCCATTTATCCTCATCATCAAAACACCACACAATTACACTGCTATATTTGAAGAAACCGACGCAAACATTCGTTATCATCCAATGATCCGGATTCTCAAAGAATCAAAATTCAAACACATGTTGGAAGTCAAAGCCCCTGTTTACATCGATTCTTTAAAAGAATTTTGGGCAAATGATAAACTCCACTCATCCGTTGATGATGTGCCCTATTCCATTACTTCCAAAGTAGGGGGCACACAATTACAGATAAGCCCACAATCTATCTCCCAAGTCTTCATGTTAAATGATATTCAACATCCGGTATCATTTCCTTTGAGGGAGATGCAACATGAATTCGTTGAAAGAGGTTACACCGGACAGTTGAAATGTATGACAAACTTCAAATCTAATTTTCCAGCAGAGATGAAATTCTTTTTCCACACCCTACTTACTTGTGTCTCTACAAAAACAACTGCTTTCAACGAGATTGCATTGAACATGCAATATCTGGGATTTGCAATTTTAAGTGGTTCTGATTTTAACTTCTCCCAGGTGCTGTTCAATGATCTTGTAACTAATTTTAAAAATATTTCAAAACAAAAGGCTTTCTTGATACATCCAAGATTCATGAGTGTTTACTTGCAAGACCAGATCAAATCAAACGCAAGTAAACAAGGTGCAATTACAAACGCTGGCAGCCTAAACCATGAAACGTTCACACGAATTACAAATCAAGATAAAGTTTCCAAAACAGAAGCAGAGGAGGCTGAGCCTGTTTTCCAAGAACAAAATATTCAAGCTCAACCTCCGGCTGCTGAGCCCATTGCTCTAGGTGATCAGGGCATCACAACCGCTGCTCTGAAACCCACACCTAAAATTTCCAAAAAGAAACCATCCAGAGCATCCCGAAAACCCACCAAACTCAAAAAGGGTCCTCTGAAAGATGAGATCCCAGAGGTAAACCCAGTGACACCACCAAAGTCACCACCACTGCTGCTACTTCTTCACAACAGTTGGTAGAAAGATCTCAAACCGGCTTTGAAACTTCTCCTGCATCCTCACAAAAGAATCAGGTTGTAGGTAGAGGGGACACCTAATTATGAAGCTCTAGGATCACTTGGTTCTATCTTCCACAGCCCCTCTCCCACGGCAATGTTGCTTTCTACACAGCCACTCTCACCAATTCCATCTTTACCACCAACCATGTTACCCTTGCTGAATGCAATAGAAATTGAGCAGACATTATCCAGCACTTCTCACCAACCTATCATTGAGAATATACTTCAACCAGAGGCTGGGTCTGACTTATTTCTAAATGCTAGCCCATCAGCAAATGAACAGGCTACATCCCTGGGTTACATGTAACCCTTTGTGATAGTTCAACAATGGCATCCACTACAATTGCTGAACTTCCAAGTTCTCAATTGGACAGTGGTTACATAGCTAAGACCTTGTTGAAGGCAACCACTGCTGAGGCTATAAGGTAACCTCCGCTCCAGTGGGAAGTCCCCAGAACCAAGACAAAGGGGCATCTAAGATTGAAGCAAGTGGTAAACCACTTTCTCATGATATCTTGGATAAAACTACCACTTCTGGTAGGAGTTCAGATGATCCTATTAAGTTAGGTGATGAGCTAAAATATCAGGAATTGATGGAAAGGGTTACCAAGGTTGAAAGCACTGTTGATGAAATAACAGATCTTTGGAAACAGTTGATCACTATACAGAGCCAAACCCCTGTTCCAACCACTGCTGAGCTCAAATCTGTAATATCTCCAATCTTTCAACAAGAGAAACACTTCCTGGAACAAAAACATAAGCATCAGATGATGGAACTCAGAAATATGGTTGATGCAAGATATAATGACACTGCTGCAGATATCAAGGCAATCAAGCCCACTTGCTTACCACCACTGGTACATCTCCTCCTACTGTCATTTTTATCAGTACAGATGAAGTCAAAAAGGGGGAGAAACCATTAGGAAATAAAAAGTTGAAGATGGATGATGATAAGGCAAGGCCTACAGTGAATATTCCTAAGCCAAATGGTTCAAAGAAACCAAATTGAACTAAAGATATCTTGGCAAGGGCAAAGAAGTCCCATAAGAAGTCTGTGTTTGATGAAGGCAAGGTGCCGGTTGAGAAAAAGATTGATCAGCAGTTAGAAAAGGGAGAGACTGGTACCTCAACAAAGAGGAGATCTTCTTCAAAAGCAAGACAACTAGAATCCACACCTCTCAAAACTAAAGATGCTACCAATCCAACCACAAAAACCTCTGCCAATACAAAATCAACCAGATCTTCTCACACAAAACACACATCTACCTCAACAGATGTTACGGCAACTGTTGTGCCAACATCTGTTGACACACCAGAGGTTGTTGCAGATGTTACCACAACCACTGCCATTCTCACTTTTCCTACTTCCACACAACAACTACCAACACCACCACGAATTCCAAGTCAGCCATCATCACCTTCGATCAGTTTTAAGAGGAGAAAAGTTACAAAGGTCATAAATGAAGAAAAGATCCCTGCTCCTTTGCCTCTTGCATCTGCACCAATGCTAAATCTAACCTCTGTTTCCCCAACTGAAACGCCTGCTCCCTCAAAAAAAGTGATTCCTGCAGCTATAAAATTTCCTCTTGATTTACCTGCAGTCAAGAAAGAAATCATATCTTTCTATGATGAAGAAGATCCAGACAAAAGACACTTCCCTTCACTTCAAGGTTATCCAAAGGCTGCAAATATCAGTATCTGGCACTCAAAGAAAAATAGGCAGAGGATATTGCTAAGAAGTTGTCTAAAGGCAAAAGTGATAGAGAAGTGCAGAATCAACTCAAGTTTCAATTGAGCAAAGTCCAATCCCTTGAAAGATTCTCAAAGAATTAAATAAAATTTCTGAAGCAGAAGATAAACTCTTGAAAGAAAATTACATCTCACACATAATGGAAACAAAGAAATATGCTGCTACAAGAGCACAGTTCAAGGATTGGTATGTGAGTGAGTTTCAAGAAGAAAATGCAAGAATAGAAGCACAATCAAAAGATCCTCACAACAAACCTACATGTCCAGACTGGAACAAATACAAGAAGAATGTACCTGAAAAGACCCTAAAGCTCAGAAGAATGAAGGAAGAGCTAATTCAGAATCACTATGGGTCAAAGAATCAGATGATGAGATGGGGGAGATAAGAGTGTTGGATACATACAAAATGCTTGAAGCTAGAAGGAAAAAGGATCCATCAATACCTCCTAAACCTGATTATTCCAAAGAAGATGCTGCTCTCAAAGCCCGGCTCTCTAAAAGGCCCAGCTCAACAACTGTCCAATCCACACTTGCTTTGGTAAAACGAAAAAGGCAAGAGGAGTTGTCTGAGAAGGTTGACAATGAGTTTGAGGAAGTGTTTATCAAAAAAGGAATCAAGAATGTGATGGACTATCCAACAAATGATAGAAGTGCTAAGTTGGCCGAAGATTTGACAAGAGTAGCTCCCTTCCTATCCTTAGCAATAAAAGCTCCTTCAAGAAAGCCTTCAGACCCAAAAATTCTAAAGTGGAAGGTCAACAAAGACACCCACGAATTGACTCTGATCAAGTCTGATGGTAAGGTCACTAAACTATCCATGGAAGCTGCTTATGGGCTTACAGTAGAAGACTTCCACGAACTACTAAGTTTAGAACTTGAGAAGGATGCTGATGACTTAGAATCTCTTAACTTTGAGCTACAATTCAAAGGTCAAATAAGAGAGTTCTTTCTGAGGAATAAAGATCAAGAATAAGGTGTTTTTGGCATCATCTGTTCCATGGGGAGATTGTTGTGATTGAACCTTTGGAAAGGAACAGATGATACAAAGTCAAAACACACCATCCGAGCTTTGGTCCAGCTATCAGAGGTTTCTATCCACTGATAGGCTTTTACTGCTTTCAATAAAGAACATTGTTACCTATCCTCTGATAGAAGAAACTCCCAACCGCTGATAGAAGAATACAAGATCAGAGATTGGCCAGCAGTGTTTAGTCTAGTCTTAGTTAAATCAATGTAACAGTGTTGTGCACTGATAGCTTTAGTCTAGCAGTGTTAATAGTTAGTTACGTTTGTTAGCTGTCACTATCAACCATGACGTCATTGGAAGACGATCAGTGGTTAGATAGTTAGTATAAATAGGCGCTCATTGTAACAGTTTTACTTGTCTTCTTAAAAAGATCATATTCGCATATCTTCTTCATTTCTTACTATCAAACGATCGTAATTGGGTTAAGGGGGAGTTTGTGAATCACTTGCAATAGTTTAATTACTTAAAAGCAAGTTGTTGATGAAAACAAACGACCAATTGATTGTTGTAAAAGTTTTCCATTAATCCGCTGCACTTAGTCTCTGTTTTCAATCATTTTCCATTATTTGAAACAAAAACAACAATCAATTCAAACTTAGATCCTGACACCTCTACAATACCGACACCAAGGTTATGGTTCCTTGCAAATCAAACTACTCTCGTAGTTTCTTCCATTTTATGATCGCTCGCGATCACCACAAAAAAATCCTATGTACTCGTTTCTTCTAAGAAACAAAGTACAAGGTACAAGTCATAACTCTTAAGAAATACTCGAAGTACCACTTTAAATCCTTGCTTGGATACCTAAGGGTACTTTTCATAAGTCCTTAATTGGTCTTATGCAATATGTAGATGTGCCTATGACTACTTTCGTATTCATCACATCACCCATACTTTGATTTCGTAGTACATCTAGTACATGATTTTCAAAACAATTTCGCTATACAAATCCCAA
Source organism: Scalesia atractyloides (assembly GCA_947069175.1). Taxonomy (NCBI): domain Eukaryota; kingdom Viridiplantae; phylum Streptophyta; class Magnoliopsida; order Asterales; family Asteraceae; genus Scalesia; species Scalesia atractyloides. The sequence continues at coordinate 24,211,544 of CAMTDV010000030.1, read as the reverse complement.
ATCCTTATAGAATCTTCCTATATTCATAGTTAGATCCTTGTGGATGATTAAAGTGCAATCCAGAGTCCTTGATTGGATTCTTTGTGTGCTTTAATACGTATGTACAAGTTAACGATTATTTGATTCAAAACAATTACTATCCAAATCCTTATAGAACTTTCCATATCTTCATATGTTAGATCCTTAGAAGGATATCCAAAGTGCTATCTTCAATCCTTAAGGGCTTTTTCATGCATATAGTTAGACCCTTGGATTCCAAAGTACTATTCTAATTAAAGAGATCATGTGATAATCTAGTTAAAAGACTCTTTAATGTCTATCTAAAAAGATTATTCGTTGATCTAATTAAAAAGGCACTTTTGTGGTCTAAGACAAGTCATCATATGTTTATTTGTTTGATTTTTTCCCCTGCACATCATAAAATGAACTGTGTAGACTATGCAAGGAATTGTGTAATTATGGATGCATACATAATTATATAATTCAGTGCATAGAAACCACATCAAGTTTTGTCATGTGTAAGAACCTATAGTAATAAGAATAACGAAACGGGAAAATGTAATAAGGGCATGGTGGATACGCCGCTGGTAGTTCCTACATATAAGTGTTCCTTATTACATTGCAAGCGTAGCGTTATTTAAGTTACTAGAAGTTCCGGACCTTGACCAATGTTGTTTTAATCTTTCACTCTCCGACTCCATTTTTGAGCACACACAAGTTTCCTATACTAGTCTTCATGGGAAACCTCTATAAATGTTCTCCCGTTCATTTTTTTTTGGAAATCCGACTCCCTTTCAAGTTCATTCTCTTTTTAGCTCTACTACAAATAAGAATGTCACTTTGACATTTACATGACTCTCTTCGGACGCTCAGTACAATCAAAGGTGTCGTACACCTACTTATTAGACCGAATTTTAGATTTTCGAATCAAAACTCATTCCTACAAACAATAGACGAGTACAATTAACAATGTTCGCTGAGAATCCAAACGTGGCCCAGAGTTTTGCTCAGGGAACGTATGATCATCTGAAAGAGATACATTCATATCTGTTTTCACAAGTTTCCTCTAATTTAAATTTCGGGACGAAATTTCCTAAAGTAGGGGAGACTGTAACATCCGCGCCTTTTCAACCATCGTACAATTCCGAACAATTTAAAATCCAATAAGATCTTGTGTTTCATTCCCGAGAATTGTATATTTACATGTGACATTCACACATTTAAGTCCTTGTACAATTTCGATCTTTCTAATCGCTTATGGAAGTGAAATCGCAAGTTGTTACGCAAACGTAATCAGTTTAATGCGACATACACTTCGGAACAATGACATAGGCTAAACATACCCTAAATACCCTTTACATAACTTAGAAATAAGTTTTGAGGGCTTCGGTATGACAAAAACATGTTTATTCAACTTCAGGGGCTATTTTGCAAATTCTGTGAAACTATACCGATTTGCGTATATCGTTATCCGGAACATGTACGCACATCCAAAAATTTTTGTAATCACTAAAATCTTGCGTTTTAGTGATTTGAATGCAAAAATATCATTCGTTGCGCATTTACGGTCATTTGCACGTTTATTACGATTTCCGTCGTACTTAACCGAAAACCGCAACCGTACGGACGAACGAACCGACACCCAGGACTTTTTGGACATATTTCAAGTTCCCTATGCTCTAACGTCCTTATAGAGCTTAAAAATATGGTTAACGGGTGTTAGAAGTGCCAAAACATGAAGAAACATGTGTAGGGGCCTGTTCTGCCATTTTTGAAAGTTTGGCTGCCCAGCCCCCACCGTAAGCTACGCCCCCTCCGTAGCCTACGGTGGTACCTAGGGACAAAAAGCTGTTTTTCATGGCAGCCAACTGTTTTCTTTGCTTGGAGCCCAAGAACTCGCAATTTTTCCACCAATTCACCTGCATTGAACACGTGTAAGGACATTAAGCATGTCATAACACCTCATGGGACACTTGGCTTGATTTGGTGAGTCCTTGATCACTATAAATAGCCATGATCATTACCATTTCAATTTGCTCATTCCCATCTTTCTTCCCTCTAAACTCTAAGTAGTTGCTACCTATTTAGGAGGCCTCCCATCTGAGTTTTTCTAGTAATCTTGACTTCCTTGAGCACAAGTAAGTGTTCTATCCTAGCCTAGTTATTTATTTTAGCTTCTTATAAGCTAAAAGTCAAACAGTTGACTTTCTGTTTGACTTTCGGTTTTGACCATGAATTGGTCAAAGCAAAGTTCAATTGAGCTTTGCAAAGTGATCGTAATCATAAAGGTTATGATCCCTAGCGATCGTGCCTACTGATTAGCACGTTTACTAGTCGAAGTGACGAATCAAAGTTTCGGTCAAAATACGCATTTTGCGTATTTTACAACGAAACTATTTTCGGGTATCAAAACACCAAGTTTTGATACCAAATCATTTTTATAAACTTAGTTAGACATGTTTAACATGTCTAACTCGTCACTTTTAATTTAGTGCCTATTTAGGGTCGTAAGTCGAGCGGTTTTGACCACCGCTTTGACTTTCGAATCCGACCCGTTTGATCGACCTTAGGATCCGACTAAACACATAATTGTGACCATAATTATATAGGGAATAACCCTCTGAGGTTATACCTTATGGTCAAGTCGTTTGGTTAGTGTTTCGCTAAGTCGCTAGTTATGCCTTTACAAATGACCAAAACACCCTTTTTGCGCATAAATCAAATTTAAGCATATGTGACCAATGTGTTGACGTATAAACTAATGTTACAACTTAATCAAACATGATTTGGCATATTAGACTTATCACAACACATATCTAACCATCCGAACACGTAGTTATGCAAATGATTCGTTAAAGTAGCGTAAACTACCTTAACGAGTCATAATGGGCCAAAAGCACTTAGGAACCTTTTCAAATTAGAATGTTAATTTTGTTAAACCATTTCATATGAGTTCCAACACTCATTTGGTTTACAAGACCTCATTTTATCCGATCCGCCGATTAAAAGTCCTGATATTTACATAGTTATCCGATTCTAAGACACGTTTGACTTCTCGGACGTTTGAGCTTGTTTAATCTTTGATTCAAGGATATTTTGCAACCCAAGTGAGTACATAGTCCCCTCTTTTACATTTTCAAATGTTTTGGGGTGATTCATATGTGCCTATTCACTATTTTCATGTTTTTCAATACTATATGATTTCTTATACATAGTACTATATCCGATAACAATTTGAAATTGTTACCTATGGCTTATATAACGATTTTCAAAGTTTCTTAGACTATTGTTGGTGCGTATTTCTTTTATACATTCATTAACAATGATCAAGCCGATTGGTAGTACGATATAGAGCTATAGGGTTTGACACCCCATTCCTGTTGTATGGAATATGAGAAACCAAGTTTAAACCAAATAGATTTTGCCTTCGTGGTAAATCTATAGTCACCAAAGTATAGTTTGATATACTCAGGTGTGAATGTATTGCCAAACGACCACAATATATGTTTTACAAAGGTTTCTAATTAAGCCATAAAAACTTATCTTTTATTTGTTTCCTAAACCAAAGCATAGTTTGATGAGCTACTAAAGTATAGTTGATATACTACCCAACCTTTTAAACCAAAGTATATTTTGATATACTGCTGATTCTTTATTTATAAACGAAAGCATAGTTTTATATGCTACCAATGCAATATTGTTTACTAAAGTATATTTTGATATACTACCCAATCTTTTAAAACACAGGTATACATTTTGATATACTACCTAAAAGTTATTTCAAAAACCAAACGTATAACTTGTACATATATTACAAACACTTTTTATCAAAACAAAAACAAAGTATTTTAGATACCAAACCTTTTTGTAAGGATTCATGGCTATTTATGAAAACATATGTTCTTTTGTTAAAAATTCAAAGCCATGAATATAATTCACAAAACCTATGTTACACAGACATTTTTATGCTGACGTACCTATTTTCACATATGTTTCAGGTTTATTTATACGATGGTTGTTGCTGCTTACTACACATAGGATGGACGCGGGCCTTAGTGACATTAAAATTTAGAAGACAATTTGATTGTATTTTATTTTCGTTATTCCAAGACAAATGTAAATTTGATAAATCAATAAAACAAAACTGTAAATACCATGTGTTGTGAAACAATTTGTAACGTGACTCCCCAAGTGTTTCCGTCGCGTGTTGCATTACGCGATTTGGGGTGTTACATAAAAAAACATACAAACGAGACGGAAATAAAAATTTACAACCGGGGATGTAAAAATAATTTACGGCCGGGGCTGGGGTAAAAATAAAAAATCTACGTGTTGGTGGCAAAAAAAATATATTAATTTTTTTTGTAAATTCATGTTTGTAAATTTATACTTTTTACATATGTTTAAAAAAATGTTTTTACATTCGTTTTCGATGTAAAAAAAATTGCAACACGGTGTCAAAAGTAAAAAAATGTTTCTTTTACATGCAGCAGAAAAATGTTTTTTACGCCCCTGAATGCCCCCTCGAGCTCCGCTAAACGTCGCTTTGCGGAATGTAAACGCTATATTTTGTAGTCAATGATATTTAATTTGTTTGTAGAATGATAATTTGGGTTTTTACATGTTTTTCTGGTGTCCGTGCAGATCTCAAACGATGGGGGTGTAAACTATCATTTACTAACGGCGACTTCGCTTTATTTATTTTAGTTTATTTTTTTAGGTAACTTTTTGTTATTTGTTGTTGAAAATTGTTAAAGTCACCTAGAAATAATTCCAACAAGGCGAACTGACTAATGAACCGTCATAGAAGCACTAAATATGAAGACAGGGAAAGAAAATAATCAAGCTTCTAATTCTTTGATTAAAAGATCGCTACAAAGGTTACAAGACTTCAATATTTCAGTGGAGGCATTACGAAGTTTACAAGATGAAAATCAAAGGTTATGTTCATAAGATAATGTATCTTATGAATATAGTAAATATATCTCAAAAGAAAATGGTGATTGCTTTTCATCAGAATAGAAAAAGAAGATTCATCAGAAAAGATGAAAAGGAAAAAGGTGATATGCAAGTTGCAAAATGCAAGTTGGTATAACAAATAAGCCACTTGATAAAAATGGACACACAAACCAACATCTTATCAAGTATCAACCAATCACCATTGAGATATGGCAAGTAGAAAACTCTACAAATACATAATTCCATCATAGGAATTATGTGTACATTTGTGAAGTATTATTTTTCTTATAGAGTTTTCATGAGAGTTTTCCCTTGGACTGTTCCAGGGGGTGATATTCAGATTCAAGTTTATTCTTGAATCGTCTCTTTCTTCTTTGTTTGATTCCGCCAAATTCTTGTGTTCATAGATTGATACATTTATTTATAGAATTAATCATTGAAGAAAACCTCACTCTTATTATCTCTATTTTTATGCTTTGAAAGTTTATATATTTCACAAACACCCGTCTCAACGATTGAAGAACGATGCATCATTCGAACAGGAGCTCTCAAAAAGGGACCAACAATTTTTTTCATTTTTTGGTAAATTTATTTGCAATGTAAATATTAATCTCATTTTTAAAATTTTTTTATTAAAGAACAATCTTAATAATTAAAGCACAATCATTAATGAGACCAATCATTAATGGTCATAGTAAAAAGACCAATTAACCTTATCTCACTAACAACAAAAATCTCATTAATTAAAGCACAATCATTACTCTGCTTTATTGTCTTTTAATCTCATCCATCAAAACTGTCACACCCTAACCGATGGCGGAAACATCGGGATGAGACGAACAAATTGCTCAAAACGTCATAACTCTACTTTGCGAAAATATTTAATAACTCAAAATTTTATTGATACTAAAATGACAATACATTGTTTCGAAATGGATATACATCAAGTTTCAATGGCAATACAACATGAAAGGAAATACATAAACCAAATCTTATATGTGTATCTAATCCACCCTAAATAGATTTCTTCAACGGCATCAACTAGTTTCCTGCAACATATATTAAAATAATATAAATCAACAAAAAAGTTGGCGAGCATACAAGTTTGTTACATAGCATAATAGTGAATAAAATTTGACTAATATCAAACATGGTAATCATGGCATATAATTGTTACAAACATACTAAACATGTGATTTTATATGTCAATCCAAAGTCTAACGCGATCGTGTTTACCCAACATCATCGAAACAAGGAGGGTGTAATATAGTTTACTTAACAATACCACAAGTTTACGGGCGATGCGTTACTCCTATAGCGCTATATTTGTTAAGGTAGGCTAGCAAAGTTAATGAGCATATAACACCAGTCTAACATAGCATGCGATAATCAAGAATATTGACAAGTATCATGTTATTGACGGATATAGTAGGTGTGTAAACAAGGTTTTATTGTGTTTTGTGATTTGTACATGTTGCTCCCAAAGTGTTTAAAATAGAAAAATGGGATCGAGTATACTCACGGTTTTGCAAGCTTTCCTACTTGAAATCCCGCGAGTGTTGTTGGTTGAAGATTTAGCTAGTAGCACCTTGTCCTTCTACATGAAGCAACATAGGTGTGTGAGTATTGGAAGTTAACGTAAGATTATAGATTTGGCATTTATATAACATGAAAAATAGTCATATGAAAATAATCATCTTGTACACATAACACTTGTTCTAGACACTATTGAACCTCAAAGGAGTTGGTGTGTTTTCATGGATCCAAGGATCCATTAGAATCGTAACAAGTGCATGGTCATGGATGATGTAACCCATTCTTGACAAGTAACTACTAAGTTATCATCAAGTCTTGTTACTTATATATATATAATACATAGAATATAAAGATATATAGGTCAAGTATGAGGTAGTAGATTAAAGTCTCCATTTAGGGACCTCTTTGAGTCATATAATTCATACATGAGGTAGGAAGAACAAAGCTTCCATTTAGGTACCTCTATTGTTCACCACTACACTAGTTATTATAAACAACAAGAAGGGTCATGTACTTACAAGAAATGATAACAACTAATCTATGGAAAACATCAAGTAGTGAGTGGATTTCAATGAAGGATAGCCCAAGCTAGTCCAACTTTCACACATTCATCAAGCTTCTCCACGAAGTGCAAGGTTTCATTGATCTGAAGATCTCCGAGTGGAACTTGAAGTCCTTCTTCAGCTAGACACTTTTTGAGATTTGAAACATGAAAGACAGGGTGAATGTTGTTGAGCTCTTCAGGTAGGTCCAGCCGGTACGCAACCTTGCCAATCCTTTCGAGAATTTTGAAAGGACCTACGTAGCGAGGTGCGAGTTTACCTTTCTTACCAAACGAACTACACCCTTCCAAGGGGATACCTTGAGAAGTACTTGATCACCCACATTGAATTCCAATGGGTTGGTCTTTTGTCAGTTTAATTCTTTTGACGACTTCGAGCTTTGAGTAGATTATCACGTATTTGCAGAATCTTGTCTATCGTTTCTTGTATGAGTTTGGGACCAGTGAGTTGAGCTTCACCAATCTTGTGCCTACAGATAGACGACCGACACTTTTGACCATATAATGCTTCAGATGGAGCCATTTGAATACTAGCGTGATAGCTGTTGTTGTATGATAATTCTACCAATGGTAAGTGTGAATCCCAATTGCCATCAAAATCGATTACGTAGGAACAAAGCATATCTTCCAGAGTTTGAATAGTACGCTCAGTTTGACCGTCGGATTGAGGATGAAAAGCGGTACTAAGATTGAGGTGAGTACCAAGAGCTTTTTGGAAGGTTTGCCAAAGACACGAAGTGAAACGACCATCACGGTCCGAGATGATGTCAATGGGGATACCATGATGACAAATGATTTCATCCGTGTATATACGAGCCAATTTCTCGACTATATAATCTTCACGAATGGGGAGAAAGTGAGCGGGCTTTATCAAACGGTCAATGATGACCCAAATGCTGTCGTGACCAGAAGTAGTACGAGGAAGTTTAGTGATGAAGTGCATAGCGATACTCTCCCATTTCCAGACGGGAATTTCTGGTTGCTCGAGTAAGCCAGAGGGACGTTGATGTTCGACTTTGACCTTGGAACACGTGAGACATTTCAAGACATATACGGCGATATCTTTCTTCATGCCAGGCCACAAATAAGATGTACGTAAGTCTTGGTACATCTTGTCGGCACCAGGTTGAATGGAGTATCGAGATTTGTGGGCTTCCTTCATCAAGAAGTCACAAAGGTTGTCACGATTTGGGATCCGGACTCGATTGAGATAGTATAACATACCATCAGCTTTGGACGAGAGTGGTTCTTCAACACCACATTTCATCTCATTGTACAGACTGTTCTCGTTGATGGACGAGTCTTGTGCTTTACGAATTCGGTCCTGAAGATTACTTAGGATCTGGAAACAGTGGATACTCTTCGCATGAGGTTTTTGACTTAGAACCTTAGCTACAACATTCGCTTTTCCAGGGTGATAGCGAATTTCGCAGTCGTAGTTGTTAGCAACTCTGCCCATCGACGTTGACGCATGTTGAGTTCCTTTTGATTGAAGATGTGCTAAAGGCTCTTTTGGTCGGTGAAGACCACACACTTGGTACCATAAAGGTAGTGTCGCCATATCTTCAATGCAAAAAACAACTGCACCAAGTTCAAGGTCGTGCGTAGTGTAGTTTTTCTCATGAATCTTGAGTTGACTTGACTCGTAAGCGATGACTTTGTCCCTTTGCATAAGAACGCAACCAAGACCTTGTTTTGAAGCATCGCAATACACGACAAAATCATCGTTTCCATTGGCAAGGGTGAGAATAGGAGCATTACAAATCATGTCCTTTAGCGTTTGGAAAGACTCCTCTTGTTCGGGACCCTAAACAAAAGGTTTATATTTTTGAGTCAAAGAAGTGAGAGGAACAACAACTTCTGAAAAGTTTGAAATGAAGCGACAATAATAGCCAGCTAGACCAAGAAAGGAGCGAATTTTGAACGAAGACTTAGGAGCAATCCAATTCTTTACCGTTTCGATCTTTGCGGGATCAACATGAATGCCTTTCTCGTTCACAACATGACCGAGAAATCGAACTTCTTTTACCAAAATTCACACTTGGAGAATTTGGCGTATAGTTTTTGCATTGTAGAAGTTCAAGATAAGACGCAAGTGTCGCTCGTGTTCGTCTTGAGTCTTCGAATAGATGAGAATATCGTCTATGAACACGATCACAAAGCGATCCAAGTATAACTTACACACCCGATTCATTAAGTCCATGAATAACGCGGGTGCATTCGTTAAACCGAATGGCATAACTACGAACTCGTAGTGACCGTATTTAGTATGAAAGGCGGTTTTAGGGATATCTTCTTCGAGGACTCGAAGTTGAGGGTAACCAGAATGAAGGCCGATTTTGGAAAAACAAGTTGCGCCTTGGAGTTGATCAAAAAGGTCATCGATGCAGGGAAGAGGATAACAGTTCTTGATGGTGAGTTTGTTGAGCTCGCGATAATCGATACACATCCAGAACGAACTATCCTTCTTCTTGACGAATAAGATGGGAGCGCCCCAAGGAGAAGTACTAGGGCGTATAAAACCTCTATCAAGAAGTTCTTGAAGTTGGCTAGATAGCTCTTGCATTTCCGAGGGTGCTAGGCGGTAAGAGGATTTAGCGACAGGCGTAGCGCCATGAATGAGATCGATACGAAAGTCAACTGAACGAATAGAGGAGGAGAACCGGGAAGGTCTTCGGGGAAAACGTCGGGAAAATCACACACCACTGGGACATCACTTACGTCTTTTCCCTTGCCCTTTTATTCCACAATGTGGGCTAAAAAGGCAAAGTACTCCTTACATAAGTACTTGTTCGCTTGGGTGCATGACATGAGTTTGAGACCTTTTGAGGGTCTTTCTCCATAGACGTGCAAAGTGTCACCAGACGGAAGAGGCAATCGAACAAACTTTTTGTGACAAGCGATTTCAGCATTGTTTTTATGAAGCCAATCTATACATCGAAACTACCCAATTGCATAGGTATAAGATCGATAGAAAACACATGATTATTGAGGGTGAGAAAACAATCGCGATGAACGGAGTTAACGGTGACAGACTTGCCATTGGCAACTTCGACGGTGAAAGATTTTGGAAGCTTAGAACTTGCACAATTTAACACTAGTTCAAATTCTACGGACACAAAACTCTTATCTGCACCAGTATCAAATAGTAAAGAAGCATATAAGCCATTTACAAGAAACGTACTGTTCACGACTTCGTTGTCGTGTTGCACTTTGTCACACCCCAACCGATGGCGGAAACATCAGGGTTAGTGGCACTAGGCGACCAGATTGTCTCACGAGAAATTTCCATATCACTATTTAATCAACAATATTTTCACGTCTAATATCCCATACTATTAAACAATACGTCATCAACAATGTCACGAAATACATGATTTTCCCACAAAACAATAAGGTTCGATTTTCCCTTGATTTATTACATTTGGAAACAAAACAAAATAAAGTAAACTAAGCAAAGCTAAATCCAAGCATCCAAGCTAAGTCCTCAACCTGTTACATCCGTTAAAATAGAAGTCAATACAATTAAGTAAAGGTGAGCATACATGTTTTAGTAGTACTAGCATAATAGAGAAAACGTTCGCGAAATAGTCTAATTACATATCATGATACACCAAAACACATCACACAGATAAACATAGGCTTATTTCTCATGCTAACTACCATGAGCAGGCTTTCGCGTCCATCCTAACTAGACCCGTCGGGTGTTAGCCACACTATAGTACCCTACTAGCTAAGGAGGCAAGTTTACGAAAATAAGTCCTACTCGCATGTTTCTAGTATCACGTATTGAGCATACATAATCAGATTATTCGTGTGTGATAAACAGTTTGAGTTGTGAAGTGATTTTGATAGAGGAACGTATGTAACACCCAAATAGTGGATTAAAGCAAAAACCGGTCAAGTATACTCACTGTGGGTGTGTTTAGGAGAGAGTAGACGACTGTCGAGAGGTGAAGAGGAGCGCCGGATCAGCCTGCATACGCGAACAAAAGTGCATCAGTCTCCGAAAAGCTGAAACGGTTAAGTTTGAGTTGGGCAGTAGGCAAGTTCGGCCGAACTTGTATGTAAACATACAAGTTCGAGCGAACTTGTATAGTTCTTGTGAGCTGAGAGTCAAGTTCGGGCGAACTTGTAAGTTTCTCAAGGAAACTTGAAAAGTTTAGGAGAACTTGTGGGGTTTTGGTAAGAGAAGAGACAAGTTCGGCCAAACTTGAGGGTTTCTGAAGTAAATTTTGAGTATTTCCACTCAAGTTTGGCCGAAATTGACCCCTTGAGGGCAAGTTCGAGCGAACTTGAGTTCCTGTGCTGTCGAAACAGTGCAATCTCGAGCGAACTTGATGTTTTCGGGTCCAAAATCTTTCGTTTTCGCGTCATTTGTTGGGGAAATCGAGTGCCCATCCCTCCAACCTTAAGCCACTTAATAAAGCTTAGGCTGGAGAGGTCTTTTGGAGCGAACTTAGCCATTTTACAGAAATTTAGGCTAATCCGGGCGAACTTGAAGGTTCGTACGGGTTAGTCCAGCTTGTGTAAAGTGACAATTTCGTCCTTGTGCTTCCAGATCTGAGATTTAGCTTCGACAACGCCTCGTTCCACTCAAAAGTGAACGAAACATACGTCATTAGTCCGAAAATGGTGTAAAAATCAAGGTTTTTAAAAGGTTTTGCTCAGATCTAGTACAGATCTGAGTGAAAATAGAAGTGTTGATGGAAAAAGATGAAGATTTTCGTAAACAAAAGAAATTTGATGAAAACGAAGGCAATGCCTTGTGTAAAATCATTGTAAAACATTGTTGAACATCATTGTAGTTGAAATCGGGTTGATTCTTACTTAGAAAACAAAGGGTTCCGGGTTTGAGAGCTCTTGGAGAAGTTACAGTAAGTTCAAATGAGAGAATGGGGCTAAGTATTTATAGGAGAAGGCAAAAATGGAGAGTTGGTGGGGTCAAGTTCGGTCGAACTTGCATGATTTCATGCAAGTTCGGGCAAACTTGCTAGACATCCAAGAGTAACATGTCAAATTCGGTCGAACTTGCATGATTTCATTCAAGTTCGGGCGAACTTGAGGGGAGTTGGAGTTTTGTTGCTTGGCCAGTCAAGTTCGGCCGAACTTGGGGTCACCAAGTTCGAGCGAACTTGACCCAATTGTTGGGTTTTCTTCGCCTATTTCGCGTTAAGAGTTCGTTTGGCTATTCGGTTCGTATTAAATAGTTATATTAAGCGTTAATATTGATATAATAGTGCGATTTAGCGAGTTGAGCGTGCGAGAGCGATGCGATAGCGAGCGTAATCATAACCACAAACATACACAACACATAAATAACATAAACCATATAATTAACTGCGAGTTGCGATGCGATGAGATCAGCGATGCGATTTAATAAGCGATTAAATACGATATAACATCCATAATTGTAATTATTAACATAAACTTTTTCTTATAAATCGAATCTCGAGAGTACAATAGGAACAATTTGAATGAACAAAATAACAACGAAATTTAGAGTTGTTACAGTCTCCCTACTTTAGGAAATTTCGTCCCGAAATTTAAGTAGTGGCCGTAACAAAGAGGTGCGGGTACTTAGCCTTCATGTTACTTTCCAATTCCCTAGTGAACTCTGCGCCGCGTTTGCCCTCCCATTCGACCTTCACGATAGGGATGCAAGAGCGTCGTAGTTTCTTGGTTTCTCGGTCCATGATCTCGACAGGCGTTTCCACGAATTAGAGAGTCTCGTTGATTTGCAGATATTCAAGTGGTACATGGAGATTTTCTTCGGCTAGGCATTTCTTGAGGTTAGACACGTGGAAAGTCGGATGAATGTTATTAAGTTACACCGGTAGTTCAAGATGATAGGCTACTTTACCGATCCTTTCCAGAATCTTAAAGGGACCAATGTATCGAGGCGCTAGCTTTCCTTTCTTCCCGAAGCGGACCACTCCCTTCCAAGGTGCAACCTTTAGGAGAACGTGATCTCCCACTTTAACTGTAGGGGCTTGCGGCGTTTATCGGCATAACTCTTTTGAAGACTCCGAGCTTTCAAGAGATTGTCTCTGATCTGGAGGATCCTGTCTGTCGTTTCTTGAATTAGCTCGGGACCGGTGATTTGTGCTTCTCTGATCTCGTGCCATGCAATAGGCGATCGACATTTTCTTCCATACAGTACCTCAAAAGGAGCCATTTGAATGCTGGTATGATAACTATTATTGTACGAGAATTCGATTAAAGGTAAATGCGTATCCCAGTTACCACCGAAATCTATGATGCACGCATGAAGCATGTCTTCGAGGGTGCGGATCGTCCGCTCAGTCTGACCGTCGGTTTGAGGGTGAAAAGCGGTACTGAGATTGAGAGTAGTACCGAGAGCGGATTGAAAAGTCTCCCAGAGACGCGAAGTAAAATGACCGTCTCGGTCAGAAATGATGTCACGAGGCGTCCCGTGTCGACATATAACTTCGTCGGTATAGATTCGGGCTAACCATTCGACCTTAAAGTCTTCTCGTATAGCAATAAAGTGCGCAGATTTAGTAAGACGATCAACGATAACCCAAATGCTTTCGTGACCAGATGAAGTGCGGGGAAGTTTCGTAATAAAGTCCATAGCTATACTCTCCCATTTCCACATCGGGATTTCGGGTTGTTTGAGTAAGCCAGAGGGCCTTTGATGCTCGGCTTTAACCTTCGAGCAAGTTAAGCACTTTGAAACGTACATGGCGATATCCTTTTTCATGCCCGGCCACCAGTACTTAGGACGAAGGTCCTCGTACATCTTGTCGGCACCGGGGTGAATGGAATATCGAGATTTATGGGCTTCGATCATTAGCAATTCACGAAGATTGTCACGGCTGGGAATCCAAATGCGATCGAGATAATAATAGATAACGTTAGGTTTGACAACGAGTTGAGTTTCGGCACCACATTTCATTTCTTCCCCCAAAGTATTCTCGTTAAAGCAAGCGAATTGGGCGGAGCAATCCATGATTTTGAGATCATTCAAAGCTTGAGAGTCACGAACACTATATACATAGCTTCGTCGACTTAGAGCATCGGACGACGTTTGCTTTGTCGGGATGGTAGCGTATCTCGCAGTCGTAATCGTTGAGAAGTTCAACCCATCGGCATTGGTGCAATTTTAGTTCCTTTTGATTGAAGATATATTGTAAGCTCTTATGGTCAGTGAAGACCGTACACTTGGAACCGTAAAGGTAGTGTCGCCATATCTTCAATGCAAAAACAACTACACCGAGTTCGAGATCGTGGGTTGTGTAGTTCTTCTCATGGATCTTGAGTTGTCGAGACGCATACGCGATAACCTTGTCTCGTTGCATGAGAACACAACCAAGACCAAGGTTTGAGGCATCGCAGTAAACAACCGTCGGGTAAAGCAAGGACAGGAGCGTTGCATAGCATACGCTTGAGCGTTTGAAAAGCTTCCTCTTGCTTGGAATCCCAAACAAAAGGTTTGTCTTTATGAGTTAAAGCCGTAAGCGGAATGGCGATTTTCGAGAAGTCGGCGATGATTCGATGGTAGTAACCCGCCAATCGAAGAAATGAACAGATTTCGGAAGCATTCTTCGGTGTAATCCAACTCTTGACGACTTGAAACTTTGAAGGGTCGACGTGAATTCATTGACTATTAACGATGTTGCCGAGAAATTGGACTTCTTCGAGCCAGAATTCAAATTTAGAGAACTTAGCATAAAGGCGATCACCTTGAAGAAGTTCGAGGACTAGACAGAGATGGCGTGCGTGTTCGTCTCTCGACTTCGAATAGATAAGGATATCAACGATGAAAATAATAACGAAATGATCTAGAAAAGCTTTACACACACGGTTAATCAAATCCATGAAGACCGCGGGCGCATTTGTAATACCAAAAGGCATGACCACGAACTCGAGATGGCCATAGCGAGTATGAAAGGCGGTTTTCGGAATATCTTCATCCTACACGCGTAACTGATGATAACCGGAACGAAGATCAATCTTGGAAAAACAAGTAGCACCTTGAAGCTAATCAAATAAGTCGTCAATACGAGGAACAGGGTAGCGGTTCTTTATCGCGAGTTTGTTAAGTTCACGATAATCGATGCACATTCGGAACGATCCATCCTTCTTTTTCACGAAAAGGACGGGTGCGCCCCATGGCGAGGTGCTCGGGCGTATGAAACCTTTATCAAGAAGCTCTTGAAGTTGGCTTGATAGCTCACGCATTTCGGATGGTGCGAGGCGATAAGGAGCTTTAGCAACTAGAGTAGCACCGGGAACTAAATCGATTCGGAATTCGACATCGCGAGTAGGGGGTAAACCAGGTAAATCGTCGGGAAAGACTTTAGGAAATTCACAAACAACGGGAACATCTTTGAAAGTTTTCTTTTCTTTCTCTGGGTTCACAATGTGGGCGAGGAAAGCAACACATCACTTTTGCAAACATTTGTGTGCTCGAGTACATGACAAAAGCATCAACTTCTTTGAGGGAGTTTCACCATAGACATTAAGTTGATCACTGTTAGGGAGAGTGAAGCGAATCATTTATCGAAGCATACTACTTCAGCATGGTTTTCATGAAGAAAATCCATACCGACTATGATATCGAAGCTACCTAACTGCATAGGTATGAGATTGATCGAGAAGACATGGTTGTTGAGATCGAGATTACAACCACGTAGGACGGAATTAACAGTAACGGTTCTTCCGGCGGCGACTTCCACATCGAAAGTCTTTGGGAGTTAAGCGCGCTTACATTTTAAAACCTTTTCGAATTCTAACGATACAAAACAATTATCGGCATCAGTATCAAAAAAACATGAAGCATAAATACCATTAATAAGGAACGTACCATTGACAACATTGTTGTCATTCTGGGCCTGGTGGTGATTCAGATTGAAAGCCCTTCCACGCGCAGCTTGTTGTTGCTGCTGAGGCTGCGGTGGTGGCTACTGCTGGGGCTGCTATTGCTGCGGCTCTTGCTTGTCGGTACGGTTTGGGCAAACTTTTGCAAAGTGGTTCGGATCACCACACACGTAACACACACGTGCTTTTGGAGCTGCTTGTTGTTGCTGGCTGTTCTGGGGAGTATGTTGAGGAGTTGGCAGTGCTGGAGCTTGAGGAGCTGGCTGTAGAGGGCCGATACGGCAACTGACAGTAAAGTGACCGTAGATATTGCAGTTTGTGCAAAAACGGCAGTTTCCACCCACCACATGATGATATGTGCACTTAGGGCACAGTGGGTGAGGGCAGGTATATGCACGTTTAGCTGAGGGTGCGTCCTGAGCAGGAGCCTGATAAGGCTGAGAGTTGAGCGGTGTAGCAGCGGCGTAGTTCTTGCTAGGGTTTCCTCTTTTGCATCCCCGACGCTTTCCCTTCGGATCGCTGGATGGTTCGATAGCAGCAGTTGGTTCGGTGACTGCTTGATTGGCAACTTTCATAGAGTTCTTGAAGTAACCATCTTGAACTCGCTGATCATTGATCTCAGCGGCGAGCATGTAGGTTTCTTCGATGATTGTAGTACGAGCAACTTTTACAAAATTCACGACATATTCGGGTAAACCACAGATATACTTGTTGATATCTTTCTCAGTAGTATCAATTTGGCTGGGATAGATGATGCTCAAAATCTTGAATCGGGCGGTAAATCCAGCATTGTCGGGACCATCTTGTTTTATACCCCAAAACTCATTCTCGAGCTTCTGAATCTCGTGCAGAGGACATAACTCCTTCATCATCACTTCCTTGAGTTCCTCCCAAGATAGTTTTTAGCTTTCGAGTAGACCGATGAGTTACTGCTCACATCATGAATTTCCGAGACGATTTGCGGGATAACTTTAGCTATTTCCTTGGCTACCATTGTAGCGATACGCTTGTCGGTGTTGCTGCGCTGGAGATTCCTTCGGGTGTGCTATCCCATTGAAGACATCTACACGAAGGATTTAGATTAGATGAGATTCGATTATAATAGAGTTATGTTTAATATTTATTATTGTTATTGTTCATACAAGGCACAAAATCACATAAGCACGTAGACATGTAAACACGTAGGCACATAAACACGTAAGCACATAATCCACGTAAGCACATATTTTGCACGTATTCACCTTCTTATAAGTAGAGCGTAGCGCGTATGAGATGCGATATATAAGCGAGATAAGCGATATACATAAGCAAGATAAGCGAGATAAGCGATATACATAAGCAAGATAAGCGAGATAAGAGAGATAAGCGATTTAGTTTGGTTGGTGTATTAATTAGCGTTTTTGATTACGAGAGCTGTGCGAGTAGTGCATGCGTTCATGGAGCGTAAAGCGATAAAGCGATAAAGCGAGAAATCGATAATGCGAGAAATAAATAAAGCAAGAAATCGAATAAAGCGAAAATTTCTCAAAATTTTAAACACATAAATAATAATAAATCCATGATGCGTAAATCGACGATATAGGCTTAAATCAATTGGGAGTGTCCGGGGTTTTGAGACGTTGACTACCCAAAGTGGTTCGACTACCCTTTGAACTTGGACCCACATTTTGGCCTAATAGATAGATGCTCTCATCGCAAGCGGCTAACGGCATTATCCTTCCGGTTACTACATGTTCCAAATCATCAGAATAACGAGACTTTGGTGAGATTGAAAATCGAAAGGCGGAATTTGTTACTAAGATGCGGGTTTCACCCCTAACTTAGCAACGTCGTTCCTAGTTGTGGCTACACGTGCCGATCACATCGGGCGTTCCACTAGATAGAAATGGAGATTTTCGTTGAGGTTTGGATATCACTCCTAACTCAACGAAGGTATCTCGTGTGATAGAGATTGCGTGGAGTGAATGATTTCATCGAGAGTTCTTGGTTTTCACACCTATTCTCGACTTGATCACTCGTTTCGTGTGATACGAGCGTTTCCAAGCGTGTATATTGTGTTAGCCTTAGGAAAGGCACATTTAAGCATTTATGGTAAGTAGTTTAACATTTAAGTCAAAGATAGGTCAATCGGGTACTTAAACATGCTACTAGGTCGAATCATGGAAATTCTACCTATTATCCTAAGGTTATGGGTTGCTATGATACCAATTTGTCACACCCCAACCGATGGCGGAAACATCAGGGTTAGTGGCACTAGGCGACCAGATTGTCTTACGAGAAATTTCCATATCACTATTTAATCAACAATATTTTAACGTCTAATATCCCATACTATTAAACAATACGTCATCAACAATGTCACGAAATACCTGATTTTCCTATAAAACAATAAGGTTCGATTTCCCTAGATTTATTACATTTGGAAACTAAACAAAACAAACTAAACTAAGCAAAGCTAAATCCAAGCATCCAAGCTAAGTCCTCAACCTGTTACATCCATTAAAATACAAGTCAATACAATTAAGTAAATGTGAGCATACATGTTTTAGTAGTACTAGCATAATAGAGAAAGCGTTCGCGAACTAGTCTAATTACATTTCATGATACACCAAAACACATCGTACAGATAAACATAGGCTTATTTCTCATGCTAACTACCGTTAGAAGGCTTGCGCATCCATCCTAACTAGACCTCGTCGGGTGTTAGCCACACTATAGTACCATACTAGCTAAGGGGGAAGGTTAACGAAAATAAGTCCTAGTCACATGTTTCTAGTATCACGTATTGAGCATACATAATCAGATTATTCGCGTGTGATAAACAGTTTGAGTTGTGAAGTGATTTTGATAGAGGAACTTATATAACACCCAAATAGTGCATTAAAGTGAAAACGGGTCAAGTATTCTCACTGTGGGTGCGTTTAGGAGAGAGTAGACGACTGTCGAGAGGTGAAGAGGAGCGCCGGATCAGCCTGCATAAGCGAACGGAAATGCATCAGTCTCCAAAAAGCTGAAACGGTTAAGTTTGAGTTGGGCATTAGGCAAGTTCGGCCAAACTTGTATGTAAACATACAAGTTCGAGCGAACTTGTATAGTTCTGCTGAGCTGAGAGTCAAGTTCGGGCGAACTTGTAAGTTTCTCAAGGAAACTTGACAAGTTCAGGCGAACTTGTGGGGTTTTGGTAAGAGAAGAGACAAGTTCGGCCGAACTTGTGAAGTTTCCTGAGAAATTTTGCAAGTTTGAGCAAACTTGACGGTTTCTGAAGTAAATTTTGAGTAGTTCCACTCAAGTTCGGCCGAACTTGACCCCTTGAGGGCAAGTTCGAGCGAACTTGAGTTCCTGTTTTGTCGAAACAGTGCAATCTCGAGCGAACTTGATGTTTTCGGGTCCAAAATCTTTCGTTTTCGCGTCGTTTGTTGGGGAAATCGAGTGCCCATCCCTCCAACCTTAAGCCACTGAGTAAAGCTTAGGCCGGAGAGGTCTTTTGGAGCGAACGTAGCCATTTTACAAAAACTCGGGCTAATCCGGGCGAACTTGAAGGTTCGTACGGGTTAGTCCAGCTTGTGTAAAGTGACGATTTCATTTGTGCTTCCGGATCTGAGATCTAGCTTCGACAAGGCCTCGTTCCACTCAAAAGTGAACGAAACTTACGTCATTAGTCCGAAAATGGTGTAAAAATCAAGGTTTTTAAAAGGTTCTGCTCAGATCTAGTATATATCTGAGTGAAAATAGAAGTTTTGATGGAAAAAGATGAAGATTTTCGTAAAAAAAGAAATTTAATAAAAACAAAGGCAATGCCTTGTGCAAAATCATTGTAAAAAGTTGTAAAACGTTGTTGAACATCATTGTAGTTGAAATCGGGTTGATTCTTACTTAGAAAACAAAGGGTTTCGGGTTTGAGAGCTCTGGGCGAAGTTGCTGCAAGTTCAAATGAGAGAATGGGGCTGAGTATTTACAGGAGAAGGCAAAAATGGAGAGCTGGTGGGGTCAAGTTCGGGCGAACTTGCTAGACATCCAAGAGTAACATGTCAAGTTCGATCGAACCTGCATGATTTCATGCAAGTTCAGGCGAACTTGAGGGGAGTTGGTTTGTTGCTTGGCCAGTCAAGTTCGGCCGAACTTGGGGTCACCAAGTTCGAGCGAACTTGACCCAATTGTTGGGTTTTCTTCGCTTATTTCGCGTTAAGAGTTCGTTTGGCGATCAGTTCATATTAAATACTTATATTAAGCGTTAATATTGATATAATAGTGCGATTTAGCGATTTGAGCGTGCGAGAGCGATGCGATAGCGAGCGTAATCATAACCACAAACATACACATCACATAAATAACATAAAACCATATAATTAACTGCGAGTTGCGATGCGATGAGATTAGCGATGCGATTTAATAAGCGATTAGATACGATATAACATCCATAATTGTAATTAATTAACATAAACTTTTTCTTATAAATCGAATCTCGAGAGTACAATAGGATCAATTTGAATGAACAAAATAACAATGAAATTTAGAGTTGTTACACGCTTGATTGCGTTGATGTTGAATGCATGAGCACGAGGTTGCTGCAGCTGTTCCTGATTGTTTTGATGGCATTGAGGACGAAGGTGATTTGGATCACCGCATTTGAAGCAGGCTCGAACATTGTTGGTAGGAGCTTAACGGTTTTGGTTTTTGGGTGGTTGTTGGTTTTAGTTGCCTTATGGTGTAGGACCATTTCAGCAGGCGGAGGTTACATGTCCGAATCGATTGCAATTGGTGCAATCGCGGCATGAGATGTTGGCTGGGTGATGGTGATGGCATATGGTACACTTGGGATGAGTCCCAACGTACGGTTTTCTAGCGGGTTCTTGAGGGGAATTTGGGTTAGCAGCTGGTGTAATTGCATTGCAACTTTGGTATTGAAACTTTCGTTTCTTGCCATTGTTGTTTCGCGGTTGTGACTTTGGTTCTTTTGGTTTGGTGGTAGCTTGGTTGGCTGATTTGGTGGAGATGGGGGTTTTGGATAGCTTATCTCGCACACGGTTATCGTTAATTCCAGCGGCTAGGCGATAACATAGCTCGATGATTTCAGGTCTTAAGGCTTGGATGGCGTCACGAATGGCTGGAGGAAGGCCGTTGAGGTATTTCCTAGTCGCACGTTCGGGCGTGTTTACAAGGTGGGGAACGATGATGCTTAACTGTTTGAAGCGGGTGGTGTACGCGAGGTTATCGTCACCCACTTGCCTGAGGTGCCAGAACTCTTCCCCAAGCGCCTTTCTTACTCGTGTGGAGGATAGAATTCCAACATCATCATTTCCCTAACCTCGGACCAAGGGAGGGCATAGGCTTCTTCGTTGGAGCGAAGGTTGTGCTCGTTTGTCTACCACTCGAGGGCTCGTGATTGGAAGACGCTCGTTGCGCTTCGGGTTTTCAAATGCTTAGGACATTCACTGTTGATGAATGTCACTTCAATGATCTCGAACCATTCGAGCATTGCGATGACACCATCATTGCCAGTAAATGGCCTAGGGTTGCAAGAAACGAAGTGTTTGTAGCTGAAAGAGGTAGGCTTAGGTTGGGTAACCTTGGAATCGACTGACGAGTTGGGGGTATTAGCGGTAACCTTGCTCACAATATCCAGAATTACTTGGCCAATCTGCTTAGCCATGAATGCAAGCATCTTCTTGCTTGAGTTCGACTTGGAGTTCCTCTTGGAGTTGGAGAAACAGTTGGAAGATATCTACAAGATTGATGATAAGAGATGAGACTTGATCATAATGTTTTTGAAAAATGAGATTTGTATAATTTAGCATGTGACATGTAGCACATAGTTTCAAATAGTTCACATAGGCAAAACAAGAATTCCTTGTATAAAATCGCAAATATTGACCAAAAAGAT
Organism: Scalesia atractyloides; assembly: GCA_947069175.1. Lineage (NCBI taxonomy): Eukaryota > Viridiplantae > Streptophyta > Magnoliopsida > Asterales > Asteraceae > Scalesia > Scalesia atractyloides. The sequence continues at coordinate 24,189,759 of CAMTDV010000030.1, read as the reverse complement.
TGTAAATTTAGTTTGTTCACAAAGGATTATTATTGTTTGAGATTGCGAGGAAAGTGCAACTTGTGTAAATGAATCGAAGCTACAAACGTTCAAAATATAAAACACAACAAAATTGATTAATCATAAAAGTTAGGCTCAATAAAGCATTGGAATGTTTCGGATAGAGAAGCGTCGACTATTCCAAAGTGGGTCGAAAATCCTTTCAAGTTAGGGAGACATGCTTTGGCCTTATAGGTAGAATACTCTAATCGAGAAGCGACTAATGGTATTCACCCTTTCAGTTACTACATGTCCCTAGTCGATTGAAAATTCAAGACTTTGGCGAGATTAAAAATCGGAGAATGGGACTAGTTAACAAGGTGCGGGTTTCACCCCTAACTTGATAACATCGTACCCTAGATGTGTTTGGTACTTACCAAACGAGGAGCGAATTCCGACTCGTTGGTAAGGATCCACTAGATTTTTTAGTACAGTATGTCTATGTCTTAGTCTTGTATCGAGTCTGTTTAGAATAGGTGAGATCACATTAGAAAACATCGTATTTATGTGTAAAGGGGACCAAGTTCGCCCGGAATTGTGTGGAGAGAACAAGTTCGGCCGAACTTGTTCAAACAAGTTCGCTCGAACTTATTCACCTCCCAGCGAACTTGGATGCCTATAAATAGGTAGCTTGTGATCTCACATTTAAGAACTTTGGCACACTGACGGCAAAGCTCTATCGGATCCGGAACTTGAACCTTTATGAATAGTGATCATTAAACAAACATTTAAAGAGTAATTCTTGTTATACGATTAACACGTCATTTAGTTTCCGCCTAATTGGACGTTAGATACAAATTCTAGGTTCCTGTGCTATCGAGGACGGTCCTAACAAGTGGTATTAGAGCCTGGATACCTGAATTTGGTGAAATTGTCACAAGAATCACTCTAATTCTACCTCATTCTACCATTTTTCTTATCTTTTTCATACATTTGAAGAATTCATGGACAAAAATGGCTAAAAATTGAACATATCATGTAAAATACACTTATGGGAAACCCCTGAGTGTTTGAACATCAAATTCAAACGAATTGATATCAAAAAGTTGAAAAAACGATGTTTCAAAAACTTGATTTGGTCGAACATAACATCAAGTTTGCACGGACTTGATCAAAATTCATTGATTTTAATCAAGTTCTCCCGAACTTGATTGATATTTCAAGGATTAAAGCATAAGTCCGCTCGAACTTGCTGTTTTTTCTTCAATTTTTATCAAGTTCGCCCGAACTTGATAAAATTCTGTTGAAAATCCACACAAGTTCGCCCGAACTTGCTTGTTCTCTAAAAATTCTTAACAAGTCCGACCGAACTTGTATCAAAGTGAAAATTTTCAAATCTTCAAACATAAGTTCGCCCGAACTTGTCAGTATACTTATTATTTTTCGAAGTTTGTGAACGTGTGTTTTTTCAGATAAATTGCGTGATTTTCAAAATGGAATATCTTCATAACGCGTTTGCTGCGGGAGTAGCTCAAGCTTCAACGTCTAATACTATTACGGTAACCAGATGAATCTCGACAACGAGATGGGTACTTCTACTAAACCGTCGAAGCTAATGAGTATGGACGAGTTTGAGAGATGGAAGGAAAAGTTAGTAAACTGAGTACAAGCTAATTAGTTCCACAGCTGGGTTGCGGTAGAAAACGGATACAAGTGGCCTAAAGATGAACGTGAACAAGATCTGCCTTTGGTTAACTTTACACCTGCTGATAAAGATGCATATGTGGCTGAAAAGAAAAGATTAGCCTGATACAACAGTCTATGATGGAAGATATTATGATATTACTACCAGAATGTGAAACATAACAAGATTTGTGGCATGCTCTTTGTGACAAATTCAAGGGAAGCGATGAGATGATAAAGAGCAAAAAGGCGTTAATCAAGAAAGAATTCGAGATCATTACGATGATCAAAGGAGAGACTATGAAGCAGATGATTGACAGATATTGTCATCTAATGGTCTAGATGCGAAGGCATGACATCAAGAGAACTATCGAAGAGCAAATAGAAAAGTTGGCTGATGCACTTCCTGAGGGAGAGTGGTCAACTTACCTGATGGTTTTAAAGAACAGTCCGGCTTAGATGCATTTAAAGTTGTCATCTTTCATCGACAAACTAGAAGGTTATGAAATGGAACTGTTAAAGATTGCAAAATCAAAGAATGCAAACGTTGTTCAAGATGTCAGTGTGTAGTACAAAGGAGGTGTTCAAGATTCAGAGTCCAAAAATTCAAATAACATTCAGTGCTAATATGAATTCATCGATTTATTTGTCACAGAATCAGAGTTCTCAGAACGAAGGATATTCTAGTACTGGTTCAAATTCTTTGTTTCAAAATCAGAACAATCAGTCGTATCAGACAAACCAATCTAGTTCTGATCCGAATGTTTTTCAGTGCAACATTGCAGTTAACCTGAAGAATGTTTTCCTGAAAAAGTGACTAAACAACACATAGCACTTCTTGCTACTATTCTAGAATCTTACGAATGTTTAGTTGCTGGAAGATTGGAAATCCTGAAATGACTGCTGAGGATTACGATCAGGTGGATGAAGAAGAATTGGAACTGATGGACATTAAGTGGAGTCTGGCTTCTATCATCAGAAGAGTTACCAAGTTTGTAGCATTAACTGGAAGAGACATTGGTAATTCTAGCAACAAACTAGGATTTGACAAGACAAAAGTTACTTGCTTCAAGTGCTGATAAAAGGGGCATTTCAAACGTGAGTGTCCAAGTCAAGAAGTAAGTGGCAATCAAAGTCCTTTCAGAGGTGGCATTGATTACTACAAGAAAGCATTACAATACAAGCCATTTCCGAGTAAAATCGAAATTTCAAGATCAATCATCCAACACCACAGAAAAAGCTATGATTGCTTCAAGTGAAAACGAAGGTTTTGATTGGAACAAGTATATTAACAAGAAGACTAGAGTTGCTCTTATGGCTAAGATTGTGGAAGAACAAGATATGTCAACTGAGAATGCAACACTAGAGAACGCAATTCTAGAACAATACATGCAACAAAGAGAAGAAGAGGAGATTTATCATCACACGATAATGCAGGGTGCCAATTCTTTTAATAATGTTCCTAGTTTTGCAGGTTGTTCTAACGCAACATCTTATGAGCAAGAGATTGAGGAAAAGAAACCAGAGGATGAGAAGGTAAATCCTGAGGTAAAAGTGATTGTAAAGGAGATTGTGAAAGTTGTGGAGGTTGAAAAATCTTGCACAAAGTGCACAAATCCTTGTGAGCAATGTGCTGAGAAGTCTAAAGTCATAAGCGAAATGACTGTACATAACGAAAATTTTCGTTATGATTACAGAACAATAAAAGAAGCTTATGACAAAACGAAAGGAACATATTGCAATGTCGAAAAAGCTAATCGTGAATTAAGTGCTAACGTAACAATGTTAAGTGCAACAGTAATTGAAAAAAAAGCAATTAACATGTATATTGACACAAGTACTGAAACAAGACGAGAAATTCAAGACATGAAGATTGAAACAAAGAGGGTAAGGCAATTGTTGAAAAGTTACACCACAAACGCTTATTTCATTGATCACATTCTTCCTACGATCAAGTCGGAGGAAAGTGAAGCGTAAAGAGTACGGAAATGTTCCACCTCCACTACTTGCGAGTTACTGCAGCAAGAAAGAAGGCGGTATTGAAAAGGCAATAAACATAACACTTTTATCAGAAACAAAAGATCAGTTGCCTGAGAACATTGACGTAGTCTATACGAAATCAAACGATGACAGTGAAGCGGTTGTGAAAAATGTGGTAAAAATGTTTTAGGAAATGATTCTGACAACAGTAGCTTTAAAAGCGCTAACTCAAGTTCGAACAATTCGGAATCACAATCCGAAAATGATGATACGTCATCAGAAAATGATCTAAGTGATGATCCTAACGTTTTCATGTACAAGGTTAAGGAATCTGATAGGTTATATTTCGATGATTGCTTTCCGATTCGGAATGTGAAAGAAGATCAAATCGATATATTGTTCAAACTTGTGGAAGTTTCGTCAGATGATCTTGAAATAAATGAAAACAAGTTTTATCCGAAACCCGAAAGAAACTTTAACAACTACCGGAAAAATGGTAGTGATTTTCCTGAGAACAGGAGATCAGGGTTGGGCTTGGAGGAAAACGAAGATGAACCGAAAAAGAACCAGAAGTATCCATTTCACGAATACAAAAGGTAAAAACATGAAGTTTGTATATGGGACAAACACGGTTCAAGAAGAAAGTTTGATCGGTAAGGAATCAAATGATGAGTTCAAGAAAGAGAAAGAACTCCGGGACAAGGCTAAATCCACAAGTGGAGTAAAACCCACTAGTGGACATGTTCATGATACTCGGACTTGCTTAAAATGCAATGAAGTTTGTCACATTGCTCGCAAGTGTCCGAAATCAAAGCCTATGTATCACTAAAGAAAAACAGGTTCAGATGTTGAGAAACATAAGCAACCAGAGATTGTGAAACGAATCAAAATGTTATAAAGGAACAAAGAATATGAAATCGAAGTGAAACCTAAAACAAAAACAATGTTTGAAAATTCAATTTTTGAGAAAGGTGAAACTTCAAATTCGAATGAAAACATAGATTCTAGATTTTATATCAAAAAGGCAAGAAGTAAATCACAATCCTGGGTTGTCAAGAAAAATTCATCATCTGAAAGTCCAAAGTTTGTTTCAAAAGAACTGATAATGTCAAATCAAACGAGTGATAATCAGAAATGATCTTTCAAAGTTAAATTTTTTCCAAAACAAACAAAGAAATAAAAAGTCGAAAAGGTTTCAAAGTTGACATCAGATGAAATGTTTGATGACAACTTTGATTACGATGATTGATTTGAAAGTGATTACAATGATCTGTAGCAAGTTAAACCCAAAACCAAAAAGGTTTGGGTTTCCTTTTTCGAGTAGTTACTTTTCATGTGCAGGGACTCTAAAGATTCACATTGTTGAAGTAATATCTGAATTGTGGAGCTTCCTGTCACTTAACTTATTCCGAAAATGTCATATCTTTGTCATTTTGAGGGGGAGTAGTTGAAAAGAAAAATTTATGAAGAACAAATTATGAAAATCCACACCGTTGAACAAAACACTAATTTTTATGTCAAAAACCATTTATTCTTTCAAGTAAATAATATTAATGGTTTATCTGTTGAACAAGTACAGATGCAGATGGTGAAAAAGGATTGGACGACGAGTTCTCGTGATCCTCATTGGTTTGTTATTTTTTTTTAAAATAGAATTTCTTAGATCTAAATCCAAAAAATGTGTTTTTGATTTTAGGGGGAGTAAGAAAAAACATTTGAAAAATAAAAAACATATAAAAAAGTTGAAAATTCAAAAACATTTAAAAATTTCAAAAAGTACAAAAAAATTGAAAAAGACAAAAAGAAATTTGTGTCACAAAGGAAATGATAGTAAATCAGTGGACTATCACAGTATGCTAAAGAATTGTAAAGTTTAAAAGTGATAAAGAAGTCTCACTCTGGATGTGTCGATAGGCTTTACACGTTCAGTAAATTGTTTCTAATATATAAACTAAATTTTACAACTGCTTAATCTTGTGGATTAACATCTCTCGGATATATGGACTTAGTACTCAAAAATTTTGTTTAAGAGATTGTCTGATTCTGAGATACGAGGTCTTTATAGATAGTTGATATCTGGGTTATTATACAAGTTCTTCTGATTTTGTGAAAGCAATAGCCTAGAACTTCTATAATGCTTTTGCTAAAAAAACCCTAAACTGCGTGCAAAGCTGAAAGAATCGAAAGATCTAATCTTTTGCAATGCTTAAAAGATTCCCTAATTAGGAACACACCTTTAAGTCGAGCCTTCATCTCTTTGTCGATACAGTGGTATTAACCTGAGGTCTCAAGGTTTCGCGTTAACCCAGATACAGATATCAATTACGCTATATTCACCTGTAAGATGAAATCTAGCGATCTTGATACGAGAGTATATTCTGAGATGGGAACCATAGTTAAGTCAAGTTTCATAATTCATACCTAACATATCTTGGAACAATTGAGAAATGGTTCGAAGTTTAAGTGGACAAACATATCGACAATCTGGGTAAACGAGTTTAAAACTCAAAGTCATCAAAAGCTCAACAGTACTGGTGATATGTCTCAAACAATTGATATGATCCTTAGACACGAATTCACAAAAATATGTCTGTAAATATGTTTGTACAAAGTTTACTTGTTCTGTACATAGTTTTATCTACTTTATAGATTAAAAAAAAAAAGATTTTCAGTTTGTTTTAGCATAAACTTTCAAAAAAACAAAAAGATTTTGTTTCTTCATTAGTTTCTACAAGCCAATGATGGAGAACGATTCTTCGAAGTCTGGTAAGTTGCTAAATGGAGAAAATCTTGATGACATTTGTTTAAAAAAAACCAAAATGATCGAAAATGTTGAAAAGTTCATTAAATTGAAACTTTAAAAATTGAAGATATCATTGCTTTGTTCACAACGGGTCAAACCAAGGTCATTAACTTGGACTCGGTAGACAAAATTGGTTAACCAAGGTCATTAACTTGGACTTGGTAAACTAAGTGGATTTCATAGTTGATAAACATGTGAATGGTCAAGGTGTTAAAATGTAAAAATATGTTCAAGGTCATTAATTTGAACTTGAATATCTAAAAAGTTTGAAAAGGTTAAAGAGGAGATTAAAATTTGAAATGTTGAGTTACAAAATTTCAATGTTTGAATCTGAAATGTTTATTTGAATGTCTAAGTACTTTGAAACAGAAAGTAAAGTTTTAAGGGGAGGTAGATAAAACGTTGACTAAAGATCTCAGAAAGCTCAAAGCAAGGGGGAGTTTGAAGATTAATGCTAAAAACTAGGGGGAGCATGGTGATTAAAGTTTTATCAAGTTAAAGCTTAAGAAACAGAGTTGAAGAAGACTTGTAGATCGAGGACGTTAAAGTTTATTCAAGACTAAAGATTAGAGATTGTTAAAGACTCAGGAGCTTATTTGAAGTCAATGACTGCGGCAATCCAATGGGGAGTCTGTTAGTGCATATGTCTGTTGCCTACGTCATTATTCTAGAACGAGTCCGAATGAACAGAGCTTCTGAAGACTGATCAAGACGAAGACGATATCCAAGGGGGAGTCTGTTAGTACAGTATGTCTATGTCTTACTCTTGTATCGAGTCTGTTTAGAATAGGTGAGATCACGTTAGAAAACGTCGTATATATGTGTAAAGGAGACCAAGTTCGCCCGGAATTGTGTGGAGAGAACAAGTTCGGCTGAACTTGTTCAAACAAGTTCGCCCGAACTTGTTCAAACAAGTTCGCCCGAACTTGTTCACCTCCCAGCGAATTTGGATGCCTATAAATAGGTAGCTTGTGATCACGCATTTAAGAACTTTGGCACACTGACGGCGAAGCTCTATCGGATTCGGAACTTGAACGTTTATGAATATTCATCAATAAACAAACATTTAAAGAGTAATTCTTGTTATACGATTAACACGTCATTTAGTTTCCGCCTAATTGGACGTTAGATACAAATTCTAGGTTCATGTGCTATCGAGGACGGTCCTAACAAGATTTTGAAATGGAAGTCTTCCATCAAGGTGTGGATATCACTCCTAACTTGATGGCGTAACTTCGTGTAAAATCGCAAACGCGGAATAAGGGATTTCACCAAAAATTGAGGGCCATTGGGCCTTTCTTGGTGCAAATCGTCTCGTTGATGTAATACGAGTGTCTTCAAGTGTGTATTTTGTGTAAGTGTCTTAGGAAAGACATGTTGTATATTTAGGACAAAAGAAGAGATAGGAGCAAAGCAAGAAGAATTAACATTTTAAGCATGAATCAAGAATGGTCACAATTGGACACTTAAACTATAGACTAGGTCAAGAGCATGGCAATTTTCCAAATTCCTTATAGTTATGGCTCTGATACCAATCTGTCACACCCCAACCGATGGCAGAAACATCAGGATGAGGCGAACAAATTTCTCAAAACGTCATAACACTACTTTGTGACAATATTTAATAACTTCAAATTTCATTGATACTAAAATGACAATACATTGTTTCGAAATGGAAATACATCAAGTTTCAATGGCAATACAACATGAAAGGAAATACATAAACCAAATCTTATTTGTGTATCTAATCCACCCTAAATAGATTTCTTCAACGACATCAACTAGTTTCCCGCAATATGTATTAAAATAATATAAATCAACAAAAAAGTTGGCGAGCATACAAGTTTGTTACATAGCATAATAGTGAATAAAATTTGACTAATATCCAACATGGTAATCATGGCATATAATTGTTACAAACATACTAAACATGTGATTTTATATGTCAATCCAAAGTCTAACGCAATCTTGTTTAAGGAACATCATCGAAACAAGGAGGGTGTAATATAGTTTACTTAACAATACCACAAGTTTACGGGCAGTGCGTTACTCCTATAGCGCTATATTTGTTAAGCTAGGCTAGCAAAGTTAATGAGCATATAACACAAGTCTAACATAGCATGCGATATCAGAATATGGACAAGTATCATGTTATTAAAGGATAGAGTAAGTGTGTAAACAAGGTTTTATTGTGATTTGTGATTTGTACATGTTGCGCCCAAAGTGTTTAAAATAGAAAAATGGGATCGAGTATACTCACGGTTTTGCAAGGTTTCCTACTTGAAATCCCGCGAGTGTTGTTGGTTGAAGATTTAGCTAGGAGTATCTTGTCCTTCTACATGACATAGGTATGTGAGTATTGGAAGTTAAAGTAAGATTATAGATTCGGCATTTAAATAACATGAAAAATAGTCATATGAAAATAATCATCTTGTACACATAACACTTGTTCTAGACACTATTGAACCTCAAAGGAGTTGGTGTGTTTTCATGGATCCAAGGATCCATTAGAATCATAACAAGTGCATGGTCATGGATGATGTAACACATTCTTGACAAGTAACTACTAAGTTATCATCAAGTCTTTTTATTTAGATATATATATATATATATATATATATATATATAATATACATAGAATATAAAGATATATAGGTCAAGTATGAGCTAGTAGATTAAAGTCTCCATTTAGGGACCTCTTTGAGTCATATAATTCATACATGAGGTAGGAAGAACAAAGCTTCCATTTAGGTACCTCTATTGTTCACCACTACACTTGTTGTTATGAACAACAAGGAGGGTCATGAACTTACAAGTAATGATAACAACTAATCTATGGAAAACATCAAGTAGTGAGTGGATTTCAATGAAGGATAGCCTAAGCTAGTCCAACTTTCACACATTCATCAAGCTTCAAGCTTGAACACTACTTGTGGGTAAAACCCTAGTTTAAAACAAAATATTTGTGTGGTTTTAACCTCTAATTTAACTTGTCTCAGCCTTGTTTTTAAGCCCAACTAACCATTTATTTGATTATGAGCATTAGGACATAGGTTTGAGATGAGAGAAATCAAGTTTAGCTAACAAAGTTTAAGTGAAAACAGAAACTAACAATCCACTTTGGAGCCTTTTTGGTGACATTCCAGAGCTTGGTTTTTTCATGAAAACCCTGTGGAAATGTTTCGAAGGTTGTTCCAAGTAAGTGGGAAAAAGAATGGATGAAAAAGACTAAGTATTGAGTGAGTTATTCTCACTTTAGGGAAGCAAGTTAATTCTGCTCGAACTTCTGATTATCAGCTGATTAAGGATTGATTTGAGGGAGTTGTGGATGATTTGTAAAGTGTGAAATGATTGGAAGAGATGTGGGATTTATAGGGAAGTGATTAGGGTTGAGTTAGGTGAGTTTTAATGGGGTTTGGAGACCATTGGAGAAAGTGTGTGGATTCGAGCGAAATCGCGGCTGTTTGAACTTTTCCCCTGTCAGACATGCTTACAGACCGTAAGCAGAAGCCTTGCAGTCCGTAAGGCTTATCAGAAGCAAAATTTGATATTTTAATCCTTGGTTTTAGGTGTTTTGTCCATTTATCCCATATCTCTTAAGGTGTTGATTATTTTGGACTATTTTAGGGATGTTCAAGCATAAGAAGCATAGTATAAGGGGTTGTCATGTAATTTAATCACATAACAAAGTATAAAAAGTATGATTTAGTATGAGAATCATGTATAAGTGTCGTATAAAGCATGTATGTCACGTATTTTGAAATTTTATCAAGCGTTTTCAAGGAGTATGAATCAAGCATCATATGTATTGAGTATGAACGTGTATAACATGAATTGGAATAAAAATTACGAATTTCATTATGATTCAAGTCTCGGATTTGACAAAGATTACAACGAAATAACTAGTACAAGATTATAAAGTTTCCAAAAATAGCGTTACAAAGCAAGCTTTCTAAATATGGAAAGTATGAGAAAGTATGGCGTTACAAAAACACATTTGATCAATGGTTAATATTGGTTCCTACGGTTCTCACAACTCAAGGTAATTCTCATTTTACCCAATCCCTATATACATAGAATTCGATTCAAGCTGGAACCACTACCAGTTACGAGAATCATGAGAATTCCTCTCATCCAACAGAATTTTAACACATCATCTATACTCAATTTAATTCAAAAGGGTATTTTAGTCTTTTTCTCTTAATCTCATATCACCTCTTTTATGTCTAAAACACATCACATCACATCATCATTATATGTCTAGTAATATCTCTGACCTTTAATCTCTTTTATATACTTTTTATATTTAAAATAACGAAAAATATCTTAGGTTTCAAATTAAAACACCAAAAGTATTACGTAATTTAGAAAATAAAAAAATATCGAAAATGATATCGATTTCTATTTGCTTTACTTTCACTAATTATGACATAATTGTCACACCCCGACCCGCAGCGGAAAAGGTGATCGGGGCATGATTGGGTTATCATCAAAGCTCATGACATTTATTATAACGTTTCATATTTATTATTACAATTTAAAGGGAAATATACAATCATAATTTCATCATGTCCTACACATCATTCTAGACTTCATTATTTTCTTCTAAGGCATTTCCTATGTTTTCCCTGCTTCATCCTGTTCACCTGTATCATGTGTAAAAATGGTTTTTGGATCAACAAAAAGTTGGCGAGTGAACCTTGTTAGAAAACATTTATTATTTATTTCTTGTTGTATTTTATATGGAAAAATTGTGCACTATTCATATATGAACAAACGTAATTAAACATACAATAACAACAATTAGCATACAATAACAAACCATTAGCATACGATATCACACAACATCAAACAATAACATACATTAACAAACCAACAGCATACAATAACATATCAACTTGCATAAATATATAACATGAATGAAACTGTGCGATCAAGGCTCAATCAAACGGAGCCGATCGTATTGCATGTACTGAAAATGATAAATGTCTGTGCGATCAAGGCTCAATCAAACGGAGCCGATCGTATGTTAGCACGCCAGGTTCACGCTTATAATGTAAAGGGGAACATGCTCAACGCTCATAATGTAATGGGGAGCGGCGGCCTATGAAATTGCATGTACTGAAAATAATAAATTAAATCTAAACAATAACCACACAAACAGTTTATACAAGCTGAATACACATTTATTCATGATATGATGTATGCACAATGATTTAAATATAATAAATAGTAAGACACATGATACACCCCAAAAACGTGATTTAAACGGGGAATTTGTAGAGATTCACTCACAGTGGGTGCGTTCGGTGAATGATGATGAATGCGCACGAGTTTAGAGGATTGATCGTCGAGGAATAACTAACCTAATTAATAAAGAAAAGTAAGGTAAATAAATGGATTTTATTAACAACTTTAATAGGATTTTTGGATATATTTTTTTTTGTGAGTTTTAGGCTATTTTCTAACTTTAAAAATATTATTTTTAAGTATTTTTAATTGATTTTTAAATAAAATAAATAAATAAAAATAATAAAAAAATGTTGACTTTTTGACCGTTGACTTGTTGATCGTGGACCGTTGACTTGTTGACCGGTTTTATTGTGTAAGTGTATGCGCCGGGTGAGGCTCGAACCCGAGACCTCTCGTTCGCGTGCACGCAGCTCTACCAACTGAGCTACGTGTCTAACCCGAAATATTTCTGTTTTTAATTATATTTATATACTAATTAAATTAATCCGAAAATCACTTATTTTAAAAACGGTTTAATGTATCGACTCGGTGTTAGCTACAGGTCTCGAACCCGGGACCTGTGCTTTAACGTTACACACAATCCACCGCTGGACTGTGTGTCTAACTTGGTTAATATACAGATTTTTATTATACTTAACATCTAACAGAGTTAACCCGGTCCAGTTTTAAAAAAAGGACATTTTATTACTGCGAAGGTGCGTGTGTCAAGAATCGAACTCGGGACGTGTATGTATTTGTTTGCACAGAGTCCACCGCTGGACTGTGTGTCTAACCCGTTAATAAAACTAATTTTAATTAATCTTATAACATAATTGAATTTCGTCTTCTTCGTTCAAAACACAGACATGGGTCAAGCAACTGTTACTTGATTAATTCGGTTAATGAACAAGATTAACAATTGAAAAGTATTGAACCAAAGAGTTTGGGGAAAGAAAGTACCGAACAGATCGTCTTCTTCAGAAAATCCGGCGAAGATCGTCGGCTCTGTTTTGGTGACCTTCGGCTGTTAGAATCAATTAACAGTTTGAAGGGATTAGATGTGAAATTGAACTAATGAGTAATGATTATCAGTATGTTTGAATGATCATACCGGTTATCAGCAAATTTCTGGAATTTCAGAACTTTTCCGGCGAAAACAGGAAATCCGGCAATGTCGTCTGGGGTTGATTCTGAGTGATGGAGTGATGTTAGAAATTGTATACTAATGGAATGAAACAGAAAAGTCGAGGTATCTACCGCGTAGATGAAAGTCCCGGTTTTCCGGCGACTTGCAGAGAATTCCAGCGAGTGAAATTTCTTGCGATAGAGATTCTTCAGAGGTTTAAGGTGAGTGGGAGTGATGTCAGTATGAGTTCTATGATCTTATTTTTGGGTAAGAAGAAAAGATGGATTGAACTCGGTTTTCCGGCGAAAGTCCGGCGAGTCCAAAAAGTTTCTCCGGCGGACTGAAAGTTGTGTGAAAATGTAATTGGAAGTTTGCAAAGTGTGTTTGAGTCGCGAGAGGGGTCTTTGATTGAAGTAACTCAAGAATTGAAAGTTTTTGGTTATTAAACCGATTCACTCCCGAATTCAAGTTTCATTCATAGCAAAATTGATTTGGAATTGTCGGTGTATCGGTTAAACTCAGTAAACCGCGAGTAATAAAACGTCTTTGGACGTTTGATGACCGATTTCGGTTACAGTTGGCGTAACCGGTCGCTTCATTAATGACTGTAAGATTTATTTGTTTCCTAACATTTACAGAAAACAACAAGTGGCGGAGTGGTTATGTGTGTGTGTGATAAGTCGTTGGGCTTAAGCCCGGCTGACCCGGGTTCGAATCCCGGCTTCAGCATAATATTTTTAATTCACTATTTTCAATACATTTTCAAAAATAAATTTTATATTCTAATATACTTGTTAATTATGTATCGTTTAAAATTAATTTGGGCATTAAATACGCAACGAAATTTTTAACTGGTTGTTCGGTTAATAAACGAAGCGGGTTTGGTAAATCCGGTTTTTGACGGATGTTACAGTATCCCCTACTTTTTAGAAATTTCGTCCCGAAATTTAAGTAGTGCCATATTTGTCTAGAAAGGATGGTGTCTAATTTGACAGTTACATACTTAGAAAGGAGTAAGAGTTCAAATTTTTGTTTGAGGCGGTAACGTTCCTTGTAAGGGTTGAGTACCCTGCTACAGGAATCGCTTTTTGATGCCTAAGATAATGAATATTGATAAACAGAATTGATTGACTAAATATGATTTCATGCGCAAGAGTTTTGATATGTTTGGGAAGATAAGGTTATATCCTAAAACAAAACTTCTACTACTAAAACCTACATGGAACTTCTCATAACCGCCTGACAATGCCTCTGATCCTTTGGCAAGAATACTTATATATAGGAAGTACCAGCGGCGTATCCACCATATCCTTGTCAAATTTCATTGGTTTTATCAGTAAGTTATGATTGGTTCTATGATGAGACTCTAGAACATAAATAAACACAACAACCAATGTCTGAGTCCTAATTCTGATAGTATGCATGTTTGAATGGTGACTCAATCCAATTTCTTTAAATGATGAGATGACATGAATGCTAAATCAGTGAGTATAAAACAAAGTTCAACCAAGACATTACTAAATCCTACATGGAACTTCTCATAACCGTCTGACAATGCCTCTGATCCTTTGACAAGAATACTTATATATAGGAAGTACCAGCGGCGTATCCACCATATTCTTGTCAAATTTTCATTAATTTTATCAGTAAGTTATGATTAGTCCTATGTGACTCTAAAACATAAACAAACACAACAACTAAGCTTGAGTCTTTGAATGATGACAGTACCTCTCTCGTTTGTTATGATGGAGAGATTAGTCTATGTAGAAAATGGAACACAATCCAATTTCTTTAAATGATGAGTTGATATGAATGTTAAATCAGTGAGTGTAAAACAAATTTCAACCAAGACATTACTAAATCCTACATGGAACTTCTCATAACCGTCTGACAATGCCTCTGATCCTTTGACAAGAATACTTATATATAGGAAGTACCAGCGGCGTATCCACCATATTCTTGTCAAATTTTCATTGATTTTATCAGTAAGTTATGATTAGTCCTATGTGACTCTAAAACATAAACAAACACAACAACTAAGCTTGAGTCTTTGAATGATGACAGTACCTCTCTCGTTTGTTATGATGGAGAGATTAGTCTATGTAGAAAATGGAACACAATCCAATTTCTTTAAATGATGAGTTGATATGAATGTTAAATCAGTGAGTGTAAAACAAATTTCAACCAAGACATTACTAAATCCTACATGGAACTTCTCATAACCGCCTGATAATGCCTCTGATCCTTTGACAAGAATACTTATATATAGGAAGTACCAACGGCGTATCCACCATATTCTCGTCAAATTTTCATTGGCTTTATCCGTTAGTCATGACTAGTTCTATGTGACTCTAAAACATAAACAAACACAACAACCAAAGCTTGAGTCTTTGAATGATGACAATACCTCTCTCGTTTGTTATGATGGAGAGGTTAGTCTATGTAGAAATGAGACACAGCTCAACTTCTTTAAATGATGACACTGTGATATGTCGTGAGGTATGATGATATGAATGTTAAATCAATGAGTATAAAAAAAAAAAAACAAAACTGAAATAGTAATTCGCATTAAGATCCTTGGATAAATTTCCAATTTAAAGTTGAGACACGTGAAAATCGAGATAATCATAAAGAAAAACATAAAACTAAGCGGTTGGAGTTGAATCTTGATTTTCAATGAAAAGGACTAGTTGGGTGTTTTCGTTAGGGCCGTCATTATCTTCAACAGGATTGGCGTTGATGTTGAAAACTCTTCCTCTTGCTGGTGGCCTAGTGGTTGGGTTTTCTTGATTTGCTTGGTTAACTGGGTTTGCTTGAGCTTGGGCGTTTATGATGTTAACCAATTGAGGGCACGTGTTTCTAAAGTGGGTAGGGTCGCCACAATTGAAACAAGCTCGAACATATGGGAACATGGGGTATTGGGGTTGTTGATATGTTTGGATCATGTTTTGAGTAGGGGGTGAGGTTTGGTTTTGAGAGGTGCGGCAAACTTTGCTCAAATGACCATAGCGTCCACAATTCGCACATTGTCGACAAAGTACAGTAGATGGATGGTGATAAAAACAGGTGTTACATCGAGGGTGAGGTCCAAGGTAAGGTTTCTTATTTGGGTAGGTTAAGTTGGGTGCTACTTGAGTGATTGGGATAGCTTGGAGGGGTACGGCTTGTAAGGCTGGTTGATTGCATTGGGTGACAGCGAAAAGTTGCTCATCTCGTTTCCTCTTGGAAATGGGTTGAGAAAGAGGTTCAGTTTGGGTGGAGTTTGAAATTTCAGTTGATGCTTTATCTTTCTTCTTCTCCTCCTTGAAGTATTTATTCCGTATACGGTTCTCGGTGAGCTCTGTAGCTATCTCCATTGCTGCTTCCAAAGTTGCAGGTGTGGTACTTATTACAGAGTCTTGAATTTTTGAAGGAAGAACTCGAATGTAGTGCTCGATCAAACGGTATAGGGGAGTGAACAAGTTGGGAACCATTTGATTTAACTTAAGGAATCTTTTGTTGTACGTGGTGTGGTCGCCTTCCTTTTGTTTCAACGAATAGAACTCATCCTCTAATTTCTTGATTTCGCTCCTTGGGCAAAACCGTCTTGTGATGATTTCTTTCAACTCTTCCCAAGTCAGAGTCATAGTATCTTCAACACCCCGTTTGGCCTTCTCTGTATTCCACAAAGTAAGTGCTATTCCAAATAAACGACCAGTAGCATATCGCACTTTGCGATCATCGGGGCAATCGCTAGTTAGAAAAATGTTTTCCATTTCTTCAAACCAATAGAGAAGAGCGGTAACACCTTCAGTCCCATCGTATTTTGTAGGGTCGCAGGATTTGAAATGCTTGTAGGTGCATTTAGTAGTATTTGGGGGAGGGATGATAACATTTTGAAATTCTTGATTGACGGGATTAGCGGTAAGGGCTTGTTGGACTTGAATTACAATGTTGGGTATTACGGCAGCCATTTGTTGAGCGATTAGGGCAGCCATGCGCTCGCGGGCTTTTCCTGCTCTCATCTTCCTACGAGCGTGACTAGAAGACATCTACAAGAAATACATATCAAGAGTATGAGTTGGATGCTTTTGGGATCATGTGTCATATTTAGGAATGAACATTCATAAAATAAACATAGCAAAATAAATCTACTACATCCATAGGATGTCTTGGGCTTTGCTCGTAATTGGGCCTTGCATGCCGCCATACTTCACCTTCGTAATCATGTGGGCCCCCATGATTACCGGGTTTTTCATATGGTTCGCATGTGTTTGCCTGGTTACGTACACTAAAACCCGGAGAAAATCGAGAAATATGTAACGTATGATATTCGGAATGTGTCCAGGTGTGGACACGGTGACACCTCAAAGTGGGGTTAGTTCGAACGACGTTTGTGTGGCATGCTTTGGCCTAATAGGTCCTTCGTACTCTCATCGTTAGTCCCCAGGTAGGCAAACTGGTCCGTTATATTGGATTTATACGAATGCCAACCTAGACAGGACGTTCCAACTACCGGTACTTGACCCTTACAGTTACTACATGCCCGTCGCAGATCTCACTTTGATGAGATTTGAAAAATGAAAAATGCGACAAAATCTTGAATAACGGAAGTATGATGATAATTTGAATATGTGAACATTGAAATATGTATGACGAATATTATGTAAGTATGTATGTTTGACTGTAAGTATAATTCACTATGTATCACAAAATTTAATATTGGAAATGTTTGCATGCATTTGTGTATGTAATAAATATGAAGGAAATAAACATCATGAGTTTGCATATAACCACATAAACAATTAAAATCTAATCAACTATAGTATAGGCTCTAAGGGTCTGATAACCTATCCTATATCCCTATAGTCATGGCTCTGATACCAATCTGTCACACCCCGACCCGCTGCGGAAAAGGTGATCGGGGCATGATTGGGTTATCATCAAAGCTCATGACATTTATTATAACGTTTCATATTTATTATTACAATTTAAAGGGAAACATACAATCATAATTTCATCATGTCCTACACATCATTCTAGACTTCATTATTTTCTTCTAAGACATTTCCTATGTTTTCCCTGCTTCATCCTGTTCACCTGTATCATGTGTAAAAATGGTTTTTGGATCAACAAAAAGTTGGCAAGTGAACCTTGTTAGAAAACATTTATTATTTATTTCTTGTTGTATTTTATATGGAAAAATTGTGCACTATTCATATATGAACAAACGTAATTAAACATACAATAACAACAATTAGCATACAATAACAAACCATTAGCATACGATATCACACAACATCAAACAATAACATACATTAACAAACCAACAGCATACAATAACATATCAACTTGCATAAATATATAACATGAATGAAACTGTGCGATCAAGGCTTAATCAAACGGAGCCGATCGTATTGCATGTACTGAAAATGATAAATGTCTGTGCGATCAAGGCTCAATCAAACGGAGCCGATCGTATGTTGGCACGCCAGGTTCACGCTCATAATGTAATGGGGAACATGCTCAACGCTCATAATGTAATGGGGAGCGGCGGCCTATGAAATTGCATGTACTGAAAATAATAAATTAAATCTAAACAATAACCACACAAACAGTTTATACAAGCTGAATACACATTTATTCATGATATGATGTATGCACAATGATTTAAATATAATAAATAGTAAGACACATGATACACCCCAAAAACGTGATTTAAACGGGGAATTTGTAGATATTCACCTCACAGTGGGTGCGTTCGGTAAATGATGATGAATGCGCACGAGTTTAGAGGATTGATCGTCGAGGAATAACTAACCTAATTAATAAAGAAAAGTAAGGTAAATAAATGGATATTATTAACAACTTTAATAGGATTTTTGGATATATTTTTTTGTGAGTTTTAGGCTATTTTCTAACTTTACAAATGTTATTTTTAAGTATTTTTAATTGATTTTTAAATAAAATAAATAAATAAAAATAATAAAAAAATGTTGACTTTTTGACCGTTGACTTGTTGACCGTGGACCGTTGACTTGTTGGCCGGTTTTATTGTGTAAGTGTATGCGCCGGGTGAGGCTCGAACCCGAGACCTCCCGTTCGCGTGCACGCAGCTCTACCAACTGAGCTACGTGTCTAACCCGAAATATTTCTGTTTTTAATTATATTTATATACTAATTAAATTAATCCGAAAATCACTTATTTTAAAAACAATTTAATGTATCGACTCGGTGTTAGCCACTGGCCTCGAACCCGGGATCTGTGCTTTAACGTTACACACAGTCCACCGCTGGACTGTGTGTCTAACTTGGTTAATATACAGATTTTTATTATACTTAACATCTAACGGAGTTAACCCGGTCCAGTTTAAAAAAAAAGAGACATTTTATTACTGCGAAGGTGCGTGTGTCAAGAATCGAACTCGGGACGTGTATGTATTTGTTTGCACACAGTCCACCGCTGGACTGTGTGTCTAACCCGTTAATAAAACTGATTTTAATTAATCTTCGTCTTCTTCGTTCAAAACACAGACATGGGTCAAGCAACTAGTACTTGATTAATTCGATTAATGAACAAGATGAACAATTGAAAAGTATTGAACCAAAGAGTTTGGGGAAAGAAAGTACCGAACAGATCGTCTTCTTCAGAAAATCCGGCGAAGATCGTCGGCTCTGTTTTAGTGACCTTCGGATGTTAGAATCAATTAACAGTTTGAAGGGATTAGATGTGAAATTGAACTAATGAATAATGATTATCAGTATGTTTGAATGATCATACCGGTTATCAGCAAATTTCTGGAATTTCAGAACTTTTCCGGCGAAACCAGGAAATCCGGCAATGTCGTCTGGGGTTGATTCTGAGTGATGGAGTGATGTTAGAATTTGTATAATAATGGAATGAAACAGAAAAGTCGAGGTATCTACCGCGTAGATGAAAGTCCCGGTTTTCCGGCGACTTGCAGAGAATTCCGGCGAGTGAAATTTCTTGCGATAGAGATTCTTCAGAGGTTTAAGGTGAGTGGGAGTGATGTCAGTATGAGTTCTATGATCTTATTTTTGGGTAAGAAGAAAAGATGGATTGAACTCGGTTTTCCGGTGAAAGTCCGGCGAGTCCAAAAAGCTTCTCCGGCGGACTGAAAGTTGTGCGAAAATGTAATTGGAAGTTTGCAAAGTGTGTTTGAGTCGCGAGAGGGGTCTTTGATTGAAGTAACTCAAGAATTGAAAGTTTTCGGTTATTAAACCGATTCACTCCCGAATTCAAGTTTCATTCATAGCAAAATTGATTTGGAATTGTCGGTGTATCGGTTAAACTCAGTAAACCGCGAGTAATCAAACGTCTTTGGACGTTTGATGACCGATTTCGGTTACAGTTGGCGTAACCGGTCGCTTCATTAATGACTATAAGATTTACTTGTTTCCTAACATTTACAGAAAACAACAAGTGGCGGAGTGGTTATGTGTGTGTGTGATAAGTCGTTGGGCTTAAGCCCGGCTGACCCGGGTTTGAATCCCGGCTTCAGCATAATATTTTTAATTCACTATTTTCAATACATTTTCAAAAATAAATTTTATATTCTAATATACTTGTTAATTATGTATCGTTTAAAATTAATTTGGGCATTAAATACGCAAGGAAATTTTTAACTGGTTGTTCGGTTAATAAACGAAGCGGGTTTGGTAAATCCGGTTTTTGACGGATGTTACAATAATGTTCTTTATAAAATACAATCTATATTTGTCTTATATGTTTATTAGAAAATACAAAATTATAGAAAATGATATCTATTTCTTTTTGCTATATTTTCCCTAATTATGACATAATGTTCTTTATATAATGCAAGCTATATTTTTCTTATATGTTTATTGAGAATTTCTATTTCATTCGTTAACGTCTGATTACTTTGCACTAAAGTTTTTAAAAATACATTCGACAACGTGCGTAAAAAAACTTTTGAAAACGTGCGTAAAAAAAGTTTGACAACGTGCGTAAACATTTACACGAACTGAGTATGAGAACACTATTATGTAAAAAAATAAATAAATGTTTTGACAACGTGCGTAATAAATGTTTTTTACGCCCCTGATCGCCGACCCGAACTTCTCTAAACGTCGCGTAAATTTAATTTTCAAACGTATGTAAAAACAGAAGGCGTAAAATAGTTTTTACGTACATTTGAATAATATTTTTTACGTAAGTAGTCGAATGTAAAGTATTTTTTTTGCGTATGCTGTCGAATGAAAAACAAGTTTTTTATTCTCAAAATTTTTTTACGGCCCCCGTAAAAAGTTAAAAAAAACCTTTACCTCAATTTTTTTATTTGCAATGTAATCATTTTTTTTTTATTTTTTATTAAAGAATAATCTTATTAATTAAAGCGCAATCATTAATAATACCAATCATTAATGGTCATAGTAAAAAGACCACTTTGCACTTATCTCACTAAAAACAAAAATCTCATTAATTAAAGGACAATAATTACTCTGTTTTATTGTCTTTTAATCTTATCCATCAAACACATTTGATTAATGGTTAATATTGGTTCCTACGATTCTTACAACTCACGGATTCTGGCCCAACACCTGGCAGGGGCACGCTAAATGATACACGGGGTACGATTGTCATTTCCGACCCCGCTCAATAGATGGCGTTATCATTATTCAAATTATGGCGTTTTAATAAGAACAACTAGATCTAATGTGATATTCTAAAACAATTTTTCGGCATTTTCATTATCTAGAACTTATTGTTTTTTGAGTTTGGCGTTTGTATCATCTTGGCGTTTTACAAGCTTTATTTTGGAGAAGAATAATGTATTTCTTAAACGGAAAATTAGATAGCAAACACTAGAAAAAAAACTAGAAGTGTAAAAAAAATTAATTTAAAAATCCGAATGCAATTTTTTCCCTAAATCTTCAATGTCATCAGTCTCTTTCTTCTTTTGAAACTACAAGAACTGTCACAAATTTATGGCGTATTGGGTTCGTTGTGTGAAGTGGCTTTTGTGGATGTTGGAGACATAGATCGACGCCGTGTGGGTGGATGCTATTTGTTCCTCATCTCCATCCTCATTATTGAGTCAAAATAGCATTTGCACTGGTATCGGCCTCCTACTTCCCATTCAAATATTCATCAAGAAAAAAACACACAAAATGACATATCCGTGTCATCCATCTCTTTTTCTTGAAGATCTGTCCATCTCATTCAGTAAAAGCTTATTGAGTCATCTCCCTCACCTAAGAATCCTGAATATCCAAGAGAAGTTGGTTGCCATCTTTGACTTTTTTAACCTTTCTGGCTTTTTTACGGTGAGTGGTATTTAGGAAACATGGCGTTTATTCTGTGGTGTGATCGACGGAAGGTGCTGAGACATTTCTCTTTAAAGGACATATTTGGCGGGTAGTTTTGGTGGGATACTACTATAATTAATGTAATTAATAAGTATCTGTCGTTTCACTGTTTTCGTTCAGCCTTATTTGTTAAGTACGGAACACCCCCCATCTTTCTTGTTTGGCGTTGTATAATTAATGGCGTTTTGACACGTAAATATGTTAAAATATAGGAACTAGAACTCAGAAAAAACAACATAGGAAAAATATCTTTTTATACTTTAGTGGAGGTTTTTTATATTTTTAGTGGGTGCATTACATTTTTGTTGGCGTTTTTTTACGTAATAAATTATGTTTTGGCGCCAAAAACAATAGCATGATGCAGACCATTATACATACATACATACATATAAATATATATATATATATATATATATATATATATATAGTGGAGGGTTCAAGTTCAAATATATATATATATATACATAGTGGAGGGTTCAAATAAGAAGAAATTCTTTGTAAGAAGAAAAAAGAAGAAATTTCAACCAATAGAAATGTTTTATTTGACTTTATTTAATATTTGCACTTAATGTAACCATAAGGTTATATAGGTAAACTTACACACATCATTAATTGGTAGTTTCATCTTTAATAACTAATTATATTAAATTTGTAACCTATTTTTAAGATATATATTTTTCTAAAAAAATAAAAATAAAAATTCATTTATAGTGTAGGATATATACGAGGTGTGTAGGATAAATTACGAGTTGTGTAAGATAAATTTCAATATGTGTAGGATAAAATTTTGAAATGTGTAGGATAACTTTTCATGTGTGTAGACAAAAATTTGAAGTGTGAAGGATGATAGTCTTTATGACTAATTAATTAGTCAAACATAATAATAAATGAGATGAGAAATTTTTTTAATGTTTTACAATTGTACTCTTTTGTTCTTTTTCTTCTCAATAAAATTTTATTCTCAAACGAACCTTCCCATATATATATATATATATATATTAGTCAAACATAATAATAAATGAGATGAGAAATTTTTTTAATGTTTTACAATTGTACTCTTTTGTTCTTTTTCTTCTCAATAAAATTTTATTCTCAAACGAACCTTCCCATATATATATATATATATATATATATATGGTGTGTGTGCGTGTGTGTATTTTTTTGTCGTTTTGATGTAGGATGCAGATCTATAACGCGTCAGGTAATTATGACGTTTAGAAAATATAAAAAAATTGACTTTATTATGTGTCATGATGTGGTTTTCAATATAATAATTGTTAGTAATCAAGTATCAGTCGCCTCAGTTACAGTTCGTAGTTACTGTTTGTTCAGTCTGTTTAGGGCTGTAAAACTTCCCACCCCTTTAAGTTTGGCATTTTTTATTTAGTGGTGTTTTATAGATGTAAACCAAAACTTTTAGTACGGTAATGCATGCATTTTGTGCTCTATTCACCTGTACGTTTTTGAATTTGGCGTTTTGGTGTTTGCCTTTTTTGGCATTTTGGCGTATCTATAAAAAATCTTTGAGAAGTTCTTTATTAGCTGAGAAGTAGATAACAAGCCACAGAAAATGACACCAAAAAAAAGTTACGAAAGAAGGAGAAAACTAAAAATGCTAATCAAATTCCCTTTTCCCAATCTTCACTGTTATCAGTCGCTTCTTCTTCCCTTTCCAAATCTTCACTACTATCAGTCCATTCTTCTCGAACTTCAGCTCCTACACAGCTAAAACGCCAGGCTCTAGACAAAGCTGATCGAACCGTTATATATGGCATTTTGGTTTTGTTATGATATGTTGTTGTTGGGTTGTTTGGGGTGGTTCTTTTGGATGTCGTAGACCTAGACCGATGTCGTATATTGTCAATGCTATTATTGGGGTGTAATTGTTAGTGGGGTTTTCGCTTGATGTCCAAGATAGCATTTACACATGCGATTATCCTCATCCTCATCCCACTCTACATCTTGTAACAATGCACTCCAAAATAGCATTGACACTGATATCGGTCTCTTCTTCTCATCCAAACTTTCCTCAAGGAAAGAGCATACAAAGCGACAGATCATCGTCCCTGTAGTCGTTTTCTTGAAGATTTGTGCATCTCATTCAGCAAAAGTTTATGGGTGTGAGCATGAGAACATGGCGTTTTTTTAAGTGAAAATGGAAAGCCAAGTGACCATGGTGTGTTAATTGAATGGTTTAGCAAAAGAAATATGGCCTTTTTGTGTTTTTGGATGTGACCAATTTGGTTATGAGATCTTTGTTGATATAAGAGTTTTTTGTCGCGTAGTTTTTGGCGGGATTGTAATAAATGGTAGCACTAAAGTATCTATCTATTTAGTTACTGTTTGTAGTTACTGTTTGTTCAGCTTTTATACGTTGAGGCTGTGACACGTCCCATCTTTCATGTTTTGGCGTTTTTGTATCTTGCGTTGTAATAAATGATGGTATTAAAGTATCTTGCCGTTTCACTGATAAGAATTATAGAACTCATGTCACACCCCGAATCGCAACGGAAGACAAATATAGGGTGCGGCAGATACGTGGTAATTCTCCATAGTTTAAAAACATGATATCATAAACAGAGAGAACCTCGGTTACAACATACTATGAGTATCATATTACACACCATAAGTTCAAGTACAGTACTACGAGCTGTCACAGCTCTTATTCTGCTACAGTTCACTACTAAAAGCCATCCACACGCACGTTCCTTACCCTTGCTTCGCTTTACCTGAAATGCATGTTAGTTTTGAAAAGGTCAGCTAAACGCTGCGTGAGTTCCACTAGTTTTGTTGTTATGGAACAATATGTTTTAACAAGTTTAATTGCACTGGTCACAGTCACAGTTATAGTTAAAGATTGCCTGATGGAATTTCAAGCGAGTACAAGTGAAACCTGACTATTTACCCAGGACCGTGTCACCCAGACACTCCCGGTCCACCAACTGCGTCACGTGCAGGTCAACACCCCCGAGTAGTTATGCCTAACACATACCCAAAAGTTGGACGAGTGCAGTTGCTTATGGCCGGGCATCGCACCCTCCGACCTCAACTGGGTTTGTCGGACCAATAGTACTATCCACTGCCCACGGCTCATATAATGACTTGTAATAGGGGTATTCGTGAGTTAGATAATTCACATCGTCCTAAGTTGGTGCAATTAACACAGTTTTATAACATGCAAATCACTTCAGAAAACAGTAACACAAATTAAAAGTAGTGGAGTGAAGCTCACTCCCAAGTTGGTGTAATCAACACAATTTGTAACATGCAAGTCCCTAGAAAACAGTAAAACAATTCAAAAGTGGGGAAGTGAAACTCACTCCCAAGTTGGGGTAATGATTACAGTTTGTAACAAGTTCATGTGTTAGGGAAACGAAATTCACTTCATAAGTTTGTGTAATCAACGCAGTTTGAAACATAAATTCCACCCCAAGTAAAACAATAAAACAGTTAAAAACGGGGTAGTGAAACTCACAGTCCAAATAGTGGTCTCATCACAAGAGTGGTCGAGTAGCTGGATCAAATTTAATAACACACATGCAGGTATAGACTCAAATCAGTATCTAAGTTGTTAATGGTTATAACTTGGATCTGGTCAGGAGTTTTTACTCCGGATTGAGTCTATAGGACACTGGTATGGTGATGGACATCAGGGTAGTATTAGTTTTCAGTTTGGCTTCCGGGCACCGGTTCGCGTGCCAGCCAAAGTCAGTAGTTTAACGTGTTCGGGTAATGGTACGGGAATACCAATAGTACCAACATGTGGTTATTTAAGAATGATTAACTTTCTACCGAAGGAGTTTGAGTGTTCGGGGGGTCTAAGTTGCCCAAATTTGAGTTTTCATTTTCACCGTCGGGAATTCTCCCGGATTGTCTTAGAGCACACCCATAGTGCCCAATTTGCCCGGGAATCTCCCGGAATACTCCAAGTGTTTCAATTATAGTACTCGTCGGGTTGGGTCAGTTCCCAGTTCCGGCAGGTTCGTTATACGGTAAACTGCCGAAATTGCTTTAAAATAATCTGTTTTTAATTCCATAAATTCCTATTTAATCTATATCTTATATAAAAATCTGTAAATTGTTATATAAATCAGTAAAAATCTGTAGATTATGAAAAACTTTCGGGGAATTTATTTTGTTAATTTACTTACTTAAATAAATTATTTATAAAACTAATTTTAACCATATAATTAAAATTAAAAACCATCAGTAGCTCAAAAATTCCAAAAAAAATTCCAGAACACCTTTTACATGTCCATTTTGAGATTTTTCCGATTTCGTTTCAGTGCGTTCCAGGCTACCGAAAACTCGCAAAAACACGGATTTTTGACCCAAATCAAAACTCAATCAATGGACTCCGAATTTTCTCAGAACATTCACCATATGTTCCTTAGTGTCTGTAAAATTTGGAGATTTAGTTTGATAATTTTTCCGAAATTCTTTCAGTAAAACAGTTAAAAATTCACAAAAAAATATAGAAAATTCCAAAAATTCTAAATTTTTATGTGGACCTTTTGGACAATACCCTAAATCACCACACAAAATTTCAGCTCAATCCAAGTTACACGGACCAAGTTATAGGAAAAACAATTTTCTGCCTAGCCTAGATTAGGTTCTCGGATGTTATACCTAGCGATTCTTCCGATTCCAAGCGTTTATCTTGATCCCAGAAGTGTGTGAAGGCTATATTCAGTACCCACACATCAAGTATAACTCAAATATGCTAGAACTTATATCAATTAAGCTTTAATTCATTGTTTTTTCGGTTAATCGAATAGTTATGCGATTTTTATCGAATAAGTGTTGATTAGGGTATCAAAACCCAAAGATTAGTGATCATGGTTGCCATATAACACCAGGTAATGCGTGTTCTTATTCAGCCCATAAACTTATTTAAACATTCAAAAATCATGGATAAAAATGAGTTTTTCGGTTATAAATCGCGTTTACTCAAGAAATAACAATCAAACCCACTTAGAACTTGTGAAATCACCTTGATTTTGTGGTGTTCTTGATGAAGATCAGCTGAGATGAAGGGTTTTGGTGCAGGGATTTTGGAGAAATGAATAAAAATTGAAAGAATTAAAAGAATTTAAAAGAAAAAATAATAAATATGGGGGGTACCCCTACCCCACTTGGGGCCACCTCGTGCTTTGTAATACGCGTTAAAAGATGATATTTATCTTCCGTGTTGCATTTAGGTTCGTTTTCAGGTCCTGCACACGTTCTCGATTTGCGAAACGGACTCCGTTTTGCGTGTTCTTAGTGTCAAAAGACTCAGTTTAAAAAATCGTGCATAACCATCTAAAAATCCAAACCCAGTTACGTTTTAATTATAAAAGTCTCGTATTAGGGTATTTTAAGTGTTTTTAAGCTTGATTGACCGTTCCTTGCATACTTGGCTGTCTTTTATTATGCCTGAAACGAAGGCGTTTCCCCAACCGGGAGCTGCTTCGTTTTGCGTGCCCCGACTTTGATTATTTTCGGACCTTGTGGCACAGTCTATGGCACAAAACTAAGTTGTTCTCGGAACTCGGAATCTTAAATAACTCTACCAATAACCTAATAATCAACATCAAAGGTTTAATGTGTTGTTAAACGTCAAGTCTCCGTTTAACACGTTGTTCAAGGCTAAGGACGCCAACCTCGCATCGTTGGTCCTTAGTAGTGTCATGTTAACCATCACGTGCTCTCAGATTCCTCCGAGATATAGCATATATAGTTTCGCACCCACACAAGTCATGAAATTTCACAAGGTTTACGTGCAATTATAGTTTTAATCATGCTTTAAGTTTAGGACCAATTAAGGTGTACCTGGTTTCGTCATGGGTATCATAGTCTCCCCTGGTTAAGAAATTTCGTCCCTGAAATTTACCATGTCTAGTTAGGGGAAAAGGTGAGGATATTTTCTACGGAATTCATCCTTCCGTTCCCAGGTATATTCAGGTCCTTGTTTAGAGTTCCACCGGACTTTAACCAGTGAAATTTTGTTATGTCTTAATTGTTTGACCCTACCATCACCGTCTCTTCCACAAAGTGGAGTTTATCATCAACGTGGATGTCTTCTAATGGTATCTGAGTGGCCTCATCCGAAAGGCACTTCTTTAAGTTTGAAATGTGGAAGACATTATGAATGGCACTAAGCTCGGTTGGTAGCTTCAATCGATATGCTACGGGGCCTACTTTTTCTAGGATCTCGTAGGTCCAATGTATCACGGGCTACCTTTCCAGTCTTTCCAAACCGGATAACGCCTTTCCATGGCGATACCTTTAATAACACTCGCTCACCCACTTTGAACGATAGTGGTTTCCGACGTATATCATCCCAACTCTTTTGTCGGCTCTGAGCGGCTCTCAGACGATTCCGAATCTGATGGACCTTATCGGTCATTTCCTGAACTAGTTCAGATCCCGTCAGTTGAATGTCACCCACTTCGGCCCAACAAAATGGTGATCGGCACTTTCGACCATAAAGTGCCTCGTACTGGGCCGCTTGAATGCTGCTGTGATAACTATTAATATATGAGAATTCCAATAGTGGGAGATGTTTGTCCCAGCTTCCTCCGAAGTCTAGGACACAAGCACGAAGCAAGTCTTCCAATGTCTGAATCGTGCACTCCGATTGGCCATCGGTTTGGGGATGGTAAGCAGTACTCAAATCGATTCGCGTCCCAATGCTTCTTGTAACTTTTGCCAGTATCACGAAGTGAAGTGGCTGTCTCTGTCTGAAATGATAGCAACCGGGACACCATGTCTGGCTACTATCTCGTGGGTGTAGATCTCAGCCAACTGGTCGATTTTATAAGTAGTACGAATCGGAATGAAATGGGCAGATTTAGTCAATCGATCAACGATTACCCAAATCGCATCGTGACCATGAGGTGTTTTCGGAAGATGGGTCACGAAATCCATCGTGATTTGCTCCCATTTCCAATGAGGTATCTCGGGTTGTTGCAACATTCCCGAGGGTTGCTGAAATTCGGGCTTGACCTGAGCGCAGGTCAAGCATTGACTTACATATTCTGCCGCGTCCTTTTTCATTCCCGCCAACCAACAAAATTCTTTAAGGTCGTGGTACATCTTGTCTGTACCGGGGTGAATCGAATACTTCGATTTATGGACCTCGTCTATCATCAGTTGTCTCAACTCTGCTTCTGCAGGAATCCACACTCGATTCCTAAAGTACAACACCTCATCCGTTTTCCTCACAAAGTTGTTCTCATTCTCGTGCACACCTTCGCCAGGTAACTAGCTTTCCTCCAAGGCTTGCATCTGCGCGTTCCGGATTTGATCTATCAGGCTTGTCTGCACGATCATTCCCAAGGCTCTCACTCGAAGGGGCTTAATTCGATCCTTCCTACTTAGCGCAAATGCTAACACATTAGCTTTCCCCGGGTGGTACTTTATCTCACAATCATAATCATTTAACAATTCCACCCATCTGCGCTGCCTCATGTTCAAATCTTTTTGATCGAAGATATGTTGGAGGCTTTTGTGACCCGTGTATATAGGACACTTTGTACCATATGTCTTCAAATCTTTAGTGTGAATATAACTGCTCCTAGTTCCAGGTCATGGATTGTGTGGTTCTTTTCGTGCACCTTTAGCTGTCTAGAAGCATACGCGATAACTTTATTCCTTTGCATAAGGACACATCCAAGCCCTTGTCGTGATGCGTCGCAATATACGACAAAGTCGTCATTGCCTTCAGGTAACGTCAAGATTGGGGCCTCACATAACTTTCTCTATAACAGCTGGAACACTATTTCTTGGTCTTCACCCCATTCATACTTCCTATCCTTCTGCATCAATGCGGTTAACGGTTGCGCGATACTAGAGAAGTTTTCGATAAAGCGGCGGTAATATCCTGCCAATCCCAAGAATTGGCGTATTTCTTTTGGAGATTTCGGCACTGGCCAGTTCTTAATTGCGTCAATCTTGCTTGGGTCCACATGGATTCCGGGCTGATCCACCACATGCCCTAGAAATTGTACGGCTTGTAACCAAAAGTCGCACTTAGACAACTTAGCGTATAGTTGTTCGGTCCGTAGTATCTCCAAGATAGCACGTAAATGATGCTCGTGCTCGTCCTTGCTGTTGGAGTAGATCAAGTTATCATCGATGAAGACGATGACAAATCTTTCAAGGTATGGCTTACATACCCTGTTCATGAGGTCCATGAACACCGCGGGTGCGTTGGTTAACCCAAAGGGCATCACCAGGAATTCGTTGTGGCCATAACGAGTTCGAAACGCTGTCTCAGGAATATCGTCCTCTTGGACCTTCACTTGATGGTACCCTGACCGAAGATCTATCCTAGAAAAGTATCGGGCTCCTTGCAGCTGATCAAAGAGATCATCGATCCTTGGAAGGGGGTAACGATTCTTGATAGTGACCTTATTCAATTCTCTGTAGTGGATGCACATGCGGAAGCTACCGTCCTTCTTCTTCACGAACAAAACTGGGGCTCCCTAAGGAGAATAACTAGGACGGATAAAACCACGATCGAGTAACTCCTGCAACTGCGTCAATAGCTCTTGCATCTCGGACGGTGCAAGACGATATGGGGCCTTGGCAACGGGTGCCGTTCCCGGTATTAAGTCGATGCGAAACTCCACTTGCCGATTGGGCGGCAATCCGGGCAATTCCTCCGGGAACACATCTGGGTATTCACATACTACTGGGATGTCTTCAATACGCTTCTCGGCTGGCTCCTCCGATGTGACGCTAGCTAAGAACACGTCACATCCTTGTTGTATGCACTTCAACGCCTTAAGGTGAGATATGAAGTTCAGCGTGACACCTAACTTCTCTCCTTGTACCATAATTGCCTCCGTGGGGGATAAGGGAATCTTCGCAACCTTTTGTTCAGATAACCCCTCCCCACGATGGTTGGACAGCCAGTCCATTCCTATGACGATATCAAAACTACCCAATTCTACTGGTAAAAGGTCGATAGAGAATTGAAAACCATTAAAGGTTATAAGGCAATTAACAATAAGTTGGTGACTGGTGTGATAGGTTTCCCGCTGGCAAGTTCGACGGTATAGGTTTGTTTTAAGTCAATAGCGGGCATATTCAAAAGTGGTAAAAATGCAATGGAAACATAACTTCTATCAGCTCCCGTATCAAATAATACCGACGCAAATCGATCAGAAACGAGGAACATACCTAAAACCACGTTGGGATCCTTGCGTCCTCAGGTCCCATGACAAAGGCACGACCTCGAGCTGCATTCGGGGTAGGAGCTTGGTTTTGTGTATTTCTCCCTGCCATCTGTCGTTTAACTTCGGGCAACTTCGCTGAAGATGTTTCATACTATCACATCCAAAGCACGCACGGGGTAGTTAGCCTGTTGTGTTGCTTGACGGGATTGCTGCTGAAGTGGTTGAAGCCTAGGGGGTTGGAAACGGGTTGGTCTGGGCTTTGGTGCCAAGGGCACCGTACAGTTTCTAGAAAAATGCCCAATTCTATGGCACCTTGAGCATCTCTTTATTAGACACGCACCAACATGGTAGGAGTTACACTTATTGCATTTCGAGGCCTTTCCTTTATGTCCATCAGAGTTACCCATTGGGGTAGTCATGGCGTAACTCTGGCTAGTAGTTCTCCCCCTTTTTGGTACTGCTGCCCCCGCTCGACTACCTTCCGGGGCTTCTTGCTTGTCCTCGGCCTGCTCCCCATGCATCGTCAGAATTTTACGTCTAACCATGTCGTACGTAACAGTACCTGACCTGGCTACCACCTCGTGCATGGTCAGGTGTTCCACCGAGTTAATGATACTCCTTACTTCTGGGGCCAGTCCCCAGATATACCTTGCAATCCTCTTAGGCTCCGGTCAAACCATGTCTGGCAATATACGTGCCAGTTCAATGAAGCGATTCGTATAACCTACATGATCAGTACCTTGCATCTGCAGGTTCCAAGACTCATGTTCAAGCTTCTGAATTTCGTGGGCTGGACAGATCCTTTCCCTCATCAGTACCTTCAGATCATCCCAAGTTTTAGCATTGATCGCGTCCTGTCCGCGAGTTTGAACAATAGTGTTCCACCAGTTTAAAGCATGGTCGATAAAGGTACAAGTTGTATATTTAACTGCGCAATTACCAGGACAATTACTTATGTTAAGTACCGATTCCGACTTCTCGACCCATTTCACAAACCCATTGGGTCCTTCAGTACCATTGAATTCCATCGGTTTGCATTCCATTAAATGCTTATATGTGCAAACTGGCCTACCACTATTCTGGTTATCGTGCTAACCTATGGGTCCTGGTTGCGGGTTAGCATTAATACCAGCGCTAACCTGTGCCACAATTGTGGGGATAACTGCCTGAAGCTGTTGCGCTACTATTTGCGCGATTTCTGCCTCAGTTATTTGCGGTGCGCGTTTCGGGGCCATTCTATTATAACAATAGATATATTTGTATCAACCTCACATAGTCAATCATCACGTATCGCACAATTTCATCGCACACATGAATTCACAACATGCATAATCAAAATCATCATCGTGTATATAATACTATTCGTTATCATACAACTATCAAAATTTGCACATAGACTTAACCCATAAGGGCCAGTGCTTAGATGTGCTGTCAAAACATGTCACCGAAGTGACGTATATATGTCATACCACAGAGAACACCACCCACGAAAACTAAAAATACTACGACTAGATCACCACCTCGACATGGGTAAAACTCAGTGCTTAGTAGGATGGGCAAAAGATACATCACATCTATCCATGCTAAAAAGAAACCCATACTAAGATCGCCATAACCAAAACCTACAAGCCCTGCCACCAGGCCTATAATAGTCCCGATGCCTCCGTACACCATCGCTTGAAAATGATCCTGGTGCTGCTGAACATAACTCATACCCTGTTGTAATACAATGATTGTCTGCTGTAAGATGATCAAGTAATCCCCCCATAGCTCTCCAATGTTGCTCATCCTCATCCCTCGCCATCCAAAGCAGTGATATCTTCTCAAACAAATACCCCATCAAACTATTCTACCCGCAGCGGAAAAGGTGATCGGGGCATGATTGGGTTATCATCAAAGCTCATGACATTTATTATAACGTTTCATATTCATTAATACAATTTAATGGGAAATATACAATCATAATTACATCATGTCCTAAACATCAATCTAGGCTTCATTGTTTTCTTCTAAGGCATTTCCTATGTTTTCCTTGCTTCATCCTGTTCACCTGTATCATGTGTAAAAATGGTTTTTGGATCAACAAAAAGTTGGCGAGTGAATCCTATGAAAAACATTTGAACAAGTTTATTTAATTGATTATAAAATAAAGTGCACAACCACACATGAGTAAAAATAGATGTAAACTTATTCACCAATCATTTAATATTAAACAATGCACACATGAACAATAATGGATCGTTTTGAGGCACGCGTTGCTCAACTCGTCTCCCACGAGGAACTGATGGGTTTAATGAATGATTTGCATATACTTGACAATATGAACTACATAACTACAAACAATATAAACTAAATAATACACACACGAACAATAATGGATTTGTTTTGAGGCACGCGTTGCTCAACTCGTCTCCCACGAGGAACTGACGGGACTAATGAATGAATTGCATATAACTTGACAATATGAAATACATAACTACAAACAATATATACAATCTAAGTTTAGGTCACAATATGGTATGGCACAAGTTTAAATAAACGAGTTAATTTTGGTGACACATGACACACCCCAAAACGTGTAATTAAAAAGGGGAGTTGTAAGATTCACTCACATTGGGTGCGTTCGGTTGATGATGTTGAATGCGCACGAAGTTGGTTTTAACCACGAGTGAAACTAACCTAGATAATGGCATAATGGTTCGGTAAGTAAACGGATTTTATTAATTAATTTTAGTCGGATTGTAGGGTGAATTTTTGTGAGTTTAAGGCTATTTTCTAACCTTAAAAATGTTATTTTTAAGTATTTTTAATTGATTTTTAATTTAAATAAATAAATAAAAGAAATTAAAAAATGTTGATTTTTGACTGTTGACTTTGACTTATTTGACCGTTGACTTGTTGACTTGTTGACCGGTTCGGTCTGTAATAAGTGTGCGCCGGGTGAGGCTCGAACTCGAGACCTCCCGTACGCGTGCACGCAGCTCTACCAACTGAGCTACGTGTCTAACCCGAAATATTTCTGTTTTTAATTAAATTTATATACTAATTAGATAATCCGAAAATCATTTATTTTTAAAAAGATTTTAACATAACGACTCGGTGCGCTCCACAGGTCTCGAACCCGGGACCTGTTGGTTGGGTTAACACACAGTCCACCGCTGGACTGTGTGTCTAACTTGTTAAATAATCTGATTTTTATTCTTCTTATATACAAACTAAATAATTTCATTTCTGCTTTAAATAAGAAGTTTGATAATTGTCCGGACCGGTGCGGTAGTCCGGACTCGAACTCGTGACGTGTGATTAAACGTTCACACAGTCCACCACTGGACTGTGTGTCTATCTTGGTTATTATTCCGGTTTTTATTAAACTTAACATCTATTACAGTGAATCCGGCTCGGTAAAAAAAAGAACATTTTTATTAAGGCGAGTGTGCGTGGGACAAGAACCGAACTCGAGACGTAAGCGTGTTTTATTTGCACACAGTCCACCGCTGGACTGTGTGTCTAACCCGAGATATATCTTGATTTTAATTAAACATATACAATACGAATCTTCGTCTTCTTCGTCAGACTTAACCAGAAACGGAAGTCCGACTGGTTCGAAGATTTAATCAAGTTCGTTAGTGTCTTGTGGTTAATCACATGTGAGATTAATAAAAAGAACGAGAGATTAAGTGTAAGGTATACCGAACAGGGCTCCTCTGTTTCGCCGGTGAAACTCCGGTGACAGCAGATGATTCCGGCGACGTGAGTCTTGCGGCAGAGGGTCTTCAGGGAGCTTGAGATGAGTGTAGGTGGCTTCGGTATGAGCTCCGGCGGTTCAGTAAGGCTCAGAGGTGAAAGGGTCGGTTTTCCGGCGAGTTGTAGAAATTTCCGGCGAGTGGAATTACGTCGGGAAAATGTGTGATTGTGAGCGAAAAAGCTAACAGAGGTTAGAGGGGGTATTTATAGGGCAGAACATCGACGTATTTAGTCCGTTTTCCGTCTTGATTCGTCGGTCATTACGTTTTCCGGCGGTTATGACTTGCGTCGCGGGTTCAGACGTCGGTTATAACCGATGTAGTAGTTAAGGCTTCGGTTAAAACTGAAGAAACCGTCCAATCTTGGCGAAATCGTCGGGATTTCCGACGACTGCGATTAGGCGCGTCGGTTTTGAATTCGAGATCTAAGTTATGTATTAATTATATCTAATATTGAACAAGAAACACAAGTGGCGTAGTGGTTGGATGGAAGAGTGTTAAGGCTTTGTTGTTTACCAGCTGACCCGGGTTCGAAACCCGGCAGCATTAATTTATTTTTATTTCATTAATTTTAATACTTTTTTCAAATAAAACTTTTATAATCCAATATACTTATTAATTATGCATCGTTTAAAATAATTTAGGCATTAAATACGCAACGAAATTTTTAACTGATTGTTCGGTTAATAAACGGAGCGGGTTTGGTAAATCCGGTTTTTGACGGATGTTACAGTATCCCCTGCTTTTTAGAAATTTCGTCCCGAAATTTAAGTAGTGACATATTTGTCTAAAAAGGATGGTGTTTAGTTTGACAGTTACATGCTTAGAAAAAAAGTAAAAGTTTAAGTTTTTGTTTGAGGCGGTAACGTCCCTTGTAAGGGTTAAGTACCCTGTTACAGGAATCGCTTTTTGTTGCCTACGGTAAAAATATTGATAAGAAGTGTTGATTCACTAAATATGATATCGTGCGTAAGAGTTTTGATATG
Source organism: Scalesia atractyloides (assembly GCA_947069175.1). Classification (NCBI taxonomy): domain Eukaryota; kingdom Viridiplantae; phylum Streptophyta; class Magnoliopsida; order Asterales; family Asteraceae; genus Scalesia; species Scalesia atractyloides. Next base: position 24,153,730 of record CAMTDV010000030.1, on the reverse strand, counting down.
TTTGGAAGGATATGGTTATATCCTAAAACAAAATTTCTAATACTACAACCTACATGGAACTTCTCATAACCGTCTAACAATGCCTCTGATCCTTTGACAAGAATACTTATATATAGGAAGTACCAGCGGCGTATCCACCATATTCTTGTCAAATTTTCATTGGTTTTATCAGTAAGTTATGATTGGTTCTATGATGTGACTCTAAACATAAATAAACGCCACAACCAATGTACCAAGAAATTACTAAATCTTACATAGAACTTCTCATAACCGCCTGACAATGCCTCTGATCCTTTGACAAGAATACTTATATATAGGAAGTACCAGCGGCGTATCCACCATATTCTTGTCAAATTTTCATTGGTTTTATCAGTAAGTTATGATTGGTTCTATGATGTGACTATAGAACATAAATAAACGCCACAACCAATGTACCAAGAAATTACTAAATCCTACATAGAACTTCTCATAACCGCCTGACAATGCCTCTGATCCTTTGACAAGAATACTTATATATAGGAAGTACCAGCGGCGTATCCACCATATTCTTGTCAAATTTTCATTGGTTTTATCAGTAAGTTATGATTGGTTCTATGATGTAACTTTAGAACATAAATAAACACAACAACCAATATCTGAGTCCAAATTCTGACAGCATACATGTTTGAATGGTGACAGTTCCTCTCTCGTTTGTTATGATGGAAAGGTTAGTTTATGTAGAAATAGAACACAATCCAATTTCTTTAAATGGCGAGATGATATGAATGTAACACAAATTTCAACCAAGACAATACTATACCCTACATGGAACTTCTCATAACCGCCTGATAATGCCTCTGATCCTTTGGCAAGAATACTTATATATAGGAAGTACCAGCGGCGTATCCACCATATTCTTGTCAAATTTTCATTGGCTTTATCCGCAAGTTATGATTAGTTCTATGTGACTCTACAACAAACACAACAACCAAAACTTGAGTCTTAATTCTGATAGTATCCATGTTTAAATGATGACAATACCTCTCTCGTTTGTTGTGATGGAGAGGTTAGTCATTGTGGAAGTGAGACATAGCTCAACTTCTTTAAATGATGAAATTGAATACACTGAAATGTATGATGAACAAACTTCGACCAAAACATACTAAATCCTACATGGAACCTCTCATAACCGCCTGATAATGCCTCTGATCCTTTGACAAGAATACTTATATATAGGAAGTACCAGTGGCGTATCCACCATATTCTTGTCAAAATTTTATTGGCTTTATCCTTAAGTTATGATTGGTTCTATGTGATTCTAAAACATAAAGAAAAACATAAAACTAAACGATTGGAGTTGAATCTTGATTTTTGGTGAAGAGGACTAGTTGGGTGGTTTCCTTTGGGCTGTCATTATCTTCGACAGGATTGGCGTTGATGTTGAAAACTCTTCCTCTTGCTGGTGGCCTAGTGATTGGGTTTTCTTGATTTACTTGGTTAACTGGGTTTGATTGAGCTTGAGCGTTTATGATGTTAACCAATCGAGGGCACGTGTTTCTAAAGTGGGTAGGGTCGCCACAATTGAAACAAGCTCGAACATATGGGAACATGGGGTATTGAGGTTGTTGATATGTTTGGATCATGTTTTGAGTAGGAGGTGAGGTTTGGTTTTGAGAGGTGCGGCAAACCTTGCTCAAATGACCATAGCGTCCACAATTCGCACATAGTCGACAAGGTAAGGTAGATGGATGGTGATAAAAACAGGTGTTACATCGAGGGTGAGGTCCAAGGTATGGTTTCTTATTTGGGTAAGTTGAGTTGGGTGCTACTTGAGTGATTGGGATAGCTTGGATGGGTATGGCGTGCGAAATTGGTTGATTACGTTGTGTAGTAGCGAAAAGTTGCCCGTCTCTTTTTCTCTTAAAAGTGGGTTGAGAAGGGGATTCGGTTTGGGTGGAGTTTGAAGTTTCAGTCGATGCCTTATCCTTCTTCTTCTCCTCCTTGAAGTCTTTGTTCCGGATTCGGTTTTCGGTGAGCTCTGTAGCTAACTCCATTGCTGCTTCCAAAGTTGCAGGCGTGGTACTTATTACAGAGTCCTGAATCTTTGACGGAAGACCTCGAATGTAGTGCTTGATCAAACGGTAGAGGGGAGTGAACAAGTTGGGAACCATTTGATTTAACTCGAGGAATCTTTTGTTGTACGTGGTGTGGTCGCCTTCCTTTTGCTTCAACGAATAGAACTCATCTTCTAATTTCTTGATTTCGCTCCTTGGGCAAAACCGTCTTGTCATGATTTCCTTCAACTCTTTCCAAGTCAAAGTCATAGCATCGTCAACGCCTCGTTTGGCCTTCTCTGTATTCCACCAAGTAAGTGCTATTCCATATAAACGACCAGTAGCATATCGCACTTTGCGATCATCGGGGCAATCGCAATTTAGAAAAGTGTTCTCCATTTCTTCAAACCAATGGAGGAGAGCGGTGACACCTTCAGTCCCTTCATATTTTGGAGGGTCGCATGATTTGAAATGCTTGTAGGTGCATTTAGTGGTATTTGGGGGAGGGTTGATAACGTTTTGATCTTCTTGGTTGACAGGATTAGCGGTAAGTGCTTGTTGGACTTGGATTACAATGTTGGGTATTACGGCAGCCATTTGTTGAGCGATTAAGGCAGCCATGCGCTCGCGGGCTTTTCCTGCTCTCATCTTTCTACGGGCGAGGCTAGAAGACATCTACAAGGAATACGTATCATGAGTATGAGTTGGATGTTTTTGGGATCATGGGTCGTATTTAGGAATGAACATTCATAAAATAAATATAGAAAAAATAAATCTACTACATCCATAGGATGTCTTGGGCTTTGCTCGTAATAGGGCCTTGCATGCCGCCATACTTCACCTTCGTAATCATGTGGGCCCCCATGAATACCGGGTTTTTCATATGGTTCGCATGTGTTAGCCTGGTTACGTACACTAAAACCCGGAGAAAATCGAGAAATATGTATATAACGTATGATATTCGGAATGTGTCCAGGTGTGGACACGGTGACACCTCAAAGTGGGGTTAGTTCGAACGACGTTTGGTGTGGCATGCTTTGGCCTAATAGGTCCTTCGTACTCTCATCGTTAGTCCCCAGGTAGGCAAACTGGTCCGTTATATTGGATTTATACGAATGCCAACCTAGACAGGACGTTCCGACTACCGGTACTTGTACCCTTCCAGTTACTACATACCCGTCGCAGAACTTACTTCGATGAGATTTGAAAATTGCGACAAAATCTTTGAATAACAAAAGTATGAAGATGATTTGAATATATGAACATTGAAATATGTATAATGAATGTGTATGTAAGTATGTATGTTTGACTGTAAGTATAAACAAATATGAAGCAAATAAATATCATAAGTTTGTATGTAACCACCTAAATAATTAAAATTTAGGCAACTATAGTATAGGCTCTAAGGGTCTAATAACCTATCCTATATCCCTATAGTCATGGCTCTGATACCAATCTGTCACACCCCGACCCGCAGCGGAAAAGGTGATCGGGGCATGATTGGGTTATCATCAAAGCTCATGACATTTATTATAACGTTTCATATTCATTAATACAATTTAATGGGAAATTTACAATCATAATTACATCATGTCCTAAACATCAATCTAGGCTTCATTGTTTTCTTCTAAGGCATTTCCTATGTTTTCCTTGCTTCATCCTGTTCACCTGTATCATGTGTAAAAATTGTTTTTGGATCAACAAAAAGTTGGCGAGTGAATCCTATGAAAAACATTTGAACAAGTTTATTTAATTGATTATAAAATAAAGTGCACAACCACACATGAGTAAAAATAGATGTAAACTTATTCACCAATCATTTAATATTAAATAATGCACACATGAACAATAATGGATCGTTTTGAGGCACGCGTTGCTCAACTCGTCTCCCACGAGGAACTGATGGGCCTAATGAATGATTTGCATATACTTGACAATATGAAATACATAACTACAAACAATATAAACTAAATAATACACACACGAACAATAATGGATTTGTTTTGAGGCACGCGTTGCTCAACTCGTCTCCCACGAGGAACTGATGGGCCTAATGAATGAATTGCATATAACTTGACAATATGAAATACATAACTACAAACAATATATACAATCTAAGTTTAGGTCACAATATGGTATGACACAACTTTAAATAAACGAGTTAATTTTGGTGACACATGACACACCCCAAAACGTGTAATTAAAAAGGGGAGTTGTAAGATTCACTCACATTGGGTGCGTTCGGTTGATGCTGTTGAATGCGCACGAAGTTGATTTTAACCACGAGTGAAACTAACCTAGATAATGGCATAATGGTTCGGTAAGTAAACGGATTTTATTAATTAAGCTTAGTAGGATTGTTGGGTGTATTTTTGTGAGTTTAAGGCTATTTTCTAAGCTTAAAAATGTTATTTTTAAGTATTTTTAATTGATTTTTAATTTAAATAAATAAATAAAAGAAATTAAAAAATGTTGATTTTTGACTGTTGACTTTGACTTATTTGACCGTTGACTTGTTGACCGGTTCGGTCTGTAATAAGTGTGCGCCGGGTGAGGCTCGAACCCGAGACCTCCCGTACGCGTGCACGCAGCTCTACCAACTGAGCTACGTGTCTAACCCGAAATATTTCTGTTTTTAATTAAATTTATATACTAATTAGATTAATCCGAAAATCATTTATTTTTAAAAAGATTTTAACATAACGACTCGGTGCGCTCCACAGGTCTCGAACCCGGGACCTGTGGGTTGGGTTAACACACAGTCCACCGCTGGACTGTGTGTCTAACTTGTTAAATAATCTGATTTTTATTATTCTTATATACAAACTAAATAATTTCATTTCTGCTTTAAATAAGAAGTTTGATAATTGTCCGGACCTGTGCGGTAGTCCGTACTCGAACTCGTGACGTGTGATTAAACGTTCACACAGTCCACCATTGGACTGTGTGTCTATCTTGGTTATTATTCCGGTTTTTATTAAACTTAACATCTATTACAGTGAATCCGGCTCGGTAAAAAAAAGAACATTTTTATTAAGGCGAGTGTGCGTGGGACAAGAAGCGAACTCGAGACGTAAGCGTGTTTTATTTGCACACAGTCAACCGCTGGACTGTGTGTCTAACCCGAGATATATCTTGATTTTAATTAAACATATACAATACGAATCTTCGTCTTCTTCGTCAGACTTAACCAGAAACGGAAGTCCGACTGGTTCGAAGATTTAATCAAGTTCGTTAGTGTCTTGTGGTTAATTACATGTGAGATTAATAAAAAGAACGAGTGATTAAGTGTAAGGTATACCGAACAGGGCTCCTCTGTTTTGCCGGCGAAACTCTGGTGACGGCAGATGATTCCGGCGACGTGTGTCTTGCGGCAGAGGGTCTTCATGGAGCTTGAGATGAGTGTAGGTGGCTTCGGTATGAGCTCTGGGGGTTCAGTAAGGCTCAGAGGTGAAAGGGTCGGTTTTCCGGCGCGTTGTAGAAATTTCCGGCTAGTGGAATTACGTCAGAAAAATGTGTGATTGTGAGCGAAAAAGCTAACAGAGGTTAGAGGGGGTATTTATAGGGCAGAACATCGACGTATTTAGTCCGTTTTCCATCTTGATTTGTCGGTCATTACGTTTTCCGGCGGTTATGACTTGCGTCGCGGGTTCAGACGTCGGTTATAACCGATGTAGTAGTTAAGGCTTCGGTTAAAACTGAAGAAACCGTCCAATCTCGCCGAAATCGTCGGGATTTCCGACGACTGCGATTAGGCGCGTCGGTTTTGAATTCGAGATCTAAGTTATGTATTAATTGTATCTAATATTGAACAAGAAACACAAGTGGCACAGTGGTTGGATGGAAGAGTGTTAAGGCTTTGTTGTTTACCAGCTAACCCGGGTTCGAAACCCGGCAGCATTAATTTATTTTTATTTCATTAATTTTAATACGTTTTCAAATAAAACTTTTATAATCCAATATACTTATTAATTATGTATCATTTAAAAATAATTTGGGCATTAAATACGCAATGAAATTTTTAACTGATTATTCGGTTAATAAACGGAGCGGGTTTGGTAAATCCGGTTTTTTACGGATGTTACACGGCGATGGGTGTAGGTACCTCCTGAGGAGGAACAGGTATACCCCAGACGGGTGGGGAAGGCTCTCTAAAAGGCTGGAAAGGGCCACCTCGTTCGTAAGTGTGAAACGGGGAAGGGTTCTCCCGAGGTGGTGTCAGAAAACGGGTAGTAAAATGCTGTCGGGTGCCTCTAGATACAGGTATCGGATGAACAGGAGAAACGGGTGGTATGAACACAGGTACAGGTGCTGGTACCCTCCGACGAGCCGTCTGTCGGAGGCCAAAGGTGGGTATCTCAAGAGGGCAAGATGAGGAGGGTGAATATGTACTCGGAGTGGAAGGAGTATAAGGGTCAGGCGGTGTCTCGGGTGACGGTAAGCGGGGTGCTACTGGCTCCCATTCCCAATGCCCCGTGGCGGGAGTAGGGATCCTAGGAATAGGTCCTACTGGTATGGCAACATCCGGGGTACGACTATGCTCCGAGGAGCTAGTCGGATGGTGTGGTGGCGAACGGTACGCGCACGAGGCCTCTCCCTCGCGCCTAGTACGTGGTCTGGGTGGGTACGGACCACAACAATAACCAGAAGGATCTGGTGAGTAGCTCGATTTCAAAATGGGTGTCAGCGGATCCTCCTCAGGATCGGTCTCCATATGCGAAGTAAGTACTCTGGTGACTCGAACGATGCGACATGCTATCTGAAAAAAAGGAGAAAACTACACACAAGGTTGATTTGACTGACCAAAATACTGCACTCAACGTTCCACCAATATACACATAAGCATGTATTGCACATAGTTTTGACTTTTAGGATTTATAAAAAAATTCATTTGTGGTTAATGACGTTAGTAGACGGGTGTCTGTCCTATCTCAATGACGTTCCCGGAACCCCCATGTATGAGCAGATAAGTTATAGTGTTCCGGAACACATAATTTATATACCCCACCAGGGCTTCCTGGTAATAGCCATACTACTCAGTTTCTAGAGGTTCTCAGCGTGTGGAGACTAACTTAGGATTATAGTCTAGGTTCTTTAAAGATACCTAGTTCGCTATAACCGAAGGCTCTGATACCATCTTCTGTCACAACCCGACTCGCAGCGGAAGACAAATACAGTGTCACACCCTCAATTTCCACTTGCGGAGTTCTACCGCGAGACGTGTGAACAAACCAGAATCTAAGACACTAGTACGTCGAACGACTCTATATGATTTGATAATACGTTTTCCAAAATCATTTGTTGTAAATTTTAGATTACCAATATTTAGCATGAGTATCAGTTTTAAATTTGAGCGGAAGCATAATTAAGTAATGATGCGGGCGCCAACACAAACGCCAAAACAAATGAAAAATCCCAAAACAATATTAATAAATGAGACTCTATAATGATGTCTTGTTCAATGCGTGTGCGTGCACCTAGAGCTCCTAGCGTCCTGAGAAACATGTAAAGAAACAAGTGTCAACATTAAAGATGAGTGAGTTCACAGGTTTTCATAAATTTGTTGTTCGGTTTTAGTTTGTTACTCCGTTATCCCCAACCCGGGATAACATATCAGTTGCATTATTCCAAACCCGGAATAATAAGTTGTTGCCTCCAATATTCCCAAACCGGAATATTAAGTTGTGTTTCCATTATCCCCAACCCGGGATAATAAGTTGATGTTCCAATATTCCAAACCCGGAATATTAAGTTGTTCCGTAATTAAGTTCAATATTAATGTATATAGGTAGCTAGCCTAAAGTCATGTCACTAAGTGTTCGCGATCGAAGCTGACTGTGTGCCTCCGTTTTGCCAGGCCTATCACATGACCATGGCGGTGTTAGGCCAATTATACACCCGTTGACCATACCCGGTCGGCTAGCGCGACTAGCTCGGATGGGGCTCGTCAGACCCAGTAGTACTACTCATAATTCCCCCGCTATTTAACCCAAATACTAACGATCCGAGGAGATTGTCGAGGACTTAAGTGATAAAGCTGCTTAGTGCCCACAACATTACATTAACATTAACTTAGTTACCGTTTAGTTATGTGACGTTAAATTCGTATAACGTAAAGAGTTTGAGTTTGAGAGTGTATACATGTTTCTCCCCCTGTTGTTTAAAAACCGGATAAAGTTAGGGGCCGTGAACTCACCTTTATTTGCTCGGTTAGTGTAGCAAAGATGTTATAAGAGATGGGACCGCTAGTTGCGTCCTAACAAACCAATTAATTCCACGTCAGTGTGAAATCACACCAATACAAATTCCACACGCAATTTACTCACAAAGTGATACACACAAACAACATATCTAACACTCAAACATGCATGCAAGTATTCTCATATGATCATAGTAATCAAACAACTTATCATGAACACATTCCTAATCCATGCAACACTTTAATGCATAAAATCACAAGTTAACAACTTTCTGCTTAACACTCAATTATTCAGCTGTTTTCTAGGATTTTTATAAAATAGTTCTAACATTCTAAAAATTCCCATATTTTTACAGTAGGTGACATCTATACCATAGAAATTTATATAATTTTTCCAAGTCCTAAATCTTTACCAATTAACTATAAATATTAATTCACTAAGCTGCAGTCAGATTTACTGCTTTCTGACTGCAGTCCACGGAAGAATTTATTTAAAAATCACTGATCGTCCGATTAACAAAATTCCAGTTGGAGTTGCCCGGAAATTTCTATACCTAGTTGCTGTATAAAAATCATGACTCAACTCTCTACGGATTTTAAAATCTAGCTTGATAAACAACCAACAAAATTCCAGAATTTTAACAGCTTTACCTACTGAACTTATTTAGCCCTTTAAAAATATCAAACGATTTCAGAAAATTATGAATCCAGTGCCATTAGATTCCTTATTCAAATCTCTACGTTCTAGACCTCAGAAAATCCGTTTTTCGACAACTAACGACCAAGTTACAGCCTGATGAAGTCGGCTGAAACTTTCACTCAGCAAACTGTTTCAGCATTATTGTTACAATTTATTCGCACAACTCGTTCATACGGTTAACCTAGGTGATTATAATCCGATTTCTACTCATAGATTGAGACTAATAACCTATCCATGATCTACTCAATAACTTCTAGTTATTATAACAAAAACACACTTGCTAACTTATGATTTCCGAGTACAATTCTGCGTATGAACGATGATCAATTCAGCCGATTACTTAACACTCACATATTCTGAAAACAATACCATCGAACACATATATCCGCAACAACTAAGCATCCAAGCATACATGTAATCTGAGATAATGAATCATTCAAGCATGTATGTAATCCGAGACAATGAATCATTCAAGCATGCATATATATATATTCGAAACATCTTAAACATCTAAGCATACACATCATCCGAAACATGATCTTGTAATCAATGATAAATTCTAGGCTTTTAATGATAAGGTAATCGAACCGTGGGTATGATAAGGAATCCGGTGATCAAAATTGCTTGCAACCGAGAACTCCGTGACCGAGAAAAGGGTGTTGTTCGCGATTAGAAAGAATAGTGGGCTGTTTGTGGCTGAGTTTGCGAAGGCTCCGGCTACTGCTTGCTGCGACCGAGAAGAGAAACAACTTCCTGCGATCGCAAATCTGCTGCTGTTGTTGCCGCGACCGAAAGAAAAGAACAGGGAAAACGGTTGCTTGCTGCGACCGAGATGATGATGAGGGTAAGGCAGCCGACGGCAATGAACTCTAGGGTTTTGTGTGTGTTTTTTTTTTTTGAAGGAAGACATGCATGTGGGTTAGTATATATAACGCAAGGTGAAGGGTTACGGTTTGGGTTTGGGTCTTGATCACGTGGCCGAGGGATTTGGGTTGGGTCGGTTTGGGTTCATCTCGTGGCCGAGTAATAGTGTGGGTTAGTTTGATCTTGTGGCCGAGTGGTTGGAGTTTAGAGTTTAGGTTTAATATCGGTTTGAACTCAATATGTCCGCGGTTTTGAACTTGATCTCGGCCGAGAGTGTTTTGGTTTAGGGTTTAGGTTTTGATCTTGTGGTTTCGGGTTTGAGTCTTGCGGCCGAGAGACTAGAGTTTTGATCTTGGCCTAAAAGTTAGAGTTGTAATTCTAGGTTTGATTGTTGTTTTCTTCTAGTCGAAGGCTTAGGTTCAAGGTTTAAACTTTGTGAACTCCTAGAGTCACCATGAATCTCTTTGGTTCGTGTCGCGGTTCGGTTCGTGTACGTATCTACAATAATTACTTTATAACTAAACAATCACACAAACACTCATCACGTATTCATTCCATGCACGTTTAATACTTAGCACACATATTATTCGACAAGTGTCACGTATAAGTTATCCGAAAAACCCGGGATATCACATTATCCCCATGTTGAAAGAATTTTCGTCCCGAAAATTGAGTAAACGCGGTTTAGCATGTAACGTACATGTTTAGAGTGCCACGCACAAAGAGTTAGTTCGTTTATAATGGTACGCAACGTTACAAGAAATTCCCAAGTGTCATACACCAAGATTTCCAAGTGCCATGCACAAGAATTTAGTCAACAATAGTACACGAAAGTATGAGAAAATTTCCAGGTTGTCACATCGTCCCCTTGTTGAAAGAATTTTCGTCCCGAAAATTTAGCTACTGGTATCGTTAGTTTGCTGCTCAGTTGCAAAGAGGTGTGGGTATTTGTTTTTCATTTGGTCCTCTCTTTCCCACGTGAATTCCGGTCCACGCTTAGAGTCCCAACGAACTTTAACGATTGGAATCTTGCTGTGCCTTCGAGTCTTGATCTCACGATCCATGATCTCAATAGGATTTTCCACGAAGTGTAGTTGTTCATCCACTTGGATCTCCTCCAATGGAATAACTAAAGTTTCATCTGATAGACACTTCTTCAGATTTGACACGTGAAATACGTTGTGAACTCCACTGAGTTCGGCAGGAAGGTCTAATTGGTATGCTACGGGTCCAATTCGTTTCAAGATTTCAAACGGGCCTACGTACCGTGGGTTAAGTTTGCCCCGTTTTCCAAAACGGATTACACCCTTCCAGGGTGACACCTTTAGTAGGACGCGATCGCCAACTTGGAATTCGAGCGGTTTGCGTCGTTGATCAGCGTAGCTTTTCTGTTGATCTCGTGCCGCCGCCATGCGGTTTCTGATTTGTACAATCTTTTCAGTGGCCTCAAGTATTAACTCTGGGCCTGTGAGTTGACTGTCACCGACTGCTGCCCAACAGACCGGTGATCTACATTTCCGACCGTATAATGCTTCAAACGGTGCTGCCGAAATACTCGTGTGATAGCTGTTGTTATATGAGAATTCTACTAGAGGCAGGTGAATTTCCCAATTATTTCCGAAGTCCACTACGCATGCCCTAAGCATGTCTTCCAAGGTTTGTATGGTCCTTTCGCTTTGACCATCAGTCTGAGGGTGATAAGCTGTGCTCATATCCAAGCGTGTTCCCAACGCTTTCTGGAGTGACTGCCAGAAGTTTGACGTGAAACGAGCATCTCTATCTGATATGATGGACGTTGGCACTCCGTGCCGAGAAACTACTTCTTTAATGTAGATGCGAGTCAACTTCTCCATCTTATCCGTCTCTTTGATAGCTAGGAAGTGTGCGGACTTAGTTAAACGATCCACAATCACCCAGATGGTGTCGCAACCACCCAAGGTTCGCGGGAGTTTAGTGATGAAATCCATTGAGATCTGATCCCATTTCCACACTGGGATCTCAGGTTGTTGGAGTAGCCCCGATGGCTTTTGATACTCCACTTTGACTTTTGCACAAGTCAAACATTTACTCACGTAGGTGGCTATATCGGCTTTCATGTTAGGCCACCAATACGCAACTTTAAGGTCCTGATACATCTTATCCGAACCCGGATGGATAGAGTATCGAGATTTGTGAGCTTCATCCATGACTAGCTCTCTGAGGTTTCCGTAGAGAGGTACCCATATGCGATTCATGAAATACCGGGCTCCATTGGGCTTTACCTCCCAATCACGTTCCATTTTTCCCACTGATTCGGCTTTGATGTTTTCCTCCTTAACTGCTTCTAACTGGGCGTCGCGTATTCGTTCGGGTAGCCCTGAATGAATAGTGAGTTGTAGCGCTCGTACGCGACGAGGTTTCAAGTGTTCCTTCCTGCTGAGGGCATCAGCTACCACGTTAGCTTTACCCGGGTGATACCGAATGGCACACTCATAATCGTTCAAGAGTTCGACCCAGCGACGCTGTCGCATGTTCAACTCCTTCTGATCAAAGATGTGCTGGAGGCTTTTGTGGTCAGTGAAGATTGTGCACTTCGTTCCATAAAGGTAGTGTCTCCAAATCTTTAGTGCAAACACTACTGCTCCCAATTCTAGGTCATGCGTCGTGTAGTTCTTCTCGTGAACCTTCAGCTGTCGTGACGCATACGCGATGACCTTATCGCGTTGCATGAGTACGCATCCCAATCCCTGAATGGAAGCATCACAATACACTACGAAGTCATCTGTCCCTTCCGGCAAGGACAGAATGGGTGCACTGCAAAGTTTCTGCTTTAGCAATTGAAATGCTGCTTCTTGTTTTTCTCCCCAAGCATACTTGATGCCTTTCTGGGTGAGGGTAGTGAGCGGTTGTGCAATCTTTGAAAACCCCTCGATGAAGCGTCTGTAGTAACCAGCCAATCCTAAGAATTGGCGGATTTCCGTCGGTGTCTTAGGTGCTTCCCAGTTTTTGATGGCTTCAATCTTGGCAGGGTCTACGTGGATACCCTTTTCATTCACGACGTGCCCGAGGAACTGAACTTCTCGGATCCATAAATCGCACTTCGAGAGCTTGGCGTATAGTTTTTCCTGTTGAAGTAATCCTAGCAGTAATCGTAGATGCTCAGCATGCTCTTCTTTACTTTTGGAGTAGATGAGTATGTCATCGATGAACACAATGACAAATTTGTCGAGGTATGGTTTACACACGCGGTTCATGAGGTCCATGAATACCGCAGGTGCGTTAGTGAGACCGAATGGCATAACCAAGAACTCGTAATGGCCATACCGAGTGCGAAATGCTGTCTTAGCGATATCCTCCTTTCTGACGCGTAGCTGATGATAACCGGACCGTAAATCAATCTTAGAGTAGTAACTTGACCCTTGCAGTTGGTCGAATAGATCGTCGATGCGAGGTAACGGGTATCGGTTCTTGACTGTAACCTTGTTGAGTTCCCTATAGTCGATGCACATGCGGAAAGTCCCGTCCTTCTTCTTGACAAACAGGACCGGAGCTCCCCATGGCGAAACGCTTGGTCGGATAAATCCTTTTTCTAGCAGCTCTTGAAGTTGGGTAGACAGCTCCTGCAGCTCGGCTGGAGCTAGGCGGTATGGAGCTTTGGCGATGGGAGTTGCATTGCTTGCCAATTCGATTTTAAACTCCAATTGTCGATGTGGTGGAAGACCAGGTAGTTCTTCTGGGAATACATCGGAAAAATCACGGACGACAGGGATGTCTTCTATACGTTTCTCGTCCTTAGGCTGGTCGGTAATTAGTGCGAGTAAAGCGAAGGAATTCTTTTTCCGAAGATACTTCTGCGCTTGCATGTATGAGATGATGTTGGTGACGGCGCTTGCCTTGTCGCCTTGTACCGTCAGGATTTCGTCGTTCGTGAGTGGAATACGGATAGACTTTTCGAAGCAGAGAACTTCAGCCCGGACGTCGGATAGCCAGTCCATTCCGACTACCACGTCAAAACTACCCAGGGTAGTTGTCATCAGATCGATGGTAAAAGTGTGGCCCGCGAGTTTGAGTTGACAGCCGGATACGATTTGGGTCACATTTATAGATTTACCATTGGCTAATTCTATCACATAAGGGGTCTCTAATGGTTTAAGCGTGAGATTTAGGTTCTTCCTAAAAGACTCAGATATAAAGCTCCTATCCACACCCGTATAAAAAAGCACAGAAGCAAAATGTTCATTAAGGGGAAACTTACCGGTGACCACGTTCGTGTCGTTTCTGGCCTCTCCGCGGCCCAATGTAAATGCACGACCTTTGGCACCTCCTGTGCCACCGTTCCCATTGTTGTTGTTGTTATTATTGTTGTGGTTGTTGTGGTTGTTTCCACCATTATTGTTGTTATTGCGCAACTGTGGGCAGTCTTTTTTGAAATGAGTAGTGCTACCACACTGATAACATCCCCGATTTATACCTTGCTGCTGACCCTGAGGCTGATTCTGATTTTGTCGGGACATGATTTCCCCACGACAATCCTTTGCCGCATGTCCCATCTTGCCACATCTTTGGCAGCGAATTCCGGCACAAGGGCCGTTATGATGAAGATTACAACGATTGCACTGCGGCTTTCGACCTACATAGCCGCCTGCATTCTGGTTGTTATTGTTGTAGTTGTTGTTGTTGTAGTTGCTGTTGTGGTTGGAACGATTTTGATGATCCCGGTGGTTGTGGTAGTGATTGAACCGTTTCTGGTTCCCTTGCTGTGGATGTGATGACGAAGACTGTCGAATGGTGGAGTCTTCAAACTTTCTTTTGTTATCTGAGGCAACTTCAGTGGTACCCCGTGCTGGCAGTTTCTTCTGTTCCACCGCTTTATCGGTGAGTTTGTGAGCCAATCGGATAGCTTGATGTTCTGTTACAGGGTTACTAGACATCACAATACCCTGAATTTCCGGAACCAGACCCCGAGATAGAACTCGAGTCTTTTCTCCACCGTGTTTGCCAAATCAGGACACAGAAATACCAAGTCATGGTGTTTTGCAGTGTAAGCTTCAATTTCCGATCCCACCATCTTGTGGTTCCACAAAGCTTGCTCTAACTGTTGCACTCTGTCTCGTGGACAGTACTCCTCTTTAATCAGGGCCTTGAACTCGGTCCATGCCATTGCATTTGCAGCTAACAGTCCACGTGTTTGGACTTGGGCATTCCACCATGTCAATGCCCCATCTTCCAGCGTTGAGGCGGCGTATTTGACCTTGTTGGCCTCTAAGCAGTTGCACATTTCAAAAACAGATTCCGACTTTTCGATCCAGCGGACCAATCCAATGGGTCCTTCCGCCCCGAGAACTTGCTTGGCTTTGCGTCAAGGAACATTCTATAGGGGTTAAAGCCCCCTCCTGCCGGCTGGTTCTGCACACCCGCTAATGCTGCGTTCACATGCTCCTGTATCATGGCAGCTAGCTCTTCGGGCGTCAAGTTAAGGTTTCCACGTCTTCCAGTCGCCATTTAGATCTTCGAAACACAACACAAACACACCCCGATAAGTCTATATGTCCAATATAGTTATCCTACTTCGTACTTTAAATATTATTTAGTTATGTCAGCTCAATATGTTAAATAGTCAAAAGAAATGCTTTATTACTGAAATCTCAACGTCTTACAAAAGTGCAAATCAAACATACGAATTTACTATAAAGTCTCAAGTTTAAATACAAGTGGGAAAATAATAAACTAAAGGAAAACAAATAATATAAACGAGATGTGTCAGTCGTCTACATCTCCATTCCCTAAGTCACTGTCGTTGCCGTCATCCTGTGCGGCATTTCCAGCTTCCTCAGCTGGGTCCCCCTCCGGATCCTCTTCAGGATCCTCCTCTACCGGCACTGGAGGGGCAGGTGCTGGTTCAAGTGCTTGGTTTTGCAGTTCCTGAATGTTCCAACTGTTTTCCAGGACTCTGTCCTCAAGCCAGTCAGCTCTTATCTGCTCCGCACGCAGATCTCTAGCTATGGTGTTACGAGCTATCTTGCTCGTACGATGCTCTTCCTCGAGCGAGTCGGTCTTTCCTGTAAGGTGTCGGATCATCCATCCTTGAGCTAAGATGGTTTCCTGCATTCTTTCTAACTGTTTTTGTTGTGTATGTACCAGGATTCTAAGCATGTCAAGTCCTATTTCTACAGGATTAACCGGTTCAACCGGTACAGCAATAGTTGGGCGTAACGATGACTCCTCCCCCAGAGCGAGCCTTTTCCTCGCTGCTGAGCGTGTCTCCACGCCATAAGGTGGTATGGGTTCCACCATTGGTGGCTTTCCTGATGCTCTTGGTGGCGTAAGTCTGTCGGACGATGATGACGATGAGGATGATGACATTGCCTGTTAGGTCGTGTAGTTAGTTACGAGTTGTTTTCATTTCTTATTATGAAGGTATGCCCTACCAAACACGTTTGTAGCATATTGCATAACAAGATATAATAATTCGGTGCCAAACTAAGTCTAGTGTCGTGATATCAGCTATAGTTTAGGTCTACTTCTAATGCAAACCTGGTTCTCTATAGCTAGTGGCTCTGATACCAATCTGTCACACCCTCAATTTCCACTTGCGGAGTTCTACCGCGAGACGTGTGAACAAACCAGAATCTAAGACACTAGTACGTCGAACGACTCTATATGATTTGATAATACGTTTCCCAAAATCATTTGTTGTAAATTTTAGATTACCAATATTTAGCATGAGTATCAGTTTTAAATTTGAGCGGAAGCATAATTAAGTAATGATGCGGGCGCCAACACAAACGCCAAAACAAATGAAAAATCCCAAAACAATATTAATAAATGAGACTCTATAATGATGTCTTGTTCAATGCGTGTGCGTGCACCTATAGCTCCTAGCGTCCTGAGAAACATGTAAAGAAACAAGTGTCAACATTAAAGATGAGTGAGTTCACAGGTTTTCATAAATTTGTTGTTCGGTTTTAGTTTGTTACTCCGTTATCCCCAACCTGGGATAACATATCAGTTGCATTATTCCAAACCCGGAATAATAAGTTGTTGCCTCCAATATTCCCAAACCGGAATATTAAGTTGTGTTTCCATTATCCCCAACCCGGGATAATAAGTTGATGTTCCAATATTCCAAACCCGGAATATTAAGTTGTTCCGTAATTAAGTTCAATATTAATGTATATAGGTAGCTAGCCTAAAGTCATGTCACTAAGTGTTCGCGATCGAAGCTGACTGTGTGCCTCCGTTTTGCCAGGCCTATCACATGACCATGGCGGTGTTAGGCCAATTATACACCCGTTGACCATACCCGGTCGGCTAGCGCGACTAGCTCGGATGGGGCTCGTCAGACCCAGTAGTACTACTCATAATTCCCCCGCTATTTAACCCAAATACTAACGATCCGAGGAGATTGTCGAGGACTTAAGTGATAAAGCTGCTTAGTGCCCACAACATTACATTAACATTAACTTAGTTACCGTTTAGTTATGTGACGTTAAATTCGTATAACGTAAAGAGTTTGAGTTTGAGAGTGTATACATGTTTCTCCCCCTGTTGTTTAAAAACCGGATAAAGTTAGGGGCCGTGAACTCACCTTTATTTGCTCGGTTAGTGTAGCAAAGATGTTATAAGAGATGGGACCGCTAGTTGCGTCCTAACAAACCAATTAATTCCACGTCAGTGTGAAATCACACCAATACAAATTCCACACGCAATTTACTCACAAAGTGATACACACAAACAACATATCTAACACTCAAACATGCATGCAAGTATTCTCATATGATCATAGTAATCAAACAACTTATCATGAACACATTCCTAATCCATGCAACACTTTAATGCATAAAATCACAAGTTAACAACTTTCTGCTTAACACTCAATTATTCAGCTGTTTTCTAGGATTTTTATAAAATAGTTCTAACATTCTAAAAATTCCCATATTTTTACAGTAGGTGACATCTATACCATAGAAATTTATATAATTTTTCCAAGTCCTAAATCTTTACCAATTAACTATAAATATTAATTCACTAAGCTGCAGTCAGATTTACTGCTTTCTGACTGCAGTCCACGGAAGAATTTATTTAAAAATCACTGATCGTCCGATTAACAAAATTCCAGTTGGAGTTGCCCGGAAATTTCTATACCTAGTTGCTGTACAAAAATCATGACTCAACTCTCTACGGATTTTAAAATCTAGCTTGATAAACAACCAACAAAATTCCAGAATTTTAACAGCTTTACCTACTGAACTTATTTAGCCCTTTAAAAATATCAAACGATTTCAGAAAATTATGAATCCAGTGCCATTAGATTCCTTATTCAAATCTCTACGTTCTAGACCTCAGAAAATCCGTTTTTCGACAACTAACGACCAAGTTACAGCCTGATGAAGTCGGCTGAAACTTTCACTCAGCAAACTGTTTCAGCATTATTGTTACAATTTATTCGCACAACTCGTTCATACGGTTAACCTAGGTGATTATAATCCGATTTCTACTCATAGATTGAGACTAATAACCTATCCATGATCTACTCAATAACTTCTAGTTATTATAACAAAAACACACTTGCTAACTTATGATTTCCGAGTACAATTCTGCGTATGAACGATGATCAATTCAGCCGATTACTTAACACTCACATATTCTGAAAACAATACCATCGAACACATATATCCGCAACAACTAAGCATCCAAGCATACATGTAATCTGAGATAATGAATCATTCAAGCATGTATGTAATCCGAGACAATGAATCATTCAAGCATGCATATATATATATTCGAAACATCTTAAACATCTAAGCATACACATCATCCGAAACATGATCTTGTAATCAATGATAAATTCTAGGCTTTTAATGATAAGGTAATCGAACCGTGGGTATGATAAGGAATCCGGTGATCAAAATTGCTTGCAACCGAGAACTCCGTGACCGAGAAAAGGGTGTTGTTCGCGATTAGAAAGAATAGTGGGCTGTTTGTGGCTGAGTTTGCGAAGGCTCCGGCTACTGCTTGCTGCGACCGAGAAGAGAAACAACTTCCTGCGATCGCAAATCTGCTGCTGTTGTTGCCGCGACCGAAAGAAAAGAACAGGGAAAACGGTTGCTTGCTGCGACCGAGATGATGATGAGGGTAAGGCAGCCGACGGCAATGAACTCTAGGGTTTTGTGTGTGTGTTTTTTTTTTTTGAAGGAAGACATGCATGTGGGTTAGTATATATAACGCAAGGTGAAGGGTTACGGTTTGGGTTTGGGTCTTGATCACGTGGCCGAGGGATTTGGGTTGGGTCGGTTTGGGTTCATCTCGTGGCCGAGTAATAGTGTGGGTTAGTTTGATCTTGTGGCCGAGTGGTTGGAGTTTAGAGTTTAGGTTTAATATCGGTTTGAACTCAATATGTCCGCGGTTTTGAACTTGATCTCGGCCGAGAGTGTTTTGGTTTAGGGTTTAGGTTTTGATCTTGTGGTTTCGGGTTTGAGTCTTGCGGCCGAGAGACTAGAGTTTTGATCTTGGCCTAAAAGTTAGAGTTGTAATTCTAGGTTTGATTGTTGTTTTCTTCTAGTCGAAGGCTTAGGTTCAAGGTTTAAACTTTGTGAACTCCTAGAGTCACCATGAATCTCTTTGGTTCGTGTCGCGGTTCGGTTCGTGTACGTATCTACAATAATTACTTTATAACTAAACAATCACACAAACACTCATCACGTATTCATTCCATGCACGTTTAATACTTAGCACACATATTATTCGACAAGTGTCACGTATAAGTTATCCGAAAAACCCGGGATATCACATTATCCCCATGTTGAAAGAATTTTCGTCCCGAAAATTGAGTAAACGCGGTTTAGCATGTAACGTACATGTTTAGAGTGCCACGCACAAAGAGTTAGTTCGTTTATAATGGTACGCAACGTTACAAGAAATTCCCAAGTGTCATACACCAAGATTTCCAAGTGCCATGCACAAGAATTTAGTCAACAATAGTACACGAAAGTATGAGAAAATTTCCAGGTTGTCACATCGTCCCCTTGTTGAAAGAATTTTCGTCCCGAAAATTTAGCTACTGGTATCGTTAGTTTGCTGCTCAGTTGCAAAGAGGTGTGGGTATTTGTTTTTCATTTGGTCCTCTCTTTCCCACGTGAATTCCGGTCCACGCTTAGAGTCCCAACGAACTTTAACGATTGGAATCTTGCTGTGCCTTCGAGTCTTGATCTCACGATCCATGATCTCAATAGGATTTTCCACGAAGTGTAGTTGTTCATCCACTTGGATCTCCTCCAATGGAATAACTAAAGTTTCATCTGATAGACACTTCTTCAGATTTGACACGTGAAATACGTTGTGAACTCCACTGAGTTCGGCAGGAAGGTCTAATTGGTATGCTACGGGTCCAATTCGTTTCAAGATTTCAAACGGGCCTACGTACCGTGGGTTAAGTTTGCCCCGTTTTCCAAAACGGATTACACCCTTCCAGGGTGACACCTTTAGTAGGACGCGATCGCCACCTTGTAATTCGAGCGGTTTGCGTCGTTGATCAGCGTAGCTTTTCTGTTGATCTCGTGCCGCCGCCATGCGGTTTCTGATTTGTACAATCTTTTCAGTGGCCTCAAGTATTAACTCTGGGCCTGTGAGTTGACTGTCACCGACTGCTGCCCAACAGACCGGTGATCTACATTTCCGACCGTATAATGCTTCAAACGGTGCTGCCGAAATACTCGTGTGATAGCTGTTGTTATATGAGAATTCTACTAGAGGCAGGTGAATTTCCCAATTATTTCCGAAGTCCACTACGCATGCCCTAAGCATGTCTTCCAAGGTTTGTATGGTCCTTTCGCTTTGACCATCAGTCTGAGGGTGATAAGCTGTGCTCATATCCAAGCGTGTTCCCAACGCTTTCTGGAGTGACTGCCAGAAGTTTGACGTGAAACGAGCATCTCTATCTGATATGATGGACGTTGGCACTCCGTGCCGAGAAACTACTTCTTTAATGTAGATGCGAGTCAACTTCTCCATCTTATCCGTCTCTTTGATAGCTAGGAAGTGTGCGGACTTAGTTAAACGATCCACAATCACCCAGATGGTGTCGCAACCACCCAAGGTTCGCGGGAGTTTAGTGATGAAATCCATTGAGATCTGATCCCATTTCCACACTGGGATCTCAGGTTGTTGGAGTAGCCCCGATGGCTTTTGATACTCCACTTTGACTTTTGCACAAGTCAAACATTTACTCACGTAGGTGGCTATATCGGCTTTCATGTTAGGCCACCAATACGCAACTTTAAGGTCCTGATACATCTTATCCGAACCCGGATGGATAGAGTATCGAGATTTGTGAGCTTCATCCATGACTAGCTCTCTGAGGTTTCCGTAGAGAGGTACCCATATGCGATTCATGAAATACCGGGCTCCATTGGGCTTTACCTCCCAATCACGTTCCATTTTTCCCACTGATTCGGCTTTGATGTTTTCCTCCTTAACTGCTTCTAACTGGGCGTCGCGTATTCGTTCGGGTAGCCCTGAATGAATAGTGAGTTGTAGCGCTCGTACGCGACGAGGTTTCAAGTGTTCCTTCCTGCTGAGGGCATCAGCTACCACGTTAGCTTTACCCGGGTGATACCGAATGGCACACTCATAATCGTTCAAGAGTTCGACCCAGCGACGCTGTCGCATGTTCAACTCCTTCTGATCAAAGATGTGCTGGAGGCTTTTGTGGTCAGTGAAGATTGTGCACTTCGTTCCATAAAGGTAGTGTCTCCAAATCTTTAGTGCAAACACTACTGCTCCCAATTCTAGGTCATGCGTCGTGTAGTTCTTCTCGTGAACCTTCAGCTGTCGTGACGCATACGCGATGACCTTATCGCGTTGCATGAGTACGCATCCCAATCCCTGAATGGAAGCATCACAATACACTACGAAGTCATCTGTCCCTTCCGGCAAGGACAGAATGGGTGCACTGCAAAGTTTCTGCTTTAGCAATTGAAATGCTGCTTCTTGTTTTTCTCCCCAAGCATACTTGATGCCTTTCTGGGTGAGGGTAGTGAGCGGTTGTGCAATCTTTGAAAACCCTCGATGAAGCGTCTGTAGTAACCAGCCAATCCTAAGAATTGGCGGATTTCCGTCGGTGTCTTAGGTGCTTCCCAGTTTTTGATGGCTTCAATCTTGGCAGGGTCTACGTGGATACCCTTTTCATTCACGACGTGCCCGAGGAACTGAACTTCTCGGATCCATAAATCGCACTTCGAGAGCTTGGCGTATAGTTTTTCCTGTTGAAGTAATCCTAGCAGTAATCGTAGATGCTCAGCATGCTCTTCTTTACTTTTGGAGTAGATGAGTATGTCATCGATGAACACAATGACAAATTTGTCGAGGTATGGTTTACACACGCGGTTCATGAGGTCCATGAATACCGCAGGTGCGTTAGTGAGACCGAATGGCATAACCAAGAACTCGTAATGGCCATACCGAGTGCGAAATGCTGTCTTAGCGATATCCTCCTTTCTGACGCGTAGCTGATGATAACCGGACCGTAAATCAATCTTAGAGTAGTAACTTGACCCTTGCAGTTGGTCGAATAGATCGTCGATGCGAGGTAACGGGTATCGGTTCTTGACTGTAACCTTGTTGAGTTCCCTATAGTCGATGCACATGCGGAAAGTCCCGTCCTTCTTCTTGACAAACAGGACCGGAGCTCCCCATGGCGAAACGCTTGGTCGGATAAATCCTTTTTCTAGCAGCTCTTGAAGTTGGGTAGACAGCTCCTGCAGCTCGGCTGGAGCTAGGCGGTATGGAGCTTTGGCGATGGGAGTTGCATTGCTTGCCAATTCGATTTTAAACTCCAATTGTCGATGTGGTGGAAGACCAGGTAGTTCTTCTGGGAATACATCGGAAAAATCACGGACGACAGGGATGTCTTCTATACGTTTCTCGTCCTTAGGCTGGTCGGTAATTAGTGCGAGTAAAGCGAAGGAATTCTTTTTCCGAAGATACTTCTGCGCTTGCATGTATGAGATGATGTTGGTGACGGCGCTTGCCTTGTCGCCTTGTACCGTCAGGATTTCGTCGTTCGTGAGTGGAATACGGATAGACTTTTCGAAGCAGAGAACTTCAGCCCGGACGTCGGATAGCCAGTCCATTCCGACTACCACGTCAAAACTACCCAGGGTAGTTGTCATCAGATCGATGGTAAAAGTGTGGCCCGCGAGTTTGAGTTGACAGCCGGATACGATTTGGGTCACATTTATAGATTTACCATTGGCTAATTCTATCACATAAGGGGTCTCTAATGGTTTAAGCGTGAGATTTAGGTTCTTCCTAAAAGACTCAGATATAAAGCTCCTATCCACACCCGTATAAAAAAGCACAGAAGCAAAATGTTCATTAAGGGGAAACTTACCGGTGACCACGTTCGTGTCGTTTCTGGCCTCTCCGCGGCCCAATGTAAATGCACGACCTTTGGCACCTCCTGTGCCACCGTTCCCATTGTTGTTGTTGTTATTATTGTTGTGGTTGTTGTGGTTGTTTCCACCATTATTGTTGTTATTGCGCAACTGTGGGCAGTCTTTTTTGAAATGAGTAGTGCTACCACACTGATAACATCCCCGATTTATACCTTGCTGCTGACCCTGAGGCTGATTCTGATTTTGTCGGGACATGATTTCCCCACGACAATCCTTTGCCGCATGTCCCATCTTGCCACATCTTTGGCAGCGAATTCCGGCACAAGGGCCGTTATGATGAAGATTACAACGATTGCACTGCGGCTTTCGACCTACATAGCCGCCTGCATTCTGGTTGTTATTGTTGTAGTTGTTGTTGTTGTAGTTGCTGTTGTGGTTGGAACGATTTTGATGATCCCGGTGGTTGTGGTAGTGATTGAAACCGTTTCTGGTTCCCTTGCTGTGGATGTGATGACGAAGACTGTCGAATGGTGGAGTCTTCAAACTTTCTTTTGTTATCTGAGGCAACTTCAGTGGTACCCCGTGCTGGCAGTTTCTTCTGTTCCACCGCTTTATCGGTGAGTTTGTGAGCCAATCGGATAGCTTGATGTTCTGTTACAGGGTTACTAGACATCACAATACCCTGAATTTCCGGAACCAGACCCCCGAGATAGAACTCGAGTCTTTTCTCCACCGTGTTTGCCAAATCAGGACACAGAAATACCAAGTCATGGTGTTTTGCAGTGTAAGCTTCAATTTCCGATCCCACCATCTTGTGGTTCCACAAAGCTTGCTCTAACTGTTGCACTCTGTCTCGTGGACAGTACTCCTCTTTAATCAGGGCCTTGAACTCGGTCCATGCCATTGCATTTGCAGCTAACAGTCCACGTGTTTGGACTTGGGCATTCCACCATGTCAATGCCCATCTTCCAGCGTTGAGGCGGCGTATTTGACCTTGTTGGCCTCTAAGCAGTTGCACATTTCAAAAACAGATTCCGACTTTTCGATCCAGCGGACCAATCCAATGGGTCCTTCCGCCCCCGAGAACTTGCTTGGCTTTGCGTCAAGGAACATTCTATAGGGGTTAAAGCCCCCTCCTGCCGGCTGGTTCTGCACACCCGCTAATGCTGCGTTCACATGCTCCTGTATCATGGCAGCTAGCTCTTCGGGCGTCAAGTTAAGGTTTCCACGTCTTCCAGTCGCCATTTAGATCTTCGAAACACAACACAAACACACCCCGATAAGTCTATATGTCCAATATAGTTATCCTACTTCGTACTTTAAATATTATTTAGTTATGTCAGCTCAATATGTTAAATAGTCAAAAGAAATGCTTTATTACTGAAATCTCAACGTCTTACAAAAGTGCAAATCAAACATACGAATTTACTATAAAGTCTCAAGTTTAAATACAAGTGGGAAAATAATAAACTAAAGGAAAACAAATAATATAAACGAGATGTGTCAGTCGTCTACATCTCCATTCCCTAAGTCACTGTCGTTGCCGTCATCCTGTGCGGCATTTCCAGCTTCCTCAGCTGGGTCCCCCTCCGGATCCTCTTCAGGATCCTCCTCTACCGGCACTGGAGGGGCAGGTGCTGGTTCAAGTGCTTGGTTTTGCAGTTCCTGAATGTTCCAACTGTTTTCCAGGACTCTGTCCTCAAGCCAGTCAGCTCTTATCTGCTCCGCACGCAGATCTCTAGCTATGGTGTTACGAGCTATCTTGCTCGTACGATGCTCTTCCTCGAGCGAGTCGGTCTTTCCTGTAAGGTGTCGGATCATCCATCCTTGAGCTAAGATGGTTTCCTGCATTCTTTCTAACTGTTTTTGTTGTGTATGTACCAGGATTCTAAGCATGTCAAGTCCTATTTCTACAGGATTAACCGGTTCAACCGGTACAGCAATAGTTGGGCGTAACGATGACTCCTCCCCCAGAGCGAGCCTTTTCCTCGCTGCTGAGCGTGTCTCCACGCCATAAGGTGGTATGGGTTCCACCATTGGTGGCTTTCCTGATGCTCTTGGTGGCGTAAGTCTGTCGGACGATGATGACGATGAGGATGATGACATTGCCTGTTAGGTCGTGTAGTTAGTTACGAGTTGTTTTCATTTCTTATTATGAAGGTATGCCCTACCAAACACGTTTGTAGCATATTGCATAACAAGATATAATAATTCGGTGCCAAACTAAGTCTAGTGTCGTGATATCAGCTATAGTTTAGGTCTACTTCTAATGCAAACCTGGTTCTCTATAGCTAGTGGCTCTGATACCAATCTGTCACACCCTCAATTTCCACTTGCGGAGTTCTACCGCGAGACGTGTGAACAAACCAGAATCTAAGACACTAGTACGTCGAACGACTCTATATGATTTGATAATACGTTTCCCAAAATCATTTGTTGTAAATTTTAGATTACCAATATTTAGCATGAGTATCAGTTTTAAATTTGAGCGGAAGCATAATTAAGTAATGATGCGGGCGCCAACACAAACGCCAAAACAAATGAAAAATCCCAAAACAATATTAATAAATGAGACTCTATAATGATGTCTTGTTCAATGCGTGTGCGTGCACCTATAGCTCCTAGCGTCCTGAGAAACATGTAAAGAAACAAGTGTCAACATTAAAGATGAGTGAGTTCACAGGTTTTCATAAATTTGTTGTTCGGTTTTAGTTTGTTACTCCGTTATCCCCAACCTGGGATAACATATCAGTTGCATTATTCCAAACCCGGAATAATAAGTTGTTGCCTCCAATATTCCCAAACCGGAATATTAAGTTGTGTTTCCATTATCCCCAACCCGGGATAATAAGTTGATGTTCCAATATTCCAAACCCGGAATATTAAGTTGTTCCGTAATTAAGTTCAATATTAATGTATATAGGTAGCTAGCCTAAAGTCATGTCACTAAGTGTTCGCGATCGAAGCTGACTGTGTGCCTCCGTTTTGCCAGGCCTATCACATGACCATGGCGGTGTTAGGCCAATTATACACCCGTTGACCATACCCGGTCGGCTAGCGCGACTAGCTCGGATGGGGCTCGTCAGACCCAGTAGTACTACTCATAATTCCCCCGCTATTTAACCCAAATACTAACGATCCGAGGAGATTGTCGAGGACTTAAGTGATAAAGCTGCTTAGTGCCCACAACATTACATTAACATTAACTTAGTTACCGTTTAGTTATGTGACGTTAAATTCGTATAACGTAAAGAGTTTGAGTTTGAGAGTGTATACATGTTTCTCCCCCTGTTGTTTAAAAACCGGATAAAGTTAGGGGCCGTGAACTCACCTTTATTTGCTCGGTTAGTGTAGCAAAGATGTTATAAGAGATGGGACCGCTAGTTGCGTCCTAACAAACCAATTAATTCCACGTCAGTGTGAAATCACACCAATACAAATTCCACACGCAATTTACTCACAAAGTGATACACACAAACAACATATCTAACACTCAAACATGCATGCAAGTATTCTCATATGATCATAGTAATCAAACAACTTATCATGAACACATTCCTAATCCATGCAACACTTTAATGCATAAAATCACAAGTTAACAACTTTCTGCTTAACACTCAATTATTCAGCTGTTTTCTAGGATTTTTATAAAATAGTTCTAACATTCTAAAAATTCCCATATTTTTACAGTAGGTGACATCTATACCATAGAAATTTATATAATTTTTCCAAGTCCTAAATCTTTACCAATTAACTATAAATATTAATTCACTAAGCTGCAGTCAGATTTACTGCTTTCTGACTGCAGTCCACGGAAGAATTTATTTAAAAATCACTGATCGTCCGATTAACAAAATTCCAGTTGGAGTTGCCCGGAAATTTCTATACCTAGTTGCTGTACAAAAATCATGACTCAACTCTCTACGGATTTTAAAATCTAGCTTGATAAACAACCAACAAAATTCCAGAATTTTAACAGCTTTACCTACTGAACTTATTTAGCCCTTTAAAAATATCAAACGATTTCAGAAAATTATGAATCCAGTGCCATTAGATTCCTTATTCAAATCTCTACGTTCTAGACCTCAGAAAATCCGTTTTTCGACAACTAACGACCAAGTTACAGCCTGATGAAGTCGGCTGAAACTTTCACTCAGCAAACTGTTTCAGCATTATTGTTACAATTTATTCGCACAACTCGTTCATACGGTTAACCTAGGTGATTATAATCCGATTTCTACTCATAGATTGAGACTAATAACCTATCCATGATCTACTCAATAACTTCTAGTTATTATAACAAAAACACACTTGCTAACTTATGATTTCCGAGTACAATTCTGCGTATGAACGATGATCAATTCAGCCGATTACTTAACACTCACATATTCTGAAAACAATACCATCGAACACATATATCCGCAACAACTAAGCATCCAAGCATACATGTAATCTGAGATAATGAATCATTCAAGCATGTATGTAATCCGAGACAATGAATCATTCAAGCATGCATATATATATATTCGAAACATCTTAAACATCTAAGCATACACATCATCCGAAACATGATCTTGTAATCAATGATAAATTCTAGGCTTTTAATGATAAGGTAATCGAACCGTGGGTATGATAAGGAATCCGGTGATCAAAATTGCTTGCAACCGAGAACTCCGTGACCGAGAAAAGGGTGTTGTTCGCGATTAGAAAGAATAGTGGGCTGTTTGTGGCTGAGTTTGCGAAGGCTCCGGCTACTGCTTGCTGCGACCGAGAAGAGAAACAACTTCCTGCGATCGCAAATCTGCTGCTGTTGTTGCCGCGACCGAAAGAAAAGAACAGGGAAAACGGTTGCTTGCTGCGACCGAGATGATGATGAGGGTAAGGCAGCCGACGGCAATGAACTCTAGGGTTTTGTGTGTGTGTTTTTTTTTTTTGAAGGAAGACATGCATGTGGGTTAGTATATATAACGCAAGGTGAAGGGTTACGGTTTGGGTTTGGGTCTTGATCACGTGGCCGAGGGATTTGGGTTGGGTCGGTTTGGGTTCATCTCGTGGCCGAGTAATAGTGTGGGTTAGTTTGATCTTGTGGCCGAGTGGTTGGAGTTTAGAGTTTAGGTTTAATATCGGTTTGAACTCAATATGTCCGCGGTTTTGAACTTGATCTCGGCCGAGAGTGTTTTGGTTTAGGGTTTAGGTTTTGATCTTGTGGTTTCGGGTTTGAGTCTTGCGGCCGAGAGACTAGAGTTTTGATCTTGGCCTAAAAGTTAGAGTTGTAATTCTAGGTTTGATTGTTGTTTTCTTCTAGTCGAAGGCTTAGGTTCAAGGTTTAAACTTTGTGAACTCCTAGAGTCACCATGAATCTCTTTGGTTCGTGTCGCGGTTCGGTTCGTGTACGTATCTACAATAATTACTTTATAACTAAACAATCACACAAACACTCATCACGTATTCATTCCATGCACGTTTAATACTTAGCACACATATTATTCGACAAGTGTCACGTATAAGTTATCCGAAAAACCCGGGATATCACATACAGGGTGCGGCAAACACGTGTAATTCTCCATAGTTTAAAAACATGATATCATAAACAGGGAGAACCTCGGTTACAACATACTATGAGTATCATATTACACACCATAAGTTCAAGTATAGTACTACGAGCTTTCTGCTACAATTCACTACTAAAGCCATCCACACGCACGTTCCTTACCCTTGCTTCGCTTTACCCAAAATGCTTGTTAGTTTTGAAAGTTCAGCTAAACGTTGCGTGAGTTCCACTAGTTTTGTTGTTATGGAACAATATGTTTAACAAGTTTAATTGCACTGGTCACAGTGACGGTCACAGTCACAGTTATAGTTAAAGATTGCCCGTTGGAATTTCACGCGAGTACAAGTGAAACCTGACTATTTACCCCAGGTCGTGTCACCCAGACACTCTCGATCCACCAACTGCGACACGTGCAGTTCAACGCCCCCGGGTAGTTATGCCTAACACATACCCAAAAGTTGGACGAGTGCAGTTGCTTGTGGCCGGGCATCGCACCCTCCGACCTCAACTGGGTTTGTCAGACCAATAGTACTATCCACTGCCCATGGCTCATATTAATCACTTGTAATAGGGGTATTTGTGAGTTAGGTAATTCATATCGTCCCAAGTTGGTGCAATTAACACAGTTTTATAACATGCAAATCACTTCAGAAAACAGTAACACAGTTTAAAAGTAGTGGAGTGAAGCTCACTCCCAAGTTGGTGTAATCAACACAATTTGTAACATGCAAGTCCCCAGAAAACAGTAAAACAATTCAAAAGTGGGGAAGTGAAACTCACTCCCAAGTTGGGGTAATGATCACAGTTTGTAACAAGTTCATGTGTTAGGGAAGCGAAATTCCCTTCATAAGTTTGTGTAATCAACGCAGTTTGTAACATGCATTCCACCCCAAGTAAAACAATAAAACAGTTAAAAACGGGGTAGTGAAACTCACAGTGCAAATAGTGGTCTCAACACAAGAGTGGTCGAGTAGCTGGATCAACTTTAATAACACACATGCAAGTATAGACTCAAATCAGTATCTAAGTTGGTAATGATTATAACTTGGATCTGGTCAGGAGTTTTTACTCCGGATTGAGTCTATAGGACACTAGTATGGTCAGGAGTTTTTACTCCGGTAGTATTAGTTTTCAGTTTGGCTTCTGACCACCGGTTCGCATGCCAGCCAAAGTCAGTAGTTTAACGTGTTCAGGCAGTGGTACGGGAATACCAATAGTACCAATACGTGGTTATTTAAAAATGATTAACTTTCTATCAAGGGAGTTTGAGTGTTCGGGGGGTCTAAGTTGCCCAAATTTGAGTTTTCATTTTCACCTTCAGGAATTCTCACGGATTGTCTTAGAGCACACCCATAGTGCCCAATTTGCCCGGGAATCTCCCGGAATACTCCAGTGTTCCAATTATAGTATTCGTTGGGTTGGGTCAGTTACCAGTTCTGGCAGGTTCGTTATATGGTAAACTGTCGAAATTGCTTTAAAATAATCTATTTTTAATTCCATAAATTCCCATTTAATCTATGTCATATATAAAAATCTGTAAATTTTTATACAAATATGTTAAAATCTGTAGATTATGGGAAAAATTTCTGGTTATTTATTTTGTTAATTTACTTATTTAAATAAATTATTTATAAAACTAATTTTAACCACATAATTAAAATTAAATACCATCAGTAGTTCAAAAATTCCAAAAAAATTTAAGAACACCTTTTACATGTCCATTTTGAGATTTTTCCGATTTTGTTTCATTGCGTTCCCGACTACCGAAAACTCGCAAAAACATGGATTTTTAACCCAAATCAAAACTCAACCAATGGACTCCGAATTTTCCCATTAATTCACCATATGTTCCTTAGTGTCTCTATAAAATTTGGTGATTTATTGAATTAGTTTAGTAATTTTTCCGAAATTCTTTCAGTAAAACAGTTAAAAATTCACCAAAACTCTTAGAAAATTCCAACAATTCTAAAATTTTACGAGGGCCTTTCTGACAATACCCTAAATCACCACACCAAATTTCAGCTCAATCCAAGTTACCCGGACCAAGTTATAGGCAAAACAAATTTCTGCCTAGCCTAGATTCGGTTCTCGGATGTTATGCCAGGCGATTCTTCCGATTCCAAGAGTTTATCTTGATCCCAGAAGTGTGTGAAGGCTATATTCAGTACCTACACATCATGTATAACCCAAATATGCTAGAACTTAGATCAATCAAGCTTTAATTCATTGTTTTTCGGTTAATCGAATAGTTATGCGATTTTTGTCGAATAAGTGTTGATTAGGGTATCAAAACCCAAAGATTAGTGATCATGGTTGCCATATAACACCATGGAATTCCCATGGTGTCCTTATTCAGCCCATAAACTTATTTAAACATTCAAAAATCATGGATTAAAATGAGTTTTTCGATTATAAATCGCGTTTAATCAAGAAATAACAATCAAACCCATTTAGAACTTGTGAAATCACCTTGATTTTGTGGTGTTCTTGATGAAGATCAGCTGAGATGAAGGGTTTTAGTGCAGGGATTTTGGAGAAATGAATAAAAATTGAAAGAATTAAAAGAATTTAAAAGAAAAAAAAATAAAATATGGGGGTACCCCTACCCCACTTGGGGCCACCTCGTGTTCGTAATACGCGTTAAAAGATGATGTTATCTTCCATGTTGCGTTTAGGTTCATTTACGGGTCCCGCACACGTTCTCGATTTGCGAAACGGACTCCGTCTTGCGTGTTCTTAGTGTCAAAAGACTCGGTTTTAAAAATCGTGCATAACCGTCTAAAAATCCAAACCCTGTTACGTTTTAATCATAAAAGTCTCGTATTATGGTATTTTAAGTGTTTTTAAGCTTGATTGACCGTTCCTTGCATATTTGGTTGTCTTTTATTATGCCCGAAACGAAGGCATTTCCCCAACCGGGAGCTGCTTCGTTTTGTGTGCCCGTGCTTTGATTATTTTCAGACCTTGTGTCACAGTCTATGGCACAAAACTAAGTTGTTCCTGGAACTCGGAATCTTATATAACTGTACCGATAACCTAATAATCAACATCAAAGTTTTAATGCGTTGTTAAACATCAAGTCTCCGTTTAACACGTTGTTCAAGGCTAAGGACGTCAATCTCGCATCGTTGGTCCTTAGTAGTGTCATGTTAAGCATGACGTGCTCTTCGGATTCCTTCGAGATATAGCATATATTGTTTCGCACCCACACAAGTCATGAAATTTCACAAGGTTTACGTGCAATTATAGTTTTAATCATGCTTTAAGTTTAGGACCAATTAAGGTGTACCTGGTTTCGTCATGTGTATCACAACTCACTAATTAACTTTTTGCAATTGTGGCATTTTGACGTTTTATAGATAATTGGAAGAAACAATATTTTTATTATTTAAAAAGTAGTTAGCAAAACAGAAAAAATTAGCCTACAAGATAAAAAAAATTAAAACTCTTGGTCGGAAGAGATTATGTCTGAGAAGTATCCATCACTCCCTTCGTCTTCTTCTTCGGAATCTTCATCTAGTTTCCCATCCAAGTCATCACTTTCGCTTTCATTGGCGTTTTGTTCTTGAAGATTTTGAAGCTTCCATTTGAACATGTTATGCATCAACTCCAATTTTGGATTCATGTCCGTGTTCAAACATGTTGCGTTGTGTAATTCCTCCATGAAACCAAGTCCTTGCTTGGTCATGATGTTTTGAAGCATCTAGTCTTCCTGCTCTCCGTTGTCACACTTGACAGTGACCATGTCAGTGTCATCATCAAAACGCCATGGTTTGATGACTGGGTCCATTGTTGTATTTGCGTTGTTTGTTCCAAATTTTCTGGTTAGTCTTCTTATAACCGTATGTGTTTTATCACATTGGTTATCTAGAGGGACGCCAAGGGCTAAGATCCCTCTTTGTACTTCCTCCTCCAGGTTCAAGATTGCTCTGATTGTTTTAACAAACACTCTTCTTGTATTGTCAAAACGTATCACGAATCTTCTCGTTCTGAGTGTGTATCTCCATGAAACGATGGCTACCATTTTTTCTTTCCCGTCATTTTTTGGCGTTTTGGGTATCAATGGCGTTTTAGTATACCTAATTTTTGTTTTTGCTGTGATAATTTGAGTTTGATTATAACGTTTGTTTATATAATGATGGTTTGACGCGTATTTTTGGAGGGAATTTTTCTGTAATAAATGTTAATAATTAACTTTGAGTTAAATATTCGTTCAAAACACATATATGCAACGCGTTTATCATTAATGGCGTTTTAAGTACAAACGTCGTTTCATATGCAAGGGAGCGTTGTGTGATAGATGGCGTTTTGTCATTAATGTGGCGTTTTGTTCAATAACAGTGGAAAGACTCTAGTACCCTTAATGAAGCACGTCCAAGTAATAAAGTTGATGTTATTTACGAACATGTCACCGCGAATCCTAATCCATTGATTGTTTTGATCCAATGGCTGATGGCCGTTCTCAGCGTTTTCACACTTCTCACCGTTTTCTCCAAATCCCACCTCTCTCTCTCTCTCTCTCTATATATATATATATATAATATATATATATATATATGGTAGGGTTCATGCGAAAACCACGAGAACCAATGTGAACACAACAAAATAAACCCATCACACCACCACCCAAAAACCTAAACACCCACCCCACCCCAACCTAAAAACCTGAAACCCCCCCCCCCAAAAAAAAAAGAAAAAAAAATATAAACCGCCCACCCACCCCACCCCACCCAAGCTAAATGCTAAAAACTAACCCCTAAACCTAAATCCCACAACTAAATGTTAAAAAGTTTTTTTAGTTAAATCGTGACTTTAACAAAAAAAGTAATTTTTTAATTATAAATAAAAAGCTGTGATTTTTTACGAAAAATAAAAAAATAACCTGTGTGTTTTTTAAGCTTTTCTAAGTAGTTTTGATTGTGTCACATTAATTATCGCAATAAAGGGTGGTTCCTAACGGATCCTTGCCTTATATATATAGAGAGAGTGTGTGGTTCTAAAGTGAACACTAATGTATTTGTGAACTGAGTGAACGAATTCTGGCATTGATTTAATCATCAAATCGTAAAATACACTATTGTATTTTCATCATCAAATCCTAGCTATTGATTTATACTTTTGTATTGATAATCAAGGGATATGATTATTTCAGTTGTGTTTACAATTAAGGGGGTTGTTTATTAATGAACCTAACCCTATATATATATTTTACATGTCACTTATTTAACTTTTGAATCTTACAATAAAAACTTGTGTTCTTTCTAGTTTATTTTTTTTTGTTTCGAACGGTAAATTTGGATCACTGACAGACCACTAGAGTATCATTGTGCTACAAGCGGAATCAGGGGCGTAGCTACATAGAAGGATACGGGTTCAGCCGAACCCTTACCATAAAAATTTTTAGTGTTATATATAGGTGTATTTTGACATTCTACCTAAAGAATTTTCGTCATCGAATCCGTAGAATCCTTTAAATCAAACTCTGGAAAATTTTCGAACCCGTAGAAAAAAATTTCTGGCTACGCCACTGAGCGGAATAACCCTGATAATATCCATCTCCACTAAGCTATAATACCTATATACCAAATGAGGTTGAAACCCAATAAATAGCTTATTCAACGAATGAAGAATACCGATATTTTAAATGTAGGCACCATGGACACAATCGAAGACTCAAATCTGCACCCTCATACTAACTTTTTGTTTTTTTTTTCTTTTGAAAAGTAAACTTCAGCACCCTCATTATAACTAACTTGTTAAGAACCATGACTCTAGTATTTTATAGTTTGCATCTTTAATAAATAACTTAATTTATTAAACATATAAAAATATTCTATTCAAATCTCCAACAAAGAAGCGGTTTTATTCGCCGGATTAAAAACAATTGCTAATTTTTGATAAAACGTGTAATGTCCTGGTACTGAACAAAAGTAATAATGGTCACCGGGCCTGGTTAGGTTGATGTTGGCTGGGCTGCTTGTTACGGGGATCCAGTGTTACTGACATGGCATTGATCATAGTCATCCTCTGACACTTTTGTGACATCATGTGTTCCCGTAAGACTAGAGAGTCACCGACCGTAAATTGCTGCTCGAGTGCCCAGTCATTGTATAAACCAAGGCTGCTAGGAATATCCCAACCAAAGACATCGCCCACAATATGCTGCATCGCCGAGCTGGAGAATGTCATGAATGCAACCATGGCCGTAAAGACAACCATATACGTTGAAAGCCACCAATCCCCTGTGGATGCGATGTCTTTGTGGATCGCTTTGTGCTATTTAGCTTTTGAGGAAATGTGAAAATAGTTGTCGTTTCTACACTATTATTTGGTGTTGGGATGCGTGTAGAGCTGGCAATAATAACCCGAATTATCATTCACGGGTAGGTTTGGGTAATTTTTTTCCATCTTCGGGTTCCTTTGGGTGTAGCAAAAGTAGAGGACGGGTCAAAGTGGACTTCTAACGAATTCTTGATCTGGAAGATCGGGTCACAATGGGTTGAGGTAGGTGAGAAACGGGTCAGAACGGGTCAAGACAGGTAAAGAACGGGTTCTTGTTATTCATATTGAAGGCTGAAAAGTGAAAGTAAATCATGCTATAACCCGTGTACAATAAGCCTCCTTCGTCTACCGCCTTGGCCATCGTCCGCCGCCGTCATCCGCCACCGCCGTCATCCACCGCCTTCGTCCACCACCGTCGCTTGTCATTCATAATGAAGGGTGAAAAGTGAAGAGTAAAATATGCTATAACCCGTGTACAATAAGCCCCCTTCATCTACCGCCTTGGTCGTCGTCCGCCGCCGTCGTTCACCACCGCCGCCGTCCCACCTTAGTTTCTTGCCTCTAATTCTCAATAGATAGGCATAAAAGTCGCAAAATCGATTCCAATTTCTTTGAACGAATCACCAACAAAAACTGATATCTTAGTTTAGTTTTTTATTCTTCACAATGTGTGTGAGAGTAGAGAGAGAGAGGGGGTTGAAGAGTGGTAATGGAAACTATGGGTAATGAAAAGATATGTACTGGGGGTCAGTGGAAAAAATAGAGCTGGCACATAGAAATTGCTTCTCTTTTTTTTTTATTAATTTATTATTATAATATTCAAATCAATATGCTTTTTAGCATTAATATAATATTCAAATCAATATGCTTTTTAGCTTTTTAAGTCTTATGCTTCTCGGCTTTTTCACTCATGATGTAGTAATTGTCTGGTATAGTAGTATTTATTGAATGATTCATTTTGACCCGAAACTTGTTTTGACTTGGATCTGTTCTGACCCGAACCTATTTTGATCCGAACCCGTTTTGTCCCTAACTCGTTTTGACCCGAACCAAAACAACTTTTTTAAAATTGACCTGTTTTGACCCTAACCCGTTCTGACCCGAACCCGTTTTGACCCATGACCCGACCCGACCCAACCCAACCCATTTGCCAGGTCTAGATGCGTGCGTATTACTTTCGGTCAGAATTTTTAATAGAAGTGATGTAGTTCACTGCAACTATAAATTGTTCAGATTTATATATTTTTTTTTTCATTTTCTGTTTTCGTACACTAAAAACTTAAAACTCTTGGTTTATTTGTACGAGACAAATATATACTTTTATACCTTATATGAACGGCAAATTTGAATCACTGACAAACCACTGGAGAATTATCGTTTTACGAGCAGAATCACCCGATCATATCCATCTCCACTAGACATAATGCATATAAACCAATTCAGGAGAAAACCCAATAAATATAGGAAAAACCCTATTGTGGGAATCGAACCCAGAACCTATTGGTTCTAAAGCCTTTTCTCTCCCCTAAGATGTTAATAGGCTATAAAGCCATGGGCTACCATGCCGGCTTTTGGGTAAGTGAAATAAAGATGTTGCTTTGGAACACCAATTCTAAAAGGCCACACTTTTGAGAAAAAAAATGAAAGTGTAACCCAGGTTGTATTTTTTTTTTGTTTTGATAGGCAAAAAACTCAGGTTGTACGCTTTTTTTTTGTTTTGATCGGCAAAAAACTAAGGATGTTGCTTTGTAACAACAATTCTAAAAGGCCACACTTCTGAGAAAAAAAAATAAATGAAAGTGTAACTCAGGTCGTATGCTTTTTTTTATCGGCAAAAAACTCAATGAAGAAACACCAGATCTACGCTGATCGGAATCAAACTAGATTTGAGGTTGCGGTTTCTGCATAATAAGGTTAATCTTAGGTTTGCTCACCGTTTGATAGATCACTCGCCGGAAACACTACAAAACAGAACACCGTTAGATTCGCCACGGGGAGAATGGAGGTTCTCTCCGTGACCACCCTCCGGCGTGAGAATAAGTACAGTGTATCGGAAGAGATTAAGTGAAGTAAGACAGAGAGAGAGATTATGTGAAAGTGAATGAGAATGCTTGTACCTGAAGTCTCGTATTTATAACCGGGTTTGGGCGCCAAAATGTGAAGGAGAGTTAACGGAATCTTTTTACGCCGTTAGTTGGTTATCTTGCCATCCACGCACACGGATCGTGTGCTGATCGACGGCTAGGTGATTGCCACGTGGAAAGTGAAGTCATCCAGATCTATATGTGAGATGTGCTATCGCTGTGACTTAGATGAGTGCACCAGATACTGCCACATTATATTTGGTTGTAACCGAATGAGGCCTTGCACGATGAGCATTAATTGTTTCTAGAAGATTTCACAGCTGTGAGACTCTTGTCGAAAGCCACGTGTCCAATTTGTTGTAACAAAAAAGATTCCTTTTGTCTGCTTCTTACATTCCTGCGCGCGGGTGTGCCTGAGAATTCTTAACTATTGCTAAGCCTAATCATACCCTTGCGCGAGCCCTCGCAAGGATGCTACATGAGCATTACCCTTCTCAGTATCCTAGCGCATGGTTGTCTAGAGAGTGTTTTCCCCAAGTTTTTGAAGCAAATTTGAATAGGAGCAAAGGTATGGTCCTCTGCACTGGTGCAGGGTTTTTGGGACCATACCCCTTCAAGTCCCCCCAATCCAATGTTGCTCCTATGCGCTGTGGCAAGTAGGTGGAGCACTGGACTTAAAAAAATATTTGTGCTTTTTGTTTGTACAATGTTATTTGATGCGCAGGGTTGGAAAACTTCATGATGAAGATATGCTTAATGGATAAGATTCTTGAAATATTTGAATTTCAAATAACTTTGACACGTGTCGATCATCCGTGTGAGGGAGTAGGTAAAAAGAAACGTGCGGATGACGTCTGATGACTGTGTGACAGGCTGTCAACAGTGTCAGACGTCAAGCATTAAATGAATTAAGGACTCTGTGTGTTACACGTGCGTGTGAAGCCCAGTACTATTCCCCACTCGCCCACTAACCTGCCAAGGGTTACGTGAACGACGCAAAAGTTGCTGCACGTTGTCCGAGGCATTAATTGTGATCACTGTATAAAGGGCTTGATGTTTCATCTTCTTCACTTTTTTAAAGTTTGCAGAAAGAAAACCTTCTGGAATTCTCCGGCAACCTTGTTATATTTTCGATCGTCTCCCTCTTTGTTCTTATTCTGTGCTTGCTATTCTGCCAGTTGCTATGGCTACCAGTTCAAAACCAGAAGAGATTCTAGATATGACATCGACATTGCCATCGTTAAAGTGGACCAGAGAAGCATTCAACGGGATAGTGAAGAATCTCAAGTTTTCGGTGACCTGGGATGCCCTGTACCCCAATGAGAATGATACGGCAGCCCAAGCACCGGCTGGATACATCACCCTTTTTGGGAGTATTTTGCTGATGGTAACTTGATCGGAGTGTCGCGCTCCGGTCAACGATAAGATTTATAATCCCATATTAACCTTAACAAATGTGTTAGTGGTAGTAAGGGGTCGATCCATGAAGAGTTTATGGTCTACGTATGGACTAGTTTAATTATGAAGATGTCACATTTTTATGAAGCTTGCTATGTTTAACTTGGTTGTTTGATTGAAAGAAATGTTGGAACTAACCAACAATGATTGTAAATTCGATTAACTATAATGATTTGATTGACTATGATTAAAAAAGCACAATTAACGATTTAAACAATATTTGAGAAAAAGGGTTCACACCCGGTTTCGGTAATCGCCAACCTAGGATTTCAACAAGTTTTAGATTCAACTCAATTGTATAGTGGTTAACGGATTTGGTGTACCGTGACGTAGGTGCCAATAACTATCAACGCTCCGAAGAACGGACAAGAATGCACTTTGTAATCACAACAAGTAAAACCTAATCATAACAATGCATAAATACACATAACCATTTCCTAAAGTCACAACTTTATAATTGTTCAACAATTTACGAATACAAAACAAATGTAAACTATTGTTAATGATTTAAAAACCAACACAAGTTGTCACAAAGTAGAATCAAATAACAATTCAAAACCCTAGATTAAAAAACTACCTACACCGGGGTGAAACTGAGGTGATTAGCCGCTCATGGTTGAAGTAACTAGATCATCGGATGATTGCAACTTAGATCTTGACATCTCGAAGCCTTGAATGAGGGATTAGGGTTTATGATGAAAATGGAGAATATGGAGGATGGTGTTGATGAATTGGATTGGATGCAAAGATGATCAATTTGATGATTCCAGATTGATTGGATGGATTGGAAATGGTTTTGGATCAAGGTAATGGTGTTCTTAGCTCCAAGGTGAAGTTCCTAGGTTCAAAATGCATAACTCCTGAAGAATGGTCAAATCTCCCAATTAAGTCCCGTCAAAATTCAACAAACAACAAAAATCAGCGTCAGAGAGCAGGGGGACGCATCGCCGAAGCCACCCCTGCGTCGTGACACCACCCAGAAACAGGTTTTTGCTGCTGACGCGAAATCTCGCTGTCTACGCCAATTTTCATCGACGCAACGCGTCGCCGACAGCCCTAGTGCGTCGCCGACGCCCCCTCTAGGGTATTTTTCATCGGTTCTTCATTTCACGCGTTTCCGATTGATCCCATTCGCTCCCGGTATTCCGAATAGCTCCTTAAACTCCGTTAAACCTGTAAAACACAATTCTAATCAAAAGTAGGCTATTTGTAACTAAAAGTTATGTAAATACACAACTTAAACACATAAGAACACCGCTTTCCGACCACGCATCACATCCCCACACTTGTCTTTTGCTTGTCCTCAAGCAAATTTGTTTTTCACTTTCACGTGGGTCGAATAAGAAACACACTTCCCATTCTTGAGACGTAAGCTAAGGTCTAATGTCATGCCCCGTTCATAATTTTTACAACTTTTCAAAATATTTAGCGATAACTGACGAATCTTATAAAAAATGGTTATCCAAGATTAACCCGCCCTTGAAACTCACGATTCATGCACATCCCTCACAATGTTCACTCCACTCGGTTTATAACATGGCTAATTTTTATGTATTAGCACTTTTGAAAATAATCACTCAAAACCGACTAGAACACGTACCCGCATAGGCTTGCAACTCAATCATTCTCCACCACCGAACATGAATACTAGGCACAAGTCAAAAGGTCTTCAAAGGGTTGTAATGAGACTAGTCAAAGGGTAGGAAATAGGATGTTTTGAAAGTGGCTAAGGTGATGAAAATTCGATTTTTATTACAAAACAACTACTCTAAACAAAACGAACTATAGATATCAACTACGAGGCAACGATTTTTCGCCTTTTATTCAATGACTCAAAACTCATCTTTTTTTATTTTTCTCAATGATTTTCACAGCATTTTTCGCAACGAAAATCACAACTTTACAAACGACTAATCCTAAGATCAAATTTTCATCACACGGGTTAAAAGAAGTTTAAAGGTTAAGGGCTAATAGGGTGATCAAACAGAAGGTTTAGGCTCAAAGTTGGCTACTAAGGGATAGATTTTGGGGGTAAGGATAGACAAATGGTGTAAAAAGAAAAGGTTTACCTAATGCCTTAATCATTCTCGTGCTTGTATTCGGTCTATGGTCTCAAACGTATTAAAAGATGCAAGTTCTACAATACATGACTAATGGTCCACTCAAACAAAGAAATATATGTATATTTGATGTATAATAGAAGCTCAAAACCTCACGTATAAAGGGTATGGAATATGATATACCCAAATTGCAAGTTTCTTAGGCGGATTATTCCCAAATAACAATCCACTAAATATCCATCATGCTATGAAATTGAACTTTGACCATGACAAAAGACCACAAAGGTCATGCTATCCCTCATCAAGTTGGTTACTTATGCTTTTAGCTTGCTTCAAACAAAGACATTTTTAAAAAATTTTTGAAAATTTCCCCCATCCTCACACTTGAGGTCAACATTGTCCTCAATGTGTAGTGTTTAAATAAACGGGTCAAAATCGAAACACTTTTACTCCCCTATCCCCACACTTGATGTCAACATTGTCCTCAATGTGCAAGAATAAGGTTATTTAAATCGCACAAGGGATGTGACACGGCTAACTTCCCCACAATTTCACCACGGAAAATAAAATACAAATTACATTCCACTTATTACTAACTATGAATCAAGGTAAAAAGAAACGTATGTACCTGATCTTTAAGCTCATTCTTCGTTTGCTCTTCATCCTTCAACAAAATGGCCGTCTCACGAACACGATGTACCTATAAATCTCAACCCTTGTGTAGAAGCATGCTTCTCACAACCATCAAAATTTGTTAGCTACCTAGTTCTACCACTTTTATGAAACATTACAAAACCATATGTTAGTTCACTTTGATTATTGTGGAAAAATAATATACAACAACGACAAGCCTAACTCACTTTCGTAGGAATCACGGTTGCATTTAGCTTATGCAACAAGCCCTTTTAAACTCCGCTCCCACTGTCGTCTCTCCTCAATTAGATAGCTCGGGAATCACGGTTGCACTTAGATAGCTGGGGGGACGAGTAGGTCTCGTGAGGGTTATATAGAGAACACACCCACAACGTTCATTTATCTAGGAAAGCAGTAAAAACTATCTACTACTAGCAACTAAAAGAACCACAAAAAATACAACAACAAGAAGACGAAACATACCTCGCCTATCTCTGATAGCATTCATTCGGGTCGAATGGCGGGTATGGGTTATAGGGGTACCCG
Organism: Scalesia atractyloides; assembly: GCA_947069175.1. NCBI lineage: Eukaryota > Viridiplantae > Streptophyta > Magnoliopsida > Asterales > Asteraceae > Scalesia > Scalesia atractyloides. Next base: position 24,111,947 of record CAMTDV010000030.1, on the reverse strand, counting down.
TGAGGGATGACATCACCTCCTTCCAATCATCAAGGGGTCCTCTCTCCCCCTCGGCAGGTGTGGGCAACTGTGGCAGGATGAAACTAGAGCCCACTGCTTCGGGCCAATGAGGCGACGGGTCGAAAGGACCTCGGGGTACAGGGAGGTTCGAATAGTCAATCCACCCCAAATGCTCAGCATATGGTAACCCGGCAAGATAGTCTCGTTGATGCCTTTCTCGATCGTGGAGGATTTTGGCGCTATTAATCGCCAACTCTTGATTCGTCCCCACGGTCATCCATCGGCGATCGTCCAAAGCGTTTCTCTCAACACGAAGACGATCTTGCTCGTCTTCCCACGCCCGTCTTTGGGCTATCTCTTGTGCCCTTCGCTGCTCCATCAATTCCCGCTGAGCTCTCTGTTGAGCTTGAAATTGCTGTTGCTCTTCCTAATGTTTTTCTATCCTAGCCCGATGGGCGGCTTCCTCATCCCAATTTGTTTGGTATTGGGCCTGAAAACTCTGCTCCCACTGTCGTCTCTCCTCATGATACTCGCGGTTTTCCCCCATAACCGCGAAAACGTTATCATAGGTGTCTTGCGTCCCAAGTGGATAACTGGCGTAGGCTGCTCTTCGTCGATTGTTAATAAACTGTGCCACTGTGTGCGACAATTCGTTATGTCGCCGAGCATACCTTTGCCTAGAGGGCCTTCGCCCCCTATCTTCCTTCTCTTCTTCCTTATCACCTTCGCCCATTTCTTCGTCTTCACCCCTTTGCACATACTCAAATTGAAATCCCGTTTTTCGATCAACAACTCCAGCTTTCCCATTTAGAACCACCGCAGATATATTTGCCCCTGATCTCAACTGGGCAAAAAATCAATCATATCGATGCCTTTAACCACCCAAAGTGAATTTTCAGGTAAATGGTTTTGCTCCAAAATCATAGCACTAATCAGATGGACATAAGGAATCATTTTCCTCTTATACTGATTTCTTGTATCCCAGATATTCATCTTAGTTATGTGTCTCCACGACAACTTGGGTGTCCCAACAAGCAAAGCATGTAACACGCGGAGATCCCACATTCGAAGCTTTCCCCGATCTCCCAACCTTACCATAATATTCTCCATAGAAATGTACTGTAGAATCTTCCCTTCACAAGATAAATGACTTCGATCATCCCTACCAGTCGTGTAATTTGGCAAAGTTTCATGAGCATATTAACTGGATCTGCCTGAACCAGCTCTGGTTGCCAAAACAGATTTGTATCATAGTAAAAATAACAATCAGTGCCCAAGGAGTCAAAATCGACAATTCGGTTCAATATGTCAAAACACATTGTCATCTGGCCCTTTCGTGTATTACCAACTAAACGCCACCTACTAGGGTGCTCTTCCGAGTGCTCTAAATATAATGTTGCATACCAATTCGTCACCGCCTTTAAATATACTCTAGACGTTGCACCCTCGCGCCAATCAAGTGCATGCTCCCATCCAAACCTTTCGAATTTTTGTGTGATTCCGACTTGACGGAATTCTTCTAAATTTACCACCCGCTTACAAACACAGACCATGTCTATCGCACTGACCTTAGACATCTTGTACTTCCACAATTTAATCTTTGCTTGCTTATTGTTAAATCGGATTAACAGCGTCTTTTGGTTTTGCTCCCACTGAGCCCCAAAATCTTCATCATCGAACCTAGACCAATTCCAATTCTGCCTGAATAGTCTATCTTCTATATCCGGCAAGTTGCACTGCTGTTGCCAGTTAACTTGCACACCACTTGATGATAAAGCTTCCGTATCAGTAGTCTTAGATCGTTTGCGACTAGCCATGTCTACAAAACAACACAACAAAAAAATCAATCCCCCCTTTCAACCTCTAAACAATTCAATTGAAAGTATGAACCATAATGATGAACTTAAGTTTAACCGTTAGATGTAAATTAGCCAATTTTAAATTTACCAAGTAGCAAACTTTAACATCTCAAATAATCAAACTTTCATGCTTTAATCCTAAATCTATAAGATTCTTTAACAATGTTCATCACAATGTTCATACTTAACCATATTAAAAAATGGGTGTAATCACATCCCCACACATGTTCCATGTTCTATCCCATCGAAATCCATGTTTTACCCAACATTCAAGCTAATATATCACAAGTATATCATAAACAACCTACTCTTAAACAATGAAGCTTAAAATTTTAGAAGAAATCACATACCATACGAGAATCAAGCTCAAAAGTTAGTAAATTTCTTACCTTGGTCAATGTAGAAGGAATAGAACTTCTAAGGAATGTAAAAACAAGTGATTTGTTTAACAACCTCTAGAAAACCCGAAACTTGCAGCTCAGATATCTCACAACTAAGTAAGAATTACTAAAACTAAAGAGGGGTTTTGTTGCTCTCGAAAATCTACACAATTTAGGCTCAAGAATCAAGTGATTTGGCTAAGAATTGAGGGAGTTATGAAAAGAAGAAGGTTTTAGGGTTCTTGGTGTTTTGGATGAAGAAGATGAAGTGCAAGAGGTGGGTTTTGGTAATAAATGGCTAAGATATCAGACAGGAATGATGTTGGGTCGATTTTATGGTTATAAACGTGTTCGGGTATGTTCCAAAATGGGTCGGGTAGTCCGGTTCGTGAAAAACAATTAAAATACCAAAAATCAGCGTCTGGGACAACAGGGGGCGTCAGCGACGCCACCCCCGCGTCGTCAACACTACCTGGAAACCTAAAAACACCAACGACGCACTTATGGACTGTGTACGCACTTTTTCGCCCGACGCAACCAACCGGGGGCCGTCGGCGACGCCACCCCCAAATGCCAATTTTCAATTTTTTTTTGAAAATATGAGCAAAAACACACAAATTGTATTAAAGAGGACCATGCTAATTAAAATCCTAAAATTTATTAAAAATCTTTTTTTGAAATTTTTTGGTTTTTCATCTTACAAACAAACTATCGTTAAATGATCCTACCACCCCCGAATAGTCGTGTATTGTCCCTAATACACATAAACAAGGCTAAAAACGTACCTTGCAGATTCATGACTCGTCCAGGGTTTCTGGAACTTCACACATCACAAGAGAGTCATTATGAACCATAATAACGACTAACAAACACTCACAATTGGAACAATTAAAATATACAAAACTCTACAAATATGTTACGGGTCCTTTCTAGTCGACCTCATAGACAGGAATGCTTGCTAAGAAGCTCACCAATTCCTTGTCTTCCTCCATCCTTTCGTTACCATCAAGAAACGGCTTAAGTCGATGACCATTAACCGTTTGCCGTGACCCATCCTTTGGATCCTCGATGGTAACATCACCCAATTGTCCGACCCGGGTGATCACAAGGGTCTCATCCACTTGCTTCAGAGCTTTTCAGGAAAGAGCGTAAGCTTTGAGTTGTAGAGCCATACCTTTTGTCCTACTACCAACTCTTTCTTCCTTATATTAGCATCATGCGCCTCTTCATTTCGTCCTTGTACTTGGACGCACATTCATATGCCATTTCCTTTAACTCCTCCAACTCCCAAAGATTGAGCTTCCTCTCCTTACCTGCATCATCATATTTAACATTGACATCTTTAATAGCCCATAATGATCGATGCACAAGTTCAACTGGTAAATGACAATTTTTACCATAAACTAATCGGTAAGGTGTAGTGCCAATGGGTGTCTTATGTGTCGTCCGGTAGGCCCATAAGGCATCGTTCAACTTAATTGACCAATCCTTATGGTCCGTCCATACGGTCTTTTTCAAAATCTCTTTGATTTTCCGATTTGACACTTTCAGTTGCCCGCTTGTTTGCGGGTGATAGGGGGTAGCAATTCTATGGTCAACACTATACCGTTTTAAGAGTTTTCCAAATCAAAAGTTTTTAAAATGGGATCCTCCATCACTTATGATGACATGAGGAATCCTAAACCTTGAAAAAATGTAAGTTTGGAGAAAACTACACACTACGGTATGATCATTCGTCTTGGTGGCTATTGCTTCAACCCATTTTGACACATAGTCACGGCCACCAAGATATACAAATTACCATAAGAATTGGGGAATGGGCCCATAAAGTCAATACCCCACACATCAAAACGTCAACAATGAGGATTGGCTGCATGGGCATCTCGTCCCTCTTCGATATACCCCCTAATCTTTGGCACTCAACAGAATTCTTTGAAAACTCAATTGCGTCTTTAACTATAGTTGGCCAATAAAGGCCACTATTCAACACTTTGTGACCCGTTTTGTGATCACTAAAATGTCCGTCGCACGCAAATGAGTGCACATGATTTAAAACACTCGGAATCTCTTCATCGGCTACACATCTCCGGATCCTTTGATCCGCACACTCTCTCCACAAATCCGGTTCCTCCAACCGGTAATACTTGATTTGAGACAAAACATGTTGTCTCCTCCTTCGATCCCAATGAGCCGGTAAGTCACCTGTAACAAGATAGTTAACTATGTTAGCATACCATGGCAACTTAGATACACTCAAAATATGTTCATTTGGGAACGATACGTTGATCTCTACAAATGTACGATCTTCCTAAAAAACGACATGGGACAAGTGGTCGGCCACCACATTCTCACTTCGCTTTTTGTCCCGGATCTCTAGGTCAAATTCCTGCACCAACATAGCTCATCGGATTAGTCTAGGCTTAGTATCTTTCTTTTCCATAAGATACCTGACGACACTATGGTCCGAGTAGATAATTACTTTACTACCCCAAAGATAAGCCCTAAACTTATCCAACACGTATACCACCGCAAGTAGCTCTTTCTCGGTTGCTGTATAGTTCAACTTTGCATCCACAAGAGTCTTACTTGCGTAGTATACCGCAACCGGTTTCCTATCAACCATTTGACCCAACACGGCCCCAACAGCATATTCGCTTGCATCACACATAATTCAAATGGAAGTGACCAATTTGGTGATTGCAAAATTGGGGCCTCAACTAACTTTTGCTTTAAAACATTAAAGGCATCTTTACATTTTCTGTTAAAGTCAAATAGCACGTCTTTAATAAAAGGTTACATATGGTTTTGAAATGTTACTAAACCCTTTAATAAACCTCCTATAGAAACCCGCGTGTCCCAAAAATGACCTAATGCCCTTAACATTCGTGGGATATGATAGAGTAGAAATTACTTTAATTTTTGCATGGTCTACCTCTATCCCACGACTTGACACACGTGACTCAACACTATCCCCTCCTGAACCATGAAATGGCTCTTCTCCCAACTCAAAACCAAGTTTGTTTCAACACATCGTTTCAACAATTTTTCTAATTGGTCTAGACAGGTTTCAAAAGATAACCCAAAAATGGAAAGGTCATCCATGAAGATCTCCAATGACTCCCCCACCATATCCGAGAAGATACTACCATACACCTTTGAAAGGTGGCGGAGGAGTTACATAATCCAAACGGCATTCGCCTTAACGCGAAAGTGCCGTAGGGACATGTAAATGTAGTCTTTTGTTGATCTTCCGGATGAATAGGAATTTGATTGTATCCTGGATATCCATCCAAGAAACAATAAAATTTTTTCCCGGCTAGTTTTTCCAAAATTTGGTCAATAAACGATAAGGGGAAATGATCTTTAGAAGTAGCATGATTTAGTTTCCTATAACCAATAAAAATCCGCCACTCGGTTACCGGCCGTGTAGCTACCTCCTCACCTGCATCATTCTTGACGACTTGAATACCTGCCTTCTTCGGGATGGTCTGTGTGGGACTCACCCATTGACTATCAGAGATGGGGTAAATACCCGCATCGAGCCACTTTAGTACTTCATTCTTGACAACTTCCCGCATGTTTGGATTTAACCTCCTTTGTGCATCACGAGCGGGTGTTATGGTGTCATCAGTGATGATCTTATGCATCACTATCGAGGGGAAAATACCCTTCAAATCCGTGATGGTCCACCCAATAGCCGCCCTATTGGTGACCAAAATCTCTATCAACTTCTTCTCTTGCTCCTCGGTCAAATTTTAGGCAATTATGATCGGAAGCATGTTGCCCTCTCCAACATAAGCATACTTGAGATGCTTCAGCAACACCTTAAAGTCAACTTCCGGAGGCTCCACTAAAGACGAGTTCAACTTTGTATCAATGGTCTCCGGTAAGCTCTCCACTTGGTGCGTCCATATCGGTTTTCCTTCTTTAACCCCAAGAACCTCCAAACTTTTCACTTCCACATCTATGCTCCGATTCATCTCCACCTGTGACCTGTCAAACATAGAACATTCCTCCATAGTGTTCTCCTCATCTAAAACGGTGTCGCAGAGAAGGATACACTGGTCAATGACGTCTGCCACGTAGCATCCGTCATCATCTAAAGGATCCGTCAATCCGGAAAAAACATGCAACCTCAACCTTCGGTTTCCAAATGTCATATCGACCGTTCCCGTTTAACAATCAATTTGAGAATTAGCAGTTGCTAAGAACGGTCGACCCAAAATCACCGTATGCTTAGTTGAATGCATGGCCACATAATTAAGTACTAAAAAGTCCACCGGATAGTAAAAATCCTCAATTTTCACTATCACATCGAAGACTATCCCACGGGGTAGTTTAGGAGTCAAGTCAGCTAACACCACAATGGTATTCGCTGCTTGAAGAGGACCAAAGTCGTATTGGTCATACAAACTACCCGGTAGAATGCTCACACTCGCTCCAAGATCTAAAAGCGCCCGACAAATTTTAAAATCACCCACTTGAATTGAAATAATTGGCGCTCCCGGATCTTGGAGTTTAGGTGGAAGTGCACCCGAAAGAACCGAACTCACATTTTCAGTCAAAACGAATTTTTTTTTGGAAATTTGTGGGTTCGTTTCTGAGTACACAATTCTTTTAAGTACTTCACATATGACGGTACTTGCTTGATTGCATCTAAAAGAGGTAAATTTATTAACTTGTTTGAAAACCTCCAACAACTCTTCTTGTTGTGGACCTCTTTTGTTTACAATCTTTTTCAAGGGTCCCTTCAATGCTTCGGGATGAGGGGCGGTATTAACCTCCACACCCTTTTCCTTAGCAATCGGGACGGATGCGGTCACAACAGTGTATTTTTGTCATTTTTAAAAATATTTTTGTTTTGACCCGTTTGACCGTCATCAACCTCTTCATCACTCACCTCTTCCACCATCCCTTCGACAAACTGAGGTCGTGGTGTTTTGACACCAATATCAATGACTCGACCACTACGTAAATATATTTTATTAATCAGTACCTCTCGTGTGTTCTTTCCGGAAGAGCCTTGATGTTTTGGATTCACCGTGGTGTCACTTGGAAGCCTTCTTCCGGTTCCCCGCATTTGGGCCATTTCCTCCGCAAGTTGACCCACTTGTTTCGCTAATGCTTCATGTGACTTATCTCGAATCTCATTCTCTTTCTTCGACTCTTGCATCATCGAAAGCATTGCGTCCATTTTGTAATTCAAATCACTACCACCCCCATTTTGATTACCCGAGCCACTTCCACCACCGCCTTGGTTGTTGTAATTTCTTTGGTATCCACTTTGATAATTATTATCGCATCCTTGATACGCTTGATTGTAATTACGTTGGTAACCCCCTTGATTACCCCCTTGACGGTTTTGATATGACGATCCGCCTTGGTTACCCGCTTGAAAATTCGGGTTCATTTGGTTAGCGGCGTCCCCATAGCGGAAATTAGGGTGATTTCTCAAACCGAGATGATAAGTATTTGAATTCTTGTCATTATTCTTGCGATCACCAAACACTTGATTTACTTCCTCGGTGTCTTCGGCCGTGCCCATTTGACATTCACCGGTCCGATGGCCAAGCTCCCTACAATCTTCGCAAACTGCACCGCATTCACATCTTTCTTTTTCATGCGTGCCAACTCCCGTTCTAAAGTAGAGATTCGATCCTTAGAACTAGAATCAAGATCGAGGAGTGATCAACAAATAGGATGCTTCTTAGCCCCATCAGCCGACTCCTTAGCCTTTGACCTCTTTGCCATCCTTTCAAGGAATTCCAAATTGCCGTCCTCATGATTACTTAGTAGCGTCCCATTACTAGTTGACTCGAGGTGGTTCCATGTCTCTCCATCCAATCCCCTTACAAAGCACTTCACTAATTTCTACTTTTCAATTTGATGATGCGGGCACTTTCGAATCAATTCTTTATACCTCATGAATGCTTCATGCAACGATTCACTCGAAAGTTGTTTAAATTCCGCGTGCATCATCAGGCTTAGCCATGGAGTAGTATTCATCTAGAAACTTGTTGCATTTCTACCCAAGTATGAATACTATTAGTGGGTAACATCAAAAACCATTGTTTTGCATTGTCTTTCAAAGAGAATTGAAATAGACGTAACCGAACCTCATCTTGAGTGAAATGACCACCCCCAATAGTGCTACATATAACTGAGAACTCCGCTAAATATGTCTATGGATCATCATTCGGTTGCCTGTTGAAATGAGGAAGGATGTTGATGTAATTTTGTTTGCAATCGAATGCCACTCTTCCCCGTGGTGGTGGTACAATCGGAGAATCATTCTCCAAAATCATAGGCCAGAATCGGCCATCAACTCCTTGTGGTGGGTGACGTAGATTGTTGTTGCGGTTATTATTCCTTGGTGGACCATTCACCTCTTGGTTCACCGGTGGTCCACGCTTCACCTGTCGATTTGTGTTTTGATTTGCCATACCCACAAAGTCGGGAATCCATACATTGTTGTTGTTGCGGCTGTTAATCGGATTCCTTCGATTTTTGTTCCGGGGTTGGCGGTTGTTTCCATAACCATCATTCAGGGTTTTACTCACCATAATAAGCATCATCATTATAACCATCACCGTTATCCTACTCGTCATTGCCATTGTAGATGTTGGCATTTTGATATCCATCATCTTGATTGAAACCCCTACCATTGTAGAAATTTCCGTTGACTTCGGTCTCCCCATATCTATCATTCTCCTCCTCTTCCGAATGATAGGTGTGAACGCTAACTCGATCCGGTGAACGATAACTCGTAACACTATACCTCTCGTCATCTGGAATGTTATTCCTAAATTCATCGTAATTCGGTTCTTGATACCCCGCATGATCAGGGTTTAGTCGTTCAAACACCGGTTGGTTGAAGTCGATTCCAGCACCCGGGTTTTGATTTCAGTTACGGTTATTAAGGTTGGGAGGTGGATTTTGATTTTGGGGATCATTTTGGCGAAGTGGGTCGGCGGGTGGGCGGTGTTGATGGTGAGTTTTGGGTAACTGGATTAGGGGAAAGTGTTGCCTCTAACCGGCTTGCTAAGTTTCTTCTTGCCACTCGCTCGATTTCCAGTTCGTAGTTTAACGGTGAAGATCGCATAGAATTCTGTGTACACGTGCACTACTTGTAATCTGCACAAATAACACACCCGCGTAACACAAAAGCAAATACAATGAAAGAAACAAGCACTTAAATAGTTTATCACATTTGTCAAACACAATCCAAACGCAAAGCGCACGAACTCCCCGGCAACGGCGCCAAAATTGATCGGAGTGTCGCGTTTCAGTTAAAGATAAGATTTATAATCCCAGATCACCCTTAACAAATGTGTTAGTGGTAGTAAGGTATCGATCCGCGAAGAGTTTATGGTCTACGTATGGACTAGTTTAATTATGAAAATGTCACGTTTTTATGAAGCTTTCTATGTTTAACTTGGTCTGATTGAAAGAAATGTTGGAACTAACCAACGATGATTGTACATTTGATTAACTATAATGATTTGATTGACTATGATTAACAAAAGCACAATTAACGATTTAAACAATATTTGAGAAAAAAGGGTTCACACCCCGTTTACGTAATCGCCAACCTAGGATTTCTACAAGTTTTAGATTCAACTCAATTGTATAGTGGTTAACGGATTTAGTGTACTGTGACGTAGGTGCCAATAACTATCAACGCTCCGAAGAACGGACAAGAATGCACTTTGTAATTACGACAAGTAAAACCTAATCATAACAATGCATAAATACACATAACCATTTTGCAAAGTCATAACTTTATCATTGTTCGACAATTTACGAATACGAAACAAATGTAAACTATTGTTAATATTTTCAAAACCAATACAAGTTGTCACAAAGTAGAATCAAATAACAATTCAAAACCCTAGATTAAAACAACTACCTACACCGGGATGAAACCGAGGTGATTAGCCGCTCATAGTTGAAGTAACTTGATCACCGGATGATTGCAACTTAGATCTTGACATCTCGAAGCCTTGAATGAGGGATTAGGGTTTACGATGAAAATGGAGAATATGGAGGATGGTGATGATGAATTGGATTAGATGCAAAGATGATTGATTTGATGATTTCGGATTGATTGGATGGATTGGAAATGGTTTTGGATCAAGGTAATGGTGTTCTTGGCTCCAAGGTGAGGTTCCTAGGTTCAAAATTGCGTAACTCCTGAAGAATGGTCATGTCACACCCCGACCCACAGCGGAATGGTACGGGGCATACCGATTGCCCATAGCTTTTGACACTATTAAAAGTTTAAATAATTAAAGGCACCATTTTAGATTTGTCACACATAACATATATTTCATATATTAATACCAAGTTAGGAAATCAAATAAATAAAAACAACATATCAAAGCCGGTTTATTACTAAGACAATCCTACATGTCTTCAGCTCAAAATCCGCCCACCCTTGTGTACCTGTATCACGCGTAAAAGAGTTTTGGGTCAACAAACATGTTGGTGAATAAATTCGGTTTTTATTTAAAAACGTTTCGGTTTTATTGTTTTTAGAAAACCTTATTATATAACATGCAATATCAAATATGAAAATAGGTCTTTCAATATAACAAGAATTCAACGCATATCTCATAAGCAACACAAGCATAACAATATTAGTAGCCATAGACACATAGAGATTCAAGCCTTGAAAGACGAACTGTGAAACAATGATGATGGCGATGCCGAGTTCGACCCATGGCCGTGGGGAACTGGTCAGCCAGGTGGATCCACGCGAAACTTGTGACACAAAGAGAGTAACACATAGATGCACGTATAGAGAAATAATAGTATTCAGCAACAAGTGACACATAGAAACACATCGAATAGCATGTTATCAATTTAAATAATAACTTGAAATTAAGCACGAGATACACCCCATAAAGAATTAATGGCAAAAGGGGGAAAATAGTCGAATCTACTCATTGGTTGCGAAGATATGATCCACGAGAGTTAATGCACAAAAAGGGAGGTAACGTCGAACGAATTATCCTAAAAATATAAATAGCAAAAAAAATATACTAAAGGACCAAAAAGATAACAAAACTATAAGATTAAAATCCTATGATTTTGGGAATAAACTGAAATATATATAATAGTTTCCAAATTACACTTTGACTATGAGGTTTAAATACCTTGTTAGCAAAACAAAATTTATATTATTATGTTTTAAGATGGACAGTTGGATACTAGTGTTGTACTTTTATGAAAAATCAATTTCCAATGCAATTAAACTAGTGTTACATTAACTAATTGAATTAGTGTTACATTAACCTCTAAATGCACAGATCATGGGAGTTCGACAACATTCATATGTTGGCACTTAGTTGTTGTATAAATGACCTTAATATATTTTGATGGATAAAATGTATTTATTTCATTCAGAAACAAGTTAATCTAATATAACACTACAACAATAAAGTTTATTATCTCGTTAGAATAATTATATAAAACTTAATCACTAGTTGCCTACTATTATTTATATCCATCCCTATTGCTACCTCGATTAAAAAGGAGATAAAACAACGAATTAGCACCGGTACCTTGTATCAAGCAGGATACTTGATTGATGGAAGCTAGATTCAGCGGAGATCTAATGCCAGCTTCGGCTGAACAGATTTGTCGTTCAATGTAGTGATGATGCATGCTGGTCCGCTGATACTTAGAAAACGAACGGACTGGATCGAAATTCAAACAACGTTACTATAAAAATGGATTGTTCGGAGGCCATTACGTTGAGTTGAAAGAGGTAAGTCGATTGTTGTGATGCAAGGTGTTGTCGGGGTTTGTTTATGGTGATGGTAGATGGTAAAGCAAACGAAGACAACCAATCAACGACCATTTATTGCTTTCGAGCTCGCCATTTGCCGGGTTCTCGATCTCATCTGAATTAATAACCACGACAATGAATTTGGCAAACCAATATATGAGTGCCTCCACGTCGCTTTCTGTTGTGAGCCCCGAGTATGTGGTATTGTGAAAGAAGTCTAAGTGTTTGCGGTGATCCAAGGGTAAGGAAATATGGTGCGTGATATTTGATAGCGTCTTTTAAACAGAACCATAGGAGTATGAGGATTTCACTAGATTGAAAACATAAAACCCTTGCATAATACGAGTAATTGTTTGTAGGTAATAAGGAGCAAGATGGTTTTAGATTCTAAATTAATATCTTCTATTATAATACCAATAAATTCTGACTTCAATCCCCATAAATTCCATGGTTACAGAGATGACCACTCGCTTGGAATGGAATAAGGAACGTCTTCAACATTCTTACATTTTAAGCTTAAAGTTTTATAACCCTCTGCATGCATTTAGAACGCACATAGAAGACCTTGGTTAGGAATAATTCTCATTAACTTTCAATTTAAACTTGTTGTATTAATTCTTTTTGAAATTCTTTTCCATAGAATTATGATTTTCTATATGAAACAAGTTTACATATATATGTATACCATGAATTAATAAATTTCTATTCAAACTAATTTAATGTCCTTAAATATCATCATATAAAATTAAATTTGCATTTAGAACACTTTAAAATATATATTCATAGTTGCGTCCGTTATAACACAAAAATAATAATATGTTTCTTATTTAGTTTAGTTGTTACAATAACTCTTTTTTATATATTACACTTTTTTTTATAACTTAAGTAGAATAATTTAGGAAGATAATTGAGGATTTTTAGTTGGATAAAAAAATGAGAAACTGGCCAGGTTACGAATACAGATGTTTGATGGATGTTACAGTCTCCCCTACTTTTAGTAATTTCGTCCCGAAATTAGGAGAAAACTGCTCGTGTAGGTTTAAGTATAGAGTCTTCCATATGCGTAAGCAATATTGGTTTGACTTGGTTATAGTGTTAGGAACTCGAATGTTGAGATCAGGTTGTTCGTTAGAAATGTCAGGTTAACAAGTGTTAAACACGAGTCCTAACGTTGCGTAGAATGCGCACAAACTAAGATATATCGAAGGTGCAGACTTATTGAGGCGGTAGCGTTCCTTATAAGGGTTGCATACCCAATTGAAGGAATCGCTTTTAGATGCCGAGGATGTAGAAATGAAGAGCGTTAACTGTTATAAACACGGTTGCCTATTGTAGGCTCTACGATCATTACAATCACGAAGCCCAAGATTGGCGTATCGAAAATTTATTGCAGCTAAAGAGAAAATCATGTCCCAATGATGACTTGTAACACGAGAGAGTTTGCAACTGAGTCGTGAAGTATACTCGTGATACCCAAACTGCAATTCGTGTCACGACTTGAGATCCTGAAATTTTTTTTTTCATAAAATGCCACAATTTGAGTTGAATGAGCGAAATCATAGAATTTGAATTCTCCAACCACAGAGCAAAACACCTAACTAAAACTCTCATGATTAGTCTAATGCTTCTTTTGAAAATTTGCTAGAGATACTTATATATCGGAAGTACAAGCGACGTATCCACCATGTCTCTATCAAACTTTCATCCACATCGTTATTCGAATCATGATGGATAACACATAACTCCTCATGACCAGTCTAACGAGGCATCTGATACTTCGATAAGAACACTTATAGATAGGAAGTACCAGCGGCGTATCCACATTGTCCTTATCGAATTTCATCGGCTTCGTTGTTCGGATCATGATTGAAGACACAAACACAACTTACATAGAACTTCTCTCAACCAATCTAACGAGTCTTTTGATATTTTGATAAGAACACTTATATATAGGAAGTACGAGCGGCGTATCCACCATGTCCTTATCAAATTTCATCGGCTTCGTTGACGGATTTGATTAGTTCTACGCGACGACTCAACTCAAACTTACTAATTAATTAAACACAACCAAACCACAAACAACTAATATATGAGTCTCGAACCCAAAAAGGGTGCGACTAAATGGTGGCAGTACCTACATCCATAGTTATGAGGAAATGGTCGGTCTATGAATAAGTGAGACGATATCCACATCACATAAGTTATGGGGAAAGGTATGCCTTGATGAGTGATGATATGAAACTGCAACAACATGAACCAGCAATAAAACATAACATAAATGCATAACATAGCGATACATAAAACGTTAGAGCAACGGATGAAAAAGACGATAAATAGTAACGTTGAAAGCGTGACATCAGCACAAGCTATCAATGGTATTGAATACGAGTTGATAATTGTATCAGTTGGTGTTAGTACGAACGTCAAGCATACGAAGTGGGAGTAGAGGATAAAGTCAATAATTAGAGAAAACCAAATGTGATGCCAATGACATAAGAAATGAATAGCAGCAGGGATTCTGACTTCCACCAACCAGGCGACAATTACAATTCGCATGAACGTAGGGGGGGTCCTAAAATAAATTTGGGGAAACAACTCGTATGCTCTTGGATCGGCAGTCTGAAGATGCGTCTCGAGTGATGAAGGATGAGTGGGAGAAATTCTGATTTACTAAGAACTTTCTATTTATTAAACGATATTACGTTAAGCATAACTTCGTTAATCAAACTCACGTTTATTTCGGTTTATATACTTAACTATGTTTACACTTTACCAAGTGTATAACATTAGTATTTGGAATCTTTTTTTTTTCCCAAAAGCAATTTGGTTTAAAAATACTTTCGTTAAGTTCAAGAAAATATTTTTGATCTGAAGTACTTAAAAACATTTATTATATATTTTTTTTATAAAATCAAATTTTGAGATCATAGAAGTTTTATCGTGACCATGTGCCCGCAATGAAATTTCCGAACTCTAGACACAGGTTAAGAAAGTGATTAGGGTTGTGACGTTCAAGTCGTAATGTACGACTTATTAAAATTTAAATGTATTACCAAAAATCACATCATTACACTTGCGTTTGAAAATTCAAAACTTTCTTTATTTGATTAAATTAGGTCAAAGAAATACTAAAAACGTTTTATTCAGAGTAGACTCATCGCATAAAAAAGTTATGGTGCTGCTGACCGCACCTGGTTGTCTTGGAATTGGATGAGGGCTCGTTCGCTTGTCTTCTAGTTATCGTGATTCTGTAGATTGGCTGGAATGACACGATCGTAAGGAACGAGTTGGGTGTCATACGGTACGATCGATTGATCCATTGATGGAGTATCTGGCTGGACATAAAGTTGGATCACAAGGTGGGTGTTTGTAAATTATTAGAATCTCGTGGAATATTAAAGATCTATTCTGGTGGTTTATATACGAAACGATATAGTAACCACATGGAATAAAGATAAAATAATAAAACTTATGAAAAAAATAATATTATATCATAAAATATTGAAAATCGTAGGTTTGGCACATCATAGGGTTTAGTATGACTCCCATGTGTCACTTTCGTAATTACGTGTGGACCCGCCCTTACCGAGCTTTCGCATCGTCCTCATATGTCTACCCATTGACGTACAACTTAACCCGAAGAAAATCGTGAATAAATAAATGACTCGAATTTTGGGGTGTTGCAAAACGATGTTTAGGATAGTATCGATGAATTAACACGGACACGTTTGACATATCAAAGTGTTGTTAGTTCACGTGACGTTTTGTATGACATGCTTTCGCCTAATGGGTATTGGTACTCTCATCGATAGTCGCCAGGTAGGCAAATTGGATTTATACGAATGCTAGCATAGACAAGACGTCTCGACTACCGGTACGTAACCCTTCCAGGTACTACATGTCCGTCACAATAAATCACTTTGACAAGAGGGAAATCTCAATTGAAATTTTAAAATAAAAAATGAAATGAAATCAAACTCAAAAAAAAAAAAAAAAAATCAAACCCATGAATAATTGAATGCACTAAGAGAAACAAATAGATTCAAGATTTTAGATATATAGAATAGGAATTGGAATATCGAATTTTTTCGTATATACTATAAAGTTTATGCGACATGATAAGGAATAAGAAATAAAACACCATAGTTTTATATTATAACATATATTGTCATTTAAGGCATATAATATTTAGCATATAACAATTAAAGTGCTAACATGCGTTTGTGTGTGGCATTATTATTTATAAGCTAAGGCAATCAAAAAAATTATGCACATAAGGTACCTAAGGTACCTAATCAATTATAGACTAAGTCTAAGGGTCTAATAATCTATCTTAATTCCCTATAGTCATTGACTCTGATACCAATCTGTACAACCCGCCCCACAGCAAAATGGTATGAGGCAGACTGATTGCCCCATAGCTTTTGACACTGTTATAAGTATAAATAATTAAAGGCACCATTTTAGATTTGTCACACATAACATATATTCTTATATTAATACCAAGTTAGAAAATCAAATAGATAAAAACAACATATCAAAGCCGGTTTATTACTAAGGAAATCTTACATGTCTTCAACTCAAAACCCGCCCACCCTTGTGTACCTGTATCACGTGTAAAAAAGTTTTGGGTCAACAAACATTTGGTGAATAGATTCGGTTTTTATTTAAAAACGTATTTTGTTTTATTATATTTAGAAAACCTTATTATATAACATGCAATATCAAATGTGAAACTAGGTCTTTCAATACAACAAGAATTCAACACATATCTCATAAGCAACACAAGCATAACAATATTAGTAGCCATAGACGCATGGAGATTCAAGCCCCGAAAGACGAATCTGCGAAACAATGATGATGGCGATACCGAGTTCGACCCATGGCCGTGGGGAACCGGTTAGCCAGGTGGATCAACACGAAACCTGTGACACAAAGCGAGTAACACATAGATGCACGTATAGAGAAACAATAGTATTCAGCAACAAGTGACACATAGAAACACATCGAATAGCATGTTATCAACTTAAATAATAATTGAAATTAAGCACGAGATACACCCTAAAAAGAATTAATGGCAAAAAAGAGGAAAAGAGTCGAATCTACTCACTGGTTGCGAAGATATGATCCACGAGAGTTAACACACGAAACGGAAGGAAACGTCGAACGAATTATCCTAAAAATATCAATAGCAAAAAAATATACTAAAGGACCGAAAAGATAACAAAACTATAAAACTATAAGATAAAAATCCCATGATTTTGGGAATAAACTGAAATATATATAAGAGTTTCCAAATTAGACTTTGACTTAGGGGTTTAAATACCATGTTAGCAAAACAAAATTTATATTATTATGTTTTAAGATGGACATTGTTGGATACTAGTGTTGTACTTTTATGAAAAATCAATTTCCAATGCAATTAAACTAGTGTTACATTAACTAATTGAATTAGTGTTACATTAACCTCTAAATGCCCAGATCATGGGAGTTCGACAACATTCATATGTCGGCACTTAGTTCTTGTATAAATGACCTTAATATATTTTGATGGATAAAATGTATTTATTTCATTCAGAAACAAGTTAATCTAATATAACACTAAAACAATAAAGTTTATTATCTCGTTAGAATAATTATATAAAACTTAATCACTAGTTGCCTAATATTATTTATATCCATCCCTATTGCTACCTCGATTAAAAAGGAGATAAATCTACGAATTAGCACCGGTACCTTGTATCAAGCAGGATACTGGACTGATGGAAGCTAGATTCAGCGGAGTTCTAATGCCAGCTTCGGCCGAACAGATTTGCCGTTCAATGTAGTGATGATGTGTGCTGGTCCGCTGATACTTAGTAAACGAACGGACTGGATCGAATTCAAACAACGTTACTATAAAAATGGATTGTTCGGAGGCCATTACCTTGAGTTGAAAGAGGTAAGTCGATTGTTGTGATGCAAGGTGTTGTCGGGGTTTATTTATGGTGATGATAGATGGTAAAGCAAACGAAGACAACCAATCAACGACCATTTATTGCTTTCGAGCTCGCCATTTGCCGGGTTCTCGATCTCATCTGAATTAATAACCACGACAATGAATTTGGCAAACCAATATATGAGTGCCTCCACGTCGCTTTCTGTTGTGAGCCCCTAGTATGTGGTATTGTGAAAGAAGTCTAAGTGTTTGCGGTGATCCAAGGGTAAGGAAATATGGTGCGTGATATTTGATAGCGGCTTTTAAACAGAACCATAGGAGTATGAGGATTTCACTAGATTGAAAACATAAAACCCTTGCATAATACGAGTAACTGTTTGTAGGTAATAAGGAGCAAGATGGTTTTAGTTTCTAAATTAATATCTTCTATTATAATACCAATAAATTCTGACTTCAATCCCCATAAATTCCATGGTTACAGGGATGACCACTCGCTTGGAAAGGAATAAGGAACGTCTTCAACATTTTCATTTTAAGCTTAAAGCTTTATAACCCTCTGCATGCATTTAAAACGCACATAGAAGACCTTGGTTAGGAATAATTCTCGTTAACTTTCAATTTAAACTTAGTGTATTAATTCTTTTTGAAATTCTTTTTCATAGAATTATGATTTTCTATATGAAACAAGTTTAAATATATATGTATACCATGAATTAATAATTTTCTCAACAAAATATTCAAACTAATTTAATGTCCTTAAATATCATCAAATAAAATTAAATTTGCATTTAGAACGCTTCAAAATATATATTCATAGTTGCGGCCATTATAATACAAAAATAATAATATTTTTCTTATTTAGTTTAGTTGTTACAATAACTCTTTTTTTTTTTATAAATAACACTTTTTTTTATAATTAAGTAGAATAATTAGCAAGAGAATTGAGGATTTTTAGTTGGATAAAAAATGAGAAATAGGTCAGGTTACGGATACAGATTTTTGATGGATGTCACATGTCAAATCTCCCATTAAATCCCGTCAAAATGCAACAAACAAGAAAATCAGCGTCGGAGAGCAGGGGAATGCGTCGCCGACACCACCCAGAAATGGGTTTTTGCAGCTGACGCGATATCTCGCTGTCTACGCCAATTTTCATCGACGCAACGCGTCGCCGACGCCCCTAGTGCGTCACCGACGCCCCCTTTAGGGTGTTTTTCATCGGTTCTTTATTTCACGCATTTCTGATTGATCCCATTCGCTCCGTACTCTGAATAGCTTCCGAATAGCTCCTTAAACTCCGTTAGACCTGCAAAACACAATTCTAATCAAAAGTAGGATATTCGAAACTAAAAGTTATGTAAATACACAAACGTAAACACATAAGAACACCGGTTTGCGACCACGCATCATAACTTTCGGTTACCGGTGACCCATTTTCTTCTGGAAATTCTTGAATTTTACCAGTTTCACATCTCCTAGTTGAATCCCATGGGGATGGTGAGGATCCGTCATTTCGAGTTTGTATGCCAATCGATGAATATCATTCCGATGGTGGATCGGTTCAGTGTTTTTTTACCAATTACATTGTTCCCTGGGATTTTATTCATTCTAGCAGCCCTCGGTGGCCAAGAAGGTACTACTCATTCCTCCCAAATCCTACTATGACTGGAAACATAAGTTTTTTTACATTAAGGCCGGAGTGATCCCGATGAAGATGGTGTTCCACGGCGTGGAAGACGTTCACCTGGAAAACATGGTGATACCAGTCAACGAGGAATGGTATAAAAATTTGAAAGATGTGCCAAGTGTGATGTTATCTAAGCGTTCTTTGGTTACAACAGGCATGAGTTTGCACTGGAATGCAAATCGCCATGATAAGCCTGTGTACTTGGAAGACGACCAAAGTAAGTAATTCTTGCGCCTGTTGAAACTGTCTTCATATACTTATTCCTTTGTTTTCTGTAGTTACTGCTTTATACAACGTTGCTATTAAGAGAGAAAAAGGAAAGATGGGCACAAGGCAAGTAGATTCAGCCGAGCCCTCCTGGTATGAGCAAATTTTGCCCTACTTCACGCTTCCCAAGACAGAAGATTTGCAAGAGCAACCATTGTCAACCATTGGTAAGTATTGTTTTACTGCGCCTGAGTTAGTATTGCAATATTACTATTTTGCGTTTGTCGCGCTGAAGTAATATTGCAATATAACTTATGGCTTGCATGTATACTTGTGAATTTTTTAAGAGATTTGATAAACTTTGGCGTAGGCCCAGACAGCAAGAAGAAGAGAAAACCTGCGCCTCCCGCTCCGAAGAAACCTGTTGTGCCAAAAGTGGAAGTCAAGAAAGGTAAATGCATAGTATCCGAATCTTGGAAAGATTACGTGGTGGTGTCTGACACCTTGGAAGGTCTTGAACCTATAGGTGTGAAGAAACCAAAGGCGGAACCTAGGATTAGCATAGATATCCCTGTGGCGAACCCCGAGGAACCCGTAGATGTGGAATCTAGTCCAGAGCCAATAGTTCGGGACAAATCCAAGAAAAGAAAAAAAAACTGATTCAGAATCTCCGGCGCAGCCTGTGAAAAAACCGATGCAGAGGAAAATTGGGAAACAAGGCAATCTGGAGCCTTTGCTGCCAAGTTCTCTCCTGGTACGGCGCATATAACTACTTTATTGTTTTAAGTTATGTGCTAACTTTTTTAACTTTCTGTAGAGAAAATCGAGGCTTCATCGCAGCCTTCAAAGCCAATATCTCTCGCGCATCCGGCGCATGATTCTTGGTGTCACACCCCGACATCCACGTGTCTACCGGTGGATCCGGTGAGGAGTATCGTGACGTAAAGTTGATATCATCATAACCAATTATAAAATAACACAGTGGAAGGCATTGGATAGATAAACTATTACAAACCGATAAGTGTCCAAGGTTCAAAATACAATATACAAACAAGACATGCAATAGGATCCACATGCGGATCGCAAAGACATACAAATGATATCAGACTATAAACAGGCAGGTCCTAAGGACGCAACTCCTCGGTATTCGCCCCACAGCTCCCGGCCTATTACATACTTGCACCTGTAACTTAAACTTTTGAAAATACGTCAGTTTACACTGGTAAATACGCTCAACCGACTCATTTTGAAAAATCTTTTTGAAAATGGTTTAAGCGCACATGGCACATTTTCTTAAATAACTTGGGATAGTACAAATGACCTTGTGTACAGATTCACATGCTGGCTTTTACATATGGGGCCCAGTTAGAAACTGAGACATGATCGACTGACACACCACTCTGAACTTTCACACAGAAAGCAGATAGCAATTTCCCAGTGTATGCCTACACGCCATGCTCTATTGTCGTGGCCACTACCAATTTAGTGAGCCAAGGATATCCCAGACACGGTCAAGCCCACCCCCAATGTTTTAGTTTCAAACAAGACAGATCAAAACGTGTTATGTAAGAATCTAGCTAATTATGACAATTGGATAAAACATGTTCCCATACCCGACCAAGCGGTAGTATTCTACCGTATCCCAAGCCCGTATAGGGAAAATAAGTTAAGAGTATTTACCTGAGTTGTTTGTATGTAAAGTTCCAAGCTCAGCCGTAGTTCCAAAAGCAAGTACAAGGCAATTTACCGGGAGGCGTTCAGTCTGGAGTGATGGTAATTATTAACCAATATTAGAATGCTAACGGGTCCTTAATTAAGTCTTAGACTTGAACCGGTTAGTCTTACGCTAAAAATGTGATACGGCACGCTATGCTAGATTAAGCGGTGACTGGAATAGAATGTTAGTTGGGCCCGACAAGTATGCAAACTTGTATGATATGGGTAGACCAATAACATTCTGGATTTTGATAAAGAATGGACAAAGTTAAAACCAGTTCGGTTAAAATACGTAAACTAGTTACGTAGGCTTTAGCCGAATGCGTATAAGCTAAACCGAGTAAGCGTACGAGTTATATATATGTTCCATAAGAAAATATGTTTAATATATGTTAGGAAATCAGTAGCATTTTCAAAGATAGGCCCGACATATATTTAAAACCGATTTGTGCTTTAAAAGGGTATTTTGGTAATTTTATTATTTATAAAAGATGTAAATTAGGAATCTGATGTCAAGACCTTTAATATTCAGTAAAAATATATATTTTATAATGTTATAACAATAGGGTATCAAATATATGTGTGCTTGACGGTTTCGACACAACCTATGTCCCGTAGGGGCATTTTAGTCATTTCAACACATAGCTTTCAGGCCAAATTTGGGATTCTAAGTTTGAGACTTGTACTTACTGTTATTATGGTGAAAGTAAGTTTATAAATCAGTAGGTAACAAGTCTCGGCTCACGGATATGGCTTTTAACCACACTATGCGCCAAAAAGGCGTAAAAGTCGCTAAAATGCCGTTTAATCGATGTTTATGATAAACTGAAGTTAGAACCTCTTTTATATAACCAAAATAAGTTATTTATCATGTTTAATCAGTAAGTAAAAAGATTTGGTTATAAAAAGTTAGGTTAAAGTCATATTACGTGAAAAAAAGGTAATTTAGTCATTTATCGCCATTTATGATAAACTGCCGTTTAATCGATGTTTATGATAAACTGAGGTTAGAACCTGTTTTATATAAACCAAAATAAGTTATTTATCATGTTTAATCAGTAAGTAAAAAGATTTGGTTATAAAAAGTTTGGTTAAAGTCATATTACGTGAAAAAAGGTAATTTAGTCATTTATCGGCATTTAACGAATCTTAAGCCCTCATTCAAGTTATAATCTGAATGAACATCCCAAAAGGTCCTACTTATCATATTACATCAGTGAATATATCATATTGATGATTAAACCATGTTTATTCTTTCTAAAATGCCGAAAAGAGCATTTTAGCCATTTTAGTGCCGTAAATACGTTTCTTGCGAAAACTTATATTATATTCAGATTCTTGACACCAACCTAATAAAATAATGTTTATAGATCAATTTATGGCTTATTCTTACATGCATGTGTGTTTAAAACCAAGATTTGTACAAAAAGGATATTTTTTGCAAAGTTTTAGTAAAAATTATGGAACCTATACAAAAACTCAGATTTCTTAGGAATCGAGTGACAAAACTTTAGATGGTCATTCTTTATATAATCATGGTCTCAAAATGGTCAGAAGTCAGTAGCAAAAGTGGCTTGAAACGGGTCAGAATCAAAAGTCAACAAAAGTCAACTGTTGCGACTTTTGGCTACAAACCGAGCCTAGACCAAAACTTGACTAGCCGAATCCGTAGACATATGTTCTAATACTTATTTTTAGGTTGTTATTGCATCAAAACATATTTTATAACATCTAAATCATTAGTTATGAGTTTTATAAAAACTGGACAGTTTGACTTTATTTGACTTTTCGGTTGACTTGTCAATTGGCCATGAAACCGTGAAAACCTGGAGATGCCCTCTTGAGGGATTGTCACCTCCATCATTATGAACACGTAGGAACTTTCGTTACTCACAATGACGGAGTATACAAGATTTAGAACAAAGTCAAGGCATAATTACGATGAGACTTTGTTTAAGATAAAAACTATAAGAAATCACTAGATACGAATTTGAACACTTACATTATGTCCAAATAAGTGGTAGGAACAAAATGGAACACTTGGAATAGATCAGAGCCTCCTTGAACAAGAACTAGATGCACCAAGGTTGAAGAGCTTGGTTGCAACTTCAAAAATCTAACACATAAGTAGCCAAGGAGTGTCCAGGAGCTTGCCAAGTGTTTGAGGATGTTAACAAGTGTCTTTAGACGTGTAAGACATGCATGAATCGTGAAAAAAAACGTCCAGAGGTGGCAGAACTGGGTTCTGCCACGATTCTGTTCGCTGGCAGGTTCTTACGGACCGTATGGGCTTTGCCTTGCGGTCCGTAAGGACCTCAGGCGCCCATTGTTTCAGATTGCCCTGTGGACCGTATGGCTTGAGCCTTGCGGTCTGCAAGGGGTTCCCAGATCAAGAAAATCTTTGAATTTATACATAAGTCCTCCAACTTAATTTCAAAATAACATACGAATATTATTATCGTTTCAACGACTTTGGTCCCTCCCTATTCACCAAACGGTTCACGAGGATTACCGGGACACGTGTCGGAAAAATATTGGATGTGAAAACAAGAGGTGTTACATCCTCACCCCCTTAAAACAAATCTCGACCCAAGATTTCAATTGAACAAGTATGGGTACTTTTGCCGCATAACGAACTCAACTTCCCACGTATATTCAGGACCTCGACGAGCGTCCCACTTGACCTTCACGATCGGCACATGCTTTCTACGAAGCTTCTTAACTTGACGATCTTCAATCGCTATAGGTTTCTCAATGAAACGCAAGTTATTATCGACATGCACATCGTCGTGTGGCATAGCCAATGACTTTTCTGCCAAGCATTTCTTCAAATTGGAAATGTGGAACACATCATGGATTCCACTGAATTTCTCTGGCAATTTAAGCTTGTACGATACAGCTCCCACTCGTTCAATAATCTCGAATGGTCCAACATACCTTGGACTTAGCTTGCCTTTCTTTCCGAAGCGCATAACGCCTTTCCAAGGCGACACTTTTAGCAAGACTTTGTCCCTTATCTGGAACTCGAGAGGTTTACGCCTTCGATCTGGGTAACTTTTCTGCCTATCTCTAGCAGCCTTGAGATGATCCCGAATTTCAAGATTTTATCTGTCGTCTCCAAGACTATCTCTGGTCCTGTCAGTTGAGCTTCCCCAACTTCTGCCCAACAAACGGACGTCCTACACTTTCTCCCGTATAAAGCTTCGAACGGGGCAGCTTGAATACTTGCGTGGTAGCTGTTGTTGTAAGAGAATTCGACAAGTGGCAAGTGGCTATCCCAACTTCCACCTAGATCGATCACACAAGCACGGAGCATATCTTCCAATGTCTGTATAGTGCGCTCACTTTGTCCATCCGTTTGGGGATGATAAGCTGTGCTAAAATTTAATCGAGTGCCTAAAGCCTGTTGAAAACTCTTCCAAAAGTGCGAAGTATATCTTGTGTCACTATCCGACACAATGGAAACTGGCACGCCGTGCAAAGAAATAATCTTGTCTACATATAACTTTGCTAGCTTATCTGAGCTATAAGTCTCATTAATGGGTAAGAAGTGCGCCGACTTAGTCAGCCTGTCTACAATCACCCATATCGCATCATTCCCTCGCTTTGTCTTTGGTAACTTGGTAATAAAATACATGGTTACACATTCTCACTTCCACATGGGAATTTCTAACGGCTGCAGTAATCCTAACGGCTTCTGATGCTCTGCTTTCACTTGCGAACATGTCAGTCACTTAGCTACAAAAGCAGCTATAGACTTCTTCAATCTGGACCACCAATAGTCGGGTCTCAAATCCTTATATATCTTATCACTACCCGGGTGAACCGGGTATTTAGAACTATGCGCTTCTTGGAGGATCAAGTCCCTAAGTCCTCCAAAGATTGGGATCCAAATTCATCCGCAGAACCTAAGGATTCCGTCACTTCCTGGTGTTAGCTGCTCCGCTATTTTTCCTAATTCTTCACTAGGAAGATTTGCTTCTAATAGCGCTTGCTTTTGGGCTTCCGAGATTCTATCTGTCAAATTATTTCTTACTTTAATGGTTTTGGCGTTAACCCGAATAGGCTTAATTCTTTCTTTACGGCTCAAGGCATTGGCAACCACATTTGCCTTGCCTGGGTGATAACGAATTTCACAACCATAGTCGTTCAATGTCTCCATCCACCGACGCTATCGCATATTCAAATCTTTTTGATTAAACAAATGTTGGAGACTCTTGTGGTCGGTGTATATAATACACTTTGTTCCGTATAAATAATGTCTCCATAGCTTAAGTGCAAACACCACAGCACCTAGCTCCAGGTCATGTGTGGTATAATTTCTTTCGTGTATCTTCAATTGCCTTGAAGCGTAGGCAATCACTTTTCCACGTTGCATAAGTACACACCCATGCCGGTGTGTGAAGCATCACAATAGACCACAAAATCTTCAATTCCTTCTGGTAAAGTTAGCACAGGATCATTACTTAGCTTTTGCTTCAACACTTCAAAAGCTTCCTGCTATTTCGGACCCAATTGAACTTAACATCCTTGCGAGTCAGGGTCGTCAATGGAGTAGCTATTCTCGAGAAGTTTTCAATAAACTTTCTGTAATAACCAGCCAATCCTAGAAAGCTTCAAATTTCCGACGATGTCTTGGGGGCTTGCCAGTTCATTACTGCCTCGACTTTGGCAGGGTCCACTTGAATTCCACGTTCACTGACAACATGCCCTAAGAACTGAACTTTACGCAACCAAAACTCACACTTTGAAAACTTTGCGTAGAGATTCTCTTGTCTTAATAATTATAGGATACACCTTAAATGTTTCTCGTGGTCGGCCTGACTGTGAGAATAGATAAGTATGTCGTCTATAAAGACAATGACAAACTTATCCAGATAAGGCTTGCAAACTCTATTCATCAAGTCCATAAAGGCTGCAGGTGCATTAGTGAGCCCAAAAGGCATCACTAAAAATTCATAATGACCATACCTTGTTCTAGACGCCGTCTTCGGAACATCTTCGGTTTTAACCTTGAGTTGATGGTATCCATATCTTAAATCAATCTTTGAAAAGTAGCTCGCTCCCTGAAGTTGATCAAATAAATCGTCGATCCAGGGTAATGGGTAGCGGTTCTTGATAGTTAACTTATTTAGCTCATTGTAGTCATTACACATCCGAATCGATCCATCCTTTTTCTTCACAAACAAGATTGGAGCTCCCCAAGGCGAAGAGCTTGGTTGAATAAAACCTTTCTCTAACAGTTCTTCGAGTTGCGTCTTCAATTCTTTAATCTCTATAGGGGCAAGTCTATATGGTGCTCTAGAAACTGGAGCTACGCCAGGTATGATATCAATTCTAAATTCTACTTGCCTATCTGGGGGTAGACCAGGCAAGTCTTCAGGAAATACATCGACGAATTCTGAGATAACGGGTAGATCTTCAATCTTTGGCTTAGTTTCATCAATGGTCACTTGTGCCATATAAAACACAACTTCTCCTTAAACACCTCGATGCTTTGAGCAATGATGCTTTTTCTGACAATCCATAATACCGATCTCCTTGTATGACGAGGGTATCCCCCTTTGGGGTTTTGATTTTGATGAGTTTCTTGTTACAGGCTATATGGGCTTGGTTACTAGACAACCAATCCATACCAAGAACTACATCAAAACCGGCCAATTTCATTGGCAGGAGTAAACAGGAATAGAGTGATTCTTAATGGATATGGAGCATCCATCGAGGATCGTAGAAGCGGTTTCGATTGATCCATCGGTGAGTTCTACATCATATGTTATGTCTAGAGTTCTTACAGGCAAGTTTAATAAGGCATTAAACTTATGATCTACAAATGATCTATCAGCCCCTGAATCGAAAGAACTCTAGCATAGACATCATTAATAAGGAACGTACCTGTTATCACATTGTCATCATTCACAGCCTCCTTGGCCTTCATCTGGAAAGCACGAGCTTTACCC
Organism: Scalesia atractyloides; assembly: GCA_947069175.1. NCBI lineage: Eukaryota > Viridiplantae > Streptophyta > Magnoliopsida > Asterales > Asteraceae > Scalesia > Scalesia atractyloides. The sequence continues at coordinate 24,084,410 of CAMTDV010000030.1, read as the reverse complement.
TTTTTCGCCCCATCATCCTTAGCAGCGTCATCCTTCTTATATTTGGGGCAGTTAGGTTTGATGTGCCCATTTTCACCACAATTGTAACAAGTGGCTTCCTTCAAATCCTTGCATTCAAGGGTCTTGTGCCCATGCCTCTTGCAAATCCCACAAACCTTGGATTGGGATTCATCCCGACATGATCCAAAGTGTCGTGCCCTTTCTACATTTCGGCCTATCATCTGACCTTTGATGATTTCTATTGAATCCAAACCTCTGATTCTTGTTTGACTGGTGGCTTCTGTCATTTTCTCTCTTTCTCTTCCCATCATTCTCTTATTTTCCTGGTGTAACAACTCTCCAAAATACCCAAAAACAATCCATAATCGAAGCCCCAGATACACGCAGCGAGACCCGACATGAAAAACGAAAAATTTTCAGCAGGACATCCCAGGCGATGCGCGGGAGAGTACCAGGACACGTGGCTTCTGAACGCGACGTCTAGCGAAGCTATGCATGCAACGTAGCCTGTCTAGGCCAAATAGGCTGCCCAGGCGCGTCACGAGGGAGTCCACTGATGCTGATGCGACCCTCGAGAGAAGCCCATCTGACCTATAAGAAGGCAGCCGTGGACTGAAGTCTGCGCTCATTTTCGATCGTAAAAATCGTTCACATAACTCTGTATCATCATTTCTTTTCCCGATACCCCCTAAACCCCTAAACCTGCGAAGCATTGCCCTGTTGTAAGTGTTTTACCTAATTACTGATTCAATACACTGCCCCATTGATCTAAAACCAGCAACGGATGCCAAAGTAATGCCTATTAATAAGGCTATGCTTTGTTAACTACGTTGGGGTTTTGTCTCGGGAAGTATCATTCATGTTAAGTTGGGTTATTGCACTAACACATGTTGCATTATAATTTTGTTAGGAAACCAGAAATAGCACCAGGAAGCTCTAAAGTTAAAAATCTAAATCCACAATGTGAGTCATTCTCTTTTTCTCAAATGCTTTTAAAAAACCCTAATTGTTTTCGAGTTGTATTTACAGTGATTAAGTTTTTGCTAATCTGCAATTACTGCCGGTATGTTGGGTTTTGTATACACTACTGAGTCCAGCGTCACTATTGGACAAAGATTTAGCCAATAGTGGTATGACCACAGTCATTGTAACTGCAAACGTGACAAATACTGATTGAGTTTTTGTTAGATAAAAGCAATGTAATTACCCTTGATACTGTGAAATATAACCATGTGTCCTTTTATAAAAACGAATGAACTCAGCAGTATTTTTAACTGACCAAAATGTTTTTAAAACACATTTCAGGTAACTTGCTGTGAAAATCATAGAAGCCAGCTATGGAGCACTGAAGACTTAAATAAAGTGGCTACGATTACCTGAATAAATGAAGAACTTATGGTTTTGTTAATTAGGCATGTATCCCTATAAAACATTTTAATGGAATATGGGTTATCCCATTTGTTTAATACTAAAACTTTGGTGTTTGATAAACTCTGAATTTATTTTCCTAACACTGGTACCACTTGACTGTCTCGCGGCAACCGCTCCCAGAGTAGGGGTCAGGGGCCGTGACAGAAGGTGGTATCGGAGCCACTGGTTTAAACTATTTATGTGTTCCTCTAGTACCTAAACTTAAACACTAATGTTAGGAATTTTGTGTAAATAACTTATTTTTTATATCTGTAAAAATAAATTTCAAAATATATAATTTAATTTCATTGTTATTTTAACAATTTATAAGTTCGCAGCATGAGTGATAAAAGTGTATCCAATGCTTTTCTCCACATGGCTGATTCGGAAATGGAGGAAGGATCCTCTGGAGCCACCTCAGGATACGAAGCCAAAACAGAAGGATCTTTTGTTTTCCGAGCCAAATCAGCTGAAACTTTTCCACCAAAGAAACGTGGATGGTTTAAAAAAAGGAAAAAAGAAGGAAAAGAAAAACCAAGAAGCAACTATAACCCTACCAGAAGGACCAGCTCAGATAAATGTAACCACACCTCTGTGGGAAGAATTGGATCGGAGACTGGCAAATTGTGATCTCTTCTAACCAGCATAAGACTAGCTAAATCTGAACTTACTAGCAAACCCTGAACCACCATTTCCACTATTTCAACCAGAGCAACCAATAGCACCCATACCAATGTACCCAGAACATAACCTAGTAAACCAACAACCAATGCCCGCATTCAACCCGGAGGAAATCCCTAGGTTTCCTGCACCAGCACCAAATGCCCTGGAACAGTGGATGTCAAATGATTGGGCATTCCAAAATTTAATAAATGATCCATATTTTCCACCAATAGAACCCGGATCCGAGATGCACCCACTAATGGACCCTGACCGCGTAGCAGAACTTCGTCACTATGGGGAAGAACTTATAAACGAAGGAACCCGAATACGCACCATAGGGGAGAACCTCGTCTGGAAGTACGACGAGAGGGATGGGCACTTCTGAAAAATGACAACCCTAATATATGTGTATATATATATATATATATATTATATTTTGAAAAAAAACCGATGTATAACATATATGATGCATAATATAAATATGCCTATACATATATAACAATGCATAATGTAAAATATCGACCTGTATAATTATAATAGTTTGTACTGATGCATATATATAAAAAGAGTAGAAAGTCGCAATGTTCAACGATTTTGATCAAGATATGTTTGAATATTGTCTACCTTTATATCTTTCTGTGATATTAATATTTGATAATGTTTGCAATTCAGATGTCGAATGAAGTAAATCAAGAAGTCCGAAATAATAATGATAATGGAAATCACGTGGATAAAAGTGCTATAGAACATATAGTAGCTCAAGGGATGATTGATGCCATGCCATTTATTATTAATGCTATTAAGAATCCGGCGCTTGAAAACAACAGTAATACTATTGGCAGTAAACGTACTCACCCTGAACCTAGTCACAACGTCAATGGAGATAACGGCATTCTTTTCAAAGCTCCATCTCCTAAACGAAAGAAAACCATCGCTTATGGTTGTTCTTATAAAGAATTCTTGTCCTGCAAACCAATTGAATTCTCTGGTTATGAAGGAGCCATTGCAGCTTTGCGCTGGCTAGAAAAGTCTGAAGCAGTATTAACTATTAGTAAATGTGCTGAAGAAGATAAGATAATGTATGCTTCCAATCTTTTCAAAGACGAAGCATTGGAATGGTGGAATACCATTCTTCAGTCAAAAGGGAGTAACAAGGTCTATAATATGGAATGGAATAATTTTAAGGAGATAGTTGAAAGGAAATTCTGTCCTCCTCACGAAAAGGAACAGATAGCTAACAAATTCCTAAACCATAAAATGATTGGGGTAATTGTCGTGAATTTAATACCAAATTCTTTGAATATGCAAGAATTTTACTTGCCCTAGCGTCGCCAGAACCGGTATTAATTTCTCGTTACATATGGGGATCGATTAGCAAAATTCGAGACATAGTCAAAGCAGCTAGACCACAAACAATTGAAGAGGCAGTAGAGCTTGCCAACACTCTGACAGATGGACTGATACGCACAAGGAAGAAAATCAGAAAAGGGACTTAGCCCAGAAGATTACCCAGGAACTACGTTCTGGTAATTCCTATCGTAAGAAGGGAGCAGGTTCATCCTCTTCACCTCTATGTCAGTTTTGTAAAAGAAGGCATTCAGGAAAATGTACTAGGTATTGCAATTTCTGCAAACTACCGGGACATAGGGAAGAAGAATGTAGAAGGAAAATGAACACTAAAGTATGCTTCAATTGCAGAGAAACAGGTCATATCCGACCAAACTGCCCTAAACTAGCCCCGGCAACCAGCAACAAGGCTAAGATAACTGAAGGACCTAAGAAGACCGCTAGAGCCTTCGTACTGACAGACAAAGAAGCCGAGTTGATTCCCGATGTGATTACCGGTACGTTCCTAGTTCATGATGTCTATGCTAAAGTATTATTTGACTCTGGCGCAAACCAAAGTTTCATAAATACTAGTTTTTGTAAATTTCTCAATCAACCTATAACTAAACTTCGCCAAGTGTACACGGTGGAAACAGAAAACAGAGATTCTGTCAATATAAGCGAAATCCTTCAGGATGGAAAGATAGAATTTTTAGGTAATAAATTCAACGCTAACCTATTACCAATGAATCTAGCTGGATTCGATGTCGTATTAGGAATGGATTGGTTAGTAGCCAATCATGCGTGAATTTTGTGTGATCAAAATTCTATGGAGCTTTGTACGCCAACAGGAGAAAGTATCACAATCCAGGGGGACAAGCCAACAACATCTGCAAAATTTATCTCTATGACGAAAGCTGCAAGTTACGCTCGAAAAGGAGGAATAGTATATATGATCTCTGCGATCATTAGTACTAAAGGAAAAGAATTAAAAGATATTTCTGTAGTATCGGAATTTTCAGATGTTTTCCCGGAAGAACTACCAGGATTACCACCCGACCGCGAGGTTGAATTTAGAATTCACCTAATACCAGGAACTGCACCGATTGCCAAAGCACCATATCGTCTAGCACCAACAGAGATACTGGAATTAAAGAAGCAACTAGACGAACTACTGGAAAAAGGTTTCATACAACCTAGCTCATCGCCTTGGGGAGCGCCAGTGTTATTCGTCAAGAAGAAGGATGGATCAATGCGCATGTGTATCGATTACCGGGAGTTGAATACAGTCACAATAAAAAATCGGTACCCACTACCAAGAATTGATGATCTATTCGATCAACTTCAAGGAGCTTGATTCTTTTCCAAGATTGATTTACGTTCAGGGTATCATCAATTGAAGGTACAAGAGGAAGATATTCCTAAGACTGCTTTCCGAACTAGATATGGTCATTATGAGTTTACCGTCATGCCATTCGGTTTGACAAATGCTCCAGCAGCATTCATGGACATGATGAATCGAATATGTAAATCATACCTGGATAAATTTGTAATTGTCTTCATAGACGATATACTTATTTATTCTAAAAGTAAAGAAGAGCATGCTGAACATTTAGAGACACTTCTGACATTATTAAGAAAAGAAAAGCTTTACGCTAAATTCTCAAAATGTGAATTCTGATTGCAAGAGGTACAATTTCTTGGACACATAGTTAATCATGAAGGAATTCATGTAGATCCCACAAAGATCGAGGCTATTACCAAATGGAAAGTCCCTAATTCACCAACGGAAGTAAGAAGTTTTCTTGGATTGGCAGGATATTATAGACGTTTTATTCAAGATTTTTCTAGAATAGCCATTCCATTAACCAATTTAACCTGCAAATCAGTTAAGTTTGAATGGGGATTAAAACAGGAGGAAGCTTTCAAGATCCTAAAACAAAGATTAACTAATGCACCAATCCTTGCCTTGCCAGAAGGAGTTGAAGATTTCATAGTATATTGTGACGCATCAAAATTAGGATTTGGATGTGTACTGATGCAACGTCAGAAAGTGATTGCTTATGCCTCAAGACAACTCAAGAAGCATGAAGAAAACTATACAACCCATGATCTGGAATTGGGAGCGATAATATTTGCCCTCAAGATTTGGAGACATTATCTTTACGGTAGTAAGTTTACTATCTTTACCGATCATAAAAGTTTAAGATATATTTTTGGGCAAAAGGAATTAAACATGAGGCAAAGACGTTGGATGGAAATCCTCAGTGATTACGATTGTGATATTCAGTATCACGAAGGAAAGGCTAATGTAGTAGTTGATGCTCTAAGTCGAAAGTATCATGAGAAGCCAAAAAGAGTACGTGCTCTCAGATTAAATTTGCAGATAGATTTAATAGGACAATTAAAGAAGACTCAGGAGATAGCTATCATAGATGATTCTGAGGGAATGAAGGGAATGATAGAAGAATTAGAACAAGGAACAGATGGAATATGGAGATTCCATAAGAAAATAATTTGGGTACCTATCCAAGGAAATTACGAGACCAAATTTTATAAGAAGCTCATAAATCCACATATATAATGCATCCTGGAAGCAACAAGATGTATCAGATTTAAAGAAAAGTTATTGGTGGATAGAAATGAGAAAGGACATAGCAAGTTATGTTTCTAAGTGTCTAACTTGCTCACAAGTTAAAGCCGAACATCAGAAACCTTCAGGCTTACTCCAGCAATTAGAAATGCCAGTTTGGAAATGGGAATTGATAACAATGGATTTTGTTACCAAACTACCCAAGACGCGAAAAGGTAACGACACAATCTGGGTGATTGTGGACAGACTAACGAAATCTGCACATTTCTTACCAATAAAAGAAACCTTCAGTATGGAACGATTATCTAAGCTATATGTAGATGAAATAGTTTCACTACATGGAATCCCTTTATCGATTGTGTCCGACAGAGATAGTCGTTTTACTTCTCATTTTTGGACAAGTTTTCAAAAAGCTATGGGAACTCGATTAAATTTAACTACAGCTTATCATCCTCAAACAGATGGACAAAGTGAAAGGACGATTCAGACACTGGAAGACATCCTTAGAGCCTGTGTAATAGACTTTGGAGGAAGTTGGGACGATCATTTACCATTAATTGAATTTTCTTACAACAACAGTTATCATACAAGCATTAATGCTGCACCATTTGAAGCACTCTACGGAAGAAAATGTCGAACACCTGTATGCTGGGCAAAAATAGGGGAAAAACAATTGTCAGGACCGGAGTTTGTACAAGAAACAACTGACAAGATAATTCAAGTCAAGGAAAGACTGAAAACAGCCCGAGATCGCCAAAAGAGTTATGCAGATCATCGTCGAAAGCCATTGGAATTTCAGGTGGGAGATAAAGTATTGTTAAAAATTTCACCTTGGAAAGGAATTCTCAGATTTGGTAAACGAGGAAAGTTAAGCCCAAGATATGTTGGACCCTTCAAAATCATCAAACGCATTGGACCAGTAGCTTATCAGCTACAGCTACCTGAAGAAATGGCAGGAGTACATGATGTATTTCATGTATGTAACCTAAAGAAATGTCTAGCCGGTGAATCATTAATAGTACCCCTTCAAGATGTAGAGGTAAATGAGAATCTGAAATTTGTTGAAAAGCCTATGCAAATTGAAGATAGAAAGACCAAGAACCTCAAGCATAAAAGGCTAATACTGGTCAAAGTAAAATGGAATTCAAGAAGAGGACCAGAATATACATGGGAACTAGAATCAGAAATGAAGCAAAAGTATCCTTACTTATTCCAATAAATCTTGAGGACGAGATTTAAAACAAGGTAAGGAGGATGTAACAACTCTCCAAAATACCCTAAAACAATCCATAATCGAAGCCCCAGATACACGCAGCGAGACCCGACGCGAAAACGAAAAATTTTCAGCAGGACATCCCAGGCGACACCTGCCAGAAACCATGGCACCTCCCGCGACGCGCGGGAGAGTACCAGGACGTAGCCTGTCTAGGCCAAATAGGCTGCCCAGGCACATCGCGAGGGAGTCCCCAGATGCTGGCGCGACGCGCGGGAGAAGCCCAAGTGATCTATAAGAAGGCAGCCGTGGGACTGAAGTCTGCGCTCATTTTCGATCGTAAAAATCATTTGTATAAACTCTGTAACATCATTTCTTTACCCGATACCCCCCTAAACCCCTAAACCTGCGAAGCATTGCCCTGTTGTAAGTGTTTTAACCCTAATTACTGATTCGATACGCTGCCCGATTGATCTAAAACACAGCAACGGATGCCAAAGTAATGCCCGTTAATAAGGCTATGCTTTGTTAACTATGTTGGGGTTTTGTCTCGGGAAGTATCATTCATGTTAAGTTGGGTTATTGCACTAACACATGTTGCATTATAATTTTATTAGGAAACCAAAATTAGCACCAGGAAGCTCTAAAGTTAAAAATCTAAATCCACAATGTGAGTCATTCTCTTTTTCTCAAATGCTTTTAAAAAACCCTAAATGTTTTCGAGTTGTATTTACAATGATTAAGTTTTTGCTAATCTACAATTACTGCCGGTATGTGGGTTTTGTATACACTACTGAGTCCAGCGTCACTATTGGACAAAGAGTTAGCCAATAGTGGTATGACCACAGTCATTGCAACTGCCAACGTGACAAATATTGATTGAGTTTTTGTTAGATAAAAGCAATGTAATTACCCTTGATACTGTGAAATATAACTATGTGTCTTTTTATAAAAACAAATGAACTCACCAGTATTTTTAACTGACCAAAATGTTTTTAAAACACGTTTGAGGTAACTTGCTGTGAAAATCGTAGAAGCCAGCTATGGAGCACTGAAGGCTTAAATAAAGTGGCTACGATTACCTGAATAAATGAAGAACTTATGTTTTTGTTAATTAAGGATTTATCCCTATAAAACATTTTGATGGAATATGGGTTATCCCATTTGTTTAATACTAAAACTTTGGTGTTTGATAAACTATGAATTTATTTTCCTAACATCGACCCTGATGATATTTTCCGCTGCCAATTTAATAAACACCGGTACCACTTGACTGTCTCGCGACAACCGCTCCCAGGGTAGGGGTCGGGGGCCGTGACACCTGTTATCCGCCTTATATAATCTTGGGTGAGGGAAATAGATAACTCGACAGCTGATTTGTAGGTGTTAGGCCGAACAGCCTTAACCAAACTCCTTATCTCCGGAGCCAACCCGTTGATGAAACGCGCAATGCGTTTAGGCTCGGGAGTGACCAAATAAGATACTAATCGAGAATAAGAATCAAATTCAGTGACATACTTTTGACAGTCAAGATTTCTCATGGTGAGAGCTAAGAAATCCATTTCTATTTTCTCCACCTCGTGAGGTGGGCAGTAGGTGTCCTTAACTAGATCCACGAATTTGGACCATCCTAAATTATACAGATGTACCTTCCTAGTCGATTGCATCAAGGCTTTCCACCAGATTAGGGCATTGCCCTTAAAGGACTGAGAAGCGAATTTAACAATATCTCTTTCCGCGCTTCCTCTGATGTCCACTACCGTTTCCATCTCATCTAACCATCTCAAGGTTTCGACGGCTCCCTTTTCACCATTAAAATCTCGCGGTTTACACGAGGTGAAATACTTGTATGTGCATCAATCCTTGGGAGCATTATCTCTATCACGAATTTCTTTCTTCTTTGCTTCGCTCCTCACATTTGAGGAATGCACAGAACTTTCTTCTTTGTTCGAGGGAGAAGGTTTCGAGTTGGTCTTGGTTAAGGTTCTAGAGTGCGTAGAGCTCGATACTTTGAATTTATCAAATGCTTTTTCCATTGCTTTTCCTACAGCTGCGTCTATGCGAGCCTGGAAGTCATCTTCATTCATGACTATATTCGCGTTGTCGTTCTTTCTTTGACTGTTCGCTTCATTAGAGTCTGCCATCTTCCACCGTTGGAACTATAATATCAATAATAATTTAAATTAATTATACTTGCTTGATGACTTGCGATGCGGCGTATGGCAAAATAAAGCTATATAACCTTGCCGATTTTTGTAGGGGTGTTTAAGCATGGCACGGAGGCCTGTCACTAAGGACGTAGAGAATAGCACCAAGGGCTTGTCGAAAAGACTTAAGTTATAAAATGCCAAGATCACGAGAGATCGTAAGGCTTCGAGGTTCGAACGTAGTTTTGCTACCTCGAGACAGGGAGTCGTAGACTACAACTGTCGTCTGTCACTTAATGAATATAGCTCGTAAGCATTACACAACTAATGAGTGTTAAAAAAAATATAATCATCGCACTGATGATTTATCATGATCAAAATAGATCATGTAGTTTTGGACGTAGTCCTTTATTTAGGTGGTCCGTGTGGTTCCTCAAGTCACACTTACCAGGAGGTTAATATTTTAGATATATTAACGTTTTAGAATAAAACTCTTAAGATGATTTAAATAACTAGTCCAGATCAGGTAGACTAGGGGCTTAGAACGTAGTTCACCACCCTGGATAGAAGGGAAATTCTCAACCTTAACTATCATGGTAGTAAGCCATATAACTGCCAATTTGCCAATTCATGTGACCTAATCACTCGGCGGGCGTAAATCATCAAGAGGATCTTTTGGAAATATTTTGCAGATCATATATTTCGAAACAAAATCGAGACAATCGCTTGAACAACTTGATGGAAAACATATATAACTTAAAATTTCCAAAATTCCGTTAATAATAATAATGCAATACAATAGTGCCCAAGAATAGGACTTTAAATAAGAAAAAAGTTGTCCTCGCAGGGACTAAATAAGACTTGTCCGTTCAGGGACTTAATTTTAAATAACAACATACAAAGAAAATAGAAATTTCAATCCTTCTTCCCTTTTAGCTCCTTTACCAGCCTTTTCAACAGTTTATTATTCTTTTTATTATCCTTGGCCGTTTGTTCCTGAAGCTCCTTGATTCTTTCTATTGCTTCAGTGAGTACCTCCATTGTTGGCGGTGGCTACTGTGGTTGCGGTTGAGGTTGAGGTTGAGGCGGTGCAACCGGATGTTGATACTCATAGTAAGGGTATCCGTCTGGTTGGTAAGGATAGGGGTAGTGTGCATTCATAGCCATTTCTAGGTAAGGGTCTTGAAGATGTACATTATGACTATGGCTATGCTCTGACCATGTAGAGGGTTCGAATGGATTATACGCAGGTAAGTTCGAATAAGAAGGAATAGGGTTATCAAAACCTGATGGTGGTAATGATGATGGCTCACCTGTAGTAAATGGTGGTTGAGGCTCAGGCTCAACAGTTGGTTGTGGTTGGTGCTCCACAAAAGGCGAAGTGTTCGAGGGTCCACCCATTTGTGGGTCCTCAGGAATAATGGGGTAAGGGTTAGGTGGCCCTACTCTCGGTCCTAAGCGCACCGACATGCGCGCTCCACGCCTTTTTGGAGGTGGAGGTGGTAGTGGCTGCTCCACTGGTGGTTCTTGCGGTGGAGTATGGTATGATGGTGTGTCATGATGGGATGGGGTATTATGGACAGAAGGGGTATTATAAAATACATATTGCCCCCATCTCTCCTCGTAGCTGTCAGTGTAGTGGTGAGAGGTTCCATTGTATGAGTTTGAACCGCTTGATATATCGATAGGGTGACCCATTGATCCTGTTGCTGGCAATTCTGGTTCTGAGTCTTCTTCCATAGGTTCAGGAGAATCCTCGGGCGGTGTTACCGACTGTGAATGTAGTTGAATATCAACGTTGTAGCTTTCGTGAGAAGAATGGGAATGGGAGTGGTAGGAGTGGTAGCTATGGTGCGAATCCGAAGGTTGTTGAACAAAATGTGGCTCAGACGGTGGTGAATACTCATGGGGCAGGTTTGGGTAAGGCTCCCATGGTGATGATGAGTCGTCTGACCCTTCATATGGGTTATAAACAGGTGCTTTTGAAGGTCCTTGTTTTGAGGATCCACCCCTCAATACTCCTTTTCCTTTCGCTCCTCGTGTGAATTTTGGCGGCATAATTCCTGCTTCAAAAATAATTGAAAATACAAAACAAGCAGAATAATAATAACAACAAAAAGAATAATCCTAGGTCAAAACCTAGACTCGAGAGTCTAAGGAATGTGTTACTTATGTCGTTTGAGATCAAACACTAATGACAAGTGTCGAATTCCCTCAAACGTTGGCTCTTATACCAACCTGTCACACTCCGACATCCACGTGTCTACCGGTGGGACCGGTGGGCCCGGTGGGGAGTATCGTGACGTAAAGTTGATATCATCATAACCAATTATAAAATAACACAGCGGAAGGCATTGTATAGATAAACTATTACAAACTGATAAGTGTCCAAGGTTCAAAATACAATATACAAACAAGACTTGCAATAGGATCCACAGGCGGATCGCAAAGATATACAAATGATATCAGACTATAAACAGGCAGGTCCTAAGGACGCAACTCCTCGGTATTCGCCCTGCAGCTCCCGGCCTATTACGTACATGCACCTGTAACTTAAACTTTTGAAAATACGTCAGTTTACATTGGTAAATACGCTCAACCGACTCATTTTGAGAAATCTTTTCAAATATGGTTTAAGCGCACATGGCACATTTTCTTAAATAACTTGGGATAGTACAAATGACCTTGTATACACATTTACATGCAGGCTTTTACGTATGGGGCCCAGTACAGAAACCGACACATGATCGACTGACACAACACTCTGAACTTTCACACAGAAAGCAGATAGCAATTTTTCCAGTGTATGCCTACACGCCATGCTATATTGTCGTGGCCACTACCAATTTGCTAAGCCAAGGATATCCCAGACACGGTCAAGCCCACCCCCAATGTTTTAGTTTCAAACAAGACAGATCAAAACGGGTTATGTAAGAATCTAGTTAATTACCACAATTGGATAAAGCATGTTCCCATACCCAACCAAGCGGTAGTATTCTACCGTATCCCAAGCCCGTATAGGGAAAATAAGTTAAGAGTATTTACCTGAGTTGTTTGTACGTAAAGTTCCAAGCTCAGCCGTAGTTCCAAAAGCAAGTACAAAGCAATTTACCAGGAGGCGTTCAGTCTGGAGTGATGGTAATTATTAACCAATATTAGAATGCTAACGGGTCCTTAATTAAGTGTTAGACTTGAACCGGTTAGTCTTACGCTAAAAATGTGATACGGCACGCTATGCTTGATTAAGCGGTGACTGGAATAGAATGTTAGTTGGGCCCGACAAGTATGCAAACTTGTATGATTTGGGTAGACCAATAACATTTTGGATTTTGATAAAGAATGGACAAAGTTAAACGCGTTTCGGTTAAAATACGTAAACTAGTTACGTAGGCTTTAGCCGAATGCGTATAAGCAAAACCGGGTAACCGTACGAGTTATATATATGTTCCATAAGAAAATATGTTTAATATATGTTTGGATATCAGTAGCATTTGCAAAGATAGGCCCGGGATATATTTAAAACCAATTTGTGCTTTAAAAGGGTATTATTTTGGTCATTTTATTATTTATAAAAGATGTAATTAGGAATCTGATGTCAAGACCTTTAATATTCAGTAAAAATATATATTTTATAATGTTATAACAATAGGATATCAAATATATGTGTGCTTGACGGTTTCGACACAACCTATGTCCCGTAGGGGCATTTTAGTCATTTCACACATAGCTTTGAGGCCAAATTTGGGATTCTAAGTTTGGGACTTGTACTTACTGTTATTATGGTGAAAGTAAGTTTATAAATCAGTAGGTAACAAGTCTCGGCTCACGGATATGGCTTTTAATCACACTATGCGCCAAAAAGGCGTAAAAGTCGCTAAAATGCCGTTTAATCGATGTTTATGATAAACTGAGGTTAGAACCTGTTTTATATAACCAAAATAAGTTATTTATCATGTTTAATCAGTAAGTAAAAAGATTTGGTTATAAAAAGTTTGGTTAAAGTCATATTACGTGAAAAAAGGTAATTTAGTCATTTATCGGCATTTAACGAATCTTAAGCCCTCATTCAAGTTATAATCTGAATGAACATCCCAAAAGGTCCTACTTATTATATTACATCAGTGAATATGTCATATTGATGATTAAACCATGTTTTCTTTCTAAAATGCCGAAAAAAGCATTTTAGCCATTTTAGTGTCATAAATACGTTTCTTGCGAAAACTTATATTATATTCAGATTCTTGACACCAACCTAATCAAATCATGTTTATAGATCAGTTTATGGCTTATTCTTACATGCATGTGTGTTTAAAACCAAGATTTGTACAAAAAGGACCTTTTTTGCAAAGTTTTAGTAAAAATTATGGAACTTATACAAAAACTCAGATTTCTTAGGAATCGAGTGACAAAACTTTATATGGTCATTATTTATATAATCATGGTCTCAAAATGGTCAGAAGTCAGTAGCAAAAGTGGCTTGAAACGGGTCAGAATCAAAAGTCAACTGTTGCGACTTTTGGCTACAAACCGAGCCTAGACCAAAACTTGACGAGCCGAATCCGTAGACATATGTTCTAATACTTATTTTTAGGTTGTTATTGCATCAAAACATATTTTATAACATCTAAATCATTAGTTATGATTTTTATAAAAACTGGACAGTTTGACTTTATTTGACTTTTCGGTTGACTCGTCAATTGGCCATGAAACCGTGAAAATCTGGAGATGCCCTCTTGAGGGATTATCACCTCCATCATTAAGAACACGTAGGAAGTTTCGTTACTCAGAATGACGGAGTATACACAGATTTAGAACAAAGTCAAGGCGTAATTACGACGAGACTTTGTTTAAGATAAAAACTATAAGAAATCACTAGATACGAATTTGAACACTTACATTATGTCCAAATGAGTGGTAGGAACGAAATGGAACACTTGGAATAGATCAGAGCCTCCTTGAACAAGAACTAGATGCACCAAGGTTGAAGAGCTTGGTTGCAACTTCAAAAATCTAACACATAAGTAGTCAAGGAGTGTCCAGGAGCTTGCCAAGTGTTTGAGGATGTTAACAAGTGTCTTTAGACGTGTAAGACATGCATGAATCTTGACAAAAACATCCAGAGGTGGCAGAACTGGGTTCTGCCACGATTCTGTTCGCTGGCAGGTTCTTACGGACCATATGGGCTTTGCGTTGCGGTCCGTAAGGACCTCAGGCGCCCATTGTTTCAGATTCCTTGCGGATCGTATGGCTTGAGGCTTGCGGTTCACAAGGGGTTCCTAGATCAAGAAAATCTTTGAATTTATACATAAGTCCTCCAACTTATTTTCAAAATAACATACGAATATTATTATCGTTTCAACGACTTCGGTCCCTCCCTATTCACCATACGGTTCACGAGGATTACTGGGACACGTGTTGGAAAAATATTGGATGTGAAAACACGAGGTGTTACACTGGGGTACCATAGAAACCCCAAGGTAATAAGCTGGAGACTGAATCGGGGGAGCGTGAAGCGACCCTTGCCACCCTTTCCAGAGAAAACATATGCTGCAACAGAAAAAATTGTTGAAGAAAAAACCAAACTTACATCTGACACTGCTGCTGGCGAGCAGGATAAAGATACTGCCCCATCTTCAAAAGTTGAGCAAGTTTCAACTGCTGGCAAGCAGTCTAAAAATACTGGCCCCTCTCCTTCAGCGCAAGAGTTTGAATCATTCTTTGAAAACCCTGAAGAAGAATCCCCATACGCCCAGATGTGACGCCTGGTGACTATTACTATCGCTCATATTCATCTAAGAGAGCTTCTTCGATTCATGAGCCCGTATGGAAACTAAAGCAAGAGGATACTTTCGCCGATTGGCAAGGGTGTAGGGAATGGTTCAAAGGTGCTTATCCTACTAGCGAAGTTAAAATTCAAGAAGAAAAGTCGCACGACCAAACCTACCGCGCATATCTGTAGGAAACAACAAGTGCTTCCTCCACAACCCAGCGCATTTTGTGCGAATGGCACAACATGCATAAATATTGGGATGAGTTTGAAACATCTAAATTCAAAGTGGGGGTGGAGAAAGAGAAGGTGAAGGCGTTGATGGTAGAGCTTGAGGCTGAAAAAGCCAAGTTTTAAGAAGAGAAGAAGATTGAGGAATGGTCAGCAATGGGATGGAAAAAGAAGGCGGAGGCGGAGGCTGCGCTGCTAGTAGAGGAACACAAGTGTTGGGTGGAAACTTGTGCGCGTGATAATAATGAAAAATCACGGTTCGCAATGAAATTGAGAAACTTAAAAAGGAGAAGGCCGACGCGCTAGCTGCTGCTAAAGAAGCACGCTCTCACCATGAGCGCAGTGAGAAGAAAGAGGTAGAAACCAATTTTACACTTATCCGTAGAAATAAGGAAATCACTGACCTCACTTCTTTACTATTTGATCAGTAGCAAATGAAAGAAGACTTGGAGGTGTCCAAGAAGAACCTGCAGCTAGCACAGGTGGAAAAAGCTGAGCTTGCGCGCCTGTTATCCGAGTCGGAGAAGAAGATCAAGGGAGTTGAAGTTGCGCGTGCTGAAAGTGTTGTGGAGGCGTTAACGAGCAATCTGACATGGATGCAACAGTATGGTGTTGTAAATGTAAGTGTTCATGAACTTATATTAACCCGAATATCTGTGCTTTGAACTTATTTTGAAAAATACTTGTGTAGATTGCGAATTCGATCTTCAACTCTACTGAGCTAGACGAATCGGTTGCGAAAGTGATGGTGGCAGCACGTTATGATGGATATGCGCAGGGTTATGAAGAATGCACCCTTCATGTTAACGAGGCGTTGAAGGTCCAATGGGACAGTAGTCGTTCTGCAACTCATGGTGTTGACACGGCTACTGCTTATGTTGCAGCTATAACAAAATATAACTAGCTGCAAATTCCTGTCATGGACTTGGTTACCGACGCGCTTCGCCATGATAATTATGTTGATCTTTTGAAAGAAATATTTGCTGAAGGCGCAGATGAATCTGAAGATGTAGAGATTGTGTTGAATGTTTTAACTTTTATAACTGTACCCTTTTCTGTAAGAATCATGTTGCGCCATGGCGCATGTATATTTGCCAATGAATGACATGTTTTGATTACATTCTTGCATGATTTTATTAGTTTGTTTTAGGTGAGACAAATGAATATGGTAATAAGCTCATGTACGAACTTAGGATTAGACCTTGCGCTAGATGGTAATCGGATAATGTTCATGAGACTTGTGGATGTAACCATAATGTTTTTGTCATACCCAATGTAATTTCATGCATTTGTAATAAAACTGAATAGAATGTAAGTAAAGACTTGCATATATAATAAGGCGCAAAGGCCAACCGTTACATAGTCATTAAGATTACAAAAGCAAAAGTTTGTAAATAGTACTCAGGCATCACAACTGGATAAGGCATAAAGCCGATGCCCATCAGAAACTAAGATTACGTAGTAATTTTACCAAATGTAAATATCAAACTTTGACCCTCTTGTTCAAGCGCATTGCTAAAGATAGGAAAGTCGATAGGATTACATGTAACATCGGCGAAGTTGTTGGGCGTTCCAGGTTCTGGGAACACTGGACCCATCCAATCGTTTTAAAGTGTACGCACCTTTCCGTAGGACCTCATGTATGACGTAAGGTCCTTCCCATTTTGGGGCTAGCTTTCCAGGCTTCTCCGAATTCGATGCTTCGTTGTCGCGCAAGAAAAAATCACCCGGAAGGAAGGTACAGATGCGTACTCTTGCGTTATAGTATTTCTCTAGTTGGGTTTTCTATTTGGCTTCCCGGATAGCCGCATTTTCGCGCCTCTCTTCCAACAAATCTAAATCCATCCGACGTTGCACTTCGTTGTCTTGCTTTCGTAGTGCTAGCATTCGTGGAGATGGAAGGCCGATTTTGGCGGGAATTACTGCTTCAGTACCATAAACAAGACTGAAAGGCATTTCCCCGGTACTGGTCTTAGGCATGGTATGATGCGCCCATAAGATACTTGGGAGCTCGTCCACCCATCCCCTACGCGTTGTCCCCAAGCGGGTTTTGATGCCTTCAACAAGTTGTTTGTTAATACTTTCCACTTGACTGTTGCCTTGAGGGTGCGCAACGGAAGTGAAAACATGCTCAGTATTCATCTCCTTCAGCCAGTTTTGAAGTTCATCAGATGCTAAGTTTGGACCATTATCAGTAATGATGCGCATGGGTAACCCAAACCGATATATAATGTGTCCCAAATGAACTTTCGAATTACCATGGCTATTGTTGAGGCAAGTGGCTTGGCCCCCACCCATTTTATGAAATAGTCAACAGCTACCACAATGAATTTTACAGCCCCAGGCGCATCAGGAAATGGACCAACTAAATCGATGGCCCATTGTTGGAAAGGACAAGAAGTAGTTACTGCCACTAACGGATTCTTAGGGCGCAAGGTTTTTGGCGCATGTCGTTGACAAGATGTGCATTTTCTCAAGATTTCCACGACATCCAAATGCTTGCCTGGCCAACAGTATCCTGCCCTCATTATTTTGGCGACGACCATGCGCGGTCCGGCATGTATACGACACAACCCTTCGTGAATTTCTCTAACCAAATATTGAGCATCTGGCTTGTCAACACAGCGTAGGAGAGGACCCATGTAAGATTTACGATACAAAATTCCATCTGCCATCTCATAGTTCAAAGCTTTGTTTTCAATTTTTCGCGCTTCAACTTTGTTCTAAGGAAGAGATCCATGCTGTAAAAACATTATGATCGGAGACATCCATGATGAACTCCCAACTTCTACAACGTTTACAGGTATAAGTGGGACAAACGGATTTTTCAATACTTCAATTCGTACTTCTTTTGCCAGGTGTTGAAAAATAGTTGCTGCTAGTTTTCTTAAAGCATCGGCGTGCTTGTTTTCACTTCGATTCACATGAACTACCTTGAATTGTTTGAACTGACTGATCAGAGACTTCGCTTGCTCCAGGTATAGAGCCATAATGTCTCCCTTCACATCGTATGTACCGGTAATAATGCCCCGCTACGAGCAAAGAATCTACATGTGTTGTGAACTTTGTTGCTCCCATTTTTATGGCAAGGCGTAGAGTTGCCAAAAAGGCTTCATACTTTGCTTCGTTGTTTTTACTCTTAAAGTCCAAACGAATGGCGTATGTAAAATCTTGGTTATCAGGATTAACCAATCAAAGGCCTGCACCTGCTCCACTGTTGGATGCGCCATCAGTTTGTAATATCCAAGTTTTGTCATCAACAATCGGAACTGGATTTTGAATTTCCTCGCATTCCTGAACTTTATCGATTGGTACCTCAGTTACAAAATCAGCTAAGATTTACCCTTTAATGGCAGGGCGTGGCTTGTAGATGATATTGTGTCCTCCTAACTCGATCGCCAACTTTGCTAACCGACCCGAGACGTCTGGCTTTGACAATATCTAACCCAAGTGATAGCTTGTTAAGACAGTAATAACATGACCAGAAAAATACCTGCGCAGCCAGCGTGAAGCTTGAACTCGCGCAAGAACTAGTTTCTCCATGATGGAGTATCGGGTTTTTGGATCATTCCATATTTTACTAACATAGTAAATAGGCGTTTGAACTCCATCTCGCTCAACTAACAACACTGCACCAACTTCCATTTAAGAAGCGGCGAAATAAAGAATCATAGGCTCTTTGTCCAGCGGAGCTGTAAGAGTTGGAGTTGAATTAAAGAGTCTTCCATTTCTTGAAAAGCTTTTTCCGCTTCAGGAGTCCACTGGAACTTTTTTTCTTAACACAGTTGCGCAATGTGCTAATAAAAGGATAAGATTTTGCAGCATGATTTGCGAGGAACCAGTTTAGCGAAACTAATCGTCCTACTAAACACTGCATCTCTTTGATACTTGATGGTGACGACATGTTCTGAATTGCCTCGACTTTCTCGGGGTTAATTTTAAAGCCGTCTTTTTTAACAATAAAACCCAGGAATTTCCCTTCCTCCATACCTAACGAACATTTGCTCGGGTTCAGCTTCAAGTTGACCTTTTGTAAAGAATCAAAAGTTCATTGAATATTTGCCAACATTGTTTCCTCAGTATGGCTCATAATGACGAGGTCATCAATATAAACTTCGAGTATGACCCCGATGTCATCTCCAAAAACTGTGTCCATTAATCTCTGATAAGTAGCTCCCGCATTACGGAGACCAAAAGGCATTTCAGTGTAACAAAAGATACCTTTCTCTATGCGGAAGGCCGTTTTATCCTCATCCTCTTTCTTCATCAGAACTTCATGATAACCTTTGTAGCAATCAAGAAAGCACTTCCAATGGAAAGATGCTAACGAATCCACCTTCTTGTTAATTTCTGGTAAAGAACAACAATCTTTTGGACAAGCTTTGTTTAAATTTTTAAAATCAACACACATGCGCCAACCACCATTATGTTTTTTTAACCATGACCGGATTTGTCACCCATGTTTGATATCTCACTTCGCGCAGAATTCCTGCTTCTAATAACTCAGCGACTTGTTCGTTCATAGCACTGGTTTTTTCTGAGCCGAGGCTGCGCTTCTTCTGTACTACAGGTTCCGCTGAAGGGAATATGTTCAAACAAAGCTCGGCAATATCGCACGGCACACCGGTCATATCAGTAGGTGACCAAGCGAAGATATCCATGTTTTGGAATAATAATTGCTTAAGCTTGGCACGGACTGTTGTGGACATCGCGAGACCTAATAAGACTATTTGTTCGGGACATTTATTGTTAAGTATCCACTTCTCTGGCTCCGTTAATGAAGATTTGGCAGCTTTAGCTACTGTTTCTTCAATAGACATGATTTTCTTACGCGCATAAAAGATAGCCACCCCTGTCTTGGTTGGAAAACCACATGCTGCATGTGGGGTGGAGGTGATCATGTTGAAGTCGCGCTGTGCGTGGCGGCCTAATAGGACATCATGTCGAGAGGTCGCCGGAATCACCATAAAATTTATGTCGATCGTACACGAATGTCTTCTATCCGAAAGCATTACAGGAAAAGTAACCTGTCCTAGAGGAAAGATTGCCTCATTGCAGAAACTAGTTAAAGGAAAATCAACTGGCTCTAGGCGCGCCTTATCCTCTGGATCTAATTGTCTAAAGCATTGCTCACAAATGATATCCATTGAGCTCCCAGGATCAATAAACATGTAATCAGTTCGGTAGTGACCGAAAATACCTGTAATTACTACTGGCCACTCCTGTGGTCTGCCAGGAACTATAGGGAAAGTAACTTGCTGTTCATGCCAATTATCATCGCGAAAAAGCTGGTGATTGTGTTTGCGCATCGTTCCCCTTGAATCATGGAAACTTGTTTCATCTTTTTATTGCTTGGACCCTCATCTCCGCGCGTAATCTGACGAACTTCTTTGCGCACATTCTGGAGTAAATGTGTGAGTTTACCACTTTTCAAAGCTTTTTCAATCTCGGTACGCAAACTGATGCAATTTTCCGTTCTGTGCCCCGTATCCTTGTGATAATCACAGAAAAGATTCGGGTCCTGGCCCTTCTTGTTTTTCATGGGTTGAGGTTGTTTGAACTATTAATTCTCTTTGCTCAAAACCTCTGCCAGAGACGTTGTTAAAGGCCTCCACTGTCTCTCTTGATTTTCTTGCTTAATCGCGTTTTGACTTGTTATTTTATTAATAGTTGCGCGGGCATCCATTGGCGAATAAGGAGAGTATAATCCCTGATTTGGCTCTTTCCAATCTTTTTTGAATTTTCAACTACCCCTACTCAGGTCTTGAGGACGATTCTGGGGTAAGGGTGGTCTGTTGAATTCAGATTGCGCTCAGTTTGGGCATAAACTTTGGTTGCCACCATAAGCTTATCCCAACTCTTACGTAGACCAACAGTGCCTGACAAAACCTTAATCATTTTGTCACAGCGCACAACATATTGAACTGTGCGTGAACAAATCTTCATGAACATCACGTATATCAAGGACTTCTTTATTGTAACGAAATCCTCTAAACTTTCATCATCTCTCTGCTAGATGTTCATCACATCTAAGGAGTCTCGAACATAACGTCGTTGTGGACTAAAATGAGTTAAGAATTTATCTTTGAGATCGTTCCAGGAAGTTAACTTACTGGTTGGGAGATTGTCAAACCAAAGGCATGTAGCCACAGTAAGGGTTTGAACGAATAAGTGACACCGCATGGGCAGGGTCCATCCACAAATGAGTCCTGCGCCGGTAAACAGGCGTAAGTGGTCGTCCGGATCAGTCATTCTGTTAAACTTTCCCACATTTGATGGTAACTTTGCGCGCTCAAGTGGAGCTAACGCGATTTCCTTCACAAACTTGGATTCCTCTGCTGCTTCAGATGGTATATAGATCAGGTTCTAATCATGCTCGCTTCTGGATTATAAACCGCACGAACTTTTAGTTTATAATCAACATGATCCTTGGATAAACGATTGAACACACTTGCACGATCACCCTCCTCATATGACTTGTCATATTCGTCGTACTGAGTGTCCCGCTTTTGCGACAAGCGCGGGCCCAGACGAGAATGGACGGAAGCACGTTTCTGAGTTTGCACTTCTTGACGTCTACCAGTAGACGGTGTAGAGTCATGCCTAGTTCTGGATCGCGAATACATCTCCGTTTCTTCAACAGACACATGCGACGTTGCACGTGCTCAGTTTGGTGAATCATATCTCAAACTCGAGGTGCCGGCGAAGCACGAACCTGAGCAGCAGGCATCTGAGCATGAAGTGCTGGTGTGCCAGTGTGTGCACAGAGTTGAGCGTAAATAGCATTCAATGCAGTTTGGGATTTTACATACCACGAGATCGGAGTCTCACCAGGTGGTAAAATTGAAGCAACAGGTGGAACTTCATTTTGGGTTCTCGGAGTTACTTGAATATTCATATGACCATGATCATGATGAGCACCAGCTTCGCTGAAAAACTCTTCTTCCACGTGTGCGTCGATCGGAGCACCATGAGCAAAATTCCGGATCTCTGATCGAGGATCAAATGGATGAGATGAACCATCAGCGATGATACTGAAGATTTAGGAAATAAACGAGAGATGAGAAGAAAAAAGAAATCGGTGAGTGCCAATGAAGAAACACTAGATCTATGCTAATCGGAATCAAACTAGATCTGAGGTTGCGGTTTCAGCATAATAAGGTTAATCTTAGGTTTGCTCACCAATTGATAGATCACTGGCCGGAAATACTACAAAACAGAACACTGTTAGACTCTCCATGAGGAGAATGGGGGTTCTCTCCGTGACCACCATCCGGCGTGAGAATAAGTATAGTGTATCGAAAGAGATTAAGTGAAGTAAGAGGAGAGAGAGAGTATGTGAAAGTGAATGAGAGTTCTTGTACCTGAAGTCTCGTATTTATAGCCGGGTTTGGGCGCCAAAATGTGAAGGAGAGTTCACCGAATCTTTTTACGCTGTTAGTTGGTTATCTTGCCATCCACGCACACGGATTGTGTGCTAATCGACGGCTGGGTGATTGCCAAGTGGAAAGTAAAGTCATCTAGATCTATATGTGAGATGTGCCATCGTTGTGACTTAGATGAGTGCACCAGATCCTGCCACTTCATATTCGGTTGTAACCGAATGAGGCATTGCACGATGAGCATTAATTGTTTCTAGAAGATTTCACAGCTATGAGCCTCTTGTCGAAAGCCACGTGTCTAATTTGTTGTAACAAAAAAGATTCCTTTTGTCTTCTTCTTACATTCCTGCGTGCGGGTGTGCCTGATAATTCTTAACTGTTGCTAAGCCTAATCATACCCTTGCGGGAGCCCGCGCAAGGATGCTACATGAGCATTAGCCTTCTTAGTATCCCAGCGCATGGTTGTCTATCGAGGGTTTTCCCCAAGTTTATTGAAGCAAATTTGAAAAGGAGCAAAGGTATGGTCCTCTGCGCTGGCGCAGGGTTTTTGGGACCATACCCCTTCAAGGTTGTATGCTTTTTTTTATAGGCAAAAAAACTCATGTTGTATGCTATGTATTGCAGCTTCTTGCTACTGTTGTTTTAATTTAATTTTTGATTGGCCGTTCAAAGTATATATAATCAAGTTGCATATAATTATATGAAGGCCATGCTTCATCATTTTTGAACACTTTGATGTTATTTCAGTAGATTTTGCGCAAAATTTTCCGCTCAAAACACCTGAAATTTGTAGTGTTGATGATAATAAAATTTAAGAAGACCTTATTTTTCAAGTTTGTTTTAAGCCTCCACAAAAATTGAACCAACCCAGGACTATACGGATAGGGGAGAGTTCGAACAAGAATCTAATCATCATCATTTTCATCGCTATATGAAACAAGTCCACTGGTAACAACATTGGTAATAGGAACTCAAGGTTTACATTGGTAATAAGAAAATGGCTTTGTAACAATTAACAAGTTTTATAAAGTCATACTGATATTTATGTTTGGAATTACATAAATGATCCTTGGAATTAAAAATAGGAGTTAAATGCCATTTTAGTTTCTATGGTTTGAGCTATTTTGTCAGTTTAGTCCAAAGGTTTTATTTTTCGTCTGTGGGTCCAAAAAGTTTTCACCGTTGCCATTTTAGTCCACTGAGTTAACTTCATCAATTATTTTTGTTAACGAGAAGGGCAATTAAGTCATTTTATATGTAATTATGTTAACTAGAAGGGCAATTCGGCCATAGAAAATGACTGAATTGCCCTTCCCGTTAACAGAAATGATGGATGAAGTTAACTCAGTTGACTAAATCGGCAATGCTGAAACCTTTTTGGACCTACTGGGAAAAAATGAAACATTTGGACTAAATTGGCAAAATGGCTCAGACCAGAGGGACTAAAATGACATTTACTTTAAAAATAGAGAAATGAATAATTATGACATAAATATACATATTATCTTATCTTATATCTATAGTATATAAAAATATTGGAGCTGATGTGGCACTTGATTAGAGTATCCTCAATGCTCATTTTGTCTACAAAATTCCGGGTCTGCTTTCTTTCCAGTGAAGCCCCGAATTCGCTTCTCCCGACCGGCCTAACAATTTGGATCTTATAAAAACCTTCTATTTCTTTCACTTTTTACATCAGCTGCTATTCTTCTCAAACCCTAACTATAAACATCTTTCTTCTTCTTCTTCATTGTTCAACAATTCATCTAGCCACTACCATCCACCATCGCACAACACACCATATTACCAGGTGATTTTATTGTACTTGATTCTGCGTTCTATAAAGCATCTAGATTTTAATCAGGATTTATGTGATTTTAATTTTTTTGTACTTGATTCTACGTTCTATAAAGCATCTAGATTTTAGTAAGGGTTTATGTGATTTTATTTTTTATTGTACATGATCCTGCGTTGTATAAAGCATCTAGATTTTAGTTAGGGTTTATTTGATTTTAATTTTTATGTTTGTACTTGCGAACCCTAATATTGACTGCTTGAATAGATGAAATCGTGAAAAGGGATGTGGCTTTTTTTATGAAATTGCTAAGAGTGATGGTTATGGCATGGTGATTGAGTCTGGGGTTACCATGAAGATTGAAGTTTGTGTGGATTTTTTTTCGTTATGGTTGAAGTTGGTGACTCTCATGTTGGTGCAACTATTGCGTCTTCTTCATTCGATGAGGTGATTCTGATTGTTTAATTTTCGTTTGGTTATGAGATATATATATATATATATATATATATATTGTTATGGAACATATTTTTAATCCTTATACACATTGGCGGAGCTTTAGCGAGTTTGTCAGGTTTCCTTCATGATTAGCGATAATAGATTTTTTGTTCAAGACACAATTTTAATACATTTGTTCTATTTTTTTTTGGGGTGGGGGGGGTGGTGCTTGGTATGCTATTTTTTCCCAACTTACTATTAAACTTTAGATGGTTACTTTTCTTTTCAAATGATTTTGATGATGTGAAATAGTAGTAGACATGGACTTGATTATGATTTTCCATCGTGTGTGTGGTTTTTTCCAGAAACCGACATCACAACTGATTCTGGGTTATAAGTATTCATTCAAGTAGGCATTTGAGTCATCTCTTGATTTTAACTTTATTAACTGACTTTCTGTTCATCACAAACTGTAATGTTCTCCACCATCGTTACCAAAACCATTTGATCTTCTGCAGATCTCTATGGCTGTGTTAAATCGTTGCGTTATTTCTAACAGAATGAGCAAATCTCCACTACCTTCAAGACGACCAGATCTGTAATTTTTTTGTTGTTTTTGTTGAGACGTGGAAGACAAAAGAATTAGCAGATCGACCCGTGGCAGATTTTCGGCTATTTTTAAAGCGGTGACTGTCTGGATGAATCTAAATGATGTTGATTCAAACTGGCGATCGTTGACATCCATAGTAAGAATTTTCCGATTAGGTTAAACTTTGTAAATAACATAACCGCATCTTATTATTTGTGTTCTTAACTTCGATCTTTAGTTTTTCACTTGCTTGGTGACTCTTAGATTTGGCACCTGAATTGCCCTAAAAATTCAGGCTTCGAGACATCAATCTGGGAACCTGAATCTGAATTTAGTAAAAATAAGAGTGAAGATTGATATTTCATAAAAATGGTCTCCTTTAATTGACTTATACTTACTTTATTTTATTTCATTTTATTTGTTGTTTGATTTTATGTGTTGGGAATAGTGTTGATTAGGTTATTGTGTCTTTTGATGTAAATGTTTGGTGATAATGTGCTTTGGTGAATGGTATTTTGTATTTTTTTTAATGTAGGAAGCTTAATAAGTGGTGGAGAGAGTATTACAAATCCATATGCACCTGTCGTTGATTGAGTTAATATGGTGAACGTGTTCCAAAATGTGTGTCATCCTCTAGAAATCATATGCACCTAAATCAACCCGCTATCTGACTTGATGGTTAGTGCATAAGGATTAGAATTTTCAGAAGGTGAAACCCGCCAATTAAAATGAAAGCGAACCAATATTAAACACTGATATGCATAATCTGAATGGGGTTGATATCATTCATGCTTCAAGATTTATTGGAATTCAGTCAAAGTTCTCAAACCACCGCAGCTTTACAGGAATATCATTCTTTTTATTTTTTCAAATAATTCTATTTGCATTAGATAAAATAACCAAAGATATATTTATAAAGATAAGAACATAATGAAGTAGGGGTGAGCTGTAACATCCCAAAAACGTCGCAGGGGAAATACAAACGTAACGGTGACGGAAGTTGGTGCCCATAAGTATCTTGGTGGACGATGCATCGTTAATTTTTGGACACTTAACTTAATAAAAACATAGTTTAAAGTTAAACATAAACACAACCATAACATAATTAAGCTGTCTTGATCCTTATGGATCTTAATACAAACATGGTCCCAAATCATTTTTAAAAGTTATCCAAAACATTATTAATTAAAACATGCATCACAACTACAAGATACACCAAAGATTCCCGAAGCCGAACTCATATACCTGAAGAACACGTTAAATCAAGTGTCAACACAAAGGAGGGTGTGTTTATAAATAAAACATCCATATAAATTTTAGAGTCTATTTAATTTCCTATATAAAAATCCAAGGGTCAGTCATCACAAGCGTTTCCTAAACCATAGTGATATCTCGACTTATTCCCAAGGTTTACATATTAAATTTCTAGCATCAAGTGTTCAGATTCGTAACTTTGCAAGACGTTACGAGCTACATATCTACAATGAAGGTATAATCAAAGCTAGACAATAAAGAATATAAATTCGTCGCTTGACTTGACATGGAGCTACCGGTCACGATGGGGTGGTCAACCCGATAGATCTATCAACAATTCCACGCATACAATATTAATGATTAAACGGCAAAACATTCGCAAGATCCCGCAGTGGGTCTCTTATATAATGCCAGCCTCACGTATAATACATATATCCTACTAAAATGATAAATTAATACAATATGTGTTGTACGAATTTCCCTCATCCCCACCGAAATGTAAGTCAATACTGATACTAACTCTCTCAAGACCGAGCAAACTCGTCCCAACTTTAGATTTAAGCATTTTCAAATCTACACGGTCGTTTTATCCCCAAAACACCGTAATAATCCCCGTTTCATCACCGAAACGCATATATCATTATTCAAATCCTGTTTCTCCCTGAAACATATTTATATCAAATCCATATATTTTCCATGAAAATATGTTCCTAGTTAATGAAAGGCATATTTTATACAAAAACGTATACTTATCCTTTTCAGGCGTGTTCTTCCCCCCAAACAGTTATAAAACAGTAAAAAGAGGGGTTTAGTGACACTCACCTTTGGGTGCGTTTATTTATATTCGCACTATCCCATAATTTGATTCTACATGTCCTAATATATGTAGGAACGTTTTATCAATCAATATTCTACAAAATCCCTATCTCCAATATTCAGAATTTTCACTTAACTTTGAGATTTTTCTCGAAAAGTGTTATATATATGAGTTCATATATATATTTTAGGATTTTTTCGACTTGAACGATATATTGGTGACCCTCATTATGTTATATCCGTTATCACTCCCGTTTATAAGAAATATGTCTACGATTTGCGCGTCGTAATATATATACAAAAACGTGAACACATAATCATGTATCGTAATACACGTGTCTCGTGAACTTATAGATTTTATCATTTTTAAAGCATTCAAACATGTAATAACTCATCAAGTTAGCCTATATATCATTTTCATGCTCGAAAACAAGTTACACATCTAACGTGATTTTTACGGATATCACCGTTTTAACCGCACAAGAATATATGCATAGTCTGAATCCCTACTATCATGTTATCACTTAGCATATCATATCACATATTCTCATATTCACATATCATATCATAATTCACATAAAGTTAACTCTTGAACAATCCATGTTCATGTACATTGATATATTCGTATTTTAGCGTTTTCGGTATCGTTTTCGGGCGTCAGAAGTCACTTATGACTAACCAAACACCAAAGACGATTTTAAAATATATTCGTATTTTAGCGTTTTCGGTAACGTTTACTTACTGATTTAAAATAGTTTTATAAAAATCTCTTAAAAAAGACAATTGTTATCGTTTTTAACGCATGCTCTTGTACCGAACTTTACCATTAGCATCCGAAATCGTAACGATATGATATTTTAACATAATACATGTTATTTACTGAATAAAACGGTGGTTATACTCATGATAGTGCAACTCTCACATTAGACACACAAATCATATCATTTCACCCATTTTACAACTTTCTAAGCCCCATGTACAACATGCAAAGCTACCAAACCTATGACAAAGTTTCATGCCATTATACGCGCTGTATTACGCAATATGCGCTTAAACTCGAAAAATAAGAATTTTAAGTGTTTTAATTTATTTTTCCTCACGAATGTGATTAAAAATAACATTTTAATCATAAAGGACTATTTTTAGGATTTTAACATTAATCGGGTGGTCACAGTCGTTCGTTTCACATTTTATCTGTTACATGAAAAGCGTTTATCTTAATATTGCCAACATAATTTCTAATAAACTTTAAATTTATTATCATATCAAATACCATCAAATAACACCAAATTCAATAAAATTTTGCCTTTTTTTTATTCATAACACGTGTCACACCAGTACAGGTCCAAATTAGCCGGGTGTCACAGTCTCCCCATGTTTAAGGAATTTCATCCCCGAAATTCTTACACTAAAGTTTTCGTTTTCGCATTAGATGGAAAGAGATACGGATATTTCTGTTGCATCTGGTCCTGTCGTTCCCATACGAACTCGGATCCACGTTTTGAATCCCAACGAACTTTGACCAACTTAATCCGACTCCTCCTAAGCTTCTGAATCTTCCAACCCAGAACTTCTACAAGTTCTTTGATAAATCCTAGTTTATCGTCTACTCGAACTTCATCAGGGGGTATGGTTAGTGTCTCATCCGACAGACACTTTCTCAGGTTCGAAACTTGAAACACGTCATTAACTCCGCTCAATTCCTATGGCAGCTTAAGCCTATACGCAACTGGTCCGACTCGAGATGCGATTTCGAAAGGACTTATATAATGCGGGCTTAGCTTTTCCCCTTTCCCAAATCTAACAACACCTTTCCAAGGTGATACCTTCAATAGAACACGATCTTCAACTTGAAACTGCAACGGGTTCCTTCGGTTGTCTGCATAACTCTTCTGTCAATCAGCGGCAGCTTTCAACCTTTCCTTAATCTGGACAACCTTGTCAGTGGTTTACTGGATGAGCTTAGGTCCGGTTAGTTGCCTTTCGTCAACTTCAGCCCAACAAAGGGGTGATCGACACTTCCTCCCGTATAAGGCTTCAAACGGAGCGACTTTGATACTCGCGTGATATAAGAAAACTCAGCTAACGGTAAATGAGTATCCCAACTTCCACTGAAATCAATCACACACGCTCTCAACATATCCTCTAACGTCTGAATGGTTCTCTCACTCTGACCATCCGTTTGAGGATGATACGCAATATTCATGTCCAGACGAGAATCCAGGGATTCTTGAAGAGATCGGCAAAATCTGGAGTCAAATCGTCCATCTCTATCAGAGATAATTGACACTGGTACTCCAGTCGGGCTACAATCTCGTTAAGGTACAACTGCGATATCTTCTCTGTCTTGTTTGTTTCCTTAATAGGTAGGAAATGAGCAGACTTAGTCAATCGATCCACAATTACCCAAATGGTGTCATGACCACGTGACGTACGGGGTAATTTGGTGATAACGTCCATAGCAAGATGCTCCCATTTCCACTTTGGAATCTCTGGTTGCTGCAGAAGCCCGCTTTTGATGTTCAGCCTTAACCTTCAAGTATGTCAGCCATTTACTCACATATACCACAATATCTCTCTTCATATTCGCCCACCAATACAACTCTTTGATATCCTGATATATTTTGGTAGAACCTGGGAGAATAGAATATCTGGATTTATGAGCTTAGTTCATAACGGTTCACGTAGGTTTCCCCTAAGCGGAACCCAAATCTGGCTCATGAAGTACATCAATTCGTTCGCTTTTGGTATCAGTTCACATTCTAAACCTCTTAAACCTTCTCTACTCAGATTCACATCTCTCAAAGCTTCTCGCTGTACATTGTGAATTTGATCAGTCAAACTCGTCTGTATGGTTAAACCCAAAGCATGTACACGAAGAGTCTTTTCTTGCTTTTTCCTAGTGAGCGCGTCAGCAACAACGTTTGCTTTACCTGGGTGATAGCGAATATCACACTCGTAATCATTGAGTAACTCTACCCAACGTCTTTGTCTCATTTGAGTTCCTTCTGATCGAAGATATGCTGGAGGCTTTTATGGTCTGTGTAAATTGTACACTTCGTGCCATATAGATAATGTATCCAAATCTTCAAGGCAAATACGACGACCCCTAACTCCAATCATGAGTTGTGTAGTTCTTCTCGTGCACTTTTAGTTGTCTGGATGCATAGGCTATCACTTTGTCCTTCTGCATAAGCATGCAACCAAGGCCCAAACGTGACGCATCGTAGTATACAACAAAAGCGTCATTTCCTTCAGGAAGGGAAAGAATAGGTGCACCACACAACTTTTCCTTCAACAACCGAAAAGCTTCCTCCTGCTTTTCTGTCCAATTAAACATCTTATCCTTCTGGGTCAATAGCGTCAATGGCTCTATGAATATCCAATAATTCCCAGCAAGTCCTAAGAATTGTCTCTGAAGGAGTCCTCGGTGCTTCCTAATTCTTAGTCGCTTCAATCTTCAACGGATCCACATGTATACCTTTCTCAATTATGACGTGTCTTCAAGTGTTACCATTGATCTTCTTTGGTTCGTCAATAAATACTATCACGAATTTATCGAAACAGGGTTTGCATACCCTGTTCATGAGGTCCATGAACATTGCAGGCGCATTAGTTAAGCCAAAGAGCATGACTAAGAGCTCATAATGGCCATATCGTGTTCTGAATGCAGTCTTCGGAACATCTTCATCAGCAATCTTTAATTGGTGATAACCTAAACGCAAATCAATCTTTGAGTAGTTGTTGGATCCTTGCAATTGATTGAACAAATCATCAGTCCTCGGTAGCGGTTACCGATTCTTGATAGTTAGCTTGTTCAGCTCCGATAATCTATACACATCCTAAAGGAACCATCCTTCTTTTTCACGAACAAAACAGGTGCTCCCCAAGACGAAAAACTTGGATGAATGAAACGTTTGTTAAGTAGCTCTTGAAGCTGATTCGATAGTTCTTTCTTTCCAAAGGCACTAATCTGTAAGGAGATTTTGCAATCGGTGCAGCACCGGGAACAAGATCAATTCTAAACTCGATCTGTCTCTCAGGGGGCAATCCAGGTAAGTCTTCAGGGAAAACTTCTGGATAATCACGAACTATAGGAATCTCCTCGATCTTCCTACCTTCGATCTTCGTATCAACTACATTAACCAGGAACGCGGGATAACCCTTACGCAACCTCTTGTGAATATTCCTAACGCTAACGACTCTCGATTTCCGACTTGATCGATCTCCATGAATAACTATAGCTTCACCGCTAGGGCGGGGTATACGCACTAATTTCTCTGAACAAACAATCTCAGCTTTATTCTTGGATAGCCAATTCATCCCAACAAATACATCGAAACTACCAAGCTCCACTGGTGATAAGTCGATACTAAAACTATCATCACATAACCGAATACTACAACCATGAACTAGTTCGTTAGTTTCTATCAATTTACCATTTGCTAATTCAATCGAGTACTTTTTGTCTAGTTAACTTGCTTGAGAACACATAAATGGTTCAAAGTTTTTAGAAACAAAACTCAAGTCAGCTCCATTATCAAATAGTATAAACGCAGAATGGTTATTGATTAAGAACGTACCGGTAACAACTACGGGGTCGTCACGTGCTTTCCCATCATTTAACTCAAACACTCTGCCTCTAGCACCCTGATTCTTCAACGATGGATAGTTTCGCTTGAAGTGTCCTTGCTATCCACATTCGAAGCAACCCTCCATCTTGACTCCATCGGATGTGCTTTTAGCATAGCACTCATGAGTCACGTGCCCAGATCGTCCACATCCTTCCCTTGTTCATCACCAAGAGTTCTCCTCCCTGAATTACTCTTGCTATCCTTGATCACACCCTTCCCTGATCCACTGGTGTTTGCCACGTATGCCTTGCCGGAACTGCGTTTCCTCTCACGCCTATCCTCGGAGTCCTTCCTTGAACTATCAAACTTTCGCTTTTGCGAATCCCCAGATTTATGCTCATAACGCTCATGACAGTCGGGTCTCCTGTCTGCACTGGCTTTCGCTGACGACTTCCCAGTCTCGTCCTTTTTGTTAAGGTTACTCTTACGAACGGCATCATCGGTCAATGATTTTGCCAAGGAAGTAGCTTCCAGATAGGTAGAGGGTTTCGTTGATGTGACCATACTGCGAATCTGTGGCGCTAAGCCCCAAATATACCTCTCAACCTTAACAACTCAGGAGTGACCATTCGAGGAACCAACCTAGCCAGATCATTGAATCGAGACATGTAAGCTTTGACATCCAAGCCTTCCATGGTCAGATTCCAGAAGTTAGTCTCAATCTTCTGCAGCTCACTAAGCGGGCATTATTCCTTAAGAAGCATCTCTTTTAGTTCGTTCCAGGTAATACCGTAGGCAGTGTCCTCTCCCAAAATCTGAACTTGAGCGTTCCACCATAATAAAGCTTCGTCATGGAATGAACTTGAAGCATACCGAACCCTTTGATCAGCAGCAAAACCGCTAATTGCTATCACAGACTCCAAGGGGTCCTTCAGCACTGGTAAATGATTTTGGGTTACAACCCTGGAATGCTTTGTATGTACATCCATGCACTGTTCACAAGGTTAATGAAAATCACGATTACTTTTAGATTGTATCATAACGCAAGAAACTAAAAATTTTTTCCAGTCATTACACTACCTTGAGGGGCTCCAATTGGCATTCCACCGAAAGCGTGATCATTATCACCACGTCCACGTCCTCGCCCTGTAGTCTGGTCAGCGTCGCGCTGTTCCATGGCGGTATTGATGTGCTGAGCGATAAGCTGCGCCAACTCCTTAGGTGTGGTAGGTAAACCAGTACCGTTAGTAGAGTGACCTGTCTCGATTTTGGTGGCATGTTGTCATTTCTATTATTGCAATAATAATAACCTAAGACAATAATGAAATAATCAATCATTAAATAATAGTGAACTAAACAATGCACATGCTTCCACATAATAATGAGATAATTTGACCAAAAACCCCTTATATTGATATTTTATCATGGATATTACATCGTTTGTTTGTAGTACAATACTAACAAAATTTGGTGTGAATCGGATCAAGCACCATTAACAAGTTTATCGAATTTCCTCCTGAAATATCTAGTTTCGCATGCGAGCCCAAAAATAGACAAGGTTTCCAAAAGAGACTTAAACAACACCACAACCAAACAACAACAATCACTTCAAACCCAAGAAGTCCAAAAGCTTCCTAACTATCTTCTCGAGCGCCACAAGCCCCCAGTGCATCTGATCCATGCCACTGTCATCCAAATCATGTACCTCATCGTACCAATCCATCTAACCCTCGAGATCCTTCACTTTCCCCTTGGTCGCCTCCAGATCTCCGCGTATAGTAGCCATCTGACGATCGCAGTGAGAGCATCTATCGACCCAAACTCCTTTCTGCTTCTTCAAAGCAGGCTCAGCAGCAGCTCTAGAGGTCGATGCGATATCTCCAGCGGGTCGACTCCTCCTCTTTCGTCGAGTATAAACTAGTAGGGGTGCAGTAGACGCTCGCGACTCGGGCTTCGAGACGGACGACTCCGATGTGACTGTCAGAGGGATCTCACGTGTAGGCTCAATAGTGGCAATGGGCGGGACTATCAAGGGCTCTAAAGGTTGCACCGTAACAGTAGTGGCGTCCACCACTAGAGCTATTCCCAATGGATCCTCCAATCAAAGGAATATCTCTACTCAGCTCGTCAACAATAGGCACGGTACCGGATGACTGTCCTATCTCAAAAATCGAGGGAAGAACAGAGTCATCATCGTCAATCCACCCGTTACTAGTATGAGCATAACGAGGGCTAACCTGGCTGGCAAATGCAGCAGGGCCGACATAAAATGACAAAGTAAAACCGGCCATGTCAACAATCTGATGGGTTGTGTGTGGTATCTCTGGCAGGACTGAGGTTGGTGAGATCTCGAATTCATGTTCGCTCTTAGAGTCGTGAATCTTGATAATCTCGGGTGTGTGTGACATCTGTGACACAAGGTAAGCATACTAAGTAAGTGTGTGTTCAAAATGAAAAATAACACATAAGGCCCAAATAAACAAATTAACACGTATGCACATAAACTGAAAATAGTTTTCATACATGATCAAAAATCCATGTTTATTTTAAATCATTGGCTCGCGAATTTTGTGATTTAATCTCAAAATTCCATCGGTTGAAGTCTAGAGTTTTCCCCCCGAAAACATCGGTTGAAGTCTAGAGTTTTCCCCCCGAAAACAACCATTGGCTCTGATACCAACTTCTGTACACCCCAAAAACGTCGCAGCGGAAATACAAACGTAACGGTGATGGAAGTTGGTACCCATAAATATCTTGGTGGACGATGCATCGTTAATTTTTGGACATTTGACTTAACTAAAACATAGTTTAAAGTTAAACATAAACTTGTAGTTGCCTTGATCCTTATGGATCTTAATACAAACATGGTCCCAAATCAGTTCTAAAAGTTGTCCTAAACATTATTTATTAAAACATGCATCACAACCACAAGATACACCAAAGATTCCCGAAGCCAAACTCATGTACCTGAAGAACACGTTAAATCAAGTGTCAACACAAAGGAGGGTGAGTTCACGTATATTTCAAATTATAATTAGTTTGATCCAAGGAAAACTTTCATATTTTGTGTTTATTTAATAAAACATCCATATAAATTTTAGAAAGTCTATTTAATTTCCTTTATAAAAATCCAAGGGTCAGTCATCACAAGCGTTTCCTAAACCATGGTGATATATCGACTTGTTCCCAAGGTTTACATATTAAATTTCTAGCATCAAGTGTTCAAATTCGTAACTTTGCAAGACGTTACGAGCTACATATCTACAATGAAGGTATAATCAAAGCTAGACAATACAGAATGTAAATTCATCTCTTGACTTGACACGGAGCTACCTGTCACGACGGGGTGGTCAACCCGATAGATCTATCAACAATTACACGCATACAATATTAATGATTAAACGACAAAACTTGCGCAAGAGTCCGCAATGGGTCTCTTATATAATGTCTGCCTCACGTACAATACATATATCCTACTAAAATGATAAATTTAATATAATATGTGTTGTACGAATTCCCCGCATCCCCACCGAAATGTAAGCCAATACCGATACTTACTCTCTTGAGACCGAGCAAACTCGTACCAACTTTAGATTTAAGCATTTTTAAATCTACATGGTCGCTTTATCCCCAAAACACGTAACAATCCCTGTTTCATCGCCGAAAAGCATATACCATTAATCAAATCCGGTTTATCCCCAAAACATATATTTATATCAAAACCATTTCTCCCCAAAACATATTTATATCAAGACCATATATTTTCCACGAAAATATATTCATAGTTTAATCGAAGGCATATTAAACTTATACTTATCCTTTTAAGGTGTGTTCTTCCCCCAAAACAATTATAAAACAGTAAAAAGAGGGGTTTAGTGACACTCACCTTTGGGTGCGTTTTCTTTATTCGCGCTATCCCATAATTTGATTCTACACGTCCTAATATATGTAGGAACGTTTTAACAATCAATATTCTACGAAATCCCTAAGTTTCTCCAATACTTAGAATTTTCACTTAACTTTGAGATTTTTCTCGAAAAATCGTTATTTTTTATTATGTTGGCGTATTTATTTATATATATGAGTTCATACATATATTTTAGGATTTTTGCGACTTGAACAATTTATTGGTGACCCTCACTATGTTATATCCGTTATCACACACATTTATAAGCAATATATCTACGATTTGCGCGATACATATACATAAACGTGAACACATAATCATATATCGTAATACATGTATCTCGTGAACTTATAGATTTTATCATTTTTAAAGCATTCATACATGTAATAACTCATCAAGTTAGCTATGTATCATTTTCATGCTCGACAACAAGTTACACATCTAACGCGACTTTTACCGATATCACCGTTTTAACCGCACAAGTGTACATGCATTGTCTAAATCCCTACCTACTATCATGGTCTCACTTAGCATATCATATCACATATCACATCATAATTCACACAAATTTCACTCTTGAACAATCCATTTTCATGTACATTGAAATATGCGTATTTTAGCGTTTTCGGTAACATTTTCGGGCTTCGGAAGTCACATATGACTAACCAAACACCAAAGATACTCAAAATAAGTTAAAATACTTATATTTATATAAAAAAATACAGTTTACTTACTGATCTAAAACAGTTTATAGAAATCTCTTAAAAAGCCGATTTATCGTTTTTAACTCATAGTCTTGTACTGAACTTTGCCATAAGCATCCCAGATCGTAATGATTTGATATTTTAACATAATACATGTTATTTACTGAATAAAATGATGGTTATACTCATGATAGTGCAGGTCTCACATTAGACACACAAATCACATCATTTCACCCATTTTACAACTTTCTAAGCCCCATGTACAACATGCAAAGCTACCAAACATATGACAAAGTTTCATGCCAGTATAACACACCAAATATTATTATTTCTTGTGTTTATGATCGGATTTATTTCACCTTTGTCATACCACATCATTTTTAACAACTTATGAACATTTAATCATCATGTACACCTATGTACAGGTATCTAATGCATGGTTATCATATTCTCATCATCCAAGACTTGTAAATGTATCTACCATAAATTTATTCTCATATTATCCAAGTATCGTCTTCATCAAATCATCATCCAATCATCTTATCATAAATACAAGTAACATTCTCATATATATTTATGAACATATGACAAAACTCATGTGCATGCATATGTATATACATATACACGACACACATATATATATTTATAAACTTCCAAAAATCCACTTTACGCGTATACATCTCAAATCACCAAACTTTCATATGACACCTTTTTAATCATGCATGCATTCACCTTTTTAGATTCATATAAATCAAGGATCCATCAAAATCAAAATACAATCTCTATCATACACATACATACATACCTACATACATACATACCTACATACATACATACATACATACATACATACATACATACATACATACGTACATACGTACGTACATCCATACATACATATATACATACACACACACACACAACACACACACACACACACACATACTCTTCCATTTTTGTTTTGTTAAAAATATCACTTGTTATTAGTTTCAAGTTAGTGAATCTTCCAAGAACCTTGAGAACTTTCATCATCATCATCAATATCATTAAAGATTAAGAACAAGGGTGTTTTTTAAGTAAACTTTATACCTTCAAGATTCAAGTGGGATTTTGACAAAAATGATGATATGGAGATTGGTTCTAGCTTGCAACTTCTTGAAATCACCTTAGGATCTTTAAAAGTGCTTAAAGCCGACTTGGAATGACCTTAAATCCTCAAGAACAAGCTTGAAAATTAAAAAATGGTGGTGTATAGGGGGTGTTCGGTCGTAGCTTTTAGTGAGAGAGAGTGAGTGATTTTATTTGGATCTTGGTTGCATAAATGGAGTGTAAGAAAGTTCTCAAATGATTATTTGCAAGTATCTAGGCCAACACTTGGCAATTTCAAGAGAAAGGTGGGCATCTAAGCCGTCTCCACTCTTGTTCTCTCTCATATATACACGCATACATACATATATATATAACATATATTGGGTAAAAACTGGTATTTAACTGGTTACCGGGTATTTTATCTAGCCTTTTAGTCATGTTTTATGGCGTTTTAAATTATTTTTATCACTCTATAAAAATAAACTCACCATAATATTGTTGAGCAATAGTTTATTCGCCTAGACTAGCTGCGTTGTCGGTATTTTGTAGTATACGCGTTGTATTGCGCAGTATGCGCAATTTTAAGAATTTTATTTTATTTTTCCTTACAAATATGATTAAATATAACGTTTTAATTATAACGGACTATTTTTAGGATTTTAACATTAATCGGGCGGTCACCGACGTTCGTTTCGCATTTTATTCGTTATGCGATAAGCGTTTGTCTTAATATTGCCAACATAATTTCTAATAAACATTAATTTATCATCACATCAAATACCATAAAATAAAACTAAATTCAATAAAGTTTTGCCTTTTATTTATTCATAACCCGTGTCACACTAGTACAGGTCCAAAATAGCCGGGTGTCACATGAGCAAAGTCCAAGAACCGACCTGACCCGGCGAATAATTTAGACCTGGCCTGGCGATTAACCAACCTGAATCCTGAAGATACTAAAATTAAATAACCAAAGACCAGCCTAAATGTACACCAGGTTATCGGTTCCACGGATTATCGGTTTTTTCGGTTTCCACCCAAATATCGAACCCGACTAAACTTGATGTACCTGATGCATTTAATTGTATAGAAATTTTGTACATTTAAGAATACCAAATCCTTCTGATCGATTATCTCGCTTTGTCATTATTAATAAAAGAATAAAACGCGCATCAGATTACTGATTACTGAGTGGAGTTCTAAGCATAGTCTTTATAGTCAAAAGATAACAAAAACAAAAATATGTAGCTGATGTTTAAAGTTTTTAACAGACTTGGCTTACTTATATCACCCTCATGCCTGTTGTTGCGGGTGGTGTTATTTCCAGTGGAGTATGCTTTCTTTTCTTTTAAATTTTGTTTTTTTATTGCATATTAGGCTATTAGTTGCCTTTTTAACGCCCTTAAAGAATCCTGCAAATTCCCATAAAATGTTGTGTTGTTTTTTATTCTAACCAAGTTTAAAACCTTAGGATGTGCCAAGTTTTAATCTTTCCGTAAGTTGATTGCATATCAGCTGCCAATTTTTGCCCCTTAGAGAATCTTGCAACTTCCCATCAATCTGGTGTTGTTTCTTGAATCTAACCAAGTTTTAAAACCATAGGGCAGAGCCAAATTTTAATATTTCTGTATTTTGATTGCCACTCAACATAACTTCATATAATATCTTTCCTTTGGTTAAAATTTATAAAAACAATTCAAAAAAGATTCATGATCCTAATAAAAAAAATTAAAATAACTTTGATAATGTTGGTTGATCTGTCCGATATTCCGATCAAGAATACAAATAAAAAAGGTGGGGCATAGATGTAAAATAGAACGTGGGAGGTAATTTGCTTTTTTATAATATGTTGTTTAGGTGTATTTATTCTTTTTGTAATATAAAATAACCTTTTTTTTAAGTTCAATGGGCAAGATTTGAAGAAGCTAATCGGTGCTCCTGCTTAGATTGAGTGTAGCTAAAAAATACAGAAGATGATTTCATCACAACTAATCATATTGAAAATATTTATTGAAGCCTGGTTTATAAATGTGCGAGTTCGTCTGTAGAAGCCAATGGTGGAAGAAATATATGAAGAAGAATATGCATATGCTGCTATAGCCTCCAATTCATGATTAGAAATCACACCTAAAAAGACTTCACTTAATGGCAAACTCGAGTTGGTAGTGTCAAGTCTGTAATAGCAGCTTGGTGTTCAGCAGTTAAAAAAGTTATTATCCGACCTTTTGATTGGTTCTTTTTGTAGGGGACTCGATTTACTGAAGAAAAACTTTTGGCAATTCAAGGATATGCATCATCAAAGGGACTTTGTTAAAAATGAACAGGTCAAACATGACTTGAAGAGTTTTTAAACTCCTCACTATTATCAAGTTATCCATTATTATTTACCCATTTGAATCTCTATACTTATCAGTTTCATTCCATTCGACAAAAATAGCAACTTTTTTGGGATATTGTAAATGAATCTATGTGCTTATAAGCTTCTAAATGATAGGTAAATACGTAAATTATTTTCTTCCTACTTACTTTTCTGGCCACCCATTATGTATCCGGACCCAGAATGATGAGAATGTCCTTATATTTTCTGAGAAAGCAACAATCTTAACCTTTAACATGTTCACCTCATGAAAGGTTTATTTGCATTTTTATAATAGAGCATTTTTCGTTGTTCAAAATGTTTTTAGTAAGAATTTGTATAACTAGAAACCAGATACAAACTTGAGTGACCTATTCAAGTAGTTAGGGTATATGGGTGGCCTAAATGGAAAAAAAAAACCAATACTTGAGTGGCCTAAATGAAAAAAGTTGAATATTGGTGTGGCCTCTTTATATATTATCCGCATAGTTAATTCTAAGAAATATGGTGCATGTCTTTTGTGTAGAGCCTGCACGATACAGTTTTTTAGTTCACAAGTATGGATTATGTTTCAAAGGAACTTTCAAGAATTAAAGATGGTAGTCACATTTTTAAGGTAACTGTGGACATCCTTTATTTCAATTTCGGTTTCTACAACTTTTTTGTTATTGTTTTTTATCGGCAATTGGTTTGTTAATTGGAATGGAAGATGTGCCACCAGAAAAGCAATCAGAGTATCTGTCATTTGTACTTACTCCTCTTTGTCAATAGGTTAAAATTTTACTCTTTCTGATGATACATAAAAAAAATTATGTTATGCAATAATGATGTATAAGTGGATTTTCATTTGAACTATATCTTCATAATGCAAGTATGGTGTAATGAGTTATGTTGAGATAATGATTGCGGGCTCTACAATTCAAAACTCAAAAGATTCACCATCAAAAGATGGCAATATTCAAAAAATCATTATGGCCATTAATGCACTGAGACATGTGTTATCTTCCCATTTGAGTTATATTGTGTTGCTCTCAAAGTTTAGATTATGTGCTTGCTAGGCTTAAACCTGGTGGAACTTTTGTTTTGAAAGACAACCATGCAAGATCTGGTACTGGGACAAGTGTAATCTTCCTATTTTAATTATATTGTTTTTTTGTGTTGGATTATACAATAAAGTTCAATGTTTTGTGTTATACCTTAATGTTACATTGTGATACTTATACCTATTGCTTCTAAATATTGCACATAAGACAGTTTTGTTGGATTGCAGTAGTTTTGACATATGCATTTATGTGCAGGCTAGGCTTGGATTTTTTCGTTTGAAAGAAAACCTTGCAAGATTTGGTACTGGGACAGGTGTTGCTCTGCCTCTTTCTAATTCTCTCACTCTCACGGTTCTAGCATTCTGTTTCTATCACCTCACACTTCCAAATTGGATTCCACATGGCAATTCACTTCCGACAATTCTGAAAAGGGCGAAAGTTTGATTATTGCAAAAGGGTGCTTCAAAGGGTTTGTTTTTAGAAGACCACGGAAAGAACGAGCAACCAAGATTCATGTAAGCATTTAATGATTCTGTATTCCACAATCATATAGTTTGTTTTTAGTTAAAACAATTAGAAATCAAGATTTTTCAAATATTGTCTCGTAGAAGCAACTATGGAGATGGTGGTCAATAGTTTCAGGCCATCACCACTTGTGCTTTAATACCTCCATATCAGAAACAATAACTCTCCATCCATCCACACCATTCGCGACGTCATTCCAAAACAACTTACTGGTATGCTAAAAGTATTACCTATTTCCAAAGTACAATGTAAATTCTTTTTATTTTCA
Organism: Scalesia atractyloides; assembly: GCA_947069175.1. Taxonomy (NCBI): domain Eukaryota; kingdom Viridiplantae; phylum Streptophyta; class Magnoliopsida; order Asterales; family Asteraceae; genus Scalesia; species Scalesia atractyloides. The sequence goes on along the minus strand of CAMTDV010000030.1, from coordinate 24,042,323 downwards.
TATCTGGACCTAAAATTAAATAAACTTGATGTTTGGTGTTTGACACGTGTTGATTCCTGCTTTTTCCTTATATCTCTTGGTTAAGCATGTGTTGTCTCTAGCCATATGAAGATGCTAGGTATCTCATCTGATCTATTTAAGCGCATCGAAGATGTTGAAGGTGATCGAAGATGAAAACGAAAGCTGGGGCTCACATTTAAACAGAGACAAAGGAGTTCTCATCGCTTTGCTGAGATAGTCGAAATCGGTTTAGATCTTTGCTACCGATGACGATGAACAAGTTCATATTCCCAATTTGCAAAGGGTAAAATGTGTATTTTTGTTATTATTATCTGAAAGAGGGTTTAATAGTGATAAGAATCTTTCTAATATGCACCCTATGCTTTCTTCACAACTGCTCCCAACCTTTTGTTGTACAACAACAGAGTAGCCATTTGGGGAGTTTTGTATTTTATTTTAATGGTTTTGGGAATTGGTTTAATTTTCGAATGATTGGTGGTCGGCTGGAAAGCCGCATCATCGTCTACTACATGCTTACCACCGGGGCCAAGAATAACGGTGGTCAGGTTTTCTGATGAATTAGCAAAATTAGTTTAGTCGGTGGTCTAGATGTCATCTACCAATCAAGGCGCTGGAGGACGTACGTTTCCGGATCCACTTCATAGTGAAAGTTTAAATGATCTGAAAATAAACCGACGTGGTTGTTGTTCGTGACGGTATTGGAAGTTTAGGTTAACTAAGGTTTCTCTGGATCTCCATCAACAACAAAAACTAACTCTATATGTGTTCTTTTCCTTTAATTTTAACTTTATATTAAATGTTGTATTACGCATACGGTAGTTGATTAGTTTGCCTTAGTTATACTAGCATATGGAGTCTTGATTCTGTCACACTCTGGCCATGTTTTGGTTGTATAATGTTTTCTAAAATTTGTTAGCATGCAGTCAGAAGGACTTTGGATCTCATGTGGGATTAAAAAGTTGAAAATTAGAAGCCAATAAAAAACTAACGTGGAATTAGTTTTCTTAGGGGTTCTTGAATTAGGATTTTGATCATTTCCTAAATCAATTGGTTTCTTTTCATGATAATACTCTTACCCTATTTCTAATTTGTTGTAAACACCAGTAAAGTTTGAAGTTGATAGTGATTTTAAGTAGTACCCACTTGCTTTTTTGGGGTTTCAAGAAACCTGTAATCGAAGTTGCTGTTTTGGGGTTTCAAGAAACCTGATTTGATTACTTATTTGACCATGATTTATGCTTATGTATGTGTTCAAGATTCTAAGAGGGCGTTATATTATCATAAACAAATGGTGAAAAGTGGGCAAATGCCTGATGCCAAATCTTATCACAAGTTAAGGGCGACTTTGGATGTGAAATCTGCTACGAAGAACATGAAATGCGGTGATAGTTGTGGTGTTTTTGGATGTGTTTGAGTTTAGGAGGGATGGTCTATCGGTCGTAATACAACGTAGTGCCATGGTTACCAAAGATGGTAAGCAAGAGGGGAGGGGAGAGCAATGATGGTAACAGATGATGGTTAGCGCTTGAATTCATTGTCATTTTTCATGTTCCATGATACTTATTATCATTTAATATGTTCTGAACTATGTTATCCTTATTTGACAAGTAGCAAACAATGTTAACCGAGATATTCATAAACACATTTACATATTAACCTACCATGCTACATAAATATTGATGCATTGACTTCTAATTCGCTATCCACTCTCTTCGATACACGATATCGCAATGTTACACACTTCGCATCATCTATGTCGAGAGGTTAAATTATTTGTCTCATTGTAGTTTAATAATTTCATTATTACTTGAACGTTTATTTATTTCAAATGATTATTTCAACAAATTTAAGTTATACATTTGTGTGTTAGTCTACTCGTGAAGCTCGCGGGTTCTTATACTAGTAATTGGTGTATATTATAACAGTTTGGTCAATATGTTTACATTAACTAAGTAAAAGATGTAAGCTTTGATGCTAGTCTTTTTATCATTTAAGCTTCCTTTAAAGTTCTACAAGTTGACATTCCAGGGTGTAAACGATATAAACTATAAAGTATAAATATAACAATTTGAACTCGATGAACAATAATTTATTTTTTCTTATGTGGACCTTATGGGGTTTTCCTCTTTGGATGGTTTAAGGGAAAACGGGATTGTAGCTGGGCAAGCATCTAGAAAGCAGAATCAAAGAAAGTGAATAAGCACGCTAAAGCTTGCGCATAGAACCAACATGTCTTTGTCTCTTTTACTTTTGATACCTTTGGCTTGTAAGATTAAATATATTATGTTGTAATATTTAATCATGTAGCCATTATAATCATTTATATTATATTGGATCAAAATATAATTAATTTTATTATATATTAGTTGGTAATTGTTGATGAACCATATTACCCTTATTAAATAATTAGGGTTTCCTCTTGGGTGTATATATAAGGAGATAACTAGAGAGGTTAGGCAACCTAACTAATCATAACATCACAATTTCGTCACCCTCTCTCTCCACAATCGAACTCACCCTAGTTCGGTTCTCACAATCATAACTTTACACCCTAAGGAGGAACCAGATCACACTTACAAAGATGTCGAACTCCATGGATGCGTCTCTGACTGGATTCTCTGTTGGCCTATCTACCGTCACATGTATTATTTATTTGTTTTCCATTACGTATGAATAGAACTGGTCATCATATGGTATCAAAACATATGTTGATAAATAAGTTATGTTTTGAATCCATTATTCTGTGATTAAAATCTAGAAAACAAAATTTTGAAAACCAAATAAAAATTTGATACATGAAACTCGGATAAAACCTTTAATATTCACGGATTCCATGATTTTAATGGATGTTTAATCACATCCGAAATCACCACTGTTCTGAAATCATGATAAAGAACTTAAAATCACAGGTTTCGGATTCTAGAGCTGTGACATTGTGGTGATTCGATTATGTAACGATTTCAAAATTATCAATCAATGAAAATATTGTGTTTTATTTCCGAGATCTAGTTATTTATCATAGCAATTTCACATATTTGATTCTTGCACGCTAACAAACTTTCAAACGACTTCTGGAAGCGAAATCGTAAACTATTACGCAAATGTAATCAGTTTAACGCGATGCACACTTCGGAACAATGACACAAGCCAAACATACCTTAGATAACCTTTACATAACTTAGAAATAAGTTTTGGAGGGTTCGGTATGGCAAAAACATGCTTATGCAACTTTAGGGGCTATTTTGCAAATTCTGCGAAACTATGCCATTACGCGTATTTCTAAATCCGGGACATGTACGCACATCCAAAATTTTTGTAATCATTAAAATCTAGTATATTAATGATTGGAATGCAAAAATATCATTCGTTACGCATTTATGGTCATTTGCGCGATCGTTACGATTTTCGTCGTAATTAACCGAAAACCGCCATCTGGGACATTTTTGGACATATTTCAAGTTCCCTATGCTTTAACGTCCTTATAGAGCTTAAAAATCAGGTTAACGGGTGTTAGAAGTGCCAAAACGCGACGACACGAGTGTAGGGCCCTGTTCTGCCAAATTATGAAAGTTGCTGCCAGCTAGGGGCCTTACGGACCGCAAGGGCAACCCCATACGGTCAGTAAGGGGTGCCCAGCACAACAGCTTTGCTGTCTTTCTCTTGTTCAATCTCTTGGACACTAATCTCACGATTTTTGCCACCTTTAACCTGTTTTGGACACCTAAAAGGACACTAAGCATTACCCTAACACCTCATTGAACACTTGTCATGATTTGGTGGCCTTTTGATCACTATAAATAGGTTAGTTCATGGCCATTTCAAATTGCTCAATTCATTTCTTTCTCTCTTGCTCTAAGTTGGAGTGTTACCACCTTTGTGGAGACCTCCCATCTGAGCATTCTTTTTCTTGGAGCTCTTCAAGTGTTCATCAACACAAGTAAGTGCTCTCTCCTTGTCTTGTTTCATTTATTTTAGCTATTTCAAGCTAAAAGTGAAACAGTGTTTGACTTTCAGCTTTGACCATTAATTGGTCAAGACAAAGTCCAATTGTACTTTGCAACGTAATCGTAATAACGATGGTTATGATCCATAGCAATCATGCCTACTGATTACCACGTTTAATAGTTGTAGTGACGAGTCAAAGTTTCGGTTAATAATGCGCAAAGTACGCATTATACGACGGAAATATTTTCGGGTATCAAAACCCTTTGTTTTGATACCAAAACACTTTTATAACTTAGTTAGACATGTCAAAACATGTCTAACTCGTCACTTTTATTTTATTGCTTGTTTAGGGTCGTAAGTCGAGCGGTCTTGACCACCGCTTTGACTTTCCAATCCGACCTATTTGCTCGATCTTAGGATCCAACCAAACACATAATTGTGACCATAGTTGTATAGGGAATAACCTTCTGAGGTTATACCTTATGGTCACTTCATTTAGTTAGTGTTATGATATGTCATTTCTATGTACTTTAATAATGACCAAAACACCCTTTTTGCGCATAAATCAACTTTAAACATATGTAACGTAAATTTTGGCATATAAACTGATGTTACAACATAATCAAACATGTTTTGGCATATAGGACTTATCATAACACATATCTAACCATTCGATCACGCGTTTACGCAAATGACCCGCTAAAGTAGCGTAAACTACCTTAACGAGCCATTATGTGTCAAAAGCACTTAGGAACCTTTTCAAATCAGAATGTAGACTTTGTTAAACCATTACATATGAGTCCCAACACTCATTTGGTTTACAAGACCTCATCTATCTGATCCGCCGATTAAAGTCCCGATATTTACATAATTATCCGAATTTAGGACACACTTGAATTCTCGAACTCTTGAGCTTTGTTGATCTTTGATACAAGAATACTTTGCAATCCCAAGTGAGTACGTAGTTTCCCTCTTTTATGTTTTACAAATGTTATGGGGTGACTCATATGTGCAAGTTGTTTTCAAGCTTTCAAATTACAAATGCTATGGTTTATATTTAACACGACGATTTCAATAATGTGAACGAACTTGTTGGTGCGTTGTATACATGACACGAATGGCATTCATTAGCTTTGGCCAAGCCGACCAGTAGTAAGTTATGGTACCATAGGACTGACAATCCCATTACTAGGCTATTCACTGAAATTTGGTGGGTAGTTTAGGGAACGACCTAAACTGTTTACTTTAACATACCCTTTGGTGGTTTGTTATTGCAATTTAATACCCTTTGGTGGTATAGATGAGTCAACACAGGTTTGAATGTATTCACTGAAACGACCAAAAGTTTTCACAATTAAAACAAGGACGATGAACAATTGGTTTATGACCCAATCAATGGACGGTTGGTTTATAACAAGGATGATGAACAGTTGGTTTATGACACGAACAATGGACGAATGGTTTATGACATGAACAATGAACGATTGGTTTTTGGTAAGTGATTTAGATAACGGGACCGTGTGTAACGTGATAAAAGCTTGGTGGATACACCGCTAGTACTTCCTATATATAAGTGTTTTTACCATGTTACATACGTGGATTATTCAAATCACTTGAAACAAAGGTTTTCAAACAATGACACGCAACAATTTTCAATTAAATATATAAATCATACAAGGTTTCTTTCAAGACTATTTACTACTTGGAATTACAAAATAAATGTTTTGGTCATGATTCATGGCTTCAAGTCTTTTATAAAATATAACGAACCTGTTTTAGTTGGTTAGTTATCATTGCAATACCAAATACTTTTTGATAACAAGGTTTTCAATTAACGACTCTAGTAGTCTGACAAGGTATTGCAATACATATACAAGGCCATGAATTTGACACACTCACAAAACCTATGTACTCACCGGCATATTTTTTAGCTGACTCGTTTTCACATATGTTTCAGGAAACAATAATTGATGGTTTGATGCATGCTCACATAGTAATGGACGCGGACTCTAGTGCCTTAAAATAAACAAGATAATAACTATGTTTGTTTAGTTTGTTTTTAGTTCCAAAGGACAATGTAACGATGTTAATATTCAAATAAAATGAAACTTCAAATACCATGTGTTTTTGTAACAATCTGTTAATGTGACTCCCCGACGTTTCTGTCGCGGTTTGTTGTTTTTACGTGGTCGGGGTGTTACAGATTGGTATCAGAGCACTGGTTATAGGGAATTAGGTTATTAGTAATGCTTTGACCTAGACTATAACCTTCCTAGGACCCTAACGCGAGTTTGCTTGCATTTAGATTTAAAACACAAATACTGTCACCTATCTTTGGGTGATTACCACAAACAATACAAAAGTCATCTTTTTACAAGAAAACATCCATTCTTAGATGAATCAATTTCGGCTTTAAGCCTTGAATGTTTTCAAAATCTCATCAAAGTTTGGGTTTTATTAATGTGAACACGTGCAATCTGGAAGGGTGGGTGACTGTACCCCGAGTTTTCTGTCTAAGGCTAGAGTGTTCATACAAATCCCCTTAACCGGACCTGTCACTCTTACCTGGGAACTCTTGGGCTGAGGGTCCACTTATAGGCTAAAGCATGTCTTCGCGATACATTACAAAGACCCATTTACTTTGATTTGTCACCGTGTGTCGTTTGTTTATTTTGAGAAAATGAACGAATGACCACCATCCTTATTTCGTCGATATTTTCAATGCTTCTCTTGATTTATTTCATTGTCAATCTCACATATCTTCCTTTATGTTTTCTTTTAGAATGCCTCCTCGACGTGATGCAACTCAAAATGCCGAAATGGCAGCCATTATTGCTCAACAAATTGCGGTTGTACTCTCAAATCTCGTGACCCAACTTAATCAAGCGAATAACAATGACAATAAGAATGCACCAGCTCCGTGCAACCATAAACAATTTTGTTTGGCTAAACCACTCTCGTTTTCTGGATCTGAGAGAGCCACTGGGCTTCTGCAATGGTTTGAGAGTCTCGAAAGCACGTTCCGATTTGTTCAATGTCGAAATGAGTGAAAGGTTGAGTTCGCGTCGAGTGTATTCAAAAAGAGGGCTCTTACATGGTGGAATAGTATAATGAGTGACAGAGGTGCCGATGTGGCCTTAGCTCAAAGTTGGGAAGAGCTTAGGGCTCTAATGATGAAGGAATTCTGCCCGTGTCATGAACAACAGGCACTGGAAAATGAATTCCACGATCTTAAGCAAGACAGTGGTGAGAGTCGTGCTTATACCGACCGATATGAGGAGTTGAGTCTGCTTTGTCCTTAGATGGTAATGCCTTTGGATAAGGCGATTGAGAAGTATATCGATGGTGTACCTGATCCTGTGCAAGACATTGTTACTGGTAGCAACCCTAGATCCTTCCGACAAGCCATTGAGTTAGCTGCAACTCTAATTGACTCCCAAGTCAGGAAAGGTAAGCTTCATCGCAAGGGTGACAAGAAACAATCTGACAAAACCACTCAAGAGAAACAAAAGGGTAACAAAGCCGAGCCTTCCAAGAAATCGAGGAAGCATAAGGCTTCTCAAACTTTGTTGTTACTGCACAACCCGCTCCAACTGCTCCTAACCAACCAACTCAACCTCCTGTGAGGAACCTTATGTTGGTACTGCACCGTTGTGCAATCGGTGCAACGGTCACCATCAAGTTCAACAACCATGCCGTTAATGTACTACTTGTGGAAGATTTGGTCATTTGGCCAACATATGTCGATCTGTTCCAAATCCAACTGTTCAGAATCCTGTTCAACCCCAAGCCAACCCTGCTCGACCTCCATTCCCACCTGGTTCATGTTACAATTATGGTGAAATGGGTCATTACAGAAACAACTGCTCGAGGCTAGCGAATGCCAATCAAGCTCGTGAACGAGCATTCAACATCAACTCCAACGAGGCTCGTGCTGATAATGAAGTTGTTAACGGTATGTTCTTTTTCAACAATCATCCTGATTCTGTTCTTTTCTATTCGGGTGTTGATAGAAGTTTTGTGTCACTTGCCTTTGAACCTGTAACGCCTCGTATATTCGTATTTCTATTTTAAAAAAAATGTTTGTAAAACCTTACATTCGTATTTTAATTTCAATCTCAAAATCGAGGCGTTAATCATAATAAAATTCATATTTTATACATATTTTTTTTATTCACACAACCGATCATTTAAATACGTATTTATATGCAAACTGACACAATTATACGTATAAATACTTATATGCACATCCTCGATACTTGAATTATACTTTTATACTTTTATATACTCAATTACATAATATATACTCAAGAAATATACCAATCATCTTTCCACCTCATCAATCCTCTTCCACCTTCTTTAACCAATCATATTTCACCCTTTTCCACATTCTCTACGTATAAATACCAACCTCATTCTACCATTTTCTTCACACCATTCTTCTCTCAACCTCTCTACTTCTATCAAATCTTCCAAACAAGGAAGAGAGCTCTAAGAGTTCTAAAAGAAACACTAAGTGTTTTAAAAGAAGCTTTGAAGCTCCAACCTCCAACTCTTCACGGAATTACCAATCAGAAAGCATATGCAATATTGTGAGTACACTCGACCCAATTTCATTTTATCACTTTTGGGTGTAACATGTTTACCAAATACAAAATCACAACACATAAATTTATGGAATGCACAAACAATCCTATATCCATGAATACTTGAACCATTTACTTGATGCTTATATCTTGGACATTCTTTATGTGATACTTTAGTCATTAACATATTTTAAGCCTTCGTTTGACATGTATAACGCTATAGGAAGTAACGCATCCCCCTCCTCATGAAATCTAGAGGCCATGTTAAAATATCGTGTTTGCATTAAGGGTTTGACTAGTAGTATTGTATGCCTTGTATATGCTCTTGTAAGATCATAGTTGCCATGAGGATTTGTTTAAACTTTATTCTTATACGTAAGCTATGCTTTAACTTGCGTACTCGCCTTTGCTTTTGCAATTAAAGTGTTATTTTAAAACATGTTACATGTTGATGGAGATGATGCTATGAAAACAAAGTAGTATGGACGTAGATACACATTTAGACGTTTAGGTTGACGATGTTGTATCAATTTTGTTGTATTAACCATGTTGTACTTGCTATTTTGACTATTGTTGTATTTGAATTTCCATGTATTGTACTCGAATCTTTTACTTATGAAATGAAATCCGGTTTTATTTAAATATTGTCACAATTAGTATTTATGAGCAATGACCAGTCTTTTTCGTCCTGCATTAATGTATCTGCCATTGGTTGGAGTGTGACAGATTTGTATCAGAGCTATAACTATAGGGAATTAGGTAGAATTTCCATGTTCGACCTAGTCTGTAGTTTAAATGTACATTTTGACCATTCTTATATCATGCTTAAGACTTTATTCTTCCGCATTGCTTCTTCCTTATATTTTGGTCTTAATACTTACATAACGTCTTTCCTAAGACGTTTACACAATACACTTGAAGACTTGAAGACACTCGTGATGCAAAGGAGGCGACTTGCACCAAGATAGGCCCAATGGCTTACCATTTTTGGTGAAATCCCTCACTCCGCCTATTCGATTTTTCACGAAGTTACGCCATCAAGTTAGGAGTGACATCCACACCTTGATGGAGACTTCCATTTCATACTCTAGTGGATCTTACTAACGAGTCGGAATATGCTCCTCGTTTAGTAAGAAATAACCACACTTAGGGTACAATGTTGTCAAGTTAGGGGTGAAACCCGCACCTTGTCAACTAGTCCCTCCCGTTCCTCGATTTTCAATCTCGCCAAAGTCTCAAATTTTCGATCGACTATGGACATACAGTAACTGGAAGGGTAAAACCATTAATCGCTTCTCGACGAGAGTATTTTACCTATTAGGCCAAAGCATGTTCCCTAACTCGAAAGATCTTATGAATCACTTTGGAATAATCGATGTTTCTCTACCCAAAACAATCCCATGTTTTATTGAGCCAATCTTTTATGCTATCTCAATTTTTATATGATTTTACACTTGTTATCTTTTCTTTTCAAATATCAAATTAGTTTAAGGTTTTTACACAAATCATACAAAACCTTTTCATACACTTATATATTATTTACGTGCATAATCTCAAAGCATCGCCAACAAGAATTACATTTCTTGTAACCCCGAAATGGAGACATTTCATCCGGATAAGAATGATTTCCTTACCTTGACGATTAACTCCGCTCCTTTATTTTCTTAAAACGACCTCACCAACAGGTTAGGGGTGATTCCCTTACCCAGGTGATCGTTACCAAAATCTTCCTTCAAAATACCTTATTATGCAAACACGATCATGTTTTACACCTAAATCGTTTATCATTCGTCAAAATCCCTACTTATATCAATTTCAAAATGCATTGTTTTATCAAACGTAGTTCTTACCCTACAATCTATTTTCACATAACTCATATACACGAAATTCTTAATCATACCTTAAAACATTTTATTACCCGAATTTCAAAATCTTAGGAAATGCTACATGTCAACTTAATCGGTCCAATGAATCTCTTGCCCACGAACTTCATACTCAACCTAATCACTAAAACATGCTCCCATTATATCATTAACTAAAGACTTTCATTCTCAATCGAAATCAAATCAACCTTTCTCACATTCCTATAAGGTCTTATAGATATTATAAGATCGTTTTACTAAAACTTCTTTCAAAAATCAAAGAATCATTTTGCTAAAACCCTTATTTTCGACGATCACTAGGTTCATTATGCTAAAGTTCTTTTAAGGATCAAAATTTTCATAAGAACCTCCAAATTTCAATTTCTATGTATTAATGTATGATTTTAAAAAAATGATGTAAACGTTCTATCTTTAGAAACCTTTTCACACACCGCACAATACGTCATTTAAATTTCAAAACACACGGGCAAAGAAACTTCATGGGACCAACCATTTCCGATTTACATAAATTCTTCTAAAACAAGAGTAGCATTCCCTTTCTTTACAAAATACGACACACATAACCAATAAGTACTTTATATCCTTTTTATATCCACGAACTAGATTCTACATTCTAAGTCAAACTTAAACCTATTTTGATTTGGTAAACTCAACGTTTTGCTCAAACCACTATACATGCAAATCCTTGAACACGATTTAGTCAAATTTTACCCGGCTACTCCGTTTATGTCACTCGTTTTTACATACTCAAATTCCTAGATCATTTTATATGATTAAAATTCGTTGTATTTAATTCATGCCATGCACGCAATCGTCCTCATCATACCTATTGATATTCATACTCATACACATACTCATATTTATGCTCATACATGTTATCATTCATACTTATACTTATAGTCACATGCATACTTATAATCATGCTCGCATTCATGCTCATGCTCATATTCAAATTCATAACATTCTTACCTATACGTGAGCATAGCCCGAGGGGATTCGCTCACGTTGGTCTCATACCTATTTGAACGTAAACATGTTATATACTACATTCTTATACGCACGCACACTCTTACTTTCAAATTTATGTATACCCTGATTCATACACAGCTATTACAAACTATGCGGATCATGCGACGATCAATATAATCACGGGTGCACATGGGATTTTAGTGATAGGCGCATGAGAATCGTAGGGTGTACTACTGTGTATGGTAGGACATGGAACGTAACATGACATCAAATAACGAAACGAACTTAACATGGACAAAACATGGTGGATACGCCGCGGTACTTCCTATATATAAGTGTTTTCACCGTGTTACCAAACTTTCGTAAAACGTGCCATGAGAAATTCGGTGTTTTGCATACCTATTTAGACTCGATACAAACTTTAATAACTCACAAACACATTGCTAAATGCGCGATATCCGATTATCCACGAGAGACCCCATTCTTAACTCATAGCTTTCAATACGCACACCATTATTATACTCGCATTCGTTTATTAGGTCAATCGTTCACTCTTATGCCTCCATTATTCCCCGACATCCTTGTCTTTTATACAAACCCTGTTTGTAATCAATCAGTTTAAACATTCGGACCCTAAAATACTTTCTTACACTTAAAAACTATTTTCCATTCTTTATTTATGCGCAAACATACTTAGTTGGCCGTTACCTCCAAAACTATATATTTTTTATTATTTAAAATACCTAACTCCCTCGCTTTTCACTGATAAAGAATTTTCTACAAAACTGAGATTTACCAATGCTCTTTAAATCCAACGAAACATTTCTTCCAACCAACAGTGCGGCCACACTTTTCGTCAAAATACATAACGTTTTATACAAAAGCTTCCTTCTTAGGTAACACATATTAAAATACCTCGTCATTGAGTTATTCGAACTTGTTTAAACTCGCTTGTCTATACACACACATGCACGTTTTACTTATGCTTAATGCCTCAAATCCTTTTAGACAAACGAACCCTTTTTACAAATCTATCTTTTCGTACCTCGAAACTTCATACTTTTCAACACATTTCAAACTCCAAGTCTCGATTTTAGACAATCATTCTTCTAGCCAAAATGCTTTTTCTCCAAGGTCTTCCTCTTGTTTAACGGGACGAAATTTCCTAAAGTAGGGGAGACTGTAACGCCTCGTATCTTCGTATTTCTCTTTTAAAAAAATGTTCGTATTCATATTCTAATTTTAGAAACCTTACATTCGTATTTTAATTTCAATCTCAAAATTTGAGGCGTTAATCATAATAAAATTCATATTTTATACATATTTTTTATTCACACAACCGATCATTTAAATACGTATTTATACGCAAACCAACACAATTATACGTATAAATACTTATACGCACATCCTCGATACTTTAATTATACTTTTATACTTTTATATACTCAATCACATAATATATACTTAAGAAATATCAAGAAATATACCAATCATCTTTCCACCTCATCAATCCTCTTTCCACCTTCTTTAACCAATCATATTTCACCCTTTTCCACCTCCTTTCTCCACCAATCACTTTCTCAATCCCCTTCCACCTTCTTTAATCAATCATATTTCACCCTTTCCACCTCCTTTCTTCACCAATCACCTTCTCAATCCTCTTCCACCTTCTTTAACAAATCACATTTCACCCTTTTCCACATTCTCTATGTATAAATACCAACCTCATTCTACCATTTTCTTCACACCATTCTTCTCTCAAGCTCTCAATTTCTCTCAAATCTTCCAAGCAAGGAAGAGAGCTCTAAGAGTTCTAAAAGAAACACTAAGTGTTTTAAAAGAAGCTTTGAAGCTCCAACCTCCAACTCTTCACGGAATTACCAATCGGAAAGCATATGCAATATTGTGAGTACACTCGACCCATTTTCATTTTATCACTTTTGGGTGTAACATGTTTACCATATACAAAATCACAACACATAAAATTTATGAAATGCACAAACAATCCTATATCCATGAATACTTGAATCGTTTACTTGATGCTTAAATCTTGGACATTCTTTATGTGATATTTTAGTCATTAACTATTTTAAGCCTTCGTTTGACATGTATAGCGCTATAGGAAGTAAAGCATCCCCCTCCTCATGAAATCTAGAGGCCATGTTAAAATATCATGTTTGTGTTAAGGGTTTGACTAGTAGTATTGTATGCCTTATATATGCTCTTGTAAGATCATAGTTGCCATGAGGATTTGTTAAACTTTATTCTTATACGTAAGCTAAGCTTAAACTTGTGTACTCGCCTTTGCTTTTGCATTGAAGTGTTATTTTAAAACATGTTACAGGTTGATGGAGATGATGCTATGAAAACAAAGTAGCATGAACGTAGATACACATTTAGACGTTTAGGTTAACGATGTTGTATCAATTTTGTTGTAATAACCATGTTGTACTTGCTATTTTGACTATTGTTGTATTTGAATTTCCATGTATTGTACTCGAATATTTTACTTGAGAAATGGAATCCGGTTTTATTTAAATATTTTCACAATTAGTATTTATGAGCAATGAGCAATCTCTTTTGTCCCGCCTTGATGTTTCCGCCATCGGTTGGGGTGTGACAGAACCTTTGCTTTCAACGCCAAGAATTAAATTAGGAAAGCCCTTGACAGTCAAAATAGCTAGTGGTGAACCACTTGTACTTGATTCTGTCATTCGTGATTGTTAATTGAACCTCAATAATCACCTTTTTGCCATCAACCTCACGCCAATGCAACTTGGGAGTTTCGACATCATTATTGGAATAGATTGGTTAACTAAACATCATGCCAAAGTTATTTGTCTTGACAAGATTGTTCGTATACCCCTTTCTTCTGGTGAAGTCTTGGAAGTTCGTGGAGAGAAACCCGCTAGTAATCTTAAACTCATGTTTTGTACTCAAGTCCAAAGATACTTGCGAAAGAATTATGTGGCCTTCTTGGCACATATCGTAGAGGAGAAAAGCAAAAACAAAACTGTTTAGGATATCCCTGTTGTTCAGGATAATCCTTAGGTGTTTCCCAAAGAACTACCTGGTTTACCTCCTGTACGACAAGTTGAGTTCCGTATTGATTTTTGTACCTGGTGCCAACCCGATTGCTAAATCTCCATACCGTCTTGCACCTTCTTAGATGCAAGAGTTATCGAAACAGCTTCAAGAACTATCTGATAAAGGATTCATTCGTCTGAGCTATTCACCGTGGGGCGCTCCTGTCCTGTTTGTGAAAAAGAAGGATGGATCCTTCCGCATGTGTATCGATTATCATGAGCTTAACAAACTCACGATTAAGAATCAATATCCCCTACCTCGTATTGATGATCTCTTCGATCAACTACAAGGTGCTAGATGTTTCTTCAAGATCGATCTGCGTTCTGGGTATCATCAGCTTCGTGTACTCGAGGAAGATATTCCCAAGACTGTTTTCCGTACAAGATACGGCCACTATGAGTTCACTGTTATGCCATTTGGTTTGACGAATGCTCCGGCTGTATTCATGGACTTGATGAATCGGGTTTGTAAACCTTATCTGGACAAGTTCATCATTGTTTTCATCGATAACATTCTCATCTATTCCAAGTCTCGAGCCGAACATGAACAACAACTTTGATTAACAATGGAACTACTGAAGAAGGAACAACTTTATGCCAAATTCTCCAAGTGCGAATTTTGGCTAAAAGAAGTTCAATTTTTAGGACACATAGTCAACGAGCAATGTATACATGTGGATCCTTCCAAAATCACTACGATTAAGGATTGGAACACACCCACTACTCCCACAGAAGTTCGCTCATTTCTTGGTCTTGCTGGATATTGCCGTCGATTCATCGCAAACTTCTCAAAGATCACGATTCACCTCACTACTTTAACTCAAAAGAATAAGCCTTTTGAGTGGGGACCCAAACAAGAGGAAGCATTTCAAACTTTGAAACAAAAGCTTTGCAATGCTCCTATTCTATCTTTACCTGATGGTAACAATTATTTTGTTGTCTATTGTGAAGCATCAAATTTAGGCCTTGGTTGTGTTCTCATGCAACGAGACAAAGTCATAGCCTATGCGTCAAGACAATTGAAGGTCCACGAGAAGAACTACACGACTCATCATCTTGAGTTAGATGTTGTAGTTTTTGCTCTCAAGATCTGGAGAAACTATCTATACATTATGAAATGTGTGGTTTTCACCGACCACAAAAGTCTCCAACACATATTCGATCAAAAGGAGCTGAACATGAGACAACGACATTGGGTCGAACTTTTAAACGACTACGATTGCGAAATTCGCTACCATCCTGGTAAGGCGAATGTTGTGGCTGATGCGCTTAGTCGTAAGGAACATGTCAAACTTCATTGTGTTCGAATTCAATCTGATATCCAACCACGTGTTCTTCAAGCACAACGTACATGTGTAAATCAAGGCTTGTTGAAAAATGAGCAGCCTCAAAATCTAGAACTCCAACTCGAAACGAAAGACAATGGACTGCTCTATTATTTGAACCGTTTGTGGGTTCCAAGTCAAGCCAATATCTGCATCTTATTGATGGACAAAGCTCATAAGTCTCGTTATTCAATCCATCCTGGTGCAGACAAAATGTACAAGGATCTCCGTACCCAGTACTGGTGGACAAGTAGGAAAACGGATATTGCCCTGTATATGTCGAAATGCCTAACTTGTCTTAAAGTCAATGCTGAACATCAACGCCCATGTGGTTTGCTCAAAAAACCAGAAACAACGGTATGAAAATGGGAAAACATTGCGATGGATCTCATTACTAAACTACCGCGCACATCTAGAGGTTATGATGCTATTTGGGTAGTTATCAATCACCTAACAAAGTCAGCGCACTTCTTGGCAATTTGTGAAGATTACTCTACTCACAAACTCGCCAAAATCTATGTCGATGAGATTGTATCTCGTCATGGTGTTCCTTTGGATATCATATCTGACAGAGATGCTCGGTTCTCATCACACTTTTGGAAGACCATGCAATCTGCTATGGGAACCAAACTCAATCTAATTACTGCTTATCATCCTCAAACGGATGGACAAATCGAAAGAACAATTCAAACACTGGAGGATATGCTTAGAGCTTGTGTGATCGACTTTGGTGGTAGTTGGGATTCGCATCTACCGTTGATCGAATTCTCTTACAACAATAGTTATCACGCCAGCATCAACATGGCGCCTTTCAAAGCTTTATACGGTCAAAAATGTCGTTCACCTATCTGTTGGAATGAAATTGGTGAGTCTCAGTTTACTGGACCTGAACTTATTCATGACACAACAGACAAAGTCAAGAAAATACGCGATAATCTTCTAACAGCTAGAAGCCATCAAAAGAGTTATGCAGACAAGCGACGCAAGCCCTTGGAATTCCAAGTTGGTGATCACGTCCTACTCAAGGTATCCCCATGGAAAGGAGTTGTCAGATTTGGAAAGAAAGGAAAACTTGCACCACGATACGTTGGACCATTCAAGATCGTTGAAAGAATTGGAAATGTGGCCTACCGACTTGAGCTACCTCCTAAACTTGGGAATGTTCACCCAACATTCCAAGTATCCAATCTAAAGAATGTTTAGCCAACGCAAATCTTCAAATCCCCCTCGACGAAATTCATGTTGATGATACTATGCACTTTGTCGAGAAACCCGTATAGATTCTTGACCGTGAAGTCAAGAAACTTAAACGAAGACGTATACCGATAGTTAAAGTTTGTTGGGAATCCAAACGTGTTGGGATTGACCCCTACAAAAGAACAGATGATAAAATGCCAAAACAGGTCTCTGCTAAATGATCCAGAATAAACAGTGTTTTGACTCATAACTTCCCTTAATGGCAAGGCATCAAACATCTGATAGCTCTAACATCTGCTCAAACGCTAAGCTCTATTGATTATAAAGACTAGTAAAGACCAAACCTCTGTTTTAAGTCAAAAGTCTGTTGGAAGTCAAAGGTCTGATCACCCTTTGAAGAACATTTGATAAAGCTTCATCAGTGGTTAAGCCCATAAGTGGTTAGCATCTTATTTAGGAAGCAATCAGTGCTTTGTAAATGTATCAGAGGATAGCATTAGCAGTGGTTAGAGTTTGTTAGGTTTGTTAAATGTCATTGTCTTGGTGATGTCAGCAAAGATGCCACAGAGGTTAGGACTAGTACTATAAATAGACAATGCATGTATTGTTCTATTCAGCTCTCACACACACACACACTTATCTTGTACAATCTAACTTGTGCGAGCTCGGGCTGAAGGGGAGTTAGTGATTCATACAGGTAATTACTTGTAATCATTTCAATCTTTTGAGTACTGAAAACATTGGTTGATGAAAGCTAATCTCTCACTTGATTGTGTTACAAAGTTTTAAATCGTATTCCACTGCAAGGTATTATGTGTTTTATCATCATTTATGATCAATTTTTTTAAAACAACACAATCAGGTCAAACTCAGATCCTAACAATTGGTATCAGAGCTTGGTCAGTCGAATTCGATCTAACAATCGATTTGACATAAAAAGATCAGCTCAATTTTAGTGATGTTGTGTTGTTCGTATTTATGAGAAAACAGAGTAAGAGTTTAATCACGTTATATACGATTTCAGTGTGTGTGTTGGTTTTTGTGATGATTCCAAGTTTGACGGTTGCTAAGGATTCATCTAGTCTCTTCAAAAGACTGAGGTGAACCTAAATGGTAATGGGTTGATATTTAGAAAACCAGATCAAAAGTAATGTGAATTTTAGTAAAGGCACTTTGCTAAAATGACTAAGGTTCTCAAAACATTACTGTAATTGATTCTGGATTGATTATTCTTTCCTTAAAAGGCCTTCTAGTGAATGCTACGACATCTGCCTATGGAAAGGTTAAAAGGGGAATAGAAGAAAAATCACAAAACTCAAAAGTGTGTTTACCTCAAAACTTTTAATAACAAAAGAAAAGAGTATAAACATAAAACACCTGAGAGTTCACAGGCTAGTACTACAAAAGGAAAACCTAAACTTAAATTTTCGTATCTGATCAAACACTTATTACCAAACAAGCTGAGTGCCACCACTGTTTAAAGGTAGGTTCAGGTAACTGATGTATCTCAAAGTAGAAATTGTTTCAAAGAGGACTTAGAACATCTATCAGGTGAATTTGATTCATTAATCAAGAAATTTTTACTAAATTTTTAAGTAAATTTTTCATGTTTTGGTCGGGACATGTGCTAGTCTTTTCCGTTTTTTTTAAGTAATACATGATGAGCTTTTACTTGTTTTTGATAGTTAAAGCTCAAATACCTGCCAGGAAGTAAAACCTTTCTATTTTAGAGAGAAGGGAGTTATTTTTCCTTGATAATGGATCAAAAGAAATCTGTATGAAGGTCAGGGTCAAATTATAAATGTATGTGAAATGTTTTTTGTCAAGACTAAACTTGTAGGTAGTCACAATCTTCATCAAAATTCTATCCAGAGAAGGGGCTTCCAAAAGTTAAACACTGACACCAGACATCACTTTGTGAGGGATTGCTATGAAAAAGGTTTGATTTCTTTACAAATATGTCCAAACCAAGGAGCAACTGGCAGATGTGTTGGCAAAAGCACTTGATGCTTACATTTTTGATAGTCTGATAATCTCGGCTTGGAATGCTAAACATGGATTAAAAACAAAATATTTTTTTTGTGATCCATGTGTAAGTAGCAATAAAATGTTTTTAGAAAATCAAAATCCATCCTTAAAAAAAGTTTAAAATCGAATTTCTCAATAAACCTCAAAGTCTGTTCAAAGCACTGACAGCACAAAAACACTGATCTTTTAAGAAAAGTCTATCCACTGTCAAAAGTGTATCCTCTGATAGATCAATAATTTCAAACAATGGTTTAGCCAAACAACTGTCTTCCATTTTCAATCAGCGGTTACACGTGAACAGATGGTATTTGAAAGTCGTTGCATCAGATGCCACGTCATCATCGCTTTTTCAAAAACTCTATAAAACCTTGTTTTCTATCCCCAAACAGAGGTTTCGTTTTCACTGTGCAATTTCAAAAATTTCTAAACCATTCTCTCAAGATCATGGCTCCCAAAGCGAAATCAAAGAAGAAATCATCACAGGAACCACCAAAACACATTCTTATCATCAAACATCCACACAATTACCTCTGTACTTTCGAAAGGACGAAGAAAACACAGATTTTCACTATATCATCGATATATTGTCTTCATCAACATATAAAACTTTGCTCTCTTGTAATGCTCCAATCTATCAAGACACCCTACGAGATTTTTGGGCTAATGCTGAACTCGAAATTCAAAATAAAAAGCCTTGGGCAATCTCATCTAAAGTAGGAGGTATCATGGTTGCAATAACTCCATAAACCATCTCAGAAGTATTCAAAATGGACGATCTTGCAGGTAAAATTTATTTCCCTTAGGATGAGTATTAAATTGATTTGATCGAAAGAGGGTATACAGGACAGTTAACAAAAGCCACTATGGAAAAAGGAAAATTTCCACCTCCTATGAAATTCTTGTTTCATGCCCTGCTCACCTGTGTTTCAAGTAAAACAACTGGTTTTAACGAGATACCTTTGAAAATTCAATACTTGGGATATGCTATTATGGCTAAAACTGATTACAGTTACTCCCAAGCATTGTTTAAAGATTTGGTAACAAATTTGGAAAATGTGAAAAACAATAAAGCAAATGCCTTCTTGTTATTTCCAAGATTTTTAAGTTATTATTTACAAAAGAAAATTCCAAAAGAGAATGCACAAGCCATTTCTCAAGGTATATCTTTTCAAATAAACAGTTTAACATCTGAAACATTTACTCACCTTATGGCCAAAGAGTCAAAGTTTCTGAAACACAAGCAGGGAAGTCTGAGCAAAATTTGGATGAGTCCACATCTACTCCTCAGATTCCAGTTGCTGAGCTCACTGCTCTTGGTGACCACAGTAGTTTAACCACTGTTGTGCAACCCACACCAAAAATCACCAAAATAACCAAAAATAAATCCAACAAGCCCACCAAACCTAGCAAAAAGGGTCTTTTGGAAGATGAGATCCCAGAAGTTAACCCGGTGACAACGCACAGGTCACAAGAAACCACTGTTGTTACTTCCTCACAACAGTTGGAAAGATCTCCACCTAAAACCACAACTCCTCATGATTCCTCACAAAAGGAACATGTTGTAAGCACAGGGACACCACAACTTGAAACATTACCCTCATTTGAGAGTATGTTGAACTGTCCTTCTCCCAAGGCAAATTCTCTTTCTATATCACTCCCCACATCCCAAATTACATGTCACACCCCAATCGATGGCAGAAACATCGGAGTGAGACGAACGAGATTGCTCATTGCTCATAAATTCTAATTAGTGACGATATTTAAATAAAATCCATATTTCATTCATAGTAACTTTGTCATACAATACAAGAATTTTCAAATACAACAATAACAAAGGCGAAATTTGATACAACATTTTTTAAACCTAACGTCTATATGTGTATCTAACAATCATCTCTACTCCAATTTCATGGCAAAGCTTCATCAACCTGTAACATGTTAAAAATACGAGTTCGATGTAAAGGTAAAGGCGAGTACACAAGTTTTGGTGATACATAGCATAAGTATAAAAGTGTAACTCGAATCCACATGGTAATTGTAAGCAAGGTTCATACTAATCATGCAATACTAGATCAAACCCTGAGTTTCCACAAAAGTTTTACGAGATCGAGCTTCCCTTGTCACAAAAGCGACAAGACTAGAATGGGTATGATAATCTTAACATAACCCCGACGGGTGGTGTGCTACTCCTGTAGCACTATATATGATAAGTTGGGCTAGTTAAGTTAATGATCAAGCAAGTATAAACGAGCATGTATCTAGGCATAACAAGTATTCATGTATAAGGATTGAGCATGTAAAGCATGAGTTTGTGGTATGTTCATTTTGATAGATAAACATGTTACAACCCAAAAGTGATTTAAAACGGTAAGTGGGTCAAGTGTACTCACGATTTTAGTTGGGTCTTTTCTACAAGTCAAGTCCGTGAAAGAGGTTGATTGCGGGATGAACGTCGAGTTATCCTACAAGAGGAAATGAGGGTGTATAAGTAACGAGTTTAACGGAGGATTGAGAGTATTTGGGAAAATGTAAAGGATAAAAGTATGAGAAAGTATTGTAGCATGAAAATAATCACTAGACATAGCACTTGGTAACGACACTGTAGCAAATCCCTTAGGATTGAATGTGTTTTTATAGGTTCAAGACCTATTAGAATCGTGATAAGGAACTACGTACATTAGTGATGAAACTTACTAACTTGACGGATGATTCATTAGTCATTATCAAGATTTCGGTTTCTAGGGTTTATTATAGTAGTTCACAAATATAGTTATATAATCATGTAGGAGGTGGGAGGATGAACCATCCACTTTAGAACCTCTTGATGTCATGTAAGTCAAATAGGAGGTGGGAGGATATAAACCATCCACTTTGAGACCTCGATTAGTGTTCACCGCTACACAAGTTACCATTGGTAACAAGGAGGTACAAGAAAAATAACATTAACAAGAATGACAATAATAATAACTTAGAATAATAGTGAAATCATCAAGTAATGTGTGGTCTCAAGTTTAAGGACAACCCAAGCTAACCATGGTGGACACATATGGTCAAGTTCAAGAACTTGCATCACTTGTGAGCTTAAAGCTCTATGAAAAAAGATGTTTGTGAGGATAAATCCTCTATTTTGAATGTCTCAACCTTGTTTTTAAGCCTAACCAACCACAAGAAGTGTTGTAAGAATTCTAACATAGATTTGAGATGGGATAAACCCAAGTTGGATGAACATAAACAAGTTTTGAAAGATTTTGAAAACAAATAGAAAGTTTTGGACATTTTCGGGGCATTTACAGGTCTGAATTCTCCAAGGAGAGACCATGGAATCATGCCCAAAGGAAAACTAAGCATGTAGGAAAAAGAATGGGGCAATTTCATTGAGTATTGAGTGAGTTATGCTCACTTTAGTGTAGAGGTACAAATCAGCCCGAAAATTGGATTCAGCTACGAAATTGGAGTGTTTTAGGGGGCTTGGAGGCTTTGTAAAATGGAAAAATGCTTGGAGGAGACTTGGGTTATATAGGGGATGGATTAGGGTTTCATTGGGTTGGGCTTTGGACAAGATTTGAGGGAATTTAGACTTAAAACAAGTCCACTAAACGCAACCCAAAGCTGAATTATAGGGCTGCCATTTTTTTTCTTATTTTTTTGTTATTTAATATTATATATTAGGTTAATAGATGTTATATATTATGTACATGACATGTATTATCGTGTGACTAGTTATTTCGGGAGTAGAACCTTATAAGTTAGAGTTTTATTAGCGATAAAAACGGGTTTTAACGTTTAAGTAAGGTGTTTTATGAATATTTAAGGTATGATAACATATGTAACATGTGACATGGTATATGTATGTATAAAATGATCGAGATCGAGTATCCACATTGCGTATAAAGTACGTATCAAGTATAAACACCGTGTATTAGCAAGTATGTCACGTATTCGAGTATGTATATCATGTTATGCATTGTATGGACAAGTATGATTGTGTGTAACAAGTATAAAGATGAACATGTTTATTCCATTACGATTCAAGTCTCGATTACAACGATTTCAACGAAATGATGAATACGAATACAATGGTTTCCAAAAATAGAACTACAACGCTAGCTTGCTATAAATAGAAAGTATCAAAACGCGAGGCGTTACAGTCTCCCGTCCTTTAGGAAATTCCGTCCCGAAATTTAGGAAGATGCAACGAAGAGATGCGGATACTTAGTCTTCATATCACTCTCGAGTTCCCAAGTAAACTCGGCCCCACGTTTCCCTTCCCAACGAACTTTTACAATAGGGATCCGACTGCGCCGTAGCTGCTTGACTCCTCGGTCCATGATTTCGACCGGTTTTTCCATGAAATACAATGTCTCGTTGATTTGAAGATCTTCGAGCGGAACTTGAAGTCCTTCTTCGGCTAGACATTTCTTGAGATTTGAAACATGAAACACAAGATGAACATTGTTGAGCGTTTGAGGTAGGTCCAGTCCATATGCTACCTTGCCAATCCTTTCCAAGATTTTGAAAGGACCCATGTAGCGAGGAGCGAGTTTGCCTTTCTTACCAAAACGGACAACGCCTTTCCAAGGGGATACCTTGAGAAGTACATGATCACCTATATTAAATTCCAATGGCTTGCGTCTTTTGTCGGCTTCGTGCTTTGAGGAGATTATCATGTATTTGCAGGATCTTGTCCGTTGTCTCTTGTATTAGCTCGGGACAGGTGATTTGTGCATCTCCAATATCGTGCCAACAAATAGGCGAACGACACTTACGACCATACAATGCTTCAAATGGAGCCATTTGAATACTAGCGTGATAACTATTGTTGTACGAGAATTCAACCAAGGGTAAGTGCGAATCCCAATTGCTGCCAAAACCGATTACGCATGACCGAAGCATATCCTCCAAGGTTTTGATAGTACGCTCGGTTTGACCATCAGACTGAGGATGAAAAGTGGTGCTAAGATTAAGCTGAGTGCCAAGGGCAGATTGAAAAGTTTGCCAAAGGCGGGAGATGAAACGAGCATCGCGATCGGAGATAATATCAAGAGGAGTACCATTGCGACTAATGATTTCATCCGTGTAGATACGAGCCAATTTCTCGACTTTGTAATCTTCACGAATGGCGAGGAAGTGCGCGGATTTGGTCAATCAGTCAATGATGACCCAAATGTTGTCATGACCAGACGAAGTACGAGGCAATTTCGTAATGAAATCCATGGCTATGCCTTCCCATTTCCAGATAGGAATTTCTGGTTGTTCGAGTAAACCAGAAGGACATTGATGTTCTACCTTGACTTTGGAACACGTAAGACATTTGGACACGTAAAGGGCGATATCACGTTTCATTCCAGGCCACCAATAGGATATACGCAAATTGTGGTACATCTTATCAGCGCCAGGATGAACGGAGTATCGGGATTTGTGGGCTTCATCCATCAAAGTAGACCGAAGATTGAGACGATCGGGAATCCAAATACGACCATGGTAGTAAAAAATACCATCAGGTTTAGCTTCGAGCGGGTTTTCGACTCCACAATTCAATTCACTCGAGGTTACCCTCGTTAGTGGTAAATTGTGATTGTCGAATCAACTCGTTGAGTTTTCCCATGATTTGGTAGCAACGAACACTCTTAACATGAGTTTTACGACTAAGTGCATCGGCCACGACATTCGCTTTGCCAGGGTGGTAGCGAATATCACAGTCGTAGTCGTTTAACAATTCTACCCAACGACGTTGACGCATTTTGAGTTCCTTTTGATCAAAGATATGTTAGAGGCTCTTATTGTAACATCCGTCAAAAACCGGGTTAACCAAACCCGCTTCGTTTATTAACCGAACATCCAGTTAAAAATTTCGTTGCGTATTTAATGCTTAAATTAATTTTATACGATACATAATTAATAAATATATTAGAATATAAAATTTATAATTGAAAATTTATTAAAAATAATGAAATAAAAATAATATGCTGATGCCGGGTTTCGAACCTGGGTCAGCCGGGAACCTCAAAGCTTTAACTCTCACACATCCAACCACTTCGCCACTTGTGCCTTTTGATGATATATCAAAACAATTAATTCTTAATATAAAACTCGAAATCAAGTTCTGTTACTCAGCGCGCCCAAATCACTCTCGCCGGAAATCCCGACGAATTCGTCAATCATTGACGTTTTCTTTTGTCATAACGGATGCAATTACATCAATGCCGGTTATAACTGAAAAACATTAATGTCACTCATTCAAATCACCAAACCATAACCGAAAAATTTTGGAATTCGAACCGAAAATGTAATTCAATCTGAGTTATACATTATTCATCAGTTGAGCTCGCGACTTTATCAAAATTACACTCTCCATTTCGCTCAGAAAACCTCGCCGCAGTCGCCGGAATCCTCTGCAAATTAACCGGAAATTATCGCCGGAAAACCGAATTCATTCCATCCTTTCTGCTTACTCTAAAATAAGATTTTTAGAGCTCATACCGACATCACCCACACTCACCTTAAACTCCCTGAAGAATCTCTGTCGCAAGAAATACATCGCCGGAATTCTCTGCAAGTCGCCGGAAAACCGAGTCTCACATCAACACGGTAAATACCTCGACTCTTTCTGTTTTATTCCATTGTTAGACCCTTACTAACATCAATCCATCACCCAGAATCAATCCCAGACGACGTTGCCGGATATTCTGTACTCGCTGGAAAATCGGCTGGAATTTCCGAACTCACGCTGTTAATCGGTATGATCAACTAAACCTCCTCTTAATCATGGTTTAGTAACTCAATTACATATCTAATCAATCAAAACTGTTAATTGATCCAAACAGACAAAGTTCACAAACAGAGTCGACGAATCCTTGCCGGAGTTCCGAGAAAGACATCTGATTCGGTACATTTTTCCCCAAACCCTCTCTGTTTCAATCGCTGATAACTTCCGTTAATCGAATTAAACATGAAACAGTTGATTAATCATTGTCTGTGTTCTTGAGCGAAGAAGACGAAGTCGTTTATGTTTATAAGATTAATTAAAATCAATATTATGAACGGGTTAGACACACAGTCCAGCGGTGGACTGTGTGCAAACAATACACATACGTCTCGAGTTCGATTCCTATCACGACCCTATCCTCAGAAATAAAAATGTTTTTTTTTAAACCGAACCGGGTTAACTCACAGTAAGATGTTAAGTATAATAAAAACCGGAATATTTACCAGGTTAGACACACAGTCCAGCGGTGGACTGTGTGCCAAACTAAACCACAGGTCCCGGGTTCGAGACCTGTGGAGATCACCGGTTTGATACAATTAAATCCTTTTTAAATAAATGATTTTCGGATTAAGTTAAATAATATATAAATATAATTAAAAACAGAAATATTTCGGGTTTGACACGTAGCTCAGTTGGTAGAGCTGCGTGCACGCGTACGGGAGGTCACGGGTTCGAGTCTCACTTAGTGCAATAATATTCACGACCGAACCGGTCAACGGTCAACAATCATGGTCAACAGTCAAAAGTCAACATTTTTCTAATATTTTTATTTATTTATTTAATTTAAAAATCAATTAAAAATACTTAAAAATGACGTTTTTAAAGTTAGAAAATAGCCTTAAACTCACAAAAAAATATATCCAAAAATCCTATTAAAATTGTTAATAAAATCCACTTATTTACCGTACCTTTTCGTTATTAATTAGGTTAGTTTTCCTCGTCGATCAAACCTCTAAACTCGGGCGCATTCAACATCATCAACCGAACGCACCCAATGTGAGTGAATCTCTACAAATTCCCCGTTTTAATCACGTTTTGGGGTGTATCATGTGTCTTATTATTTATTACATTTAAACTATTGTGCATCCATCATATTCATGATCAAATGTGTATTCAACATGTATCAACTGTTTGTGTGGTTATTGTTTAGATTAAATTTATCATTTTCAGTACATACATTATCATAGGCCGCCGCTCCCCATTACCTATGAGCGTTGAGCTGTTCCCCATTACATATGAGCGTGAACCAGGCGTTGCCAACATACGATCGGCTCCGTTTGATTGAGCCTTGATCGCACAGACATTTATCATAGGTCGTCCGTTCCCCATTACCTATGAGCGTGAACGTGACGTTGCCAACATATACAGTTTCATTCATGTTATATATTCATGCAAGTTGGTTTGTTATTGTATGTTATGGTTTGTTTTGTTATTGTTATTGTATGTTTATTTACGTTTGTCATATATGATTATTGCACAATTTTTCCATATTAAGTACAACAAGAAATAAATAAAAAATGTTTTCTAACAAGGTTCACTCGCCAACTTTTGTTGATCCAAAAATCCATTTTTACACATGATACAGGTGGACAGGATGAAGCAAGGAACACATAGGAAAGTGCCTTAGAAGAAAAACAATGAAGTTTAGAAAGATGTATAGAACATGTTGTATTTGTATGATTTGATTGTATGATCTCCTTTAAATTGTAATAATAAATATGAAACACTATAATAAATGTCACGAGCTTTGATGAAAACCCAATCATGCCCCGATCACCTTTTTCTGCTGCGGGTCGGGGTGTGACAGATTGGTATCAGAGCTTTTGACTATAGGGATATAGGATAGGTTATTAGACCCTTAGAGCCTATACTATAGTTGATTAGATTTTAAATTGTTTATGTGGTTACATGCAAACTCATGATGTTTATTTCTTTCATATTTATTACATATACAAATGCATGCAAACACTTCCAATATTACATTTTGTGATACATAATGAATTATACTTACAGTCAAACATACATACTTACATACATATTCATCATACATATTTCAATGTTCACATATTCAAATCATCTTCATACTTCCGTTATTCAAGATTTTGTCGCATTTTTCATTTTTCAAATCTCATCAAAGTGAGTTCTGCGACGGGCATGTAGTAACTGTAAGGGTACCAGTACCGGTAGTCGGAACGTCCTGTCTTGGTTGGCATTCGTATAAATCCAATATAACGGACCAGTTTGCCTACCTGGGGACTAACGATGAGAGTAGGAAGGACCTATTAGGCCAAAGCATGCCACACCAAACGTCGTTCGAACTAACCCCACTTTGAGGTGTCACCGTGTCCACACCTGGATACATTCCGAATATCATACGTTACATACATATTTCTCGATTTTCTCCGGGTTTTAGTGTACGTAACCAGGCTAACACATGCGAACCATATGAAAAACCCGGTAATCATGGGGGCCCACATGATTACGAAGGTGAAGTATGGCGGCATGCAAGGCCCAATTACGAGCAAAGCCCAAGACATCCTATGGATGTAGTAGATTTATTATTCTATATTTATTTTATGAATGTTCATTCCTAAATACGACACATGATCCCAAAAACATCCAACTCATATTCTTGATATGTATTCCTTGTAGATGTCTTTTAATTCCGCTCGTAGGAAGATGAGAGCAGGAAAAGCTCGCGAGCGTATGGCTGCCCAAATCGCTCAACAAATGGCTGCCATAATACCCAACATTGTAGTTCAAGTTCAACAAGCCCTTACCGCTAATCCCGTCAATCAAGAAGATCAAAATGTTGTCAACCCTCCCCCGATTACCACTAAATGCACCTTCAAGCATTTCAAATCCTGCGACCCTCCAAAGTACGAAGGGACTGAAGGTGTCACCGCACTCCTCCATTGGTTTGAAGAAATGGAAAAAACTTTTCTAAATTGCGATTGCCCCGATGATCGCAAGGTGCGATATGCTACTGGTCGTTTACTTGAAATAGCACTTACATGGTGGAATACAGAGAAGGCCAAACGAGGTGTTGAGGATGCTATGACTTTGACTTGGGAAGGTTTGAAGGAAATCATGACAAGACGGTTTTGCCCAAGAAGCGAAATCAAGAAATTGGAGGATGAGTTCTATTCTTTGAAACAAAAGGAAGGAGACCACACCACATATAACAAGAGATTCCTCGAATTAAATCAAATGGTACCCAACTTGTTCACTCCTCTTTACCGTTTGATCGAGCATTACATTCGAGGTCTTCCTTCAAAAATTCAAGACTCTGTAATAAGTACCACACCTGCAACTTTGGAAGTAGCAATGGAGTTAGCTACAGAGCTCACCGAGAACCGCATACGAAATAAAGACTTCAAGGAGGAGAAGAAGAAGGATAAAGCATTAACTGAAACCTCAAACTCCACCCAAACCGAATCCCCTTCTCAACCCATTTCTGAGAGAAAACGGGATGGGCAACTTTTCGCTGTCACCCAACACAATCAACCAACTTCACAAGCCGTACCCCTCCAAGCTATCCCAATCATTCAAGTAGCACCCAACTCAACTTACCCAAATAAGAAACCTTACTTTGGACCTCACCCTCAATGCAATACCTGTTCTTATCACCATCCATTTACCTTACCTTGTCGACTATGTGCAAATTGTGGACGCTATGGTCATTCGAACAAGGTTTGCCGCACCTCTCAAAACCAAACCTTACCCCCTACTCAAAACATGATCCAAACATATCAACAACCTCAATACCCCATACTCCCATATGTTCGAGCTTGTTTCAATTGTGGCGACCCTACCCACTTTAGAAACACGTGCCCTCGATTGGTTAACATCATAAACGCCCAAGCTCAAGCAAACCCAGTTAACCAAGCAAATCAAGAAAACCTAACCACTAGGCCACCAGCAAGAGGAAGGGTTTACAACATCAACGCCAATCCTGATGAAGATAATGACGGCCCAAACGAACCACCCAACTAGTTTCTTCACCAAAAATCGAGAATTCAACTCCAACCGCTTAGTGTTTATGTTTTATTTATGTTTATCTCAATCTTCACGTATCTCATGTATAAATTGGAAATTGAATCCAAGAATCTTAATGCGAATTACTATCCCAATTTTGTTTTATACTCATTGATTTAACATTCATATCATCAGACATCTTGACGTACCTCGATCTCATCATTTAAAGAAGTTGGGTTGTGTCTCACTTTTACATAGACTAACCCCTTCATCATAACAAACGAGAGAGGCACCGTCATCATTCAGTCATGTATCCTTTCAGAATTGAGACTCAAGCTTTGGTTGTTGTGTTTATTTATGTTTTAGAGTCACATAGAACTAATCATAATTTACTAACAAAACCAATGAAAATTTGACAAGAATATGGTGGATACGCGGCTGGTACTTCCTATATATAAGTATTCTTGCCAAAGGATTAGAGGCATTGTCAGGCGGTTATGAGAAGTTCCATATAGGATTTAGTAATGTCATGGTTGAAGTTTGTTTTATACTCACTGATTTAGCATTCATATCATCTCATCATTTAAAGAAATTGGAATGTGTTCCATTTCTACATAGACTAACCTCTCCATAACAAACGAGAGGGGTACTGTCATCATTCAAAGCATGTATACTATCAGAATTAAGACTCAGGTTTTGGTTGTTGTGTTTGTTTATGTTCTAGAGTCACATCATAGAACTAATCATAACTTACTGATAAAACCAATGAAAATTTGACAAGAATATGGTGGATACGCCGCTGGTACTTCCTATATATAAGTATTCTTGGCAAAGGATCAGAAGCATTGTCAGGCGGTTATGAGAGGTTCCATGTAGGTTTTAGTAGTAGAAGTTTTGTTTTAGGATATAACCTTATCTTTCCAAACGTATCACAACTCTTGTGCATGAAATCATACTTAGTCAAACAACTCTGTTTATCAATATTTTTATCGTAGGCATCAAAAAGCGATTCCTGTAGCAGGGTACTCAACCCTTACAAGGAATGTTACCGCCTCAAACAAAAATTTAAACTCTTACTCCCTTCTAAGTATGTGATTGTCAAATTTAAAACACCATCCTTTTGAGTCAAACATGCCACTACTTAAATTTCGGGACGAAATTTCTAAAAGTAGGGGATACTATAACATCCGTAAAAAACCGGGTTAACCAAACCCGCTTCGTTTATTAACCGAACATCCAGTTAAAAATTTCGTTGCGTATTTAATGCTTAAATTAATTTTATACGATACATAATTAATAAATATATTAGAATATAAAATTTATAATTGAAAATTTATTAAAAATAATGAAATAAAAATAATATGCTGATGCCGGGTTTGAACCCGGGTCAGCCGGGAACCTCAAAGCTTTAACTCTCACACATCCAACCACTCCGCCACTTGTGCCTTTTGATGATATATAAAAACAATTAATACTTAATATAAAACTCGAAGTCAAATTCTGTTACTCAGCGCGCCCAAATCACTCTCGCCGGAAATCCCGACGAATTCGTCAATCATTGACGTTTTCTTTTGTCATAACGGATGCAATTACATCAGTGCCGGTTATAACTGAAAAACATTAATGTCACCCATTCAAATCACCAAAACATAACCGAAAGATTTTGGAATTCGAAACCGAAAATGTAATTCAATCTGAGTTATACATTATTCATCAGTTGAGCTCGCGACTTTATCAAAATTACACTCTCCATTTCGCTCAGAAAACCTCGCCGCAATCGCCGGAATCCTCTGCAAATTAACCGGAAATTATCGCCGGAAAACCGAATTCATTCCATCCTTTCTGCTTACTCTAAAATAAGATTTTTAGAGCTCATACCGACATCACCCACACTCACCTTAAACTCCCTGAAGAATCTCTGTCGCAAGAAATACATCGCCGGAATTCTCTGCAAGTCGCCGGAAAACCGAGTCTCACATCAACACGGTAAATACCTCGACTCTTTCTGTTTCATTCCATTGTTAGACCCTTACTAACATCAATCCATCACCCAGAATCAATCCCAGACGACGTTGCCAGATATTCTGTACTCGCCGGAAAATCGCTGGAATTTCCGAACTCATGCTGTTAATCGGTATGATCAACTAACCTCCTGTTAATCATGGTTTAGTAACTCAATTTCATATCTAATCAATCAAAACTGTTAATTGATCCGAACAGACAAAGTTCACAAACAGAGTCGACGAATCCTTGCCGGAGTTCTGAGAAAGACATCTGATTCGGTACATTTTTCCCCAAACCCTCTCTGTCCATTGCATTTCAATCGTTGATAACTTCCGTTAATCGAATTAAAAATGAAACAGTTGATTAATCATTGTCTGTGTTCTTGAGCGAAGAAGACGAAGTCGTTTATGTTTATAAGATTAATTAAAATCAATATTATGAACGGGTTAGACACACAGTCCCGCGGTGGACTGTGTGCAAACAATATACATACGTCTCGAGTTCGATTCCTATCACGACCCTATCCTCAGAAATAAAAATGTTTTTTTTTAAAACCGAACCGGTTAACTCACAGTAAGATGTTAAGTATAATAAAAACCGGAATATTTACCAGGTTAGACACACAGTCCAGCGGTGGACTGTGTGCCAAACTAAACCACAGTACCGGGTTCGAGACCTGTGGAGATCACCGGTTTGATACAATTAAATCCTTTTTAAATAAATGATTTTCGGATTAAGTTAAATAGTATATAAATATAATTAAAAACAGAAATATTTCGGGTTAGACACGTAGCTCAGTTGGTAGAGCTGCGTGCACGCGTACGGGAGGTCACGGGTTCGAGTCTCACTCAGTGCAATAATATTCATGAACGAACCGGTCAACGGTCAACAGTCATGGTCAACGGTCAAAAGTCAACATTTTTCTATTATTTTTATTTATTTATTTAATTTAAAAATCAATTAAAAATACTTAAAAATGACGTTATTAAAGTTAGAAAATAGCCTTAAACTCACAAAAAAAATATATCCAAAAATCCTATTAAAATTGTTAATAAAATCCACTTATTTACCGTACCTTTTCGTTATTAATTAGGTTAGTTATTCCTCGTCGATCAAACCTCTAAACTCGTGCGCATTCAACATCATCAACCGAACGCATCCAATGTGAGTGAATCTCTACAAATTCCCCGTTTTAAACACGTTTTTGGGGTGTATCATGTATTTTATTATTTATTACATTTAAACTATTGTGCATCCATCATATTCATGATCAAATGTGTATTCAACATGTATCAACTGTTTGTGTGGTTATTGTTTAGATTAAATTTATCATTTTCAGTACATACATTATCATAGGCCGCCGCTCCCCATTACCTATGAGCGTTGAGCTGTTCCCCATTACATATGGGCGTGAACCAGGCGTTGCCAACATAAGATCGGCTCCGTTTGATTGAGCCTTGATTGCACAGACATTTATCATAGGTCGTCTGTTCCCCATTACCTATGAGTGTGAACGTTACGTTGCCAACATATACAGTTTCATTCATGTTATATATTCATGTAAGTTGGTTTGTTATTGTATGTTATGGTTTGTTGTTGTTATTGTTATTGTATGTTTATTTACGTTTGTCATATATGATTATTGCACAATTTTTCCATATTAAATACAACAAGAAATAAATAAAAAAATGTTTTCTAACAAGGTTCACTCGCCAACTTTTGTTGATCCAAAAACCATTTTTACACATGATACAGGTGGACAGGATGAAGCAAGGAACACATAGGAAAGTGCCTTACAAGAAAAATAATGAAGTTTAGAAAGATGTATAGAACATGTTGTATTTGTATGATTTGATTGTATGATATCCTTTAAATTGTAATAATAAATATGAAACATTATAATAAATGTCATGAGCTTTGATGAAAACCCAATCATGCCCCGATCACCTTTTTCCGCTGCGGGTCGGGGTGTGACACTTATGGTCGGTGAAGACCGTACACTTTGTACCATAAAGGTAGTGTCGCCAAATCAAACAAGTATATCCTCTGTTTCAGCAGCAACACCAACTTGCTGACCATCAAAATGAAATACATGTAAAAATGCTAAAAAATTTGGTTGATGAAAGATATAGAGAAACTCAGGAAGACCTCAAGGGTATCAAAGAATTCCTTACAAAGAAGTCTGGCAGTTCCTCTACACCTACCTTCGAAAAAGATGATGCCAAAAAGGGGGAGAAAACTGAGTCTGTGGATAATATGTCAAAGCAAAAGCCAGAACCTGCAAAAGAATCCTTGGTAACTTTTGCTGAAACATCTGTCAAAGAAAAGAAAAAGGGAGTTGATGAAACCCTAGACATTCAAGTGGATGATGAAGATACAGGAAAAAGGACTTCTAAAAAGGATCTTGGCACTTCAAACAAAAAGAAATCACCATCACAAGAACCTAAAGAGCAAACCACTGCTGGTCTCAAAACCACTGCTGGTACTATATCCACTGCTGCACCTAAACCAACAACCCCACCTCACAAATCACCTGCTAAAAAGCAGAAAACAATGCCACCACCTTCATCACCAACTTTCGAGCGGTTTAGACAACAGTTCCTTCATCAGCTGTTAGCCAAGCCACTGTTATCATATCTTCTCAAATCCAAACTCCTGTAACACACACCTCCAAAACAACTCATTCACTAAACTCAGTCTATACAAGAAAAAGAAAATTCAAAGTGATTGATGATATATCCACACCCACACCACTTATTCTAACCAATCCATAACCTTTCATCCCTCCATCATCACCAACGTCAAACCCACTTACTCAATCACCTACTGGCCATAATCCTACAATAGAAATACCTTTGGCAGTAAATTATCCTCTGGAATTGTCTGCAGTTAAAGATGAGATGTTACAATTCTTCACAGAGGATAATCCATCCAAAAGAACATTCCCATCTCTTTTTGGCTACAGGGCTCCAAGGCACATTGAGGAGTATCTGAAATTAAAAGTCAAACAAGCCAAAAAATCGCAAAAGAAGAGAGTAAAGGGAAAGGTGAATCTTACGTGACAAGTCAAATGCAGCATGTACTTAGTAATGTTAAGAAACTAGAAGACTTTGCAAAAGACTTGAACAAGAAGAGGTCAACTCAATCACCTGATGCTAATATTCAAAAGAAACTAAGGAGAGACTTCATAGAAATTATCATGAGAGACAAACCATATCAAGCTGAAGAGCATCAATTTGAAGAATGGCCTCTCAAAGCTCTTCAACAAGAAGCAAACAGGTGTGAAAGAATGATCCTCAGATAAAGAAGATTACACCAGAATGGAACAATTTCAAGAAAACTAATTCAAGTGCAGATCTTGCCTTAGATGAATACATCCAAGACTTCAATCAAAGGAAAGAGCATCAAATGGGTAAGATACATGAAAAGAGGGAAGATGAAAAAAATGAAAGAATAAAAAATGGATGCTACTTCATCAGACTGTCAGGATCCACCTACTATCACTGCTACATCCTTATCAAGCTATTCAACTTCACCAAACTCATCACAAATAAAACGTCTCCCAAGAAACTCGTTGAACTCAAATATACTAAAGTGGATGTTTGATAAACAGACCCATGTATTGACCTTGCTCAAGTCCAATGGGAAAGTTGAATATACAACAAGAAAGGATGCACTAAACCCGCGTGTAGCTGACCTTCAAGATCTTTTGGAACTTCAACTATGCAGGGAAGAAAATGATGAAAATTCCCAGAATTTTGAACTATATTTTCAAGAGACAAATCAGGGAAAACTGATGAGAGAATAAAGATCATGAATAAGGAAGAGTTTTGGTATCATCTGTTCTAAGGGAAGATTGTTGGGATTGACCCCTACAAAAGAACAGATGATAAAATGCCAAAACAGGTCTCTGCTAAATGATTCAGAATAAACAGTGTTTTGACACATAACTTCCCTCAATGGCAAGGCATCAAACATCTGATAGCTCTAACATCTGCTCAAACGCTAAGCTCTATTGATTATAAAGACTGGTAAAGACCAAACCTCTGTTTGAAGTCAAAAGTCTGCTGGAAGTCAAAGGTCTGATCACCCTTTGAAGAACATTTGATAAAGCTTCATCAATGGTTATGCCCATTAGTGGTTAGCATCTTATTTGGGAATCAATCAGTGCTTTGTAAATGTATCTGAGGATAGCATTGGTAGTGGTTAGAGTTTATTAGGTTTGTTAAATGTCATTGTCTTGGTGATGTCAACAAAGATGCCACAGAGGTTAGGATTAGTACTATAAATAGACAGTGCATGTACTGTTCTATTCAGCTCTCACATACACACACTTATCTTGTACAATCTAACTTGTGTAAGCTTGGGTTGAGGGGGAGTTAGTGATTCATACATGTAATTACTTGTAATCATTTCAATCTTTTGAGTAATGAAAACATTGGTTGATGAAAGCTAATCTCTCACTTGAATGTGTTACAAAGTTTTAAATCGTATTCCACTGCAAGGTATTATGTGTTTTATCATCATTTATGATCAATTTGTTTAAAACAATACAATCAGGTCAAACTCAGATCCTAACAAAACATGACCCAGAATTTACTTGGGAATGAGAGGATCAAATGAAAGCAAAATACCCACATTTGTTTCCACAAGTTTCCTTTAATTAAATTTCGGGATGAAATTTCCTAAAGTAGGGGAGACTGTGACATTTGTGGTGATCTATTATGTAACGTTTTCAAACGAATTATCAATCAATGAAAATAGTGTGTTTTATATCTGAGATTTAGTTATTGATCATAGCAATTTCACATATTTGATTCTTGCACGCTAGCAAACTTTCAAACGACTTCTGGAAGCGAAATCGCAAGCTATTACGCAAACGTAATCAGTTTGATGCGATGTACACTTCGGAACAATGACACAAGCCAAACATACCTTATATAACCTTTACATAATTTAAAAGTTTTGGAGGGTTCGGTATGGCAAAAACATGCTAATGCAACTTCAGGGGCTATTTTGCAAATTCTACGAAACTATGCCGTTACGCGTATTTCTTAATTCGGAACAGGTACGCACATCCAAAATTTTGGTAATCATTAAAATCTAGTATAGTAATTATTGGAATGCAAAAATATCATTCGTTACGCATTTACGGTCATTTGCGCGATCGTTATGATTTTCGTCGTAATTAACCGAAAACCGCAACCGTACGACCAAACGAACCGACATCCGGGACATTTTTGGACATATTTCAAGTTCCCTATGTTTTAACGTCCTTATAGAGCTTAAAAATCAGGTTAACGGGTGTGAGAAGTGCTAAAACGCGATGAAACGAGTGTAGGGGGCTGTTCTGCCAAATTGTGAAAGTTGCTGCCAGCTAGGGACCTTACGGACCTCAAGGGCAACCCCATACGTAAGGGGTGCCCAGTACAGTAGCTTTGCTTTCTTGCTCTTGTTTAATCTTTTGGACACTAATCTCGTGATTTTTGCCAGATTTAACCTCCTTTGGACACCTAAAAGGACACTAAGCATTACCCTAACACCTCATTGCACACGTGTCATGATTTGGTGGCCTCTTGATCACTATAAATAGGTGAGTTCATGGCCATTTTAAATTGCTCAATTCATTTCTTTCACTCTTTCTCTAAGTTGGAGTGTTACCACCTTTGTGGAGACCTCCCATCTGAGCATTCTTCTTCTTGGAGCTCTTCAAGTGTTCATCAACACAAGTAAGTGCTCTCTTCTAGTCTTGTTTCATTTATTTTAGCTATTTCAAGCTAAAAGTCAAACAGTGTTTAACTTTCAACTTTGACCATTAATTGGTCAAGACAAAGTCCAATTGGACTTTGCAACGTGATCGTAATCACAATGGTTATGATCCATAGCGATCATGCCTACTGATTACCACGTTTACTAGTTGTAGTGACGAGTCAAAGTTTCGGTCAATAATGCTCAAAGTGCGCATTATACGACGGAACTATTTTCAGGTATCGAAACATTTTTTTTGATACCAAAACACTTTTATAACTTAGTTAGACATGTCAAAACATGTGTAACTCGTCACTTTTAGTTTAGTGCTTGTTTAGGGTCGTAAGTCGAGCGGTCTTGATCACCGCTTTGACTTTCGAATCCGACCAAGCACATAATTGTGACCATAGTTGTATAGGAAATAACCCTCTGAGGTTATACCTTATGGTCACTTCATTTGGTTATTGTTATGATATGTCATTTCTGTGTACCTTAATAATGACCAAAACGCCCTTTTTGTGCATAGATCAACTTTAAGCATATGTAAATTAATTTTGGCATATAAACTGATGTTACAACATAATCAAACATGTTTTGGCATATAGGACTTATCATAACACATATCTAACCATCCGATCACGCGTTTACACAAATGACCCGTTAAAGTACTACCTTAACGAGCCATTATGGATCAAAAGCACTTAGGAAACTTTTCAAATCAGAATGTCGACTTTGTTAAACCATTTCATATGAGTCCCAGCACTCATTTGGTTTACAAGACCTCATTCTCCGATCTGCCGATTAAAGTCCCGATATTTACACAATTATCCGAATTTAGGACACACTTGAATTCTCGAACTCTTGAGCTTTATCGATCTTTGATACAAGAATGCTTTGCAATCCCAAGTGAGTATATAGTTCCCCTCTTTTATGTTTTACAAATGTTTTGGGGTGACTCATATGTGCAAGTTGTTTTCAAGCTTTCAAACTACAAATGCTATGGTTTATATTTAACATGACGATTTCAATAATGTGAACGAACTTGTTGGTGCGTTGTATACATGACACGAATGGCATTCATTAGCTTTGGCCAAGCCGACCAGTAGTAAGTTATAGTTCCATAGGACTGACAATCCCGTTACTAGGCTATTCACTGGAATTTGGGGGGTAGTTTAGGGAACGACCGAAACTATTTACATTAACAAACCCTTTGGTGGTTTGTTATTGCAATTGAATACCCTTTGGTGGTATAGACGAGTCAACACAGGTTTGAATGTATTCACCGAAACGACCAAAAGTTTTCACAATTAAAACAAGGACGATGAACAATTGGTTTATGACCCAAACAATGGACGATTGGTTTATAACAAGGATGATGAACAATTGGTTTATGACACGAACAATGAACGATTGGTTTTTGGTGAGTGATTTACCATGTTAAAAGCATGGTGGATACGCCGCTGGTACTTCCTATATATAAGTGTTTTTACCATGTTACATACGTGGCGTTATTCAAATCACTTGAAACAAAGGTTTTCAAACAATGACACGCCACGATTTTCAATTAATGATATAAACCATACAAGGTTTCTTTCAAGATGATTTACTACTTGGAATTACAAAATAAATGTTTTGGTCATGATTCATGGCTACAAGTCTTTTATAAAATATAACTAACATGTTTTAGTTGGTTGGTTATCATTGAAATACCAAATACTTTTTGATAACAAGGTTTTCAATTAACGACTCTAGTAGTCTGATGAGGTATTGCAATACATATACAACAGCATGAATTTGACACACTCACAAAACCTATGTACTCGCCAACATATTTTTTTGCTGACTCGTTTTCACATATGTTTCAGGGAACAATACTTGATGGTTTGATGCATGCTCACATAGGAATGGACGCGAACTCTAGTGCCTTAAAATAAGCAAGATAATAACTATGTTTGCTTATTTTGTTTTTAATTCCAAAGGACAATGTAACGATGTTAATATTCAAATAAAATGAAACTTCAAATACCATGTGTTATCGTAACAATCTGTTAACGTGACTTCCAGACGTTTCGGCCGCGGTTTGTTGTTTTTACGCGGTCGGGGTGTTACAAGAACTTGGTTTTATTGTTTAGGGTTCATCATGTGTTCCTAGGAAAATTCG
The DNA here is from genome assembly GCA_947069175.1 of Scalesia atractyloides. Taxonomy (NCBI): domain Eukaryota; kingdom Viridiplantae; phylum Streptophyta; class Magnoliopsida; order Asterales; family Asteraceae; genus Scalesia; species Scalesia atractyloides. The sequence goes on along the minus strand of CAMTDV010000030.1, from coordinate 24,002,626 downwards.
AAATTCCTTTATGTTTTGGAATGTAATTGAATTATTGGGTGTTTTTTACTGTTTTGATCTATTTTTATTCAACTAAAGTTTTCGAAATCTGTTATGAGATGAACATAATATTTTTGAAAATTTTGATATCTTTAGATCAACATTAAAATAGGAAAACTGATCCAATAATCCCTAAAAATTCAGAATTTCAGTTTATCTCCATTAACAGTTACTGATGAGAAGGTTTTGAGATTAAAAGTTTTAGACTAAGGTTTTGACTGGGATTCGACTCAAAATCTCACTAAAATACGAGTACAACTGAGATTGCGACTGAGATTTCGACTCGCAATCAGGTGGTTGCGACTCGAAACCTCATAATGAAGTCGAAATCTCATAACTGAGTCGAAATCTCATAACTGAGTCGAGATCTCATAACTGAGTCTAGATCTCATAACCGGTTGCGACTCGAAACCTTAGTGACTCTAAAATCTCATAATGAAGTCGAGATCTCATAACTGAGTTGAGATCTCATAACTGGTTGTGACTCAAAATCTCATAACTGACTCGAGATCTCATAACTGAGTCGAGATCTCACTCGAGATCTAAGGTTGACTAGAAATCTCACTCTAAACCTCATTACTTTATTAAGCTGTTAATGAGAATTAAAATTCAACGCTAACAGGGGGTTTGCTATAAAATAAATGTTTTGTAAATACTTACTTAATCAGAATCAGATAACTTTTTACAAAACTAATATAGCTTAACTTGAATGAGCTTCTGATGTATCACTTCTGGCCAAAGCTGATTTGATACATCTATTTATTGTTCAAGCATTACAAAGCTAAGTTAATTGTGCATTACAAAAGTGAATGTCTTATTTCTGGCAAAAGCCGATCTATATCATTCATGTCTAGCATTATTAACAAGTGCATAACTAAGGTGATTGTCTCATTTATGCCCAAAGCTGATCTGTCACGATTACCTTGCACACATACTTAGATGATTACACTTCTGGCCAAAGATGATTTGTCTTCATTTAGGTAGAATATTTTAACTAAGTCTTTTATTTTGATGTTAGTAATAGACATTATAACAGCTTCATAATTAAATGGTCATTACTTATGCATGCCTTACTATAACATGCCCTTAGATCACATTAAGACTTCTTCATTAGTATCGTAATTCGCTCATCTTATTTCCACTCTCAGCACCCAATTGTGGGATTCCACCATTAACTGGTGCTAACTTTGCTGCATGGAAAGACTCTCTCATGCCCACTCTTGCTTTGTTGTACTTCGATTATGCTTTAAGAGAGGATAAGCCTGCTGACCTCACCCCTCAGAATACCGTTGCTGAGCAGTTGACTCATGAAAAGTGGACGAGGTGTAACCGCATGTCTCTTATGTTCATGAAGTAGTCCATTAGCAATAAAATTAGAGGAGCTATTCCTGATTCTGATGATGCTAAAACCTACTTGGCTTCTTTGGATGTAACCTTTGTGCCAAAATTTCGGTCTTTCAAAAACTTTTTCTTTGAAGGCATTCTGATAATTGATACTTACACGTAACTCATTTAATGTAACGTACACACCAGGACGAGGACATAAGCTACACATACCCTAAATACTCTTTACGTAACTTAGATATAAGTTTCGAGGGCTTAGGAATGACAAAAACACATTTAGACAAGTTCAGGGACTAAACTGCAACTGTTGCGAAAGTCTGCCGATTCTCGTGTTCTTAATACGGAACTTGTGTAGTCATTCAAAAACTCTCTTAATCAATAAAACCTTGTATTTATTGAAGAGATTGCAAAACATCAATCGTTACGCAAATACGGTCATTTTCGCGTTAATTAAGGCGTTCGTCGTAATTAAGCGAAACGCGTAACCGTACAACCAAACGAACCGACATCCATATCATTTTTGGAGATATTTCAAGTCCCCTATGTTTTATCATCCTTATAAAGCTTAGAAATTAGGTTGACGGGTGTTAAAAACGATAAAACGCAACAATACAAGTCCAGGGGCTAAAGCTGCCAAAAAGCAAACTTCAGCCCCCAGACTTAGCTTACAGACCACAAGACCACACCCTGTCCGTAAGAGGTGCCCAGCGCAGCAGCTGCAGCTGGCAGCTTCCTGCTTCTTTCTTGGCCACCAAGCTCGCGTTTTTGCCACCAATTCACCTGCTTTGGACACCTAAGAGGACACTAATCAGTACCTTGATGACTCATGGACCTTGGCTTGAATTGGTGAGCTCAAGATCACTATAAATAGCCAAGAGTTCTTCATTTCAAACTTGCACCTTTCTTCTTTCTTTCTCCTACTCTTTTGGAGCTTGTTTCCAGCATTTTGGAGACCTCCTATTGAGTTTTTAGAGCTCTTCAAGTGTTCTTCAACACAAGTAAGTGCTCTCTTCTAGTCTTGTTCATTTCTTTTAGCTATTTTGAGCTAAAAGTCAAACAGTTTGAATTTCGGTTCTGACCATTTTTGGTCAAGTCAAAGTTCAATCGAACTTTGCAACATGATCGTAATCACTAAGGTTATGATCCCTATTGATCACGCCTATTGATTACCACGTTTACTAGTCGAAGTGACGAGTCAAAGTTTCGGTCAAAAATGCGCATTATATGCATTTTACGACGAAACTATTTTCGGGTAAGTTTTGATACCAAATCAGTTTTATAACTTAGTTAGACATGTTTTGACATGTCTAACTCGTCATTTTTAGTTTAGTGCTTATTTAGGGTCGTAAGTTGAGCGGTATTGACCACCGCTTTGACTTTCGAATCCGACCCGTTTGGTCGAGCTTAGGATCCGACCAAACACATATTTGTGACAATAGTTGTATAAGGAATAACCCTCTGAGGTTATATGTTAGATCGCTCCCGAATAGCTTGGGAACCTAATTTGTATCTAAATGTCCAAATAGGCGGAAACTAAGTGACATGTTAACCATATAACAAGATTTACTCATTAATTGTCTGTTTATTGATCACAAATTCAATTAAATTCAAGTTCCGTATCGGACAGAGCTTCGCCTCTAAGTGTGCAAAGTTCCAAATGAGAAACCATGAAGCACCTATATATAGTGAGACAAGTTCGCTTGGGAGACTACAAGTTCGGGCAAACTTGTTGAAAAGTTCGGCCGAAATTGTTCACACATGCAATATTCCGGGCAAACTTGATCTCCTAATTACATAAATACTTCATTTTCTAACGTAATCTCATCTATTCTAAACAGACTCGATACAAGACTAAGACATAGACATACTGAACTAACAGACTCCCCCTTGGATATCGTCTTCGTCTTGATCAGTCTTCAAAAGTTCTATCTTCAAATCTTTTATCTACAGCGCCCAAAGAAATTCTTATACGGTTTCTTTCTTCTTTCTTGCGCAGGAATTGGCGTTTGGTCAGTAGGTGGCACCTTTGTCATAAACTGAAAACGTCTAAGTCTCGACTCCCTAGTCGTTTCATGAAAACGTTCCAGACGCCTTTCTTCCTTCAAAAACTCTTCACGTTCTAACTCTCGCCAACTCAATTCCCACATCTTTCCAGAAGTTACGTCGTGAACATAGCAAACATTGACAATCCCTTGATACTGTTCCTTCGCCTTGTAACGGGCGATAATAATAAATTATAGTTTGCTGAGCATGTTTTCTTTATCAAAACCCCAATTATAAGCTTTTGGGCCTTAGTTTTAAAAGTGGCTTGAAGATAATTTGGTGATAAGCATTTTGGGCTATGTTCAATGTTTGGAGCTCGTTTTGATAAATATCATTGATTTGTTGTTTATCTTATTGTGTTGTCGATTTTGTTAAATTCTCATAATTGCTATTGTTAATCTTTTCATAAACTGTAACAAGATTGAGGTAACATCCTTTTCAGAAATGTTGGAAAGGGTTTGGTCATAGTTGTTACTTCTAAGATTCCATCTTTTGAGGAATTGGTGGTTATTATATTATTTTATTATTATTATTGATATATTGAATATTACTTTACTATTGTATTACTTTATATACTATACTACTGTAATATTTGAAAGATTTCAAAATAAATTATTTTTGAAACATCATCGAATTATCTCCACCACCTAGCACACTCCACATACCACTTCAACTTCCAATCGCACACTACAACTTCACAACCACCGCACACTACTCCGCTGTCATCGTTCCTGTTCGCCTCAACCGCACACCCATCACCATCTCCGATCAAAACCTCCGCCGAACCGATCATCATCTATCGTCTTTGTCATCTCCGGCTCAAACGCACACTACATCTTCAAACACTACCCTCGCACACCTTCCCCTCGTTCAACATCATCATACATTTGAACATCGCTTCGCCAATCTTCGTCTCCGATCACCACTCTCACCGACACTGTTACATCTACGTCTCCATTATCATTATATTTCATCGACCTCCATCTTCTCCTTCACAACATCGACAACCACTCCATAATCGCACACTCTCTCCACATCATCCAATCGCACACCACCTCCAATCGCACACCACCTCCAGTCGCACACTTCCACCGTGCAGAATTCTAGAGAGAGAGCTAGGGAGGCGATTTTGGTTTTTGTTCACCTTGTACCAGACGGTTTTGCTAGTAATAGTAATAGAATCGTGTGCAAGGTTTGATAGTATTTTCGGTGTTCTCGTGTTCTTGTTTTTCGATATTCTTGAATATCACCAAGTTTGGATTCTGCCCACTCTTGGTGATTGTTTGATATCATTGAAAGATCCACGTTTTGGGACTTACAATTGGTATCAGAGACTAAGTAGTTTGCGAAGGCTCGGTTTTGATATCAAATATTCAAGATTTTGATTTTTTCGTTCATCGTGTTCTTCGCATTCTTCATTGTGTTCGTCGATTTTTGTTAAAAATTTCTCATAATTTGCTATTTTAATCTTTTCAAAAACTGTTAACAGATTGAGGAAAACCTTTTCAAAAGTTGGAAAGGGATTTGGTCATAGTTGTTACTTCTAAAAGATTCCATCTTTTGAGGGAAGTTGGTGGTTATTATTATTATTATTATTATTATTATATTATATTACTATTATATTACTATTATATTATTATTACTATTATATTATTTACTGTAATATTTGAAAGATTTCAAAATAAATTATTTTTGAAACATCATCGAATTATCTCCACCACCTAGCACACTCCACATACCACTTCAACTTCCAATCGCACACTACAACTTCACAACCACCGCACACTACTCCGCTGTCATCGTTCCTGTTCGCCTCAACCGCACACCCATCACCATCTCCGATCAAAAACCTCCGCCGAACCGATCATCATCTATCGTCTTTGTCATCTCCGGCTCAAACGCACACTACATCTTCAAACACTACCCTCGCACACCTTCCCCTCGTTCAACATCATCATACATTTGAACATCGCTTCGCCAATCTTCGTCTCCGATCACCACTCTCACCGACACTGTTACATCTACGTCTCCATTATCATTATATTTCATCGACCTCCATCTTCTCCTTCACAACATCGACAACCACTCCATAATCGCACACTCTCTCCACATCATCCAATCGCACACCACCTCCAATCGCACACCACCTCCAGTCGCACACTTCCACCGTGCACAGAAAGCTGTGAGTTCATTCTGTTTTCTTTCACTGTTACCCAACTTCTACGTAATATATAATCTTGCAACCGTTTCAATATAAATATCACGTTGTTCTCGTGTTCGCATATTGTTTTTCTCGACTATCCAATACACCAGACTTTGAATCTGCCAACTTGTGACGTATCAGATCACTTGGAACGATCCACGTTTGGACAACAGTATCAAACAAACGTCAAGCAAAGCATCGTTAACTCAACAACATTTAGATTACGGTCATAACCCTCGACATACCTTCGTTCAGTTCGTCATTTCTTTCAAAATCGTTCCTCACATCATTCGTATTTCATCTCAAAACACCACGTAGCAACACACTTTCAAAGTAAGGGATTGGTCATAGTTGTTACTTCTAAAAGATTCCATCTTTTGAGGGAAGTTGGTGGTTATTATTATTATTATTATTATTATTAATTATTATTATTATTATTAACTATTATTATTATTATTACTATTATTATTATTATTACTGTAATATTTGAAAGATTTCAAAATAAATTATTTTTGAAACATCATCGAATTATCTCCACGACCTAGCACACTCCACATACCACTTCAACTTCCAATCGCACACTACAACTTCACAACCACCGCACACTACTCCGCTGTCATCGTTCCTGTTCGCCTCAACCGCACACCCATCACCATCTCCGATCAAAAACCTCCGCCGAACCGATCATCATCTATCGTCTTTGTCATCTCCGGCTCAAACGCACACTACATCTTCAAACACTACCCTCGCACACCTTCCCCTCGTTCAACATCATCATACATTTGAACATCGCTTCGCCAATCTTCGTCTCCGATCACCACTCTCACCGACACTGTTACATCTACGTCTCCATTATCATTATATTTCATCGACCTCCATCTTCTCCTTCACAACATCGACAACCACTCCATAATCGCACACTCTCTCCACATCATCCAATCGCACACCACCTCCAATCGCACACTACCTCCAGTCGCACACTTCCACCGTGCACGATAACCTGTTACGTTATCATCATCGTTCTTCATTATCATCGTTCAACATCATACCTGCCGTCACTATATATCTCTCGAACCGTCTCTCAATATCAACCAACATACACCACCTTACTTCGTCGAGTAAACCGCCACCATCATTCTTCTTCATCATGGACTACCATCACCACCGAGCACCTTTAAACCTGCAACTTCAACGTCCGACGACCACCACCAGCATAACAACTTCGGTCAACCACCTCGGTTTACACCACAGTTCTCACAACAAACCGTTCAACGTCAAACAGCCATCACATAACCTGCAACAACATACTAGCATACCAGACGTCATCAACACCCTCCGAGCAAACCTCGTCCAGTCATCATCACTCATCACACTATCGTTCACCTCCACCATCACCGTGATTCATCATCAACACACCACGTACAATCACCACTGATCAGTAGCTGAGCAGCCATCGATCAACCTCCGACCACCATAACTCGATCATACTTCACCTCCAACCTGCGATCTCCGGTCATCGTTTCAACTGTCACTCTTCGAAACCAACGTCCATCACCTGTTGCTTGTTGAATTAGAAAGCAAAACAAAAGGCAGAACCTTTTTGTGACATTTGTTCCGTCAAGAAAGAAAGAAAGACAAAGTTATCGACAATTTTTTCTTTTGGGTGGCCTGAGAGTTTGTGCAGGGAATTGATTTTGAAAGGGACATTTAGGATATTTTTTTAAGGTTTCTTTTCATAATAATATAATAATAATCTTTAATAATAATAATAATAATAATAATAATAATAATAATAATAATAATAATAATAATAATAATAATAATAATAATAATAATAGTAATAATTAGTAATCAATCATTAGCTAATTATTAGGTTTTCATAATAATAATAATCATAATTATATAAAAAGGTTTTACTTTCTTTAATAAAAAAATTAATAATCATAAAAAAATATCATAATCTTAAAAAAAAGAGGGTTCGTTTGTTTGGTTTTGTGACAAGTTTTGACAGATTTTGAGGTACGGTACAGAAAGTGGGTTCGTTCGTTGCGAGGTGTTCAAGTTAGCAAGAGCACGAGTTATTGGACTGTCTTGAGTTTCATGGTTTCTGATCACGGGCAAGGAACAAACTAGTAAAGCCCAAGTTTTATATAGTGTGGGGTCCATTAAGAACTGTGCGTTTGACATACTAGTGTGCGGCCACGGTTTTAACACTCGGTTTCGGCAAAGACCTTTCGGGGGATCAAACTTTCAGGAGATCACAGTTCAAAGTCTTAAAAATGTCTTCTACTGAGAATGATGTGATTACGCGACATCTTAAAGGTTTTCGCTACTCTCCTGGTGAATCTGTAGAAGCATTGATTGACAGATTCTCTGAACTGCTCACTGATATGAAGAAGGCTGAAATCATGGTGCCAAATCGTATGAGCAACAAGAGGCTTCTAGATGTTCTGAAAAGGATTCCAGATCAACCAAATAGTAGCTGGTTTAAGAATGTGAATCAGATAATCTTGACAACCGAATGTTATAAAATGACGCCGTAAGAGCTGATCTCACTCATCAAATCATATGATAAGGCAGACAAGCAAAATGGTCAAGGCAACACATCTGATGCAGTTTGCTCATCCATTCTTGCTGCCCCTACTGCTCCATTCCCTGCTGTAGTTAGTTCGTCCACTCCTGCTAATTCATCCTCGATTTCAGAATCAGGTCGTTGTACAGGTACTCAAATTTATGGTTTCACTCCCACGATCAAAGGGGTACGTGTAGATAACATTTGCTGTACCAAAGCGTCTAGAGAAAAGGTTGATGGTTACAAAGCTCAGGCTGATTCACTCGTTATGCAATTGCAAGCGTCCAAATCTGATTTATATCAGATTAAAAAGAAATTCAATGGATACAAGGATATGGTGGAGGCACAAAAGCGTGATATCCGACAGTTGCATAATGATTTGAGTCAACAAAAGGTGTAGGTATCTTCACTTTAAACAACTTTCTGAAAAACTAACTGCTGAAAAAGTTTCTAGTGAAAAAGTTGAGAAAATGATAAATCAACAGTTACAGTTCAGTAAGAAAGAAGTTAGGAATAAGGGTTTGGGATATGTATCCATTCCTCCCCCATATAATCACAATTATTCCTCTATTCCTATGATTGAAGAGGAGATAGCCAACATGCCTGAGATGGCCTATGGGCGGGCTGGTGATGTTAAGGTTGAGCAAGAAAAACCTTCAAAGGTTAAAATCTCAAAACCTAAAACGAATGAAACAAAGACAACCAAACCAGCATCTGCACTTGTCTGTGTTAAATCAGTAGATGTCTCTAAGCAAACAGAGACATTGAGTTTTGAGAAAAATGAAAATCTGGCTAATGAACCGACTGAGTCAACTGCACCATCTGACTCAAAATGTGAATCACCTGAAGCAACTGTTTCTGAGAAATTAGAATTAGTTGAATCTCGTGAATCCAGTTATGAGTCTTCTGGAGCAGCTAACTCAACAGCAGATGATTCATCAGAGCTGCTGCAAAAGGTGAGCAACTCAAAGAGCTGAAATGTGTGAACGATACAAATGCTTCTACTTCATGTGAAGATGAAGTAAAAATAGAGGATTGGGTTGAAGGGCATGATGTTGTTTGCCAAGAGACTTCTGATGTTTGTTCAAACACAACAATTTGTCGGTTGATGCCCCTCCGTATGTGAAAAGGTTGCTTCCGAACCAGTTTTGAGAGGCCCGTCAAATAAAGACGTGCCTCCGAAACCAACAGTTAGCTATGAAAATGTTAAAACTAACACTCAATGTGCTAACTGTTGTAGACAGGGACACATGAAGCAGAGCAAAAAGTTTGCACAATCTGCAAACAAATCATCCAACAGATCTTATACTTCAAATTACTCATCAGTTGGACCGAATGGATCGGGATATGCTCCTTATGAGAAGAAGCAAACATGCTACAACTGTGGGATACCCGGTCATATTGCACGGAATTGCACACATCGTCCCTATGTGCCATATTATACACAAAATCAGAAGGTTACACTAAGGGACAGGTCTTATTCTAAGCCAATGAAGGTTGAAAAGCCTAAGGCAATGATGAATAAGCATCCCAAGGTTAAACCATCTGATGGGGACTGGAATGCTGTCAAAGCTAACAGAAAGCAAGCTTTAAAACCTAAACAAGTTTTGAAAAATAAAAGGGTTGAAAAGCAAAATGTTTTGTCAAAGGCGCCTAAGAAATTAGAAAAGCCTAAACAAATCTGGAAGGGAAAACATAAAGCAGTAACATCACCAGTCCTTGAAACAAAATGGGACATGTGCTTGCAAGAAGTATCTTATGTTGATACTTCAGGAAATCCCAGGACCACGTTGGCCTGGGTACGAATGTTTAACTAATCTCCTTATTTTCAGGGACAACCAAGGAGGAGTTGTTGACTTTCCTTGGAATGTTGATAGCGGTTGTTCCAGAGATATAATGGATAACATTTCATTGTTGTTAAAAGTTTAATTTCTTTACAGTTGATATGTTTCCTTGGAGATAAGTGTGGTAAGATAAGATCAGCGAAAAGTTACAATTTAAATTTTGTGCATTGATTTTGGTATTGATTAGTCTTAAATCTAATGATGGAACGGTTAAGCAAAAACAACAAAAATATTTTTCATTTTTTTTTGTACATACATTTTCTTTGTAAGGTAAATTTGCGCATAAGATTTATGCACAAATTTAGGGGGATACAGAGTCATCTGTATATATATGAAGAAAAAAAAAATACAAAAAGAGTTTGTTGCACATTGGCATTGTTTTAGGGGGATACATGAGAAAAAGATATGAATCCTAAAACAATGCATCTATGGGAAATGAAATGAATGTTCATGTTAAAGGCTTAACCAACACATGTAAGGTGCTATAGCTAAAAAGACTAGGATCTAATGTGATATGTCGATAGGCTTGACGCTCAAAATGATAAAAGATACTAAGTGATCCAAACATAACGAACTATGTATCATTGGGTAACATACCATAGGCGTATGATTTTGTAATCTTAAATCATGCGTTGATAGATAGGCAACGTCTGAGGTTTCGGGTCTTTATGCTGTTGAGTCATCCGGGGATATCATGGTTGTCCTTCTGTTGCATCCAGATTGTATGCAGACCTAGGCACAGTCAGGATATCTTAAAAGAGCCAAAAAGAGGCCAAAAACCTTAAAGGAAGATAAACTTAAATTGAGGGAATTTAATTGAGCTAAAAAGCTAAATTCATACCGAAAAGGTATTTGCCTAACCCTCGTTGGACATTCTATTGGTCACTCTGCTGTACGTAAGTACTGACTTGTTCACCAATAGTCCGACGTTGTAAATCAAAAGGATGATCTCAGTATACTCACCTGCTACGATGAATCGTTGTGCTTAGCTTGATCGCGGGGGTCTGTCATGGTATGGGACACACAGGTATTATAGTATAATATTACCTTAAGCATATCACGAAGTTAAAAAATTGAAAGTTGAGCGTTAAAGCTTAAGTGGACAAACATATCCCCGGCAATCACTTAGACCAGTCTGAATAAGTTCGCGCTGAAAAGTGTTCCTTGGTCTGCCTGAAAATGATTTTGATCCCATTGCTATTGTAATTGTATATTGTAACTGTTTGAGTTAGTGTCTGTGTATTTGTGTTTCTGTTCATATTCTTATATTAAAAAGAAAATAAAAAAAAATTATAAACCCAAAAATCCAAAAATAGATTGTTTTATTTGCTTTAAATTAAAAATTATTAACCGTTCTTGAAGATTTGACAGATCATCGAAGGTTGAGAGAAATTTGAATTTGAAGTCTGAGTACAAGTACTTGGATGTACCAAGTGTTCATATGGTATTGTCCCCTATTGAATAGAAATGTTTGCTTATGAATTTCTGAGCTGTGCAGATCTTGATTTCAATCAAGTAATAGGGGTTGACGAAGAGTGAGATGCTGATAGTTGATGTTGAGAATGAAGCATCGTGACAAGGTGTACAAGAGTCAGAAGATCCGGATACGAATTATCGTCTGACAGTGAAAGTACATGTGAAGAAGTACTAGTGAACCTGCTTGAATGAGAAAGAGTGAAGAAGAGAAGAGCTGCTGAGAATCCTCCTCTCACATACTTTTCAACAAGATTTTCAAGCAAAGCTGATCATGATCAAGAAGAACAAAAGATCCAAGTTTGAGAATGAACACATGAAGTATCTTCCCACGGAGACATGATGAAGTCAACAGTTTGATAAAGACAACATAAACCTAGGGGGTATTGTTAGGCCATATAATTTAGTAGGTTTACTTGTCTTTACCAAACCCAATTATAAGCTATTGGGCTTAGTTTTAAGTGGGTTAGATAATATTGGGATAAGCCATGTGGGCTATTTATTGTTTTGGGTTTGGGTTAGGCCATGTGGGCCAAGTTCTTAGTGGACCCTATATAATGTTTTGTTTAATCATTATTAGGGTTAAGCCTCATTTTGCTACAGAATTCTAGAGAGAGAGAGCTAGGGAGGCGATTTTGGTTTTTGTTCACCTTGTACCAGACGGTTTTGCTAGTAATAGTAATAAAATCGTGTGCAAGGTTTGATAGTATTTTCGGTGTTCTCGTGTTCTTGTTTTTCAATATTCTTGAATATCACCAAGTTTGGATTCCGCCCACTCTTGGTGATTGTTTGATATCATTGAAAGATCCACGTTTTGGGACTTACACGCCTGTACCTCTTCACGCTTTTCATAAAAATCTTGTTAAAGAATAAACATCGAATATCCTCCTTTGAACAATTCACTAGCCACATCGGGTCTAGTATGCATATTGTTCTCCATAACCCCCAAAATCCTTCTTTCTGAAGCACTTCAGCTGATCTTTCTTTTACAATATCCAGATGTTCTTAAAACCTCAAGACTATAACAGCTTCACACGTCGTTGGATCAACTTGCCACCATTTGAACAAAGGATAGAAATCTTGTTCTATTGGCATTAGTGGCATGTTCTTCATTGCACGCGGACGCTTCATGATCAACGTTATATCTTTCTCACCCGTCTTCTTGCTTGTTTTGATTCGGCGTTTAGGTATAAACGGCTTCAAGTATTTGAATCCTTGCATTGCTTCAAACTTTATCATTTTCCACAACAACTGATCAATAAACTTCATTTGGTAACTCAAATTCCTTGTTTGCACTAGTTCCTCCACACCCCAGTAAGGTAATGTACTGAAGTCTGCCAAGTATCAAAAATATTGTACGCCAATTTCACGTTTTATGGCGTAGGCATTCAGCTCTTTTAACCACTACCAGCTTAGGATATCACCTAAAGACTTATCTGCATCTCTAGTAAAGAATGCTAATGGTCGTCGAAACTTTCTTTCTCTAGGCATTTCTTTAAACCGGGACTTCTTAGCTTCTGCAATCTCGGCTTTAGTCATTGGCTTCGGAATCTTTCCTTCACGAACAGATTCTGCTATCTTTTCTTTCAACAGATCTTCATTCAACTGTTCGTACATCTCTTCAAACGTACGAAAACTGTCAGTGTTCAAACCAACATACTTTTCTGCTTCATCCTGTTCATCGTCTGATCTATCTTCTATGATAACTCTGTCATAATCATCAGTATCAGATCTTCGTTTGTAGCAGTACTTGTTTAGCTCAAACGTATCAATATTAACAACTTCCTCTTCGAAATCAAAATCAAATGATTCAGCATCAACGTTCAGCAGCTTAGCAAGATCTTCCTTTGTCATGTTGTGAACAAATTCCCATTCTTCAACGTTGTGCTCTAACATTAATACCAACGGTTTTGCAGGCATAGCAGCAACATGCATTGCAACAATCGCATATGTCATATCTTCATATGTTTGCCCTGCTTGCTCCCCCTTACTTTGATCTTCCATCATGTTAACATCGTCGTTTAGTAGGGAGGTAAAATCAAACTCATCAGTTACTTTCGCATCAACAACCTTTAATCCAATTCCACCCTGACCATCATCATTACCATCATCGTTGTCAGAATCATCCTTTGGATTATCTTCAGGTTCATCATCTTTATCTTTGTCCTCAGCTTCTTCATCGTCCTTCTGTTCTGTTTCTTTCTCTGGAATACCCTCTGAAATAATCTCGGACTCAGAAGCTTTTTGAATATCAACAGTTTCAATCACCGGTTCTTCAGTTGTTTTGGGCAAACCTTCAATCATATTCTTTCCTTTGCCCTGTGCTGCAAGCTCTTTTTCTGCTTTTTCTTTTGCTTCTTGCACATCTAAACGTTTATATTCTTCTTTAAAATCAATCCCCAGACTGTTAGATAACACTTTCTGAAGTCTGGAAAACCTTTTATCATTCAAATCCCTTTTAGATCGTAATTCTGCAATCTTTCATTAGCATCCTGCAGACTTTCAATTAATGCCTTTAAATATCCACGATCACCTTCTAAAAATTTCACCTTGTCGTTTAGAATTTCCTTTCGACTTCGCTTTGATTCATTTTCTGTTCCAGAATAGCTTTTTCAGCTTCGTTCTTTGACAACTTTTCTTCTAGAGCTATGACTCTCTTCTCTAATTCATCAACATTGGATTCTAGAAAGAAATCATTGAAATCTTCCAACGAAACAGGCTCTTCAGGAATACTTCCAAACAATTTCGACCTTGGAGTCGTCTTAGGTGTAGACTTTGGCGTACTCTTTGGTGTATGTGGTGAAGTGTGAACCGGAACCTCTTTCAAGATAGAACTTTCAGGCTTTGATGTTGTTGAAGGTTCTTGAGATTCAATAATAGAAATTTCTAGCAAATTAGACTCAGGAGGTTCTTGTGTAGCTCCTGTTTGCTCAATAGACTCTTGCACATAAGAATTTGAACTATTTCAGTCGTAGGAGGTTCTTGTGTAGCTCCTATTTCTTTAGCACTAGAAGGTTCTTGTGTAACTTCTTTGCGCTTTTTCTAACTAAAATAGCAACGACTTTTTGGCTTTTGTGCAGATTTTCTTCCCTTGGTACTTGGAGAACCTGTAGTCTTCAAAGTAGTATCTTTTGCTGAAGACTTTACAAGTTTAGCTTTTTTCTTTGGTCTCTCCTCATCAGAACCTTTTTCAGAACCTGGTTCATAGTCAGCATCACCTTCCTTTATCCTTTCTCTTTCTTTCTCTACGATAGCTTTCTTTGTCTCTTTCTCAATCGAATCGTCACTATCTTCGTCTTTTTCAGAAGTTGCAGAGATCACATCATCTTCTTGAGTGTCTTTTTCTGTCTCTTGACTTTAAATGTTGATCGCAGCACTCGAACCAGCTTCACCTTGTACATTCTCTGGTTCATCTTCATCTATAAGCATCATTTCAACTTTCTTTGACTTTCTGGATGTTTTCTTTTTCTCTTTGACGACTTTCTTTAAAAACCAATCACTGCGCTTTCTTTGAACGTTGATAGCCATTCTTCTTCAGCATTAACTTCTTTTTCGTCTCCACTACCTGCCTTTCTCCATTTGTATTCAGGCGGTGCAACATAATTAGCAAACACGATGGCACCAAATAGTGGTTTTGCAACTGGCGCTGAAGCTTGTTTTTGAAAAGTGATAAGCTTCTTGACTGTTACTTCATCCATGTGACTTAGATAAAGAATGTCATTTGGGTCCTTTGCTATCTTTTTAAACTTGTCGACAATGAGCATTTGCACGAATCTTGGGTACATGACAAGCCTGTTTGTTCCCATGTTGTTCTTCATATGTGTAAACACCAGCTTTGAGAAGTTAAACTTCTTGTTCAGAACTAACGCTATGGCCATACACGCCATATAGTCTTGAACATCGTCTAAACCAGCTTTGCGATGACTAAATGCATGAATAATTGCGTGCATTAGAAACTTGTAGGATTAGGAACTCCCCCTTTCTTCAGTGTCGATTCATTTACGTGATCTTTGTAGCCCATTCGACAGAAACAACCACAAACCATTCTTTCATCAAGTAACATTGGATCGTTCGCATCATCACCGAAATTTAGCACCTTCCTGATGTCTACCTCAATCACAACAATCTCTTTATCTTCATTTCTGATACGAACCACTGATTTGATCTATGTATTGTGTTCATTAAGTGACGCTGAGCTCCAGAATCTATACACATGAGATCTATAAACCACCATTAGTCTGTAATCGCCTTGTTTATCGGTATTCGTGCCATGAAATCCATAATAATTTTCATAAGCTGCTAATGATGGACAGACCGTCTTGTCAAGCGTGACGCACGTGTTGTGAAATTTATTGAAAGAAAGCTGAATATTCTACAAACATGACAATCGAGACAAACACTTAGAAATAATTATCACAAATTTCACACAATTACACATCAAGTTCGGGTGAACTTGATAGTCAATTAAACATTACATTACATGAAGTCCGGGCGAACTTGATTAAACATGAACTTCATTGAATATCAAACAAGTTCGGGCGAACTTGTTAAAAGTTTATGGATTTTAACATAATCTAACAAGTTTGGTCGAACTTGTTAACCACACATGAATTTTGGAAATATCAAACAAGTTAGGGCGAACTTGTAAGACATCCAACTTTTTACATTTCAGGACAAGTCCGGCCGAACTTGGTTCAATGAACCAATTGACAAGGTTGGGCGAACTTGTCATCATTTTCATTCAAACCTGCAACATACCATTTTAACAACTTTTGACCTGGATTAAAGACATGTTTATGGTAGATTAAGGTTGGTTAATAGATTTTATCATTCAATTTGTCTTTAAACCTCTTAAATCATGTCGTATTAGTCATGTATTTGTTCGTTCAAACATGGTCAATTTATGGTTCAATCCTGAAACTTATACATGTGCCATGATCAGTAGTGTGCAAATCACCAAAGATCACTAACAATTTTGGCAGCAATTCGTTACAATTTTGACAATTTTGATTTTTGCTCAAATTCGCTTAAGTTCGCTCAATAGTTCAAGTAATAGGTAAATGAGGTTCGGGCGGACTTGTGTCTTATATATAGTTAACAAGTCCGGGCGAACTTGTAACCACTCATTCAACAGATCTAGTATAAGTCCGGGCGAATTTATTATCAGATAATTAAAACACAACAAGTCCGGGCGAACTTGATAACAAATCAAGAACCTTTTACCCTGATCAATTTTAACCCTGAACTTTTCAACTTTCACCAGTTTTAAAAATCCACTCAGTTGACCAAGTCCAAGTTAATGACCTTGGTTAACCGATTTGTCTGTCGAGTTCAAGTTAATGACCTCGGTTCGACTCGTTATGAACAAACTGTTGGTTTTTCTCAAATTGGCTTATAGAAACAAATGTAGAAGCAAAATCTTTTTGTATTTTTTAATGTTTATGCTAAAACACACTGAAAATCTTTTGGTTTTAATCTGTAAAGCAAATAAACTATGTACAAACATATTTACAGACATATTTTTGTGAATTCGTGTCTAAGGATCATATCAGTTGATTGAGACGTATCACCAGTACCGTTGACCTTTTGATGACTTTTAGGTTTTAAACTCGTTTACCTAGATTGTCGATATGTTTGTCCACTTAAACTTCGACATATCAGTTGTTCCAGGATATCTTAGGTAGAATTGTGAAACTTGACTCAAGATTCCCTAGATTTCATCTTGCATGTGAGTATAGCGTAATTGATATCTGTATCTGGGTTAATGCGAAGCCTTGATAGCTCAGGTTAATACCACCATATCGACAAAGAGATAAAGGCTCGACTTAAAGGTGTGTTCCAATTAAGGAATCTTTTAAGCACTGCAATT
Source organism: Scalesia atractyloides (assembly GCA_947069175.1). Lineage (NCBI taxonomy): Eukaryota > Viridiplantae > Streptophyta > Magnoliopsida > Asterales > Asteraceae > Scalesia > Scalesia atractyloides. The sequence goes on along the minus strand of CAMTDV010000030.1, from coordinate 23,985,239 downwards.
GATAGATCTTTTGATTCTTTTCAAATTTGCATGCAATTTTAGGGTTCTATAGCAAAAGCATTATAGAAGTTCTAGGCTATTGCTTCCGCAAAATAAGAAGAACTTGTATAATACCCCAGATATCAATCATCTATAAAGACCTCGTATCTTAGAATCAGGCAATCTCTCAAACGAAATTTCGGAGTACTAAGTCCATATATCCGAGAGATGTTAAGCCACAAGTTTAAGCAGTTGTAAAATTTAGTTTATATCCCGAAAACAATTTACTGAACGTGTAAAGCCTATCAACACATCCTCAGTAAGACTTGTTTATCACTTTTTAAACTTTACAATTCTTTAGCGTACTGTGATAGTGCACTGATGTACTATCATTTCCTTTGTGACACAAAATTCTTTTTGCCTTTTTCATGTTTTTATACTTTTTGATTTTTCATATGTTTTTGTATTTTCTCGTAACTTTCTCCCCCTAAAATCAAAAACATATTTTTGTATTTTAGTTTTTAAGAAATACTAATCTAAAAGATAAAACAAACCAATGTGCATCACGTGAACTCGTCGTCCAATCCATATTCAACCTCTGCCTCCGCACCTGTCAACAAATTTTTAATACCGTTAAGCCTCATTAGATATTTAAATCTTGTTAAAGGAAAAGCTTTGGTATAAAAATCAGCTTTTTGTTCATCGTTGTGGATTTTTTCAATTCGCACCAACTTCTTTTTGTAGCAGTCACGAATGAAGTGATAACGAATTTCTATGTGTTTAGTTCGAGTGTGATGAACTGGATTTTTAGTTATGTCGTATCAAGAAATTGCAATCCAAAGTCCCTCATCTGTTGTTGAATCCATAGGATTTGTGAACAACAGCTGGAAGCATAAATGTATTCTGCCTCACAAGTAGAGAGAGACTGTGGTTTGTTTCTTGCATTTCCACATTACTAATCGAGTTCCGAAGAACTGGCAACCAGCCGTCGTAGACTTTGAATTCAGCTTGTCCACCCAAAAGTCAGAATCAGCATATCCCGTCAGATCAAAATTATCTACCACAAGCCGGTGCTTGGACATCCCTTCAGATAGCGGAATATTCTCTTCACAATTTGCATGTGAGATACTCTGGGACTGGACCGATATCTTGCGCAAAGACAGGTAGGATACATGATATCTGGACGAGATGTCGTCGGATACATAAGAGATCCTATCATCGACCTATAAAGCATATCATCCACTTTGGTTCCTGTTTCATCGATGCAAATTCCGTGATTCAGCGCCAGAGGAGTAGAAAGCGGCTTTGAGCTATCCATTTCAAACTTCTTCAGAATATCATGAACATATTTCATTTGATGAATGAATATGCTGTCTGGTAACTGATCAACTTGTAACCCGAGGATAAATTTCATTTCACCATTAGAAGACATCTCTAACTTTTTCTTTATTATCTTCTCGAATTCTTTGCAAAGACTATCATCTGTTGAACCAAAGATGATATCATCCACATAGATTTGTACGATGATTAGATGACTTCCGACTTCTTTGGTAAACAATGTACTATCCATTGTGCCTCTTGTAAAGCCGTTTCCAACGAGATGTTGAGATAACGTCTCGTACCAAGCTTTCGGGGCTTGATGTAATACGTATAAGGCTATGTCTAGGAGATAACCTTTGTTCTTGTTCAGCAGATCGACGAACCCGGGTGGTTAGCCGACGTACACTTGTTCGCGTAACTTACCATAAACAAATGTGGATTTCACATCTAACTGGTACACTTTAAAACCTTTCTAAGCAGCGAATGCAAGGAAAATACGGATTGACTCTAAGCGTGCAACCGGTGCATAGACTTCCATATAGTCAATTCCTTCTTGCTGGTGGAAACCTTTAACAACCAGCCAAGCTTTGTTTCTAACGATCACACCTCGATCATCCCTCTTGCACTTGAAGACCCACTTTGTGTCTATCGCTTTTTTGCTTTGGTGGTAAGTCAACAAGTCTCCAAACTCCCGGTTTCTCAAACTGTAACAATTCTTCCTGCATCGCTATCACCCAGTTCTCATCACCCAAAGCTTCATTCACAGTCTTCGACTCGATTTGAGATATGAAACATGAATAATAGCAATAATCTTGAGTTGGAGCCACTCGAGTATAGAAACAACTTAAAGCTTTGTTGATCTGGCTTCTCGTTCTCACACCAGTCTGTAACTCTCCAATTATGTTAGTTGAAGGGTGATATGAATAAGATCGTGGAATCTCCTCACTAGGAACCTCAACTGTACTATTCTGATTTGAAATATTCAGATCAACGATCAAATCAACTTCAGGAGTACTAGATGTTGCTTCATTTTGATTGCTAGGGCCAGCAGATTGATTTAACATATTGGATATCTGCTCGGATTCTTCATCAGAGGAAGATTCTCCATCATCATCGAAAGTTGGAGCTTCATCAGAGTCGGAATTCTGATTTTGAGAAAGAATGGGCTCTGTAGTAGCATTTCCTGGTTCAGTGGAAACATTTGCTGGAGTTGTAATAGGTATTGCTTCTGCTTCAGAAACTTGTTCAACTGGAACACCACTATTACTTGGACCTGCACCAGAAGACGATGTAGAACAAACAGTAGGTTGATTAATCACTATTGGCCTTAGAATCTGTTCTTGGTTTGTCGACTGTTGTAGATAGTAAAGAGCTGCAAGTTCTTCTTCAGACGGTTCTTCTAGCAAGTCGAATGACTTCCACAAATCTTGATAATTGAACAACCACGCATCGCCTTTTCTTTGAATAGGAGTTGTGTACCGAAAGCAATCTACGTGTTGTACTTCGACCACTCTTCTCAAAGTAGGAATGTAAACCCTCCTGAGCGAACTAGCATAACCAACAAAGAAACCTTCAAGCGTTTTAGCACCAAATTTTCCATCCGAATCAATCATTATACAAGGTGCACCAAACGGTTCTAGATACTTCAGATTTGGTTTCCTTCGGTTAATCATCTTGAAGCAAGTCTTTTTGGTCGGTTTGATAGTTAAGACCCTGTTCAAAGTGTAGTATGCCGCTGCAACCGCCTCACTCTAGAAGCTAACAGGAAGTTTGGAATCTGCAAGCATTGTTCTTGCTGTTTCGATCAATGTTTTGTTCTTCCTTTCAGCTACCCCATTTTGTTGCGGAGTATAAGGTGCACTGAATTCATGTAAAATTCCTTTCGCGTTGCAAAAATCTTTCATCTTGGTATTTTTGAACTTCGTACCATTATCACTTTGAATTCTTCTAACAGGGAGATGATATAGATTTTCAAGCTTCTTGAAGAGAATCACTAAATTTTCGAACGTTTCATCTTTAGTCTCTTGAAAGAAAACCCATGAATATAGAGAATAATCATCTGTAACGACCAAACAATACAGATCTCCTGAAATACTATGAACGTTCACCGGACCGAAAAGATCCATATGTAGACGTTCAAGCGGCAACTTTATGGAGTTAAAAATCTTCTTAGGATGTGACTTCTTAATCTGCTTCCCTTTCTTGCATTCAAGACAATGATCCGTCATACGGAAGCTTCGAAGATTTACTCGTTTAAGCAAGTCATTGTGAACTAGAAAATTCATTTTCCTAAGATGTATATGCCCCATCTTCTTATGCCATAGAATCGAATCCTTCTCTGTGGCTTTTGTGATAAAACATTGAGCCGACTTTGACGATGTTGTAGCAACACTCGTGTCTAGCACGTAGAGATCGTTTTCACGTGGAGCGCGCATTAGAACCCAATCATCAGGAATCTTGAGGCCCGGCTTAAGAATAATGCACTCCTTATCATTGAAATGAACAGTGAACTGCTTATCGCAAATCTGTGAGATACTAAGAAGATTGTTCTCTAGCTCGGCGATATAGGTGACACGATCAAAAGATACCACACCATTCGAAAGCTTTCCTTCTGCTACGTCCGGCCTGTCCTTGATTTCCAGGGAAGCCTACATACCCTCTGTTAATCGCTTTAATATCAAAGAGTAGTGCTTTCATCCCGGTCATGTGCCTCGAAGCCCCGCTATCCAGAATCCACTTCGATAATATGGATCTTTGGAGCCCCTGCACATATTAATAACTCAGTGAAAAAGTGCAACCAAAGCCTTTTTGGTTTTGGGTGTGGGATAATAATCTTCATAAACATCCTCATAAGCCCTTTGATATTCAAAATCATCATTTCAAACTTCATTGACATTTGGGTTTTCAAACTTAACTTTCTTTTCTTTTGAAGATTTAGAAAAACTTTGTCAATTTCAATTTAACCTTTTGATTCAAACATCTTGTCTTTATCAATCTTAACTGACTCAGATTTAGCAACTTCAGATGATGTTGTTTTCTTCTTTGCAACCCCGGATTGTGATTTAACTCTTGCTTTCTTAATGTAAAACCTTTATGTGACATCCCGGCTTTTCAGGTATCTTAAACGCGCTACTTTATTGTTATTCCTTCCTACGCCAATTTAATTCGGAGAATTGATTACGCGCTCGCAATAACTATGCTAAATTTAGTATTTAGGGAATACACAATGTTTGGAAATTCTAACGAGTTATATCTGAATTACGTGTTATGTGTTATTAGACGCTTGTAGATTATTGTATCACGCTTTGATTTCGCGATTTATTAGTTATAAGCCTTGTGTTATCGAATTGTAAAAAATAAAAAAATAAAAAAAATAAATAGCCGAACCGAACCGAGCCGCAGAGCATGTCGACCTTGTGACCACACAAGCCCAACCCGCCACCCACACCCCCCTTGCGAACACAAGCCCAACCCGCCACCCCTCCCTTGCGGCCCAAGGAACTAACCCAAACCGACCCCCCTTATGCTACCCTTTTTAATTACGTACACATGCATGTTGTGGAAAAACACTCAAACCCTAATACCCTAGTGGAAGTCGACGGCAGCCCCCCCCCTCTCTCGGTCGCGCAAACCCTACAACTCTCGGATCGATCCCAAGTTTGTCCCGGTTCGCAAGTTGTCTTCGTTTAAGGTTAGGGTTTTTCAATTTTGTTACGATTCATGTGATGATCTTCCGTAGAATTAATTATGATTATGTGCTCGTATGATTGTTGTTATGAAAAGTGTTGTGGTGTATGATTAGTTCGGATGAATATGTGAATCTTTGCGGTTGTGATGATATGTTTGAATATTAAAATCGTAGGCTGCGTTTTATCTATAAAGATCATGATATATACTTAGGGTTTGCATGGATATTGATATATTAGATGATATTTGACAAGTTAACCTGCTGTTAATCAATACAACTAAGCTTCATGGCCGTTTACACATGTTCTAATGATAAAGTCGAAAACAGTAAGCTGATTGACATTTACAGCCAACTTCAGTTGGCTGTAACCTGAACATTATTTATTGAAAAATGGATTTTCTGAAGCCTAAAACGTGTATTTTTTAAAGACGCTTGCTATTTTTAAATGGTCATTTAGCGCAGCAACTGAAACTGCATAAATTCTGCAGAATTTGCAGGTTGTTTATCGAGTCAGATCTCATAGTCTGTATGCGGTTAGGTCATGAAATCTGTACAGTAACTGAAGAAAGGAATTTTCGAAAATCTCCCACTGGAATTTTGTTAATCGGATGAACGATGATTTTTAAATGATTTTTCTCGTGGACTGCAGTCAAAAGGGGCGAATCTGACTGCAGCCTAGTATATAAATGTTTATAAATAATTGGTAAAGATTTAAAATTTGAAAATTTTACACAAAACTCTACAGTCTAATTGACACCTCCTGTAAAAATATTGGAATTTTTGGAACGTTGGAACTATTTTATAAAAATTCTCGAAAACAGCCCAGTTATGAGCATACAAGCTGAAACATGATAACTTGCGTTTGTGTGTACCTAAGTGTTGTATGAGTTATCCTGTGTTTATGACAAGTTGGTTTGATCGTTATTTTGTATGGTGATACTTTGCATGCATGATTATGGTTTTGAATTGGTTATTACGTGTGTCGTACTCTGTGTTAGTTATGCGTAGGGTTTTGTGTCAGTGTGTTCACACACTAACTTTAAATCGGTTGACATGTTAGGACGCGATTAGCGGTTCCATCATTTGCTTCTTTTGCGTTTATCTAACCGAGCAATTTAAGGTGAGTTCACAGCCCCTATTTTATCCAGTTTTGAACAACAGGGGGAGAAACATGTATACACTCTACAACTCTATCTTTTACGTTATGCGAAATCAACGCCGTTAACTATTCGGTAACTAAGTTAATGTTAATGTATGTTATGGTCGCTAAGTAGCTTTATCACGGAAGTCCTCAACCAACTCTCGGATCGTTAGTATTGGGTTGGATAGCGGGGAAATTATAGTAGTACTACTGGGCCCGACAAGCACCACCCGAGCTAGTCGCGCTAGCCGACCGGGAATGGTCAACGGGTGATTAATTTGGCCTAACTTTCACCATGGTCAGTGATAGACCTGGCAACACAGAGGCAACAACAGTCAGCTTCGATCGCGAACTCTTACGTGACGTAACTTTAGGCTCGCTACCTACATGTTAACATTGAATTTATTTACGAATCAACCTTATTATTCCAGGTTAGGAATAATGGAACTATGTCGTTATCCCGGGTTAGGGATAACGGGGAAAACAATCTTTTAAACCGAACTTGTGAACTTATAAAAACCTGTGAACTCACTCTTCTTTAATGTTGACACTTGTTTCTTTGCATGTTTCTCAGAACGCTAGGTGCACTCACTTGCATTTGACCAAGACATTTTTATCGAGTCTTTATTTACGAATAATTTTTGGGATTTTGGTTTTGGCGTTTATGTTGGCGCCCGTTACTTTATTTTAATGCTTCCGCTAAACTTTGAAACCTTGAAATTTTGAAAATGACTATGCATGTTTACGACAAATGTTTTTGGAAAACGTTTAAATAAATCATATAGAGTTGTTCGATATTGCTAGTGTCTGAGATTCTGGTTTGATCACCCGTCTCGCGGTAATACTCCGCAAATGGAAATTGAGGGTGTGACACTTTAATCTTTATTTTCGTTCAATTTGGAAGTTTCACCTTTCTCAAAAGTTGAATTTTCAAACTTTGATTCAGTTTTAGGTTTCACTTCGTTTTTAGATTCATTGTTTCGTTTTAAGATTGTCACACCCGAAATATCAGAGCTGGCGTGACTGGACTGGTATCTTCATTGCACAGCGGAAGTATAAAAAGCTAAGACATCTAGAAAGTTGACCGCCCGCTAAGTACTTGAATCCTCATGGGTTCTCCTATTCCAACCGTGCCATAGTTTGACTTTTGAAAAAAACTGAGAAATAAACATGCGAAAAATCAACATAAAGTTGAGCGAGTTTATAGTTTGTTTTGAAAAAGATTTTAAACAAATCGTTTTGTTTACCGGTTTAAAAGTTGTTGAGAAAACATAAATAAAATCATTTTTCTCGGCGTGTCAATTGAAAACCTTGTTTTTGTAATATTTGAATACCCGTCGATGTCCACGTATGACAAAGACAACATGCTCGCATGAGCCTACAACCCACCCCAAGCTAGTAAGTGCCTCGCCAAACCATTTACTCGAGACGGTAGACTAGCAGGCGGTCATAGTTCTAGTATGTAGCGAGGACTTCACTGTACAGTTTTAAGCGACCCTACGGCCCTTAGTGTTGAGTAGTGGACAATCCAGTCCTTGTGTCTATAAGCAGGACCAACCAGTCCTCTTATTTGTATGTAGGACAAACCAGTCCTTGTGTCTTCGTGCCTCGCACGAGCATGTGTGGGCCTAGCCCACTAGTTTCTTTGTGCCTCGCACAAATGAGAATGGGCCTAGCCCATTTGAGTCTGTAAGCAGGACCAACCAGTCCCCTTAGTTGTATGTAGGACAATCCAGTCCCGTTGTAGCTAGGAGATTCCCGTCTCTAGCCATGAAACTCATGCACATTCTGAAAATACGCGTGTGTTTTGTAAAACCGGTATATTAAGTATAAACCTTTCGTAAATCATTTGAGTTTATTGAAATCCTTTCGCAACATGGTTTATAAATATGAATCTTTTTGTTCATTGAACCTTTTTCAAAACTTGCATGTCTTTCTACCCCCGAAAACATTTATAAAAATATAAAACTGTAAAAAGTGGGGGTTATGAACTCACCTTGATATCCTTGTGCAAAGCTAGCTTAATATGATTCCATAGTGTCGTTCCAAGAACGTGAACTCGCTAGCGTGCAACTATAGCTATCCTATTAAGACATCGAGCTTATAAGTTTCTAATAAGACGACGTAGTTAAACTACGTGTCCGAGCTCTACCGAATCGTTAACAAACAATCCTAAAAGGTGTTGTTATCTTGACTAGAATAATCGATCAATGGTTATTTGATTCCGTTTATAATCGGAATAAAACTATGTCTTGAAACGTGACTTAGTTTACAAATGAATTAGGATATACAAATTTATATATTTAAATATAATTATGCTTACGAAGGCGTATATTTGTCGTAATAGAAATACGTCGATGGATAAAGATACGACTCGTAGTAGTTTTTGTAGACGTAAACAAATATATGTATATATATAGGTATATGTACACATATGTAAACCATTTCGTATCCGAATAATGGTCTCGCGTATCGTTTATAATTAATAAAAATTATAGAATTGACGCTAGCTATATTCTTGTAATGAAGTGCCGTTCTTGTTTAGTCGCTGGAAATAAATATAATAATTATATTATTTTATGAAATATTCGAATTGTCGTCGTGTGAAATAAATATATAACGTAATATTTATTTAAATAAAAAAAAATATTCGAACACTAGACGTTTGAAATATAATTTCAAATCCCGACATTTGTTAGTTTGTTCGAGATATATACCAATAACTTTTGTCTCATAAAAGTTTCTGAATCCTAATCGTTTTAAATAAATATAATGATTATATTTATCTTATAAAACTTTCGAGTCGTAAACGTTGTAAACAATACGACACTAATTGTATTCATTTCCAAAAATCGCCATGAAATAAATGTTTGGATTTGACATACGAAATCATGTTTATACAAAATAAATTTCCGTGTTCCGTTATCTTGTAATCACCTTTCTTGAAACGTTATAAATTTATTTTTGTAAACAATATTTTGTTGCAAAAATAAATACTCGTTTATATTTAGTTTTATCAAAGTATTTGAACCACGCTAGATATTGTTTATAAAATATAAACTTTTTCGTATCATAGGTTGTTTTACGAAAAACGGGCAGAGTTTCCTTTGTTTTTTGACGATCACAACAACTAAGGTGTCGATATATTTTGAAAACACAACAACAATTCAACAATGTATCAAACAATGTATATGTATAATCAAGTTATATAAACAATATAGTAAGTAAATACAAGTAAATATTAACTAATAGTTCGTCAATTTATTCGGTTCGAGCTCGTTTTCGTGTGAACGTGACATTAAAGTAAACACTATAATGAAATTACGTCTTTAAATCATTACCAAAATCCTCGTGTCGAAACGCTAACTGGGTTGACCGGGTTTGACTAGCTAAGTGGACTGGGTTGACTAGCTGAGTTGACTAGGTTTGACCAAGTTGACTCGGACCAAACCGAGTTGAACCGGGTTACCCCTGACCGAGTCACAACTGAGTAGACTCGAACCCTGACACTCCAAACTGAACCGAACAAGCTCGTTGACTGCTGTTGACTTGAATCCAAAACCGAAACTAAAACCGAGTCAAGCTGAGTGGACTCGAACTGAAACCTTGAATCTGACCCGAACCGAGCTTGGCCCAAACTGACACCGTCATGAACCCGAGATCAAACAACCCGAACAAACAGAATAACCACCACCGTAGCCATCGTCGCCGGTTGGCCACAGCGCCGCCGGCAGCGGCTTTCCCGTCGCCATTAATGTCTTCAACACCACCCTCGTCACGACCCACCGGCCACCTCCATGACCTTCACTTTTCCGCCGTCGCCACTACCGCTCGATCCACCTGAAACACCAACCCACTTGTCGGAAATTATCAGATCTTTACAGATCTGGAAGGAGGAGAAGGTGAAGGAGAGTTTGTGAATCTTACCGGAGAGAAAACCCTCAATGTGCGGCTGCCGTGCTCGAAATCACCGTTTCTATTGCTCGAATCAGAAAATGGATGTCATAATCGGGTTCAGAATGCTCGTTTTAGGGGAGGTACGCGCACTCACGCGCCGGAAAGGCGTTGCCGAAGGTCCGCCGCCGCGGCTCCGCCGTGCTCCGGCCACCGGAAATCATGAGAGGGAGAGAGAGAAGGTGGGGTGTGCGTCTGAAATGAGAGGGAAGAATGAGGGGTTAATGGGTTAGATGCCCTTTTATACTTAGGGTTTTGGTATGTTGGGCCCAAGGCCGACTAGCGTATTTCGAATCGTTTACGCGGCCCGATAGCATTTTCAGGGCCTGTTTTTGCACCCGATCATCCCGGAATGTCGTATAATAAATATTTACAGTCAAAAATACGTGAAATCATATCGGACGTCGGTGTTTGAAGCGTATTTTGTCGGTTGCGTTATAATTGCGAAAAATGCCCTATTCATCATTTCTAATCCGTTTTCCGGTCCGATTTCGTCTGCGCTTATTAAAATTCCATTACGGAGCTTAATTTATTATAATACTATAGTTTTGAAGGTGGTACACGTGTCAAGTGCCCCAGTTTCGCTGCCGGTGCGCTTCTACAGTCTTGTTTTTCGCGTAAGCAAGCATTTTGTGCCATTCGAAGCACCGTAAATCCGCAAAAACAAGTACATATGCATAAATTAGTCGTATAACATTCGTGTTTATTGGCATTGTCAGTATTTTTGTCCGGTGTCAGTTCGTTGTCGCTTAACGTTACGCAGTTTTTCCGCAACTCACCATAGGCGCATTGTAAGGTTATATAGGCGTTCCTAGGCACTCCAATAGCCTAATTAAGTTAATTTGTGTCTTAAACACCAGTTGGTATCGCCTTAAACATTTGTTAATCACGTAATTAACAGCCGAAAAGTACCGGTTGTCACATTCTCCCCCTGTTATAGAAATTTCGTCCTCGAAATTTAGACGTGCTTATCTTCTTAAAGTTTTGTCATGCACGTGTAGGTATGAATAATGTCGAGGTAATTAACCACATGAATGAATCAAGACCTGTCTGTAGTGTATGAGTACAATGACTTACTGCAACAACAAGAACCGAGCGGTTCTCCAGAGTTGGTTTTCTGAGTTGGTGCTAAGTGAACGAGATGTTATGCTACAGTCACCAATGTGACTAAGTCTACTGGAGTCCAACAAAAGGGGAATTCAACCAATAGATGTCCAATTGAACGTTCACAACTTGCAAATGAATTATAGAAATAATAAAAAAAATTCTACTAGCGGAACTGACGTTGGTCGTTAACTAAGTGAAAACCAGAATCAACAAGCTCAAATAGAATAGGATCATGAAAAATGATTAGCTAAATGAAAAGCTCACGTAGTTTCGCATGTAACGATTGATCATGAGTAGCCCAAGCTACAAGTTTATACCAATGCCACAAGGCGCTGTAAAGATTGAAATAATTCAACAATAGCGGTGATTGAACAAGTTCACCATGTTTTGCCATAGGATAGAAGATTCAACGAAGTAAATTCAAAGACTTATTCCAAATTAATTTTATAGAAATTCGGGTGGATGAAAAAAATAAATAACAATTCAAGGTCATCGAGTTTACAAGTGGCGTTGAAATAACCGCTAAAGGTACACCAAAATAAGTCATGAAATTGGGTACCATTTCCTTAACACACAATTGTATTAAGAATGTTTTCAAGATAATGAATCAACAAAGTGGATTTAATAATAAATAAATAACAATTAATTAAATTTGTATGTGAAGTGTATAGACGAATTCAGCAAGCTTCAAATTAATGAAAACGCCACCACAAGGTGTCGTAAACAACAAACGACTTAGTAGAGTTAAGATCAAACAAGTCTACTATGGTTCGAAATAAATGATACGCTTGTTGATATTATTTTGAATATGATGGCCTTAATCCATCATATGGAATCCTTGAATTGAAGGTGTAAAGTGAGCAAATTTTGACAACTAAACTTGCTTTGGATATCGACCAACAACGATATGTGTATTACCAAGGAAGTTTTAACATGGCCATACAAAACCATGTATGTAGCTTGTCAAGAAAAGTGGTTCAAAGAATTTTGTTGACTCGATATCAATAAGTCAAATCTTGCAATAATGTAGGTCATCGAGGTTGAAATGCAATAACCGATATAGCGAAAACAATAGCTGAAATATTGATAGAACAACCCATTCGATGTGGAGTCCCCGAGGGTTCCACAAATCAAGCTAGCCACATGCCAAACAAACGATGCATGCGTAGCGTATGAATTTTGTTTTTTTGCCAAGAAACTGAAACTAGGTGTTCACTGATCATGAATGGGGTTTTCGTAATGAGATGACCTTTAGAAAGAGTAGAGATGCCAAATCCGAATATTCAACAAAAGAATTTTAGACTTACCTCGAATTTCGTGCAATGACCTGGCGTTATGTGACATCATCACGAGATGTCAATTTTTGGCGTAGTCGTCATTAGGGGAGTGGGGAGATGTGAGGACTTGTAGTTCCTGTTGTGATGCCAACAATCGTGATTTCCATTAGTTTGTGAAGTCCTCGTTTGGACGCACCTTGGTGTGTTTGACACCGCTTGCAGGGTTACCTGATAATAGCTGTATTCTGACCGTCGGTCATTCCACTGACGGGATTTGCATCGTTGTTGTAATCGTTCGTTCATGTTTTCCATAGGATTTGCCTCGTATTTCGTACGTTTCGTACTTCTACATCCGTGATGTATACGCTAAGTTTCATGTAATCATGCCCCTCGGCATTCTGTTTGTCGTAGCTTACCTGCTCGGGTTAGTAAAATAGCATAGGTGACATATATAAGACCGTTTGCCTGAGTAAATAGTCGCAGTTCCTACGAAATGACCTTTAATGGGTTTTTGTCATAAGTTAACCCAAGGTCCTAAGTGTGTGTTCCCAAAACTTTGAAGTTTTGCTAAGCGTATGTGATCGTTTCGTGTAGCGTGTATAAAACGCAACACTAATGCATGTTTTGAAATAAACATGTTGACTCGTTGCTTTCGGCCATGGGTTCTCCTATTCCAACCGTGAAAGAGTTTGACTTTAGAAAAAACCTGAGAAAGAAACATACGAAAAATCAACATAAAGTTGAGCGAGTTCATAGTTTGTTTTGAAAAAGATTTTAAACAAATCTTTTTGTTTACCGGTTTAAAAGTTGTTGAGAAAACATAAATAAAATCATTTTTCTCGGCATGTCAATTGAAAACCTTGTTTTTGTAATATTTGAATACCTGTCGATGTCCGCGTATGATAAAGACAACATGCCCGCATGAGCCTACAACCCACCGCAAGCTAGTAAGTGCCTCCCCAAATCGTTTACTCAAGACGGCAGACTAGCAGGTGGTCCGCCGCCGGCGGTGGCGCCGCCGTGCCGCAACCGTGGCTCCGCCGTGCTCCGGCCACCGGAAATCGTGAGAGGGAGAGAGAGAAGGTGGGCTGTGCGGCTGAAATGTGAGGGAAGAATGAGGGGTGAATGGGTTAGATGCCCTTTTATACTTAGGGTTTTGGTATGTTGGGCCCATGGCCCACTAGTGTATTTCGAATCGTTTACGCGGCCCGATAGCATTTCTAGGGCCCGTTTTTGCACCCGATCATTGTGGAATGTCATATAATAAATATTTAGAGTAAAAAATATGTGAAATCATATTTGAGGTCGGTGTTTGACGCGTTTTTTGTCGGTTGCGTTATAATTGCGAAAAATGCCCTATTCATCATTTCTAATCCGTTTTTCGATCCGATTTCGTCTGCGCTTATTAAAATTCAATTATGGAGCTAAATTGGTCATAATACTACAGTTTTGAAGGCGGTACCGCGTCAAGTGCCCCTGTTTCGTTACCGGTGCGCTTCTACAGTCTTGTTTTTCGCGTAAGCAAGCGTTTTGTGCCATTCGAAGCACCGTAAATCCGCAAAAACAAGTTCATATGCATAAATTAGTCATATAACATTCGTGTTTGTCGGCATTGTCAGTATTTTTGTCCAGTGTTGGTTCGTTGTCGCTTAACGTTACGCTGTTTTTCCGCAACTCACCATAGGCGCACTGTAAGGTTATATAGGCGTTCCTAGGCCCTCCAATAGCCTAATTAAGTTAATACGTGTCTTAAACACCAGTTAGTATCGCCTTAAACGTTTGTTAATCACGTAATTAAAAGCCGAAAAGTACCGGTTGTCACAAAGATTGTGACAGGTTTTACAATTTCTGGTTGCTTAAGTTTCTCAACATCTGAAATTGTCCTTCTTCGGTGATACACAGGCTTTGATTTCAGACACTTGCGTGCAATGTGACCAACTACATTGCATTTGAAGCAAGTCCGAGTATCATGAGAATGTCCACTAGTGGGTTTTACTCCACTTGCGGATTTAGCCTTATCCCGAAGTTCATTCTCTTTTTGAATTCATCATTTGATTGCTTTCCAATCAAATTTTCATCCTGAACCGTACTAGTCCAATACATGAACGCCTTGATCTTATTTTTATATTCGCGAAATGGTGACTGTTTCTTTTTCGGTTCATTTTCTTCCTCCAAACCCAAACCCGCACTCCTATTTTCAGGAAAGTCACCACCATTCCTTCGGTAGTTATTATAATTTTTTTTAGGTTTAGAATAATACTTCTCCTCATTTCTCTCCAAATCCTCTAATGATACTTCGACAAGTTTGAAAATTTTATCAACTTGATCTTCTTTCACATTCCGAATCGGAAAGCTGTTGTCACACCCCAACTTGCAGCGGAAGAATATTAATCCGGGATGCAACAGACACCTCTGGTACAAGCACATTGTTTATAAAGACACTACATTATATTATTTACAAAACGTTGATTACATACTACATGTATGTTATAACTACATGTTCCCATGAACCACATAAGTCTTCTAAGCCACATGCGTCTATAACAGGGTCCGTCTACAAACATGTCTTGAACAACATACACGGATCACACCAGTCTCAAGTTACCTGAAATGCATGTTAGTTTTAAAAAGGTCAGCTAAACGTTGCGTGAGTTCCACTGGTTTAATTATTGTGTAACAATATGTGTTAACAAGTTTAATTGCACTGGTCGCATTCTTAGTCACAATGACGGTCATGGTCACTGTCACAGTTATAGTCGCAAATGGAATTACACGAGGACACAAGTGAAACCTGACTGTTTTACCCCGGGTCTTGTCACCTAGACACTCCTCCACCAACTGCGTCACGTGCAGTTCAACGCCCCTTAGTAGTTATGCCTAACAACACAACCAAATTAGGACACATGCACACCTGGTTGCAAACCTTACTATCGGGCGTGGCCTGGGTTCGTCAGACCAATAGTACTATTCACTGCCCATGGTTTACGCTAATCACTTGTAGAGGGGAGGTAGTTCGTGTGTTAGATAATTCACATCATCACAAGTTGGTGCAATTGACACAGTTTTGTAACATGCAAGTCATTCCAAAACAGTAAAACAGTTTACAAGTGGGAGAGTAAACTCACTCCCAAATTGGTGTATTCAATACAGTTTTAACATGCAAGTCCCCGGAAAACAGTAAAATAGTTTAAAAGTGGGGAAGTGAAAACTCACTCCCAAGTTGGGGCAATGATCACAGTTTGTAACAAGTTCATGTGTTAGGGAAGTGAAATTACCTTCATAAGTTTGTGTAATCAACACAGTTTTTAACATGCATTCCACCCCAAGTAAAACAATAAAACAGGTAAAAGCGGGGTAGTGAAACTCATAGTACGAGTAGTGATCTCAACGCAAGAGTGATCAAGCAACTGGATCAACTTTAATAACACACATGCAAGTATGGACTCAAATCAGTATCAAAGTTGGTAATGGTTATAACTTGGATCTGGTCAGGAGTTTTTACTCCGGATTGAGTCTATAGGACACTAGTATGGTGATGGACGTCAGGGTGGTATTAGTTTTCAGTTTGGCTTCAGGGCACCGTTTCGCATGCCAGCCAAAGTCATTAGTTTAACGTGTTCGGATAATGGTACGGGAATACCAATAATGCCAACACGTGTTTATTTAAGAATGATTAATTTTTCATCAAGGGAGTTTGAGTATTTGGGGAGTCTAGGTTACCCAAATTTGAGTTTCCATTTCCACCGTCGGGAATTCTCCCGAATTGTCTTAGGAAACACCCATGGAAAGGGTATGGTCCCAAAAACCTTACGCCAATCAAGGAAACCATACCCATTAGTAACTTCTAAGAAAACTGCGCGCAGACTTCTTTGCCAAAATAAGATTTATTAGAACTCTGCGCCAAATATCCAATAGAGGAAAGCGTCATTTAACTACCTTGCGCGAGCTCGCGTAAGGTTCAAAGTTAACCTTGAAAACTCTCGTTTGATAATGCTTCATTTAACTACCTTGCGCGGGCTCGCGCAAGGTTCAAAGTTAACCTTGAACATTCTCGTTTGATAATGCTTCATTTAACTACCTTGCGCGGGCTTGCGCAAGGTTCAAAGTTAACCTTGAACATTCTCGTTGGATAATGGTTCATGCACAAACCTTGCGTATATATTTATATCAAAGCAAGCATCCACCAAACATTGCGCTAAGCAGCAAGGAGAAGAAGGAAGATCAGTTAACTAACTTGCGCTTCTCACGCAAGGAAACAGTAAATCCTGAGAAACTTTCCCTTAGCAAAATCATTGACTTGGTGCAGAAGCAAAGGAAATCTTTTCTGTTATAACAGAATGTACACGTGACGCATAATAGATGGGTAATAGCTATGAAACCTTCTAGAAGCCATTAGCACCTAATCGTGCAAGCATCCTTTCGGTTATAACCAATTGCCACATGGCATCATTTGGACGACTGAGGAAGATCACGGTGATGACATGCTCACATTTATAAGATGTAGCGATCTCATGTTGACACGTGGCTCCCCCTAACCGCTAATGAGTTGACGATCTGTGTGCACTAACGGATTTCCAACAAACGTTAACGGAATAGCAAAAGATTCCGTTAAAGTTAACAATCTTTCTTTTTGGCGCCAAACACCAGCTATAAATAAGTAACTTGGAGTTCAAGGAAAGGTATTCACTCTCAACTACTCTCTCACTTACAATACTTACTTCCAACTACCTGTACTTATTCTCACGCCAGAGGTTGGTCACGGAGAGAACCCCCTTCTCCCCGTGGCGAGCTAACGGTGTTCTGTTTTGCAGGATCAGCAGAAGTACTGTATTATTCACCGTCCATCGTGAAACCAAACGGAGGGTTAACCCTTTTATGCAGAGCCCATTCCATAGATCTACTTAGATTCCGGTGTAGTTGATCTAGGGTTTCTTCACCCATAGTGTCCAATTTGCCCGGGAATTTCCCGGAATACTCCCGGTGTTCCAATTATAATATTTGTCGGGTTGGGTCAGTTCCCAGTTCCGGCAAGTTCGTTATACGGTAAACTGCCGAAATTGCTTTTATAATAATCTATTTTTAATTCCATAAATTCTCATTTAATCTATATTTTATATAAAAATCTGCAAATTTTTATATAAATCAGAAAAAATCTGTAGATTATGGTAAAAAATTTCTGGGAATTTATTTTGTTCATTTACTTATTTAAATAAATTATTTATAAAACTATTTTTAACCACATAATTAACATTAAATACCATAAGTAGTTCAAAAAGTCCAAAAAATTCCAGAACACTCTTTACATGTCCAGGAAATCCACAAAAATTTTGAGATTTTTCCGATTTGTTTCGGTGCATTCCTGGCTACCGAAAACTCGCAAAAACACTAATTTTTATCCCATATCAAAACTCAACCAATGGACTTAGAATTTTCCCAGAGCACTCCCCATATGTTTCTTAGTGTCTCCGTAAAATTTGGTGATTTATTGAATTCGTTTGATGATTTTCCCGAAATTCTTTTGGAAACCAGTTAAAAATTCACCAAAAATCGTAGGAAATTCCAAAAATTCTAAAATTTTACGTGGACCTTCCTGACAATACCCTACATCACCTCACCAATAGTTCACGAACCAAGTTATAGCTAAAACAATTTTCTGCCTAGCCTAGTTCGGTTCTCGGATGTTATACCTAGCGATTCTTCCGATTCCAAGCTTTTATCTTGATCCCAGAAGTGTGTGAAGGCTATATTCAATACCTACACATCAAGTACAACCCAAATATGCTAGAACTTAGATCAATCAAGCTTTAATTCATTGATTTTCGGTCAATCGAATAGTTAAGCGATTTTTGTTGAATAAGAGTTTATTAGGGTATCAAACCCTAAAGATTTGTGATCATGGCTGCCATATAACACCAGGTAAATACTAGGGTGTTCTTTTTCAGCCCATAAACATGTCTAAACCTTCAAAAATCTTGGATTGAAAGGCGTTTTTTCGGCTAGAAATCGCGTTTAATCGAAGAAACGAGCTTAGAATCATAAGTATCAAGGTTAATACCATTGAATTAGTGAGGTTTTAGGAGATGATCAGCTGAAGTTCTTGTTTTTTATGGCAGAATTCTTGTGGAGGAAGATGAAATCTTGATAATTTTTATGTTAAAAAAGAAATAATAATGAAAAATAAAAAAATATATATTTAAAGGGGGGCGGTTTGGGAGGTGGGTCCCAAGGGGACACCTCGTGCTTCGATTAGCGTGGTAAAAGATGATATTTATCTTCCGTTTGCGTTTAGGTCCATTTTCGGGTCTCGTACGCTTTCTCGATTTGCGTAACGGACTCCGTTTTATGCGTACTTAGTGTCAAAAGACTCGGTTTTAAAAATCATGCATAACCATCTCGAAATCCAAGCATGGTTACATTTTAATCATAAAAGTCTCGTTTGACGTTCGTTTAAGTGTTTTTAAGCTTGATCGATCGTTCCTTGCACATTTGGTTGCCTTGTGTTATGCCCGGAACGAAGGAGTTTCCTAACCGGGAGCTGCTTCGTTTTGCGTGCCCGGGCTTTGATTATTTTCAAACCTTGTGTCACAGTCTATGACACAAAACTAAGTTATTCCTGGAACTTGAAATCTTAAATGATGCCACCGATAACCTAATAATCAACATTAAAGGTTTAATGCGTTGTTAAACGTCAATTCTCCGTTTAACGCATTGTTCAAGGCTAAGGATGCCAATCTCGCATCGTTGGTCCTTAATAGTGTCATGTCAACCATGACGTGCTCTCGGATTCCTCCGAGACATAATAATGATTGCTCAGCATAGCACACAAGTCATGCAAATTTGCAAGGTTCACACACAATTATTGTTTTAATCTTGCTTAAAGTTTAGGACCAAGTTAAGGTGTACCTGGTTTTGTCATGGGTATCACATATAATCACAATAATATCATGATATACATATCATGTCCGGTTACCACGGACTCATACAAATCAAAGTTTACCAGGATTTTTCACAATTGTCACAGCTGTCATCGAAATAAAGTCTATCAGATTCCTTAACTTTGTACATGACAACATTAGGATCATCACTTAGACCATCTTCCAATGATGTATCGTCATCTTCAGATTGTATTCAGAACTGTTTAAACTTGCATTGGCACTCTCAAAGCTGCCATCATCAGATTCACTCAAAACATTTTCAACAACATTCTTTACCACTGCTTCACTGTCATCTTTTGTGTAAGTTATTTAAATGTTCTCAGGCAGCTAATTTTTCTTTTCTGTCAAAAGTTCAATATTAAGCGCCTTTTCCATCCCTTCAGCTAACTTGCAACAATATTTTTCGCACAAGGGTGGTGGAACATTGCTATAGTCCCCACGTTTCTTACCTTTTGATTTCTGATCATTTTCTTCCGATGGAATCGTTGGAAGAATATGATCAATGACATAGCATTCGTGATATAGCTTTTCAAAAGTTGTCTTACCCTTTCAGTTTCAATTTTCATATCTTGAAGCTCTTGTCTAATTTCAGCCATGGTATTTATGTAAATGTTAATGGCTTTTTGTTCTTCCATTACCATTGTATTCTCACTGTGTTATGTTGTTCAATGTTATTTTTATCAAGCCTGTTGTAATTGTCTTTCATTTTATCATAAGCTTCCTTCATTGTGCGATAATCATATTAAAAATTGTTGTTATGCACATTGAGTTCACTTATGATTAGATTTTTCGGTGCATTGCACACAAGGCTCAGTACATTTCGTGTAAGGTTTTTCAACCTCAACGATTTGCACTTTTACAATATCTTTTTCAACGACTTTTACCTCCAGACCTACCTTTGTCAAATTAGCCATCATCGCTTTATTGGCGATCTCCGTGAGATTTTCTTCATTCATTTCTTTGGTCACGTTGCTGACTTCTTCAACAACTGGTTTCGTTTCTTCAACGATATGCTCAGAAGATATTGCATCACCAAAGCAGCCTGCAAAACTAGAAGTAATGTTAGGAGAAAGAACACTCTGCATCCTTGTATGATGATAGATCTCCTCTTCTTCTGCTTGTTGTAAGTATTCTTCTAGCATTGCGTTCTCCAGAGCTGCATCCTCAGCAGATGCATCTTCCATGATTTCGGCCATTAGAGCAATTCCAGTCTTCTTGGCAATATATGAGTTCCAATCAAAACTGTCATCTTCATTCGAAGCAACCATAGCTTTTTCTGCGTTGTTGGATGGTTTCTCTTGAACTTTGATTTGAGTTTTCTTCGGAAATGGCTTATATTGCAACGACTTCTTGTAGTAATCACTGCCGCCTCCGAAAGGACTTTGGTTGCCACTTGCTTCTGCATTCTTGCACTCACGTTTGAAATGCCCTTTTTGTCGGCAGCTAAAGCAAGTAACTTTTATCTTGTCAAATCCCAATTTGTTGCTCGAGTTTCTGATGTCTCTTCAAGTTAGAGCAACGAATTTGGAAACTCCCCATATAATCGAAGCTAAAGACCATTTGATATCCATCAACTGAAGCTCCTCCGCATCCACTTGATCATAATCCTCGGCATTCATTTCTTGATTACCAATCTTCCCGGCCACTAAACTCTCATATGATTCCAACACTGTGGCAAGTAGTGCCATATGTTGTTTGGCCACTTGTTCAAAAACGACGTTGTTTAGGTTGACTGCAATGTTGCATCTAAATACATTTGGATCAGAATTTGATTGATTATTCTGATTCGTCTGATTCTGAAACGGTGAGTTAGAACTCATGCTCGAATATGATGCATTAGAAGGACTCTGATCATAATTAGGATATGATTGAGTTTGGCTCTATGGCGAATGATTCGAGGAATTCATATTCGTGCTGAAAGCATTTTGGATCTTCGGGCTTGAAATATTCTCTTGAACTCCACTCTTGTAATAAAGCCCTACATCTTGAGCAACGTTCGAATTCTTTGACTTGGCGGTCTTCCATCTCGTGCCCCTCCAACTTATCGATAAAAGTGGATAACTTGAAAATTTTCCAGGTTGGACTTTCCTTTAGCACCATGAGATACGTCGTCCATTCACCTTCAGGTAAAGCATCATCCAATTTGTCAATATATTCTTCTTCTGTCTTCCCAAGACCATGCCTTCTCATAATCACCTTCAAATGACAAAATCGTTCTATCATTTGTTTCATTGACTCGCCTTTTATCATTGTAAAGATATCAAATTCTTTCATTATTAGAGCCTTTTTGCTCTTCACCATCTCTGCACTCCCCTGATATTTCGCCTTTAGAGACTTCCATAAATCTTGTGCAGTTTTGTACTATGGTAACAGCACCAAGATATCTTCCTTCACGGACTACTGAATCAGACAGATCATTTTTTTTGCAGCAACGTATGCATCCTTTTGTGAAGTAGAAAACTTTCTCATTTCGATAACATTATCATGTTTATCTCTTAGCCATGTGTAACCTGTTTCGACTGCAACCCAACTGTGAAAGAACGTAGCCTGAACCCAGTTCGTAAACTTTTCCTTCCACCCCTCGTATTCATCCATGCACATAAGTTTCGGTGGCTTCACTGATGTACCCATCTTGTTATCAATATTAACTTGATTCACCATGTTGGCATTCCCTCGGCTGTCATATACGCATTGTGGATATCTTCCATTGCGGAAAACAAACGAGTATCGCTCAAAACACGTTCATAAACTTGAAAAATTGATTAGTGTACTGACAAGTTCGGGTGAACTTGTGCAGCAAAACAAATCAGATTCAATTTCAAACAAGTTCGGGCGAACTTGTTGAGATTTTTTGAAAACTTTCTCCCTGAGTAAGTTCGGTCGAACTTGTATGGAATTTCAAGAGAAATAACAAGTTCAGGCGAAATTGTAAAAGATTTTCAACAGAATTTGATCAAGTTCGGGCGAACTTGATGAAATTTGAAGAAAAATCCAATAAGTTCGAGCGGACTTGATTAAAACTATGAAAAACTAATCAAGTTCGGGCGGACTTGATGAAAAATCACTCAAAAAGTGAATTTTTCAATCAAGTTCGAGCGTACTTGATGTCAAGTTAGGTCAAACTAGTTTTGCAAATCATTATTTTTTTTCAACTTTTCGACATCAATTCGTTTGAATTAGGCCTTGAAACTTTCAGGGGTTTATCTTTAGTGGATTTTACATGACATATTCAAATTTAGCAGATTTTATCTGTAGGTTCATTGTTTTTCATGAAAAAGTTAAGAAAAATGGTAGAAATGAGTAGAAATAGAGTAGTTCTTGTGATGATTTCACCAAATCAGGTATCCGTGGCTCTGATACAACTTGTTAGATCGCTCCTGAATAGCTCGGGAACCTAATTTGTATCTCAATGTCCAAATAGGCAGAAACTAAGTGACATGTTAACCATATAACAAGATTTACTCATTAATTGTTTGTTTATTGATCTCGAATTCAATTATATTCGAGTTTCGGATCCGACAGAGCTTCGCCTCTAAGTGTGCAAAGTTCCAAATGAGAAACCATGAGGCACCTATATATAGTGAGACAAGTTCGCTTGGGAGACTACAAGTTTGGGCGAACTTGTTGAACAAGTTCGGCCGAACTTGTTCACACATGCAATATTCCAGGCGAACTTGATCTCCTAATTACATAAATACTTCATTTTCTAACTTAATCTCATCTATTCTAAACAGACTCGATACAAGACTAAGACATAGACATAATGTACTAACATTATACCTTATGGTCACGTCATTTCATTAATGTTATGTTAAGTCGCCTATTATGCCTTTATAAATGACCAAAATGCCCTTTTTGCACATAAATCAATGTTAAACATATGAACCCAACTTTTTGACATATAAAGTGATGTTGCAACTTATATAAACTTATTTTGGCATATAAGACTTATCATAAGACTAGTTTAACCATCCGAATGTGTTTTCACGCAAATGGCACGTTAAAGTGACTTGACGGGTCATATGGCTCAAAAGCACTTAGGAATCGTTCCAAATCAGAATTTTAAGTTTAGTAAACCATTTCATATGAGTTCCAATACTCGTTTGGTTTATAAAACTTCATTCTATCCGATCTCTTATTTTCAAGTCTCAACACTAACATAGTATCTGATACACTAGGAACCACATCAACACTTGAACTCTTGATTCTTTAAGCTTTGTTATACCAATTGAACAAGACCTAGATGCTATCCCAAGTGAGTACATAGCTCCCCTCTTTATGTTTTGCAAATGTTTTGGGGTGATTCATATGTGTAACTGAATTTTTCTCAAATGTATGACATGTATGTGTTTACAATGTACTTTTTGTGTATTATTCCTATTATGCTAATACGACGATTGATGACACGAACCAAATCCTTGTAGAATCTTTCTATCTTCATAGTCAGATTCTTGTAGGGTATTTTAAGTACAGTCTTAAATCTTCCATCTTCATAGTAAGGTTTCTAAGAAGTGCTTTACACGCCGATGACGATGGTTATTGTTTATGTGTAGAGATTGTTGGTGATTTAGATAACGAAACTAGAGTATTACAATGAGGACATGGTGGATACGCCGCTGGTACTTCCTATATATAGTGTGCTTATTGTATTACCCTTCGTAACCTTATCCGAATCACCATTAGGATTTAGGATTTTTGTGATTCAATGAGACAAGACGACGTGACCAAACCAAATCCTTAAAGCATCTATCTATCTTATAGTTAGATTCTTGTAGGGTGTTTAACGTACTAAATGGTAGTCCTATATTTGGATTCTTTGTGTACTTTATTGTGTATGAGACAAGACAATGTGACAAGACAAGTGACTAAACTAAATCCGTAAAGTATCTATCTATCTATCTTCATAGTTAGATTCTTGTAGGATGTTTAAAGTACCAAATTGATGTCATAGATTGGATTCTTCGTGTACTATAATGCGTATTTGACAAGACGATTGTGACAAGACAATGTGACTAAACCAAATTCGTAAAGTATCTATATATCTTCATAGTTAGATTCTTGTAGGATATTTGAAGTACTAAATTGATGTCCTTGATCCGATTCTTTGTGTACTTTAATGCGTATGTGACAAGACGATGTGACAAGACGATGATTATGTGGTTATTGTTATTAGTTGTGATTTAGATAACGAAACGAGTGTAATACCATAAGAACATTGTGGATACGCCGATGGTACTTCCTATATATAAGTGTTCTTATTGTATTACTCTTGTAGCGTTATCCGAACCACATTAGGAATTTATGTTCGATTGTTTCAAAGTACAATATCCAAATCCTTGTAGAACTCTTTCATATTTTTATATGTTAGATTCTTAGAAGGATATCCAAATTATTATTATAAATCATTGAATTGATTTTCAATAATACTTACGCGAGTTATAACTAATTTCAATATTGTTGTTATTAATCCTTGATTGGATTTCTAATAACATATTCACAAGTTTTATGACTGAATTCAATGTGATTATAATGAACAAAGTACAATTTTCAATGGCATAAAAAATTACTTAGTATTAATCATGTTGCCATATACAAAACTCTTTTTGTCACAAGTTTCATAATCAAGATAATGTATTGCAATACTAAATCTTTTTGCCATTCCTTGGCTTCAAAGAGTTCATTTTCAATAGACGACTCTCGTAGTTGTCGAAGTATTGCAACACTAAAATTTCTACCATTAACTTGGCCAACAAAACTATGTACTCGCCAACATTGTTTGTTGATGTCTTTTCTTTACATATGTTTCAGGTTACGATTGTTCAAGCATGCTACACATAGAAATGCATTCGGGCTTTAGACTGCTTTAAACAAAGACAATTATATGTATTCATTGCTTTGTAAAACAATGTTTAACAATAATGAAACACTTTAGTACCAGTAGTTGTGAGCAATTTGTAACGAGACTCCCCGATATTTCAGTCGCTTTTATTACATGATTGGGGTGTTACAGATTGGTATCAGGGCACTGGTTATAGGTTTTTTAGGTTATTAGATTTCCTTTAACCTAGTCTATAACCTTCCTAGGGGCCCGAACATGAGTAGACTTAGGATCTCTATCCTAATCCTCATCCTTACTCGTGCTACAACTACTATATGATTAACAAATCATCTAACCTTAGATGATTTATCCTAAATCCTTAGGCTTTATGCCTTAAAGTATTCCTTGAAATATTTTTCTCAAAACATTTTCATTGGAATACTACTCAAAATGTTTTCTCAAACGATTTCATCAAAAAGTTTTTCGACTTATTTATCTCAAACATTTTATCAAAAAGATTTCTCAAAATGTTTTACTCTCAAACATTTTCATCGAAATCTAGGGTTTTTATAATATGAATACATGCAATCTGGAAGGGTAAATTCCTTTGCCCCGAGTTTTATGTCTAAGGCTAGAGTGTCCGTACAAATCCGCATTATCGGACCAATCACTCTTACCCGGGAACTCCTAGGGTGAGTGTTCACTTATAGGCTAAAGCATGTCTTCTGGAAACATTAAGAAAACCCATCTACCTTGATTAGTCAAACATTCCTAAACACTACAACCTTTGTGACACTACTCCGACATGTTACCTTTCGTAATATGTTACGACTATATCCAATACGTTTGAAACAAATTCCATTTCATTTCACAACACTTTATATTCCTACTTCATTTTCAAATACTATTTTTCATCTTTCAAATTTTCAAAATTTTTATTCATTTGGATGAGAGTTTTCAAATTTTTATACACAAAGTTTCTTTATTTCAGAAATTCAATTAAAAATATTTTTATCTTAAAAACAATAAAGTTTTAAAAGATAAAGATTTTTTTTAACACAAACCATTAATTTGGTTTGTATTTTCTCATTCAAAAATATAACAAAAGTTTATTTTCAAACGATCTTCAAAAAAAATAAAATCCACAATACTATTTTCCCTAAATACAAGAACAAGATTTTTGAACGAATACCAATTTAAGATTTTCAATTCAATATGACATATTAAACTTATAACAAAGCTATGAAATCTCATTTATTTGTTTTCACTGTAGCTATTTCTTCTAGATGCCTCCTCATAGTGACGTCGCTTGGAACACTGAAATGGCAGCAATAATCGCTCAGCATCTAGCTGCTGTACTCCCACACATTGTGACCCAGATTAATAAAAACTACAACAACAATAACAACAACAACAATGTTCCTACGCCATGTAACCACAAACAATTCAACTCAGCTAAACTCAAGTTTAATGGGTCTGAAGGAGCAACTGGGCTCCTACAATGGTTTGAGAGTATAGAAAGCACATTCTGCCATGTTCAGTGTTCTAATGAACGCAAGGTAGAGTTCGCCTCAAGTGTTTTCCAAAAGAGAGCACTCACTTGGTGGAACGGAGCCATGAGAGATAGAGGTGCAGAAGTAGCTATGGCACAAACGTGGGAAGAATTCAGGAATCTTATGATGAAAGAACTCTGTCCATGAAGCGAAATAAGGGTACTTGAAACCGAGTTCTATTACCTAAAACAAGATAGTGGTGAATACCTTGCTTACACGGATCGGTTTGAAGAGTTGAGCCTACTTTTCCCCACTATGGTCACATCTTTGGATCGGGCCATTGAGAAATACATTGATGGTCTACCTGATCCAATCCAAGATATTGTCACTGGCAGCAAACCTGCAACGCTTAGGTAGGCTAAGGAATTAGCTGCTACCCTAACTGACTCCCAAGTTAGTAAGGGGAAACTTATTCGAAAGGGAATCAAGAAACGAACTAATGAAACTATAAAAGGGAAAGTAAATGAAACAAAGGGTGAACCTTCCAAAAATTCTAAGAAGCATAAACCTTCAAAGAATTTTACGATTGTTGCACCAATCCCACTTAACTCAGTACCCGTTAGGGGGTCTTATCGTGGGAAACATCCTCAGTGCAATCGTTGCAACTATAACCACCCAGCAAATTCTCCATGCCGCCAGTGTACAAACTGTGGTCTTTTTGGGCATCTAGCTGCGACCTGTCGCATCCAAAAACAAGCTGCCCCTACTCAAGCACGCCCTCGCATGTTTCAATTGCAGTGATTTAAATCATTTCAAGCGAAATTGCCCTAAGCTTGCTAATGCTCATGGACGAGTATACAATGACAATGAGGTTCAAGCTGATGATCAAGCACTCATGATCATTTGAACCTTTACGTTTTCTTTTGTCATCCAAAAACTATGAACAATATTTCAGTAATATATGTAATAACAATATAAATTTCAAGAAGTTTTTCTTCATTCTTGTTATTCTTATTCCATTTACAAATTCGAATATGATTACACTTTGTGTACTACACAACTGCATACCGACTTCGAGGATCCTGTTCTTTATTATTAAAAACTAAGTCTCACAATTTAGTATATTTTAATTGCACATTAGTGCATTCATACAATCTTTGCAAAATGATCTCTACAAATACTATGTGCTTATCACCACTATTTTTGTTTTCATGACATTACCTACATGGTTGTTTATCTATCATGTATAGTACATGATTACAAATACATTTTCTCTTAGTATGTTAACCTAACATACCTAGCACATGGTTTCAAAATATTGTCATGACATATTTACATTGTTTATGACAATCCATACTTGGTATATGATGCATACTACCAGTCTGGTTAGTGTGAAACATATATTAACATTTGTACTAGAATGAAAGACCTGCTACTAATTTTGTTATATGCAAAACAAGTAGTGCTATCATTGCTGGTATGAAACACGTTCTGATCCAATTAATGTGGTGTATGACGATGCTCATTTGATTTAGATGTTGCTTCGACCTTATTGTTTATTTTCCCTCACTTAACAAGATGAGCTATGTGGACCATGCGACGAAACGAATAATTACGGGTGCATACTTAATTATGAGGTTCGACGCATGAGAATCATAGTAAGCCTTGTTATGTATGGTGGCATAAAATCTAGAGTGATAGGGTAACGGATGGGTATGATGCAATAAGAACATGGTGGATACGCCGATGGTACTTCCTATATATAATTGTTCTTATTGTGTTATTCCTCGGAACGTTATTCGGATCACTTGAAGGTTTTATGTTATCTTGGACCATTATGTGATTAAGTGATTATCTGTTATTTGTTTATTGAATGCACTGAACGAGACGAGTACATTCATTAACTCTATTCGAGCCGACCGGGCGTATAGTATGGTTTTAAAGGTGACGATCTTGATGCCATAGGTATATTGACCCGTCTCCTATGCATGAGATGCTCATGGTACATGGGATGTACCTCGTGGGACGTTAGAAACCGTGCATGTATAGCCAGGCTTGAATGTACACACATTCGTTTGCTATGGATTTACACTAAGTGCCTAAAGTATAACATAGTGCCATACAAAACAATTTTTATACACTCGACGACGCTTTATAGATTCAAAAGTTCTAAAGGTTTGTATACCTCGAAGATAATTTGAATATCTTTGTTTACGCTTTGAATCCCCCAAAAATTCCCAACACTAAATGATGCTCCGCATCTTTGGAATATCGAGCTTTTTTTATCTTTCAATTATTCCAAACACACTCTATGGTCTCCTTTGAATAAATTTGGGACGAAATTTCCTAAAGTAGGTGAGACTGTAACCTTTGTACCAAAATCTCGGTCTTTCAAAAACTTTTTCTTTGAAGACATTCCGATAACTAGTACTTAAATGTAACTCGTTTAACGTAACGTACACACCGGGACGAGGACATAAGCTACACATACCCTAAATACCCTTTACATAACTTAGATATAAGTTTCGAGGACTTAGGAATGACAAAAACATCTTTAGACAAGTTCAGGGACTAAACTGCAACTATTGCGAAAGTCTGCCGATTATCGTATTCTTATACGGACCTTGTGTAGACATCCAAAAACTCTCGTGATCAATATAACCTTGTATTTTATTGAAGAGATTGCAAAACATCTATCGTTATGCAAATACGGTCATTTTCGCGTTAATTAAGGCGTTCGTAGTAATTAAGCGAAACGCGTAATCGTACAACTGAACGAACCGACATCCGTAAAATTTTTGGACATATTTCAAGTCATGTATGTTTTATCATCCTATAAACTTAGAAATTAGGTTGACGAGTGTTAAAAACGACAAAATGCAACAATACAAGTCCAGGGGCCAAAGCTGCCAAAAAGCAAACTTCAGCCCCCAGACTTAGGTTACGTACCGCAAGACCACGTCCCTTACGGTCTGTAAGGGGTGCCCAGAATAGCAGTTGCAGCTGGCAGCTTCCTGCTTATTTCTTGGCCACCGAGCTCACGTTTTTGCCACCAATTCACCTGCTTTGGACACCTAAGAGGACACTAATCAGTACCTTGATGACGCATGGACCCTTGGCTTGAATTGGTGAGCTCAAGATAACTATAAATAGCCAGGAGTTCCTCATTTCAAACTTGCACCTTTCTTCTTTCTTTCTCCTACTCTCTTGGAGCTTGTTCCAGCATTTTGGAGACCTCCTACTGAGTTTTCTGAGCTCTTCAAGTGTTCCACAAGTAAGTGCTCTCTTCTAGTCTTCTTCATTTCCTTTAGCTATTTTGAGCTAAAACCAAACAGTTTGACTTTCTGTTTGACCTTCGGTTCTGACCATTTTTGGTCAAGTCAAAGTTCAATCGAACTTTGCAACGTTATCGTAATCACGAAGGTTATGATCCCTAGCGATCACACCTACTGATTACCACGTTTATAGTCGAAGTTACGAGTCAAAGTTTCGGTCAAAAATGCGCATTATGTGCATTTTACGACAAAACTATTTTTGGGTATCAAAACACTAAGTTTTGATATCAAATCAGTTTTATAACTTAGTTAGACATGTTTTGACATGTCTAACTCGTCACTTTTAGTTTAGTGCTTTTTTAGGGTCGTAAGTCGAGTGGTATTGACCACCGCTTTAACTTTCGAATCCGACCCGTTTGGTCGATCTTAGGATCCGACTTAACACATATTTGTGACCATAGTTGTATGAGGAATAACCCTCTGAGGTTATACCTTATGGTCACGTTATTTGGTTAGTGTTATGTTAAGTCGCCTATTATGCTTTTATAAATGACCAAAATCCCTTTTTGCGCATAAATCAATGTTAAGCATATGTAACCAACTTTTTGACATATAAATTGATGTTGCAACTTATTTAAACTTATTTTGGCATATAAGACTTATCATAAGACTAGTTTGACCATCCGAATGTGTTTTTACGCAAATGGCACGTTAAAGTAGCTTAACGGGTCATAATGGGTCAAAAGCACTTAGGAATCGTTCCAAATCAAAATGTTAAGTTTAGTAAACCATTTCATATGAGTTCCAACACTCGTTTGGTTTATAAAACTTCATTCTATCTGATCTCTTATTTTCAAGTCTCGACACTAACATAGTATCCGATACACTAGGAACCACATTAACACTTGAACTCTTGATTCTTTGAGCTTTGTTATACCAATTGAACAAGACCTATATGCTATCCAAAGTGAGTACATAGCTCCCGTCTTTACGTTTTGCAAATGTTTTGGGGTGATTCATATGTGTAACCGAATTTTCTCAAATGTATGGCATGTATTTGTTTACTAAGTACTTTTTGTGTATTATTTCTATTATGCAAATACGACGATTGATGACACGAACCAAATCCTTATAGAATCTTTCTATCATCATAGTCAGATTCCTGTAGGGTAGTTTAAGTACAGTGTTAAATCTTCTATCTTCATAGTAAGGTTTCTAGGATATGCTTTACACACCGATGACGATGGTTATTGTTTATGTGTAGAGATTGTCGGTGATTTAGATAACGAAACTAGAGTAATACAATAAGTACATGGTGGATACGCCGCTGGTACTTCTTATATATAAGTGTGCTTATTGTATTACCCTTTGTAGCCTTATCCAAATCACCATTAGGATTTAGGATTTTTGTCATTCAATGAGACAAGACGATGTGACCAAACTAAATCCTTAAAGCATCTATCTATCTTATAGTTAGATTCTTCTAGGGTGTTTAAAGTACTAAATGGTGGTCCTATATTTGGATTCTTTGTGTACTTTAATGCGTATGAGACAAGACAATGTGACAAGAGAAGTGACTAACTAAATCCATGAAGTATCTATCTATCTTCATAGTTAGATTCTTGTAGGATGTTTAAAGTACCAAATTGATGTCCTAGATTGGATTCTTCGTGTACTATAATGCGTATTTGACAAGACGATTGTGACAAGACAATGTGACTAAACTAAATCCGTAAAGTATCTATCTATCTTCATAGTTAGATTCTTGTAGGATGTTTGAAGTACTAAATTGATGTCCTTGATCGGATTCTTTGTGTACTTTAATGCGTATGTGACAAGACGATGTGACAAGACGATGATTATGTGGTTATTGTTATTAGTTATGATTTAGATAACGAAACGAGTGTAATACCATAAGAACATGGTGGATACGCCGCTGGTACTTCCTATATATAAGTGTTCTTATTGTATTACTCTTGTAGCGTTATCCGAATCACATTAGGAATTTATGTTCGATTGTTTGAAAGTACAATATCCAAATCCTTGTAGAACTCTTTCATATTTTTATATGTTAGATTCTTAGAAGGATATCCAAAGTATTATTATAAATCATTGAATTGATTTCTAATATTAGGATTTTGTGTTCGATTGTTTCAAAGTACATTATCCAAATCCTTGTAGAACTCTTTCATATTTTTATATGTTAGATTCTTAGAAGGATATCCAAAGTATTATTATAAATCATTGAATTGATTTCTAATAATAGTCACGCGAGTTATAACTAATTTTAATATTGTTGTTATTAATGCTTGATTGGATTTCTAATAACATACTCACAAGTTTTATGACCGAATTCAATGCGATTACAATGAACATAGTGAAGGGGTATGGTCCCAAAAACTTGCGCCAATCAAGGAAACCGTACCCATTAAATAACTCTAAGGAGACTTCGCGCAGACTTGGCGAACAACAGATGGGTAACAGCTATGAAACCTTCTAGAAGCAATTAACACCCAATCGTGCAAGCATCTTTTCGGTTATAACCAATTGCCACTTGGCAGCATCTGGACGGCTGAGGAAGATCACAGTGATGGCATGCTACATTCATAAAATATAGTGATCTCATGTTGACACGTCGCACCTCCCTAACCGTTGATGAGCTCACGATCCGTGTGCACTAACGGATTGCCAACAAACATTAAAGGAATAGCAGAAGATTCCGTTAAAGTTAACAATCTCTCCTTTTGGCGCCAAACACCGGCTATAAATAAGTGACTTGGAGTTCAAGGAAAGGTATTCACTCTCAACTACTCTCTCTCTCATACAATACTTTACTTCCGACTATCTGTACTTATTCTCACATCGAAGGGTGGTCACGGAGAGAACCCCCTTCTCCCTGTGGCGAGCTAACGGTGTTCTGTTTTGCAGGATCAATCAGAGTATTGTTTTATTCATCATTCATCATGAAACCAAACGAAGGGTTAACCCTTTTATGCAGAGCCTATTCCATAGATCTACTTAGGTTCCGGTCTAGTTGATCTAGGGTTTCTTCATTGGCGCCCACCGATTTCAATCCTTTTTCTCATCTTTCATTTCGTTTCACCTAGATCTGCAGCATCATGGTTGATGGATCATCTTTTCAAGGTCCTCGATCAGAGATCCGTCGCGTTGTTGTCGGACCTCAGATTGACGGACAAATAGTTGAGGATTCATCCAGTAGAGCTAATGCTCAGTATGATCCCGATCATGCGAGCATTCCAGTAACACCGGCAACTCCTCAGGTTGATGTTACATCAATTTTACCACCTGGAGAGACTCCATTATCGTGGTTAATCAAATCTCAAGCGGCTCTAAACGCTATGTATGCTCAGTTATGTGCCCAAACCGGAACTCCAGCTTTTCAAACTCCGGTTAACGCTCCTCAGGTCCGTGCTTCGCCGGCACCTCGAGTTTTGAGTTATAATACTCAAAGTCATGCTCGTTCCCCTTCGCACATGCCTGAAGATGGAACATAAATTTATTCTAAAACCAGGAATGATCCTGTTCATTCTGTTAATAGAAGGCAAGAAGACAACGTTCATCGTCGTGCATCTATCCACTCTCGTTTGGGCCCGCGGTCTTCACAGAAACGGGACACCCAACATGATGAGCTCGATAAGACCTATGAGGAAGGGGATAGTGCATGTATTTTCAATCTATATCTGCAGATCATGCTAGTTACAAGCCGAAAGTACGTGCAGTATACAATCCAGAAGCTGAGCATGATTACAATTTGGTGTATCGCCCAACCGAAGCAGCTGAATAATCAAAGTTTACCAGAGAGATAGCACTGGCTCCGTTGGAGCGAGCGAAATTACAATCCAACGTTGGAAAGTTTAACGGTTTAAACCGATCCTGATGATCACATGCGCCTCTTTACCGGTGCAGGGTTACTTGGGTGCTGGACATTGCCAATGTGGTGTCACCTATTTGTACAGACCCTAACCGGCGTTGCGCGCCTTTGGTTTGATAATTTGCCGACAGGTAAACTTTCCTCTTGGAATGACTTAAAAGAAAATTTTCTTACACACTTCAGTCAGCAACGGCGATACGTGCACGATTCCTCAGATGTAATGAACATTTGGCGGAGGGACGATGAGAACCTCGAAGATTTTATAACGCGTTACAATAAAGAGGTGTTGGAGAATGGAGATGTTCATGAAGACCTTATACACGCGCAGTTCAAGTACGCGATAAGGTGTGACGAAATGATTAAAGTGTTGTCCGGTACAACTGGCCTTCCAAAAAGCTGGGATAAACTCATGGCGGCAGCCAAGGTCTATGCCCAGACTGAGCGCAACTTAAATTCTAACAGGCCACCTCTACCTCAGAATCGTCCGCAAGACCTGAGTAGAGGTAGTCGCAAGTATAAGAGAAATTGGAAAAACTCAAGTCAGAATTCGTACTCTCCCTATTCACCAATTGATGCGTGTGCAACAATCAACAAGATAACAACTCAAAAAGCGATTAAGCAAGAGAATAGGGAACGCCAGTGGACTCCCTTAACGAACTCTCCGGCTGAAGTTCTCAGCAATGAGAATTATCAGTTTAAATAGCCGCAACCAATGAAAAACAAAAAACGGCAAGACCCAACTTTGTTCTGTGATTATCATAGAGACACAGACCACACAACAGATAACTGCATTAGTCTGTGCATGGAGATTGAAAAAGCATTAAAGAGTGGGAAGCTTACACATCTACTCCAGAATGTACGCAAAGAGATTAAACAGATTACGCGCGGGGACGAAGGGCCTAGCAACAAGAAAATGAAACAGCACGTTTCCATGATTCAAGGTGGCTCGTCGCGGAAGCGTAGCCTTCAACATTTTCAAAACAACACTTGGCGCGAACAGCAAGTCATTTTTCCTATCGTTCCAGGAAGTCCTCAAGAAGACCGGCCAGTAGTTATCACCGGTATCTTTGGGCACTACCAAACAGATTATATGTTTATAGATCCTGGTAGTTCCATGGATATTATGTATGAACAGTGCTTCAAGCAGCTAGATCCTGCGAACAAGGCACGCTTGGAACCAGTTGATTTTCCATTAACTTGGTTCTGCAATGAGGCTGTCTTTCCTCTAGGACAAATCCTGTTTCCTGTTACTTTATCTGATGGGAGGTATTCTCAAACGAGTAACGTCAACTTCATGGTGATGCCGGCAAATTCCCGCACGATGTACTATCAGGACGCCGCGCGCAGCGTGATTTTAGTATGATTACCTCCGCTCCACATGCTGATTGTGGTTTTCCGACACCAAATGGTATAGCTATACTTTACGCGCGGAAAGAAATCATCTCAATTGAAGAACCAGTTATGAAGGCTGTCAAGACATTGCCAAGTAACGAACCAGAAAAATGGGTACTCAACAGTAAGTATCCTGAGCAAACAATCTTGTTAGGACCCGCAGTCAGTATTGAAATTCGCGCAAAACTTAAACTACTGTTGTTTTGCAACAAAGACATTTTCGCCTGGACACCTGCCGACATGGTCGGTGTCCCACGCAACGTTGCGGAACATTGTCTGAATGTATTTCCGTCAGCAGAACCAGTTGTACAGAAAAAGCGCAGCCTCGGGTCAGAAAAGACAGAGGCGATGAACGAACAAGTCACCGGGTTATTAAATGCTAGTATTCTGCGCGAAGTCAAATACCAGACCTGGGTGGCAAACCCAGTCATGGTAAAGAAACATAATGGCGGATGGCGGATGTGCGTAGATTTTAAAGATCTAAACAAGGCGTGTCCGAAAGATTGTTATTCTCTTCCTGAGATTGACAAAAGGTTGACTCATTAGCTTCCCTTCGCTAGAAATGTTTTCTAAATGGTTATAAAGGTTATCATCAAGTCTTGATGAAAAAAGAGGACGAAGATAAAACCGCTTTTCGCACGAAGAAGGGCATTTTTTGCTATACCAAGATGCCTTTTGGTCTCCGCAATGTGGGAGATACTTATCAAAGATTGATGGATACAGTTTTTGGAGATGATATCGGGAAAACTATGGAAGTATACATTGATGATTTGGTCATTATGAGTAATTCAGAAGACACTATGCTAGACAACATCCAACGAACTTTTGATTCTTTGCGAAAGGTAAATCTTAAGTTAAATCCAAGCAAATGCTCCTTCGGCATGGAGGAGGGCAAATTCTTGGGTTTCATCGTCACCAAAGACGGTTTCAAAGTTAATCCTGAGAAGGTCAAAGCAATACAAAAAATGTCTTCTCCTAATACCATCAAAGAGATGCAACGTTTGGCTGGAAGGTTAGCTGCGCTAAACCGCTTCCTCGCCAATCATGCTGCAAAGTCTTATCCATTTATTCGAACCTTACGCAATTGTACGAAGAGCAAAGAGTTCCCATGGACTCCTGAAGCTGATCAAGCTTTCCAGCAAATGAAAGATTGTTTAGTTCAACTTCCCACACTTACTGCTCCTTGTGAAAAAGAACCATGGTCTTATATCTTGTTGGATCTGAGGTAGCAGTAGGTGTTGTCTTGTTGGTAGAACGCGAAGGGGTCCAGTCTCCAATTTATTATATCAGCAAGATGTTGAACGATCCAGAGACAAGGTATTCAATTATGGAGAAATTAGTTTTAGCATTGGTCCACGCCTCGTGCAGGCTGCGAAGATACTTTTCAGAACATGTTAGTACAGTTTTAACAAATTTTCACATTGGCCAAGTCCTGACCAAGCCAGAAGTTTTTGGACGACTTGCGAAGTGGGCAATAGAATTGGGGGGTTATAACATCTGTTATAAACCTAGACCAGCTATCAAAGGCCAAGTTTTGGCAGACTTCATCGCTGAAATTCCTGTTGATAAACTTGAAGAATGCCAAGCAATTCAAAACCTAGTCCCAGTCATAGACAATAGAGCCTGGACACTGTTTACAGATGGCGCATCAAACAGTGATGGGGCTGGAGCAGATCTTCGATTAATGAGTCCAGAGGGAGCAGAATTCACATATGCAATTCGGTTGGATTTTAAAAGCACCAACAATGAGGCCGAATATGAAGCTTTCCTTGCAGGCTTACGCCTCGCTATCAAAATGGGTGCAACAAATTTAGAAGCCCATGTTGATTCATTACTAGTTGCTGAGCAAGTAATTGGAACGTACGATGCAAAGGGAGATATCACGGCTTTGTACTTGGCGCAAGCCAAGGCTCTTATAGCACAGTTCCGACAATTTAAAGTCACACACGTCAAGCGAAGCGAAAACAAACATGCTGACGCTCTAAGTAAACTTGCAGCAACTAGTTTCAAACATTTGGCAAAAGAAGTTCGCATCGAAGTTTTAAGTAATCCAC
Organism: Scalesia atractyloides; assembly: GCA_947069175.1. Taxonomy (NCBI): domain Eukaryota; kingdom Viridiplantae; phylum Streptophyta; class Magnoliopsida; order Asterales; family Asteraceae; genus Scalesia; species Scalesia atractyloides. The sequence goes on along the minus strand of CAMTDV010000030.1, from coordinate 23,947,914 downwards.
CAGTCCCTCTCAGACAAGTAACAATGGTCGAAGTAGGAGATCCATCATGGATGTCTCCAATAATAATGTATTTGTTACATGGTTCTTTATCAGAAGATAAAGCGCAAGCACGTAAGTTACGATGCAAAGCCCTCAATTATGAAATGGTGGACGGTATTCTGTACCGACGCTCTTACATGGGTCCTTCGCTCCGCTGTGTTAACAAACATGATGCACAATACCTGATCAAGGAGGTTCATGAGGGGCTATGTGGTATACATTCTGGGCCGCGCATGGTAGTAGCCAAAGTGAAAAGCGCATGGTATTATTGACCCGGAATGTACGTTGACGCTGTAGAGATCTTGCGCAAATGCATGTCCTGCCAAAGGCATGCCCCTAAAACGTTATGCCCAAAAAATCCTTTGGTACACGTTACAACAGCTTGGCCATTTCAACAGTGGGCCATTAATTTAGTGGGACCATTTCCGGATGCCCCAGCGTAGTCAAGTTTATCATTGTTGCGGTTGATTACTTCACCAAATGGGTTGAAGCCAAACCTTTAGCTTCTACTACAACGATGGTAATTCGCAAATTTATCTGGAAATACATTATTTTCCGTTTTGGTCTGCCCATGCGCATTATTACAGACAACGGTCCAAATTTAACGGCTGAAGAGTTGCAAACATGGATGACCGAAATGGGAATCCAGCATGTTTTCGCTTCTGTTGCGCACCCACAAGCAAATGGTCAAGTTGAAAGCATAAACAAACAGTTGGTCGACGGTATCAAGGCCCGCCTTGGCACGGCACAGCGGGGGTGGGTTGACGAATTGCCTAGCATCTTGTGGGCACACCGAACTATGCCCAAGACCAGCACTGGAGAAACTCCTTTTAGCCTTGTGTATGGCACGGAGGTTGTGATTCCTGCCGAAATTGGGTTACCATCTCCAAGAATGCTAGCTTTGGAAAAACAAGATAACGAAGAACAAAGGTGCATCGACCTAGACTTATTGGAAGAACGACGAGAAAATGCAGCGATTCGTGAAGCTAAGTACACGTCTCAGCTTGAAAAGTATTACAACAAAAGGGTACGCATCTGGTCCTTTTTTCCTGGTGACTTTGTTCTTTGCGATAATGAAGCGTCGAATGCCGAAACACCGGGGAAGTTAGCCCCGCGATGGGAAGGTCCGTACGTGACAAATGAAGTATTGGGAAAAGGCGCGTACGCTCTGAAGCGTATGGACGGATCCAACGTTCCTCGAACCAGGAACGCCCAACAACTACGCCGATGTTATATGTAATCTCATTCCTCTAAGCAACTTCTGGGTGTTGCGTAACGAGACTGCTTACTTTATTTCTTATGTAATCTTAGTGGCAGCCATAGCTTTATGCTTTATCAATTTGAATAAAATACTTTGTCACTACTTACAGTCTTGTATATGTTCATTTACAAATGCATGCAATTCCTTTGGATAAACAAAAACACAAACTCATGAGCCACGAGCTAACTTAATACTTATGCTCGCACATGAGAAAAGAAATTGTTCATTTGTCTATCCTACACAAGTAATTGGTCCCATGCAAACATTGTAAAGCTAAAATATATTATATTCACATCAACAGTACTTGCGCAGCAGCGCAACGTTACAAGTAATTACAAAATAAAGAATTACAAATTTCCTATTCTATGGATTTTGTGCCCGCCTGCTTCTCTGTTGTAGAGAAGATCTCCTTTAGTTTATCAACAAAGTCATTTTGCTGCAGCGCGGCATCCACAAGGTCGATAATCGGAATCTGCAACTGATCATATTTTTCTTTAGCAACAGAATAAATGGCAGCAGTATTTAGCCCATGCGTGGCAGCCCGGCTTGTATCCCAGTCGGTCTTCAGCGCATGTGCCACGTGCAAAGTGCACTCTTTATAGCCTTCGGCATGCCCGTCACTGCGCGCGCAACCATCATCAATTATGCCACTCTCTCATCTAACTCCGTGGAATTACGGATGGCATTTGCGATCTGTATACAAATACAATCAGTATATGTTACGATAATCAAACCAGACATGTATACAGAAAAGGGAATATTACCTCCACAATCCCGTACTACCGCAACCAGGTAAGCTGGTTCATGAGGGATTCGGTCAGGCTTTCTGCTGTAGCGTGAGCGACCTCCGTGTCGTTAAGTTTTTGTTCACCTTCAGTTAAACGGCGGGTCAACTCGGCTTTCTCTGTTCGGTGAAGGTTGATATCTTTTTTCAAAATATCAACCACATCTTGCAGTCGCGCCTGGTCAAATAGCATAGAAGTTAGATCATCAATTTCTTTATTTTTAAGAAGGAGAGTCATTTTGGTTGATACCTCATTCTGCTCGTTCCTTTCTCTATGTGAGCGCGCCTCTTCTGCTGCCGCAACTGCATCAGCTTTCTCTTTCTTAAGCTTCTCAATTTCGTTGCGCAGAGATATCTTTTCTTTGTTATCGCGATCGCAAGCCTCGACAAAGCGCTTACGCTCGTCCGCAAGTTGCGTAGCAGAGGCCTCACATTTGCGCTTCCAAGATAGCGCAAACCACTCCTCGATCTTCTTCTCCTCCTCAAACTTGGCCTTCTCAGCCTCAAAATCGACGATCATCTTTAACGTCTTCTCTTTTTCAATTTGGCCTTCGCCTTATCAATCTCAACCTCATCCCATTCCTTGTTCATACTGCGCCATTCGTGCACAATCCTGTTTATTGTGGAAGAGGCAAGGGCAGACTCTTGCAAATATGACTCGTAAGTAACCTCGTGGTCTTTCTCTTCTTGGCGCTTCACCTCCGCCAGAGGGAAGATGCCCTTATACACTCCCTGCAGAAGTGCCAATCAGTAAAAACCATCACCCTGTTTAACCTTCCACATAGACTGATGGATCGCAGAGGCCCGCCTCTCAGAATAAGAACGATAGTAATAATCCCCAGGCGTCTCCTCTGGGCGAATGGGCGACTCCTCATCAGAATCCTCAATAGACATAAAGCCTCCGCTTTGTGTTGAAGGGCCAGCTCCCTTGGATATCAACTTTGAAGGTTCTGGCACAGGGGAAGACATTTTTTCTTGCTCCGGGGTAGCAGTATCTTTCACCCCAGCATCTGTAGCTGTATCTTTAGCCTGCTCGCCAACAGGATTCTCAACATCAAATTTTTTAGGCTCTTCTTCCGGAGCCACCTTCTCAGTATTTTCTGGGACGATGGGGTCAGCATCAAAAACGGGTGCTTCTCGCTCCGCACCTCCCTCCTCAACATTTTCAGGCCTGCGCGGTGACGGTATAGCAGATGAGGTGCCCGGTGCAGCCTAAACCATTTTTTCTGCGAAGCATATTAACAAATACCAAGTATAAGATTCTGTGCAACTTTTCTGACATAAATGCGCAACAAACTGAACATACCAAATGAGAACTTCTTTGCAAAGGCATCCAGATTGCCCTTCTTGCCAATGCGCGGGCGCGCAACTTTTGTTGGAATAGGAGGTTTAGTTTCAGCCTCTTTCCTCTTCTTGGAAGTGCGCTTCAACGCCTCTTCCAGGCTCAAGGGTATTTCCAAGAGATCATCTGGGTTCGAAGCTAGAAGATAGGAGGTGTCAATGGGTTCTGGCTTTGGTTTCCTCAAACCTACAGGCGCAAGACCCTCCAGTGAGTCTGACACCACCACATAATTACACCAAGAGTCGGATACAAGACACGTACCTTTCTTACCCTCAGCTTTCGCAGCAGCTGATGGCTTGGTTTTTTGATCTGGTTTGGAAGGGGGAGGTGCAGCAGCTGCAGCAGCAGTTGGTTTCTTCTTCTTCTTCGAGTCAGGGCCTACGCCCAAGTTTAGCAAATCACCTACATAATCAATCATATTGAACAAAGGTTGCGTCATTAGTTATATTGCAATATTACTTAGAAAATATGTTCAAGAGTAATATTGCAATATCAACTTAGGCCTTGTAAGAATTTAATTACCAGTCTTAGAAGATGGTTGCGCCTCCAGATCCTCCTTCTTGTGCAGCTCAAAGTTCCCCAAGATTTGTGAGAACCAAGTATCCTCACCCTCAGCAATGGGCACGGCGGCCATTTTCCCTTTCTCTCTCTTGAAAGATACCAAGTAGAGCGGTGCAGCTACGTACCAAATATTTTTACATCAGTACATATCCATTAAAAGATATTACTAGGAAGTTAAACGGTTACGTACCAGTTCCGTCTTCAGTATACACCGGTTTTTCCCGGCGTTCTTTCTTCCAAAAAATACTCATCCCAGCAGCGATGACGGCCCTCTCTGGCAAAACAATGTTGGGCACATCTTTAATGTCCTGATACCACACCTCGTCGGCAGGAATGAGGAGGGTCTCCAGCTCGATATCATCGTCGGCTTGAAAAGTCATCTTCATTGGGATTACTGTCGCCTTTATGAAGAAAAACTTTTGTTTCCAGTCATGGTAAGATTTGGGCGGCACTAATAAGAACCATTTTGCTTGCACACGTGGTTGTACGAGTAGAAACCCAACGAGCAGTGCAACTGATAGAAGACTCTAAACTTCTCAACCGTCGGTATGATCTGCATCGACCGACAAACAAACTCAAAATACCGGATCCTAACCATCCCCATCGGGCTCAACTGAGAAATATGGAATTTATAAAAATCAAGGATCTCCAGCATAAAATGGGTCACCGAAAGCCTGAAGCTTCCTTCAGCAAAATAGTCATAGAACAGCGTGATATAGCCGGCCGGAGCATCAGCCGCCGTGGCATTCGCCACCGGAAAAAACGCTTTCCAAGACGGAGCAAACAGGAAGTTGGTGGCATCTTAGCAGAACTTGCACCGGTGGCCATAACTCAAACTTTGAAGAATACTCAGAAAACTTTGAAGGTCGCCGGAACATACGAACACAAGATTTTCTCTCAAGATTTGCTCTGGTGTGGAAACAAATGGATCGTCGATCCCTTTATATACTAATCGCCATTAATGCAAGATTTGACTGTAGCGACTATTGCGACAGTCACGTATCCCCAAGTAACTGCAGGGGCGAGTGGGGAACAGTAACCGCCCCATGCGCGCGAGTGTCACCGAAATGACATTAAATGCTGTAAGGCATGTACTGTTGACAGCCTGTCAACAGTACCACCACGTCTCAAGAACGTGCATCTTCACCAACTACATCATCCGGATAAGTGACACGTGTCTAAGTATATTTGAAATTCAAATACTTTTTCAAAATTCATTTACGACACGTCACCAAAATGTAGAAAACAACAAAAGGCTAATACTTACCTAGCGCAACACATTTATCTCAAGTCCAGTGCTCCACCTACTTTTTATTCTAACATAGGAGCAACACTGGACCGGGGGGACTCGAAGGGGTATGGTCCCAAAAACCTTGCGCCAATCAAGGAAACCATACCCATTAAATAACTCTAAAGAGACTTCGCACATACTTCTTTGCCAAAATGAGATTTATTAGAACTCTGCGCCGAATATCTAAGAGAGGAAAGGAGCATATAACTACCTTGCACGGCCTCGCGCAAGGTTCAAAGTTAACCTCGAACAATCTCTTTGCATGAAAGCTTCATTTAACTACCTTGCGCGGGCTCGCGCAAGGTTCAAAGTTAACCTTGAATAATCTCGTTTGATAATGCTTCATGCATAAACCTTGCGCTGATATTTATATCAAAGCAAGTATCCACCAAATGTTGCGCTAAGTAGCAAGGAGAAGAAAGAAGATCAGTTAACTAACTTGCGCTTCTCGCGCAAGGAAACAGTTAACCCTGAGAAACTTTCCCTTAGCAAAATCCTTGACTTGGTGCAAAAGCAAAGGGAATCTTTTCTGTTGTAACAGAATGTACACATGGCGAACAACACATGGGTAACAGCTGTGAAACCTTCTAGAAGCCATTAACACCCAATCGTGCAATCATCTTTTCGGTTATAACCAATTGCCACTTGGCAGCATCTGGACGGCTGAGGAAGATCACAGTGATGGCATGCTCACATTTATAAAATATAGTGATCTCATGTTAACACGTGGCACCTCCCTAACCGCTGATGAGCTCACGATTCGTGTGCACTAACGGATTGCCAACAAACATTAACTGAATAGCAGAAGATTCCGTTAAAGTTAACAATCTCTCCTTTTGGCGCCAAACACCGGCTATAAATAAGTGACTTGGAGTTCAAGGAAAGGTATTCCCTCTCAACTACTCTCTCTCTTACAATACTTTACTTCCGACTACCTGTACTTATTCTCACACCAGAGGGTGGTCACGGAGAGAACCCCCTTCTCCCCGTGGCGAGCTAACGGTGTTCTGTTTTGCAGGATCAATCGGAGTATTGTTTTATTCATCATTCATCGTGAAACCAAACGAAGGGTTAACCCTTTTATGCAGAGCCCATTCGATAGATCTACTTAGGTTCCGGTCTTGTTGATCTAGGGTTTCTTCACATAGTACAATTTTCAATGGCATAAAAATTACTTAGTATTAATCATGTTGCCATATACAAAACTCTTTTTGTCACAAATTTCATAATCAAGATAATGTATTGCAATACTAAATCTTTTTGTCATTCCTTGTCCTCAAAGAGTTCATTTTCAATAGACGACTCTTGTAGTTGTCGAAGTATTGCAACACTAAACCTCTTGTCATTAACTTGGCCAACAAAACTATGTACTCGCCAACATTGTTTGTTGATGTCTTTTCTTTGCATATGTTTCAGGTTTCGATCATTCAAGGATGCTACACATTGGAACGCATCCGGGCTTTAGACTGCTTTAAACAAAAGACAATTATATGTATTCATTGTTTTGTAAAACAATGTTTACCAATAATGAAACACTTTAGTACCAGTAGTTGTGAGCAATTTGTGACGTGACTCCTCGATATTTCCGCTTTGTCCTGTTGTATTACACGATTGGGGTGTTACAGTACAGGAGCAATTTAAGGGAACATCTAAAGCACACGCTAGTACTTTAATTCTCAAGCTGATGACTACTAAATATGACGGGAGGAGCGGCATCCGTGAACACATCATGATGATGAACAATATGGCCCATAAGCTGAAGGGATTAGACATGGCGATCAGTGATGGTTTTCTTGTTCACTTTAGCATGACTTCGCTTCCTTCTTCCTATGAAGCATTCAAGATCAATTACAACACTCAGAAAGAAAAATGGACGATGAGTGAACTGATCGCCATGTGCGTGCAGGAGGAGGAGCGTATGAAGATGGATAGAACTACCGATGTTGCAAACTTCACTACCTCCAGTTCTAAGAAGAGGAAAAACAATTATCCAAGAAAGGATGTTTCTAAGGTCCAAAGACTAATCCTAATGCAAGTGCATCTTCCAGCTCTAAGAACTCCTTAGGCAAACCACACTGCAATTTCTGTAAAAAGGCAGGACATAAGCAGAAGGAATGCCCTAACTATAAGGAGTGGCTAGGTAAGAAAGGTAACGATCTTTTCATGATACTTGAGTCCTATAATACTAATGTTCCTGCTAATTCTTGGTGGTTTGATTCTGGTTCAATGATTTGTGTAACCAATTCTACTCAGGATTCCTTTCAATCTGGAGGCTGGGAAGAAACCAAGGAACGCTTAAAGTTGGGGATGATCGAGAATTAGAAGTAAAGGCCATAGGAACGTTACAATTATTTATGAAAACTAATTTATGCTTTAAAATTTATGATACCTTATATGTTCTTGAGGTAACTCGGAACCTTGTATCAGGACCAAAGTTAGACATAGACGGTTTTATTGTTTCTCATGGTCATCGCAAACTCTCTATGCTCTATGATTCCGTTGATCATGGTACTGGCATTCTGGATGGTGGTCTCTATAGATTAGAACTAGATGATGAGTTTTCCAAATCTTTGTTATCATATAATATTATTAATCACTCATAAACATGAAACAGAATCGAGACTTAGAGACTTCATCCATGTTGTGGCATCAACGTTTAGGCCACATCTCAAGAGAACGATTAAATCGACTCGTAAAGGATGAAGTCTTACCTCCTCTCGATTTTACTGATTTTGGAACATGTGTCAAATGTCTTAAAGGTAAAATGACATTAGCGTATAAGAAAGGTGCCACAGGAAGTTCTAGTTTATTAGAACTCATTCATACTGACATTAGTGGTCCTTACCAAATCGCTGGCATAAGTGGACATACTTCATTTATCACTTTCATTGATGATTACTCTCATTACATTTACTTGTATCTCATTAAGGAAAAATCTGAATCTCTACCAACTTTTAAAGATTATAAAGCTGAAGTTGAAAAGCAACTAGATCGTCAAATTAAAGTTGTGAGATCAGATAGAGGCGGTGAATATTATGGTTGATGTGGGTCAAGCACCTGGTCCATTTTATAAGTTTTGTAAGGGCCAGGGGATTGTAAACCAATACACCATGCCTGATACACCTCAGCCGAATGGTGTCGCTGAACGAAGAAATCGTACCCTTATGAACATGGTGCACAGTATGTTGGCCTTCTAAGTCTGTCCCTAAAACTCCTTATGAACTTTGGACATGAAGGAAACCGAGTCTTAAATATATGAAAGTATGGGGCTGCATTGCTGAAGCGAAACTTTACAATCCTTTCCTAAGGAAACTTGACCCTAAAACAGTTACCTGCTTCTTTATCGGATATCCTGATCACTCAAAGGGTTATCGTTTCTACTGTCCTTCCCATATCACCCGTATTGTTGAAACCAAGCGTGACGCGTTCCTGGAGGATTTCAAGGTTAGTGGGAGTAGTACTAACCCTTATAAAGATTTGCAAGAAGTACAAGACGCCGAGGGGAGAGACTCGTCGCTTACCATTACTTTGTTTACTCCTCTTTTACCCAATGCAACTACTGCACCTAAATTTACTGCACCAACTCCAAATTCACCTCCACAATCAGAACCCATTATACCTTATAACGAAGGCACATCAAACTCTTAAAACCAAGACAACGATGAACCCGCTAATCAGCTCAGGAGGTCATCCAGAACCAGAAGGCCCACTAATTGGGATGATTATGTTACCTACCTGACTAAAATGGATGTTGGAAAGCTCAATGATCCTATCTCTTATAATGAAGTCATTTGCAGTGATCAGTCTTCTTAATGGAATAAAGCAATGATTGATGAGCTTGAATCCATGAAGAAAAATGACGTTTGGGATTTGGTAGAATTACCCAATGGTGCCAAACCCGTAGGATGTAAATGGATATTCAAAACAAAACTAGATCTGAATGGGAACGTTGAACGCTACAAAGCGAGATTGGTTGCAAAGGGCTACGCTCAGAAAGGGGAATTGATTATCAAGAGACGTTTTCTACTGCCTCTCGTAAAGATTCATGAAGGATCGTCCTGGCCCTAGTAGCTCATTTTGATTTAGAGCTACATTAGATGGACGTCAAAACCGCTTTTCTTAACGGAGACTTGGACGAAGATGTTTACATGAAACAACCTGAAGGCTTTAAACCTGAAGGTCAGGAGCATCTAGTCTGTAAGTTGAAGAAATCCATTTACGGGTTAAAACAAGCATCACGCCAATGGTACCTTAAGTTTGATGACGTCATGAGGAAACAAGGTTTTGCAAAGAATTAAGTGGATCAATGCACGTACCTCAAGATGAGTGGGAACAACTTTACTATACCTGTCCTTTACGTAGATGATATTCCATTAGCTAGTAATAGTTTAGACATGTTGCATGAGTCGAAACGATTACTCTCGCATAACTTCGACATGAAGGATTTCGGAGATGCTTCTTACGTCATTGGCATCAAAATTCACCGAGATAAACACAAAGGGACCTTAGGATGTCTCAAAGGGCTTACATAGATCGTGTCCTTACACGTTATAACATGCAACAGTGCAAACCCTCAGTCGCTCCAGTAGTTAAGGGAGATGTTTTCGGTTCATTTCAGTCTCCGACAATAGATGTTGAAAAGGGAGCAAATGAGCCAGATACCTTACGCGTCAGTAGTGGGGAGCCTGATGTATGCTCAAGTCTGTACTCGCCTAGATATTGCTTATATTGCTGGAATGCTAGGCCATTATCAGATTAATCCTGGCCTAGATCACTGGAAAGCAGCTAAGAAAGTGCTTAGATATCTGCAAAGGGACGAAAGACTATAAACTGACCTGTAGAAGAAGTGATCATTTAGAAGTGGTAGGCTATTCTGATTCTGACTGCCAAGTGCAAAGATGACAAGAAATCCACTTCGGGCTATATCTTTATGTTAGCAGGCGGACCTATTTCATGAAAGAGTCATAAACAACAGTTAACTACAACTTTCACAATGATGGCAGAATACATTGATGTTTATAACACTACCTGTCATGGAATGTTGCTTAGAATTCTGATCACTAGACTCAAAATTTTTAATTCCATTTCTATACCATGAAGCTTTACTGTGATAACTCAGCTACGGTTAGTTTCTCGAACAGTAACAGTTCAATTGGAGTTGTTTTATATCTCGATACAGAGTACTTGTTCGTACGTGAACGAGTTGAGGAAAATAATCTTTGTATTGAGTAATTATTACTAAAAATTATGCTTGCGGATCCGATGACTAAAGGTCTCCCACCTAAAGTTTTCAAAGAACATATTTCGAATATGGGATTTACTAAAGACCATATTTAAAAGCATGTTTACTTACTTATGTTTTAATTAATAAAATTTCCTCATTTTGATTTTGTATGTCTCTAACATATGTTCTGTCGGTATAATGACATATCGACAAATATAAATACAAGTCAAACGCTAAGGGCTTACTTGCGTATTTTGAACATAACTATTAAATTTTAAATTGAGGTTGTAGTATGACTAATGGGGGTCCTGAGTCGAATAATAATTCAACGGCTGTATTTCTCTGCTACGGTTCTTGGTTTAAAGCTAAAATGAATGTTAACTCCTGATCAGGCTTGTCTAACATTCATGGTAAATGATTACTCGGCTAAATGGGAGAATGTAAGATTAAATATATTATGTTGTAATATTTAATCATGTAGCCATTATATTCATTTATATTATATTGGATCAAAATATAATTAATCCTATTATATATTAGTTGGTAATTGTTGATTGACCATATTACCCTTATTAACTAATTAGGGTTTCCTCTTCGGTGTATATATATAAGGAGATAACTAGAGAGGTTAAGAGGTTAGACAACCTAACTAATCATAACATCACAATTTAGTCACCCTCTCTCTCCCCAATCAAACTCACCCTAGTTCGGTTCTCACCATCATAACTTTACACCCTAAGGAGGAACCAGATCACACCGACAAAGATGTGGAACTCCATGGCTGCGTCTCTGACTGGCTTCTCTGCTGGCCTGTCTGCCGTCACAGGTATTATTTACTTGTTTCTCATTATGTATGAACAGAACTGATCAACATGGTTGTCTAGCACCAGAAGGTATCCACTTCTTGAGTAGGGTCCAACGGGTCATCCCAACAATTGTTCATCACCAAGGGGCGCGGGTTTGTCTTTGGAAGGTTATGGTTTGTAATTCGGAAATAGGTGGTGGCGTAACTTGTTGCCCGTTTACCTTTTGTTTTGAAGTAAGTTGACAAGTTTTTTGTAGCTTGGTTTAATGAAATCTATAAGTTTATCTGTAAAAATAATCAATTCAACATAAATCAAAGATACCCACAACTACTCCTTTTTCGAAGATTTTAGTCAAAAGGGGAAATTTTGACCCGTTTTGAAATACAAAGTCAAGCAGAGTGATCAAAGCTAATCCATTATGTACCTGGTGATTGATGCAATTCTTTTTTTTTGCTTAACATTATAATTTAATTAAAAATTAACATGTTTGTTTGTCTTTTTATGTTTTAGCGTAGTTTTATAGAAAAAAATCTCATGCGTTATTACGAAATTCAGTGTGATTACAGCTTGGGCTTTTGCTTAATGTATTATTTTTGTGTCTCATTTTAGAATATTTTTTGACAATAATATCACTTGTATTTCACATTAATCTAATTTGTTTTACTGGTATTTATAAAAGCATCATCACACTTTTTAACCTTGAGACTAAGAAACCTTAGAAAAATATTCAGACCAGTTCGACCCTTGCTCCCACATTTTCAATGCATGTAATCGTTTTCAGTTCAGATCAGATCTCGCCTTCATGCAACCGAAAACCTTCGCTTGTTCAAGTCTATGGCGCAGCCACTCTCTCATCTTATTAAACACTTGGTTTTATACCGTGTATTACATGGATTTACCAAATTAAAATATATCATTAATAAGTCTATAAACAATGAGACATTTAGATACTAGATTGACATAAATGACCTGATAATGTATGTTAATATTATAATATACCAAAAAAACACAATAATATAATTTGTAAACTTCAAATTGAAGCGTATAATATCAATAAACCATTATTCGCAAAGTGAATCATAAAAAAGGGGATGAAAAAAAACATGTAACGTAAATCAAACAGTTGTTTCAGAAATGGTTAAAATCAAACGACTTGTCAATTGTTTTCAAACAACTCGTCTGCAAATTTTTTTTAAGAATTTTATATATCTCAAGATTGACCAGAGTAAGAGATGCAACACTAGTAGAATCTTGAATACGTAGAGTAATTTTGAATCTATAACAAACTTTTTATAAAAGTTTAATAGCATACTTTAACACTTTTGCCAAGAACACAGGAAGAACAAACATGATTATTCAAGTTTTTAAAATTAATAAAAGAAGACTGTTTCAACGAATGCAATGAAGCTTGGCCCGGGTGGCCTAGTCTTTGGTGGCAGAGGGATGAGGAAATGGCTGCAAAAGTGGAAGGCGTTCAGGAGTTCCCGGATCCAAGTATGAGTGGATATAGGTCACCACTGCTGTTGCACCGGAGGAGAGGGATCCAGATCTTGTAATCCTTCCCAAGAAAACCAAATGGGTCAAATTCAACAGACACAGAATTATCAGTAGTAAAACAACGAACATCGATTAAGTTTTTGATTAATTGAGGTGCGTAAAGAACATCTTTAAGTATAAAAGGGGGGAAGGGTGGAGGTAAGGTTTGAGTGCCATGTCCAACGACCGGGATGGTGGATCCATTTCCAACATCAATATGTTGTAACATGTTGTTATTAAAAAAAGATTGAAAATTACTACCATTGTTTGTCATGTTACTTGTTGCGCCCGTGTCCATGTAGAGAGTCGGGTCCGGTTGATTATGGGTCATGGTGTAGAGTTCATGTTCAATGTCAGTCGGGGTATAGGAAGTGTTGTGAGACTGATTGGGTCATGGGCCGAGTATACCATTACCACCCGTGTTATTAGGTCGCGAGTTTGTAGTTGGATAAGGGCAAGGTGGCATGGCGCACATCAGCCACTGACTTTGTTGTGGATCAACCCACTGGTTTGCAGGCCATGGAGGAGAATTGGTGGACCAGGCTGGCCACCCAAATTGAGGCGTAAAACCACTGCCAGGCGAACGATTTCCCCTGCCACGGCCGAGGCCTCTACCGCGTGACCGCCCTCGCCCCCGGTTTCGATCCTAACTATCAGTCCGATAATCAGATGCAACATTGGACCGATAATCATTTATAACATTAGATTCTGTTGAGAGCGAGAGATATTCGCATTGAGTGCGGTACCTGTGGCTTGGGCCGTGTGAAGAGCTTGTTCGGCTTTGCGGCTTTCAACCATAATCAACTTGGAACGGGCATCATAGAAAGTCGGTAGCGGATCTTGTTGTTGGATGATAGTAGCGATTCCTTCATATTGTTCATTGAGCCCAGAGAGTAATTGTAGGACTAGCCTTTCATTGTCTACCGGAGATCCAACGTTAGCTAGTTGATCCGCTAGGACCTTTAATTGTTGACAATAAGCAGACATGTTTGGGTAACCATCCAGGCGGGTGTTGGAAAATTTTTGTAGCAGATGAATAGCACAGGTACTCTTGTTGTCTTGGAAGATGTTTTCAAGCGTCTTCCAAGCTTCATATGCAGTTGTATTAGGCTTTAGGATGGTGTGCAGGAGGTCGTCTGAAATAATGCTGTAGATCCATTGTAAGACAATGGCGTCTAGACGGTCCCAAGATGACTCGGGTGGTGGTGGTGCTGTGGACTTTTCTTTATCATCTTTAGAGGAGGAAGATGCAGAAGGTTCGGCTGGTTTGGGAGATAAGTGATTGATCACAAGAAAGGTCGTGCATTTGATCTTAAAGAGCTCGCTCCAGGATGCTTATTGGCCCGTTTGCATCTCCAAAGTAATTGGGATAAGGCTTTTGATATTAGAAACAGTGGATGCTGGATGGAGTTTGGATTCCATGGTTATGTGCGTGAAGAGTAAGAGGGTAGGGGAGAAGGGATCAGAAAAGAAAAAAAAAGTAGAAGATGGAGACGGCTATTAGGGTTAGGCTGATACCATGAAGGCAATGGTAATTGTGAATGATTCCTCTGGTCCCTTCTCATTCATTCGTTCAATATATACAAATAATAGTTATCCTATTCTAGGATAGTTTAAAGCTCATTTTGAGATATATAAGAGAATATATATGGTACAAATATGCGTATGCTATTAAAGTTAAAAAACATAGTCTTATAATCCACATATTATAGTTATATGTAACTAAAGTGCTAATAAGTAGTAAAAAGGACGAACCAATTCCGCGAATACTTGTAGGAATTTCATCAACTGATGTTGAAAGCAATATGTTCGTAAAGACATACTTTACTTGTATTATATTGTAGAAAAATAAAAACAAAAATTATAACAACCTTTAAAAAGACGTACAATATATATGCAAATTGATAGTTAATGAATGATATTTTTGTTCTAAAACAACTAAACCTATTAGCAATATAGAGAGAAGAATGGGAGAATGCTTTCTTATTGATGTGTGTAAGTATGAAATACAAAACCTAAGCTTCTATTTATAGGCTCATACATTAATATAAGAGTAATACAAATAGGAGTTAAGGATGCGGAGAGTCACTATAATAATGTATTCATAACACTCCCCCTTGACTATCCACATGATGAGATAGTATATTATTCTTGTAATACGCTTGGTGATACTGCTTCATTAAAAACGTTGCTAGGAAAACCCAGTGGGATAAAACCCTAGCTAAGGGAAAAAGAGTGCAGCGCGTATTTTCTCCCCCTCATACTTCTGGATCAGAAATGTTGTCTCGTTAAAAACCTTACTAAGAAAAACCCGCTAGGAGAAAACTTAGTAAAGGGAAAAATAGTGCAACGTGTATGATACTCCCCCTCATTTTAATATGTATATTTTAAGTGGAAATGTTGATCTTCTGGGAAAATTGCTCCAAGCTTTTGTAGCCAATGAATTGTTGATTGATCTTTTGATGTGAAATCCTTTAAACTAAGTAATGATGTATGATCTTCATGTCAAACTTCTGTTGCCTCCTCTTACATACGTACCATATGATCAACGACCATGTTGTGTTATATTCCCTGCATCAACAAGACTAACCAAACTCTTTGATGGATTAGTAAATATATAATCATATCTTCCATACCTTTAGGGTATCAAAGTATTAGTTTTTGAGTCATTTCAATGTCTTCTCACTGAACATGAGCTATATTTTGTTATAAATTTAAAAAAAATGATATATTAGTTACAAATAACTAGAAACAAAAAAATGCATTTGCAATTAACTATGATACTTCTAACCAATAATTTATATTCAGGAAATGATAAGAGTAGTTTGTTCTTTAACAGAAGATTTAACACTCTTCAACTTTATTGGATGTTGTTTGATTGATACATACAAATATCATAATATAAATGCGACTCGTATATCATCTCTTCAAGAATGCAATGCTATCATCAACATATATTATAATGTTTCTAAACATGATAGCCTAAATTTTACAACACATGGACCGGGTAAATCATATATGTATCTCTGTTTCTTGAGATAATGTCTGAGTTGATTATACCATGTTTGACTCGGCTATATTAATCCATATGTAGAACTTGTTGCATTCATGTAATATATTTTTTGGGCTTTTAATGCATTTACAGTCTGTCATTGACTTCCTTCCGTATGGACAAATGATGTATGTAAAGCACTCTTCAAGAGTGTGCCACATAAACTTCATCATTTAGCATATCATTTTCTATATCATATATTCATAGAAGTCGTGAACAATTATTTCATTTCTTATATTCCATCTTGTACATACTTTATTAGGATATCATAATCACCTTATGCTTATTATTGCACAAGAATTACATCCTTAAAATGTTTGCTTTTAAGCACTAAACAGCCTCAAGAAACCTATCATGAATTTCAGATTATATTTAGTCCATCAGTCTATACATTAAATATAATATATTTGGATCTAAATTTGTATACTGCAATCTATCCTTCTCGAGAAGTTACTTTACATGATTTGGATAATTCAAATCCATTAGGGCTTACATGTTAACTCCATTATCATATACCCAGGATACCACAATATCCATTAGACGCATACAAATTCTCTCTTGTATTACTAGATTCAATAAAATTATTACATCAACCATAGGAGAACACGTCTTCTCATAATTAATTGTTAGTGCAGTATGTCTATGTCTTAGTCTTGTATCGAGTCTGTTTAGAATAGATGAGAATATGTTAGAAATATGATGTATTTTAGTAGAAAGTGATCAAGTTCTCCCGGAAATGTATGTGTGAACAAGTGAACTTGTTCAACAAGTTCACCCGAACTTGTGTCATCTCCCCAATGAACTTGATACACTATAAATAGATGCCTTAGGTTCTCTCATTTGTATCTTTTGCAAACTTTGAGGCGAAACTCTGTCCGATCAGGATCTTGAATGTATATGAACTATTGATCAATAAAACAGACTTTAATGAGTAATTCTTGCATATGTGATTAACATGTCATTTAATTTCCGCTTGAATGGACATTTAGATACAAATTAGGTTCCCGAGCTATTCAAGAGCGATCTAACAAGTGGTATCAGAGCCACGGATACCTGATTTGGTGAAATCATCACAAGAACTACTCTATTTCTACTCATTTCTACCCTTTTTCTTAACTTTTTCATGAAAAACAATAAACCTACGGTTAAAATCTGCTAAATTTTGAATATGTCACATAAAATCCACTAAAGATAAACCCCTGAAAGTTTCAAAGTCTAATCATACGAATTGATGTTGAAAAGTTGAAAAAAATCATGATTTGCAAAACATGTTTGATCGAACTTGTCATCAAGTCTGCTCGAACTTGACTGAAAAACTCACTTTTTGAGTGATTTTTCATCAAGTTCGCCCGAACTTGATTAATTTTTCAAAGTTTTTAACTAAGTCCGCTCGAACTTGTTAAGTTTTTCTTCAAATTCCATCAAGTTCGCCCGAACTTGATCAAATATTGCTGAAAATTCGTTACAAATTCACCCGAACTTGTTACTTCTTGAAATTCATTACAAGCTCGCTCGAACTTACTCAGGGTGAAAAATTTTCAAAAATTTAAACACAAGTTCGCCCTAACTTGTTTGAAATAAAATCTAATCTGACTTGGTGCACAAGTTCGCCCCAACTTGTCAGTATTCTAATCCAATTTTCAAGTTTGTGAACGTGTTTTCAGCAATACTCGTTTGTTTTCCACGATGGAAGATATCCACAATGCGTTTATGACAGCCGGGGCTTCAACATCGAATGCCAACATGATGAATCAAGTTAATCTGGATAATGAGATGGGAAGGTCAGTGAAGCCACCAAAGCTAATGAGTATGGATGAATATGAGGGGTGGAAGGAAAAATTTACGAACTGGGTTTAGGCTACTTTCTTTCACAGTTGGGTTGCGGTTGAAACAGGTTACACATGGCCAAGAGATGAACATGAAAATCTTATTGAAATGAATAAGTTTTCTACTCAACAGAAGGATTCGTATGTTGCTGAAAAGAAAATGATCAGTCTGATTCAGCAGTCCGTGAAGGAAGACATTTTGGTGCTATTACCAGAGTACAAAACTGCACAAGAATTATGGAAATCTCTAAAGGCTAAATATCAGGGGAGTGCTGAGGTGATTAAGAGCAAAAAGGCTCTAATCATGAAAGAGTTTGACATCTTCACAATGCTGAAAGGCGAGTCGATGAAACAAATGATAGAACGATTCTGTCATTTGAAAGTAATAATGAGAAGGCATGGTCTTGATAAGACTAAAGAAGAATATATTGAAAAATTGGCTGATGCTTTACCGGAAGGTGAATGGACAACGTATCTAATGGTGCTAAAAGAAAGTCCAAGCCTGGAATTTTTCAAGTTATCTACTTTTATCGACAAATTGGAGGGGCACGAGATGGAACTGTTGAAGATTGCCAAGTCAAAGAATTTGAACATTGCTCAGGATGTAGGAATTTATTACAAGAAGATCCAAACTACTTTCAGTGCGAATATGAATTCCTCGAATCATTCGTCACAGGGCCAAACTCAATCATATCCTAACTATGATCAGAGTCCTCAAAATGCATCATATTCGAGCACGAGTTCTAACTCACCATTTCAGAATCAGACGAATCAGAATAATCAATCAAATTCTGATCCGAACGTCTTTTAGTGCAACATAGCGGTCAATTTGAAGAATGTTTTTCCTGAACAAGTAGCCAAACAGCATATAGCGCTACTTGCGAATGTTCTTGAATTTTTTGAGAGCTTAGTGGCCGGGAAGATCGGTAATCCAAAAATGACTGCTGAGGATTACCGATCAAGTAGATGAAGAAGAGCTTGAGCTTATGGATATCAAGTGGAGTTTAGCTTCAATTATTACGAAGGGTGACAAAGTTTGTAGCACTCACCGGAAAAGATATCAGAAACTCGAGCAACAAACTGGGATTCGACAAGATGAAAGTTACATGCTTCAGATGCCGACAAAAGGGGCATTTCAAAGAGAATGCAAGAATCAAGAAGCAAGTGGAAACCAAAGTCCTTTCGGTGGTGGCAATGACTACTACAAGAAAGCATTGCAATACAATCCGTTTCTGAGGAAAACTCAAGTCGAAGTCCAAGAGAAACCATCTAACATTGCAGAAAAAGTGAAGGTTGCTACTAATGAAGATGACGGTTTTGATTAGAACACATATATTGCTAAGAAGACAAGAGTTGCTCTAATGGCCGAAATCGTGGAAGAAAAAGATACATCTGCTGAGGATGCAGCTCTGGAGAATGCAATGCTAGAAGAATATTTGCAACAAACAGAAAAGAGGAGATCTATCATCAAATGAAGATGCAGAATGTTATGTCTCCTAACATTACTTCTAGTTTTGCAGGTTTCTTTGACGGAACTTCTCATGAACAAATGATTGAAGAGAAACCAGAAGTTGAGGAAGTCATTAACACGACTAAAGAGATGAATGAAGAAAATCTCACAGTGATCCCCAACAAAGCAATGATGGTAAATTTAACAAAGGTAGGTCCGAAGGTAAATGTTGTTGAAAAAGAAGTGGTAAAAGTGCAAATCGCTGAGGTTGAAAAACCTTGCCATGAAATGTACCGAGCCTTGTGCACAATGCGCCGAAAAATCTCAAATCAGAAGTGAACTCAATGTGCATAACAACAATTTTAAATATGATTATCGCACAATGAAGGAAGCTTATGATAAAATGAAAGGCGATTACAGCAGACTTGATATAAAAACAACATTGAACAACATGACATAGTAAGAATGTTGAAAGCAACAGTAATGGAAAAACAAAATGCCATTACATTTACATAAATACCATTGCTGAAACTAAACAAGAGCTTCAAGATATGAGAATTGAAACCGAAAGGGTGAGACAGCTTTTGAAAGCTATACCACGAACGCTTACGTCATCGATCATATAACAACTACTGAAGGAATGATGGTGATTTTCCTGAAAACAGGAGAGCGGGTTTGGGTTTGGAGGTAGAAGATGAACCAATTAAGAAACAAAAGTCACCATTTCACGAATATAAGAATAAAAACATGAAATTCATGTTTGGGACTAACACGGTTCAAGAAGAAGCTTTGATTGGAAAGCAATCGAACGATGAGTTTAAAAAGGAAAATTCGGGATAAGGCTAAATTCGCAAGTGGAGTAAAATCTACGAGTGGATATTATCATGATACTCGGACTTGCTTCAAATGCAATGAAGTTGGTCACATTGCGCGCAAGTGTCCGAAATCAAAGCATGTGTATCACCAAAGAAAGACAATTTCAGAAGATGAGAAACTTAAGCACCCAGAGATTGTAAAACTAATCAAAATCTTAAAATGAAACAATGAATCTAAAATCAAAGTGAAACCTAAAACTGAATCCAAGTTTGTGAATTCAACTTTTGAAAAAGGTGAAACTTCCAAATCGAACGAAAACAAAGATTCAAAATTCTATATTAAGAAAGCAAGAATTAAATCACAATCTTGGGTTGCAAAGAAGAAAACAACATCATCTGAAGTTGTAAAGTCTAAGTCAGTCAAGATTGGTAATGACAAGATGTCTGAATCAAAGGATAAAACTGAAATTGACAAAGTTTTTCCTAAACTTTCAAAAGAAAAGGATAAAGTCAAGTTGAAAACTTAAATGTCGATGAAGTCTTAGATGTTGATATTGAATATCAGAGGGCTTATGAGGATGTTTATTAAGATTATTATTCCAAACCCAAGACCAAAAAGGCTTGGGTTGCACTTTTTCACTAAATTGTTAACATGTGCAGGGGCTCCAAAGATCCATATTGTTAGGATCTGAGTTTGATTTACTTGTAGTTTTTGTTTCAAAAGGGAAAATGATTGAGTTTTAAAAGAGATTTGCAGCGGAAATCGATGGAAAACTTTTACTACAAGCAATGGTCGTTTGTTTTCATCATCATCATGCTTTCAAGTTGGTAAACTCGCATGTGATTCACAAACTCCCCCTCAGCCTTTGCAATTGAAGTTTGGTAGTAAGAAAATGCAGAGAAGATGATATGCGAAAGTTGATCTTTTGATAGACAAGTTAAACTGTTACACAAGTTACCTGTTTATACTAAACTATCTAACCACTGAGCATCTTTGATGACGTCAGGGTTGATAGTGACAGGAAACTAAATTTTACTAACTACAAACACTGCTAATATTAACTATTAGTGCTTAGCACTATTACATTGATAATCTATCTAATGACTAAGCTATGATCTCTATCCTCTGATCCTTGTAACTCTGGCAGACCTTTGCAACTTTGTGAAGTCAGATGATAGGAGAGCCGTCTTTAGGGAAAGCAGTGTATGTACAACAGAGGTTGTAACCTCTGATAGTTTAACCAAAGCTCGGATAGTGTTATTTGGCTTTGTATCATATGTTCCTTTCATAGGGTTCAATCCCAACAATCTCCCCCTGGAACAGATGATGCCAAAAACACTTTATTCTGGGTCTTTATTCCTCAGGAAGAATTCTCTTATTTGACCTTTGAATTGAAGTTCAAAGTTAAGAGATTCTATGTCATCAGCATCCTTCTCCAGCTCTAAACATAATAATTCTTGGAAGTCTTCTACTGTAAGCCCATAAGCAGCTTCCATGGATAGTTTAGTGGCATGACCATCAGACTTGAGCAGTGTCAATTCATGGGTGTCTTTGTCGACCTTCCACTTTAGAATTTTTGGGTCTGAATGTTTTCTTGAAGGAGCTTTTATTGCTGAGGATTGAGAAGGAGCTATTTGTGGTAAATCTTTAGCCAGCTTGGCACTTGAATCATCTGTTGGATAATCAATCATGTTCTGTATACCTTCTTTGATTAATGTATCCTCAAACTCTTTGTCAGTCTTTAGAGACATCTCCCCTTGCCTTTTTCTGTGTAACAGGGCAAGTGTGGAATGGGCAGATGTTGTGTTGGACTTTTTGGAGAGTTGGGCTTTGAGAATAGCATCTTCTTTTGAATAATCAGGTTTAGGAGGCATGGATGGATCCTTTTTCCTCCTTTCTTCCAAATTTTTGTAAGTGTCTATCACCCTGACCTCACCCCATCTCATCACTTGATTCTTTGAATCATAATTGTTCTGAATTAGTTCATTCTTCATTCTCTTCAACTTCAAGGCTCTTTCAATCATATCTTTCTTGTATAAATCCCAGTTGGGAGGAGTTGGCTTTTTGAGAGGGTCTTTCAACATTTCTTGCATTCTGTTGATTTCTTCTCTTAGCTCATCTATGCTCCAATCCCTGAACTGTGCCCTTGTTTCCTTATACATCTTATTCTCCATGATATACTCAATGAGTTCACTTTTGAGCAGCTTATCTTCCCTTTCTGACAACTGGTTGCTCAGGTTCTTGACAAAGTTTTGTAAAATGTTGGCTTTACTTAGTTGAAAGGACATGGCAATCTGTATTTCTCTATCACCTTTACCAGCTATTTCTCTTTTGGCAATATCCTCTGCTTGCTTTCGTTTCAATTCCAAGTAATCATCAACATTTGCAGGTCTTGGATAACCATCAAGGGATATGATTGTTCTTTTGTCAGGGTCATCCTCTGAAAAGAAACATAGGATCTCTTCCCAGACTGCTGGTATATCAAGAGGATACAGATTTGCTGTAGGAGTAACTTCAAGAGTTGAAGATGTTGTAATCACTGATGTTGAGGTCATTGGTTGTGATGATAGTGGAAGAGGTGCATGAATCTCATCATCATTTATCACTTTTGTGATTTTTCTCTTTTAAACCTTAAAATGGGTGATGGTGGTGGTGGCATTTTTGGTGGTGTGGATAATGGATGAGTTAATGTGGGAAAAGTGATCATGGCAGTGGATAGAGTTGCATCTGTTGCAACCTCTGCTGTATCAACAGATGTTGACACAACAGGTGTTGTAACATCTGCTTGTGTGGATGTGGGTTGTGGTTTTGAAGATGTGATAGGTTTTTGAGAGGCAGAGGTTTTAATGGTTTGATTGGTTGCAGGCTTAGTTTTAGGAGGTGTGGATGTTGGTTGCCTGGCTTTTCTAGCAGGTATCCTCTTTGATGAAGTACCAGCCTCTCCTTTTTTCTTTTTGTTGTTCAATCTTTTTCTCAACCAACACTCTGCTCTCCTCGATCACTATCTTCTTGTGACTAGCCCTTGCCTTGGCCACAATTTCATCAGTTAAATCTATCTTCTTTAAACCATTAGGCCGTGGAATATTTAAAGTAGGTCTGGCCTTATCATCATCTATTTTCAGCTTTTTGTTTCCCAAAGGTTTCTCCCCCTTTTTGGCTTCATCTGTGGTAACAAAGATAACTGTTGGAGGTGCATGGCCAATGGTTGTGAGTAGATGAGCTTTGAGGGCTTTAATGTCTGCTGCAGTGTCTTGATACCTTGATTCAACCATGTTTCTAATATCATTCATCTGGTGCTTGTGTTGTAGATCCAAATAATCTTGTTGGTGTTGAAACAGAGGGTTAAGAGCTTCTTTGAGATTAGCAGTGGATAGAACAGAGGGTTGACTTTTTGTAGCTATCATCTGCTTCAGTAAACTTTTGATGTCATCAACAGAATTTTCTATCCTTGTCACTCTCTTCGTCAAATCCTGGTATTTTAGTTCAACACCTAATTTAATAGGATCATCTAAACTCCTACCTGAAAAGGTAGTTGTATCTATGATATCATTAGAAGTGGTTTTAGTACCATCTTCAACCATAGATGCCCCTTTGTCTTGGAACTGGGGACTTCCCACAACAGAGGTAACAGTTTTTGCCTCAACAGTGGTTGCCTTCAACCAAGTCTTATTTATGAAACCACTTTCCAACCGAAAACTTGGGAGTTCAGCAATTGTAGTGGTTGCTTGAGTTGAACTATCACCAAGGGTTACATGTAACCCAAGGGATGTATCCTCTTCATGTGCTGATGGGCTAGCAATGAATAAAGAGTCAGACCCAGCCTCTTGATGAAGTATATTCTCACTAATAGGTTGTTGAGAAGTGCTGGTTTGTGTCTGGTCTAATTCAATTGCATTCAGCAATGGTAACATAGTAGGTGGAAGTGTAGTCATTGGTAAAGGTGGATGTGTAGAAAGCGAAAGTGCCCTGGGAGAGGGGTTGTGGAAGATAGAACCAAGTGGATCTAGAGCTTCATAATTTGGTGTCCCTGTGTCTACAACCTTTTCCTTTTGTGAGGAAGAAGGAAGAGTTTCAAAGCCGGTTGGAGATCTTTGAACCATCTGCTGTGAAGAAGTAGCAGCAGTGGTTTGTGACTTTGGTGCTGTCACTGGGTTAACCTCTGGGATCTCATCTTCCAGAAGACCCTCTTTGGGTTTGGTGGGCTTTTTGGTAAGTGTTTTGGTCTTCTTTTTGAGAATTTTTGGTGTGGGCTTCAAAGCATCGGTTGTGGTGCCCTAATCACCAAGAGCAGTGGGCTTAGTAGCAAGAGGTTGAGTTTGAACATGTTGTTTAGGTAAAACTTGCTCAGCCTCCTCTACTTTTGTTTTCGCAACTTTATCTTCGTTTGTTATTCTGGTGAAGGTTTCATGAGTGAGGCAGCCTGGTTTAGTCACAGCGCCTTTTTTACTTTCAGGACCTTTGATTTGATCTTGTAAGTAAACACTCAGAAAACATGGATGAATCAAAAAAGCTTTTCTTTTTGCAATATTTTGAAAATTATTCACAAGATCATTGAACAGCATCTAGGAGTAGTTAAAATCTATGTCAGTTAAAATTGCATACCCCAGATATTGCATGTTCAATGGAATTTTATTGAAAGCAGTGGTTTTTGCTGAGAGACAAGTTAGAATTGTGTGAAAGAAAAATCTCATCTCAGCAGGAAAGTTAGGTTTAAAGATGGCTATACCTTTCATCTGGCCTACATAACCTCTTTCCAGAAACTCTGCTTGGATCTCATTTTGAGGAAATGACACAGGGTGTTCTATGTCATTTAACTTGAGAACTTGAGAGATTGATTGGGGGCTAATTTGCATTAACACTCCCCCTACTCTTGAGATTATTGTATAAGGAACACCAGCAGCAGTTGAGTGAACCTTAGCATTTTTCCA
Organism: Scalesia atractyloides; assembly: GCA_947069175.1. NCBI lineage: Eukaryota > Viridiplantae > Streptophyta > Magnoliopsida > Asterales > Asteraceae > Scalesia > Scalesia atractyloides. The sequence goes on along the minus strand of CAMTDV010000030.1, from coordinate 23,922,998 downwards.
GAAGTCACAAAGAAAATCAATGTAAATTGGGGTTTTGACTTCTAACATGTGCTTGAATTTTGACTTTTGCAAAATTCGGATCATTGGATGATAGCGAATATTTGCGTCGTTTGCTTCAAGTATGGCGGTGTAATTATGTGGGGTTTTGATTATGAGAGTGTAGGGTGGAAGTGCTTGTGTGGATTTCTTTGAAGATTGTGATTTGGGAGTCATGGTGTTAGAGAGAAGAACTGTTTTGAGATTTTTGAAATCGACACAGTTTAGGGTAAACACTTGTGAGGGATAAAACAGGGTTTTTATAGGGTTTTGAAAAAGTGACGATTACATGACATCTGTTGCAAGATCTGATGGCTAACATCTGGCCACGTGTAACCTCTGATGAGAAAAGTACTGATTTTTAACACTATCAGAGGATAGCTATCAGTGTTTTTAAAAAAAGTGGTAAAAATGGAAGTCAGAGGATACATTTTAACAATGGATAAGATTTTGAAGCCTATCAGAGGTTTTGAGCAAACAGATGTTATGAGCAGACTTTTAAAGATTTATTGAAATTTCAACTTTAACTATTTTTAAGGATGAGTTTTTGATTTCTGAATACATTTTGATGCTATGTACGCATGGATTTACAAGAAAACTTGTTTTTAATCCATGTTTAGCATTCCAATTCTTGAGATCAAGTTTTCAAAGGTAGATATATCCAATGCCTTGGTTAAAACATCTGCCAACTGATCTGAAGTATGGACATGATGCAAAGAAATCAAACCCTTTTCATAGCAATCTCTCACAAAGTGATGTCTGATGTCAATGTGCTTTGTAGTTGAATGAGAAACTGGATTTTTAATGATGTTTTCAGCAGCTTGATAGTCCAATCTGAGTGGAGTCTTTAGTGCAGTTACACCAAAATCCAGCAACTGGTTTTGAAGCCACAAGAGTTGAGCAGTGCAGCTAGTAGCAGCAATATACTCTGCCTCAGCAGTGGATGTTGAAACTGCAACCTGCTTTTTGCTTTGCCAAGACACTAGACAATCACCTAGGAATTGACATCCTCCTAATGTGGACTTCCTTGTAGTTTTGCACCCAGCAAAGTTACTATCTGAAAAACCTGAAAGCTCAATATTCCCATTAGCTGGATACCAGATACCAAGTGTGGAAGCACCTTTTATGTTCTGAATATCCTTTTTACAGCAATAAGATCAGACTTTCTAGGTAATGCCTGTGATCTAGCACAAACACATGTTGCAAACATGATGTCTGGCCGTGATGTAGTTAGGTACAATAAAGACCCAATCATACTTCTATAAAGAGTTTGATCAACAAGGTCGTCTTTACCGTCAATGGTGACTAGCTTGGTGGTTGCCATTGGTGTGCTACATGGTTTACAATCATCCATATCAAACTTTTTAAGCAGTTCTTTCACATACTTGTTTTGATGGATAAATGTACCATTTTGCAATTGTTTAACTTGGAGACCAAGAAAACATTGGAGCTCACCCATTGCACTCATCTCAAACTCTGTTGCCATGAGTTTTCGGAACTCTTCACACATAGCAGTGCTTGTGGATCCAAAAATGATGTCATCCACATAAATTTGGACAAGCATCAAATCTTTTCCTTTCCATTTTAAGAATATGGTTTTATCTATTTTACCTCTAGTAAACCCAATGGATAAGAGAAAAGTGGATAGAGTTCATACTAGGCTCTTGGTGCTTGCTTCAAGCCATACAATGCTTTGTTGAGCTTGTAGACATGATCAGGATGGAATGATCTTCAAAACCTAGAGGTTGACAGACATACACCTCTTCTTTGATTTTTCCATACAAAAATGCACCTTGTATATCCATTTGATACACCTTTATGTTGTGGTTAGCAGCAAAAGCTAAGAACAGGCGAATAGCTTCCAACCTTGCTACAGGAGCAAAAGTTTCATCATAGTCTATACCTTCTTCCTGTCTGTAGCCTTGAACCACGAGCCTTGCTTTGTTTTTGACAACAATACCCCTTTCATCAGTTTTGTTCTTGAAGACCCATTTTGTGCCAATTGGACTTACATCTTTTGGCTGTGGCAAGCTCCCAAACTTGTTGTCTCTTGAACTGAAGGAGTTCTTCTTGCATGGCTTCTACCCAGGTGTTGTCTTTCAGTGCCTCTTGGTACTTGACTGGCTGTGTGAGTGATAGAAAACCAGCAAAAAGACAAATATTTTGGGATTGGCTCCGTGTGAGCACCCCAGATTTGATGTTGCCAATAACTTGATCTGCTGGATGGCTTTTGAGATAAATCAAATCACCTTGGTATGGAACAATAGCATTTTGAGGTGATGGTTGCAAATGTGTATCATCTGAGCTAACCTCTGCTGGTGAATTTGAAGTATCAGCCGCTAATGGAAATGGAGGTGGTGGTATTGGGGATATAGAGGTAACATTCTGATGATTTTGTTGCCCAATTGTAGGACTTTTATCAACAGATGTTTGATTTTGTGAACTGGCAGAGGTTTGAGGATCAAACACTATTGACCCAGAAGTGGCAGAGTTTACACAAGAGCTTGTGGCACCTGATCCTCTGTTGGAAGAATTGACTTTTGTTTGTGGAAGCACACAGTCATATTCTTGATCTTCTCCAGATGATTGTGGTGTACCTGCATTGTCTAGCTTGATAGAAACATCAGCAAATGTGAATTTATCTAAATCATAAAGCTCTACAGTATTTGCTGGGATTTTCAGTGATGAAAGTTCATTGAATTTCACATTCAAAGTTTCTTCAACACACTTGGTCCTAGAGTTAATAACTCTGTAGGCTTTAGCAGTGGTTGAGTATCCCAGAAAGTATCCACAGTCAATTTTGGCTGCAAACTTAGATATAGAATCTTTTAAGTTCAAAATGAAGCATGGACAACCAAAAATTTTAAAATAGGAAATCAAAGGTTTGATTTTATACAAAATCTCATAGGAAGTCTTTTGATGCCTGGGGTTAATCAAAACTCTGTTTTGGACATAGCAAGCAGTGTTTACAGCCTCTGCCCAGAAAGACAAGGGTAAACCAGAGTCTGCAAGCATAGTTCTTGCTGATTCAATTAAAGTTCTATTTTTCCTTTCAACCACCCCATTTTGCTCTGGAGTTCTTGGAATGCTATATTGTCTAACAATTCCTTTTGACTCACAAAAAGCATCCAACTCCCTATTTTTAAACTCTGTTCCATTGTCACTCCTAAAGATTTTTACTGGAAGATCAAATTGCTTTTCTACTTGTTTAACAAAGTTTTGCAAAATGACTGCAGTTTCATCCTTAGAGTGGAGAAAGAATGTCCATGTAAACCTAGAGAAATCATCAACTATCACTAGGCAATACCTTTTGTGTTTTAAGCTCATGATTTGCACTGGGCCAAACAAGTCCATGTGAAGCAATTGTAAATATTGGCTTGTTTTGGACTCTTCAATTGATTTGAAAAAACTTTTATATTGTTTTCTTTTTAAGCAGGAAACACAATGTTCATCACAGGAAAATTGCTTGTGAGGCAAACCTCTTACAAGACTCTGTTTTGAGAGTGTGGTGATAGTTTTAAGATTTGTGTGTCCAAGTCTTCGATGCCATAACTCAGTCTCTTTGCTAGAAGCAACTGAGAATAGGCATGTTCCAGACATAGGATTATCTTTTAGCATATCTACCACATACACATTCCCATTTCTGTGTGCAGTGAGTTGTGCTTTGCTCTCAGCAATGATTTGATCAATCTTTTTAACAACGTCTGGTCCCACAATTTGACAAGTTTTCTTAGTAAAAAGGATCCACACCCTCTGTCACTCATTTGTGAGACACTCAGCAGGTTAAATTTCAGATTATCAATTAAATTCACATTTTCAAACTTGAGTTTACCAGCCATAACCGACCCAGACCCTAAAACCTTTCCCTTTGAGTTATTACCAAAAGATATATCACCCCCCCATGAGCCATGAAGTCCTTGAGAAGGGCTCTACATCCTGTCATGTGCCTGGAACCTCCACTATCTACATACCATAAGCTATCAAGGCAAGTAGAGGGTCCCTGCACATCAAGTAAATAGATCAGTTAAGATAGGTCTCAAAAGCCAAAATGGCTTTGGATGGGATCACAGATGGTCCAGCCTCAAGTCTAGGACAATGGTCAGTGGTTTGGATATTTTCTTGTAACATATGCCCTTGACCATTTCCTACCAGATGATTGTATCCATAGGGATGCTTATTCACTCTTTGCTTTGAAGGCTTTTTGTATCCTTCATGAGTAAGAGGAACCCTTTTATAGGCTGGTTGGCCATACCCTCTTGGAAATGAGTTTGATGGTGGGGCATCTGTCACTTGCACCTCTCTAGGAAAAGAGGTTTTGTTTAAAGCTTTTGTAATAGATGTTTCAATTTGTTCAAAACTCTGCTTAGATTTATTTCCAACAGAACTTGAACCTTCTCTTTCTAGTGCTTTTGCCTTGATCTCTTTTACCTTTTGCTCATAGTTTTTGAGATAGGCACACTCTTGAGTTAAGTGATTTGTTTTGTTGCAGATGGTGCATCTTGAAGAATTTTTGGTAACACAAGTTTTGTTAATGTCATAGGCTTTTAAAAGAAAACAATCTGCAGCCACATGATTTCTTTTTTCAAAAAATTCACAAAACAAGTTTTTAATCTTTACTCTTCTTATCCTATCAGACTTTTTATCAGCAGTGGTTGTAACCTCTGCTGGTACATCTTTGATAGGGATCACCAGTGCTTTTGGGGCTTTAATACCATCAGAGGTTGTAAAGTCCATCGGCTTAAAGTTTTCCAAAATATCACATTCATCTGACCAGGTTGGTTTAAACTGATATTTTTCAATTTCTTTATCTTTTGTTGAAACCTCTAATTTTTCCAAAAACAATTTTGTTTCCAGACTTATCTGTGATTTTTATTTCTTCACCAGCCAAATTTGTTGGGACAATTTCAACCAACTCAGAATCAATTTCAGCAACATCTTTCTCATTTTGGTCATAGGTTCTAAAACCTACACCAAACTTAATGTTGCTCTTGATATGAGCATCAAGCATAATCTCATAACCTTTACAGGACTCAACCCATTTTTCACAAGTGATTTGGGTTTCTTCTAACTCCTTTTTACAAACTTGGTATTTTTCTACCATAGTTTGGAGTTCGTCCTTGGTTATGCTTGATTCATGTCTCAGGCTACTCATTTCAGAATCTTTTTCACTTAACTTTGATTTTAACTCTTTAATCAGTTTTTCAAAATTAAGTTCATCTTCTAAAATTTTGTTTCTCGGGTTTTCATTCACCTGCTTAATGTTTGCAAAAGCAATGATGCATTTGTCATAACATAGATCTTTAAGGATCTGAGGTGATACCTATGTAGCAGCCATGAGAGCACAATCACACTCATCTTCACACACATCAACATTCCATGGGTCAGCATAAGAGTTCTTTTCCTCATCAGCAGCATTTTTCTTTTCTTCACTTGAAACCACTGTATCATCACAAACTTGAACTTCATCAGTTGTTGACACTAACTCCACAGATTCAACACCTTCAGCAATTGTCTCTAAGGCCATCAAACAAAATTCTTGTTCAACATCATTTTTGGCCAATAAAGCAAAGTTCTCATCAGTCAAATCCTCAGGCAAGCTACTCCAGTCAACATAACTTTGTGTGAAAAAGCTCTGTTGACCAACCTCTACTGGACTAGCAGTGGTTTTGAGCAAGTTGGGTGACAATGGGTGCTTATTGTACATGCACTTGAGGATGTGATGGTGCCTGAACATATTGAATTTGTGGAGTAGTGGATTGAACATAATGCACTGGAACAGTAGTAGCAGGATGTGCAAAGTGGGCAGTGTTTTGAACATGTTGAGCAGGGGCATATTGGGAATAATGAACAGTGTTTTGTGTGCTATTGGTTCAGAATTTTGAGACCTGCATTCTCTGGCAAAGTGTCCTAACCTATTACCCTTATAATACTTGACTTTTGATTTATCCAGCCCAACCTTCAACCCCCCATGAAATCCTGGGAATTTCCTACCAGTTCTCTTATAGAATTTACTAGCCCTAACACTCAATAGGGCCAGTTGGTGCAAAATATCCATTTCTTCAAGATCAGAAGGTTCAAAGTGTTGCAAGTCATTCAGCTCAAAGGATAGATTGTCAGAGGTTTGGCTTTCCCCACTAGCAGTGAAAGCATAGTTGGGTGCATATGTTTCAGATCCAAAGTTCCCACCATAAGTAATATCTATATAGTGATCATAACTTTGGTCCTTACTGCTGCCAGATCCCTCTTCTTGGCCAAAAAGAGCTGTATTACCCAATGAGTAATCATCAGTCATTTTGCCAGAATCATGCAACTTCTTTTTCTGGTTTAACTCTCTCTCATAAGTGAGGAGTATCCCATGAAGTTGTAACAAAACTCTGTTTATCAAGCAAAAACAAGCAGAGAGCTGATCTGTTTGAATCAAATCGATTGTTAGATCGAATTTGATGAATCAAGCTCTGATACCAATTGTTAGGAACTGAGTTTGATTTACTTGTAGTTTTTGTTTCAAAAATGGAAAATCTGAGTTTTAAAAGAGGTTTGCGGCGGAAATAGATGGAAAACTTTTACTACAAGAATGGTCGTTTGTTTTCATCATCATCATGCTTTCAAGTTGGTAAACTTGCATGTGATTCACAAACTCCCCCTCAGCCTTTGCAATTGAAGTTGGTAGTAAGAAAATGCAGAGAAGATGATATGCGAAAGTTGATCTTTTGATAGACAAGTTAAACTGTTACACAAGTTACCTATTTATACTAAACTATCTAACCACTGAGCATCTTTGATGACGTCAGGGTTGATAGTGATAGGAAACTAAATGTAACTAACTACAAACACTGCTAATATTAACTATCAGTGCTTATCACTGTTACATTGATAATCTATCTAATGACTAAGCTCTGATCTCTATCCTCTGATCCTTGTAACTCTGGCAAACCTTTGCAACTTTGTGAAGTCAGATGATAGGAGAGTAGTCTTTAGGGAAAGCAGTGTATGTACAACAGAGGTTGTAACCTCTGATAGTTTAACCAAAGCTCGGATAGTGTTATTTGGCTTTGTATCATATGTTCCTTTCATAGGGTTCAATCCCAACACACATTATCGAAGTGGATTCTGGATAGCGGAGCTTCGCGGCACATGACTGGGATGAAAGCACTACTGTTTGATATTAAAGCGATTAACGGAGGGTATGTACGCTTTGCAGGAAATCAAGGAGGTCGGATCATGGCAGAAGGAAAGCTTTCGAATGGTGTGGTGTCATTTGATCGTGTTAACTATATCGCCGAGCTAGAGAATAATCTTCTCAGTATTTCTCAGATTTGCGATAAGCAGTTCACCGTTCACTTCAACAATAAGGAGTGCATGATTCTTAAGTCGGGCTTTAAGATTCCGGATGAGTGGATTCTAATGCGTGCTCCATGCGAAAATGATCTTTACGTGCTAGACATGAGTGTTGCTACCACATCGTCGAAGTCGGCTTAATGTTTTGTAACAAAAGCTACAGAGAAGGATTCAATTCTATGGCACAGGAAGATGGGGCATATACATCTCAGGAAAATAAATTTTCTGGTTCACAACGACTTAGTCGAAGGAGTAAATCTTCGAAGCTTTCATATGACGGATCATTGTCTTGAATGCAAAAAAGGAAAGCAAATTAAGAAGTCACATCCTACGAAGATTTTTAACTCTATAAAGCTACCGCTGAACGACTACATATGGATCTTTTCGGTCCGGTGAACGTCCGTAGTATATTCGGAGATTTGTATTTTCTAGTCGTCACAGATGATTATTCTAGATATTCATAGGTTTTCTTTCAGGAAAGAAAAGATGAAACATTCGATAATCTTGTGATTTTCTTCAAGAAACTTGAAAATCTATATCATCTCCCTGTTAGACGAATTCAAAGCGATAATGGTACGGAGTTCAAAAATTCCCGGGTGAAAGATTTTTGCAGTACCAAAGGAATTCTGCATGAATTCAGTGCACCTTACACTCTGCAACAAAATGGAGTAGCTGAGATGAAGAATCGAACTTTAATTGAAACAGCAAGAACCATGCTTGCAGATTCCAAACTTCCCGTTAGCTTCTGGAGTGAGGCGGTTGCAACGGCATGCTACATATTAAACAGAGTCTTGACAGTCAAACCAACCAAGAAGACTTGCTTTGAGATGATTTACCGAAGGAAACCAAATCTAAAGTATCTAGAACTGTTTGCCGCACCTTGCACAGTGATTGATTCGGATGGAAAGTTTGGTGCCAAAACGCTGGAAGGTTTCTTTGTTGGTTATGCTAGTCCGCTCAGGAGAGTTTACATTCCTACTTTGAGAAGAGTGGTCGAAGCACAACACGATGATTGCTTTCGGTACACAACTCCTATCCAAAGAAAAGGCGATGTGTGGCTGTTCAATTATCAAGATTTGTAGAAGTCATTCGACTTGCCAGAGGAACCGTCTAAAGAAGATCTTGCAGCTCTTTATTATATACAACAATCGGCTAATCAAGAACAGGTTTTAAGGCCAATAGTGGTTAATCAACCTACTGTTGGTACATCGTCTTCTGGTGCAGGTCCGATTAGTAGTGGTGTTCTAGTTGAATAAGTGACTGAAGCAGAAGTAGCACCTACTACAACTCCAGCAAATATTTCCACTGAACCAGGAAATACTATTACAGCGCCCATTCTTTCTCATAATCAGAATTCCGACTCTAATGAAACTCCGACTTTCGATGATGATGGAGAATCTTCCTCTGACAAAGAATCCGAGCGGATATCCAATATGTTAAACCAATCTCCTGGCCGTAGTACTCAAAATGAAGCAACATCTAGTACTCCTGCAGTTGATTTGATAGTTAATCTGAATATTACGAATCAGAATAGTACGGTTGATGTTCCTAGCGAGAAGATTCCGCGATCTTATTCATATCATCCATCGAATAACAATATTGGAGAGTTACAGACTGGTGAGAGAACGAGAAGCCAGATTAACAAAGCTTTAGGTTGTTTCTATACTCGAGTGGCTCCGACTCAAGATTATTGCTATTACTCATGTTTCATATCTCAAATTGAGCCGAAGACTGTGAATGAAGCTTTGGGTGATGAGAACTGGGTAATTGCGATGCAGGAAGAGTTGTTACAGTTTGAGAAACTGGGAGTTTGGAGACTTGTCGACTTACCACCAAAGCAAAAGGCGATAGATACAAAGTGGGTCTTCAAATGCAAGAGGGATGATCGAGGTGTGATCGTTAGAAACAAAGCTCGGTTGGTTGTAAAGGTTTCCACCAGCAAGAAGGAATTGACTATATGGAAGTCTATGCACCGGTTGCACGATTAGAGTCAATCCGCATTTTCCTTGCATTCGCTGCTTGGAAAGGTTTTAAAGTGTACCAGTTAGATCTAAAATCTGCATTTCTTTACGGTAAGCTACGCGAGCAAGTGTATGTCGGCCAACCACCGGGGTTCGTCGATCCGCTGAACAAGAACAAAGCTTATCTCCTTAACAAAGCCTTATACGGATTACACCAAGCCCCGGGAGCTTGGTACGAGACGTTATCTCAACATCTTGTTGGTAATGGCTTTACAAGAGGCACAGTGGATAGTACATTGTTTACCAAAGAAGTCGGAAGTCATCTAATCATCGTACAAATCTATGTGGATGATATCATTTTTAGTTCTACAGATAATAGTCTTTGCAAAGAATTCGAGAAGATAATGAAGAAGAAATTTGAGATGTCTTATATGGGCAAAATGAAATTCTTCCTCGGGTTACAAGTTGATCAGTTACCAGACGGCATATTCATTCATCAAACGAAATATGTTCATGATATTCTGAAGAAGTTTGAGATGGATGGCTCGAAGCCGTTTTCGACTCCTCTGGCACTGAATCACGGTATTTGCATCGATGAAACAGGAACCAAAGTGGATGATACGCTCTATAGGTCGATGATAGGATCACTTATGTATCTGACGGCATCTTGCCCAGATATCATGTATCCTACCTGTCTTTGCGCAAGATATCATTCCAGTCCCAGAGTATCTCACATGCAGATTGTGAAGAGAATATTCCGCTACCTGAAGGGATGTCCAAGCACCGGCTTGTGGTATCCAAAGAACGACAACTTTGATCTGACGGGATATGCTGATTCTGACTTTGGGGTGGACAAGCTGAATTCAAGTCTACGACGGCTGGTTGCCAGTTCTTCGGAACTCGATTAGTAACATGGCAATGCAAGAAACAAACCACGGTCTCTCTCTACTTGTGAGGCAGAATACATTTCTACTTCCAGCTGTTGTTCACAAATCTTGAATTTATGTAGACAATAAGGCAGCTATCGACAATACTAAAAATCCAATTCATCACTCTCGAACTAAACACATAGAAATTCGTTACCACTTCATTCGTGACTGTTACGAAAAGAAGTTGGTGCGAATAGAAAAAATCCACACCAATGAAAAAAAGCTGATTTTTATACCAAAACTTTTCCTTTAACAAGATTTAAATATCTAACGAGGCTTAACGGTATTAAAAATTTGTTGACAGGTGCGGAGGTAGAAGTTGAATATGGATCGGACGACAAGTTCACGTGATCCACATTGGTTTGTTTATCTTTTAGCTTAGAATTTCTTAAAAACTAAAATACAAAAATATGTTTTTGATTTTAGGGGGATAAATATTATGAGAAAATACAAAAACATATGAAAAACTAAAAAAGTACAAAAAACATTTAAAAAGACAAAAAGAATTTTGTGTCACAAAAGAAATTATATTACATCAGTGGACTACCACAGTACGCTAAAGATTTGTAAAGTTTAAAAAGTGATAAACAAGTCTTACTGTGTATGTGTCGATAGGCTTTACACGTTCAGTAAATTGTTTCCGGGATATAAACTAAATTTTACAACTGCTTAAACTTGTGGATTAACATCTCTTTGATATGTGGACTTAGTACTCTGAAATTTCGTTTGAGAGATTGCCTGATTCTGAGATACGAGGTCTTTATAGATGATTGATATCTGGGGTATTATACAAGTTCTTCTGATTTTGCAGAAGCAATAGCCTAGAACTTCTATAATGCTTTTGCTAAAAACCCTAAAACTGCATGCAAAATTGAAAAGAATCGAAAGATCTAATCATTTGCAGTGCTTAAAAGATTCCTTAATTGAAACACACCTTAAAGTAGGGCCTTCATCTCTTTGTCGATACGGTGGTATTAACCTTAGCTCTCAAGGCTTCGCATTAACCCAGATACAGATATCAATTACGTTATATTCACATGTAAGATGAAATCTAGGGAATCTTGATACGGGAGTATATTCTGAGATGGGAACCACAGTTGAGTCAAGTTTCATAATTCTAACTAAAATATCTTGGAACAATTGAGAAATGTGTCGAAGTTTAAGAGGACAAATATATCTATAATCTAGGTAAACGAGTTTAAAACTTAAAGTCATCATAAGGTCAACGGTACTGGTGATATGTCTCAAACAACTGATATGATTCTTAGACACGAATTCATAAAAATATGTCTGTAAATGTGTTTTTACATAGTTTACTTGCTTAACAGATTAAAACCAAAAAGATTTTCAGTGTGTTTTAGCATTAACTTTCAAAAAATACAAAAAGTTTTTTTTCTACAATATTTTCAACAAACCAATGATGGAGAACGGATCTTCGAAGTCTGGTAAGGTGCTAAACTAGTGGGAATCTGGTTGACAACGGGCTGGGAGCTAATCTGTAAAAGCTGATAAGCGAAAACGATTAAAAGTTCATTAATTTGAAACTTTAATTTGAGAATAACCAACAGTTTATTTGTAACATTTGTCGAAAACGGGTTTTACCAAACCCGCTCCGGTTGTAATCGAATATCAAGTTATAAATGTGTCGTTGCCTATTTATGCTTATTTTAATTTTTTAATGATACATAATTAATAAACAAACTAAACCATAAAAGTTATAATTGATAAAAAGCTTAAAAAAAGTGATTAAAAATAAAATGGGGCTGCCGGGACTCGAACCCGGGTCAGCCAGGTTGTAACTCCAAAGACTTAACACTCACACGCTTAACCACTCTGCCACTTGTTTGTTTTCTGTCATCTATAGGAAACAAATAAATCTTATAGACGAATGTAAATCAATCGGTTACGCCAATTGTAACTGATATCGGTTATCAAACGCGCAAAGGCGATCTGAATACTCACGGTTCAATGAGTATAACCGATATATCGACGTTTTTAATCAAGTTGCCTAGAATGAACTTGAATTCTAGAAGTGGATCGGTTTTTATAACCGAAAATCTTCAATTCCAGTTTTACTTCCATCTTTGTACTCCTTCACGACTCAGAAACATTCCACAAACCTCCAATTACATTTCCTAGCACTTTACAGTCCACCGGAGAAGTTTATTTTATTCGCCGGAAATTTCTGCAAGTTCGCCGGAAAACCGTATTCTGCATCAAAACGGTAAGTCCTTCAATACCGTCGTAGTCTAACAATTGTTAAGCTATTTCTAAATAAAACCTTTCACTTGAAATCGAATTCAGACGCCGTTATCGGATAATTCCAGTTCGCCGGAAAATTTCTAGAAATCTTTATTTTCGTCTGTGAAACGGTAAGGACCTTCAAACACATTGTTAACGTTTGTTTAGCACTTCAATTCCATGATTAGCTAATCAAAACGATTAATTGATTTACTCAGTTGAAGTTCATAAAAACAGAGACCGACGCCTTGCCGGAATTCTGTAATAAATCGTTCACCGGTATGTTTACTTCTAATTATCATCCCTGCTATCTCATATTAGTCTGTGCAATGTTTAACAATCGAATTAACAAGATATAATGGTGTAATCTGCGGTCTGTAAAAACCAACGAAGAAGATGAACTGCGCTAACAATATAAGAATAATTAAAATTGGTATTTTGAACGGGTTAGACACACAGTCCAGCGGTGGACTGTGTGCGAACAAAAACACGCATACGTCCCAAGTTCGATCCCTAATACACGCACCCTCTATGTAATAAAATGCCTTTTTGTTTAAAACTGAATCGGGTTAACTCCGTTAGTTGTTAAGTATAATAAAATTTGTATATTAACCAAGTTAGACACACAGTCCAGCAGTGGACTGTGTGTAACGTTAAAGCACAGGTCCCGGGTTCGAGACCTGTTAGTGGCACCAGTTCGATGAATTAAAATGTTTTTGAAATTAAAAGAATTTTGGATAAATTGAATTAATATATAAGTATATAATTAAAAACAGAATTATTTCGGGTTAGACACGTAGCTCAGTTGGTAGAGCTGCGTGCACGCGTACGGGAGGTCTCGGGTTCGAGCCTCACCCAGCGCATTTCAGTCACACAATAAACCGGTCAAACAGTCAAAGTCAAAAAGTCAACGGTCAACCCAAAAAAGTCAACATATTTTTATATTTTTAATTATTTAATTTAATTTAAAAATCAATTAAAAATACTTAAAAATAATGTTTTTAAAGATAGGAAATAGCCTTAAGCTCGTAAAAATATATCTAAAAATTCTATTAAAATCCTTAATAAAATCCATTCATTTACTATATTTTCCGTTATTATTTAGGTTAGTTAATTCTCGTTGTTCCGCTCTTACAACTCGTGCGCATCTCACCATCTCCAATCAAACGCACCCAATGTGAGTGAATCTTTACAAATTCCCCGTTTTAAATCACGTTTTGGGGTGTATCATGTGTCTTGCTATATATTATATTTAAATCATTGTGCATACATCATATCATGAACAATGTGTATTCAGCTTGTTTCAACTGTTTGTGTGGTTATTGTTAGATTCAATTTATTATTTTCAGTACATACAATTTCATAGGCCGCCGCTCCCCATTACATTATGAGTGTTGAGCAAGTTCCCCATTACATTATGAGCGTGAACCTGGCGTGCCAACATACGATCGGCTCCGTTTGATTGAGCCTTGATCGCACAGACATTTATCATTTTCAGTACATGCAATACGATCGGCTCCGTTTGATTGAGCCTTGATCGCACAGTTTCATTCATGTTATTTATCGTATGATGTTGGTATGTTAATGTATGCTATCATATGTTATTGTATGTTATAGTTGTGATTGCTATTGCTACTGCTTGATTATTTACATTTGCTCATTTATGATTATGCACAATTTTTCATTGATAAACTAACAAGTAAATCAATAATAAATGTTTATCTAACAAGGTTCACTCGCCAAATTATGTTGACCCAAAACCCCAATTTTTACACATGATACAGGTGAACCAGCTGCAGCAAGAAACACATAGGATTGGCCAGAAGAATAAAATGATTTAGAGCTTGGAATTGTTTAGTCGTTTATTTTTCTTTGTGTTTGTATGGACATGTTTGGATATTTGGGAATGTAATTTTGACTTTAATAAATATGAAACATATTAGTAAATATCATGAGCTTTGGTGATAACCCAATTATGCCCTGACTCTTATTCCGCTGCGGGTCGGATTGTGACAGATTGGTGTCAGAGCCATGACTGTAGGGATATAGGATAGGTTATTAGACCCTTAGAACCTATACTATAGTTCACTAGAAATTTTAAAGATTTTTGTGTGTTACATGCCAAATTTCATGATGTTTATATGTTTTATGTTAATTGTTACATTCAATGTTATGCAAGCATGTTCATAAGTATATATTATCATATAATGCCTATCATAAATCATAATCTCATAACATATCACATTCATGAAAGCACACACCACATCATTTTCATGATTGCTTTTACAACGATTTTTGTGTTCTCAAATCTTATCAAAGTGAGTTCTCATGACGGGCATGTAGTAACTGGAAGGGTACCAGTACCGGTAGTCGGAACGTCCTGTCTAGGCTGGCATTCGTATAAATCCAAAATAAAGGACCAGTTTGCCTACCTGGGGACTAACGATGAGAGTACGAAGTACCTATTAGGCCAAAGCATGCTATACCAAACGTCGTGTGAGCTAACCCCACTTTGAGTTGTCATTGTGTCTACACCTGGACACATTCCGACCATACATCTCGTAAACATATTTTGTGGTTTGCATTCGGGTGAAGCGAGTGTTAAATCGCCAATACTAATGTGAATCCTACCAAGCCCATAGTCATGGGGGCCCACATGACTATACAGGTGAAGGTATGGGGGACATTTGAGGTCCAACATGAGCAAACCCAAGACATCCTATGGATGTAGTTGCATTATTGATATTTATGTTATTTTCATATTCTTAAAGACGCATGACACCTAAAAAGACTCCATAAACTCACAATCTTCTTATGTATGTTCCTGTAGATGTCGTCCAGAAAACAACGAGGGGGTAAAAGATCAGGAAGGTCCATGAACGCTTGGCCACACAAATCGCGAAACAAATGGCCACGATACTGCCTGACATTGTGGTTCAAGTACAACAAGCTCTCGCCACAAATCCCACTAATCCTCCCCAACAGAATGACCAGAACATCGGCAACCCTCCTACCAGCAAGTGCTCATACAAACATTTCAAGTCTTGTGATCCTCCTAAATTTGAAGGGACCGAAGGTGTCACTGCTCTCCTCATTGGTTTGAGGAAATAGAAAACACCTTCCTCAACTGCGATTGTCCTGATGATCGCAAGGTTCGATACGCCACCGGGAGACTATTTGGGGTAGCTCTCACCTGGTGGAATACTGAAAAGGGGAAGAGGGGAATTGATGATGCAATGGCCTTAACTTGGGAGGAGTTAAGGGAAATCATGACTAGGCGTTTCTGTCCTAGGAGTGAAATTAAAAAGTTGGAGGACGAATTTCATTCTTTAAAGCAGAAGGAGGGAGATCATACTTCCTACAACAAGAGGTTCTTAGAGTTGAACCAAATGGTTCCTAACTTGTTCACCCCAACTTATCGTTTGATCGAGCATTATATTCGAGGACTCCCCTCGAAAATTCAAGATTCAGTTCTCAGCATTTCACCGGTGACACTTGAAGCTGCTATGGAGCTAGCGACTGAACTGACCGAAAATCGAATTCGCAACAGTAAGTTTAAAGAAGAGAAAAAGAAAGCCCCTGTTGAGGGTCAAACTTCAAACCATTCTATCTCCTCATCTAAGTTTGCTAACAAGAGGAAACGCAACACCAGAAACTTCGTTGTTACACAAACCAACTCCCATATTCCTGCTGCACCCATTACCCAAGTTGCCCCTTCACCTGCACCATACAAAAGACCCTACTCTGGCCCGTTACCAAAATGCAACCGTTGCCAATATCACCATTCTCCTGATTATCCTTGCCAACATTGCACCGGCTGTGGTCGCGCAGGTCATACTGTTCACACCTGCCGCATGCCTCAGCGAACGAACCGCCACCAGCCTTCAACCCAAACCCACCAACAAATAATGGGTCAAGCCCAACAACCCCTACTATTACCACCCACCCAACATTTGGCCCAAACATATTACCAACCCAATTATCCTATGGTTCAACCTATGCGGGCTTGCTACAATTGCGGAGACCCAAGCCATTTCAGAAACACGTGTCCAAGGTTGGTAAACATTATTCATGCTCAGGCCCAAGCCAACCTGGTGAATCAAGCGAACCAAGCTCCTCCACCTGCAAGAGGAAGAGCTTTCAATATTAACACTAATCAGGCTAGAGCTAACGGCAATGTGGTTAACGGTACGTTCCTTATAAATGGTAGATATGCATCCATGTTGTTTGATACTGGCGCGGATAAAAGTTTTGTGTCCTTAGAGTTTGAACCTATCTTAAACCAAAATCGTGTTAAGCTCATGGAATCCATAACAGTAGAAGTTGCAGACGGGAAACCGGTCTCATTAAACTCTATTATACGCAACTGTACACTCACCTTAAACGACCACGACTTCTCAGTTGACCTTATTCCTATGAAGCTGGGAAGTTTTGATATCATAATTGGTATGGACTGGCTCAGTCAACATCAGGCAGAAGTTGTATGTCGCGAAAAGTTTATACGTATTCCTCTTTCAAACGATCAGACTCTTCGAATCTTTGGAGAAACCTTGTCGAAAGGGCTCAGCTTAATGTCTTGTCTTCAAGCCCAAAAATATCTTCGCAAAAATTATGTCGCGTTTTTTGCTCATATCATCAAAAAGGGAACCATGGAGAAGAAACTTGAAGACATTCCAGTAGTAAAAGATTTCCCGCAAGTTTTTCCTGACGACATTTCAGGACTTCCTCCAGTTAGAGAAGTCGAATTCCGTATTGATCTTATACCTGGTGCTACACCAGTTGCAAAGTCTCCTTATAGGTTAGCCCCCTCTGAAATGCAAGAGCTAGCCAGTCAATTACAAGAGTTGACTGACAAGGGATTCATACGTCCTAGCTCATCGCCTTGGGGTGCACCTGTCCTTTTTGTAAAGAAGAAAGATGGATCGTTTCGTATGTGCATCGACTACAGAGAGCTCAACAAATTAACAATCAAGAATCGCTATCCTTTACCTCGCATTGATGATCTTCTTGACCAACTTCAAAGTGCCAACTGCTTTTCAAAAATCGACCTTTGATCTGGTTATCATCAACTTAGAGTACATGAAGAAGACGTCCCAAAGACCGCATTCCGAACTCGTTATGGTCATTATGAATTCATGGTCATGCCATTTGGTTTAACCAACGCTCCAGCAGTCTTCATGGACCTAATGAACAGAGTCTGCAAACCTTATCTTGATCGATTTGTTATAGTTTTCATCGACGACATTCTTATTTATTCAAAGTCTAAGTATGATCATGAGCATCATCTTCGACTCATCCTTACACTTCTAGAGAATGAAAAGCTTTAAGCCAAATTCTCCAAATGCGAATTCTGGTTAAAAGAGGTGCAATTCCTCGGACATGTAGTCAATGACAAGGGAATACATGTCGACCCCTCAAAGATCAAAGCGGTACAAGAATGGCAAGCGCCACGTACACCAACTGAAGTAAGATCTTTTCTTGGTTTGGCTGGTTATTATCGTTTCATTTCAAACTTCTCTCGCATTGCTGTACCACTCACGGCTTTAACTCATAAGGGAAAACCTTTCATATGGGGACCCAAGCAAGAAGAAGCCTTCCAAACCCTTAAACAAAAAACTCTGTGATGCACCAATCCTCACTCTTCCTGAAGGTTGTGATGATTTTGTGGTCTATTGCGACGCGTCAGGGCAAGGATTAGGCTGCGTTTTGATGCAAAGAGGAAAAGTTATAGCTTATGCTTCGAGACAACTCAAGACGCATGAGAAGAACTACACCACCCATGACCTAGAACTTGGAGCCATTGTGTTCGCTCTTAAGATATGGAGACATTATCTCTATGGTACTAAGTGTGAAATATACACTGACCACAAGAGTCTTCAACATATCTTCAATCAAAAGGAGTTAAACATGAGGCAACGAAGATGGGTTGAACTTCTAAATGACTACGACTGTGAAATTCGATACCACCCTGGCAAAGCAAATGTGGTGGCCGATGCACTTAGTCGAAAGGGTTATGCGAACTCCATTCGTCTTCTATGTTCGCAAATCATAACTGACATTAAAGATCAAATTCGAGAAGCCCAACATGTTTCAGTAACAGAAGATGATGTACGAAAGGAGATGTCCTGTGGAGCTGAACTTAAAATTGAAACTAAATCTGACGGTATTCTGTACTATCTAGATCGTATATGGATTCCTAACCACAACAATCTTCATGAAATTCTTATGAATGAAGCTCACAAAACGCGATACTCTATACACCCAGGAGCCGATAAGATGTATCAAGACCTACGATATACCTATTGGTGGCCTGGAATGAAAAAGGATATTGCTGTTTTTGTTTCTAAGTGCCTTACATGTTCTAAGGTGAAAGCTGAACACCAAAGACCCTCAGGACTTCTGGTCCAACCTGAAATACCTGTATGGAAGTGGGAAAATATAACCATGGACTTCATTACCGGGTTACCTCGCACTTCTGGTGGGTATGACACTATATGGGTAATAATTGACCGACTTACAAAATCAGCTCACTTTATTCCTATCCGCGAAGATTTCAAGAACGAAAAGCTAGCTCGTATTTATAGCAGCGAAATCGTAAGCCGACATGGGGTACCGTTAAGCATTATTTCTGATCGTGATGGACGTTTCACTTCACGAACATGGCAAGCAGTACAAGCCGCTATGGGTACGCGATTAGATCTCAGTACCGCCTATCATCCTCAAACTGATGGTCAATCTGAACGCACCATTCAAACTCTTGAAGATATGCTTCGAGCATGTGTTATAGACTTCAAGGGAAATTGGGACGCTCATCTACCATTAGTCGAATTTTCGTACAACAACAGCTATCATTCAAGCATCGGCATGGCACCTTTTGAAGCGTTATATGGTCGTAAGTGCCGATCTCCAGTATGTTGGCACGTAATTGGGGAAGCTCAAATCACTGGTCCGGAATTGATTCAAGAAACCACAGACAAGATCCATCAAATTCGAAACAATCTTCTAGCGGCCCAAAGTCGTCAAAAGAGTTATGCAGATAAACGACGGAAGCCTTTAGAGTTTTACATTGGTGATCATGTACTTCTAAAAGTATCACCGTGGAAGGGAGTAGTTCGTTTTGGTCAAAAAGTCAAGCTAGCACCACGCTACGTAGGACCTTTCAAGATACTCGAAAGAGTAGGACCTGTAGCATACAAGCTTGATCTACCAGAAGAACTCAACAGGATTCATCCCACATTCCACGTATCAAACTTGAAGAAGTGCCTCGCTGATGAAACCTCCACATTCCTCTGGAAGATATTCAGATTGATGAATCTATGCATTTTATTGAAAGACCAGTAGAGATCATGGATTTCGGGGAAAACGTCTACGACGAAGTCGCATTCCAATTGTTAGGGTACGCTGGGAGTCGAAACGGGGACCTGAGTTTACTTGGGAACGTGAAGACTCAATGCGTGAAAAATACCCGCATCTTTTTCCTACTACTTCTACTACTTAAATTTCGGGACGAAATTCCTAAAAGTAGGGGATACTGTAACATTTGTCGAAAACGGGTTTTACCAAACCCGCTCCGGTTGTAATCGAATATCAAGTTATAAATGTGTCGTTGGCTATTTATGCTTATTTTAATTTTTTAATGATACATAATTAATAAACAAACTAAACCATAAAAGTTATAATTGATAAAAAGCTTAAATAAAGTGATTAAAAATAAAATGGGGCTGCCGGGACTCGAACCCGGGTCAGCCAGGTTGTAACTCCAAAGACTTAACACTCACACGCTTAACCACTCCGCCACTTGTTTGTTTTCGGTCATCTATAGGAAACAAATAAATCCTATAGACGAATGTAAATCAATCGGTTACGCCAATTGTAACTGAAATCGATTATCAAACGCGCAAAGGCGATCTGAATACTCACGGTTCAATGAGTATAACCGATGTAACAACGTTTTTAATCAAGTTGCCTTGAATGAACTTGAATTCTAGAAGTGGATCGGTTTTTATAACCGAAAATCTTCGATTCCAGTTTTACTTCCATCATTGTACTCCTTCACGACTCAGAAACATTCCACAAACCTCCAATTACATTTCCGCACACTTTACAGTCCACCGGAGAAGTTTATTTTATTCGCCGGAAATTTCTGCAAGTTCGCCGGAAAACCGTATTCTGCATCAAAACGGTAAGTCCTTCAATACCGTTGTAGTCTAACAATTGTTAAGCTATTTCTAACTAAAACCTTTCACTTGAAATCGAATTCAGACGCCGTTATCGAATAATTCCAGTTCGCTGGAAAATTTCTGGAAATCTTTATTTTCGTCTGTGAAACGGTAAGGACCTTCAAACACACTGTTAACGTTTGTTTAGCACTTAAATTCCATGATTAGCTAATCAAAACGATTAATTGATTTGCTCAGTTGAAGTTCATAAAAACAGAGACCGACGCCTTGCCGGAATTCTGTAATAAATCGTTCACCGGTATGTTTACTTCTAATTATCATCCCTGCTATCTCATATTAGTTTGTGCAATGTTTAACAATCGAATTAACAAGATATAATGGTGTAATCTGCGGTCTGTAAAAACCAACAAAGAAGATGAACTGCGCTAACAATATAAGAATAATTAAAATTGGTATTTTGAACGGGTTAGACACACAGTCCAGCAGTGGACTGTATGCGAACAAAAACACGCATATGTCCCGAGTTTGATCCCTGATACACGCACCCTCTATGTAATAAAATGCCTTTTTGTTTAAAAATGAACCGGGTTAACTCCGTTAGTTGTTAAGTATAATAAAATTTGTATATTAACCAAGTTAGACACACAGTCCAGCGGTGGACTGTGTGTAACGTTAAAGCACAGGTCCCGGTTCGAGACCTGTTAGTGGCACCAGTTCGATGAATTAAAATGTTTTTGAAACTAAAAGAATTTTGGATAAGTTGAATTAATATATAAGTATAATTAAAAACAGAATTATTTCGGGTTAGACACGTAGCTCAGTTGGTAGAGCTGCGTGCACGCGTACGGGAGGTCTCGGGTTCGAGCCTCACCCAGCGCATTTCAGTCACACAATAAACCGGTCAAACAGTCAAAGTCAACGGTCAACCCAAAAAGTCAACATATTTTTATATTTTTAATTATTTAATTTAATTTAAAAATCAATTAAAAATACTTAAAAATAATGTTTTTAAAGATAGGAAATAGCCTTAAGCTCGTAAAAATATATCTAAAAATTCTAGTAAAATCCTTAATAAAATCCATTCATTTACTATATTTTCCGTTATTATTTAGGTTAGTTAATTCTCGTTGTTCCGCTCTTACAACTCGTGCGCATCTCACCATCTCCAATCGAACGCACCCAATGTGAGTGAATCTTTACAAATTCCCCGTTTTAAATCACGTTTTGAGGTGTATCATGTGTCTTGCTATATATTATATTTAAATCATTATGCATACATCATATCATGAACAATGTGTATTCAGCTTGTTTCAACTGTTTGTGTTGTTATTGTTAGATTCAATTTATTATTTTCAGTACATGCAATTTCATAGGCCGCCGCTCCCCATTACATTATGAGCGTTGAGCAAGTTCCCCATTACATTATGAGCGTGAACCTGGCGTGCCAACATACGATCGGATCCGTTTGATTGAGCCTTGATCGCACAGACATTTATCATTTTCAGTACATGCAATACGATCGGCTCCGTTTGATTGAGCCTTGATCGCACAGTTTCATTCATGTTATTTATCGTATGATGTTGGTATGTTAATGTATGCTATCATATGTTATTGTATGTTATAGTTGTGATTGCTATTGCTACTGCTTGATTATTTACATTTGCTCATTTATGATTATGCACATTTTTTTATTGATAAACTAACAAGTAAATCAATAATAAATGTTTATCTAACAAGGTTCACTCGCCAACTTATGTTGACCCAAAAACCCCCATTTTTACACATGATACAGGTGAACCAGCTGCAGCAAGAAACACATAGGATTGGCCAGAAGAATAAAATGATTTAGAGCTTGGAATTGTTTAGTCGTTTATTTTTCTTTGTGTTTGTATGGACATGTTTGGATATTTGGGAATGTAATTTTGACTTTAATAAATATGAAACATATTAGTAAATATCATGAGCTTTGGTGATAACCCAATTATGCCCCGACTCTTATTCCGCTGCGGGTCGGGGTGTGACATTATTCATAACGGGTCGAACCGAGGTCATTAACTCGGACTCGGCAGACAAATCGGTTAACTAAGGTCATTAACTTGGACTTGGTCAACTGAGTGGATTTTTAAAACTGGTAAAAGTTGAAAAGTTCAGGGTTATGGTTTGGGTTTGATCAAGTTCGCCCGAACTTGATCAGAGTAAAAGAATATTGATTTGATTACAAGTTCGCCCGGACTTGTTCTGGTCTTTATTGTTGAGTGTTTGTAAGTTCGCCTGAACTTGTTGCACTATATAAGCTACATTTCCGCCCGAACTTCATTTCACCTGTTACATAGTTATCAGAGCGAAGTTGAGCGAATTTTGTGCGAAATCTAAATTGCACACATTGTAACGAAGTGTTGTCCAAATTTGTATTGATTCTTAGTGATTTGCACACTAAGTATCATGGCAGAGGTGAGAAATCCAAGATTGGACCATAAATTGTTTTAGTTTGAATGAAATGGATATTAACATGCTAAACTGACTAGATTTAGGGTGTTTAAGGACAAATTGAATAATGTAATTTGTTAAATAATCTAAAACGACCTTAAACATGCCTTTAATTTGGTCAAAAATGAATCAAAATGGTTGTTGCAGGTTTTGATTGAAAACGAAGACAAGTTCGCCCGAACTTGTTAATTGGTTCTTTGAACCAAGTTCGACCGAACTTATCCTTAAAAGTGAATGATTAAGTATATCTTACAAGTTCGCCCGAACTTGTTTTAATCGTTTCAAAATCCATGAGTTTTAACAAGTTCGCCCGAACTTGTTTGGTTTTCAATTAGAACTTGTTCAAATCAAGTTCGCCCGAACTTAATGAGATTCTGATGTGTATTTGTTTATCAAGTTCGCCCGAACTTGATGTGTATATTTGTAAAAATTGTGAATTTTTTTCTAAGTGTTTGTCTCGATTTTCCTGTTTGCAGAATATTCAGCTTTCTTTCTCGAAGTTTCATAACACGTGTGTATCGCTCGACAAGACGATTTGTCCATCACTGCCTACTTACGACAGTATTCTGGAATTTATGGCACGTAAACCGATACATAAGGCGATTACCGAGAAGACTGTGGTTTATAGATCAGATGTTTATAGATTCTGGAATGCAGCGTCGTTAAATGAAGATAATTCGGAGATCAAGTCAATTGTACGCATCGGGATTGAAGATAAAGAGTTTACAGTGACTGAGGCCGATATCCGCAAAGTGTTAAATTTTAACGACAGCGCCGAGGATCCGATGTTGTTAGACGAAAGAATGGATCGTGGATGTTTCTTTCGAATGGGTTACAGAGGCCATGCAAATGAATCGACTTTGAAGAAGGGGGAGTTCCTAACCCTTACAAGTTTCTCATGTACGCGATTATTCAAGCTTTTAGTCATCGCAAAGCTGGTTTGGATGATGTTCAAGACTATATGGCATGTATGGCTACAGCGTTGGTTCTGAATAAGAAGTTCAACTTCTCGAAACTCGTATTTACACACATAATGAACAATATGGGAAAAATAGACTTGTGATGTACCCGACGTTCGTGCAAATGCTTATTGACGACAAGTTTGAGAAGATAGCGAAAGATCCGAATGACATTCTATATCTAAGCCACATGGATGATACAACAGTCAAGGAGCTCATTACGTTTCAAAAGCAAGCTTCAGCTCCGGTTGCAAAACCGCTGTTTGGTGCTATTAATTATGCGGATTACGTTGTACCACCTGAATACAAGTGGAGAAAGGCAGGAAGTGGTGATGAAAAAGAAGTTATAGCTGAAGAAGAATTGCTAGCAACTTTCAAAGAAAAACGTAGCGATTGGTTTCTGAAGAAAATTGTTGAAGACAAAAAGAAACAACCAAGAAAATTAAAGAAGGTTGAAACGATGCTTATCGATGAAGAAGAACCGGAGAATGTTCAGGGTGAAGCTGGTTCTAGTGTTGTGGTTAACATTCAAAGTCAAGAGACAGAAAAAGATACTCAAGATGACGATGTAATCTCTACAACTTCTGACAAAAATGAAGATAGTGATGATTCACTTGAGAAAGAGATAAAGAAGGCTACTGTAGAGAAAGAGATAGAAAAATCAAAGGAAGGTGATGCTGATTACGAACCAGGTTATAAAAAGGATAAAGAAGGCTACTGCAGAGAAAGAGATAGAAAAATCAAAGGAAGGTGATGCTGATTACGAACCAGGTTCTAAAAAGGGTTCTGATGAAGGGAGACCGAAGAAAAAGGCTAAGCGCGTAAAGTCTTCAACCAAAGATTCTACTTTGAAGACTACAGGTTCTCCTAGTGTAAAGGGGAGAAAAGCATTGCAAAAGCCGCAAAGCCGTCGTTATATTAGTCAAAAGAAACGGAAAGAAGTTACACAAGAACCTTCTGTTGCTAAAGAAGTAGGAGTTACACAAGAACCTCCTACGGTTGAAACGGTTCATATCACTTCATTTCAAGAAACTACTGAGCAACCAGGAGTCACACAAGAACCTCCTGCGTCCGATTTGCTAGATATACCAATCATTGAGTCTCAAGAACCTCCGACATCATCACAACCTGAAAGTTCTTTTCTTAAAGAAGTTTCAGTTCATACTTCACCGCATACACCGAAGAGTACACCAAAATCTA
Source organism: Scalesia atractyloides (assembly GCA_947069175.1). Taxonomy (NCBI): domain Eukaryota; kingdom Viridiplantae; phylum Streptophyta; class Magnoliopsida; order Asterales; family Asteraceae; genus Scalesia; species Scalesia atractyloides. The sequence continues at coordinate 23,897,667 of CAMTDV010000030.1, read as the reverse complement.
CGCCAAAGACAACTCCAAGGTCGAAGTTGTTTGGAAATATTCCTGAAGAGCCTGTTACTCTTGAAGATCTAAATGATTTCTTTCCAGATACTGATGTCGATGAATTAGAAAAGAGAATCAAAGTACTGGAATAAAGAGTATCAAAGAATGAAGCTAAAAAAGTTGCTCTAGAACAGAAAGTGAATCAAAGCGAAGTTGAGAAAGAAATTCTGAAACAAAGTGAAGTTTCTAGAAGGAGATTGCGGGTACTTGAAAGCGTTGATAGAAAGTTTACAGGATGCAAACGAGAGATTGCAGAAAGAAATTGTTGAGTTACAATCTGAACGAGATATGAATAATAAAAGGTTTACAAGACTTCAGAAAGTATTATCGAATAGTTTGGGTATTGATTTCAAAGTCGAATACAAACGTTTAGATGTGCAAGAGGCTAAAGAAAAAGCTGAGAAAGAGCTTGCAGCACAGGGTAAAGGTAAAAATGTGATTGATGGTGTGCCAAAAACAACTGAAGAGCCTGTGTCTGAAACTGTTGATACTTCAAAAGCTTCTGAGTCCAAGATTATTCCAGAGGGTATTCCAGAGAAAGAAACTGAACAGAAGGATGATGATGAAGCTAAGGATGAAGAGAAAGGTGATGAACCTGCAGATGATCCAAAAGATGATTCTGACAACGATGATGGTAATGATGATGGTCAGGGTGGTGTTGGATTGAAAGTTGTTGATGCGAAAGTGAATGATGAGTTTGATTTCACTTCCTTACTAAATGATGATGTAAATATGATGGAAGATCAGAGTAAGAGGGAACCATCAGGGCAAGCAGAGCAAACAGATGAAGATTTGACTGATGCGATTGTTGCTATGCCTGTTGCTGCAGTACATGCAAAACCGTTAGGGCTTATGTTGGAGCATAACGTCGAAGAAGGTGAATTGTGCACAACATGACTAAGGAAGAGTTAGCCAAGTTGCTGAACGTTGATGCTGAATCATTTGATTTTGATTTTGAGGAAGAAATTGTGAACATCGACACATTTGAGCCGAACAAGTATTGCTACAAATGAAGATCTGATGCTAATGATTATGACAAAGTTATTATTGAAGATAGATCGTACGATGAAAAAGATGAAACAGAGAAGTATGTTGGATCAAACACTGATAGTTTTCCTACGTTCGAAGAAATGTATGAACAGCTGAACGAAGACTTGTTGAAAGAAAAGATAGTTGAGTCTGTTCGTGAAGGTAAAGTTCCAAAGCCTATGACTAAAGCTGAGATTGTAGAAGCGAAAAAGTCCTGGTTTAAAGAAATGCCTAAAGAAAGAAAGTTTCGACGACCATTAGCATTATTTACCAGAGACGCCGACAAATCATTAGGTGATATCCTAGGTTGGGGGTGGTTAAAGGAGTTGAATGTTTATGCCATAAAGCGTGAATTCGGCGTACAGTATATTTGATACATGGCAGATTTTAGTACGTTACCATACTTGGATGTGGAGGAACTGGTACAAACGAGGAACATAAGCTACCAGATGAAGTTTATTGATCAGTTGCTATGGAAGATGATAAAATTTGAAGTGACTCAAGGTTTCAAATACTGGAAGCCTTTTATACCTAAACGCTAAATCAAGACTAACAAACAAACGGGTGAGAAGATATTACGCTAATAATGAAGCGTCCGCGTGCAATGAAGAATATGCCTCTAATGCCAATTGAACAAGATTTCTATCCTTTGTTCAAGTGGTGGCACGTTGATCCAGTGACGTGTGAAGTTGTTATAGTTTTGAGATTCGAAGGCCAGTTGGATATTACAAAAGAAAGTTCGGCCTGAAGTGTTACAAAAAGAAGGTATTTGGGGATTATGGAGAACGATACGCATACTAGACCCGATGTGGCTAGTTAACTGTTCAAAGGAGGATATTCGATGTTTATTCTTCAACAAGATCTGTTACGAGAAGCGTGAAGAGGTGCAAGCGAAGCAGTATCAGGGAATTGTTAATGTATGCTACGCTCACTGTCACACCCCGACCCGCAGCGGAAAAAGTGATCGGGGCATGATTGGGTTATCATCAAAGCTCATGACATTTATTATAATGTTTCATATTTATTATTTCAATTTAATAGAAGTCATACAATCATATCAAACAAATACAACATGTTCAATTCATCCTTCTACACTTCATTATTTTTCTTCTAAGGCAATTTCCTATGTTTTCCTTGCTTCATACTGTTCACCTGTATCATATGTAAAAATGGTTTTTGGATCAACAAAAAGTTGGCGAGTGAACCTTGTTAGAAAACAGTTATTATTTATTTCTGGTTGTATTTAATATGGAAAAATCGTGCAATATTCATATATGAACAAATGTAAATAAACATACAATAACATCAATTGGCATACAACAACAAACCATTAGCATACGATATCAAACCACAACAAACAATAACATACATTAACAAACCAACAGCATACAATAACAACAATTAATAACATACATCAACAAATCAACAGCATACAATAACATATCAACAGGCATAAATAAATAACATAAATAAACTGTGCGATCAAGTCTCAATCAAACGGAGCCGATCGTATTGCATGTACTGAAAATGAAAAATGTCTGTGCGATCAAGGCTCAATCAAAAGGAGCCGATCATATGTTGGCACGCCAGGTTCACGCTCATAATGTAATGGGGAACATGCTCAACGCTCATAATGTAATGGGGAGCGGCGGCCTATGAAATTGCATGTACTTGAAAATAATAAATTTAATCTAAACAATAATCACACAAACAGTTTATACAAACTGAATACACATTTATTCATGATATGATGTATGCACAATGATTTAAATATAGTAAATAGTAAGACACATGATACACCCCAAAAACGTGATTTAAACGGGGAATTTGTAGAGATTCACTCACAGTGGGTGCGTTCGGTGAATGATGATGAATGCGCACGAGTTTAGAGGATTGATCGTCGAGGAAATAATTAACCTAATTAATAAAGGAAGTAAGGTAAATAAATGGATTTTATTAACAATTTTAATAGGATTTTTGGATATATTTTTGTGAGTTTTAGGCTATTTTCTAGCTTTAAAAATGTTATTTTTAAGTATTTTTAATTGATTTTTGAATAAAATAAATAAATAAAAATAATAAAAATTGTTGACTTTTTGACCGTTGACTCGTTGACCGTGGACTTGTTGACCGGTTTTATTGTGTATGTGTTTGCGCCGGGTGAGGCTCGAACCCGAGACCTCCCGTTCGTGTGCACGCAGCTCTACCAACTGAGCTACGTGTCTAACCCGAAATATTTCTGTTTTTAATTAAATTTATATACTAATTAGATTAATCCGAAAATCATTTATTTTTTAAAAGATTTTAACATAACGACTTGGTGCGCTCCACAAGTCTCGAACCCGGGACCTGTGGTTTAGTTTGGCACACAGTCCACCGCTGGACTGTGTGTCTATCTTGGTAAATATCCTAGTTTTTATTATACTTAACATATAGCGGAGTTAACCCGGTTCAGTTTTAAACAAAAAGGCATTTTATTACTGCAAAGGTGTGTATCAAGAATCGAACTCGGGACGTGTATGTTTTTTATTTGCACACAGTCCACCGCTGGACTGTGTGTCTAACCCGTTTATAATTCCGATTTTAATTAATCTTATGTCATATCTGAACTCGTCTTCTTCGTTCAAAACACAGACATCAGTCAAAGCAACTGATACTTGATTAATTCGGTTAATGAACAAGATGAACAATTGGAAAGTATTGAATCGAAGAGTTTGGGGAAAGAAAATACCGAACAGATCGTCTTCTTCAGAAAATCCGGCGAAGCTCGTCGGCTCTGTTTTGGAACCTTCGGCTGTTAGAATCAATTAACAGGTTGGAGGGATTAGATGTGAAATTGAACTAATGAGTAATGATTATCAGTATGTTTGAATGAGCATACCGGTTAACAGCGAGTTTCCGACAAATCCAGGAGTTTTCCGGTGAAAACAGAAAGTCCAGTAATGTCGTCTGTGGTTGATGGGTTAATGTTAGTAAGGTTCTAACAATTGATTGAAACAGTAAAGTCGAGGTATTTTACCGGTTTGAGTTGAGTCTCGGTTTTCCGGCGACTTGCAGAGAATTCCGGCGATGATCAGAAAGCACTTCCGACGACCAAAAAACAGAATAAACACAAAATTAGAAGCCTTGGGAATGAAATTGAATCGCGAGATGAGTGTTTGTTGAAGTAATTTCAGAATGAAAGTTTTCGGTTATAAAAACCAAACAACACCTGAATTTAAGTTCATTAACGTCGAATTGATTTAAGATATCGGTTTTATCGGTTATGATCAAGATTCCGCGAGAGATCAAACGTCTTGATTGGTTTGAAAGCCGATATCGGTTTCAGTTGGCGTAACAGGTTGACTCTCAGTTGCACATATGACTTAATTGTTCCCCAGAACTTCACAAAATGATCAAGTGGCGGAGCGGTTGTAGAGATGTGTGTTAATGCTTTGTGTAACCTTTGGATGACCCGGGTTCGAAACCCGGCAGCAGTATTTTATTTTTATTTCATTATTTTTAGTACATTTTCTAAAATAAATTTTATATTCTAATATACTTAGTAATTATGTATCGTTTAAAATTAATTTGGGCATTAAATACGCAACGAAATTTTTAACTGATTGTTCGGTTGATAAACGAAGCGGGTTTGGTAAATCCGGTTTTTGGCGGATGTTACAGTATCCTCTACTTTTAGAAATTTCGTCCCGAAATTTAAGTAGTGGCATATCTGTCTAGAAAGGATGGTGTTTTTATTTGACAATTACATACTTAGAAGAGAGTAAGAGTTTAAATTTTGTTTGAGGCGGTAACGTTCCTTGTAAGGGTTGAATACCCTGCTACAGGAATCGCTTTTTGTTGCCTAAAGTGTATGAATACGGAACATGGATACACAGAGTTGATTGACTAAGTATGATGTTATGCATATGAGTTTGGGTACGCTTGAAAGATTAGGTTATATTCTAAAATAAACTTCTAATACTAAAACTTACATGGAACTTCTCATAGCCGCCTGACAATGCCTCTGATCCTTTGGAAAGAATACCTATATATAGGAATTACCAGCGGCGTATCCACCGTATTCTTGTCAAATTTTCATTGGTTTTGTCAGTAAGTTATGATTGGTTCTATGATGTGACTCTAGAACATAAATAAACATAACAACCAATATCTGAGTCCTAATTCTGATAGCATACATGTTGGATTGATGACACAATCTAATTCCTTTAAAGGATGAGATGATATAAATGCTAAATCAGTGAGTATAACGCAAACTTCAATCGATACAATACTCAATCCTACATGGAACTTCTCATAACCGCCTGATAATGCCTCTGATCCTTTGACAAGAATACTTATATATAGGAAGTACCAGCGGCGTATCCACCATATTCTCGTCAAATTTTCATTGGTTTTATCGGTAAGTTATGATTAGTCCTATGTGACTCTAAAACATAAACAAACACAACAACCAAAACTTGAGTCCTTGAATGATGACAATACCTCTCTCGTTTGTTATGATGGAGAGGTTAGTCTATGTAGAAAATGGAACACAATCCAATTTCTTTAAATGATGAGTTGGTATGAATGTCAAACCAGTGAGTGTAAAACAAATTTCAACCAAACATTACTCAATCCTACATGGAACTTCTCATAACCGCCTGATAATGCCTCTGATCCTTTGACAAGAATACTTATATATAGGAAGTACCAGCGGCGTATCCACCATATCCTCGTCAAATTCTCATTGGTTTTATCAGTAAGCTATGATTAGTCCTATGTGACTCTAAAACATAAATAAACACAACGAACAATGCCTGAGTCATAATCCTGATAGTATACATGTTTGAATGATGACAGTCCCTCTCTCGTTTGTTGTGATGGAGAGGTTAGTCTATGTAGAAGTGAGACACAGCCCAACTTCTTTAAATAATGAGATTGAAATACGTTGAGATGTATGATGGTATGAATGTTGAATCAATGGGTGTAAAACAAAACTGAAATAATAATTCGCATTAAGATCCTTGGATAAACTTCCAATTTAAAATTGAGACACGTGAGAATTGAGATAACATAAAGAAAGCATAAAACTAAACAGTGGGAGTTGAATCTTGATTGTTGGTGAAGGGGACTAGTTGAGTGTTTTCGTTTGGGCCGTCATTATCTTCAACCGGGTTGGCGTTGATGTTGAAAACTCTTCCTCTTGCTGGTGGCCTAGTGATTGGGTTTTCTTGATTTGCTTGGTTAACTGGGTTTGCTTGAGCTTGGGCGTTTATGATGTTAACCAATTGAGGGCACGTGTTTCTAAAGTGGGTAGGGTCGCCACAATTGAAACAAGCTCGAACATATGGGAATATGGGGTATTGGGGTTGTTGATACATTTGGATCATGTTTTGAGTAGGGGGTGAGGTTTGGTTTTGAGAGGTGCGGCAAACTTTGCTCAAATGACCATAACGTCCACAATTCGCACATCGTCGACAAAGTACGGTAGATGGATGGTGATAAAAACAGGTGTTACATCGAGGGTGGGGTCCAAGGTAAGGTTTCTTATTTGAGTAGGTTGAGTTGGGTGCTACTTGAGTGATTGGGATAGCTTGGAGGGGTACGGCTTGTAAGGCTGGTTGGTTGCGTTGGGTGACAGCGAAAAGTTGCTCGTCTCGTTTTCTCTTAGAAATGGGTTGAGAAGGGGATTCGGTTTGGGTGTAGTCGGAGGTTTCAGTCGATGTTTTATCCTTCTTCTTCTCCTCCTTGAAGTCTTTATTCCGCATTCGGTTCTCGGTGAGCTCTGTAGCTAACTCCATTGCTGCTTCCAAGGTTGCAGGTGTGGTACTTATTACAGAGTCTTGAATCTTTGAAGGAAGACCTTGAATGTAGTGCTCGATCAAACGGTAGTGGGGAGTGAACAAGTTGGGAACCATTTGATTTAATTCGAGGAATCTCTTGTTGTAGGTAATGTGGTCACCTTCCTTTTGTTTCAACGAATAGAACTCATCCTCTAATTTCTTGATTTCGCTCCTTGGGCAAAACCGTCTTGTCATGATTTCTTTCAACTCTTCCCAAGTCATAATCATAGCATCTTCAACACCTCGTTTAGCCTTCTCTGTATTCCACCAAGTAAGTGCTATTCCAAATAAACGACCAGTAGCATATCGCACTTTGCGATCATCGGGGCAATCGCAAGTTAGAAAAATGTTTTCCATTTCTTCAAACCAATAGAGAAGACCGGTGACACCTTCAGTCCCTTCGTATTTTGTAGGGTCGCAGGATTTGAAATGCTTGTAGGTGCATTTAGTAGTATTTGGGGAAGGGTTGACAATATTTTGAACTTCTTGATTGACGGGATTAGCGGTAAGGGCTTGTTGGACTTGAATTACAATGTTGGGTATTACGGCAGCCATTTGTTGAGCGATTAGGGTAGCCATGCGCTCGCGGGCTTTTCTTGCTCTCATCTTCCTACGAGTGAGACTAGAAGACATCTACAAGGAATACATTTCAAGAGTATGAGTTGGATGCTTTTGGGATCATGTGTCGTATTTAGGAATGAACATTTATAAAATAAACATAGTAAAATAAACCTACTACATCCATAGGATGTCTTGGGCTTTGCTCGTAATTGGACCTTGCATGCCGCCATACTTCACCTTCGTAATCACGTGGGCCCCCATGATTACCGGGTTTTTCATATGGTTCGCATGTGTTAGCCTGATTACGTACACTAAAACCCGGAGAAAATCGAGAAATATGTAACGTATGATATTCGGAATGTGTCCAGGTGTGGACACGGTGACACCTCAAAGTGGGGTTAGTTCGAACGACGTTTGGTGTGGCATGCTTTGTCCTAATAGGTCCTTCGTACTCTCATCGTTAGTCTCCAGGTAGGCAAACTGGTCCGTTATATTGGATTTATACGAATGCCAACCTAGACAGGACGTTCCGACTACCGGTACTTGTACCCTTACAGTTACTACATGCCCGTCGCAAAACTCACTTTGATGAGATTTGAAAAATGAAAAATGCGACAAAATCTTGAATAACGGTAGTATGAATATGATTTGAATATGTGAATATTGTAACATGTATGATGAATATGTATGTAAGTATGTATGTTTGACGGCAAGTATAATTCACTATGTATCACAAACTATAATATTGGAATGTTTGCATGCATTTGTGTATGTAATAAATATGAAACAAATAAATATCATAAGTTTGCATGTAACCACATAAACAATTAAAATCTAGTCAACTATAGTATAGGCTCTAAGGGTCTAATAACCTATCCTATATCCCTATAGTCATGGCTCTGATACCAATCTGTCACACCCCGACCCGCAGCAGAAAAAGTGATCGGGGCATGATTGGGTTATCATCAAAGCTCATGACATTCATTATAATGTTTCATATTTATTATTTCAATTTAATAGAGGTCATACAATCATATCAAACAAATACAACATGTTCAATTCATCCTTCTACACTTCATTATTTTTCTTCTAAGACAATTTCCTATGTTTTCCTTGGTTCATCCTGTTCACCTGTATCATATGTAAAAATGGTTTTTGGATCAACAAAAAGTTGGCGAGTGAACCTTGTTAGAAAACAGTTATTATTTATTTCTGGTTGTATTTAATATGGAAAAATCGTGCAATATTCATATATGAACAAATGTAAATAAACATACAATAACATCAATTGGCATACAACAACAAACCATTAGCATACGATATCAAACCACAACAAACAATAACATACATTAACAAACCAACAGCATACACTAACAACAATTAATAACATACATTAACAAATCAACAGCATACAATAACATATCAACAGGCATAAATAAATAACATAAATAAACTGTGCGATCAAGGCTCAATCAAACGGAGCCGATCGTATTGCATGTACTGAAAATGAAAAATGTCTGTGCGATCAAGGCTCAATCAAACGGAGCCGATTGTATGTTGGCACGCCAGGTTCACGCTCATAATGTAATGGGGAACATGCTCAACGCTCATAATGTAATGGGGAGCGGCGGCCTATGAAATTGCATGTACTTGAAAATAATAAATTTAATCTAAACAATAATCACACAAACAGTTTATACAAACTGAATACACATTTATTCATGATATGATGTATGCACAATGATTTAAATATAGTAAATAGTAAGACACATGATACACCCCAAAAACGTGTTTTAAACGGGGAATTTGTAGAGATTCACTCACAGTGGGTGCGTTCGGTGAATGATGATGAATGCGCACGAGTTTAGAGGATTGATCGTCGAGGAAATAATTAACCTAATTAATAAAGGAAGTAAGGTAAATAAATGGATTTTATTAACAATTTTAATAGGATTTTTGGATATATTTTTGTGAGTTTTAGGCTATTTTGTAGCTTTAAAAATGTTATTTTTAAGTATTTTTAATTGATTTTTGAATAAAATAAATAAATAAAAATAATAAAAATTGTTGACTTCTTGACCGTTGACTCGTTGACCGTGGACTTGTTGACCGGTTTTATTGTGTATGTGTTTGCGCCGGGTGAGGCTCGAACCCGAGACCTCCCGTTCGTGTGTACGCAGCTCTACCAACTGAGCTACGTGTCTAACCCGAAATATTTCTGTTTTTAATTAAATTTATATACTAATTAGATTAATCCGAAAATCATTTATTTTTTAAAAGATTTTAACATAACGACTCGGTGCGCTCCACAGGTCTCGAACCCGGGACCTGTGGTTTAGTTTGGCACACAGTCCACCGCTGGACTGTGTGTCTATCTTGGTAAATATCCTAGTTTTATTATACTTAACATATAGCGGAGTTAACCCGGTTCAGTTTTAAACAAAAAGGCATTTTATTACTGCAAAGGTGATCAAGAATCGAACTCGGGACGTGTATGTTTTTTATTTGCACACTGTGTGTCTAACCCGTTTATAATTCCGATTTTAATTAATCTTATGTCATATCTGAACTCGTCTTCTTCGATCAAAACACAGACATCAGTCAAAGCAACTGATACTTGATTAATTCGGTTAATGAACAAGATGAACAATTGGAAAGTATTGAATCGAAGAGTTTGGGGAAAGAAAATACCGAACAGATCGTCTTCTTCAGAAAATCCGGCGAAGCTCGTCGGCTCTGTTTTGGAACCTTCGGCTGTTAGAATCAATTAACAAGTTGGAGGGATTAGATGTGAAATTGAACTAATGAGTAATGATTATCAATATGTTAGAATGAGCATACCGGTTAACAGCGAGTTTCCGACAAATCCAGGAGTTTTCCGGTGAAAACAGAAAGTCCAGCAATGTCGTCTGTGGTTGATTATGAGCGATGGGTTAATGTTAGTAAGGTTCTAACAATTGATTGAAACAGTAAAGTCGAGGTATTTTTCCGGTTTGAGTTGAGTCTCGGTTTTCCGGCGACTTGCAGAGAATTCCGGCGATGATCAGAAAGCACTTCCGACGACCAGAAAATAGAATAAACACAAAATTAGAAGCTTTGGGAATGAAATTGAATCGCGAGATGAGTGTTTTGTTGAAGTAATTTCAGAATGTAAGTTTTCGGTTATAAAAACCAAACAACACCTGAATTTAAGTTCATTAACGTCGAATTGATTTAAGATATCGGTTTTATCGGTTATGATCAAGATTCCGCGAGAGATCAAACGTCTTGATCGGTTTGAAAGCCGATATCGGTTTCAGTTGGCGTAACAGGTTGACTCTCAGTTGCACATATGACTTAATTGTTCCCCATAACTTCACAAAATGATCAAGTGGCGGAGCGGTTGTAGAGATGTGTGTTAATGCTTTGTGTAACCTTTGGCTGACCCGGGTTCGAAACCCGGCAGCAGTATTTTATTTTTATTTCATTATTTTTAGTACATTTTCTAAAATAAATTTTATATTCTAATATACTTAGTAATTATGTACCGTTTAAAATTAATTTGGGCATTAAATACGCAATGAAATTTTTAACTGATTGTTCGGTTGATAAACGAAGCGGGTTTGGTAAATCCGGTTTTTGGCGGATGTTACACTCACGGTGTCAATTCTGGAAGGGAATCAAATTGGCGAGAACTAGAGCGAGAATAGTTTTTGAAAGAAGAACGGCGTCTTGAACGTTTACATGAAAGGGGTAGGGCGGCGAGACTAAGACGTTTTCAGTTTATGACAAAGGTGCCACCTACTGACCAAACGCCGATTCCTAAGCAAGAGAGAAGGAAGAAACCGTATAAAAACTTCTTTGGGCGTTGTAGATAGTTGATTTGAAGATAGAGCTTTTGAAGACTGATCAAGACGAAGACGATATCCAAGGGGAGTCTGTTAGTGCAGTATGTCTATGTCTTAGTCTTGTATCGAGTTTGTTTAGAATAGATGAGAATATGTTAGAAATATGATGTATTTAAGTAGAAAGTGATCAAGTTCGCCCGGAAATGTATGTGTGAACAAGTGAACTTGTTCAACAAGTTCGCCCGAACTTGTGTCCTCTCCCCAGCGAACTTGATACACTATAAATAGATGCCTTAGGTTCTCTCATTTGTAACTTTTGCAAACTTTGAGGCGAAGCTCTGTCCGATCAGGATCTTGAATATATATGAACTATTGATCAATAAAACAGACTTTAATGAGTAATTCTTGCATATGTGATATGTCATTTAATTTCCGCTTGAATGGACATTTAGATACAAATTAGGTTCCCGAGCTATTCAAGAGCGATCTAACATTAATTACGAATCTTTATGAAAATACTTGTGCCACCAGTTGTGTCTTATATTGCATAATGTCACAATTCTTATTACACTTCCGCACAAAAGACTCTTTCTATCTAGCATATTATACAACTTACTTTTAGTTGTTTTGTATGGACCACTTGTGCAAAACTTCAAGATTCATGAGAGATTTCAATTCTGCCTTACTTGTGTCTTTCCATTTTTGGCCAGTCAATTCACATTTCATCTATGGGCAGATCTTAGTTATAGATCCTCATCATTTTCGATATTTGAAGTGCTATATTATTATCGACGTCGATTTAATTCGATTCCATGTATTTCAAGACATGATTATATACTAAGATCTCTTTATTTTCAGGTACATGAGGTTCTTCTAGATTCATCATGTCTAATGTCTCTTTGGGAGATCCTTTTATGATACCTTAACTTGACCATTTTCATTACTTGCTCCACTTTCGAGGATTTTTATTCTTGGAACCGACTAGTCTACCATGCTTCAGGCGTGCCATAAACTCAGCACCATTATGCGATTGTCCTTATGAGGTATTAATTTTAAATGAAGCATTAATAGTTGGTATATGTGACTTAGCTAGTCACTATATTCGGGTCAGTGGATACATTTGGTAATTAGCTAACTCTTGTAAATGAATTATCATTTGAACTTCCATTTCACACCGTTTAGTTTGAGGATCAATATGACATAATGATAATTCATTCCAGCTTTCTTTCCTTTCAACTGCTTTTATTCTCCCACACCCTTGTTTGTTGGAAATATTGATTCGTTAAAAAAATTCAGTAAATATTGTTGTACACGAATCCCATGTTAATGACTCTTAGTACATAGTTATCAATATTTTTTTCATATCAAATATATTATCCCAACCTTCCTTGAGGTTCCATCTTTGTTTTGTGGTGGAGAAATTGCAACATATACCACACAACCAACATCTTAGATTTGAAATATTTGGTAATGACCGAAAAATGATTATTATGGGAGGAAGTTTGTTAACTTGTTGGCTTGATGTGAATTACATTATGTAATATTAACATGACACATGTTCTCATATATTGATATGAACTTTTGCTCTCTTGATTATTGACTTTGCAATCAATCGTAGACGTTTGCTCAACGTCCTCAAGGAAAGCAATTCGTTTAACTACATTTGCGACGTGTAGTTTAACACTTATTTCAATAATCATTTGTAAAATGGGTTTCAACATCATCGCAATTATCAATATAAATACGATACTTTATAATAATGTGCTTGCTATCTTAAAAGCTAAGCCACAAGTCAGGTAAACTTCGGTTTGTGATTTTGATATCCATTTAGACGATGCATCGATTAAAAACACTAAATGGTATATCCTTTTACGATTTCCCCAAAATATTTTTCAGAGATTCACACAAACATAGTTGGTAAATAATTAATCTTTCCTTGAGAACAAACATTGCATGTATAATTACCATGAAGAATATTGGTTCTTCAATACATTTCACATCTTCGTTGAATCGGTATGGTCTAACAGGTCATGCTAATCATTTAATAATTATGAGCCATAAAATTCAGGTTTATCATCATATATTCTTTTAGTGGTAGTCGTGTTTGTCTAATACACGATGAGAAGTACGAGAAAATATGTATTATTATTTCAATCATCCTGTTTTAATATGTTTCCCATATTTTATTCTCGTATAGTCACAACCTTTAGTGTGCCGCTTCCTGTGTTCATGATCATTATCTTTATATCGATCAATATCATCACATTCACTATAAGGAATGAAGTAGAACCATATCTTTATTATCAATCAATATCGTCACATTAACTTCAGAGAATGGATTAGAATGACATAACTTTGATGGTCGCGCCATTACAATTTTCTTAGTTATGTACATGATCACGACCTTTATGCCAACCATTGTATCATTACATTCAACCTTACATAAACTTTAACAATTTTGCTACTTCAAGAGCATTTGAGATTTGACAAAGGAAATTATTTTATTCCATGTTTATAAATAATCTTTTCATCATATAACATCAATTATATGACCGAATCAATAATATTTATCGCTCGAATTCTTACAAGCTCCAATATATTTATAATAAGCTTTAGGGAATTTGATACTTCAGATGTCATATTATAAATCTATATGGATCACAATTCAATCATGTTTATAACATGCGATCATGTATCATAACTTTGGTCACTTTAATGCTCATCATTTGAAACACAATGTATACTACATAATGCTAGATTATACAATGCATAACATGCAACCAAATAAAACAAGTTATAATACAACCTTATGAAATATGATTTTTATCACTTATAAGAAAATATATAATTAATACACTATAGTTAATCTTCAGTATTATTGTTAAGTATTATGACCAATCCCCTAATAGACATATGAGATACCGTTATCACTAGAAAATAACGCATGGGTTCCTCCTGTAAAAATAAAGGAAATGAACAACAATAAACCATTACTTGAATATTATAGACACATTTTGTTTTATAAATCCTGGTACAACCCATGCATAAATATCAAAAAAAAATTAATGCCATAGCAATATGTTTATTATAATAATGTATTGCACTAAAGGCTTGTATAGCGTATGTAATACCGAAATCAATCAATGTTTAAAATCGTAGAAACGAATGTCGAATGTATACTACACACTAGATCTCTTTAATATCTTAATTGTATAAAGGTATTTTGGCATGCCTGTTGTACTCTAGCATGACTAATAAAGCAACAAGTTGAGATGAGTTAAAACATACCACACTTAAAACAAGTTATATAATGTCCAATTTAATAAGGTAATGGTGATAATCTTGTGATTATAATAATAAAGGTGGTTAAAACTTAATATGATAATCGTACATGCAAGATTTATTATATGTTTTTAAAGTAGGTACCGTCATAAGAAACCACAAAGTTTTTAAACTTAAATACAATTATGATCTAATTAATCATATATTAAAATTTATAAATGTATTCACCATTCACCATTTATATAACTGCATATTTAAGCATATTAAAAATAGATAAAACGTAAATGTGATATTAAGATATAATTAATTCATAATATATAATATTAAATACTTTAGAATGCTAAAACTATGAATACGAAAGTCAAGTGGTCAACTAAATACGGCTAAATGGAAGGCCAACAATCAACTATGTTTAAATAAAATCAATAAATTAATATTGGGAATCCTAACTCACTAAGTCACGTTTTGAAGAAACTAAATTAAAATTAGTTTTCTTTTATAAACTTGTTTCTAGACCTTGATAACCAAATGTAAATTTTTTTTTGCAATCCAAGTATTAATTACTGATTATAAAAGCATGGCTCGTATATGTATTACAGTGTGTGTATATAGCGCGAGAACTTACTCTGGAGCCTTTACCCCATGGTGGTAAAGGGTGTTCGCTTTCGAAACCACCTTAAGACAGTCACATAATTATTCGAACGATTACCGTCCATAAAAATTGCAAAAAGTTAAGAAAAATCAAGCAATTTGCGTAAAGTTAAGAAAAATCAAACAACTATGGTTTATAATGACCATCTGCTGTTTACCATATGTTAATCCACTAGCCAAATTAGGGTTTAATTTCCTAAAATTTTTATTGGTAAACCCAG
Organism: Scalesia atractyloides; assembly: GCA_947069175.1. Lineage (NCBI taxonomy): Eukaryota > Viridiplantae > Streptophyta > Magnoliopsida > Asterales > Asteraceae > Scalesia > Scalesia atractyloides. The sequence continues at coordinate 23,882,229 of CAMTDV010000030.1, read as the reverse complement.
TTTTTCACAGCTACTTGTAAATTTCCAATGAGAAAGAATTCCATAAGTAATGATTGGGTTCATTTACTAAATCTTTCATATTTACAAATGAATCACCAAACCAATCCAAGTTCATATTTAACCATTTCAGATTAAAAAAAAATCTAATCAAGTGTCGTTTCTCGATGATGTCAGTTATTTTGTATAAAACTACAATGATAAAAGAGCAGGTCATTTTCTTTCGTTTCAACCATTTAATCATCTTTTTTTTAATGTTGGCTACGCGAATTTGGTTCTTACAATCACCGACTGTTTACACCCATTTTGTTTCTATATTATTTAAATGGTTCATTAGATAAATTAAGAAAAACATATAGGCTTGGAAATGTTACCTTGTATATCGTAGGAGAGTTTCCATGTAGTCAATGTTGAGAAACAGACCCGACTATGATGTATCATGTAAACTTACTATATGATAATATAATCTAACTCCAAAAGAAAATCATGTTGATAACGTGTTGTAAAACAACTAAACCTTTTAGCAATATAAAGAGAAGAATGGGAGAATGCTTTCTTATTGATGTGTGTAAGTATGAAATACAAAACCTAAGCCTCTATTTATAGGCTCATACATGAATATAAGAGTATACAAATAGGAGTTAAGGATGTGGAGAGTCACTATAATAATGTATTCGTAACAATTTCAAAGTAATTGATATGTTCAATGTTATCATTGATGAATAGCCTAGCAACGTAGTAAGAATTGGAAAAATATGAATTACCTTAAAATATAATGTAACAAATTAGGCTAATATGCGCATTGCAGGGGCATTAAAGGTTTAATAATCTCTTTATACCATCACTCATAGGCATTATAAAGGCACAACTAGAGAGGACATTTTTAGAATAATATCTGATGATGAGGAGAAACATGGAAACTAATGAATGCAAGAAAATTAAGAGGTCTTGATCATTATATGGGGCATTAAGATGTTGATATGATGAAAAATGTCTCTTATAGAACATTAACCAACACGAATAATCTTATAAACTATAAAGTATACATATTTTATGACATGCCGGAAAATAGGAAACAATCCATAATAAAAATAGAACACAATTATTGTATCTTGAAAAAACTTAACATTGTTATCATTTGTGTTGTTTTTAACATAGACAAACATTTGCTTAGAATGTTTTTTTAACGGCAAAAACTTTTATATATATATATATATATGGTAAGGTTCATGCAAGAACCATCTTTATTGCGAGAACCGCGAGAAACCATCTTTATTGCAAAATAAAATCTAAAAAAATCAAAAAAGCACTCAAAAAATTTTTTTTTACTATTTTTTTAATAAAAATCGTTATATTTCATTACAAAAAAAAAACATTTTTTTTCGAGTAACAGTTTTCCATGCACATGTGCATATGTATCGTAACTTCGACAAATTCAGTAATACGTTATCACTAGTAGACAATTGCACTTTAATTTACAATACAATTCATAATAAACTCAATTTTACATTAAATGCACATGTGCATCATTATGTATAACAATTATATACCGTGTTTTGGTACAAAAAGTTTATGATTTTGAATGATAAAGTAGGCTCATATATATGTTTTTTGGTTAGTTATATCTAGTGGTTGATGGGTTCATTATAGTTGTCACTTTATGATGTAACGTGTTGATTGGATGGTATAAACGGTGTTGATATACATGTAATAAAGTGAAAATATTGGTATTGGTATTGTATTATAAATGGTAGGAGGTAATGGTATTGTATTATGGATGATAGGAGGTAATGAAAGTGTATTATAAATGGTATGATAGATGAAAGAGAAAGTGTATTCAAAGTAGTGTACCAAAACACCTTATTTCATGTTGATACATATAGATGCACATGTGCATTTCTTATATTGGTAACATAAAAAGTACACATGGTAGTGTAAATGAAAGTACAATTGTCTAATGTTTGTAATTGATTACAGAATTTGTCAAAGAAATGATGAAAATGCACATGTGCATGGTAGTGTATTATGAATAGTATGATAGATGGAAGACAAAATGAATTCAAATTAGTGTACCAAAACACCTTATTTCATGTTGATATATATAGATGCACATGTGCATTGTTAATATTGGTAACGTAAAAAGCAGTGTGTTACACATGTTAGTGTAAATGAAAGTAAAATTGTCTAATGGTTGTAATGTATTACGGAATTTGTCAAAAAAATGACGAAAATGCACATGTGCATGGATAGTTGGTACTCAAAAAAAAAAAATTTTTTAAAGTTTTGAAAATTTTTTTATTGTTGAGTAAATATATCGACTTTTTCAAAAAAGAATATCAAAAAAAAAACAAAAAAAAAAAAAAAATTGGTATTGTTTTTGGATTTTTTTAGATATTACTGTTTGTGTTCACACTGGTTATCGCGGTTCTCGCAATAGAAGGTGGTTCCTAACGGATCCTTGTCCTATATATATATATATATATATAAAGAAATCAGCAAGAAGTTGGGGAAAAAACGGAAAGGAGATAACAAAAAGATAGAAAACTGTGTTACAACAAGCCTACAACATTGAAGCTAAGCCAATTGTCCTTTATCAATTCAATTGTCTTCTGTATAGTGATGGTCTTCCCCTCAAACACTTTCATGTTTCGTGAGTTCCAGATTCTCCATACTGTAGCCAAAGCTGCCAGATGAATGAGTTTCTTCCATCGCTTAGCGCCTGGATTCGTCATCAACACTCCAAAAATATCCTTTGTGGTGTTTAGATTAGGTGGCATGGGAACTCTGACCCAAACGAATATATGCCACCAGACGCTCCTGGAAAGTATACACTCTGCCAGGGGCGCAGCATAGTGGGGGCGGGTGAGGCGACTGACCCCCCGAACTTTTCGCTCAGTAGTAGAGAGTATGTAGCTTTCGTATAGAAATTTTGTGTATATACATTTTCGACCCCCAGTTTTATAGAGATTTTTGGGTATCTATGTTTTCGACCCCCGGTCAAAAATCTCAAGTTTTATCACTAGACTGCAAAAAGGTGGTCTGGAGTTTCAATGGCGTTGCCGCATCTGGCGCAACTCAGGTCCTGGAGAGCGATGCCCCTGATGTATAACTCTTTTTTAGTTGTTGCCACTTTATCCAACAGAACTCTCCACAGAAGGGAGTTATCCTTCAGCGGAGCCCAAGATTTGGCAGCTCCTATAACAATATCATCCCACAAAGTAACATAGATTTGGCAGCTCCTATAACAATATCATTAATGTTTAGTAATGAAGAAAATAGTTAATATGAAATTGTATTTGGAATAACAGAAACAACTGATCATAAACGGTACATGAAACGTGAATGGTATGGGTATTTATAAGTTAAATAAAGTGTGCTCTTATGAAAAAAATTATTTGAATTAATGATTTAAAACGGAAACAATTTAAATTTTGTACATGACACGACAAAAAAATTAAATTGTAACTAATTAATTAATAATTAATAAAATAGGTTATTATTTTGAATGAAAAAAATTATGATAGAGGCTTAACTCACGTCTCTCATCATCTTATTTTATTATATAGTATTGATATTGATATTGATATTACTATATATATAATTTATGAATTTCTTAACTAAAGTGATTTTTTTCATTTTGTAATTTTTGTATTTTATGAATTTTTTTTTATATATCCTTTTTCTTTTCTATTTTTTGGCTTTTCTTTTCTTTTTTAAGTTTCAATCAAACCTTGTGTTGTACATGTAACAAAACGAACGGTCTAATACTAATCGAACAGTGTCAATACAAAAAGTGATATCCGTTTTTATTGTTTCAATCGATGTAAACACATCTAGGTATTTTTTTGGTCGTGTCATGATTTTTTTGTTTCTCTTTCGGTAAGTGTCAGTATCTTAATGAACCGAACCAATATCAAACGAATTCCTGCCACTAATATTATTTTTACTATTGTGTCTACGTTTCCATTAAAGATTGGGTCGCCCCGCCGCAGAGCGCGAGTGTAATCCACTGGTTGATTGATGTTGATATTGATTGTTGAATTGAATTGAATTGAATTGAATTGAATTGATTGATTGAATTATCTACAAAAACAATAAGCTCCAATAGTTTTAGGATTTCATTGGAGGAAAAAGACGCTTGGCCTTTTTTATTATATTTTCTATTTTGCATTTTCAAATTACCTATAGCTACAAATGCAAGATGGGGGAATAGTGCTAGGGCAAGTTGTCTGTCTGACACTCCTCCATTGGTTCAACCAATTTACGATTTTATCCCCGCTTTAAATTACGATTTTACCGTGACTCCCTCATTGGTCCAACCTGTCACACCCCAATCGATGGCGGAAATATCGGGATGTGGCACTAGGCGAATCATATTGTTCAAAAGGATCCATAACGACTACTACAATGACAATATTTATAAAGTTTAATTTCCCATACAATCAAACAAATATTCAACGATAGTCAACACAGATTACAAGTTTCTTAAACAATACAAAATCCAACAACCAAGATTTTTAATGAGTTTCTAGAGATCCTAACCATTTGCAGCATAAAAATCCTTCAATCTGTCACATACGTTAAACTAAAAGGTCAATACAACAATGTAAAGGTGAGTACACAGGTTTAGCATAATAATAGTAATAAAGTGTTATACGAAACCAGCATGCACTAACGTAGTCATGTGAACATATATGTTACCTATACCGAAATAGACTAACCAACACAACCCTGAGTGAGAAAAGTAAAGTAAAGCGAGAGCGAGCCTTAAAAAGTCCCCAAACTGGCGGGTCAACCTATAGAAGCTATCATGTTAAGGGTGGTCAGCAATCTTAAGGCATACAATTAACACATAGTTGTTCAGCATTTCACGTATAGTTATGCGAGAGTGGTTTGCGTTTGAAAGCGTTTTAGCGTTGTGTGTAGTGATCGTTTGATAGAGAACGTATGGAGATTGAGTATACTCACAGTGAGTGCTTATCAGCAAGTCACGAGCGAATGGAGATTGAGAGGAGCGTCGAGTCAGCCTGCACGTAGAAACAGAAGTGCATCAGTCTTCCATAGGGTTGAACGGTGAGTTGCGTTGGATAAACAAATGGGTCGTACGAAGCATCACTCGCACGAGGCATCACCCTCGTGCGACTCATCATCCGTACGAGCGACTGCTCGTGCGGGTGACCTGTTTTCGAGTCCAAAATCGAGTGGGTTCGCGTCGTTTCTTTGGGAAATCAAGTGTCCATCCTTCCAACCTTAAGCTACTAGGCAAACCAAAAGCTAGGGAGGTCTTTAGAGCGAGTGAATCGTTTATGGAAACTCGGACTGGGCCGTACGAACACGAAGTGGTTCGTGCGAGCCAGTCCATTTAGCACCAGTCACTGCTCTTGCGTCTCTGTGCAACCGGAACTGAGTTTTCGCTTGGAACAGACGTGATTTCAAGTCCATTGCAAGCTGGTTTCGACACCGCTTCGTCCCACTATCTAGTGAACGAAACATATGTCGGTTTAAGTCCGTTTGGTGTAAAAATCGAGATTTAAAACAGTTGTGTTAGGATCTACCTTGGTGAGTTGGAAACATTAAGTTTTCTAACTTGAGAAGCCAAAGCTTGCTCAAACATACTCGTTCAAGTGTAAATCCTTGATAAAACAGAAGGTTTTATGAAAAAGATGAAGATTTTCGTAAATAAAGAAGTTTAGATGAAATCGGAGATAATCTTGTGCAAAATCGTTGTAGAAATCATTGTGATTCGCGTGGAAATCATAATCTTCTTACTTGGAAACAGAGAAAAGCGTATAGAGGACGTTCCTGCGAGTGACAGCAAGTAGGAGTGCGTGTGCCAAGTGTGGTATTTATAGGAGAAGTGAGGAGGAGCAGAGAGGTGGCTCGTACGAGTGGGTGACTCGTGCGAGCGAGTGCTCGTGCGAGTGGGGAGCCTGGTGCGAGCCAGACCTCACTCGTACGAGTGGTGGCTCGTACGAGCAAGTTGAGGTTGCATGTTGGATGTTTTGTTTGACGTTATCCTTTGTATTAGTTAGTTTTGTTTCGTTAAGCGTTTTAGTGAGGCGTTAAGCGTTGCGTTGTATACTAGTGTGATAAAGCGAGCTGCGTTTACGAGCGAGCGTTTGAGCGAGAATTTAACTATATAAAGCATAAACATATATAACACACAACATAACATCACCAAAGTAAATAACTGCGTTTGCGATTTGTGCGATAAGCGAGGTCAAAGGCGAGAGCGAGTACCGAACAAACAAACACACTCGGCACTTTAAGTTACATGATTAACTGTGATTCGTGTTGCGTTAGAGTTGTGAGTATAAAGTGTTTAAATGTGCAGCAGTAATGTTGTGTGATGAAAATGTGTTTAGAATAATATAAACCACTTTTTATATCGAATCTCGGATTACAAACGGTTACAACGGAATAAACGATAATAATAGAACAACCGAAAAAGTCGGGTTGTTACAGTCACCCCTACTTTAGGAAATTTCGTCCCGAAATTGAAGTAATAGAAGTAACAAATAAATTTGGATATTTAGCTTTCATATCACTTTCCAGTTCCCAAGTGAACTCGGCGCCGCGTATGCTTTCCCATCGGACTTTCACAATAGGAATGCGACTGCGTCGAAGTTTCTTGGTCTCTCGGTCCGTGATTTCTGCTGGCTTTTCCACAAAGTGCAGAGTCTCGTTTATTTGTAAGTCTTCGAGAGGTACGTGAAGATTTTCTTCGGCTAGACATTTTTGAGGTTTGAGACATGGAAAGTCGGGTGTACGTTGCTGAGTTCCACCGGTAATTCGAGTCGATAGGCCACTTTGCCAATTCTTTCCAGAATCTTAAAGGGACCTATGTATCGTGGCGCTAGTTTCCCTTTCTTTCCAAATCGGATCACTCCTTTCCAATGTGAAACCTTCAAGAGAACATGATCTCCAACTTCGAACTGTAGGGGCTTGCGTCGTTTATCGACATAGATCTTTTGATGACTGTGAGCTTTCAGGAGATTGTCTCTAATCTGGAAAATATTGTCTGTTGTTTCTTGTATTAACTCGGGGCCAATGATCTGTGCGTCTCCGATCTCATGCCATACAATACACGATCGACATTTTCTACGGTATAGCGCCTCAAACTGTGCCATTTGAATACTAGTATGATAACTGTTATTGTACGGAAATTCTATTAAGGGTAAATGTGAATCCCAATTACCACCAAAATCTATGACACACGATCGAAGCATGGCTACGAGGGTACGGATCGTACGCTCAGTGTGACCGTCGGTCTGAGGACGGAACGCAGTACTGAGATTAAGAGTATGTCGGTGCACCTGGTGTTCGTCACTTGTCGAATAGGCTAAATAGAGCGTGTGTTGAATATTGTATAGGTTAGAATCGAACACGCGACCGAAATACGGAGATTTCAGTGTAAAAGGGATCAAGTTCGCCCGAACTTGACCTGTATTGGTCAAGTTCGCTCGAACTTGATGTGCCTTTAGTCAAGTTCGCCCGAACTTGTCCTGTGAAGGACAAGTTCGCCCGAACTTGACCATAGCACATCCGGGCGAACTTGGCTCCCTATATATGTGTGTGTTCATTTGTCATTTAAGTTTTTGGCACCCTACGGGGAGGTGCTGCCAGATTCTCTCCAGAAACTCCGGCAGCTGGACTTAGAAAGATGTATACTCTTTCGGTATGAATGAAGACTTTCGCTGCATTCTGTTTCTACTCCTTTCTGTAATAACACTCTACAGAATCGGTTTATGTTTATCCATTAACTTCTGTCTAGAACCGCGTGATCTCGGACCTTCAATTAGTATCAGAGCTACGGGTATCACCTACGCTCATGAATTTGGACATTTATGGACATTAGGAGGAGTTTTAGACGTAAATTATGAAATAAACCTACAATCCACGGACAAAATCTAAAATTGAATGGATAGGATTGTTAGAAAACCAATTTCGACCAGATCTTTGGTGAAATCATCTCGAAATTCGAAGAAATAAGGAATTTGGATCGAAAAATGTGAAAAATGGCTGATTTGGGAGATCAAGTTCACCCGAACTTGACCTGTCGAAGTCAAGTTCGCCCGAACTTAACATGGTTTTTTCAAGACTTTTCATCAAGTTCGCCGAACTTGACAAAGTTTTTCATGAATTTTCATCAAGTTCGCCCGTGATTTTCATTGAAATTAAGCATAAGTTCGCCCGAACTTGTCTTTTTCATGCAAGTTTGCCCGAACTTGGAAGAGGCCAACCAAGTTCGCCCGAACTTGTCTCAAACCGACTAAGTTCGACCGAACTTGTCACATAGTGACCAAGTTCACCTGAACTTGTCACACAAGTTCGCTCGAACTTGTCAGGATCCCTAAAAAAAGGAATTGAAAAAAAAGTATTGCTCGGTTTGATGAGACGGGTGTCCAGAAAAAAATTGGTGATAGAAATTTTTTCGAAATTTTAACGTCCGATACTGACTATTCGGGGACACCGTCGGAGGCCTTAGAGAGAGGCTGAGATGATGAGGTTAGAGATGGTTGAAGATGAGAGGGTAGTCATTGATTCCAAACCAATTTGGTGATCATTAGAGTTGAAGACTACCGATGGGCCTAAAGTTAAATTCCGCATTTGATGAAAACTAAAAATTCCGCATTTGAGGGGGAATTTCAGTATGGTCAAAATTTGAAAAAATGAGAGGGAATAAAAAATTTTCAATATTTGAAGATTCCGGCATTTTTGAAATTTGTGACTACTGCGACAGTATCCGGGTGGTTACCGATTGCAGATTTTCAGGAAATACATAGAATTGAGATTCATTGAGATTTTGTGATCATAGGAAGTTCTGATTTATCATATCATGATACAGATTGATGCTTAAGGGTTAGAGTCCTGATCTCCGGTTAAGGAACAGTTAGCTGGATTACCAGTCGTTGGTACCGATGAAGGAACTGAGGACGTTCAAAACGTTCAGTGATGATCTTAGGATTAATGACTAGCTCCGAAGACGGATGGTTTCAAAATTACCAAGGAGATCTGATGTTATCAAGATACGCTAACTGATGATAGCCTTTGGTGGCCATTATTTTTAGTCTTCAAGCAGATGAATCATTCTTTTCTTTGGACTAACCGCCATTGGATGATGATGTTTGGTGATTAAGTGGCGCTGGTCTACCGGAGATAGCTGTATATCTGGCATTATGACTGAAGAGGAAGAATGTGATTTGATCATGGACGAGTGATTCTCAAATTCAAAGTGTTACCAGATGATTTGGTTCCGATGAAGATTTGCTGAATGAAAAAGATTACCGATTTGCTGATCTGGAGTGATTATGGAAATCGGGATTTCAGATTTTTGCGGGTAAACATTGATTTGAAGTTTACCAGTATGGTAATTCGAAGTTTCTATCAATTGCCGGTTGAGTCTTGAAGATCGGAAGATCGAGCATGGGAGATATGTGCTAAACTGAACGCGGATGTGGTTAAAGTTGAAATGGAGAAGCTGCATTGATGAGCTTCAAATTGGGGTCTTTTCAAGATAATCTGTCGGTCAAGCAAATTAGAGGAGGTTGGAAACTGTGCAACAAATATCTAAAATGGAGATTTCAGGGGGAATCTAACGTGGATAATGCAAACCCGGATCATCAATTAAGGGGGAATATGTTGACGCGTTTCGACGACATCGGCAGATACCTTGATTGAAGTTGCAGAATATTCAAACACGGCTCAAATTTGAAGACCAAGATTCGACAGTAACGAACAAGGGGGAATCTGTTGGTGCACCTGGTGTTCGTCACTTGTCGAATAGGCTAGATAGAGCGTGTGTTGATATTGTATAGGTTAGAATCGAACACACGACCGAAATACGGAGATTTCAGTGTAAAAGGGATCAAGTTCGCTCGAACTTGATGTGCCTTTAGTCAAGTTCGCCCGAACTTATCCTGTGAAGGACAAGTTCGCCCGAACTTGACCATCGCACATCCGGGCGAACTTGGCTCCCTATATATATGTGTGTGTTCATTTGTCATTTAAGTTTTTGGCATCCCTACGGGGAGGTGCTGCCGGATTCTCTCCAGGAACTCCGGCAGCTGGACTTATAAAGATGTATACTCTTTCGGTATGAATGAAGACTTCCACTGCATTCTGTTTCTACTCCTTTCTGTGATAACATTGTACCGAATTGATTACGTTTATCCATTAACTTCCGTCTAGAACCGCCTGATCTCGGACCTTCAGAGTAATACCGAGTGCGGATTGAAATGTCTCCAAAGACGTGAGGTAAAACGACCGCCGCGATCAGAGATGATGTGACGAGGCGTTCCGTGTCGACAAATAACTTCGTCGGTATAGATTTGTGCTAATCGTTCAACCTTATAGTCTTCAAGTATGGCATTAAAATGAGAAGATTTCGTAAGACGGTCAACGATAACCCAAATGCTATCGTGACCAGAAGTTGTGCGGGGGAGTCTTGTAAAAAAATCCATAGCTATACTTTCCCATTTCCAAATAGGAATGTCAGGTTGTTCGAGTAACCCAGAGGGTCGTTGATGTTCGGCTTTAACTTTCGCACAAGTTAAGCATTTCGAAACATGCAAAGTGATATCCTTTTTCATGCCTGGCCATCAATACCTTGAACGGAGGTCCTGGTACATTTTATCGGCACCGGGGTGAATGGAATATCGAGATTTATGAGCTTCGATCATTAATAACTCTTGGAGTTTATTGCGGCTGGGAATCCAAATACGATCGAGATAATAGTAGATACCATTAGGTTTATTCACTAATTGGGTTTCGGCACCACATTTCATTTCCTCATTCAAGGTATTTTCAATGAAACATCCGTGCTGAGCTTCGCGAATCAGGGTTTCGAGTTCGTTCTGGGTTTGGAAATCGCGAATGCTATACACATAGCTTCGTCGACTGAGAGCATTGGCTACGACGTTTGCTTTGCCGGGATGGTAGCGTATCTCGCAATCATAGTCCTTGAGAAGTTCAACCCATCTGTGTTGGCGCATGTTCAGTTCTTTCTGGTTGAAGATATTTTGTAAGCTCTTATGGTCTGTGAAGACCGTACACTTTGTACCGTAAAGGCAGTGTTGCCATATCTTTAACACAAAAACAACTGCGCTGAGTTCGAGATCATGGGTAATATAGTTCTTCTCGTGGACTTTGAGTTGTCGTGACACATACGTGATGACCTTGTCTCGTTGCATAAGAACACAACCAAGACCTAGGTTAGAGGCATCGCAATAAACAACGAAATCGTCGTTTCCGTCGGGAAGTGTGAGAACGGGAGCATTGCAAAGCATATGCTTGAGGGTTTGAAATGCTTCCTCCTGTTCGGTACCCCAAACAAAAGGTTTATCCTTGTGAGTTAACCCGGTAAGAGGTACAGCGATCTTTGAAAAGTTGGCGATGAATCGACGGTAGTAACCCGCCAATCCGAGAAAAGAACGGATTTTGGACGGAGTCTTCGGTGTATTCCAACTCTTTACAGCTTCTATCTTTGCGGGATCGACGTGAATTCCTTGGTCGTTAACGTTGTGACCGAGAAATTTGACTTCCTTAAGTCAAAATTCACACTTGGAGAATTTAGCGTAAAGATGATTTCCTTGGAGAAGTTCGAGAACTAAACGAAGATGTCACGCGTGTTCGGCTCTCGAATTCGAGTAGATAAGAATGTCATCAATAAACACAATGACGAAACGATCCAAAAAGGCTTTGCACACACGGTTCATCAAGTCCATGAAGACCGCGGGTGCGTTAGTGATACCAAAAGGCATGACCACGAATTCATAATGGCCATAACGAGTACGAAAGGCGATTTTCTAAACATCTTGCTCATGTACACTTAGCTGATGGTATTCGGAACGTTAATCAATCTTCGAAAAACAAGTAGCTCCTTGGAGTTGGTCAAATAAATCATTGATTCGAGGAAGAGGGTAGCGGTTCTTAATTGTAAGCTTGTTAAGTTCCCTATAATCGATGCACATTCGGAATGATCCATCCTTCTTTTTCACAAAAAGAACGGGTGCGCCCCATGGTGACGTGCTCGGGGGTATAAAGCCTTTATCAAGCAACTCTTGAAGTTGGCTAGGTAGCTCGCGCATTTCGGATGGTGCAAGGCGATAGGGAGCCTTAGCGACATGTGTAGCGCCGGGAACTAGATCAATACAGAATTCAACATCACGAGTAGGGGGCAAACCAGGTAAGTCATTGGGAAAATCACAAACAACGGGTGCGTCTTTTAAGGTTTTCTTCTCATTCTCCGGCTTCACAATATGGGCTAAGAAAGCGATGTACTCCTTACGTAAGTACTTGTTCGCTTGAATACACGACATAAGATTCAATTCTTTCGTGGGTACTTCGCCGTAGACTTGTAGTTGATCGCCGTTTGGAAGCGGAAAGCAAATCATCTTATCGTAATAAACAACTTCGGCATGATTTTGAAAAAGAAAATCCATGCCTACTATGACATCAAAGCTTCCTAATTGCATAGGTATGAGATCGATCGAGAAGATATGATTGTTGAGATCGAGAGTACAATCACGTAGAATGGAGTTAACGGTAACGGTTCTTCCGGTGGCAATTTCGACATCGAAGGTCTTTGGGAGTTTAGCGCGTTCACATTAAAGCTTTTCGAATTCAAACGATAAAAAACAGTTATCGGCTCCAGTATCAAATAAGCAAGAAGCATAAATACCATTTACGAGGAACGTACCATTGATAACATTGTTGTCATTCTAGGCCTGGCGGTGGATGATGTTGAAAGCCCTTCCACGCACAGCTTGCGGTTGTTGCTGCTGCTACTGCTACGGCTCTTGTTTCACAACTCGATGCGGGTAGACGTTGCTAAAGTGGCTAGGATCGCCACAAGTGTAGCAAGCACGTGCATGAGCGGCTGGTACTTGCGGTGCTGGGTTGACCTGAGGAGCGTGAGGTGGAGCTAGAAGTGTTGTGATAGGCTAAGGAGCTTGTTGACGAGCACCTGAGCGACAACTGACCGTGTAGTGACCATAGATGTTGCAGTTGACACAGAAACGGCAGTTACCTCCAACTGCATGATGATAAGTGCACTTAGGGCACAGAGGATGAGGACCACTTGGCAGGAGGTGCGTTGGGAGTAACAACTTGGTGAGACTGGGAGTTCGGTGCTGGGACTACTGCGCAGTTCTTGTTGGAATCCTTTCGCTTGCGATACTGCCGGTTTGACTTGACAGCTTGAGATGGAGTAACATCAGCGCTTGGCTCAACAGTAGCTTGACTGAGGTTCTTGGTCGGGACATTGAAAGTTCCAGCCAAGACTCGCTTATCATTGATTTCTGCAGCGAGTTGATAAGCTTCTTTGATAGTAGTCGACTTCGATGCATGAACAAAATCAACAACACAATTAGGTAGAGCGCGGAGATACTTCTTGATAGCTTTCTCTGTGGTGTCCACTTGACTTGGACAGATGATACTCAACTGTTTGAATCGAACGGTGAGGCCTACGTTATCACCACCAATTTGCTTGATGTTCCAGAATTCTTTTTCCAACTTCTGTACTTCGTGAGGAGGACAAAATTCACTTATCATGAGCTCCTTCAGTTCCTCCCGCGTGAGCCCATAAGTTGAATTGTTTTTGCGCCTGTTGTGCTCGGCGGTCCACCAGTCAAGTGCCCTTGACTGAAAAACACCGGTAGCATTGACTGTGCGGAGACTTTCTGGACATCCGCTCTAGCAGAAAGTGACCTCATTGCGTCGAACCATTGAAGCATCTTACTTGGGCCTTCTTCGCCTGTGAAGGTAATCGGGCCACATGCTTTGAATTGTATGAAGCTGAACGAAGATTTCGGCGCGCCATTCTTAGAATCAGTTGAAGAGTTACTGCCGATAGCTTGAATTTCATTGACGTTCTAAGGAATCACCTTGGCCATTTCCTTGGCCACGAGAGAGGCGATTCGTTTGTTGGCGTTGTTTCGGTGTGTAGTTCGGCAAGTGTGAGATCCCATGGAAGCCATTCTACATGGGAAGAATAGATGAAATTCGATTATAACGGGTTTTGTTTAGAAGTTTTACGTTTTACACCATATAATGATTAGTCACGTAAGGCATAAAATTACGTAATCACATAATCACATAGGCACATAATCATGTATTTGCACATATTCACATAGTTTACATAGACACATATTTTGGACGTATTCATCTTCATTAAATCTTGCGTAGCGCGTATGATGTGTGGTAAAATACACATATATATCCCGTGTAAAGTGTATAATATTGTATAGTTTTTTTATTTATTTTTAGTTAGTTTTATTTAGTTTTTAGTATTTTATTATATTACTTTGTGTTTTGCCAGGTCCTAGTGCAAATGGAGCAAAAACGAGTAATAAGAAAATAACTTGCTAGTTGGGCAGAGTAGGGCGCCAGTGACCGAATTAAAATTGCCGCTATTTTCTGTGAAAGGGCCGAGACTATCTCTAATATATAAAAGGCTGAAAGTTGGAGGGTTGAATTGCAATTAAAGAAAGCTGCTTAAAAATAAGTCATAAAACTCAAGGGGCTAAAGTGCATATTGTGTGAAAAGTGGAATTAATGTTTATGTACATCAAATGTGCATCATGTCACGACAAGATAGAAAAAAAGAAAAGAGATTCCATGTGTGGATTGACCGAATTTTAAAGATGCTGACCAAAGATTGAAAAAAAAACATCTTGAATGAGAATTGGATGGTTAACCGCCATATATTTGTTATTTTGGGCTGGTTAGCGGCACATGAAGCTAGGCCCATGAAGCTGATTGTTTAGTAATCTACATGAAAGACCCACATGAGGCCCAGTCGTTTGTTGGATTTATATTGTAATTCAATTACTACGGCAAGGGGATATATTATTTTTGAGGGAAAACCCGACGGCTGATTGTTGGAAAAGAGGGACACCAGACGGCAAAAGGAGAGTTTTAGGACGAATTCAAAGACTTTTAAGGCTACTTGGAAGCTTTTGATTCGTCTTTGGAGCGTTTCGGGTTCGGTTTGACATTCTTTGACACACTTTAAACATCATAAACCATGTTTTGTTTTGATTTCAGTTGTGACTATGTTTTGTTTATGAATATTATGAGTAGCCAAATCAGTAAACTACTTAGGTTTCGATGAACTTGATGATTGTAATGTTATTTTGACCTGATTTTGGTTATTTGATGTGATTTACATAATTTTGCCTTGTGATTGAACTTGCTATTGCATGTTGGTGTGTTTTGATTGATTTTTAGTTGATGAATTCAGCAGTTTAGGCACATAGAAATATACCCTAGACTTAGAGTTTATTTTGAATCGTTAATCTTAGGGTTTTCGGTTTAGACATTGAGTTGAGAAATTGACCAATTCAATTAATAATTAAAATCAAGATATTAAAACTTGCATCCTCATTTGATGACTCGAGAGACGATTTATGTGAGCTAGGTTATTAGCTAATCACTGGTGGGTAGATTGGGTGACCGATAGCTCGGGCTCGTTTATTACATCGTGGTTAAGGTTTCATAGGATTTCAAGTATCAAGGTTTGGTTTGCTTTGCGTTTTGAGGGTTTTGGGAGTCATAGATACTTTCTTTGCTCGATTCTCGTAGGATTTGGTATCGATAGGTCGAGCCGGTTCGTTCTAGCACTTCACATTTCGTCTTTATCTTTCGTTTGGTACATCTCTAGCGGGGGGTCATTCGAGAGAGTAGGATATTTAGCACTGTCAGATTAGTGTTGCATGATTCTAAGGATTCGACACCTAGGTAGTTCTTTTCTCATATATATTTGATCACTTTTTGCTCTCGTGTTCGTGTCTGTTTCATGTTGTTTGTCGTGTTTGCCATTTTCTTAATCATTTAGGTTATTAGTTAAACATCAAAATTCAAATCAAATTTGACTTTGTATTCGATAGAGGTTTAGTATCTAAAGTTCGCATATAGTGTCCACGGATTGATACTCGGTCTTGCTATCTACACTATGCCACGACCGGTGCACTTGCCGATTGTGTGTGGTCTAGGTTGTGATTCCTTTTTAAAACTTGTTTGATTTTTACATACACATTTCACACATCAGCGTAAGAGATAAGTGTGATATAGCGAGTAATACTGCGTATGAGGACATGCGCGTGAGAGAGTTGTGTGATTTGGTTTGCTTGTGTTTAATTAGTGTTTTATATTGCGAGAGCTGTGCGAGTTGTGCATACGTTTGTAGAGCGAAAAGAGATAAATCGAGAAATCGATAAAGCGTAAAAGTTTAAAACTCAAAATTTAAACACATAAACACATAAAACTTTGATGATGCGTAAAATCGACGATTGCAGGCTTAAAATAAATGGAATGTCCTGGGTTTTGAGACAGCGACTATCCAATGAGATTCGACCATTCCTTTGAATTTGGGTACACGCTTCGGCCTAATAGGTAAATGCTCTCACCGCCTCGCGGCTAACGGTATTACCATATCGGTTACTATGCGTCCCAAATCATTTAAACAATCGAGACTTTGGTGAGATTGAAAATCGAAGAGTGGAACTAGTCATTAAGATACGAGTTTCACCCCTAACTTAACAATTTTGTACCATAACTGTGGTAAGAACAACCACACGATAGGAATGGAGATTTCCGTTGAGATATGGATATCATTCCTAGCTCAACGAAAGATTCTCGTGCAGAGAGTAATACGCGGATTGAGCGATCTTATCGAGAGTTCTCGATTTTCACACCTAATCTTGACATAGTCACTCGTTTGTGCTATGTGAGTTCCTTCAAGCGTGCATTCTAGTAGCTTTAGGAAAAGCGTATGTAGTTTAGTTAACATGGCTAAATCAGAAGCAGAATAGGTAAAATTTGATTATTTTTATTCGAAAAGTCGTTCAGATCCGTACAAGTCGGGTTGCCCTGTGCAAGCGATCCCTTGTACGAGTGGCTCCTCGTATGAATGACCCTTCGTACGAGTGGCTCCTTGTACGAGTGATCCTTCGTACGAGTGACCAATTCGTACGAAGCGTTTTGGTTCGCACAGATGGATCTGTTTTGTTCGTATCGGTCCGATTTGGTAGACTATAAACTAGGTCGAGCATGGCAATTCTACCTAATTCCCTATAGTTATGGCTCTGATACCAATCTGTCACACCCCAACCGATGGAGGAAACATCGGGATGTGGCACTAGGCGAATCAGATTGTTCAAGAGGATCCATAACGACTATTACAATGACAATATTTATAAAGTTAAATTTCCCATACAATCAAAGAAATATTCAACGATAGTCAAAACAGATTACAAGTTTCTTAAACAATACAAAATCCGACAACCTAGATTTTTAATGAGTTTCTAGAGATCCTATCCATTTGCAGCATAAAAATCCTTCAACCTGTCGCATACGTTAAAATAAAAGGTCGATACAACAATGTAATGGTGAGTACACTTGTTTAGCATAATAATAGTAATAAAGCGTTATACGAAACCAGCATGCACTAACGTAGTCATGTGAACATATATGTTACCTATACCGAAATAGACTAACCAACACAACCGCGAGTGAGACAAGTAAAGTAAATCGAGAGCGAGCCTTAACAACCCCCGAACTAATGGGTGGCGGTGTAACATCCGTAAAAAACGGACTTTACCAAACCCGCTCCGTTTATTAATCGAACAATCAGTTTAAAATTTCGTGGCATATTTAATGCCCAAATTAATTTTAAACGATACATAATTAATTATTATATTGGAATATATAATTTGTTTTTGAAAAATTGTTAAAAATAATGAAATAAAAATATATTGGTTCTGCCGGGTTTCGAACCCGGGTCAGTCAACCGGTTCAGCAACTTAACACACACACACTCAACCACTGCGCCACTAGTATTCCTTGTTAATTATTAGAATCAATAATTCATATCATGATTCTCAAATTCAAAAACCGGCGCCCAAACTTCAGTCGTCGGAAATCCCGGCGATCTCGCGAGATTGGACGGTTTCTTCAAGTCTTAACGTAAACATTTAATCCCACATCGGTTATAACCGACGCCTGAACCCGTGACACAAGCTATAACCGCCGGAAAACGTAATGACTTTGAATCAAGTCGAAAATCGGACCAAATTCATCGATGAACTGCCCTATAAATACCCCCTCGAACCTCTGCAAGCTTTTTCGCTCAAAACCGCACCCTTTCTCGGCGAAAACTCACTCGCCGGAAATCTCCTGCAAATCGCCGGTAAACCGGGTTTTTCACTTCTGTGCCTTGCTCTAAACACTGAACACTCAGAACTCATACCGAAGCCACCCACATTCATCTCAAGCTCGTTGAAGACTCTCTGCCGCAAGACACAAGTCGCCGGAATAGTCTGCTGACATCGGAGTTCCGCCGGAGAAACAGAGGAGTCCAATTTCGGTATATCTAACGCTTAGTCTTTCATTCTTTTCATTTATCTCACCTATAATTAATCATAAAACGCTAAAGAAACCTGATTAAAACTTCGAACCAGTCAGTCATCGTTTCTGGTTAAGACTGACGAAGAAGACGAAGTTTCGGTAACATATAAGTTTATTATAAATCAAGATATAACTCGGGTTAGACACACAGTCCAGCGGTGGACTGTGTGCACATTAAACACACTTACATCTCGAGTTCGAATCTTGTCCCACGCATGCTTGCCTTAATAAAAATGTTTTTTTTTTCTAACCGAACCGGAGTCACCACCGTACATGTTAAGTTCAATAATAACCGGAATAATAACCAAGATAGAAACACAGTCCAGTGGTGGACTGTGTGAATGTTTAAACACAGGACACGAGTTCGAGTCCGGGCTACCGCACCGGTCCGGATAATTATTAAACTTTTTATTTAAGACAGAAATGGAAATGTTTAGTTGTATATAAGTATAATAAAAACTTTCCCTTTTTAATTACACGTTTTGGGGTGTGTCATGTGTCACAAAATAATTAACTTGTTTATTTAAACTTGTGCCATACCATATCGTGATCTAAACTTAGATTGTTTATATTGTTGTGATTCTGTATTTCATTTTGTCAACTTATATGAAATTCATTCATTAAGCCCATCAGTTCCTCGTGGGAGACGAGTTGAGCAACGCGTGCCTCAAAACCAATCCATTATTGTTCATGTGTGTATTATTGAGTTTATATTGTTTGTAGTTATGTCTTTCATATTATCATGTTTATGCAATTCATTCATTAGGCCCATCAGTTCCTCGTGAGAGACGAGTTGAGCAACGCGTGCCTCTAAACGATCCATTATTGTTCATGTGTGTATTGTTTAATATTAAATTGATTGATGAATAAGTTTACATCTATTTTTACTCATGTGTGGTTGTGCACTTTATTTCATAATCAATTAAATAAACTTGTTCAAATGTTTCCATAGGATTCACTCGCCAACTTTTTGTTGATCCAAAAACCCTTTTTACACATGATACAGGTGAACAGGATGAAGCAAGGAAAACATAGGAAATGCCTTAGAAGAAAACAATGAAGCCTAGATTGATATTTAGGACATGTTGTAATATTGATTGTAATTTTCCATTAAAGTGTATTAATGAATATGAAACGTTAAAATAAATGTCATGAGCTTTGATGATAACCCAATCATGCCCCGATCACTTTTTCCGCTGCGGGTCGGGGTGTGACAGATTGGTATCAGAGCCATGACTATAGGGATATAGGATAGGTTATTAGACCCTTAGAGCTTATACTATAGTCTGCCTAAATTTTAATTGATTAGATGGTTACATACAAACTTGTGATATTTATTTGTTTCAATTTTATATATTACATCAACATAATATATTATACTGACATATTTTTCATATATCAATGTTCAATATTCAATTCATTCATACTTTGTTATCAAGATTGTTGCATTTTAAATCCATAAAGTAATGTTCTGCACGACATGTAGAAATGGAGTCATACCGTATCAATTAGTCATTAATCCATTCATTTTACTGATGGTCGAGACATTAGCCAAGCATGCCAAAAGTCGATTCGAACAACCCACTTTGAGGTGTCACCGTGTCTACACTGGACACATTCCGAATCCATACGTTGTATACATATTCTCGATTTCTCCGGTTTAGTGTACCAACAGGCTAACACATGCGAACCATATGAAAAACCCGTATTTATGGGGCCCACATGATTACGAAGTGAAGTATGCGCATGTAGGCCTAATGGCGAGCAAAGCCCAAGACATCCTATGGATGTAGTAGATTATTTCCATAATTATTTATGAATGTCATCCTAGTGCGACCCATGATCCCAAAAAAAAACAATCCAACTCATACTCTTGACATGTATTCCTTGTAGATGTCTTCTAACCTCGCCTGTAGGAAGATGAAGCAGAAAAGCCCGCGAGCGCATGGCTGCCCTAATCACTCAACAAATGGCTGCCGTAATACCCAACATTGTCATCCAAGTCCAACAAGCACTTACCGCTAATCCTGTCAATCAAGAAAATCAAAACGTTATCAACTCTCCCCCAAATACCACTAAATGCACCTACAAGCATTTTAAATTATGCGACCCTCCGAAATACAAAGGGACTGAAGGTGTCACTGCTCTCCTCCATTGGTTTGAAGAAATGGAGAACACTTTTCTAAATTGCGATTGCCCTGACGATCGCAAAGTGCGATATGCTACCGGTCGTTTATATGGAATAGCACTTACTTGGTGGAATACAGAGAAGGCCAAACGAGGTGTTGAAGATGCTATGACCTTAACTTGGAACGAATTGAAGGAAATCATGACCAGACGATTTTGCCCAAGGAGCGAAATCAAGAAATTAGAAGATTAATTTTATTTGTTGAAGCAAAAGGAAGGAGACCACACCACATACAACAAAAGATTCCTCGAGTTACATCAAATGGTTCCCAACATGTTCACTCCCCTCTACCATTTGATCGAGCACTACATTTGTGGTCTTCCGTCAAAGATTCAAGACTCTGTAATAAGTACCACGCCTGCAACTTTGGAAGCAGCAATGGAGCTAGCAACAGAGCTCACCGAGAACCGAATCCGGAACAAAGACTTCAAGGAGGAGAAGAAGAAGGATAAAGCATCGACTGAAACCTCCGACTACACCCAAACCGAATCCCCTTCTCAACCCAATGTTAAGTGAAAAAGAGACGGGCAACTTTTCGCTACTACCCAACGTAATCAACCAGTTTTACATGCCATACCCATCCAAGCTATCCCAATCACTCAAATGGCACCCAACTCAACTTACCCAAATAAGAAACCGTATCTTGGACCTCACCCTCGATGCAACAATTGTTTTTATCACCATCCCCTTACCTTACCTTGTCGACTATGTGCAACTTGTGGACGCTATGGTCATTTGAGCAAGGTTTGCCGCACCTTTCAAAACCAAATCTCTCCCCCTACTCAAACCATGAACCAAACCTATCAACAACCCCAATACCCATGTTCCCATATGTTCGAGCTTGTTTCAATTGTGGCGACCCTACCCACTTTAGAAACACGTGCCCTCGATTGGTTAACATCATAAACGCTCAAGCCCAAACAAACCCAGTTAACCAAGTAAACCAAGAAAACCCAACCGCTAGGCCACCAGCAAGAGGAAGAGTCTTCAACATCAACGCCAATCCTGTCGAAGATAATGACGGCCCAAACGAAGATACCCAACTAGTCCTCTTCACCGAAAATCCAGATTCAACTCCAATCGTTTAGTTCTATGTTTTTCTTTATCACATAGAACCAATCATAACTTAAGGATAAAGCCAATGGGAATTTGACAAGAGTATGGTGGATACGCCGCTGGTACTTCCTATATATAAGTATTCTTGTCAAAGGATCGGAGGCATTATCAGGCGGTTATGAGAGGTTCCATGTATAGGCTGTTTGTGTGGTTATTGTTTAGATTAAATTTATTATTTTCAGTACATGCAATACGATCGGCTCCGTTTGATTGAGCCTTGATCACACAGACATTTTCATTTTCAGTACATGCAATACGATCGGCTCCGTTTGATTGAGCCTTGATCGCACAGACATTTTCATTATCAGTATCTTGTGGTTGTTGTGTTTGTTGTAGAGTCACATAGAACTAATCATAACTTGCGGATAAAGTCAATGAGAATTTGATGAGAATATGGTGGATACGCCGCTGGTACTTCCTATATATAAGTATTCTTGTCAAAGGATCGGAGGCATTATCAAGCGGTTATGAGAGGTTCCATGTATAAGTTGTTTGTGTGATTGTTGTTTTGATTAAATTTATTATTTTCAGTACATGCAATACGATCGGCTCCGCTTGATTGAGCCTTGATCGCACAGACATTTTCATTTTCAGTACATGCAATACGATCGGCTCCGTTTGATTGAGCCTTGATCGCACAGACATTTATTTCATTTTCAGTATTTTGTGTTTGTTGTATTGGTTGTAGAGTCACATAGGACTAATCATAATTCACTGATAAAACCAATGAAAATTTGACGAGAATATGGTGAATACGCCGCTGGTACTTCCTATATATAAGTATTCTTGTCAAAGGATCAGAGGCATTGTCAGCCGGTTATGAGAAGTTCTATGTAGGATTTAGTAGTTCTTGGTAACTAATCATAATTTGCGGATAAAACCAACGAAAATTTGACAAGAATATGGTGGATACGCCGCTGGTACTTCCTATATATAAGTATTCTTGCCAAAGGATCAGAGGCATTATCAGGCGGTTATGAGAAGTTCCATGTAGGATTTAGTATTGTCTTGGTTAAAATTTGTGTTACATTTATATCATCTCGCTATTTAAAGAAATTGGATTGTGTTCCATTTCTACATAAACTAACCTCTCCATCATAACAAACGAGAGAGGAACTGTCACCATTCAAACATATATGCTATCAGAATGTGGATTCAAATATTAGCTGTTGTGTTTATTTATGTTCTATAGTCATAGAACCAATCATAACTTACTGATAAAACCAATGAAAATTTGACAAGAATATGGTGGATACGCCGCTGGTACTTCCTATATATAAGTATTCTTGTCAAAGGATCAGAGGTATTGTTAGATGGTTATGAGAAGTTCCATGTAGGTTGTAGTATTAGAAGTTTGGCCTTAGGATATAACCATATCTTTCCAAACATATCCAAACTCTTATGCATGATATCATATTTATCGAATCAATTCTGCTTATCAATACTTTTACAGTAGGCAACAAAAAGCGATTCCTGTAATAAGGTACTTGACCCTTACAAGGGACGTTACCGCCTCAAACAAAAATTAAACTCTTACTTTTCTTCTAAGTATGTAACTGTCAAATTAAACACCATCATATTTAGTTAAATATAACACTACTTAAATTTCGGGACGAAATTTCTAAAAAGCAGGGGATACTGTAACATCCGTCAAAAACGGATTTTACCAAACCCGCTCCGTTTATTAACCGAACAATCAGTTTAAAATTTCGTGGCGTATTTAATGCCCAAATTAATTTTAAACGATACATAATTAATTATTATATTGGAATACATAATTTGTTTTTGAAAAATTGTTAAAAATAATGAAATAAAAATATATTGGTTCTGCCGGGTTTCGAACCCGGGTCAGTCAACCGGTTCAACAACTTAACACACACACACTCAACCACTGCGCCACTAGTGTTCCTTGTTAATCATTAGAATCAATTAATTCATATCATGATTCTCAAATTCAAAAACCGGCGCCCAAACTTCAGTCGTCGGAAATCCCGGCGATCTCGCGAGATTGGACGGTTTCTTCAAGTCTTAACGTAAACATTTAAACCCACATCGGTTATAACTGACGCCTGAACCCGCGACACAAGCTATAACCGCCGGAAAACGTAATGACTTTGAATCAAGTCGGAAATCGGACCAAATTCATCGATGAACTGCCCTATAAATACCCCCTCGAACCTCTGCAAGCTTTTTCGCTCAAAACCGCACCCTTTCTCGGCGAAAACTCACTCGCCGGAAATCTCCTGCAAATCGCCGGAAAACCGGGTTTTTCACTTCTGTGCCTTGCTCTAAACACTGAACACTCAGAACTCATACCGAAGCCACCCACATTCATCTCAAGCTCGTTGAAGACTCTCTGCCGCAAGACACAAGTCGCCGGAATAGTCTGCTGACATCGGAGTTCCGCCGGAGAAACATAGGAGTCCAATTTCGGTATATCTAACGCTTAGTCTTTCATTCTTTTCATTTATCTCACCTATAATTAATCATAAAACGCTAAAGAAACCTGATTAAAACTTCGAACCAGTCAGCCATCGTTTCTGGTTAAGACTGACGAAGAAGACGAAGTTTCGGTAACATATAAGTTTATTATAAATCAAGATATAACTCGGGTTAGACACACAGTCCAGCGGTGGACTGTGTGCACATTAAACACACTTACGTCTCGAGTTCGAATCTTGTCCCACGCATGCTTGCCTTAATAAAAATGTTTTTTTTGCTAACCGAACCGGAGTCACCGCCGTACATGTTAAGTTCAATAATAACCGGAATAATAACCAAGATAGACACACAGTCTAGCGGTGGACTGTGTGAATGTTTAAACACAGGACACGAGTTCGAGTCCGGGCTACCGCACCGGTCCAGATAATTATTAAACTTTTTATTTAAGACAGAAATGGAAATGTTTAGTTGTATATAAGTATAATAAAAATCGGTTTATATAACAAGTTAAACACACAGTCCAGCGGTGGACTGTGTGTTAACATAAACCACAGGTCCCGGGTTCAAGACCTGTGGAGCGCACCGAGTCACTGATTAAAAATCTTTTTAGAAATAAGTTGATTTGGATTAACCTAATTAATATATAAATATAACTAAAAACAGAAATATTTCGGATTAGACACGTAGCTCAGTTGGTAGAGCTGCGTGCACGCGTACGGGAGGTCTCGGGTTCGAGCCTCACTCAGCGCACACTTACACGCATACGAACCGGTCAAACAGTCAAGGTCAACGGTCAAAAAAAGTCAATTTTTTTTATTATTTTTATTTATTTATTTTAATTAAAAATCAATTAAAAATACTTAAAAATAACATTTTTAAGGTTAGAAAATAGCCTTAAACTCACAAAAATACACCCAACAATCCTACTAAAATGGATTAATAAAATCCGTTTACTTACCGAAACATTATGCCATTATCTAGGTTAATTTCACTCGTGGTTAAAACAACTTTGTGCGCATTCAACATCATCAACCGAACGCACCCAATGTGAGTGAATCTTACAACTTCCCCTTTTTAATTACACGTTTTGGGGTGTGTCATGTGTCACAAAATAATTAACTTGTTTATTTAAACTTGTGTCATACCATATCGTGATCTAAACTTAGATTGTTTATATTGTTGTGATTATGTATTTCATTTTGTCAACTTATATGAAATTCATTCATTAAGCCCATTAGTTCCTCGTGGGAGACGAGTTGAGCAACGCGTGCCTCAAAACCAATCCATTATTGTTCATGTGTGTATTATTGAGTTTATATTGTTTGTAGTTATGTCTTTCATATTATCATGTTTATGCAATTCATTCATTAGGCCCATCAGTTCCTCGTGAGAGACGAGTTGAGCAACGCGTGCCTCTAAACGATCCATTATTGTTCATGTGTGTATTGTTTAATATTAAATTGATTGATGAATAAGTTTACATCTATTTTTACTCATGTGTGGTTGTGCACTTTATTTCATAATCAATTAAATAAACTTGTTCAAATGTTTCCATAGGATTCACTCGCCAACTTTTTGTTGATCCAAAAACCCTTTTTACACATGATACAGGTGAACAGGATGAAGCAAGGAAAACATAGGAAATGCCTTAGAAGAAAACAATGAAGCCTAGATTGATATTTAGGACATGTTGTAATATTGATTGTAATTTTCCATTAAAGTGTATTAATGAATATGAAACGTTAAAATAAATGTCATGAGCTTTGATGATAACCCAATCATGCCCCGATCACTTTTTCTGCTGCGGGTCGGGGTGTGACAGGCGGGTCAACCTATAACAACTATCATGTTAAGGGTGGTAAGCAATCTCAAGGCATACAATTGACACATAGCTGTTCAGCGTTTCACGTATAGTCATACGAGGGTGGTTTGCGTTTGAAAGCGTTTTAGCGTTGTGTGTAGTGATCCTTTGATAGAGAACGTATGTAACACCCAAAGTGCATTAAAGTGAAAAAGGGGTCAAGTATACTCATAGTGAGTGCTTAACAGCAAGTCACGAGCGAGATGGAGATTGAGAGGAGCGTCGGGTTAGCCTGCGCGTAGAAACAGAAGTGCATTAGTCTTCCATAGCATTGAACGGTTGAACGGTGAGTTGCGTGAGACAAACAGGTGGGACGTACGAAACATCACTCGCACGAGGCATCACCCTCGTGTGAGCCATAACTTGTACGATTGATGACTCGTACGAGGCATCACCCTCATGCGAGTCATCATCCGTACGAGCGACTGCTCGTGCGGGTGACCTGTTTTCGAGTCCAAAATCGAGTGTTTACACGTTGTTTCTTCGGGAAATCGAGTGTCCGTCCTTCTAACCTTAAGCTACTAAGCAAACCAAAAGTTGGGGAGGTCTTTACATAGAGTGAGTCGTTTGTGGAAACTCGGACTAGGCCGTACGACATGAAGTGGTTCGTGCGAGCCAGTCCAGTTAGCACAAGTGACTGTTCTTGCGTCTCTGTGCAACCGGAACTGAGTTTTCGCTTGGAACAGACGTGATTTCGAGTCCATTTCAGGCTGGTTTCGACACCGCTTCGTCCCACTATCTAGGGAACGAAACATATGTCGATTTAAGTCCGTTTTAGTGTAAAAATCGAGATTAAAACAGTTTTGTTAGGATCTAGCACTTGGTGAGTTGGAAACATTAAGTTTTTTAACTTGAGAAGCCAAAGCTTGCTCAAACATACTCGTTCAAGTGTAAATCCTTGATAAAACAGAAGGTTTTATGAAAAAGATGAAGATTTTTGTAATCAGAGAAGTTTAGATGAAATCGGAGATAATCTCGTGCAAAATCGTTGTAGAAATTGTTGTGATTCACGTGGAAATCATAATCTTCTTACTTGGAAACAGAGAAAAGCGTATAGAGGACGTTCCTGCGAGTGACAGCAAGTAGGAGTGCGTGTGCCAAGTGTGGTATTTATAGGAGAAGTGAGGAGGAGCAGAGAGGTGGCTCGTACGAGTGGGTGACTCGTGCGAGCGAGTACTCGTGCGAGTGGGGAGCCTGGTGCGAGCCAGACCTCACTCGTACGAGTGGTGGCTCGTACGAGCAAGTTGAGTTCGCGTGTTGGATGTTTTTGTTCGACATTATCCTTCATATTAGTTAGTTTTGTTTCGTTAAGCGTTTTAGTGAGGCGTTAAGCGTTGCGTTGTATACTAGTGCGATAAAGCGAGGTGCGTGTGCGAGCGAGCGTTTGAGCGAGAATTTAACTATATAAAGCATAAACATATATAACACACAACATAACATCACCAAAGTAAATAACTGCGTTTGCGATTTGTGCGATAAGCGAGGTCAAAGGCGAGAGCGAGTACCGAACAAACAAACACACTCGGCACTTTAAGTTACATGATTAACTGTGATTCGTGTTGCGTTAGAGTTGCGAGTATAAAGCGTTTAAATGTGCAGCAGTAATGTTGTGTGATGAAAATGTGTTTAGAATAACATAAACCACTTTTTATATCGAATCTCGGATTACAAACGGTTACAACGGAATAAACGGTAGTAATAGAACAACCGAAAAAGTCTGGTTGTTACACAACCAATTTACGATTTTATCCCCATCGGTCCAACCAATTTACGAAAACGCAAGATGGGGGAATAATGCTAGGCAGCTGCTGGCACTCCCCAATTGGTCCAGCCAATTTATGATTTTATCCCCGCTATAAAAGTACAATTTTGCAATCAGTTCAAGATTACATTTTTGCCCCCAATTTAAAATAAAATTTTGCTTTTGCCCCACCTAAAAATTACAATTTTGCTCTCGGTTCAAAATTACGATTTTGCCCCGTTTAAATTTATAATTTTGCCATTAGTTTTGTTTTTTCAGCCAAATTACGATTTTTCCCTCAATTTAAATTTACATTTTTTCCATCATTTTTGTTTATTTTCCGAGTCAAATTACGATTTTTCCTCAGTGTAAAATTACAGTTATGTCATCGTTTTAGTTTTTTTTTTTTGACAAAACTGTGGTAGTGTTTTGTTTTAATTGGTTGACTCTGTGTATTTTTATTCGTGCTAGCCGGCTGCCTGGCACACACTCATTTGTCCTGAAAAATTATAATTTTGCCACAGTTTAAAATTATAGTTTTTTTATCGTTTTTGTACTTTTAAGCAAAAGTATGATAATGTTTTATTTTAATTGGTTCACTCAATGTTTTTTTTTTTGAGATCGTGTTATGAGTAATATGTTTCAGTTACCTATACATATTACTCATAACACAGAAGTGCATGTTATGAAAGAGAAATATTCGGTTTAATGCCCGCAACGTAGGCGGGCAAAATCTAGTTGATTATATATACATAGATTTTTAATGCATGGTATACATGAGAGGAGAATGGCATTGATCTTAATTTGTTGAAGCTCTTTTATCTTTTTTTTAAATACTGGATCACACCCACTCACTCATCTTATTACACATTTTTAAACAATTAAGCTTATTATAGTATGTTAAGTTCATTACTTAATTTATTGATTTAGTTTTTACTTATTTTTGTATATTCTTATTTTACTTGAATGATGAATGTTTACTTTTTAGATTTTTTTATAGCTACATACTTTTAGATTTCTTATTTTATAATATCAAATCCAGTCTGTCCATATAGTAAACACGTAGAACTTTTTTAAAACACTAATAAACACATAAAATGATACCAACTTATGTAATTAACGTTATAATATCCTATATTCATTTTATAATAACACAAACTCAATGAGGTAACACCGAAACCGTGGTGTTATTAGCGCTGTCCCCAACCTTGACTATCATTTTCATATTTGCTTGGCAATCGGAGCCTATAGTGCTGATGAAACAGTAGAGTCCAGGGAGTTTCAGTGGAACTCTAGCAGGCGAGGTGGGGTACATTTGATAAACGTCCGATCCATCGCACCTGTCATGAGCCGACAGCGAAACTACTGCAGCGTTATGGACTCCGGTCGGGAAGTTAAAAATCAAAACATCGTTAACGTTGATCACCCCTTCATTTATTGACCATATGTCAAAGAAGTATTTGTTATTCGGCACATTCCAAGCGAACGGACCGCCAACTATATGTTCTTTTGCCAATGTGCCATGGAACTCCATGGATACAACTACCAAGGCCATAACCATAAGCAAATTCAACTTTAAGTTTTCCATTTTTGATTGATGAAATAGAAGTGTTTGTGATACCATGGAGATGGAACTTGGGTTCTTATATACAGAATGGTGGAATTGCAGATATT
The DNA here is from genome assembly GCA_947069175.1 of Scalesia atractyloides. NCBI lineage: Eukaryota > Viridiplantae > Streptophyta > Magnoliopsida > Asterales > Asteraceae > Scalesia > Scalesia atractyloides. The sequence goes on along the minus strand of CAMTDV010000030.1, from coordinate 23,852,802 downwards.
AATGCTAATTAAATTTTAAGGTTTGCTATTTAATGTAATTATTATATAAATCAGATATGTTTCATTCTAATGAAAGTACGAAATGTTGGTCTTTTCAACATAGTTGATGGTGTCTAAGAGAAGGTACACAAACATGAATGTAAGGGGCATCTCAAATATAGTTGTTGCGAAACATCTCCAGTAATGAGTCATTCCATTTTGCCTGAAACATTAATGTGACAAAAAAATAACTATTGTGTCATAAAAGAGTATGTGTGAGTATGAGAGAGAGATAGAGAGAGAGAATTAAGCAACAAACCTGTTTTAGAGAACCAGCCCCAAAAGCACGAGTGTGCTTAACTTACTATATTTAGCTATAAAATCGAGCCAAATTGTTCCCCATGAGCTTTAGTGTGGCTATTGTCAGCAACGGGGAAAAAAATTATCCCCAATAGTTATTTTCGCAACTGCAAAAAACAGCCGAGCCAAATTAACTTTCACTACATTTTATTAAACATACAATCAATATATTTGAATGGTCATTCCATGCTTATCGCCAATCAAACATGATAATAAAAAGGAATGACTTGTTTATTACATGCTCATTCCATTACAATGTTTATTCCATTCCTTTGTAATGCCAATGTGACAAATTAAACAAATCCTAAGAAAATTGAAGCTGGGATACACAGTTGGCGTCCTCCCAAAAGTCATCAATGACATACTGGCTTAGTACTTGAATTTATTGAGAACTCTCTCAGTATTTGTAGTATCCTACGAAGATGAATATGTGATGTGTCTCTTTTATCACCTACAAGAATTAATCTCAAAAGTGTGAAGCAATACCCACATGAGCAAAACATAACCCCAAACTAATAGAAACCGAAGAACACACACTATACATACAGTATGTGTTGGAAAATTAGTGAATGGATATTTAGTTAATTTATAATTGAGTGAAACTATAATTACTAATTAAACTCTTCATATGGTGAAACTCTTGAGTAGAGTTTTATTGAGGACATTTGATGATGTTTATTAGAGTTTAAGTCTATAATTATGAGACTCTTAACTCTTCATATGGTGAAACTCTTGAGTAGAGTTATATTGATGACATTTGATGAATTTTATTAGAGTTCAAGTATATAATTATTGAGACTCTTAACTCATGAAACACTCTTGAATACTTAGAAGATTATGTGTCTCTTATGTAAAGGACACTCGAGAAATACAAGAGATATGATGCAAGGAAGATTCATGAATACATGGAGAGTTCTTAGAACAGATGAAATACTTAAAGACCCTTGTGTTGCGTACTTAGAGAGATATCTTTTCTCTATACGTATTTTATCCCCCTTCATATCATAATTTTCCACAAGTTCTAACACTATAATTTTATCCGGTGTAACCTCGGGCGCGTGGCCATCTCCGGCAGTACAGACTGCTTCGGCTGTTGTACCTTGTGAGACAGACGCGTCGTCTTGGGTAGAGGCGTGAAATCTGTTTTAAGGGAAGCGTGTTGAATACGTGCCTCAACCAAAATCGTCAACGTTTTAGTGTGTTCTATGTTGCAGTCAAGGAGTATTTTTCAAGACTCAAGATGATGAATACTCGAGTCTAAGAAGCTATCAAGTGCGCGTGAAAAATTCACCAGAGAAGCAGCTTGAATCAAGATTGGTATATATAATTATGTTTTATATTCTTTTTATTTAGTTATTGCAACCGGTATTGTACTATGATATTTCCTACGAATAACGAGAGTCTCGTTATTATATATTTTGTAATTATATTTTATAAAAAGGTAAACCTAGTTTCTATAGTATGTAAATCAGATATGTTTCAATCTAAACATAAATGTGTATAAGAGTAATAATATTTTGGCATAAAAGGGTTATATCACGATTTGTATAGTTTACAATACAAACTAAATATTAACATAATATTGTTTTGGCATAAAAGGGTTATATCACGATTTGTATAGTTTACAATACAAACTAGATATTAACATGATATTGTTAAAATCGTAAAGCTTATAAGTTTAAACGAATTAATTTAAGAGTTAAATGTCATTTTAGTCTCTGTGGTTTGGGTCATTTTGACAGTTTAGTCCAAATGTTTCATTTTTCGCCTGTGGGTCCAAAAAGGTTTCAACGTTGCCATTTTAGTCCACTGGGTTAATTTCATCCATTTTTCTGTTAACGAAAAGGGCAATTTGGTCACTTTATATATAATTCTGTTAACTAGAAGGGCAATTCGGTCATTTTATATTGCCCTTCTCGTTAACAGAAAAATGGATGAAATTAACCCAGTGGACTAAAATGGCAACGGTGAAACCTTTTTGAAACCACAGACGAAAAATGAAACCTTCGGACTAAACTAACAAAATCGCCCAAACCACAGGGACTAAAATGGCATTTAACTCTTAATTTAATGTGCAATCAATAAAACATAAAAAGGCCTCAGATCGAGATTTTATTCTCTTTTGGGCGATAGATCACCTTGGATGTCAAGATTGGTCGCATGTCTCTTACAGTAATGTTACTTTGGGATAAATTTATGTATATTAGTGGCTAGTTGGGACATTTATATGGACCCTGGGTGAGGATCACAAGCAGTGTTGTAAAAATCGCTAGATTCTAGTTGGGCGGTGGGATACCGACTAGCGACTAATTAGGATTAATAGGGATTAATTGGAATTAATCGGATTGAGATTTTTAGATGTAATTTTTAGTTATATATATACATACACATTTTATATGTAGTTTTTTAAAGCAGACATGTTTTAACCTCTCATTGAACCATTTTTTAAGTAATTGGAAGGAATTTATAAGGTTTGGTCGAAATTTGGCTTGTGTTTCACCAAAATTTGGCCAGAATAGGACCCTCATTGACCGCCTCGCGATTAATCGGCCATCGGTGAACCTCCGATTAGTGATTAATCGGCGATTAATCAGAGACTAGTCAGGATTTTTACAACCATGATCACAAGTATATTATTTGGGATGGGAGGAAAAGAATGGGTTCTCCACAATGAAATGTTTTCATTGCCACGTATATTTTGATGGATCCAGTGGCTTTAGATGATGAAGTTGATACAATAGACATTCTAGGGTTTTTTGATCTTTGTATAGTAGGATAACATTTGATTTAGCCGTATACCATTGTTGGTACTATATTATCAGGGTTGTTTGTCTCTGAGAATTCGAGTGCGCTGTGACAATAGAAAAAATTGGACCCTTCTAGTACATATATAAAAAAAATCAATAATATGATGATAATTGTATAAAAAATTCAATAATATGATAATTGTAATACCAATAAACAAAACATAATATTGTAGCAAAATCATGCATTTACTATTTAAATGAATCGTTGTTACTATTGTCTTCCCTGTTGTCGTCCTTACAATGTGAATAGTGAACGACTAAATAAAATCATTCTTACTCCTATATCCCTGGTAATCTTCAGCGAGTACTCTCTGATCGAAGAAGATAGGAGTAAATGACCTAGAACACTATAGCTTGAACTAGAGATGGGCATAAAAACCGGTTTCGAACCCGAACCGGTAGAACCGAACTGGAACCGGTTCCAGTTCCTACCCGACATTAAGTAGAACCGCTTCCGGGTTCAAAATACCCGTTGGTTCCAACCCGGTTCCACAATTTTACCATTTGAATCGGGTAGTAACCGGTTCCTACCCGTACCCGGTTCCTACCCGTACCCGGTTCCTACCAGTACCCGGAAATTCAGTTCTAGAAGGAACCGGTTATACCCGTTAAAATGTTACCGTTGGAACCGGTTATACCCGTTATAATGTTACCGGTGGAACCGGTTATACCCGTTAAAATGTTACCGTACCCGTTAAAATGTTACCGTTGGAACCGGTTATAGCCGTTAAAATGTTACCGCTGGAACCGGTTCCTGACCGTTATAATGTTACCGTTGGAACCGGTTCTAGCCGTTAAAAATGTTACCGTTGGAACCGGTTCCTGACCGTTGGAACCGGTTCTATATATATTGTTTAGAAATCTATTGTTTAGCATACAATTTCTCATATCTATTCTTCTTGTTACATTTCTTTCTTGTTCTTTTTCACATTCTAATCAACAAATGGCCTCAAAGAGTTCCAAAGACGCAAATTCCCAATCCGTTAACAATGTTCCTCAAGATCAATCGGTTCCATATGTGGTTGGAACATTGTCTCATAATCGCAGTAAGGAAGTTTGGAGCAATTGGGAGTTGGTCGAGATGAGTGACGGCTCGCAAAAAGCTCAATGTAAACTTTGTGGATCGTTATTAGCCAAGGAATCAAACTCAACGTTAACGAAGCATATTAATAAGTATTGCAAAGTTTTAAAGGAAATGACATCCGGTCAAGTTCCACTATCCAAAGATGGTACCATTTTTCGTTATGAGCAAAAATTAGCTCGCGATCGGATGGCGAAGTTGGTGATACAAAAAGCGTTGCCCTTTGGACACTTCGACGACCCCGATCTTACAAATCTTATTCGGGAGACGCTACAACCTCGCTATAAACATGTAAGTCGTCGCACTTTAAAACGTCTTTGTTTAAGTTTATGGGAAAATGCAAAAAAAGATTTAATTGTTTTTTTTAAGAATTTAAAAACTAGTGTAAACCTAACTAGTGATGTGTGGTCGGCTCCACATGATTTACCGGAATCGTACATATGTGTCACCGCTCATTGGGTTGATCCCGATACATGGCAAATGATGAAGCGTACGATTGCGTTTGACGAGTTTCCTTCTCCTCATACGGAGAAAATATTTATAAAATTATAAATGGCACAATAATTAAATATGGTTTAGAAGATAAAATTTTTTCAATATCCTTTTATAACGCTTCAAACAACACAACGGCGATTGAAAAATTAAAGTTGAAGTACAAACCAATACTTGATGGTGTTTTTTTTTCACACACGATGTGTTGCACATATTATTAACTTAGTAGTGCAAACCGGTTTAAAAGATCAATTTGTATCGGATTTTATTATAGCATTTAGAGCTATGCTCCAAGATGTTTTCAAAAATGGAAAAGAAAGATATCAAGAATATAAAAAACTTTGTAAAAATGTCAACCAAAAAATTATTGGACCGAATTGGGATATACCGACTCGTTGGAATTCAACTTGTCATATGTTTGAAATGGCTATAAAGCAAATGGGCACTTTAAAATCTTTTCATACAACTTTAAGTGATGAGTACCTTGTCGTCCCCTTTCCCGACACGGCTTGGGAAAATATTAATAACCTAAGTACTTTTTTACAAGTTTTTAAAACTACAACGACTTTGATTTCCGGTGTTTACTATCCTACTAGTTCTAAAGTTGTAGACCAATTGTATTTGATAACAACTAATTTTAAAAAGTTTGAAAATTCTAGTGACATGTTAAGGAATATGACGAGACCAATGATTCAAAAATTTTAAAAATATTTTTTAGAATTACCATCCGTTTTTCTATGTGCCGCTGCTTTAAATCCAGCTTTAAACGTACCGGGTTTTGAAGCTTTAATTGATGAAATTTATGACAAGTTGGATAGAATGAGGAGGATCCAACTTTAAAAGCAAAAACAAAAAAAATATTCAATGAGTGTATGGCCAAACTTTATGATCATTATTTTAAAAAATATGGTGAAAAAAATCATACAAATTTGTTTGAGTCTCGGTCCACGGCCTCTAACGATGAAACAAGCGGGGATCCACTTATAACCATGTTGAATGTCGTTAGAGACGAGACCGCTAGACAACAAAGGGGTAGTGAACCAACAAGTGAACTTGGGAGATATAAAAAAAATCAGTATTCGCTTACTATGACCACCGAGGAGTATAGGAAATTTGATGTTTTGGCATGGTGGAAATCGAAAGAATCCGAATACCTGATTCTAGTCACCATGGCTCGTGATATACTAACGGTCCAAGCTTCCACTGTAGCTTCGGAAAGTGTGTTTTCTCTTAGTGGCAGGGTTTTGTCAATTAGAAGAACAAGACTAACTCCGGAATCGCTAGAGATGGCAATATGCTTAAAGGACCATTTGGATGCCGTTGATCGTGTTCAACATAAAACTAGTCTAGAAGATGAAGTTGAGTTAGAGCATAAAATTGTTGACGAAGAGGAGGACGAAGAAGTGGAGACTAACGATTCGGACGATGATTGTACCGAGGTACCCGCACCTAAGAGAAACTCATCGGAAAGTGTTGCACTTGCCGCTAGTAAACGATCAAAGAAATAAAATCTTACTAGAACCGGTTCTGAGTAATTTTTTTTTTTTGTAAACGGTTAATTTTTTTTATATATTGTAACCGATTAATTTGTTTTTTAATTTTAACCGATTATTGTTACTATTTTTATTTATCAATGTAACTAATAATAAAAATCAAACATAACAAACACAATAGAAAGAAACATTACACCAACGGTAACATTTATCAGGAACCGGTAAGTAAGAAGGGGTTTATATACAAAAAAAAAACGATTTTTTAATCAGGAACCGGTTCCAACGATAACATTTTATCAGGAACCGGTTCTGAACAGTAAAAGTCAGGTTTTACTGTCAGGAACTGGTTCTGAAAAGTAAAAAGTCAGTTTTTTACTGTCAGGAACCGGTTCTGAACACTATCAGGAACCGGTTCCGCACCAAACTCGGTTCCACACCATACCCGGTTCCATAATGCCCGTACCCGGTTCTACACGGTTCCATATTCTTGGGTGTGAACCCGGGTAGGAACTGGAACCGGTTCCACACCATACCCGGTTCCAATGACATCCAAGCAGAACCGGGTCCGGGTTGGAACCGGTTCCGGGTAATAATAAAACCCGATTATGCCCATCTCTAGCTTGAACTAGTGGCGGATTCACCTTGACGGTAGGGTGGGCCTACACCCATTGTCCACTCCAACCCACTTACATAACTTTTGTGTTTGCAGCCCATAAATCTTTGTTTTTCACATTTTATATGTTGGAGCATTACGTAAATGATTGTCTAATACACATTACAACTAAAGTTAGCTTTGTAGTTTGTAGGTACTTCATTCAACAAAGATGATAGTATAAGTTTAGGAGTACAAACTTCAACGAAATAAGTACATATTATTTTTTTCTAAACAATTTTTTAAAGAAAATAACTATTTTCAAGTAAAATTTATCCTATTATTATGTAAATAAGTATGAATAGTTTCACAATATTATTAACCGGATAAGTATGATTTGGTTTTACCAGACTCATTTTGATCTCACTTGTGTTTGACCCAGCCAATTTGTGCCCCCTGAAAAAAAAATCAAGATTCGCCAATGGCTTGAACCAACCCTAGTTGTAATAGCAGTCCGCAAATTTGTTTTTTTCAAAATTGTTCCGCTAGTTAATTAGTTATTTTTAATTTGGTTTAAATTGCTACATTTTAAAATGAGCAATACTAGTTTAAATAGGTATATGACAAGCGGTTAGATGATTCATGATTTAAACTAAAAAAGCTAATGATATATGACCCTGTACTTTATCTTAAAAGCTTAGATAAGTAGAAGCAAAGGGTATATGACCATGTACGTTATGAAAGTGAGTAAAAGCTAAGCGTATATATAATTGAAAAACATGTTGGCTACAATAGAAGATATTATAACATATAGGTGAGTCAAAAAAATTATTAATATTAAAATACATCCCGAATGTGAGTTGTGTTTTAAAATATGAGACTTTCTCACTATATCACTTTTAATCCCTCACATTTAATCATTAATTGTAACCAACTAGCTTATCATCCAGGATTGCTTCCCGGACTCATAAAAGTTACTTATATTAATTAGTATTTGTGATTAATGTATACTTTAAATCATAAAAAAGTATGGCATATCAAAATGTCTTTGATACAAGAAACGTTACAAACTTTTCATAAACTTAATCAACGGATCATACATAACTTTTTATATGTCTGGATAAAACATATAAAAAGTTTAGAGATCATCATAAATCTTTAGTCTTCAAAACTCTTAAGAGCAACCATCTTCCAAGCAGCAACAACATTCCCAGCCATCATCCAACCGAACCCAATTCCCAAATTATGCATTTACTATCAAAGTCCACCAGCAAAGAAGCATTTAAAAACCCAATATTTTACCTTTAAAGTCTGCCCTTTGTATAACCAAAATATGCTTTTGTTCTCCTTTTCATTTCTTTCCTATTTAGAGAACATGAAAAATTATCAAAATCAAGCATTCTGGAAAAAAATTAATACAAAAACTACAAGCACGCTTTCAGGTTTACATCATTAGTTGCATGGCAAGATTTGAAGAACAAAACACCCATTTATTCTCCTCAGCTGGTCTAATAAGATAAGGCGTGATTTGATCAACGGGCTTAAATGGCAAATACTTGCTAATACTAAAGCAACATCATACACAACACCTGCAAATACAACCAAATCATATTAGTATTTTTAGAACAAAAAATGAACAATTATAGAGGTTTGTTCAGGAAGATGTTCAATAGATCATAGATCTCTAGCAGAAACTAAGTAGTTAATGTGGTCAAATATCAGATATCGGTCAAGGGTCGATATTTGAGATATCGGTTATCGCGATGGGATATCGGTAATTTTACTATCATGCTAAATTTATATATATAGCATTTAACACTAACAATTCAGTATACTCTCCTACCATTAACAAATTAACCTTTTGCAACTTTAAAACACGTGTTTGGTTCACAATATTTCGGTGTAGTTCGGGAAAATTTAAGGATATATGTAGATAAACATTGTTAATAAGTACGCACCTGTTGCTCGAGATATGTTAAATGTGCCTTTTTTGGACCGCCTATCAGATTCTCTATTCGAAACCATCCTGTAAAAACATAGCCAATCATATTAAAGTAGGATTGATAGTACTTCCATTTCTTAGATTTATGAAACTCTTAAGACAAAAATCTTACCTTTTATGTTTTCTAGGGGGAAAGAGTTATCAGGTATCTGCCGAAATAATCATTATATATTAAAGAAACTTTTTAAGGAACTCTTTGGCAATATACTATGTAATATTAGAATAAAAAATCCCAGATTCCAAACATGCCGTGATTATTTTTTAGAAATAGTCGTGTGGCAAATATGTAATAATAATGACAAAAAGAATGGAACTGGATCTATAATGACGTAGTAACTATATGTATATATGAATAAAATAATCACATATCATCATATATTTATTAATCAGAAGCTAAATGATCTTATTCTTTAAAATCCAAGTAATGTTTATTTATAAATAAAGAAGTGACCGTACCTCTTCGGAATAGTAAGACCCTCCCTACCAAGTTCTACAGAAAGCTCATGCAACCAATCTTCAACAAAAACACCACTTCAAGGATCAAAATTCAACCACAATCATACCACCAAAGTTACTAATGTGGTCTAGTTTTAAGCAATTGAAAACTAAAAACAGGGAAAAAAGGCACACCTTGTTGGTGTATCCAGCAATGAGAGCCTCAAGCTCGTAGTTTAACTTGGTACTTGGTAGAACGCATCAAAACTGTATTTATTAATTAAAAGGTTGTTTTCTCACTTTGTTCCGTATAAAGACCATGGTCCTCTCACGACTATCATCTGCAATTAGTTCATATACACTTTCAGTGCGCCTAAAATTAAAACAAACCAAAATTCTAAATAAGCCACCTAGCAAAGAACCAACAAGATCAAGCTTGTGTTGCCATAGTCATCTCCATCATCCTAAGCCCTCCAACCTAGAGCACATAACAGTAGATGGTGTATGAATATTTTTAGATCATAGAAAAAAACACATCAATGTGCACATGTGCATTTAGGAAAAAACAAATAGACTAATTTTCACACTATTTTGTCATTATGGGCTGGAAAACGATGCACACATTGTCCCATCGAATGAATTTAGTCAGTCGCTTACCCAACGTCTTCACCACTGATTATCTGTTACATCAATCCCAAACATCCCAGCATTGAAGAAACACAATGCCAAACGCCACATAAATGTATAAACCAACAAAAGACTATCAAGGAAAGTAATACACACTTATAGACTTTACCAAATGTGCAACCTCAAAGCCACTTTCGAAACAAACCCTCGGCACATTCATGACCTTCCCATGAAATTACAAACTTTCTATTTGCCTAAAGATGCTTTCAACCAACGATTGAGTACATAACAAAAAAAACAAATATGTTTGTGTCCACCACCTGCGAGAACAAATAATCAACAAAGTATTCATGAAACTGGGTTAGACCCTTTCAACATGCTTGCAATATAAACAATTGATCTGCCATTTATGTCGACTATACTAACGTATATTTTACGATGAGACTGAAGGTTGTGGTATGGCGCTCCCCTCCATGTCGATGCTTAACGCCTCCAAACACCGCCACAGGGGTGCCAAACCCGGGCACATACTATCCACACAAGATAATATGTGAGATTCAAATGTCGACTGTCATCTAAATGTGGATTTTGGTAGCTTTTACACACCTGAACTGGTTTTCTCCTGACGACTTGAAAAGCTTCTGGCCTCATGGACAAAGATCTAAGGAACTTTTTGGTTAGAATGTTTTCAAGCTCCTCTGCCCACTTTACCTATAAAAAATCATTAAAAAAATACTACTTTAATACGAATAAAGTGATCACCTAATTAACATGGAAGGAAATGTTGGCTTTCTAGAAATACAAACAATAGAAAACGGTGTAAGAATCATGTGGATGTTTGTTCTTTAGCTCTAAACACTAAAAAAGCATCCCTTCTTAGTTTATTACCAATCTGAATTCCACTGGATTCTACCGGTTGCAACCATCACTATTCATATTTCATACACCGAAATGCAATTCTTAAAATAGAATCAAACTGAATAAAATCTAAATGTACTTACACATAATTACTCTAACATAATCATAATCTAATCGGATTGCAAGTAGCAATTTTTTTAATAAAAACTGATAAAACGCGAACTTGGAAGAGACGTTAAAATTTTGAAACACAAGAAAAACTTAAAAATCTTAAACATACACATATTGAATAATCACTTTAAAACAAATTGAATAATCACTCATTTTTAACAAAAGAAAAACTAAAAATTTGAAACCAAATCTTGAACCTCAATAATCACTTTGATTTAAATTTTATCATTTTGGTCGGCCCTGAATTTTATGGTATTCCATCACCGCCGTCAGTGTTTGTCTTACATATATGAAATAAGAATAGGGATTTCACGACGTATAATAAGAAAACATCAAAAAGTTTGGTTTATTTCTCCGATTGTGATTTTTTAAAAACCCAAAACGATCAACAAGTATATCAAGATCTTACAAATCTAAAACAAAAATCATAGGAAAAACTTACATTGATGAGACTTTAGAGAAGGTTAGGGTTGGTGAAGTTTCAATGTAGCGTATGGAAGAAGTTGAAGAACTACTAAAGCTGGTTAGTGTTTTTGAGGTTATGGAGACACAAATCTAATGAGGAAAAAATTAGGTGTATAAAATTTCGAGGGTTTCTCCCAAATGTGGTGGCGTCGATTGTTAGAACCGATAGTGATTCTCCTGTATAATGAAAGGAAGATGAAGAGGATATTGGTTAGGGTTTACTTGTCTAGGTCCGTTGTACGGATCGTTCGGACACTAATCTGACAAACCTAAGGTAAACGTGCGAAATTCGTTTTCTTAGGCGACATTCGATACACTAATTTGTTTCTATTTAATCGCCGTTTCATTAATATTCAACGTTACAAATCCTGTAAACACTTGAATAGAGCTTCGTCTCTGTTGTTACAAAATCTCTGAAATAATACAAATGAAATGTCAAGACTCCTATTTATAGGAGTGCAAGTTCGCTTGGAGAGTGCAAGTTCGGACGAACTTGACTACAACATACACATTTCAAGCGAACTTGACCTTTTACATACATAAACTTCGACATTTCGCTCATAAATACTGACTCGATATTATACAATGATGTAGGCAACAGACATATGAATCAACAACTTGGCGTGTAAAGAAGAGAAATACAAAAAAAATATATATATATATCGAATCAAATGCGGATATCGGTAATACCCGGGTCCATATCCATCACAAAAGGAAGATTGGGACGGAGGATTTGAGCGCCAAAAGCAAACCAAGAATGCCCTGATCAATTGACACGTGACCCAAATTTCTTTTATTTATTATATATAATAGATAATAAATACACACAATCTCATGTCATTGTATGTTGCTAAGGCCAACCTGAGCTCTGAGGGAAAAGTCTATGTTCATTGAAAGTGACGTATTTTCTACGAATTTGATTTTTCCGTACTAATAACACGCAATTTTCACGAATTTGATTTTTCCGTACTAATATTTATTCGTAACATTTTTCAAAAAATGAAACACACAATTTTCTTTAGTTTTTTTTTGTTTACATTCTCATATAACTTAAAAAAAACGCAGAATTTTTTTTTTTAATTTTTGGAATGGCAACTACCATTAACGTGACGAACCGAACGGATAACGTCCGAAAACATAGTTGCCAGGATTGGTATTATTACAAACGGCATCGTTGTTATTTTATGGTTTTCGGTCGTAAAATACGACTTTATTTTTTGGGTCATATCATACATAATTTGTGTGACAAAACCATCACAAATAAACTTTTTCTTTTCTATTGTTAATTATACAGAGTTCCGATGCCTTCACGAACCGAAGTGATATATAACGGACAACACATTTCTCTTTAAAGAGTTATTGGTTTTTATTTTTATATTCTTTTTTTCGCGACCATTTCACACATTTTTATCTTTTCCTTAAATTACTCGTTTATTCGTTTTTGTTTTTTTTCCTTTATAGAGCGTTAGGTTTATGTGATTTCCGAATATATCGTCGCCGTATGATTAGTTTGTCAGCGTTTTTATGTTCGAAACCAAGCCGACATAATGCATGTTTTGTCGCAGCGCACGGATTAACACCCACTAGTTTCTTAATAATAGTTAGAGTTAATTACTATTTTCGTCCCTGTGGTTTGTCAAAAATCACTATTTCAGTCCATTAGTTTAAAAATTGCGATTTCAGTCCCTGTGGTTTCACTTTCGTAACCATTTCAGTCCACCAACTTAACTCCATCCATTTATTCTGTTAACTTGGGGGGTGAAATTACTAAATTACCTCTAAGGTTTAATTAAAAACACGTTGGTCACAGGTTTCGAACCTGTGACCTTTGCTTTGAAATGTGATTATTAAACCAAGAGGCCATGTATCAAGGTTGTGAATGAATTCAAATTGATTTCCTTATAACATAGCCTATTCATCATCATCTTCCCCAAACCTTTCATCTTTATCAAAGGAGAAGTCACCATTAACCCTAAACCACCTTCACCACACCACAACCACCTCCGCCATACACCACCACCATCCTCGCCACACACCACCACACAACCACCTCTGCTTAACACCACCACCATCCTCGTCACACACCACTACACCTCCGCCACACGCCACACGCCACATGCCACACCTCCGCCACACACCACCACACCTCCGTCTCCGCCACACACCACCACACGTCATCTCCGGCGGCCCCAGTCATCTTCTTCTGCGATTCAATTGAATCTGTTATGATGCAACAATCATCTTCTCCGGCAATTCAATTGAAGATGTTGGGTTGTTAATGGTGGCTTCTGCCATTGATAAAGATGAAAGGTTTGGGGAAGATAATGAATAGGCTATGTTATAAGAAAAAACAATTTGAATTCATTCACAATTTTGATACATGGGCTATTGGTTTAACAATCACATTTCAAAGCAAAGGTCACAGGTTCGAAACCTGTGACCAGTGTTTTTTTAATTAAACCATAGGGGCAATTTGGTAATTTCACCCAAAGTTAACAGAATACATGGCTGGAGTTAAGTTGGTGGACTGAAATCGTTACGAAAGTGAAACCACAGGGACTGAAATTGTAATTTTTAAACTAATAGACTGAAATAGTGATTTTTGACAAACCACAGGGACGAAAACAGTAATTAACTCTAATACTTATATCCGTAGGTAATTATTATTAGGTAATATAGATAACTTTAGGTAGGTAATGTAAAGTACCTAACAAATAAGTACCAAAACTGAAAATGGTCCCCCCTACGTACATTACTACAACCACCTTTCTTGCAACGCACGCCGGCCTCGATCCTAACCACAACCGACGGAATCATCATCTCCGGCGACTTTTACAACCACAAAATGTCGTTAACCCGACTACCACAACCCGATTCTTCCGACTGCATGCTCCCGGGACCACCTTCTCGCAACAACAACGGATCCGCCGATCTCGTCTCCACCGGCCTCCTCGCCTACGCCGCCGGCAGCACCGTCCCTATCCTCGACACTCGCTCCATGCAACTTATCACCGTCCTCCCTATTCCTCCACCCCCCGCCACCTCCGCCTCCTCAATCTCCCCTTCATCACCGCCGTACGGTGGTGCCCTACCACTCTCCGGCTAGATCTCCTCTCACACGACCCTACCTCATCTCACTCTCACCTCCTCCTCGCCGCCGGTGACCGTCAAGGCCGGATCTGCCTCCTCGATCTTCGCGCCAAATCCTCTGAATCTGAATCTGAATCATCTTCTCCTTCGATGTTTCTAGAAACCGATCAGGTTGCAAAATTAGGTATTCAGGACCTTTGCTGGATCCAATCGAGATCTGACACGTGGATAATAGCTGCTTTAACTGGACCCTCGGTGTTGTCTTTGTTTAATATCCACACCGGCCGATGCTTCTTCAAATACGACGCCGTTCCGGAAATATTATCGTGTGTTAAACGTGATCCGTTTGATTCCCGTCATTTTTGTGTTGTAGGTTTGAAAGGTTTTTTGTTGTCTGTTAAAGTGCATGGTAGTGTTTCCGAATCCGACGTCATTTTGGAAGAGCTTAGGGTTGCTAATGATGTGAGTGAATTGGTGAAGATGGAGAGGGAGAGTGGTGTGGCTAATAATAATTATGGTAATACTCCGGCGTCGGGTTTGTTTCCGAGTTATGTGGTGAAGATTGCGTTTTTGCCTCACTGGAAGCATATATTGTATGTGACTTTTCCGAGGGAGTTGGTGGTGTTTGATCTGCAGTATGAGACGGCTTTGTCGCGTGCTAAGTTGCCGAGGAGGTGTGGGAAGTTTCTTGATGTGTTGCCGGATCCGAGCATGGTGTTGGTTTATTGTGTTCATTTTGATGGGCGGCTTACTGCGTGGCGGCCTAAGGAGTGAGTAATGTTGTTGATTGTTTATGTTGGTTTAACTAGATCGTGCTACATTGCTCCAAAAGTGTACACAAGCATGTTTGCCAGTTTGTACACTTCATACGGCCATATGATTTAGATGAACACCCTCTCATAAAACCCATCTTGGTTTCAAAATGCGCGCAACAGGAGCGCGTTATGCGCGATGCGTTGATGAGATGGCATCAGGTGCTGCAATGCGTTGTGATTCCATATTGCAAGGATAACGGGCTCATGATGCGCTTGCATGCATGCATGCATATTTGAAATTGACCACCACATAGTAAAATTGACAATCGAGGGAGAAGGAGTTAAGTGAGTTCCTTGTGCATAGACTACTCGCACACATTAGAGTTAAAGACTTATTTTGGTTATAGATAAAACTTCTTTGGTGGTACCAGAGCTTTTTTTTTGTATTTATCTTAATCCCCAGTTTTTTAGGCGCAGTTTGTTTTTTAAAAGGTAAAACGTCTGCAGTCTGCGAACCACGGAAGAGGTGGACCAAATCTCTGCAGGCACACAGGCAGCCTGCATGAAGAAGGTTGATTGATTTTTAACGTATGTAGACTTGTAAAATAAACTGGTTGTGTTGTACAGACGATGGTGGTGGTGGACAGTGAGTGGTGGTGGTGGTGGGTGGTGGACGTGGACGGTGGGTGGTGGCGGTCGACGGTGGTGGTAGATGGGGGTGGGTGGTGGACGGTGGTGGTGTTTAACCCTCTGCAGACCTTAGAAGATCTTAAAAGTGGCTGTGCCATGTCTGCACCAAGAAGAGCTTGCGCATCTTCGGAAAAACAAACAGTTTGCAGATGGCAATATCTACGCATGGTCTGCGCGGCGCAGACAGAAAAGCCTGTGCAGATCTTTTTTTAGAAAAACAAACACCACCTTAGTGTTTAAAAGTTAACAAGTAAAAATATTATCTATTAATATTTTTTACTACTTTTACAATAACGCCTAGCCCTACGTGATGCGTGCACATCGCACATCAGGATCAAAACGCATCGCGCATTTTAAACCAAGCGGCCCATATAAATTCGTTGCCTCGTATGATGTCAAAATAAGCCTTATACAACCGTGTATAAGCCACCGTACGGGCTGTGTGACCCATATGGCCCGTATGATGAGTCAATGGTGTTTGTTTAGTGGCGGAATATTATGTGCATATATTAATGTTCTTTGTTCTGATTTTAATATTACTACAGAGGAGAACAGGTACATGATATGTGTATGATGGAAGAGCTAGTGCCTTCAATTGGCACATCTGTACCTTCTCCCTCACTTCTTGCAGTTGTTATCTCTCAATCTGATTCCACACTGCAAAATATTAGCAAGCATTTTTCTGATGCGTACGTCTCTTCATTTTCTGACAAGGAATCTGACATGGATTTTGATAACCCTCTTGATTTTCATGATGAATCGAATGTCATTTGTAAAACACATTTGATATCGATTTCTGATGATGGAAAGATCTGGAATTGGCTTTTGACTTCTGAAGGCGCTCTGGATGATCCAAAAGATACATCAGATGCTGCAACTGTTACAGAAGCTAGTAAAGCTCCTGTTCCTGTTCCGGATCCAAAATCTGGTACGCGAGTCTTGTCTTACAGTGATTCCATGAAAGGCAAGGGGCATCTTTCAGCCTCCACTGTAAGCCCGGACAAGCTAACACTAAAGGTTCATACATATTGCATTAGTTCTATGGTTGTTCAATATAAGGTTTATACTTGTAAGTTTTGGTTGTTGTCTTTAGTTATTCATACACTTTGTTGATTAAAATCTTGATGCAGATCAACCTTGTTGGTCAACTTCATCTGCTTTCTTCAGCGGTGACTATGTTGGCTGTACCATCTCCTTCTTTGACGGCTACTTTGGCAAGTGAGTTGTGTAATTTTCGTATAGTTCTTTGAACCAAATATGATGGTTCTTGTTGCGGTTTTTGCTATCGGGTGTTACATATGACATTTATCAGTGAGATATTATATATCAAGGTGGAGGAAACCATCCCGCTGTGGCTGTTCCACTGGTTGCTTTGGGAACTCAAAATGGCTCAATCGACATTATTGATGTATCCGCAAATGCTGTAGCCGCAAGTTTTTCTGTTCACGATGGCGTTGTGAGAGGGTTAAGGTGGCTTGGAAATACTAGACTTGTCTCGTTCTCACACAGTCTGGTACTAAATATATACTAAAACCGGTCGATCTTTTTTAATATTTTAATTTACTGGTTAGACTTGTTTCCATGTCTGTTATAGTTCATGTATTTACAATATTGCCTAGATAATACACGAGTTCTACTACTAACCACGTTCATTTGTAATCACATACTAGAATTGTGTGCTTAATTCAGGGAAATGAGAAATCTGGAGGCTTTGTCAATAAGCTTGTTGTTACATGCCTTCGCAGTGGTCATAATCGAACATTTAGGGTTCTACAAAAGCCTGAGCGTGCGCCAATTAGAGCTCTGCGGGTGTCGTCTTCTGGAAGGTTGTACTAACACGTATTGTTTTTACTTATCACAAATATGAAATAAAAAGAATCTGCATGATGCAGTAACTTTTATTGACACAACCTTGATGTATTATGTAGGTATCTTTTGATCTTGCTTCGTGATGCACCTGTGGAGGTTTGGGCGATGACAAAAACTCCAATCATGGTAAATTGGCTTAATCTCATTTTAAACAAACATTTCTAGATGAAATTATATTTTTACAGATTAATGCATCACGTCGTCAGTTGATAATCATCTTCTCAATACAAGCAACAGTAAACAAACGTGGGCTCATTCTGCTTGTTTGCTGCCTTCAACTATCTGAACTACGAGCCATATAAAGAATCAATTTTCTTATTGTTACATTCATTATTCTGTCTTATTCAAATGTCCTGTATGCATTTTTGAAAGTTATGAAGAAATTTTATATGTGACTTTACCTTTTTTTTGCAGCTTAGGTCTTTAGCTCTTCCGTTCACAGTTTTGGAATGGACTCTTCCTGCCGTTCCACGACCGAGTCAAAGCGGAGTATCTAAGCAATCTGTAGCTAGTTCTCAAGATCAGACAGCCGATGGGGCCGCTGCAGATTCTAGTCAGATTCTTTTCACTTGATTTATACCTTGGTACTTTTTTCTTTGTGTCCTTAGAAGAAGTAAGGTTTTCATTAACGCTTAAAAGTATCATGCAGATGGAGCTCAAGAGGACTTTACAGAAAGTTTTGCATTTGCTCTAGTAAATGGTGCCCTTGGGGTGTTTGAGGTTCATGGACGAAGGATCCGAGATTTCAGGTACTACTCCTAGTCGTTTGTAATTTCTTTATGGGGCTGACAATGGATATATCATGATGTGCAGACCGAAGTGGCCTGATACATCGTTTATATCTTCCGAAGGACTGATTACGGCAATGGCTTATCGTATTCCTCACGTGGTTAGTTTATTTTCTTATATATTTCCGTTACTGTATACGTATGTGTGTGCGATCTGAAAAGATTTTTGTGATGCCTGGTTTGCATGACAGGTTATGGGGGATAGATTAGGGAATGTTCGGTGGTGGGATGTGACAACTGGGCAATCTTCCTCTTTCAGCACTCACAGGGAAGGCATTAGAAGAATCAAATTCTCCCCTGTTGTTCCTGGAGATCGTAGCCTTGGACGTATTGCTGTATTGTTTAACGACAATACATTTTCTGTGTTTGATCTTGTAAGTGAGAAAAGTAGCATTTTGCTTCTTTTCTTACTTGGTGTTTGTCAACATATTTTAGGTACATAATTAAGCTACCAACAAAAAAAAATCATATTGGGATAAATATGCACCAACTTTAGAAAGTATATGGCAAACCATATAGAAGTTTCTTACTCGTTTGTCATTCATTCGAATAATATCTATTAAACCAAACATAATTGAACTAAATTTTTTTTTTTCCAGGATTCACAAGATCCATTAGCAAATTCCTTGTTGCAGACTCAGTATCCAGGAACCCTTGTACTGGAACTTGATTGGTTACCCGTGAGAACCGATAAAAATGATCCATTGATATTATGTATTGCTGGAGCCGATAGTAGCTTTCGTCTTATTCAGGTTAACATGTATGCATCACATGTCACATGCTTTGAATTTCTGTCTCATAGCTTTAAACATTATTGGAAATTTGCTGTAACATTTAAAATATTTCCGTTCAGTGACAAAAGAACTAGCAATGTAAGTCATCCTGGATGTGTGAAGGAACGATTTCGGCCAATGCCAATATGTTCTCCTGTATTGCTTCCTACACCACATGCCATGGTAATATTGACTTTTTACTCGTAAGTCACAAAAAAAAACATGTCAAAAAGCACAAAAAAAGTGATAAGATGGATGTTTACTTTATCCGTTCGTTCGGAACATTAAGAGGGTTGAATTGCTTTTGATTGAAATTTGTTTGATTTTTTTAGATGTAGATAATTCACAAATAACCTGATTAAACATGGTTTATTTTGCATAAAATGGAGTTAATTTTTAACAACAGGCATTAAGGCTGATCTTGCAAAATGGGGTAAAGCCTTCATGGTTTGATACACATAGTGCAGTTCCAGATATTAAGCGTAATCCCCAAATATCAAGAAGTTCATCATCCGTTGGAGATCTTCGTAGTTATTTAGTTGACGTATCACCTGTTGGTGATTCTGTTGTCCCGGAATTGCTTCTCAAAGCATTAGACCCTTACCGAAGAGAAGGTAAGGTTTATAGTGTTCATTTCTGAGAAAAGTTCATTACATTTTGCGAATTATTTCTTTCTTTTACCTTTGATTTTTATTCAGGTTGTATACTTGATGACGAAAGGGTGCGGCAATATGCTACGATAATCAATAAGGGTTCTTCTGCACGGTTTTCTTTTGCGGCTGCCATATTTGGAGAAACCTTAGAGGCTTACTTTTGGTTGCAATTACCTGGTGCACTAAAACACTTGTTGAACATGTTAGCTAACAAGTCTTTGAAAAGAGCACCTGTAAAATATCCGTCTACATCGATCGATGATACGTCTATACTAACTAGGATGTTTACTAAGGGGAGATCTGTAGCCGGGTCAACACACACAAGTTTAGTGGTAAGATCTATGGTTCTTTACATGTTGTAAACACAAACACAAATATATTTATTGGTATGTGTATTGGCAGAATGATGGTCAACTTAGGATGATGGCTTTTGACCAACACGACTTGTGGGAAAACGCTAGTGAACGTATCGCATGGCATGAAAGATTGGATGGTGAACAATCTATCCAGAACTGTGTACATGAGTGAGTTTATCTCATTATCTGCTTTCGGTTGTTATATTCTTTTATTTTTGACATTGATAATGATGGTTCCTAATAAGCTAATTCTAATTGCATGTCCTGATTATATTTACGATAATATATCAGGCTTGTGATGGTTGGTAACTTGGATGCTGCTGTCAATTTACTGCTGTCTACTCCACCAGAAAGCTCATTTTTCTATCCAAATGCTTTGCGTGCTGTTGCTCTTTCATCTGCAGTTTCAAGATCTCTAAATGAACTGGCAGTTAAGGTAGGTAAAGGTTTTTTTATTAACTTTCCACTTTGAAACATGAAATAATCTGGTCACTTGATTTTTAAATCTAGGTAGTTGCAGCAAATATGGTGAGGACTGACAGGTCATTGTCTGGCACGCATCTGCTCTGTGCTGTAGGGAGATACCAAGAAGCTTGTTCACAGGTCGTATTCTACTGCCGGAAACTTTTTTTCTTGCAAAATGTTTATTTTTTTCTTTTTGCATTATCATAAGAATGATGGTGTTATTGCTTCACTGGTATAAGTTGATGGTTCAGTGATCACTTATGATGTTTTTGGTTTAACCGAGCTCTAAATCGAATAGCAATCAGGATATCAAATATATATAGAACTTTTCATTACTACAAGGAACGGTTACAGTCGACATCTACTGTGTACATGTTGGTCCTTAATTGGATAAGTGGAGATCGTATGGAGAACTAGAGGAAGTGAGAATTGTTTTTCAACATTAACTATGATTCAAAGAATAAATGTTGTTTGGCAAAATCAAACAGACAATTTAGTGATGAATAGATCTAATAACATACTCAGATCTACAACTAATAATCGTAAAACAAACATATTATGCTCGCTTATGATAATTAATGTTGTTTTTAACAATGCTCAAGAGCTGCTCAGCTCTTTGATGGAGATGCGTATATATAGTATGAATATTTGACTAAATAGTTAATGACATAAAACCGTAGAGTGATTTTGTGGGATCTGTTTGGTGTTCAATGATCCTCAAGATCTATTCAAAAATCAATTTTCTTTGCTCAAATCATTCAAGTGTTTGCCAAACACTTTTTAAATTTCACAAGCATTATCTTTCTACTTCGGCTAGTAATGTGGACAAGGACCCGAATAATATTCTTCTATGTAGGTGATTTCACGCTCACCGTATAGTTATAAGGTGAGCATCTTGCTGATAGCCACCTTCGACAGACATATGTTACTGTTTTCACTCTCTCCTTACAGTTATAAGGTGAGCTTGTAGCTATATGTTGGCCAACTAAGACAGAAAAATGTCTTAATTGTTTTCATCGCTATGTATCGGCCAACTTAGATAAAGCTCTGTGCTTATACACTGGCAATTTGTTGGTCATCCTAGAGTAATGATGACATCACTTATGTCATAGCATTTTGATCAGGTTAAAGAGGAGATTGAAGGATAGTCCTAGTCCCAAATCGGTTCCTTGTCCAGAACTCCAGATTACTAGTCATAGTAGAAGGAGAGTGTTTGTGAAAGAAGTTTTGAAGCAAAGAATGATTTGACTTTTTGAATAGACGATCTTTAGGATCGCTAATGAGGAAATAGTCAAAGCAATCCTACAAATCACTTCACGGTTACAAATTCTCGGTTATGGCATCAATTGTGCAGTGTAAAAATACTCATCTTCATCAAAGAGATGAGCCAAGCATTGTGAGGATAGGTATTGTTTGTAAATAGTGTGTTTTTGTATTATTAGTTGTAGATCTAAGTATGCTCTTAGATCTATTTGTTTTGTCAAATTATAATCTACAGTGTACAGTTGGTTTAGATTAATTATTATGTTTTACGTAATTCTTGTAAGGAAGTTATAGTTTCTGATATACACCTAAAACATGATAACTCGATTAGACCTCTATTATTGATTCTTATAGGCGTGAGTTATGTTCATATATTTTCAGCTCCAAGATGCCGGATGTTGGACAGATGCTGCAACTTTGGCAGCAACACATTTGAAAGGAACTGATTATGCAAGGTTCAAATCTTCTATCTATAATATAGTGTGTTAACTGTATACATCCATATTCACCTCCTAAAGGCACATTAAGATAAGAAACGGTGCAAATATAGTTCCTGTTTGCTTGGACCATACGTTTAAAAACACGCACCTCAAAGAGCATGTTTGCTTGGACCATACGTTTCCCCAACATTCCCTCTCATTTATTATATCTCTGCAGGGTAATGCAAAGATGGGCAGGGCATGTCTTGAACGCTGAACACAACATCTGGAGGTATAATTCACTTGCAAATATTTGACTCGCCTGACACGTTAACGTTATAAAAAATAACCTGACTTCTGACTCGACCCATTAGAACAATATGGTGGATGAAGTTTACTGTTATGGAATGCAGAGCACTAATAATGTATGTGGCAGCTGGTTCATTGCAAGATGCATTAGCAGCACTGCATGAGGCTCAGCAACCCGATACAGCTGCCATGTTTATCATTGCCTGCCGGGAAGTTCATGCTGAATATATAGAAAACCTAGATCCTAATGAAGAATCGATCAAGGAAAAGCTGCTCGTGTTACGTGGATTGAACCCACAAAATGAAGTGGTTATTGCGGTTGGTGAGTTATACACCAAGTACCAACAGAACCTAGTCCATCTTTGCATGGACTCGCCACCATTTTCTGAATGACTCAAGTTTTTCTATATCAAACCGAAGCTAAGTAACAGTGGAACCACACTACAAGAATGATATGATTGAAGGTTTTACTTTTATGATACGTTAGAGCACCCTGTCATCGGCAGATGCGGGTTGCAAAAAATTATTTGTTACAAGATAAGATAGACTCTTGTCTTGATACAATTCAGATACGAGTTGAAACGGGTTTGGGTCAAAACAGGTCTAATAGGTTCCGGTCAAAAGAGGTTGGGTTAGATCTGGTTCATCCATTACATTCGCTTATTTTATTTTTGTTAATATGTTTGCTATATGTACCTTTTAACATATTAAATTTTCAGTTTTAGTTGAAACGTTTCATGTCGTAAGGGTGTGAGGGGCGCTTTCGAGATGGGGAGTTGGGTTGGTCGGGTTATTGGGTACACTGTACACTCCCGCATATGCATCGGGTTGTGAATCGGGATCAACTTTTTGGCTTTGAAAGAAGCCTAAAAGTAGCCGTTACTTTAAAGGATTTTTTCAGGAAAAATAAACAAACAAATAAACCCTATATATCACAAAAAATAACCACTTTGCTATCAATTTTTCACCAATCCTTCTGCTATTCTACTCAAATTCCTGTTACTCTATAAACCCAACATAATGAATGTGATATTATTCTTCCACCATCATCCGATCATCGGATGAGTACAAGTCACTGGATTCTAATGGGTTCAAATTTCTTGCCAAAGTTGTTGCCGCCGCATCCGAAGTTATCGCACAATAAAAAAAATTATGTGCCACATGATCGTGAAAACACTCATGAGCTTCTATGGAAGATTATTTTGCGGATAACCCAAAATATGATGAAGGTATGTTTCGAGCGAGATTTCGGATGTCCAAAGGATTATTTTTTTTAAAATTGTAAGGGATATAAATGTCATTTTTGAATGGTTTCAAAAGGACGGAAGAATGAAAAGAGTTTCACATCCTTAAAGAAATGCACATCAACGCTTAAACAACTCGCAACTGGTAATGTTACTAACGTATATGCTAAATTTTTAGCTATGTTTGCTAGGACCTCAAGAGAAAACCTAAAATATTTTTGTAATGCAATTCATCATTTGATATGGTAAAGAGTTTTTGCGTGAACCAACTAGCCATGACATTTCACCTCTCTACAACACACATGAAGCTAGATTTGGCCTATCGGGGATGCTTGGTAGCATCAACTGTACACATTGCATATGAAGAATGTGTTCGACGAGTTTGCGAGGCCAATTTATTAGAGGTGATAACAAATACCCAACGATCATGCTCGAAGCAGTGACGTCAAATGATTTATTGATATATTGATTTGGCATGTGTACTATGGACCTACTGGTTTAAACAACGACATCAATGTTCTCCATCAATCTCCATTATTCATTAACGAGATGCTTGGAACCGATCCAAGGTGTCCGTTTCATGTCAATGTCCGACAATACAAACGTGGCTACTATATTGTCAATGGGAATTACCCTACGTGGTCTATGATTGTGAAAGTGTTATCATATTCGTATATTCAACTGACCACAAAGGAAATAAAGTTCAAGAAGGTGCAAGAGTTAGCAATAAAAGATGTGGAACGAGCTTTCGGTGTTTTAAAATTTGAATGGTGTAAATTCAATAACCCGACCGGGCTCATAGGCGCGAGAGAATATAATGAATTTGATGTAAGCGTGCATTATATTGCACAATACGATCTTAAAAGATGACGAGAATTCAATATTGTTGGTGTACATAATGGATCTTAGAGTTTCTTTGAGCCAAAATACAGATCTTGTCAAATAACTCGCTGATGCCTTCTAACTCATAACTAATTGTTCTTGCAATAGATGTCTTAACTTGCCTAAAATACACGCTAAGATAAGTCAGCATACGCTGGTGAGTTCTAGGTTTGAAGTTTGGAACCGACATTCATATAAAACTAACATTCATTTTTAAGCAAAACTTAGAAATGAACTTGTTATTACAATTTTGACCGTGTGCTCATGCAAAGTATTTTGGACAGATTATCTTATGTCATTGTTTTTGTTTGTCTAAATACTCTTGTTTTTAAGCTTCCATGGATGACTTTAGTACGAACAAGTTTTATTTAGACAAGATGTGTTTTGTGTATATATTATATTGCCCAACTAGCTAAGGTTGGGTTTCCTGATATGGAAACATATACACATATATAAATGTGTAATATGTAATAAGATGTTTGTTTCACAGAATTTTAAAGCATGCATCTCAGTTTTGAAATAGTTGATATGAATTCACCAGGTTAGCCAATCAAGGCGTTTAATGCTTGTTTGCTTTTAAAATGTTTACTTGCATGTATTCTTGCCAAAAGATTTAAATAAAAAGGGCATAGTAAAAAAAAACTCATGTTAGCCTATGCTAAGCATTTGAATTGTCCACTCCCACACCCACTTTATTCTTCTGGCATTTCTATAGGGTTTGAATTTTGTACGTTGATGATCAAATGACTTTGTAGAAAACTAGAGGGAGGGGGTGAATAGGTTTTCTTGAAATTTCTTTATTAAAACCTTATTTACTAATTTAAACACTTATCAAGAACCAAGAATATACTTGTAAACAAGAAAAAATAATATATGCAAGTATCAAAGTGTTAAGAGATAAGAGAAAGAATGACAAAACTGGTTTATAGAGACTCAAGAGATGTTAACTAATTCCACTACATTCTCTCCTCGATCCTACACTTAAGAGTTTCTCCACCACTCATCTCCCTTAATCTGGTAGAAATACCCGTTACACAATCATCTCAATAGTCTAAGGTAGTGATCACCTTGTAAAAACGTCTCACTCTTCTAAAGGAAGAAATCTTCTTCTACCTCTCACTATCTCAAGTGGTAATGATCACCACTTTCTTTAGTCACTAAAAAAACTTAGTGATATCCTTTTCAGATGTATCAACAACAACGTTAAACAATTTTACAAGAAATGCTGATATACTATAATGAATAAAGGTTTAGTTTTAGGACAACTCTTATTTTTTGCTCTTAATGATCTTGAATCTCTCTTGGATTTGGAGTTTGAATCTCAAGGGAATTAGAGAGATTTATCTTAAAGTGATATTTTAGAAAGTTTAGAGCAAAAGGGTGAGTGAAAGAGGTTGGGTGACTTGTATTTATAGTTAATGTTCAACAAACAAGAAAAAAGCATCAGACAGGTCGATGGTCGATGCCACGGTCGATGGTATCAACTGTGAAACACCTGTCTTGTGTTTTTGCTTGTTTTCAACTCTTAAACATTCCGCAACGACTATAAACGGCTACCAACACCTTTTTCACACCCATACATCTGATTTTGACTTTTCAAATCAACAATTACACATTTATCAATATACGTGTTTTCTTTATAAACATGGTTAGTGAGTTTGTAAAGCAAGATCGCTTGCTTTCCATTTTTAGTAACTCTTTGTCCCCAACCATCATTACACACCTTAAATGGAAAGAAACCAACCAAACTCTTGCATTTTCGAATTTCAAAATCCCTCTTATTGATAACAAACTTGTTTAGTTCAATTGAAATTTTTACTTGTAAGAAAATTGATTTGTTATATTTTATTTGTTGTTCTCTCTAATTCCCAATCAAATTTCTTGATGATTTAATCTTTGTAGATTATCTTTCATTCTTCAACTTTGCATCTTTAAATCTTCATCAAATGTTGTTGCTTAGATATTTCACCTTTGAATATGACATTATGTTGCACTTGATGATTCACTTTGATGAATGTTGCAGTTGATCATTTATCCAACACTTGACCAATTTGATTTCAGTGAACTCCTAGCACATTATCATTTATCTTGAATATGATATGTTTTCCAACACTTTGAATATGACATGTATGTGTTATATGCATATTTACTAACAACAATATAATAACACATGCTCCTAATTTAAGCATATCAAAACTACAGATCATTTATGTTTCTTATGTATTTTAAGTATCAATAACACATTGTTTTCCCAATATATTCTATCCTAAGGGATCATGTTCACATTCAGTTATGAACTAGGGTATAGTTCAACACTATGTTCTTACATTACACCTTGCATTTATGGACGACTCGCCTAATATTGGTACACAACTGACATGTCTATGCGCAACTTATTTACTATTTTCACGCTTTGGCATTTACTCCTATATTATCATGCCAATCACTAGGTCGTTTAACACGATTACACACTTAATGCGTAACCGCGTTCACACACAACTGTGATCACCATGACTACTCAACAATAAAACCAACTATTAGACCCCATAAACTTAACCTACAAGTCTTATGTTATGGGGTAATAACTTCCCAATATCAGGTTTTACGTGTAATACTAATTGTTCTCTCGTGACCCCTGTCTCCGCATCACACACTCACACTCAAAGAACGGTATATATAGACCCCATAAACTTAACCTACAAGTCTTATGCTTGGGTATTTTTTCTGATGAAATTTTAGCTAAATTTTCTTCTTCAGATAATGAATTTTCATCAGAAATTCTGTTACATGATGAGCCATTAACAGATTCTCTTGTTTGGAGATGATGTTGAACTAGCTTCAGTATTTCAACACACATACAGTTTTCTTTATTAAATTTTCAATTCTTTTGTCTGTGATGGAAGATTTGCAGATTTTTGGAATTTTGAATGAAGTTTTTTTGGATTTTCTAACAAAGTTGGTTTTGTTTCATTCCATTTCCATTTGGTGTTAATTTCTGATGGCAAGAGAAAGTTATCAGAACTCACTGATTTGCAAGATTCGGTATCAGATTCTGATGAAATTTTATCAGAATATTGATCTGAAGCTTTAACAAAGGTGGTGGGATTTCTGATTTTAGTTTTTACATATCCCAATCCTTCTCCTTTGTTCTTTGGTGTGGATTCAATAAAGTTTATGAATTATTTGGCTTGCTCAAAACCTTTTACATTGATTTCTTAGTCATGAATTGTTTTATGTAAATCTCTTATTTCTTTTTCATAAATTTCAATTTTTGCATTTTTGTCCAAGCTTTCTTCAATTAACAACTGGTTTTCAAGAATTACTTTATTTAATGTTCTTTGCAAATCATCAGATTTTTTGTTTTCTAAATTTTGTTTTGCTTGTAAATTTTGAAAATATGTCATAAGCTTATTCAATTGTTGTTCAAGATCAAGATTGTTTGAGCTTACCTTTGGTTCTACCTTTGGATTCTGCATCAAAAAGCTTTGCCATGAGGCATAAGTTGGCCATTTCCTATTCTTCCTCATTAGAAGAGTCATTAGTTAGCCAAGCATCTGTCCCTGCAATCAAGCTTACTTGTTGTTGCTTTTTGGCTTCTTCTAGTTTTTTCTCATAGCAGGCAACATCTTTCAGTTTCTTGTTTTTGCATTATGATGCATAATGTCCTTTTTGCTTGCACTTATAACACATAACCTCTGCTTTTTCTTTGTCTTTTGACTTTCCTTCCATCCTCCCTTTGTCACTTTTCTAGTACTTATGGTTTCCACCTCTCAGCCTTTGCTCAAAGGTTTTGGTGAGTAAGCAATTGCCTCAGCAAATGCAGAGAAATCTGATGTAGATCAGAATTCTCCATACTTTGGCAATAAGAGGTTTGTGGATCAGGATTGGATATTCGTTGAGAATTTGAGATGAGAGCTATGGATCCTGCTCCCTTGGTTTGAGTTTTCATAGATCTCTTCTTCTCTAGGAACAAGAATGATGCAGAGGTCATGGAGACTCGTATTTCCTAGCTCTAGAGTAGAAGCTAACATCATTGTTAGGCTTCTCCATTCTCTTGGAAGAGCATATAGGAATTTCACATTCCTTTCATAATTTGACTTCTCAATACCAAATTTCTTTAGGTCATTTAAAAGTTTTGCAAATCGGTTATAGGTTTCACAAAGTTTTTAATTGTGAGGTTATTGACTAGTACAAACGACTACTTGTGTAATTCTATGGTGAAAGGGTAATGGAGTTTTGTAGTATGTATTAAATGTTTGGCTTAGTTCATTGTCCCTCGGCAGATAACTCTCTATTTATAAAGAGTTTTGAGCATGAATAAACATTTGTTTATTCATGCACTTGTCCTGCATAAAGTGACTTTTTGACATATTCATTGAATCTTCTAAAGTCAACTTACTACTTCAAAGATGGCAGAGCTCTGTTTTTCAGACAAGTTGGCTTATCAGAAATCTTGATAGCCAGCTCATCAGAAATTCTGATGATCAGACTTTACTAGAATCTGATGATAATCATCATAATTATCATCAGATCCATAAGAAAAGGTCTTCTCTGATCGTCTTCTCTTACATTTGATCTTTTTCTAATGAATGTTAAAGATGTGTTCTCTTTCTTATGTCCAGATTGCCTTGTTTCTTCTTTCTGTTTGGCCTCCGTGACTTTATCTTCAACAGTTAATCAGATAGATCATATTTTACTTCAAGACTTACAAATAGTTTCCTAACAAACGTTTCGAATTTTTTTTCTTGTTATACATCAAGTGCTATTATTTTTTTAGACGTTAAATAAACACTTATAAAATAACCAATTAGCTCACTTACATATATATATATATATATATATATATAGGGTAAAGTTCATGCGAGAACCACCTTTATTGTGAGAACCGCGAGAACCACCTTTATTGCAAAACAAAATCTAAAAAAATCAAAAAAACCCTAAATTTTTTTTTTACTATTTTTTAATAAAAATCGTTATATTTCGTTACCCAAAAAATAAAAACCTTTTTTTTCGAGTAACATTTATCCATGCACATGTGCATATGTATCATGACTTCGACAAATTCAGTAATGCGTTATCACAAGTAGACAATTGCACTTTAATTTACAATATCATCCATAATACACTCAATTTTACATTAAATGCACATGTGCATCATTATGTATAACAATTATATACCGTGTTTTGGTACAAAAAGTTTATGATTAATGATGAAGTAGCTCATATATATGTTTTTTGGTTAGTTATATCTAGTGGTTGATGGGTTCATTATAGTTGTCACTTTATGATGTAACATGTTGATTGGATGGTATAAATGGTGTTGATATACATGTAATAAAGTGAAAATATTAATATTGGTATTGTATTATAAATGATAGGAGGTAATGGTATTGTATTATGGATGGTAGGAGGTAATGGAAGTGTATTATGAATGGTATGATAGATGAAAGAGAAAGTGTATTCAAAGTAGTGTACCGAAACACCTTATTTCATGTTGATACATATAGATGCACATGTGCATTTCATATATTGGTAACGTAAAAAGTAGTGTATTACACATGGTAGTGTAAATGAAAGTACAGTTGTCTAATGTTTGTAATGTATTAAGGAATTTGTCAAAGAAATGATGAAAATGCACATGTGCATGGTAGTGTATTATGGATGGTATGATAGATGAAAGAGAAAATATATTCAAATTAGTGTACCAAAACACCTATTTCATGTTGACATATATAGATGCACATGTGCATTGCTAATATTGGTAACGTAAAAAGTAGTGTGTTACACATGGTAGTGTAAATGAAAGTACAATTGTCTAATTTTGTAATGTATTACGGAATTTGTCAAAGAAATGACGAAAATGCACATGTGCATGGATTGTTGGTACTCAAAAATTTTTTTTTTTTGAAATTTTTTTTATTGTTGAGTAAATATAACGACTTTTTCAAAATAAATATTAAAAAAAAAATTGGTATTTTTTTGGATTTTTTAGGTATTACTGTTTGTGTTCACACTGGTTCTCGCGGTTCTCGCAATAAAGGTGGTTCCTAACGGATCATTGTCCTATATATATATATATATATATATATATATATATATATATATATACTATATAATAAAAGAAACTAAATGGGGACACTTGTCACATTCTCATGCTTTCTAAACCTGTTTTCCTGCCTATTTTATCCAGATTTTTTGGGCCATGTGTGGTGCCCCGTTTCTTATTATAAGCCGACAATATGTTTTCTAACTTATCTTAAACCTTACTTGTTAGTGCATAATGTTTGCTGCCTGCGTCGTCATGTCGTGTCAGTTTGTAATAGGGCTGAAATGTTAGATTTTGAGTTTGTTTGTATTTTGGTTGGTTCGTACGGATGAGAGACATCCGCATGGATGAGCCTGGTCCGCATGGATGTATCTCATCCATACGGAAGAGCTTGGTCCGTCCCATGGTGTATAG
Organism: Scalesia atractyloides; assembly: GCA_947069175.1. Classification (NCBI taxonomy): domain Eukaryota; kingdom Viridiplantae; phylum Streptophyta; class Magnoliopsida; order Asterales; family Asteraceae; genus Scalesia; species Scalesia atractyloides. The sequence continues at coordinate 23,821,424 of CAMTDV010000030.1, read as the reverse complement.
ATGTCTATAAATATTCGGTGAGGATCAAGTCATCTGTAACTTTTGCAATCTAACGACCATGTCCATTTAATTTTCGGATGTAAAAAGACTTTATATGAATGAAAACGTTGAAAATGAACTAATCTTATGTTTGTCACCTAATTGTAATGAATTCCGCGCATTATGACTAGGTTATTAGATATCACTGGAACACAAACGTCGACATGATTGGACCTATCAAGTGGTATTAGAGCAGGATGGCTGATATCTGAGACATTTCAGATAATTTGGACATCCGAAGACCTTCTTTCTACTATTTTCTTTAATTTTAACACTTCCTACGGATAAAATGGACTGATTTTTTCAAGGATTATTAAAAAGTCATTTTTCACCAACATATTAAAAATTCAGCTTAAAATTCAAATGCTACCATGCCTTAATTTAAAAAAAAAACTTGAAATTTTACCTTCGTACGAACGTACTCGTCCGCACGGACTAAACTTCGTCCGCCCGAACTGAGTTCGTTCGAACGGAAGAGATCTTTGTTCATTTGAAAAGTTTTGGTCCGCACGAAAGAGCTGATTTTTTGTTTGAAATTGTTGTTGATTTGCACAAATCAGGTACCTTCGCACCAAATCGTTCATCCGTACAAAGGAAACTCTTGTTAATTGGTTTTCTGCTCGTCCGTATGAAAGGCCTCATTCGCACAAAGTTATTTGTTCATCCGTTTGAAATGTTATCTGTCTAAGAATCTTACATCCGTCCAAAACATAGTACATTCGTACCAAAACAGTCTCAATCATGGAAAACGAGTTTTACAACGCGTCTGCTACGACACCCACTATTGTAGGTCAAAACATGAATTAAGACAATGAGATGGGTACTATGACAAAACCTCCTAAGATGATGTGTATGGAAGATAAGGGGTGGCATGATAAATTTGAGACATGGGTCCAAGCTAACTACTTTGATTGTTGGCTCGCCGTAGAAGATGAATATGTCATTTCAGTTGGAAAAAACGGAGAAAGGATTAATGTGACCCAGATTCCACAAGCAGAGAGATATAAAAGAGAAGAAGATGATGAATTTGCTCCAACAAGCTATCAAAGAAGACATATTCACATTACTTCAACATTAGGGAACCGCTCAATCTATTTAGAATGCTTTGAAAGTGAAGTATTAATGAAGCCAATCTATGCAAAACAGCAAAAAAATCTCTCCTAAAGAAAGAGTTTGATATTTTTACATCTTTAAAAGGAGAAACCATGAAACAATTGATCGAAAGATACTGTCATTTAGTCGCTAAGATGAGAAGAATGAGAATTTCAAAAGACGATGACTAGTGGGTGGAAAATTGGCGAATGCTTTACCGCAAGGAGAGTGGTCTACATATCTCATGATTCTGAAGGTAATACTCAAGAATACAATAGACTAACTCTATCCAAATTCATCGAGAAGCTGGAAGCTCACTAGCTTGAGCTAAGAAAAATGGCGAAGATGAAGGTGCGAGTGTTCAACAGGATGTGGGTTTGTATTTCAAAGGAAGTGAGTCTCCAAATATCCAGAGTCCCAAAATTCAAACAACATTTAGTGCTGATACAACTTCTGGAAGTTCATCGAACAGTAATAACAACTATTCAAGTAGTGGTGGTTATTCTTCATATCCGAATTTTGAACCGAATACTCCAACTCATAGCCGCAATCTTCTCAGAGCTCAAACAACTATACGAACCAGAGCTCAAACTCTCATATCTTGCAATGCAACATTGCGGCCAACTTACAAAATGCTCAAGGCTTTACCGAGTCCATAGCAAAGGAGCATATGACATTTCTTGCATCGATCCTTGAGTTGTATAAGTGTTTGATTGTCGGATGAATTGGTAATTCGAATATGACCAAGGAAGATTACGATCAAATCGATTCGAAAGAAATGGAGTTGATTGATAATAAATGGTGCATGGCTAGTGTCGTGAGAAGAACACATAGATTTATGGATATTACAGGGCGTAACAACATTGGAGGGTCGGATTCTAAATTAGGATTTGACAAGTCCAAGGTTACTTGTTTCAAATGCAAAGAAAAAGGCCACTTTAATCACGAGTGTACAAACCATGAAGTAAACGACAATAGCAATCCGTTTGGTGGTGACTCTTACAAGAATGCTATCTACCACAGAAATTCACAACACCCACTAACTAACTTAAGGCCAATCTAGATTGAAGATGGTTCGAAATCCAAAGACTAGGCCTTAGTAGTTACCCAAGAGGGTGAGGGGTTCAACTTGAACAGTCTAATACCAAAAATGAATAGTCTTGCTTTAATGGCTGAGATCGTTGAGGTGGATGAATCAGAAAAAGCTGAGAATATTGTGAATGAAGAAAAAGTTGTTGATGATCTTCAAGCTGGAAGAGTGTTTGATGAATGTCCAGAAAACAGTGTTGAAGCTGAATCAACATTGTTGGATAATGAAGTCTTTCAAATGCCGACCAAAGAGGTTATTAATAATGCATTTAGATCTGTATTACCTCCTGGTGTTTTCAAATCGTTTGGAGGATTCTTTGGTGAGGAAGGCAATTATGATGATTTTCACTTTAGTGATGACGAGAAAGAACCTGTAGAAGAAATCATCGATGTGTCAAAAAAGATGAACGCTGAAACATTTATAGAACTCGCAGAGAAGGCGATGATGGCACAACTTAAAGAGGTATAAATTTTTTTTGAAGTGAACAAAGTTGTGACCGAGTCGGTAGAGGAAGAGGTTTAAAATGTTAAAGAAACCAAAAAAAAATCTTCTCAATGCAAGAAATGTATTGAACCTTGCAAGTCATGCATTGAAAAGGATGAAAATTACAAAATTTTGAAAAAACATACAGACGATATGTCGTATGATTTGAAGAGCATGAAAGAAGCATATGATAAACTGCAAAAGTAGATTAACCAGTTTCCACTAGCTAACAATGTAAATGATGCAACAATTTCAATGCTCAAGAAAACTGTTTTGGATAAGAAAGTCACAATTAATAATCACATTGACACAATTGGTAAACTAAAATAAGAGCTAGAAACAGCTAGGATTGAAACTGAGTGTGTTGATAAAAAATTGTTAGTACATAATGTCTATGTCTTAGTCTTGGATCGAGTCTGTTTAGCTTGGGCTAGAATACGTTAGAAATAGTCCTATTTATGTAAATAGTTTAACAAGTTCACCCGGGATATCATGTGAGAACAAGTTCGGCCAAACTTGTTCTATACAAGTTCGCCCGAACTTGTGTAGTCACTAGCAAACTTGTCACACTATAAATAGGTGACTTGTGATTTTCATTTGTAACTTCTGCAACTTTGTCACTTGTACGGCGAAGTTCTGCCCGATCTGGATTTGACATGTAAATGAACTTTATGATCAATAAACAACAATTAAACAGTAAATCTTTGCATATTCGATTAACACGTCATATAGTTTCCGCCTATACGAACGTTAGATACCAATTTAGGTTCCTATGCTAAACATGGAGCGATCTAACAAGTGGTAATGGATACCTGAATTGGTGAAATCATTGCAAGATCTACTCTTATTCTACTTCTTTCTACCATTTTTCTTCATTTTTCAAAGAAAACAATGAATCTACGGATAAAAGTTGCTGATTTTTGAATATGTCATGTAAAATGCACTAATAACAAACCCCTGAGATTTTCAAGATCAAATTCAAACGAATTGACATCGAAAAGTTGAAAAAACCATGTTTTTTGGTCGAACTTAACATCAAGTTCGCTCAAACTTGATTAAAATTTCATCAATTTTAATCAAGTCCGCCCGAACTTGATTGATATTTCAAGAGTTTTTGAGAAGTCCGCTCGAACTTGTTCATTTTTCAACTAAATTTATATCAAGTTCGCCCGAACTTGATTAAATTTGTTGAATTTCTCTTACAAGTTCGCCCGAACTTGATAACTCTTTGGAAAATCTACACAAGTTCGCCCGAACTTCATCAGGGTGAAATTTTCAAGTTTATCAACACAAGTTCGCTCGAACTTGTGTATAATCAAAATCTGATTTTTCTCAAACTGCAAGTTCGCCCGAATTTGTCAGTGTACTGATTATTTTTCGAAGTTTGTGAACGTGTGTTTTCTAGTAAAATTCGTCATTTTTTCAAGATGGAAGATCTTCACAGTGCATTCATGACTGCTACAACATCAAATGCTCAAATGGTGAATCAAGTGAACATTGATAACGAAATGGGTACATCCGTGAAACCGCCAAAACTCATGTGTATAGATGAGTACGAGGGTTGGAAAGGAAAGTTCTCTAATTGGATGCAAGCTACGTATTTCCACAGTTGGGTTGAAGTACAGACTGGCTACACATGGCCCAGAGATGAGAATGAAAATGTTATCAACATCAGCAAGTTCTCTACTATACAAAAGGATGCCTACATCACCGAGAAGAAACGGTGAAAGAAGATATATTGGTGCTGCTACCGGAATATACGACTGCACAGGAATTATGGAAATTCTTGAAGAACAAGTACCAGGGAAGTGCAGAAATGGTCAAAAGCAAGAAAGCACTAATCATGAGGGAATTCGACATATTCATGATGTTAAAAGGGGAAACAATGAAACAGATGATTGAAAGGTTTTGTCATCTAAAAGTGATAATGAGAAGACACGGGCTTGAGAAAAAGGAAGAAGAATACATTGATAAACTGGCTGACGCATTGTCTGAAGGTGAGTGGACGACTTATCTCATGGTGCTCAAAGAAAGTCCGAGCTGGGAGTTCTTCAAACTATCCGCTTTCATTGATAAGATAGAGGGGCACGAGATGGAGTTGTTAAAGATAGCCAAATCAAAGAATTCAAACGTCACTCAAGATGTAGGGCTTTACTACAAGACCAGAGCTCAAGAGAATATCACTAGCCCGAAGATCCAAACTGCTTTTAGCGCGAATTTGAATTCTTTGAATCATTCGCCACAGAGTCAAGCTCAATCATATCCAAAATATGATCAGAGTCCTCAGAGTTCATCATTTTCAAACACGGGTTCTAATTCTTCGTATCAGAATCAGTCAAATCAGAATAATCAATCAAATTCTGATCCAAATGTGTTTAAATGCAACATCGCAATTAATTTAAGCAACGTCGGTTCTGAACAAGTCACCAAAAAACACATGGTACTACTTGCCACAGTGTTGGAATCGTATGAAAGTCTGGTGGCTGGGAAGATAGGTAATCCTGAGATGACTGCCGAAGACTATGATCAAGTAGATGAAGAAGAGCTTGAACTGATGGACATTAAGTGGTCTTTAGCTTCAATCATTCAGAGGGTTACTAAGTTTGTTACTCTAACTGGCAGAGACGTCGGGAATTCAAGTAACAAATTGGGCTTTGACAAAACAAAGGTTACTTGCTTCAGATGCCGACAAAAAAGGGCACTTCAAAAGAGAACGCAAAAATCCAGAGGCAACTGGTAACCAAAGTCCATTTGGGGGTGACAGTCAATACTACAAAAAGTCACTACAATATAAGCCTTTCCCAAAGAAGACTCAAGTCGAAATCCAAGAGAAACCATCCAATACCGATGGTTGCTTCAAACGAAGATGACGGTTTTGACTGGAACTCATATATTGGGAAAAAGACTGGAGTTGCTCTAATGGCGGAGATCATGGACACATCTGCTGAAGATGCAGCCATGGAGAATGCAATGCTAGAAGAATATATGCATCAAGCTGAGGAAGAGGAAATCTACCACCACACAAAAGTGCCCCCTTTCTCCTAATATGACTACTAGTTTTGCATGTTGTTTTGGCGACAAAACATCTTCGGAGCATGTTGCTGAGGAAAAACCTGTGATTGAGGAAGTTCTCAATGTAACCAAAGAAATGAATGAAGAAAACCTCATAGAGATCGCCAATAAAGCTATGATGGCAAATCTGACGAAGGTAGGTCCAGAGGTAAAGGTCGTAGAAAAGGAGGTGGTTAAAGTACAAGTCGTTGAGGTTGTAAAACCATGTACAAAGTGTGCTGAACCTTGTGCTTAATGTGTTGAAAATAAGCGACTCAATGTGCATAATAACAATTTCAAATACGATTATTGCACAATGAAAGAGGCTTATGACAAAATGAAAGATGATTACATGAGGCTTGATAATAATAACATCGAACAACACGACACTGTCAGAATGTTAAAAGCTACTTTAATGGAAAAACAAAAAGCTATTAACGTTTACATAAACAACATTACTGAAGTAAACAAGAACTTCAGGACATGAAAATTGAAACTGAAAGAGTTAGACAGCTTCTTAAGAGCTATACCACAAATGCCTATGTCATCGATCACATTCTTCCGACGATTCAATCGGAAGAGAATGTTCAAAAAGCCAAAGGTAAGAAAAGTGGAGACTATAGTAATGTTCCACCATCCCTATGTGAAAATTATTATCGCAAGAAGGCTGAGGGGATGGAAAAGGCACTCAACATTGAACTTTTAACTGAAAAGAAAAACGAGTTGCCTGAGAACATTGATATAACCTACACAAGTGATGATGATGAAGCAGTGGTTAAAATGTTGTTGAAAAGGTACTAAATGATTATGATCATTGCAGCTTTGAAAGCGCCAACTCGAGTTCGAACAATCTGATTCACAATCTGAAGATGACGACACATCATCGGAAGATAGCCTAAGTGATGATCCTAACGTTGTCATGTACAAAGTTAAGGATTCTGGTAGACTATACTTCGACGATAGCTTTCCAATTTGGAATGTGAAGGAAGATCAACTTGACAAATTTTTCAAACTCGTTGAAGTTTCATCAGAAGATTTGGAAATCAATGAAAACAAATTCTACTCTAAACCTAAAAGAAATAATTACCGAAGGAATGGTGGTGATTTTTCCGGAACATAGAAGAGCGGGGTTGGGTTTGGATGTAGAAGATGAACCGATTAAGAAAAAGTCACCATTTCGCGAATATAAAGATAAAAACATGAAATTCGTGTATGGGACAAGCACGGTTCAAGAGGAAAGTTTGATTGGGAAGCAATCAAACGATGAGTTTAAGAAAGAAAAAGAACTTCGAGATAAGGCCAAAGCCACAAGTGGTGTAAAACCCACTAGTGGACATTCTCATGATGATCGGACTTGCTTCAAGTGCAATGAAGTTGGTTACATTGCACGCAAGTGTCCGAAATCTAAGTCGGTCTATCCTCGAAGGAAAGCAACTTCAGATGTTGAAAAACCTAAGCAATCAGAGTTTGTAAAACCTGTTAAAATTCTGAAAAGAAATGAATTTAAACTTGAAGTTAAACCTAAAACTAAATTTGAAAACTCAACTTTCAAGAAAGGTGAAACTTCCAAGACAAATGAATCAAGGTTTTACATAAAAAAGGCAAACGTAAAATCTCAATTCTGGATTGCTAAAAAGAAATCATCAACATATGAAGTTATCAAGTCTGAGCTAGTTAAGACTGGTAACAACAAAGAATTTAATTCTGAGATTAAAACTGAACCTATTGAACCTTCAAAAGATAAAAAGAAAGTTCAATTTGAAAATGGTAACAACATTGACATCTTAGATGGTGATTTTGAGGATGATTATGATGATTATTATCCCAAACCCAAGACCAAGAAGGCTTAGGTCGCGCTTTTTAACTGAATGTTAATATGTGCAGGGGCTCCAGAGATCCGTTTTATCAAAGTGGATTCTGGATAGTGGAGCATCAAGGCACATGACAGGGATGAAAGCTCTTCTCTTTGACATCAAAGCTATAAACAGTGGATATGTTGGCTTTGCCGGTAATCAAGGAGGAAGGATCGTCGCTGAAGGAAAACTTTCTAATGGCGTAGTATCATTTGATCGTGTGAATTACATTGCTGAGCTTGAGAACAATCTTTTAAGCATCTCGCAGATTTGTGATAAACAGTTTACGGTTCATTTCAATAATAAAGAGTGCATCATTCTAAAGTCGGGTTTCAAGATTCCTGATGATTGGATTCTTATGCGCGCCCCTCACGAAAACGATTTATATGTGTTGGATATGGGTGTCGCTACAACATCATCGGAATCGTCTCAATGTTTTGTCACAAAAGCCACGGAGAAAGATTCTATTCTATGGCATAGAAAAATGGGGCACATTCATCTAAGCAAAATGAATTTTCTGGTTCATAACGACTTGGTTGAAGGGGTGAATCTTCGAAGCTTCCACATGACGGATCAGTGTCTTGAATGTAAGAAAGGGAAGAAGAAGAAGAAATCACATCCTAAGAAGATTCTGAATTCTATAAAGTTGCCGCTTGAATGTCTTCATATGGATCTTTTCGGTCCGGTGAACGTCCGAAGTATTTCTGGAGATCTATATTGTTTAGTCATCACAGATGATTATTCTCGATACTCATGGGTTTTCTTTTAAGAGTCCAAGGATGAAACGTTCGATAATCTGGTGATTCTCTTCAAGAAGCTCGAAAATCTATATCATCTGCCTGTCAGACGTATTCGTAGTGACAATGGCACGGAGTTCAAGAACAACAAGATGAAAGAGTTTTGCAACGCCAAAGGAATTCTGCACGAATTCAGTGCACCTTATACTCCACAACAAAATGGCGTAGCTGAGAGGAAGAATAGAACATTGATCAAAATAGAAAGAACAATGCTGGCAGACTCAAAACTTCCTGTTAGCTTTTGGAGTGAGGCGGTTGCAGCGGCTTGTTACACTTTAAACAGGGTCTTAACTGTCAAACCGACTATAAAGACATGTTTCGAGATGATCAACCGAAGGAGACCAAACTTGAAATATCTAGAGCCGTTTGGTGCACCGTGTACAGTGATTGATCAAGATGGAAAGTTCGGTGCTAAAACGCTTGAAGGTTTCTTTGTTGGTTACTCTAGTCCGCTAAGGAGAGTTTATGTTCCTGCTTTGAGAAGGGTGATCGAAGCACAACACGTTGATTGCTTTCGGTACACAACTCCTATTCAAAGAAAAGGCGACGCGTGGTTGTTCAATTACCAAGATTTGTGGAAGTCATTCGACTTGCCGGAAGAACCGTCTGATGAAGAACTTGCAGCTCTTTATTATCTTCAACAGTCGGCAAACCAAGAACAGATTATAAGGCCAATTGTGGTTAATCAACCCACTGTTGGTACTTCGTTTTCTGGTGCAGGTCCGAGTAATAGTGGTGTTCCGGTTGAACAAGTTTCTGAAGCAGAACCTTCTACATCACCAGCAAATGTTTCCACTGAACCAGGAAATACAATCTCAGAGCCCATCTCAGAATCAGAATTCCGACTCTGATAAAGCTCCAACTTTTGATGATGATGAAGAATCCTCTTCCGATGAATAATCCGAGTAGATATCTAACATGTATCAATCTGCTGGCTCGAGCAATCAAAATGAAGACTGTGATTATTGTTATTATTCATGTTTCATATCTCAAATAGAGCCGAAGACTGTGAATGAAGCTCTGGGTGATAGCGATGCAGGAAGAGTTGTTACAGTTCGAGAAACTAGGAGTCTGGAGGCTTGTTGACTTACCACCGAAGCAGGAAGCTATAGACACGAAGTGGGTCTTCAAGTGTAAAAGGGATGATCGAGGTGTGATTGTTAGAAACAAAGCTCGGTTGTTTGTCAAAGGTTTCTACCAGCAAGAAGGAATTGACTATACGAAAGTCTATGCACCGGTTGCACATTTAGAGTCAATCCGCATTTTCCTTGCATTCACAGCTTGGAAAAGTTTTAAGGTGTACCAGTTAGATGTGAAATCCGCATTTCTCTATGGTAAGCTACGCGAACAAGTGTACGTCGGCCAACCACCCGGGTTCTTCGATCCGCTGAACAAGAACAAAGCTTATCTCCTAGACAAAGCCTTATACGGATTACACCAAGCCCCGAGAGCTTGGTACGAGACGTTATCTCAACATCTCGTTGGAAACGGCTTTACTAGAGGCACAGTGGACAGTACATTGTTTACCAAAGAAGTCGGAGATCATCTAATCATAGTACAAATCTATGTGGATGATATCATCTTTGGTTCAACGGATGATAGTCTTTGCAAAGAGTTCGAAAAGATCATGAAGAAGAAATTCGAGATGTCTTCTATGAGCGAAATGAAATTCTTCCACGGATTACAAGTTGATCAGTTACCCGATGGCATATCATTCATCAAACCGAATATGTTCACGATATTATGAAGAAGTTTGAATTGGATAGCCCGAAGCCGCTTCGACTCCTCTGGCGCTGAATCATGGAATTTGCATTGATGAAACAGGAACCAAAGTGGATGATACACTCTAGCAGTCGATGATAGGATCTCTTATGTATCTGACGGCATCTCGCCCAGATATCATGTATCCTACCTGCCTTTGTGAGAGATATCAATCCAGTCCCCGAGTGTCACACATGCAGATAGTCAAAAGAATATTCCGTTACCTGAAGGGATGTCCAAGCACCGGCTTGTGGTATCCAAAGAACGATAACTTTGATCTGACGGGATACGCTGATTCTGACTTTGGGGTGGACAAGCTGAATTCAAAGTCTACAACGGCTGGTTGCCAGTTCTTTGGAACTAGATTAGTAAGGTGGCAATGCAAGAAACAAACCACGGTCTCTCTTTCTACTTGTGAGGCATAATACATTTCTGATTCCAGCTGTTGTTCTCAAATCCTATGGATTCAACAACAGATGAGGGACTTTGGATTGCAATTTCTTGATACGCCTTTATATGTAGACAATAAGGCAGCAATCGACATCACCAAAAATCCTGTTCATCACTCTCGAACTAAACACATAGAAATTCGTTATCACTTCATTCGTGACTGCTACGAAAAGAAGTTGGTGCGAATAAAAAAAATCCACGCCGATGAACAAAAAGCTGTTATACCAAAGCTTTTCCTTTAACAAGATTTAAATATCTAATGAGGCTTAACGTATTAAAAATTTGTTGACAGGTGCGGAAGCAGAGGTTGAATATGGTCGGATGACGAGTTCACGTGATCCACATTGGTTTGTATATTTTTTAGATTAGTATTTCTTAAAACTAAAATACAAAAATATGTTTTCGATTTTAGGAGGAGAAATATTTGAGAAATACAAAAACATATGAAAAATTCAAAAAGTACAAAAACATTGAAAAAGACAAAAAGAATTTTGTGTCACAAAGGAAATGATAGTACATAAGTGGACCATCACAGTATGCTAAAGAATTGTAAAGTTTTAAAAGTTATAAACAAGTCTTACTGTGGATGTGTCGATAGGCTTTACACGCTTAGTAAATTGTTTCTGAGATATAAACTAAATTTTACAATTGCTTAATCTTGTGGATTAACATCTCTCGGATATATGGACTTAGTACTCCAAAATTTCGTTTGAGAGATTGCCTGATTCTGAGATACGAGGTCTTTATAGATAGTCGATATCTGGGGTATTATACAAGTTCTTCTGACTTTGCGGAAGCAATAGCCTAGAACTTCTATAATGCTTTTGCTATAAATCCCTAAACAGCATGCATAGCTAAAAAGAATCGAAATATCTAATCATTTGCAATGCTTAAAAGATTCCTTAAGTGGAACACACCTTTAAGTCGAGCCTTTATCTCTTTGTCGATACAGTGGTATTAACCTGAGCTCTCAAGGCTTCGCATTAACCCAGATACAGATATCAATTAAGCTATATTCACCTGTAAGATGAAATCTAGGGAATCTTGATACAGGAATATATTCTGAGATGGGAACCATAGTTAAGTCAAGTTTCATAATTCATACCTAACATATCTTGGAACAATTGAGAAATGTGTCGAAGTTTAAAGTGGACAAACATATCGACAATCTAGGTAAACGAGTTTAAAAACTTAAAGTCATCAAAAGGTCAACGGTACAGGTGATATGTCTCAATCAACTGATATGATCCTTAGACACGAATTCACAAAAATATGTCTGTAAATATGTTTGTACATAGTTTACTTGTTCTGTACATAGTTTATCTGCTTTACAGATTAAAACCAAAAAGATTTTCAGTGTGTTTTAGCATAAACTTGCAAAAATACAAAAAGATTTTGTTTCTACATTGTTTTCAGCAAACCAATGTTGGAGAACGGATCTTCGAAGTCTGGTAAGGTGCTAAATTGGTGGAAATCCGATTGACAATGGGCTGGGAGCTAATCTGTAAAATCTGATAAGCCAAAACGATTAAAAGTTCATTAATTTGAAACTTGATTTTGAGAAAAACCAACAGTTTGTTCATAACGGGTCAAACCGAGGTCATTAACTTGGACTCGGCAGACAAATTGGTTAACCAAGGTCATTAGCTTGGACTTGGTCAACTGAGTGGATTGTTAAAATTGGTAAAATCTGAAAAGTTCAGGGTCTAAATTGAAAATTTTGAGTTTGAAATTGATCAAGTTCGCCCGGACTTGTAATCAAGTTCGACCGAACTTGTTTGCGTTTCTCAAGTGCTATTATATAACAAGTTTGCTCGAACTTATGTCTGATTTTAATTGATTGGATTAATAAGTTCGCCCGAACTTGTCAACTATAAATAGAAGACAAGTTCGCCTGAACTTCATTATCAGTCTTTAACATACCAGAGCGAACTTAAGGCGAATTGGTGAGATTTTCGAAATTGGAAATCTTGTGTCGAATTGCTGCCGAAATTGTTAGTGATTTGTGGTGATTTACACACTACTAATCATGGCTTTGGTAAGTATTGAAGTTTTGGACCGTGAATTGATAAGTTTTGAACGATATAGATCTGTGATGGTCGAATGAACATGTTATAGATCGTTAAAGGACAAATTAAACACTAAAACATGTTAATAATGCATAATCGATCTTAAACAAATCATCAATTTGAACAGATCATCATGAAGGTGTTGTTGCAGGTTTTGGTAAAAAAGACGACAAGTTCGCCTGAACTTGTCAAATGGTTCTTTGAACCAAGTTCGGCCGAACTTGTCCTCAGGAGTTAAAATGCTTTATATAAGTTCGCCCGAATTTATCATTGAAGCCTGTAAAAATGTTTTACTGACGAGTTCGCCCGGACTTGTCTGATTTTGGTTCAATTGATAAACATTAACAAGTTCGCCCGAACTTGTTTAGAAATTGATTAAAATTGTTTAACAAGTTCGCCCGGACTTGATGATTTGTAATGTGTTTATATTAAATGCAAGTCCGCTCGAACTTAATGTTGTGAAAAGGTTAAATGACCAATTAAGTTCGCCCGAACTTGATAGGTAATTTGTGAAAATTGTTAAAACTTTGCTAATTTTGTCTCGATATTCGTGCTTGCTGAATATTCAGCTCTCCTTCAACAAATTCCACAATACGTGCATTACGATAGACAAGGCTATCTGTCCATCTCTTGAAGCATTCGATAGTATTGTCAAGTTTATGGAGCGGATTCCAATTCACAAAGCAATTACAGAAAAGACAGTGGTTTACAGGTCGCACGTTTATAGGTTTTGGAGTTCTGTGGCGTTGAATGATGATGATACAGCTATTAAATTAGTGGTTCGTGTCAGAGAAGAAGATAAGGAGATTACTGTAACCAAAGCTGACATCCGAAAGGTTCTGAACTTCAACGATGATAAAGATGATCTGATGACGCTTGATGAGAGGATGGTTAGAGGGTGTTTTGCAGAATGGGATATAAGGGGCACGTTAATGAATCTACTTTGAAGAAAGGATCAGTCCCTAATCACTACAAGTTTTTAATGAACGCTATTATTAACGCCTTCAGCCCTCGAAAGGCAGGTTTAGACGATGTACAAGATTACATGGCTTGTATGGCCATGGCGCTTATTCTGAACAAGAGATTCAACTTTTCTAAGATGGTGTTCATGCACATGAAGAATAATATGGGATCGAATAGACTCGTGATGTATCTAAGGTTTATACAGATGCTGATTGATGATAAATTCAAGAAGATAGCGAAAGATCCTAATGACATCTTGCATCTTAGTCACTTGGATGATACTTCTATCAAGAAACTTATCACATTCCAGAAACAGCCCTCAACACCAATTGCAAAGCCTTTATTCGGTGCTATAGATTCTAAGAATTACGTCGCGCCACCAGAATACAAATGGCGTAAAGATGATAGCGGTGATGAAAATGAAAGGAACGCTGAGCTAGAATGGATGTCTACATTTAAATAGAAACGTAGTGATTGGTTTCTAAAGAAGGTGGTTGTTCAAGAGAAGAAGAAAGCGTCACGAAAGCCTAAGAAAGTGGATACTATGTTAATTGATGAAAATGAGCCTGAAAATGTACAACCTGAGGCTGGTTCGAGTGCAGCAATGGATATTGGAAGTCAAGAAGCAGAAAAATCAACTCAAGAAGATGATGTTATATCTGCGACGTCTGACAAAGACGAAGATAGTGATGATTCATTGGAAAGGGCTACAAAGAAATCAATCGCCGAAACAGCTGCAAAGAAAATCAAGGAAACTGATGCAGATTATGAACCAGAGACTGAAAGGGTTCTGACGAGGAGAGACCGAAAAAGAAAGCCAAACGTGTTAAGTCTTCTCTGAAAGATTCAACGACAAAGACTACAGGGTCTCCGAAGACTAAAGGCAGAAAGTTCAGAAGCCTAAAAGCCGCTGATACGTTGGTCAAAAGAAAGGCACAAAAGTTACACAAGAACCTTCTGCTGCACAACAAACAGGAGTTACACAAGAACCTCTTGCGGCTGCAACAGTTCAAACATCTGAAGTTCAAGAAACGATAGTACAGATAGGAGTTACACAAGAACCTCCTGAGTCTGAATTACTTGAAATTCCTATCATTCAATCTCAAGATCCTTCGACGGCTGCTCAACCTGAAAGCTCAACACCTAAAGTTCCTACACCGAGGAGTACGCCAAAGTCTACACCAAAGACTACTCTGAAGTCGAATCTATTTGGAAATATTCCGAATGAGGCTGTTGATATTCAAGATTTAAACGATTTCTTTCCAGATATAGACATTGATGATCTAGAAAAGCGTGTTAAAACGCTAGAAGACAAAGTTGCAAAGAATGAAACAGAGAAAGCTGAGTTAGAAAAGTTGGTGAAGCAAAGAGAAGTTGAAAAGGAGATTCTAAACGACAAATTTAAATTCTTGGAAGGCGATAGAGGGTACTTGAAGGCCCTAATTGAAAGCTTGCAAGACTGCGAACGAACGATTACTCAAAGAGATAGCAGAACTACGATCTCAACATGATATGAACGATCGAAGATTCAATAGACTGCAGAAAGTATTGACGAACAGTTTTGGTGTTGACATTGCGGTAGAATATGCTTGTATGGATCTGCAGGAAGCTAAAAAAAAGCAGAGAAAGAATGTGATTGAAAGTATGCCTGAAGTTACTGAGCCTGTGATTGAATCTGCAAAAGCTTCTGAGTCTGTGGTTGTTCTTGAAACAGAAACTGAACAGAAAGACGATGAAGAAGCTGAGGATAAAGATGATGATGAACCTGTTGCTGATACGAAAGACGACTCTGAAAATGATGATGGTGATAATGATGATCAAGGAAGAGTTGGTCTAAAAGTGATTGATGCCAAAGTGACTGATGAATTCGATTTCTCTTCATTGTTAAATGATGATGTGAACATAATGGATGATCAAAGCCAAGGGGAGCAGACAGGGGAAACAAGGCAAAAAGATGATGTTGATATGACAGATGCTATTACTACTGCTATGCATGTTGCTGCTATACCTACAAAGCCGATGATTCTGATGCTTGAACATAATGTTGAGGAAGGCGAGTTTGTGCATAATTATTCGAAAGAAGATTTGGAAAAGCTACTTGATGTTGATGCCGAAACGTTAGATTTTGATTTTGAAGAGCAAGTGATGAATGTTAATACGTTTGAGCCAAATGAGTATTGTTACAAACGTAGATATGAAGCTGACGATTACAACAAAGTAATCATTGAAGATTGGTCGTCAGACGATGAGAAAGACGAAGCAGAAAAGTATGTTGGTGCAAACATTGATAGTTTTCAGACTTTCGAAGAGATGTATGAGCAACTGAATGAAGATCTGCTGAGAGATAAGATTGCAGAGTCTTTACGTGAAGGAAAAATTCCTAAATCAATGACGAAGGAAGAAATTGCACAAGCAAAGAAATCCTGGTTCAAAGAAATGCCAAGAGAAAGAAAATTTCGACGTCCATTAGCATTCTTTACCAGAGATAAAGATGTTTCCATGGGGGATATATTGAGCTGGGGATGGTTTAAGAATTGAACGTTTATGCCATTAAACGTGAATTTGGAGTTCAATACTTCAAATACTTGGCAGATTTCAAACTCTCCCTTACTGGGATGTAGAAGAGTTGTGCCGACGAGAAATGTTACATACCATATGAAGTTTATTGATCAGTTGCTATGGAAGATTGTAGGAACGTCCACGATTAGCACGGGAACCTAAATTTGTTATCTATTGTTCAATTAGGTGGAAACTAATGACAAGTTAACCAAATAACAAGAATTACTCATTTAAATGTTGTTTTCATTGATCTAAAGTTCAATACATTCGAGAACCGGATCTGACAGAGCTTCGCCGTCTCTGTGCCAAAATCTCTAAAGTTACAAATGAAATCACCAAGGCACCTATATATACTTGCACAAGTTCGCTGGTGGGAGAAGATGTTCGGGCGAACTTGACCTAGTCAAGTTCGGCTGAACTTGACTTCACACACCCATTACCAGCGAACTTGGCCTATGATAACCTTAAATACGCCTCGTTTCTAACAGATTAAGCTCTAATCACTCAGACTCCATATATAATGATGTAGGCAACAGACATATGCACCAACAGACTCCCCCTTGGATGTTGTCGTGGTCATTGACTTTTAAAATCTTCTGAGTCTTCCAATCTTTAGATCTTGAATAAACTTTAACATCTTGATCTTTATATCCTCTTCCTCTTTCTTGAGCTTTGTCTTGATAAAACTTTAATCAACATGTTCCCCCTAGCTTTTAGCTTTAGTCTTCAGACTCCCCTTTGCTTTGATCTTTAGACTTCAAACTCCCCCTAGCTTTGAGCTTTCTGAAATCTTTCAACGTTTTATCCTGCTCCCTCTAAAACTTTACTTTCTGTTTCAAAGTTCTTAAGACATTCAAATAAACATTTCAGATTCTAAACTTTGAAATTTTGTACCATCAACATTTCAAATTTTAATCTTCACTTTTAATCTTTTCAAAACTTTAGATATTCACGTTCAAATTAATGACCTTGAACACTTTTAACAATTAAAACTTTGTTCTTTTGATAAAATTTTCAAATATGAAATCCACTTGATTGACCAAGTCCAAGTTAATGACCTTGGTTAACCAATTTCATTTACCGAGTCCAAATTAATGACCTCGGTTTGAAACCGTTGTGAATAAACCAATGTTTTTCTTCAAAATTTTAAAGTTTCAACTTAATGCACTTTTTAACACTTTTGATCATTTTGATTTTCACAAATTTCATCAAGATTTTCACCATTATAGCACCTTACCAGACTTCGAAGAACCGTT
Organism: Scalesia atractyloides; assembly: GCA_947069175.1. Classification (NCBI taxonomy): domain Eukaryota; kingdom Viridiplantae; phylum Streptophyta; class Magnoliopsida; order Asterales; family Asteraceae; genus Scalesia; species Scalesia atractyloides. The sequence goes on along the minus strand of CAMTDV010000030.1, from coordinate 23,803,961 downwards.
CTCCATCATTGGCTCGTTGAAAGTAATGAATAAACAAAATCTTTTTTTTTTAATTTTAGAAAGTTTATGCTAAAACACACTGAAAATATTTTTGATTTTAATCTGAAAAGCAAATAAACTATGTACAGGACAATGTAAACTATGTACAAACATATTTACAGACATATTTTTGTGAATTCGTGTCTAAGGATCATATCAGTTGATTGAAACATATCACCAGTACCGTTGACCTTTTTGAGACTTTAAGTTCTAAACTTGTTTACCTAGATTGTCGATATGTTTGTCCATTTAAACTTCATCACGTTTCTCAATTGTTCCAAGATATGTTAAGATATGATTTATGAAACTTGACTTATCTATGGTTCCCATCTCAGAATATACTCCCGTATCAAGATTCCCTAGATTTCATCTTACAGGTGAATATAGCGTAACTGATATCTGTATTTGGGTTGTGCGAGACCTTGAGAGCTCAGGTTAGTACTACCGTACAGACAAAGAGATGAAGGCTCGTCTTTAGGTGTGTTCCACTTAAGGAATCTTTTTAAGCATTGCAAATGATTAGATCTTTCAATTCTTTTCAATTTTGCATGCTATTTTGGGGTTTTTAGCAAAAGCATTATAAAAGTTGTAGGCTATTGCTTCCACAAAATCAGAAGAACTTGTATAATACCCCAGATATCAATAATCTATAAAGACCTCGTATCTCAGAATCAGGCAATCTCTCAAACGAAATTTCAGAGTACTAAGTCCATATATCCGAGAGATGTTAAACGACAAGTTTAAGCAGTTGTAAAATTCAGTTTATATCCCTAAAACAATTTACTGAATGTGTAAAGCCTATCGACACATTCGTAAGACTTGTTTATCACTTTTAAACTTTACAACTCTTTAGCTTACTGTGATAGTCCACTGATGTACTATCATTTCCTTTTTTGACAACACAATTCTTTTTGTCTTTTTCAATGTTTTTGTACTTTTTGAATTTTCAAAGTTTTTTTTAAATTTTCAGCTTTTTCATATGTTTTTTATTTTTCTAAAATTTTCCTTACTCCCCCTAAAATCAAAAACATATTTTTTTGGAGTTTAGATTTCAAGAAATACTATTCTAAAAAGATAACAAACCAATGTGGATCCTGAGAACTCGTCGTCCGATCCTTTTTCCAACATCTGTATCTGTACCTGTTCAACAGAGAAAACCATTAAATTTTCTTTTAACATAAAAGCATAAATGGTTATAAAATCAGTATTTCGTTCAACGGTGTGGATTTGCACAAATTGATTTTTGACAAATTTCCTTTTTCAACTTCTCTTTTCTCAAAAATTGATTAAGATTTTTGACTTTCTGAATAAGTTAAGAAACATGAAGCTCCGCTATCCAGATATAACTTTGACAAAGCGGATCTTTTGGAACTCCCACACAGAGCAACTACTTGAATAAGGAAACCCAAACCTTTTTGGTTTTGGGTTTGACATGATAAGCATCATAAACATCTTCAAACTCATCATCAAAATCAAAATCATCATCATACATTTCGTCCGATGTCGATTCTGAAAACATTTTGATTTTTTCTTTCTTAGTTTGTTTGATTACTCACTCGGTTGTTTTGACATTTTCAGTTTTGTCAACAACAGACTTTGGTTTTTCAGCTGATGAAAACTTTTTCTTAGCAACCCAGGATTGTAGCTTGCTTCTCGCTTTCTTGATATAGAACCTAGAATCTTTGGTTTCGTTTAATTTTAAAGTTTCACCTTTTTCAAATTTGAACCAGTTTTAGGTTTCACGTCACCTTTAGATTCATAGTTTCTATTTGATTATGTGACAGGTTTCACAATCTCTGGTTGTTTTTGCTTTTCATCTTTTGATACAGTTTTTCTTTGAGGAAACACAGGCTTAAAATTCAGACACTTGTGAGAAATATGACCAACAGTATTGCATTTAAAGCAAGTTCGATTATCAGGAGCATGTCCACTAGTGGGTTTTACTCCACTTGTGGACTTGGTCTTAGCCTTGTCCGAAAGTTCTTTCTCTTTCTTGAATTCATCATTCGATTTCTTACCGATTATACCTTCTTCTTGAACCGTATTTGTCCCATATACAAACTTCATGTGTTTACCTTTGTATTCATAAAATGAAGACTTCTGGTTCCTTGTCAGCTCTTCTTCATTTTCCTCCAAACCTAATCCTGCTCTCTTGTTCTCAGGAAAATCACCACCAAACTTTCAGTAGTTGTTAGCATTCCTCTTAGGTTTCGAGTAAAATCTTTTCTCGTTTTTCTCAAGATCATCTGATGAAACTTCTACAAGTTTGAAAAAATTTTCAAGTTGATCTTCTTTCACGTTCCGAATCGAAAAACTATCATCGAAGTACAATCTATCAGATTCCTTAATCTTGTACATGACAACATTAGGATCATCAATTAGATCATTTTCAGATGATGTTATCGTCATCTTCAGATTGTGATTCCGAGTTGTTCGAACTTGATTTGGCACTTTCAGAGCTGCCTTCATCAGAATCATTTCCTAACACATTTTAACCATATTTTTTACCACCGCTTCATTGTCATCATTTGATTTCGTAAAGTCTACATCAATGTTCTCAGGCAATTTATCTTTCATTTCTGATAAGAGTAAAATATTAAATGCCTTTTCAATCTCATCATCTTTCTTGCATGAGTAACTTGCTAGAAGTGGTGGAGGAACACTTCCGTATTCTTTACGTTTTGTTTCATCAACATTTTCCTCCGACTTAATGGTAGGCAAAATGTGATCAATGACATAAGCGTTTGTAGTGTAACTTTTCAGCAATTGTCTTACCCTTTCTGTTTATATCTTTATGTCATGAAGCGCACGCTTTGTTTCAGCAATAGTGTTAATGTACATGTTAATTGCTTTTTGTTTTTCAATTACTGTGGCATTTAACATTTTTACATTAGCACTGAGTTCAAGATTAGCTTTTTCGACATTTTTATATGTGCCTTTCATTTTGTCATAAGCTTCTTTCATGGTTCTGTAATCATAACGGAAATTTTTGTTGTGTACAGTCATTTCTCTTATGACTTTGACCTTTTCAATACAAGATTCACAAGGATTTGCGCACTTTGTGCAAGGTTTTTCAACAACTTCCTTGTTAGACATGCTTACCTCAGATTTTACCTTTTCGGCCTCTGATTTCAACGCTTCTTGCCTTTGCATCTCAAGGTAAGCTATTTCTTCTTCCTCAGCTCTCTGCATATATCCTTCCAGAATGGCATTTTCCAAAGCAACATCAACATACGATGTCTCAGATTCATCCACTACCTCTGCCATCATAGCAACACTAGTTTTCTTTCCGATGTATCTGTTCCAGTCAAAACCATCTTCTTCATGAGTAACAACAAGAGCTTGTTCGGTTGTCTTTGCAGATTTATCTTTTACTTCGACTTGTGTTCTTTTCGGATATGGCTTGTATTGAAGAGCTTTCTTGTAATACTCATTGTTACTGCCGAAAGGATTTGGGTTTCCACCTGCTTCTTGATTATTGCATTCACGTTTGAAGTGTCCCTTTTGTCGACACCTGAAGCATGTGACTTTTGACTTGTCAAATCCAAGCTTGTTGCTTGAATTGCCATTATCCCTTCCAGTGAGTGCCACAAACTTAGAAACTCTTCTGATGATTGATCCTAGACTCCATTTTATATCCATCAGCTCCAACTCTTCTTCGTCCACCTGATCGTAATCCTCGGCGGTCATTTCCGGATTACCGATCTTTCCAGCAACAAGACTTTCATACGATTATAGAACAGTAGCAAGAAGTGATATGTGCTATTTGGCCACTTTTTCAGGAAATACATTCTTCAAATTGATTGCTATGTTGCACTGGAAAACATTTGAATCAGAACTAGATTGGTTTGTCTGATGCGACTGATTGTTCTGATTTTGGAATGAATAGTTTGAACTAGCACTTGTATATCCAGCATATGGGGAACTCTGTTTTGGAGAAGTATTCATGTTTGCACCGAATGTTGTTTGAATTTTTGGACTTTGGATCGGAGTATCTTGAACACCTCCTTTGTAATAAACACCGACATCTTGAACAACATTAGCATTCTTTGATTTTGCAATCTTCATCAACTCCATTTTATGACCTTTTAATTTGTCGATGAAAGATGACAATTTGAAATGTCTCCAAGATGGACTGTTCTTCAGAATCATCAAATATGTTGTCCATTCTCCCTCAGGAAGTGCATCGGCCAACTTCTCGATTTGTTCATCATTAGATCTTTTGATATCATGTCTTTGCATCTGGACCATGAGGTGACAATATCTATCAATCATTTGCTTCATAGTCTCCCCTTTAATCATCATGAAGATCTTGAACTCTTTCTTCAAAGCCTTTTTGCTTTTATCATTTCGTGCTTCCTTTGAATTTTTCACAGGGAGAATGCCATAAATCTTGTGACGTTTCATATTCTGGCAATAGTATCAAGATATCTTCCTTCACTGATTGTTGTATCAAGCTGATCATTCTTTTCTCTGCGACATAATTTTCTTTGTCAGTTGGTGAAAATTGTTCAGCGGAGGATCTTGATCACGCTCATCCTTTGGCCACTTGTAACCATCTTCAACTGCAACCCAGCTGTTGAATTGATTTGCTTATATCCAATTCACAAATTTTTCTTTCCACCCTTTGAATTCGTCCATACTCATTAGCTTTGGCGGTTTTGTCGTAGTACCCATTTCGTTGTCGATATTCATCTGGTTTGCCGCAAGAGTATTAGCATTTGGTGAAGAAGCCATTTGTGAAATGAACATGTTATGAAAATCTTCCATTATGACGATCTGAATACTTATATGAGAATAAGATAAAAAACACTCGAAACTTGATTAGTAATAGACAAGTTCGGTCGAACTTGAGTGAAAATCAGTTTTTGATTTCAGGTTTTAACAAGTTCGGTCGAACTTAGATGATAATTTTTAAAATTTCAAATTTTAACTATTTCGAACGGACTTGTGAAAGTTTCAATAGAAAACAGGTAAGTTCGGTCGAACTTATGTGAACTGTCAAGAAGATTATCAAGTTCGGGCGAACTTGTGTGAGAAATTCAACAAAAGTTTATTCAAGTTCGGTCAAACTTGCTTAAAAGTGTTGGATTATCTCTCAAGTTCGAGCGAACTTCTAAAATAATCTTGAAAATTCTATCAAGTTCGGTCGAATTTTATGTTAAGTTCGGCCAAAACTTGTTTCCAAAACATGGTTTTTTCAACTTTTTGATATTAATTTGATTGAATTTGATGTCCAAACTCTCAGGGGTTTACCACAAGTGTATTTTACATGATATATTCAAATTTTAGCCAATTTTGTCTACGAAATCTTCAAATATGTGAAAAAGTTAAGAAAAATGGTAGAATGGAGTAGAATAAGAGAAATTCTTGTCTTGATTCCAGCAAACTTAGGTATCCAGGCTCTAATACCATTTGTAGGAAAGTCCACGATTAGCATGGGAACCTAAAATTTATATCTATTGTTCAATTAGGCGGAAACTAATGACAAGTTAACCAAATAACAAGAATTACTCATTTAAATGTTGTTTTCATTGATCTAAAGTTCATTACATTCGAGAACCGGATCCGACAGAGCTTCGCCGTCTCTGTGCCAAAATCTCTGAAGTTACAAATGAAATCACCAAGGCACCTATATATACTTGCACAAGTTCGCTGGTGGGAGAAGATGTTCGGGCGAACTTGACCTAGTCAAGTTCGGCCGAACTTGACTTCACACACACCATTACCAGCGAACTTGGCCTATGATAACCTTAAATACGCCTCATTTCTAACAGATTAAGCTCTAATCACCCAGACTCGATGTATAATGATGTAGGCACTAGACATATGCACCAACAAAGATGATCAAATTCGAAGCGACGAAAGGTTTCAGGTACTGGAAGCCATTCATTCCTAAACGCCGAATCAAGACATACAAAAAGACCAGAAAGAAAGACATAAGCGTCCAAGAGCGATGAGAAACATGCCCCTAATGCCGATTGAATAGAATTTCTATCCATTGTTTAAGTGGTGGCAAGTAGATCCGATAACGTGTGAAGCAGTGATTGTTCTAAGATTTGAAGATCATTTGGATATCACTAAAGAAAGGGTTGAAATGTTTGGGACAGAAGGATTGAGAGGGTTATGGAGGACGATACGAATACTAGACCCGATGTAGCTAGTGAACTGCTCAAAGGAGGATATTAAATGTTTATTCTTTAGTAAGATTTTTATGAATAGCATGGGAAAGAACAAGCGATGCAATATCAGAGGGTTGTGAATGTCTGTTATGCGCATGAAGTTAATTCTGGAAGAATGTGGGAATCGAGTTGGAGAGAGATAGAACGAGAAGAGTTTCTGAAAGAAGAAAGGCGTCGGAACAATTTCTAGAAAGAACAAAGGAGGCAAGACTGAGACGTTTTCAATTTAAGTCCAAAGTGCCACCTACAGATCAAACGCCAATTCCATCACAAGAACGAAGAAAGAAGCCAATCAAGAACTTCTTTGGACGTGTCAGACAGAGATAGAATTTTGAAGACTGATCAAGACGAAGACGATATCCAAGGGGGAGTCTGTTAGTACATAATGTCTATGTCTTAGTCTGGGATCGAGTCTGTTTAGCTTGGGCTAGAATACGTTAGAAATAGTCGTATTTATGTAAATAGTTTAACAAGTTCGCCCGGCATATCATGTGAGAACAAGTTCGGCCGACCTTGTTCTATACAAGTTCACCTGAACTTGTGTAGTCACCAGCGAACTTGTCACACTATAAATAGGTGACTTGTGATTTTCATTTGTAACTTCTGTAACTTTGTCACTTGTACGGCGAAGCTCTGCCCGATCTAGATTTGACATGTAAATGAACTTTATGATCAATAAACAATAATTAAACAGTAAATATTTGCATATTCGATTAACACGTCATATAGTTTCCGCCTATACGAACGTTAGATACCAATTTAGGTTCCTATGCTAAACATGGAGTGATCTAACAAAAATTGATAAGCTGCTCAACAGCATCATATGTTCTAGATCATATTCTCCTTAAGCCTACAGGTAAGGATGAATCGGGAGAAGATGTCTATGGATACCATAACCAAGGTGTTGGTTATCATCGAGTTCCACTCCCAATGTGGAACAGTTACTCGAAGAAATATCCAGGCGGGGTGGATAAGGCTTTGAACATCAAACTAAAAACTAAACATAAAGATTCATTGCCTAAAAATCTTGATGTGACCTACATAAATTTGAATTAGATTGTGAGTCAGATGTTGTTGAAAAAGTTTTCGAAAGTGAATCTGACAAAATAGAGTATGAAACTGTAAAAACCAAGTTTGGCAAAAGAATTTCAAGTTCGAAATCTGATAGCAATGAAAGCTTTCATAAGCATTACATCCATAAAGCAGAAAAAAGTTCGTGTGATCCAGATGTGATTATGTACAAAATGATCAGATCAGACAAATTATATTCTAATTCAGAATTTCCGCTTTAGACTGCAAACATGAACAAAGTCGAGAAAGTGTTCAAACTGGTGGAGGTTGAGTTGTCAGAAGTTGACACAGTTTCAAGTGGTCAAAGTTTTTCAAACTTTAAACGAGAACAAGATTACTACTCTAAATTACACCCACAACAATAATCAACAAAGAAATTATTATTATGGGAGAAATGGTTCGGGGTATGGTAACAAAAGATATGGTAAGTTTGAAAAGACCAAATTTGTGAAAAAATTCGTTTCAGAAATGAGTTCTGAAAGCGATAAGGAATGTCTATTCAAAAACCAATCAAACGATTAATTCTTTGAACAGAAAAAGAAGTGTGGACAACTTGAAGGATCTACAATTGTCACCGATAGTAGAGTTTGTTTTAAATGCAACTAAGTGGGACACATTGCTTATAAATGTCATCAAAAGGTCCTAAAGCAGTTCATGTAGCTAAGAAAGCTTCAGAAGATCTTAAACAGAAAACGCCAATGAAGAAGATCTTGAAAAGAAACAATGAATCTAAACAAGAAGTAAAACCGGTAAATGTTAATGTGTCAAATACTACAACCGGAGAAACTTCAAACTCAAAAGATCAAACAGATTCAAAATTCTACGCTAAGAAAATTGTTTCAAAATGTTAAACATGGGCTGTTAAAAAAAAAGAATCTTCCGAATTTGTTAAGAAACTGATTCAACTGAGAAAGTTGAAATAGTTGAAAAGAAAATTGAGTGTGTGAGTGATGTTAAAGTGATTGCCAACCCACCAAAGACCGGAAAGGCTTGGGTCTCACTGATTAAATAATTATTTATCTGCATGTGTATGAGCTACCGAGATCTATCATATCAAAGTTAATTATGGATAGTGATGCCTCGAGACACATGACGAGGATGTTAGCTCTACTCTACAACGTCAAACGTATTCAAGGGGGCTATGTCGGGTTCGCGGGCAATCATGGAGGACGCATTGTGGGAGAAGGAATTTTAACCAATGAGATGGTTTCGTCAACAAGGTTAATTACATTGCCGAGTTGGAAAACAACCTACTGAGTATTTCTGTTGGTGCATAATGTCCATATCTTAGTCTTATATAGAGTCTGTATAGTATAGAGCTGAATAGGCTAGGTATAGGAAGTATTTATGTTTGTTTTAGCCAAGTTCGCCCATGATGTTCATGTAAATGCATGTTCGGCCGAACTTGCTTAGGCAAGTTCGGGCGAACTTGTATCCCTAGGGGCGAACTTGCAACTCTATAAATACCTAGCTAGCCTCATTCATTTGTAACTTTGGCATTTTGGAGGCGAAGCTCTGTCAGTTTGTAACCAGAACGTTTGATCAATAAAACTGACGATTAACTGATTAAATCTTGTCTATTGGTAAACACGACGTAATATTTCCACTATTATGGACGTTAGATATCAAATTTATGTTCCTTAGCATCGAGGATTGTTCCTACAAGTGGTATCAGAGCTAGAACAGCCTGATTTTATAGTATCAAGACAAGAACACTTCTATTTCATCTCCATTCTTCTATTTTTCTAAACTTTTGAACATAAAACGGTCAAAATCTTTTCAAATTTGAGTATATCATGTAAAATACAACAAAGATAAACCCTTGAAAGATTGGAGACAAAATTCAACCGAATTCATTTCAAAATTTTGAAAAAACCATGTTTTTGAAAACCCCCAACTTCGAACTTGTTAGCCAAGTTCGGCCAAACTTGGTCTAAAAAGTCACTTTTTAAGTGAAGTTCTAGTAAGTTCGCTCGAACTTGTGTAATTTTTGAAGAAATCTTGATTAAGTTCGCTCGAAGTTACTGATTTTCATTGATTTTATAGCAAGTTCGACCGAACTTGTGTAATATCAAGGAATCTTAAGTAAGTTCGCCCAAACTTACTAGCATTTCATCAAAGTCCAATTAGCAAGTTCGCTCGAAGTTTCTGTTTGGTTTGTGTTGTAAGTTCGACCGAAGATCAAGCATAATTTTTCAAAACATAAATCACAAGTTCGACCGAACTTGTGATAAATTCAAGAATTTTTCATTCAAAACTACAAGTTCGACCGAACTTGTAGTAGATCTAACATCTTCAAAAGTTTTTGAATATTTTCAGTGTACACGTCTCGTTATTCACAATGGATAATATGCAAAGAACTTTTATGTCCGGAGCTAGTTCGTCGAATGCCAACGTGATTCATCAAGTCAATCTTGATAACGAGATGAGGACGACTGTTAAACCGCCCAAGCTAATGAGCATGGATGAGTATGAAGCATGGAAGGAGAAATTCACATATTGGGTTCAAGCCATGCATTTCACAGGTTGGGTGTCGATTGAAAGATGTTACACTGTTCCTGTCGATGAACATCAGCAAGTCCTTGAGAAGTACAATTACTCGACAGTACAGAGAGATGAATACATTGCTGAGAAAAAGATGATCAGTCTCATCCAATAGTCTGTCAAAGAAGATATCTTTGGTTGTCATTACAGAAGAAGTATCAAGGCAGTGCCGAAATGATCAAAAGTACAAAGGCGCTTATTCTGAAAGAGTTCGATATCTTCACCATGTTAAAGAATGAGTCCATGAAGCAAATGATCGAACGCTTCTGTCATCTTAAAGTTCAAATGCCAAGACACGGTCTCTAGAAGACATAACAAGAATACATCGACAAGCTTGCTGACGCACTACCAGATGGTGAATGGACTACTTATTTGATGGTTCTGAAAAATAGTGATAAGTGGGATTTCTTCAAGTTGTAAACATTTATCGATAATCTCGAAGGCCATGAAATGGAACTCTTGAAGATTGCAAAGTCAAAGAACGCTAATGTAGTTCAAGACGTTGGGTTGTACTACAAAAGTGGAATGCAAGACAACATTTCAAGTCCGAAAATTGGGACAGCATTAAGTGCGAACATGAATGCTTCTCCACAGAACCAGAGTCAATCACAACCTCATTATGATCAGAGTCCACAAAGTTCGTTCTCAAGCACTAGTTCAAATTCATCTTATTAAAGTCAAGCAAATCAGAATCAACAAACAAATTCTGATTCGAATGTATACAAGGGCAACATCGCCGTGAATTTGAACACTGTTGTTTCAGAACAAGTCGCTAAACAACATATGTCTCTTCTCGCCACTGTTCTAGAGTCATACAAAAGTCTTGTAGCCGGTAAAATTGGAAATCCTGAAATGACGGCAGAAGATTATGACCAAGTGGATGAAGAAGAACTCGAGTTAATGGATATTAAGTGGAGTTTAGCTTCGATTATTCGAAGGGTTACAAAGTTTGTTGCTCTCACTGGCCGAGATATTGGAAATTCTAGCAACAAGTTGGGCTTCGACAAATCAAAAGTGACGTGCTTCAGATGTCGCCAAAAGGGACATTTCAAGAGAGAGTGCAAGAATTCTGAAGCAACGAGAAATCAAAGTCCATTCGGAGGAGGCAACGAGTATTATAAGAAGTCACTTCAATACAAGCCATTTCCAAAGAAGACTCAGGTTGAAATCCAAGAGAAACCAAATAGCAGCAATGAGAAAGCTACGGTAGCATCAAACGAAGATGATGGTTTCGACTGGAATTCCTACATCGGTAAGAAGACCGGAGTTGCGTTGATGGCTGAGATAGTTGAAGATACTTCTGCTGAGGAAGCAGCGGCATCGGCAGAAGCAGTGGCTGTAGAACAGATTCTGCTGGAACAATACTTGCATCAACAACGAGAAGAAGAGGAGTATATTCACATGCAGAAACAAGGAATTTTATCTCCTAACTCGTGTGATAGTTTTGCAGGTCATTTTGATGGAAGCTCTAAAGAACAAGTGGTTGAGGAGAAAACAATTGATGAAGAGATCATCAATGTTACACAAGAAGTGAATGCCGAAAACCTCAAGGACATGGCAGATAAAGCTTTAATGGCAAATATAACTAAGGTAGGTCCAGAGGTAAACAAGTTGTCAAAGTACAAATTGTAGAGGTTGAAAAACCTTGTACAAAATGTACTGAACCATGTTCTGAGTGTACCAAAAAATCAAAAATCATCGCTGAGAACAATGTGCATAATGAACTTTTGAAATACGATTATCGCATAATGAACTTTTGAAATACGATTATCGCACAATGAAGGAAGCATATGATAAAATGAAAAATGATTATGATAGGCTTGATAGAAATAACATCGAACAATATGATACCATAAGAATGTTAAAAGGAACAGTAATGGATAAGGAAAAAGCGATTAATATTTATATTAACACCATTGCTGAAACCAAACAACAACTCCAGGACATGACAATTGAAACAGAACGAGTTCAACAACTTTTGAGAAGTTACACCTGTAACGCATATGTCATTGATCACATCCTTCCGACAATTCCATCGGAAGAGAAACCTAAAAAGAAAATTGGTAAAGAATACAGCAATGTTCCTCCACCCCTTTGCGAGAAGTATTGTCGCAAATCCACTGATGGGATGGATAAGGCACTCAACATTGAGTTGTTATCTAAAAAGAAAACTGAGTTGCCAGAGAATATTAATGTAATCTATACTAAAACAAATGATGACAATGTTGTAGTTACAAAGGTTGTTGAAAATGTTTTGAACGATTCTGATAAAGGCAACTTTAAAAGCGCCGACTCGAGCTCAAAGAATTCAGATTCACAGTCCGAGGATGACGATACATCATCGGAGAATGATCTATGTGATGATCCTAATGTTGTCATGTATAAGATTAAGGAATCTGATAGATTATACTTTGATGACAGTTTTCCGATTCAGAACGTGAAGGAATAATTATTAGACAAATTCTTTAAACTCGTGGAAGTCACATCAGATGATCTGGAGATCAACTAAAAGAAATTCTATTCCAAACTTAAAAGAAACAACTACCGAAAGAATGGTGGTGATCATCCGAAAAATCGGAGAGCTTTGTTGGGATTAGAGGAATCAGATGAACCTAAAAAGAAAGTGTCACCATTTCATGAATACAAGAATAAAAACATGAATTTTGTATATGGAACGAACACGATTCATGAGGAAAGTTTGATCAGGAAACAATCAAATGATGAGTTTAGAAACAAAAAGAACTTCGAGATAAAGCCAAAATTGCAAGTGGTGCCAAAACAAGTGGTGTAAAACCTACTAAAGGACATCCACATGATTCTCGGACTTGTTTCAAGTGCAACGAAATTGGTCATATTGCACGTTACTGTCCGAAATCAAAGCCGGCTTATCTTCGAAGGAGAGAAAGTTCAAATGTTGTGAAACCAAAGCAACCAGTGTTTGTAAAACCTGTAAAGATTTTGAACAAAAATGATTCAAAAGCTGAAGTCAAACCTAAGTTTGAAAATTCAATTTTCAAAAAAGGTGAAACTTCAATGGCTAATGAAAACAATTTTTACATCAAGAAGGCTAACATCAAATCTCAAGCCTGGATTGCAAAGAAACGGTCAACAACATCTGAGATCCCTAAGTCTGAGCTTGTTAAGACTAGTGATAGCATGAAAGAATCAAAATCTGAAATCATAATTGAAACCACATCTGAAACTATCAAAACTACAAGTGGTAACAATTCAAAAGATAAAAAGACGGTAAAGTTTCAAACATAAACATCTCAGAAAATCCAGATGATGAATATGAATTTGATTATGCAGATGAGTGTGGATTCGATTATGCTGATGAGTGTGAGTATGATTTTGATGATGGTTATCCAATTCAACCCAAGACCAAAAACGCTTGGGTCTCGCTTTTTAAATAGATTGTTAAAATGGTGCAGGGGCTCCAGAGATCCGTACTTTCTTAGTGGATTTTGGATAGTGGAGCTTCCAGACATATGACGGGAATGAAAGCATTGCTATTCGACATTAAAGCTATCAATGGTGGATATGTTGGATTTGCGGGTAATTAGGGTGGAAGGATAGTCGCCGAGGGAAAACTCACAAACGGCGTCGTTTCATTCGATCGTGTGAACTATATTGCAGAACTTGAAAATAATCTTCTGAGTATATCGCAAATTTGTGACAAGAAGTTCACGGTGCATTTGAATGACAAAGAGTGTATTATTTTGAAGCCGGGATTCAAAATACCAGATGAGTGGATTTTGATGCGAGCACCACGTGAGAATGATCTATATGTTCTTGATATGGGTGTCGCTACCACTTCATCAAAATCAGCGCAATGTTTTGTGTCAAAGGCTACTGAAAAGGATTCTATTCTTTGGCATCGTAAGATAGGGCATATTCATTTGCGAAAAATGAATTTCTTGGTTCATAATGATCTTGTAGAAGGCATAAATCTTTGGAGTTTTCAGATGTCTGGTCATTGCTTAGAATGCAAAAAGGGAAAGCAGATCAAGAAATCTCATCCGAAGAAAATTATGAACTCAATCAAGTTGCCATTAGAACGTCTCCACATGGATTTATTTGGTCCTGTAAATGTTCGAATCATCTCAGGTCGTGACAGATGACTATTCGAGATATTCGTGGGTATTCTTTCAAGAATCAAAAGACGAAACATTCGAGAACTTGGTTATTCTATTCAAGAAACTCGAGAACCTTTATCATATGCCGGTCAGACGCATTAGAAGTGACAACGGCGCAGAGTTTAAGAATAACAAAATGAAGGAATTCTGCAACGCAAAAGGGATTATGCACGAGTTTAGTGCTCCCTATACTCCATAGCAAACGGAGTAGCTGAACGGAAAAACAGAACTTTGATTGAAACTGCGAGAACCATGCTTGCAGATTCTAAACTTCCAATCAGCTTCTGGAGTGAAGGGGTTGCTGCGGCTTACTACACGCTAAACAGGGTTCTCACTGTCAAACCAACAAAGAAAACATGTTTTGAGATGATAAACCGACGGAAGCCAAATTTGAAGTTCTTAGAGCCATTCAGTGCGCCATGTACCGTAATAGACCAAGATGGAAAATTCGGAGCTAAATCTCTTGAAGGTTTCTTTGTCGGATATGCGAGTCCGTTGAGAAGAGTATATGTTCCTTCATTGAGAAAGGTTATTGAAGCACAGCACGTGGATTGTTTCAACTATGCGGATCCTATTCAAAGGAGAGGTGACGCGTGGCTGTTTAACTATCAAGACCTTTGGAAGTCATTTGACTTGCCCGAAGAACCTTCTGTCGAAGAAGTTGCAGTGTTATATTATCTTCACCAGTCAGCGAATCAAGAACAAATTGTTCGGCCAATTGTGGTTAATCAACCCATGTTGGATCCATCTTCTTCTGGCGCAAGTTCAAGTAATAGTGGTGTTCCGGCTGACATGTTTCTGAAACGTTAGTAACACCTACTACTCCTCCAACAAATGCTTCTACTGAACCAGTGAATACAACAATGGAGCCCAGTATGCCTCAGAATCAGAATTCTGACTTAGACGAAGCACCAACATTTGATGCTGATAGGGAATCATCTTCTTCAGACGAGGAAGTGGAGCAGATATCAAGTCTTCTTAATCAATTTGTAGACCCGAGCAACAGAAATAAAGCTTCATCAAGCTCTCCAAATGTTGAATTGGTCGTTGATCTCAACATCACGAATCAGCAAAACTCAGTAGATGTTCCAAGTGAAGAATTGTCGCGATCATATTCCTATCATCCGTCAACAAATATTATCGGAGAACTTCAAACTGGTGTTAGAACTCGAGGTCAAATTAAGAAAGCACTCAGTTGTTTCTACACTCGTGTTGCTCCAACCCAGAACTATTGCTTCTATTCATGTTTCATCTCTCAGATAGAGCCAAAGACAGTTAATGAAGCTTTAGCCGATGAAAACTGGGTACAAGCAATGCAAGAAGAACTATTGCAGTTTGAGAAGTTGGGAGTGTGGAAGCTTGAAGACCTACCAGAAAATCAGAAAGCGTTTGATACAAAATGGGTCTTTAAGTGTAAACGTGATGATAGAGGGGTTATTGTTCATAACCAAGCTAGGCTTGTTGTCAAGGGATTTCACCAGTAGGAAGGGATAGATTACACGGAAATTTATGCACCAGTAGATCGCTTGGAATCTATTCGAATCTTTCTAGCTTTCGCATCATGGAAAGGATTTAAAGTCTATCAATTGGATGTCAAATCGGCTTTTCTGTACGGACGCGAGAAGGTGTACATTGGACAACCACCAGGGTTTGTCGATCCACTCAACAAGAAGAAAGCATACCTACTGGATAAAGCTCTTTATGGTCTACACCAAGCCCCGGGAGCTTGGTACGAGACGTTATCGCAACATCTTGTTGGCAACGGCTTTGTTAGAGGAACTGTGGATAGTACTCTTTTCACCAGAGAAGTTGATGGTCATCTGATTATAGTTCAAATCGACGTCGACGACATCATCTTTGGATCTACAAACGATAGTCTCTGCAAGGAGTTTGAGGGAATCATGAAAAAGAAATTCGAAATGTCCTCGATGGGCGAAATGAAGTTTTTTCTTGGTTTGCAAGTAGATCAGCTTCCGGATGGTATTTTCATTCATTAGACTAAGTATGTTCACGACAACTTGAAGAAGTTTGGAATGGAAAGCTTGAAGCCTCTATCTACGCCTCTTGCTCTAAATCACGGGATTTGCGTTGATGAGACTGGAGCCAAAGTTGACGAGACGTTATACAGATCGATGATTGGGTTTGCAAGTAGATCAACTTCCAGATGGTATTTTCATTCATCAGACTAAGTATGTTCACGACATCTTGAAGAAGTTTGGAATGGAAAGCTTGAAGCCTCTATCTACGCCTCTTGCTCTAAATCACGGGATTTGCATTGATGAGACTGGAGCCAAAGTTGACGAGACGTTATACAGATCGATGATTGGATCGTTGATGTATCTGACGGCATCGCGCCCAGATATTATATATCCAACATGCCTCTGCGCCAGATATCAGTCAAGCCCGAGGATCTTACACATGCAGATCGTGAAGCGAATCTTCAGATACCTGAAAGGATGCCCAAGCACCGGCTTGTGGTACCCGAAGAACGACATTTCGACATCACAGGCTATGTTGATTCTGATTTTGGTGTAGATAAGTTGAATTCAAAATCAACTACAGCGGGATGCCAGTTCTTCGGAACAAGAATGGTAACCTGGCAGTGTAAGAAACAGACTACGGTCGCTCTCTCTACTTGTGAAGCTGAGTATATCTCGGCCTCCAGCTGTTGTTCACAGATTCTGTGGATTCAACAGCAGATGAGAGACTATGGTCTGCAATTTATTGACACTCCGCTGTATGTTGATAACAAGACAGCAAATGATATAACTAAAAATCCGGTTCATCACTCACGCACAAAACACATTGAAATTCGTTATCATTTCATTCTTGATTGTTACGAAAAGAAATTGGTGCGAATAGAAAAAATCCACACCGACGAACAAAAGGTTGATTTTTATACCAAACCATTTTCTTTGTCACGGTTTAAATACTTGCTAAGAATTAATGGTATGAAAAATTTGTCGACAGGTGCGGATGCTGAGGTTGAATACGGATCAGACGACGAGTTCGCGTGATCCACATTGGTTTGTAAATATCTTTCTAGTTTAAAATTTTATTAAAAATTAAAATCCAAAAAGATGTTTTTGATTTTAGGGGGAGAAATGTTAGAGAAAATACAAAAAGCATTCGAAAAATTTTAAAATAAAAAACATATGAAAAATTCAAAATGTACAAAAACATTGAAATAAGATAAAAAGAATTCAGTGTCATATAAGGAAATGATAGTACATCAGTGGACTATCACAGTATGCTAAAGAAATGGAAAGTTTAAAAGTGATAAACGAGTCTTACTGTGGATGTGTTGATAGGCTTAACACGTTCAGTAAACTGTTTTCGAGATATAAACTAAATTTAGCAACTGCTTAATCTTGTGGATTAACATATCTTTGATATTTGGACTTAGTACTCCGAAATTTCGTTTGAAAGATTGCCTGATTCTGAGATACGAGGTCTTTATAGATAGTTGATATCTGGGGTATTATACAAGTTCTTCTGATTTTGCGGAAGCAATGGCCTAGAACTTCTATAATACTTTCGCCTAAAATCCCCAAAACTGCATGCAATATTGAAAAGAATCGAAAGATCTAATCATTTGCAGTGCTAAAAAGATTCCTTAAGTGGAACACACCTTAAAGACGAGCCTTCATCTCTTTGTCTGTACGGTAGTACTAACCTTAGCTCTCAAGGTCTCGCACAACCCAGATACAGATATCAATTACGCTATATTAACCTATAAGATGAAATATAGGGAATCTGGATACGGGAGCATATTCAAGAAGTGGGAACCATAGATAAGTCAAGTTTCATGAATCTTACCTTAATATATCTTGAAACAGTTGAGAAATGTGGTAAAGTTTAAGTGGACAAACATATCGAAAGTCTAAGTAAACGAGTTTAAAGCATAAAGTCATTTAAAGGTCAACGGTACTGGTGATATGTCTCAATTAACTGATATGATCCTTAGACACGAATTCACAAAAATATGTCTGTAAATATGTTTGTATATAGTTTACATTGTTCTGTACATAGTATTTCAGCTTTACATATTAAAATCAAAAAGATTTTTGGTGTGTTTTAGCATAAACTTACAAAAATTCAAAAAGATTTTATTTCTACATTGTTTTCAGCAAACCAATGTTGGAGAACGGATCTTCAAGTCTGGTAAGATGCTAGAACTGATGGGAATCTCTTTAAAAACGGGCTGGGAGCGAATCTGTTAAATCTGATAAGTCAAAACGACGAGAAGTTCATTAATTTGAAACTTAGATTTTGAAAATATCAACAGTTTGTTCGTAACGGGTCAAACCGGGGTCATTAACTTGGACTCGGCAGACAAATCGGTTAACCAAGGTCATTAACTTGGACTTGGTCAACTGAGTGGATTTCATGACTGGTAAAAGGTTGAAAAGTTCAGGGTTTAAAAGGAAAATTTGAAAAAGTTTGGTTTTAGGGTTTGGCAAGTTCGGCCGAACTTGCTAAACAAATCATGTTTAACAAACAAGCAAGTTCGACCGAACTTGCAGATGGCTGTTTTTCATATGTTCGCCTGAGCTTGTCTGGGCTTTGTTAATGGGCTTGTAAGTTCGCCTGAAATTACCTAGGAATAAATAACTGAGTAAGTTCGGCCGAACTCATTCAACTGTTTTCAAAACCTCTGAGAGAACTTAAGCATATTTGAGAGATCTTGTGATTTTGACACTTTTGAGTCGTTATACTGCCAAATTTTCGATTGTTCTAGGTGATTTACACACCAACCACAATGGCTGAGGTAGTTATTTGGATATTGAACCGTAAATTAAACCTTTAATGAACAAACAAGATTTAAAACTTCAAATCTGATAGTTCTAGGTGTTTGTGATCAAAATTGAACTCAAAATCATAATCAACACTTAAATCGACCGTAAAATTGTGTTTAACTGGAATGTAATGGACCTTGGCATGTTTCAGTCATTGAATTTGGGGAAGACGATAAGTTCGGCCGAACTTGTTGCTAAGTTCGACCGGACTTGCATCAAAAGATCTTTTAAAACTGATGCAAACATCTTCGACCGAACTTGATAAAAGTGTTAGAATATTTTGAAATTTTTTCTCGTTATGCGTGCTAATTGTTTTACGTTGTTTTTCAAGTAAAGTTCCAGAGCGTATAATCTCAGTGGAATTTTCAAAGACGCACAACACCTGTATTACGCTCGACAAATCGATATGTCCATTGCTTAAAGAATATGACAGTATCTTGAAGTTTCTGGAGGAAAGTCCTATTCACCATGCTATCACAGAGCGCACAGTATCATACAGATCTCACATTTTTCATTTCTGGATGAATGCGAGTTTAAGTGAAGATGAGAAGACAATTACTTCTACCATGCAAGTTGGTAATGAAGTTAAGCCGATTTCTTTGACTGAAGATGATATTCGACGGATTCTGCAATTCAACAACAACAAAGACGATCCAATTTATCTTGACGAGAAGATGATCCGTGGTTGTTTCTTCCGTATGGGATATAAGGGGAGCGTGAATAAACCGACATTGAAGAAGGGGGAGTGCCTAACCCTTACAAGCTTCTAATGCATGCGATCATTCATACCTTTAGTCACCGAAAGGCGGGTCTTGACGATGTTCAGGATTATTTAGCCGGCATGGCAACGACGCTTATTCTGAAAAAGCCGTTCAACTTCTCGAAGTTAGTTTTCACACACATGACAAAGAACATGGAAGATTCAAGGCTATGCTTATATCTGAGATTTGTTCAAATGTTGATTGACGAGAAGTATTCTAATATTGCACGAGATCCGAATGATGTGTTATACTTAGTTCATCTTGATGAGACCACAGTGAAGAAGCTTATAAAGTTTCAAAAGCAAGCTTCAGCTCCTGTTGCAAAGCCTGTATTCGGAGCAATCAAAGATTCTAATTACATTGCGCCGCCAGACAACAAATGGAGGAAAAATGGTAGCGACAATGAGAAAGAGCTTAACGCTGAGAAAGAATGGTTTAAGGAATTTAAACCAAAAGCAAGAAGCGAATGGTTCCTAAAGGCAGAAGCTGATAAGCCTAAAAAGAAACGTGCTGCGAAGAAAGTCGAAACTATGCTTGTCGACGAAGATGAACCAGAAAATGTTGAAGTAGTTGCTGGATCAAGTGTTGCAGTTGTTATTGAGAGTCAAGAGACTGTGAAAACGACTCAAGACGATGTTATATCTGCTACTTCTGAAAACGAAGATGATTCTGATAAAGAAATTCTGGTGAAAGAGCCAGAAAAGACTGAGGCTGAGATTAGAGCTGAGAAAGAAAAAGAGATTGATGCTGATTTTGATCGGAATCTTGAGAAGGAGTCTGATGAAGAAAGGCCTAAGAAAAAGGTTAAACGTACAAAGTCTTCAGCAACAGAAATCTCGAAGAAGACTACAGGCTCGCCACAAACCAAAGGTAGAAAGAAACCGAAGAAAGTTCAAAAGGCGGTGAGTAAGAGGTACAAAGGAAGTGTGAAAAGCATAGAAGCCCCACAAGAACCTTCTGGTGCTCAGGAGAAAGGAGTCACACAAGAACCGCCTCCACAAGAACCTCATGTTATTATTCATGTTGAAGCTGAAAGGCTAGGAGTTACACAAGAACCTCATGGTGCTCAGGAGAAAGGAGTCACACAAGAACCGCCTCCACTAGAACCTCCTGTTATTATTCATGTTGAAGCTGAAAGGCCAGGAGTTACACAAGAACCTACTGTGTCTGGCTTTGTTGAAGTTCCTATCACTGAATCTCATGTTGCTCCAACGACTTCAAATATTGAAAGTTCTACGCCAAAGAAGTCTACACCAAAAGCTACGACTCCAAAGTCAACACCAAAGACTCCAAGAGGGCCTAATATTTTTGGTGATATGCATAGCGATCCGATAAGTCTACAGGATCTAAACGATTTCTTTCCAGAGACTAATGTTGAACTTCTGGAAAAGCGTGTCAAAGCACTAGAAGACAAAGTGGCACAAAATGAAGTTGAGAAAGCAGAGCTTATTCAGAAGATGAATCAAAGTGCGGTTGAGAAAGAGATTTTGGATGACAAGGTTAAGGTGTTAGAGAATGAGCGTGAATATCTTAAAGCATTGATCGAAAGTCTGCAAGATGCGAATGAGAAGATGCAGACAGAAATTTCAGAGTTAAAGTCTATCCAAGCCCTAAATGATCGAAGATTCTCCAGGATGCAGGAAGTGCTATCTAATGCACTAGGTATCGACTTCATCAAAGAATATGATCGTCTAGATCAACAGGAAGCCAAAGAACGATCTGAGAAAGAATTGGCTGAGAGTGGTAAAGGTAAAGGGGTTGAAGGTGAAGCTCCTAAGTCTTCTGATGCTACAGAGAAACCAGTTGAAGATGTTTCAAAAGGTTCTGAGTCTGATATTCCAAAGGTTGACGAATCTGTCAAGCCTTCTGATCCTATCACTGCTTTTGAAGAAAAAGACGATGAAGAAGCTGAGAAAGATGATAAAGAGGATGAAGAGGAAGGAGGTTACGAGGATTGGAATGTTGGTGATTATGATGATGATTACGATCAAGGTGGTGATGATTTATATCAGGGTGGTACAGGTACAAAGATCACTAAAGAGAAAGTCTCTGAAGATTTTGACTTTACTTCACTTATGGATGACGAGTCAATTAAAATGAAAGATAAAAGTCAGGGGGAGTCAGGGAAGACAGGGCCTTCAGATGATATTGATGGGACAGATGTTGATCGATCTGCTAAGCCTATTACTGCAGTACCCACGAAGCCGTTAATGTTGATGATAGAACATAATGTGGAAGAAGGGGAGTACGTGCATAACTACTCGAAAGAAGATCTTGCGAGATTATTTGAAGTTGAAGCTGAAATTTAGAGTTTGATTTCGAAGAAGCGTTGAATGTAAACACTTTCAAGCCAAATGACTATCAATATGTGAGAAGATTCGAAGCAGATGAATACAATAGAGTTATTGTTGAAGATTGGTCTTCAGATGATGAAACAGATCAGAAAGCGAAGTACATTGGTCCTAATTCAGAAAGTTTTCCTACGTTTGAGGAAATGTACAAGCAGTTAGACGAAGACATGTTGAAGGAAAGAGTTGCTGAATCAGTTCGAGAGGGTAAAGTTCCTAAAGCCATGACCAAAGAAGAAATAGCTCAAGCAAGGAAGTCCTGGTTTAAAGAAATGCCGCGCGAACACAAGTTTAGACGTCCTCTAGTATTCTTTACCAGAGATAAAGATGTTTCTTTGGGGGATATATTGAGTTGGGGATGGTTCAAAGAGCTGAACGTATATGCAATCAAGAGGGAGTTTGGAGTGCAATATTTCAAATACCTTGCTGATTTCAAGACATTACCGTACTGGGATGTGGAAGAGTTGGTTCAAACTGTGAATGTTACATACCACATGAAGGTGGCTAATCAGTTATTATGGAAAATGATCAAATATGAAGCGGTGAAAGGATTCAACTACTGGAAGCCTTTTATTCCTAGCCGCAGAATCAAGACAAATAAGAAAACGGGGGAAAAGGACAAAATGTTAATTATGAAACATCCAAGAGCCATGAGAAATATGCCACTTATGCCGATTGAACAAAACTTTTATCCACTGTTCAAGTGGTGGCAAATAGATCCAGCTACGTGTGAAGCTGTTATCATGCTGAAATTTGAAGAACATTTGGATATTACCAACGAACGGGTTGAAGTGATGGGTTATCAAGGCATGAGGGGTTTATGGAGGACAATAAGGATTCTAGATCCTATGTGGCTTGTGATCTGCTCGAGAGAAGATATCAAAACCTTGTTATACAACAAGATTGTTTTTGAAGAACGTGAAAAGGTACAAGCTATGCAGTTTCAGAAAGTTGTGAATGTTTGCTATGCGCGCGAAGTCAATTCTGGAAAAATGTGGCAAACGAAGTCGAGAGACTTAGAAAGAGTTGAGTTTTTAAAGGAGAAAAAAAGAAATGAGGCGATTAAAGAAAGAATGGAAAAAGCGGTAAGGCAAAGTTCTCTAAGAATGGCTAATTTTAAAAGACCACCGCCAACTGATCAAACGCCTGATCCAAAGCAAGAACGACGAAGGAAGCCGTTAAAGAACTTCTTTGGTCGTGTGCATTAATGTTTATATGAAGACAGAGTTTTGAAGACTGATAAAAGACGAAGACGATATCCAAGGGGGAGTCTGTTGGTGCATAATGTCTATATCTTAGTCTTATATCGAGTCTGTATAGTATAGAGCTGAATAGGCTAGATATAGGAAGTATTTATGTTTGTTTTAGCCAAGTTCGCCCATGATGTTCATGTAAATGCATGTTCGGCCGAACTTGCTTAGGCAAGTTCGGGCGAACTTGTGTCCCTAGGGGCGAACTTGCAACTCTATAAATACCTAGCTAGCCTCATTCATTTGTAACTTTGGCATTTTGGAGGCGAAGCTCTGTCAGTTTGTAACCAGAACGTTTGATCAATAAAACTGACGATTAACTGATTAAATCTTGTCTATTGGTAAACACGACGTATATTTCCGCTATTATGGACGTTAGATATCAAATTTAGGTTCCTTAGCATCGAGGATCGGTCCTTCAATTTCCCAGATTTACGACAAGAAGTTCACTACACATTTAACGGATAAAGAATGCTTGATTACATGGTTTCATCATACCTGAAGAATGTAGCATAATGCGTGCTCCACGTGAAAATGATCTCTATGCGCTAGATATGAGCATCGCTACAACAACAAAGACCGTGCAATGTTTTGTGTCAAAAGCAACAAAGAAAGAGTCAATTCTATGGCACAAGAAGATGGGGCATATACACCTTAGGAAGATGAATTATCTTGTTCATGACCAAGTACTGGATGGGTAAACCTGAAGAACTTTCATCTGAGCGATGACCACATCAGTTGTAAAAAATGAAAACAGAAGAAGAAGTCATATCCGAGAAAGCTTCTTAATTCAATCAAATTACTACTAGAACGCCTACATATGAATCTTTTCAGGTTGGTAAATGTCCAAAGCATATCGGGGGATCTGTATTGTTTGGTTGTGATTGATGACTTCTCAAGATTCAGTTGGGTGATGTCCTGGAAACTAAAGAGGAAACTTATGATTATCTGATGGTATTGTTCAAGAAAATAGAAAATCTATACCAGTTGCCGATCATACGAATCAGTAGAGATAATGGAACTGAGTTCAAGAACAGTAAGATGTTGGAGTACTGTAACGAGAAAGGAATCTTACACGAGTTCAGTGCACCGTATACACCAAAGCAGAACGGTGTCGCGGAAAGGAAAAATAGAACTTTGATCGAGACTGCATGCACCATGCTTGAAGATTCCAAGTTACCCGTTAGTTTCCGGAGTGAAACGGTGGTGTCCGCGTGTTACACACTTAACCGAGTTCTTACAATCAAGATACATAAGAAAACATGTTTTGAGCTCATAAACCAACGAAAACCCAATCTCCAATGGTTAGAACCATTTGGGTCTCCAGGTACAATTATTGATCCTAGGCAAATTTGGTGCTAAGTCTTTAGAGGGTTTCCCGTGGGGTATGCTAGTCCTTTGAAGCGAGTATATCTTCCTAGCTTCAACCGGATGATTCAAGCTCAACATGTCGATTGTCAAAGATATACTTCTCCTACTCAAAGACCAGGAGATGCTTGGCTGTTTGACTATGAAGGTCTCTGGAGTTCGTTTAACCTGCCAACCGAACTATTAGAGGAGGAACTTGCTATGCTTTATCAGCATCAACAATCTTTTTCGCAAGATCAAGTTCCAAGACCAATTGTTGTGACACAAACACGCGTTGGTACACACAATGCTGGAGCAGGACTGAGTACTCAACATAGTGAACCTCAGATAGCAGGAACAAGTGATCCCAAGATCGAACCAGTGGTGAATGATACAACTCCAAGTTTTGATAATTCCAACGACTCTGAATCTGATGCTGAACCAACATACGGTGAAGATGGGTCTACGTCGGCTGGTGAAATTCAATTTGATGTTTTACCAGAATACTAGAATGAGGGAGTCAGTGCTCCGAGTAACATTCCTGCAGATGTTGAACAGAATGTCACGAATTTGCAATAAGAAGTCAGTGTTTCCAATGAAGTAATGCCAAGAACGCTATCCTATCATCCATCAGGCTTTATAATTGGAGAATTGCAAAGCGTCATTAAAACCCCCGAAACCAAGTCAACTAGGGTTTAAGTGGCTTCTATACCCAAGTCATTCCATTACAAAATAGGTTCTCATTTAAATGTTTTATTTTGCAGATAGAACCGAAGACCTATAAAGAAGCATTAACGGAGGAGAGCTGGGTTAACGCTATGCAGGAGGAACTCTTACAGTTTGAGAAGTTGGGAGTGTGGAAGCTAGTAGACTTGCCAAAAGACCATAAAAATATTAACCCAAAGGGGTCTGTAAGTGCAAGAAAGACGAATGTGGTGTAATCGTGCGAAACAAGGCTTGGCTTGTTGTTCAAGAATTCTGTCACTAGGAAGGGATAGATTTCACAGAAGTCTACGCACCAGGTGCGAGGTTGGAAGCTATACGAATTTTTTGGCATTCGCATCCTGGAAGGGCTTCAAGGTGTACCAATTAGATGTAAAGTCTGCCTTCTTGTACGAGAAAGTGAAGGAAGAAGTGTACATCGGCCAACCACTGGGGTTTGTCATTCCGATCCACAAAGACAAAGTATATCTGCTAGACAAGGCGTTGTACGGATTACATCAGGCCCTGAGAGCCAGGTACGAGACGCAATCGCAACATCTCCTTGACAACAACTTCGTCCGGGGCATAGTGAGTAACAATCTCTTTACGCGAGAAGTAGACGGCCACATTCTAATCGTTCATATTTACGTAGCCGACATTATCTTCGGGTCAATGAACGATGCGTTATGCAAAGACTTCGAAGCTGTTATGAAGAAGAAATTCGAGATGAGTTCGATGGAGAAGATGAAATTCTTTCTAGGACTTCAAGTGGACCTACTTACCGATGGCATTTTATCCACCAAACGAAGTATGTGAACGATCTCCTAGAGATATTCAAGATGTCCGACACATTTCCGATGTCACCCCGCTTCTCATTCATGAATAGGACCAGATCCTACCAAAGAGAAGATCGACGAAACTCTTTACCACTCCATGATTGGGTCTCTTATGTATTTAACAGTTTCACGATCTGATATAATGTACCCGACGTGTCTATGTGCGCAATACCAGTCTAGTTCAAGAGTTTCTAACTTGATGATCGTCAAGCAAATCTTACGCTACCTCAAGGGTTGTCCGAGCACCGGTATCTAGTACCCACGAAATTACGATTTTGACCTTCAGTGTTACTCGGATTCAGATTTCGGGTGTTGCATACTCAAAGAGAAATCCACAACTGCAGGCTGTCGATTCTCCGGCTCCCGTTTGGTAACGTGGCAATGTAAGAAACAAACCACGTCTCTCTCTCGACCTGTGAGGCAGAATACGTATCTGCTTCTAGTTGTTGTTCACAAATCCTCTGGATTGAGGGACTATGGATTGCAATTTCTTAACACATCAATATCAATAGATAATGAAGCCGCGATATCCATAACGAAAAATCTGGTTCATCACTCGAAAAGGAAACATGTTGTGATACGCTATCACTTTATTCGCGATTGCTTCAAGAAAAAGTTAATACGCGTCGAAAAATCCACACTGATGAACAAAATGTTGATTTATACACAAAACGTTTTGATAAAAATAAATTTCAATATCTTTTGAAATTAAACGGGAAAACAGATTTGTCATCAGGGGGGACAAACAGAGTGAAACCGAGATGGATGGAGATCTTAAGTGATTCTCATCGGTTAGTCAAATTTTCTTTCTTTAAATCCAAAAATATGTTTTTGATTTTAGGGAGAGAAGTTTTGATAAAAATACAAAAACATATGAAAATTTTGAAAAGTACAAAAACATAGAAAAAGACAAAAATGAGTTTTTTTTGTGAAAATTAGAGGAAATGATAGTACATCAGTGGACTGTCATGCTAAAGAAATGTAATATTTTAACATAAATTGTTAAACGATCTTACTGATGATGTGTTAGCAGGCTTCACATATTCAGTAAATTGTTTTCGAGATATAAAGATAATGAAACTTCTTAATTAGTGGTTAAGATCTCTCTGATATATTGTCTTGGTACCGTTATTTCGTTTGAAAGACTGCCAAATTCTAAGATACTAGGTCTTTCTAACTATTTGATATTTGGGGTATTATACAAGTTCTTCTTATTTTGCGCAAGCAATGGCGTAGAACTTGTAGAATACTTTGCGTTAAAAACTCCAAAACTACATCATAATTGAAAATATCGAAATATATGACAATTGCAGTTAAAAGATTCCAAAATATGGAACACCACTTTCTAAGTCGAGCCTTCATCTCTTTGTCTGTACGTTCGCACTAACCTGAGCTCTCAAGGTCTCGCACTAACCCAGAAACAGTTATCAATTAGGTATATATACCTGTAAGCTGAAATCTTGATACATGAGCATATTCTGAGGTGGGGAACACTGTTAAGTCAAGTTCTAAGACACCTAATAACTGTATCTTGAAACAATTATAACATGTGTAGAGGTGTAAGTGGACAAACAATTCTGACAATCTAGGTGAACTTCTTTAAAACTTAAAGTTTATCAAAGATCAACGGTGTTGATGATATGTCTCAAAAACTGACATGATCCTCTGACAACAACTAAAAAAGTATGTCTGTAAATATGTTTGTACATAGTTATATTTCATTTCGGAAAACAAAAAAATTTTCAGTGTGTTTTAGCATAATGTTTGGAAAAACCAAAAAGATTCTATTTCATCTTATTTTCAACTACCGATGATGGAATGCTTTAAAAATCCAAAGGTGCTTGACAGAATCTGAAGAACAACAAGCTGGAGTCAATCTGAAATAAAATGTTTTTAGAAGTATACAAGTTCATTAGTTTAAACATAACAATTTTTCTAAAAAACAACAGGTTGTTCATAAAGTGTTTAACCAAGGTCATTAATTTGGACTTGGTTAGCAAATCAGATAACCAGGGTCATTAACATAGACTTGGTTAACTGAGTGGGTTGTTAAACTGGTAAAATGTTTGTAAGTTTGAAAAATAAGGATTTCATGCGAATGAGCAAATCCGCACGAAGGAGACTCCTTCATACGAACAAAGGTTTCATCAGTATGAAAATCACTTGATCCTCACGAAGGAACCTCCTACGCACGGAGCAAGTTCTACTGTTCATATAAATAGTCTTTCTAACGAATGACTTCTCTTTCGTACCAAAATCTCTTCTGCACCAAAATTCTCTCAAAGCATAAAAAGTGATCTAAGTGTCAAAACTCTACCAAAATTTATATTGTGTTGGTGATTAGCACACCATCTACAATGGGAAAGGGCACACCATCTATAATGGGAAAGGTATAGAACATCTTGGACATGGATGATTGGGACTTAATTGAATAAACGGGCGAACTTATAAGAAAAAATTAGATCTACGATAGTTTAACGGTTAAATAATAAAATTGAACATGGATCTATGTTATTCGGCACTTTCTGATTCTAGGGAAACCATCAATTTGTAAAAATCATGTAAAAATTGAAAGATTAAAACATGATTTGTTTGGATATGGAACGGAGGAACTACGTCCGCACGAATGAGGTTCATTTGTACCAACTGTTGGTCAATTGTTAATTCTTGTCTCATTCGTACGAAGGAAGAAATTCATTCGTCCCAAACTGTTCCTTCGTGCCAATGTTCATTCGTTCCAAAGTTCATTCGTACCAAACATACATCCGTTCCAAGTCATGGTCAGATGTATAATGTTCATCCGCACTAAGTGTTCATCCACACCAAATTGTTAAATGTAAAAAATTTTACTAAGTCTTGTTATGATGATTTTATAGGCAAAAGCTACTGATTTTGATCCTAAGCATAATATTTGGTATGTGCTTGATAAGAAGTTACCCAAGATGGCACTGTTTGTGGATATGTTGCCTTTTATAGAACGTTCCAGAATCAAAAAGGTGGTTACTGATAAGTGCCCAGCATACAGAACTCACGTTGAAACTTTCTAGAGAAATACAAAGTTCGTGGAAAGCCCTCCGACTAAATACTCAGTTGTCAAAGAAGGAAATATGGATAAATAAGTTGTAATTACTGAAGCTTTAATAAGAGAAGTACTTGCTTTCGGATATAAACAAGAAGATCCTACGGGATATTTGGAGAGCATGGTTAAGGGATGCTTTATGCGCATGGGTTACAAGGGATATGTGGATCAAGCTAACTTCTATAAGAGCGGTATCTCCAGACCTTACAAATTCTTGATGTACGTGGTTATTCACGCACTTGGGCATAGAAAAGGGGGATATGATGTAGCCGTTGACAATATAATGTGCATGATAGCTGCTCTGACATTAAATCTTCTATATAATTTCTCCAAGGTTATATTTGAACAGATGGAAGGGAATCTTACGCTAAACAGATGGTTGATGTATCCTCGTTTTGTACAAATGTTGTTAAATCATCTTCTGCCAAATCTAGAGAAGAAAGATTTTGATCTACTGAAGCTGGAACACATGAACAATTTATCTTTGGATCGAGTCAGCAATTATAATTTATAAGAATCAAGCTGAGGAAGATATTCTGGTATTTAAGAGATTGATTAGTGCTTTAAAGTCAGTAAAATATGTTGCTCCACCAAAAGACTGATGGATAAAAGACAGAAACAAATCAGATAACGAAGATGAGCAGATGAAAGATTTTAAAAAAATGAAGCAAGTGGTTCGTGAAAGAAGAGAATCTGAAGAAAGAAAAGAAACCAACGAAACGAAAGAGAGCTTCAAATTATGTTAAGAGACGAAAGTGAAGAAGATGATGTTATCTCTGCTACATCAGAGAAAGATACTGCTGAAATGGCACAAGATATTGAAGATGACATGAAAAGAGGTTCGGGTGGTGAAGCAGATAATGGAACAACGGAGAGTGAAGAAATGGATGTTCTAAAAATCAGAAAATATTCTCTCATGCATGATCTAAGGGCAAGAGCTAAGAAAAGGGCTACAAAATCAAAGAGAAAACATTCTAAAGATAGTGATGATAACACATATGCACCAGATGAAGATATTCAACCTATTAAGAAAGTTTCTAAATGACAGAAGAGCAAAACGTCCATGAATGTGAAGAAGACGGGGTCTCTTATGGCTAAGAAAGCTATGAAGGTGGCTGAAGAACCTGTGATTGAAACGACTGTTGGAGTTGAACTAGTAGTTGTAGAGAAAGTAGTTGAAACGGGTGAGAAAGAAAAAGGAAAGTGCACCAACAATTGAAGAAGAGATGGTTATTCCAATTAGAACTCCAACGGCATCTCAACAAACACCCACACCACCTATACCATCAATGTCATCACAACCACAACCACAATCTTAACCACGTGAACAAGATGGTCCGTTTTCTGCTACTTTTAACATAGACTTTATGTTTGGTGGTAAGCCATTCCCGGATATTCAAACAATGGATTATGATTTCTTTGCTGATACGAACGATAAAAAGACACTTGGAGCATTAAATTAAGCACATGACAGCAGGTATTGCAAGTCTAGTATATGAAAACAAAAGACTTCTGAGGGTGACTAAAGATCTAGAGGAAGATAAAAAATTGAAAGATAGAAAGCTGGAGATATTATACAAAGTGTTAGAAAGACGAATGAGAATTGATTTTGAAGCTGAGTTTAATAAGATTGAAATTGAAGAAGCTGAGGCTAGAGCTGCTGAAATAGCAAGAAAAACTGTTGAGTAAGAACAAGAAGTGGTTATTATTGATAAAGGCAAGAATCCTATGGATGCTATTCCTGAAATACGTTTAGATCCCGTGATAGAGAAATCTCCTGAGAAAGTATCTGAAAAAGAGCCTGAACCAATTGATATTACTAAGTTCATCCTTGTACTTAGTGTTGAAGAACCAGAAGAGGAAGAAGAGAAAGAAGATGATAAAGAGTTAGATGATAAAGGTTCAGATCATGATGATGACGATGAGGGTGATGATAATGATAACAATTAGGGTGGAACTAGGTTAGTAGTTTATGAGAAGAAAATACATAATCAAATGCTCCTGAGTGTCCTACACATAATGAATACATGAATGATTATGAAAACCAGGAAGAAGCTGATGGAGAGGGGGAGAATGACGATGTGATGGATGAAGATGGCACTTCAAGAATCTTCACAGACGTTGAACCTATAACGTATGTTCTTGCAAGTAATAAGATTATTTACCAGTGTCATGAAATTGAAGAAGGAAAGTTTGTGCATAGTTATTCAAAAGAAGAAATTGCTACGATGTGCGGTATATAGATGACGAATCTTTCAAGTTCGATTTTGAAGAGGAACTGATGAACTTTGATATTGAAAAGCCACATGACTATGTGTTTAATCCGATTCCGGATGCAAATGATTATGATGATGTTATAGTTGAAGATGATTCAGATGATGAAATTCCAAGATATTCGAGCGAAAACACAGATGATTTCCCCACGTTTACAGAGATGTTTGCTCATGAAGCTGCTGACATTGTTAAGAGGAAGATTGAAGAGAAACTTAAAGATGTTGAATCTCCGAGACTTAGTAAAGATCAAATCAGAGAAGCTTGTAAAAAGAGGTTTAAGTTTATGCATGTAGAAAGAAAAATCATAAGACCATTGGCATTCTTCACAAGAAATCAAGATGTGTCTCTGGGAGATATTATCAGCTGGGGATGGATTCCGGAACTTAATGTGTTGCTATAAGAGGGAATACGGAGTTCAGTACTTCAGATACGTGGTCGATATTAAAACTCTGCCATGGTGGGATGTGCAGGAGTTGTGCAAAACGAAGTTGATTAATTTCCAGAAGAAGCAGTATGACCGAAAGATGTGGCAAATCATTAGATACGAAGCGCGTCATGATTTTCCGACCTGGAAGCCCCATTATCCAAAGAAGGTTGTATCAAAGACAAAAATTGACCCTGAAACAAAGCAGCCAAAAGTATCATTGATTTTTAAATGTCCAAAAGCCATGAAGAATATGCCGTTGATGAAGCTAGAACAATATTTTTATCCTGACTTCCATTGGTGGCACTATGATAGATTGACTGGGGAAGCAGTGATAGTATTATGTATACAGGGTTGCTTGAGAACGATGAAGATATTAGATCCAATGTGGTTGGTGAATTTATCTGAAAAAGATATTGAGCTGCTGTACTATAACAAGATACATTATCAGGTGAAGGATATTTTCCAGGCTATGCAGTGCCAGAATGTTATCAAAGTCTGTTATGCTTATGAGGTAAATTCTTGAAAGATGTGGGAAATGAAATGGCGAGAATTGGAAAGACAAAAATTTTTAAAAGATGTTCGTAACAAAGAAAGAATTGCTGAAAGGACGAGGATAACTTCTATTTCAAGGTATAAGTACATGAAGTGGGTCCCAGCAACAGATCAAACACCAATGACTTACTTTGAGCTTAAACGTCAACGTGTCAGAAAGTATTTCTTCGGTAGATAAAAGTTTTGAATTGTTTTGAAGACTGAACGAGACTGCGCCAACATACAAGGGGGAGTTTGTTAGTGCATAATGTTTGTTGCATGTGTCGTCGTGTCGTGTAAGTTTGTAATAGGGCTAAAATGTTAGATTTTGTGTTTATTTGTATTTTGGTTGGTTCGTACGGATGAGAGACATCCGCACGGATGAGCCTGGTCTGCATAGATGTATATTATCCGTACGGAAGAGCTTGGTCCATCCCAAGGTGTCTAGATATCTATAAATAGTCGGTGAGGACCAACGGCGAAGCCATGTCCGTTTGGTTTCTCGGATGTAAAAGGACTTTATATTAATGAAAACGTTGAAAATGAACTAATCTTGTGTTTGTCACCTAATTATAATGAATTACGCGCGTCATGACTAGGTTATTAGATATCACCGAAACATAAACGTCGACACGATCAGACCTATCATTACTCCGCATTCCTTCACAACACCGATTATGCTAATCCCGGTAACTAATCTTTAGGCGAACTAATACAGTTTTTGGGTTCTTTAAAGTATCAAGTGTTGGTTTTCTTGAGGCGTTTGTTTTTTACAATTTTGGTTTCTTCAGGTTATTAAAGAGATGCTAAGTTAGCTAGAATGAATTTCGAAAGAAGTAAATGAAAAGGAAAATCTAATCATAGCTAGAGAAGAAGTTTTATACAAGATAACGTGTACCATCAATCACATAATAACAAATTATTTGAACACGATAAGTAAGTTTTATACAAGAGAAGGTATACCATCAATCACATGATAAGAAATAACTTCTATTGTGATCACATGAAATGTATGAGACTGAACAAAGATAACTGGGAATTGTTATTTGACATTTTGTGTTGCCTATCAACTGTTTGAAGTGTTATCTGGGAGAAATAGATTTATTGACTCTTAATACGGTTAAAGTGTGTTGTTCAAGATCCATTTAAAGATTAAAAAGATTTAAATTTACTATCAGAAGTCAAAAATTTTGTCTTCATTTAAAAGGATCTTATGCAAATAATATGTGTGATACATCCTTTGGTCTATGAAAAACCAAAAGGTCACACCTGTGTGACTTAAAAGTAGAATTTTTGGCATACATACATACATACAATTTCTAACATAGATAAATTTCTTTTGGTAAATGAAATTTTATTATAAAAAATAAATAAACAATTTCAGTTGCATCATTGTTACAACTATGTGAATAATAGTTAAAAGGTGCAAAATGATCCAAGAAAACTTACCAGGTTTATATCCAAAAAACAATGCCAGACCCAATTTTAAAGAGTATTCTGATGTTCTGAAATCAAAGTAAATTAGAACTTGTTAAGGTTTTAGAAGTAAAAGAAAGTATGATTTAGTTCAACTTGGATTAACTTACCAATTTGAAGGTTTAATTGAGAACTTTTGCTTTAGTTGTTCACACCGTGAAGCTGCATTATGAACTCTGATGTTGAGTGTTTTAGAGTGTTAGAGATTTGATGAAGCTTTAAACATTTATAAATAGTGTTTTAGGATATAGTGTCAGGCTTGAAGTTGAATATTGTAAATTTCCAATGTCAAAAGACATGACTTTTTAGAGTCCCAAATCATGCTTTACAACCACTTTTCAGCATGTATGCTTTACAGTTGTAAAAAGCAAGTTCTAAAAAGTTTGTAGGTTTGACTTTGAAAGATAAAAAGGTTATGATAGAAAAGGATAAAACAAAAAATATCAAACAAATAGTATTTGAAAGTAGAGGTGCACACTGTAACTAAAAAGGACATATGTAAAAGCTTATTATGGAAAAGGACATTAGTAAAAAGTTAATAAACAATTGGTATCTGAAAGTAGAGGTGCACAAAGTAACTAGCTAATTAACCATAACCAGTTATTAACCAAAACTGTAACCGGTAATAACCACTCGAGGAACAACCGGTTAGTGGTTATTTTTAATCAAAGGTTAGGAACGGGTTATAAATATTTAGTATAGTAACTCGTTAGTAACAAAAAATATCTGGTTAATTAAATGAAGGACAAAAACCGAAAATTACCGTTGAATTAATTTAATTAAGGGGCAATTACATATATCCCCCTGCAAACTTCATTTATTACATATATACCCAGCCTAAAATAAATTACATATACCCCCTCTCTTAAATCTAAAAATATATAAATATGCCCATTTTAATTTATTTTATTAAAAATAAATTAAGGAATGTCTATTTTACCCTCACATTATCATCTCCAATATTGAAGAATCAAACCATTAACAACACAACCGAATCAAACTTTTATTATATAATCTACTTGTTTTACAAAACCAAATTGCATACAGTCTTCTTGAGTTTTTCATTTATGATGATCATTCAAATATAAACAGGTGGGAAACACCCAACCCAAACAATGAACCCTAAGTTTTAAAGAAACAAAAGAAATGAACATATGTGTTGCATAGAATCGCAAATCAACAATAAAAAGAATATCATGTGAACACACAAAAGGGTAACATGGAAGTTTTATCAAGAAAAATGTTAATGTATTTAAGGATGCATATTTTATAATATGCAACTGAATAATACACATTTATAGAATTAAGGAGAAAAAGTAGTTTTCATTATTTGGGATGCTTGGAACAAATCAAAACCCAGAACGCCGGAATTACAAAATCATATGAGAACGCCGACATTGGAATCGAATCAGAAATCGTTTTTTTTTTGAAAGGCTATCAAACATTATTATTAATAACTGAGCTAACCACACGTTAGCTCTACCAGGTTGCCATGACATGGATTGACCCTTGGCCCGATTTCGTACCCACAAAAATCCTAGTTGACGAATTTCTTCCTTTATTCCAGCCACGATTGTTACCTTTCGATTGAAGATTCGGTCGTTTCTACATCTCCAAATGCACCATACCGCTA
Organism: Scalesia atractyloides; assembly: GCA_947069175.1. Lineage (NCBI taxonomy): Eukaryota > Viridiplantae > Streptophyta > Magnoliopsida > Asterales > Asteraceae > Scalesia > Scalesia atractyloides. The sequence goes on along the minus strand of CAMTDV010000030.1, from coordinate 23,768,526 downwards.
TTTGAATGATAGAGTACAACATCTTCTTCCACCTCGAATCAGAAATCGTGGGTGGGGAGGAATGGATCGTCACTATGCGTGCATTATTTCTCTGACTTAAAAGGGCATTTTGGTCATAATGTGAAATTTTATTAAAGAAGGGGATATATGTAATTTAATATTTGTATTGGGTATATAAGTAATTAGGTTCTAAAATAAGGGGATATATGTAATTCTCCTTTTAATTAACTAAGCGGATTAGGGATAAAGTAATTAACGGTGTAACCTCTATTTGAAAAGGGTAGTTTTTGATAACTGTAAAAGACTTGACTAATTGGGAATGGGTCAAACGGAGGGTTGTGGGCCAACCCAACCTGGTCAGGCCCAAATCCAATCTTGGAATTCTATTAATAAACAAAGTATATTGAATACGAATAATTTAATTAAATGGAACAACAGACTCAAATTTTTAATTTAAAAACAAAGTGTGAAATCTTTATCAAAAGAATAATAGACACAAATTTATAAAACGTTGATTTATGTACTAATTATGTCGCATATTTACCTCGCTCAAATCCTGGGCACCTCATATCTTGCCTCAAAAGTTTAGTAGCCGACCATTTAAGTTGAAGGCTTGAAGCTGCTCGTCATTCTCACATCCTCATAAAATAGTCCGACATTGAATACATATCAGAATCGTGCATGCGGCGAATTAAAGAACAAAATGTCGCATGTGTCAAAACAACATATAATATCAAATGAATAGTATTTAAAAGTAGAGGTGCACACAGTAACTACAAATGGACAAATGTAAAAGCTTATTATTGAAAAGGATAGTAGTAAAAAGTTTATAAATAGCCGGTATTTGAAAGTAGATGTGCACAAAGTAACTAGTTAATTAACCGTAACCGGTTATGAACCGAAACTGTAATCGATAATAACCGCTAGAGGAATAACCGCTTGGTGATTATTTTAACCATAAGTTAGGCACCGGTTATAAATATTTAGTATATTAACCTGCTAGTAACAAAAATAACAGGTTAATTAACTGAACGAAAAAAAAACCGGCTATTAACCAAACACATATAATAACAAACACATACAACATATATGAATAAAAATAGAGAGAAAAAACTTATAAGCAAATTTATTTTCTAATATAACAATATGACTGCCTTCTTACCTTCATGGCAACCTTTTTGCACAACTCCTGCATCTCTTGCATCCGGCCTACAAAATTCCTGCAAATTACAATAATTCCACATGTGTCAAAACAACATATAAGATAAATTCTAAAAAGTTCAAAATAAAAATAATAATAACCTTATGCCAACTATTGTTGGCAAAACATGTTAAATGTCGGTGTAGTTGATTTGAAACTGATAAATATAACCCCTAAATAACCAATATATGTTGATACATATGTATGCTACCTGCCTCTACGAGTCGTGTCGGTGTCTATAATAGGCTGAACAGTTAGATTTTTTGTTGTATTAATTACCTTCATATGAAGTGGATTGTTTAGTTCATACGAAGTTGTCTTGTTTCACTTCATACGAAGATGACTTGTTTAAGTCCGTACGAAGGTAGGACTCTATGTTCTCACGCAGTAGGTTGTCTATATATAGTGGTGTTGTCACACCCTCAATTTCCACTTGCGGAGTTTTACCGCGAGGCGTGTGAACAAACCAGAATCTGAAACACTAGTACGTCGAACGACTCTACATGATTTGATAATACGTTTTCCAAAATCGTTCATTTTAGATTTTATATCAATTACCAATATTTAGCAGAGCATTAGTTTTAAGTTTGAGCGGAAGCATAAATAAGTAGTGATGCGGGCGCCAACACAAACGCCAAAACAAATGAAAAATCCCAAAACAATATTAATAAATAAGACTCGATAATGATGTCTTGTTCAATGCATGTGCGTGCACCTAGAGCTCCTAGCGTCCTGAGAAACATGTAAAGAAACAAGTGTCAACATTAAAGATGAGTGAGTTCACAGGTTTTCATAAATTCGTTTGTTCGGTTATAGTTTGTTTCCTCCCGTTATCCCCAACCCGGGATAACGTATCAGTTCCATTATTCCAATCCCGAAATAATAAGTTGTTGCTTCCAATATTCCCATCCCGGAATATTAAGTTGTTTCCAATATTCCAAACCCGGAATATTAAGTTGTTGTTTCCAATATTCCATACCAGGAATATTAAGTTGTTGTTTCCAATATTCCATACCAGGAATATTAAGTTGTTCCGTAATTAAGTTCAATGTTAATATATATAGGTAGCTAGCCTAAAGTCATGTCACTAAGTGTTCGCGATCGAAGCTGACAGTTGTGCCTCCGTTTTGCCAGGCCTATCACATGACCATGGCGATGTTAGGCCAATCATACACCCGTTGACCATACCCGGTCGGCTAGCGCGACTAGCTCGGATGGGGCTCGTCAGACCCAGTAGTACTACTTATAATTCCCCCGCTATTTAACCCAAATACTAACGATCCGAGGAGATTGTCGAGGACTTAAGTGATAAAGCTGCTTAGTGCCCATAACATTACATTAACATTAACTTAGTTACCGTATAGTTATGTGACGTTAAATTCGTATAACGTAAAGAGTTTGAGTTTGAGAGTGTATACATGTTTCTCCCCCTGTTGTTTAAAAACCGGATAAAGTTAGGGGCCGTGAACTCACCTTTATTTGCTCGGTTAGTGTAGCAAAGATGTTATAAGAGATGGGACCGCTAGTTGCGTCCTAACAAACCAATTAATTACACGTCAGTGTGAAATCACACCAATACAAATTCCACACGCAATTTACTCACAAAGTGATACACACAAACAACATATCTAACACTCAAACATGCATGCAAGTATTCTCATGTGATCATAGTAATCAAACAACTTATCATGAACATATTCCAAATCCATGCAACACTTTAATGCATAAAATCACAAGTTATCAACTTTCTGCTTAACACTCAATTATTCAGCTGTTTTCTAGGATTTTTATAAAATAGTTCTAGCATTCCAAAAATTCCCATATTTTTACAGTAGGTGACATTTATACCATAGAAATTTATATAATTTTTCCAAGTCCTAAATCTTTACCAATTAACCATAAATATTAATTCATTAAGCTGCAGTCAGATTTACCGCTTTCTGACTGCAGTCTACGGAAGAATTTATTTAAAAATCACTGATCGTCCGATTAACAAAATTCCAGTTGGAGTTGCCCGGAAATTTCCATACCTAGTTGCTGTACAAAAATCATGACTCAACTCCCTACTGATTTTAAAATCTAACCTGATAAACAATCAACAAAATTCCAGCATTTTAACAGCTTTAGCTACTGAACTTGTTTGGCCCTTTAAAAATATCAAACTATTTCAGAAAATTATGAATCCGGCGCCATTACATTCCTTATTCAAATCTCTACGTTCTAGACATCAGAAAATCCGTTTTTCGACAACTAACGACCAAGTTACAGCCAGATGAAGTCGGCTGTAACTATGACTCAGCATCCTGTTTCAGCATTATTGTTACCATTAATTCGTGTAATCCCGTTCATGCGATTAATCTAGGCGATCAAGAACTGATTTTTAATCATAGACTAATACTAATAACCTATCCATGCAGCCCTAGTTCTTACCTCTAGCTTTTACAAACAAAACATACTTGCACTTATGATATCCGCAAACAATTATACATAAGAACATAATCAAAACAGCCGATTATTTATTCAACATATAAGACCCGAAACAACAAATCAATTAATCATTAAAGCATACATATATATATATCCGAACATGCTCTCATAATCAAATATGATCCTAACCTTGAATAACTAGACAAACAAGCCGAGATGTGGACAAGGGCGACCCGGCTGCTCCAACAAGATCACGTCCGAACCGACAAGAACTGGAAGAAAGGCTGCCTGTGATCAACAAGAAGTGTAGGGCTGGTTGCGGTTGAATGGACTGAACAAGGGCTGATCAGATGAAGGTTGTTTGCGGTTGAATGGACTGAACAAGGGCTGATCAGATGAAGGTTGTTTGCGGTTGAATGGACTGAACAAGGGCTGATCTGATGAAGGCTGTTTTGCGATCGCAAGGGCTGTGAACAAGTTGCCGACGACAGTTTTTCCTTCTAGGGTTTGTGTTTTTGTGTATGAAACATGCATGGGTATGTGTATATATATAGCACAAAGAGGTGAGGGTTGCGGTTTTGGTTAAGGCTTGTGGCCGAGGGACTTGGGTTGGTTTGGGTTTGAGTTTGGTCTTGCAGCCAATAGCTTTAATTTAAGGTTTTGGTTTGATCTTATGGCCGAAACATGTTTGGGCTGTTTTGGTTTGGTTTTGAACAAAATAGATTTGCGGTCTTGGGCTTAATATCGCGGCCAAGGATTAGAGTGGTTTGGTTTGGGTTTGGTCTTGGCCGAATAGTTAGAGTTTTAAGTCTAGGTTTGATCGTTGTTTTCTTTTAGCCGAAGACTTGGGTTCAAGGTTTAAACTTTGTGAACTCCTAGAGTCACAATGAACCAAGGTTGGAACGTGTCGCGGTTCGGTTTAGTTCGTGCACATATCAACTCTAATTATTCAATCACTAAAACAATCACACAACACACATCACGTATTCATTTAATTCGTACACGTTCGTACACATAGCACGTAATTAGTTTGACAAGTATCACGTTTAAGTTATCCGAAAAACCCGGGATGTCACATTATCCCCATGTTGAAAGAATTTTCGTCCCGAAAATTTAGTAAACGCGGTTTAGCATGTAGCATACATGTTCAGAGTGCCACGCACAAAGAGTTAGTTCGTTTATGATGGTACGCAACGTTACAAGAAGTTCCCAAATGTCGTACACAGAGATTTCCAAGTGCCATGCACAAGAATTTAGTCAACAATAGTACACGAAAGTATAAGAAGTTTCCAGGTTGTCACATCATCCCCATGTTGAAAGAATTTTCGTCCCGAAAATTTAGTTATTGGTATCGTTAGTTTGCTGCTCAGTTGCGAAGAGGTGTGGGTATTTGCTTTTCATTTGGTCCTCTCTTTCCCACGTGAACTCCGGTCCACGCTTAGAGTCCCAACGGACCTTAACGATCGGAATCTTGCTGTGCCTTCGAGTCTTGATCTCACGATCCATGATCTCAATAGGCTTTTCCACGAAGTGTAGTTGTTCATCCACTTGGATCTCATCCAATGGAATAACTAAAGTTTCATCTGATAGGCACTTCTTCAGATTTGAAACGTGAAATACGTTGTGAACTCCACTGAGTTCGGCAGGAAGGTCTAATTAATATGCTACGGGTCCAATACGTTTCAAGATTACAAACGGGCCTACATACCGTGGGTTAAGTTTGCCCCGTTTTCCAAAGCGGATTACACCCTTCCAGGGTGACACCTTTAGTAGGACGCGATCGCCTACTTGAAATTCGAGCGGTTTGCGTCGTTGGTCGGCGTAGCTTTTCTGTCGATCTCGTGCCGCCGCCATGCGGTTTCTGATTTGTACAATCTTTTCAGTAGCCTCAAGTATTAACTCAGGGCCTGTGAGTTGACTGTCACCGACTTCTGCCCAGCAGACCGGTGATCTACATTTACGACCGTATAATGCCTCAAACGGTGCTGCCGAAATACTCGTGTGATAGCTGTTGTTATATGAGAATTCTACTAGAGGCAGGTGAATTTCCCAATTATTTCCGAAGTCCACCACGCATGCCCTAAGCATGTCTTCCAAGGTTTGTATGGTCCTTTCGCTTTGACCATCAGTCTGAGGGTGATAAGCTGTGCTCATAACTAAGCGGGTTCCCAACGCTTTCTGGAGTGACTGCCAGAAGTTCGACGTGAAGCGAGCATCTCTGTCTGAGATGATGGATGTTGGCACACCGTGCTGAGAAACTACTTCCTTAATGCAGATGCGAGTCAACTTCTCCATCTTATCTGTTTCTTTAATAGCTAGGAAGTGTGCGGACTTCGTTAAACGATCCACAATTACCCAGATAGTATCGCAACCACCCAAGGTTCGCGGGAGTTTAGTGATGAAATCCATTGAGATCTGATCCCATTTCCACACTGGGATCTTAGGTTATTGGAGTAGCCCCGATGGCTTTTGGTACTCCACCTTGACTTTTGCACAAGTCAAACATTTACTCACGTAGGTGGCTATATCGGCTTTCATGTTGGGCCACCAATACGCAGCTTTAAGGTCTTGATACATCTTATCCGAACCTGGATGGACAGAGTATCGAGATTTGTGAGCTTCGTCCATGACTAGCTCTCTGAGGTTTCCGTAGAGAGGTACCCATATGCGATTCATGAAATACCGGGCTCCATTGGGCTTTACTTCCCAATCACGTTCCATTTTTCCCACTGATTCGGCTTTGATGTTTTCCTCCTTAACTGCTTCTAACTAGGCGTCGCGTATTTGTTCGGGTAGCCCCGAATGAATAGTGAGTTGTAGTGCTCGTACGCGACGAGGTTTCAAGTGTTCCTTCCTACTGAGGGCATCAGCTACCACGTTAGCTTTACCCGGGTGATACCGAATGGCACACTCATAATCGTTCAAGAGTTCGACCCAGCGACGCTGTCGCATGTTCAACTCCTTCTGATCAAAGATGTGTTGGAGGCTTTTGTGGTCAGTAAAGATTGTGAACTTCGTTCCATAGAGGTAGTGTCTCCAAATCTTAAGTGCAAACACTACTGCTCCCAATTCCAGGTCATGCGTCGTGTAGTTTTTCTCGTGAACCTTCAGCTGTCGCGACGCATACGCGATGACCTTATCGCGTTGCATGAGTACGCATCCCAGTCCCTGAATGGAAGCATCACAATACACTACGAAGTCATCTGTCCCTTCCGGCAAGGACAGAATGGGTGCACTGCAAAGTTTCTGCTTCAGCAATTGAAACGCTGCTTCTTGTTTTTCACCCCAAGCATACTTGATGCCTTTCTGGGTGAGGGTAGTGAACGGTTGTGCAACCTTTGAAAACCCCTCGATGAAGCGTCTGTAGTAACCAGCCAATCCTAAGAATTGGCGGATCTCTGTCGGTGTCTTAGGTGCTTCCCAGTTTTTAATGGCTTCAATCTTGGCAGGGTCTACGTGAATACCCTTTTTATTCACGATATGCCCGAGAAACTGAACTTCCCGAATCCAGAAATCACACTTCGAAAGCTTGGCATATAGTTTTTCCTGTTGAAGTAATCCTAGTAGTAATCGTAGGTGCTCAGCATGCTCTTCTTCACTTTTGGAGTAGATGAGTATGTCATCGATGAACACGATGACAAATTTGTCGAGTTATGGTTTACACACGCGGTTCATGAGGTCCATGAACACCGCAGGTGCGTTAGTGAGACTGAATGGCATGACCAAAAACTCGTAATGGCCATACCGAGTGCGAAATGCTGTCTTAGCGATATCCTCCTCCCTGACGCGTAGCTGATGATAACCGGACCGTAAATCAATCTTAGAGTAGTAACTTGACCCTTGCAGTTGGTCGAATAGATCGTCGAAGCGAGGTAACGGGTATCGGTTCTTGACTGTAACCTTGTTGAGTTCCCTATAGTCGATGCACATGCGGAAAGTCTCGTCTTTCTTCTTGACAAACAGGACTGGAGCTCCCCATGGCGAAACGCTTGGTCGGATAAATCCTTTTTCTAAAAGTTCCTGAAGTTGGGTAGACAGCTCCTGCAGCTCGGCTGGAGCTAGGCGGTATGGAGCCTTGGCGATAGGAGTTGCATTGCTTGCCAATTCGATTTCCAACTCCAATTGTCGATGTGGTGAAAGACCAGGTAGTTCTTCTGGGAATACATCGGAAAAATCACGGACGACAGGGATGTCTTCTATACGTTTCTCGTCCTTAGGCTGTTAGGTAATTAGTGCGAGTAAAGCGAAGGAATTCTTTTTCCGAAGATACTTCTGCGCTTGCATAAATGAGATAATGTTGGTGACGGCGCTTGCCTTGTCGCCTTGTACCGTCAGGATTTTGTCGTTCGTGAGTGGAATACGGATAGACTCTTCGAAGCAGAGAACTTCAGCCCGGACATCGGATAGCCAGTCCATTCCGACTACCACGTCAAAACTACCCAGAGTAGTTGTCATCAGATCAATGGTAAAAGTGTGGCCCGCGAGTTTGAGTTGACAGCCGGATATGATTTGGGTCACGTCTACCGATTTACCATTGGCTAATTCTATCACATAAGGGGTCTCTAATGGTTTAAGCGTGAGATTTAGGTTCTTCCTAAAAGACTCAGATATAAAACTCCTATCCGCACCCGTATCAAAAAGCACAGTAGCAAAATGTTCATTAAGGGGAAACTTACCGGTGACCACGTTCGTGTCGTTTCTGGCCTCTCCGTGGCCCAATGTAAATGCGCGACCCTTGGCACCTCCTGTGCCACCGTTCCCATTATTGTTGTTGTTATTAATGTTGTGGTTGTTGTGGTTGTGGTTGTTTCCACCATTGTTGTTGTTGTTGCGCAACTGAGGGCAGTCTCTTCTGAAATGAGCAGTGCTACCACACTGATAGCATCCCCGGTTTAAACCCTGCTGCTGACTCTGAGGCTGATTTTGATTTTGTCGGGACATGATTTCCCCACGACAATCCTTTGCCGCATGTCCCACCTTGCCACATCTTTGGCAGCGACTTCCGGCACAAGGGCCGTTATGGTGGAGATTACAGCGGTTGCACTGCGGCTTTCGACCCGCATATCCGCTTGCATTCGGGGTGTTGTTGTTGTTGTTGTTGGCGAGATGATTTTGATGACCCCGGTGGCTGTGGTAGTGATTGAACCGTTTCTGGTTCCCTTGCTGCGGATGTGATGACGAAGACTGTCGAACAGTGGAGTCTTCAAATTTTCTTTTGTTATCCGGGGCAACTTCAGTTGTACCCCGTGCTGGCAGTTTCTTCTGTTCCACCGCTTTATCGGTGAGTTTGTGAGCCAATCGGATTGCTTGATGTTCTGTTACAGGGTTACTAGCCATTACCATGCCCTGAATTTCCGGAACCAGACCCCCGAGATAGAACTCGAGTCTTTTCTCCACCGTGTTGGCCAATTCAGGACACAGAAATACCAAGTCATGGTGTTTTGCGGTGTAAGCCTCAATTTCCGATCCCACCATCTTGTGGTTCCATAAAGCTTGCTCTAACTGTTGCACTCTGTCTCGTGGACAGTACTCCTCTTTAATTAGGGCCTTGAACTCAGCCCATGCCATTGCATTTGCAGCTAACATTCCACGTGTTTGGACTTGGGCATTCCACCATGTCAGTGCCCCATCTTCCAGTGTTGAGGCTGCATATTTGACCTTGTTTGCCTCAATTTCCACTTGCGGAGTTTTACCGCGAGGCGTGTGAACAAACCAGAATCTGAAACACTAGTACGTCGAACGACTCTACATGATTTGATAATACGTTTTCCAAAATCGTTCATTTTAGATTTTATATCAATTACCAATATTTAGCAGAGCATTAGTTTTAAGTTTGAGCGGAAGCATAAATAAGTAGTGATGCGGGCGCCAACACAAACGCCAAAACAAATGAAAAATCCCAAAACAATATTAATAAATAAGACTCGATAATGATGTCTTGTTCAATGCATGTGCGTGCACCTAGAGCTCCTAGCGTCCTGAGAAACATGTAAAGAAACAAGTGTCAACATTAAAGATGAGTGAGTTCACAGGTTTTCATAAATTCGTTTGTTCGGTTATAGTTTGTTTCCTCCCGTTATCCCCAACCCGGGATAACGTATCAGTTCCATTATTCCAATCCCGAAATAATAAGTTGTTGCTTCCAATATTCCCATCCCGGAATATTAAGTTGTTTCCAATATTCCAAACCCGGAATATTAAGTTGTTGTTTCCAATATTCCATACCAGGAATATTAAGTTGTTGTTTCCAATATTCCATACCAGGAATATTAAGTTGTTCCGTAATTAAGTTCAATGTTAATATATATAGGTAGCTAGCCTAAAGTCATGTCACTAAGTGTTCGCGATCGAAGCTGACAGTTGTGCCTCCGTTTTGCCAGGCCTATCACATGACCATGGCGATGTTAGGCCAATCATACACCCGTTGACCATACCCGGTCGGCTAGCGCGACTAGCTCGGATGGGGCTCGTCAGACCCAGTAGTACTACTTATAATTCCCCCGCTATTTAACCCAAATACTAACGATCCGAGGAGATTGTCGAGGACTTAAGTGATAAAGCTGCTTAGTGCCCATAACATTACATTAACATTAACTTAGTTACCGTATAGTTATGTGACGTTAAATTCGTATAACGTAAAGAGTTTGAGTTTGAGAGTGTATACATGTTTCTCCCCCTGTTGTTTAAAAACCGGATAAAGTTAGGGGCCGTGAACTCACCTTTATTTGCTCGGTTAGTGTAGCAAAGATGTTATAAGAGATGGGACCGCTAGTTGCGTCCTAACAAACCAATTAATTACACGTCAGTGTGAAATCACACCAATACAAATTCCACACGCAATTTACTCACAAAGTGATACACACAAACAACATATCTAACACTCAAACATGCATGCAAGTATTCTCATGTGATCATAGTAATCAAACAACTTATCATGAACATATTCCAAATCCATGCAACACTTTAATGCATAAAATCACAAGTTATCAACTTTCTGCTTAACACTCAATTATTCAGCTGTTTTCTAGGATTTTTATAAAATAGTTCTAGCATTCCAAAAATTCCCATATTTTTACAGTAGGTGACATTTATACCATAGAAATTTATATAATTTTTCCAAGTCCTAAATCTTTACCAATTAACCATAAATATTAATTCATTAAGCTGCAGTCAGATTTACCGCTTTCTGACTGCAGTCTACGGAAGAATTTATTTAAAAATCACTGATCGTCCGATTAACAAAATTCCAGTTGGAGTTGCCCGGAAATTTCCATACCTAGTTGCTGTACAAAAATCATGACTCAACTCCCTACTGATTTTAAAATCTAACCTGATAAACAATCAACAAAATTCCAGCATTTTAACAGCTTTAGCTACTGAACTTGTTTGGCCCTTTAAAAATATCAAACTATTTCAGAAAATTATGAATCTGGCGCCATTAGATTCCTTATTCAAATCTCTACGTTCTAGACATCAGAAAATCCGTTTTTCGACAACTAACAACCAAGTTACAGCCAGATGAAGTCGGCTGTAACTATGACTCAGCATCCTGTTTCAGCATTATTGTTACCATTAATTCGTGTAATCCCGTTCATGCGATTAATCTAGGCGATCAAGAACTGATTTTTAATCATAGACTAATACTAATAACCTATCCATGCAGCCCTAGTTCTTACCTCTAGCTTTTACAAACAAAACATACTTGCACTTATGATATCCGCAAACAATTATACATAAGAACATAATCAAAACAGCCGATTATTTATTCAACATATAAGACCCGAAACAACAAATCAATTAATCATTAAAGCATACATATATATATATCCGAACATGCTCTCATAATCAAATATGATCCTAACCTTGAATAACTAGACAAACAAGCCGAGATGTGGACAAGGGCGACCCGGCTGCTCCAACAAGATCACGTCCGAACCGACAAGAACTGGAAGAAAGGCTGCCTGTGATCAACAAGAAGTGTAGGGCTGGTTGCGGTTGAATGGACTGAACAAGGGCTGATCAGATGAAGGTTGTTTGCGGTTGAATGGACTGAACAAGGGCTGATCAGATGAAGGCTGTTTGCGGTTGAATGGACTGAACAAGGGCTGATCTGATGAAGGCTGTTTTGCGATCGCAAGGGCTGTGAACAAGTTGCCGACGGCAGTTTTTCCTTCTAGGGTTTGTGTTTTTGTGTATGAAACATGCATGGGTATGTGTATATATATAGCACAAAGAGGTGAGGGTTGCGGTTTTGGTTAAGGCTTGTGGCCGAGGGACTTGGGTTGGTTTGGGTTTGAGTTTGGTCTTGCGGCCAATAGCTTTAATTTAAGGTTTTGGTTTGATCTTATGGCCGAAACATGTTTGGGCTGTTTTGGTTTGGTTTTGAACAAAATAGATTTGCGGTCTTGGGCTTAATATCGCGGCCAAGGATTAGAGTGGTTTGGTTTGGGTTTGGTCTTGGCCGAATAGTTAGAGTTTTAAGTCTAGGTTTGATCGTTGTTTTCTTTTAGCCGAAGACTTGGGTTCAAGGTTTAAACTTTGTGAACTCCTAGAGTCACAATGAACCAAGGTTGGAACGTGTCGCGGTTCGGTTTAGTTCGTGCACATATCAACTCTAATTATTCAATCACTAAAACAATCACACAACACACATCACGTATTCATTTAATTCGTACACGTTCGTACACATAGCACGTAATTAGTTTGACAAGTATCACGTTTAAGTTATCCGAAAAACCCGGGATGTCACAGGTGTGGTCATTGAGTCTGTAACTGTTTTGCGAACGATACAGCAAAGCCCTGCCAAACTGTTGACTAATTGTAAACATTTATCAGATTAATGAAACAGTGATTGAAAATTAATCTTATTATATTTGTCGCCTAATCTAAAATGAATTCTGCGCGTTTTGGACTAGGTTAATCTGTTTAGACCCGGGCTTATTGGATGAGAGCAAATCCTCACAATATATATTTTATCTTTCCAAATATTGCTAATAAAATTCTGACTTTAAGTCATAAGATCTTATAATCACTACCAAAATGCAAATTCAACTGCCCTCCTCAATGAAATTTCTCCAAATTAGTTTTTAACCATTAATAATATTCCGTTGCAATATATATATTATATATAGTATAGATATAGATGATTAAATTCTATTGTGAACTCACACTTGAAAAAACGCCGTGAGAGTACGCGAGGCCTTCAAGTCTAGTGGGAAATTAATATCACAAGAACCAATAATGTTTTGAATCTAGAAATCCTACAAGTCGCCAATAAAAAAATATATGTAATTTAATGTATTAAAATGGACATGAAACCTATAGAAAACAGGGTTGTAATAAGACAATGAATACCTTGAATTTGGCTAGAAACCTAAGTTTCTGAATGATTCGAGCATACTAAAGAACCAACATTAGGAAAGGTTTAGAGAAAACAATTAACACCATGACATAAAAGATTATATAATGGCTATAAAATAGGTGTTATCGTTCTCAATTACCTTCTGTGCAGCTAGTTTTGACTGCTAGTCACTCTTGGCTGTGGTACAAACCTGAAACAGTGAGTTGTGAAACTTGCATTTTATTTACTTTTCAAATTGCATTGTTGTGGTCATTCAGAAGAGAAACAAACAATAAAAGTACAGACTATGACTTGAAGCAAAGTTAAAGCACTTGCATTAGTCAGTATGTATGAAAATAACTTACCATCTTCCCAGAAGCCAAGATTAAAGCTGTTGTTTTTGGTTCTTTTATTCTCATAATAACAACAGCAAAATGCTGAAGAAGATTGTAAAGATAATATATCATCAGCAATTCAACATATAATCTTCTATTACTCTACAGCTACCCACAAGAGCTATAGTATATTATATATGTATAACATCACTGTATTGGAAAAGACCAACAAATATTATTGTACCACCCAACCCCTTACACCACCCAACGTTGTCTATTATGCCCAGAAGAAACTCAAAGACTTGTTTTTGGTTACCGAAGTGGAAACTCCCCATAAGGTCATTCATTTGTGTATGGTGTCACAAGTATAATCAAAGTATCAAACAATTATAGACGATTTAACCATCAAGCAGGATTTCAGGTATGACTGATCAACTCTCTTCAAGTGGTCATAACATAACAAAATGTGGGTTAATTAGAATAGAGATTACCTTTGGATTATATTTTGCATTTCGAGCCTGCAACGCGATAGCCTTCCGGTCTAGCTTACAATCCAAATTGACAGTAGAAACAATGTTCCTAGACGTATACAAACACAAATTCTAGAACTTTTAGTCTAAAGATTTAAAACCATCTAAACTATAAGGCCACTTATAAAAATGATCTTATCAGCTAATTATTAAACAATAATAAGTCCATCTAAACAACAAACACAAACACAAACATTCTCCATAATCATGAAACATAACAAAACATATTGAAGAGTTGGAACAGTCCTAGAAGGGTGCTTGGAAAGATCAATCGCTGGCTACCCTCCAACATTTGATCCGCCATAAATCCCCTCTTCTTACTCTGAACGAACCGAAATCCTTCAATCAAAAATCAACTAAACAATAGATTAATTGATAACCCAGTTGGTATTTGAAAGTAGAGGTCCATAAAGTAACTGGTTAATTAACCGTACCAGACAAAAACTTTTCAGATTTTCAAAGGAAATAACCACAATCAACAATAAATCTTACCTTATACCAGATCTAAAAGTCTGACCGTATTAGGGTTTGCGGGCCGTAGATCTAAAAGTCTCAGTTGCACCTCTTCTCCATTGCACATCTTCTCCGTCAATTACGCATGAACGAAGCATATCCTCTAGAGTTTGGATAGTACGCTTGGTTTGACTGTCGGATTGAGGATGAAAAACGATACTAAGATTGAGATGAGTACCCATAGCGGATTGGAATGTTTTCCAAAGGTGGGACGTGAAACGACCATCACGATCAGAGATGATGTCACTGGGGATACCATGACGACAAATGATTTCCTTCGTGTAGATATGACCCAATTTCTCGACTTTGTAATCTTCACGAATGGGGAGAAAGTGAGCGGGTTTGGTCAATCGGTAAATGATGACCCAAATACTATCATGACCAGAAGAAGTGTGAGGAAGTCTAGTGATGAAGTCCATAGCTATACTCTCCCATTTCCGGACAAGAATTTCTGAATAAGCCTGAGGGACGTTGATGTTCGGCCTTGACTTTGGATCAAGTAAGGCATTTCGAGACGTAGAGGGCGATATCTTTCTTCATGTCAGGCCACCAATAAGATGCACGTAATTCTTGGTACATCTTGTCAGCGCCAGGATGAATGGAGTATCGGGAATTGTGGGCTTCCTTCATCAAGAAGTTACGAAGTTCGTCAAGTTTTGGGATCCAAACACGATTGAGATAGTAGAGTATTCCATCGGATTTGGAAGCGAGTTGTTCTTCATCGCCACCCTTCATCTCATAGCGTAGATTGTTCTCGTTGATGGATGTGTCTTGCGCTTTACGAATCGGATCGTGGAGATTGCTAAGGATCTGGTAGCAATGGATTCTCTTCGCATAAGCTTTACGACTAAGTGCATCCGCCACAACATTCGCTTTACCAGTGTCACACCCCGACTCGCAGCGGAAGACAATCGCAGGGTGCGGCAGACACATGGTAATACCCCATAATTCAAAAACATGATATCACATAAAGAGGGAACCTCGGTTACAACATACAATAAGTATCATATTACAAACCATAAGTTTAAGTACGGAACTATGAGCCACTACAGCTCTTATTCTGCTACAGTTTACTACCCGAGCCATCCACACGCACATTTCTTATTCCTGCTTAGCTTTACCTGAAATGCATGTTAGTTTTAAAAAGGGTCAGCTAATGCTGCTGGTGAGTTCCACTGGTTTAGTTGTTGTGGAACAATAGGTGTTAACAAGTTTAATTGCACTGGTCACGGTCACAGATGGAATTACACGAAGAGCACAAGTGAAACCTCGACTATTTTAACCGAACCGTGTCACACAGACACATCATCGCACCGGGCCTGTCATAACGGACACTTTAGCCTACCAACTGCGTCACATGCAGTTGAATGTCCCCCAAAGTAGTTATGCCTAACAACATAAATAAGGTTAGGATGCGTGAAGTTGCCTTGTTACCGGCCGCGCTGGTCCGGACCAACTGGGTTTGTCAGACGAATAGTACTATCCACTGCCCCATAAGGCTTACGTTAATCACTTGTAGTGGGGAGGTTGTTCGTGTGTTAGATAATTCACATCATCACAAGTTGGTGCAATTATCACAGTTTGTAACATGCAAATCACCCCAGAAAACAGTAAAACAGTTTAAAAGTGTGGGAGTGAAACTCGCCCACAAGTTGGTGTTATTAACACAGTTTGTAACATGCAAGTCCCCAGAAAACAGTAAAACAATTCAAAAGTGGGGAAGTGAAACTCACAGTAGAAGTAGTAGTTCCAACAAAGGTGATCAAGCAACTGGATCAACTTTAATAGGAAGCATGCAAGTATGGACTTAAATCAGTATCTAGGTTGGTAATGGTTATAACTTGGATTCGATCAGGATTTTTCACCCGGATTGAGTCTATAGGATAATGGCATGGTGATGGGGGTCAGGGTTGTATTAGTTTTCAGTTTGGCTTTCGGGCACCGTTCGCGTGCCAGCCAAAGTCAGTAGTTTAACGTGTTCAGGTAGTGGTACGGGAATACCAATAGTGCCAACACGTGGTTATTTAAGAATGATTAACTTTTCATCAAGGGAGTTTGGGTGTTTGAGAAGTCTAGGTTGCCCAAATTTGAGTTTCCATTTTCACTGTCGGGAATTCTTTCGATCTGTCTTAGGACACACCCCTAGTGTCCAATTTGCCCTGGAATCTCCCGGAATACTCCCGGAGTTCCACTTTTAGTACTGATCGGGTTGGGCCAGTTCCCGGCTCCGGCAGGTTCGTTATACGGTAAACTGCCGAAATTGATTTAAAATAACCCGTTTTTACTTCCATAAATTCCCATTTAATTTATAATTTGAATAAAAATCTACAAATTTCTATATAAGTCAGTTAAAATCTATAGATTATGGGAAAATTAATTTGGGAATTTATTTAATCATTTTATTCCTCAATTAATTTATTTGTAAAACAGAAATTAACCGAATAAGGGACGTTAATTATCATCAGTTGTCCAAAAGTTCCTCAAAAATTCTAGTAAGTCCTAATATGTCCAGGAACTCCCTGTAAAAATTTGAGTTTTTCCGTTTCGGTGCGTTCCCGACTACCGAAAACTTGCAAAAACGCTGATTTTTAACCCAAATCAAAACTCAACCAATGAACTCTGAAATTTCCCAGAACATTCCACAAATGTTTCTTAGTGTCTTTGTAAAATTTGGTGATTTATTGAATTTGTTTGATAATTTTTCCGAAATTCTTTCGGCAAAATAGTAAAAAATTCACCAAAACTCGTAGAAAAGCCCAAAAATACTAAAATTTTACGTGGACCTTCCTGACACTACTCTTCATCAGCACACCAAATTTCAGCCCAATCCAAGTATCACGGACCAAGTTATAGTCAAAACAATAATCTACCTACTATAGATTCGATTTTCGGGCGATATACTTAGCGCAAGCTTCGTTTACGCAAGTTTTTCTTGAGTCCAGAAGGGTGTAGGAGCTATATTTAGTACTTACATATCAAGTACAATCCAAATATGCTAGAACTTAGATCAATCATGCTTTGTTTCATTGTTTTTCGGTTAATCGAATAGTTATGCGATTTTTGTCGAATAGGTGTTGATTAGGGTATCAAAACCCAAAGATTTGTAACCAACACCAAGGAATTCACATGGTGTTCTTATTCAGCCCATAAACTTGTTTAAACCTTCAAAATCCATGGATAAAAAAGGGTTTTTTCGGTTCTAAATCAAGTTTAACCAAGAAATCATGAGTAACCCAATGAAAAACAAGGTTAATACCTTGGATTTGATGGTGTTTAGTAGAAGATCAGCTGAGATGAAGGTGTATTAGTGCAGATTTCTTGAAGAAGTTAAGTATGAAAGAATAAAAGGATTTAAAAGAAAAAAATACTCCCTCCGACCCATTAAATGTGTCTTATTTTGAATTTTCAAAGTCTTTATTTATAAACTTTGACTTTAATTATATATTTTTGTGTTATATTAAACTTGACGAAAATTAACCTGATAAAAACACTAGTAAAACACACTCAAATCATATAACTTTTATCAAGTATTATCTAACGCAAACATACTTATTTAAGGTCAAAGTTTATAAATAAAGACTTTGAAAATTCAAAATAGGACACTTTTAATGGGACGGAGGGAGTAATAAAATATGAGGGTGGCGGTTTGGGGTGGGGTCGATGGGGCCACCTCGTGCTTCGTAGTGCGCATTAAAAAGATGATGTTTATCTTCTGTGTTGCGTTTAGGTTCGTTTTCGAGTCCCACACGCATTCTCGATTTGCGAAACGGGCTCCGTTTTACGCGTTCTTAGTGTCAAAAGACTCGGTTTTAAAAATCGTGCATAACTGTCCTGAAATCCGAACCCAGTTACGTTTTAATTATAAAAGCCTCGTATTGGAGTGGTTTAAGTGTTTTTAAGCTTGATTGACCATTCCTTGCACATTTGGTTGCCTTATGTTACGCCCGAAACGAAGGCGTTTCCCTAACCGGGAAGCTGCTTCGTTTTGCGTGCCCGGGCTTCGATTAGCTTCAAACCTTATGTCACAGTCTATGGCACAAAACTAAGTTGTTTCTAGAACTCAGAATCTTAAATGATGCAACCGATAACCTAATAATCAACATCAGAGGTTTAATGCAGTGTTAAAAGGAAAGCTCCGGTTCAACACGTGTTTAAAGGCTAAGGACACCAACTTCGCACAGTTGACACTTATTAGTGTCATGTCATTCATAATGTGCTCTCGGATTCCTCCTAGACATAACAGATATGGTTTAATCAAGCATACAAGTCACACATGTTTGCAAAGTTTACGCGCAATTATTGTTTTAATCATGCTTTAAGTTTAGGACCAATTAAGGTGTACCTGGTTTCATCATGGGTATCACAGTCTCCCCTGGTTAAGAAATTTCGTCCCCGAAATTTACCATGTCTAGCTAGGGGAAAAGGTGAGGATATTTTCTACGGAATTCATCCTTCCGTTCCCAGGTATATTCAGGTCCTTGTTTCGAGTTCCACCGGACTTTAACCAGCGAAATCTTGTTGTGCCTTAATTGCTTAATTTTGCCATCAACTATTTCTACTGGCTCTTCCACAAAGTGGGGTTTATCATCAACGTGTATGTCTTCTAATGGTATCTGGGTGGTCTCACTCGAAAGGCACTTCTTTAAGTTCGAAATGTGGAAGACATTATGAATGGCACTAAGCTCGGTTGGTAGCTTCAACCGATATACTACGGGACCTACTTTTTCTAGGATCTCGATGGGTCCAATGTATCATGGGGCTAACTTTTCGGTCTTTCCAAATCGGATAACGCCTTTCCATGGCGATACCTTCAACAATACTCGTTCACCAACTTTGAATGACAATGGTTTCTTACGTACGTCAGCCCAGCTCTTTTGCCGACTCTGAGCGACTTTCAGATGATTCCGAATCTAATGGACCTTATCGGTCGTTTCTTGGACTAACTCGGATCCCGTCAGTTGGGTGTCACCCACTTCGGCCCAACAAAGTGGTGATCGGCACTTTCAACCATAAAGTGCCTCGTATGGGGCTGCCTGGATGCTACTGTGGTAACTGTTGTTATAAGAAAGTTCCACTAATGGAAGATGTTTGTCCCAACTTCCTCCGAAGTCCAGGACACAGGGACGAAGTAAGTCCTCTAGTGTCTAGATCGTGCGTTCCGATTGGCCGTCGGTTTGGGGATTATAAGCAGTACTTAGATCGATCCGCGTCCCCAAAGCTTCTTGTAGCTTCTGCCAATAGCCATCGGGACCCCATGTCTAGCTACTATTTCGTTGGTGTAGATTTCGGCCAACTGATCGGTCTTAGAAATGGTATGGATAGGAATAAAATGTGCGGATTTAGTCAATCGGTCGACGATTACCAAAATCGTGTCATGCCCACGAGGCGTTCTTGGAAGATGCGTCACGAAATCCATCGTGATGTGTTCCCATTTCCACTGAGGTATCTCAGGTTGTAATAACTGTGATACCCGTTTATTTTTGTTAGTTTTGAACAATTTATTTATTATTTTATTTTTATTTTGTAATTTAAAATAAGTAAAGTTAGGATTTATATGCTGGCACTATTTGAATTTATGATATAATTGGTGGTTATGTTAGTTAAGATTAGAATGAGAATTTTAAATTTTCGATATGAAGAGAAACACATAAACGTGTTTAAAGTTTTATTACTTGATATTTGTTATTTATTAGTTAATTATATAATAAAGGGAAGAATGATGATAATATGGGAATAGAGATAATCTACAAAATCATTAGGAAATCATTCCTTTTCTTTTCCTCTCACGTCAAGACTTGCACTCCAAATCCATCGGGATTTTTTTTTGGACTACATAATCGCAATAGTCATCATGATTGGGGTTACAAATATAGTTAAATAGGAGAGCCATGCATCTGAGAAGGTCACGCCCTTCTTCTACCCTACTTAGAATCGCCACCGCGGTTAGGCATCTGGTTCACGCCGAAGTTCCGGTGATCAGCCACATCCGCAAGTCGTCGTCTAAACTGCTACTAGTCGTCCTCAGGTAAAGGTCGTTCCTTGATGTCATTATATTCTGCGTAGAATCTGCTTCGAGGTAGTCGATGCAGAATCCATCTCGTTCATTGATAGTCTCTTTTATTAAAGGTTCTCCATTGTCATAATAATTCTTTTGAAATCACCTGTACTATATCAATCAGTAAAGATTTTCCCATAAACTGAACGGTCAATAGATTTAAGAATATGTGTTTGCCTGGTTAATTAACCATCATGTCACGGTTCTTGTACTAGTTACTTAAAAGTGTTCGACTGGTCAAGTTTCTTGAATAGTTAATTATATCACCCTGGTTTGTCGTAATCGAGTATATATTCAATTTCACATAGGATCTCTCGGTTAATTCAATTTAAAGTAAATAAGAATTATGATCATGATATATATATAGAGCCAATGAAAACCATCTTTTTCTTTTACCATGAAGTTTTGGAATTGGTTCCTTTTTTTTCTTTTTTTTTTTATGCGTATAATAGTAAATCAATGTCTTCTGATACAAAGGTAGTGGTGATAATCTACTAAATCTAATAATTATATTACTGGCCATATTATATGATCAAGTAGCAATATATTTTATGGTTACTATTTTATAACAAATATTATACGGTAACAACGAGTAGTTATTCTTATTAAGCGCCATACCTGCTTGTAGAGTTAAAAGATCAACAAGTTAAACCAAAACACATAATTAGGGGATTGACGTGTGTGAGAAACTCAACCAATCGAATAGGGACTTCATTTAGGTATCGAAATCGTTTCTTTTAACATATGATCTTAGTACGTGTTATCCATATTAATGTAGGCGTTGTCGTGAGAAGTGATCACAAAGTTGTTTGACTAGTGAGCTTTGTTCAGGTAAGATATTGTTTTCTGAAATCATGAGCATACTCGACCCCCTTTTTACATTTTATTGCATTTTGGGGTGCAACATGTATAAATTACAAAATTTATTTTAAACAAAATTTAATGTACATCAAAAATATTTTATTTACCATTGCAAGTTAATTTGATTCATGTGGGTAAGATATGGATATGGGCTAATATGATGAGTCGGGTTACGGGTGTAGTATTTATTTGTACTATTGTTTGTATGATGACTTGGATTAGTTGCCTGTATAATTATTATGCTTGCCCATGATGAAAATTGCCCTTTCATAATACGAAACGATGTAGACGACACTAGACTTTGAATCTCTAAGACACATGCACGTTAAGGATCTTAAAAAAAATAAAGATTAAAGAAAGACTTAGAAAAGAAAATAAAGAATTAAAGAAACGAGAACGAATATGATTGAGAGGTAATACTCTCCGATGGATCCATCCCAATATTTGGTGTGGGTGTGTTTCATGCACACACCAGGAGCGGTACGTGGCAACTAAGATTTTAAAGACACGCTCAAGAGCCACACGCGTGAAGTACTTGCTCGCTATTGTCTACGGACGATGGCTAACGACAACGGTGAACTGCTTTTGTGCTCCTTCACTTAGTCGGTTGTAGTGGACTTTCCCCCGACCGGTCTACCCGATACGCATGGTTACCATGTGTAGTTCTGGATACCTAAGGACTATCCTCCAAGTGGTTTACGACGATGTATGAATGTTGAAAGATAATGATTGAAACCACGTGATACGATAAGGATAAAGATTTATGATATGAACGCGATAAGATGAAAAGATAAAGAGTAGATAAGATGACGATAGGCACGATCTTAGGGTTGTTTGAATTATCATGTCGTGGTGTTTGGAGCATAACTTGCAATCACATGAAACGAATGGTTTAATGAACTAATGATATTTTACTTTTATTATGATTTACCCTTTATCTTACTCAGCTTTAAAAAGCTGACACTTGTTTTCGAAAATCGATGTGTATCATTTTCAGGTTAGTTACGATTGTTAGACATGAAGCTGTTGGGGAACGGGTAGAGAAACTTTGGCAAGACGTGACGAATTTAGATGATTCGTTTATTTTATTACTTATATATAAAGGTTCGTTTATGATTCTATTGCTACGTACGACGAGTAACACCCGTTTTTTATATTAAAATCATTTTTAATGGTTTTATGATGGAAACATATGACTGGGATTTTCCGTTGCGAAAGAAATTATTAAAATCTAATATTTTATTAAAGAAAATGCGGGGTGTTACAGTAACATTCCCGAGGGTTTCTGATATTCTGCCTTGACTCGCGCACAAGTCAAGTATTGGCTTACATATTCTGCCACGTCCTTTTTCATCCCCGGCCACCAATAACATTCTTTAAGATCGTGGTACATCTTGTCTGTACCAGGGTGAATTGAATATTTCGATTTATGAGCCTCGTCCATGATCAATTGTCTCAGCTCCGAACTTGCAGGAATCCACACTCGGTTCATTTTCTTCACAAAACTTTTCTCATTCCCGTGCAATCCTTCACCGGGTAACTGGCTTTCCTCCAAGGCTTGCATTTGCGCGTTCCATATTTGCTCTATTAGGCTCGTCTACACAATCATTCCCAAGGCTTTCACTCGGAGGGGTTTAATTCGATCTTTCCTACTTAGCGCATCCGCTACCACATTAGCTTTCCCCGGGTGGTATTTATCTCACAGTCGTAATCATTTAACAATTCTACCCATCTGCGCTGCCTCATGTTCAATTCCTTTTGGTCGAAGATATGTTGGAGGCTTTTGTGATCCGTATATATAGTACACTTGGTACCATATAAGTAATGTCTCCAAATCTTTAGTGCGAATATAACGGCGCCAAGTTCCAAGTCATGCGTCGTGTGGTCCTTTTCGTGCACCTTTAGTTGTCTAGAAGCGTACGTAATAATTTTATTCGTTTACATAAGGACACATCCAAGCCCTTGTCGTGATGCGTCACAATATACGACAAAGTCATCGTTGCCTTCGGGCAATGTCAAGATTGGGGCCTCGCATAGCTTTTTCTTTAACAGCTGGAACGTTGTTTCCTGATCTTCACCCCATTCGTACTTCCTGTCCTTTTGCGTCAAAGCGGTTAGCGATTGAGAGATACTTGAGAAGTTTTCGATGAAGCGGCGGTAATACCCTGCTAGTCCCAATAATTGGCGTATTTCTTTTGGAGATTTTGGTGTCGTCCAATTCTTGATTGCTTCGATCTTGCTTAGGTCCATGTGGATTCCGTATTGATCCACCACATGTTCTAAAAATTGCACGGCTTGCAACCAAAAGTCGCACTTAGACAATTTAGCGTACAGTTGTTCTATTTGTAGTATCTCCAAGATAGCACGTAAGTGATGCTCATGCTCGTCCTTGCTTTTGGAGTAGATGAAGATATTGTCGATGAAGACGATGACAAATTTGTCAAGGTATAGTTTACATACTCGGTTCATGAGGTCCATGAACACTGCAGGTGCATTGGTTAACCCAAAGGGCATAACTAGGAACTCATAGTGGCCATAACGAGTTTGAAACGCTGTCTTAGGAATATCGTCCTCTTGGACCTTTACTTAATGGTAACCTGACCGAAGATCTATCTTAGAAAAATATCGGGCTCCTTGTAACTGATCAAAAAGATCATTGATCCTTGGAAGAGGGTAACGATTCTTAATAGTGACCTTGTTCAATTCCCTGTAGTCGATGCACATTCGGAAGCTACCGTCCTTCTTCTTCACAAACAAGACTGGGGCTCCCCAGGGGGAATAACTAGGACATA
This sequence comes from Scalesia atractyloides, assembly GCA_947069175.1. Taxonomy (NCBI): domain Eukaryota; kingdom Viridiplantae; phylum Streptophyta; class Magnoliopsida; order Asterales; family Asteraceae; genus Scalesia; species Scalesia atractyloides. The sequence continues at coordinate 23,744,472 of CAMTDV010000030.1, read as the reverse complement.
TGAAACCACGATCAAGTAACTCCTACAGCTGCGTTGATAGTTCTTGCATCTCAGACGGTGCAAGACGATATGGGGCTTTGGCAATGGGTGTCGTTCCCGATATTAGGTCAATTCCAAACTCGACTTGCCGATTAGGCGGCAATCCGAGCAATTCCTCCGGGAATACATCTGGGTATTCACATACTATCGGGATGTCTTCAATACACTTCTCGGTTGGTTCCTCTGTCGTGACGCTGGCTAAAAACACGTCACATCCGTGTCGTATATACTTCAACGCCTTGAGGTGAGATATGAGGTTCAGCATGGTACCTTACTATTCTCCTTGTACCATGATTGCATCTGTCGGGGATAAAGGAATCTTCACGACCTTTTGTTCACACAACACTTCTGCACGATGGCTGGACAGCCAGTCCATCCCTACGACGATGTCAAAACTACCCAATTCCACAGGTAAAAGGTCAATGGGAAATTGGTAACCGTTAAGGGTTATAGGGCATTTACGAATGAGTTGGTGACTAATGATTGGTTTCCCGATAGCAAGTTCGACGGTATAGGGTTGTTTTAAGTCAATAGTAGGCATATTCAATAGTGGCAAAAACGCAATGGAAATATAACTTCTATCAGCTCCCGTATCAAATAACACTGACGCAAATTGATCGGAAATGAGGAATGTACCTGAAACCACATTGGGATCCTGGCGTGCGTCACTAGGCCCATGACAAGGCACGACCTCGAGCTGTATTCGAGGTAGAAGCTTGGCCCTGCGTATCCCTTCCTGCTGACTGCTGAGCAAACTTTGGGCAGCTCCTTCGAAAATTCTTCGTACTGCCACATCCATAGCAAGAATTACTACAACACGAGGGTGCACATTTGTACTTTCAATCCAAGAGACTATATTTTTCGTGACAACAAAGCCTCCAATGCTGAACGCCCTGGGAAACTAGCACTCAAGTGGGAGGGTCCATACCTTGTCCACGAGGTCCCGGGCACAGGCGCGTACAAGCTACGCATGTTGGACGGCCACGTTGTTCCACACACATGGAATGCACAACAGTTAAGGAAATGCTACATGTAAAAACCCAACCTTTTGTAAGCGATGGCCGAGAACCTGACAAGTTTATCGATATCAAGTGTTGTTTATATTATTTTCTTGTTGACTTCCTTTTTCCAAGTTACAAATGCATGTTAAACTTTTAGTACCGTGCAAAAACATTGCAGTAAATTACGAGCTCATGAACTAGACAAACTTAAACAAAGCACGAAATCGGGCTACAACGTTCAAACACGAGACACACTTATATTTATTCGCGCTACCTAGACAAAAGTTCTTTCAATAAAAAAAGTAAGTATTAACAAAAGCGCAGATGCGCATCGATTACAAACAGTCGAGTGCCCAAATACTATGTCTAAACATACTAAGGCATGAAAGCCTGTTACAAAGACCTAAACAACAGAAATACAACTTTTTTACTCCTGCGCTGCCATCACCAGCATCTTCTTCCTCAGATTCAGAGAGTTCCACAATCTCTGGAATCTCGAATAGAGCCTTCAAGTGCGAGATGTAGTCATCATGTTTGAGGGAATCAGTGACTAAGTCCATGATGGGAAGGGCAAGCGTGTTGTACGTTTCTTTCCTAGCAGCGTAAACGGTCTCGGCATCAGATGTAACCGAGCAATGGTTGCTGTCCCATTTCGCTCCCATCGTTTCCCTGACATGCGCGACGCATTCTTCATATCCCTCAAGATGGCCAACCTGACGCGCAACAACAGTAAGCGCCTCCACGGTCTGGTCTAGCTCCACAGAGTTTAAAACTGCATTAGTAACCTGCCAAATACGGTCACAGATTAGAAATATGCTTAGCCAAACTAAAAAAGAATACATGTCAACTTACATGAGGAATACCATATTCTTACAACCATGCAAAATTATTTACTAAAGGCTCGACAACGGCCGGAGTCGAGGCATAATTTTCTTTCGCAACGCCAGGACTGACTGTGAGACCTTGCGAGCTTCTTCAGCAGTTTCAGCTTTCACTCTCTCCGCTTCTAAGTCAACCTCCAAATATTCATTCTTCTCCCCCGACTCACGCAAGCGACGCTTAAGTTCAGCTATTTGTGCGCCCTTGCCAGCCAAGTCTCTCTCAGTAAAGACGAGTTTTTGCTCAAGCTCACCCTGCGCAGATAACCTATCAGTCAACCTTTGAATTTCAAGATCTTGTTGAAGGCAAGTGTAGGTAGTACGAACCTGTTTGGCTTCTGCGTGTTCGCGGTAAGACTTATCTTCTTCAAGCTTCGCCTCAAGATCAGCTTTGGATGTAGAAAGAATTTCATTCTGGGCACCCAAGTCAGCGATGGAATTTGCAGAGATTTCGGCCTAAGCCTTAAGGTTTGTAATTTCTTGGCGCACGACAAACATATTTTGGTTATCTCTGTCACAGGCTTCACGCCACTTCTTTCGGTCATCAGCAAGTGTATCCTTGCTAGCCTGCAACTTTTTCTTGAGGCCCAGGAGGCCCCACGCTTCACTATTTTTATGAGCCTCAAATTTGGCTTGTTTGGCAACCAATTCTTCTTTTGCCTTCTCAAATGTTTAGGCATCTACAGCCAATCAACCCCCGTAAGCTTCAACCTTAGCACGTTCCTTATACATAGTGCGCCATTCACGCATACTCTAGTTGCTGGTTGATAATTGGTTCGTTTGCGCAACAATGTGCAACTGGTATAGCTGTTCGTGCTTGTGCTGCTTTTGGAAATTAACCTCAGCTAGAGGGAAAACACCCATAAACCACTCCCCGACACTTGGGAAACTTCATGAGTGTGTCACCTTGTTTCAACTTCCACATGGGAGTGTGGATCTGACCAGCGTGAATAGAGCCGTAGGAACGATAATAATGGTCGCCTAGTGTATATTCAGGCCGGATCGGCGAGGGTTCTTTATGTCTTACATTGAAAGAGCTAACACCCTCTCCTCCCGCGCCAGAACCAGCTGCAATATGAGGCCCCGCGCCCTTATCTTCAGTAAACTACGTCGAACCAGCAGCGGCCTTTTCAAGAGACTTACCAGGTCTCTTAGGCATCCCCTCGATAGGTTCCTCAACCGTCTTCACAAGCTGCTCGGTCTCTCTCTCAACCTCCTTCGCAGTCTCTTCAAGGGGTTTCTCAGCCCCAGTGGTCTCAACCTCCACTGGTTTATCAACAATGACAACTTTCTCAGCTGGAGCAACCTTCTCCACAGTCTTTAAAGGCTCACTACTCAGAATTACACCCTTAGTAAGAGGGATAGCAGTGGAAGCAGGACCATCCTTACGCGCCTTATCAAATGTTTCGAAAGTACCATCCACTTTTTTCATTGTGTCAGCATGAGGAGGCAGAGGTACTTGACGACCAGACTTGGAATGAATAATTCTAAACTTGGGCATCACCTTCTTTTGTTCTCCATAAAGCGCATAGAAGTCAGAAACTGGCGATAAATAGTCGGTAAAGCAAATCCATGTAAACTTACCAGGAGAGATCTCCAACAGTAAAGAGTCAAGGTTAGCTTTCTTCCATATCACTGGCTTTTTGGAGGCAACCTTTTTCGGGGAGGGCCCAACACTCCTGCCCGATTCCTCGGGAGGGCTCTTGGAAGTATTTTTTCTTGTCAACTTAGGAACCGGGTCAACCTCCATCTCCTCTTCCACAGGAAAGGAAGTTGGGGTCACGCCAGATATCTGCTCCTTGGAGCTAGCACTCTCTGAGCTCTTAACACCAGCAGCTCCACTGACTTTTCCTTGAACACATATAAAGCGCAATGCTTCCATTGAATCAGCAACAAGTACGTAATCCTCTAAGCTACGTTGTTGAGACCGAGTTGTACCTTTGCGCGACGTAGTGTCAGACGAGGTTGCAGTTGGTTCAACTTTAACAAGGCGCGCCCCTTCAACAACGGTAACTTTCTTCTTCCTACTCTGCCTTTTAGGCTTCTGGTCTTTAGGATATGCCCCGAGATTGCCCAAACTACCTGCAAACTTAGAAGGGTGGATGTTTAATCCATGATCTGAGGAAGCAATAGACTCCCCGCTGGAAAGCAAGACAACATCTTCCCCAGCAGGAGATATTGCCCGAGAAGGCCTAGGGTTCATTATATGCGCACCTTCAGTCGATTCAGGTGGCTCTGCAAAGCATCCAATTGGGGAATACATAAAGTTATCATGAATCTGCTCATACCATGTCTGCTCATCCTCGCGCAAGGGTCTGGTACCCATAACTCCAGCATACGCATCAAACACACGGTGATAGAGGGCGACCTGTGCATTGAAATTTTAAACATAAGCAGGTTATAGGCTAACAACCTTATTGAAAACAAGAAGATGACTGTCTGAGAAACTTACCTTGATCATTCAGCAGAAGCACCGAAACATTGGTACTAGTGATAGGCCACTTGTCGCTCATGCCCGCGGCCACCAAAACATGCTCGCCGAACTCCTGGTTGGGCAACGATTGTAATCTCTCATACCATGATGCGCCCTTCGCTATCTTGAGGTCCTCCTTAAGGATCGGCACAGGTTCTCGAAACTCCATGGCCACAAGAATTACTTCTTCTCGGATGTAGAAAAACTTCCCCTTCCAATCATGGAAACTTTTTGGAGGGTTTATAAGCAATTTCTTTGAGCCGCGCGTGGCAAAAGAGAAGAATCCCAAGGTAGACTGGAGTTGATAAAAGGCACGAAATTTCTCAACTGTGGGCTCCTCTCCTTGAGAGCGCAGGCAAAACTCAAAGTGTCGAACCCGAACCATCCCCAGTGGGCTCAACTGAGAGACATGAATGTGGTAGTGTGAAAGGAGAGACCCAAAAAACTGGGGAGCAGGTAACCGAAAATTTCCTTCACCGAAGAAGTCGACAAATAAACTGATGTATCCAGGCGGCGCATCGACAACAGTCAGACCCTTCGCCGGATACCGAGCATCCTACTCGGCAGTGAACTGGTGGCCACATACCACCTGTTCAAAGAAGCCTCTTCCATTTCAACAGTGGCATGCCTCCATCAACCTCTTCTACTTCTGGCTCTTCTATACGATCGGGCATCTTGACCTAGAACTGGAAGCGATCTTGAAGAACTGCAAAGATCTTTGAAGATTCCTTGAAGATTGCTTGAACAACTTGAAGAGAATCTGCAGAAAACTTGAAGATTGTCAAGAAAATCTTGAAATTTTGAAGGTTCAAAGAAGGAAGTAGGAGAGAATTCGAAGAGAGAATAAACATCTGCTCCTATGTCACGACAATTTATACCCATCGCATTTAATGCGATGGGTAACCGTGCAAGACAACTTATGGCACATCTCCAATTGGAGCACGACACGTCAGGCGGCAAAACCGGAGTGGCGGTTACCACGCGTGCATGGGCCTTACTCGCCTGATAGCAGACGAAACAGCAAGGCTGACACAGTGACACCATGCCGACTACTGTGTCAGCAGTCACGTCAAACGTCGTTGTCGTCACCAACTTGTTATTTTTTACATTTCAAAGAAATTTCCCAAGCAAATGCAAGGGATAACTTCAAAGGGAAGCTACATAGTCGCGCCTCTTATGTCTCACAATGACGCACATGCGCCAACTGCTGTAGCATGCTTGTCATTTTCTGAAAAGCACAAGATTAAAGCGCATACACCTAGTTTTTATGTCTAGTCCAGAGCTCCAACCACTTGCTTGGCGCATGGAAGCAACACTTGACTGGGGGACTTGAAGGGGTGTGGTCCCAAAAGCTGCGCCGACTAGATTAAAATCTCCACGATCGCGCGCAAGACCATACCCTAGACAAACATGAGTAATAACTCCACAGACCTTGCGCCAACTGAATAGATGCTTCAAAGGTCACATGCGGGGTCAGGAGGCAAAGTTAACCATTCGTAGAGACTTGTCCTTCTGATACAGAGGACCAAAGTCCCACTGCCTTGCGCCGGCTACATAGGATGCAACTACACCAAGTGTAGGTACAAAGCGTAAGGCGACGTCAAGAAGGTACGAAAAGTACAAGTGGTAGGACAGTGAGCCAATAAGCGCTCAACAGGCTGTATTATATCATGTTGCACGATGAACGATCATGCAAGAGACAAGAAGTATACAAGGACGTATACGTGGCACCAATCAGCTTTCGCCGACCACTGTCCCACGATCTCCACTAACCGCTGATGACAGACCAGACAACAAGGACGACTGTCAGGACACGTGGATCCATTGACCGTGCGCCAAACACCCTTCTCAACAGGGGTCACGAACGGTCGTGGCAGAAGGGACAGGATGGATATTCCTTATTGTCGACGTCAGGCCTAAGGCCCATCAGCCCACCTCCTTCACGAATGTCCAGCTATAAATAAAGGACTTCACCTCCAGGTTTAAGGATCACTCTCTTACTCTCTCACTTTATACACACACTATTATCCTCAAAACAAATACTTATTTTCATGCCGGAGGGTGGTTACAAGGAGAACCCCCTATTCTCCTCCTTGTAACGAGCTTACAGTGTGTTGTTAGTTTTGCAGGATCTTCATAGCTTGATTAGGCAAGACGAAAGAGGATTAACCTTTATTGGTCGAGGCACTTACCACAAACTAATCGCCGGAATTGTTTGGTGTTTCTTCAGAGACCACCGGCAAGTTAAAGAAACCAAATTACACGGTTGAGGACCCCGAGTTTGTTAAGATTGTCTAACGACCGTTATTCATAGGATATGGAGGCCAATTGCTTACCCAAGTTTGAGTTGAATGATTGTTAGGAATAGAGAAAGAGGGGCTTGGAGGCAAAAAAATCATGCGTTTAATGATAACTTAAATAGGAAAAAGGTGACACGTATATGGTCACAGGATGTCTTTCTATGAAGTTGATACTTGTAGATGCTTATTCAATTTACGTGCACCCGGCAAAAGTTTTTTATATGAATACATATTATTACGGTTGTATACGCATTCGGAATTCAAGTTACACAGTTTTACCGAACATTTTCCAATGGAAATACCAACAATAAAATCTTATATCCGCTAGCTTGATGTCCCTTACATTTTGTAACCTTTATTTTCTTAGTGTTTATAATTTATAATATTGATACGATGTTTAAAAAAATAACTAGAAATAACATAAATAAGATTAAGAAAACTAACATTACACCATATAAAAAGAAATTAAAAACATTTTAACACCTCAAGATGATGGTTTAATTATCCAAAGCGTAGCAAGCCACCAGAATACAACACATATAATTTAAATGATTTGGTATATGCATTCGTATAACCATACACTAAATGTATCTATATTACTATATAAAGCATTTCATACGTACAAAATGATAAATTTTCATCAAATTTTAAGATGACATATAAACGGTCAAGTTAAAATACTAAACCTTTTGTCATTTTCTTTCATTCATACCCCTCTTCCCTTCATCAATGAAATTTATGTTTAATAAATCTATACTATATCTTAGATTATTTATAAATAATAAAAATAAGCTTATAAATAAAAAAACTCATCACATTTATCAATAACATATATTCAAAAATGCATTCTATTATATTTGTGTAATTGGACTAAAGGACTAATTAGTGAATCAAAATTAATCAAATTTAACATAAAATGTATTTTGTAATTTTAGAGATAGTTAAAAATTTAGATGTAAATTGTCGACTCCTTCTCAATGCGCGAGTTTTCCACTAGATAAAAATCTATATTACTATATAAAGTATTTCATATGTATAAAATGGTAAATTTTCATCAAATTTTAAGATAGCATATGAACAGTCAAGTTAAAATGCCAAACTTTTTGTCATTGCCTTTCATTCATACCCCTTTTCCCTTCATAAATGAAATTTATGTTTAATAAATCTATACTATATATTAGATTATTTGTAAATAATAAAAATAAGCTTATGAATAATAAACTTATCACGTTTATCAATAACATATATTCAAAAATACATTTGTATTTGTGTATTTGGACCAAATGACTAACCAGTGAACCAAAATCAATCAAATTTAACATAAAATGTATTTTGTAATTTTAGAGAAGTTAGTTAAAAATTTAGATGTAAATTATCGATTCCGCTGCAACGCGTGGGTTTTCCACTAGATAAAAATTATTGATTTAATTGTCATTTTTCGTCCCTATAGTTTGTCCAGTTATGTCAGTTCAGGCAAAATTTCAAATTTGTACCATTTGCATCCCTGACCTTCTTGAAAGATGCCAGTTCCGTAAAAAAAACGAGTTAACTGTCCATTTCGTCCCCTGTGGTTTGTCCATTATTCAACCTTTAGTTTTTCTGGATGAAACTTGCATGTTTTAAGTATGGCAGGGACGAAAATGGTACAAATTTGAAATTTGGTCTGAATTGGCATAACTGGACAAACTACAGGGACGAAAATAACAGTTAATTCAAAATTCCTTTTGTAGTATACTATATAATGTTTATCATAAGGGTTTCCTGTGCGTTGCAGCCGCGAAATGGTTGTTTACACACACACACACACACACACACACACACACACACACACACACACACATATATATATATATATATATATATATATATACATACACACACACACACTCACACACAACGCATATATGATTTTTGAGTAAATTGTCAAAATCGTCCCTGAGGTTTGAATATGTTTGCCATTTTCATTCAAAACAAATTTTTGTACAATATAGTCATTCACTTTAGGGATTTTTTGCCATTTTCATCCAAACATCTAATTTGCTTTATTTTTTCTATCGAAGATTTGGATAAAAATGATAAAAAATCCCAAATCTCAGGGACGATTTTGGCAAAAAAATTAGACGTTTGGATGAAAATGGCAAAGTCCTAAAAATGAAGGACTGTATGGTACAAAAAAATTGTTTTGGATGAAAATGACAAACATACCCAAAACTCAAGGACGATTTTGACAATTTACTCATGATATTTTTTAAACATTCTTAGGTTTAAATTATGTTCCCTGTCCATATTGTTAACCCCGTTGCAACGCGCGGATTTCCCACTTATATAACTATATAACTAAGAATCATTATAACAAGAGTACGTCATAAAACATTTTAGAAATTGTCCTTCTGTATATTTTTTATTATATATATATATTGCCCCATTCATTTTTTAACTCTATTAATAACCTATTGCCTATAACAAATGGCTTTTAGTTATAGCCTTATAGGTGGTACTATTCCCTGAATACCTTTTGTAGTCTGGCACTTTCCTATTGAACCTATCAAATTACTATTTTATCTTCTGGTTAAAATTACGATTTCACTCTCAGTTTAAAATTAGGTTTTCGTCCCCAGTTTAAAATAAAATTATGTTTTTGTTCCCAGCTGAAAGTTACGGTTTTATCCTCGATTCAAAATTACCACTTTATCCCCAGTTTAAAATTACAATTTTGTCTCTAGTTCAAAATAAAGCTATATTTCCCCCAAGCTAAAATTACTATATTTCCCTCAGTTCACAATTATAATTTTGCCCCCACTTCAAAATAAAATTATGGTTTTACCGCAGCCTAAAATTACGATTTTGCCCTTAATTAAAAAAATATGATTTTGCCGCCGTTTCAAAAATTATGATTTCACCCTCAGTTCAAAATTACGTTGTTTCCTCGGTTCAAAATAAAATTATGCTTTTGCCCCAAACCCAAAATTACGATTTTGCTCCCAGTTCAAAATTTTGATATTTTGCCCCAGTTCAAATTACGAATTATGGTTTTGCCCCCAACTTAAAAATACGATTTTGCCCCTAGTTCAAAATTACAAATTTGCCCTTGCGTAAATTTACGATTTTGCCCCTGGTGCAAATTTACAATAGAGTTAAATGTCTGGTTGGTCCCTATGGTTTGCGAAAATTACAGACTTGGTCCCAATGGTTCACTAATTACAAAGTTGGTCCTTATAATTGTAATTTTTGCACTCGGGTGGTCCTTATTACTAACCTATGTTAAATTTATCAATTAAATGTGTGTGAAATGACGAGATTACCCCTAAGCAATTAAAAAAAAATATGGGCCCACCCCACTTCATCTTCTACCACCACTACCATCACACCACCCACCATCATACCCCCACCCTAAACCGCCACCACCACCAGATTATTCTTCAAATTGAACATGAAATATAATATCAAACCCAAATTAAAAGGCACAACAAAAACGATGAAAACAATGGTTCTGAAGCTGCCATTAATGGTCTCAAAATCAATATTGATACATTTCTCTCTTTTAAACAATTCTGTTACGAACGGTATAAAATGGTCAAAGTCAACAGCATATAGTCAAGACACAAGCCACCCATATACATAAATCACTTTATATCAAAATCAGATCATTCATACATTTTACTTCACTTTATTCATGATAATCAAGATAGATAACACCAAAATGGATAGTCTTCAACACCAATCTCCGGTCAAAGCTCGTTCAAACTTAGATATTAAAACATACATCCAATCGTTCTTGCCACTAAGCCCTTATCCAAACTTTAAAATCAAACCTACCAAGATGTTGATAAAGATGAAATTGTCCTGCAAATTGAACCACCAATTGCATCAATATATAAGTACCTCTTTTTATCTTCATCGATAGTGGCGGAGTGGAAATGGATCTGCTTAGTGTTTCTTGTTTTCCTCAGATCCGTCGGAAGATGGTGACGTTCGCAGGTGTGGTGTTGTTGTTTACCTCAGATCTTAAGGAGATGGAGAGAGGAGGTATGGTTGCAGGTACATGTAGGTTTTCTGGAAGGAGAGAAAAGAAGGAAAGTGGGGAAGAAGATAAAAGGTGGGTCTAGTTTATTTTAATTGCTTAGGGGTAATTTAGTCATTTTATATACATATAACTGAGAAATTTAACAGAGGTTAGTGATAAGGACTACCTGAATGCAAAAATTACAACTATTAGGACCAACTCTGTAATTAGTGAACCACTGGGACCAAGTCTGCAATTTTCGCAAACCACAGGGACCAACCAAACATTTAACTCTTTACAATATTACCATCATTTTAGTTTTTGCCAAATTACGATTTTACCCAAATACAAAAATATAACTTTTCCTTGAGCTTAAAATTATGATTTTGTCATTGTTTTAGTTTTTTTTCCTAGCAAAACTATAGTAACGTATTTTTAATTGGTTGATAATTATTCCGCCGTCGCTCCGCAACGCGTGCGAGCTCTACCCAAAACACAATATGTATTAAATCACTTAAAATAATAGTTAGGCATATTATAATGGCACATGGAGTTGTTTCATTTTTATTTAAAAAGAGAATCTTCATTTCCAAAAATTTTGCTGTTGTTGTGTGTCAAGAAAGTTACATAAACCGATGAAAGTTAACCGAATTCCTTAACAATTCCCCGCCAAAGATCCACCACTTTCCCCAAACAATGTTCACTCTCAAAATCCACACCGTCGACACCCCCAACCACCTTACACCACCACCACCGTTGCCGGATCATCAAACCCTAGGTCCACCTCCACCAAACACACCGAATTAAACGGCGTCGTTCACCTCTTCCGCAACCTCCCCTTGACCTCCTCCTCTTCCTCCGTCAACCCCGTCATGACGCTCTGGAACGTCGCCTATCGTACTACGATCGTCTTCATCGTCGCCGTACCTAACTACCTCTCGGTTGAAGAGTTTGTTGCATTTTGTGGCTGTCATGTTGATGAGTTTACTGATTTGTGTTTTATCAGGTATTGATTGATTTGGTTATGTTAGGGTTTGGATTGAGGTTGAGGTTCTGTGAGTTTATGTAGGAATGATGCGGTGGAAGATCGGTATAGCGTGCTTATTAAGCTAGCGAATCAAGCTGCTGCTGATGGATTCTGTATTTCATACCATGGGAAGCGGTTTAGTCCCTCTGAGGTATTATTGTTGATTCTAGTTATGTACATATAGATGCAATTATAAAGTTAGGATTGGATTTGAGGCAGGGTGGGCTCGTGATCTGCTCGACTCGTTTATTTAAATGTTAATTGTTGGTCAAGCAAGCTTGTTTGTTTTTAAAATCTTTAGTTTTTGTTTATTTGGTACATTAAGTAATCTATGCAGATTTATAGTTTATATATACTAAAATTTGGTTTATAATTTAAAAATATTTTGAACTGAATCTGGTACATTTTCTATTCCAGAATGAGGTTTGCCATATCTACTTTGCTCAATTAGTGGAGTACACAGATTCAGCAGATGCAGCTAGCATCCCTCAGCCAGGGTATACAGAGCTACCTACTTGTCCGGTTTGTCTTGGTGAGTTACTGTGAAATTGTTAATGATGTGTTAATAGTTATGCATCTGTGTTATTGGATTTTGATCGCGATTTGTTTTGATTATTCTCAAAATGATAAGAGAGATTGGACCATGACACAAGTGCAATACAAATTACACACTGTGACCATTCGTTTCAGTGTCCGTGTATCTCAAAGTGGATCTACTTGTCTTGCCAGGTTGGTTACATTTTAATTTTTATTTCTTCGTCACCTATTAATAAGTTGTGAGTGTGACACCAGTGGCTTATCAAATGCAATAGAAGTTAAAGTTTTTTCTTGTGTTAGGTCTGTCGACTTTGTCAACAGCATGATGGTAAACCAACCTGTGCAGTCTGTGGCACATCCAACAACCCGTGGGCCTGCCTGATATGTGGTTTTGTAGGATGTGGAAGGTATCATACAATTAATAAATTTCAGTATTTCTTTTGGAAATTAAACTTTTATTCCTACTGTATGTATGTATGTATGTATGTATTTAAAAATCGTTGATGTTAAAGGTATGAAAAAGGACATGCTATTGAGCATTATCGGCAAGCTCAACATTGCTATTCACTTGAACTAGAAACACAACAGATTTGGGATTATGTTGGTGATAAATACGTGCATAGATTAAATCAATCAAAAGTTGGTAGCAAGTCGATCGTGACAGATCACCAATCAAGTGAAGGGGATTGTGGTGATAAAGTTGATGATGAGTTTGGTGGGGCCCTTTTTAGCAGCAAAGTTGATACGGTAACTTCCCCCGTCATCTTTATCTCTATTTTTTATTAGTTGGATGTAATGTTAATTATTCTTTTACTAAAAAACAGATTGTAGATGAGTACAACTTTCTTCTTGCAACCCAGATGGAGACCCAACGGCAAGTATGTAAAAGTAAAACCGATGCTGTTTTTTTCATTGGTTGATTTACCGTACAACTTTTGGTCACAAGATGCTAACTTTTTCAGCATTATGAAGCACTACTGGCTGAGGCAAAAGGTCGAAAGGAGATCAATATAGCTGAAACAATAGAGAAAACTGAAGCTGAAAGGACACGGGAGATTCAACATAAACTGGAGGAACTTTCTAAAGAGACTAAGGCGGTTTCAGATGTTAGTTTTTAATATGAATCATTTCCTACATGCGACTGAGATGCTAACAATACAAATTATGTGTTTGTTCTTTGTTGGTAGATTAATGAAGATCTTGCAAAAGAACAAGAATCTCTAAAGAAAAAGTACAAGGAAATCCAGGAGAGGTAGCTTTTTTCTACACAAACTATAGTTGTTATACATACCCCACACACAAATAGAAGTAGCGATATTGGCTCGTTTACTTGTAAAATGTATCGGTTTGGGTTCAGTTTCATTTTTAATGGGTCAAGCAGGGTGAAACTTGAAAGTCTTCCGGATGTGTTCAAATGCATTTAGACCTTTTAAGTAGTTCTAAAAGACGGTAGATTATTTTTGTGATAACATAGTTACTGTAAATCTGTAATGTTATTTAACACATTATTTATTTATAATATTCAGAAAAGTAGATTAACATGTGTGTACCCTTCACTTAAAAATGACCCATTTTGTCTACCTCTACTCATTTGTACTTTGGGTTTCCCTAAACTATTGTCGGTCATGCAAATTCTATAAGTTTTAAGATAAAGAAGGTGGTTTTAAGGAATTTGGTGTTTTTATAGCTTTAATCTATGGGTTGTAAAAATGTTTTCTTCTTTGATTTCAGGGAAATTTCATTACTGAAAACGAAAGATGAGAAAATACACGATCTTCAAGAACAGGTATAAGTCTTAACAACTACACATTTCTTGTTTCTAGAACTATATGATCAGTGTTCCAATCCTTATTACAGATTAGAGACTTGCAAATTTATATGGAAGCTCAAAGAACACTGGCTCAGTCCGATGAAACAAATGAGCTAAAGGGGGGCACACTTCTTGGTGTTCAATCAAACCCATCAAACACCAAGAAAACCCCTAAAAGGCGAGCCCGAAAACGTAACTAGATGTATTTTTAGTGGGGGGGGGGGGGGGTAACTGGTGTATAAAAGATAAAAACATGTAGCTTGTTTTTACGATTGATACGACACGGGCGCGCACACGATAATAACAAAGATGAAGGATAAGGGGATTGAATAAATGGTGTGTTGGTTGCTGTTGTTTGTACATGTGGTATATTTCCTTGAGGGATGTCCATCTTAAAGAACTCCATGTTGTAAGAGATCATTCTGAATATACTTAGTTTTATGTCACAAAATCATCTTTCTATCTTGTTTTAAAATAATATGTTGATGCATATGTCTGTTCCCTACGTCATCGTATAACTTCGAGTCAGTATTTAGGAGCGAAATGTCGAAGTTTATGTATATAAAAGGGTCAAGTTAGCTTCAAATGTATGTTTTGTAGTCAAGTTCGGCCGAACTTGACTAAGCAAGTTCGCCCGAACTTGTATCCCACCAACGAACTTGACATTCTATAAATAGGAGTCTTGTCATTTCATTTGTAACATTCAGAGATTTTGTCACGACAGAGGCGAAACTCTGTCCAAGTGTTTCCAGGATCTGTAACGTCTACACATTAATGAAACAGTGGTTAAACAGTAACAAACTTGTCTCCAATGTCGCCTATGCTAACGGATTCCGCACGTTTATATTAGGTTAGCCAAATTAGGACCAGAACGATCCGTACAACGGACCTACAAGTGGTATCGGAGCTAGAATAGCCTGATTTGATTGATATCAAGACAAGAACACTTCTAATTCTACTCGATTCTTCTATTTTTCTTAACTTATACACAAAAATGAAGAATTTACGGGCAAATTATGTCCAATTTTGAATATGACATGTTAAATACATCATAGATAAACTCCTTAGAGTTTGGAGACTAAAATCAAACGAATTGGTGTCAAATTGTTGCAAAAACCATGTTTTCCAAACTCATTTTGATCGAACTTGTAACCTAAGTTCGGCCGAACTTGCCTTAGAAACACACTTTTTGAGTGTTTTTCTATCAAGTTCGCTCGAACTTGAGAGGTTTTGAAGGAGTTTGTAAGAAGTCCGACCGAACTTGTAAAATTTTCTTTGATTTTTCTCAAGTTCGCTCGAACTTGAGCAATTTCATTGATTTTTATATCAAGTTCGACTGAACTTGCAAACTTTTCTTATAAAACTCAAAGTATAAGTTCGACCGAGGTTGTTTCAGGGAAATTTTCAAATCAAAATACATAAGTTCGACCGAACTTGTGTATAAACTGAAAATTCTTCTTTTTCTCACTACTAGTTCGACCGAACTTGTAGTTGTGCTAATCATTTTCAAAGTTTTAACATCTTTTCAGCGTACGTGTGTCGATATTCGCGATGGATTTATGTCAGGAGTGGGTACGTCCAATGCCAATGTCATACAACAAGTCAACCTTGACAACGAAATGGGCACGTCCGCCAAACCTCCGAAGTTAATGAGTATGGACGAGTATGAAGAATGGAAGGAGAAGTTCAGTTATTGGGTTCAGGCCATGCATTTCCAAAGCTGGGTGGCTATTGAAAGAAGATATGTCGTTTCGTTAGACAGGAATCAGCATGTTCTGGAAAAGTACAAATACTCCACGATACAAAAGGATGAGTACATTGCTGAGAAAAAGATGATCAGCCTCATTATACAAATCCGTTAAAGAGGATATTTTGGTTTTATTGCCCGAATACACGACTGCGAGAGAGCTATAGTTATCACTTCAAAAGAAATACCAAGGAAGCGCAGAGATGATCAAGAGTAAAAAAGCTCTTATATTGAAGGAATTCGATATCTTCACCATGTTGAAGGGCGAGACAATGAAACAGATGATCGAGCGTTTCTGTCATCTGAAAGTCCAAATAAGGAGACACGGTCTAGAGAAGACAGAACTAGAGTACATCGACAAGCTTGCTGATGCGTTACCTGACGGAAAATGGACTACTTACCTCATGGTCTTGAAAGAAACTCCGAATTGGGAATTCTTTAAGCTGGCTACATTCATCGACAAACTAGAAGGTCATGAGATGGAACTTCTAAAGATCGCAAAGTCGAAGAATGCTAACATTGTTCAAGATGTTGGTCTGTATTACAAGAACGGAATGCAAGACAACATTTCAAGCCCAAAGATACAAACAACATTCAGTGCAAATATGAACTCTTCACCGCCAAGTCAAAATCAATCATATCCACAATATGTCCATTGAGTTCTTCGTTTTTGAGCACTAGTTCAAATTCATCATACCAAAGTCAAGCAAATCAGAATCCACAAACGAATTCTGATCCGAATGTGTACAAGTGTAACATTGCTGTCAATCTAAACAATGTTGTTTCTGAGCAAGTTGCAAAACAACACATGACACTTCTCGCCACGGTTCTAGAATCGTATGAAAGTCTGGTAGCAGGGAAAATCGGCAATCCTGAAATGACCGCCGAAGACTATGATCAGGTGGACGAAGAAGAGCTTGAACTGATGGATATTAAGTGGTCATTGGCTTCTATCATTCGAAGGGTCACAAAGTTTGTTGCACTCACAGGCCGAGATATCCGAAATTCAAGCAACAAGCTAGGGTTCGACAAATCAAAGGTCACTTGTTTCAGATGCCGACAGAAAGGGCATTTCAAGAGAGCATGCAAAAATCCTGAAGCAACGGGCAATCAGAGTCCATTTGGAGGTGGAAACGAATACTACAAGAAGTCGCTTCAGTACAAACCATTTTCAAAAAAGACTCAAGTTGAGATTCAAGAGAAATCATCCAACAATACCGAGAAGGCAATGGTTGCTACCAACGAGGATGATGGTTTCGATTGGAATTCTTACATTGGAAAGAAGACAGGAGTTGTATTGATGGCTGAAATCGTTGAAGATACTTCTGCCGAAGACACAGCAGCAATGGAGAATGCTCTACTGGAACAGTATCTGCAACAAGAAGAAGAAGAAGAGATGTATCTTCACATGAAGACACGGGGTATTTTAACGCCTAATTCAACTTCTAGTTTTGTAGGTAACTTTGATGGAAGTTCTCAGGAGCAAGTGGTTGAGGAGAAACCGATTGATGAAGAAATCATTGATGTTGCTCAAGAAGTGAATGCTGAAAACCTCAAGGACATTGCCAATAAAGCTATGATGGCGAATCTAACCAAGGTAGGTCCTGAGGTAAAGATTGTCGAAAAAGAAGTTGTCAAATTGCAAGTTGTAGAGGTTGTAAAGCCTTGTACAAAATGCACCGAGCCATGTGCAAAATGCGCTGAAAAAATCACAAATCATCCCTGAACTCAATGTACATAATGAACATTTCAATACGATTATCGTGCAATGAAGGAAGCGTATGAAAAAATGAAAGATGATTATGGCAGGCTTGATAGAAATAATATTGAACAACATGATACTGTAAGGATGTTGAAAGGTACAGTAATGGATAAACAAAAAGCACTAAACATCTATATTAATACCATTGCTGAAACCAAACAACAACTCTAGGACAGGAAAATAAAAACAGAACGTGTTCAACAACTTTTAAGAAGTTATACAACTAACACGTATGTCATCGATCATATTCTTCCTACAATCTCGTCGGAAGAAAATGATAAATGATCTAAAAAGAAAAATGGTAAAGAATACAGCAATGTTCCTCCTCCCCTGTGCGAGAAGTATTGTCGCAAAACTGTTGATGGGATGGATAAGGCATCCAACATTGAGTTGTTATCTGAAAAGAAAAATGAGTTGCCAGTGAACAGTGATGTAATCTTTACTAAATCAGATGATGACAATGCGGTAGTCAAAAAGGTGGTTGAAAATGTTCTGAATGATTCTGATAATGGCAGCTTTGAGAGCGCCACCTCGAGTTTGAATAGTTCTGACACAAATTCTGAAGATGACGATACATCATCGGAAGATGATCTATGTGATGATCCTAACGTTGTAATGTACAAGGTTAAGGAATCTGATAGATTATACATTGATGACAGTTTTCGGATTCGGAATGTCAAAGAAGATCAATTGGATAAAATGTTCAAGCTAGTTGAAGTTACATCAGATGACCTGGAGAAAAATGAAAAGAAATTCTATTCAAAACCCAAAAGAAATTACAATAACTACCGGAGAAATGGTGTTGATCATCCGGAAAACCGGAGAGCTGGGTTGGGTCTAGATGAGGAAGAAGAACCGGTTAAGAAAATGTCACCATTTCACGAGTACAAAGATAAAAACATGAAATTCGTTTATGGGACAAACACGGTTCATGAGGAGAGTTTGATTGGGAAGCAATCAAACGACGAGTTTAAGAAACAAAAATAGTTTGTAAAACCTGTGAAGATTTTGAAAAGAAATGAATCAAAACCTGAAGTTAAACCTAAAACTGAAAAGAAATTTAAAAACTCAACTTTCGAAGTAGGTGAAACTTCTAGGGCAAACGAATCACGGTTTTACATCAAGAAGGCTAATATAAAATCTCAAGCCTAGATTGCTAAGAAGAAGTCAACAACATCCGAGGTTATTAAGTCTGAGTCTGTAAAGACTGATAACACGAAAGAATCAAAATCTAAGACCAAATCCGAAACTGTCAAAATTACAAGTGGTAACAATTCAAAAGGTAAAAAGAAAGTAAATTTTTGAAAATGTAAACGACAGTGGAGGCTCAGATGGAGATTATGAAGATGATTACCAAGCTTTCTATCCAAAACCCAAGACCAAAAAGGCTTAGGTCGCGCTTTTTAACTAGATTTTAACATGTGCAGGGGCTCCAAAGATCGTTATTTCAAAGTGGATTTTGGATAGTGGAGCGTCCAGGCATATGACGGGAATGAAAGCTCTTTTGTTCGACATAAAAGCTATCAATGGCGGATAAGTTGGATTTGCTGGTAATCAGGGTGGAAGGATCGTCGCCGAAGGAAAACTTTCCAATGGCGTTGTTTCATTTGATCGCGTGAACTACATTGCAGAGCTGGAAAACAATCTTCTGAGCATATCGCAGATTTGTGACAAACAGTTCACGGTGCATTTCAACGACAAAGAATGTATAATTCTGAAGCCTGGTTTCAAAATACCTGATGAGTGGATTTTGATGCGAGCTCCGCGCGAGAATGATCTATATATCTTGGATATGGGCATCGCTACCACTTCATCAAAATCAGCGCAATGTTTTGTGACGAAGCTACTGAGAAAGATTCTATTCTTTGGCATCATAAGATGGGGCATATTCATTTGCGAAAAATGAATTTCTTGGTTCATAATGATCTGGTAGAGGGTGTAAATCTTCGGAGCTTTCATATGTCTGATCACTGCCTAGAATGTAAAAAGGGAAAGCAGATCAAGAAATCACATCCGAAGAAAATTCTAAACTCAATCAAGTTGCCGCTTAAACGTCTCCACATGGATTTATTTGGTCTTGTCAACATTCGAAGTATTTCAAGAGACTTATACTGCTTGGTCGTAACAGATGACTATTCGTGTTACTCATGGGTTTTCTTCCAAGAATCAAAAGATGAAACATTCGAAAACTTGGTGATTCTTTTCAAGAAGCTAGAAAATCTTTATCATCTCCCTGTACGACGCATTCGCAGTGACAATGGCACAGAGTTCAAGAATACTAAGATGAGAGAATTTTGCAACACTAAAGGGATTTTGCACGAGTTTAGTGCACCCTATACTCCGCAGCAAAACGGTGTAGCTGAAAGGAAGAATAGAACTTTAATCAAAACTGCGAGAACTATGCTTGCAGACTCAAAGCTTCCGGTCAGCTTCTGGAGTGAAGCAGTTGCAGCGGCTTGCTACACACTAAACAGAGTTATAACTGTCAAACCAACGAAGAAGACCTGTTTTGAAATGATTAACCGACGAAAGCCAAACTTGAAATTCTTAGAACCATTTGGTGCGCCATATACTGTAATTGATTAAGATGGTAAATTCGGAGCCAAATCTCTTGAAGGTTTCTTTGTCGGGTATGCGAGTCCGCTAAGACGTGTATATATTCCCTCGTTGAGAAAGGTAATTGAGGCACAACATGTTGATTGATTCAACTATACGGATCCTATTCAAAAAAGAGGTGACGCATGGCTGTTCAACTATCAAGACCTTTGGAAGTCATTCGACTTGCCGGAAGAACCTTCTGAAGAAGAAATTGCAGTGTTATATTATCTTCAACAGTCGGCGAATCAGGAACAAATCATTAGACCAATTGTGGTTAATCAACCCACGTTGGATACTTCATCTTCCGAAGCAGGTCCGAGTAACAGCGGTGTTCAAGTTGAAAACTTTTCTGAAGCAGAAGTAACACTTGCTACAACTCCATCGAATGATTCTTCAGAACCAGGAAATGCAATAACAGTGCCAAGCATGCCTCAGAATCAGAATTCTGACTCGGATGAAGCGCCGACATTTGATGCTGATGGTGAAACCTCATCAGAGGAAGAAGTTGAGCAGATATCTAATATGTTGAATCAATCTGCTAGTCCAAGAAATCAGAACGAAGCTTCATCAAGTGCTCCTAATGTTGAATTGAACAGTGATCTGAATGTTTCAAATCAGCAAAGCTCAGTTGATGTTTCTAGCGAAGAAATGTCGCGATCATATTCTTACCATCCTTCAACGAATATCATTGGTGAACTATAAACTGGTGTGTGTACACAAAGCCAAATCAATAAAGCACTTAGTTGTTTCTACACCCGAGTTGCTCCAACTCAAGACTACTGCTACTATTCATGTTTCATTTCTCAAATAGAGCCAAAAACTGTTAATGAAGCTATGGGTGACGAGAACTGGGTGATAGCAATGCAAGAGGAACTGTTACAGTACGAGAAATTGGGTGTTTGGAGGCTTGTAGACTTACCACCGAAGCAAAAAGCTATAGATACGAAGTGGGTCTTCAAGTGCAAAAGAGACGATCGGGGTGTAATAGTCAGAAACAAAGCTTGGTTGGTTGTCAAAGGTTTCCACTAGCAAGAGGGTATTGACTATACAAAAGTATACGCACCGGTTGCACGATTAGAGTCTATCCGCATTTTCCTCGCGTTCGCAACTTGGAAAGGATTTAAGGTGTACCAGTTGGATGTAAAATCTGCGTTTCTCTGCGGCAAACTTTGTGAACAAGTGTACGTCGGCCAACCACCGGGGTTCATTGATCCGTGAACAAGAACAAAGCTTATCTTCTAGACAAAGCCTTATACGGATTACACCAAGCCCCGAGAGCTTAGTACGAGACTTTATCACAACATCTCGTTGGAAACGGCTTTACAAGAGGCACAGTGGGCAGTACATTGTTTACCAGAGAAGTCGGATCTCATCTGATCATTGTACAAATCTATGTGGATGATATCATCTTCGGTTCTACGGATGATAGTCTTTGCAAAGAGTTCGAAAAGATCATGAAGAAGAAATTCGAGATGTCCTCCATGGGTGAAATGAAATTTTTCCTCGGATTACAGGTCGATCAGTTACCAGATGGCATATTCATTCATCAGACAAAGTATGTTCACGACATTCTCAAGAAGTCTGAAATGGATAGCTGGAAGCCGCTTTCGACTCCGCTGGCACTGAACCATGGGATTTGCATTGACGAGACGGGAACCAAAGTTGATGACACGCTCTATCGATTGATGATAGGATCTCTGATGTATTTAACGGCATCTTTCCCAGACATCATGTATCCTACCTGCTTATGTGCGAGATATCAGTCTAGTCCTCGAGTGTCACACGTGCAGATATCAAGCGAACTTCCGTTACTTGAAGGGATGTCCAAGCACCGGCTTGTGGTATCCAAAGAACGACAATTTTGATCTAACGGGATACGCTGACTCAGACTTCAGAGTGGACAAGCTGAACTCGAAATCTACAACTGCAGGATGCCAGTTCTTCGGAACACATTTGGTAACGTGGCAGTGTAAGAAACAGACCACAATCTCTCTCTCTACCTGTGAGGCAGAATACATTTCTGCTTCCAGCTTTTGTTCTTAAATCCTCTGGATTCAACAACAAATGAGGGATTATGGTCTGCAGTTTCTTGATACGCCTTTATTCGTAGATAACAAAGCAGCTATTGATATAACCAAAAATCCGGTTCATCACTCACGTACTAAACACATTGAAATTCGTTATTACTTCATTCGTGATTGTTACGAAAAGAAGTTGGTGCGAATAGAAAAATCCCACACCGATGAACAAAAGACTGATTTTTACACCAAAGCATTTCCATTAACAAGATTTAAATATCTAATGAGGCTTAACGGTATTAAAAATTTGCTAACAGGTGTGGAAGCTGAGGTTGAATACGGATCGGATGACGAGTTCACGTGATCCACATTGGTTTGTCTATCTTCTAGATTAGTATTTCTTAAAATCTAAAATACAAAAATATGTTTTTGATTTTAGGGGGAGAAATATTTGAGAAAATACAAAAACATATGAAAAAAATTCAAAAATGTACAAAAACATTGATAAAGACAAAAAGAGTTTTGTGTAAAAAGGAAATGATAGTACATCAGTGGACTATCACAGTATGCTAAGGATTTGTAAAGTTTAAAAGTTTAAACAAGTCTTACTGTTGATGTGTCGATAGGCTTTACACGCTCAGTAAATTGTTTCCGGGATATTAACTAAAATTTTCAACTACTTAATCTTGTGGATTAACATCTCTCGGATATATGGACTTAGTACCCGAAATTTCGTTTGAGAGATTGCCTGATTCTGAGATACGAGGTCTTTATAGATAGTTGATATCTTGGGTATTATACAAGTTCTTCTGATTTTGCGGAAGCAATAGCCTAAAACTTCTATAATGCTTTATGCTAAAAGCCCCTAAACTGCATGCAAAGCTGAAAAGAATCCAAAGATCTAATCTTTTGTAGTGCTTAAAAGATTCCTTAAATGGAACACACCTTTAAGTCGAGCCTTCATCTCTCTGACGGTACGGTGGTACTAACCTGAGCTCTCAAGGCCTCGCATAACCCAGATACAGATATCAATTACGCTATATTCACCTGTAAGATGAAATCTAGGGAATCTTGATACGGGAGTATATTCAAGAGGTGGGAACCATAGTTAAATCAAGTTTCATAATTCTACCTAACATATCTTGGAACAATTGAGAAATGTGTTGAAGTTTAAGAGGACAAACATATCGACAATCTAGGTAAATTTGTTTAAAACTTAGTGTCTTAAAAAGGTCAACGGTACTAGTGATATGTTTCAAAAACTGATATGATCCTTTAACACAAACTCAACAAAAATATATTTGTAAATATGTTTGTACATACTTAGTGTTTGATATTCATTTCATAAAAACAAAAGATTATATTATCTTTTAATTTCGACCACTGATGATGAAAAACTGATTTTCAAAATCTAGAGTTGCTGAACAAAATCTAAAAACTTTTGAAAATTGATCTGAAAAGTTTAAAAGTTCATTAAGTTGAAACTTACATTTGAATAAATGCGTCAGTTTAGTGTCAAAACGTTTAATCAAGATCATTAAGTTGAACTTGATACATGAATCAGATATTCAAGGTCATTAATTTGGACTTGAATAACTGAGAGGGTTTTATAACTGATAAGAAGAGTAAAATTAAAAAAAAATTGTTTGTGTTTAGAAATTTCAAAGTTTGAATCTAAAATGTTTATTTGAATATTTGAGGGACTTTGAAACAGGAAGTAGAGTTTAAGGAGGAGCTGGATAAAACACGTTGATGGAAGATACCAGAAAGCTCAAAGCAAGGGGGAGCATGGTGATTAAAGTTTTATCAAGACAAGCTCGAGAAGAAAAGAAGAAAAGATTGTAGATGATACGAAGATCATGGATGTTAAAGTTATTCAAGAAATAAAAATCAAGAGAACAGTAAAGACTCAAGAACTTAATTGAAGAATGATGACTACGACAACATCCAAGGGGGAGTCTGTTGATGCATATGTCTGTGCCTACGTCATCGTATAAGGTCGAGACAGTATTTAGGAGCGAAATGTCGAAGTTAATGTATATAAAGGGTCAAGTTCGCTTGAAATGTATGTTTTGTAGTCAAGTTCAGCCGAACTTGACTAAGCAAGTTCGCCCGAACTTGCATCCCACCAACGAACTTAACATCCTATAAATAGGAAGCTTGTCATTTCATTTGTAACGTTCAGAGATTTTGTCACGACAGAGGCGAAGCTATGTCCAAGTGTTTCCAGGATCTGTAACGTCATTAATGAAACAGTGATTAAACAGTAACAAACTTGTCTCTAATGTCGCCTATGCTAACGGATTCCACACGTTTACATTAGGTTAGCCAAATTAGGACCGGAACGATCTGTACAATGGACCTACATAATTGTTCACTTTTATGATATGTTGCTGCATTATTTAAACTTCAATCGTCATAATTTGGTTTCTATCTGACTAAACAATATTTTTACACCGGTTTTTGATGAGTGAATGTTAAAAAAAATGTTGGCATTTTTAGTTCTAATTGATTTGTTGTAGCATGATACAGACAAAAAGTTATCATGTTTTGAGTTGTAAACATGATACATAACGCGTGCATGCATGCACAGTCAAAGATGTTCCAACTGGATACCGATCAACTTCCGACCATATTTGTGTCAAATCCCAGCCAAATTCTCCAATCTTTCGGGTTGTTTTCTCAGGTTTCGGGTTTTCAAAACTAAAAATATTATCTGATAACAAACCATTCTAGGTTCGGGTTATTCGATGTTTGGGTTCGAACCCAGAGCTAGCTGGTTCACCCTGAAATGCGTTGAGGTGCAACAGTTGACTGGACATCTAGGGGTAAAGCATTGTTTCGGTGCGGGCCGCGAGAGCGACGCAAACTACGAATACTATATGACTTCAAAATAACAAGGGTCAAGGCCGGCCAGTGAGACGATGGGGGATAAGCTTCATCATCGAGAGGGAAACAGCTCGGATCACCAGCTAAGGCCCCTAAATAACCGCTCAGTGATAACGGAGGTAGGGATGCAGAGATAACTAGGAGGTTTGCCTAGAAGAAACCACCCTTGAAAGAGTGCGTAATAGCTCACTGATCGAGCGCTCTTACACCTAAGATGAATGAGGCTAAGCGATCTGCCGAAGCTGTGGGATGTAAAAATACATCGGTAGGGGAGCGTTCCACCTTAGAGTGAAGCACTCACGCGAGCGGTATTGGACGAAACGGAAGCGAGAATGTCGGCTTGAGTAACGCAAACATTGGTGAGAATCCAATGCCCAAAAACCTAAGGGTTCCTCCGCAAGGTTCGTCCACGGAGGGTGAGTTAGGGCCTAAGATCAGACTGAAAGGTGTAGTCAATGAACAACATGTGAATATTCATGTACTGCCCCTCGTTGGTCCCGAGGGACGGAGGAGGCTAGGTTAGCCGAAAGATGGTTATCGGTTTAAGGACGTAAGGTGGCCCTGCTTTTTAAGGGTAAGAAGCGGTAGAGAAAATCTCTCGAGCCAATGTTCGAGTACAAGGCGCTACGACGCTGAGGTAACCCATGCCAGACTCCCAGGAAAAGCTCGAACGACATTCAACAAAAGGGTACCTTTACCCGAAACCAACACAGATGGGTAGGTAGCGAATACCTAGGGGCGTGAGACAACTCTCTCTAAGGAACTCGACAAAATAGCCCCATTACTTCGGGAGAAGGGGTGCTTCTTCACAAAGGGGGTCGCAGTGTCCAGGCCCGGGTGACTGTCTACTAAAAACACAGGTCTCCGCAAAGTCACCATGTATGGGGGCTGACGCCTGCCCAGTGCCAGAAGGTCAAGGAAGTTGGTGACCTGATGACAGGGGAGTCGGCGGCCGAAGCCCTGGTGAACTACGGCCGATGGTTGGGGTTTTATCGGGTCGGGTTTCGGGTTAGCATAGTTTATCGACTCCGGATGTCAACTTTTCAAGAAAACGAATGTAAAACACATTCTGATTTCAAATAAAGAGTAATAGATCAAACCTTTAACAGAGGTGAAAACTTGATTGAAACTTGAAAGTTATATGAAATTCGATTATGAAACTTGATTGCAAGGTTGTAACATGTTTTGGGTCTAATACTCTAATCATGGATGTAGTTTTAGGAGAAGTCGATTTATATAAATATAATATAGTGTATTATCGATATCAATGTATATTATTATGAAGGATATCAATTATATACTAAATATATAAATTCGGATTTGACTATAATTTTGAATATTGAGGCATATCCATTATATATATAATTTGGTGGAATTTGAATATGATGGATAATATAATATAACAAAATTGGGTTTTAACATGGAAATTGGTAGTGTATATCAAGAAAATTGCTTAGAAATAGACAAAAATTCTTAAAATAATACATAAAACAAGAACCAATGTAACAAAAGTCCAAGAGATGTACTATGAAGATATTTCAAGGTAAGATTCATCGGGATTTGAAAATGAGCTTGAAAGTTGTTCGGATTTTTCTGGGTGAACCTGAATCACCAAAACTATATCCATTAACCAAACCGTTTAAGGTCAATTGGGTTCGGGTTTGCTATACATCGGGTTCGGATAATTCGGTATGATAGTTTCTTGACTTGGGTGGCATCGGGTCGGGTTCAGGTTTCAAGTTTCGAATAAAATGAACAGCCCTACCAGCTAGTCAACTTCCGAGCATATTCATATCAAATTCTAACCAAATTCTCCAATTTTATCTAAGAACCGGCAAACCTGCTTATAAACCTGTCTGAAAAGGTCGTCATTGCTTTTGTTTTTCGTGATAGGAACTTGTGTTTGTTTTTAATATTGTATATATGGGACTCACTAACCAATTGTATGAAACTGTGATGAAAGAAAAACCTGGATTTTTACGCAAATTGTGTATTCAGTATCAGATTAACTTATTTGGTGGTACTATCAATGGTTAATCGGATGAGATATGTAGAACACACAAGAATGAATCTGTTGATTGTTTAAGAATTTTTAGGGGTCCTTTAAGAATTTAGAAGATGTATTCATATTTCTATTTTTGGAAACTTGTAATCATATCGTATCATATTTCCTTTCTAATCTTGTAATCCGAGACTTTGATCATAAATGAATTCATTTTATACTTATACATGTTACATACGCTACAATCTCAAATCATGTTTACACGAAAAAACCGACACTTGAAATACTTGAAATTGTCAATTATAGGTGCATTATACTCATACACTACTTTGATACACTTGGAATACCTAAAACATGCTTGATTATGAGTTTCTAGCATAAAATAATGGGATTATCAAACTCTGGGGGTCAAACTGCAAATTCTAGAAAGTTTGGTAAATTCTGCAGGTGGTGCACGACCATGCAACTGAGTCGCACAGCCATGCATACTGCAATCCACATGACCGCACACTTGATGTACACCACCCTGCGACCCGCACGACCGTGCACTTAATCCGCACGGTGGTGCAAAATGACCAGACCTAGTAGAATCTTTTAAAACACATGAAGTTTGGCTCCATTTCCTTTTTTCAACCCCCAACCACCTCATTTAACACCCAAACCCTAATACCAACTATAAATACAACCCCTTACTGTGACACCCGGCTATTTAGGCTGTACCGTACAAATGTAACATGTGTCATGAATGAATAAAAGGCCGTATTTGATTATTTATGATGTTTATATATGGTATTTGATGTGTTGGTAAATCCAAAGTTTGATAAAAATTACGTTGCCAATTTTAAGATAAACGCTTATCACGTAACGGTTAAAATGCGAAACGAGTGTCGGTGACCGCCGGATAATGTTAAAATCCCAAAAATAGCCCATTATGAGTGAAATATAATATTTAATCATAATCGTGAGGAAAAATAATTTAAAACGCTAAGAAACTATATTTTTCGAGTTTAAGCGCGTACTTCGCAATACTGCGCATATCTGACAAAATACTGTCAACACAGCCAGTTCAGGGCAACCAATAATTATTATAGTAATAATTTGACAAGATTATTTTTATAGAATGATAAAAATAAATTAAAACGCTTAAAATCCTATTTTGCAAGTTTAAGCGCCTACTGCGCAACACAGTGCGCCAATTGCCAATTACCGACAACGTAACTGGTCCAGACAAATAAAATATTGGTTAGTAATATTTTAGTGATTTTATTTTTATAGAGCGTTGAAAATAATTTAAAACGCGTTAAAACGCTAGATAAAACACCCGGTAACCAGTAAAATACCAGTTTAAAGCATATATATGTATTATATATATGTATGCGGATATGTATGTGTGTGTGAGGTTTTGTGGCAGCCATTTGAGGCTCTCTTGTCTCTCTCTCCTCCATGTGTTAGCATGGGAAAATGCTACAATGATTACACTTTTACAAAACCTTCCTATATCTTTCAAAATCCAAGAAAACAATCAAAACAAATCTTCACTCACTCTCTCTAAAAAGCTACGGCCGAACACCCCTATCCATACATACATTTTCATTTTTCAAACCATTTCAAGAAGATTCAATCTCAATTGGAGTGTTTTCAAGTGTTCTTGAAGGATCAAAGGTGTTTCCAAGGAGTTGTAAACAAAAACCAAGCTTCATCTCATCAATAACTCAAAAACCCACTAGAACTTGAAGGTATAAAATCATGTCCTTAAAATATGTTCTTGGTTCTTGTGATGAAAATGATAGTAAATGAAGTTTCTCATGTTCTTGGGTTTAAGCACTAACTTGAAAACAACATCAAATGGGTTTTAAAAGGAAATGAAAATGGACATGAATGTGTGTATATGTATGGCCGTGGGTATATGTGTGTGTATATATGATTGTGTTTTGAAATTTTGTTAAATGGATCTTGATTGATTTGATTCTTGGTCAGTCCTTGCATGTATGATTAAAAGTGATCTACATGAAAATGACTAGTGATTAAGAATGTTGTGAAAAGTGATATTTTGGAATCATATATATATGTATATATGTAGCTGTGTATATATGTATGTATATATGCATTTCATGTGAAATTTGTAGATTAAATGTTTAAAGTGTAGGAACATATATGTGTGTCATACATTTATGATAAATGATTGAATGATGATTATGTACATGATGGTGTTCTTGAATGTTTGAACATGAATTAAAATGTGTTGGAAGTATTTAAGTTCATGCAAGATGATGATGATATGATATATGTGCATTAAGTGCTTGTACTTAAGCATGTATGTTGATATATAATCATGAAAGGATGATTTGAGCATGATTTGATAAAAATAAGTTTTGATCAGATTATAAATCATAAAAATAATGTTATTTGATGTGTAAATGGTATGGAACTTTGACATAAAGTTTACTAGCTTTGCATATTGTACTATGTGCTTATAAGTGTCGTAAAATACATGAAATCACATGATTTATGTGACCTACACAAAAACTGCACTAATCTGATTATAACCATCATTTTATAACATGTATTGTGTTAAAATATGAAGTCGTTTCGAGTTCGGATGGTTATGATAACGTTTGACGCAAAACTATGCGGTAAAAACGGTAAAAATCGCCTTTTTAAGAGGTTTTTATGAAACTGTTTTAGATCAGTAAATAAACTGATATTTTTGATATAAATATAAGTATATTAACTTATATTAAGATTATTTGGTGTTTGGTTGGTCATACGTGACTTCCGACGCCTGAAAACGTTACCGAATCACTAAAATACGCATTTTTCAATATACACTAGAATGGGTTGTTCATGGGTGAACCTTATGTGTTTAAATGTGTTATGTGATTTAAATATGTGTATATGATAATATGTTAAGTGTTGACATGGTAGCTGGAATTTAGACTATGCATGTACGCTTGTATGTTTAAAACGGTAGAATCGGTAGAATCGTGTTAAATGTGTAACTTATTTGTTGAGCATGAAAAATTGATACATAAGTTAACTAAATAAGTTCTTTCTTGTATGCATGCTTTAAAAATTATAAAGTGTACAAGTTAACGAGATTTCGCGTGTTATGATATTGTGTTTATGTGCACGTTTATGTATATATATTATAGTGCGCAAATCGTAGATATATGGTACGTATAAACGGGAGTGTTAACGGGTATAATATTAAGATCACCAATAAAATCGTTCATGTCGCAAAATCTTATATATATTAATATGCCAACATAATTAAAAATGATAACTTTTCGAGAAAATCTCAAAGTTATGTGAAAATTGTAAGTATTGGTGAAACTAAAGAATTTTGTAATATATTGTTTGATAAATCGTTTCTACGTATATTAGGACGTGTAGAATCAAATTGTGGGATCGCGCTAATTTAAATACACACCCAAAGGTGAGTGTCACTAAACCCCCTCTTTTTACTATTTTGTACATGTTTTGGGGGAAGAACACGCCTTAAAAGGATTAAAGATGTTTTTGAATAAAACATACCTTTGCTTATATAAAATGTATATTTCCATGGAAAATATATGATTTTGATGATATTAATATGTTTCGGGTAGAAAAGGTTTTATGAATAAATATGTTTCGGGGATGAAACGGGGATTTTACGGTGTTTTAGAGAAAACGACCGTGTAGATTTAAAAATGCTTAAATCTAGAGTTGTGACGAATTGGCTCGGTCTCAAGAGAGTAAGTATCGGGATTAGGCTTACGTTTCGGTGGGGACGTCGGGGATTCGTACAACTTGTTATATATTAAATTTATCATTTTAGTGGGATATATATATTGTTCATGAGGCAAGTGATATAGATGGCCCTTATGGGCGCATGCGCAAGTATTGCTGTTTAATCATTTAAGTATTGAACACGTAGAATTGTTGGTAGATCTATCGGGTTGACTACCCCGTCGTGATCGGTCGCTTCGATCAAGTCAAACGACGAATTGATATTCTATTATAGTCTAGTCTTGATTATACCCTTATTGTTAATATATAGTTCGTATTGTCTTGCAAACATACGAGTCTGAACATTTGATGCAATAAATTTAATATGTAAAACTTGGGAAGATGCTTTAGTTTGGAGGTTTCGGAGAAAATGATTGCGACAGCTGGCCCATGGATTTTATTAAGGAAATAAATTAACTTTCGAAAATATTATTTGGATGTTTTGATAATAAAGACATAATTAGAAAGTTTTCCTTGTTTTAAAATATGAATATGTGAGCTCACCCTCCTTTGTGTTGACACTTGATTTTAACGTGTTCTTCAGGTACTTGAGCATGGCTTCGGGAATCTTTGGCGTGTCTTGTGGTTGTGATGCATGTTTTGTTTAATAATAAACTTTGGACAACTTTTAAAACTTATTTGGGACCGACTGTATTAAGATCCATAAGGATCGAGACAACTTAACTACTCTATGGTTGTGGTTTATGTTTAAACTTGAAATCAATGTTTTAATTAAGTAATATGTCCAAAATTAACGATGCATCATCCACTAAGATATTTATGGGCACCAACTTCCATCACCGTTACGTTTTTATTTCCGCTGCGACGTTTTTGGAGTGTTACAGAAGTTGGTATCAGAGCTAACAGTTGCTAGCGAACTAGATGTTTTCTAGGGAAAACTCTAGACTTCAACCAAAGAATTTTGAGATATAAGTCCAAAATTCGCGAAGCCAAAATTTTTAAATAAACATGGATTTTTATCATGTATGAAAACCATTGCGTGTTATTGTGCATACGTGTTAATCTGTTTATTTGGGCATTATGTGTTATTTTTCATTTGAACACACACTTACTTTGTACGGTTATATATGTCACAGATGTCCACGAGCACGAGGTCATCGAGATTACTGATTCTGAGAGCGAGCCAGAATTCGAGACTTCACCTAGATCCGTATTACCAGAGGTACCCCTACGATTCCACAGTTTGTTGATGCAGCCGAATTCGCTTCATCCTTCCAGGTTAACCCTGCTGCGTTTGCAAGCCAGGTTACCCTCGTTATGCTTTTACAAGCAACGGTTGGATCGAAGACGATGATGATGATGCTCCACCCTCGATCTACGAGACTGGGCAATCATCAGGTACCGTGCCAGTTATCGATGACGTGGATAGAGGTATTCCGTTGATCGGAGGATCTTATAGTATCGCACCAGCAGTAGACGCTACCATTGTTACGGCTCAGCCTTAGAGCCATTGATCGTCTCATCTACAGTCGTTGCTGAGCCCACTACTGAGATCCCTCCACCAGTTGTTACCGATTCGTCATTTCCATCGATCGAGTCGCGCGCTCCTACTGCACTCCTTTTGGTCTACTTTCGACGTAGGAAGAGGATACGACCAGCTGGAGACATCGCTTCATCTTCCAGAGCTGAGACTGCATCTGCTTCGAAGAAGCAGAAATGAGTGTGGGTTGACCGATGCTCTCACTGCGACCGTCAGTTGGGGGCCATACGCGGAGATCTGGAGGCGACCAAGGGAAAGGTGAAGGATTTAGAGGGGCATATGGATTGGTTTGATGAGCTTAAGGACTTGGATGATAGTTCTATGGATCAGATGCACCGGAGGATAGTTGAACTGGAGGAGCTTGTGAGGAAGCTTCTTGAGTTTGTTGGCATGAAGAGGTGATTGTTGTTGTTGTCATTTGTGTTGTTTGTTTGTTTTATATGTCTATTTGATAAACCCTTATATTGGCGTGCATGCCAAATTTTTGGATATTTAAGAGGAAATTTCATCTAGACTTGTTATTGGTGGTTGATTTTGTCACACCAAATTTTGATTGGTTGTTGTACTATGAGCAAGCTTTGTAATTTCCGTGATAAATATCAATGATATGGGTTCTCTTTTGGTTAAATTATTCTCATTATTATGTGGATGCATGTGTATTATTTAGTCCACTATTATTTAATGATTGAAATATTTAAAAAATGTCTTATGTTGATATTATTATTGCAATAATAGAAATGACAAGATACCGCCAAAAGCGAGATAGGGTATTGGACTACCTACCACCCCAGAAGAGTTGGCACAACTCATAGCCCAACACGTTAATACTGCCTTGGAACAACGTGAAGCCAACCAGAATATCGGGCAAGGACGTGGGCGTGGTGCTCCTGGGCATGGTGGAGGTGGTATACAGGTTGGAAACCTGCAAGGTAATATAAGGATCGAAAAAGTTTTAGTAGTTCCTGTGTTATGATATAATCAGAGCCTAATCTTGATTTTTCATTAACCTTGTGAATAGTGCATGGATGTACGTATAAAACATTTCAGGGCTGTAACCCACGATCATTTACCGGTGCTGAAGGGCCTCTTGAAATCACTAGATGGATCGAG
The DNA here is from genome assembly GCA_947069175.1 of Scalesia atractyloides. Taxonomy (NCBI): domain Eukaryota; kingdom Viridiplantae; phylum Streptophyta; class Magnoliopsida; order Asterales; family Asteraceae; genus Scalesia; species Scalesia atractyloides. The sequence continues at coordinate 23,711,009 of CAMTDV010000030.1, read as the reverse complement.
AAGATGGAATCTGTGATGGCCATCAGTGGTTGTGCTGCTGATTAGAGGGTTAGGTATGCTTCATGTTCATTTCTTGATGAAGCTTTATCCTGGTGGAACACTCAATTGCAAAGGTTTTGGGCGAAGATGCTGCCTACGGTCTTACCTGGAATGAACTAAAAGACATGCTTCTTAAGGAATACTGCCCGCGTAGTGAGATGCAGAAGATTGAGACTGACTTCTAGAATTTGACCATGGAAGGCCTGAATGTCAGAGCTTATACGTCTCGGTTTAATGATTTGGCTAGATTGGTTCCACGAATGGTCACTCCTGAATACGTTAAGGTAGAGAGGTATATTTGGGGATTGTCGCCACAAATTCGTAGTATGGTTACGTCAGTAACGCCCACTATCTATCTGGACGCTACTACTCCAGCGAAATCATTAGCGGATGATGTTGCTCGCAAAAGTAGCCTTAACAGGAAAGAGGAGACTGGGAAGTCGTCGGGAAAAGTCAAGGCAGATGGGAAGTCTGATCGATCAGAGCGTTCTGAGCCTAGATCAGGGGATTGCGGAAGCGAAAGTCTGTGAGCTCGAGAAAGATTCCGAAGTGAAGCGTGAGAGGAAACACGATTCGGGGAAAGCATATGTGGCTAATTCGAGTGGTTCGAGGAAGGATAATGCCAGGGATGGCGGAAGTGGTACAACTAAGAAGACTCACGGAGATGAGCAGGGAAAGTGTGCCAGATGTGGTGAAACTGGACATGTCACTCGCGAGTGCTATGCTAAGAGTGCGTCGGAGGGAGTTAAGCTCGAGGGATGCTTTGAATGCGGAGAGCAGGGACACTACAAGAGGAACTGTCCGAATGTGAAGGGTCAGAATGCCATGGGCAGAGCTTTTGAGCTGAATGCTAGGAAGGAACGTGATGATCCTGCAGTGGTTACTGGTACGTTCCTAATCAATGACCATTCTGCGTTCGTACTATTTGATACTGGTGCTGACTTGAGTTTTGTTCCGAAAAACTTTGAACCATTTCTTTTGTTCTCAAACAAGTAAGCTGTACTCGATAGAATTAGCGAATGGAAAGTTGATAGGGACTAGGAAAGTTATTCGTGATTGTAGAATTCAGTTATGCGATCATATTTTTAGTATCGATTTACTGCTAGGGGAGCTGGGTAGTTTTGATGTAGTCGTTGGGATGGATTGGCTATCCAAGAACGGAGCTGAGATCATTTGTTAGAAGAAACAAGTGCGGATACCTCATCCTGGTGGTGGTGAAGCTTTAGTTGTTCACGGTGACCGATCAAGTCGAGTATCAGGAATTGTTAGTGTTATGAAGATGCACAAGATGTTGCGTAAAGGCTATCCTGCATTCCTTGTTAATGTAGTGGATACAAAGGCTGAAGGTGGGAAGATTGAAGAAATTCCTGTGGTTCGCGATTATCCGGAAGTTTTCCCTGAAGACTTGCCTGGATTACCCTCTGCAAGACAGATTGAGTTTAAGATTGATCTTGTACCTGGTGCTGCATTGATTGCAAGATCTCCTTACAGATTAGCACCGTCAGAGTTGAAAGAATTGTCAAATCAGCTTCAAGAGCTATTAGACAAAGTTTTCATACGAGCAAGCTTTTCGCCTTGGGGAGCACCTGTGTTGTTCGTAAAGAAGAAAGATGGTTCCTTCCGAATGTGTATTGATACAGAGAGTTGAACAAGCTGACTATCAAGAATCGGTACCCATTACCAAGAATCAATGATTTGTTCGACCAGCTTCAAGGATCAAGCTACTACTCGAAGATAGACCTGCGTTCAGGTTATCACCAGTTGAAGATTGCTGATGAAGATGTTCCGAAGACTGCTTTTAGAACACGTTATGGCCATTATGAGTTCTTCGTCATGCCTTTTGGCTTAACTAATGCGCCTGTAGTGTTCATGGATCTCATGAATAGGGTATGCAAACCCTATTTGGAGAAATTCGTGATAGTATTCATTGACGATATACTAATCTATTCGCGAACCAAAGAAGATCATGAGCAACATTTGAAGATGATTCTGGAGCTGTTGAAGAAAGAGAAGTTGTATGCGAAGTTCTCTAAATGTGAATTTTGGATTCGAGAGGTGCATTTTCTCGGACATGTCATAAATGAGAAAGGTATACATATGGACCTGTCGAAGATAGAGGCGATTAAGAATTGGGAAGCGCCAAAGACTCCGTCAGAGGTGCGACAATTCTTAGGACTTGCTGGGTATTATAGAAGATTCATTGAGAATTTTTCCAGAATAGCGCAGCCATTAACGCTGTTGACCCAAAAGGTTAAGAAGTTTGATTGGACGGAAAAGCAGGAGATAGCTTTTCGGATGTTGAAGAGAAGTTGTGTAGTGCACCTATCCTATCCCTGCCAGAGGGAAATGACGGTTTTGTTGTATACTGCGATGCGTCACGTTTGGGCCTTGGTTGCGTGCTTATGTAGAAGGACAAAGTGATAGCCTATGCATCAAGACAACTGAAAGTGTATGAGAAGAACTCACAACTCATGATTTAGAGTTGGGAGCTATTGTGTTCGCTTTAAAGATTTGGAGACATTATTTGTATGGCACGAAGTGTACGATTTACACAGACCATAAGAGCCTCTAGCATATCTTTGATCAGAAGGAACTCAACATGCGACATCGGCGTTGGGTAGAGTTACTAAATGATTACGAGTGTGATATTCGTTATCACCCAGGAAAAGCAAATGTTGTTGCTTACACGCTCAGTAGGAAAGAGCATGAGAAGCCTCTGTGTGTGCGTGCTTTGGGTTTGACCATAGAAACGAATTTGAACTATCGAATTCGTAATTGCACAATGAGAAGCTTTGAAAGATGAGAACCTGAGTAGAGAAGGTTTGAGAGGTTTGGAATGTGAACTGATACTAAAGCGAATGAAGTGATGTACTTCATGAACTGAGTTTGGGTTCCGCTTAGAGGTAACCTACGCGAACTGGTTATGAACGAGGCTCATAAGTCCAGATATTCGATTCACCCAGGTTCTGCCAAGAGGTATCAGGATATTAAGGAGTTATATAGGTGGCCGAATATGAAGAGAGATATTGCGGTGTATGTAAGCAAATGTCTGACATGCTCGAAGGTTAACGCTGAGCATCAGAGGCCGTCTGGGCTTCTGCAGCAACTAGAGATTCCTAAATGGAAGTGGGAGCATCTTGCTATGGACTTTATCACCAAATTACCTCGTACGTCATGTGGACATGACACCATATGGGTAATTGTGGATCAATTGACGAAGTCTGCTCATTTCTTGCCCATTAAGGAAACAAACAAGACGGAAAAGATATCGCATTTGTACCTCAACGAGGTTGTAGCCCGACATGGAGTGCCTATGTCAATTATCTCCGATAGAGATGGACGATTTGACTCCAAATTTTGGCGATCTCTTCAGGAGTCGCTAGGCTCTCGTTTAGACATGAGTACTGCATATCATCCTCAAACGAATGGTCAGAGTGAGAGAACCATTCAGACGTTAGAGGGCATGTTCAGAGTGTGCCTGATTGATTTCAGTGGAAGTTGGGATACTCATTTGCCATTGGCAGAGTTTTCTTACAACAATAGTTACCAAGCTAGTATCAAAGCCGCTTCGTTTGAAGCTTTGTACAGAAAGAAGTGTCGATCACCTCTTTACTAGGCTGAAGTTGGCAAAAGGCAACTAACCGGTCTTGAGCTTATCCAGGAAACTACCGACAAGGTTGTCCAGATCAAGGAAAGGTTGAAAGCTGTCGCCGATCGACAGAAAAGTTATGCAGACAACCGAAGGAAACCGTTGCAGTTTCAAGTCGGGGATCGTGTTCTGCTAAAAGTGTCACCTTGGAAAGGTGTTGTTAGGTTTGGGAAAGGGGGAAAGCTAAGCCTACAGTATATAGGTCCTTTCGAAATCGCATCTTGAGTTGGATCAGTCGCGTATAGGCTTAAGCTGCTGTAGGATTTCAGTGGAGTTCATGACGTGTTTCATGTTTCCAACCTGAGAAAGTGTTTGTCGGATGAGACACTAATTATACCCCCTGATGAGGTTCAAGTAGATGATAAATTGAGATTTATTGAGGAACCGGTTAAGGTTCTGGATGAGAAGATTCAGAAGCTTAGAAGGAGTCGGATTAAGTTGGTCAAGGTTCGCTGGAATTCTAAACGTGGACCCGAGTTCACATGGGAACAAAAGGACCAGATGCAATGAAAATATCCGCATCTCTTTAAGTTTAGTGCGAAAATGAAACCTGTAGTGTAAGAATTTCGGCGACGAAATTCCTTAAACAGGGGGAGACTGTGACACTCGGCTATTTAGGCTGTACCATAAAATGTAACACGTGTCATGAATGAATAAAAGGCCGTATTTGATTATTTATGATGTTTATATATGGTATTTGATGTGTTGGTAAATCCAAAGTTTGATAAAAATTACGTTGGCAATTTTAAGATAAACGCTTATCGCGTAACGGTTAAAATACGAAACGAATGTCGGTGACCGCCGGATAATGTTAAAATCCCAAAAATAGCCCATTATTAGTTAAATAATATATTTAATCATAATCATGAGGAAAAATAATTTAAAACGCTAAGAAACTCTATTTTTCGAGTTTAAGCGCGTACTTCTCAATACTGCACATATCTGACAAAATACTGTCAACGCAGCCAGTTCATGGCAACCAATAATTATTATAGTAATAATTTGACAAGATTATTTTTATAGAATGATAAAAATAAATTAAAATTCTTAAAAATCCCTATTTTGCGAGTTTAAACGCGTACTGCGCAACATAGTGCGCATACTGCCAATTACCGACAACGTAACTGGTCCAGACAAATAAAATACTGATTAGGAATATTTTAGTGAGTTTATTTTTATAGCGTGTTGAAAATAATTTAAAACACGTTAAAACACAGTTAAAACGATAGATAAAACACCTGATAACCAGTAAAGTACTAGTTAAAGCATATATATGTATTATATATATGTATGCGGATATGTATGTGTGTGTGAGGTTTTGTGGCAGCCATTTGAGGCTCTCTTGTCTCTCTCTCCTCCATGTGTTATCATGGGAAAATGCTACAATGATTACACTTTTACAAAACCTTCCTATATCTTTCAAAATCCAAGAAAACAATCAAAACAAATCTTCACTCTCTCTCTCTAAAAAGCTATGGCCGAACACCCCTATCCATACATACAATTTCATTTTTCAAACCATTTAATGAAGATTCAAGCTCAATTGGAGGTGTTTTCAAGTGTTCTTGAAGGATCAAAGGTGTTTCCAAGGAGTTTTAAACAAAAACCAAGCTTCATCTCATCAACTAACTCAAAAACCCACTAGAACTTGAAGGTATAAAATCATGTCCTTAAAATATGTTCTTGGTTCTTGTTGATGAAAATGACAGTAAATGAAGTTTCTCATGTTCTTGGGTTTAAGCACTAACTTGAAAACAACATCAAATGGGTTTTAAAAAGAAATGAAAATGGAAATGAATGTGTGTATATGTATGGCCGTGGGTATATGTGTGTGTATATATGATTGTGTTTTGAAATTTTGTTAAATGGTTCTTGATTGATTTGTGATTCTTGGAAAGTCCCTACATGTATGATTAAAAGTGATCTACATGAAAATGACTAGTGATTAAGAATATTGTGAAAAGTGATATTTTGGAATCATATATATATATATATATATGTAGCCGTGTATATATGTATGTATATATGCATTTCATGTGAAATTTGTAGATTAAATCTTTAAAGTGTAGGAACATATATGTGTGTCATACGTTTATGATAAATGATTGAATGATGATCATGTGTATGATGGTGTTATTGAATGTTTGAACATGAATTAAAAATGTATTGGAAGTATTTAAGTTCATGCAAGATGATGATGATATGATATATGTGCATTAAGTGCTTGTACTTAAGCATGCATGTTGATATATAATCATGAAAGGATGATTTGAGCATGATTTGATAAAAATAAGTTTTGATCAGATTATAAAGCATAAAAATAATGTATTTGAAGTGTCAAATGGTATGGAACTTTGACATAAAGTTTACTAGCTTTGCATGTTGTACTATGTGCTTATAAGTGTCGTAAAATACATGAAATCGCATGATTTATGTGACCTACACAAAAACTACACTAATCTGATTATAACCATCATTTGTTTCAGTATATAACATGTATTGTGTTAAAATATGAAGTCGTTTCGAGTTAGGATGGTTATGGTAACGTTTGACGCAAAACTATGCGGTAAAAAGGGTAAAAATCGCCTTTTTAAGAGGTTTTTATGAAACTGTTTTAGATCAGTAAATAAACTGATATTTTCGATACAAATATAAGTATATTAACTTATATTAAGATTATTTGGTGTTTGGTTGGTCATACGTGACTTCCGACGCCCGAAAACGTTACTGAATCACTAAAATACGCATTTTTCAATGTACACTAGAATGGGTTGTTCATGAGTGACCCTTATGTGTTTAGATGTGTTATGTGATTTAAATATGTGTATATGATAATATGTTAAGTGTTGACATGATAGCGGGAATTTAGACTATGCATGTACGCTTGTATGTTTAAAACAGTAGAATCGGTAAAATCGCGTTAAATGTGTAACTTATTTGTCGAGCATGAAAAATTGATACATAGGTTAACATAATAAGTTATTTCATGTATGCATGCTTTAAAAATTATAAAGTGTATAAGTTAACGAGATTTTGCGTGTTATGATATTGTGTTTATGTGCACGTTTATGTATATATATTACGACGCGCAAATCATAGATATATAGCACGTATAAACGAGAGTGTTTACGGGTATAACATTAAGGTCACCAATAAAATTAATCATGTCGCAAAATCTTATATATATATAGATATTGCTATGCCAACATAATTAAAAATAAAAAGTTTTAAGAAAATCTCGAAGTTATGTGAAAATTCTAAGTATTGGAGAAACTTAGGAATTTTGTAATATATTGTTTGATAAATCGTTCCTACGTATATTAGGACATGTAGAATCAAATTGTGGGATCGTGCTAATTTAAATACGCACCCAAAGGTGAGTGTCACTAAACCCCCTCTTTTTACTGTTTTGTACATGTTTTGGGGGAAGAACATGCCTTAAAAGGATTAAATATGTTTTTGAATAAAACATACATTTGCTTATATAAAATGTATATTTCAATGGAAAATATATGATTTTGATGATATTAATATGTTTCGGTTAGAAACGGTTTTGTGAATAAATATGTTTCGGGGATGAAACGAGGATTTTACGGTGTTTTAAAGAAAACGACTGTGTAGATTTAAAAATATTTAAATCTAAAGTTGTGACATATTGGCTCGGTCTCAAGAGAGTAAGTATCGGGATTAGGTTTACATTTCGGTGGGGACGTTGGGGATTCGTACAACTTGTTATATATTAAATTTATCATTTTAGTAGGATATATATATTGTTCATGAGGCAAGTGATATAGATGGCCCTTATGGGCGCATCCGCAAGTATTGTTGTTTTATCATTTAAGTATTGAACAAGTAGAATTGTTGGTAGATCTATCGGGTTGACTACCCCGTCATGATCGGTCGCTCCGATCAACTCAAACGACGAATTGATACTCTATTATAGTCTAGTCTTGATTATACCCTTATTGTTAATATATATGCCATGTTTGGTATGACACACCCGGGTTATTCTTACTTGGCTACTTGGCGAACTAGTTAGTTATATTTTTATTTCCATTCATGACCAACCGGTTTATCAACTACGTTGATAACCATGTGCTTTGGTGAATCACACAAAGAGGTTTAACGTATGGAATCATCCCACCTCCATGCTTGACTTACATGATTTATATGACTACTTGAGGAACTAAATTGTAGACTATACTACAGGGCCGACCCAGGGGGGTGCGGGGTGGGCCACCACTCAGGGCCCAGTCCCTCCGGGGCCCAAATTTGTTTTTTAATTATATATTAAGTGTGTTTATAAACATTATGATTCAAGTCTATTAACAATTGGAAGCTTGCTATGGTGGTCTTTGTGGTCTACTTAAAAGAGTTGCCTCAATTTCTCAAGTTCAATTTATTTTATGATATTTTTCTTCCCATTTATTTCCCACCTAATATTTTCGTTTTTCTTTTGTTTCTTTTACTATTTTTCGTTTTCTTAATGTATTTTCTTTTTCTCCCTGCTTCAGATCTAGATTTTCTTTTTTAATTAGAAACTGAAATATTTTATTATTTATTATTTATTTTGTTTCAATTAAAAATTGAAATTTTTTATTATTTATTTTGTTTATTATTTAAATTAAATACAACTAAACAATTTTTAAATGGTTTTTTCCTTTTATTTAACAAAAACGAATAAAGCGAACAAGTATTACGATTAAATTTTTTGGATTTTTTATTTCGTTTGTCATAACGAGTGCATCAAAACAGACAAAGTTCCCCCCTCACGCAACACGCAGGCTTGATCCCACTAGTTTGTATATATTTCTAACTTTATATATATACACACACACATATACTTTTTTAATAAGTTATATATCTACGACCATTTTTTCATTTTTTCTTTTGTTTTCTAGTATATACATATGTATTGATTCAATTATATTTTATCTTCTCTTTATACATATGTGCTGATTCAATTAAATATATATCTTCTCTTTTTAAATTTGAGTTATTGACTTTATATCATAGGGGCCCGTTTTCTTTTATTCGCACAGGGCCAAAAAAATTTCACGGATTTTCGGAGACGACCCTGCTATACTATATAATATATAATATATATTTAACCAAATTCTTGATATTAACCATATTATGGCTAGATGTCATGAACTTAGGTTATATTATCTTCGTTCTAAACTCCTGGTTTGTGATTCTAATAAGCAAGTTAGGGCCCATGAAAACACATAAAAACTTTGTGTCCAAACGAGTATTTAGACAAGATATATTTTCGTGTACATATACTTTTTATACTTAATTCCGAATCCAAACTCTCCACAAACTCCGAACACTCATACACCTTCGTTTCCCTAATGTAGGGTAACTTCGATGCTCCACTCTCAACAACTCGTCAACTCGCGTTTGATCGAAAAGCATAGCAAAACCGTGAGTGTACATGACCCTTTTTACTTTTCGACACTTTTTGGGTGCAATACTTATTCTTTATTAAACGCACACATACACATACAAACATGCTTAAACACAAACAAACGATCCAACATACATGCTTAATACGTGATGCTAGAACTTGTTGGTGCACATATGTCTATTGCCTACGTCTAGGACGAGTCTATTGTACAGACAGGGTTTCGTAGTGTCAAATATTTAGTTTTGAAAGTTTTATTGTATTAGGAGAATTTTTGCACGAAAATTCAGAGGAATTTTCGTACGAAAATTTCGTGCGAAATTCTCCTTGTCCTAAGCCCTAGGTGCTGTCATGTCTTGCCTATAAATAGGTGACTTAGGATGTGTGTTAGACATGCTATTTTTGGAGATCAGAGGCGAAGCCCTGCTCGACTCTATAATCGTTTCAACATTATTCAATATACAGACAGTTTAAATAGTAATCATCGCTTGTTCTTTGTTTGTTTAGTAAGCTAACAATGAATTCCGCCTCTGTTAGCTGAGCAAGTCTGACCGGAAGCTCACAAGTTGGGTCCGATCCTAAGCATTCACAAGTGGTATCAGATCCTTAAGGTCTGATTTGTGAACAAACAACCAAGTTTCAGCTGGATTCAACCTTCAAAGTTCAAGATTCATCCATTGGAAACTCTTCTTCTACTCTTTCTTTGAACTTATTCTAGATCTGAAGGATTTCATGGACAATTTGGACTAGGTTATTACTATAACGTGTTAAAATCAATTCTAAATAGTTCACTGAAACATACAAACCTAAAATCCATCAAAATCATGCTTAAAATCATCAAAAACGTGAAATTGTGAACAAGTGTTCGAAGAAGACAAGAATTTTTGCACGAAACACTAGTTTTCGTACGAAAATCAGGAGAAAACCTCTGAAAAGTATTGAACTAACATAAGACAGAATATCCGCACGAAACTGAAATTTTCGTACGAAAACTTCAATATTTTCGCACGAAAATCCTGAGCATATTTTCGTACGAAAAATTCTCAGTTCTCTCAAACTTTCAGTCAATTTCAAGTTAACCTGTTTTAATCTGTTTTCTGTTATAAGTTTTTGTCAAGATGTTAGGTGAAGAGGAATTTCTGTTGGTGCACCTGGTGTTCGTCACTTGTCGAATAGGCTAGATAGAGCGTGTGTTGAATATTGTATAGGTTAGAATCGAACACACAACCGAAATACGGAGATTTTAGTGTAAAAGGGATCAAGTTCTCCCGCTGTATTGGTCAAGTTCGCTCGAACTTGATGTGCCTTTAGTCAAGTTCGCCCGAACTTGACCATAGCACATCCGGGCGAACTTTATGTGTGTGTTCGTTTGTCATTTAAGTTTTTGGCATCCCTACGGGGAGGTGCTGCCGATTCTCTCCAGGAACTCCGGTAGCTGGACTTATAAAGATGTATACTCTTTCGGTATGAATGAAGACTTCCGATGCATTCTACTTCAACTCCATTCTTAATAACATTCTACCAAATCGGTTTACGTTATCCACTAACTTCCGTCTAGAACCCCCTGATCACGGACCTACAAGTTGTTGGGATTGAACCCTATGAAAGGAACAGATTATACAAAGCCAAATAACACTATCCGACCTTTGGTTACACTATCAGAAGTTACAAACTCTGATGTACATACACTGCTTTCCCTAAAGATTGCTCTCCTATCATCTGCCTTCACAAAGTTTCAAAGGTCTGCCAAAGTTACAAGGGTCAGAGGATAGAGATCAGAGCTTAGTCATTAGTTTATTTCATTAATATAACAGTGCTATGCACAGATAGTTAGTATTAGCAATGTTTTCAGTTAGTTACATTTAGTTTCTTGTCACTATCAACCCTGACGTCATCAAAGATGCTCAGAGGTTAGATAGTTAGTATAAATAGGTAACTTCTGTAACAGTTTAAACTTGTCTATTAAAAGATCAACTTTCGCATATCATCTTCTCTGCATTTTCTTATTACCAAACTGAAATTGCAAAGGCTGAGAGGGAGTTTCTGAATCACATGCAAGTTTACCAACTTGAAAGCATGATGATGATGAAAACAAACGACCATTGCTTATAGTAAAAGTTTTCCTTCTTAATTCCGCTACAAATCTCTTTTCATTCAATCATTTTCCATTTTCTGAAAAAAACTACAAGTAATTTAAACTCAGATCCTAACAATTGGTATCAGAGCTTGATTCATAAAATTTGATCCAACAATCGATTTGGTTCGAACAGATCAACTCTCTTGCTAATCAGTTTGGTTGTTTTAGCTTGATATTTAGAGTTTTATTACGTTCAAAGTTTTTAAAACAAAATCTGTAAAAATCAACTGAAAATGTCTCAAAACACACAGGATGCCAACTCTGGATCCTTGTTCAAACCGCCGATGCTCAAAAGAAATGAATATTTCATTTGGCAACGACGGATGGGTCACATCCTTGCTCAGCAAAACACCGGTTGCTGGAGATCTATTGTCTATGGACCTCAAGTTCCGATGGTTCCAAGCACAGAGGATTCAACTAAACAAGTGCCAAAAAATCCTAAAAACTTTTCGGAGCAGGATTTCCAAAAAATAGAATTGGATGCTAAGGCATTTAGCATAGTTGCTTCTGCCTTACCCAATGAAATTTATGCTAGTCTACTCCATTGCAATAGTGCAAAGGAGTTATGGGATGCACTGAAAGAGCAATTCGGTGGGACTGAGGAAGTGATTGAAAGTAACAAAGAAGTTCTAACTCAGAAGTATGAAACGTTTTGTCACTTGAAAGGAGAGTCTCTAACACAATAATTCGAACGTTACAGCTGTATCATTAGTGAACTTAGACTGGCCAACTGGTTTTTCCTAATTTGACTGTCAATAGTCGTTTCCTTAGATCGTTACCAGATAAGGGGGAGACTGTAGCTTATGTAATGCGAAAATCTGTTGGGTTTAAAGAAATATCTGTCACACCCTCAATTTCCACTTGCGGAGTTTTACCGCGAGGCGTGTGAACAAACCAGAATCTGAAACACTAGTACGTCGAACGACTCTATATGATTTGATAATACGTTTTCAAAAATCATTTGTCGTAGATTTTATATTGTCTTGATTAGTTACCAATATTTAGCGGAAACATTAGTTTTTAAAGTTGAGCGGAAGCATAAATAAGTAGTGAAGTGGGCGCCAACACAAACTCCAAAACAAATGAAAAACCCAAAACAATATTTGTAAATAAGACTCGAATAAAGATGTCTTGTTCAATGCATGTGCGTGCACCTAGAGCTCCTAGCGTCCTGAGAAACATGTAAAGAAACAAGTGTCAACATTAAAGATGAGTGAGTTCACAGGTTTTCATAAATTCGTTTGTTTTCCCCGTTATCCCTAACCCGGGATAACGTGCTGGTTCCATTATTCCAATCCCGGAATAATAAGTTGTTGCTTCCATTATCCTCAACCCGGGATAATATAGTTGTTGTTTCCATTATTCCAACCCGGAATAATAAGTTGTTGTTTCCATTATCCTCAACCCGGGATAATATAGTTGTTTCGTAATTAAGTTCAATGTTAACATATATAGGTAGCTAGCCTAAAGTTATGTCACGTAAGAGTTCGCGATCGAAGCTGACTGTTGTGCCTCCGTGTTGCCAGGCCTATCACTGACCATGGCGAAGTTAGGCCAAATTATTCACCCGTTGACCATACCTGGTCGGCTAGCGCGACTAGCTCGGATGGGGCTTGTCGGGCCCAGTAGTACTACTTATAATTCCCCCCGCTATTAAACCCAATACTAACGATCCGAGAGATTGACGAGGACTTAAGTGATAAAGCTGCTTAGTGACCATAACATTACATTAACATCAACTTAGTTACCGAATAGTTATGTGACGTTAATTTCGTATAACGTAAAGAGATTTTGTTTGAAGAGTGTATACATGTTTCTCCCCCTGTTGTTTAAAAACCGGATAAAGTTAGGGGCCGTGAACTCACCTTTTGTTGCTCGGTTAGTGTAGCAAAGAAGTTGTAAAGGATGGGACCGCTAATTGCGTCCTAACAAACCAATTGATTTCACGTCAGTGTGTGAACACACCAATACAAATTCTACACTTAATTTACGCACAAAGTGATACACACTAACAACATATCTAACACTCAAACATGCATGCAAGTATCCTCATGTGAACCTAGTGATCAAAACAACTTATCATAAACATAAACCAATTCATGCCACAATTTGGTGCACACAATCACAAGTTATCAAATTTCAGTTTAACACTCATAATTCAGCTGTTTTCTAGGATTTTTATAAAATAGTTCCAACGTTCCAAAAATTCCAATATTTTTACAGCAGGTGCCATTTATACTGTAGAAATTTATATAAATTTTCCAAGTCCTCAATCTTTACCATTTAACCATAAATATTAATGTACTAGGCTGCAGTCAGATTTATCACTTTCTGACTGCAGTCCACGGAAGAATTTATTTAAAAATCACCGATCGTCCAATTTACAAAATTCCAGTTGGAGTTGCCCGGAAATTTCCATACCTAGTTGCTGTACAAAATTCATGACTCAACTCCCTACTGATTATAAAATCCAACTCGATAAACAACTAACAAAATTTCAGGATTTTCACAGCTTTAGTTACTGAACTTATTTGGCCATTTAAAAATATCAAACGACTTCAGAAAAATATGAATCCAGCGCCATTAGATTCGTTATTCAAATCTCTACGTTCTAGAGATCAGAAAATCCGTTTTTCGACAACTAATGACCGAGTTACAGCCAGATGAAGTCGGCTGTAACTATTACTCAGCAAACTGTTTCAGCATATCATTATCATAAACTCGCATAAGCCGTTCATATGATTAACCTAGGCGATCAAGAACCGGTTTCCTAATCATAGATCAATACATATAACATATCCATGCAAACCCTAATCAACATCTTTAGTTTTTTTATAAGCAAACACAGCCTAAAACTTTCAGATTTCGAACAACATCACATGAAAACATTATTAACAAATCGGCTAGCCTAACTTTTCATTCAAACATACTTGGCAAACTTATAAGTTCCGAAAACAATCATACTTGTAACAATGATACATCAGCCGATTCAAACATATATAATCCGAAAACAACACAATCGTTTCATTCAATCATTCAATCCGAAAAAGAACAACAAAATCGAAACACATGTAATCGAATATGATCTTGTAACATATGCTGAATTCTAACCTTTAATAACTAGGTAAATAAGCCAAGACTTGGACAAGAATGATCTGGCTGTTCAAGCAAGATCACGACCGAATGAGATGAAGAATCTGCTGTCGCGACCGGGAGATGAAGATGGCGAGGGCTGCTGCTGCTGCGACCGAGAGGAAAGAAAAGGGAATGCTGTTGCGCGACCGAGAAGGTGAACTAGGCTGATCTCGCGACCGAATGGGATGTAACAAGGGCTGCCGACGGCTGTTTGCTATTAGGGTTTGTGTTTGTGAAGGAAACATGCATGGGGGTTTGTATATATAGGCGCAAAAAGGGATAAGGGTTACGGTTTGGCTTGAGCTCGTGGCCGAGGAACTTGGGTGGGTCGGTTTGGGTTTGATCTTTGTGGCCGATTAGTTTGAGTTTAAGGTTTCCTAGAGTCACAAGGAGTTCGGTTTGTGTTTGATCTTGCGGCCGATTAGTTTGAGCTTAAGGTTTGGCTTAGAACTCGGTTCACTCCTAGAGCCACAAGGAGTTTACGGTTGGTTCGTGTCGCGGTTCGGTTCGTGTACATATTTATTATATATATGTATATTTTGTAACTAACACAATCACACAAACACACATCACGTATTCATTAACTCGTACACGTTTAATACTTAGCATATACTTTATTTGACAAGTATTGCGTTTAAGTTATCCTAAAAACCGGGATGTCACATTATCCCCATGTTGAAAGAATTTTCGTCCCGAAAATTGAGTAAGCGCGGTTTAGAATGTAGCGTACATGTTTAGAGTGCCACGCACAAAGAGTTAGTTCGTTTACGATGGAATGCGAAGTTACAAGAAGTTCCCAAGTGCCATGCACAAAGATTCCCAAGTGCTATGCACAAGGATTTAGTTAACAATGGTACGCGAAAGTATGAGAAATTTACAGGTTGTCACATCATCCCCATGTTGAAAGAATTTTCGTCCCGAAAATTTAGTTATTGGTATCGTTAGTTTGCTGCTCAGTTGCGAAGAGGTGTGGGTATTTGCTTTTCATTTGGTCCTCTCTTTCCCACGTGAACTCCGGTCCACGCTTAGAGTCCCAACGAACCTTAACGATCGGAATCTTGCTGTGCCTTCGAGTCTTGATCTCACGATCCATGATCTCGATAGGCTGTTCCACAAAGTGTAGTTGTTCATCCACTTGGATCTCATCCAATGGAATGACTAGAGTTTCATCTGATAGACACTTCTTCAGATTTGACACGTGAAATACGTTGTGAACTCCACTGAGTTCGGCAGGAAGGTCTAATTGATAAGCTACGGGTCCGATACGTTTCAAGATCACAAACGGACCTACGTACCTTGGGTTTAGTTTGCCCCGTTTTCCAAAGCGGATTACACCCTTCCAGGGTGACACCTTTAGTAGGACGCGGTCGCCTACTTGAAATTCGAGCGGTTTGCGTCGTTAATCAGCGTAGCTTTTCTGTCGATCTCGTGCCGCCGCCATGCGGTTTCTGATTTGTACAATCTTTTCAGTAGCCTCAAGTATTAACTCAGGGCCTGTGAGTTGACTGTCACCGACTTCTGCCCAACAGACCGGTGATCTACATTTACGACCGTATAATGCCTCAAATGGTGCTGCCGAAATACTCGTATGATAGCTGTTGTTATATGAGAATTCTACTAGAGGCAGGTGGATTTCCCAACTATTTCCGAAGTCTATGACGCATGCCCTAAGCATGTCTTCCAAGGTTTGTATGGTCCTTTCACTTTGACCATCAGTCTGAGGGTGATAAGCTGTGCTCATATCCAAGCGGGTTCCCAACGCTTTCTGAAGTGACCGCCAGAAGTTGGACGTGAAGCGAGCATCTCTGTCTGAGATGATGGATGTTGGCACTCCGTGCCGAGAAACTACTTCCTTTATGTAGATGCGAGTCAACTTCTCCATCTTATCTGTTTCTTTAATAGCTAGGAAGTGTGCAGACTTAGTTAAACGATCCACAATTACCCAGATGGTATCGCAACCACCCAAAGTTCGCGGGAGTTTAGTGATGAAGTCCATCGAGATCTGATCCCATTTCCATATTGGGATCTCGGGTTGTTGGAGTAGCCCCGATGGCTTTTGGTACTCTACCTTGACTTTTGCACAAGTCAAACACTTGCTCACGTAGGTGGCTATATCAGCTTTCATGTTGGGCCACCAATACGCAGCTTTAAGGTCTTGATACATCTTATCCGAACCCGGATGGACAGAGTATCGGGATTTGTGAGCTTCATCCATGACTAGCTCTCTGAGGTTTCCGTAGAGAGGTACCCATATGCGATTCATGAAATACCGGGCTCCATTGGGTTTTACTTCCCAATCGCGTTCCATTTTTCCCACCGATTCGGCCTTGATGTTTTCCTCCTTAACTGCTTCTAACTGGGCGTCGCGTATTTGTTCGGGTAGCCCCGAATGAATAGTGAGTTGTAATGCTCGTACACGTCGTGGTTTCAAGTGTTCCTTCCTACTGAGGGCATCAGCTACCACGTTAGCTTTACCCGGGTGATACCGAATGGCACACTCATAATCGTTCAAGAGTTCGACCCAGCGACGCTGTCGCATGTTCAACTCCTTCTGATCGAAGATGTGTTGGAGGCTCTTGTGGTCCGTAAAGATTGTGCACTTCGTTCCATAGAGGTAGTGTCTCCAAATCTTAAGTGCAAACACTACTGCTCCCAATTCCAGGTCATGCGTCGAGTAGTTTTTCTCGTGAACCTTCAGTTGTCGCGACGCATACGCGATGACCTTATCACGTTGCATGAGTACGCATCCCAACCCCTGAATGGAAGCATCACAATATACTACAAAGTCATCTGTTTCTTCCGGCAAGGACAGAATGGGTGCACTGCAAAGTTTCTGTTTCAGCAATTGAAATGCTGCTTCTTGCTTGTCACCCCAAGCATACTTGATGCCTTTCTGGGTGAGGGTAGTAAGCGGTTGTGCGATCTTTGAAAACCCCTCGATGAAACGTCTGTAGTAACCAGCCAATCCCAAAAATTGGCGGATCTCCGTCGGTGTCCTGGGTGCTTCCCAGTTTTTGATGGCTTCAATCTTGGCAGGGTCTACGTGGATACCCTTTTCATTCACGATATGCCCGAGAAACTGAACTTCCCGAATCCAGAAATCACACTTTGAAAGCTTGGCATATAGCTTTTCCTGTTGAAGTAATCCTAGCAGTGATCGTAGATGTTCAGCATGTTCTTCTTCACTTTTGGAGTAGATGGGTATGTCATCGATGAACACAATGACAAATTTGACGAGGTATGGTTTACACACGCGGTTCATGAGGTCCATGAACACCGCGGGCGCGTTGGTGAGACCGAAGGGCATGACCAAGAACTCATAATGGCCATACCGAGTGCGAAATGCCGTCTTAGCGATATCCTCCTCCCTGACGCGTAGCTGGTGGTAACCGGACCGTAAATCAATCTTGGAGTAGTAGCTTGACCCTTGAAGTTGGTCGAAGAGATCGTCGATGCGAGGTAACGGGTATCGGTTTTTGACTGTAACCTTGTTGAGTTCCCTGTAGTCGATGCACATGCGGAAAGTCCCGTCCTTCTTCTTGACAAAAAGGACTGGATCTCCCATGGCGAAACGCTTGGTCGGATAAATCCTTTTTCTAATAGTTCCTGAAGTTGGGTAGACAGCTCTTGCAGCTCGGCTGGAGCTAGGCGGTACGGAGCCTTGGCGATAGGGGTTGCATTGTTCGCCAATTCAATTTCAAACTCCAATTGTCGATGGGGTGGGAGACTAGGTAGTTCTTCTGGGAATACATCGGAAAAAATCACGGACGACAGGGATGTCTTCTATGCGTTTCTCTTCCTTAGGCTGTTCGGTAATCAGTGCGAGTAAAGCGAAGGAGTTCTTCCTCCGAAGATACTTCTGCGCTTGCATGTAAGAGATGATGTTGGTGACGACGCTTGCCTTATCGCCTTGTACCGTCAGGATTTCGTCGTTAGAGAGCGGAATACGAATAGATTTTTCGAAGCAGAGAACTTCAGCCCGGACGTCGGATAGCCAGTCCATTCCGACTACCACGTCAAAACTACCCAGGGTAGTTGTCATCAGATCAATGGTAAAGGTGTGGCCCGCGAGTTTGAGTTGACAGTCGGATACTATATGGGTCACATCTACAGAATTACCATCGGCTAATTCTATAACATAAGGGGTCTCTAATGGTTTAAGCATGAGATTTAGGTTCTTCCTAAAAGACTCAGATATAAAGCTCCTATCCGCACCCGTATCAAAAAGCACAGTAGCAAAATGTTCATTAAGGGGAAACTTACCGGTGACCACGTTCGAGTCGTTTCTGGCCTCTCCGTGGCCCAATGTAAATGCGCGACCTTTGGCACCTCCGGTGCCACTGTTCCCATTATTGTTGTTGTTATTATTGTTGTTGTGGTTATTGTGGTTGTGGTTGTTCCCACCATTGTTGTTGTTGTTACGCAGCTGTGGGCAGTCTCTTTTGAAGTGAGCAGTGCTACCACACTGATAGCATCCCCGGTTAATACCCTGCTGCTGACCCTGGGGTTGATTTTGATTTTGTCGGGACATGATTTCCCCACGACAATCCTTGCCGCATGTCCCATCTTGCCACATCGTTGGCAGCGATTTCCGGCACAAGGGCCGTTATGATGAAGATTACAGCGGTTGCACTGCGGCTTTCGACCTGCATAGCCGCCTGCATTCTGGCTGTTGTTGTTGTTGACGGGTTGATTTTGGTGACCCCTGTGGCTGTTGTAATGATTGAACCGTTTCTGGCTCCCCTGTTGTGGCTGAGATGACGAAGACTGTCGAGCAGACGAGTCTTCAAACTTTCTTTTGTTATCCGGGGCAACTTCAGTTGTACCCCGTGCTGGCAGCTTCTTTTGATCCACCGCCTTATCGGTGAGTTTGTGAGCCAGTCGGATTGCTTGATGTTCAGTTGCAGGGTTACTAGCCATTACCATACCCTGAATCTCCGGAACCAGACCCCCAAGATAGAACTCGAGTCTTTTCTCCACAGTGTTGGCCAAATCGGGACACAGAAATGCCAAGTCATGATGTTTTGCGGTGAAAGCTTCAATTTCAGATCCCACCATCTTGTGGTTCCATAAGGCTTGCTCCAACTGTTGCACTCTGTCTCGTGGACAGTACTCCTCTATGATTAGGGCCTTGAACTCGGCCCAGGCCATTGCATTGGCAGCAATAAGTCCACGCGTTTGGACCTGTGCATTCCACCATGTCAGTGCCCCATCTTCCAGTGTTGAGGCTGCGTACTTGACCTTGTTGGCCTCTAGACAGTTGCACATTTCAAAAACGGATTCAGATTTTTCGATCCAGCGGACCAGTCCAATAGGTCCTTCCGCCCCTGAGAATTTGCTTGGTTTCGCGTCAAGGAACATCTTGTAGGGGTTAAAGCCCCCTCCTGCTGACAGAGAATAGGAAGTCAGCAAGGAATTTTACTAGCCTCACTATTAGATTTTCACACGAAAATTTAATAATGGTTACCTGCCGGTTGGTTCTGAACACCCGCTAAAGCTGCGTTCACGTGCTCTTGAATCATGGCAGCTAGCTCTTCGGGCGTCAAGTTAAGGTTTCCACGTCGTCCAGTTGCCATTTAGATCTTCGAAACACAACACAAACACACCCCGATAAGTCTATATATCCAATATAGTTATCCTACTTCGTACTTTCATAATTATCAAGTTATGTCAGCTTAATATGTTAAATAGTCAAAAGAAATACTTGATTAACTGAAATTTCAACGTCTTACAAAAGTGCAAATCAAACATATGAATTCACTATAAAGTCTCAAGTTTAAACACAAGTGGGAAAATAAATAAACTGAAGGGAAGTAAATAAAATAAGCGAGACGTGTCAGTCGTCTACGTCTCCATCCCCCAAGTCACTGTCGTTGCCGTCATCCTGCGCGGCATTTCCAGCTTCTACAGCTGGGTCCTCCTCCGGATCCTCCTCTGGATCCTCCTCTGGATCCTCTTCAGGGTCCTCCTCTGGATCCTCTTCCGAATCCTCCTCCACCGGCACTGGAGGGGCCGGTGCTTGTGCAGGTGCTTGATTTTGCTGTAGCTCCTGAATGTTCCAACTATTTTCCAGGACTCTGTCCTCGAGCCAGTCGGCTCTTATCTGCTCAGCACGCAGATCTCTGGCTAAGGTGTTACGAGCTATCTTACTCGTATGATGTTCTTCCTCGAGCGAGTCGGTTTTACCTGTCAGTTGTCGGATCATCCATCCTTGTGCTAGGATGGTTTCCTGCATTCTTTCTAACTGTGCTTGTTGTTTATGTAATATGATTCTAAGTAGGTCAATTCCTACTTCTACAGGGTTAACCGGTTCAACCGGCACAGCAATGGTTGGGCGTGATGACGACTCCTCCCCCAGAGCGAGCCTTTTCCTCGCAGCTGAGCGTGTCTCCACGCCATAAGATGGTAAGGGTTCCACCATAGGTGCCTTTCCTGGCGCTCTTGGTGGCGTAAGTTTGTCGGATGATGATGACTATGAGGATGATGACATTGCCTGTTAGGTCGTGTAGTTAGTTACGAGTTGTTTTCATTTCTTATTATGAAGGCATAATCTACATAACACAGTTGTTTGGGATATTGCATAACAAGATATAACAGTTCGGTGCCAAGCTACGTCTAGTGTCGTGTATTCAGCTATAGTTTAGGTCTACTTCTAATGCAAACCTAGTTCTCTATAGCTAGTGGCTCTGATACCAATCTGTCACACCCTCAATTTCCACTTGCGGAGTTTTACCGCGAGGCGTGTGAATAAACCAGAATCTGAAACACTAGTACGTCGAACGACTCTATATGATTTGATAATACGTTTTCAAAAATCATTTGTCGTAGATTTTATATTGTCTTGATTAGTTACCAATATTTAGCGGAAACATTAGTTTTTAAAGTTGAGCGGAAGCATAAATAAGTAGTGAAGTGGGCGCCAACACAAACGCCAAAACAAATGAAAAACCCAAAACAATATTTGTAAATAAGACTCGAATAAAGATGTCTTGTTCAATGCATGTGCGTGCACCTAGAGCTCCTAGCGTCCTGAGAAACATGTAAAGAAACAAGTGTCAACATTAAAGATGAGTGAGTTCACAGGTTTTCATAAATTCGTTTGTTCGGTTATAGTTTGTTTTCCCCGTTATCCCTAACCCGGGATAACGTGCTGGTTCCATTATTCCAATCCCGGAATAATAAGTTGTTGCTTCCATTATCCTCAACCCGGGATAATATAGTTGTTGTTTCCATTATTCCAACCCGGAATAATAAGTTGTTGTTTCCATTATCCTCAACCCGGGATAATATAGTTGTTTCGTAATTAAGTTCAATGTTAACATATATAGGTAGCTAGCCTAAAGTTATGTCACGTAAGAGTTCGCGATCGAAGCTGACTGTTGTGCCTCCGTGTTGCCAGGCCTATCACTGACCATGGCGAAGTTAGGCCAAATTATTCACCCGTTGACCATACCCGGTCGGCTAGCGCGACTAGCTCGGATGGGGCTTGTCGGGCCCAGTAGTACTACTTATAATTCCCCCCGCTATTAAACCCAATACTAACGATCTGAGAGATTGACGAGGACTTAAGTGATAAAGCTGCTTAGTGACCATAACATTACATTAACATCAACTTAGTTACCGAATAGTTATGTGACGTTAATTTCGTATGACGTAAAGAGATTGAGTTTGAAGAGTGTATACATGTTTCTCCCCCTGTTGTTTAAAAACCGGATAAAGTTAGGGGCCGTGAACTCACCTTTTGTTGCTCGGTTAGTGTAGCAAAGAAGTTGTAAAGGATGGGACCGCTAATTGCGTCCTAACAAACCAATTGATTTCACGTCAGTGTGTGAACACACCAATACAAATTCTACACTTAATTTACGCACAAAGTGATACACACTAACAACATATCTAACACTCAAACATGCATGCAAGTATCCTCATGTGAACCTAGTGATCAAAACAACTTATCATAAACATAAACCAATTCATGCCACAATTTGGTGCACACAATCACAAGTTATCAAATTTCAGTTTAACACTCATAATTCAGCTGTTTTCTAGGATTTTTATAAAATAGTTCCAACGTTCCAAAAATTCCAATATTTTTACAGCAGGTGACATTTATACTGTAGAAATTTATATAAATTTTCCAAGTCCTCAATCTTTACCATTTAACCATAAATATTAATGTACTAGGCTGCAGTCAGATTTATCACTTTCTGACTGCAGTCCACGGAAGAATTTATTTAAAAATCACCGATCGTCCAATTTACAAAATTCCAGTTGGAGTTGCCCGGAAATTTCCATACCTAGTTGCTGTACAAAATTCATGACTCAACTCCCTACTGATTATAAAATCCAACTCGATAAACAACTAACAAAATTTCAGGATTTTCACAGCTTTAGTTACTGAACTTATTTGGCCATTTAAAAATATCAAACGACTTCAGAAAAATATGAATCCAGCGCCATTAGATTCGTTATTCAAATCTCTACGTTCTAGAGATCAGAAAATCCGTTTTTCGACAACTAATGACCGAGTTACAGCCAGATGAAGTCGGCTGTAACTATTACTCAGCAAACTGTTTCAGCATATCATTATCATAAACTCGCATAAGCCGTTCATATGATTAACCTAGGCGATCAAGAACCGGTTTCCTAATCATAGATCAATACATATAACATATCCATGCAAACCCTAATCAACATCTTTAGTTTTTTTATAAGCAAACACAGCCTAAAACTTTCAGATTTCGAACAACATCACATGAAAACATTATTAACAAATCGGCTAGCCTAACTTTTCATTCAAACATACTTGGCAAACTTATAAGTTCCGAAAAAATCATACTTGTAACAATGATACATCAGCCGATTCAAACATATATAATCCGAAAACAACACAATCGTTTCATTCAATCATTCAATCCGAAAAAGAACAACAAAATCGAAACACATGTAATCGAATATGATCTTGTAACATATGCTGAATTCTAACCTTTAATAACTAGGTAAATAAGCCAAGACTTGGACAAGAATGATCTGGCTGTTCAAGCAAGATCACGACCGAATGAGATGAAGAATCTGCTGTCGCGACCGGGAGATGAAGATGGCGAGGGCTGCTGCTGCTGCGACCGAGAGGAAAGAAAAGGGAATGCTGTTGCGCGACCGAGAAGGTGAACTAGGCTGATCTCGCGACCGAATGGGATGTAACAAGGGCTGCCGACGGCTGTTTGCTATTAGGGTTTGTGTTTGTGAAGGAAACATGCATGGGGGTTTGTATATATAGGCGCAAAAAGGGATAAGGGTTACGGTTTGGCTTGAGCTCGTGGCCGAGGAACTTGGGTGGGTCGGTTTGGGTTTGATCTTTGTGGCCGATTAGTTTGAGTTTAAGGTTTCCTAGAGTCACAAGGAGTTCGGTTTGTGTTTGATCTTGCGGCCGATTAGTTTGAGCTTAAGGTTTGGCTTAGAACTCGGTTCACTCCTAGAGCCACAAGGAGTTTACGGTTGGTTCGTGTCGCGGTTCGGTTCGTGTACATATTTATTATATATATGTATATTTTGTAACTAACACAATCACACAAACACACATCACGTATTCATTAACTCGTACACGTTTAATACTTAGCATATACTTTATTTGACAAGTATTGCGTTTAAGTTATCCTAAAAACCGGGATGTCACAATGTCGTTGACACAACTTCATGGGATACTCCTTACTTACGGGAGAGAGTTAAACCAGAAAAAGAAGTTGCAAGATTCTGGCAAAATGACTGATGATTACTCATTGGGTAATACAACTCTTTTTGGCCAAGAAGAGGGATCTGGCAGCAGTAAGGACCAAAGTTATGATCACTATATAGATATTACATCTGGTGGGAACTTTGGATCTGAAACATATGCACCCAACTATGCTTTTACTGCTAGTGGGGAAAGCCAAACCTCTGACAATCTATCCTTTTAGCTGAATGACTTGAAACATTTTGAACCTTCTGATCTTGAAGAAATGGATATTTAGCACCAACTGGCCTTATTGAGTGTTAGGCTAGTAAATTCTATAAGAGAACTGGTAGGAAATTCCCAAGTTTGCATGGGGGGTTGAAGGTTGGGCTGGATAAATCAAAAGTCAAGTGTTATAAGTGTAATAGGCTAGGACACATTGCCAGAGAATTCAGGTCTCAAAATTCTGGACCAATAGTGACTCTTCCTGGCCCTAGACCTCAGCACACACAAAATACTGCTCATTATTCCCAATATGCCCTGCTCAACATGTTCAAAACACTTCCCACTTTGCACATCCTGCTACCACTGTTCCAGTGCATTATGTTCAATCCACTGCTCTCACAAATTCAATATGTTCAGGCACCATCACATCCTCAAGTGCTTGTACAACAAGCACCCATTGTTACACAACCTGCTCAAACCACTGCTAGTCCAGCAGAGGTTGGTCAACAAAACTTTTTTCACACAAAGTTATGTTGACTGGAGCAGCTTGCCTGAGGATTTGACTGATGAAAACTTTGCTTTAATGGCCAAAAATGATGTTGAACAAGAATTTAGTTTAATGGCCTTAGAGACAATTGCTGAAGGTGTTGAATCTGTGGAGATAGTGTCAAAAACTGATGATCTTCAAGTTTGTGATGAAACAGTGGTTTCAAGTGAAGAAAAAGAAAATGCTGCTGATAAGGAAAAGAACTCTCCTACTGACCCATGGAATGTTGATGTGTGTGAAGATGAGTGTGATTGTGCTCTCATGGCTGCTACAAAGGTATCACCTTAGATTCTTAAAGATCTATGTTCTGACAATCGCATCATTGCTTTTGCAAACATCAAGAAGGTGAATGAAAACCTGAGAAACAAAATTTTAGAAGATGAACTTAATTTTGAAAAATTGATTAAAGAGTCAAAATCAAAGTTAAGTGAAAAAGATTCTGAAATGAGTAGCCTGATACATGAATCAAGCATAACCAAGGACCAACTCCAAACTATGGTAGAAAAATACCTAGTTTGTAAAAAGGAGTTAGAAGAAACCCAAATCACTTGTGAAAAATGCTTGAGTCCTGTAAAGGTTATAAGGTTATGCTTGGTGCTCCGATCAAGAGCAACATTAAGTTTGGTGTAGGCTTTAGAACCTATGACCAAAATGAGAAAAATGCTGTTGAAATTGATTCTGAGTTGGTTGAAGCAGTCCCTACAAATTTGGATGGTGAAGAGATAAAAATCACAGATAAAGTTGGTAACAAAATTGTTTTGAAATACAAGAGATTTCAACAAAAGATAAAGAAATTAAAAAATAGCAGTTTAAACTAACCTGGTCAGATGAATGTGATATCTTAGAAAACTTTAAGCCAATGGACTTCACAACCTCTGATGGTACTAAAGCCCCAAAAGCACTGGTGATCCCTATCAAAGATGTACCAACAGAGGTTACAACCACTACTGATAAAAAGTCTGATAGGAAAAGAAGAGTAAAGATAAAAAACCTGTTTTGTGAATTTTGTGAATAAAGAAATCATGTGGCTGCAGATTGTTTCTTCTAAAAGCCTATGACATTAACAAAACTTGTGTTATCAAAAACTCTTCAAAATGCACCATCTGCAACAAAACAAATCACTCAACTCAAAAGTGTGCCTATCTCAGAAACTATGAGCAAAAGGTAAAAGAGATCAAGGCAAAAACACTACAAAGAGAAGGTTCAAGTTCTGCTGGAAATAAATCCAAGCAGAGTTTTGAACAAAATTGAAACATCTGTTACAAAAGATTTAAACAAAACCTCTGTTCATAGAGAGGTGCAAGTGACAGATGCCCCACCATCAAATCATTTCCAAGAGGGTATGGCCAACCTGTTTATAAAAAGGTTTCTCATGCTTATGAAGGTTACAAAAAGCCTTCAAAGCAAAGAGTAAACAGGCACCCTTACGGATACAATCATCTGATAGGAAATGGTCAAGAGCAGATGTTACAAGAAAATTTCAAAACCACTGACCATTGTCCTAGAATTGAGGCTGGATCATCTGTGACCCCATGCAAAGCCATTTTGGCTTTGGAGACCAATCTTAACTAATCTATTTACTCGATGTGCAGGGACCCTCTACTTGCCTTGATAGCTTATGGTATGTAGATAGTGGAGGTTCCAGGCACATGACAGGATGTAGAGCCTTTCTCAAGGACTTCATGGCTCATGGGGGCGGGGGTGATATATCTTTTGGTAATAACTCAAAAGGAAAGGTTTTAGGGTCTGGGTCAGTTCTAGCTGGGAAACTCAAGTTTGAAAATGTGAATTTAATTGACAATCTGAAATTTAACCTGCTGAGTGTCTCACAAATGAGTGACAGAGGATATGGATCCTTCTTCACTAAGAAAACTTGTCAAATTATGGGACCAGAGGTTGTTAAAAAGATTGATCAAATCATTGCTGAGAGCAAAGCACAACTCACTGCACACAGAAATGGGAATGTGTATGTGGTAGATATGCTAAAAGATAATCCAATGTCTGGAACATGCTTATTCTCAGTTGCTTATAGCAAAGAGACTGAGTTATGTCATAGAAGACCTGGACACACAAATCTTAAAACTATCACCACACTCTCAAAACAAAGTATTGTAAGAGGTTTGCCTCACAAGCAATTTTCTTGTAAAGAACATTGTGTTTCCTGTTTAAAAGGAAAACAACATAAAAGTTCTTTCAAATCAATTGAAGAGTCCAAAACAAGCCAGTGTTTACAACTGCTTCACATGGACTTGTTTGGCCCAGTGCAAATCATGAGCTTAAAACACAAAAGGTATTGCCTTATGATAGTTGATGATTTCTCTAGGTTTACATGGACCTTCTTTCTTCACTCTAAGGATGAAACTGCAGGCATTTTGCAAAACTTTGTTAAACAAGTAGAAAAGCAATTTGATCTTCCAGTGAAAATCTTTAGGAGTGACACTGGAACATAGTTTAAAAATAGGGAGTTGGATGCTTTTTGTGAGTCAAAAGGAATTGTTAGACAATATAGCATTCGAAGAACTCCAGAGCAAAATGGGGTGGTTGAAAGGAAAAATAGAACTTTAATTGAATCAGCAAGAACTATGCTAGCAGACTCAGGCTTACCCCTGTCTTTCTGGGCAGAGGCTGTAAACACTGCTTGCTATGTTCAAAACAGAGTTTTGATTAACCCCAGGCATCAAAAGACTACCTATGAGATTTTGTATAAAATCAAACCTCTGATTTCCAATTTCAAAGTTTTTGGCTGTCCATGCTTCATTTTAAACTTAAAAGATTCTATATCTAAGTTTGCAGCCAAAATTGATTGTGGTTATTTTCTGGGATACTCAACCACTGCTAAAGCCTACATAGTTTTTAACTCTAGGACCAAGTGTGTTGAAGAAACTTTGAATGTGAAGTTCAATGAACTTTCATCACTGAAAATTCCAGCAAATCCTGCAGAGCTTTTTGATTTAGATAAATTCACATTTACTGATGTTTCTATCAAGCTAGACAATGCAGGTACACCACAACCATCTGAAGAAGATCAAGATCAAGGATATGACCGTGTGCTTCCTCAAACAAAAGGCTATTCTTGAAACAGAGGATCAGGTGTTCCAAACTCCTGTGTAAACCTTGCCACTTCTGGGTCAACAGTGGTTGATCCTCAAACCTCTGCCAGTTCACAAAATCAAACATCTGTTGATAAAAGTCCTACATTTGGGTAGCAAAATCATCATAATGTTACCTCTATACCCCCAATACCACCACCTCCATTTACATCGAGGTTGATACTTCAAATTCACTAGCAGAGATTAGCTCAGATGATACACATTTGCAGCCTTCACCTCAAAATGCTATTGTTTCATACCAAGGTGATTTGTTTTATCTCAAAATCCATCCAGCAGATCAAGTTATTGGCAACATCAAATCTGGGGTACTCACACGGAGCCAATCCCAAAATATTTGTCTTTTTGCTGGTTTTCTATCACTCACACAGCCAGTCAAGTACCAAGAGGCACTGAAAGACAACAGCTAGGTAGAAGCCATGCAAGAAGAACTCCTTCGGTTCAAAAGACAACAAGTTTGGGAGCTTGTGACACTGCCAAAAGATGCAAGTCCAATTGGCACAAAGTGGGTCTTCAAAAACAAAATTGATGAAAGGGGTATTGTTGTCAAAACAAAGCAAGGCTCGTGGTTCAAGGCTACAGACAGGAAAAAGGTATAGACTATGATGAGACTTTTGCTCCTGTAGTAAGGTTGGAAGCTATTCGCCTGTTCTTAGCTTTTGCCGCTAACCACAATATAAAGGTGTTTCAAATGGATATAAAGAGTGCATTTTTGTTTGGAAAAATCAAAGAACAGGTGTATGTCTGTCAACCTCCAGGTTTTGAAGATGCATTCCATCCTGATCATGTCTACAAGCTCAACAAAGCATTGTATGGCTTGAAACAAGCACCAACAGCCTGGTATGAAACTCTATCCACTTTTCTCTTATCCATAGGGTTTACTAGAGGCAAAATAGATAAAACCCTATTTTTAAAATGGAAAGGAAAAGATTTGATGCTTGTCCAAATTTATGTGGATGAAATCATTTTTGGATCCACAAGCACTGCTATGTGTGAAGAGTTTCGAAAACTCATGGCAGCAGAGTTTGAGATGAGTGCAATGGGTGAGCTCCAATGTTTTCTTGGTCTCCAAGTTAAACAATTGCACAATGGTACATTTATCCATCAAAACAAGTATGTGAAAGAACTGCTTAAAAAGTTTGATATGGATGATTGTAAACCATGTAGCACATCCATGGCAACCACCAAGCTAGTCACCATTGATGGTAAAGATGACCTTGTTGATCAAACTCTTTACAGAAGCATGATTGGGTCCTTATTGTACCTAACTGCATCAAGGCCAGACATCATGTTTGCAACATGTGTTTGTGCCAGATCATAGGCATTAGCTAGAAAGTCTGATCTTATTGCTGTCAAAAGGATATTCAGATACATAAAAGGTGTTCCCACACTTGGTATCTGGTATCCAGCTAATGGGAATATTGAGCTTTCAGGTTTTTCAGACAGTGACTTTGCTGGGTGCAAAACTACAAGGAAGTCCACACAGGAGGATGTCAATTCCTAGTTGATTATCTAGTGTCTTGGCAAAGCAAAAAACAGGTTGCAGTTTCAACATCCACTGCTGAGGCAGAGTATATTGCTGCTGCTAGCTGCACTACTCAACTCGTTTGGCTCCAAAACCAGCTGCTGGATTTTGGTGTAACTGCACTAAAGACTCCACTCAAATTGGACAGTCAAGCTGCTGAAAACATCATTAAAAATCCAGTTTCTCATTCAACCACAAAGCACATTGACATCAGACATCACTTTGTGAGAGATTGCTATGAAAAAGGTTTGATTTCTTTGCATTATGTCCATACTTCAGATCAATGGGCAAATGTTTTAACCAAGGAATTGGATACATCTACCTTTGAAAAATTGATCTCAAGAATTGGAATGCTAAACATGGATTAAAAACAAGTTTTCTTGTAAATCCATGCGTACATAGCATCAAAATGTTTTCAGAAAATAAAAAACATCCTTAAAAATAGTTAAAATTGAAAATTTTCAATAAATCTTTAAAAGTCTGCTCATAACATCTGTTTGCTCAAAACCTCTGGAAGGCTTCAAAATCTCATCCACTGTTAAAGTGTATCCTCTGACTTCCATTTTTACCACTTTCTCAAACCACTGATAGCTATCCCTGATAGTGGTCAAAATCAGTATTGTTCCATCCTCTGTCTTAAAATAGTGGTTTGCCACCTCCACGGTTACTTTTTCTGATCAGAGGTTACACGTGGCCAGATGTTAGCCATCAGATCTTGCAACAGATGCCACGTCATGTTCACTTTTTCAAAACCCTATAAAACCCCTGTTTTATCCTTTATCAGTGTTTACCCTAAACTATGTCGATTCCAAAAATCTCAAAACAGTTTTTCTCTCTAACACCATGGCTCCCAAATCAAAATCTTCGAAGAAATCCACACCAGAACTTCCACCTTTCACTCTCATAATCAAAACCCCACATAATTATATCGCCATACTTGAAGAAACCTACGCCAATACTCATTATCATCCAATGATTCGAATTTTGCAAAAGTCAAAATTCAAGCACATGTTAGAAGTCAAAGCCCCAATCTACATTGATGCTCTTCATGATTTTTGGAATAATGCTAAGGTTCACTCAACTGCTGATGGTGTTCCTTACACAATAATCTCAAGAGTAGGGGGTGTTGATGCAAATTAGCCCCCAATCGATCTCTCAAGTTTTCAAGTTAAATGACATACAACACCCTGTGTCATTTCCTCAAAATGAGATCCAAGCAGAGTTTTTGGAAAGAGGTTATGAAGGCCAGATGAAAGGTATGACAATTTTTAAACGTAACTTTCCTGCTGAGATGAGATTTTTCTTTCACACAATTCTTACTTGTCTCTCAGCAAAAACCACTGCTTTCAATGAAATTCCATTGAACATGCAATATCTGGGGTATGCAATTTTAACTAACACAGATTTAAACTACTCCCAGATATTGTTCAATGATCTTGTGAACAATTTTAAAAATATTGAAAAAAGAAAAGCCTTTTTGATGCATCCATGTTTCCTGAGTGTTTACTTATAGGATCAAATTAATGGTTCTGAAAGTAAACAAGGCGTTGTGACTAACCCAGTCCACCTTAATCATGAAACTTTCACCAGAATAACAAACCAAGATAAAGTTGTGAAAACACACGTAGAGGAGGTTGAGCAGGTTTTACCTGAACAAAATGTTCAAACTCAACCTCTTGCTACTGAGCCCACTGTTCTTGGTGATCAGGGCACCACAACCGCTGCCCTGAAGCCCACACCAAAAATCTCCAAAAAGAAAACCAAAACACGTTCCAAAAAGCCCACCAAACCCAAAAAGGGTCCTCTGGAAGATGAGATCCCAGAGGTTAACCCAGTGACAGCACAAACCACTGCTGCTACTTCTTCACAACAGATGGTTCAGAGATCTCCCACCGGCTTTGAAACTCCTCCTTCTTCCTCACAAAAGGAAAAGGTCACCACTTTATGAAGCTCTAGATCCACTTGGTTCTATCTTCCACAGCCCCTCTCCCAGGGCTTTATCGCTTTCTACACAGCCACCTTCACCAATACCTTCCCTTCCACCTACTATTTTACCCTTGCTGAATGCAATTGACTTCAAGCAGACACAAACCAGCACTTCTCAACAACCTATTACCGGGAATATACTTCATCACGAAGCTGGGTCTGACTCTTTGTTCTTTGCTAGCCCATCAGCACATGAAGAGGCTACATGCCTTGGGTTACATGTAACCTTTGGTGATAGTTCAACTCAAGCAGCCACTACAATTGCTGAACTCCCAAGTTCTCAGTTGGACAGTGGTTTCATTACTAAGACTTGGTTGAAGGCAACCACTATTGAGGCAACAACTGTTACCTCTGTTGTCGGAAGTCCCCCGTACCAAGATAAAGGGGCATCTATGTTTGAAGCTGGTCCAAAAACCACTGCTCATGATGACATAGATATAACTACCACCACTGGTAGGAGTTCAGATGATCCTATTAAATTAGGTGATGAGCTAAAATATCAGGATTTGACGGAGAGAGTGACAAGGATAGAAAGTTCTGTTGATGAAATCAAAAGTTTACTGAAGCAGATGATAGCTACCAAAAGTCAACCCTTTGTTCTATCCACTGCTGATCTCAAAGAAGCTCTTAACCCTCTGTTTCAACATCAACAACATTATTTGGATCTACAACACAAGCATCAGATGAATGATGTTAGAAACATGTTTGAATCAAGGTATCAAGACACTGCAGCAGACATTAAAGCCATCAATGCTCATCTACTCACAACCACTAGCCATGCACCTCCTACGGTTATCTTTGTTACAACAGATGAAGCCAAAAAGAGGGAGAAACCTTTGGAAACAAAAAGCTGACAATAGATGATGACAAGGCCAGACCTACTTTAAATATTCCAAGGCTTGATGGTTCAAAGAAGAAAGATTTGACTGATGAAATTGTGGCCAAGGCAAGGGCTAGTCACAAGAAGACAGTGATTGAGGAGAGCAGAGTGTTGGTTGAGAAAAAGATTGAACAACAAAAAGAAAAAGGAGAGGTTGGTACTTCATCAAAAAGGATACCTGCTAGAAAAGCTAGGAAACTAACATCCACACCTCCTAAAACTAAGCCTGCAACCAATCCAACCATCAAAACCTCTGCCTCTCAAAAACCTATCACATCTTCAAAACCACAACCCATATCCACACAAGCAGATGTTACAGCAACTGTTGTGTCAACATCTGTTGATACAGAAGAGGTTGCAACAGATGCAACTCCATCCACTGCCATGATCACATTTCCCACATCAACTCAACCATTATCCACACCACCAAAAATCCCACTACCACTATCACCTACTTTAAGGTCACCTACTTTAAGGTTTAAAAGGAGAAAAATCACAAAAGTGATAAATGATGATGAGATTTCTGCACCTCTTCCACTATCATCAACACCAATAACCTCCACATCAGTGATTACAACATCTTCAACTCTTCAAGTTACTCCTGCAGCAAAGTTGTATCCTCTTGATTTACCAGTAGCCAGGGAAGAGATCCTAAGTTTCTTTTCAGAGGATGACCCTGACAAAAGAACAATCCTATCCCTTGATGACTATCCAAGACCAGCAAATGTTGATGCTTACCTAGAACTGAAAAGGAAGCAAGCAGAGGATATTGCCAAAAGAGAATCAGTTGGTAAAGATGATAGAGAAATACAGATTGTTATGTCCGTTCAACTGAGTAAAGTCACCATCTTACAAAACTTTGTCAAGAACCTGAGCAACCAAATTTCAGAAAGGGAAGACAAGCTGGTCAAAAGTGAGCACATTGAATACATCATGGAAAACAAGAAGTATAAGGCAACAAGGGCACAGTTCAGGGATTGGAGCTTAGCTGAGCTAAGAGAAGAAATCAACAGAATGCAAGAAATATCAAAAGATCCTCTTAAAAAGCCAACTCCTCCCAACTAGGATTTATACAAGAAAGATGTGTCTGAAAGAGACTTGAAGTTGAAAAGAATGAAGAATGAACTGATTCAGAATCACTATGGTTCAAAGAACCAAGTGATGAGATGGGGTGAGGTCAGGGTGATAGACACTTACAAAAGTTTGGAAGAGAGGAGGAAAAAGGATCTATCCATGCCTCCTAAGCCTGCTTATTCAACAGAAGATGCTATCCTTAGAGCTCAACTCTCCAAAAAGTCCAGCTCAACATCTGCCCATTCCACACTTTCCCTGATACACAGAAAAAGGCAAGGGGAGATGTCTTTAAAGACTGACAAAGAGTTTGAGGATACATTTATCAAAGAAGGCATACAGAACATGATTGACTATCCAACAGATTATACAAGTGCCAAGCTAGCCAAAGATCTATCACAAAAAGCTCCTGCTCAATCCTCAACAATAAAAGCTCCTTCAAGAAAACCATCAGACCCAAAAATTCTAAAGTGCCCATGAACTGACACTGCTCAAGTCTGATGGTGAAGCCACTAAACTATCCATGGAAGCTGCTTATGAGCTTACAGTAGAAGACTTCCAAGAATTACTTTGTTTAGAGCTGGAGAAGGATGCTGATGACATGGAATCTCTTAACTTTGAACTTCAATTCAAAGGACAAATAAGAGAATTCTTACTGAGGAATAAAAACCTAGAATAAAGTGTTTTTGGCATCATCTGTTCTAGGGGGAGATTGTTGGGATTGAACCCTATGAAAGGAACAGATGATACAAAGCCAAATAACACTATCCGAGCTTTGGTTACACTATCAGAGGTTACAAACTCTGATGTACATACACTGCTTTCCCTAAAGACTGCTCTCCTATCATCTGCCTTCACAAAGTTTCAAAGGTCTGCCAAAGTTACAAGGGCTAGAGGATAGAGATCAGAGCTTAGTTATTAGTTTAGTTCATTAATGTAACAGTGCTATGCACTAATAGTTAGTATTAGCAGTGTTTTCAGTTAGTTACATTTAGTTTCCTGTCACTATCAACCCTGACGTCATCAAAGATGCTCAGAGGTTAGATAGTTAGCATAAATAGGTAACTTCTGTAACAGTTTAAACTTGTATATTAAAAGATCAACTTTCACATATCATCTTCTCTGCATTTTCTTATTACCAAACTGAAATTGCAAAGGCTGAGAGGGGGTTTGTGAATCATATGCAAGTTTACCAACTTGAAAGCATGATGATGATGAAACAAACGACCATTGCTTGTAGTAAAAGTTTTCCATCTTAATTCCGCTGCAAATCTCTTTTCATTCAATCATTTTCCATTTTCTGAAACAAAACTACAAGTAATTTAAACTCAGATCCTAACACAATTGGTATCAGAGCTACGGTTATCACCTACGCTCATGAATTTTGACATTTGTGGACATTAGGAGGGGTTTGAGACATAAATCATCAACTAAACATACAATCCACAGACAAAATCTAAAATTGAACGGTTAGGATTGTTAGAAAACCATTTTCGACCAAATCTATGGTGGAATCATCTCGAAATTCGAAGAAATAAGGATTTTGGATCGAAAAATGTGAAAAAGGCTGATTTGGGATACCAAGTTCGGCTGAACTTGACCTGTGGAGGTCAAGTTCGCCCGAACTTGACAAGTTTTTTTCAAGATTTCTCTCAAGTTCGCCCGGACTTGACTGATTTTCTTTGAAATTAAGCACAAGTTCGCCTGAACTTGTCTATTTCATGCAAGTTCGCCCGAACTTGGTGGTGGCTAACCATTTTCACCCGAACTTGTCATACAAGTTCGTCCGAACTTGTCAGGATGCCTAAAAATTTATTGCTCGGTTTGATGAGACGGGTGTCCTGAAAAAATTGGTGATAGAATTTTTTTTGAAATTTTAACGTCTGATACTGACTATTCGGGGACACCGTCGGAGGCCTTAGAGAGAGGCTGAGATGATGAGGTAAGAGATGGTTGAAGATGAGAGCGTAGTCATTGATACCAATGTAATTTGGTGATCATTAGAGTTGAAGACTACCAATGGGTCTTAAAGTAAATTCCGCATTTGTTAAATACTGAAAATTCCGGATTTGAGGGGGAATTTCAGTGAAAAAATTGGTATGGTCAGAATTTGCAAAAATGAGGGGGAATAAAATTTTTTCATCTTATTAAGATTCTGACATTTTTGAAATTGGTATGGTTAGAGTCTGATCTCCGGTGAAGGACCAGTTAGCTAGATTAGCAGTTGTTAACACCAGTGAGGAACTGAGGACGTTCAAAACGTTCGGTGATGATCTTAGGAATTAATGACTAGCTCCAAAGAAGGATGGTTTCGAAATTACCAAGGATCTGATGATAACCTTTGATGGCCATTATTTTTAATCTTCAAGCAGATGAATCATTCTTCTCTTTGGACTAACCACCGTTGGATGATGATGTTTGGTGATTAAGTGGCATTGGTCTACCGGAGATAGCTATATATCTAACATTGTGACTGAAGAAGAAGAATGTGATTTTGATCGCAGATGAATGTTTCTCAGAGTCGAAGTGTTACCAGATTATTTGGTTCCGATGAAGATTTGCTGATTGAAAAAGATTACCGATTTGCTGATCTGGAGTGATTACGGAAATCGGGATTTGAGATTATTGTGGGTAAGCATTGATTTGATGTTTACCAGTGTGGTAATTCGAAGTTTCTATCAATTGCCGGTTGAGTTTTTGAAGATCGGAAGATCGAGCATGGGAGATATGTGCTAAAACTGAACGCGGATGTGGTTAAAGTTGAAATGGAGAAGCTGTATTGATGAATTTCAAGTTGGTGTCTATTCAAGATAATCTGTCGGTCAAGTAAATCAGAGGAGGTTGGAAACTATGCAAACAAATATCTGAACTGGAGATTTCATGGGGAATCTAACGTTGATAATGCAAACCGGATCATCAATTAAGGGGGAATTTGTTGACGCGTTTCGGCGACATCGGCAGATACCTTGATTGAAGTTGCAGAATATTCAAACACGGCTCAATTTGAAGACCAAGATTCGACAGTAACGAACAAGGGAGAATCTGTTGGTGCACCTGGTGTTCGTCACTTGTCGAATAGGCTAGATAGAGCGTGTGTTGATATTGTATAGGTTAGAATCGAACACACGACCGAAATACAGAGATTTCAGTGTAAAAGGGATCAAGTTCGCCCGAACTGAACTGTATTGGTCAAGTTCACTCGAACTTGATGTGCCTTTAGTCAAGTTCGCCCGAACTTGTCTTTTGAAGGACAAGTTCGCCCGAACTTGACCATAGCACATCCGGGCGAACTTGTCTCCCTATATATATGTGTGTGTTCATTTGTCATTTAAGTTTTTGGCATCCCTACGGGGAGGTGCTGCCGGATTCTCTCCAGGAACTCCGGCAGCTGGACTTATAAAGATGTATACTCTTTCGGTATGAATGAAGACTTTCGTTGCATTCTACTTCTACTCCATTCTTAATAACATTCTACTGAATCGGTTTATGTTTATCCACTAACTTTCGTCTAGAACCGCCTGATCACGGACCTACAATTTCACAACGCATTTGCCACAAGCAGTTACAACTTCCATAGGAGCTCAGAACATGAATCTTTAAAATGAAATGGGAACCACTACAAAACCTCCAAAGCTCATGAACATCGAATACCACGAGAGTTGGAGTGAGCGCTTCAAGAACTGGGTTCAAGCGACAAACTTCACAGTTTGGTTCGCACTCGAGAACAAGTATCAACCACCACGTCGGAGAACTAAGATTTCTTCTTTTATGGCCTGTTGAAGGAGATTCGTCATTTTCTTCTCAGTGATGTATTTTTCTCGTTCGTCATCGGACAGACGAGCCACTGTTTTCTCAATGCCAAGTTCATTAAGTGGTGGTTGGCATCTGTAGTTCGAAGGGCTCAGTGTTTTATGGAAATTACAGGAAAAGAGATTTGAGGGGCCTTGATGGTAAATTAGGCTTTGATAAGTCCAAAGTAACATGTTTTAAGTGCAAGAAAAAGGCACTTCAAGCGTGAATGTCCAAACCGAGAAGTAAAGGGCAATCATAATCCATTTGGAGATGATTATTACAAAAAAGGCAATTTATCATCGTCCACAGCCAGAGAAACGAATGGTGCAGATCGAGGATGGACCTTCAAACTCAAAAGACAAAGCTCTTGTTGTCACACAGGAGGATGAGGGGTTCAACTGGAACAACTTCATTTCCAAAAAGGAAAGTCTTGCTCTTATTGTTGAAATCATAGAAGAACCGGAATCTTCTGAAGAAGTTACAGAAGAAGAAATGGAAGAGGTTCTGGAAGACTACTCAGATCCTCAGCGGAAGAAGAATGTATTAGAGGTACCCCTAAATCCTGTTTATTTGACACAATTCTTAAAACTTTTGCAGGTAGCTTCGATTCTGGTCACAAAGAGGAAAGTTCTAAGGTAACAAAGTCTGAATGAGTGGAGGTGATTGATGTAACCAAGCCTGTGACACTGGAGAGCTTAACCGATATTGCCAACAAAGCACTAATGGCCAATACAAATGAGTTAGTCAGTGTGAAAGAACAGGTAGAAAAGGTTGAAACAGCTAAAGAAACAATCAAAGCTCAAACTATCGAATTGGTCAGCTCATGCTTAAAATGTGCGGAAGCATGTGAGCAATGTGCTGAGAAAGAGAAAGCTTTTAAAGAACTTAAAACATACAATGATAAGCTGTCATACAATTACAACACCGTAAAAGAATCATATTATAAGCTCAGCAGGACCATTCGACGATATGCGAAAACTGTCAAAAAAGATGACAAAACACTTTCAATGCTCAAAGCAACTGTGATGGACAAACAAATGGCCATTAATCTTCATATTAACACAATTGCTGAGCTAAAAAGTGGGCTGGAGAAAACTAGAATTGAAACAGAAAGGGTTAACAAATTGTTAATCAGTTACTCTACCAGCATGTATGTCCTTGATCACATTCTACCAAAACCATAAAGCAGCAAAGATGGTAAGAAAAGTGATAAAAGTCTTAGAAATGTTAAGATCATATTCCACCTCCTATATGCAATAGCTATGCTAAGAAACATCCTGACGGAGTGGATAAGGCGCTGAATTTAAATCTTCTCACTGAAAAGAATGATGTGCTACCTGAAAATATTGACGTAACATATTCCAAAACAGAAAAGGAATGTGAATCCGAGGTGGTAAACAAAGTGTTTGAAAATGTTTTTGAAAATGAGTCTGACAGCACAATTTATGAGAGTGCTGAGTCAAACAATGAGAAATCAGAGTCAAGTTCACCTTCTGGAAGTGAGAAAAGTTTTCATGAAAATTTTATCACAGCTTCAAATAATAGTTTAAATGATGATCCTAATGTAGTTATCTACAAACTAAAATTATCAGATAAACTATATACTGATAAAGAATTTCCAGTCCAGAATGTAAACTTTGACCATGTTGATAAATTCTTTAAACTCATTGAGATTGAAATATATGAGCTTGAGAAGAATGTTGCTGGTTTCTACGCAAAGCCAAATAAATCTAACAAAAACATTCATCCAAGAGGAAGAAGTTATCCTGAAAACAAAAGGGATGGGCTAGGGTTTGAGAAGAAACGAAATAACAAATCATGAAAACTCGTTTTTACAAAGAAAGTTGAGTTTGTTTTTGGAACTAACACTGTTGAAGAAAAAGAAATCATTAACACACAAACCAACAAAGAGTTTAAGAAAGAAAAGGAGCTTTGCGAACAGGCCTTAGAACATACTGTTGGAAACGACAGTAGACCATGCTACAGATGCAACAAGGTTGGGCATATTGCACGACTTTGTTCTCAAAATCGTCCAAAACCTGTTCATGAACAAAAGAGGTTTACAGTAGATGAGAAGAAAAAAGGTCCAGAGTTTGTGCCAACAAAAAATTTAAAGAGAAATGATAATGCCAGTTCTATTAAGGAACCACCAACTGAGATCATTTCAAAATTTGAAGTTAGAGAAACCTCAAAGAAAAATGAACGAAAAGAATCTAATCTTTACATCAAAAAGGCATTTTCAAAGGCACAAACCTGGGTAGCCAAAGCAAAACATCTCCTGTAACCCCAAAATCAACCAATGTTCCAGTCAAATCAAAAGATAAGACTGAATTCAAGACTGGACAATGGGTTGAGATTAAGAAAGATGACAAAGTTGGCAAAATTCCAAAAGTCAACATTGTTATCCCACCCAAGACTGAAAGGGCTTGGGTCTCTCTGTTTAAGTAATATGCTTTTCGTGTGTGCAGGGGCTTCCAAGGTCAATCATTTCAAAGTGGATCATGGACAGTGGAGCTTCTAGGCACATGACAGGGATGTTGGCTTTGTTGTACAATGTAAAAGGCATCAGGGGAGGATATGTTGGGTTTGCCGGAACACAGGGCGGCAGGATCGTGGGAGAAGGAATTTTGACAAATGGAGTCGTATCTTTCGACAAAGTGAACTACATTGCTGAGCTAGAGAACAATTTATTGAGCATCTCACAGATTTGTGATAAGAAGTTCACAACTCACTTCAACGACAAAGAATGTCTTATTCTCA
This sequence comes from Scalesia atractyloides, assembly GCA_947069175.1. Classification (NCBI taxonomy): domain Eukaryota; kingdom Viridiplantae; phylum Streptophyta; class Magnoliopsida; order Asterales; family Asteraceae; genus Scalesia; species Scalesia atractyloides. The sequence goes on along the minus strand of CAMTDV010000030.1, from coordinate 23,671,043 downwards.
AACCTGGTTTCGTTATTCCAGAGGAGTGGATCCTCATGCGCGCTCCACGAGAAAATGATCTATATGTCTTAGATATGATCGTAGCATCCACTACTTCAAAAGAGGGACAGTGTTTTGTATCAAAGGCTACTGAGAAAGAATCAATCCTATGGCATAGGAAGATGGGTCACATACACTTAAGGAAGATGAATTTTCTGGTGCACAACAATCTAGTGGAAGGGGTGAATCTAAAAAGTTTCATTTATCAGACGACTGTATCAGCTGCAAAAAGGGGAAGCAGCACAAAAAGTCACACCCGAAGAAGCTTCTTAACTCCATCAAACTTCCACTAGAAAGGCTACACATGGATCTATTTGGGCCTATCAATGTGAAGGGTATAACAGGAAATCTATACTGCCTAGTCGTAACCGATGACTTTTCAAGATTCTCATGGGTTTTCTTTCAAGAAAGCAAGAATGAAACATTCGACAATTTGATGATCTTGTTTCGAGAGCTTGATAACCTTTATCATTTGCCTATCAAGAGAATCAGAAGTGACAACGGTACTGAGTTTAAGAACAATAAGATGATCGAAATCTGCAACGCTAAGGGTATTCATCATGAGTTTAGTGCCCCTTATACTCCCCAGCAAAATGGAGTAGCTGAACGAAAGAATAGAACACTTATCGATACTGCATGCACAATGCTTGCTGATTCTAAATTACCTATTAGCTTTTGGAGTGAAGCTGTTGCCTCTGCATGTTACACCCTTAACCGTGTAATGACTGTCAAGAAACACAAGAAGACATGCTTTTCACTTCTTAACCAGCGAAAACCTAATCTAGAGTTTTTGGAACCTTTTCGATCACCATGTACCGTTTTGGACCCAGGAGGAAAATTCGGAGCTAAATCTTTGGAAGGTTTCTTCGTAGGATATGCAAGTCCGCAAAAGAGAGTCTATCTACCAAGCATGAATCAGGTTATTGTTGCTCAACACGTTGATTGCCAGAGATACACAACGCCATGCAAAAACCTGGAGATCCTTGGCTGTTCAATTATGATGGTTGTGGAATTCATTTGATCTGCCTGAAGAACCATTTGAGGAAGAACTCATCTTGCTATTCTAACAACATCAGATATCTAATCAAGATCAAGTTACAGGGCTGTTGGTAATATCTCCAACAAGAACACCTTCCTCAGAAGCAGGTCCGAGCAACACTCAGTCAGAACTAGTTGTTCCACCAGTTCAGAATATTGCAGAACCATCTTCCCCGCAGCCATCAGATGCAGAACCTGAACAAGATCCTACTTTTGATAAAGGGGATTCTGTTCCGATGAAGGATCATAAGAGATTTCAAGTTATCTTAACAATCAAGCTGCCGAAACCAGTGCGAGAAATGAGGCTACTTCTTCAGAACATGTTGCAGATCAAAATATCACCAATCTGGAAAGCTCAGTGAATGTTCCAGGGGAAGTAATGCCGAGATCAGTCTCCTACCATCCAATAGATAACATCATTGGAGAACTGCAAGCTGGCGTGAAAACGCGAAATCAGATCAATAAGGATCTAAGTTGCTTTTATTCCAAAGTTGCTCCACTCCAAAATAATTTTTCTCATAGTTGTTTTGTTTCTCAGGTAGAACCAAGGAACATCAGAGATGCTCTTAAAGATGATAGTTGGGTGGAAGCAATGCAGGAAGAATTATTGCAATTCCAGAAACTTGGAGTCTGGGAACTTGTTGACCTACCACAAAAGCAGAAAAAGAGAAGCACTCGGTGGGTTTACAAGTGCAAAAGAGATGATAGAGGAGTGATTGTTCGAAACAAAGCTCGGCTTGTAGTTCAAGGTTTTCATCAGCAAGAATGGATAGACTACAACGAGGTCTACGCCCCAGTCGCACGTCTAGAAGTTATCCGCATTTTCCTGGCATTCGCCTCATGGAAAGGTTTCAAAGTGTACCAATTGGATGGGAAGTTTGCTTTTCTGTATGGTAAGGTAAAAGAGGAGGTATATGTCGGCCAACCACCTGGTTTTGTCGATCCGATTCACAAAGATGAGGTCTACTTGCTGGACAAAGCTCTTTACGGATTACACCAGGCCCCGAGAGCCTGGTAGAGACGCTTTCCAAGCACCTTCTGGCTAACTGATTCACTAGAGGAACAGTAGATAGCATCCTCTTTACCAAGGAAGTAGATGGACATCTGATTATAGTACAAATCTATGTGGACGATATCATCTTTGGATCGAGAAATGAACAGCTGTGCATGGACTTCGAGAAAGTCATGAAAGAAAAATTCAAAATGAGCGCTATGGGAGAGATGAAATTCTTTTTGGGGCTTCAGGTTGAACAACTGCCTGACGGTATTTTCATTCACCAGACGAAGTATGTTCATGACAGGAACTAAACCCGCATCTACCCCATTAGCCACAAACCACGGCATTTGTCCAGACGACTATGGAGAAAAAGTTGATGAAACATTATATCGCTCCATGATGGGATCCTTGATGTATTTCACAGCTTCAAGACCGGATATCATGTACCCCACATGCCTTTGCGCCAGATATCAGTCAAGTCCGAAGGAATCACATCTGTTGATAGTCAAAAGGATCATGGGCTACTTGAAAGGATGCCCAAGCACCGGCTTGTGGTATCCACGTCATGACGTTTCAACCTTGCGGGTTACTCTGACTCTGAGTTTGGTTGCTGCAAGCAAAACGCCAAGTCTACAATGGCAGGATGCCAGTTCTTTGGAACATGTTTGGTAATGTGGCAATGCAAGAAACAGACCGCGGTTGCTCTCTCTACTTGCGAAGCTGAATACATTTCAGCATCCAGTTTTTGTTCCCAGATACTGTGGATACAACAACAGATGAGAGACTACGGTCTGCAATTTCTTGATACACCCATATTCGTAGATAACAAGGCGGCTATTGATATCACGGTCAATCCTTGTCAACACTCTCGCACTAAACATATCGAGATTTGATATCACTTTATCCGTGACTGTCACGAGAAAAAGTTGATACGAATTGTGAAAATCCACACTGATGACCAAAAAGCAGATTTTTACACCAAAGCTTTTGACAGAGCAAGATTTCGAAATCTTTCAAAATTAAATCGTTTAAAGAATCTATCATCAGGGGATATTTATGAGATTGAGTTTGAGGATGACGATGTTGGGATGTGATCCTCACTGATAAGTCAAAATGTTTTTCTGTAAATAATTTACATGCTTTCTTAAAAGCAAAAATCCAAAAATATAATTTTGATTTTTAGGGGGAGAAAAAGTTGTGAAAAATACAAAAAACATTGAAAAATACAAAAACATTAAAAAATATAAAAAGTGTTTTGTGTATAAGAGGAGATGATAGTAAATTAGTGACCATTATAGTGCTCTAAAGAAATGTATTGTTTAAAAGCGTCTAAACAGGTCTTTCTAAGGATGTGTCCGTAGGCTTCGCACGTTCAGTAAACGGCTTTCAGGATATAAACCTAAAAGATAAACTGGTAAATCTGTGACTTAACATCTCTCGGATATATGGGCTTGGTACCCCGAAATTTCGTTTGAGAGAATGCCAGATTCTGAGATACTAGGTCTTATATTTAGTTGATGTCTAGGGTATTATACGAGTTCTTCTGATTTTGCGTTGGCAATGGCCTAAAACTTGTATAATACTTTTGCATTATTCACCCCAAAAGCTGCATAAAAATGAAGAAAAATGTCATAAAAAGATACGACATTCTGCAGTACAAAAATGAAAAGATTCCCAAGAGGAACACCACCAAAAGTCGAGCCTTCATCTCTTTCTCTGTACGGAAGTTTTGAGCTCTCAAGGTCTCGCAATTCACCCCTATACAGATATAAGTTAGATATATTCACCTATGAGATGAAATCTAGGGAATCTCGATGCGGGAGTATATTCTGAGGTGGGAAACACAGATTAGGCCATGTTGCTAAACTTACCTAACATATCTTGAAGCAGATGAGAAATGTGTAGAGGTTTAAGTGGATCAGTATACCAACAATCTAAAGAAAATCTGTTTAAGAAATTAGAGTTTCATATAGAGCAACAGTACTGGTAATGTGTCTTAATAAACTGATATGATCCTCTAACACAAACTCGTAAAAACATGTCTTTAAAAATGATTGAACATATTGCTTTAAGTGTTTCTAGTTTTGAAGTCTTCAAAAAATTCAAAAAGATTTTCTATTTTCTACTTTAATTCTGATTGCCAGTGATGGAAAACAGATCTTCAAAGTCTAAAGCGACAGAATGCAGAGAAAATCATTTGAATTACGGGCTGGGAGCTAATTTGGAAACTAAGACTGGTTTGAAACGTTGAAAAGTTCATTAATTTGAAACTTAAAATCTAAGAACAATGTTCGTTTTGGTCTAAAGGTGGTCATCCAAGGTCATTAACTTGGACTTGGTAACCAAAATGGTTAAACAAGGTCATTAAGTTGGACTTGGTCAACTGTGTGGATAATTAAAACTGAAAACAAACAAAAAAGTTGGAAAGTTGAGAAAAATTTCAAAGGGGACAAAAATTTTCGCACGAAAATTTGGCCAAATCTCATAAGCCACATTTTCGTACGAAAATATGTTGGCCGATATATAAGAGAGAGCTGAGATGATTCCGCACTAAAACTGTTAAGAAATTTGGTGTGGATTCTCAAGGCTGTTGTGGTTTATCTCTTGATACACTCACTTCTCGACGTATTTGACACATTTGGGAAGTTGATTTGCACACCTCTTATAATGGCGAAGGTATTCACCGAGATTGAACCGTGAATTTGGACTCGTCGGACCTTAAACGGACTAAAATATAGATCTAGGATAAACTAGCCGGTAAAACTTAAAATTGAACCCTCCAATGTTAAAATCGGCAAGTTTAACTAAGGTTTACCGCTTCAATTTCTTGAAAAAGTTTGCAAGTGTTTTGAGTCGATCTAAAAAAAGGTTAACTGTGGAGAAGATGGATTTTCGTACGCAAATCAGTATTTTCGCACGAAAATTCATAAAAGAAAGTGTTGTGTTTTGTCTTGTTATTTTCGCATGAAAATTGAAGAAAGTTGTATATTATAAATTTTCGTACGAAAATTTGGAAAAATTTGTGTTTGTGAAATTTTTTTTAACTTTTTCACATCTCTCTGTTTCACAGAAAACCGTGTATGAATTTCATCCAGTTCATAACTCTTGCTGCTTAATCGACAAGGATGTGCCAGAGTTTGCTCCATTCTCGCAGTATATAGACTTTTTGGAGAGGCTGCCAGTTTATTATGCTCTTACACATCATCACGATGTTTATGCTTCACATGTTGATCGTTTTTGGGCCAAAGCAGAGTTAAAAGCCGATTCTAGGGCTATTACGTCAGTAGTAAAGATAGGATATAAAGATGGGGAAATCACTATCACTGAAGATCTTATACGCACTGTACTGCATTTTAGGGATGAAAGAGATTTTCTGACAGGGTTTATAGAAAAGTTTGTCAAGGGTTGTTTTTACAGAATGGGCTACAACGGATACGTGAACTCTACGCCGTTCAAGATCAATCAGTTAGGATTGCCATACAGATTTCTAGCCCACTGCATCACTCGAGCACTAAGCCACAAAAAGGGTGGATGAGATGATTTGGTTGATTATCACATGTGTATGATGGTGGCCGTGATTTTGAACAAGCCTTACAACTTCAGTAAGTTGATATTTGATCAGATGGTGATGAATCTGGGTAAGGGTCGATTCTTGCAGTACCCTTGATTTGTTCAGATGATTCTTGACCATTTACATCCAAATCTCGAGAAAAAGAAGGATGGCATTTTGAAGTTAGAGCACATGACGTCATCTGATCTCCACAACATCAGCAACTACCGAAAGGGAGGAAAGGCTCCATCGTTTAAGCCTGTCTTCGGAACGTTTGAAAAAGTTGATTATGTTGCGCCGACAGATGGCAAATGGAGGAATGAGGGCAGCGGTGATGAAACTGATGAAAAAGAAAAGTTGGAAGATTTTGAGGAAAAGTAGAGTATTTGGTATGTGAAGGTGAAGGTGAGAAAGGACATTACGGTAGAAAGAAAGCAGGTTCTACTTCAACTGCAACAAAGAGAAAGAAAGCTTCAGAGTCTCCTTCTTCCGCACCTAAACGTCAAAGGAAACAAGCTAGTGTTAGTACAGGGTTGATTGATGAACCGGATTTTGAGCAAGTGAATTTTGAAGAAACGGTACAAATGACAGAAGCAGTTCATGTCGAAGAGACTTTGGAAGAAGCCACTACGGATATAGAGAGAATGGTTGGTGTGGAAACCGAGGCAGGTGGTGGCGATGATGAAGGGCCATCATTAAGTACCGATTCAGAGGATAGGAGAGAAGGAGAAAGGAAAGAGAAAGAAAGAAAAGAGCAAGATAGGAGAGAAAGAGAAAGAAAGTTGGCTGAGGATAAGAAGCGTAAGGCTACAGGGGATGACGATACTCCATATGAGCAGTCTGAGGCTGAAAAGGAGATTTCAGTTGTTAAGCCTGAAAGGAAGAAAGCAGGTAAAAGAGAAAAGCATACTGCTGCTCGAAAACCCGAGTCTACTGCAAAGAAACTAAGGATCAAGTTGAAGTCAAAGCCGACAGAGACTCCCGTTGCTGCTACAGCTGGATTACATTCGAACATCCTCTAGCTCCTCCTCCTTCATCTCAGCCTCCTCCAACTGTTGAACCTCCAGTTGTCGAAACACCAAGTGTGTCTAAGCAACATGTTTCTCCTCCTCCTCAGCACACTACCACAGAGTCTCATATTCCGTCTCCTCCACCAGTTGATGAACCTCCATTTGTAACTCTTCCTACTGGGGCTCAAGTGCAAGCAACATCATCAACTCATCCTACACAGCAACCTCCTCCATCAGACTCAGCCTTCGATGATTATTACTTTGATTATGAAGCTATTCCATGAGGAGAAAATATGACAGCTGACGATGTATATGTTGGTAGGCTTAGTGAGTTAGAAGCAAGGATAAAACCTGCCAATGAGAAGATTAAGACCCTTGAGTCAGATAGAGAAAGTATCAGGGAGATCTTGAGGTTGGTTGCTGACGATAATGAAAGATATTTTCAGGCTTCATAGAAAGTTGTTGCTTATGAAGAAAGGATCAAGGTTCTGGAGAATGAGAGGGAGATTCTAAAGGCAACTCTCAGCAGTTATGAGGCTGAAAACCAGAGGATCATCAAGAAGATGGAAGAGTATGTAGCTGAGAGAGAGCTGAACAACAGGCAGGTTGAACTTATGAAGAAGATTCTAGTTCATACTCTGGGTATATCATTTTCTGATGAGATTGACAAGATCGAGAGAGAGAGGAAGCTAGGCAGAAAGTTGTTGAAAGGGAACGAGCTTCTAAAGCTCTTCTGATGCAGAAGGCTGAGGTAAAGAAAAGATTGATGATATGCCCGTGCATAAAGCTGCTACCTCGTTAGCTCATTTGATCGAACAATCTGCGCCAGAAGCTGAATCCGTGCCAGTATCATCTGAGATAGTAGTCTATGATCCAACTATTGATGTTAGCAAGAGATTTGTGCTTCAAGGAGAAGGGATTCTAGAAAAGATGACGAAAGGGAAGGCAGTTGCTAAAAAGGAGCTAAAGAAACAGATTGATGATTTGGTAGACAGAATGTTTGATCAGTTAGAGAAGGAAGGATTCGAATATGTAGCAAGTTTATTTGATAATGAAAATTTGTCTGTTGATGCTTACAGGAACGACTCTATTTTTGAACTAACCGATGAACAGGTTCAGGGGGAGTCGTCGATTGAAGTTGAGAAGATTGTGCCAAAGCCAAAAGTTATCTATGTTGAGCACGATGTGGAAGAAGGGGAGTATGTTCATAACTACTCCAAGGCTGATCTTGCAGAATTGTTTGGCTTACAAGAAGATTCATTCGAGTTCGACTTTGAAGAAGAGTTAAAGAACACGAGCTCAGAGCCTAATGACTATGTGTTTGAAGACTTCCCGCAAGCAAATGATTATGACAGAGTTATCATCGAAGATTAGGATTCAGATGATAATGAAGAGGCAAGGTATACGGGTGAGGGAACAGATGTGTTTCCTACTCTTCATGAAATGACTGCTGAGATCAATGATGATATGTTAAAGCAAAAAGTAGCAGAAGTAGTTAAGGAAGGAACAACTCCTAAACCACCGACAAAGGAAGAGATCATAGAATGAAAAAAAATGGTTCAAGGAGATGCCGCCTAAGAGAAAGTTCCGTCATCCGTTAGCTTTCTTCACCAGAGACCCTGATGCATCTCTGGGTGACATTATCAGTTGGGGATGGATCAAGGAACTAGATGTATATGCGTTGAAACGTGAGTAGGAGTTCAATACTTCAAACGATTGGGTGATGTGAAGACCCTGCCAGAATGGGATGTGAAAAAGAGTTGGTTCAAACCAAGATGTTCAGTATGAAGCTGCGGCAAAATGATCAACGTCTATGGAAACTTATCAAGTGTGAAGCTGAACATGGTTTCAACTTATGGAAGCCACACAAACCACGAACGGTGACAAAGATTGATCCAGCTACGCAAGAGAAAGATGTGACTTTGATTGCTAAAAGGCCACGTGTTATGAAGAATATGCCTTTGAAGAAAATGGAACAAGATTTTTACAAGATCTTCAAATGGTGGCATTATGATTTGAGTACTGGAGAGGCTGTTATTTGTGTTGAGCCTGATGAAGGATCATGGGATATGTCTGAAGATTTGTCTGAAACCGTGATCATGCACAAGAGAATTTATGGGCTATGGCGTGCAATCAGAGTGTTAGATCCAATGTGGCTGGTCAACTGCTCAGAAAAGGATATTGAACGCTTATTCTTCATCAAGATCAGTTATGAAGAAAAAGACAAAGAGCAGGCCATGCAGTTCCAGAAAATTATGAATGTTTGTTACGCTAACAACTTTAATTCATGTAAAGAATGGAAAACTTCATGGAGAAAGCTTGAAGATAAATAGCAGAAAAAGAAAGATCAAAATGAAGAAAGAATCGAAGCACGTCGAAAGCTGGCTACCCGCGAAAGATTCAAGTTTGAGAACACGTACAATCGACCTCCTCCTACAGATCAAACTCCCATAGCTTCAGTGGAGCGTCGAAGGCCACGCAAGCAATTCCTCGGATGATCAAGTCAAATCTAGTTAAAGATTTTTGAAGATAAAGTTTTGAAGACTGTCCAAGACTGCGACAATATCCAAGGGGGAGTCAGTTGGTGCACATATGTCTATTGCCTACGTCTAAGACGAGTCTATTGTACAGATAGGGTTTCGCAGTGTCAAATATTTAGTTTTGGAAGTTTTATTGTATTAGGAGAATTTTCACACGAAAATTTAGAGGATTTTCGTACGAAAATTTCGTGCGAAATTCTCCTTATCCTAAGTTCCTAGCTGCTGTCAGGTCTTACCTATAAATAGGTGACTTATGATGTGTGTTAGACATGCTGTTTTTGGAGATCAGAGGCGAAGCCCTGCTCGAGTCTGTAATCGTTTCAACGATAATCAATATACAGACGGTTTAAATAGTAATCATCGCTTGTTCTTTGTTTGTTCAATGAGCTAATAATGAATTCCGCCTCTGTTAGCTGAGCAAGTTTGATCAGAAGCTCACAAGTTGGCTCCGATCCTAAGCATTCACAGAACTCATACATGCTAAAATACTTATTTGCTTTATACTTGTCATTAACTTTGTACAACCCTCCCTTAATCATGTATATCGCTATACGATTAACACAACGCCCGTATTCTTGAGGTCATCTTAAGTTAAAAAAAACGGTCTTGTTTTTTCTACGACAACATTACGCTAGTGGGAAACTTTGAGTTGACAATTATAAGTTGCATGCTAGGATTGTTATGTTAAGTCTTAGTTTACAATTATGCCATGTGAATTTGTTTAAAACGTTTATCCTTATGTTAGTACTGCAAACTTGTATACTCACCAATACTTTATGTGTTGACATGTACTTTAATACATATTGCAGGAACTTGATGATTAGACGTTGAACGGAATCTAGTAGGATGACTTGAAACCCATTTTAAATTTAGTACTTGTTGTATTTTGTTTCTTGTTCAAGTTGTTGTAATTTGTTTTTCAACAATGTATTTTGCGTTTAGCAATGAAATGAAATGAAATTTTGATTATTAAATACTTGTCGCAAATAGCCGTTATAAAGTCTCTTGCAATCTCGTTTTCGTCTCACTCCAATGTTTTCAGCATCGGCTGGGGTGTGACAGATTGGTATCAGAGCCATAACTATAGGGAATTAGGAAAAATTGTCATGATTTGACCAAGTCTATAGTCTAAGTACCTATACTTGACCATTATTTACTTTCATGCTTAAAATACATGAATTCTTCCTATTTGCTTCTTATCTATTCTTTTGTCATAAATTATACATGCCTTTCCTAAGGTAAACACAATACACCCATGAAGACGTGAAGACACTCATATATCACAAACAAGGTGATCTCATCAAAAATAGGCGTGAGAACCCACAATTTTCGGTGAAATCCCTCAATCCGCGATTTCGATTTTTCACGAAATTGCATCATCAAGTTAGGAGTGATATCCACACCTTGATAGAGAACTTCCCAATCTAAATCTAGTGGACCCTTACCGACGAGACAACAAGTTATTTCCTTAACTCGTTCAACAAGTACTAACCACACCTCAGGTACGATGTTATCAAGTTAAGGGTGAAACCCACATCTTGATACTAGTCCTACTCCTCGATTTTCAATCCCACCAAAGTCTCGAATTTTCGATTGACTAGGGACATGTAATAACCGGAAGGGTAAATACCTTTAACCGCTCCTTGGTGAGAGTATTCTACCTATTAGGCCAAAGCATGTTTCCCTAACTCAAAAGTACTTTCGACCACTTTTGAATAGTCTTAGTTTTGTTCTGAGGCACTCCAAGTTTCACATTGAATCTCTTTTATGCTATAACAATTTCAATGTGTTTTACATCTGATACGTTTCTCCTTTCAAAGTAGAAAGCACATATCACGCGTTACTCGCAATCTAAAACAATACTAATATTCGGGAACAAACGAAATTTCTGATCCTTTTGTCTTTATTCGTGATTATGCAAAGTGAATACGTGTTATGCTTATACAAATTATGTGAAACTTACGTGCTATGTGAATTACTATTATGCTCATTCATGCAAACTGAACGGTTATTTTCTAAACACTTATTGATCAAGTCTTACCCCTTCCTTATTTCAATCTTATAGATGTCATCTAGCCAATCTTTCAAATCCAAGTCGAGCTCCAGGGCTAGCACAAACAAAAAGATGATGGCGTTCATGGCAAGTAAATGGCCTAGGTGATACCGATATCGTTAGCAAGATCAACGGAACCCCTAGCCCTAACACCTCTGTCGGCTCCAAGGTTTCAGCTTTAAGCAATTCAACTCATGCAGCCCGATACCGTTTACAGACGAAGATGCTTCAATGGTTTTACTCCATCAAGGTCACCTTTCGTCAAAGTGGGTGTCCCGAGCATCTTCGCACCACCAACACCACTGGCGTCTTCCGATCGAGGGCTCTCAATTGGTAGACCGTCGCACGTAACGTATGCGGGGACGACGCCACTTACGCATTGACTTGGACCAATCTCAAAAAGCTCATGAACAAGGAGTTTTGTCCTCCCCACGAACTCCAACAACTGGAGAACGAGTTTTGGAACATCAAGCAAGTCAGGAGCGACAAAACTACTCTCATTGCTAGGTTCAAAAAACTTAGCGCCTTATGCCCTGGCCAAGTTGACACCACCGAAAAGGCCATTGCCAAATATATCCGTGCTTTTCCACCCTCGATTTCCAACTTTGTGGAATCCGCGCAGCATGAAAACGCTAGAGGAAACTACCGACTAGCCGCCAAGTTCAATCACAATCAGATCTTGGATGGAACCTTTCAACCAAAGGGTTCGCCCAAGACCGTGCACCAAGCCACCACCGAACCAATCGCCGAACCCATGTCATCCAAAAACCAACACCACTGGTAAGAAGCGGAAGGCTTCGAACCAAAACTGTGCGGTGGTCATTCCGCAAAACCCACCTTAACAACAACCACAACAACAACAACTCACCCTAACCCAAAAACCCGAGCCGACAAAGCAAGCCTACATCGGGACTCATCCCAAGTGTGGTTCTTGCACTTATCACCATCCAACCCACATGCCGTGCAGCCTTTGCACCACGTGCAATCGGTTTGGGCATTTTAATACCCAATGCCGAAATGGTAAAAAACCATTAGGCAACCAAACACCCGCTCCAGCCCAAAACCACAATCAAGCACCAGCGAACAATGGTCGCACCTGTTACAAGTGTGGTGACCCAAACCACCTCAGCAACGCATCTCCGCAACGTAACAACCAGGCTCAGCAGCAAGCTCCTCATGGACGAGCTTTCGTCATCACCGCCGCTCAGTCACAAAACACAACGATGTTATCAATGGAGAATTTGTAACCGTCGATTATGCGTAATTGTACCCTCAACCTCAACGAGCATAAATTCTCAATCGATCTTATACCCATGTAATTGGGTAGCTTTGATATCATAGTAGGCATGGATTGGCTTCGAAAAGTCTGTGCCGAAGTTGTTTGTTCCGAGAAATTTATTCACCTTCCTCTTCTATTCAGTGACTCGTTACACCTCTATGGTGAGAAACCCTCAAAGGGTCTCAAGTTCATGTCATGTACTCAAGCGAACAAATACTTGCGGAAAGAGTATTTTGCCTTTCTTGCCCACATTGTGGAAAAGAAGGGCAAAGGAAAAGGCATGAGTGATTTTCCCAACGATTTTCCTGACGTTTTTCCCGAAGACCTACCTGGTCCTCCTCATCCTCGTTCTGTTGACTTTTGCATTGACCTCATACCCGGTGCTACGCCCGTTTCTAAATCTCCATACCGTCTCGCACCTTCGGAGATGCAAGAGTTATTGAGCCAACTTCAAGAATTACTTGATAAAGGCTTCATACTCCCTAGCATTTCTACTTAGGGCGCTCTGGTTCTCTTCATCAAAAAGAAGGATGGATCCTTCCGTATGTGTATCAATTATCGTGAAATCAACAAGCTTACTGTCAAGAACCGTCATCCACTTCCTCGCATTGATGATCTCTTTAATCAACTCCAAGGTGCAACATGCTTTTCCAAAATCGATCTTCGTTCCGGTTATCATCAACTTCGAGTCCTCGAAGAAGACATTCCGAAAACCATGTTTTGTACTTGATACGATCGCTACGAGTTTGTAGTCATGCCTTTCGGGTTAACTAATGCACCCGCGGTCTTCATGGATTTGATGAACCGTGTGTGTAAGTTATACTTGGATCACTTTGTGATCGTTTTCATAGATGATATTCTCCTCTATTCAAAGACTCAAGACGAACATGAGTGACACTTGCGTTTAATCCTTGATCTTCTACGTGCTGACAACTATACGCCAAATTCTCAAGTGCGAATTTTGGGTAAAGGAAGTTCAATTTCTCGGTCACGTCATGAACAATAAAGGCATACACGTAGATCCAGCTAAAATCGAAGACATCAAGAACTGGATTGCACCGAAATCTCCGTCTGAAATTCGTTCGTTCCTTGGAATGGCGGGATATTACCGTCAGTTCATCTCCAACTTTTTGAAATCGACATTCCTCTCACTTTGTTGAATCAAAATGATAAACCTTTTGTTTGGGGTTCCGAACAAGAGGAGACTTTTCAAAAGCTCAAGTACATGATTTGCAATGCTCCTATTCTTGTTGTTCCCTATGGTAAAACGATTTCGTTGTATATTGCGATGCATCTAAACAAGTTCTCAGTTGTGTTCTTATGCAACGAGACAAGGTGACCACCTATGCCTCGAGATAACTCAAAATACATGAGCAGAACTACACTACCACAACCTTGAACTTGGTGTGGTTTTTTTGCATTAAAGATTTGGCGACACTACCTATATGGTACTAAGTGTGTGGTCTTCACCGGCCATACGAGCCTCCAACACACTTTAACCAAAAAGAGCTCAGCATGCACCAACGCCGATGGGTAGAATTGCTCAACGACTACGATTGCGAAATTCACTATCACCTTGGTAAAGTGAATGTCGTTGTCCACACCCTAAAAATGTCTCAGCAGAAATACAAACGTGGCGGTGATGGAGGTTGGTACCCATAAATATCTTAGTGGATGATGCAACATAATTTTGGATATACAACTTACTTAAAACTTGAGTTTAAAGTTTCGAGTTTAAACGTAAACCACAACCACATCATTTTTGTTTGATCCTTATTGTCACACCCCAACCGATGGCGGAAACATCGGGATGAGACGAAAATGAGATTAATCATTGCTCACAACATTAATAACTGATAATAATTAATTAAACCATATTTCATTTCATAAAAATTGTGAAATACATCAATGTAACAAAACAAAGAAACAACATAACATTTGCAAAGTCATAACAAAATAGATACATCAACATACCTAACGTCTAATTTGTGTGTATCTAGTCCTTGCTATATTGTTTTCATAGCATCATCTCTTTCAACCTGTAACATATTTTAAAATAATGTCAATGCGAAAGCAAAGGCGAGTACACAAGTTTAGGCATAGCATACGTATACGAATAAGATTAAACAATCCTCATGGCAACTAAATCTATACAAGAGCAATATCAAGGCATGCAATACTAATAATCGACCCTTAATGCAATCACGATGTTTTAACATGACCTCACGAATAACACGATGGAGGTGGATGCGTCAATTCCTATAGCGCTAAACATGTCAAACGAAGGCTAAAAATAGTTAATGACTAAAGCATAGCATAACGAATATCCAAGACAAACATCAAGTATTCATGTGTATAAGATTGTTTGTGCGTTTCATAAAGTTTAAGTGTTCATGATTTTGTATATGTAAAACATCTTATACCCAAAAGTGTTATAAACAAAAGCGGGTCGAGTGTACTCACGGTTTGTTAGTCTTTTCTACACTTGACAATCCGTTAAGACGTTGGTTCGAGGATGACACCGAATTATCCTACAAGAGGAAACGAAGCGTATGAGTATAGAGTTTAGACGAGAGATGAGTAGTATTCGAGCATGATTAAAAATAGTTTGATAAAGTATTATGATACGAAAGTATTCACTAAGATGAACACTCGTTCTTGACACTATAGTAACTCTTACGAGTTGGATGTGATTTCATAGGTTCGGGACCTATTAGAATCGTGACAAGGAATTATATACTTTAGTGTTAAACTTAATAACTTGATAGTTGAATATAAGGTCATTATCAAGGTTTCGGTTTTAGGATTATAATATAGTTCCATACAGTTATATAATCATGTAGGAGGTGGGAGGATGAACCATCCACTTTGGAACCTCTTAGTATCATGTAAGTTAAGTAGGAGGTGGGAGGATTAATCATCCACTTTGGACCTCATATGATTGTTCACCACTTCACGAGTCACTAAACGTAGCAAGGAGGGTCTTAGAACAAGATAATAACATACAAGAAAGTAAATAACATGAATGTAAAGATGTGTCACCATGATACCAAGTAGCTAAGTGAAATACAACCCGGTGAGCACACTTTGACACACGTCAAAGGCTAGACGGGGTTGTGACACTTTCAAGCTAGCAAACTAACTTGGGATAATGATGAAAATCATCAAGTGATGTGTGGTCTTAGAGTTAGGATAGCCCAAGCTAACCAAGGTAGACACACATGAACAAGTTCAAGACTTGCATCACTTGTGAGCTTAAAGCTCCATGAAAACAGAAAGTTTATGAGGATAAATCCTCTAAATTTGAATGTCACACCCTTTTTTTAAGCCCAACTAACCATACAAGTGATTATGAGCATTAGGACATAAGAATGTATGAAGAAAACATGAGTTTTCCGCCAAAACATGAAGAATCAAAAAGATGAAAATGAGCAGAATTTTAGGTGCACTTTGGACCTCAAAAATGGTGAGGTTTCACCTTAGTTTCCCCAAGCAAACTTGTGAGAACCTTCCTAGAGGTTGTACAAGTGTTATAGAAGAAGAAACAAGAAGAAAATTGAAGTAGAAGTGAGTTAAACTCACTTTTTATGGTTGGAACTCAAAAAAACGTGGCAGAAACTCAGCTGAGTTTGGGAGAGTTTTTGAAGTGTTTGGAGGCTTGTCAAAGAGGAATAAGGAGTGGGGAAATGTTTATTATATAGGGAAGGGATTAGGGTTCAAGTGGGTTGGGCTTTGGACAAGATTTGGGGGAGTTTAGACTTGAAACTAGTCCACTAAACCCTGCCCAAAGCTGAAAAATAGGGGCTGCCATTTTTATTTATTTCTTATTTGTTTTTATTTCATGTTATACATTAGGTTAATAGATGTTATGTATTATGTACATATATTATCGTGTGACAAGTTTTTTCGGGAGTATGAACCTCATAAGTTAGAGCTTTATTAGCGAAAAGAGCGGGCTTTAAAGTTTTAAAAAATTCCTAAGATGGTTACAAGTGTAGATTTCATAATTATACTTTTTGCGATCGAATAATCAAGTGTCTCGTGTGAATGAAGCGTGCACGCATTACGAATACACGATAAGGATTTACGATTTAATTCATGTTTAGAAATCATGTAATGAATGTATGCACAAATCAGTGTATATATAATGTCTATCTCGCATAAAATATAAATTTCATTACAATCATGTCTCGGATTTACAACGATTCGAAAATGAGATACAATTATAAGATGACAAATTTCCGAAAATAGGATTCCGATTCGTCCTTTCTAAATATAGAAAGTTGCGAAAGGCGAAGCGTTACAGTCTCCCCTCCTTTAGGAAATTTTCGTCCTGAAATTTAGGAAGGTGTAACGAACAGATGTGGATGCTTAGTCTTCATATCGTTTTCGAGTTCCCAAGTAAACTCAGCGCCACGTTTTCCTTCCCATCGAACTTTCACGATAGGGATTCGACTGCGCCTTAATTGCTTGGTCCCTTGGTCCATGATCTCGACTGGTTTTTCCACAAAATGCAATGTTTTGTTGATTTGAAGATCTTCGAATGGGACTTGAAGTCCTTCTTCAGCTAAACACTTTTCAAGTTTGAAACGTGGAAGACTGGGTGAACATTGTTAAGCGCTTGAGGTAGATCCAGTCGATACGCTACCTTGCCAATCCTTTCGAGAATCTTGAAAGGACCTACATAACGAGGAGCGAGCTTGCCTTTCTTACCAAAACGAACAACTCCTTTCCAAGGTGATACCTTGAGGAGTACTTGATCACCAACATTGAATTCCAAGGGCTTACGTCTTCTATCAGCATAACTCTTTTGTCGGCTTCGTGCTTTGAGTAAGTTGTCACGTATTTGCAGGATCTTGTTCGTCGTCTATTGTATTAGTTCGGGACCGGTGAGTTATACGTCTCCGATCTCGTGCCAACAAATAGGCGAACGACACTTGTGACCATACAATGCTTCAAATGGAGCCATTTGAATACTTGCGTGATAGCTGTTGTTGTATGAGAATTCTACCTAGGGTAAGTGCGAATCCCAGTTGCCGCCAAAATCGATTTCGCATGATCGAAGCATATCCTCTAGAATTTGGATAGTACGCTCGGTCTGACCGTCAGATTGAGGATGAAAAGCGGTGCTAAGATTCAAACGAGTGCCAAGGGCGGATTAGAAAGTTTGCCAAAGGTGACAAGTGAAACGAGCATCGCGATCAGAAATAATATCAACAGGAGTACCGTGACGACTAATGATTTCATCCGTGTAGATACGAGCCAATTTATCGACTTTGTAATCTTCACGAATGGCAAGGAAGTGAGCTGATTTCGTCAGACGATCAACGATTACCCAAATGCTATCGTGACCCGAGGTAGTACGAGGTAATTTCGTCATTTCCATACGGGAATTTCAGGTTGTTCGAGCAGACCAGAGGGACGCTGATGTTCTACCTTGACCTTGGAACACGTAAGGCATTTGGACACGTAGAGAGCGATATCTGTTTCATCCCAGGCCACTAATATGATGCACGTAAATCGTGGTAATCTTATCGGCTCCAGGATGGACGGAGTATCGGGATTTGTGGGCTTCACCCATCAAGGTAGTCCGAAGGAAGTTACGGTCAGCGATCCATATAGGATTGTTGAAGTAAAAGATACCATCAGCCTTAGCAACGAATGGATGCTGGTCACCGGTTTTCAGTTCAGACTCGAGATAGCCTTCACTTATGACTGAATGTTGAGCGCCGCGAATGAGGTCAAGAAGGTTTCCCACGATTTGGTAGCAACGAGTACTCATAACATGAGTTTTACGACTAAGTTCATCGGCCACAACATTCGCCTTACCAGGATGGTAGCGAATGTCGCAATCGTAGTCGTTCAACAATTCTACCCAACGACAATGACGCATGTTGAGTTCTTTTTGGTCAAAGATATGTTGTTGGCTCTTGTGGTCGGTGAAGACCATACACTTGGTACCATAAAGGTAGTGTCGCCAAATCTTTAATGCAAAAACAACCGCACCAAGTTCAAGGTCGTGCATAGTATAGTTTTTCTCATGAATTTTGAGTTGCCTTGACGCGTACGCGATTACTTTGTCTCGTTGCATGAGAACGCAACCAAGACCCTGGTTAGAGGCATCGCAATACATGACAAACTCGTCGTTTCCATCGGGAAGAGTAAGGATAGGAGCATTACAAAGCATGTCCTTGAGTTTTTGGAAAGATTCCTCTTGTTCGGGACCCCAAACAAAAGGTTTATCTTTCTGAGTCAACGAAGTCAAAGGAACATCAATCTTTGAAAAGTTTGAGATGAAACGACCATAATATCCAGCTAAGCCAAGGAACGAACGAATTTCAGAAGGTGACCTAGGTGCAATCCAATTCTTAACAGCTTCTATCTTTGCGGGGTCAACATGAATACCGAGTCCGTTGACGGAGTGACCCAAGAATTGAACCTCTTTTAGCCAAAATTCACACTTGGAGAATTTGGCGTAAAGACGTTCGGTTTGCAAAAGCTGAAGAATGAGACGCAAATGTTGTCCATGCTCTTCTTTCATTTTGGAATAGATGAGAATATCATCGATGAATACAATGACAAAACGATCAAGAAACAACTTACACACGCGGTTCATAAGGTCCATGAATACGGCGGGTGCGTTAGTCAAACCAAAAGGCATGACCACGAACTCATAGTGTCCATATCGTGTGCGGAAAGCGGTTTTAGGTACATCTTCTTCGAGAACCCAAAGTTGATGATAACCAGAACGGAGATCAATCTTTGAAAAGCAAGTTGCGCTTGTAATTGATCAAAGAGATCGTCAATGCGAGGAAGAGGAGAGCGGTTCTTGATTGTGAGCTTGTTGAGCTCATGATAGTCAATACACATGCGAAATGATACATCCTTCTTCTTGACGAAGAGTACGGGAGCACCCCAAGGAGAAGTGCTAGGGCGTATAAAGCCTTTATCAAGAAGTTCTTGTAGTTGGCTAGATAACTCCTGCATCTCCGAAGGTGCTAAACGATAGGGAGCCTTGGCATTGCGCCAGGAATGAGGTCAATACGAAAATCAACGAGGAGGCGGAGAACCAGGAATATCCTCGGGAAAAACAGAAGGAAACTCACAAACGACAGGAACGTCACTTAGGCTTGGACCTTTGTCTTTCTTTTCCACAACGTGGGCCAAAAAGGCAAAGTATTCCTTGCGTAAGTATTTGCGAGCTCGGATACACGACTAGCTTAAGGCCTTTAGAAGGCTTCTCGCCATAGACGTGTAGGGAATCACCTTGAGGTAGGGGAAGACAAATGAACTTCTCGAAACAAACAACTTCAGCACATACTCGCTTAAGCCAATCCAGCCTACTATGATGTCAAAACTACCCATTTGCATAGGTTTGAGGTCGATGGAAAGCTTACGATCATTTAAGATTAGAGAGAAACCAGAAAGAACGGAGTCAACGGAGATGGTCTTGCCATTAGCGACTTCGGCAACAAAAGGATTAAGCATTTTAGTTCGTTCGCACTTAAGCAAGGGTTCGAATTCAGCAGACCCAAAACTTCTATCTGCGCCAGTATCAAACAGACAAGTACCGTAGATATGGTTCACAAGGAACATACCAGTGATGACGTCATTCGAGCTTTGGGCTTGAGCTGAGGTGAGAACGAAAGCTCGTCCTTTTGCAGGCTCAATCTGCTGCTGTTGCTGGTTGTTGGTGCGTTTCGAGCAAACATTGGCGAAATGGTTAGGATCGCCACAATTGTAACAAGTTCGAGCAGGATTTGCTTGAGCTTTGCGGTTTGGGTTTGGGTTAGGGTTAGAATTGGGTAACAGGGCTGGGGTTTACTGGCTCTGGGGTAGCCGACAAAAGTTGAGAGGTGTCCCAACCTATTACAGTTGCCACATTTTCGACATGGGTTACCGACGTGATGGTGGTAGTTGCAAGTAGTACACTGAGGATGAGGGCTAGTGTAACCACGTGCAGGTTGGTTGCTGTTTTGGGTAGTGGCGATGGCATTTAGGGGTGCAGGGTTAGGCGGAGTGACGACCGCGTTGTTTTGAGAAGAAGCCTTCCGCTTCTTGTTCTTGTTGTGGGGCTTTTTGGCTGGAGGGGTAGGTGATTCTGTGGTGTTGGCAACGGCTTGGTGCGCATGCTTCATAGGGACCTTGTCG
Source organism: Scalesia atractyloides (assembly GCA_947069175.1). Taxonomy (NCBI): domain Eukaryota; kingdom Viridiplantae; phylum Streptophyta; class Magnoliopsida; order Asterales; family Asteraceae; genus Scalesia; species Scalesia atractyloides. Next base: position 23,650,386 of record CAMTDV010000030.1, on the reverse strand, counting down.
TAGGCCCCCTGAAGGATGTAGTTATGGTTGAGCTGGATGGTTATGGCATAGGCTTCCTCGATGGTTTTCGGGTTGGTTGCGGCTACATGGTTCATGATCACCGGTGAGAGGCAACAGATGAGCTTGGCGATTGACTTGGGAACAGTATCGACTTGCCCAGGGCAAATGATACTTAACTGTTTGAAGCGTGCGATCAATCCTTCAGCGTCGCTCCCCTGTTGTGTGAAGTTCCAGAACTAGTTTTCAAGTTTCTGGGTCTCGTGGGGAGGACAGGATTGCTCCTTCATGAGCTCCTTAAGCTCTTCCCAAGGCATCGCGTGGGCCGCTTCATTGCCACGCGTGTTTCGTTCGGTGGTCCACCACTCGAGGGCTCTCTTGCGAAAGACCCCAGTGGCATTAAGGGTTCGGAGTTCCGCAGGGCAGCCGCCATGAAGGAAGATAAGCTCCATTGAATCAAACCAATTGATCATGGCGGTAACACCGTTCATGCAAGTGAATTCCACTGGTTTACAAGCCATGAAATGCTTGAATTGGTAAGATGGTTGGGGGTATCGGCTTTGGAATCAGCGGCTGATTTAGGTGTGGCTTCGACGTGTATGGTGTGGATTTGGCTAACAATGTCGGGTATGATCTTAGCCATTTGCCTGGCCATTTGCTCTGAACGAGTCCAATCAGTTCTTGCTTCGATCTCGAGTCCTCGTTGTTGGATTCCTTCTTGGAACCCGACTTCTTATGGCGGTTCAACGAGTTACGGAAAGGAGGCATCTAGAGGTTGTAAACAAGACAAAAGCATGAGACTTGATTGTAATAAAAGAAAATAGGTTTTGCATGCATGAGTATGAATAAAGTTCACATAAGTTTCACGTACAATTCATGGATTCAACAAGTATAGCATGTATAATCACACATGAATACGAATGAAGAGTATAAATTTAGTTTGTTCACGAGGAATAGTTTTGTTTTTGATTGCGATAAACGTGCGAGTGTGTAATGGTTTTGAAATTAACGAAAGTATTAAAACACATAAAAGAATAGGCTCATAAAACATGGGATTGATTCGGGTGGAGAATCGTCGACAATTCCAAAGTGAATTGAAGACCCTTTCAAATTAGAGAAAACGTGCTTTGGCCTATAGGTAAAATACTCTCATCGAGAAGCGACTAATGGTATTTTACCCTTCCAGTTACTACACGTCTCTAATCGATTAGAAAATTCGAGACTTTGGCGAGATTTAAAATCGAGGAATGGGACTTAATCGACAAGGTGCGGGTTTCACCCCTAACTTGACGATTTCGTACCCTAAGTGTGGTTGTTTCTGACTAAACGAGGAGCATATTCCGACTCGTTTGTAAGATCCACTAGAGTATGAAATGGAAGTTTCCATCAAGATGTGGATATCACTCCTAACTTGATGGTATAACTTCGTGAAAAATCAAATACGTGGAATGAGAGATTTCACCAAAAATTGTAAGTCATTGGACCTATTTTGGTGTAAATCATCTCGTTTGTGTTATGAGTGTATTCAAGCGTCCAAACGTGTATTGTGTAAGAGTTTCTTAGGAAAGACATCATGTATATGTATTAAGACTAAAAGAAAAGAGAGAAGCAAAGTAGGAAGCATAAAGTTTTAAGCATAAACAAGAATGGTCAAAACGGGTACTTAGAACTATAGACTAGGTCGAACATGGCAATTCAACCTAATTCCCTATAGTTATGGCTCTGATACCAATCTGTCACACCCCAACCGATGGCGGAAACATCGGGATGAGACGAAAATGAGATTGCTCATTGCTCACAACATTAATAAGTGACAATAATTAATTATACCATATTTCATTTCATAAAAATTTTCAAATACATCAATGTAACAAAACAAAGAAACAACATAACATTTGCAAAGTAATAACAAAATTGATACATCAACATAAAACCTAACATCTAATTTGTGTGTATCTAGTCCTTGCTATATTGTTTTCATAGCATCATCTCCTTCAACCTGTAACATGTTTTAAAATAATGTCAATGCGAAAGCAAAGGCGAGTACACAAGTTTAGGCATAGCATACGTATACGAATAACATTAAACAATCCTCATGGCAACTAAATCTATACAAGAGCAATATCAAGGCATGCAATACTAATAATCAAACCCTTAACGCAATCATGATGTTTTAACATGACCTCACGAATAACACGATGGAGGTGGATGCGTGAATTCCTATAGCGCTAAGCATGTCAAACGAAGGCCAAAATAGTTAATGACTAAAGCATAGCATAACGAATATCCAAGACAAGCATCAAGTATAAGATTCAAGTATTCATGTGTATAAGATTATTTGTGTATTTCATAAAGTTTAAGTGTTCATGATTTTTGTATATGTAAAACATGTTACACCCAAAAGTGTTATAAACAAAAGTGGGTCGAGTGTACTCACGGTTTGCGTAAATTCCTACACTTGACAATCCGTGAAGACGTTGGTTCGAGGAGACGCCGAATTATCCTACAAGAGGAAATGAGGCGTATGAGTATAGAGTTTAGACGGGAGATGAGGAGTGTTCGAGCATGACTAAAAATAAGTTTGATAAAGTATTATGATACGAAAGTATTCACTAAGATGTAACACTCGTTCTTGACACTATAGTAACTCTTACGAGTTGGATGTGATTTCATAGGTTTGGGACCTATTAGAATCGTGACAAGGAATTACATACTTTAGTGTTAAACTTAATAACTTGATAGTTGATTATAAGGTCATTATCAAGGTTTTGGTTTTAGAATTATAATATAGTTCCATATAGTTATATAATCATGTAGGAGGTGGGAGGATGAACCATCCACTTTGGAACCTCTTAGTATCATGTAAGTCAAGTAGGAGGTGGGAGGATTAACCATCCACTTTGGACCTCATATGATTGTTCACCACTTCACGAGTCACCAAAGGTAACAAGGAGGGTCTTAGAACAAGATAATAACATACAAGAAAGTAAATAACATGAATGTAAAGATGTCTCACCATGATACAAAGTAGCCAAGTGAAATACAACCCAGTGAGCACACTTTGACACACGTCAAAGGCTAGATGGGGCAGTGACACTTTCAAGCTAGCAAACTAACTTGGGATAATGATGAAAATCATCAAGTGATGTGTAGTCTTAGAGTCAGGATAGCCCAAGCTAACCAAGGTAGACACACATGAACAAGTTCAAGACTTGCATCACTTGTGAGCATAAAGCTCCATGAAAACAGAAAGTTTATGAGGATAAATCCTCTAAATTTGAATGTCACACCCTTGTTTTTAAGCCCAACTAACCATACAAGTGATTATGAGCATTAGGACATAGGAATGTACGAAGAAAACATGAGTTTTCTTCCAAAACATGAAGAATCAAAAAGATGAAAATGAACAGAATTTTAGGTGCACTTTGGACCTAAAAAATGGTGAGGTTTCAGCTTAGTTTGTAACATTCGTAAAAAAAATTGAATGAATCCTAAAACCCGACCTGTTTTTGTAACTCGATCTGTTTTCATATTCCACGTAATTTGTTTAATGTTTAAGCAATAAAATGTCTTGGATTCTATGTTTTGATCATATATGTTATCATATCTAGTGATTTATAGTCTTATACATGTTTTAGACAACCTTGTAAATTCATTTTCATGTATTTTGAAGCAACCCTCCATATCTCAAGGTCAAAACTAAGGTTTTCCTTAAGTTAATCAAAAACTTTGGAGACCTCGTGAAGATACCTAACACATCACATCCTAACCTTCTTATCATTCAAACTTCATTATATACATGCCTTAAGATAGGACATTGTGTTTTGGAGAATGATCGCAAGTAAAAAGCTCTACATGTCGTATTCTTAGTTTTGTCATAAGATGACTTTCAGGTGACTTTCTTGCTAACTTTTCTCCATCCTTGAGCTATCTTTCTGGTCCATTCAAAGCTCCACAATATACTTGGTATACAAAGGATCAAGTAGGTTCAGATGATGCATAAAACTGAGCTCCAGCGTAACGGAATCACAAACACAAGTTTTATAACATAACCCTCGACCCGCATCAAGACCCAAGGTTTAAACCCAATTCTCGACACCATGGATGTTGGATTACTCTCTTCCATATGATAGTACTCTGAAAATAATGAACGTAGGCGAAAGCCGTGCGTGAAACAGAGTTATAACGAAGCGGGAATCGCGAAAACAAGTTTGCTGTTTGTGGCTGATTTGAATGACGCGAAAAATCTTGTTTTACAGTCATCCCACATCGCCCCAATCACCATTTTGTGCTCCATTTCATACCTACAAATACTCTTGCTTGGTTCTTTATAGCTTGCAACTCCTAGTTTTAGTATAAACAAGTGGAATAACCAAATTTGGTGGCTCCACAAGCACAATACCCCTTTGGGTGTGGTGTGTAGTAATTTTTATTTCCGCTTTCGACGAGGAGGTGCTGCCCTTCAAGTTCTTCTCATTTTGTAAAGTTTTCTTCGAGGTAATCTTCTTCTTTTTTTGTTTTTTTTTGTTTTTTGTTATTCATTTAGTTATTGCTTTCTTAGTTAATTAGTTTAGTTTAGGTTCTTAGTTAAGGAGCATTAGGCTCGTTAAGGTAGCCTAGTTTAGGCTCGCCTTTAGGCTTGGCGTAGCCTTGTAGAGGCTCGTTAGGCTCAACGAGTCTAACATATCATGTTCGTTCATTTAGCCATGCCTAGCATAATGTTTATTTTTTTTTGTTGCATTCATTTGTCTAGCTTAAATCACGCTTATCAATTGGATATTCTCCTTATTCTCGTGTGTTTTTTCACTAAGGATTAAAAATGCAAACACTGTGAGTGAATCCTTAAAATTCCCCTTTTTATTCACGTTTTGGGGTGTGTCATGTGTCGTAATTTACTTTATTTATAGAAATACATGTGCTACCACCATTATGTGATCTAATGAGTATATTTGTTTGTTGTGGTTATGTGTGGTTACATTTTATCATTTCAGTGCAATCATTCATTTAAGGCCCATCAGTTCCTCGTGGGATACGAGTTGAGCATCAAGTGCCTCATTAGATCGGCTCCGTTTGATTGAGCCTTGATCTCAAGTTCATCATTCATCATGTTCATATGTTCGTTGTTGTTATTATGTGATTTGTGGTTATGTGTGGTTACATTTTATCATTTCAGTGGATCATTCATTTAAGGCCCATCAGTTCCTTGTGGGATACGAGTTGAGCATCAGGTGCCTCATTAGATCGGCTCCGTTTGATTGAGCCTTGATCTCAAGTTCATCATTCATCATGTTCATATGTTCATTGTTGATATTATGTGGTTTGTGATTTAATTATATATACATATGCTCATATATGGTCCATGCACATTTTTATTGAAATAACCAATTTAACAAACTGTTTAAATGTTTAACTTAGATTCACTCGCCAACCTTTGTTGACCCAAAAACCATTTTTTACACATGATACAGGTGAACAGGTACGAAGAGAAGATTGGACATAGGATGGGCCTTAGTTAACAAGAAACGAATTAGTGCAATATACTTGTTATAAACATCGTCTTGTGTTTGTAATTGTTTATGTGAATTATTTGTATTGTGAGACACTTGATATGAATTAATGAATATTTAAAACAAATAATAGGAAGTCATAAGCTCTCGAGTTAACCCAATCATGCCCCAATCACCTATTCCGCTACGGGTCGGGGTGTGACAGATTGGTATCAGAGCTATTGACTTCAGGGATATAGGATTGGTTATTAGACCCTTAGAACCTATACTTTAGTCAACTAGGACCTATGTGCTTATGTGATTTCATGTTTTGTTTGACTTATGATTTGCTATTGCCCAGACATTTAAATTCCTTTCATTTCACACAGAATCGCCTGCAAGCACTCTCTTTGTTACTTGATTATGTGATACGTGCAATGTGTTATAATTATGTCATGAAGTCTACATATATGTTACATATATACATATCACTCCACCTGAAATGTACCATACGAAACTTATGAAACCCTTATTTATAAGTTCTCGATTTCCTTTAAGTTTTCTAAACATTTCTTTCCATTTTCCAAATACTTATTTTATGTTATTCAAACTTTTGTGATGTTTTTCGTTTTCAAATCTCATCAAGGTGAGTTCATGTGATGGGCATGTAGTAACTGGAAGGGTTCGAGTACCGGTAGTCGGGATGTCCTGTCTAGGATTGCATACGTATAAATCCGAATTAACGGACCCGTTTGTCTACCTGGGGACTACTGATGAGAGTACGAAGGACCTATTAGGCCAAATCATGCCACACCAAACATCATGTGAACTAACCCCACTTTGAGGTGTCACCGTGTCCACACCTGGATGCACTCCTACTTTCATACGTTACATTCACATTTCTCGATTTTCTCCGGGTTTTAGTGTACGTTACCAGGCTAACACATGCGAACCATACGAAATCCCGGTAATCATGGGGCCCACATGATTACGAAGGTGAAGTATGGCGGCATGCAAGGCCCAATTACGAGCAAAGCCCAAGAACACTTTAAAAGTGTTGTGTTATCATAAGTTATTGTTTTCAAATACACCCAAAAGTTTTCATTTTATTATATGTTTATATTTTCTTTTTTCACATCCCTGCTAGCAAATCCATCAACAGAATCTCACAATCTCGTTTGCATAAATTCCTATAGATGTCCTTAAGGCACCTTCTTAGAGGAAAAAGAACCAGAAACTCCAGTAGACGCATGGCTGCCCAAATTGCCAAGCAAATGGCCGCCGTGATTCCTAACATTGTGATCCAAGTTCAACAAGCCCTCACTAATAACCAAGTCAATCAAGTCGAACCAAACGGTATAATTGCTCCCGAAACTACATCCAAGTGCTCCTATAAGCACTTCAAGTCTTGTGACCCCCCAAAATATGAGGGAACAGAAGGGGTCACTACACTCCTGTGATGGTTCGAGGAATGGAAAGCACCTTCCTAAATTGTGACTGCCCTAACAATCGCAAGGTTCGTTATGCTACCGGTCGTCTCATTTGGGCAGCTTTAACCTGGTGGAACGCTGAAAAGGGTCGAAGAGGGCTGAAGCTGCCGTGGCCCTAACTTGGGAACAACTCAAGGCACTAATGACTAAACGGTTCTGTCCTAGGAGTGAGATCAAGAAGTTGGAGGCGAATTCTACCTCTTAAAGAAAAAGATGGAGACCACATGGCCTATAACAAATGTTTCCTCGAACTGAACCAGATGGTCCCAAATATGTTCACTCATCTTTACCATCTCATTGAACATTACTTTAGGGGTCTTCCTTCTGGTATCCAGTATTCCGTGATGAGCACTGTACCCGCAACATTGGAAGCTGCAATAGAATTAGCCACCGAACTCATCGAAAACCATATCCGAAATGGAGACTTTAAGAAGAAGATCACAACTGACAAGGTTTCAGTGGAAGAGCCAAAGACAACCAAGATCGGAACATTCTCCCGTTCCGATACCAAACGAAAGCGTGACGGTAAAATTGCGCTATTGCCTCGACTAACCCAATTCACAAGCCGTACCACTCCAAGCCATCCCAATCACCCAAATGGCACCCAACCCAGCTTACCCAAACAAGAACCCTACACTGGTCCCCACCCTCAATGCAACACCTGCCACTATCACCACCAACTCACCGTACCCTGTCGTCTATGTACCAATTGTAGGCGTTATGGCCATTTGAGTAACATGTGTCGCACTCCTCAAAACCAAGTTTCACCTCTTGCCCAAAACATGATCCAGCCCTACTAACCACCGCATTACCCCATGGTGCCATATGTTCGAGCTTGCTTTAATTGTGGTGATCCTACTCATTTCAGAAACACGTGCCCTAGTTTTGTTAACATCATCAACATTCAAGCCCAAGCAAATCCAGTTAACCAAGCGAACCAGGCAAACCCAACACCCCCACCAGCAAGAGGGAGAGCCTACAACATCAACGCAAACCCAATTGAGGTCAACGACGGTGCGAACGAACAACCTAACTAGTCTTTCTCCCATCATGAAGACTCAAGACTCTACTCCAGTTGTTTATTTTATTTTTTATTCCCAATCCAAGCTTTAATAAATTCCATTTCTTGTCCTGATTATTCAAATTACCATTGTTTTCAATTTGGGTAATAATGTTTCAAGATTTCATTATTTCGTATTAATGCCATTAATGCAATTTATATCACTCTATGCAATTTGTTTCATTACATGTCTCTATACATCGATTAAATTTCATGTCATCATTCTCATCATTTAGGGAAGTTGGGTCGTGTCTCACTTTTTCATAGACTGACCACTTCCTCATAACACATGAGAGAGGTACCGTCATTTAGTCTTGCTCTCTTCGGATTCGAGATTCAAGCATGGGTTGTTGTGTTTGTTTATATTTGGTAGATTTTAGGATGAGTCACATAGAACTAATCGTGACTTAATAACAAGGCCAATGAAAATTTGACAAGAACATGGTGGATACGCCGCAGGTACTTCCTATATATAAGTGTTCTTGTCTGGTGATCAAAAGCATTGTTAGACGGTTATGGGAAGTTTTGTATAAGTAGTGTAAATCTCAATTTGGATAACGATGTGGTTGATGATTTCGTTTTGTGATGTAACTTTATCATTATGACGCTTCGATTTTCTCAAAACCCCTTATCATGAGACAATATCCAGTTAGCCATCTCCGTGTTACAACGCTTTTCACTTTTCCACCTCAGGCATCAAAAAGCGATTCATGTAGCAGGGTATTCAACCCTTACTAGGAACGTTACCGCCTCAATCAAAATCAAAACTTCACACTCACCTGGTTATGTATATCCTTAGCATCATCGAGACTTTTATTACCTAGCATACTCGAGATCCAATCTATAAGAAACCCTATTAACTAACCCTCAAGAACGGTTCCCTCCTAAATTTGGAATAAAATTCCTAAAAGTAGGGGAGACTGTAACATCCACCAAAAACGGGTATCCAGAAGTCCGACCCACTTTGAAATCCGGATCCTAACCTTTAAACTTCGGAAATTTTCACGAAATAAATAACCGTTGAAAGATTTTACTCTTTAATTTAAATTCATTTATCGATTTATTTATTTATTAATTTAATTTAATTTAATTAATATCATAATTAAAATCATTAATAAAATCTAGTTAGTTTTGTAAGGTTTTAAAGTGAGTTTTAAGGTAATATGAGTTAGTAGCCAAGTTAGTTTGGATAGTAGAGTTAAGGGGTCTGATTTGTAACATTTCAAAACTTTAAATTTAAAAAAGAAATACAAAATAGTGGACAGGGGATTCCCCGGGTCTCACCAACAAACAAAACACTTGAGCCACCCACCACATCAAACCTTTGTTAAAATTTCCATTTCCAAAATCCTTAAACACTGCAATCTCTTTTGAATTACCTTTACCCCCCAAATGTTAAATAGCTAAATGGTTACCTCCTAATTTCGAGACGAAATTTCCAAAAGTAGGGGAAACTGTAACATTGGTAAAAAAAATTGAATGAATCCTAAAACCCGACCTGTTTTTGTAACTCGATCCGTTTTCATATTCCACGTAATTTGTTTAATGTTTAAGCAAAAAAATATCTTGGATTCTATGTTTTGATCATACATGTTATCATATCTGGTGATTTATAGTCTTATACATGTTTTAGACAACCTTGTAAATTCATTTCCATGTATTTTGAAGCAACCCTCCATATCTCAAGGTCTAAAACTAAGGTTTTCCTTAAGTTAATCAAAAACTTTGGAGACCTCGTGAACATACCTAACACATCACATCCTAACCTTCTTATCATTCAAACTTCATTATATACATGCCTTAAGATATGACATTGTGTTTTGGAGAATGATCGCAAGTAAAAAGCTCTACATGTCGTATTCTTAGTTTTGTCATAAGATGACTTTCGGGTGACTTTCTTGCTAACTTTTATCCATCCTTGAGCTATCTTTCTGGTCCATTCAAAGCTTCAAGATATACTTGGTATACTAAGGATCAAGTAGGTTCAGATGATGCATAAAACTGAGCTCCAGTGTAACGGGAATCATAAACACAAGTTTTATAACATAACCCTCGACCCGCATCAAGACCCAAGGTTTAAACCCAATTCTCGACACCATGGATGTTGGATTACTCTCTTCCATATGATAGTACTCTGAAAATAATGAACGTAGGTGAAAACCGTGTGCGAAACGGAGTTATAACGAAGCGGGAATCGTGAAAACAAGTTTGGTGTTTGTTGCTGATTTGATGACGCGAAAATCTTGTTTTACAGTCATCCCACATCGCCCCAATCACCATTTTGTGCTCCATTTCACACCTACAAATACTCTTGCTTGGTTCTTTATAGCTTACAACTCCTAGTTTGAGTATAAACAAGTGGAATAACCAAATTTGGTGGCTCCACAAGCACAATACCCCTTTGGGTGTGGTGTGTAGTAGTTTTTATTTCCGCTTTCGACGAGGAGGTGCTACCCTTCAAGTTCTTCTCATTTTGTAAAGTTTTTCTTCGAGGTAATCTTCTTCTTTTTTTTTGTTTTTTGTTATTCATTTAGTTATTGCTTTCTTAGTTTAATTAGTTTAGTTTAGGTTCTTAGTTAAGGAGCATTAGGCTCGTTAAGGTAGCCTAGTTTAGGCTCGCCTTTAGGCTTGGCGTAGCCTTGTAGAGGCTCGTTAGGCTCAACGAGCCTAACATATCATGTTCGTTCATTTAGCCATGCCTAGCATAACGTTTATTTTTTTGTTGCATTCATTTGTCTAGCTTAAATCACGCTTATCAATAGTATTTTCTCCTTATTCTCGTGTGTTTTTTCACTAAGGATTAAAAACGCAAACACTGTGAGTGAATCCTTAAAATTCCCCTTTTTATTCACGTTTTGGGGTGTATCATGTGTCGTAATTTACTTTATTTATACAAATACATGTGCTACCACCATTATGTGATCTAATGTGTATATTTGTTTGTTGTGGTTATGTATGGTTACATTTTATCATTTCAGTGCAATCATTCATTTAAGGCCCATCAGTTCCTCGTGGGATACGAGTTGAGCATCAAGTGCCTCATTAGATCGGCTCCGTTTGATTGAGCCTTGATCTCAAGTTCATCATTCATCATGTTCATATGTTCGTTGTTGTTATTATGTGATTTGTGGTTATGTGTGGTTACATTTTATCATTTCAGTGGATCATTCATTTAAGGCCCATCAGTTCCTTGTGGGATACGAGTTGAGCATCAGGTGCCTCATTAGATCGGCTCCGTTTGATTGAGCCTTGATCTCAAGTTCATCATTCATCATGTTCATATGTTCATTGTTGATATTATGTGGTTTGTGATTTAATTATATATACATATGCTCATATATGGTCCATGCACATTTTTATTGAAATAACCAATTTAACAAACTGTTTAAATGTTTAACTTAGATTCACTCGCCAACCTTTGTTGACCCAAAAACCATTTTTTACACATGATACAGGTGAACAGGTACGAAGAGAAGATTGGACATAGGATGGGCCTTAGTTAACAAGAAACGAATTAGTGCAATATACTTTTTATAAACATCGTCTTGTGTTTGTAATTGTTTATGTGAATTATTTGTATTGTGAGACACTTGATATGAATTAATGAATATTTAAAACAAGTAATAGCAAGTCATAAGCTCTCGAGTTAACCCAATCATGCCCCAATCACCTATTCCGCTGCGGGTCGGGGTGTGACATAGTTTGCCCAAGAAAACTTGTGAGAACCTTCCTAGAGGTTGTACAAGTGTTATAGAAGAAGAAACAAGAAGAAAATTGAAGTAGAAGTGAGTTAAAACTAACTTTTTATGGCTGGAACTCTAAAAAACGTGGCTGAAACTCAGCTGAGTTTGGGAGAGTTTTTGAAGTGTTTGGAGGCTTGGAAAAGTGGAATAAGAAGTGGGGAAGTGTTTATTATATAGGGAAGGGATTAGGGTTTAAGTGGGTTGGGCTTTGGACAAGATTTGGGGGAGTTTAGACTTGAAACTAGTCCACTAAACCCAACCCAAAGCTGAAAAATAGGGGCTGCAATTTTTTATTTTTTTCTTATTTTTTGTTATTTAATGTTATATATTAGGTTAATAGATGTTATGTATTATGTACATAACATGCAGTATCATGTGACAAGTTATTTCGGGAACCTCATAAGTTAGAGTTTTATTAGCGAAAAGAGCGGGTTTTAAAGTTTTAAAAAATTCCTAAGATGGTTACAAGTGAGATTTCATAATTATACTTGTTGCGATCGAATAATCAAGTGTCTCGTTTGAATGAAGCGTGTACGCATTACGAATACACGATAAGGATTTACGATTTAATTCATGTTTAGAAATCATGTAGTGAATGTATGCACGGAACAGTGTATATATAATGTCTATCTCGCATAAAATATAAATTTCATTACAATCAAGTCTCGAATTTACAACGATTCGAAAATGAGATACAATTATAAGACGACAAATTTCCGAAAATAGGATTCCGATTCGCCCTTTCTAAAAATAGAAAGTTTCAAAAGGCGAAGCGTTACACTTATGGATCTTAGTACACACGATCCCAAAAGTAGTTTTAAAAGTTTTCCAAACGTTATTTAATAAGAACTTGCATCCATTACCACAAGACATGTCAAAATCCCAAAGTCGAACTCATGTACCTGAAGAACACGTAAAAATCAAGTGTCAACACAAAGGAGGGTGAGTTCATATATCCAAATTGTAATTATTATTTTTAAGGAAAACCTTCTTATTATGAATTTTGTATCAAAACATCCATATATAATTAAGAAAGTCAAGTTACTTTCCTTATAAAAATCCAAGGGGCCAGTTCTCTGATCGCAGGTGTTTTCTAAAAACCTTCGACACAAATCATCTTCCCAAAATTTATTTATATATTATATACCCAACATCAAATAATCAGATTCGTAAGATTGCAAGACCTACGAGCCATATATTAACAACAGGGCTATAATCAATGCTAGAAAACCACATAATGTAAATTCGTCGTTTGACTTGACACAGAGCTACCGGTCACGACGCGGTGGTCAACCTGATAGATCTATCAACAATTCTACGCATACCAATATTAATGATTAAACGGCTAAATTCGTGCAAAGTGCCACATAATGGGTCACTTATAGTGCCTGCCTCATGAACAATATATATATCTTACTAAAATAATAATATTAATATTTTGTGTTGTACGAATTCCCCGAAGTCCCTACTGAGACATAAGCCTATTCCGATACTTACTCTCTTGAGATCAAGCAAACTCGTCAGAACTTTAGATTTAAATATTTTTAAATCTATATGGTCGTTTTACCCCAAACACCGTAATCCTGCTCGTTTCTCCCTAAAACATATTTATATTCAATCACATTTCCAAAATCATGTTTTCCTCGAAAACATATTTATATCATTCCAAAATCATATTTTCACGAAAATATATTGATAATTTATCCAAATGCATGTTTTATATAAAAACGTATAATAATTCTTTTAAGGCGTGTTCTTCCCCCAAAACATTATATAAAACAGTAAAAGAGGGGTTAGTGACACTCACCTTTGGGTGCGTTAATACTAGCTCAATCCCATGATTTGGTCTACACATCCTAATTTAAGTAGGAACGTTTTAATAACCAATTACTCTACAAATATCGAAGTTTCTCAAATATATATATATATATATATATTAATACTTTCGAGACTTGAACGATTTTATTGGTGACCCTTATTATGTTATATCTGTTATCATGCCCGTTTATATACAATATATCTATGATTTGCGCTTCGTAATATATTTACGCAAACACAAACATATCTTCAAATATCGTACTATACGTATCTCGTCAACTTTTATATTTTATCACTTTTAAAAGCATTTGTACACGAAATAGCTCATTAAGTTAACCTATGTATTATTTTCATGCTTAACAACTAAGTTATATATTTAACGTGGCATTTAACGAAATTATGGTTTTGTAAATATGTACATGCATATTCTTAATTCCTACTATCACGTCAACACTTAAAATATCGCATTACACATACCCATATTCACATATCATATTATAACACACAAAGTTCACCCTTGAATAACCCATTTTCGTGTACGTCAAAATATGTGTATTTTAACGTTCCGGTAACGTTTCCGTCGAAAGTCACGTATGACTAGCCAAACACCACGGATACATAATATAAGTTAAAAAAATTATATTTATCATAAAAATATCAGCTTACAACCTGATCTAAATCAGTTTTACAAAAATCACTTTAAAAGCCGATTTTTACCGTTTTTAACGTATAGTCTTGTACCGAACTTTACTACAATTATACCAAGTCTTCATGACTTCATAGTTTAACATAACATATGTTATTTACTGAATAAAATGGTACCTATACTCAGGTTAGCGCAGATTTCATGTATGTCACATAAATCATGCAATTTCACCCATTTTACTACTTTTTATGCTTTATGTACACCATGCAAAGCTACCAAACTTATAGCATAACTTCCTATCATCATAACACATCTTATAACATTATTTTTAGTGTTCATATTCTGTTTTAACTCACTTTCATCATATCATTTCAAGTTCACCAACTTATGACAATTTAAGCATCATATATACTGATGTACAAGTATCTAATGCATGATTATCATATCTTCATCATCCAAGACTTAAATGCATCTAACATACATTTTTATAACTTCCAAGCATCCAAGACATCATATCTATTCAAATCATTCATCAAATCATCATATCTTTAATGAAACATTCTTCACATTCATGAAATTCAACAAACCCACATGTACATGCATACATACATACATATATATAGACACACACATACACATATGCACACACACACACACACACACATATATATATATATACACGACACAATCACATGTGCATATATACATCCAAAAATCAACTTTTTCACATAATCATCTCAAACATAAGAACTTTTACATGGAAACTTTTCGATCATGCATGCAACCATCTTTTAAAATCCACATCAATCAAGAACATTCAAAAGTCAAGACATAATCTCTTAACACATATATATACATACTCACGGCTATATATACACACACACATATGTTTCCATTTTTATTTTGTTAAAATCCATTCGTTATTAGTTTTTAAGTTTATGAAGAACTTCAAGCTTGTGAGAAATATTCCATCGTCTTCATCATCACCAAGAATCAAGAACACGGTTTTAAAACTAAGTTTATACCTTTCAAGATTCTGGTGGTTTTTGATAAGATTTTGATGATATGGAGCTTGTTCTTCCTTGAAATCAACTTGAAAACACCTTCAAATCACCAAACACTCTTGGAAACACCTTGGAATGGTCGTGATTCTTCAAGATGATGTTCAAAATTTGAAAATGGAATTGGGTATGAATGTGTACGGTTTTAGAGAGAGAAGGAGAAGAAGAATTGTGAATTTTGGTCTTGAAAATTGAATAATATGGAGTTTGCATGCAAATCTAATGATTGTAAATCATGTAGACTCAACACTTGGAAAAATGCAAGAAAATGGAAAGATGGTGGCACCCTTGGCCGCCACGTACACCCACACTCACATGCATCGCTCATATATATACATACATATATATAACATATTAGGCCAAAAATAGGTATTTAACTGGCTACCGGGCATTTTATCTCGCGTTTTAATCACGTTTTAAATTATTTTTATCATACTATAAAAATTAACTTGCCATAATATTGCTGAAAAATATTTTATTTGCCTCGACTGGCTACGTTTTTGAATTTTGTAAGATACGCGTGGTATTACGTAGTAGGCGCTTAAATTCGCAAAACAGTGTTTTTAAGCGTTTTAATTAATATTTCCTCACGAATATGATTGGAAATAGTATTTTAATCATAACGGAATATTTTTAGGATTTTAACATTAATCAAATGGTCACCGACGTTCGTTTCGCATTTTGTTTGTTACGCAATAAGCGTTTATCTTATTATTGCCAACATAATTTTTATCATAGATTGGATTTACCAACACATTATATACTATATGTTAATACCAAATTTTTAATAAAATATTGCCTTTATTTATTCATACACGTGTCACACTAGTACGGTATGGACTCAAAATAGCTGGGTGACACAGTCTCCCCCTGTTTAGGAAATTTCGTCCCCAAAATTTTACACTACTGGTCTCGATTTCGCACTAGACGGAAAGAGATGGGGATATTTCTGTTTCATCTGGTCCTATCGTTCCTATGTGAACTCAGGTCCACGTTTGGAATTCCAACGAACCTTAACCAACTTAATCCGACTCCTCCTAAGCTTCTGAACCTTCCAACCCAAAACATCAATAGGTTCTTCTATAAATCTTAGTTAGTCGTCTACATGAACCTCATCAGGGGGTATGATCAGTGTCTCATCCAACAGATACCTTTTCAGGTTGGATAAATGAAACACGTCATGTACTCCACTCAACTCCTGCAGTAGCTTGAGCCGATAAGCGACTGATCCAACTTGAGATAGGATCTCGAAAGGCGCTACATAACCCGGGCTCATCTTTCCCCTTTCCCAAACCTAACAACCACCTTTCCAAGTTGACACCTTCAACATAACACGATCACAGACCGGAAACGCCAACGGCTTCCTTCGGTTGTCTGCATAACTCTTTTGTCGATTTATAGCAGCCTTCAACCTTACCTTAATCTGGGAAACCTTATCAATGGTTTCCTGAGTGATTTTGGGCCCGGTTAGTTGCTTTCTCCAACTTCAACCCAACAAAGGGGTGATCGACACTTCCTTCCGTACAAAGCATCAAACGGAGCGGCTTTGATACTCACGTGATAACTCTTATTGTAGGAAAACTTTGCTAATGGCAGATGAGTATCCCAACTTCCACCAAAGTCTATTGCACACGCTCGCAACATATCCTCCAAAGTTTGAATGGTTCTCTCGCACTGACCTTCAGTTTGAGGATGATACGCAGTACTCATATCTGGAGTCAAATCGTCCATCTCTATCGGAGATAACTGACACTGGTACTCCATGTTGGGCTACTATTTCGTTGAGGTACAACTTCGATATCTTCTCCGTTTTGTCTGTTTCATTAATGGATAATGTAACAAACTGTACTTTTCGATCTCATTTGTTTAACATTTCGAGCTATTTTTTTAATTATAATTTTAGATCAAAAAAATTGTTTGAGGGAACTACTAACTTATGATTGATAATGTAACAAACTGTATAAATTATTTAAAGCTTTTAATGATATTTTAATAACTAAAAAAAGAAGTTATAAAAAAAAAACGTTTGTATGTTAGGAAAGCTTAACTTCCAATTCAAGCTTTTGAGATTTAATCCATTTTTGAACAACTTTAAAATGAAGGGACTATTTGTGCTATAACTACAAACTTAAAAAAAAGTCATCAATCTTCGTCATCCCGTCCCCATCTTTTCCGGCGATTTCGCCGGAATGCGGCGACTCATAGCCCCCCAAAATCCGTGCGTTTTAGCCGTTTTTCTTGCGATAAACATCATCTCCACTCCAAACTAATCTGATACCGTGTTGTTATCCCGTTTTAAGCTGTAATTCGTGATTATCTGATAACCTCATAAACCTGAAAAATACTAATCTTCATATACATCTAATTATCGCGCTAACCGAGTATAAATACACGATCCTTAGGCTTAATTCAACTAGTCCCAATTCATTACACCCAGTTTTCTCTGCTTCTCAGTTTCTCCATTCGCCGGAAAGTTTACTCCGGTCAACCCATAAATCGGGTCCAATCGGAGCTTAAATGCGTAAGTTTTTTTTGTGCTTTCTATTCGCAATTAAACTTTTAACAGAAGCCCTCTGTTAATTTAATATAACAGAGGGTGAATCATGTCAATTTTGGATCTAGGGTTCCGGATGAATGGGGGAAAATGGTTTAAGTCATGTTTTATATTAATTAATAATTAATGATATTTATTAACAGTTCGAATATGGAATGCGTGTGTTGAGACCGTTGATTCCCGGTCTCCCATTTTTCACTTATTTATTGTTATTTTTTAAAATTAATTCAATCATATATGTTTAGTAAACTTCAATATTATTTTATTTGGGAAAAAAAAAACAAAAAGGAAGAAGTTAAGTACGCATGCAATGAATCTTTTTTAATATTTTCCACATAAAAATCTATATGACACATGAATAGAAACATACTGTTGTGATTGATTTGTCGTTTTTTTATGTATATAATTGTATAATAATTAAGTAATAAAAAGTATTTTTAAAATATTATTTATAAACTTTAACATGAGATCAGTTTACAAAACAATTTGATGAATTTACCATACCATTTAGTCTTAATTTTTAAACGTTGTATCTATTATACTTACATATATCTTTATAAACAAAAACTAATTGTTCCACTCATTCTAAAAGTTAATTTAATAAGTAATTTTTATAAATTATTCTATTAAATAATTGTTATACTTTTAGTAATCAAACACATAAATTTATTTAGTTGATTAAATAAATTTATTAACTTTATCCATTTTACAAAACTCTTAAAATAATTAATTATTTAACCAAATCCTCATGCATTCCCAAACATCATCTAAAAATTCTCAAAATGTCCAAATAATCCTATAACTTTTAAACGTAATCCATATCTATCTGATAAACCATATCTCTTATTCAATTAGGTTGATTCCTTGGAAATTCCAACTTGTTGCATCAACGTATATCTTTTGGTGTTTGCTAAGCTATATCCAGGTGAGTTTATATAGCCTTGTTCTTTAAACTTTTGGGTGAAACATGTTACTTAAACTTTTCATTACGTATATCATACTTTTTATCTTCATACTATTTGTCTTAAACGATACTTTAGGAGCTACGTTGGATACATAGTACAATCATTAACTTGGTACAATCCAACTCTAGTAGATTATAGCGCCATAGGTCTGACAAACCCATCCCCATATGGATCTAGGGATTATTGAAACAACAACATACACAAAGGTTAACTTTTCGCAGTTCCCTCAGTCAGAAGGTTTGATTATAGCGCTATGGGTCCGATAAACCCATCCCCGTATGGATCTAGGAATGATCGAAACAGCAACATACACAAAGGTTAACTTTTCGCAGTTCCTTCACCCCATTTGTTCGTAAGTGTTTTTTTCACAAGATAGTTCTAGATAAAACTTGATATGCTACTTACTCACTTATTTTAGCAAACCTATGTATGCTCGCAAGCTTTTCGAAGTTGACCCTTTATTTTCCACATGTTTAGGAAACCATGCATGATGATTACCAGGATATCACATTTAGGATGCTTTGAGGACTTAGAATAATTTTAACTTGATCTAGTATTTTGATTGAACAATTTTTTTTTCTTGTATGGATGATCTTTAAATTGATTAATGAAATATTTAAATTTTTTAGTCCATCATGAGCTATTGAGCAATCTATTTACGTGACAACCTGAGGTTTTCGCCGTTATCGGTTGGGGTGTTACAGATTGGTATCAGAGCCATGGTTATAGGGAATTAGGTTATTAGATTATCTAAACCTAGACTATAGCCCTATGATTGTTTTTATTTTTGTTTTATGTTTTCCTAAACATCATCTTTTTCCCTATCCCTATCCCTATCTTAGATTTAGAATTAGACTTTGTCTCGCCATCTCATTTATGCATATGGTCTTCAAGAAAAAAAAATCATAGGCCTCAAGCAAAAAAAAATTAAATAAATAAATAAAGCCCTTTTTATGAAATCTCGTCACTTTGACTACTCAACGTTTTTATTTATTGGTTTTAGTTAATGAGTAAATGATTATGCCCCCTCTTGTTATTTATTATACATTTCAATTTTTATATCATTTTACTAATAACTCATCCATGATGATCTCTTGTGCTTCTCTCTGTTTTCAGCCTTCACTACTACTCCCTCATATGTTTCACACCTCATTTTACCTAACTACCATACCCCTATACTCTCAAAGATCATATCCCTACCATTATTCTCAACTTAGTAGCACAATAAGTCCCGCAATGGAACACCATAGGTAGCAATTACAGAAGGAACAAATGGCATCTCAAGACAAACCTATGTGACCAAAACCCTGCTCTCAACATTTATCGAATTTCCATATACCATCCTACAACCATCAACTAAATGACGACCCCCTACATTTCTAAGACGCCTCTAGCTAGAAACATTTTTCTACCAAAGATTTGAAAATCCTTTGTTTATCTTTTACTTACACGTTCATTTTATCCAATATGTGTATGCCTTCCTTCACCTAGATTCGTCAAATGTTTTATCCACAAAATAATTCCCGTAAACTGTCAATCGATAACAATTTGTAGTAACAAAGGTTCATTTCCTCAAACATAATCTCTGATTTCTAGAATTTTCAAATGATTTTCTTAAATTAAAAAAATTGAACTTTATAAATTTTTCAAAAGTCCTAAAATAAATTTAGAAAAATTAATTAAAACATCAGAGGTTATTCTTGACTTTACCCAAAGATTTATAATCAACACTTGCAATTTCCCACGCCCTCTAACTTAGACTACATCATCCATCTTTAGCAATCAAGCCGCCCTCGTCTACTTTGAGAACGAAATTCCTGCTATTTACCCAACGTTTAAATTTTCCCCACTCGTTTCCTACAACGTTATACCTAATAACCTCAATTCTTTATAAATTTGATTCTTCTATGAAACTTAATCTATGAACATACATGATTATTTACATTTACATTATCTGTGAACTTGAAACTCGATTGATTAGCTATAGTTGCATATATTTCATTAGACTACGTATACATGTCCTATCATTCATAACCTTTTGGTTCCAAATTATTCTTTATCATACTATGTTAAATTGTGTGCTTGTTTCATATGTATGCTTGTAATGTGTTTTGACCTGTGCACAAGGGGATGAACTATGCGAACTATGCGACGAATTGAGTAATTACGGATGCACACGTAATTATAAAATTCGGCGCATGGAAAACATGGTAAGTTTTGTCGTGTGCCATAGAATTGAACCTATCGTGATTTGGAATAACAAAACAAATACGGTATGATAAGGGCATGGTGGATACAACGCTGGTACTTCCTATATATAAGTGTCCCTATCATATTGTCAAATGTAATGTTGTTTCTTGTCACATGAAGTTCTATGTTATTTTTTTTACCTTGACTAATGCACTAAGATTCAATTATCTAGTTTTAACTATTAGATGTGTCTAATCTCATTCTAAACTAATCTTAAATAACAGCTTTTCACCCTTTCAACTCCAAACGATTCATCCCATCTTTGTAATCCAAACTATACCTCAGCAATTTTCCTCAAATTTCTTCATCAA
Source organism: Scalesia atractyloides (assembly GCA_947069175.1). Taxonomy (NCBI): domain Eukaryota; kingdom Viridiplantae; phylum Streptophyta; class Magnoliopsida; order Asterales; family Asteraceae; genus Scalesia; species Scalesia atractyloides. The sequence continues at coordinate 23,629,005 of CAMTDV010000030.1, read as the reverse complement.
CTCAATCCTCTATTTTCATTTATCCTTAACCTTGAAGACACATATTCAACCACATAATCATCACTTAAATCCTTCTTGAAACAATACATCTCATTTTTTTGGATCGTTTGTACTCCACTAAACCTAGCAACATAAATTGTAACTCTTAGATTTCAACTTTTTCAGTAATCACAACCATAACTTAAAGTCTACTCTAATTTCGGGACGAAATTTCCTAAAGTATGGGAGACTGTAACAATCTGTACTTTTCGATCCCATTTATTTAACATTTCGAGCTAATTTTTTTTGCATCAAAAAAAATTGTTTGATGAACTACTTATACAAAACTTATAAATATAAGTATAAAATTATTTATAGCTTTTAATGATATTTTTAATAACTAAAAAAAAGAAGTTATAAAAAAATAAACGTTTGTATGTTAGTAAAGCTTAACTGCCAATTCAAGCTTTTGAGATATAGGTGTTATTTGTTTTTTCAGAGGTAAAATGTCTGCAGTATGCGGACCACATCTGCAGACATCTGTAGCAGAAGAGATGGACCAAACCTCTGCAGTCTGCAAGAAAAAGACTGTTTGTTTTTTTAACTCTCTTTCTAAAAGTATCATGCTTTTGCATTTTTTTAAAAAAAAGCTAGATGATAAAAAAGATAAGCCACCAGGTTGCTTGTTGGAAATACAAGAGAATCCAAAGAAAAAGCAAGTCAAACAACCCTCCCTCTCTCGTTTCCTAATAGCCACCACAACCACATCCCTTGCGACCACAACCACCTCCTCTGCAACAATAACTACCACCACCCCCAACACTGCACCACTATCATCCCAACATACAAACACCATAAATACACACACACCCAGTCAGCCGGTGGATTTCGGCTCGAATCGGCTGTTAGGATCTAAGTTTGAATTGATTGTTGTTTTTGTTTCAAGTAATGGAAAATGATTGAAAAGAGAAAATAAATGCAGCGGATTAATGGAAAACTTTTACAACAATCAATCGGTCGTTTGTTTTCATCATCATCATGCTTTCAATTAATTAAACTATTGCATGTGATTCACAAACTCCCCCTTAGCCCAATAACGATCGTTTGATAGTAAGAAATGAAGAAGATATGCAAAATTGATATTTTTAAGAAGACAAGTGTTAACTGTTACATTAAGCGCCTATTTATACTAATTGTCTAACCACTGATCGTCTTTCAATGACGTCAGGGTTGATAGTGACAGCTAACAAGAAGTAACTAACTACGAACACTGCTTAGACTAAACTATCAGTGCATAGCACTGTTACATTGATTAAACTAATACTAAGCTAAGCACTGTTGGCTATCCTGCACACCCTCAATTTCCACTTGCGGAGTATTACCGCGAGGCGTGTGATCAAACAAGAATCTCAGACACTAGCAATATCGAACGACTCTATATGATTTATTTAAACGTTTTCCAAAAACATTTGTTGTAAACATTCATAGTCATTTTCAAAATATCAAGGTTTCAAAGTTTAGCGGAAGCGTTAAAATTTAGTAACGGGCGCCAACATAAACGCCAAAACCAAAATCCCAAACATTATTCATAATACGACTCGATAAAAATGTCTTGATCAAATGCAAGTGAGTGCACCTAGCGCTCCTAGCGTCCTGAGAAACATGCAAAGAAACAAGTGTCAACATTAAAGAAGAGTGAGTTCACAGGTTTTTATAAGTTCACAAGTTCGGTTTAAAAGATTGTTTTCCCACGTTATCCCTAACCCGGGATAACGATATAGTTCCATTATTCCTAACCAGGAATAATAATGTTGGTTCGTAAATAAGTTCAATGTTAACATGTAGGTAGCGAGCCTAAAGTTACGTCACATAAGAGTTCGCGATCGAAGCTGACTGTTGTTACCTCTGTGTTGCCAGGTCTATCACTGACCATGGCGAAAGTTAGGCCAAATTAATCACCGTTGACCATTCCCGGTCGGCTAGCGCGACTAGCTCGAGTGGGGCTTGTCGGGCCCAGTAGTACTACTATAATTTCCCCGCTATTTAACCCAATACTAACAATCCGAGGGTTGGTTGAGGACTTCCGTGATAAAGCTACTTAGTGACCATAACGTATATTAAGATTAACTTAGTTACCGAATAGTTAACGGCGTTAATTCCGCATAACGTAAAAAGATTGAGTTGTAGAGCGTATACATGTTTCTCCCCCAGTTGTTCAAAACCGGATAAAATAGAGGCCGTGAACTCACCTTAAATTGCTCGGTTAGAATAACGCAAAAGAAGCAAATGATGGAACCGCTAATCGCGTCCTAACATGTCAACCGATTTAAAGTTAGTGTGTGAACACACTGACACAAAACCCTACGCATAACTAACACACAGTCCGACACACGTAATAACCAATTCAAAACAATAATCATGCATGCAAAATATCATCATACAAAATAACAATCAAACCAACTTGTCATAAACAAAGGATAACTCATACAAGGCACACACAAACGCAAGTTATCATGTTTCAGCTTGTACGCTCATAACTAGGCTGTTTTCGAGGATTTTTATAAAATAGTTCCAACGTTCCAAAAATTCCAATTTTTTTATAGGAGGTGTCAATTAGACTGTAGAATTTGTGTAAAATTTTCAAATCCTAAACCTTTACCAATTATTTATAAACATTTATATAATAGGCTGCAGTCATATTCGTCGCTTTCTGACTGCAGTCCACGAGAAAAATTATTTACAAATCATCGTTCGTCCAATTAACAAAATTCCAGTGCGAGATTTTCGGAAATTCCCGTCTCCAGTTACTGTACAAATTTCATGACCTAACCCCATACAGACTATGAGATTCAACTCGATAAACAACCTGCAAATTCTGCAGAATTTACGCAGCTTCAGCTGCCGCACTAATTGACCATTTAAAAATAGCAAATGACCTCATAAAATATGAATCCGGCGCCATTTGAAGCGTTTTTCAAGAATACCGTTTTAGGCTTCAGAAAATTCACTTTTCGATAAATAATGATCAGGTTACAGCCAACTGAAGTTGGCTGTTGGCTGTAAATGTCAATCAGCTTACTGTTTTTCGACTTTATCGCATTAGAACATGTTTAAACGGTCATGACGCTTAGTTATATTGATTAACAGCAGGTTAACGTGTCAAATATCATCATATATATCAATATTCATGCAAACCGTAAATATATATCTTGATCTTTATCGATAAAACGCAGCCTACGATTTTAGTATTCAACATATCATCACAACCGCAAAGATTCGCATATTCATCCGAACTAATCATACACTGCAACACTTTTTTTTTCATAGTAATAATCATACAATCACATAATCATGATCAAGATTACACAAAACCTAGTGTGAATCGCCATACAATTAAACCCTAACCTTGAAACGATGATGATTAGCGAACCGGGACAAGCTTGGAATCGATCCGGGAGTGTAGTTTGCGCAACCGAGAGAGAGGGGGGGGGGCTGCCGTCGACCTCACTAGGGTATTAGGGGTTTGTGTTTTTTTTTATCACAACATGCATGTATACATAATATAAGAGGGGGGGTCGCGATAGGGGGGGGGGGGGGCGGCGGTTTGGGTTAGTGTCTTGGGCCGCAAGTTTGGGTTATTTCCTTGGGCCGCAAGGAGGTGTGGGTCGCAAGGGGTGTGGGTGGCGGGTTGGGTTTGTTTGGTCGCAAAGTCGAAACGTTTCACAGGCTTGGTTCGGTTTATAAATAGAAGTTACTAAAATATTATTCGTGACACGGAGTTCATAAAATATTAAAATCACGTATTTGAAGTGAGACCCAATAGATTCACAAACGTCTAATAACACATAGCACGTAATTCAGATACAACCCGTCTAATAACACATAGCACGTAATTCACCCAATAGATTCACAAAGTTAGGGTAGTTATTGCGAGCGTGTAATTTAATTCTCCGAATTAAATCAGCGTAGGAGTGAATAACCACAAAGTAGCGCGTTTAAGATACCTGAAAAGCCGGGATGTCACATTATCACCATGTTGAAAGAATTTTCGTCTCGAAAATTGAGTAAACGCGGTTTAGAATGCAACGTACAAAAGCAGTTTGCTAGAATGGTACAAGTAAATCCCAGGCTGTCATATCATCCCCATGTTGAAAGAATTTCGTCCCGAAATTCAGTTGGTGGTAACGTCAGATGGCTGCTCAGCTGCAAAAAGGTGTGGATATTTGCTTTTCATTTGGTCCTCTCTTTCCCACGTGAACTCCGGTCCACGCTTAGAGTTCCAACGAACCTTGACGATCGATATCTTGCTGTGCCTTCGAGTCTTAATCTCACGGTCCATGATCTTGATAGGTTGTTCCATAAAATGCAGTTGCTCATCCACTTGAATCTCATCCAATGGAATGACTAGGGTCTCATCTGATAGGCACTTCTTCAGATTGGACACGTGAAAAACATTGTGAACTCCACTGAGTTCGGCAGGAAGGTCTAACTGATAAGCTACGGGCCCGATACGCTTCAAAATCACAAATGGGCCTACGTACCGTAGATTAAGTTTGCCTCGTTTCCCAAAACGAATTACACCCTTCCAGGGTGACACTTTCAGTAGGACGCGGTCACCTACTTGAAATTCGAGCGGTTTGCGTCGTTGATCAGCGTAACTCTTCTGTCGATCTCGTGCCGCTGCCATGAGGTTTCTGATTTGCACAATCTTTTTAGTAGCCTCAAGTATCAACTCAGGACCTGTGAGTTAACTGTCACCGACTTCTGCCCAACAGACCGGTGATCTACATTTGTGACCGTACAATGCTTCAAACGGTGCTGCATGAATACTCTTATGGTAACTGTAACATTTGTCAAAAACGGGTTTCCAAAACCCGCTCCGTTTTGTAATCGAATATCAAGTTATAAATGTCACGTTGTGTATTTATGGTTATTTTGATTTTTAATGATACATAATTAATAAACAAACTAAACTATAAAAATTATTTTTGATAAAAAGTGAAAACAAAATAAATAAAAATAAAATGATGCTGCCGGGACTCGAACATGGGTCAGCCGGAGTTTAAACCCAAAGACTTAACTCTCACACACATCACCACTCCGCCACTTGTTTGTTTTCTGTCAACTTAGGGAAACAAATAACTCTTATACACAAACCTAGTTAAACCGGTTGCGCCAACTGAGAAACCAAAATCGGCAATTCAACCATCTAATCGTTTGATTAATCGCACATTCAGGTTTATAACCGATGCACCGACGATTTTAATCAATTCAGCCTTGAATTGACTTCAATTCTGAAAATGATGAGTGTTATAACCGAAACTATTCAACAGTCTGAATTACTTCAATCAAGACCCCTCTCGCGACTCAGAAACATCATACAAACATTCCATTTCACTTTCGTCACACATTCGGTCCATCAGAAAGCTTAAATCAACTCGCCGGAAAATTCTGCAAGTTCGCCGGAAAACCGAGACTCACATCCACACGGTAATTCTTTCGACTCTTTCTGTTTCGATCATGTGATTAATCAGTCACTAACACAACTCCACCATCAGAATCAATCCTAGGCAACGTTTGTCGAAATTCCTACCTTCGCCGGAAAATTTCTGAAACTTCCGGAAACACACCGAGATCTGGTATGACCTTCCAAACTTCTGTTAAACTTTGTTTAAGTGCCTCAACTTCATAAATAATCGAACAAAGCTGTTAATTGATTTTAATAGCCGGAGTTCACTTTCAGAACCGACGAACCTCTTCCGGAATTCTGTGAACAACACTGATCGGTACATCCTTTTCCCCAAACTCTCTCCATTCTTTACCATTAAATTACTTATAATGTTTGAAAATCGAATATGACATGAATCGGTCAAAACAGTCGGAATATGTTTTCTGGGTAAAGTCTAACGAAGAAGACGAAGATGGGGTATATTATAAGACTAATAAAAATCAGTAATATGAACGGGTTAGACAAACAGTCCAGCGGTGGACTGTGTGCAAAATATACGCGCATGACACGAGTTCGATCCCTGATACACGCACTCCCTATGTAATAAAATGCCTTTTTGTTTAAAACTGAACCGGGTTAACTCCGTTAGTTGTTAGGTATAATAAAAATTGGTATATTAACCAAGTTAGACACACAGTCCAGCGGTGGACTGTGTGTGATGTTAAAGCACAAGTCCCGGGTTCGAAACCTGTTACTGGCACCGGTTGAACGAATTAAAATGTTTTTGAAATTAAAAGAATTTTGGTTAAATCGAATTAGTATATAAATATAATTTAAAACAAGATTATTTCGGGTTAGACACGTAGCTCAGTTGGTAGAGCTGCGTGCACGCGTACGGGAGGTCTCGGGTTCGAGTCTCACCCAGCGCATACATGCACACTGACCGAACCGGTCAACAGGTCAACAAGTCAACGGTCAACGCAAAAAAAAAACAATTTTTTTATATTTTTTTTATTATTTAATTTAATTTAAAAATCAATTAAAAATACTTAAAAATAATATTTTTAAAGATAGAAAATAGTCTTAAACTCACAAAAATATATCTAAAAATTTCATTAAAATCCTTAATAAAAACCATTCATTTACTATATTTTCCGTTATTATTTAGGTTAGTTATTTCTCGTTGTTCCGCTCTTCCAATTCGTGCGCATCTCACCATCTCCAATCCAACCCACCCAATGTGAGTGAATCTTTACAAATTCCCCGTTTTGATCACGTTTTGGGGTGTATCATGTGTCTTGTTATATATTATATTTAAATCATTGTGCATACATAATATCATGAACATGTGTATTCAGTTTGTTTCAACTGTTGGGTAGTTATTGTTAGATGCAATTTATTATTTTAAGTATATGCAATTTCATAGGCCGCCGCTCCCCATTATATTATGAGCGTTGAGCATGTTCCCCATTTCATTATGAGCGTGAACCTGGCGTGCCCACATACGATCGGCTCCGTTTGATTGAGCCTTGATCGCATAGACATTTTTCATTTTCAGTACATGCAATACGATCGGCTCCGTTTGATTGAGCCTTGATCGCACAGTTCATTCATGTTATTTATCGTATGATGTTGGTATGTTAAAGTATGCTATCATATGTTATTGTATGTTATAGTTGTGATTACTATTGCTATTGCTTGATTATTTACATTTGCTCATTTATGATTATGCACAATTTTTCATTGATAAACTAACAAGTAAATCAATAATAAATGTTTATCTAACAAGGTTCACTCGCCAACTTATGTTGACCCAAAACCCCCCATTTTTACACATGATACAGGTGAACCAGCTGCAGCCAGAAACACATAGGATTGGACTAGAAGAATAAAATGATTTAGAGCTTGGAACTATTTTGTTTGGTTATTTCTTTGTATTGTATGGACATGTTTGGATTATTTGGAATGTAACTTTGACTTTAATAAATATGAAACATATTAGTAAATGTCATGAGCTTTGGTGATAACCCAATTATGCCCCGACTCTTATTCCGCTGCGGGTCGGGGTGTGACAGATTGGTATCAGAGCCATGACTATAGGGATATAGGATAGGTTATTAGACCCTTAGAGCCTATACTATAGTTGATTAGAAATTTTTAAGATTTTTGTGTGTTACATGCCAAATTTCATGATGTTTATATGTTTTATGTTAAATGTTACATTCAATGTTATGCAAGCATGTTCATAAGTATATATTATCATATAATGCCTATCATGAATCATATTCTCATAACATATCACATTCATGAAAGCACACACCACATCATTATTGCTTTTACAATGATTTTTGTGTTTTCAAATCTCATCAAAGTGAGTTCTTATGACGGGCATGTAGTAACTGGAAGGGTATCAGTACCGGTAGTTGGAACGTCATGTCTAGGCTGGCATTCGTATAAATCCAAAATAAAGGACCAGTTTGCCTACCTGGGGTCTAACGATGAGAGTACGAAGTACCTATTAGGCTAAAGCATGCTATACCAAACGTCGTGTGAGCTAACCCCACTTTGAGTTGTCATTGTGTCTACACCTGGACACATTCCGACCATACATATCGTAAACATATTTTGTGGTTTGCATTCGGGTGATGCAAGTGTTAAATCGCCAATACTAATGTGAATCCTACCAAGCCAATAGCCATGGGGGCCCACATGACTATATAGGTGAAGGTATGGGGGACATTTGAGGCCCAACATGAGCAAACCCAAGACATCCTATGGATGTAGTTGCATTATTTGATATTTATGTTATTTTCATTTTTCTTAAAGACACATGACACCTAAAAAGACTCCATAAACTCACAATCTTCTTATGTATGTTCCTGTAGATGTCGTCCAGACAACAACGAAGGGGTAAAAGATCAGGAAGGTCTCAGGAACGCTTAGCCACACAAATCGCGAAACAAATGGCCACGATACTGCCTGACATTGTGGTCCAAGTACAACAAGCCCTCGCTACAAATCCTACTAACCCTCCCCAACAACATGACCAGAACATCGACAACCCTCCTACCAACAAGTGCTCATATAAACATTTCAAGTCTTGTGATCCTCCTAAATTTCAAGGGACCGAAGGTGTCACTGCTCTCCTCCACTGGTTTGAGGAGATGGAAAACACTTTTCTCAACTGCGATTGTCCTGAGGATCGCAAGGTTCGATACGCCACCGGGAGACTATTTGGGGTAGCTCTCACCTGGTGGAATACTGAAAAGGGGAAGAGGGAAATTGATGATGCAATGGCCTTAACGTGGGAGGAGTTAAGGGAAATCATGACTAGGCGTTTCTGTCCTAGGAGTGAGATTAAAAAGTTGGAGGACGAATTTCATTCTTTAAAGCAAAAGGAGGGAGATCATACCATCTACAACAAGAGGTTCTTAGAGTTGAATCAAATGGTCCCTAACTTGTTCACCCCAACTTATCGCTTGATCGAGCATTATATTCGAGGTCTTCCCTCGAAAATTCAAGATTCAGTTCTCAGCACTTCACCAGCAACACTTAAAGCTGCTATGGAACTAGCCACTAAACTGACCGAAAATCGCATTCGAAACGGTAAATTCAAAGAGGAGAAAAAGAAAGCCCCCATTGAGGCTCAAACTTCAAATCATTCTGGTTCCTCCTCGAAGTTTACTGGTAAAAGGAATCGAAGCACAAGAAACTTCGCCGTCACACAAACCAATTATCCTATTTCTGCTGCACCCATTACCCAAGTCGCCCCTTCACCTGCACCACACAAAAGACCATACTCTGGCCCGTTACCAAAATGCAACCGTTGCCAATACCACCATTCTCCTGATCATCCTTGCCAATATTGCACCGGCTGTGGTCGCGCAGGTCATACTGTTCAAACCTGTCGCATACCTCAGCGAACGAACCGCCACCAGCCTTCAACCCAACCTCACCAACAAATAACGGGTCAAGCCCAACAACCCCTACTACTACCACCTACCCAACATTTAGCCCAAACATACTATCAACCCAACTCTCCCATGGTACAACCTATGCTGGCTTGTTACAATTGTGGAGATCCAAGCCATTTTAGAAACACTTGTCCACGTTTGGTGAACATCATTCATGCCCAAGCTCAAGCAAATCCGGTGAATCAAGCTAACCAAGCTCCACAACCTGCAAGAGGAAGAGCTTATAACATCAATGCCAATACTGTTGAAAATAATAACGGCCCAAACGAATCACCCAACTAATTTTTCCTCGCCAAGAATCAAGACTCAACTCCAATCGTCCAGTTTTAATGTTTTCTTTATGTTATCTCAATCTTTCCGTATTTCAGTTGTAAAATTTGGAAATTTATGTATCCAAGAATTTTAATGCGATTTTATATTACAGTTTTGTTCTATACTCATTGATTTAACATTTATATCATCATACATCTCGACGTATCTCAATCTCATCATTTAAAGAAGTTGGGTTGTGTCACACTTTTACATAGACTGACCCCTTCATCATAACCAACGAGAGAGGTACTGTCATCATTTAGTCATGTATCATTTCAGAATTGAGACTCAAGTTTTGTTCATTGTGTTGTTTATGTTTTAGAGTCACATAGAACTGATCATGATTTACTGATAAAGCCAACGAAAATTTGACAAGAATATGGTGGATACGCCGCTGGTACTTCCTATATATAAGTATTCTTGGCAAAGTATCAAAAGCATTACCAGGAGGTTATGAAAAGTTCTGTGTAGGTTTAAATATCGTCATGGTTGAAGTTTTTTTTTGTTTTATGATACATACCTTATCATTACAAATGTATCGGTTCCCTCAAAACTGTTATAAATAAAATCGTAAGCGACATCAAAGATCAAAATCCGAGAAGCCAGCATGTTTCAGTAACAGAAAGGAGACGTACGCAAGGAGCTGTCTTGTGGAGCTGAACTTAAAATTTAAACTAAATCCGACGGTATTCTATACTATCTAAATCGCATATGGATTCCTGACCACAATAACCTTCGTGATTTTTCTTATGAATGAGGCGCACAAAACACGATATTCTATACACCCAAGAGCCGACAAGACGTATCAAGACCTTTGATACACCTACTGGTGGCCTGGAATGAAAAAGGATATTGCTGATTTTGTTTCCAAGTGCCTTTCATGTTCCAAAATAAAAGCTGAACACCAAAGACCCTCAGGACTTCTGGTCCAACCTAAAATACCTGTATGGAAGTGGGAAAATATAACCATGGACTTCATTACCAGGTTACCTCGCACTTCTGGTGGGTATGACACTATATGGGTAATAATTGACCAACTTTCAAAATCAGTTCACTCTATTCCTATCCGCAAAGATTTCAAGAACGAAAAGCTAACTCGTATTTATATCAGCGAAATCGTAAGCCGACATGGTGTACCATTAAGCATTATTTCAGATCGTGATGGTCGTTTCACTTTACGAACATGGCAAGCAGTACAAGCCGCTATGGGTACGCGATTAGATCTCAGTACCGCCTATCATCTTCAAACTGATGGTCAATCTGAACGCACCATTCAAACTCTTGAAGATATGCTTCGAGCATGTGTCATAGACTTCAAGGGAAATTGGGACGCTCATCTACCCTTAGTTGAATTTTCGTACAACAACAGCTATCATTCAAGCATCGGTATGGCACCTTTTGAAGCCTTATATGGTCGTAAGTGCCGATCTCCTGTATGTTGGCATGAAATTGGGGAAGCTCAAATCACTGGTCCGGAATTGATTCAAGAAACCACAGACAAGATCCATCAAATTTGAAACAATCTTCTAGCGGCCCAAAGTCGTCAAAAGAGTTATGCAGACAAACGACGGAAGCCTTTAGAGTTTAACATTGGTGATCATGTACTCCTAAAAGTATCACCGTGGAAGGGAGTAGTTCGTTTTGGTCAAAAAGGCAAGCTAGCACCACGCTACGTAGGACCTTTCAAGATACTCGAAAGAGTAGGTCTTGTAGCATACAAGCTTGATCTACCAGAAGAACTCAACAGGATTCATCCCACATTTCACGTATCAAACTTAAAGAAGTGCCTCGCTGATGAAAACCTCCACATTCCTCTGGAAGATATTCAGATTGATGAACCTATGCATTTTATTGAAAGACCAGTAGAGATCATGGACTTCGGGGAGAAACGTCTACGACGGAGTCGCATTCCAATTGTTAGGGTACGCTGGGAGTCAAAACGGGGACCTGAACGTGAAGACTCAATGCGCGAAATTACCCACATCTTTTTCCTACTACTACTTAAATTTCGGGACGAAATTCCTAAAAGTAGGGGATACTGTAACATTTGTCAAAAACGGGTTTCCAAAACCCGCTCCGTTTTGTAATCGAATATCAAGTTATAAATGTCACGTTGTGTATTTATGGTTATTTTGATTTTTAATGATACATAATTAATAAACAAACTAAACTATAAAAATTATTTTTGATAAAAAGTGAAAACAAAATAAATAAAAATAAAATGATGCTGCCGGGACTCGAACCCGGGTCAGCCGGAGTTTAAACCCAAAGACTTAACGCTCACACACATCACCACTCCGCCACTTGTTTGTTTTCTGTCAACTTGGGAAATAAATAACTCTTATACACAAACCTAGTTAAACCGGTTGCGCCAACTGAGAAACCGAAATCGGCAATTCAACCATCTAATCGTTTGATTAATCGCACATTCAGGTTTATAACCGATGCACCGATGATTTTAATCAATTCAGCCTTGAATTGACTTCAATTCTGAAAATGATGAGTGTTATAACCGAAACTATTCAATAGTCTGAATTACTTCAATCAAGACCCCTCTCGCGACTCAGAAACATCATACAAACATTCCATTTCACTTTCGTCACACATTCGGTCCATCAGAAAGCTTAAATCAACTCGCCGGAAAATTCTGCAAGTTCGCCGGAAAACTGAGACTCACATCCACACGGTAATTCTTTCGACTCTTTCTGTTTCGATCATGTGATTAATCGGTCACTAACACAACTCCACCATCAGAATCAATCCTAGGCAACGTTTGTCGAAATTCCTACCTTCGCCGGAAAATTTCTGAAACTTCCGGAAAACACACCGAGATCTGGTATGACCTTCCAAACTTCTGTTAAACTTTGTTTAAGTGCCTCAACTTCATAAATAATCGAACAAAGCTGTTAATTGATTTTAACAGCCGGAGTTCACTTTCAGAACCGACGAACCTCTGCCGGAATTCTGTGAACAACACTGATCGGTACATCCTTTTCCCCAAACTCTCTCCATTCTTTACCTTTAAATTACATATAATGTTTGAAAATCGAATTTGACATGAATCGTTCAAAACAGTCGGAATATGTTTTCTGGGTAAAGTCTAATGAAGAAGACGAAGATGGGGTATATTATAAGACTAATAAAAATCAGTAATATGAACGGGTTAGACACACAGTCCAGCGGTGGACTGTGTGCAAAATATACGTTCATGACACGAGTTCGATCCCTGATACACGCACTCCCTATGTAATAAAATGCCTTTTTGTTTAAAACTGAACCGGGTTAACTCCGTTAGTTGTTAGGTATAATAAAAATTGGTATATTAACCAAGTTAGAAACACAGTCCAGCGGTGGACTGTGTGTGATGTTAAAGCACAAGTCCCGGGTTCGAAACCTGTTACTGCACCGGTTGAACGAATTAAAATGTTTTTGAAATTAAAAGAATTTTGGTTAAATCGAATTAGTATATAAATATAATTTAAAACAAGATTATTTCGGGTTAGACACGTAGCTCAGTTGGTAGAGCTGCGTGCACGCGTACGGGAGGTCTCGGGTTCGAGTCTCACCCAGCGCATACATGCACACTGACCGAATCGGTCAACAGGTCAACAAGTCAACGGTCAACGCAAAAAAAACAATTTTTTTATATATTTTTATTATTTAATTTAATTTAAAAATCAATTAAAAATACTTAAAAATAATATTTTTAAAGATAGAAAATAGTCTTAAACTCACAAAAATATATCTAAAAATTTCATTAAAATCCTTAATAAAAACCATTCATTTACTATATTTTCCGTTATTATTTAGGCTAGTTATTTCTCGTTGTTCCGCTCTTCCAATTCGTGCGCATCTCACCATCTCCAATCCAACGAACCCAATGTGAGTGAATCTTTACAAATTCCCCGTTTTGATCACGTTTTGGGGTGTATCATGTGTCTTGTTATATATTATATTTAAATCATTGTGCATACATAATATCATGAACATGTGTATTCAGTTTGTTTCAACTGTTGGGTAGTTATTGTTAGATGCAATTTATTATTTTCAGTATATGCAATTTCATAGGCCGCCGCTCCCATTACATTATGAGCGTTGAGCATGTTCCCCATTTCATTATGAGCGTGAACCTGGCGTGCCCACATACGATCGGCTCCGTTTGATTGAGCCTTGATCGCATAGACATTTTTCATTTTCAGTACATGCAATACGATCGGCTCCGTTTGATTGAGCCTTGATCGCACAGTTCATTCATGTTATTTATCGTATGATGTTGGTATGTTAAAGTATGCTATCATATGTTATTGTATGTTATAGTTGTGATTACTATTGCTATTGCTTGATTATTTACATTTGCTCATTTATGATTATGCACAATTTTTCATTGATAAACTAACAAGTAAATCAATAATAAATGTTTATCTAACAAGGTTCACTCGCCAACTTATGTTGACCCAAAAACCCCCATTTTTACACATGATACAGGTGAACCAGCTGCAGCCAGAAACACATAGGATTGGACTAGAAGAATAAAATGATTTAGAGCTTGGAACTATTTTGTTTGGTTATTTCTTTGTATTGTATGGACATGTTTGGATTATTTGGAATGTAACTTTGACTTTAATAAATATGAAACATATTAGTAAATGTCATGAGCTTTGGTGATAACCCAATTATGCCCCGACTCTTATTCCGCTGCGGGTCGGGGTGTGACAGTAACTGTTATTATACGAGAATTCCACTAAAGGCAGGTGGATTTCCCAACTGTTCCCGAAGTCTACCACGCATGCCCTAAGCATGTCCTCCAAGGTCTGAATGGTCCTTTCACTTTGACCATCCGTCTGGGGGTGGTATGTTGTGCTCATATCTAAGCGTGTACCCAACGCTTTCTGAAGTGACCGCCAAAAGTTGGACGTGAAACGAGCATCTCTGTCTGAAATGATGGACATTGGCACCCCGTGCCGAGAAACTACTTCCTTAATGTAGATGCGAGTCAACTTATCCATCTTATCTGTTTCTTTGGTTGATAGGAAGTGTGCAGACTTAGTTAGACGATCCACGATTACCCAGATGGTATCGCAACCACCCGGAGTTCGCGGGAGTTTAGTAATAAAGTCCATAGAGATCTGATCCCATTTCCACACTGGGATCTCAGGTTGTTGAAGTAGCCCTGATGGCTTCTGGTATTCCACCTTGACTCTCGCACAAGTCAAACACTTGCTCACGTAGGTGGCTATATCCGCTTTCATGTTGGGCCACCAGTACGCGGCTTTAAGGTCTTGATACATCTTATCTGAACCAGGATGGACAGAGTATCGGGATTTGTGAGCTTCGTCCATAACTAGCTTCCTGAGGTTTCCGTAGAGAGGTACCCATATACGATTCATGAAATACCGGGCACCATTGGGTTTCACTTCCCAATCGCGTTCCATCTTTCCCACAGATTCGGCCTTGATGTTCCCTTCCTTAACTGCTTCTAGCTGCGCGTCTCGTATCTGTTCGGGTAACCCAGAATGAATTGTGAACTGTAGTGCTCGTACGCGACGAGGTTTCAAGTGCTCCTTCCGACTGAGGGCATCAGCAACCATGTTAGCTTTACCCGGGTGATACCGAATGGCACATTCATAATCGTTCAGGAGTTCGACCCAACGACGCTGTCGCATGTTCAACTCCTTCTAGTAAAAAATATGCTGGGGGCTCTTGTGATCCGTGTAGATTGGTGCACTTTGTTCCATATAGATAGTGTCTCCAAATCTTAAGTGCAAACACAACTGCTCCCAATTCCAAGTCATGTGTCGTGTAGTTCTTCTCGTGGACCTTCAACTGTCGGGATGCATACGCGATGACCTTATCACGTTGCATGAGCACACATCCCAATCCCTGAATGGAAGCGTTATAATATACCACAAAATCATCTGTCCCCTCTGGCAAGGACAAAATGGGCGCACTGCAAAGCTTCTGCTTCAGTAATTGAAATGCTACTTCCTGTTTGTCACCCCAAGCATACTTGGTGCCCTTCTGAGTCAGAGTGGTAAGCGGTTGTGCGATCTTGGAAAATCCCTCGATGAAACGTATGTAGCAACCAGCCAAACCCAAAAATTGGCGGATCTCTGTCGGTGTCCTGGGTGCTTCCCAGTTCTTGATAGCATCGATCTTGGTGGGATCAACGTGTATACCCTTTTCATTCACGATATGCCCGAGGAACTGAACTTCCCGAATCCAGAAATCACACTTCAAAAACTTGGCATATAGTTTCACCTGTTGAAGTAGTTCCAGTAATAACCGCAGATGCTCAGCATGTTCTTCTTCACCCTTAGAGTAGATGAGTATATCATCGATGAACATGATGACAACCTTGTCGAGATACGGCTTACACACGCGGTTCATGAGGTCCATGAACACCGTGGGTGCATTGGTGAGACCGAAGGGCATGACCAAGAACTCGTAATGGCCATACCGAGTGCGAAATGCCGTCTTGGAGATATCCTCCTCCCTGACGCGTAGCTGGTGATAACCGGACCGTAGATCAATCTTGGAGTAGTAGCTTGACCCCTGAAGCTGGTCTAAAAGATCGTCGATGCGAGGTAAGGGGTACCAATTCTTGATGGTAACCTTATTGAGTTCCCTGTAGTCGATGCACATGCGGAAGGTCCCGTCATTCTTCTTGACAAAAACGACCGGAGTTCCCCATGGCGAAGTACTGGGTCGGATAAATCCTTTTTCCAACAATTCCTGAAGTTGGGTAGACAGCTCTTGCAGCTCTGCTGGAGCTAGGCGGTATGGGGCCTTGGCGATAGGAGTCGCATGACTCGCCAATTCGATTTCAAACTTTACTTGTCGATGTGGTGGAAGACCGGGTAACTCCTCTGGAAACACATCGGGGAAGTCACGGACGATGGGGATATCTTTAATCCGCTTCTCGTCCTTAGACTGCTCGGTGACCATGCGAGCAAAGCAAAAGAGTTCTTCTTCCGAAGATACTTCTGAGCTTGCATGTAAGAGATGATGTTCGTGACGACGCTTGCCTTCTCGCCTTGCACCATCAAGACTTCGTCGTTAGAGAGCGGAATACGGATAGCTTTCTCGAAACAGAGAACTTCAGCTTGGACGTCGGATAACCAGTCCATTCCGGCTACCACATCAAAACTACCCAGGGTAGTTGTCATCAGATCAATGGTGAAGGTGTGACCCGCAAGTTTAAGTTGACAGCCGGTCACTAGATGGGTCACATCTACAGATTTACCATCGGCTAGTTCTATGACGTAAGGGGTCTCTAGGGGTTTAGGTGTGAGATTTAGGTTCTTTCTAAAAGACTCGGATATAAAACTCTTATCCGCACTCGTATCAAAAAGTACAGTAGCAAAATGATCATTAAGGGGAAACTTACCGGTGACCACATTCGAGTCGTTTCAAGCCTCTCCACGGCCTAGCGTGAATGCACGTCCTTTGGCACCTCCTCCTGTGCCACCATTTCCATTGTTGCCATTGTTGTTATTGTTGTTGTTGTTGTGGTTGTTGTTGTTATTCCCACCATTGTTGTTGTTGCGAAGTTGCGTGCAGTCTAGCTTGAAATGGGCAGTGCTACCGCACTGATAGCATCCCCGGTTATTACCCTGCTACTGGCCCTGGTGCTGGTTCTGATTTTGTCGTGACATAATCTCCCCGCGACAATCCTTTGCCGCGTGTCCTGCTTTGCCACATTGTTGGCAGCGGATTCCGGCGCAAGGGCCGTGATGATGGAGGTTACAACGATTACACTGCGGCTTTCGACCCGCATAGCCGCTCGAGTTCTGGGTGTTGTTGGCAGACTGATTGTTGTGACCGCGATTGTTGTTGAAGTTGTTGGACCGCTTCTGGTTTCCTTGTTGTGGCTGGGCTGATGAAGACTGCCGAGCAGGTGAGTCTTCAAATTTCCTTTTGTTATCAGGGACAATTTCAGTTGCACCCCTAGGTGGTAACTTCCTTTGCTCCACCGCCTTATCGGTGAGTTTATGTGCCAGCCTAATCGCTTGTTGCTCCGTCGTAGGGTTGCTAGACATTACCATGCCCTAGATCTCAGGGACCAGACCCCCAAGATAAAACTCAAGTCGTTTAACGACGGTGTTAGCCAAATCGGGACAAAGGAACACCAGATCATGATGTCTTGCCGTGTACGCTTCAATTTCTGACCCGACCATCTTGTGGTTCCATAAGGCTTGTTCCAATTGCTGAACTCTGTCCCGCGGACAGTATTCCTCCTTTATTAGAGCTTTGAACTCGGTCCAGGCCATTGCGTTCGCCGCAACAAGTCCACGCGTTTGGACTTGTGCGTTCCACCAGGTTAATGCCCCATCTTCTAACGTCGAGGCAGCATACTTGACCTTATTAGCTTCAAGGCAATTGCAGATTTCGAAAACCGATTCAGACTTTTCAATCCAACGGACCAGTCCTATGGGTCCTTTAAATCCCGTGAACTTGCTCGGTTTCGCATCATGGAACATCTTGTAGGGGTTAAGACCCCCTCCCGAGGATAGAGGATAGGTAGTCAGCGAGAAAGTCTACTAGCCCAATATTAGATTTTCCCATGAAAATTTAATAATGGTTACCTGTTGTGGGTTAGGAACACCTGCCAGAGCAGCATTCACGTGTTCTTGGATTAAAGCGGCCAATTCTTCAGTTGACATGTTGAGATTTCCGCGACGGCCGGTTGCCATTTCAGATCTTCGCAAGACAACACAAACACACACCGATAAGTATATTTCCAATAAAGTTATCATATTCCACACTTCAATGATCACACAATTTATGTCAACCCAACAAATTAAACAATCAAAAGAAACATTCGATTAAATAAATTGTAAGTCTCACAAAATACCAACCAAACATATCAGTTTAATTATAAAATTTCCAAGTTCAAACATAAGTGGAAACAAACAAACTAAAGGAAACAAAACGGAGATTGGCGAGACGAGTTAGTTATCTATGTCTCCATCTCCCAAGTCACTGTCACTTCCGTCTTCCTCTTCAGCGTTTTCAGCTTCAATAGCCGGGTCCTGTTCCGGCTCTTCTTCCTCCGGATCCTCCTCCTGGTCTTCATCTGGATCCTCCTCTTCGTCCTCTACCAGCGCTGGAGGGGCCGGTGCTGGTGCGGGTACTGGGATAGGTGGTGCTTGGTCCTGCTCCAGTTCGTGAATCCTCTAACTGGACTCAAGAACTCTGTCTTCGAGCCAGTCAGCCCTCAGCCGCTCAGCACGAAGGTCCTTAGCTAAAATGCTTCAAACTCTCTTATTCTCATATTGCTCTTCCTCGAGCTCTCTACTTTTACCAATCAGCTGACGTATCAGCCATCCCTGTGCTTCGATAGTCTCCTGCATTCTCTCCAGCTGTTCCTGTTGTTTCCTTAACACATCTCTAAGTAGATTGTCCCCCACTCCTAAAGAGTTGACCGGTTCGACCGGTATAGCGGTGGTCAGACGGGAGGACAACTTCCCTCCTAGAGCGAGTCTTTTCCTAGCAGCTGAGGGTGTCTCCACTCAACGAGGTGGTGAGGGTTCGACCATGGGTGCCTTCCCCGGCGCCCTCGATTGTCGAGATCTGTCGGATGATGATGATGACATAGCCTGCTGGGTTGGTGTAGTTAGTTACGAGCTGCGTATATGACAATATACATATATATATATATATATATATATATCATAGAACAATTGTAGTATAACACATAACAGGATATCACAGTTCGGTGCCAACTAAGTCTAGTGTCGTGTAACAACTATAGTTTAGGTCTACTTTTTAAATGCAAACCTGGTTCTCTATAGCTAGAGGCTCTGATACCAATCTGTCACACCCTCAATTTCCACTTGCGGAGTATTACCGCGAGGCGTGTGATCAAACCAGAATCTCAGACACTAGCAATATCGAACGACTCTATATGATTTATTTAAACGTTTTCCAAAAACATTTGTTGTAAACATTCATAGTCATTTTCAAAATATCAAGGTTTCAAAGTTTAGCGGAAGCGTTAAAATTTAGAAATGGGCGCCAACATAAACGCCAAAACCAAAATCCCAAACACTATTCGTAAATACGACTCGATAAAAATGTCTTGATCAAATGCAAGTGAGTGCACCTAGCGTTCCTAGCGTCCTGGGAAACATGCAAAGAAACAAGTGTCAACATTAAAGAAGAGTGAGTTCACAGGTTTTTATAAGTTCACAAGTTCGAAGCTGACTGTTGTTGCCTCTGTGTTGCCAGGTCTATCACTGACCATGGAGAAAGTTAGGCCAAATTAATCACCCGTTGACCATTCCCGGTTGGCTAGCGTGACTAGCTCGGGTGGGGCTTGTCGGGCCCAGTAGTACTACTATAATTTCCCCGCTATTTAACCCAATACTAACAATCCTAGAGTTGGTTGAGGACTTCCGTGATAAAGCTACTTAGTGATCATAACGTATATTAACATTAACTTAGTTACCGAATAGTTAACGACGTTAATTTCGCATAACGTAAAAAGATTGAGTGGTAGAGCGGATACATGTTTCTCCCCCTGTTTTTCAAAACCGGATGAAATAGGGCCGTGAACGCACCTGAAATTGCTCGGTTAGAATAACGCAAAAGAAGCAAATGATGGAACCGCTAATCGTGTCTTAACATGTCAACCGATTTAAAGTTAGTGTGTGAACACACTGACACAAAACCCTACGCATAACTAACACACAGTCCGGCACACGTAATAACCAATTCGAAACCATAATCATGCATGCAAAGTATCATCATACAAAATAACGATCAAACCAACTTTTCATAAACACAGGATAACTCATACAACACTTAGGCACACACAAACGCAAGTTATCATGTTTCAGCTTGTACGCTCATAACTGGGCTGTTTTGGAGGATTTTTATAAAATTGTTCCAACGTTCCAAAAATTCCAATTTTTTTACAGGAGGTGTCAATTAGACTGTAGAATTTTTTGTAAACCTTTCAAATCCTAAACCTTTACCAATTATTTATAAACATTTATATAATAGGCTGCAGTCATATTCGTCGCTTTCTGACTGCAGTCCACGAGAAAAATATTTACAAATCATCATTCATCCAATTAACAAAATTCTAGTGGGAGATTTTTGGAAATTCCCGTCTCTAGTTACTGTACAAATTTCGTGACCTAATCCTATACAGACTATGAGATCCGACTCGATAAACAACCTGCAAATTCTGCAGAATTTACGCAGCTTCAGCTGCTGCACTAAATGACCATTTAAAAATAGCAAACTACCTCAGAAAAATACGAATCCAGCGCCATTTGAAGCGTTTTTAAAAAACACACGTTTTAGGCTTCAGAAAATCCAATTTTCGATAAATAATGATCAGGTTACAGCCAACTGAAGTTGGCTGTAAATGTCAATCAGCTTACTGTTTTTCGACTTTATCGCATTAGAACATGTTTAAACGGTCATGACGCTTAGTTGTATTGATTAACAGCAGGTTAACTTTTCAAATATCATCATATATATCAATATCCATGCAAACCCTAAATATATATCATGATCTTTATCTATAAAACGCAGCCTACGATTTTAGTATTCAACATATCATCACAACCGCAAAGATTCGCATATTCATCCGAACTAATCATACACCGCAACACTTTTTTTTTCATAGTAATAATCATACAAGCACATAATCATGATCAAGATTACACAAAACCTAGTGTGAATCGCAATACAATTAAACCCTAACCTTGAAACAATGATGATTAGCGAACCGGGACAAGCTTGGAATCGATCCGGGAGTGTAGTTTGCGTGACCGAGAGAGGGGGGGCTGCCTTCGACCTCACTAGGGTATTAGGGTTTTGTGTTTTTTTGTATCACAACATGCATGTATACATAATATAAGAGGGGGGGTTTGGGTTAGTGCCTTGGGCCGCAAGTTTGGGTTATTTCCTTGGCACGCAAGGAGGTGTGGGTCGCAAGGGGGTGTGGGTGGTGGGTTGGGTTTGCTTGGTCGCGAAGTCGAAACGTTTCACAGGCTTGGTTCGGTTTATAAATAGAAGTTACTAAAATATTATTCGTGATACGGAGTTTATAAAATATTAAATCACGTATTTGAAGTGAGAAACAATAGTTCACAAACGTCTAATAACACATAGCACGTAATTCAAATACAACCCGTCTAATAACACATAGCACGTAATTCACCCAATAGATTCACAAAGTTAGCGTAGTTATTGCGAGCGTGTAATTTAATTCTCCGAATTAAATCAGGGTAGGAGTGAATAACCATAAAGTAGCGCGTTTAAGATACCTGAAAAGCCGGGATGTCACATTATCCCCATGTTGAAAGAATTTTCGTCCCAAAAATTGAGTAAACGCTGTTTAGAATGCAACGCACAAAAGTTCAGTTTGTTAGAATGGTACAAGTAAATCCCAGGCTGTCATATATCCTCTGTTCTTGTGATCTTCTATTAGCGGTTGAGAGTTTCTTCTGTTAGAGGATAGGAAGCAATGTATTTATAGAAACAATAAATACTCATCAGCGATTAGAAACCTCTGATGGTTGGATCAAGGCTCGGATGGTGTGTTTTGACTATGTATCATCTGTTCCTTTCCAAAGGTTCAATCCCAACAATCTCCTCCTGGAACAGATGATGCCAAAAACACCTTATTCTTGATCTTTATTCCTCAGAAAGAATTCTCTTATTTGACCCTTGAATTGTAGTTCAAAGTTAAGAGATTCTAAATCATCAGCATCCTTCTCAAGCTCTAAACTTAGTAGTTCGTGGAAGTCTTCTACTGTAAGCCCATAAGCAGCTTCCATGGATAGTTTAGTGGCTTTACCATCAGACTTGAGCAGAGTCGATTCGTGGGTGTCTTTGTTGACCATCCACTTTAGAATTTTTGGGTTTGAAGGCTTTCTTGAAGGAGCCTTTATTGCTGAGGTTAGAAAAGGAGCTATTCTTGTCAGATCTTCTGCCAACTTGGCACTTGTATCATCTGTTGGATAGTTCATCATATTTTTGATAGCTTCTTTGATGAATACTTCTACAAAATCTCTGTCAACCTTCTCTGACATCTCCCCTTGCCTTTTACGCTTTATCAAGGCAAGTGTAGATTGGGTAGATGTTGAGCTGGGCTTTTTAGAAAGTTGGGCTTTGAGAGCAGCATCTTCTTTGGTACAATCAGGTTTAGGAGGCATTGATGGATCCTTTTTCCTTCTGGCT
Organism: Scalesia atractyloides; assembly: GCA_947069175.1. Lineage (NCBI taxonomy): Eukaryota > Viridiplantae > Streptophyta > Magnoliopsida > Asterales > Asteraceae > Scalesia > Scalesia atractyloides. The sequence continues at coordinate 23,606,091 of CAMTDV010000030.1, read as the reverse complement.
TCCAGCTTCTTGTAGGTATCCAACACTCTTAACTCCCTCATCTCATTACCTAGTTCTTTGACCCATAATGATTTTGAATTAGCTCTTCTTTCATTCTTCTAAGCTTCAGGGTCTTTTCAGGTACATTTTTTTTTGTATTTGTTCCAATCTGGGCATGTAGGTTTGTTGTGAGGATCTTTTAGTTGTTCTTGTATTCTTGCAATTACTTCTTGAAGCTCACTCACAGACCAATCTTTGAAATGTGCTCTAGTTGCAGCATATTTCTTGTATTCCATGATGTGAGAGATGTACTTATCTTTCAAAAATTTATCATCTGCTTCAGAAATCTGATTTGATAGATTCTTTGAATATCTTTCCAGTGATTGGACTTTGCTCAGCTGAAACTGGTATTGGTTCTGCACTTCTCTATCACTTTTACGTTTAGACAACTTCTTAGCAATATCCTATGCTTACCTTTATTTGAGTTCCAGATACTTATCAATATTTGCAGGCTTTGGATAACCTGGACGAGATGGGAAATGTCTTTTGTCTGGATCTTCTTCAGCGTAGAAAGACTTGATTTCTTTCCTAACTGCAGGCAAACCAAGAGGAAACTTTATAGCTGCAGGAACCGGTTCTTTTGAAGGAACAGATGTTGTAGTTGGGGAAGCAGAGGTTAGATTTAACATTGGTGCAGATGCAAGAGGTATAGGAGCAGGGATCTCTTCTTCAATTATGACCTTTTTTATCTTCGTTCTCTTAAAACTGATTGTTGGTGACGATGGATGGCTTGGAATTATAGGTGGTGTTGGTAGTATTTGTGTGGAAGTGGGAAAGGTGAGGATGGCAGTGGTTGTGATAACATCTGCTCTAACCTCTACTGTGTCAACAGATGTTGACACAACAGTTGCTGTAACATCTGTTGGGTGGATATGGTTGATTTTGTGATGACAGAGGTTTTTGTGGTTGGATTGGTAGCAACTTTACTTTTGAGAGGTGTGGATTCTGGTTGTCTTGCTTTTGTATAAGATCTCCTATTTGTTGAGGTACCAGTCTCTCCCTTTTCTAACTGCCGATCAATCTTTTGCTCAACCAGCACCTTGCCTTCATCAAACACAGTCTTCTTGTGAGACATCTTTGCCGTTGCCAGGATATCTTCAGTTGAGTCAGGTTTCTTTGAGCCATCTGGCTTAGGGATATTCACTGTAGGCCTTGCCTTTGTATCATCCATCTTCAACTGTTCTTTTCCCAAAGGTTTCTCCCCCTTTTTGGCTTCATCTGGACTCACAAAAATGACAGTAAGAGGAGTACCAGTGGTGGTGAGCAAGTGGGCTTTGATTGCCTTGATATCTGCTGCAGTATCATTGTATCTTGCATCAACCATATTCCTGAGTTCCATCATCTGATGTTTATGTTTTTGCTCCAGGAAAAGTTTTTCTTGTTGAAAGATTGGATTTATTGCAGATTTGATCTCAGCAGTGGTTGGAACAGGGGGTTGACTCTGAATAGTGATCAACTGTTTCAACAGATCTTTTATTTCATCAACACTGGTTTCAACATTGGTAATCCTCTCCATCAATTTCTGGTATTTTAGCTCATCACCTAACTTAATAGGATCATCTGAACTCCTACCAGATGTGGTAGTTTTATCTAAGATATCATGAGCATGTGTTTTGCCACTTGCTTCAATCTTAGATGCCCTTTGTCTTGGTTCTGGGGACTTCCCACTGGAACAGAGGTTACCTTAGTAGCCTCAATAGTGGTTGCCTTCAACAAGGACTTAGCTATGTAACCACTGTCCAATTGAGAACTTGGAAGTTCAGCAATTGTAGTGGCTGCCATTGTTGAACTGTCACCAAGGGTTACATGTAACCCAAGGGATGTAGCCTCTTCATGTGCTGATAGGCTAGCAATTAGAAATAAGTCAGACCCAGCTTCTTGTTGGAGTATATTCTCATTGATGAGTGAGAAGTGCTGGATAATGTCTGCTCAATATCTATTGCATTCAGCAAGGGTAACATTGTGTGGTGGAAGTTATGTCAGTGGTGAGAGTGGCTATGTAGAAAGCGACATTGTCCTGGGAGAGGAGCTGGGGAAGATAGAACCAAGTGGTCCTAGAGCTTCATAATTCGGTGTCCCTGTGCCTACAACCTGATCCTTTTGTGAGGATGCAGGAGGAGTTTCATAGCCTGGTTGAGATCTTTGAACCATCTACTGTGAAGAAGTAGCAGCAGTGGTTTGTGATGTTGGTGCTGTCACAGGGTTAACCTCTGGGATCTCATCTTCTAGAGGACCCTTTTTGGGTTTGGTGGGTTTTCGGGATGCTCTGGATGGTTTCTTTTTGGAGATTTTAGGTGTGGGTTTCATGGCAGCGGTTGTGGTGCCCTCATCACCTAGAGTAGTAGGCTCGGTAGCCGAAGGTTGAGCTTGAACATTTTATTCTTATAAATACGCTCAGCCTCCTCTGCTTCTGTTTTGGAAACTTTGTCTTGATTTGTTATTCGTGTAAAGGTTTCATGATTGAGGCGGCCAAGGTTGGTTACGGCGCCTTGTTTACTTGCATCTGATTTAATCTGGTCTTGCAAGTAAACACTCAAGAATCGAGGATGCATCAAGAAAGCTTTTCTTTTTTCAATATTTATAAATTATTAATCAGATCATTGAATAATACATGGGAAAGGTTAAAATCAGAGTCAGTTAAGATTGCAAATCCCGGCTATTGCATGTTTAAAGGGATCTCATTAAAAGCAGTAGTTTTTGTAGAGACACAGGTAAGCAATGTGTGAAAAAAGGATTTCATCTCTGCAGGAAAGTTGGGTTTGAAGAATGTCATACCTTTCAACTGCCCGGTGTAACCTCTTTCAACAAACTCATGATGCATCTCCCTCAAAGGAAATGATACCGGATGTTGCATATCATTTAACATGAAAACTTGGGAGATAGATTGTGGGCTTATTTGCATTCGTGTGCCACCAACTTTGGAAGTGATGGAATAGGGCACACCATCAGCAGATGAGTCTACTTTAGCATTTGCCCAAAATTCTCTTAAAGAGTTGATGTAAACTGGGGCTTTGACTTCCAATATGTGCTTAAATTTTGATTCTTTCAGAATCCGGATCATTTAATGATAACGAGTGTTTGCGTCGGTTTCTTCAAGAATAGCAGTGCAGTTATGTGGTGTTTTGATGATTAGGATAAATGGGGGTTGTTCTTGTGTCGATGTCTTCTTCGATTTGGTTTTAGGAGCCATGATTTTGGAAGATTTTTGAGAGAAGGCTTTGAAAAATTTGAAATCGCACAAGAAAAGTGAAACCTCTATTTGGGGATAGAACATAATTTTATAGGGTTTTTCAAAAAGTGCAAATGACGTGGCATCTGATGCAACATCTGTCCACGTGTAACCTCTGATTGCCAATGGAAAGCAATTGTTTGACTAACCACTGTTAGAGCAATCTATCAGTGGTTTTGACCAAATTTTAAAACTATCAGAGGTTTGTATCAGTGGGTAGATTTTTCTAAACGACAGTGTTTTTGTGCTATCAGAGCTTTGAACAGACTTTAAGGATTTATTGAAAAAATTGAATTTTAACTATTTTTAAGGATGGATTTTTTATTTTCTAAAAATATTTTATTGTTATTTATGCATGAAACACAAGGAGAACTTGTTTTAATCCATGTTTAGCATTCCAAGCCTAGATATCAAACTTTCAAATATGGAAGCATGTAGTGCCTTTGTCAACACATCTGCTAGTTGATCCTTGGTATGGACATGTTGTAAAGAAATCAAACCTTTTTTATAGCAATCCCTCACAAAGTGATGTCGGATGTCAATGTGCTTGGTGGTGGAATGTGAAACTGAATTTTTGATGATGTTTTCTGCTGCTTGACTATCAATTTTGAGAGGAGTCCTCAAGGCAGTCACACCGAAATCCAGAAGTTGATTTTGAAGACACAAAATTTGAGTAGTGCAACTTGCAGCAGCTATATATTCTGCTTCAGCAGTGGATGTGGATACTGCAACTTGCTTTTTGCTTTGCCAAGATACTAAGCAATCTCCTAGGAATTGGGCTCCCCCAGATGTGGACTTCCTTGTTGTTTTACATCCAACAAAGTCACTATCAGAATATCTTGCAAGCTTAATGTTACCATTAGCTGGATACTAGATACCAAGTGTGTGAGCACCTTCAATGTATATGAATATCCTTCTTACGGCAATAAGGTCTGATTTTCTTGGCAATGACTGTGATCTGGCACAAACACAAGTAGCAAACATAATGTCTGTCCTTGAGGGAGTTAGGTACAATAATGACCCAATCATGCTTCTGTATAAAGTTTGATCAACAAGGTCATCTTTGCCATCTACAGTGACAAGCTTGGATGTTGCCATGGGTGTGCTGCAAGGTTTACAATCATCCATATCAAATTTCTTAAGTAGTTCTTTCACATATTTATTTTGATGAATGAAAGTGCCTTTTTGCATTTGTTTGACTTGTAAACCAAGAAAACATTGCAACTCACCCATTGCACTCATTTCAAACTCTGCTGCTATGAGTTTTCTAAACTCTTCAGACATAGCAGTGCATGTGGATCCAAAAATGATGTCATCCACATAAATTTGGACAAGCATCAAATCTTTTCCTTTCCATTTTAAAAATAGGGATTTGTCAATCCTACATCTGGTGAAACCAATGGATAAGAGAAAAGTGGATATAGTTTCATACCAGGCTCTTGGTGCTTGTTTTAGACCATACAGTGCTTTGTTTAACATGTAAACATGATCAGGATGAAAGTGATCCTCAAATCCAGGCGGTTGACAAACATATACTTCTTCCTTGATCTTTCCATACAAAACTGCACTTTTGATGTCCATTTGATACACCTTGATGTTGTGGTTAGCAGCAAAAGCTAACAACAGACCAATGGCTTCTAACCTTGCTACTGGAGCAAAAGTTTCATCATAGTCAATCCCTTCTTCCTGTCTGTAGCCTTGAACCACGAGCCTTGCTTTGTTCTTGACAACAATACCCCTTTCATCAGTTTTGTTCTTGAAGACCCACTTTGTGCCGATGGGACTCACATCTTTTGGCAGTGATACAAGTTCCCATACTTTTTGTCTCTTGAACTGTAGGAGCTCTTCTTACATGGCCTCTACCCAGCTGTTGTCTTTCAGTGCCTCTTGGTACTTGACAGACTGTGTGAGTGATAGAAAACCAGCAAAAAGACAAATGTTTTGGGCTTGGCTTCTTGTGAGCACACCCGCATTGATGTTGTGACAGCCTGGGATTTCCTTGTACCATTCTAACAAACTGAACTTTTGTGCGTTGCATTCTAAACCGCGTTTACTCAATTTTCGGGACGAAAATTATTTCAACATGGGGATAATGTGACATCCCGGTCTTTTATGTACTTTAAACGCACAACTTTATCGTCTTTGTTCCTACGCTAATTTAATTAGGAGAATTAATTACGCGCACGCAATAACTACGCTAACTTTAGTATTTCAGAAATACACAATGTTTGGAAATTCTAACGAGTTATATCTGAATTACGTGCTATGTGTTATTAGACGCTTGTGGATTATTGAAATTCTAACGAGTTATATCTGAATTACGTGCTATGTGTTATTAGACGCTTGTGGATTATTGTATCACGCTTCGATTTCGCGATTTATTAGTTATAAGCCTTGTGTTATCGAATTGTAAAAATAAATAAATAAATAAATAAATAAATAGCCGAACCGAACCGAGCCACGGAACGTGTCGACCTTGTGACCACGCAAGCCCAACCGCCACCCACACCCCCTTGCGAACCCAACCCAACCCGCCGGCCCAAGGACAAGCCCAAGCCGCCCCCTTGCCCCCTTATGTATGCATACGTATGTGTGCATGTTGCATTCTTGAAGTTTTGGCAAAACCCTAGAACCTCATTCCCTTGGTGAAACTCGACGGAAGCAGCCCCATTCTCCTCTCTCTCGGTCGCACAAGGCAGCCCCCCCACCGTCGCTAGCTCTTGTTCTCGATCTCTCTCTCTCTCGCTCGGGCTCTATCTCTCTCGTATTTCTTGAAGGGTTAGTGTTTTTGATTGTCTTGGTTTTAAGTTTTGTTATACGTGGCTGCGTCAGTTTGATATCATGTTGTTAATTTGTAGTTTAGAAATCATGTTGCGATAATGTTTCGATCATGTAATTATTAGAAGTATGCATAAATTCTGGCTGCGTACGTTATGATGTAAGGGTGTTATGCACCTAGGGTTTGTGTGAATCTTGATGTATTAGATGACATTGATACATTAACCTATTGTTATTCGATACAACTAAGCGTCATGGTCGTTTAAACATGTTCTAATACAATAAAGTTGAAAACAGAAAGCTGATTGACATTTACAGCCAACTTCAGTTGATGTAACCTGATCATTATTTATCGAAAAGTGGATTTTCTGAAGCCTAAAACGTGTACTTTTGAAAAACTCTTCAAATGGCACCGGATTCATATTTTTCTGAGGTCGTTTGCTATTTTTAAATGACTATTTAGTGCAGCAGCTGAAGCTGCCTAATTTTGGCAGAATTTGCAGGTTGTTTATTGACACGTAACTTGTAATCTGTAAAGTGTTAGGTCACGCAATTTATGCAGTGGATACTCCTAGATGTTCAGAAAAATCTCCAACTGGAATTTCGTCGATCGGATAAAAGAGTATTTTTAAATGATTTTTCCCGTGGACCGCAGTCAGAAAGTGATGAATCTGACTGCAGTCTAGTAAATAAATTCTTATAAATAATTGGTAAGGAATTAGGACTTGAAAGTTCTGTACAAAATTCTACATGCTAATTGACACCTCCTGTAAAAAATTGGAATTTTTGAAACGTTGGAACTATTTTATAAGAATTCTCGAAAACAGCCCAGTTATGAATGTACAAGCTGAAACATGATAACTTATGTTTATGTGTGTCTAAGTGTTGTCTGAGTTATCCCGTGTTATGACAAGTTGATTTGGTCGTTATTTCGTATGGTGACACTTTGCATGCATGATTATGGTTTCGAACTAGATATTACGTGTGTCGTACTGTGTGTTAGTTGTGCGTAGGGTTTTGTGTCAGTGTGTTCACACACTAACTTTGAATCGGTTGACATGTTAGGACGTGATTAGCGGTTCCATCCTTTACTTCTATCGCGTTTATCTAACCGAGCAATTTAAGGTGAGTTCACGGCTATCCGGTTTTGAATAACAGGGGAGAAACATGTATACGTTCTACAACTCTACTTTTACGTTATGCGAAATTAACGTCGTTAACTATTCGGTAACTAAGTTAATGTTAATGTATGTTATGGTCACCAAGTAGCTTTTATCACGGAAGTCCTCAACCAACTCTCGGATCGTTAGTATTGGGTTAGATAGCGGGGAAATTATAGTAGTACTACTAGGCTCGACAAGCCCCACCCGAGCTAGTCGCGCTAGCCGACCGGGAATGGTCAAAGGGTGATTAATTTGGCCTAACTTTCGCCATGGTCAGTGATAGACCTAGCAACACAGAGGCAACAACAGTCAGCTTCTATCGCGAAATCTAGGCTCGCTACCTGCATGTTAACATTGAACTTATTTACGAAACAACATTATTATTCCAGGTTAGGAATAATGGAACTATGTCGTTATTCCGGGTTAGGGATAACGGGGGAAACCAATCTTTTAAACCGAACTTGTGAACTTATAAAACCTGTGAATTCACTCTTCTTTAATGTTGACACTTGTTTCTTTGCATGTTTCTCAGGACGCTAGGAGCACTAGGTGCACCCACTTTGCATTTGATCAAGACATTTTTATCGAGTCTTTATTAACGATTATTTTTGGGACTTTGGTTTTGGCATTTATGTTGGCGCCCGTTACTTTACTCTAATGCTTCCGCTAAACTTTGAAACATTCGAACTTTGAAAATGACTATGCATGTTTACAATAAATGTTTTTGGAAAACGTTTAAATAAATCATATAGAGTCGTTCGACGTTGCTAGTGTCTGAGATTCTGGTTTGATCACACGCCTCGCTGTAATACTCCGCAAGTGGAAATTGAGGTGTGTGACAGATGTTGCCAATAACTTGATCCAATGGATGGCTTTTGAGGAAGATCAAATCACCTTGATATTGGACAATGGCATTTTGAGGTGAAGCTTGCAAATGTGTATCATCTGAGCTAACCTCTGCTGGTGAATTTGATGGTCCAGCCTCTGATTGGAATGCTGATGGAGGGATTAGCGGAATGGTAATGAAAGTGGGTTGACTTTTGTCCATTTGTTGTGGACTTTTATCAACAGATGTTTGGTTTGAATAGCTGGCAGAGGTTTGAGTATTAACCACTATTGAACTGGCAGAGTTTTCACCATTGCTACTAACATCTGATCCTCTGCCTGTAGGATTGATTTTGAAACTTGGAAGAATGCAATCATATCCTTGCTCTTGAACTGATGATTGTGGGGTACCTGCAGGGTTAGTCTTGTCAGACACATCTTCAAATGTAAATTTAGATAAATCAAACAATTCAGCAGGTCCATTTACTGGGATTTTCAAAGATGAGAGTTCATTGAACTTCACATTTAGAGTTTCCTCAACACACTTGGTCCTAGAGTTAAAAACTCTATAGGCTTTGGCAGTGGTTGAGTATCCCACAAAATAACCACAATCAACTTTGGCTGCAAACTTAGATATTGATTCCTTGATGTTTAAAATAAAGCATGGACAGCCAAATACTTTGAAATAAGAGATCAGAGGTTTGATTTTATAAAGCAATTCATAGGCAGTCTTTTGATGCCTAGGGTTTATCAAAACTCTGTTCTGGATATAGCATGCAGTGTTTACAGTCTCTACCCAAAAAGGCAAGGGTAAACCTGAGTCTGCAAGCATGGTCCTTGCTGATTCAATTAAAGTTATGTTTCCTTTCAACAACCCCATTTTGTTCAGGAGTTCTAGGGATGCTGTATTGTCTAACAATCCCTTTTGACTCACAGAAGGCATCCAACTCCTTGTTCCTAAACTCTGTCTCATTATCACTCCTAATGATATTTACAGGAGGATCAAATTGCTTTTCAACTTGTTTGACAAAGTTTTGCAAAATGTTTGCTGTTTCATCCTTAGAGTGTAAAAAGAAAGTCCATGTGAACCTGGAAAAATCATCAACTACCACCAGAAAATATCTTTTGTGTTTTAAGATCATGATTTTTACAGGTCCAAAAAAGTCCATATGAAGCAACTGTAGACACTGACTTGTTTGGACTCCTCAATTGACTTGTAAGAACTTTTATGTTGTTTACCTTAAACACAAGACTCTTCACAAGTAAATTGTTTTTGGGGCAAACCTCTAACCAGACTTTGTTTTGAGAGAGTGGAGATGGTTTTTAGATTCGTGGGCCCTAGACTTTTATGCCATAGCTCTGTCTCTTTGCTTGAGGCAACTGAGAACAAGCATACATTTGAAATAGGATTATCTTTTACCATATCAACCACATACATATTTCCTACTCTATGAGCAGTCAACTGTGCTTTGTTCTCTGCAATGATTTGATCAATCTTTTTAACAACCTCTGGCCCTACTATTTGGCAAGTCTTCTTTGTTAAGAAGGAACCATAACCCTTATCACTCATCTGTGAGACACTTAAGAGGTTGAATTTTAGATTGTCAATGAGATTCACATTTTCAAACTTGAGTTTTCCTTCTGAGACACATCCTAACCCTAACACCTTCCCTTTTAAATTATTTCGAAAAGATATATCACCCCCTCCATGAGCTTTAAAATCTCTGAGCAGGGCTCTACATCCTGTCATGTGCCTGGAGCCTCCACTATCTACATACCAAAGACTGTCAAGGCAAGTAGAAGCTCCCTGCACATGTTTTGAAATAATTAGTTCAGGTGGGTCTCAAAGCCAAAATGGCTTTGGATGGGGTATCAGATGATCCAGACTCCAGTTCAGATTGATGAGCAGTGGTTAGATCAGGCTTTTGAAACCAATGTTGTGAGCTACCTCCTATCAACTGTTGGTAACCATGAGGATGCCTATTTACCCATGGCTTAGACTTTTTGTAAGTCTCATAAGTCATAGTCACCTTTGGTAATTAGGCTGGTTTTTCCCTCTTGGAAACTAGTTTGATGGAGGTGCATCTGTTACTTGAATTTCTCTACGAACAAAGATTTGATTTAAAGCTTTGGTGATAGATGTTTCAATTGATTCAAACCTCTGCTTGGATTTATTTCTAGCAGAGCTTGAATATTCTCTTTCAAGTGCTTTTGCCCTAATCTCTTTGACCTTTTGATCATAGGTTCTGAGATAGCAGCACCCCCGAGTTAAATGATTTGTTTTGTTGCAGATGGTGCATGTAGGAGTTTTAGGTATAACACATGTTTTATTTATGTCATAGGCTTTTAACAAAAAGCAATTTGCAGCCTCATGATTTCTCTTTCACAAAACTCACAAAACACGTGATTGACCTTTTCCCTCCTTTTTCTATCAGACTTTTTGACAGCAGTGGTTGTAATCTCTGCTGGCACATCTTTGATAGGAATCACCAATGCTTTTGGGGCTTTTACACCATCAATGGTTGAGAAGTCCATTGGCTTGAAATTATCCAAAATATCACATTCATCTAACCAGGTTGTTTTAAATTGATATTTTTCAATTTCCTTATCTTTTGTTGAAACCTCTGGTTTTTTAAGAGTGATTTTGTTTCCATTTTTATCTGTGATCTTAATTTCTTTACCAGCCAAATTTGTTGGAACAATCTCAACCAGCCCAGAGTCAATTTCAGCAACATTTCACAAGTTTGGTCATAGTCTCTAAAGCCTACACCAAACTTTATGTTGCTTTTGATCTGAGCATCAAGCATAACCTCATAACCTTTACAAGACTCTATCCATTTTTCACAAGTGATCTGGGTAGATTCAAGCTCCTTTTTGCAAACTTGGTATTTTTCTACCATAGTTTGGAGCTGATCTTTGGTTATGCTTGATTCATGCCTTAGGCTACTCATTTCAGAATCTTTTTCACTTAACTTTGTTTTCAACTCTTTAACAAGTTTTTCAAAATTAAGTTCTTTTTCTAAAATTTTGTTTCTCAGGTTTTCATTCACCTTCTTTATGTTAGCAAAAAACAATGATGCATTTGTCTGAACATAGATTATTAAGAATCTGAGGTGATACCTTCGTGGCAGCCATAAGATCACAGTCACATTCCTCTCCTTCCACACACACACTTCTTCATTCCATGGGTCTGATAGAGAGTCCTTTTTACCATCAACAGCATTCATTTCAACCACTGGTGTAACATCTGGTAAAACCACTGCTTCACAACACTCAACCACATTAGATTTTAATTTCTGTTCTACAGACTCATCACCTTCAACTATGGTCTCAAGAGCCATTAAACACATGTTTTCATTTTCACAATTATTTTTGGCTATGATAGCAAAGTTTTCATCAGTTAGATCCTCAGGCAAACTACTCCAATCAACAAAGCCTTGAGTAAAAAAGCTTTGTTGAGTAACCTCTGCCGATGTAGCAGTGGTTTGAGCAGTTTGTGTGACATGTGGAACTTGTTGCACATGCACTTGAGGTGGTGCTTGGACATATTGAATCCGTGGACCCGGATTTTGGACATAATGAATAGGGACAGTTGTAACAGGACTTGCAAAATGAGCAGTGATTTGCATTTGATGTGAAGGGGTATATTGGGAATATTGGACAGTGCTTTGAGAACTGGGGCCAGTATGTGTAACAATTGGTCCTGCAGTTTGAGTTCTGCATTCCCTGGCAAAATGTCCCATTCTATTGCACTTGTAACATTTTATCTTTGATTTATCCAACCCAACTTTTAACCCCCCATGCAGTCCTGGAAACTTCCTACCAATTCTTTAATAAAATTTACTAGCCCTGACAGTCAATAGTGGCAACTGGTGTAGGATGTCCATCTCTTCCAGATCAGTGGGTTCGAAATGTTGTAAATCATTCATCTCAAAACTCAAATTGTCAGAGGTTTGGCTTTCCCCATTTGTTGTAAAAGCAAAATTAGGTGTGTGAGGATCAGAGTTAAAGTTGTTACCAGAGGTAATATCAATATAATGATCAAAACTCTGATCCATCCCACTGCCAGACCCCTCTTCATGACTATAGAGAGCAGTTTTTCCCAGTGTATAGTCATCAGTTACTTTCCCAGACTCTTGAAGCTTCTTTTTCTGGTTCAACTCTCTCTCATAAGTGAGAAGTCGACCATGAAGCTGTGTGAGGGTCATTTCTATATAACGAACAGATGTTCGAGTAACATAAGCTATTGTCTCCTATTTTTCTGGTAGTGATCTTAAGAAATGACTGTTGATAGTCGAATTTGGAAATTTCACATCTACCAGTTTCAATTCGCTTATGAGACAGCTAAATCGCTCAAACTGTTGGGTTAGTGACTCACCTTTTACCTGGTAAAATGTTTCATACTGCTAATTCAAGACCTCTTTATTATTCTCAATCACCTCTTCAGTACCACCGAACTGTTCTTTAAGAGCATCCCATAGCTCCTTAGCGCTATTACAATGAAGCAGTCCTGCATAAAATTATTAGGTAAAGCTGAAGCAACTATGCTGAAAGCCTTTGCATATAATTCGATTTTGAGGAAATCCTCCTCAAAGTAATTTTCAAGCTGCTTAGGAACTTGGGTGTTGGGTTCCTCTGTGCTTGGAACCATGGGAACATGGGGTCCAAACACAACGGATCTCTAGCATCCGGTGTTCTGTTGGGCGAGAATATGACCCATACGACATTACCAGATAAAATATTCATTACGTTTCAACATCGGAGTTTTGAACATGGATCCAATATTAGAATCCTGTGTGTTTTGCGCCATTTCTCTTGTTTACAACAGATTTGTGTTTTAAAAACTTTTACAGTAATAAAACTCTGTATTCAAGTAAAACAATCAAACGAATTAGCAACAAAAAGCTGATCTGTTCAAATTAATTTGATGGTTAAATCAAAATCGATTGACCAAGCTCTAATACCAATTGTTTAGGATCTAAGTTTGAATTGATTGCTGTTTTTGTTTCAAGTAATGGAAAATGATTGAAAACAAAAAATAAATGCAGCGGATTAATGGAAAACTCTTACAACAATCAATCGGTCGTTTGTTTTCTTCATCATCATGCTTTCAAGTAATTAAACTATTGCATGTGATTCACAAACTCCCCCTTAGCCCAATAACGATCGTTTGATAGTAAGAAATGAAGAAGATATGCAAAATTGATCTTTTTAAGAAGACAAGTGTTAACTGTTACATTGAGCGCCTATTTATACTAATTGTCTAACCACTGATCGTCTTTCAATGACGTCAGGGTTGATAGTGACAACTAACAAGAAGTAACTAACTACAAACACTGCTTAGACTAAACTATTAGTGCATAGCACTGTTACATTGATTAAACTAATACTAAGCTAAGCACTGTTGGCTATCCTCTGTTCTTGTGATCTTCTATCAGTGGTTGAGAGTTTCTTCTGTCAGAGGATAGGAAGCAATGTATTTATAGAAAGCAATAAATACTCATCAGCGGTTAGAAACCTCTGATGGTTGGATCAAGGCTCGGATGGTGTGTTTTGACTATGTATCATATGTTCCTTTCCAAAGGTTCAATCTCAACATCGGCCTTCATCGTCGACTCGTGGAGCTCGTTTTCATTGTCTTCGTTTCTAACAATTTTGGATTAGAACTTGACTACGTAGATCTGGAAGATAGTGGTGATGTCACCATGAATCTGTTTTAGAACCAAGGAGCTTTATGAAAATTGGGACTCACCTGCTGACAAGTTTTGGGCGAGGGATTGTTTTTGAAGGTCCTGATCAAGCGGTGCTAGATGGAAGTTAGTGCGTATAATCACTAATTCGGTAGAATGTTATTAAGAAAGGAGTAGAAGCAACGGAAGTCATATGTTATTCATTTATACCGAAAGAGCATACATCTTGTCAAGCTGCCAGAGTTCCTGGAGAGAATTCGACAGCACCTCCCCGTCCGGGAGCGCAAAAACTTACAAACAAATGAACACACACCCTCTATATATGGATAATGAGAGTAGTTCGTACGAACTTTTAATTCGTACGAAGTGATACTAACACTGTAAACTCCGTTCAGTTTGTATTCGGGTCGCATGTTCGTATCTAATTTATACAATATTCAACACACGCTCTATGTAGCCTATTCGAACAGTGTGGGACACAAAGTGCATCAACAGATTCCCCCTTGTCCGTTACTGTCGAATCTTGATCTTGAACTTCAAATCTTTGAGCCGTGTTTGAATATTCTGCAACTTCAATCAAGGTATTTGCCGATGTCGTAGCACGCTCAATAAATTCCCCCTTAATTGATGATCCGGGCTTGCATTATCAACATTAAAGCACCAATTCCCCCTGAAAACAATCTCTCCAGAATTAATTCTTCATGTAATTGTTTGCACGATTTCCGACCTCCTCTGATTTGTTTGATCTACAAATTTTCTCGAATAACACCTACTCGAAGTTAATCAATGCAGCAGCTTCTCCATTTCGATGATAACTACATCCGAGTTCAGTTTTTTTGAATAAGCACTATAGCATCGAGAGTTTATTCCTCAAACTCCTAATCTTTCAAAAAACTCAACTGGCAATTGATAGAAACTTCGAATCACCACACCGGAAAACTTCAAATGAACGAATACCTGTTAAAATCTGAAATCCCAATTTCCATAATCGCAGTTAAGCATACTCCTAAAAGATTGATTAGTAAATTGGTAATCTGCTCAATCAGCAAATCTTCATCGGAATCAAACCATCTGGTAACACTTCAAATCTGAAAAACACACGTCCGCGATCAAAATTACATTCTTCCTCTTTAGTCACAATAACAGATGTATAGCTATCTCCGCTGAAGCGGGCGCCTTGAAACTACAAAACATCCTCTTTCAGGATTACTCGCGAAAACAGTTCATTTGCATTGCAGAGTTAAAGATAGGCAGTCGTGTATGCACCAACGCCACAACGAATATCAGGACTCTAACCCTATATCCCTTAAGCATCAATCTGTATCTAGATCTGAGAATTCAGAACTTCCTGTGATCACGAAATCCCAAATGTATAGTCTATTCCGCGAGCAGCTGGTACATGGCTTTGTCTGAAAGATTCATTAAACCATCTTCTTTAGTCATGATTACCTGTACAACCCAGGGCACTGAAACTATAGAGCATCCTTATCTCCTAGCTGTTAGTCCAGTCAATAATTCATATGCAAAGAAGAGTTAAACTAGATACTATCGTCTATCAGACAGAGTTATTCTTTGAATACTCTGTGGAAACTACTAGTACCACTAAGCAGTTGTTTGTGCTACCCACCACCATACGGAGACTTTGGTGTCCATCCACAACCATGACCTTAGAATTTGATAAACAATTCCTCCAAGACTCAGTTATGTAACCCCCGCTTTAACGAAAAGTGGACATCAACTTGATCTCTTTACAAATGAATCTAGATCCTCTACATTTCCCAGATAATCTGCAGTCGGTAACCACCCGGATACTGTTGCAGCGTCACGAATTTCAAAAATGCTGGAATCTTCAAATATACTTTGAAATTTTTGTTCCCCCACATTTTTGTAAATTCTAACCAAACTAATTTTCCCACTGAAATTCCCCCTCAAATCTGGAAAATCAATTATCATCAAATATGGATTTAACGTTTAGGCCCATTAGTAATCACTATACCCAATGATCATCATTCTGTACCGGTATCAGTGACTACCCCAATATCTTCACAATTTTGGGATCATATCATCAAATATATACTCTGACGCACCAAACGGTATCCCCGAACATCCCATTTCGGTCATTGAAAACTCAAAAAAACTTATATGACCAAATTTTTTCTGGACCCTCATCCCGTCAATACGATCAACAAAATTTTTCAATGCTTTTGTTTTTTGCTCTTCTCACTTCGTACGAATTGGCCACTTCGTACGAACTGGTCACTTCGTACGAAGTGCACTTCGCACCAAGTGAGTCTGATCACTTTTTTCGATCCAGAATCTTTATTTCTTCGAATTTCGAGATGATTCCATCATCAATCTGGTCGAAAATGATTTTCTAACAGTCCTATTTGTTCAATTTACTTTTTGTCCATGGATTGTATGTTTATTTTGATGATTTATGTCTAAAACCCTTCCTAAGTCCATAAATGTCCAAAATTCATGAGCGTAGGTGATAACCGTAGCTTTGATACCAATTGAAGGTCCTGATCAGGCGGTTCTAGACGGAAGTTAGTGCGTATAATCACTAATTCGGTAGAATGTTATTAAGAAAGGAGTAGAAGCAATGGAAGTCATATGTTATTCATTCATATCGAAAGAGCATACATGTTGTCAAGCTGCCGGAGTTCCTAGAGAGAATCTGGCAGCACCTCCCCGTCTGGGAGCGCAAAAACTTACAAACAAATGAACACATACCCTCTATATATAGACAATGAGAGTAGTTCATATGAACTAGACAACCTAGACTTCGTACGAAGTGACACCACTTCGTACTAACTTGTAATTCGTACGAAGTATCACTTCGTACGAAGTGACACTGTAAACTCTATTCAGTTCGTACTCGGGTTGCATGTTCGTATCTAATTTATACAATATTCAACACATGCTTTATCTAGCCTATTCGATCAGTGATGGACACAAAGTGCATCAACAGTTTTTATGGGGTTAACTTTGATGATGGTAAGAAATTGTTGACTGTGATAAATGTGTTGTTTAGGTGCATACCAGGTGTTTGATGTATGTCCTTAGAAATTGTTGCTTGAAGAAATAGTCCTAGTTGCTGCTTATGATAGTGGTGCAGCTGGTAGAGGAGATGGGGTGGAGAAGAAGGGGTGAAGAGGTGGGAGGAGAAGAAGTCTGCAGACCCAAGAAGACATTGAACCATGTCTGCACCAAACAGAGGTCATGCAGACCTTTTTTAGTGAAAGGTCTTCGAAAAAACAAACAGTCTTCAGACCCAAAGGTCTGCGCGGCGCAGACATAATAGGCCACAAGAGGTTTCTTCAAAAAACAAACACCACCATAATCCATTTTTGAACAACTTTAAAATGAAGGGACTGTTTGTGCTTTGACTACAAACTTTTAAAACAAAAGTCATCCCATCCCCATCTTTTCCGGTGATTTCGCCGGAATGCGGCGACTCATAACCCCCCAAAATCCATGCTTTTTAGCAGTTTTCTTGCGATAAACGTCATCTCCACTCCAAACTAATCTAATACCATGTTGTTATCCCGTTTTAGGCTGTAATTCGTGATTATCTGATAACCTCGTAAACCTGAAAAATACTAATCTTCATATATATCTAATTATCCCGCTAACCGAGTATAAATTCACCATCCTTAGGCTTAATTCATCTGGTCCCAATTCAATTTTACACCCAGTTTTCTCTGCTTCTCTGTTTCTACATTCGCCGGAAAGTTTACTCCGGTCAACCCATAAATCGCGTGCAATCGGAGCTTAAATACGTAAGTTTTTTTTGTGCTTTCTATTCGCAATTAAACTTTTAACAGAAGCCCTCTGTTGATTTAATATAACAGAGGGTAAATCATGTCAATTTCGGATATAGGGTTCCAGATGAATTTTGGAGAAAATGGTTTAAGTCATGTTTTATATTAATTAATAATTAATAATATTTATTAACAATTAGTATATGGAATGCATGTGTTGAGACCGTTGAATCCCAGTCTCCCATTTCCACTTATTTATTATTATTATTTTTTTGAATTAATTCACTCATATGTGTTTAAGAAACTGCAATATTATTTTATAAAGAAAAAAAAAACAAAAAGGAACAAGTTAAGTACGCAGGTAATGAATCTTTTTAATATTTTCCACACAAAAATCTATATGACACTTGAATAGAAACATACTGTTGTGATCGATTTGTTGTTTTTTATGTATATTATTGTATAATAATTAAGTAACAAAAAGTATTTTTTTTAAATATTATTTATAAACTTTAACATGAGATTAGTTTACAAAACAATTTTATAAATTTACCATTACCATTTAGTCTTAATTTTAAACGTTGTATCTATTATACTTACGTATATCGTTATAAACAAAATCTAATTGTTCCACTCTTTCTAAAAGTTAATTTAATAAGTAATTTTTATAAATATTCCATTAAATAATTGTTATACTTTTACTAATCAAACACATAAATTTATTTAGTTGATTTAATAATTTTTTTAACTTTATACATTTTACTAAACTCTTAAAATAATTAATTATCTAACCAAATCCTCATGCATTCTCAAACATCATCCCAAAATTCTCAAAATGTCCAAATAATCCTATTTCTTTTAAACGTAATCCAAATCCATCTGTTAAACCATATCTCTTATTCAATTAGGATAATTCCTTGGAAATTCTAACTTGTTTGCATCAACATATATCTTTTCGTGTTTGCTAAGCTATATCCATGTGAGTTTACATAGCCCTTTTCTTTAAACTTTGGGTGAAACATGTTACTTAAACTTTTCATTTATGTATAACATACTTTTTTATCTTCAAAATATTTGTCTTAAACGATACATTAGGAGCTAACGTTAGATACATAGTACAATCATTAAATCAGTACACGCCAACTCTTTTAGATTATAGCGCTATAGGTCTGACAAACCCATCCCCGTATGGATCTAGGGATGATTGAAATAGCAACATACACAAAGGTTAACAATTTGCAGTTCCTTTAGTCACAAGGTTTGATATAGCGCTATAGGTCCGACAAACCCATCCCCGTATGGATCTAGGGATGATCGAAACAGCAACATACACAAAGGTTAACTTTTCGTAGTTCCTTCAGTCACAAGGTTTGATTGTGCACCCCATTTGTCCCTATATGTTGGTTTCACAAGATAGTTCTAGATAAAACTTGACATTTTACCAAACCTATGTATGCTCGCCAGCTTTTCGAAGTTGACCCTTTATTTTCCACATGTTTCAGGATACCATGCATGATGATTACCATGATATCACATGTAGGATGCTTTGAGGACTTAGAATAATTTTAACTTGATTTAGTATTTTGATTGAACAATTTGTTTTTCTTGTATGGATGATCTTTAAATTGATTAATGAAATATTTAAATTTTTTAGTCGATCATGAGCTATTGAGCAATCTATTTACGTGACGACCTATGTTTTCGCCGTTATCGGTTGGGGTGTTAGAGATAAGAATGAGCAGACTTTGTCAATCGATCCACAATTACCCAAATGGTGTCATGTCCACTTGACGTACGAGGTAATTTGGTTAAACAGTCCGTCGTAAGATGCTCCATTTTCATTTAGGAATCTCTGGTTGCTGCAGAAGCCCAGACGGCTTCTGATGTTCAGCCTTAACCTTCAAGCACGTCAGACATTTACTAACACACACTGCAATATCTTTCTTCATATTCGGCCACCAATACAACTCTTTGATGTCCTGTTACATTTTGGTAAAACCAAGGTGAATATAATATATGGATTTATGAGCTTCATTCATAACTAGTTCACGTAGGTTACCCCTAAGCGAAACCCAAATCCAGTTCCTGAAATACATCACTTTGTCCGCTTTTCGTATCAGTTCACACTCCAAACCTCTTAAACCTTCTTTCCTCAAATTCTCATATGCTAAAGCTTCTCGCCGTGCATAGTGAATCTGAATAGTCAAACTCATCTCTATGGTTAAACCCAAAGCACGAACACGAAGAGGCCTTTCCCGCTCCTTCATACTAAGCGCATCAGTAACAACATTTACTTTATCTGGGTGATAGTGAATATCGTACTCGTAATCATTGGGTAACTCTACCCAAAGCCGTTGTATCATGTTGAGTTCCTTCTAATCAAAGATATGTTGGAGGCTCTTATGGTCTGTGTAAATCATACATTCGTGCCATACAGATAATGTCTCCAAATCTTTAAGGCAAACACAACAGCTCCTAAATCCAAATCATGAGTTGTGTAGTTCTTCTCATGCACTTTCAGTTGTCTGGACGCATAGGCTATCACTTTGTCCGTTTGCATAAGCATGCATCCAAGGCCCAAACGTGACACATAATAGTATACGCAAAACCGTCATTTCCCTCAGGCAGGGATAGAATAGGTGCACTACACAATCTTTCCTTCAACAACCGAAAAGCTTTCTCCCGCTTCTCTGTCCAATCAAACTTCTTAGCCTTCTGGGTCAATAGGATCAACGGTTGCGCTAATCTGGAGAAATTCTCTATGAATCTGTCACACCCCGACTCGCAGCGGAAGACAATAGCGGGGTGCGGCAGACACATGGTATTTCCTCATAATTTAAAAACGTGATATCATATAAAGAGCGAACATCCGTTACAACACACATAAGCTATCATATTACAAACCATTAGTTCAAGTGCGGTACTACAAGCCACTATAGCCTTTATTCTGCTACTATCCGCCTATTCAAAACCTTCCATACGAACATTCCTCATTCCTGCTTAGTTTTACCTAAAATGCATGTTAATTTAAAAAGGGTCAGCTAACCGAGCCGGTGAGTTCCACTGGTTTGGTTGTTTCATAGCAAAATGCGTTAACAAGTTTAATTGCACGTATCATAGATCACCGACGGAATTACATGAGTTCACAAGTGAAAACTTGACCACAATAACCGTGCCATGTCACGTTTAACACCTCAGCCCACCGTGCCGTGTCACCTTTGACACCTCAGCCCACCGATCGCATCACGTGCAGTCCAACGCCCCAGGGGTAGTTATGCCTAACAACATAACATAGTTTAGGACGCGTGCAGTTGCTTGGCTGCCGGCACACCGGTCCGACGGCAACTGGGTTTGTTAGACCAATAGTATTATCCATTGCCCACGGCTTACGTTGATCACTTGCATTGGGGATAGTTCGTGTGTTAGGTAATTCTCATCATAACAAGTTGGTGCAATTAACACAGTCTGTAACATGCAATTCACCCCATGAAACAGTAAAACAGTTTAAAAGTGGGGGAGTAAAACTCACAGTGAGGGTAGTATCCTCAATCAAAGAGTGATTATACAATTAGATCAGCTTTTTATCACACATGCAAGTAAGGACTTAAATCAGCCTCTAATTAGTAATAGTTATAACTTGGATCTGGTTATGAGTTTTCACCCCGGATTGAATCTACTGGTATGGTGATGGATGTCTGGGAAGTATCAGTTTTTAGTTAGGCTTATGGGCACCGGTTCGCGTGCCAGCCAGAGTCAGTTGTTTGACACGTTCGGGTAATGGTACGGGAAAACCAATAGTATCAACATGTTGTCCTTTAAGAAGTTATAATTTTTCATTAAGGGAGTTTGGGTGTTCGGGGTGTCTAGGTTGCCCAAAATTGAGTTTCCGTTTTCGCCGTCGGGGATTCTCCCGAACAGGCATAGGACACACCCCTAGTGTCCAAACGACCCTGGAATCTCCAAAATATTCCCGGTGTTCCAACTATAGTAGACGTCGGGTTCAGTCAGTTCCCATCCGGCAGGTTCGTTACACGGTAAACTGCCGAAACTAGTTTAAAATAAAGCGTTATTAACTCTGTAAATTCCCCTTTAATAAATAAGTTTGATAAAAATCTTGAAATTTTTATTTAATTCAGTAAAAATTATATATTACGAGAAAAATAATTCGGGAATTTATTTAGCCATTTTAACTCCTCAAATAAATCATTTGTAAAACAGTATTTAACCGAATAATTTACATTGCTTGTCATCCAATGTCTAATAATTCCCAAAATATTCCAGAAAGTCCCTTATAACCAGGAATTCCTTTTAAAAATTTGGGATTTTTTCCGATTTCGTTTCGGTGCGTTTCCGGCTACGAAAACTCACAAAAACACGGATGTATAATCCAAATCAAAATTCAACCAATGGACTCCCAAACTTCCCAGAATATTCTTTACATGTTCCTTAGTGTTCATGTAAATTTTGGTGATTTATCGACTTCGTTTGGTATTTTTCCCGGATTTCTTTGTGTAAAATAGTAAACAATTCGCCAAAAATCATAGAAATTCCAACAATTCTAAAATTTTAGGTGGACATTCCTGTCAATACCCTACATCACCACACAAATCCCAGCTCAATCTAAGCATCACGGACCAAGTTATAGACCAAACGATATTCTGCCTATGCTAGTCGAAGTGTTCGAGTGTTATACTAAGCGCAAGATCAGTTCCAGTGTATTTTTCTTGAGTCCAGAAGTGCGTGGGTGCTATATTTAGTACCTAAACATCAAACACAATCCAAACATGCCATAACCCATGTCAATGAAGCCCTGTTTCACTGTTTTTCGGTTAATAACTTTGTTATTCGCTTTTTGTTGATTAGGGGTCGATTAGGGTATCAAAAGCCGAAGTTTTGTGATCTTGGCTATCATATAACATCAGGGAATCGCTGTGTGTTCTTATTCAGCCAAGAACCATGTTTAAACCATCCATTACCATGGATTAAAAAGGGTTTTCCTAGTCTAGTTCATGTTTAACCAATAAATCTTCATCAAAACCTTACAAAACTTGAAAATTACCTTTAATTTGGAAAAACTTAGTTGATGATCAGCTGTGTTCTTGATGATTGAGAGCAGATTTTTGTTGCAAGATGAAGAAAAAAAGAAAAAAAACTTTATAATAAGAGGGGGGGTAGCAAGGTAGGGTTGCCCTGCCCCACCCCCTGCTTTGTCGTGCTTCATTTTTCGCGTTAATAAGATGATGTTTATATTCTTATTGCATTTAGGTTCGTTTTCGGGTCCCATACACGTCCCCGATTTGCGAAACGGACTCCTTTTTCGCGTTTTTAGTGTTAAAAGACTCGGTTTTAAAATCCATGCATAACCGTCTCGAAACCCGAACTCGGTTATGTTTTAATCATAATAGCCCCGTATTAGGGTAGTTTAAGTGTTTTTAGGCTTGATTAACCGTTCCTTAGATGTTTGGTTGCCTATTGTGTTCTCAAAACGAAGGCGTTTCCCTAACCAGGAAACTGCCTCATTTTGCGTGCCCGAGATCCGATTTGCTTTAAATCTTATGTCATGGTCTATGGCACATAACTAAGATGTACCGTGAAATCGGAATCTTAAATGGCCCTACCGATGGTCTAATAATCATAGTCAAACGTGTAATGCGCTGTTAAACGGAAAGCTCCCGTTTAACACGTTTTCAAAGGCAAAGGATACCAATCTCGCACCATTGGCCCTTATTAGTGTTACGTCAACCATGACGTGCCTCGGATTCCTCGGAGACATAACATATATCATTTAATCTAGTACACAAGTTACACATGTTTTTAGGGTTTTCACACAATTATTGTTTTAAGCATACTTAAAGTTTTGGACCGATTATGGTGTACCTGGTTTCGTCCTGGGTATCACATAATCTCTGATAATACCCAACAAGCCCTACGAATTGTCGCACCTCTGAGGGAGTCCTTGGTGCTTCCCAATTCTTTATGGCTTCAATCTTCGATGGATCCACATGTATACCTTTCTCATTTATGAAATGCCCGAGAAAATGAACTTCTCAAATCCTGAATTCACACTTAGAGAACTTTGCATACAACTTCTCGTTCTTTAGCAGCTCCAAAGTCATTCTTAAATGTTTCTCATGATCTTCTTTCGTTCTCGTAGATAAGTATATCATCAATGAATACTATCACGAATTTATCCAAATAGGGTTTGCATACCCTGTTCATGAGATCCATGAACACTACAGGCGCATTAGTTAAGCCAAAAGGCATGATTAAAAACTCATAATGGCCATAACGTGTTCTAAAAGTAGTCTTTGGAATATCTTCATCAGCAATCTTCAACTAGTGATAGCCTGAACGTAAATCAGTCTTCGAGTAGTAGCTGGATCCTTGCAATTGATCAAACAAGTCATCGATTCTCGGTAATGGGTACTGATTCTTGATAGTTAGTTTGCTCAGCTCCCGATAATCTATGCACATCCTGAAGGAACCATCCTTCTTCTTCACAAAGAAAACAGGTACTTCTTAAGGAAAAGCTTGGTCGAATGAAACCTTTGTCTAGTAGCTCCAAAGCTGATTCGACAGTTCTTTCATTTCCGAAGGTGCTAATCTATAAGGAGATTTTGCAATCGGTGTTGCACCAGGAACAAGATCAATTCGAAACTCGATCTGTCTCGCAAGGGGTATTCCGGGTAAGTCTTCAAGGAAAACTTCTGGATACTCTTGAATTACAGGAATATCTTCAATCTACCGTCCTTCAATCTTTGTATCAACCACGTTGACCAAGAATGCAGGGTAACCCTTCCGGAACATCTTGTGCATCTTCATAACACTAATGACTCTCGATTTCGGACTTGTTCGATCTCCGTGAATCACTATAACCTCACCGTCAGGATGGGGTATTTGCACTAGTTTCTCCGAAAAAACAATCTCAACTTTATTCTTGGATAGCCAATCCATCCCACCAACTACATCAAAACTACCAAGCTCCACTGGTAACAAATCGATTCTAAAACTATGATCGCATAACCGAATACTACAACCACAAATGACTTCACTGGTTTCTATCAATTTACTATTTGCTAATTCTATCGAGTACTTTTTATCTATCTTACTTGTTTGAGAACACAGAAACGATACAAGTTTTCAAAACAAAACTCAAGTCAGCTCCCGTATCAAATAGTACGAACGAGAATGGTTATTGACTAAGAACGTACCGTAACAACTGTAGGATCATCACGAGCTTTCCCAGCATCCAACTCAAATGATCTACCTATGGCACTCTGACCTTTAATCTTGGGACAATTCTGCTTGAAATGTCACTGCTCTCCGCATTCAAAGCATCCCTCGAGCTTGACTCCATCCAATGTGATTTTAGCGTAGCACTCACGGATCACATGCCCAGATCGACCACATCCGGCGCATTTTCTATGCTCCTCACTGATGTGTACAAAATGCAACATATAAATTACATCAAATAAGGCATAAAACTAACCCTTCTTCAGTACTAATGTTGGAAAAAACACGTTTCTTTGTTCCTTTTGAATTTACAGGATCAAATGAGCTTAAAAGAACAAAAGAAGCAAATAAGTAGCCAAAACCAACATGAATACAAAAAGAAGGAATAATGTGGTATGTCCGACCCCTCGTAACATCCCAAAGACAAAAACAAGAATAACAGAAGTGACCACGGGGCCATGCCCAACCAGGCATGGGTCATGGTCATACCTCACATGTGCAGACAAAACAAACAGAAGCTTCTATGCCCACCACAGTGCCGTGTCCACCTTACTATGGGGCTTGGTCAACTATCAGATTTAGAGAATCTTGATAGTATAACAAAGAGTTGACCACGGGGCCGTGTCAAGAAGCCACAGGGGCGTGTGGGGCCCTCTGTTGACAGCTACAATTAATGAAGGAAGTGAAAGAGTTGGCCACGGGCCATGCCCAATGGACACGGGGCCATGACCGGGGTACTATTCTGACTACAAATAGGGGTGCTTAGTTCACTTCAAAGGCATCCTTGGCAAACCACTTCTCTCTCACTTTGCTACCATTCCACCACCACCACTACAACACCAACACCCACCACCATCATCCATCTATCATCTCTAGAGTGTGTAGTAGTCTCGGGATCCAAGATTGATTGTAAGAGTTCTTGCTAAACAAAAGCCATGCTTGGCTAATTTCTTACATCACTTGGTGAAGATAAATCTTTTATATATTACTTTTGATTTTAGTCTTTTGGCACTTTTTAATGAGTATGTATTAATTACTTTAATAACTAGTTTCTTATGTTGAAAGTGAATTTTCCTAACCATTTCTTCATGATGTCATTGGTTTGCTCATTCGTGTCTTTACGGTCTATATAAAGTGCGTTAACTACTTGGAAGGGGGTTAGAAGGCTGATTTGGTAAAGTTCTTGTCTCGTTTAGTATATATATCCTACGAGGACCTGGTTCAAGCTTACTAGGACCTCTTTCAATACCTTATGGTATTGGGTGGCGAGGGTACGAATAGGTTAAACCCCTCATATCTTAACTTCTTTTAAAACATTAAACCGGCCTCTTGGGATTGTATCGTTGCTGACTCAAACCACTTGGCTGAGGGTAATGTCATATTCAAAAGAGGGGTTTACCACTTTTCTCATTAATAACCTACTTAATTGTCTTTCAATATTCTGGCCTCTTGGGATTGTATCCCTGCTGACTCAAACCACTTGGCCGAGGGTAATGTCACCTTCAAAAGAGGGGCCTACTACTATAACTAAGAGAATCTCTTAAAAAGTTCGAGAGTGCGAAAATCATCAAAGGGTACATAAAAGAGGAGTTGGATCCAAGTGATTCTATCATGTCTATTTATATTCCATTATTATTTATCTTTTCATTTTATGTTAAATTTTATCTTTCAAAACTTTTATTAAAAATTTGTATCGATTAGACATTGATGCTAAGCCGGTATTAAAAGCTCTTGTGCTCTTGGACGACCTCGGTATCTTACCAACACTATACTACGCTCGCGATGGGTGCACTTACCCAAGTGGGTGTTTAGTGTTAGTAAAATATCGTGTTTTATAAATTTAAAACTTGACTAAAGCGTAAAACGGACTTAAAATATTAATAAAATCATATCATGCTTGACGTACACCACTCACCTTGAGTTCCGTTCACCACGCCACTCTTGTCATCCCTGTTCATATCTTTCCCTGAACCACTGGTGTTAGCCACAAACGCTTTACTAGAACTGCGTTTCTTCTCACGCTTCTTATCAGAATCCTTCCGCGAACTCTCAAACTTTCGCTTCCTTGAATCCCTAGATCTTCGTTCAGAGCGCTCATGTCGATCGGATTTCCTGTCTACATTGGCTTTCACTGACAACTTCCCAGACTCATCCTTTTTATTAATCTACTCTTGCGAACAACATCATCGATCAATGATTTTTCAAGTGCTGTAACTTCCAGATAGGTAGCGGGTTTCGTTGATGAGACCATACTGCAAATCTGTGGCGCCAATCCCCAAATGTACCTTTCAATCTTAACATAATCAGGAGTGACCATTCGAGGAACCAACCTAGCCAGATCGTTGAATCGAGTCGTATAAGCTCTGACATTTAAGCCTTCCATGGTTAGATTCTAGAAATCAGTCTCAATCTTTTGTAGCTCACTACGTGGGTAATATTCCTTAAGAAGCATCTCTTTTAGTTCGTTCCAAGTAATACCATAGGCAGCCTGTTCTCCCAAAATCTAACTTGAGCATTCCACCAGGATAAAGCTTCATCAAGAAATGAACAAGAAGCATACCTAACCCTCTGATCAGCTGCACAACCACTTATCGCCATCACGGACTCCATCTTCTCAATCTATTTAACCATATCAAGGGGTCCTTCAAACCAGTAATGATCTTGGGTTACAACCCTGGAATTTCTTATACGTACATCCATGCACTGTTCACAAGGTTAGTGAAAAATCAAGATTACTCTTAGATTATATCATAGCACAAGAAACTACTAAAACTTTTCCAATCATTATTCTACCTGGAGGATTTCCAATCTTTGCTCCACCGAAACCATACGCATTACTACCACGTCCATGTCCTTGTACCGTAGTCTGGTTAGCTTCACGCTGTTCCAAGGCAGTGTTAATGTGCTGAGCAATTAGTTGCGCCAACTTCTCAGGTGTGGTAGGTAACCCAGTACCGTCAGTCTAGGGACCATGTCTCGTTTTTGGTGGCATATTGACATTTCTATTGTTGTAACAATAATGACAACATAAGACAATATTTAAATAATTCAATCATTATATGCTAGTGGATTAAACAAAACACATGTAATCACAACCACATAACAATGAGAAAAATTTAAGAAAAAACCGATTATATGATATTTTATCATGGAAATTACATTGCTTGTTCGTAGTTCATGAAGGACTAACAAAATTTGGTGTGAATAAAATCAAACACCAACAACAAGTTTCACCGAATTTCCTCCTAAAATATCTAATTGGCATGCAAGCCTAACCATGGTTACCAAAGAGACAAAAAAAATATCTAATTGACTGCGGAACGGACGACTCTGATATGACTCGTGGAAGGATCTTATACTTAGGCTCAACAACAGCGGTGGGTGGGACTACTGATGTGCGTAAAATACAACATATAAATTACATCAAATGAGGCATAAAACTAACCCATTTCAGGATAAAAAGAGCATAAAAGAATAAAATAAGCAAATAAGCAGCTAAAACCAACTTAAATACGAAAAGAAGGAATAACGAGCCATGCCCGATCCCTCAGAAACACCCCAAAGACAAAAACAAGATAACAGAAGATGACCATGGGGCCGTGCCCAGCCAAACACGGGGTGTTGTCAGACCTGGCACTTCAAGACAAAACCTGTAGAACCTTCTACGCCCACCATGAGGCCATGTCCAAAACAACATGGGGCGTGGTCAACTATAAGATTTGAAGAATCCAGATTGTACAGCGAACAGTTGACCACAGGGCCGTGCCTAGAGGCCACTGGGTCGTGTGGGGCCCTCTGCTGTCAGATGCAGTAATGAAGGAAGAGAAGATGGATGGCCACGGGCCGTGGCCAGGCTACTGTTTTGGACTATAGATAGGGGTGCTTGGTTCACTTTAAAGGCATCCCTTGGCAAACCACTTCTCTCTCACTTTGCCACCACTCCACCACCATCATCCATCAATCATCTTTAGAGTGTGTAGTAGTCTCGGGATCCAAGATAGATTGTAAGGGTTCTTGTCAAACAAAGGCCATGCTTGGCTAAATTCCTTACATCACTTGGTAAAGACTAAACTTTTATGTATTACTTGGTAAAGACTAAACTTTTAATCTTTCGGCACTTTTTAACTGGGTATGTATTAATGAGTTTAATAACTAGTTTCTTATGTTGAAAGTGAATTTTCCTAACCATTTCTTCATGATGTCATTGATTTGCTGATTCGTGTCTTTACGGTCTATATAAAGCGCATTAACTACTTGGAAGGGGTTAGAAGGGTCGTTTGGTAAAGTTCTTGTCTCGTTCAGTGTATAGATCTTGCGAGGACTTGGTTCAAGCTTACTAGGGCCTCCTTCAATGCTCTATGGGTATTGGATGGCGTTATTGCATAGAACGATAACTTCCACCAATAAGTAGCTTAGGATTTACCCTTTCTGATAACTTCTTGCGTTATTGCATAGAACGAGATATCTTCGCCACTTCGATGTTGTTCCCTCTTGTAAAGAACCTCCCGATTACTGGAAATCCTTAAAATGAAGCAAGACAACACTTCATAAAAACTCCAGTCACGGGCCCGTGCTCAATCCAACACGCCCCGTGCCCACCCAAAAAATTCACCACGGGGTCGTGCCCAGGCTAACACGCCCCGTGTTCCTAAAATGGACATACATGTCAGAACTTTGTCTGACCATGGGGCCGTGCTCAGCTGGCACGGGGCCGTGGTCAGTGTGCTGTCGCTTTCTATAAAGTCAGCCTTGTTGCTGCATGTTTGGCCTCATTCCAAAGACAAAGATCTCCTGAGATTTTTCACGTATACCTTAAAAGGTATGTTCTTCAAAAGATTTCCTCAAACCATCTTGTCCTTGCCACTTTTGTCACTTTCCTTCTTCACCTTTGAACACAATCCTCCATTCAAGCTTAAAGGTCCATAACTTCAAGCTTTATCTTTGCAAAACATATGTTTTAAACTTACAACTCTATATAAACAACATGTTTTATCACATTGCATTAAGTTATTTCTGTTCACAAATGTTTAAAACCAAAGAAAAATAAGTTAAAACAATGAGTTCATAAGTTCAACACAGTTGCAGGAGGACGGACACGGGCCCGTGTCCATTGGACACGGGGCCGTGGTGAGGTTTTATGTCACACCCCCACCGCGTAAAATAACAAACCGCGGCGGAAACGTCGGGGAGTGTCGTAACAGAATTATTGTTTCAACAACCATGGCATAATAAGTTAAGTTTTATTGAATATAATTGTTTACATGTCTTAGATAAAACAGAAAATACAGCATAAGTTAAACTGTTCTTCTTGCTTTTATTGTCACTAAGCCCCAAAGTCTGCCCTATGTGTAGCACGATCAATCTCAAACATTCGCCGCTGAAACATATATGGGAATAAAGTCAGCAAAGAAATGGCGGCGAGTACATAGGATTTTGTGTTGATGCTTCATGGCTTTGTTTATTGTAAGAAAAGTTTAAAGTAATACAAAAGTCGCCATGAACCATAAATAGTTTCTTTTAATAAAAATCATATGAAAATCAATAGGATGTAAAAGAAATAAAGCTTGGTTAAATGGATAACCAAAAGTAAGTTTCGTCTTGTGTAAAACTGTTATGTCATGTATTTTGCTTAAAATGATTTAGGTAACGTCACGATATGTAAGATAATAAAAGCACTTATATATAGGAAGTACCATCGGCATATCCACCATAATTTTATCACATTACATACGTCATGTTATTTAAATCACTCACCATAAACCAATAATCAAATGTCGGGTAAGTAAATGTGATGTAAACAATGTCGAGTAAATAATGTCATGTAAATAAATGTCATGTAAACAAATGTCATGTAACCAATGTCGAGTAAACCAATGTTATGTTTTATAAACCATTGCTTTTATTGTTAAAACATATATTATGGATTGTTGGCGAATACCTTCAAGCCTTATTGACTGTCAGATAAACCCCTATTCGGTCAAGGGTTCATCAATGTTTATCGGATTTTGTCATTCCCTAAGGTCGCTTTCAAACATACCTAGGAAGTGGGAACGGGATTGTCAATCCTATGGTACCATTACATACTACCGGTAGGCGTGATCAATGTTAATGAATGTATCATTGTCGAGTTCAACGTACCAAAATGTCAATAACAATGTAAGCATGTCTTGAAAATGTCTTTGAAAATGTCCAAAATATGTCTTTTGAAAAATGTCTTTGAAAACCATGTACTAGTATGCTAGGTCAACATACGTAGCAAAAATGTCTTTCAAAAACCAATGTGTTAATTATGAAAATCAACATGTAAATCAAATGCAATAAAACTCATGTAGTATATGTACTAGTAATCAAAGCATGTAATATGTCATGAAAACACGACAGTAATCATAGGCACAATATGTTTCACCCCAAAACATTTGAAAACTTAAAAGAGGGAACTATATACTCACATGTGATTGCAATAAAGTCTTTGTTCAAGAAGATAAACCAAGATCAAGAGTCCGTGAAATCAAGCATGTCCTATAAACGGTTTAACTATGTAAATATCGGAACTTGAAATCGGAAGATTTAGATAGAATGAGACCTTATAAACCATGTGAGTGTTGGAACTCATATGATATGGTTTAATAAGTTTACATTCTGAGTTGGAAAGATTTTTAAGTGCCTTTGACCCGTTATGACCCGTTAAGGTAGTTTAAGCTACTTTAACGCGTCATTTGCGTAACTACGCATTCGGATGGTTAGATATGTGTTATGATAAGTTTTAAATGCTTAAACATGGTTAACATGTTATTTGATCAGATTATATGTCAAAATTTATGTTACCTATGTGTTTAGTTGGTTTCCTTGCAAAAAGGGCATTTTGGTCATTTTTAAGGGATATTACCATTGATTAACATAGCACTATCTGAAAGACATGACTATAAGGTATAACCTCAGAGGGTTATTCCCTATATATTTATGGTCATAAATATGTATTTGGTCAGGTCAAAAAATCGACCAAACGGGTCAGATTCAAAAGTCAAAGTGGTGGTTAAACCGCTAGACTTTTGACTCTAAACAAGCACTATAACAAGAGTGACGAATTTGACATATCTTGATATGTCTTAATAAGTTAATAAAAGAGTTTTGGCATCAAGACAAACTGTTTTCATAGCCGAAAACATATCTGTTGCAAATGCGCAAAAATCGCATTTTAAACGAAACTTTGACTTGTCAAATAACTGGAAATGGTGGGAATCAGTAGGCATGATTTTTAGGGATCATAACCACCTTATTTACCATCATTTTGCAAGTTTCAATTGAGCTTGATCTTGATCAATTCAAGATCAAAACTAAAAGTCAAAAAAAAGTCAAACTGTTTGATTTTTAGTCAAATTAAGCTATAATAATTGAACATAGCAAGAGTGGAATACTTACAAACACCAAGGAATGATCCAAGAACCATTGAATAGCTCCAAGAAGGTTGCAAAATTCGGATTTGTGGCAGGTCATAGCATGAACATGGGTAAAGAGTTCATAAATGGCATGATCATTGGTATTTATAATGATCATAAGTTCACCAAATCATGACATGTGTTATGCCAGGTGTTAGGGCCTTGATTAGTGTCCAATTAGGTGTCCAAAGTAGAAGAGAAGTGGCAGAATTCGTGTGATTAGTGTCCTCAAACAAACCCGGCTGTTGCCAGCTAATTCTGCTGATTTGGTGCAGCCTTATGGACCGTATGGGTCCAGGCTTACGGTCCGAAAGCTGGTGGTCTGGCAACCAGTTTCACAAAATGACATTTTTAGCCCCTGAACTTGTTTTTGACGCGTTTTGGCACTTTTAACACTTGTTAACCCCATTTTAAGCTACATAAGGAAAATAAAGTATAGGGAACTTGAAATGTGTCCAAAAATATCCCATAGGTCGGTTCGTTTGGTCATACGGTCGTGGTTTTCGGTTAGTTATGACGAAAATCGTAACGAATGTGTGTATGACCGTAAATGCGTAACGAACGATATTTTTGCATTCCAATCATTAAAATACAAAATTTTAATGTTCACAAAAATTTTTGGATGTGCGTACATGTTCTGGATAGCGATATACGCAAAAAGGCATAGTTTCACAGAATTTGCAAAATAGCCCCTGAAGTTACAAGAGTGTGATTTTGCCATACTGAAGCCTTCAAGACTTATTTCTAAGATATGTAAAGGTTATTTTAAGGTATGTTAAGATTGTGTACTTGTTCCGGAGTGTGCGTTGCTATGAGAATCTGCAGACTTTCGTAGTTTGACGTAAATAGTCCCTGTGATCTAATAAGCTTGTTTTTGACATTCCAACCCTTCAAAACTTATTTCTAAGTTATGTAAAGGATATATAGGGTATGTTTAGCTTATTTCACCATTCCGGACTTTACGTTGCGTTTAGCTGATTACGTTTTGCATAACGGTTTGCGATTTCACTTCAAGAAAATGTTCAAAATATCGGATTTGAACAAGGAATAAAAATACACATATGTCATAAGTAAATATACAAAACTCATAAATGTTACTCAAAATTTTATTAAATATAACATTGTTTGATAAAATACAAGATCGGAAAGCACAGATGTCACAGTCTCCCCTACTTCAGGAAATTTTGTCCCGAAATTTAATTTGAGGAAACTGGTGAGAAAAGATGCGGATATTTCATCTTCATTTGATCCTCTTGTTCCCAAGTAAACTCTGGGCCACGTTTGGATTCCCATCGAACTTTGACTATCGGTATACGTCTGCGCTTTAGCTTCTTGACTTCACGATCCAATATTTCCACTGGTTTCTCAACTAAATGCATCGTGTTATCAACACGAATTTCATCAAGAGGGATGTGGAGGTTTTTATCAGCCAAACACTTCTTTAAATTGGACACGTGGAAAGTTGGATGAACATTTCCAAGCTCAGGAGATAGCTCAAGTTTGTAGGTAACTTTTTCGATTCTCTCGACGGTCTTAAACGGTCCAACGTATTGTGGCGCAAGTTTTCCTTTCTTCCAGAATCTAATCACGCCTTTCCAAGGTGATACCTTAAGGAGTACGTGATCACCGACTTGGAATTCCAAGGGCTTGCGTCGTTTATCCGCGTAACTCTTTTGACGGCTCCTGGCTGTCAAAAGGTTTTCACGAATTTTCTTGATCTTATCCATTGTATCACGAATGAGTTCAGGTCCAGTGAATTGAGATTAACTGATCTCATTCCAACAGACAGGTGAACGACATTTTCGACCATAAAGAGCTTCGAAAGGTGCCATGTCGATGCTGGAGTGATAACTGTTGTCGTAGGAGAACTCAATCAATGATAGATGCGAATCCCAACTACCACCAAAGTCAATCATACAGGCTCTTAGCTTATCCTCCAATGCTTGGATCGTCCTTTCAGATTGTCCATCCGTTTGATGATCATAAGCAGTGCTCAATTTAAGCTTGGATCCTATGGCAGATTGCATGGTTCTCCAAAAATGGGATGTGAATCGAGCATCACGATCAGATATAATATCCAAAAGGACACCATGACGAGATACTATTTCATCCACATAGATCTTAGCAAGTTTGTCAGCAGGGAGGTCCTCACGAATGGCTATAAAATGTGCTGACTTTGTTAGTCAATCGACGACTACCCAAATGGCATCATGTCCTCTAGGTGTAAGCGGTAATTTGGTAATGAGATCCATGGCAATGTTTTCCCCTTTCCAAACCGGAATCTCTGGTTGTTCAAGCAAACCAGAGGGACATTCCTTAACTTTGAGACAAGTAAGACATTTAGAAACGTACAAAGCTATGTCTTTCTTCATACCCGACCACCAATACTGAGTACAAAGATCCTTATACATTTTGTCTATACCAGGATGAATTGAGTAACGAGACTTGTGAGCTTCATCCATTATCAAGGTGCGGAGATTGCCTAGACTTGGAACCCACAAATGGTTCAGATAATAAGATAACGCATTGTCTTTTGTTTCAAGTTAAAGCTGGAGATGATGCGGTAATTCAATACCCATTTTGTCTTGTGCAACATAAGAACGTTGCGCTTCAAGAATACGTGTCTGGATATCAGACCGAACTTGTGCACAATGTAGCTTGACACGTTCTTTACGACTTAGCGCATCAGCTACGACATTCGCCTTCCCAGGATTGTAGCGAATCTCGTAGTCGTAGTCGTTCAGAAGTTCAACCCATCGTCGTTGCCTCATGTTTAGTTCTTTCTGATTGAAGATGTGTTGAAGACTTTTGTGGTCTGTAAAAACCACACATTTTGTACCGTATAGATAATGTGTCCAAATTTTGAGATAAAAAACAACAGCACCTAACTCAAGATCATGAGTGGTGTAATTCTTTTCGTGAACTTCCAGTTGTCTCGAGGCATAAGCTATAACTTTGTCTCTTTGCATAAGGACACAACCGAGACCTAAGTTAGACGCATCACAATATACAACGAAGTCGTCGTTACCCTCGGGTAGAGATAAAATACGAGCATCACAAAGCCTCTGCTTCAAATTCTGGAAAGCTTCTTCCTGTTTGGGTCCCCACTCAAAAGGTTTATTCGTTTGAGTTAAAGCAGTGAGGGGAACTGCAATCTTGGAGAAGTTAGCAATGAAACGGCGGTAATAACCCGCGAGACCTAAGAATGAACGAACTTTAGTAGGTGTAGTAGGTGTACTCCAATCCCTGATTGCACTTATTTTTGTGGGATCCACATGAATACCTTGTTTGTTGACAATATGTCCAAAAAACTGAACTTCCTTAAGCCAAAATTCACACTTGGAGAATTTGGCGTTAAGTTGTTCTTTCTTTGGGAGTTCCATTGTTAACGAAGATGCTGTTCATGATCGGCTCGTGTCTTGGAATAAATCAAGATGTCATCAATAAAAACAATGATGAACTTGTCCAAATAAGGCTTACGAACCCTATTCATCAAGTCCATGAAGACGGTAGGAGCATTGGTTAAGCCGAAGGGTATAACAGTGAACTCATAATGACCATAACGAGTGCGGAAGGCTGTCTTGGGAATATCTTCCTCGAGTACACGAAGCTGATGATACCCAGATCGTAGATCAATCTTTGAAAAGCAAGTAGCACCTTGTAGTTGGTCAAAAGGATAATCAATGCGAAGTAGGGGATATCGATTCTTGATTGTGAGTTTTTTAAGCTCACGGTAATCGATACACACGCGAAAAGACCCGTCTTTCTTTTTCACAAGTAACACAGGAGCACCCCAAGGTGATAAGCTCGGTCTAATGTATCCTTTGTCAGATAACTCCAGAAGCTGTTTTGACAACTCTTGCATCTCAGACGGTGCAAGACAGTATGGAGATTTGGCTATTGGGTTGGCACCAGGTACAAGGTCTATACGGAACTCAACTTGACGAGTAGAGGTAAACCAGGTAATTCTTTAGGAAACACATCAGGATAATCCCGAACAATGCGAATGTCTTGAATAGTTTTGCCTTTACCTTTCTTCTCTACGATATGTTCCAAGAAAGCCATATAATTCTTTCGTAGGTATTTTAGGGCTTGAGTACAAGTCATGAGTTTGAGGCTACTAACTGGTTTTTCTCCACGAACCTCCAAAATTTCACAAGACGGAAGAGGTACATGAACAATCTTATCGAAACAAACCACCTCAGCATGATGTTTGGTTAACCAATCCATTCCCACTATAATGTCAAAGCTCCCAAGTTGCATAGGCGTGAGGTTAATAGGAAAAAAGATGGTTATTAAGGTTCAATTGGCAATCAGGAATGACATAATCGAGTACAAGAGGTTCACCACTGGCTATTTCTACTATCAAGGGCTTTCCTAGTTTGGTTCTCGGTTTTGCAAGTAAAGGATCAAATGATAAAGACACAAAACTTCTATCAGCACCCGAATCAAATAGTATAGAAGCGGGATGGTTGTTAACTAAGAACGTACCATTCATTACCTCGTTATCTGCCCGTGCCTCGTTCGTATTAATATTGAAAGCTCGTCCACGAGCCTGGTTCGCATTTGCAAATCTCGGGCAATTGTTACGGTAGTGGGTGAGGTCCCCACAGTTGTAGCAAGATCCTGGTGGGTAATTAGGTCGTGCAGGATTGGTTGGCTGCTAAACAGGGTTTCGAGCCACATTATTCGGGTTGGGAGGCGAACGACAAACATTGGCCAGATGGCCAGATCTACCATAGTTTATACAAATACCACATGGAAGATGAGGCTGCTGATGACTGTTGCACCTGTTGCATAGAGGTGCAGTGTCGACGTACTGTTTCTTGGCAGGAGGCTGAGCAGGCTGGTTGGGAGCAGCTTGATTAGGTGTGGCTTGGTTGGGCTGAGTAGTGACTGTAAAATTCTTGGAAGCCTTGCGCTTCCGACACTTCTTCAAACCTTCGGATTTCTTACCCTTTTGTTTCTCAGAATTGTCAGACGATTTCTTGTCACCTTTACGGTGGAGCTTACCCTTTTTGATCTGCGATTCAGTCAGTGTCGCAGATAGCTCAATGGCTTGCCTGACAGTAGTGGGGTTGCTGCTAGTGACAATATCCTGAACCAAGTCAGGAAGACCATCTATGTATTTCTCGATTTCCTTATCCAAAGGCGTCACCATCTCAGGGCACAACAAGCTCAGCTCCTCATACCTATCAGTATACGCGCGGTGCTCACCACTGTCTTGTTTCAGGTAATGGAACACATTTTCAAGTGCCATCTTTTCATGTCGGGCGCAAAACTCTTTCATCATCAAAGCCCTGAGTTCCTCCCAAGTCTGACCCATAGCAACGTCAGCACCTCTGTCGCTCATCACTCCATTCCACCATGTTAACGCTCTCTTTTCAAACACGCGTGAAGCAAAACCAACCTTGCGGTCATTCGGACATTGCAAATGACGAAAAGTGTTCTCGAGACTCTCAAACCACTGTAGGAGCCCAGTTGCTCCCTTAGAACCACTAAACTTGAGTGGTTTAGCCGAATTGAATTGTTTAAAGTTGCAAGAAACAAGTACATGGTTATTGTTGGCTTGGTTCATTTGAGTTACGAGATTAGGTAGTACAACAGCAATCTTCTGAGCTATCAAAGCTGCCTGGGCGGGGTCATGATTAGCGTTTATGTCTCGTCGAGGAGGCATTCTAGAAGAGAGAAAACGAGTGAGGTGAATGTTAGATAATCAAAAAGGAGATGACAAAATATCGACAAATGTAAGGATGGTGGTCATTCGTTCGTTTACTCAAAACAAACAAACGACACACAGTGACTAAATCAAAGTAAATGGGTCTCTATAATGTATCGCGAAGACATGCTTTAGCCTATTAGTGGACACTCACCCCAAGAGTTCCCAGGTAAGAGTGACTGGTCCGATTAAGTTGATTTGTACGAACACTCTAGCCTTAGACAGAAAACTCAGGGTACAGGCACCCACCCTTCCAGATTGCACGTGTTCACATTATTAAAACCCAAACTTTTATGAGATTTTGAAAACGTCAAAGGCTTAATGCCAAAAACAAATCACCCAAGGATGGATGATTAATTTCAAAAATCATTTTGGAAATTGTGTTTATGTTTTGATATTCACCTAAGGATAGGTGACGGTATTGTTTTAAGAATCTAAACACAAGATAACTTTTGTTAGGGTCCTGGAAAAGTTATAGTCTAGGTCAAAGCATTACTAATAACCTAATTCCCTATAACCAATGGCTCCGATACCAATCTTTCTGTCACACCCCGACCGCGTAAAACAACAAACCGTGGCGGAAACGTCAGGGAGTGTCGTAACAGAATTATTGTTTCAACAACCATGTCATAATAAGTTAAGTTTTATTGAATATAAATGTTTACATGTCTTAGATAAAACGGAAAATACAACATAAGTTAATTTGTTCTTCTTGCTTTTATTGTCACTAAGGCCCAAAGTCTGCCTTATGTGTAGCAAGATCAATCTCAAACATTCGCTCCTGAAACATATGTGAAAATAAAGTCAGCGAAGAAATGCAGGCGAGTACATAGGATTTTGTGTTGATGCTTCATGGCTTTGATTATTGTAAGAAAAGTTTAAAGTAGTACAAAAGTCGCGATGAACCATAAATAGTTTCTTTTAATAAAAATCATATGAAAACAATATGATGTAAAAGAAATAAAGCTTGGTTAAATGGATAACCAAAATTAAGTTTCGTCTTGTGTAAAACTATTATGTCTTGTATTTTTCTTAAAATGATTTAGATAACGTCACGATATGTAAGATAATAAAAGCGCTTATATATAGTAAGTACCATCGGCGTATCCACCATGCTTTTATCATATTACATACGTCACGTTATTTAAATCACTCACCATAAACCAATAATCAAATGTCGAGTAAGTAAATGTCATGTAAACAATGTCGAGTAAATAATGTCATGTAAATAAATTTCATGTAAACAAATGTCATGTAACCAATGTCGAGTAAACGAATGTCGAGTAAACCAATGTCGAGTAAACAAGTGTCATCTAAACAAATGTCGAGTAAACCAATGTCATGTTTTATAAACCATTGCTTTAATTTTTAAAACATATATTATGGATTGTTGGTGAACACATTCAAGCCTTGTTGATTGTCGGATAAACCCCAATTTGATCACGGGTTCATTGATGTTCATCGGATTCTGTCATTCCCTAAGGTCGCTTCCAAACATACCTAGGAAGTGGGAACAAGATTGTCAATCCTATGGTACCATTACGTACTACCGGTCATCGTGATCAATGTTAATGAATGTATCATTGTCGAGTTCAACGTACCAAAATGCCAATAACAATGTAAGCATGTCTTGAAAATGTCTTTGAAAATGTCCAAAATATGTCTTTTGAAAAATGTGTTTGAAAACCATGTACTAGTATGCTAGGTCAACATACATAGCAAAAATATCTTTGAAAAACCAATGTGTTAATTATGCTATCAACATGTAAATCAAATGCAATAAAAGTCATGTAGTATATGTACTAGGAACCAAAGCATGTAATATGTCATGAAAACACGAAAGTTATCATAGGCACAATATGTTTCACCCCAGAACATTGAAAACGTAAAAGAGGGGACTATGTACTCACATGTGATTGCAATAAAGTCCTTGTCAAGAAGATAAAACAAGATCAAGAGTCCGTGAAATCAAGCGTGTCCTATAAACGGTTTAACTATGTAAATATCGAAACTTGAAATCGGAAGATTTAGATAGAATGAGACCTTATAAACCATGTGAATGTTGGAACTCATATGATATGGTTTAATAAGTTTACATTCTGATTTGGAAAGATTTTTAAGTGCCTTTGACCCGTTATGACCTGTTAAGGTAGTTTAAGCTACTTTAACGCATCATTTGCGTAACTACGCATTCGGATGGTTAGATATGTGTTATGATAAGTTTTAAATGCTTAAACATGGTTAAAATGTTATTTGATCAGACTATATGTCAAAATTTATGTTACTTATGTGTTTAGTTGGTTTCCTTGAGAAAAGGGCATGACCATAAGGTATAACCTCAGAGGGTTATTCCCATATATTTATGGTCATAAATATGTATTTGGTCGGGTCTAAAAATCGACCAAACGGGTCAGATTCAGAAGTTAAAGTGGTGGTCAAACCGCTAGACTTTTGACTCTAAACAAGCACTATAACAAGAGTGATGAATTTGACATATCTTGACATGTCTTAATAATTTATTTAAGAGTTTTGGCATCAAGACAACTGTTTGATACCCGAAAACAGATCAGTTGCAAAATGCGCAAAAATCGCATTTTGACCGAAACTTTGACTTCTCAAAATAACTAGAAATGGTGAGAATCAGTAGGCATAATTTTTAGGGATCCTAACCACCTTATT
Source organism: Scalesia atractyloides (assembly GCA_947069175.1). NCBI lineage: Eukaryota > Viridiplantae > Streptophyta > Magnoliopsida > Asterales > Asteraceae > Scalesia > Scalesia atractyloides. Next base: position 23,565,536 of record CAMTDV010000030.1, on the reverse strand, counting down.
TACCATCATTTTGCAAGTTTCAATTGAGCTTTATCTTGATCAATTCATGATCAAAACTAAAAGTCAAACAGAAGTCAAACTATTTGATTTTTAGTCAAATTAAGTTATAATAATTGAATATAGCAAGAGTGGAATACTTACAAACACCAAGGAATGATCCAAGAACCAGAGAATAGCTCCAAGGAGGTTGCAAATTCAGATTTGTGGCAGGTTATAGCATGAACATGGGTAAAGAGTTCACAAATGGCATGATCCTTGGTATTTATAATGATCATAAGTTCACCAAATCATGATATGTGTTATGCCAGGTGTTAGGGCTTTTATTAGTGTCCAATTAGGTGTCAAAAGTAGAAGAGAAGTGGCAGAATGCGTGTGATTAGTGTCCTCAAACAAACAGGTTGTTGCCAGCTAATGTTGCTGATCTGGTTCAGCCTTACTTCTTCGAACCTTCAGATTTCTTATCCTTTTGTTTCTCAGACTTGTCAGACGATTTCTTGTCACCTTTACGGTGGAGCTTACCCTTTTTGATCTGCGATTCAGTCAGTGTCGCAGATAGCTCAATGGCTTGCCTGACAGTAGTGGGGTTGCTGCCGGTGACAATTTCCTGAACCGGGTCAGGAAGACCATCTATGTATTTCTCGATTTCCTTATCCAAAGGCATCACCATCTCAGGGCACAACAAGGTCAGCTCCTCATACCTGTCAGTATACGCGCGGTGCTCACCACTGTCTTGTTCAGATCATGGAACACATTTTCAAGTGCCCTCTTTTCATGTCGGGCGCAAAACTCTTTAATCATCAAAGCCCTGAGTTCCTCACAAGTCTGACCCATAGCAACGTCAGCACCTCTGTCGCTCATCACTCCATTCCACCATGTTAACGCTCTCTTTTCAAACACGCTTGAATCAAACCCAACCTTGCACTCATTCGGACATTGCACATGACTAAAAGTGTTCTCGAGACTCTCAAACCATTGTAGGAGCCCTGTTGCTCCCTCAGAACTTCAAAACTTGAGTGGTTTAGCCGAATTGAATTGTTTAAAGTTGCAAGAAACATGTACATTGTTGTTGTTGGCTTGGTTCATTTGAGTTACGAGATTAGGGAGTACAGCAGCAATCTGCTGAGCTATCAAAGCTGCCACGGCGGGGTCCGGATTACTGTTTACCATCTCGTCGAGGAGGCATTCTAAAAGAGAGAAAACGAGTGAGATGAATGTTGGATAATCAAAAAGGAGATGACAAAATATCGACAAATGTAAGGATGGTGGTCATTCGTTCGTTTACTCAAACAAACAAACGACACACAGTGACTAAATCAAAGTAAATGGGTCTTTATAATGTATCGCGAAGACATGCTTTAGCCTATAAGTGGACACTCACCCCAAGAGTTCCCATGTAAGAGTGACTGGTCCGATTAAGTGGATTTGTACGAACACTCTAGCCTTAGACAGAAAACTCAGGGTACAGGCACCCACCCTTCCAAATTGCACGTGTTCACATTATTAAAACCCAAACTTTAACGAGATTTTGAAAACGTCAAAGGCTTAATGCCAAAAACAAATCACCCAAGGATGGATGATTAATTTCAAAAATCATTTTGGAAATTGTGTTTATGTTTTGATATTCACCTAAGGATAGGTGACAGTATTGTTTTAAAAATCTAAACACAAGATAACTTGTGTTAGGGTCCTAGAATAGTTATAGTCTAGGTCAAAGCATTACTAATAACCTAATTCCTTATAACCATTGGCTCTGATACCAATCTTTTAGTCACACCCCGACCGCGTAAAACAACAAACCGTGGCGGAAACGTCGGGGAGTGTCGTAACAGAATTATTGTTTCAACAACCATGTCATAATAAGTTAAGTTTTATTGAATATAAATGTTTACATGTCTTAGATAAAACGGAAAATACAACATAAGTTAATTTGTTCTTCTTACTTTTATTGTCACTAAGGCCCAAAGTCTGCCTTATGTGTAGCACTATCAATCTCAAACATTCGCTCCTGAAACATATGTGAAAATAAAGTCAACGAAGAAATGCAGGCGAGTACATAGGATTTTGTGTTGATGCTTCATGGCTTTGATTATTGTAAGAAAAGTTTAAAGTAGTACAAAAGTCGCGATGAACCATAAATAGTTTCTTTTAATAAAAATCATATGAAAAACAATATGATGTAAAAGAAATAACGCTTGGTTAAATGGATAACCAAAATTAAGTTTCGTTTTGTGTAAAACTATTATGTCTTGTATTTTTCTTAAAATGATTTAGATAACGTCACGATATGTAAGATAATAAAAGCGCTTATATATAGGAAGTATCGTCGGCTTATCCACCATGCTTTTATCACATTACATATGTCACGTTATTTAAAACACTCACCATAAACCAATAATCAAATGTCGAGTAAGTAAATGTCATGTAAACAATGTCGAGTAAATAATGTTATTTAAATAAATGTCATGTAAACAAATGTCATGTAACCAATATCGAGTAAACCAATGTCGAGTAAACCAATATCGAGTAAACAAGTGTCATGTAAACAAATGTCGAGTAAACCAATGTCATGTTTTATAAACCATTGCTTTTATTGTTAAAACATATATTATGGATTGTTGGCGAACACATTCAAGCCTTGTTGACTGTCGGATAAACCCCTATTCGGTCAAGGGTTCATCAATGTTCATCGGATTCTGTCATTCCCTAAGGTCGCTTCCAAACATAGCTCGGAAGTGGGAACAAGATTGTCAATCCTATGGTACCATTACATACTACCGGTCGTCGTGATCAATGTTAATGAATGTATCATTGTCGAGATCAACGTACCAAAATGTCAATAACAATGTAAGCATGTCTTGAAAATGTCTTTGAAAATGTGCAAAAAATGTATTTGAAAACAATGTACTAGTATGCTAGGTCAACATACATAGCAAAAATGTCTTTGAAAAACCAATGTGTTAATTATGCAAATCAAAATGTAAATCAAATGCAATAAAAGTCATGTAGTATATGTACTAGTAATCAAAGCATGTAAATGTCATGAAAACACGAAAGTAATCATAGGAACAATATGTTTCACCCAAAACATTTGAAAACGTAAAACAGGGGACTATGTACTCACATGTGATTGCAATAAAGTCCTTGTTCAAGAAGATAAACCAAGATCAAGAGTCCGTGAAATCAAGCATGTCCTATAAACGGTTTAACTATGTAGATATCGGTACTTGAAATCGGAAGATTTAGATAGAATGAGACCTTATAAACCATGTGAGTGTTGGAACTCATATAATATGGTTTAATAAGTTTACATTCTGATTTGGAAAGATTTTTAAGTGCCTTTGACCCGTTATGACCCGTTAAGGTAGTTTAAGCTACTTTAACATGTCATTTGCATAACTATGCATTCGGATGGTTAGATATGTGTTATGATAAGTTTTAAATGCTTAAAGATGGTTAAAATGTTATTTGATCAGATTATATGTCAAAATTTATGTTACCTATGTGTTTAATTGGTTTCCTTGCGAAAAGGGCATGACCATAAGGTATAACCTCAGAGGGTTATTCCCTATATATTTATGGTCATAAATATGTATTTGGTCGGTCTAAAAATTGACCAAACGGGTCAGATTCGGAAGTCAAAGTGTGGTCAAACCGCTAGACTTTTGACTCTAAAGAAGCACTATAACAAGAGTGACGAATTTGACATATCTTGACACGTCTTAATAAGTTTATAAAAGAGTTTTGGCATCAAGACAAACTGTTTTGATACCCGAAAACAGATATGTTGTAAAATGCGCAAAAATCGCATTTTGACCGAAACTTTGACTTGTCAAAATAACTAGAAATGGTGGGAATCAGTAGGCATGATTTTTAGGGATCATAACCACCTTATTTACCATCATTTTGCAAGTTTCAATTGAGCTTTGTCTTGATCAATTCATGATCAAAACTAAAAGTCAAACAGAAGTCAAACTATTTGATTTTTAGTCAAATTAAGCTATAATAATTGAACATAGCAAGAGTGGAATACTTACAAACACCAAGGAATGATCCAAGAACCAGAGAATAGCTCCAAGGAGGTTGCAAATTCGGATTTGTGGCAGGTTATAAAACGAACATGGGTAAAGAGTTCACAAATGGAATGATCCTTGGTATTTATAATGATCATAAGTTCACCAAATCATGACATGTGTTATGCCAGGTGTTAGGGCCTTGATTAGTGTCCAATAAGGTGTCAAAAACAGAAGAGAAGTGACATAATTCGTGTGATTAGTGTCCTCAAATAAACAGGCTGTTGCCAGCTAATGCTGCTGATCTGGTGCAGCCTTACAGACCGTATGGGTCCAGGCTTACGGTCCGTAAGCTAGTGGTCTGGCAACCAGTTTCACAAAATGATATTTTTAGCCCATGAACTTGTTTTTGACGCGTTTTGGCACTTTTAACACCTGTTAGCCCCATTTTTAAGCTCCATAAGGACAATAAAGTATAGAGAACTTGAAATGTGTCCAAAAATGTTCCAGAGGTCGGTTCGTTTGGTCGTACGGTCACGGTTTTCGGGTAGCTACGACGAAAACCGTAACGAATGCGTGTATGACCGTAAATGCGTAACGAACGATATATTTGCATTCCAATCATTAAAATACAAGATTTTAATGTTTATAAAAATTTTCAATGTGCGTACATGTTCCGGATTGCGATATACGCAAAAAGGCATAGTTTCGCAGAATTTGCAAAATAGCCCCTGAAGTTACAAGAGTGTGATTTTGCCATACCGAAGCCTTCAAAACTTAATTCTAAGTTATGTAAAGGTTATTTTAAGGTATGTTAAGCTTGTGTACTTGTTCCAGAATGTGCGTTGCTGTGAGAATCAGCAGACTTTCGTAGTTTGACGTAAATAGTCCCTGTGATCTAATAAGCTTGTTTTTGACATACCAACCCTTCAAAACTTATTTCTAAGTTATGTAAAGGATATATATGGTATGTTTAGCTTATTTCACCATTCCGGACTATACGTTGTGTTTAGCTGATTACGTTTTGCGTAACGGTTTGCGATTTCACTTCCAGAAAATGTTTAAAAGATCAGAATTGAACAAGGATTAAAAATGCGCAAATGTCATAAGTAAATATAAAAACTCATAAATGTAACCCAAAATTTCATTAAATATAACATTGTTGGATAAAATACAAGATCAGAAAGCACAGATGTCACATTTTAAGTTCTATTTTCTTAAAATTCCACTCTTGTTTTCTTAGTATGTCAAACCGGAACAGTGGAACATCATTGATAAGCTCAAGAAACAACCTGGGAAGAAGAAGACCATCGATTGAGGCGACCCTAGTTCATGACATGTATGCTTTGAGGGAAGCCATCGATGAAATGACATCAGTGAAGGAGGCCCTTGTCGATCGTGTTAACAATTTGACGGTAGGGTTGGAGAATTGCCTACAAGAGGTCAACCTTTTGCACTACCTCCGATGGAGCCGATCTTCCCCCTAGAGGATTGGAACCTCACTCAGGATATCATTATCTCGACCGGATGGGATGACCTTCCTTAGGAACCTCCGCTAGACGCATTGCACGAGGTTCCGGTGGTCTCCGCACCTCCCGCAACAATCCCGTATGAGAATACGGAAGATGAGCCTTCTTTCTTCCTCCCTCGACAGAATGAGGAGTGGCTCAATGATTTTTGAGGGGTACGCCCTCCGGGTTGAAGTTCTTAGAAGCCCTTATCCACTGAAAAACGTTTTCAGGATTTTGTCGTTCTTAGCATGGAAACATCTAGAGTAGAACTTCTTTATGGTTTAGACTTCTTGAATCGATCTAATTTTAGGACTTTTAAAATTTTAATTTTTCGGAATAATTTTTAGGACCGCTTATATCTCGTACTCTAATATATGATGGTTTAAGTTATTTTGTGGTGTTTGGATCTTATATAATGGCATAACAAACAAGAAAAGATGAAAACTACCAGAGGGACGTCGAAACCACACCCCATGCACGTAAACAGTGCCTCCCGACAACATTTCTTAGCATGTGCAACACGAGGCCGTGCTCAACCAACACGCCCCGTGCCCAGGTTCTGTAGCAAAATATTTAAAAAACAGGTAACTGACCACGGACCATGTTGACTGGCCACACCCCGTGGTCAATCTTCTAACCGCTAATCACCCCAAATCTTTTTTAAAATTTTTCATTTTTTTTACTTGTCTTGGTTTAAATTGGGAATAATAAGTTCTAAAAAGTTGTGTTTTCACAGATTTACAACCGATAGCGTCGTGATAAAAAGAACTAAATAAGAAAATTATAAAAAAAAGGGGCATGACAAATCTTTTTAAAATTTGATTATATATACTTGTTCACATTATAAACCCATTCCCACATTGAGTGAGTTTTGAGCCTTTATTGAGCATACATTTATACATCTTTAACATAAATGCTCATTTTTGTTTCTTGCGTGAATAGCCGCTTGGTTCTTACGACTCTAGAACTTGCCAAGACGATACATTCACGGTCCTTAACAACTTAAACCCAAGTAAGTAAATGATGGAGGCATTAGGACTAACCCATTTTTCATTCAAAACCATTGTTTTCCTTTCCTTTTACTCCACTACAAAAAAATCCCCCTAGTTAACCCCTTTGAGCCTAAACCTTTTCGTTTCAAATCCGCAAAACCATTTTTCTGTTCAAACACTATTGTTTTAGTAAAAAGCTCGGTTATCTTGTGACCGAAAAAAACCATAGCTCTTCCAATAACCAACCAAATTCCTTCAAAAATCTTGTTTGAAAATGCTTGATCCAAATAAATTTCACAAAAACAAAAGTTTTACGATAACCGACACTTTTTACGCTTTTTCACCACTTTACTAACCACTAACCCAAAAATCACCTACCCTTAGCCCAGGCCTAACCCTTTTCAAAGTCCTCTTAATGTTTACAAAGGTTTATAGTTAAAAAGGAGGTGGTTTGATCGCTTGGAAGGCATATGATAGAAGTAAGTTCCAAACCAGAATCGAGTGTTATCACAAAAATACATCTTCGGCCGAGTGTTGAGTAATCTCTTGTGAGGTATATGAACTTGTAAATAAATAGAATTTTAAAGAGGCATGTCATGCCTAAATAAATAATTTTTCTTAAAAGTGTGCTAAATAAATCATGACGAATAGGATTGTAGATAAAATAAAAACAAAATTAAAATAAAGATCTTGGATTCCCGAGACTCAAAGACAAGACACAAAACCTCTTCTCTACCAATTCCATTTAGGTGTGTAAGCCACATTTAAAGAGTTTTGCTTGAGGACAAGAAAAGATTCAAGTGTGGGGATATTTGATATGTGTAAAATACAACATATAAATTACATCAAATGAGGCATAAAACTAACCCTTTTTAGTACTAATGTTGGGAAAAGCACGTTTCTTTGTTCCTTTTGAATTTTCAGGATAAAAAGAGCTTAAAAGAATAAAAGAAGCAAATAAGCAGCTAAAACCAACATAAATACTAAAAGAAGGAATAACGAGCCATGCCCGATCCATCAGCAACACCCCAAAGACAAAAACAAGATAACAGAAGATGCCCACGGGGCCGTGCCCAGCCAAACACGGGGCATGGACAAACCCGGGACTTCAAAACAAAACCTGCAGAAGCTTCTACGCCCCCCACGGGGCCGTGCCCAGACCATCATGGGGCATGGTCAACTATAAGATTTGTAGAATCCAGATAGACAACGAACAGTTGACCACGAGGTCATGCCCAGAGGCCACGGGGTTGCGTGGGGCCCTCTGCTGTCAGATGCAATAAATGAAGGAAGAGAGGATGGATTGCCACGGGCCGTGCCCACTGGACACGGGGCCGTGGCCGGAGTACTGTTTTGGACTATAAATAGGGGTGCTTGGTTCACTTCAAAGGCATCCCTTGGCAAACCACTTCTCTCTCACTTCGCCACCATTCCACCACCACTACAACACCAACACCCACCACCATCATCCCTCAATATCTTTAGAGTGTGTAGTAGTCTCGGGATCCAAGATAGATTGTAAGGGTTCTTGTTAAACAAAGGCCATGCTTGGCTAAATTCCCTACATCACTTGGTGAAGACTAATCTTTTATGTATTACTTTTATTTTTTAATCTTTTATGTTTTACTTTTTGTAGGACCGATCCTCGATGCTTAGGAACCTAGATTTGATACCTATTGTCCATAATTGCGGAAATATTAGGACAAGTTTACCAATAGACAAGAATTAATCAGTTAAACGTCAATTTTATTGATTAAACGTCAAGAATCCAAATTGATAGAGCTTTGCCTCAGAGATGCCAAAGTTACAAGGCATGCTAGCTATTTATAGAAGTCCAAGTTCGCTGGAGGGATAGTTAAGTTCGCCCGAACTTGCCTTAGCAAGTTCGGCCGAACTTGACTTTACATGATTCTCATGGGAGAACTTGACCTCACACTACATAAATACTTCGTATTGCTAGCCTATTCAACTCTATTCTATACAGACTCGATATAAGACTAAGACATAGACATTATGCACAAACAGACTCCCCCTTGGATATCGTCTTCGTCTTGTATCAGTCTTCAAAAACTCTGTCTTCAAATAAACACTAACGCACACGACCGAAGAAGTTCTTGTAAGGCTTCTTTCGTCGTTCTTGTTTCGGATCCGGCGTCTGATCTGTAGGAGGTACTTTGTCATAAACTTAAATCTTCTAATACTTGCCTTTCTACCTTTCTCATGAATAGCTTCTAGACGCTTTTCTTCCTTTAAAAACTCAACCCGTTCTAGCTCTCTCCAGCTTGTCTGCCACATTTTCCCTGAATTTACTTCATGTGCATAACAAACGTTCACAACCCTTTGATACTGCATAGCATGTTCCTTTTCACGTTCCTCGAATACTATTTTACTATCACACCCCGACCCGCAGCGGAAAAGGTGATCGGGGCATGATTGGGTTATCATCAAAGCTCATGACATTTATTATGCGTTTCATATTCATTTAATACAATTTAATGGAAATTTACAATAAATATTACAACATGTTCTAACTATCAATCTAAGCTTCTTTATTCTCTTCTAAGGCATTTCCTATGTTTTCCTTGCTTCAACCTGTTCACCTGTATCATGTGTAAAAATGGTTTTTGGATCAACATAAAGTTGGCGAGTGAATCCTATGGAAAACATTTGAACAAGTTTATTTAATTGATTATGAAATGAGTGCACAACCACACATGAGTAAAAATAGATGTAAACTTATTCAACAATCATTAGACATTAAATAAAGCACACATGAACAATAATGGAACGTTTAGAGGCACGCGTTGCTCTACTCGTCTCTCGCGAGGAACTGATGGGCCTAATGAATGAATTGCATAAACATGATAATATAAAAAAGACATAACTATAAACAATATAAACTCAATGATACACACATGAACAATAATGGATTGGTTTTGAGGCACGCGTTGTTCAACTCGTCTCCCACGAGGAACTGATGGGCTTAATGAATGAATTTCATATAATTTGACAAAATGAAATAAGTAATCACAACAATATAAACAATCTAAATTTAGGTCACGATATGGTATGGCACAAATTTAAATAAACGAGTTAATTATTTGAGACACATGACACACCCCAAAACGTGTAATTAAAAAGGGGAGTTGTAAGATTCACTCACAGTGGGTGCGTTCGGTTGATGATGTTGAATGCACGCAAAGTGGTTTTAACCACGAGTGAAATTAACCTAGATAAATAGCATTATGGGTCGGTAAGTAAACGGATTTTATTAATCCATTTTATTAGGATTGTTGGGTGTATTTTTGTGAGTTTGAGGCTATTTTCTAACCTTAAAAATGTTATTTTTAAGTATTTTTAATTGATTTTTAATTAAAATAAATAAATAAAAATAATAAAAAAATTGATTTTTTTGCTACAGTTGACCGTTGACTTTGACCTTTGACCGTTGACTTTGACCGGTTCGAATCGTGTAATTGTGCGCTGAGTGAGGCTCGAACCCGAGACCTCCCGTACGCATGCACGCAGCTCTACCAACTGAGCTACGTGTCTAACCCGAAATATTTCTGTTTTTAATTATATTTATATACTAATTAGTTTAAACAGAAAATCCTTTATTTTCTAAAAACGATTTTTAATCCAAGACTCGGTGCGCTCCACAGGTCTCGAACCCGGGACCTGTGGCTTATGCTAACACACAGTCCACCACTGGACTGTGTGTCCAACTTGTTAACTAAGCTGATTTTTATTATTCTTAAACACAAACTAAACCTTTTCATTTATGCCGTATTTAAAAAGTTTGAATAATGATCCGAATCGATGCAGTAGACCGGACTCGAACTCGTGTCCTGTGATTAAACATACACACAGTCCACCACTGGACTGTATGTCTAACTTGGTTATTATTCCGATTATTAATATACTTAACATATAACAGTGTGACTCCGGTTCGGTTAACAAAAAAATCATTTTTATAAGGCAGCGTGTGTGGAACAGGATTCGAACTCGAGACGTTAGTGTGTTTAATGTGCACACAGTCCACCGCTGGACTGTGTGTCTAACCCGAGTAATTTCTTGATTCAAATTATACTTATATGTTACTGCAACATCGTCTTCTTCGTTAGATTTTAACCAGGAACAATGACAATCTGGTTCGAAGTTTTAATCAGGATTCTTTAGCGTTTTAGGTTAATTACAGATGAGATATAAGTAAAAAGAAAGGAAATTAGGCGTGAGGTATACCGACTGGCTTCCTTTGTTTTTCCGGCGTAACTCCGGCGACAGCAATCACTTCCGGCGACGAGTGTCTTGAAGCAGAGAGTCTTCAGAAAGCTTACAAAGTATGTGGGTGACTTCGGTATAAGCTTAGGGGATTCAGTAAGGCTCAGAAATGAAGAACCCGGTTTTCCGGCGATTTGCAGGTGATTTCCGGCGAGTGAGTTTTCGCCGAGAAAGGGTGCGGTTTTGAGCGAAAAGGTTTGTAGAGGTTCGAGGGGGTATTTATAGGGCAAGTCGTCGATGGATTTGGTCCGATTTCCGACTTGATTCATCGGTTTGAATTTCTCCGGCGGTTATAGATGGTGTCGCGGACTCAGACGTCGGTTATAACCGATGTAACGTTTAAGTTTTACGTTATAACTGAAGATGTCGTTAATTCTTGGCGAGATTGCCGGGATTTCCGACGACTGAACTTTGGGCGCCGATTTTGAATTCGGAAACTCATGATATGAATTAAATGATCCTAACATTTAACAAGTAGCATTAATGGCGCAGTGGTTCAAGTGTTGTGTGTTAAGTTGTTTGATGAACCGGTTACTGACCCGGGTTCGAAACCCGGCAGAACCAAAGTATTTTTATTTTCTTATTTTTGACAGTTTTTCAAAAACTAATTATATATTCCCGTATAATAATTGATTATGTATAATTTAAAATTATTTTGGGCATTTAATTCGCAACGAAATTTTTAACTGACTGTTCGGTTAATAAACGGAGCGGGTTTGTAAAATCCGTTTTTTGACGGATGTTACAGTATCCCCTGCTTTTTAGAAATTTCGTCCCGAAATTTAAATAGTGATATATTTGACTAAAAGAATGATGCTGTTTAGTTTGACAGTTACATGCTTAGAAAAAGTAAGAGTTTTAATTTTTTTTTTGTTTGAGGCGGTAGCGTCCCTTGTAAGGGTTAAGTACCCTATTACAGGAATCGCTTTTTGTTGCCTACTGTAAAAGTATTGATAAGCAGAATTGTTTCGCTAACTATGATATCATGCATAAGAGTTTGGATATGTTTGGAAGGGTATGGTTATATCCTAAGGCAAAACTTCTAATACTACAACCTACATGGAACATAAATAAACATAACAGCTAATATTTGAACATAAATAAACACAACAGCTAATATCAGTAAGTTATGATTGGTTCTATGACTATAGAACATAAATAGCACAACAGCTAATATTTGAATCCACATTCTGATATCATATATGTTTGAATGGTGGCAGTTCCTCTCTCGTTTGTTATGATGGAGAGGTTAGTTTATGTAGAAATGGATCACAATCAAATCTCTTTAAATAGCAAGATGATATAAATGTAACACAAAATTCAACCAAGGCAATACTAAATCCTATATGGAACTTCTCATAACCGCCTGATAATGCCTCTGATCCTTTGGCAAGAATACTTATATATAGGAAGTACCAACGGCGTATCCATCATATTCTTGCCAAATTTTCATTGGTTTTATCCACAAGTTATGATTAGTTACCAAGGAACTACTAAATCCTACATAGAACTTCTCATAACCAACTAACAATGCCTCTGATCCTTTGACAAGAATACTTATATATAGGAAGTACCAGCGGCGTATCCACCATATTCTTGTCAAATTTTCATTGGTTTTATCAGTGAATTATGATTAGTCCTATATAACTCTACAACCAATACAACAAACATAAAATATCGAAATGAAAAATGTCTGTGCGATCAAGGCTCAATCAAACGGAGTCGATCGTATTGCATGTACTGAAAATGAAATTGTCTGTGCGCTCAAGGCTCAATCAAACGGAGCCGAGCGTATTGCATGTACTGAAAATAATAAACTTAATCTAAACAACAACCACACAAACAGCCTATGCATGGAACCTCTCATAACCGCCTGATAATGCCTCCGATCATTTGACAAGAATACTTATATATAGGAAGTACCAGCGGCGTATCCACCATATTCTTGTCAAATTCTCATTGACTTTATCCGCAAGTTATGATTAGTTATATGCGACTCTACAACAAACACAACAACCACAAGATACTGATAATGTAAATGTCTGTGCGATCAAGGTTCAATCAAACGGAGCCGATCGTATTGAAAATGAAAATGTCTGTGCACTCAAGGCTCAATCAAACGGAGCCGAGCGTATTGCATGTACTGAAAATGAATAACTTAATCTAAACAACAATCACACAAACAGCCTATGCATGGAACCTCTCATAACCGCCTGATAATGCCTCCGATCATTTGACAAGAATACTTATATATAGGAAGTACCAGCGGCGTATCCACCATATTCTTGTCAAATTCTCATTGACTTTATCCGCAAGTTATGATTAGTTATATGCGACTCTACAACAAACACAACAACCACAAGATACTGATATTGTAAATGTCTGTGCGATCAAGGTTCAATCAAACGGAGCCGATCGTATGCGGGCACGCCAGGTTCAACCGCATAATAAAATGGGGAACAGGCTCAACGCTCATAAATGGGGAGTAGGCGGCCTCGGCAATTGCATATACTGAAAATAATAAACAATAATTACTCATACAGTCTACACATGGAACCTCTCATAACCGCCAGATAATGCTTCTGATTCTTTGACAAGAATACTTATATATAGGAAGTACCAGCGGCGTATCCACCGTATTCTCGTCAAAGTTTCATTGGCTTTATCCTTAAGTTATGATTGGTTCGATGTGATAAAGAAAAACATAAAATTAAACGATAGGAGTTGAATCTAGATCTTCGGTGAAGAGGACTAGTTGGGTATCTTCGTTTGGGCCGTCATTATCTTCGACAGGATTGGCGTTGATATTGAAGACTCTTCCTCTTGCTGGTGGCCTAGTGGTTGGGTTTTCTTGGTTAACTGGGTTTGATTGGGCTTGAGCGTTGATGACGTTAACCAATTGAGGGCATGTGTTTCTAAAGTGGGTAGGGTCGCCACAATTGAAACAAGCTCGGACATATGGGAACACGGGGTAATGGGGTTGTTGATAGGTTTGGGCCATGTTTTGAGTAGGGGAAAATGTTTGGTTTTGAAAGGTGCGGCAAACCTTGCTCAAATGACCATAGCGTCCACAAGTTGCACATAGTCGACAAGGTAAGGTAAGGGGATGGTGATAAAGACAGTTGTTGCATTGAGGATGAGGTCCAAGATATGGTTTCTTATTTGAGTAAGTTGAGTTGGGTGCCACTTGGGTAATTGGGATAGCTTGGATGGGTATGGCGTGTAAAACTGGTTGATTACGTTGGGTAGCAGCGAAAAGTTTCCCGTCTCTTTTTCTCTTAGAAATGGGTTGAGAAGGGGATTCGGTTTGGGTGGAGTCGGAGATTTCAGTCGATTCTTTATCCTTCTTCTTCTCCTCCTTGAAGTCTTTGTTTCGGATTCGATTCTCGGTGAGCTCTGTTGCTAACTCCATTGCCGCTTCCAAGGTTGCAGGCGTGGTACTTATTACAGGGTCTTGAATCTTTGACGGAAGACCACGAATGTAGTGCTCGATCAAACGGTAGAGGGGAGTGAACATGTTGGGAACCATTTGATGTAATTCGAGGAATCTTTTGTTGTATGTGGTGTGGTCTCCTTCCTTTTGCTTCAATGAGTAAAATTCATCTTCTAATTTCTTGATTTCGCTCCTTGGGCAAAATCGTCCGGTCATGATTTCCTTCAATTCGTTCCAAGTTAAGGTCATAGCATCGTCGATGCCTCGTTTGGCTTTCTCTGTATTCCACCATGTAAGTGCTATCCCATATAATCGACCGGTAGCATATCGCACTTTGCGACCATCGGGGCAATCGCAATTTAGAAAGGTGTTCTCCATTTCTTCAAACCAATGGAGGAGAGCGGTGACACCTTCAGTCCCTTTGTATTTTGGAGGGTCGCATGATTTGAAATGCTTGTAGGTGCATTTAGTGGTTTTTGGGGAAGAGTTGAAAATGTTTTGGTTTTCTTGATTGACAGAATTAGCGGTGAGTGCTTGTTGTACTTGGATTACAATGTTGGGTATTACGGCAGCCATTTGTTGAGCGATTAGGGCAGCCATGCGCTCGCGGGCTTTTCCTGCTCTCATCTTCCTACGAGCGAGGTTAGAAGACATCTACAAGGAATACATGTCAAGAGTATGATTTGGATGTTTTTGGGTTCATGGGTCGTACTAGGAATGAACATTCATAAAATAATTATAGAAAAATAAATCTACTACATCCATAGGATATCTTGGGCTTTGCTCGCCATTAGGCCCTACATGCCGCCATACTTTACCTTTGTAATCATGTGGGCCCCCATGAATACCGGTTTTTCATATGGTTCGCACGGGTTTGCCAGGTTGCGTACACTAAAACCCGGAGAAAATCGAGAAATATGTATACAACGTGTGATATTCGGAATGTGTCCCGGTGTAGACACGGTGACACCTCAAAGTAGGGTTAGTTCGAACGACGTTTGGTGTGGCATGCTTTGGCCTAATAGGTCCTTCGTACTCTCATCGTTGGTCCCCAGGTAGGCAAATTGGTCCGTTATATTGGATTTATACGAATGCCAACCTAGACAGGACGTTCCGACTACCAGTACTTGTACCCTTCCAGTTATTACATGCCCGTCGCAGAACTTACTTTGATGAGATTTGAAAATTGCAACAAAATCTTTGAATAATGAGAGTATGAAAATAAATTGAATACATGAACATCGATATATGTATAATGAATATGTATATAAGCATGTATGTTCGACTGTAAATAAAAACAAATATGAAACAGATAAATATCACAAGTTTTTATGTAACCACCTAATCAATTAAAATTTAGGCAGACTATAGTATATGCTCTAAGGGTCTAATAACCTATCCTATATCCCTATAGTCATGGCTCTGATACCAATCTGTCACACCCCGACCCGCAGCGGAAAAGGTGATCAGGGCATGATTGGGTTATCATCAAAGCTCATGACATTTATTATGCGTTTCATATTCATTTAATACAATTTAATGGAAATTTACAATTAACATTACAACATGTTCTAACTATCAATCTAAGCTTCTTTATTCTCTTCTAAGGCATTTCCTATGTTTTCCTTGCTTCAACCTGTTCACCTGTATCATGTGTAAAAATGGTTTTTGGATCAACATAAAGTTGGCGAGTGAATCCTATGGAAAACATTTGAACAAGTTTATTTAATTGATTATGAAATGAGTGCACAACCACACATGAGTAAAAATAGATGTAAACTTATTCAACAATCATTAGACATTAAATAAAGCACACATGAACAATAATGGAACGTTTAGAGGCACGCGTTGCTCTACTCGTCTCTCGCGAGGAACTGATGGGCCTAATGAATGAATTGCATAAACATGATAATATGAAAGACATAACTATAAACAATATAAACTCAATGATACACACATGAACAATAATGGATTGGTTTTGAGGCACGCGTTGTTCAACTCGTCTCCCACGAGGAACTGATGGGCTTAATGAATGAATTTCATATAATTTGACAAAATGAAATAAGTAATCACAACAATATAAACAATCTAAATTTAGGTCACGATATGGTATGGCACAAATTTAAATAAACGAGTTAATTATTTAAGACACATGACACACCCCAAAACGTGTAATTAAAAAGGGGAGTTGTAAGATTCACTCACAGTGGGTGCGTTCGGTTGATGATGTTGAATGCACGCAAAGTGGTTTTAACCACGAGTGAAATTAACCTAGATAAATAGCATTATGGGTCGGTAAGTAAACGGATTTTATTAATCCATTTTATTAGGATTGTTGGGTGTATTTTTGTGAGTTTGAGGCTATTTTCTAACCTTAAAAATGTTATTTTTAAGTATTTTTAATTGATTTTTAATTAAAATAAATAAATAAAAATAATAAAAAAATTGATTTTTTTGCTACAGTTGACCGTTGACTTTGACCTTTGACCGTTGACTTTGACCGGTTCGAATCGTGTAATTGTGCGCTGAGTGAGGCTCGAACCCGAGACCTCCCGTACGCATGCACGCAGCTCTACCAACTGAGCTACGTGTCTAACCCGAAATATTTCTGTTTTTAATTATATTTATATACTAATTAGTTTAAACAGAAAATCCTTTATTTTCTAAAAACGATTTTTAATCCAAGACTCGGTGCGCTCCACAGGTCTCGAACCCGGGACCTGTGGCTTATGCTAACACACAGTCCACCGCTGGACTGTGTGTCCAACTTGTTAACTAAACTGATTTTTATTATTCTTAAACACAAACTAAACCTTTTCATTTATGCCGTACTTAAAAAGTTTGAATAATGGTCCGAATCGATGCAGTAGATCGGACTCGAACTCGTGTCCTGTGATTAAACATACACACAGTCCACCACTGGACTGTATGTCTAACTTGGTTATTATTCTGATTATTAATATACTTAACATATAACAGTGTGACTCCGGTTCGGTTAACAAAAAAATCATTTTTATTAAGGCAGCGTGTGTGGAACAGGATTCGAACTCGAGACGTTAGTGTGTTTAATGTGCACACAGTCCACCGCTGGACTGTGTGTCTAACCCGAGTAATTTCTTGATTTAAATTATACTTATATGTTACTGCAACATCGTCTTCTTCGTTAGATTTTAACCAGGAACGATGACAATCTGGTTCGAAGTTTTAATCAGGATTCTTTAGCGTTTTTAGGTTAATTACAGATGAGATATAAGTAAAAAGAAAGGAAATTAGGCGTGAGGTATACCGACTGGCTTCCTCTGTTTTTCCGGCGTAACTCCGGCGACAGCAATCACTTCCGGCGACGAGTGTCTTGCAGCAGAGAGTCTTCAGAAAGCTTACAAAGTATGTGGGTGACTTCGGTATAAGCTTAGGGGATTCAGTAAGGCTCAGAAATGAAGAACCCGGTTTTCCGGCGATTTGCAGGTGATTTCCGGCGAGTGAGTTTTCGCTTTGAAAGGGTGCGGTTTTGAGCGAAAAGGTTTGCAGAGGTTCGAGGGGGTATTTATAGGGCAAGTCGTCGATGGATTTGGTCCGATTTCCGACTTGATTCATCGGTTTGAATTTCTCCGGCGGTTATAGATGGTGTCGCGGACTCAGACGTCGGTTATAACCGATGTAGCGTTTAAGTTTTACGTTATAACTGAAGATGTCGTTAATTCATGGCGAGATTGCCGGGATTTTCGACGACTGAACTTTGGGCGCCGGTTTTGAATTCGGAAACTCATGATATGAATTAAATGATCCTAACATTTAACAAGTAGCATCAGTGGCGCAGTGGTTCAAGTGTTGTGTGTTAAGTTGTTTGATGAACCGGTTACTGACCCGGGTTCGAAACCCGGCAGAACCAAAGTATTTTTATTTTCTTATTTTTGACAGTTTTTCAAAAACTAATTATATATTCCCGTATAATAATTGATTATGTATCGTTTAAAATTATTTTGGGCATTTAATTCGCAACGAAATTTTTAACTGACTGTTCGGTTAATAATCGGAGCGGGTTTGGTAAAATCCGTTTTTTGACGGATGTTACATTTACTGTAGAACAAGGTTTTGATATCTTCTCTAGAACAGTTGACAAGCCACATTGGATCTAGAATTCTGATCGTTCTCCACAATCCTCTCATACCCTGGAAACCCAATATCTCCACCCTTTCCTTTGTGATATCTAGATGTTCCTCAAATCGTAACACAATAACAGCTTCACACGTCGTAGGATCAATCTGCCACCACTTGAATATCGGATAGAAATTCTGCTCGATTGGCATTAAGGGCATGTTCCTCATCGCTCTCGGTCGTATATAATCAACGTTATATCTTTCTCCCCTATTTTCTTGTTTGTCTTAATGCGACACCCTAGAATAAATGGCTTCTAATATTTAAATCCCTTTGTCGCTTCAAACTTGATCATTTTCCACAATAATTGATCAATATATTTCATCTGATAAGTAACATTCACAGTCTGGACAAGCTCCTCAACATCCCAGTACGGCAAAGTCTTGAAATCAGCCAGATATTTGAAGTATTGCACTCCAAATTCCCTTTTGATTGCATAAACATTCAACTCCTTAAACCAACCCCAACTGAGAATATCCCCCAATGATACGTCTTTATTTCTGGTAAATAATGCTAGAGGACGTCGAAAATTACGTTCGCGCGACATTTCTTTAAACCAAGATTTCTTCACTTGAGCTATCTCTTCTTTCGTCATCGGCTTAGGAACTTTGCCTTCACGAATCGATTCTTCGATTTTTTCTTTCAACATGTTTTCATCTAGTTGCTTGTACATCTCCTCAAATGTAGGAAAACTATCAGTGTTAGGACCGACGTACTTCGCAGTATGATCTGTTTCATCATCAGAAGACCAATATTCAACAATTACTCTGTTATACTCATCAGCTTCAAACCTTCGTATATACTGATAATCATTCGGCTCAAATGTGTTAACATTCAACACTTTCTCTTCAAAATCAAACTCTAGTGATTCTGCATCAACTTCAATCAACTTTGCAAGATCTTCTTTGGTATAGTTGTGCACGAATTCACCTTCTTCAATGTTATGTTCAAGCATCAATTCATAGGCTTTGTTGCAGCAATAGGCTTTGCAAATCTATCAACATTCGCCATATCAACATCATCTGATGGCCCTGTCTGCCCTGACTCCCCTGAGTCTGATCATCCATCTTATTCGATTCATCATCCATCAGAGAAGAAAAATCAAATTCATCAGCGACCTTTGCTTCATTAATCTTTAATCCAACTCCGCCCTGATCATCATCATCGTCATCAGCATTATTCCAATTCTCATAATCAGAATCATCTTTCTTTTCATCATCATCTTTATCTTCTTTCTCTGCTTCTTCATCGTCCTTTTCGTCAACCTTTGGAATTTCGGACTCAGAAGTTATAACAACATCATCAACAGACTTCTCTGCAGCTTCAGATGATTTAGGGGCTTCACCCTCAACACCTTTACCTTTGCTGCTTCCTGCTAATTCTTTTTCAGATCTTTCCTTAGCTTCATGTCGATCGAGACGATCATATTCGGTAATAAAATATTAGATAACACTTTCTGCATTCTCGTGAATCTTCGATCATTTAGGGCTTGGATTGACTTCAGATCAGCAATTTCTGTTTGCAGCTTCTCATTCGCATCTTCTAAACTTTCAATTAGGGCTTTGAAGTATTCTCGTTCATTTTCCAGCACTTTGACGTTATCGTCTAACATCTCTTTCTCTACTGCATTTTGATTCATTTTCTTTACTAGTTCAGCTTTCTCAACTTCATTTTGTTGAACTTTTTCTTTTAAAATCTTCACATGTTTTTCAAGAAGATCAACATTCATCTCTTGAAAGAAATCATTTAGATCTTGAAGACTAATTGGATCATCATGCATATCATCAAACATATTTGCCCTTGGAGTAGACTTTGGAGTAGTAGTCTGTGGTGTAGTCTTCTTTGAAGTAGAACTTTCAAAATGTGAAGTCGTTGGAGCAACAGGAGATTTAATAATAGGCACTTCCAATAAACCAGACACAGGAGGTTCTTGTGTTGCTCCTGCCTTTCAGCTTCCGATGAAATGATCACAGGAGGTTCTTGTGTGACTCCTGGACGTTCAGCTTCACTTGTAACAACAACAGGAGGTTCTTGTGTAACTTCTATCTCCTTTGCGCCAGAAGGTTCTTGTGTAACTTCTACACTTTTTAGCTTTCTCTTATAACGACGACAAGCAGGCTTTTGAGCTTTCTTCGTTTTCTTCCTGGCTTTTGTCTGAGGAGGTCCTGTAGTCTTTGTCGTTGAAATAGTAGCAGACTTCACACGTTTAGCCTTTTTCTTGGGACTTTCCTCATCAGACTCTTTTTCTTAATTCGGATCAAAATCAGCATCAAATTCTTTTTCCTTTTCAGCTTGTTTTTCTGCTTCTGTCTTTTCTGGCTCTTTCACAGATGTTTCATCAAAATCTTCATCATTCTCTGAAGTAGCAGAAATAACATCGTCTTCCTGAGTCGCCTTTTCTGTTTCTTGACTTTCTATAACGACTGCTGCGCTAGAACCTGCTTCTGTTTGGACATTTTCTGGCTCGTCTTCATCAACAAGCATTGTTTCCACTTTCGTTTGAACATTTTGGTTAGAAATCTTTAAACCACTCTTTCTCATTGTTCAACTCTTTCTCGTCACCACTACCGTCTTTTCTCCATTTGTTATCAGCCGGTGCTATATAATTTTCATCTTTGATAGCCCCAAATACTGTTTTAGCAACCGGTGCTGATGCTTGCTTTTGAAACTTGATCAACTTCTTCACCGTTGTATCATCGAGGTGACTAAGATAAAGAACGTCATTTGGATCTCGTGCAATATTTGTATACTTCTCATCGATTAGCATCTAAACAAACCTCGGATATAAGAAAACCTTGAATCATCCATAATCCTCGACATATGTGTAAACACAAGCTTTAAATAATTTAACGGCTTTTTCAAAATCAACGTCGTTGCCATACAGGCCATGTAATCTTGAACATCGTCAAGGCCTGCTTTGCGGTGACTAAAAGTATGAATAATCGTATGCATTAGAAGCTTGTAGGGGTTAGGCACTTCCCCTTTCTTCAATGTCAGTTTGTTAATGCTCCCCTTATAACCCATCCTGTAAAAACAACCTCTAACCATCTTCTCATCTAAGAAAATCGGATCGTCTTTGTCATCATTGAACTATAGGACCCTGCGAATATCATCTTCTGTACCAGTGATTGCTTTGACCTCATTCCCGATTTGCATAGATGAAATAATAGACTTCTTATCTTCGCTGAGACTCGCATTCATCCAGAAGTGATAAGTGTGCGAACAATAAGATACAGTGCATTCTGTGATAGCTCGATGGATAGGGCACTCCTTAAGAAACTTCAGAATAGTCTCGTACTCCTTCAGCGACGGACATACTTCTTTGTCGGGCGTAATACAAGTATTATGGAACTTAGAAAAGTCCATAGAAATCACCCTTGCTGGTTCTTGAGCCTGAAAAACGACACAAAATAATTAGCACACATTATGAGAAAAAGTTATAAAAATTTTCAAACACTTTTTCGTCAAGTACGGGCGAACTTGATAAGTGTATAACAAACTGATTTAGTCAAGTTCACCCGAACATGTACTACAAACCTGTTCATTTCTTATTTTCAGAAGTTCTGGCGAACTTATGTTATCAAATTTCAAACAATTAAAGACTAAGTTCGGGTGAACTTCCAAAAACTTTTTCAATTCAGTTTTCCTAGATGTTCGGTCGAACATATGAATTATTCAAGTTTATTCAGATATGTTAAAAAGTTCGGCCGAACTTGATAACAAGTTCGGCCGAACTTGTTATCTCTTTCGATCAAACCTGTTCATTCCAATAATCAACCATTTTAATTAAATCCAAGGCAACTTCATGGTCAATTTATGATGATTATTATGAATTTATGTTCAAATTGGTCCAATAAATCCTAGAACTATCATATTTAACAAGTACAGATATGTGTTCATCATTTACGATCCAATTTACGATTCAAATTACAAACTCTCACCTCTTCCATTGATAGTGATGTGCAAATCACCAAGATCAATTTAAATTTTGGCAGAATAACGACGTGATTTTGACAATTTCACTCAAACGCTCAAATGAGTTAAGTTCGCTCAGAGATTTGTAATGGTGAATAATGAAGTTCGGCCAAACTTGCAAGGTATTTATACCTTGACAAGTTCGGCCGAACTTGATAAGCCCAGTTTAGAAGCCCAATAGAAGTCCGGGCGAACTTATCTTTTTAAACAGCCATCAGTTGCAAGTTCGGTTGAACTTGCTTGGAATGTTAAACTTTGTTTAGTTTGACAAGTTCGGCCGAACTTGCCAAAAACAAATCCAAACTTTTTCAAATTTTGCAATTAAATCCCTTAACTTTTCAACTTTTTACCAGTTATGAAAATCCACTCAGTTGACCAAGTCCAAGTTAATGACCTTAGTTAACCGATTTGTCTGTCGAGTCCAAGCTAATGACCCCGGTTTGACCTGTTATGAACAAACTATTGATATTTTCAAAAAACAAAGTTTCAAATTAATGAACTTTCATCGTTTTGGCTTTTCAGATTTTACAGATTAGCTCCTAGCCCGTTATCAATGAGATTCCCACTAGTTTAGCACCTTACCAGACTTCGAAGACCCGTTCTCCAACATTGGTTTGATGAAAAACGCTGTAGAAACAAAATCTTTTTGTATTTTTGTAAGTTTATGCTAAAACACACTTAAAATCTTTTTGGTTTTAATCTGTAAAGCTGATAAACTATTTACAGGACACAGTAAACTATGTACAAACATATTTTTGTGAATTGGTGTCAATGGATCATATCAGTTAATTGAGACATATCACCAGTACCGTTGTCCTTTAGATGACTTTAAGTTTTAAACTCATTTACCTAGATTGTCGATATGTTTGTCCACTTAAACTTTACCACGTTTCTCAACTGTTTCAAGATATGTTTAAGGTATGATTTATGAAACTTGACTTATCTGCGGTTCCCACTTCTTGAATATACTCCCACATCAAGATTCCCTAGATTTCATCTTACAGGTGAATATAGCATAAATGATATCTCTATCTGGGTTATGCGAGACCTTGAGAGCCCAGGTTAGTACTACCGTACAGACAAAGAGATGAAGGCTCGTCTTTAAGGTGTGTTCCACTTAAGGAATCTTTTTAGCACTACATATGATTATATCTTTCGATACTTTTCAATATTGCATGCAATTAGGGGGTTTAAAGCGAAAGTATTATAGAAGTTCTAGGCCATTGCTTCCGCAAAATCAGAAGAACTTGTATAATACCCCAGATATCAACTATCTATAAAGACCTCGTATCTCAGAATCAGGCAATCTTTCAAACGAAATTTCGGAGTACCAAGTCCATATATCCAATATGTGTTACTCCACAAGATTAAGCAGTTGTAAAATTTAGTTTATATCTCGAAAACAGTTTACTGAACGTGTTAAGCCTATCGACACATCCGCAGTAAGACTCGGTTATTCCTTTTTAAAACTTTACATTTCTTTAGCATACTGTGATAGTCCACTGATGTACTATCATTTCTTTTTAATGACACTGAATTCTTTTTGTCTTTTTCAATGTTTTTGTACTTTTTGCATTTTTCATATGTTTTTGGATTTAAAAATTTTCAAATGTTTTTGTATTTTCTCTAACATTTCTCCCCCTAAAATCAAAAACATCTTTTTGTATTTTAGTTTTTAATAAAATTCTAAACTAGAAAGATATAGACAAACCAATGTGGATCACGCGAACTCGTCGTCCGATCCGTATTCAACCTCAGCGTCCGCACCTGTCAGCAAATTTTTCATACCATTAATTCTCAACAAGTACTTAAACCGTGATAAAGAAAATGGTTTGGTATAAAAATCAGCCTTTTGTTCGTCGGTGTAGATTTTTTCTATTCGTACCAATTTCTTTTCTTAACAGTCACGAATGAAATGGTGACGAATTTCAATGTGTTTAGTGCGTGAGTGATGAACCAGATTTTTAGTTATATCAATGGTTGCCTTATTATCAACATACAACGGAGTGTCAAGAAATTGCAGACCATAGTCTCTCATCTGCTGTTGTATCCACAGAATCTGTGAACAACAGCTGGAGGCCGAGATATACTCAGCTTCACAGGTAAAGAGAGCGATTGTAGTCTGTTTCTTACACTACCAGGTTACCATTCTTGTTCCGAAGAACTGGCATCCCGCTGTAGTCGATTTTGAATACAACTTATCTACACCAAAATCAGAATCAGCGTATCCTGCAAGATCAAAATTATCATTCTTCGGGTACCACAAGCCAGTGCTTGGGCATCCCATCAAGTATCTGAAGATTCGCTTCACAATCTACATATATGAAATTCTCGGGCTTGACTGATATCTGGCGCATAGGCAGGTAGGATACATGATATCTGGGCGCGATGCCGTCAGATACATCAACGATCCTATCATGGATCTGTAGAGCGTCTCATCAACTTTGGTTCCAGTTTCGTCAATGCAAATCGCGTGATTAAGAGCAAGATGAGTAGATAACGGCTTCGAGCTTTCCATATCAAACTTCTTCAAGATGTCATGCACATACTTGGCCTGATGAATGAAAATACCGTCTGGAAGTTGATCGACTTGCAATCCGAGGAAGAATTTCATTTCGCCGATTGAAGACATTTCGAACTTCTTCTTCATGATGCCCTCAAACTCCTTGCAAAGACTATCATTCGTTGATCCAAAGATGATGTCGTCCACATAGATTTGAACTATAATTAGATGATTACCAACTTCTCTCGTGAAGAGAGTACTATCCACAGTTCATCTGACAAAGCCGTTTCCCACGAAATGTTGCGATAACGTCTCGTACCAAGCTCTTGGGGCTTGGTGTAAACCGTAAAGTGCTTTATCAAGAAGATATGCTTTCCTTCTATTTAGTGGATCAACAAATCCCGATGGTTGTCCGACGTACACCTTCTCGTGTAAGTTCCCATACAGAAAAGCTGATTTGACATCCAACTGATAGACTTTAAATCCCTTCCATGCTGCAAAAGCAAGAATATTCGAATAGATTCTAAGAGAGCTACTGGTGCGTAGACTTCTGTGTAGTCTATCCTTCCTGCTGGTGAAATCCCTTGACGGCAAGCCAAGCTTTGTTTCGAACTAT
Organism: Scalesia atractyloides; assembly: GCA_947069175.1. Classification (NCBI taxonomy): domain Eukaryota; kingdom Viridiplantae; phylum Streptophyta; class Magnoliopsida; order Asterales; family Asteraceae; genus Scalesia; species Scalesia atractyloides. The sequence continues at coordinate 23,540,060 of CAMTDV010000030.1, read as the reverse complement.
AACTCCTCGATCGTCTCGCTTGCATTTAAAGACCCATTTCGTATCAATCGCTTTCAGGTAAGTCTACAAGCTTCCACACTCCTAACTTCTCGAACTGTAACAGTTCCTCTTGCATTGCTTGTACCCAGTTTTCATCGCCTAATGCTTCAGAAACACTCTTTGGCTCAATCTGGGCTATAAAACATGAATAGTAGCAATATTCTTGAATTGGAGCAACACGACTATAGAAACAACTCAAAGCTTTGTTTATTTGACTCCGTGTTCTCACACCAGCTGTAATTCGCCTATTATAGAATTTGACGGATGATAAGAATATGAACTTGGCATCACTTTGCCTGGAACAAGCACAGTATTCTCTTGATTTGTAATATGTTGATCTACCACCACTTCAACTTCAGGAGCACTACTCGGGCTTGCAGATTCATTCAATAAACTTGTAATCAGCTCTGCTTCTTCATCTGAAGAAGATTCTCCATCGGCATCGAATGTTGGAGCCTCATCCGAGTCTGAACTCTGTGCTTCAGAAAGATTAGGATTCACTGTAGTATTGATTAGTTCTGTAGTCGGTGTCACTTGTTCTGTCTGAATTTCTTGACCACCGCTATTACTTGAACTAGCATCAGAAGAAGATGATCCCAACGTGGGTTAATTAACCACAATCGGTCTGACGATTTGCTCTTAATTTGCTGATTGATGAAGATAATAGAAACGCTGCAATTTCTTCATCGGATGGTTCTTCAGGCAAGTCAAATGATTTCCACAAGTCTTGATAGTTGAATAACCATGCATCACCTTTTCTCTGAACAAGATCCGTATAGTTAAAACAATCAACATGCTGCGCTTCAATGACTCTTCTCAATGAAGGAACATAAACTCTCTGCAATGGACTTGCATATCCAACAAAGAAACCTTCGAGTGATTTAGCTCCAAATTTGCCATCTTGATCGATTACAATACATGGCTCTCCAAATGGTTCTACGAACTTCAAATTAGGTTTCCGTCGGTTGATCATCTCAAAACAGGTCTTCTTCTACTGTTAAGACTCTGTTGAGTGTGTAACAAGCCGTTGTAACTGCTTCACTCCAGAAGCTCACTGGAAGCTTTGAGTCTGCAAGCATGGTTCTTGCAGTTTCGATTAAAGTCCTGTTCTTCCTTTCAGCGACACTGTTTTGTTGCAGAGTGTAAGGTGCACTAAACTCGGTGCAAAATCCCCTCAGCATTGCAGAATTCCTTCATTTTGGTGTTTGAACTCAGTACCATAGTCACTTCTAATGCGTCTCACCGGAAGATGGTACAGGTTCTCAAGCTTCTTGAAAAGAATTACTAAGTTTTCAAACGTCTCATCTTTTGATTCTTGAAAGAATACCTACGAGTATCGGGAATAATCGTCAGTGACTACCAAGCAATAGAGATCTCCAGAGATGCTTCGGACATTCACTGGACCAAAAAGATCCATATGAAGTCTTTCGAGTGGTAACTTTATTGAATTGAGAATCTTTCTCGGATGAGATTTCTTGATCTGCTTTCCCTTTTTACACTCGAGGCAATTATCTGACATATGAAAACTTTTCAGATTCACACCTTCCACCAAATCATTATGCACCAAATGATTCATCTTTCTTAGGTGAATGTGGCCCATCTTTCTATGCCATAAGATTGACTCCTTCTCAGTAGCTTTCGAGACAAAACATTGTGCCGTTTTTGAAGAAATAGTAGCATTTCCCATGTCAAGAACATACAAATCATTCTCTCTTGGCGCACGCATGAGTATCCACTCGTCTGGTATTTTAAAACCCAGTTTGATGATCATGCATTCTTTATCGTTGAAGTGGACGGTAAACTTCTTATCACAAATTTGAGAAATACTTAGAAGGTTGTTCTCAAGCTCTGCAATGTAGTTCACTTGATCAAAAGAAATAACTCCGTTTGAGAGCTTTCCCTCGGTGACAATCCTTCCACCTTGGTTTTCAGCAAATCCAACATATCCGCCATTGATAGCTTTTATGTCGAACAAGAGCGCTTTCATTCCTGTCATATGTCTGGAAGCTCCACTATCAAGAATCCACCTGGAAAGTACGAATCTTTGGAGCCCCTTCACATTTCAACATTTAGTTAAACAGCGCGACCCAAGCCTTCTTGGTCTTGGGTTGAATTGGATAACCATCATCGTAATCAAATTCACATTCATCAGCATAATCAAATTCATATTTATCATCTGGATTTTCTATGATGTTTATGTTTGAAAATTTCACTTTCTTTTTATCTTTCAAACTGTTACCACTTGTAATTTTGACAGTTTCAGATTTTAATTCTTTCATGTTATCACTAGTCTTAACAGGCTCAGACTTAGTGATTTCAGATGTTGTTGACCTTTTCTTAGCAACCCAGGCTTGTGATTTTATCTTAGCCTTTTTTATGTAAAACTTTGTTTCAGTTGCTTTTAAAGATTCACCTTTTTTGAAATTTGAATTTTTAAATTTCTTTTCAAAAATTGTTTCATTTCTTTTTTGTCAACATTTCTTTTTAAGATTTTTAATTGCTCAATCTCTGGTTGCTTTGGTTTTTCAACATCTGAACTTTCTTTCCTTTGAAGATAAGCCGGTTAAGATTTCGGACACTTCCGTGCAATATGACCAACTTCGTTGCACTTGAAGCAAATACGATTATCATGTGAATGTCCACTAGTGGATTTTACACCACTTGTGGCTTTCGCCTTATCTCGAAGTTCTTTCTGTTTCTTAAACTCGTCGTTTGATTACTTTCCAATCAAACTCTCCTCGTGAACCGTGCTTGTCCCATAAACAAATTTCATGTTTTTATTTTTGTATTCATGAAATGGTGACATTTTCTTTTTCGGTTCATCAGATTCCTCAGGTCATCTGATGTGACTTCAACCAGTTTAAACAGTTTATCCAATTGATCTTCTTTGACGTTCCGAATCAGAAAACTGTCATCAAAGTATAATCTATCAGATTCCTGAACGTTGTACATGACAACATTAGGATCATCACATATATCATCTTCCAATGATGTATCGTCATCTTCGGAATTTGTCTCAGAACTGTTCAAACTCGAGGTGGCGCTCTCAAAGCTGCCATCATTAGAATCATTCAGAACATTTTCAACCAACTTTTTCACTACCGCATTGTCATCACTTGGTTTAGTATAGACTACATCAATGTTCTCCGGCAACTCATTTTTCTATTCAGATAACAACTCAATGTTGAGTGCCTTATCTATCCCATCAACAGTTTTGCGACAATACTTCTCGCATAGGGGTGGAGGAACATTGTTATATTCTTTACCAAATTTCTTTTTAGGTTTTTCTTCCGATGGAATTGTCGAAGAATGTGATCGATGACATACACGTTAGTTGTGTAACTTCTTAAATGTTGTTAAACACGTTCTGTTTCAATTTTCATGTCCTGGAGTTGTTGCTTGGTTTCAGCAATGGTGTTGATATAGATGTTTATTGCTTTTTGTTTATCCATTACTGTACCTTTAAACATTCTGATTGTATCATGTTGTTCAATATCATTTCTATCGAGCCTGCCATAATCATCTTTCATTTTGTCATACGCTTCCTTCATTGTACGATAATCGTATTGAAATGTTCGTTATGTACATTGAGTTCAGCGATGATTTGTGATTTTTCGACGCATTCAGCACATGGCTCGGTACATTTTGTGCAAGGTTTTACAACCTCCACAACTTGCACTTTAACAACTTCCTTTACCTCTAGACCTACCTTGGTTAGATTCGCCATCATAGCTTTATCTGCAACGTCCTTGAGGTTTTCAGCAGTTACTTCTTGAACAACATCAGTATTTTCTTCATTCTATTTCTCTTCGATCACTTGCTCTTGAGATCTTCCATCAAAGTGACCTGCAAAACTATCACACGAGTTAGGAGATAATATTCCTTGGTTCTTCATGTGAAGATACATTTCCTCTTCTTCCTGTTGTTGCAGATGCTGTTCCAACAGAGCATTCTCTATCGCAGCCGCTTCTTCGGCAGAAGTATCTTCAACAATCTTAGCCATCAATGCAACTCCGGTCTTCTTACGATATAAGAATTCCAATCGAATCCATCATCCCCGTTCGAAGCAACCATTGCTTTATCAGTGTTACTGCTATTTGGTTTCTCTTGGATTTCAACCTGTGTCTTCTTTGGAAAAGGCTTGTACTTAAGTGACTTCTTGTAATATTCGTTGCCCCCTCTGAATGGACTTTGATTTCCTGTGACTTCAAGATTCTTGCATTCTCTCTTAAAATGCCCTTTCTGTCGGCATCTGTAACAAGTGACTTTCGATTGGTCGAAACCTAGCTTGTTGCTTGAATTTCCGATATCTCGGCCTGTGAGTGCAAAAAACTTTGTCACCCTTCAAATGATAGAAGCTAGTGACCACTTGATATCCATTAGCTCAAGCTCTTCTTCGTCCACCTGATCGTAGTCTTTGGCGGTCATTTCGGGATTGCCGATCTTTCCAGCTACAAGACTCTCATATGATTCTAGAACAGTGGCAAGAAGTGACATATGTTGTTTTGCAACTTGTTCAGAAACAACTTTGTTTAGATTTACAGCAATGTTACACTTGTACACATTTAGATCAGAATTTGTTTGTTGATTATGATTTGCTTGACTCTATTAAGAAGCATTTGACCCTGTGCTTGAGAATGAAGAGCTTTGTGGACTTTGATCATATTGAGGATATCATTGGTTCTGATTTTGTGGGGAAGAATTCATGTTTGCACTGAATGCTCTCTAAATCTTTGGACTTGAAATGTTGTCATGCATTCCGGTTTTGTAATACAGATCAACATCTTGAACAATGTTAGCATTCTTCGACTTTGCAATCTTCAGTAGTTCCATTTCATGACCTTCAAGTTTGTCGATGAATGTTGACAACTTAAAAAATTCCTAGTTCGGACTTTCTTTCAGAACCATCAAATAAGTAGTCCACTCTCCGTCAGGTAATGCATCTGCAAGCCTATCGATGTATTCTGGTTCAGTCTTCTCAAGACCATGTCTTCTCATTTGGACTTTCAGATGACAGAAGCGCTCAATCATGTTGAAAATATCGAACTCCTTCATGATGAGAGCTTTCTTACTCTTGATCATCTCTGCGCTGCCTTGGTATTTCTTTTGTAGTGATAGCCAGAGATCTCTCACAGTAGTATACTCGGGTAACAAGACCAGAGTATCCTCTTTAACAGATTGTTGAATGAGGCTTATCATTTTTTTCTCAGCAATGTACTCATCTTTCTGTATTGTGGTGTACTTGTACTTCTCTAGTACTTGCTGATGTTCGTCCAACGGAACAATGTAACCTCTCTCAATCGACACTCAGCCTTGGAAATGCATGGCTTGAACCCAATAAGTAAATTTCTCCTTCCGTTCTTCATACTCGTCCATGCTCATTAACTTCGGCGGTTTAACGGACGTGCCCATCTTGTTGTCAAGATTGACCTACTGAATCACGTTGGCATTGGATGTACCCACTCCAGACATAAACACTCTCTGAATATCATCTATCGCGAATACCGAAACACGTACGCTGAAAACACGTTAAAGCTTTTGAAAATGTTAGAGTTACTACAAGTTCGGTCGAACTTGTAGTTAAAATGAAGAATTCTCAGAATTATCACAAGTTCGGTCAAACTTGTGACTTTTGATTTAAAAATGTCCCTGAGTAACCTCGGTCGAACTTGCTGAATGAAATTTAAAAGAATCTTGTAAGTTTGGGCGAACTTAACCTAAATTTTCTTGATATTAATCAAGTTCGGTCGAACTTGATATAAACTCAATGAATATTTGGTAAGTTCGAGCGGACTGGACAAAAATTCTCTCAAAAATGCCTTAAGTTCGAGCGAACTTAGCGAAATATTATCACAAACACCTCAAGTTCGAGCAAACTTGGTAAAAATTCACTCAGAAAGTGATTTTTTACCTCAAGTTCGGTCGAACCTGGCTAACAAGTTCGATGATGAGGGTTTTGAAAAACATGGTTTTTGCAACATTTCGACACCAATTCGTTTAATTTTAATCTCCAAACTCTCAGGGGTTTATCTATGTTGCATTTAACATGTCATATTGAAAATTGGACAGAATTTGCCCGTGAATTCTTCATTTTTGTGTAGAAGTTAAGAAAAATAAAAAAATGGAGTAGAATTAGAAGTGTTCTTGTCTTGATATCAATCAAATCAGGCTATTCTAGCTCTGATACCACTTGTAGGACCGATCCTCGATGCTTAGGAACCTAGATTTGATATCTATTGTCCATAATAGCGGAAATATTACGACAAGTTACCAATAGATATGAATTAATCAGTTAAACGTCAATTTTATTGATTAAACGTCAAGAATCCAAATTGACAGAGCTTCGCCTCAGAGTAGCAAAAGTTACAAATGAGAGAGGCATGCTAGCTATTTAAAGAAGTCCAAGTTCGCTGGAGGGATAGCTAAGTTCGCCCGAACTTGACTTTACATGATTCTCATGGGCGAATTTGACCTCACACTACATAAATACTTTGTATTGCTAGTCTATTCAACTCTATTCTATACATACTCGATATAAAATAAGACATAGACATTATGCACCAACACTTTTAATTTTTATTCTTTAATTGGGTATGTATTAATGACTTTAATAACTAGTTTCTTATGTTGAAGGTGAATATTCCTAACCATTTCTTCATGATGTCATTGATTTGCTCATTCGTGTCTTTACGGTCTATAAAAAGCATGTTAACTACTTGGAAGGGGGTTAGAAGAGTCGTTTGGTAAAGTTCTTGCCTCGTTCAGTGTATAGATCATGCGAGGACTTGGTTCAAGCTTACTAGGGCCTCCTCCATTGCTCTATGGGTATTGGATGGCTGGAGCGCGAATAGCTTGAATCCCTCATATGTAAACTATTATTAATACTTTAAACCGGCTTCTTGGGATTGTATCCTTGCTGACTCAAACCACTTAGCCTAGGGTAACGTCACCTTCAAAAGAGGGGTCTATCACTTTTCACATTAATAACCTATTTAATTGTCTTCCAATATTCCGACCCTTTGGGATTGTGACCTTGCTGACTCAAACCACTGGGTTGAGGGTAATGTCACCTTCAAAAGAGGGGCCTACTACTATAACTAAGATAATCTCTTAAAAAGTCCAAAAGTACAAAAACTATCAAAGGATACATAAAATAGAAGTTGGATCCAAGTAATTCTATCTTGTCTATTTGTATTTCATTTTATTGATTTTTGTTTTTTTATTTTTATGCTTCAAAACTTTTATCCAAATTTAGATCGATTAGACGTTGACGATAATCCGGTACTAAAAGCTCTTGTGTCCTTGGACGACCTCGGTATCTTACCAACACTATACTACGCTCACGATTGGTGCACTTTCCCAAGTGTGTGTTTAGTATTAGTACAATATCATGTTTTATAAATTTAAAACTTGAATAATGCGTAAAAAGGGCTCAAAAATATTAATAAAAATATAATATGCTCATCACACACCAACTACCAACGACTCTAAAGGTCGGGCTGTGACAATAGTGGCATCCACTACATATGCAACTCTAGAAGATCCTCCAATCATAGATAACCACAATTGAAGAAGATTCCATGTGGGTAGTTAGGACAAACATGTATCGCATGAGGGGTTGCGATAAGTTGAGTAGCAACTGTCATAGCTTGGTTTGGCGTAGTGGCTGAACGACTGACGTTAGCTATATGACCAAAACGTTCATAGTTTGAACATTTTCGGCAACGGACACTAGCATAGTGATGAAAGTTACATTGATTGCACAGAGCGTTTTTCCTCTGTATGGTTTCTTAGCGGGTGGAGGGCCACCTGGCTAAGTCCCACTTGGTTAAAAAGAATTGGAGCAATCACTGTACGATTGTTTGAAGCTTTACGCTTCCTTGATTTTTTTGAAGGCTTGGCTTCTGTCTTCGTTGGTGCCTCACGAGTAGTCTTATTATCAAGACTAGATATGGCTACAACTAACTCAATGGTTCCACTGAGTAGCACACCTATATGTTGGACGACTTTAGTAGCCAAATTTGTTATTTGAGCATTTTTACGTAGAGGAGGCATTCTAAAAGAGAGGGGGAAAATCGTGAGAGAAAACAAGTGATATGATATTGGATGATCAAAGTTGAACGTCAAACATCGACGAATCATTAGGAATGTGATCATTTGTTAGTTACCTAAAACAGACAAACGACCCAGTGACTAATCAAAGTAAATGGGTCTTTATAATGTATAGCGAAGACATGCTTTAGCCTATAAGTGGACACTTACCCTAAGAGTTCTCAGGTAAGAGTGACTAGCCTGGCGATCCAAATTTGTACAAACACTCTAGCCTTAGACAGAAAACTCTGAGTACAGGAATCCACCCTTCAGGATTGCACATGTTCACCCTGGTAAAGCGAATGTCGTAGTCGATGCACTTACTCGTAAGACTCATGTCAAGAGTATTCGTTGCTACCAAACCGTGGGAAAACTCGATAATTCACCAAGCGCAATTCGCAGTTATTAACGAGGGTAACCTCTATAACGAGTTGAATTGTGGAGTCGAAAACCCACTCGAAGCTAAACCTGATGGTATTCTTTACTACCATGATCGTATTTGGATTCTCGATAGTCTCAATCTTCAAACCACCTTGATGGATGAAGCCCACAAATCCCGATACTCCATTCATCCTGGCGCCTACAAAATGCACCATGATCTTATGGGTGGCCCGTGATGAAGAAGGATATTGCTCTTTATGTCTCGAAGTGTCTTACTTGTTCCAAGGTAAAAGCTGAACATCAACGCCCCTCTGGCTTACTCGAACAACCAGAAATTCCTGTCTGGAAATAGGAGAGTATTGCTATGGATTTCATTACCAAGCTTCCTCGCACTTCATCTGGTCACGATAGTATCTGGGTCATCATTGATCGATTGACCAAATCCGCTCATTTCCTCACCATACGTGAAGATTACAAAGTCGAGAAATTGGCTCGTATCTACACGGATGAAGTCGTTAGTCATCATTTCTGATCGTGATGCTCGTTTTACCTCTCGCCTTTGGCAGACGTTTCAATCCGCCCTTAGCACCCGTCTGAATCTTAGCACCGCTTTTCATCCTCAGTCTGACGGTCAAACTGAGCGTACAATCAAAACCTTGGAGGACATGCTCCGTTCATGCGTAATCGATTTTGGCGGCAACTGGGATTCACACTTACCCTTGGTACAATTCTCGTACAGTAACAATTTTCACGCTAGTATTCAAATGGCTCCATTTGATTGTATGGTCTTAAGTGCCCTTCGCCTATTTGTAGGACCGATCCTCGATGCTTAAGAACCTAAATTTGATATCTAACGTCCATACTAGCGGAAATATTACGTCGTGTTACCAATAGACAAGAATTAATCAGTTAATCGTCAGTTTCATTGATTAAACGTTCAGATTACAGACTGACAGAGCTTCGCCTCTACAATGCCAAAGTTACAAATGAGACATATAAGCTAGGTATTTATAGAATTACAAGTTCGGCCCAACCATGTAAGTTCGCTCGAACTTGCCTATGCAAGTTCGGCCGAACATACTCAAACATGTCATTTCATGGGCGAACTTGGCTAAGACTTTTCATAAATACTTCTTAACCTAGCCTATCCAGCTCTATAGAATACAGACTCGATATAAGACTAAGATATAGACATTCTGCACCAACAGACTCCCCCTTGGATATCGTCTTCGTCTTTTATCAGTCTTCAAAACTCTTTCTTCATATAAACATTAACGTACCCGACCAAAGAAGTTCTTGTAGGGCTTCTTTCGTCTCTCTTGTTTCGGATTCGGCGTTTGATCAGTTGGCGGTGGTCTTTTAAAGTTAGCCATCTTGAGTGAACTTTCTCTTACCGCTTTTTCCATCTTCTCTTTAATCGCCTCACTCCTTGTTTCTTCCTTAAAGAACTCAACTCTTTCCAGATCCCTCCACTTTGTCTGCCACATCTTTCCTGAATTCACATTACGTGCAAAGCAAACATTGACAACTTTCTGATACTGCATCGCTTGTACCTTTTTCTCTTTCTTCAAAAACAATCTTGCTGTAGAAAAGGCATTTTATATCTTCTCTCGAGCAGTTTACCAACCACATAGGATCTAAAATCCTTATCGTCCTCCACAATCCTCTCATACCCTGATAACCCATCACTTCAACCCGTTCCTTAGCAATATCTAAATGATCTTCGAACTTTAATACAATCACTGCTTCAAAAGTAGCTGAATCAATCTGCCACCACTTGAATAAAGGGTAAAAGTTCTGTTCAATCGGCATAAGCGGCATATTCCTCATGGCTCTAGGACGTTTCATAATCAACGTTATGTCCTTTTCTCCTGTAACCTTGTTAATCTTTATTCTTCGCCTTGGAATAAACGGCTTCCAGTGATTCCAACCTTTTTCAGCTTCATACTTTATCATTTTCCATAACAATTGATCAACCGTCTTCATCTGATAAGTGACATTCATTGTTTGCACAAGCTCTTCCATATCCCAATACGGCAAAGTCTTTAAATCAGCAAGATATTTGAAGTATTGTACTCCAAACTCTCTTTTGATTGCATACACGTTGAGTTCCTTAAACCATCCCCAACTCAAAATATCTCCCAAAGAAACATTTTTATCTCTGGTGAAGAATGCTAGTGGACGTCGAAACTTACGTTCACGAGGGATCTCCTTGAACCAGGTCTTTCTTGCTTCAGCTATCTCCTCTTTGGTCATTGGCCTAGGAATTTTTCCTTCACGTAGCTCTTCAGCAATCCTATCTTTAACATGTCTTCATTCAGCTGTTTATACATTTCTTCGAATGTAGGAAAGCTTTCGGAATCCTAACCAACATATTTATCTTTCTTTTCTGTTTCATCATCTGAGGACTAGTCTTCAACAATCACACGGTTGTATTCATCAGCTTCAAATCTTCTTTCATACTGATACTCTTTTGGCTCAAATGTATCGACATTCATTATCTCCTCAAAATCAAATTCCAAGTTTTCAACTTCAGCTTCAACTAGCTTTGCCAGATCTTCTCTCGAATAATTATGTACAAACTCACCTTCTTCAACATTATGTTCCAACATCAATATCAAAGGTTTCGTAGGTACTGCAGTCATAGGCTTCACAAACCGATCAACATCTAACATATCAATATCATCTGAAGGCCCTTTTTGCCCTGACTCCCCCTGGCTCTTGTCTTCCTTTTGATTCGATTCATCATTCATCAGATCAGATTCACCAGAGACTTTAGCTTCATTGATCTTTAAGCCAGTACCACCCTGATCAAAATCATCATCACCTTGATCAAAATCGTCATCATCCTCCCCTACATTCCAATCTTCATACCCTTCCTCTTCTTCATCCTCATTCTTTTCCTCTTTCTCGGCTTCATCATCGTCTTTTTCTTTAGTCACGACAATATGATCCGAAGGCTTGACAGATTCGTCAACCTTTTGTATATCAGACTCAGAAGCTTTTGAAACATCTTCAGCAGACTTCTCGAGAACATCAGAAGATTTCTCTGTAGTAGATTTAGGGGCTTCTCCCTCTACCTGCTTCCCTTTACCACCCTCGGCCAATTCTTTTTCATCATGCTCCTTGGCTTCTTGACAATCCAAACAATCGTATTCGGCAATAAAATCAATATTCAGATTATTGGATAACACCTTTTGTAATCTGGTGAATCTTCGATCATTCAGAGCTTGAATTTTCTTCAATTCTCCAATCTCTGTTTGTAATTTTTCGTTGGCGTCCTGCAGACTCTCTATCAATGCTTTGTAGTATTCACGTCCATTTTCGAGCACCTTCACTCTATCATCAAGAATTTCCTTTTCGACTTTGCTTTTATTTACCTTCTTTTCGAGCTCAGCCTTTTCTAACTCAATCTTCGCAACTTTATCTTCCAAAACCTTCACACGCTTCTCTAACATCTCAGCATTGTTTCAGGGAAATATTCAACCAAGTCTTCAAGACTTATAGGACCATGTGGCATATCACCAAACATACTTCCCTTCGGCGTCTTTGGTGTTGAGTCTTTTGGTGTTGCAGTTTTTGGTGTAGACTTCTTTGGAGTAGAGCTTTCAGGAATAGAAGTGTTTTGAGCACTCGGCGATTCAACGATCGGAATTTCAACAAACTCAGACACATGAGGTTCTTGTGTAACTCCTTGCCTTTATGTTTCAGCATAAATGATAACAGGAGGTTGTGTGTAGGAGGTTCTTGTGTTGCTCCTTTATCCTGAGCACCAGAAGGTTCTTGTGTGGCTTCTGTGCTTTGTATCTTGCTCTTGTATCTTTTGCTCACGGCTTTCTGAGCTTTCTTAGCCTTTCGTTTTCCTTTTGTGTGAGGTGACCATGTAGTTTTCTTAGAAATTTCGATTGCAGGCGACTTTGTTCTTTTAGTCTTTTTCTTTGGCCTCTCCTCATCAGAATCTATTTTGCATTCGGATCAAAATCTGCATCCAATCTCTTTTCTTTTTCTGCTCTTATTTCAGCCTCTGTCTTTTCAGGCTCTTTATCAGATTCTTCATTTTCAGACGTAGCAGAAATTACTTCTTCTTGAGTCGACTTCATTGTTTCTTGACTCTTATTAACGACTGCAGCACTAGATCCAGCCACTGCCTCAACATTCTCAGTCTACTCCTCATCAACAAGCAAAATCTCAACTTTCTTTGACCCTCGCTTCTTCTTTGATTTATCAGCTTCATCTTTCAAAAACCATTCACATCTTGCCTTTGGTTTAAACTCTTTAAACCATTCTCGTTCAGCTTTTAGCTCATTCTCATCGCCGCTACCTTCTTTTCTCCATTTGCTACCAGGTGGCGATAATAATCTGAATCTTTAATTGCTCCGAATACAGGTTTGGCGATAGGAGCTGAACCTTGTTTCTGAAACTTGATAAGCTTCTTCACTGTGGTTTCGTCGAGATGAACCAAATAAAGAACATCATTAGGATCTCGAGCAATTGTGGGATACTTCTCATTGATCAGCATCTGAATAAATCTTGGATATAAACACAGTCTTGAATCCTCCATATTCTTTGACATATGAACGAACACCATCTTAGAAACGTTGAACGGCTTCTTCAAAATAAGCGTCGTTGCCATGCTAGCCAAATAATCTTGAACATCATCTAACCCGGCTTTGCGATGGCTGAACGTATGAATTAGAGCATGCATCAAAAGTTTATAGGGGTTTGGCACTTCCCCTTTCTTCAGTGTTGGTTTATTCACACTCCCTTTATATCCCATGAAGAAGAAACATCCGCGAACCATCTTCTCATCTAGATGAATCGGATCATCTTCTTTATCTTTAAGCTCTAAAATTCTTCGAATATCGCCTTCAGTAACTGTAAATGGCTTTATTTCATCACCAACCTGTACTGTAGAAGAGATTGTCTTCTCATCAGCGCTTAGATTCTCGTTCATCCAGAAGTGAATAACATGAGATCGATAAGAAACAGTGCGCTCAGTAATAGCTCGGCGAATATGATTATCTTCAAGAAACTTCAAAATGCTGTCATATTCCTTCAGCGACGGATAAATAGACTTGTCAAGCGTGATACATGTGTTGTGAGTTTTAGAAAACTCAACTGAGACAACACGCGCTGGAATCTGTGCATGAAAAACGACATAAAACAATTAGCACGCTTTTCGAGGAAAAATCACAAAATTTTTCTAACATTTTTTTCTAACACTTTAATCAAGTTCGGGCGAACTTGATTAGTGTTAAACACACTGATTTTAACAAGTTCGCCCAAACACTTAACATACATATTCAATTTTTCTAATGCAAGTTCGGGCGAACTTACAGGTTTTATTAATCAATTTTTTCTAAGTTCGGCCGAACATGTATGAGACACATGTTTCATGTTAAAGAACAAGTTCGGTCGAACTTACAATATAAACAAATCATTTTATTAACATAAGTTCGGTCGAACATGTATAATCAAAAATATTTCAATACTCAAGTTCGGTCGAACATGTTCCTTATTTGTTCAGGTGTGTTTTGGACAAGTCCGGTCGAACTTGACAACAAGTTCGGTCGAACTTGTCGTCTTCTTCATTAAGACCAAACAAGTTTAGGCATGCAAACATGATATTCAGTTCAATCAAAAACGATTTCACGGTTGATTTTAAGTGTAGATCAAAGATCTATGTTCAATTTTGTCAAATAACACTTAAAATTATCAGATTTTAAGTTTTTAGATTTGGTTTTGTTTGTTAACAGTTCAAACATGGTTTATTATCAATTAATTACCTCTGCCATAGTAGTTGGTGTGCTAATCACAAAAAAACTATCTTCAAATTGACAGTATAACAGCTTAAAAATGACAATTTCACACAAATTCTCTCAAAACACTCAAGTTCGCTCAAAAAGTTATGATATCAAGTGAATGAGTTCGGCTGAACTTGAATGGTACTTATACCATGTCAAGTTCGGGCGAACTTGATAAGCCCATCCGTAGGACCAGAGAAGTTCGGGCGAACTTATCGTAAAACCAACACTCAGTCATCTGCAAGTTCGGTCGAACTTGCTGATTATTAAGCTCGAATTGTTTAGCAAGTTCGGCGAACTTGCCAAACCTCAAAAATTTCAAACTTTTTCAAATTTTCCATTTTTAACCCTGAACTTTCCAACTTTTTACCCGTTATGAAAATCCACTCAGTTGACCAAGTCCAAGCTAATGACCTTGGTTAACCGATTTATCTGCCGAGTCCAAGTTAATGACCCCGGTTTAACCCGTTACGAACAAACCGTTGATATTTTCAAAATCAAAGTTTCAAATTAATGAACCTTTCATCGTTTTAACTTTTCAGATTTTAACAGATTAGCTCCCAACCCATTGTCAAAGAGATTCCCACCAGTTCTAGCATCTTACCAGACTTCGAAGATCCGTTCTCCAATATTGGTTTGCTGAAAACAATGTAGAAATAAAATCTTTTTGTATTTTTGTAAATTTATGCTAAAACTCACTGAAATCTTTTTGATTTTTAATCTGAAAAGCTAAAATATAATGAAATAATCAATGTAAACTATATACAAACATATTTACACACATATTTTTGTGAATTCGTGTCTAAGGATCATATTAGTTGATTGAGACATATCACCAGTACCGTTGAACTTTATATGACTTTAAGTTTTAAACTTGTTTACCTAGATTGTCGATATATTTTTCCACTTAAACTTTACCACATTTCTCAACTGTTTCAAGATAAGATAAAATTCATGAAACTTGACTTATCTATGGTTCCCACTTCTTGAATATACTCCTGTATCCAGATTCCCTAGATTTCATCCTACAGGTGAATATAGCATAATTGATATCTGTATCTGGGTTGTGCGAGACCTTGAGAGCTCAGGTTAGTACTACCGTACAGACAAAGAGATGAAGGCTCGTCTTTAAGGTGTGTTCCACTTAAGGAATCTTTTCAGCATTGCATATGATTATATCTTTCGATACTTTCCAATATTGCATGCAATTAGGGGGTTTAAAGCGAAAGTATAATAGAAGTTCTAGGCCATTGCTTCCGCAAAATCAAAAGAACTTGCATAATACCCCAGATATCAACTATCTATAAAGACCTCGTATTTCAGAATCAGGCAATCTTTCAAACGAAATTTCGGAGTACTAAGTCCATATATCCAAGATGTGTTAATCAACAAGATTAAGCAGTTGTAAAATTTAGTTTATATCTCAAAAACAGTTTACTGAACGTGTTAAGCCTATCGACACATCTGCAGTAAGACTCGTTTATTAATTTTTAAAACTTTACATTCCTTTAGCATACTGTGATAGTCCACTGATGTACTATCATTTCCTTTTATGACACTTAATTCTTTTTTGACTTTTTTCAATGTTTTTGAACATTTATATGTTTTTGGATTTTAAACTTTTTCGAATGTTTTTGTAGTTTCTTTAACATTTCTCCCCCTAAAATCAAAAACACCTTTTTGGATTTTAGTTTTTAACAAAAATTCTAAGCTAGAAAGGTATTTACAAACCAATGTGGATCACGAGAACTCGTCGTCCGATCCGTATTCAACCTCAGCGTCCGTACCTGTCAGCAAATTTTACATACCATTAATTCTCAACAAGTATTTAAACCGTGATAATGAAAATGGTTTGGTATAAAAATCAGCCTTTTGTTCGTCGGTGTGGATTTTTTCTATTCGTACAAATTTCTTTTCGTAACAATCACGAATGAAATGATAACGAATTTCAATGTGTTTTGTGCGTGAGTGATGAACCGGATTTTTAGTTATATCGATGGCTGCCTTGTTATCAACATACAATGGAGTGTCTAGAAATTGCATACCAAAGTCTCTCATCTGTTGTTGAATCCACAGAATCTGTGAACAACAACTTGAGGCTGAGATATACTCAGCTTCACAGGTAGAGAGATCGACCGTAGTCTGTTTCTTACACTGCCAGGTTATCATTCTTGTTCTGAAGAACTGGCATCCCGTTGTAGTTGATTTAGAGTTCAACTTATCTACACCAAAATCAGAATCAACTTAGCCTGTGAGGTCGAAATTGTCATTCTTCGGGTACCACAAGCCGGTGCTTGGGCATCCTTTCAGATATCTGAAGATACGCTTCACGGTCTGCATGTGTAAAATCCTCGGGCTTGACTGATATCTGGCGCACAGGCAGGTTGGATACATAATAACTGGGCGCGATGCTGTCAGATACATCAGTGATCCAATCATCGATCTGTATAACGTCTCGTCAACTTTGGCTCCAGTCTCGTCAACGCAAATGCCGTGGTTGAGAGCAAGAGGCGTAGATAGAGGCTTCAAGCTTTCCATTCCAAACTTCTTCAAGATGTCGTGAACATACTTAGTCTGATGAATGAAAATACCTTCCGGAAGTTGATCTACTTGCAAACTAAGAAAGAACTTCATTTCGCCCATCGAGGACATTTCGAATTTCTTTTTCATGATTCCCTCAAACTCTTTGCAGAGACTATCATTTGAAGATCCAAAGATGATGTCGTCAACGTAGATTTGAACTATAATCAGATGGCCATCAACTTCTCTGGTGAAAAGAGTACTATCCACAGTTCCTCTGATAAAGCCGTTTCCGACGATATGTTCTGATAACGTCTCGTACCAAGCTCTCGGGGCTTGGTGTAGACCATAAAGTTCTTTATCCAGTAGGTATGCTTTCTTCTTGTTAAGTGGATCGACAAACCCCGGTGGTTGTCCAACGTACACCTTCTCGCGTAATTTGCCATACAGAAAAGCTGATTTCATCTAATTGATAGACTTTAAATCCTTTCCATGATGCAAAAGCTAGAAATATTCGAATAGATTCCAATCGAGCTACTGGTGCATAGACTTCTGTGTAGTCTATAACTTCCTGCTAGTGAAACCCCATGATAACAAGCCTAGCTTTGTTACGAACAATAAGTCCTCTATCATCACGTTTACACTTAAAGACCCATTTTGTATCAATTGCTTTCTGATTTTCTGGTAGGTCTTCAAGCTTCCACACACCCAACTTCTCAAACTGCAATAATTCTTCTTGCATTGCTTGTACCCAGTTTTCATCTGCTAAAGCTTCATTAACTGTCTTAGGCTTAATCTGAGAGATGAAACATCAATGTAAACAATAGTTCTAGGTTGTAGCAACACGTGTATAGAAACCAATGAGTGCTTTATTAATTTTCCCTCGAGTTCTAACACCAGTTTGAATTTCTCCGATAATATTTGTTGACGGATGATAGGAATATGATCGAGGCAATTCTTCACTTGGAACATCTACTGAGTTTTGCTGATTAGTGATGTTGAGATCAACAACCAATTCAATGTTTGGAGAGCTTGATGAAGCTTCATTTCTGTTGTTCGGGACTGCAGATTGATTAAGAAGACTTGTTATCTGCTCCAATTCTTCATCTGAAGAAGATGATTCCCCATCAGCATCAAATGTTAGTGCTTCATCTGAATCAGAAGATGATTCCCCATCAGCATCAAATGTTTGTGCTTCATCTGAATCAGAATCTTGATTCTGAGGCATACTGGGCTCCATTGTTGTATTCATTGGTTCAGTAGAGGCATTCGTTGGAAGAGTAGTGGGTGAAGATAATGTTTCAGAAACATTTTCTGTCGGAACACCACTATTGTTTGAACTTGCGCCAGAAGAAGATGGATCCAACATGGGTTGATTAACCACAATTGATCGAACAATTTGCTCTTAATTCGATGACTGGTGAAGATAATATAACACTGCAACTTCATCGTTAGTTGGTTCTTTGGGCAAGTCAAATGACTTCCATAGGTCTTGATAGTTAAACAGCCACGCGTCACCTTTCCGTTGAATAGGATTCGTGTAATTGAAACAATCCACGTGTTGTGCTTCAATAACCTTTTGCAATGAAGGAACATATACTCTTCTCAACGGACTCGCATATCCGACAAAGAAACCTTCGAGAGATTTAGCTCCGAATTTTCCATCTTGGTCTATTACGGTACAAGGAGCACCGAATGGTTCTAAGAACTTCAAATTTGGCTTCCGTCTATTTATCATCTCAAAACATGTTTTCTTTGTTGGTTTGACAATGAGAACCCTGTTTAACGTGTAGCAAGCTGCAGCAACTGCTTCACTCCAGAAACTGATTGGAAGTTTAGAATCTGCAAGCATGGTTATCGCAGTTTCAATTAAAGTTTGATTCTTCCGTTCAGCAACTCCGTTTTGCTGTGGAGTATAGGGAGCACTAAACTCGTGCAAAATCCCTTTTGCGTTGCAGAATTCCTTCATTTTGTTATTTTTAAACTCTGTGCCGTTGTCACTTCTAATGCGTCTGACCAGCAGATGATAAATTTTCTCGAGTTTCTTGAATAGAATAACCAAATTCTTAAACGTTTCGTCTTTTGATTCTTGAAAGATTACCCACGAATATCTCGAATAGTCATCTATCATGACCAAGCAATATAAGTCTCCTAATATGCTTCGAACATTTACAGGACCAAATAAATCCATGTGGAGACGTTCTAAAGGCAAATTGATTGAGTTTAGAATTTTCTTCGGATGTATTTCTTGATCTGCTTTCCCGTCTTGCATTCCAAGCAATGATCAGACATTTGAAAACTTCGAAGGTTTACGCCTTCTACAAGATCATTATGAACCAAGACATTCATTTTTCACAAATGAATATGCCCCATCTTTCGATGCCAAAGAATAGAATCTTTTTCAGTAGCCTTTGATACAAAACATTGTGCTGATTGTGATGAAGTGGTAGCAACACCCATGTTAAGAACATATAAATCATTCTCACGTGGTGCTCGCATCAAAATCCACTCATCTGGAATTTTGAATCCCGGCTTCAAGATAATACACTCCATATCATTGAAATGAACTGTGAATTTCTTGTCACAAATCTGCGATATACTCAGAAGATTGTTCTCAAGCTCTACAATATAGTTCACGCGATCAAAAGAAACTACGCCATTGGAGAGTTTTCCCTCGGCGATTATCCTTCCACCTTGATTTCCTGCAAATTCCAACATATCCACCATTGATAGCTTTAATGTCGAATATCAATGCCTTCATTCTTGTCATATGCCTGGATAACCATCAACAAAAGCATATTCAAACTCATCAACATCATCAAAATCAAATTCATCATTTGTTTCAACAATGTTAATGTTTGAAAATTTCACTTTTTTCTTATCTTTTACAGATTAGACATTATCGTTTTTAATTTCTGTTTTAATTTCTTTCACATTCTCACTAGTCTTTACCTGCTCAGACTTAGTGATTTCAGTCTTTGATTCTTTTGTGTTGTCAGTCTTTACTAGCTCAGACTTAACAACACCAGATGTTGTGACCTTTTCTTGGCAATCCAGGTTTGAGATTTGATATTAGCCTTTTTGATGTAAAACTTGTTTTCATTAGACCTATAAGTTTCACCTTTTTCGAAAATGGAATTCTCAAAAATCTTTTCAAACTTTGGTTTAACTTCTGATTTTAATTCATTTCGTTTCAAAATCTTTACAGGTGTTACAAACACTGGTTGGTTTGGTTTCACAACATTAGAAACTTTTCTTCGATGATAGCTGGTTTTGATTTTGGACAATGTCGTGCCACATGACCAATTTCATTGCACTTGAAACATGTCTGATTATCAAGTGGATGTCCTTTAATTTGTGGTTTAGTACTACTTGAGGTTTTGGCACCACTTGTAACCTTGTCTTTATCTTGAATTTCTTTCTCCTTTTTGAACTCGTCATTTGACTGCTTACCAATCAAATTCTCCTCATGAACTGTATTCGTCCCATATACAAACTTCATGTTTTTGTTTTTATATTCATGAAATGGTGACGGTTTCTTTACAGATTCATCAGTTTCTTCTTCTAAACCCAACCCTGCTCTCCGGTTTTCTGGATGATCACCTTTTGGTAATTATTTCTTTTTGGTTTAGAATAGAATTTTCGTTCATTGATTACCAATTCCTCTGATGTGACTTCCACGAGTTTAAAGAATTTATCAAGCAATTCTTCTTTCACATTCTGAATCGGGAAGCTATCATCAAAGTATAGTCTATCAGAATCCTTAATTTTGTACATTAAGACATTAGGATCGTCACTTAGACCATCTTCTGACGACTTATCGTTATTTTCAGATTGTGAATCAGAATTCTTTGAACTCGAGTTGGCGCTTTTGAAGCTGCCATCATCAGAATCACTTAAAAAAATTTTAACAACATTGTTAACCACAACGTTGTTATCATCATCAGATTTAGCATAGACTATATCAATGTTCTCTGGCAACTCGTTTTTCTTTTCAGAAAGTAATTCAACATTGAGTGCCTTGTCCATCCCATCTGCAGTTTTAACACAGTATTTCTCGCAAAGGGGTGGAGGAACATTGCTATATTCTTTGCCAGTTTTCTTTTTAGGTTTTTCTTTCGATGAGATTGTTGGAAGAATGTGATCGATAACATACGCGTTAGTGGTATAACTTCTTAACAATTGTCGAACTCTTTCAGTTTCAATTGTCATATCTTGAAGTTGTTGTTTGATTTCAGCAATGGTCTTGATATAAATGTTAATTGCTCTTTCTTTATCCATTACTGTACCACTCAACATTCTTATATTATCATGTTGTTCGGTGTTATTTCTGTCGAGTCTGCCATTATCATTTTTCATTTTGTCATACGCTTCTTTCATTGTGCGATAATCATATTTTAACAAATCGTTATGCACATTGTTTTCAGCGATGATCTTTGATTTTTTGGCACATTCGACACAAGGTTTAGTACATTTTGTACAGGGTTTCTCAACCTCTACAACTTGTACTTTGACAACTTCTTTCTCGATAATCTTTACCTCTGGACCTACCTTGGTTAAATTCGCCATTAAAGCTTTATCTGCCATGTCCTTGAGGTCTTCGACTTTCGTTTCTTGAGTGATATCATCAATCACTTCATCAATTTTTTCTCCATAACCACTTGTTCTTTCGTGCTTCCATCAAAGTGACCTGCAAAACTGTCAAAAGAATTAGAGGATAAAATTTCTTGTCTCTGCATATGGATATATTTCTCTTCTTCCTGTTGTTGATGCAAGTATTGTTCCAGAATAGCTTTTTTGAAAGATGCTGCTTCTGCTGCTGCCGCTGCTTCAGCTGCTGCCGCTGCCTCCTCTACAGAACTATCTTCAACTATCTCTGCCATCAAAGCAACTCCGGTCTTTTTCCCAATATAAGAGTTCCAGTCAAAACCATCATGTTCTATAGATGCAACCATGGCTTTCTCCGTGGTACTACTGTTTGGCTTTTCTTGGATCTCAATCTAAGTTTTCTTCGGAATGGTTTGTATTGAAGCGCCTTTTTGTAATATGCATTCCCTCCTCTGAAAGGACTTTGATTTCCGGTTGCCTCGGTGTTCTTACACTTTCTTTTAAAATGTCCCTTCTGTCGACATCTAAAACACGTGACTTTGGATTTGTCAAAACCCAATTTGTTGCTGGAGTTTCCTATGTCACGACCCGTGAGTGCAATGAACTTTGTCACTCTCCTGATGATCGAAGCTAAGGACCATTTGATGTCCATTAGTTCGAATTCTTCCTCCTCTACCTGGTCATAATCTTCTGCAGTCATCTCGGGGTTTCCTATCTTACCGGCAACAAGACATTCATAAGACTCTATGACCGTAGCAAGTAGTGACATATGTTGTTTTGCAACTTCTTCTGAAACAACATTGTTTAAATTCACTGCGATGTTGCACTTTAAACATTCGGATCAGAACTTTGTTGTTGGTTCTGATTTGTTAGACTTTGGAATGTTGAATTTGAACCAGTGTTCGAGTAAGAATTTTGTGGACTTTGGTCATACTAAGGTTGTGAATGATTCTGGTTCTGTGGAGAAGCATTCATGTTTGTACTAAAAGCAGTTCCAATTTTTGGACTCGAAATGTTATCTTGCATTCCGGTTTTGTAGTACAAACCGATGTCTTGAACTACATTAGCGTTCTTTGACTTCACTATCTTCTGAAGCTCCATTTCGTGGCCTTCGAGTTTATCGATAAATGTTGACAACTTGAAGAAATCCCACTTATCATTATTCTTCAGAACCATCAAATACGTAGTCCATTCACCCTCTGGTAGTGCGTCAGCAAGTTTGTCAATGTATTCTTGTTCAGTCTTCTCAAGACCGTGTCTTCGCATTTGCACTTTGAGGTGACAGAAACGCTCAATCATTTGTTTAATGGTCTCATTCTTTAGCATGCTAAAGATATCGAACTCTTTCAGAATGAGAGCCTTCTTGCTTTTGATCATTTCGGCACTGCCTTTGTATTTCTTCTGTAATGACAACCAAAGCTCTCTTGCAGTAGTATATTCTGGTAACAGAATCATAATATCTTCTTTGACAGACTGTTGGATGAGACTGATCATCTTTTTCTCTGCAATGTATTCGTCTCTCTGAGCTGTCGAGTAGTTGTACTTCTCAAGAACTTGTTGACGCTCATCTACCGGAAGAGTGTAGCCTCTTTCAATTGACACCTAGCCAGCGAAGTGCATGTCTTGAACCCAGTAGGTAAATTTCTCTTTCCATGCTTCGTATTCGTCCATGCTCATCAGCTTTGGGGGTTTGACGGTCGTTCCCATTTCGTTATCAAGATTGACTTAATTAATCACATTGGCATTTGACGAACTAGCTCCGGACATATAGCTCTTAGTTGATCTTCCATTGTGAATCACGAAACGTATACGCTGAAAATTTTTCAAAAACTTTGAAAACAGTTAGTCCTACTACACGTTCGGTCGAACCTGTAGTGACAAATGAAGAATACTTTAATTTTCTAACAGATTTGGGAAAATTTCAATTATCTTCGGTCAAACTTATAACCCAATTAAACAGATCTTCAAGCGAACTTGTTCAAAAGAACTTTGAAGAAATACACGCAAGTTCGGGCGAACTTACTTAAAATCTTCTTGATTTTACACAAGTTCCGTCGAACTTAATGTAAAACTAATGAAAATTTAGTATCTTCGGGCGAACTTGACTCAAATTTCCTCAAAAATACCTAAGTTCAGGCGAACTTACAAAAAATCACTTGAAAAGTGATGTTTTAGTGCAAGTTCGGCCGAACATGGCCAACAAGTTCATTCCAGAAAGTTTTCAAAAACATGGTTTTTTCAAAATTTCGACATGAATTCGGTTGAATTTGGTCTCCAATGTTTCAAGGGATTATCTTTGTTGTATTTTACATGATATATTCAAAACTCAAAAAGTTTTGACCATGAATTCTTCATTTTGTGATCAAAAGTTAAAGAAAAAGAAGAATGGAGTAGAAATAGAAGTGTTCTTGTCTTGATACTATCAAATCAGGTTGATCTAGCTCTGATACCACTTGTAGGACCGATACTCGATGCTTAGGAACCTAAATTTGATATCTAACATCCATACTAGCGGAAATATTATGTCGTGTTACCAATAGACAAGAATTAATCAGTTAATCGTCAGTTTCATTGATTAAACGTTCAGATTACAGACTGACAGAGATTCGCCTCTACAATGCCAAAGTTACAAATGGGACACACAAGCTAGGTATTTATAGGATTACAAGTTCGGCCCAAACATGTAAGTTCGCCCGAACTTGCCTATGCAAGTTCGGCTGAACATGCTCAAACATGCCATTTCATGGGAGAACTTGACTAAGACTTTTCAAAAATACTTCTTAACCTAGCCTATCCAGCTCTATACAATACAGACTCGATATAAGACTAAGACATAGACATTCTGCACCAACACCATAGTATTTGTACTTTGAAAACTTGATAACATTTAGCACATAGGAATCACCCCAAAACATTTGTAAACATAAAAGAGGGGAGCGATGTACTCGCCTAGAATTTGCGAATAAGTATTGTACAAGTGTATGATCAACGTCCGAAGATCAAGGAATCAAGTGTGTGTCCTAATGAATCGGATAACAAGTAAATATCGGAACTTGAAAACGGAGGATTTGGATAGAATGGCACCTTATAAACCAAATGAGTATTGGGACTCGTATGACATGGTTTAATAAGTTATCATTCTGAGTTGGAAAGATTTTATGTGCTTTTGACCCGTTATGACCCGTTAAGGTAGTTTAAGCTACTTTAACGTGTCATTTGCGTAACTACGCATTCAGATGGTTAGATATGTGTTATGATAAGTCGTAATGCTTAAGCATGTTTGAAAATGTTATTTGATCAGAATATATGTCAAATTTTATGTTACATATGATTAAAGTTGATTTATTTGTGAAAAAGGCATTTTGGTCATTATTGAAGAACATAACTAATTATCATAACACTAACCAAATGACATGACCATAAGGTATAACCTCAGAGGGTTATTCCCTTTATATTTATGGTCACAAATTTATATTTGGTCGGATGCAAAGATCAACCAAACAGGTCAGATTAGAAGTCAAAGCGATGGTCAAACCGTTCAACTTTCGACTCTAAACAAGCACTAAAATAAGAGTGACGATTTAGACATGTTTTGACTTGTTTAAATAAGTTTATAAAAGAGTTTTGGCATCAAAACAAACTGTTTTGACTCATGGAATTAGATCTGCTGCAAAATTATCAAAAATCGCATTTTTACCGAAACTTTGACTTGCCAAAATGACTAGAAATGGTGATAATCAGTAGGCATGATTTTTAGGGATCATAACCACCTTGATTATCATCATTTTGCAAGATTCAATTGAGCCATAACTTGATCAATTCATGTCAACACTAAAAGTCAAACAGAAGTCAAACTGTTTGATTTTTAGTAAAATTAAGCTATAGAATTTGAACATGGCATAAAGGATCACTTACAAACACAAGGGAAAAGATCAAAGACACCAGAGGAAGCTCCACAATGAGTAAAAATTCGGATTTGTGGCAGGTTGAAGCAAGAAGGTGGTTAAAGAGTTCAAAATTCACATGATCATTGGTATTTATAATGATCCAAAGGTGTTCAAGATCACGCCAAGTGTTAGGCCAATGCTCTAGGATGATAACAAGTGTTATTGAGGTGTTAGATGCAGGTTAAGTGTGGCAAAATGCAAGATAGGTGTCATAATTTGCGTATTGGTGGCAAGGGAATGAGCTGAGAAGCTGCCAGCTAATGTTTCTGTGAAAACAGGGGCGTCGCGCTACCTGACGGGTAACCCCCTGGAGCTACACGCTACACCTAGCCCCCCATACTCAGTTCTAAAGTTTCAAAAATGCTAGAACAGGTCCCTGCACGTGTTTTACGTGTTTTGGCATTTCTAACACCCGTTAACCAAATATTTAATTCTGTAAGGACGTTAAAGTATAGGAAACTAGAAATATGTCCAAAAATTTTCCAGAGGTCGGTTCGTTTGGTCGTACGGTTGCGGTTTTCGGTTAATTACGACGAAAAGCGTAACAAACACGCAAATGACCATACACACGTAACGAATGATATTTTTGCATTCCAATCACTAAAATACCATAGTTTAATGATTAAAAAAATTTTTGGATGTCCGTACATGTTCCGGATGGTGTTATACGCAAAAAGGCATAGTTTCGCAGAATTTGCAAAATAGCCCCTAAAGTTACAAAAGTGTGTTTTTGCCATACCGAAGCCCTCAAAACTTATTTCTAAGCTATGTAAAGGAGATTTATGGTATGTTAAGTTTGTGACCTTGTTCCGGAGCGTACATCGCTGTGAGAATCGGCAGACTTTCGCAGTTTGTCATAAATAGTCCCTGTGATCGAATAAACTTGTTTTTGACATACCAAACCCTTCAAAACCTATTTCTAACTTAGCAAAGGTTATTTAAGGTATGTTTAGCTTACGTAACTATTCCGAAACATACGTCATATTAAATTGGTTTCGTTTTGCGTAATAGCTTATGTATAACCTCCAGAAAAGCCTAGAGGAGTTGAAATTGTACATGGACTAAAATGTATAAATGTCACATGTAATTACACAATTCTCAGGAATGAAACACAAGATTTCATTAGAGTCAGAATTGTTCGGTATTGTTTGATGCTTGAAAAGGCTCAGATGTCACAGTCTCCCCTACTTTAGGAAATTTCGTCCCGAAATTTAATTTAGAGGAAACTTGTGAAAATATATGTGAGGGTATCGCCTCAAGTGATCCTTCGTTCCTGGAGAAAAATCTCTAGAAAACATTTGGACTCCAGTGAACTTTTTTTATTGTACTCGTTTGTTGTCCATGGTGATGAGTTGAGATTCGAAAATCTTAACCTCATTCCAATAGGTAGGTGCGGGACACCTTTGATTGTACTGAGCCTCAGAAAAGATTCTTGTAAATGTCATAGTGGCACCTTTTTTCGCAGCACACTATTAAAAGAGCGTGAACTTGAAGGAGAAGAGTCAGATTTCGAATAATGAACAAAAGATTGTTTATAACGGTTTCCCATGAAGACTAGTATAGGAAACTTGTGTGTGCTCGAAATTGGAGTCAGAGAGGGTATGATAGAACAACATTGGTCAAGGTCCAGAACCTCTAGTAACTTAAATAACGCCACGCTTGCAATGTAATAAGGAACACTTATATATAGGAAGTACCAGCGGCGTATCCACCATGCCCTTATTACATTGTTCCTATTTCGTTATTTTTATTACTATAGGTTCACACACATGACAAAACTTGCTATGGTTTTCTATACAAGGGATTTATAATTATGTATGCATCCATAATTACTCAATTTGTTGCACAGTCCGCATAGTTTATTTTGTGATGTGTGGGGGGAAATCATATGAGTAAATATGGAATAACTTGTCTAGACCTTATCAGGATCTCTTAAATTTGATCAACGCATGATCCCTTTAAGTAGACCAACAAAGAGTCTCTTCAACTAGATTAATGAACAATCTCTTTAACTAGATCAACACATGATCTCTTTAACTAGATTGACGAGCAATCTCTTTAACTAGGCCTTGAAAGACTTCTTTAACTAGGCCCTGAAAGACCTCTTTAACTAAGCCCTGAAAGACTTCTTTAACTAGGCCCTGAAAGACCTCTTTAACAAAGCCCTGAACGACTTCTTTAACTAGGCCCTGAAAGACCTCTTTAACTAAGCCCTGAAAGACTTCTTTAACTAGGCCTTGAAAGACCTCTTTAACTAAGCCCTTAAAGACTTCTTTAACTAGGCCCTGAAAGACCCCTTTAACTAGATCAAGGAATGATCTTTTTAACTAGACCCTGAAAGGCCTCTTTAACTAAACCCTGAAAGGTTTCTTTAACTAGATCAACGAATGATCTCTTTAACTAGACCCTGAAAGACCTCTTTAACTAAACCCTGAAAGCTTTCTTTAACTAGACCCTGAAAGGTCTCTTTAACTATGAATCGAATTAGGAATAGTACTTTGGAATCCAAGGGCTTAACTATTTGCATAGAATAACCCATTAAAGGATTTAAGATAGTACTTTCAGATATCCTTATAAGAATCTATCATGTGAAGATATGGAAGATTCTACAAGGATTTGGATAACGAACATTTGAATCAACTTAACACATAAACAAATAATCACATAATTGTCAATTTGGTCATCAACTTGTTATTAACTTGTCATCAATTTGTACATAAGTAGTTAAAGTACACTAGGAACCCAATCAAGGAGTTCATTTAGTACTTCAAGCATCCGCAAGAATCTAACTATGAAGATAGAAAGATTTTGTAAGGATTTGGTTTAGTCACATCGTCTTGTCACATTGTCTTGCATTAATGTACACAAAGAATCCAATTAAGGACTTCGATTTGCACTTTAAACATCCAGAAAAATCTAACTATAAGGATAGGAAGATCTTATAAGGATTTG
The DNA here is from genome assembly GCA_947069175.1 of Scalesia atractyloides. Lineage (NCBI taxonomy): Eukaryota > Viridiplantae > Streptophyta > Magnoliopsida > Asterales > Asteraceae > Scalesia > Scalesia atractyloides. The sequence goes on along the minus strand of CAMTDV010000030.1, from coordinate 23,511,718 downwards.
TACGCGAAAATGTTTTGAAACACACTAAGTACTTTTGGTCAATATACAGAGCAAAATGTCGTTGAAAATCATGCATGGAGTCTTTGAAAATATGTTCAATGATTTTGGAAATCATACATATAATGTTTTTGAAATTATGCACTAGCTATATTAGGTAAATATACCATATTAAAATGTTTTGAAAACATATGAAAAATCTGTGATTTAAGACGTATGGTTTTTGAAAATGTGCATGAAATCATGCACTATGTATATTTGGTAAATATGCCATGTTAGAATATTTGAAAACCATGTGAAATGTCTTTTGAAATCGTGTAAGATATCTTTGAAATCATTATGTATGGTATAATGAAAACGAGAGAACATTGAAATGCTCATAAACATATTGCAGAAGACCATTTAAGGACTCATGGAAGTATCCTTAGGTATCCAATCAAGGATTAAAGTGATACTTTGAGTATTTGTTAAGAGTTGTAACTTATACCTTGTACATCGTTTCTTAAAAGAAACGAGTACTTAGGGTTTTTGTAGAGATCGCAGGCGATCGCAAAATAAAAGAAACTACAAGAGTTATTTGATTCGCAAGGAACCATGTTATTGGTATTGGTATTGTAGGGGAGGAACACACATATATAATCGCATTTGTAAATAATATGGAAACAACCAAATTTATTTATAGACAATCAAAGTGCTTTCAAGGTTCTTGGGAAATAAACAGCAAACATAGAAGTTTAAGTGTTTATTTAGACATCAGCACAAGCCTTAACATTGCCAGTGTAGATCTTGTGTCCATACGTTGAGTCGTCATTTGCCAGCCCGATTAGTTGAAATGATTAGGATAACCACCATTGAAGCAGATTCCATGTGGGTAGTTAGGACAACCCAGTATCGCATGAGGAGTTGCGATAAGTTGAGTAGGAACTGCCATTGCTTGGTTTGGTGGGGTAGCCAAACGACAGACCTTGGCTGTATGACCAATTTGTCCACGGTTAAAACATTTTCGACAGTGAACACTGGCATAGTGATGAAGGTTACATTGATTGCACAGGGGTGCTTTTCATTTGTATGGTTTCTTAGCGGGTGGCAGAGTCACCTGGCTAGGTCCCACTTGCTTAAGTGGAATTGGCTTAATCAATGTAGGATTCTTTGAAGCTTTACGCTTCCTTGATTTCTTTGAAGGCTTGGCTTTCGTCTTTGTTGGTTCCTCATGAGTAGTCTTATCACCAAAACTGGATAAGGCTACAGCTAATTAAAGAGTTCCACTGAGTATTGTGCCTATCTGCTGGGCGATGGTATTAGCCAGTTCAGACTTTTGAGTGTCGTTGTGATGAGAAGGCATTCTAGAAGAGGAAAAAGAAAATATGAGTGAAGCCGAATGAGATCGATATTGGATAGCCAAAATGAATTGTTAAAAAAAATATCGGCGAAGCATAAGGATTGTGATCAATTGTTTAGTACTAAGAACAAACAAATGACACAGTGACTAATCAAAGTAAATGGGTCTTTATAATGTATCGCGAAGACATGCTTTAGCCTATAAGTAGATACTCACCCCAAGAGTTCCCAGGTAAGAGTGACTGGTCCGATTAAGTGGATTTGTACGAACACTCTAGCCTTAGACAGAAAACTCGGGGTACAGGCACCCACCCTTCCAAATTGCATGTGTTCACATTAATAAAACCCAAACTTTAACGAGATTTTGAAAACTTTGAAGGCACAAAGCCTAAAAATAAATCATCTAATGATAGATGATTTCTTGTGAAGTTTTGGAAAAATTTTGACTTTCAAAAGATGTGATATGCTTTGTTTTTGGTAATCACCTAAGGATAGCTGATGGTAATGTTTTATGAATCTAAACACAAGTAAACTTGCGTTGGGGTCCTAGGAAGGTTATAGTCTAGGTCAAAGCATTACTAATAACCTAATTCCCTATAACCAGTGCTTTGATACCAACCTGTAACACCCAAAATCGCGTAAAGCAACACGTGGCGGAATCACTTGGGGAGTCACGTTAACAGATTGTTTCATCAACACATGGTAATTAAAGTTATGATTCTTGAATGATTACGAGTTACATTATCTTCAGAATTACAACAAACTAAACAAACATTTTAATTGCCATTCTTGTTTTAAGGCACTAAGGTCCGCGTACGTTCCTACGTGAAGTATGCAGCAACAATGGTCATGTAACTAATCCTGAAACATATGTGAAAACGAGGTCAGCATAAAAATGTCGGCGAATACATAGTTTTCGTGAAATGTCAAATTCATGACTTAATATCTGTATTGCAATACCTCGTCCAACTTGGAGAGTCGACGAGTGTAAAACTTGAAATCATAAAGTGTTTGATATTGCAATATAATATATCAACTTTACAAGTTGATATAAGTAAAACAAAATCTTGTAGCCATGAATCTTAACTAAAATCATTTGTTTTGTAAACTCGAGTGGTAAATCATCTTGTAAGAAGCCTCGTATGGTTTATATCTTTAATAAAAAATCGTTGTGTGACATTGTTTGATAACATTTGTTCATCGTTCCTTGTAATAAACCATTTGTTATGAACAAATTGTTCATCGTTCCTTTTTGTAAACCAATTGTTCATCGTTCATCGTTCCTTGTTATAAACCAATCGTTCCTTGTTATAATTGTGAAAACTTTTGGTCGTTTCATGAATACATTCAAACCTTTGTTGACTTGTTCGAGACCACCCATGGTGTCCCTTAATCGTATAACAGACCACCAAAGGGTATGTTACAAATACAGTTTCAGTCGCTTCCCAAATTTCCCCACAAACCCTAGGAATTTTGGTAACGGATTGTTATAAATATATCGCACCAACAAGTTGTATCACATTATTGAAACCATATTGTTATATAAACCATAGTATTTGTACTTTGAAAACTTGAAAACAATTAGCACATATGAATCACCCCAAAACATTTTTAAACATAAAAGAGGGGAGCAATGTACTCGCCTGGATTTGCAAATAAGTCTTGTACAAGTGTATGATCAACGTCCGAAGATCAAGGAATCAAGTGTGTGTCCTAATGAATCAGATAACAAGTAAATATCGGAACTTGAAAACGGAGGATTTGGATATAATGGCACCTTATAAACCAAAGGAGTATTGGGACTCGTATGACATGGTTTAATAAGTTATCATTCTGAGTTGAAAGATTTTATGTGTTTTTGACCTGTTATGACCCGTTAAGGTAGTTTAAGCTACTTTAACGCGTCATTTGGGTAACTACGCATTCGGATGGTTAGATATGTGTTATGATAAGTCTTAATGCTTAAACATGTTTGAAAATGTTATTTGATCAGAATATATGTCAAATTTTATGTTACATATGATTAAAGTTGATTTATTTGCGAAAAGGGAATTTTGGTCATTGTTGAAGAACATAACTAATTATCATAACACTAACCAAATGCATGACCATAAGGTATAACCTCAGAGGGTTATTCCCTTTATATTTATGGTCACAAATTTATATTTAGTCGGATCCAAAGATCAACCAAACGGGTCAGATTAGAAAGTCAAAGCGGTGGTCAAACCGTTCAACTTTCGACTCTAAACAAGCAATAAAATAAGAGTGATGATTTAGACATGTTTTGATGTGTCTAAATAAGTTTATAAAAGAGTTTTGGCATCAAAACAAACTGTTTTGACTCCTGGAATTAGATCCGCTGCAAAATGCGCAAAAATCGCATTTTGACCGAAACTTTGACTTGCCAAAAAGACTAGCAATGGTGATAATCAGTAGGCATGATTTTTAGGGATCATAACCACCTTCATTATCATCATTTTGCAAGATTCAATTGAGCCATAACTTGATCAATTCATGATCAAAACTAAAAGTCAAACAGTAGTCAAACTGTTTGATTTTTAGTCAAATTAAGCTATAGATTTTGAACATGGCATGAAAGATCACTTACAAACACAAGGGAAAATAACAAAGACACCAGAGGAAGCTCCAGAATGAGTAAAAATTCGGATTTGTGGCAGGTTGAAGCAAGAAGATGGTTAAAGAGTTCAAAATTCACATGATCATTTGTATTAAAATGATCCAAAGGTGTTCAAGATCATACCAAGTGTTAGGCCAATGCTCTAGGATGATAACAAGTGTTATTGAGGTGTTAGATGTAGGTTAAGTGTGGCAAAATGCAAGATATGTGTCATAATTTGCGTATTGGTGGCAAGGGAATGAGCTGGGAAGATGCCAGCTAATGTTTATGTGAAAACAAGGGCATCGCGCTACGCGACGGGTAACCCCCTGGAGCTACGCGCTACACCTAGCCCACCATACTCAGTTCTGAAGTTTCAGAAATGGCAGAACAGGTCCCTGCATGTGTTTTCGACGTGTTTTGGCATTTCTAGCACCCGTTAACCCAATATTTAAGTTCCATAAGGACGTTAAAGTATAGGGAACTTGAAATAGGTCCAAAAATGTTCCATAGGTCGGTTCGTTTTGTCGTACGGTTGCGGTTTTCGGTTAATTACGATGAAAAGCGTAACAAACACGCAAATGACCATACACACGTAAGGAATGATAATTTTGCAATCCAATCTCTAAAATACCATATTTGAATGATTAAAAAAATTTTGGATGTCCGTACATGTTCCGGATGGTGTTATACGCAAAAAGGCATAGTTTCGTAGAATTTGCAAAATAGCCCCTGAAGTTACAAAAGTGTGTTTTTGCCATACCGAAGCCCTCAAAACTTATTTCTAAGCTATGTAAAGGGTATTTATGGTATGTTAAGTTTGTGACCTTGTTCCAGAGCGTACGTCTTTGCGAGAATTGGCAGAATTTCGCAGTTTCTCGTAAATAGTCCCTATGATCGAATAAACTTGTTTTTGACATACCAAACCCTTCAAAACTTATTTTTAAGTTATGCAAAGGTTATTTAAGGTATGTTTCAGCTTACGTAACTATTCCGGAACATACGTCGTATTAAATTGGTTTCGTTTTGCATAATAGCTTATGTATAACCTCCAGAAAAGCCTTGAGGAGTTGAAATTGAATATGGACTAAAATGTATAAACGTCACATGTAATTACACAATTCTCAGGAATGAAACACAAGATTTCATTAGAGTTGGAATTGTTTGGTATTGTTTGTTGCTTGAAAGGCTCAGATGTCACACTTGTTGTTATGTTCTTATTTGAAATTTCCTTGAATTGTAATGACAATTTACGTATGAAATGAAATTCGGTTTAATTAATTATTGTCACCGTTAGCGTTGTGAGCAATGAACAATCTATTTCGTCCCACATCGATGTTTCCACCATCAGTTGGGGTGTGACAGATTGGTATCAGAGTCATAACAATAGGGAATTAGGTAGAATTGCCATCTTCGACCTAGTCTATAGTTTAAGCGTCCTGTTTTGACCATTCTTATATCCTGCTTAAAACTTTATTCTTCCTATCTTGCTTCCTTCTTTCTTTTGGTCTTAATGCTTACATAATGTCTTTCCTAAGACATTTTGCACAATACACTTGAAGACTTGAAGACACACATGATGCAAACGAGGTGATTTGCACCAAGATAGGCCCAATGGCTTAGAATTTTTGGTGGAATCCCTCATTCCGCGTATTCGATTTTTCACAAAGTTACACCATCAAGTTAGGAGTGACATCCACACCTTGATGGAAAACCTCCCATTCAAACTCTAGTGGACCCTCGTCAAAGTGTTGAAATTAATTTTAACCCGACGTGTACCCACCACACGTAGGGTATGATGTTGTCAAGTTAGGGGTGAAACCCGCACCTTGTCAACTAGTCACGTTCTTTATTTTTCAATCTCGCCATAGTCTTGAATTTTCGATCGACTAGGGACATGTAGTAACTTGAAGGGTAAAATACTGTTAATCGCTTCTCGACGAGAGTATTTTACCTATTAGGCCAAAGCATGTTCTCTAACTCGAAAGATCTTACGAATCACTTTGGAATAGTCGACGTTTCTCTACCCGAAACAATCCCCTGTTTTATTGATCCAATATTTTACGTAATCTCAATTTCTATGTGATTTTATACTTGTTACCCCGTTCATTTCGAAACCGTTATACAACTCGCACGTCTCTCGCAATCAAAAACAATAATAATCCTTGTGAACAAACTAAATTTATACTCTTTATACGCATTCATACGTGATTATACTTGTTAACTACTCGTCAAATACATGCAACATACGTGAAATATCCATGCTTATACATGCAAAACTTATTTTTACATTATGATCAAGTCTCATCCTTTTCCTTTTTATTTTCAACCCTAGATGTCTTCTCCAAGCTCATCCAAGAAATCCAAGGGTTCTAAGAAGGGTTCTAACAACCATGGGGACTCTATATCTAGAACTTGTAGGGTTAGTCGCTGAGCAGATGGCCAAGCGGATGGCTAAGATTATCCCCAACATCGTTAGCCAAATTCGATCCATCCACGACACCCCCAAATCATCTGTCGATTCCAAGGTGGAAACACCTAAGGCATCATTCCAATTCAAGCAATTCATGGCTTTTAAGCCCATAGAGTTTACCTACAATGATGGCGCCACCACCATGATGAATTGGTTCGACGCGATCGAACTCACTTTTATGCAAAGTGGATGCCCCGACGAACCCCGAACCCTGAACGCGACATGGGTGGTTCGTTCGAGAGCTCTCGAATGGTGGACCTCCGAGCGCAAAAAGAGAGGAAATGAAGTAGTCCATGCCTTGCCCTAGGCAAAATTAAAGGAGCTGATGAAGGACGAGTTTTGTCCTCCACACGAACTTTAGAAACTCGATAATGAGTTTTGGAATCTGAAACAAGTCAGGAGCGACACCACTGGTCTGATTGCACGCTTCAAGCAACTCAGCATCCTTTGCCCCAGTCAAGTCGATACCACCCCCAAAGCCATCGCCAAGTTCATCCGTTGCCTACCTTCCATGTTGATCAACCATGTTGCCTCCGCTTGTCCCAAAACCATCGAAGATGCTTACAACATCGCAATCGAGCTGAATAACAATTGTGTTCTTCATGGGGCCTATGATAAGGTCTCTACGAAGAATGCTCACCAAGCCACTGCCGATATCGCCACCGTTGAACCCTCACCAAAACCTCCACGAAACAACAACCCCAAGAACAAGAAGCAGCAGGCTTCTAGTTAAAATTGTGCGGTTGTTACTCCGCCAAACCCTCAACCCATCCAAGCATTAACAGCCATCACCCCTGCCAACCCCGAGCAATCCAAACGTGGCTACACTGGACCTCATCCCCAGTGTGGTAACTGCTCCTACCATCACCCCGCCAATACACCATGCCGTAAGTGCACCCAATGTCAGAGTTTAGGGCATTTTTCTAATCGTTGCAGAAACTTCCCTCAACCCCAAAACCAGCAACCCTAAGCCACCGTACCGAACCCTAACCTTGTTCACCCTCAAGCTCAACCTCAAGCTGCTCCTGCGCGAGCGTGTTACACATATGGCGACCCTAACCATTTCGCCAATGTTTGCACCAAACGCGTCAACAACCACAAACAACAACAGCAGCAGCCCCAACCAGCTCGAGGCAGAGCCTTCGCCCTCACCGCCGCTCAGGCGCAAAACGCGAACGACGTTATAACTGGTACGTTCCTTGTTAACCATGTCTATGCTTCATTTCTTTTTGATACTGGCGCAGAGTTTTGTGTCTAATGAATTTGAACCCTTGCTTAAGTGCGTACGTTCTAAGTTGCCAAATTCATTCGCTGTCGAAGTCGCTAACGGAAAGTCTGTCACTGTCTGTTCCGTCCTTTCTAACTGTTCCTTGAATCTTAACGATCATACGTTCTCGATTCACCTCATACCCATGTAATTGGGAAGCTTCGATATCATAGTAGGCATGGATTGGCTTAGGCGAGTCCGTGCTGAAGTTGTTTGCTCTGAGAAGTTCATTCGCCTTCCTCTCCAAAACGGTGATTCCTTGCACGTCTACGGCGAGAAACCCTCTAAAGGTCTCAAGCTAATGTCGTGTATCCAAGCGAACAAATACTTACGTAAGGAATACTATGCCTTTCTTGCCCATATTGTGGAAAAGAAAGACAAAGGGCCGAGCGTAAGTGATGTCCCTGTTGTTTCCCTTTTTCCCGATGTATTCCCATAGGATCTTCCTGGTCCTTCGCCTCCTCGATCCGTTGACTTTCGTATTGATCTTATTCCTGTTGCAAAGGCTCTTTATCGTTTAGCTCCCTCAAGCCAGCTTAAAGAACTTCTTGATAAAGGCTTTGAACGCCCTAGTACTTCTCCTTGGGGCGTTCCCATTTTGTTTGGCAAGAAGAAAGATGGATCCTTACGGATGTGCATTGACTATTGTGAGCTCAACAAGCTTACTGTCAAAAACCGATACCCCTTCCTCGCATTGTCGATCTCTTTGATCAACTTCAAGGTGCGACTTGTTTATCAAAAATCGACCTTCGTTCTGGCTATCATCAACTTCAATTTCTCGAAGAAGATGTACCTCAACCCGCCTTTCGCACACGTTATGGACATTACGAGTTCGTGGTCATGCCTTTCGGTTTGACTAACGCACCTGGAGTGTTCATGGATCTCATGAATCGCATGTGTAAGCCTTTTCTCAATCGTTTCGTAATCGTAATCATCGACGATATTCTCATCTACTCCAGGACGAAAGAAGAACATGGGCGACATTTGCAACTTATCCTTCAGCTTTTGCGTACCAAACGTCTTTACGCCAAATTCTCCAAGTGTGAATTTTGGCTAAAAGAGGTTCAATTCCTTGGTCACATCGTCAATGAACTCGGTATTCATGTTGACCCCGCTAAGATAGAAGCTGTAAAGAATTGGATTGCACCTAAATTGCCTTCTGAAATTCGTTCGTTTCTTGGCCTAGCTGGGTACTATCGTCGCTGTAGGAACATCCACGATTAGCACGGGAACCTAAATTTGTTATCTATTGTCCAATTAGGCGGAAACTAATGACAAGTAAACCAAATAACAAGAATTACTCATTAAAATTTTGTTTTCATTTATCTAAAGTTCAATAAATTTGTTATCTATTGTCCAATTAGGCGGAAACTAATGACAAGTAAACCAAATAACAAGAATTACTCATTAAAATTTTGTTTTCATTTATCTAAAGTTCAATACATTTGAGAACCGGATTCGACAGAGCTTCGCCGTCTCTGTGCCAAAATCTCTCCAGTTACAAATGAAATCACCAAGGCACTTATATAGTAACTCGAGTTCGCTGGTGAGAGACTAAGTTCGGGCGAACTTGACCTAGTCAAGTTCGGTCGAACATGACTTCACACACACCATTACCAGTGAACTTGGCCTATGATAACCTTAAATACGCCTCGTTTCTAGCAGATTAAGCTCTAATCACCCAGACTCGAAATATAATGACGTAGGCAACAGACATATGCACCAACAGACTCCCCCTTGGATGTTGCTGTAGTCATTGACTTTTAAAATCTTCTGAGTCTTTCGAACTTTAGTTCTTGAATAAACTTTAACATCTTAATCTTTATATCCTCTTCCTTTTTCTTGAGCTTTGTCTTGATAAAACTTTAATCATCATGCTCCCCTTTGCTTTAAGCTCTCCCCCTTGCTTTAAGCTCTCCCCCTTGCTTTAAGCTTTCCGGTATCTTCAATCTTTGCTTTATCAACTCCCCCTCAATCTTTAATTCCTCTCTAAGTCCTTTCTGACATTCAAATAAACATTTCAGATTCAAAACTTTGAAATTTTGTACCATCAATATTTCAAAATTGTTAATCTTCACTTTCAACTTTTCAAATTTTGGTTATTCAAGTTCAATTTAATGACCTTGAACACTTTTAACATTTAAGACTTTGTCCTTTTGATAAAATTTTCAAATATGAAGTCCACTTGGTGACCAAGTCCAAATTAATGACCTTGGTTATCCTATTTCATTTACCGAGTCCAAATTAATGACCTCGGTTTGAAACCATTGTGATTGAATCAATGTTTTTCTTCAATTTTAAAGTTTCAATTTAATGAACTTTTTAACACTTTTGATCATTTTGATTTTTCACAGATGTCATCAAGATTTTCATCATTATAGCACCTTAACCGACTTCGAAGAACTGTTCTCCATCATTGGGTCATAACAACTAATGAAGAAACAAAATCTTTTTGATTTTTTAGAAAGTTTATGCTAAAACACACTGAAAATCTTTTTGATTTTAATCTGTAAAACAAGTAAAGAAAAGTAAAATGTGTACAAACATATTTACAGACATATTTTTTGTGAATTCGTGTCTAAGGTTCATATCAGTTGTTTGAGACATATCACCAGTAGCGTTGACCTTTTGATGACTTTAGGATTTAAACTCGTTTACCTAGATTGTCGATATGTTTGTCCACTTAAACTTTATCATGTTTCTCAATTGTTCCAAGATATGTTATGATATGATTTATGAAACTTGACTTATCCATGGTTCACACTTCTTGAATATACTCCCGTATCAAGATTCCCTAGATTTCATCTTACAGGTGAATATAGCATAATTGATATCTGTATCTGGGTTGTGCGAGGCCTTGAGAGCTCAGGTTAGTACTACCGTACAGACAAAGAGAAGAAGGCTCGTCTTTAAGTGTGTTCCATTTAAGAAATCTTTTCAGCACTGCAAATAATTAGATCTTTCGATTCTTTTCAAGTTTGCATACAGTTTTAGGAATTTGTAGCATAAAGTATTATAGAAGTTCTAGGCTATTGCTTCCGCAAAATCAGAAGAACTTGTATAATACCCAAGATATCAATTATCTATAAAGACCTTGTATCTCAGAATCAGGCAATCTCTCAAACGAAATTTCGGAGTACTAAGTCCATATATCCGGGAGATGTTAATCCCCAAGTTTAAGCAGTTGTAAAATTTAGTTTATATCCCAGAAACAATTTACTGAACGTGTAAAGCCTATCGACACATCCACAGTAAGACTTATTTATTACTTTTTTTAAACTTTACAATTCTTTTGCATACTATGATAGTCCACTGATGTACTATCATTTCCTTTTTGACAACAACATCCTTTTTGTCTTTTTCAATGTTTTTGTACTTTTTGAATTTTTTAAATGTTTTTGAATTTTCAACTTTTTCATATGTTTTTGATTTTCTAAAAATTTTCTTACTCCCCCTAAAATCAAAAACATATTTTTGGATTTTAGATTTTAAGAAATAGTATTCTAAAAAGATAACAAACCAACGTGGATCACGAAAACTCGTCGTCCGATCCTTTTTCCAACATCTGCATCTGCATTTGTTTAACAAATAAACCATTAAAATTTCTTTAAACATGAAAGCATAAATGGTTAGAAAATCAATATTTCATTCAACGGTGTGAATTTGCACAATTTGATTTTTGACAAATTTTCCTTTTCCAACTTCTTCTTTCTCGAAATGATTAAGATTTTTTACTTTCTGAATAAGTTAAGCAACATGAAGCTCCGCTATCCAGCTATAACTTTGACAAACCGGATCTTGTGGAACTCCTGCACACAAAGAAACTATTTGAATAAGGAACCACAAACTTTTTTGGTTTTGGGTTTGTCATGATAAGCATCGTAAACATTTTCAAAATCATCATCATATTCAAAATCATCATCAAACATTTCGTCCAATGTCGATTCTGAACGTTTTGACCTTTTCTTTCTTTGTCTGTTTGATTACTGACTCGGTTGATTTAACATTTTCAGTTTTGTCAGCAACATACTTTATTTTTTCAGATGATGAAAACTTTTTCTTAGCAACCCAGGATTGTAGCTTGCTTCTTGCTTTCTTGATATAGAATCTAGAATCTTTGTTTTCATTTAATTTTGAAGTTTCACCTTTTTCAAAAATTGAGTTTTCAAACTTTGATCCAGCTGTAGGTTTCACTTCGCATTTAGATTCATAGTTTCTATTTGACACTGTATCAGAATTCACAATCTCTTGTTGTTTTTCCTTTTCATCTTTTGACACCGTTTTTCTTCGTGGAAACACAGGCTTTAGATTCAGACATTTACGAGCAATATGACCAACAGTATTGCATTTAAAACAAGTCCGATTATCAGAAGCATGTCCACTAGTGGGTTTTATTCCACTTGTGGACTTAGCCTTGTCCCGAAGTTCTCTCTTTCTTGAATTCATTATTTGATTGCTTACCGATCACGCTTTCTTCCTGAACCGTATTTGTCCCATATACAAACCTTATGTTTTTACCTTTGTACTCATGGAATGGCGACTTCTGGTTCCTCCTCGGTTCTTCTTTATTTTCCTCCAAACCCAATCCTGCTCTCCTGTTCTCAGGAAAATCACCACCAAACCTTCGGTAGTTGTTAGCATTCCTTTTAGGTTTCGAGTAAAATCTTTTCTCGTTATTCTCAGGATCATTTGATGAAACTTCTACAAGTTTAAAAAAATTATCAAGTTGATCCTCTTCCACATTCCGAATCGGAAAACTATCATCGAAGTATAATCTATCAGATTCCTTAATCTTATACATGACAACATTAGGATCATCACTTAGATCATATTCTGATGATGTATCGTCATCTTCAGATTGTGATTCCGAGTTGTTCGAACTTGATTTGGCGCTTTCAGGGCTGCCTTCCCCAGAATCATTTCTTAACACATTTTTAATCACATTTTTTTACAATCGCTTCATTGTCATCATTTGTTTTTGTAAAGTCTACGTTAATTTTCTCAGGGAATTTATCTTTCATTTCCGATAAAAGTAATATATTAAATGCCTTTTCAATCTCATCATCTTTCTTGCAGGAATAACTTGCAAGAAGTGGTGGAGGAACACTTTCGTATTCTTTACGCTTTGATTTATCAACATTTTCCTCCGACTTAATCGTAGGAAGAATGTGATCAATGACATACGCGTTTGTGGTGTAACTTTTCAGCAATTGTCTTACTCTTTCTATTTCTATCTTTATGTCATGAAGCTCACGCTTTGTTTCAGCAATAGTATTAATGTACATGTTAATTGCTTTTTGTTTTTCAATTACTGTGGCATTTAACATTTTTACATTAGCACTGAGTTCAAGATTAGCTTTTTCGACATTTTATATGTGCCTTTCATTTTGTTATAAGCTTCTTTCATGGTTCCGTAATCATAACGAAAATTTTCGTTATGTACTGTGATTTCTCTTATGACTTCCATCTTTTCAATACAAGATTCACAAGGATTTAGGCACTTTGTGCAAAGTTTTTCAACCTGCACAACTTTCACAACTTCCTTGTCAGACATACTTACCTCAGATTTTACCTTTTCGGCCTCTGATATCAACGCTTCTTGCCTTTGCATCTCAAGGTAAGCTATTTCTTCATCCTCAGCTCTCTGCATATATCCTTCCAGAATGGCATTTTCTAGGGCAGCATCAACATACGATGTCTCAGATTCATCCACTACCTCTTCCATCACAGCAACACCAGTTTTCTTTCCGATGTATCTGTTCCAGTCAAAACCATCTTCTTCATGAGTAAAAACAAGAGCATGTTCGGTTGTCTTTGCAGATTTATCTTCTAGTTCAACTTGTGTTCTTTTCGGATATGGTTTGTATTGAAGAGCTTTCTTGTAGTACACATTGTTACTGCCAAAAGGATTTTGGTTTCCACCTGCTTCTTGATTGTTGCATTCACATTTGAAGTGTCCCTTTTGTCGACATCTGAAGCATGTGACTTTTGACTTGTCAAATCCAAGCTTGTTGCTTGAGTTACCAATATCCCTTCCAGTGAGTGCCACAAACTTGGTAACTCTTCTGATGATGGATGCTAGACTCCATTTTATATCCATCAGCTCCAACTCTTCTTCGTCCACCTGATCGTAATCCTCGGCTGTCATTTCCGGATTACCGATCTTTCCAGCAACAAGACTTTCATACGATTCTAGAACAGTAGCAAGAAGTGTTATGTGCTGTTTTGCAACCTTTTCAGAAAACACATTCTTTAAATCAACTGCTGTGTTGTACTGGAACACATTTGAATCAGAACTGGATTGGCTTGTCTGATGCGACTGATTGTTCTGATTTTGGAACGAAGAGTTTGAACTAGCACTTGTATATCCAGCATATGGAGAGCTTTGGTTTGTGATGAATTCATATTTGCACTAAAAGCCGTTTGGATTTTCGGACTTTGGATCAGAGTATCTTGAACACCTCCTTTGTAATAAACACCGACATCTTGAACAACATTAGCATTCTTTGATTTTGCAATCTTCATCAACTCCATTTCATGACCTTCTAATTTGTCGATGAAAGATGACAATTTTAAATGTCTCCAAGATGGACTGTTCTTCAGAATCATCAGATATGTTGTCCATTCTCCCTCAGCAAGTGCATCGGCCAATTTCTCGATTTGCTCTTCATTTGATCTTTTGATATCATGTCTTCGCATCTGGACCATGAGATGACAATATCTATCGATCATCTGCTTCATCGTCTCTCCTTTGATCATTGTGAAGATCTCGAACTCTTTCTTAATCAAAGCCTTTTTGCTCTTATTCATTTCGTTGCTTCCTTTGAATTTCTCATAGAGAGAGTGCCATAAATCTTGTGATGTTTCATATTCTGGTAATAGTATCAAGATATCTTCCTTCACTGACTGTTGTATCAAGCTAATCAATCTTTTCTCTGCGACATAATTTTCTTTGTCAGCCGGTGAGAACTTGTTCAACGGAAGATCTTGATCACGCTCATCTTTTGGCCACTTGTAACCATATTCAATTGCAACCCAGCTGTTGAATTGATTTGCTTGTATCCAATTCACAAATTTTTCTTTCCACCCTTCGAATTCATCCATACTCATTAGTTTTGGCGGTTTTGTTGTAGTACCCATTTCGTTGTCGATATTCATCTGGTTCGCCGCTAGAGCATTAGCATTTGATGAAGAAGCTACTTGTGAGACGAACACATTACGGAAATCTTTTATTATGACAATTTGATGACTTATCTGAAAGTACGATCAAAAACACTCGAAACTTGATTAAAAATATACAAGTTTGGTCGAACTTGCGAGAATATCAGATTTTGATTTCAACTTTCAACAAGTTCGGTCGAACTTAGATGAAAAGATTTCAACATTGAACTATTTCGAGCGGACTTGTGAAGGTTTCAAGAAAAAACAGGTAAGTTTGGTCGAACTTATGTGAGATTTCAAGAAGTTTATCAAGTTCGGTCGAACTTATATGAAATTTCAAGTATTTTATCAAGTTCGAGCGAACTTGTAAAGTTTTCAACAAAAATTTACTCAAGTTCAGTCGAACTTGCTTAGAAATGTTGAATTATCTTTCAAGTTCGAGCGGACTTCTATCATAATCTTGAAAATTCGTTCAAGTTCGGTCGAACTTGATTAAAATCAGCGAAATTTTAATCATGTTCGATCGAACTTGATGTTAAGTTCGGCCAAAACTAGTTTCCAAAACATGGTTTTTCCAACTTTTTGATATCAATTCAATTGAATTTGATGTCCAAACTCTCAGGGGTTTATCACAAGTGTATTTTACATGACATGTTCAAAATTAGCCAATTTTAATAATGAATTCTTCAAATATATTAAAATGTTAAGAAAAATGATAGAATGGAGATGAAAAAGAGTGATTCTTGACTTGATTCCAGCAAATTTAGGTATCCAAGCTCTGATACCACTTGTAGGAACGTCCACGATTAGCACGGGAACCTAAATTTGTTATCTATTGTCCAATTAGGCGGAAACTAATGACAAGTTAACCAAATAACAAGAATTACTTATTTAAATTTTGTTTTCATTAATCTAAAGTTCATTACATTCGAGAACCGGATCCGACAGAGCTTCGTCGTCTCTGTGCCAAAATCTCTCCAGTTACAAATGAAATCACCAAGGCACCTATATATAGTAACTCAAGTTCGCTGGTGAGAGATTAAGTTCGGGTGAATTTGACAGAGTCAACTCCGGCCGAACTTGACTTGACACACACCATTAGCAGCGAACTTGGCGTATGATAACCTTAAATACGCCTCGTTTCTAACAGATTAAGCTCTAATCACTCAGACTCGATATATAATGATGTAGGCAACAGACATATGCACCAACAGTCGCTTCATCTTGAACTTTTCCAAGATCGTCGTTCCTCTTACGTCCTTAACTCAAAAGGATAAACCTTTTTGGGGTCCCGAACAAGAGGATTCTTTTCAAACTCTCAAGGACATGCTCTGTAATGCTCCTATCCTTACCCTCCCCAATGGAAACGACGATCTCGTCGTGTATTCGATGCCTCAAACCAAGGTCTTGGTTGCGTTCTTATGCAACGGGACAAAGTTATCGCTTACGCGTTGAGGCAACTCAAAATCCATGAGAAAAACTATACTACGCACGACCTTGAACTTGGTGCAATTTTTTTTGCATTAAAGATCTGGCGACACTACCTCTATGGTACTAAGTGTACGGTCTTCCCCGACCACAAGAGCCTCCAACATATCCTTGATCAAAAGGAACTCAACAACATCGTTGGGTAAAATTGTTAAACGACTACGAGTGTGATATTCGCTACCACTCTAGTAAAGCGAATGTCGTAGCCGATGCACTTAATCGTAAGACTCATGTCAAACCATGAGAAAACTTCGCGAGCTAATTCACCAAGCGCAATTCTCAGTCATTAACGAGGGTAACCCTCGATAACGAGTTGAATTGTGGAGTCGAAAACCCACTCGAAGATAAACCTGATGGTATTCTTTACTACCATGATCGTATTTGGATTCCCGATCATCTCAATGTTCGAACCACCTTGATGGATGAAGCCCATAAATCCCGATATTCCATTCATCCTGGAGCTGACAAAATGTACCATGATCTTCGTGCATCTTATTGGTGGCCCGGGATGAAGAAGGATATCGCTCTTTACGTCTCGAAGTGTCTTACTTGTTCCAAGGTAAAACCTGAACATCAACGCCCCTCTGGCTTACTCGAACAACCAGAAATTCCTGTCTGGAAATGGGAGAGTATTGCTGTGGATTTCATTACCAAGCTTCCTCGCACTTCGTCTGGTCATGATAGTATCTGGGTCATCATTGATCAATTGACCAAATCCGCTCATTTCCTCGCCATTCGTGAAGATTACAAAGTCAAGAAATTGGCTCGTACCTACAAGGATGAAGTCATTAGTCATCATGGTACTCCCATTTACATCATTTCTAATCGTGATACTCGTTTTACCTCTCGCCTTTGGCATAAGTTTCAATTCGCCCTTGGCACCCGTCTGAATCTTAGCACCGCTTTTCATCCACAATCTGACAGTCAAACCGAGCGTACTATCTAAACCTTGGAGGATATGCTCCGTTCATACGTAATCGATTTTGGCGGCAACTGGGATTCGCACTTACCCTTGGTAGAATTCTCGTACAATAACAGTTATCACGCTAGTATTCAAATGGCTCCATTTCATTGTATGGTCGTAAGTGTCGTTCGCCTATTAGTTGGAAAACGAGATCGGAGACT
The DNA here is from genome assembly GCA_947069175.1 of Scalesia atractyloides. Classification (NCBI taxonomy): domain Eukaryota; kingdom Viridiplantae; phylum Streptophyta; class Magnoliopsida; order Asterales; family Asteraceae; genus Scalesia; species Scalesia atractyloides. The sequence continues at coordinate 23,494,252 of CAMTDV010000030.1, read as the reverse complement.
CTCAAATCACTGGTCCCGAACTTATACAAGAGACAACGGACAAGATCTTACAAATACGTGATAATATTCTCAAAGCTCGAAGCAGACAAAAGAGTTATGCTGACAAAAGACGCAAGCCTTTGGAATTCAACATAGGTGATAACGTACTTCTCAAGGTATCCCCTTGTAAGGGTGTTGTACGATTTGGTAAAAAAGGTAAGCTCGCTCCTCTCTACGTAGGTCCTTTCAAGATTCTAGAAAGGATTGGCAAGGTTGTGTATCGTCTGGAACTACCTCAAGAGCTTAACAGTGTTCACCCAGTCTTCAATGTTTCAAATCTCAAGAAATGTCTAGCTGAAGAAGGACTTCAAGTTCCACACGAAGATCTTCAAATCAACGAGACATTTCACTTTGTGGAAAAACCAATCGAAATCATGGACTGAGGAATCAAACAATTAAGGCCTAGTCGAATTCCTATCGTCAAGGTTCGATGGGAAGGTAAACATGGCGCTGATGGGAACTGGAAAGTGATATGAAGACTAAGTATCCGTTTCTTTTCGTTGCATCTTCCTAAATATCGGGACGAAATTTCCTAAAGGAGGGGGGACTGTAACGCCCGGCTTTTTCATACTTTCCATAATTAGAAAGCTCATGTTGTACTTCTATTTTTGGAAACCTTTGTATCTTGTATTCATTCTTGCGTTGTAATCTTTGTAATCGTTGTAAACTGAGACTTGAATCATAATGAAAACTTGAATTCCTGTTATACTTATTCATAATCATTTTATACTTATACATATTCATACGTTTATGCTTGATACTTGGAAACGTGACAAACTCGCAATTACGTGACATTCACACTTTATGCTAGATTTATACATGATTGTTATACTTAATCTTAATCGTTTCATACTTATAAAACCATTGGTACATGCCTCTTATGTTTAGAAGTCTTGATATGGCCCAAAACATGTATTATATAACATCTAAGACAAGGCCCAATCAATAAAACAACAAAAATAAAACATTTTGTTTTCTGACCAGGCCTTGCGGACCGTATGGGGATACGTTGCAGTCCGCAAGGGGTACTGGCGGGCAGAAGATTCAAACCAGCCACGGGTTTGCATGAAATCTCAACACTTTAACCTCACCAATCACCTTTAAACCACCATTTAACACCCATAAACCGACCCTAATCCTTCCCTATAAAACCCAAGCACTCTCCACACATTTCACACTTTCAACACTCTCAAATCTCTCTCGAATCACTCTCAAAGCAGTTAAATATCAAGAATTTGGGTAGATTCACTCATCCTTACAAAAGTGAAAATAACTTACTCATTTCTTAACCTTTTTGCTTGATTCTTTCTCCTAAAAACTTGGATAAACCTTGGGTTCGATTCCACGGATTCTCCTTGGAGAATCCAGACCTAGAAGTTCACCTAAAGGGCTCCAGACTTTCTGTTTTGAACAAATCTCTTTAAAACTTATGTTATCCTTCAAACAAACTTGTGTTCTTGTGCTCCTAATCAAGTTTATGATTAGTAAAGCCTAACCAAGCTTGTTTACATGAACTAAGGGATGTTTTAACACCCTAAACTTTCTGTTTTACATTAGCTTTAAGCTCACAAATGTTGCCAACTCTTGAACTTGAAGCTAGTATGAATACAAGGTTAGCTTGGGCTATCCTACACCTAAGTCCACACAATAATTGATGTTTTCTCATTCCATCCTAAGTAGCTTGCTAGTTGAAAGTAACACAACCCCGTCTAGCCTTCGACGTGTGTCGACGCCGGCTCACTGGGTTGAAGCTTACTTGGCTACTTAGTATAGCTATAACATGTATTCCATTTCCTTTTTATTAATCTTGTTCTTGACCCACCTTGTTGTCTATGACAACTTGTGTAGTGGTGAACTCTCATGAGATTCCTAAATGGATGGTTATACCACCTATCTCCTACATGACTTATATGACATCCTTGAAGGAGGTATGATATAATGTACATATATAACTATATATATACTTAAAACTGAAACCTTGATAATGACTACATAATCATATGTCAAGTTACTAAGTTTAATCACCAAAGTGTTTAGTTCCTCGTTATGATTCTAGTAGGTATAAACCTATGAAATCATATAAACCCTAATGGGTTCCCATAGTGTCAAAACGAGTGCTAGACCTTAGTGAATATTTTTGAATACGTTACTTTGTTATGCTTTATTCCAAAATCCCGAATCTTCCATCATCATCCAAATACTCACACCTACGTTTTCCTCTTGTAGGATAACTCGGTGTCCCTCCCGCAACCACACAACTCTTCACGGAACTAACAAGTCGGAAAGCTTGCAAAACCGTGAGTACACTCGACCCACTTTTCGTTTATATCACTTTTTGGTGTAACATGTTTACCTTATACAAAATCACTAAACTTAAACTTTATGCAATGCATGAAACAATCCAATATTCATGAATGGTTTGATATATTACTTGATGCTTATATTTTGGACCATTCTTATGTAATACCATAGTCATTAGCTTATCTTAAGCCTCCATTTGACATGTATAGCGCTATAGAGTACTGCACCGCCCAATCGTGAATCCAGTGGTCATGTTAAATTATTGTTATTTCGCGTAAGCAAGAGGTTTGACTAGAAATATTGCATGCCATGTATAACGCTCTCGTATAAACTTAGTATCATGTGGATTCATTTTAAACCTTATTCGTATACATATGCTTATACTTAAACTTGTGTACTCGCCTTTGCTTTTGCCTTGAACTTTATTTTAAAACATGTTACAGGTTGAGGAAGATGATGCTATGAAATCGAAGTAGCGTTGATGCTAGATACACACATAGACGTTTAGGTTTATTAATGTTGTATAAAATTTTGTACTTGTTGTATGTTGTTATTTTAAATTTCCTTGTATTGTAATGACAATTTATGTATGAAATGAAATTCGGTTTAATTAATTATCATCACAGTTAGCGTTGTGAGAAATGAGCAATCTATTTCGTCCCGCCTTGATGTTTCCACCATCGGTTGGGGTGTGACAAGTGGACACTCACCCTAAGAGTTCCTAGGTAAGAGTGACTTGTCCGGTGATTCAGATTTGTACGAACACTCTAGCCTTACACAGAAAACTCAGAGTACAGGCATCCACCCTTCCAGATTACACATGTTCACATTATAAAAGCCCAAACTTTGACGAGATTTTGAAAAACTTTCAAGGCACAAAACCCAAAAATAAATCATCTAAGGATTAATGATTTCTTGTGAAGTTTTGGAAAAATTTTGACTTTCGTGGATGTATTGGGCTTTTGTTTATCGTAATCACCTAAGGATAGGTGATGGTAGTATATTAAAAATCTAAACACAAGTAAACTTGCGTTAGGGTCCTAGGAAGGTTATAGACTAGGTCAAAGCATTACTTATAACCTAATTCCCTATAACCAATCCTTTGATACCAATCTCTGTAACACCCCAATCACGTAAAACAACAAACCGCGACGGAAACATCGGGGAGTCACGTTACAGGAAACTGTTTCATAACACATGGTATTTAAAGTTTTGTTTATTGAATTATTTAATTACATTGTCTTGAATAACAGAAACAAAATCATTCAAATTGTCTTTCAAGTTTTAAAGTCACTAAGACCCGATCCATCCTATGTGAGTATACAATCAAATCATCAAACAACGGTTCCTGAAACATATGTGAAAATATAGTCAGCATAAAAATGCCGACGAGTGTGACATTTGTGGTGATTCGATCGTATAATGATTCCGAATGAATTATCAATCAATGAAATTTTTGTGTTTTATTTATGAGATTTGTATTTTTATCATGACACTTGCACGTATTCAATCCCTGCACGATTCCAAACTCTTAAACAACTTCTGGAAGTGAAATCGCAAACTGTTACGCAAACGTAATCAGTTTAACGCGACGTACACTCCGGAACGATGAAATAAGTTAAACATACCCTAAATACCCTTTACATAACTTAGAAATAAGTTTTAAGGGCTTCGGTATGGCAAAATCATGCTTTTGCAACTTCAGGGGCTATTTCGCAAATTTCCGAAACTATGCCAATTCGCGTATATCGTTATCCGGAATATGTACGCACATCCAAAAAATTTTGTAATCATTAAAATCTAGTATTTTAATGATTGGAATGCAAAAATATCATCCGTTACGCGTTTACGGTCATTTACGCGATCGTTATGATCCCCGTCGTAATTAACTGAAAACTGTAACCGTACGACCGAACAAACCAACACCTGGGACATTTTGAACATATTTCAAGTTCCCTATGCTTATTCATCCTTATGGAGCTTAAAAATGGGGTTAAAGGGTGTTAAAAATGCCAAAAGGCGATGAAAACGAGTTCAGGGGCCATTTCTGCCAATTTTTGAAACTTTTGCCACTGCAAGGGCCTTACGGACCGTAAGGCAAAACCCCATACGGTCCGTTAGGGGTCCCCAGCTCAGAAGCTTCTTAAAATCAAGCTGGCAGCTTCTTGTTAACTTCCTTGGCCACCAAGTTGCGATCTATGCCACCTTTAACCTGCATTAGACACCTAGAGGGACACTAATCTATGCCTTAACACCTGGATCAACACTTGGCATGATTTGGGAGCTCCAAGATTAGTATAAATAGGCTTGATCTTCACCATTTCTCTTTGCTCATTTCATCTTCTTCCTCCCATACTCTTGGAGCTTGCTTCCATCCTTTTGGAGGCCTCCTACTGAGTTCTTTGAGATCTTGGGTGTTCCTAAACACAAGTAAGATCTCATCCTTAGTCTTTTTCATTGCTTTTAGCTATTTCAAGCGAAAAGTCAAACAGTGTTTGACTTTCGGCTTTGACCATTAATTGGTCAAAACAAAGTTCAATTGAACTTTGCAACGTGATCGTAATCATGATGGTTATGGTCCTTAGCGATCATGCCTACTGATTACCACGTTTACTAGTTGTAGTGACGAGTCAATGTTTCGGTCAATAATGCGCAAAATGCGCTTATACGACGGAACTATTTTCGGTATCAAAACACCTTGTTTTGATACCAAATCAGTTTTATAAACTTAATTAGACATGTTTGACATGTCTAACTCGTCACTTTTAGTTTAGTGCTTTTTTATGGTCGTAAGTCGAACTATCTTGACCACCTCTTTGACTTTTGAATCCGACCCGTTTGGTCAATCTTAGGATCCGACCAAACACATATATGTGACCATAGTTGCATAGTGAATAACCCTCTGAGGTTATAACTTATGGTCGCGTCGTTTGGTTAGTATGTTGATAAGTCACTAGTTATGCCTTTATAAATGACCAAAACGCCCTTTTTGTGCATAAAACAATTTTAAGCCTATGTAACCAATGTTTTGCCATATACACTGATGTTATAACATTACTAAAATTATTTTGGCATATAAGACTTATCATAACACATATCTAACCATCCGAATACGCATTTACGTAAATGATCCGTTAAAGTAGCATAAACTACCTTAACGAGTCATAACGGGTCAAAAGCACTTAAGAATCTTTCCAAATCAGAATGTTAACTTTGTTAAACCATTTCATATGAGTTCAACACTCATTTGGTTTACAAGATCTCATTCTATCCGATCGCCGGTTAAAGTCCCGACATTTACATAGTTATCCGATTTTAGGACACGCTTGATTTCTCGGACGTTTGAGCTTGTTTAATCTTTGATTCAAGGTTATTTTACAACCCTAAGTGAGTACACAGTCCCCTCTTTTATGTTTTTCAAATATTTTGGGGTGATTCATATGTGCTAAATTGTTTTCAAGTTTTCAAATTACAAAAGCTATGGTTTATAAAAGCAAGACGATTTCAATAATGTGAACGAACTTGTTGGTGCGTTATACAAATGACACAAATAACATTCATTAGCTTTTACCAAGCCGACCAGTAGTTAGTTATGGTACCATAGGACTGACAATCCCGTTACCAAGGTTCCCGGTGTTTGTGGGGAAGTTTGGGGAACGACTGAAACTGTTTACCTTAACAAACCCTTTGGTGGTTTGTTATTGCAATTTACAGATACCCTTTGGTGGTATAGATGAGTCAACACAGGTTTGAATGTATTCACCAAAACGACCAAAAGTTTTCACAATTAAAACAAGGACGATTTGTTTACACGGACGACACACAATTGGTTTATGACATGAACAATGGACGAATGGTTTATGACACGAACAATGGACGATTGGTTTATGGTAAGTGATTTAGATAACGGTACGTGTGTAATGTGACAAAAGCATGGTGGATACGCCGCTGGTACTTCCTATATATAAGTGCTTTTATCGTATTACATTCGTGGCGTTATTTGCATCACTTAGAACAAAGGTTTTCAAACAAATGACACGCAATGATTTTCAATTAAAGATATAAACCATACAAGGTTTCTTCAAGACGATTTTTTAACTCGGATTTACAAAATAAATGTTTTGGTCAAGATTCATGGCTACAAGTCTTTTATAAACTATAACTAACTTGTTTTAGTTGGTTAGTTATTATTGCAATACCAAAAACTTTTTGATAACAAGGTTTTCAATTAACGACTCTAGTAGTCGGCGTGGTATTGCAATACATATACAAGGCCATGAATTTGACACACTCAATAAAACATGTAACTATGGAATTTCAATATTCAATAAAACATAACTTTAATTACCACGTGTTGTTGAAACAATCTGCTAACGTGACTCCCCGATGTTTCCGCCGCGGTTTGTTGTTTTTACGTGGTCGGGGTGTTACAGATTGGTATCAGAGCACTGGTTATAGGGAATTAGGTTATCAGTAATGCTTTGATCTAGACTATAACCTTCCTAGGACCCTAACGTGAGTTTGCTTGCGTTTAGATTCATAAAATACAATACTATCACCTATTATTAGGTGATTACCAAAAACAATACAAATGTTACAAAATCTCTTCCCGGAAACTTTTTGAAAAGAAAAACATCTATTCTTAGATGAATCATTTTTTGGCTTTATGCCTTTAGATTTTTCAAATATCGTCAAAGTTTGGGTTTTATTAATGTGAACACATGCAATCTGGAAGGGTGGGTGCCTGTACCATGAGTTTTCTGTCCAAGGTTAGAGTGTTCGTACAAATCCACTTAATCGGACCAGTCACTCTTACCTGGGAACTTTTGGGGTGAGTGTCCACTTATAGGCTAAAGCATGTCCTCGCGATACATTATAAAGACCCATTTACTTTGATTAGTCACCGTGTGTCATTTGTTTGTTTCGAGAAACGAACCAATGACCACCATCCTTATTTCGTCAATATTTTCAACACCTCTCTTGATTTATATCAATCTCACATACCTTCCTTCATGTTTTCTTTTAGAATGCCTCCTAGACGTGATACAACTCAAAATGCCAAAATGGCAGCCATTATCACTCAGCGTATTGTTGCGGTACTCCCAAATCTTGTGACCCAACTTAATCAAGCGAACAACAACAACAATAACAATAAAAATGCACCAGCTCCGTGCAACTATAAACAATTTTGTTTGGCTAAACCACTATCGTTTTCTGGGTCTGAGGGAGCCACTGGGCTTTTGCAATGGTTCGAGAGCCTTGAAAGTACTTTTCGTCATGTGCAATGCCCGAATGAGTGAAAAGTTGAGTTTGCATCGAGCGTATTCAAAAAGAGAGCTCTTGCATGGTGGACGGTATTATGAGAGATAGAGGTGCCGAAGTGGCTTTAGCTCTAACGTGGGAAGAGCTTAGGGGTCTAATTATGAAGGAATTCTGTCCTCGTCATGAGCAGAGGGCGCTAGAAAATGAATTCCATGATCTCAAACAGGATAGTGGTGAACATCGTGCATATACTGACCGGTACGAGGAGTGGAGTTTACTCTGTCCTTCGATGGTGACGCCTTTGGATAAGGCGATCGAGAAGTATATCTATGGTTTGCCTGATCCTGTTCAGGACATTGTTACCGGAAGTAACCCAACCACTGTCCGACAGGCCATTGAGCTAGCTGCAACTTTGACCGAGTCTCAGGTCAAAAAGGGTAACCTTCATCGCAAAGGCGATAAGAAATCATCCACCAAAACCACTTAAGAGAAACAAAAGGGAAACAAAGCTGAGCCTTCTAAACGATCGAAGAAACGTAAGGCTTCTCAGAACTTTGCTGTTACTACACAACCCGCTCCAGCCGCTCAACCCAATCAAGCTCCTCAAAACCAACCAGCTCAACCTCCTATGAGGAAACCTTATGCTGGTACTGCACCGTTATGCAATCGGTGTAACGGTCACCACCAAGTTCATCAACCATGTCGTCAATATACGACTTGTGGAAGATTTGGTCACCTAGCCTACGTTTGTCGATCTGTTCCAAACCAAGCTGCACAGATCCCTGTCCAACCCCAGGCAAATCCTGTTCGACCCCACTTTCCACCTGGGTCATGTTTTAACTTCGGCGAGATGGGCCACTACAAGAACAATTGCCTGAAATTTACCAATGCCAATCAAGCTCGTGGACGAGCATTCAACATTAATGCCAACGAGGCCCGTGCTGATAACGAAGTCGTCAACGGTATGTTCCTTGTCAACAATCATCCTGCTTATGTTCTTTTCGATTCGGGTGCCGATAGGAGTTTCATGTCCTTAGCCTTTGAACCATTGCTTTCAATGCCAAGAACTAAACTAGGAAAGCCCTTGACAGTCGAAATAGCTAGTGGCGAACCTCTTAAACTAGATTCTGTCATTCGTGATTGCCAATTGAACCTCAATAACCACCTTTTTCGCCATTAACCTCACACCAATGCAACTCGAGAGCTTCGACATCATCATAGGAATGGATTGGCTAACCAAGCATCATGCCGAAGTTATTTGTTTTAACAGGATAGTTCGAATACCTCTTCCCTCTGGTGAAATCTTAGAAGTTCGTGGAGAGAAACCCGCTAGTAATCTTAAACTCATGACTTGTAACCAAGCCCGAAAATACCTATGAAAGAACTATGTTGCCTTCCTGGCACATATCGTAGAGGAGAAAGGCAAAAGAAAACCTGTTCAGGATATCCCCATTGTTCGTGATTATCCTGAGGTGTTCCCCGAAGAATTACCTGGTTTACCTCCTGTACGTCAAGTCGAGTTCCGCATTAATCTAGTACCTGGTGCCAACCCTATTGCTAAATCTCCTTACCGTCTTGCACCATCTGAGATGCAAGAGTTATCGAAATAGCTTCAAGAACTATCTGATAAAGGATTCATTCGTCCAAGCTATTCACCTTGGGGTGCTCCTGTCCTATTTGTGAAAAAGAAGGACGGATCTTTACGTATGTGTATGATTATCGTGAGCTCAACAAACTCACGATAAAAAATCGATATCCCCTACCTCGCATTGATGATCTCTTTGATCAGCTACAAGGTACTAGTTACTTTTCAAAGATTGATCTGCGTTCTGGGTATCATCAACTTCGTGTGCTCGAAGAAGATATTCCAAGACTGCTTTTCGCACTCGATATGGTCATTACGAGTTTACTATCATGCCTTTCGGTTTAACAAATGCTCCAGTTGTTTTCATGGACTTGATGAATCGGGTTTGTAAACCTTATTTGGACAAGTTCATCATCGTTTTCGTCGACGACATTCTTATTTATTCCAAGTCTCGAGCCGAACACGAACAACACCTTCGATTAACTATGGAACTACTATAGAAAGAACAACTTTATGCCAAATTCTCCAAGTGTGAGTTTTGGCTAAAAGAAGTTCAATTCTTGGGACACATAGTCAACGAGCAAGGTATACATGTGGATCCTTCCAAAATCGTTATGATTAAGGATTGGAACACACCCACTACTCCCACAGAAGTTCGCTCATTTCTTGGTCTTGTTGAATATTACCGTCGATTCATCGCGAACTTCTCAAAGATCGCGGTTCCCCTCACCGCTTTAACTCAAAAGAATAAGCCTTTTGAGTGGAGACCCAAACAAGAGGAAGCTTTCCAAACTCTGAAACAAAAACTCTGCGATACTCCTATTCTATCTTTACCTGATGGCAATGAGGATTTTGTTGTTTATTGCGACGCATCGAACCTTGGCCTTGGTTGTGTTCACATGCAACAAGATAAAGTCATAGCCTATGTGTCAAGACAATTGAAAGTCCACGAGAAGAACTACACGACTCATGATCTTGAGTTAGGTGTTGTAGTTTTTGTCCTCAAAATTTGTAGACACTACCTTTATGGTACAAAATGTGTGGTTTTCACAGACCACAAAAGTCTCCAGCATATATTAAATCAAAAGGAGCGAAACATGAGACAACGACACTGGGTCGAACTTTTAAACGACTACGATTGCGAGATTCGCTACCATCCTGGTAAGGTGAATGTCGTGGCTGATGCGCTTAATCATAAGGAACGTGTCAAGCTTCATTTTGTTTGAATTCAATACGATATCCAGACACGTATCCTTCAAGCTCAGCGTACTTGTGCTACGCAAGGCATGATGGGTAGTGAATTACCACATCAACTTGAGCTTCAACTCGAAACGAGAGACAAATTGATCATTCAATTATTTGAACTGTTTGTGGGTTCCAAATCAAGAGAACCTCCGCACCTTATTGATGGACGAAGCTCATAAGTCTCGTTATTCAATCCATCCTTGTGCAGACAAAATGTACAAGGATCTTCGTACCGAGTATTGGTGGTCGGGTATGAAGAAAGACATTGCCTTGTATGTATCAAAATGCCTAACTTGTCTTAAGTCAAGGCTGAACACCAATGCCCATCTGGATTGCTCGAACAACTAGAAATTCCGGTATGGAAGTAGGAGAACATTGCAATGGATCTCATCACAAAACTACCGCGTACATCTAGAGGTCATGATGCTATTTGGGTAATCATTGATCGTCTAACAAAGTCAGCACACTTTTGGCAATTCGTGAGGATTACTCTGCTGACAAACTCGCCAAGATCTATGTCGATGAGATTGTATCTCATCATGGTGTTCCTTTGGGCATCATATCTGACAGAGATGCTCGGTTCTCATCTCACTTTTGGAAGACCATGCAAACTGCTATGGGAACCAAACTAAATCTGAGCACTCCATATCATCCTCAAATGGATGGACAAACTGAGAGAACAATTCAAACGTTGGAGGATATGCTTAGATCGTGTGTGATCGACTTTGGTGGTAGTTGGGATTCGCATCTGCCGTTGATCGAATTCTCCTACAACAATAGTTATCACGCGCCTTTCGAAGCTTTATACGGTCGAAAATGCCATTCACCTGTCTGTTGGAATGAAGTTGGAGAGTCTCAGCTTACTACACCTGAACTTATTCATGGCACAACAGACAAACTCAAGAAAATACGCGATAACCTTTTGACAGCTAGAAGCCGTCAAAAGAGTTTTGCAGACAAACGATGCAAGCCCTTAGAATTTCAAGTTGATCTACTCAAGGTATCCCCTTGGAAAGGAGAGGTCAGATTTGGAAAGAAAGGAAAACTTGCACCACGATACGTTGGACCATTCAAGATCGTTGAAAGAATCGGAAAGGTGGCTTACCGACTTGAGCTACCTCCTAAACTTGGGAACGTTCACCCAACATTCCACGTGTCCAATTTAAAGAAGTGTTTAGCCAACACAAATCTTCACATTCCCCTCGATGAAATTCGCGTAGATGACACTATGCACTTTGTCGAGAAACCTGTGGAGATATTGGACCGTGAAGTCAAGAAACTCAAGTGCAGAAGAATTCCAATAGTCAAAGTCCGTTGGGAATCCAGACGTGGCCCAGGATTTACTTGGGAACAAGAGGATCAATTGAAAGCAAAATACCCACATCTGTTTCCACAATTTTCCTCGAATTAAATTTCGGGACGAAATTTCCTAAAGTAGGGGAGACTGTGACATTTGTGGTGATTCGATCGTGTAACGATTCCGAACGAATTATCAATCAATGAAATTTTTGGGTTTTATTTACGAGATTTGTATTTTTATCATGATACTTTCACGTATTCAATTCTTGCACGATTCTGAACTCTTAAACAACTTCTGGAAGTGAAATCGCAAACTGTTACGCAAACGTAATCAGTTTAACGCGACGTACACTCCGTGTTGGTGCATAATGTCTATGTCTTAGTCTTATATCGAGTCTATATAGTATAGAGCTGAATAGGCTAGGTGTATGAAGTATTTATGTAAAGTTGTAACAAGTTCGCCCATGACATGTCATGTTGAGACAAGTTCGGGCGAACTTATATCCTCCATGAGCGAACTTGCATGTCTATAAACACCTAGCTTGTAATCCTCATTTATAACTTTGGAATTTTGGAGGCGAAGCTCTGTCAGTTTGTACTCTTGATGTATGATCAATGAAACTGATGATTAACTGATTAATTCTTGTCTATTGGTAAACATGACGTAATATTTCCGCTTTATGGACGTTAGATATCAAATTTAGGTTCCTTAGCATCAAGGATCGGTCCTACAATTTGGAATGATGAAATAAGCTAAACAAACCCTAAATACCCTTTACATAACTTAAAAATAAGTTTCGAGGGCTTCGTTATGGCAAAATCATGCTTTTGCAACTTCAGGGGCTATTTTGCAAATTCTGTGAAACTATGCTGATTCGCGTATATCGTTATCCGGAACACGTACGCACATCCAAAAAATTTTGTAATCATTAAAATCTATTATTTTAATGATTGGAATGCAAAAAAATCATTCGTTACGCGTTTACGGTCATTTGCGCGATCGTTACGATTCCCGTCGTAATTAACCGAAAACCGCAACCGTACGACCGAACGAACCAAAACCTGGGACATTTTTGAACATATTTCAAGTTCCATATGGTCCATAAGGGGTCCCTAGCTCAGAAGCTTCTTAAAATCAAGCTGGCATCTTCTTGTTAACTTCCTTGGCTACCAAGTCACGATCTGTGCCACTTTTAACCGCCATTAGACACCTGGAGGGACACTAATCCATGCCTTAACACCTGGATCAACACTTGGCATGATTTGGGAGCTCCAAGATTAGTATGAATAGGCTTGATCTTCACCATTTCTCTTTGCTAATTTCATCTTCTTCCTCCCATACTCTTGGAGCTTGCTTCCATCCTTTTGGAGGCCTCCTACTGAGTTCTTTGAGATCTTGGGTGTTCCTAAACATAAGTAAGATGTCATCCCTTAGCCTTTTTCATTGCTTTTAGCTATTTGTTTGACTTTTAGCTTTGAACATTAATTGGTCAAAACAAAGTTCAATTGAACTTTGCAACGTGATCATAATCACGATGGTTATGGTCCTTAGCGATCATGCCTACTGATTACCACGTTTACTAGTTGTAGTGACGAGTCAAAGTTTTTGTCAATATTGCGCAAAATGTGCATTATACGATGAAACTATTTTCGGGTATCAAAACACCTTGTTTTGATACCAAATCAGTTTTATAAACTTAATTAGACATATTTGACATGTCTAACTCGTCATTTTTAGTTTAGTGCTTATTTATGGTCGTAAGTCGAACTATCTTGACCACCGCTTTGACTTTCGAATCCGACCCGTTTGGTCGATCTTAGGATCCGACCAAACACATATATGTGACCATAGTTGTATAGGGAATAACCCTATGAGGTTATACCTTACGGTCGCGTTGTTTTGTTAGTATGATGATAAGTCACTAGTTATGCCTTTATAAATGACCAAAATGCCTTTTTTGCGCATAAAACAATTTTAAGCCTATGTAACCAATGTTTTCCCATATACACTGATGTTATAACATTACTAAACTTATTTTGGCATATAAGACTTACCATAACACATATCTAACCATCCGAACACGCATTTACGTAAATGATCCGTTAAAGTAGCATAAACTACCTTAACGAGTCATAACGGGTCAAAAGCACTTAGGAATCTTTCCAAATCAGAATGTTAACTTTGTTAAACCATTTCATATGAGTTCCAACACTCATTTGGTTTACAAGACCTCATTCTATCCGATCTGCCGATTAAAGTCCCGACATTTACATAGTTATCCGATTTTAGGACACGCTTGATTTCTCGGACGTTTGAGCTTGTTTAATCTTTGATTCAAGGTTATTTTGCAACCCCAAGTGAGTACATAGTCCCCTCTTTTATGTTTTTCAAATATTTTGGGGTGATTCATATGTAAATTGTTTTCATGTTTTCAAATTACAAAAGCTATGGTTTATATAAGCAAGACGATTTCAATAATGTGAACGAACTTGTTGGTGCGTTATACAAATGACACGAATAACATTCATTAGCTTTGGCCAAGCCGACCAGTAGTAAGTATGGTACCATAGGACTGACAATCCCGTTACCAAGGTTCCCGGTGTTTGTGGGGAAGTTTGGGGAACGACTGAAACTGTTTACTTTAACAAACCCTTTGGTGGTTTGTTATAGCAATTTAAAGATACCCTTTGGTAGTATAGACGAGTCAACACAGGTTTGAATGTATTCACCAAAATGTCCAAAAGTTTTCACAATTAAAACAAGGACGATTTGTTTACACGGACGATGAACAATTGGTTTATGACACGAATAATGGACGAATGGTTTATGACACGAACAATGGACGATTGGTTTATGGTAAGTGATTTAGATAACGGTACGTGTGTAATGTGATATAAGCATGGTGGATATGCCGCTATAAGTGCTTTTATCGTATTACATTCGTGGCGTTATTTGCATCACTTAGAACAAAGGTTTTCAAACAAATGACACGCAATGATTTTCAATTAAAGATACAAACCATACAAGGTTTCTTCAAGACGATTTTTTAACTCGGATTTACAAAATAAATGTTTTGGTCAAGATTCATGGCTACAAGTCTTTTATAAACTATAACTAACTTGTTTTAGTTGGTTAGTTATTATTGCAATACCAAATACTTTTTTATAACAAGGTTTTCAATTAACGACTCTAGTAGTCGGCGTGGTATTGCAATACATATACAAGGCCATGAATTTGACACACTCACAAAACCTATGTACTCGCCGACATATTTTTGCTGACTCGTTTTCACATAGGTTTCAGGAAACAATGCTTGATGTTGATGCATGCTCACTTAGGATCGGACGTGGACTTAGTGCCTTAAAATATGAAAGACAATAGTTTATTTAGTTGTTTTAAATTTCCAAGACGATGTAAATATGGAATTTCAATATTCAATAAAACATAACTTTAATTACCACATGTTGTTGAAACAATCTGCTAACGTGACTACCCGACGTTTCCGCCACGGTTTGTAGTTTTTACGCGGTCGGGGTGTTACAACGAGTACATAGGTTTTGTGTGTCAAATTCATGGCTTGATATTCATATTGCAATGCCTCGTCCAACTTCGATAGTCGACGAGTATAAACCTTGAAATCAAAAAGTGTTTGATATTGTAATATATTTTATCAATTTTACAAGTTGATATAAGTAAAACGAAACCTTGTAGTCATGAATCTTGACTGAAAACATTTGTTTTGTAAATCCGAGTAATAAATCTCTTGAAATAAAACTTTGTATGGTTTATATATTTAAATGAAAATCAATCATGACATTGTTCAAAATCCAATCGTCCTTGTTATAAACCAATCGTCTATTGGACGTGTCATAAATCATTGTACTTGTTATAAAATATTGTATTTGTCATCAATCAATCGTCCGTGTCATAAATAAATCATCGGTGTTTTAATTGTGAAAACTTTTGGTCGTTCTTTAATGAACACATTCAGACCTGTGTTGACTATACCCTAAGGGTATCTTTAATAGCCCCTAAAAGACCTCTTTAACTAGACTAACAAATCAACAATCAGAAACAGTTTCTGTCGCTTCCCAAACTACCACCAAATCCAGCGAATAGCCAAGTAACGGGATTGTTAGTCCTAGGTACCATAACATACTACTGGTCAGCTTGATCAACGCTAATGAACGTCATTCGTGTTATGGATAACGCACCAACAAGTTCATTCACATTATTGAAATCGTCGTGTTTTATATAAACCATAAACATTGTATTTTGGAAACTTGAAAACGGTTTAGCATATATGAGTCACCCCAAAACATTTAGAAAGCCTAAAAGAGGGGAGCTATGTACTCACTTGGGATTGCAAAGTATCCTTGAATCAAGTGAAATATCAAAGCTTCAAACGTGTCCTAATGTGTCGGATGCTAGGTCAGTGTAACGGTACGTAATCGGGGGATCAGATAGAATGAGGTCTTGTAAACCAAATGTGTGTTGGAACTCATATGAAATGGTTTAACAAACTCAACATTCTGATTTTGAATGAGTCCTAAGTGCTTTTGACCCGTTAAGTTAGTTTAAGCAACTTTAACGTGCCATTTATGTAAACGCGTGTTTGGATGGTTAGACTTGTCCTATGATAAGTCTTAAACGCCCAATCATGTTTGAAAATGTTATTACATCTGTTTGTATGTCATAAAGTTGATTACATATGCTAAAAATGGATTTATATGTAAAAAGGGCATTTTGGTCATTTTTAGGCATATAGGAACTACTTATCATATAACTAACCAAACGAAGTGACCATTAGGTATAACCTCGGGAGGTTATTCCCTATACAACTATGGTCACAAATATGTGTTTGGTCGGATCCTAAGATCGACCAAACGGGTCGGATTCGAAAGTCAAAGCGGTGGTCAAGGCCGCTCGACTTACGACCCAAATAAAGCACTAAACTAGAAGTGACGAGTTAGACATGTCAAAACATGTCTAACTAACTTTATAAAACTGATGGTATCAAAACTTGGTGTGTTGATACTCAAAAATAGTTTCATTGTAAAATGCACATTATGCACATCTTTGACCGAAACTTTGACTCGTCACTTCGACTAGTAAACGTGGTAATCAGAAGGTGCAATCTTTAGGTATTATAACCTTCGTGATTACGATCACGTTGCAAAGGTCAATTGAACTTTGACTTGACCCATTTTGGTTAGAACCGAAAGTCAAATAGAAAGTTAAACTGTTTGACTTTGAGCTCAAATAGCTAAAAGAAATGAAAGAGACATAGGGAGAGTAGTTACTTGTGTTGGGAACACTATAAGAACTCAGAATAGGAGGTCTCCAAAGCTGGAAGAAAGCTCCAAAGAGTTGGGAGAAAGAAGAATGACATGAGCAAGGAAAAATGGTTGAACTTTGTTGCTATTTATAGTGTTTAGGAGTCCAAAAGATCATCACAAGTGTCCCTTGATGTGACATGATCAGAGGGGAGGTCCTAACACTTGTCAAATGAAGGAACAAAGCTGGAAATTTCGAATTCTTGGAGACCAAGGCTTTAAATATGAAGCTGCCAAGTTTTTGCTGATCTTGGCATCCCTTACGGACCGTATGGGGGAACCTCTTACGGTCCATATGGCCCTGGTAGGGGCGGAAAGTTTCAAAAATGGCAGATTTGGCCTCTAGACTTGTTTGGTCGCGTTTTGACACATTTTAATCCCCTTTTAACCTAATTTTTTTGCTCTATAAGGGTGTTAAAGTATATGTAACTTGAATTATGCTCAAAAATGTTATGGATGTTGGTTCGTTCGGTTGTACGGTTGCGTTTTTCGCTTAATTACGACGAACGCTTTTACGAACACGAAAACAACCGAAATTACGAAACAAATGATATTATTGCATTAGTATCATTAAAATACAAGATTATAATGATTAAAAAAATTTTAGGTGTCAACACAAGGTCTGTATTCAGAAATACGAGAATCGGCAGACTTTCGCAGTTTTACAAGAATAGTCCCTGAAGTTGAATAAGCATGTTTTTGCCATACTGAACCCTTCAAAACTTATTTCTAAGTTATGTAAAGGGTATTTAGGGTATGATTAGCTTATGTCATTGTTCCGGAGTGTTCGTCACGTTAAACTGATTATGTTTGCGTGACAATTTACGTATAAGCTCTAGAAAAGCTTTGAGGGTTGAAATTGTACATGGACTGAAATGTGTGAATGTCACATGTAATTATACAATTCCCAGGAATGAAACACAAGATTTCATTGGATTTGGAATTGTTCAGAATTGTATAATGGTTGTAAAGGCACAAATGTCACAGTCTCCCCTACTTTAGGAAATTTTGTCCCGAAATTTAATTTAGAGGAAACTTGTGAAAACAGATGTGAGTGTATCGCTTTCAAATGATCCTTAGTTCCTGGAGAAAAACTCTGGGCCATGTTTGGATTCCCAGTGAACTTTGTTAATTGTACTCATCTGTTTTCTATATGAATGAGTTCAATTTTGAAACTCTAAACTTCATTCTAATAAGTACGAGTATGACATCTTTGATTGTACCGAGCCTCAGAAGAGAGCCATGTAAATGTCAAAGTGGTATTCTTGTTGTAGTAGAAATAAAAAGAGGGGGAACTTGAAAGGAAGTCAGATTTTCGAATAACGAATGGAAGATCGTTTGTAGAGGTTTCCAATGAAGACTAGTATAGGAAACTTGTGTGTGCTCGAAGTTGGAGTCGGAAAGTGTAAGATAAAACAACATTGGTCAAGGTCCAAAACTTCTAGTAACTTAAATAACGTCACACTTGCAATGTAATAAGGAACACTTATATATAGGAAGTACCAACGACGTATCCACCATGCCCTTATTACATTGTTCATGTTTCGTTATTCTTATCACTAT
The DNA here is from genome assembly GCA_947069175.1 of Scalesia atractyloides. Classification (NCBI taxonomy): domain Eukaryota; kingdom Viridiplantae; phylum Streptophyta; class Magnoliopsida; order Asterales; family Asteraceae; genus Scalesia; species Scalesia atractyloides. Next base: position 23,475,621 of record CAMTDV010000030.1, on the reverse strand, counting down.
AGGTTCTTACACATGGCAAAACTTGATTGGGTTTCTATGCACTGAATTTTATAGTTATGTACGCATCCATAATTACACAATTCCTTGCATAGTCCGCACAGTTCATTTTGTGATGTGTAGGGGAAAAATCAAATGAATAGACATGTGGAGACTTGTATAGACCACTAAAGGGTCTCTTTAACAAGATCAACGAATGATCTCTTTAACTAGACCACCAAAGGGTCTCTTTAACTAGATCAACGAATGATCTCTTTATGACATCTGTGTTTTTCAAGTGTTGTAACTATTCCGAACAATTTTATAATCAATGAAACTTTGTGTTGTTTAAAAAATTGTATATTTACTTATGACTTTTGTGCATATTCAATTTTGGTTCGATTTTGATCTTTCAAACCTTTTCTAGAAGTGTAATTGCAAAACTTAATCAGTTTAACGCGACGTACATTCCAGAACAATGAAATAAGCTAAACTTATCCTAAATACCATTTATGTAACATCCCGTTTTTTATATAAATATAATATTTGGATTAGTGTTTCGAATATCGTTAAATGAGTAAGTAACGAATAATATGACTAATGGAAATGTGAGGTATCTATAATAGTTATTACTGTTATAAGACACCGATTAATTATAATAAAAGTTGTTTCATCACATTTAAATTCAGAGTAATTTTTTTCAAGGTGAAACGGTCGTTTGAATTTGTGAGGCGTTTAAGCAAGTGTCTAAAATAATCAAAGATCGTTTAGACGAAGAACATTTGCTTATAATACACACATGTATATATATATATATATATATATATATATATATATATATATATTGTTCATAAATTGAAATAACAATTAGCATATTTGATCATCTAGGTATGCCTAGTTACTCTATACACAATACAATAGTAATTATTATTGTAATTTAACAATTATATTAAAATTAACATATATCATATTGAGTTAGTTGGCTGTAGATGAATATATGTATGTTGATAATTCGATATAACAACAGATATATAAATACAAATTGTATACACATGATATATCTAATTATAAATTGTATACATGACATATAGTCTAGTAACAATGAAAATATATAATATATTTTTAAAATGATAATAGTAAGATGTATATCTCTTCATATAGAACCTATATCCATTTGTGGAAATTGTTTATTTATTAAAATAAATATATGAGACCGTTGTTATTAAACGAGTAGGTAAAAAGTAAAATGGCAATATAAGATATCTAGACGAGTATCTACTTTTATATGAACCGTTTAAATATGCTAGCAAAATATATTATATTAATTAACCATGCTATGTTTTTATTGAAATTTGAGTTAAATTGTAGAGAAATATAAACATGTTTCAACTACATACTTGTAACTTTTTTAAATAATATAGTTTAAAAGTTATAACTAAAAACAAAATTTGAGCTGTGAGATGTTGAAGTGGGTACTTAAAATTGTCAAACATCATTTTTACGATCAACACGATAGCCAAGCTATTATCATCAATAAAATATGCATATATTGTGTATTGCTAGACATTCAAATAAAGTTTGTGTATATATGTTTTAAAATGTTATATATAATTAATTACTACAAATTTGTACATTGACATGAAAACATACATGCATTGAATTAAAATCTTGATATTAAATCTAGATATGGATAACAAAAATGTATGGAGTCAAAATATATATGAATTGTTGCCACGTTGATTTTTGAAACATGCCACCAACCAGTTATAGAATTTGTGGAAAGGCATCTTTCGGTAAACTACCTTAGCTTCTGCAATCTATTCAAGTTACTAACATATATCAATATAATATATAATATGGAAAGTTATCCTTCTACCAACACACTAGTGTCTACATATATATATATATAAATATGTATGTCAAAGTAGGCTTCGCCTGATGGATTTGGTACTAGAATAAAAAGGAAAAAAAATAAGTCATTAATAATACAATGGAAGGCAGAAAAAGGTGTTGGTGTTCTTAGGTGTTTGTTCAAAAGACGAAGTATTAGAAGTTTTAAGCTTTCACTAAACACAATTAATCAGGTGAATACATTTAACTACTTTTTTTTAAATGTTTATAATAGCATAAGTTGTGTTAAATATATTTTTGTATATGGTATTCTATGGATAGCATTCAGATTATAAGTGTACATATAGTTTGATCAAACTGTAGACGTGCTACAAACCGTAAAACCGGACACGAAGTTCGGTAGGAGAATTACGTAAAACCGGGCACGAAGTTCGGTAGTAAAACGGTAGGAGAATTACTAGTATGTTTTAAAAAGTTTTTATACCGCTTGTGCTAAAAATGGTTTAGTGTCGGTTAAATGTTATTCACCAGTTTTCACTGATGTATTATTTTCAAAACGTTTTCAGGTAATCATGATTAATTATGAATAGCAAGACTAGTGCTGAAAGGAGGATGATTCCCTAGGCAAAAAGGAACCTTGTGGCTAAACTATCTTGCAAAACTGTCGTTAGACAGAAATTGTGATTACAATATTTATGAAACGTTTTGTATGGAAAAAGGGGTGTTTAATTCCCTAGTTATAAAAATATGTTTCTTCAACTTAAAAGTTGTTGAAATAGATATAAACATTTTCCCGTTGCGTCTTTATCAAAACAGATACCAATCGATTGGTCGCACGCCCGGGGAGTCGAAAATCCGAGGTGTAACAGGTTGGTATCAGAGGCACGGGTTTTAGCGAATTAGATATTTGATTAGTATCTAAGCTTTAACCGGACCTATATATAAGGTAGGTATGCATGAAAAAAACAACATAGCTTTAGTTAAACCGTGTTGTATGAGATCCGATTTAAGAAAGTTTATTTAATGGCTTGAGGTCGACATTGTATATCTTATACTTTATTTACTCAAATTATAATATTAGGTTTATATTTATTTATTGTAAAGTATACAATGTATTTTTCTGGTTTAATACAACTATACCTTAGTTGGCTGCATTACATCATGAAAATAAAGATATATTGAATATTGACCTGTGTACCGAATAGGTTATGATATAGATATTTATTCTGAGTACGTTACTATACGTCTATACATAACTAGCTTAATATTATTTATACTAGATTAAGTGTACTGAATTATGGTTAATCTAGTAAACGTAAGCATTAATGATAAGAAAAGCACGAGATACACGATTACGACATATACTGTTTAGATGTAATAAAGACGCTAGAGATTTCCTATAATTAATAGAAATCAACACGAGAAATGAATTGGAATAATATTGCTGTTGCAATATATTTGATAAACTGGGAAAAAAAGAAGAAACACTAAAATGGAAAATGATAAAAAAAAGGTCTTACATCTAAAGACGAGTTATGGAGTGAATTCAAGTCAGGTAATATAGCTAAAAATGCAAAACGCTTGTATGATAATACTGTCTATTGTCTAACTCACGTAGAATTTGATTATTAATTGAAAAAAAAATATGTAATTATATATACATATGTATACAATAAGAATCTTTATCGTTGAATTAAGATATTTCTTCTCAAATTCACATTATAGAATATCAGAAAAAGAATGTGAAATTTGTGTCGAACTTTGTATGATGGAAGCACAATATGGTAGTTGAGAGTATCATGATGTGTATCATAGATTGCTTTCATGCCTGGCCAGTATGAAAGTTAATGAATGACACCGCTATGATCTCATAAACATCATATTGTACTGAAGTCAGCAGATGGTAGACGAGTAATTAGTAATATAAATATTATTTAATAATAATATAGTATAAATATATATACAACTCCTGTTTTTTTACATAAATAAAATATACTGTTAGTTGTTTCATTAAATTTTTACTCCACGTACTTTTAAACGAACTAACAAGTGAAACGATCATTTGAGTTGTGATATGTAGACTTTAAAGTGAAAATGCATATGTATACTAATTATTATATACATACGCTAAATTAAGATACATATATACATATAAAATCAGAATTTAGATGTAGATAAATATGCTAACACTTATATATGTATACAAACAGTTACATATCCACTTGGTATATATTGTTATTTCAGAAAAAAAAAAAACCAATACATGTCACGTATAACTTGTTGCCACATTGGAGCTAGTTTATGGTTATCTAAAATTCTTGAAGTGTTAATTCGTATATTCCAAATTTACTATGGATAAGAACGTATGAGTTCCTTTGTCATCTGCAAGTTAAGTGGAGTTTATCTAGATGACAAATCCTTCAGTGTATATATACATCTACGGTATTTAGAAACCAAAAGAAAAACAAATTGTGGTGAATTAGTGAAACCATGATACATATATGTTTGAGAGATAAATAATGTTGATGATAAAAACTATAAAAGAAAAATAAAAAGAAAATTGTTTAGCACATTTATTCTCTGTATTAGTTGACATAAGGGAGAGGAAGAATACAGAAGTGCTAGTTATAACCTAATTATGTATATACATAATTTTGAAGGAATTGCCAAGATTACCACCAAGAGTGTAAGGTGGAATTTAAGATTAATCAGTTACCACGGACAACATCACCGATTGTCAAACCCCCATACTGATAGGCACTAACAGAAATATTTTAGGTGAAGAAATAACTAGATGAACTGTTAGAAATAGGATTTACAGGACCAAGTTCTTCACCATAAGCATCGTGGCAGTGTTGATTGATGTCTTGTATGGCAGAAAATGCAAAATGCCTTTATGATGGCCAAAAATTAGATAAAGTTAATAGTTAGAATCTGACTTAGTTTGGGAAGCGGCGATTAATTAAGTATTGAAAATCCTTGAAAGTTTGAAAGTGGTTGGAAAAAAAAAGTTATAACAAAAGGCGAAAGCCGATAGAAATTCATATTTGAGATAGTAGTCGTTAAAGATATCACTTTGGAAAAGGGTTATCCAATTTAGAAAGGATTGAAAGTTAAGATCATGTTCCGTCAGACAACTTGAAATTCTCGAGAGAATTAGATTAGCTTGATAACTACATTTACTTAAGAGAAACGAAAGAAATGTATGACATATTCCACCTGTTAAAATTAGAAACGATCGACTAAGAATTTATATGATATAGAAGTTAACAAGTCGACAAATAAAATAACAATTACGAAGGAATAGAAAGATAAGAATAATGATTGGTTTATTTAGAGTAAGATTAATGGTTAGACTATAAGTTAAAGAAGTAAGTCGTCGTCTTATATAAAGGATGTTATATGAGACATTATGGGAAATGATAGAATACTCAGGAAAGTAGGTTAACAATTACACTTGATAGCATGCAATGATGGAATCTACAACTGCACATGTATAATAACAAAACCCATTTTTCCAATCAGTGATAAGCGAGCGTGTATATGTCTAGTCAGATATAATCTACATCGGGCTAGATCACCACTTATAAGGACAAATCAAATGATAGAAATTTGATTCTAGATAGTAATAAGATTTCTTTTTCTGATATATTCTATCTATAGAATTTGTGTTTATAATGTTGGCCAATTATGACATAGTATTAAAAATCGACCGATTTACTCTTAAATCAATTATATATCATGGAGTATACACCAACTAGAAGGACAGTTGTTGTACATGCAAAAACAATCATAGCGAAGTTAGGATTTAAGCTAATAAATGCTTAAAGAATAATTGTCCGACTGATATAAGGTGTCATCACGCCTAGACATGAACATTATAAGCGTGTACTTAACTTAAAATTTTCAAACGTGTTAGTGACTAAAAGAGTAAACTATACACACGTTTGTTTGTATAAGGAAGAGAATACTCAAAAAGAAAAAAAAATAAAGGAAGAAATACTTGAAAATCATGAATTAACGAAATGGTTACCTGAGAGAATTATAAAAAAGAAAAAGGTGAAAAATAGGGGTATCAAGGTTATACTCAAACTAATGATTTTAGAATCTCTCCTAACAAATCTCGAGGACGAGATTTAAATAAAGGTGGGGAGGATGTAACATCCCGTTTTTTTTAAATAAATGTAATATTTGGATTAGTGTTTCGAATATCGTTAAATGAGTAAGTAACAAATAATATGACTATTGGAAATATGAGGTGTCTATAATAGTTATTAGTATTATAAGACACCGATTAATTATAATAAAATTATTTCAAAACATTTAAATTCGGAGTAATTTTTCTCAAGGTGAAACAGTCGTTTGAATTTGTAAGACGTTTAAGCAAGTGTCTAAAATAATCAAAGATCGTTTAGACGAATGAACATTTGCTTATAATAAACACACACACATGTATATATATATATATATATATATATATATATATATATTATTCATAAATTGATATAAACAATTAGCATATATGATTATCTAGGTATGCCTAGTTACTCTACATACAATAGTAATTATTATTGTAATTTAACAATTATATTAAAATTAACATATATCATATTGAGTTAGTTGGCTGTAGATGAATATATGTATGTTGATAATTCGATATAACAACAGATATATAAATACAAATTGTATCCACATGATATATCTAATTATAAATTGTATACATGACATATAGTCTAGTAACAATGAAAATATATAATATATTTTTAAAATGATAATAGTAAGATGTATATCTCTTCATATAGAACCTATATCCATTTGTGGAAATTGTTTATCCCTTAAAATAAATATATGAGACCCTTATTATCAAACGAGTAGGTAAAAAGTAAAATGACAATATAAGATATCTAGACGAGAGGCAATCTAGTCGTCGCTATTGCCCGGCGTCGCCGCTTATTGGTGTCGTCCAATGGGTGTTGTCTTCCCCCTCAAACAAACACAATTCAAATACATACCCATCTTCTTTCTCCCAACACAAATACAAAAGTGTCATGGCCATCTGCTTCTTCATCACCGGAGAATCTTCTCCGGCCTCCAAGTTAACGACCATCATTCATCACCATTCATCACCGGAGCACCTTGTTCGTCACCAGAGCACCTTCTTCTTCACCGGAGCACATTCTCCGTCACCGGAGCATCTTTTCCGTCAAACCACCACTGTAACTGAGCACGTTTTTCGTCAAGCTCCGGCTTGTTTTTTAGTTTTACGCAGAAAATGTGTAATGTAGTTTTATGTAAAAAGCTTTGTTTGCGTTTTGTTTGAGTTTATGGATGTATAAGATTTGAATGATAACACAAGAGGCAATTGTGTTTATGCTTTGTTTGATTTATGATATATGAGATTTGAATGATAATAATATGTAAAATGCGTTGTTGTTTGAGTTTATGAAGATTTGCAGTTTCCGTCTCAGGCGAGCTTTCCGGCAATTCTCCGGTAGAAGCATTAGCGGCGAGGACGTGTATTAGCGACGACATGGTGATCATTAGCGGCCGAGTAATAGGGACGATGTATTAGCGGCGATGTATCGCCGCTATTACCTTTTAGCCGCGATATACGGTACCTTTACCGCGACAAGGATCGCCGCTATTGCCATGCAATTCTTGTAGTGTATTAATTGACCATGCTATGTTTTTATTGAAACTTGGGCTAAATTGTAGAGAAATATAAGCATGTTTCAACTACATACTTATAACTTTTTTAAACAATATAGTTTAAAAGTTATAACTAAAAACAAAATTTGAGCTGTGAGATGTTTAAGTGAGTACTTAAAATTGTCAAACATCGTTTTTACGATCAACACGATAGCCAAGCTATTATAAAATATGCATATATTGTGTTTGCTAGACATTCAAATAAAGTTTGTGTATATATGTTTTAAAATGTTATATATAATTAATTACTACAAATTTGTACATTGACATGAAAACATACATACATTGAATTAAAATCTAGATATTAAATCTAGATATGGATAACAAAAATGTATGGAGTCAAAATATTCATGAATTGTTGCCACGTTGATTTTTGAAACATGCCACCAACCAGTTATAGAATTTGTGGAAAGGCATCTTTCGGTAAACTACCTTAGCTTCTGCCATCTATTCAAGTTACTAACATATATCAATATAATATATAATATGGAAAGTTATCCTTCTACCAACACACTAGTGTGTATATATATATATATAAATATATATGTCAAAGTAGGCTTCGCCTGATGCATTTGGTACTAGAATAAAAAGGAAAAAAAATAAGTCATTAATAATACAATGGAAGGCAGAAAAAGGTGTTGGTGTTCTTAGGTGTTTGTTCAAAAGACGAAGTATTAGAAGTTCTAAGCTTTTACTAAGCAGAATTAATCAATTGGATACATTTAACTACTTTTTTTTAAATGTTTATAATAGCATGAGTTATGTTAAATATATTTTTGCATATGTATTCTATGGATAGCATTCAGATTATAAGTGCACATATAGTTTGATCAAACTGTACACGTGTTACAAACCGTAAAACCGGACACGAAGTTCGGTAGGAGAAATACGTAAAACCGGGCACGAAGTTCGGTAGTAAAACGGGCGGGGAGCTCGCTGAATGTGCAGATTACTAGTATGTTTTAAAAAGTTTTTATACCGCTTGTGCTAAAAATGGTTTAGTGTCGGTTAAATGTTATTCACCAGTTTTCACTGACGTATTATTTCCAAAATGTTTTCAGGTAATCATGATTAGTTATGAATAGCAAGACTAGTGCTGAAAGGAGGATGATTCCCTAGGCACAAAGGAACGTTGTGGCTAAACTATCTTGTAAAACTTGCGTTAGACAGAATTTGTGATTACCATATGTATGAAACGTTTTGTATGTAAAAAGGGGTGTTTAATTCCCTAGTTATAAAAATATGTTTGTTCAACTTAAAAGTTGTTGAAATAGATATAAACATTTTTCCGCTGCGTCTTTATCAAAACAGGCACGAATCGATTGGTCGCACGCCCAGGGAGTCAAAAATCCGGGGTGTGACAATTTACATAACTTAGAAATAAGTTTTGGGCTTCGGTATGGCAAAAACATGCTTATGCAACTCCATGGACTATTTTGCAAAATCTGCGAAAGTACGCCGACTCGCGAATTTCTTAATACGGAACACGTACGTACATCCAAAATTTTTTGTAATTATTAAAATCTTGTATTTTAATGATCGGAATGCAAAAATATCATTCGTTACGCAATTACGGTCGTTCACGCGTTAATTAAAGTATTCGTCGTAATTAAGCGATAAACGCAACTGTACAACTGAATGAACCGACATCCGTGACATTTATGGACATATTCCAAATTCCCAAAGATTTATCGTTCTTATAAAGCTTAAAAGTTAGGTTAACGGGTGTTAGAAGTTCCAAAACACGACGAAACGAGTGTAGGGGCCTGTTCTGCTAACATTTGAAAGTTGCTGCCAGCTAGGGGCCTTACGGACCTCAAGGGCAACCCCATATGGTCCGTAAGGGGTGCCCAGCATGGCAAAAATGTGGCAGCTTCTTGTTCTCTTCCTTGGACACTAAGTAACACCTCTCTAGACACATGTTGTGATCCTGGACACACGTTGTGATCCTACAACACCTCTCAACACTTGGCATAATCCTACACTTCATCTTCAACTATAAATACTCCCATAGTTGCAACCATTTTCTTTGCTCATTCACTTCTTCTTCTCTCTCGCTCTAAGTAGAGACTACCACATTGTTGGAGGTCTCCCATCTGAGTTCTCTGGTCCTTCCTTCATCCTTGGATCACAAGTAAGTATTCCTACTAGCCTTGTTTATTATTTTTAGCTATATCAAGCTAAAAGTCAAACAGTGTTTGACTTTCAGCTTTGACCATTAATTGGTCAAGTCAAAGTCCAATTGGACTTTGCAAGGTGATCGTAATCACGATGGTTATGATCTAGAACGATCATGCTACTGATTACCACGTTTACTAGTCGAAGTGACGCGTCAAAGTTTCGGTAAAAAATGCGCATTATGTGCATTTTACGATGAAAATATTTTCGGGTATCAAAACAATACCAAAATACTTTTATAACTTAGTTAGACATGTCTGACTCGTCACTTTTAGTTTAGTGCTTATTTAGGGTCGTAAGTCGAGCGGTCTTGACCATCGCTTTGACTTTCGAATCCGACCCGTTTGGTCGATCTTAGGATCCGACCAAACATATTATAGTAACCATAGTTGTATAGGGAATAAACCTTATGGTCACGTCATTTAGATAGTGTTATGATAAGTCGTTTATTATGCATTTAAAAGTGACCAAAATATCTTTTTTGCGCATAAATTCACCTTAAGCATATGTAACATAAATTTTGACATATAATATGATGTAACAACATTACTAAACATGTTTTGGCATATAAGACTTATCATAACACATATCTAACCATCCGATCAGGTGTTTACGCAAATCACGCGTTAAAGTGGCTTAAACTACTTTAACGAGTCATAACGGGTCAAAAGCACTTAGGATCTTTTCCAAATCAGAATGTTAACTTTATTAAACCATTTCATATGAGATCCAACACTCAATTGGTTTATAAGGTTTCATTTTATCCAAATCCTCCGATTAAAATCTCGACATTAATATAGTTATTGGATATTAGGACTCGCTTAAATCTTCGGACTCTTGAGCTTAATTTTATTCTCTTGAACAAGGATACTTTTGCAATCCCAAGTGAGTACATAGTCCCCTGTTTTATGTTTTATAAATGTTTTGGGATGAAACATATTGTGCCTATAACTACTTTCGTGTTTTCATGACATCATACACGCTTTGATTACATATTACATTTAGTACATGATCTCCATTGTATTTTGCTTTGTATGTTCACTTAGCATGCTTAGCGCATTGATTTCTATTACACATTCGCTTCATATGTTGACTTAGCATATCTAGCACATTGATTTTCAAAGACATTTTTGCTATGTATGTTGACTGAGCATACTAGTATATGGATTTCAAAGACACTTTTGCTATATATGTTTATTGAGCATACTAGTACATGGTTTCAAAACATTTTCATAACATGCTTACATTGTTTATGACATATTGGTGCGTTGAACTTGACAATGATACATTCATTAACAATGATCACGCCAACCGGTAGTATGTAATGGTACCATAGGTTTGACACCCCGTTCCCACTTCCCGGGTTTGTTTGTAAGCGACTTTAGGGAATGACAAAATTCGATGAAATGGATAGACCTTTGACTTTATAAGGGTCTATCTGACTGTCTACAAGGTTTTAATGTATTCGCCAACAATCCTAACATATGTCTTCTACAACAAAAGTAATGGTTTATAAGACATAACTTTTTATATTAAACAAATCTTTTGTTTATTCAAAGACATTGTTTCACACACGACTTTTTGGCTATTCAAGACATGACATTTGTTTTATACACGACATTTGGTTTACACATGACGTTGATTTATTATAAGACATTACTTTGGTTAAAACAAGACATTTCATTTGTTAGTTTATGGTAAGTGATTTAAATAACGGGACGTGTGTAATATGATAAAAGCATGGTGGTACGCCGCTGGTACTTCCTATAAGTAAGTGCTTTTATTATCTTACATATCGTGGCGTTATTCAAATCATTTCACACAAATTACAAGACATAACATATCTTATACGAAACATGACATTTTTATACAGACATGACATCTTTTTGGTTATTGATTTTAAGCATGCATTATTTCTTTTATATCATTTGATTTTTCTTATGATTTCATAAAAGAAAACATTTTGTAAGTATTCATGGCCACTTTTTATTAAATTCCTTTCAACATTCTAGGTCATGATCTTTAACACAAAACCTATGTCACTTCACAGGCATTTTTATGCCGACGTACTTATTTTCACATATGTTTCAGGAGCGAATGCTTAAGGTCGATCATGCTACATCTAGGACGGACTTTGGCCTTTAGTGACTTAAAATCCGAAGACAATTTAAATTATGTTATGATTTATGTTTAAACTCCAGACAATGTAAACAATTCTATTCAATAAAACTTAACTTTATATGCCATGCTTGTTGAAACAATAGCTCTGTTACGACACTCCCTGACGTTTCCGCCGCGGTTTGTTGTTTTACGTGGTCGGGGTGTGACAGAAAGATTGGTAACAGAGCCAATAGTTATAGGGAATTAGGTTATTAGTAATGCTTTGATCTAGACTATAACCTTTCTAGGACCCTAACACAAGTTATCTTGTGTTTAGATCTTAAAACAATAACATCACCTATTCTTAGGTGAATGCCAAAACAAAACAAAACACAAATTTCAAAACGATTTTGAAAATCAATCGTCTATTTTTCAATGATTCTTTTTTGGCTTAATGCCTTCAAATGTTTTCAAAATCTTGTCAAAGTTTGGGTCTTATTAATGTGAACACATGCAAGCTGGAAAGGTGGGTGCCTGTACCCTGAGTTTTCTGTCCAAGGGCTAGAGTGTTCGTACAAATCCACTTAATCAGACCAGTCACTCTTACTTGGGAACTCTTGGGGTGAGTGTCCACTTATAGGCTAAATCATGTCTTCGCGATACATTATAAAGACACATTTACTTTGATTAGTCACTGTGTGTCGTTTGTTTATTTTGAGTAAATGAACGAATGGCCACCATCCTTACATTTGTTGATATTTATTCATCTCATTTTTATTATTCAACACTCATCTCAATCCTTTTCTCTCATGTTTTCTCTCTTTTAGAATGCCTCATCAACGAAACGTAACTACTAACGCCGATATGGCGGCTCTAATCGCTCAGCAATTTGCTGCTGTGCTTCCAAATCTCATAACTCAGATAAACCAAGCCAACAATAACAACAACAATAATGCACCTACTTCATGCAACTTTAAACAATTTAATTCGGCTAAACCGCTCAAGTTTAGTGGTTCTGTGGCGCAGCCACCGACCCCTAACCCGGGAGCGGGAGCAGCGAGACGCAGAGCCGGTGGTATCGGTGTTTATTAATTTGGCAGTGGAATTAAAGCATCAGGATCATAGTTAGGAAATATTACCAGAGTTTCGAAACACCAACTTTTTATAAGTAAACAATTGGGATAAAACCCAAGTTTCAAATAAAATACATTTTGTAGGGATAAATCCTAATTTTGGAAAACATAAACTCATGTTTATTTAGTAACTTTTATAGCCACTTTTCTAAGCCTTCAGTGCTCTCCAGCTGGCTTCTATTAGCTTCACATTAAGTTACCTGGAACGCGTTTAAAAACATTTTATCAGCAAGAAATACTAGCGAGGGTATTCCAGTTTAATCAAAACAAGTTTTTATAACTTTACTGGATTGAGAACATCCGCATTTACAATGTTTATATCTGCACAATTACTCATTCAGTACTGTCAACACCTGACTTGTGGGTCATGTTACCCATTGGTAAACTCCCTTTTGTCCAATGGTAACGGATTCACATTTCATATACAAAACCCCAACATACCGGCACTAATCAGAGAATCCATATACTCAACCACTGTCAAGCATAATTTAAATAGTTGAGGTTTTGGTAAAACAGTTTGACTCACAAAATACTCACAAATGGTGAGAAAAAGAGAATGTACTCACAAACGGTGAGAAAAAGAGAATGTACTCACAAACGGTGAGAAAAGAGAATGTACTCACAAACGGTAAGAAAAAGAGAATGTACTCACATTGAAAACTTAGGTATTGCTACGGGTTTCCTGGTGACAATTCTTGATTACTTTCCTGGGTGTCTATTAAAACATATAATGCACGCGTGTTAGTACAATAACCCAAATCACTTTAGCCGTACAACACGAGACAGAAACCCAACGAACTTAGTCGGGCAGAGCCTTGATATGCGTCGGTGGGTCCAAAATCAGTCAGGTAGGGTAACGCATTAGTGATCGGGGGTTAAGATACTTACAGCAGGCAGCGTTTCGTAGGTTTAGGGGTTTAAGGGGGTGTTGTAAGAGAACAGAGATTCGAGAGCGTGTCGCGCCAGAGAGAGTGTGTCTGGCGTGTGGCGCGACGGTGTCTGTTTCCTCGTTTCGCGTGCTGAGTTCCATTGTGCGTGATTGGTTATGGACATGGCTCGGTGTGGGGTGTTTTGGAGAGTTTTACATCCTCCCCACCTTGTTTTAAATCTCATCCTCGAGATTCACTGGAATAGGTGTGGATACTTCCTTTGCATTTCTGATTCTAGCTCCCATGTGTATTTTGGTCCTCTCTTTGAGTCCCATTTCACTTTGACCAGAACTAATCTCTTACGTTTGAGATTCTTTATCTTTCTATATTCAATCTGAATGGGTTTCTCTACAAACCTAACCTTCTCATTTACTTCTATATCTTGAAGAGGTATCACCTTGATTCATATGCTAAACATTTCTTGAGATTACATACATGAAATATATCATGTATTCCGGTCATTTCATCTGGTAATTGTAGCTGATAAGCTACTGGCCCTATTCTTTTGATAATCTTAAAAGGTCCAACATACCTTGGGCTTTGTTTTCCTTTCTTACCGAATCTTACAACTCCTTTCCAACTTGAAATTCCAACGGTTTACGTCTGTTATCTTCATAACTCTTTTGATGATCTCGAGTTGTTTTCAGTCTTTCCTTGACTTGAATAATTTTGTCAATTGTTTCTTGCACAATTTCAGGACCTGATAGTTGCTTTTCTCCAATTTCCGCCCAACATACTAGGGTTCGACATTTTCGTCCGTACAGTGCTTCAGAGGGTGCAACACTAATGCTGATATGATAACTGTTGTTGTAGGAAAACTCTATTAAAGGTAAGTGTTCATCCCAATTTCCTCCAAAATCAATTACACAAGCTCTCAGCATATCTTCCATTGTTTAGATCGCCCCTTCACTTTGACCGTCTGTTTGAGGATGATATGCTTTACTTAGATTTAGTCTATTTCCCATTTCTTTTTGGAAACTTGTCCAAAAATGAGAAGTAAAACGGTTGTCTCTGTCAGACACAATAGATAAAGGAATTCCATGTAATGCAACTATTCATTTACATATAACTTGGTTAATTGTTCCATACTAAAAGTTTCCTTCATTGGTAAGAAATAAGCAGATTTGGTCAATCTGTCTACAATCACCCAGATTGTATCATTACCTTTTCGTGTCTTGGGTAGTTTAGTAACGAAGTCCATTGTTATCGATTCCCATTTCCAAATTGGCATTTCCAATTGTTGTAATAGTTCTGAAGGTTTCTGATGTTCAGCTTTAACCTATGAACAGGTTAGACATTTGACAATGTAATTTGCTACATCCTTTTTCATTCCTATCCACCAGAAATTCTTCCTTAAGTCTTTATACATCTTATCACTTCCACGGTGCATTGTATACTTAGTCTTATGGGCTTCCTCTAATATTCGATTTCGTAGGTCTCCTTGGATAGGAATCCAAATCCTTTCCTTATGGAATCTCCAAATTCCATCATTTCCCTTTTCTAATTCCTTAATCATTCCTTTTAATCCTTTAGCATCGTATTTGATTGCGGTTTCCTGTACCTGCTTAATTTGCTCATTTAAATCTATCTGCAAGTTTAGTCTAAGAAAGCGCACTATTCTCGGCTTCTCCTGATACTTTCGACTTAAAGCATCAGCTACCACGTTTGCCTTTCCTGCATTATACTGGATATCACAATCATAATCATTAAGGATTTCCATCCATCGTCTCTGTCGCATGTTTAATTCCTTTTGTCCAAAGATATATCTTAAACTCTTATGATATGTGAATACAACGAACTTACTACCGTAAAGATAGTGTCTCCAAATCTTAAGGGCAAAAATTATTGCTCCTAACTCTAGTTCATGGGTGGTATAGTTTTATTCATGCTTCTTAAGTTGTCTAGAGGCATAAGCAATTACTTTTTGACGTTGCATCAGCAGACATCCATATCCTAATTTGGACGCATTATAATAAACTACGAAGTCTTCAGTCCCTTTTGGCAAAGCGAGTATTGGTGCATTGGTTAACTTTTGCTTCAAAATCCTGAATGCTTCTTCTTGCTTTGGTCCCCATTTAAACTTAGCTGATTTGCAAATTAGCTTGCTTAACAGGATGGCTATTCTAGAAAAATTCTGAATAAAACTTCTATGATATCCTGCCAATCCAAGAAAACTTCTTATTTACGTTGGTGATTCTGGGACCTTCCATTTGGTAATTGCTTTGATCTTTGTGGGATCCACATGAATTCCTTCATGGTTTACCAGATGTCCAAGGAATTGTACTTCTTGTAACCAGAATTCACATTTTGAGAATTTCGCATAAAGCTTTTCCTTTCTCAGCAATGACATGAGTATATGCAAATGCTCTGCATGATCTTCCTCACTCATAGAGTAAATTAGAATATCATCTATAAAGACAGTTATGAATTTATCCAGCTGTGGTTTACATATCCTGTTCATCATGTCTATAAATGCAGCTGGGGCATTGGTTAAACCAAATGGCATGACTATAAATACATAATGACCTTACCTCGTTCTGAAAGCTGTTTTAGGAATTTCCTCTTCCTGCACTTTCAACTGATGATATCCTGAGCGCAAATCGATCTTAGAAAAGAATCGGGCTCCTTGTAGTTGATCGAACAAATCATCAATTCTCGGTAATGGGTACCGATTTTTTATTGTCACTTTATTCAATTCTCGGTAATCAATGCACATACGCATTGATCCGTCTTTCTTCTTGACAAATAACACCGGTGCTCCCCATGGCGATGAGCTAGGCTGTATAAAACCTTTCTCTAGTAATTTGTGCAGTTGTTTCTTTAATTCATGCATCTCCGTCGGTGCTAGGCGATAGCGTGCTTTGGCAATCGGTGCCGTTCCTGGTATTAGGTGAATTCTAAATTCAACCTCTCGATCTGGCGGTAATCCAGGTAATTCTTCTGGGAAAACATCTGAGAACTCAAATATTACGGGAATATCTTTTAATTCTTTTCCTTTAGTGTTAATGATTATGGAAATCATATACACCATTTCTCCTTTCAGTATATAACTTGCAGCTTTCATTATTGAGATGAACTTTGTTGGCTTTGTCGACTTATCTCCTTTAATTGTGATCCTTTCGCCTGTTGGTGCATTTACTTCTAAAGATTTTTGAACACATAATATCCTTGCTTGGTTGGCAACCAACCAATCCATTCCTAGCATGATATCGAATCTGGCTAGATCCATTGGAAAAAGGTTTGCAGTAAAGTTATGACTTAAAATTTCTATCTTTGCACCTTGGAGGATTTCGCTTATTTTGATAGAAGTTCCATTTGTCGTCTCCACCAGACAGTCTTGGTAAAGTTTAGTTAATGGCTGGTTGAGAAGTTTTCAGAAGAAAGTATTTATCAAACTTTGGTTTGCACCATAGTCAAATAATACTTTAGCATAAACATCATTAACTTAAAACATACCGGCAATTACATCTGGGATTATCTTGGATTCTTCGGCAGTCATCACGAATGCTCTGGCATTCTTCTTGGGTCCTTCAATGGTCTTTTCTTTTTTGGTTACCGCTAGAGCTAGTTTCGTACAGTTCGGTTTGATATGACCTGCTTCTCCACAATTGAAGCATAGCCTATTGCTAGTCTTCTTTCTACAGTCTTCTTCCTTATGTCCTGGCATTTTGTAGAAGTTGCAGTATATAGAGCATTTTCCTGAATGTCTCCTGTTGCAGTGCTTACACAGGGTTGGTACCATCCGCTCCTTTTCATTAGGAGGACAAAATTTCCTTTCAACTATTTCCTTAAAGTTGTTCCATTCCATACTGTACACGTTGTCACTCCCCTTGGACTGAAAAATGGCATTCCACCACTCTAAAGTTGCATCTTTAAAAAGATTAGAAGCATACATGACTTTATCTTCATTTGCACATTTACTTATCTTTAAGACTGCTTCTGTCTTTTCTATCCACCGCAAGGCTGAAATAGCTCCTTCATTACCTGAAATTCTATAGGTTTAAATGATAAGAATTCTTTATAAGAACAACCATATGAGACGGTTCTTCTTCTTTTTGGAATTGGAACTTGGATTAACAATTCGTGATTTCCATTCACGCTACGATTTGATTCAGGGGTACATTTTATTCCCGGAATCACCATTTTCTGCCTTTTTAATAGTATTGATAATATAGGGCATGATTCCTTGGGCCACTATGTGTTCGATAGCACTTTTATTCATTTGATTCTCGTTATCATTATTCTGGATTTCTTGATTTACTTCGTATGACATCTGAATTGTAAACATTCATCAGGTATTAATATCACAGAATCAATTAAATAATAATCACTCAAACACAGTGAACCAATATCGTCAAGCATTGCGACTTTTACTCTTTTCTTATATATATATATATATATATGCATGTATTACAAACATAGCTGGGATTTAAACACTAGTAACTATGCATCGATATATATATATATATATATATATATATATATATATATATATATATATATATATATATATGTTTTTCTCAAAGTAATAACACACACACACACACACATATATATATATATATATATATTAGGTGACTATTTAAAACTGCATCTCCCGCTTGTCATATTCCAGACGAGCTTCTCCCCGATTTGGCGGATTCAGATTCCTTCCTCAACCAATTTTTCTCCGTACTGGCGGAGTTCCTCCGCATGATCTCTTGGTAGCACTGGGGCTAGTACTAGTTCAGGGTAAAGTGGAACTGGTTCTTCGTAGGGGAATGGGTTTTCTAGTAGGTTCTGAATTGCCCAGTTGTTAGCCCACCATTGATCTAAAAGGTTTGGTGCTAGAATTCTAGGTATCTTATTGGGATCAAAGGCTGCGATTGGGAATTGGTTTTCCTGATTCTGTTCTAGGTTCATGGGTTGGTCAGGAAATAAAGGAAGTAACGGTGGTTCTTGATTCGCTACTTGGTTGAAATTATTCTCCTCCTCTATTTTCAAACATGTGAACATCAGCTAACTGTCTACCCAACTCTGCTTCCGGTAAGTGTCTAATTTCTTGGTTTTGGGTATTTCTCTCGGTTCTAATTGCTAGGGCTTGCTGTTGTGCTTGTCTCATTCTTTTCCTTCTTGCTCCCTTGGTTCTACTAAACCAACCTCTCTTTTTAGAGGGAAAAGGTTCGGGGGATTTGGCTTTGAAATCAAAGATGTCTTTAGAATCGGCAGTGTATTCGGGGGTTGGCTGGGATGTTCCTTCATCCATGAGAGAATGAGGTAGATGACGATAAGCGTGAGAAGTACCGTAATCACTCATACTATAAACTAAAGAAATCATCAAAATAACACAAAATAATATTATACATATTTACACAGAATAGCATAGAAGTCGCAGATATTTCCTAACACAACTTGGTTTAAAATTTAGGTATTTTAGAAGAACACCTAAATGGCTAAAACTAGTGGTATAGCTCTGATACCACCTTCTGTCACAGCCCCCGACCCCTACCCCGAGAGCGGGAGCCGCGAGACACAGAGCCGATGGTATTGGTGTTTATTAATTTGGCAACGGAATGAAAACATCAGGATCGTAGTTAGGAAATATTATCAGAGTTTCAAACACCAACTTTTTATAAGTAAACAATTTGGATAAAACCCAAGTTTCAAGTACAATACATTTTGTATGGATAAACCCTAATTTATGGAAAACATAAAATCCTGTTTATTTAGATAACTTTTATAGCCACTTTTCTAAGCCTTCAGTGTTCTCCAGCTGGCTTCTATTAGCTTCACATTAAGTTACCTAGAACGCGTTTAAAAACATTTTATCCGCACGAAATACTGGCGAGTGCATTCCAGTTTAATTAAAACAAGTTTTTATAACTTTACAGGATTGAGAGGATCCGCATTTACAATGTTTATATATACACAATTACTCATTCAGTACTGTCAACACCTGACTTGTGGGTTATGTTACCCATTGGAAAACTCCCTTTGTCCAATGGTAACGGATTCACATTTACAAAACCCCAACATACCGGCAGTAATCGGAGAATCCATATACTCAATCACTGTCAAGCATAATTTAAATAGTTGAGGTTTTGGTAAAACAGTTTGACTCACAAAATACTCACAAACAGTGAGAAAAAGAGAATGTACTCACAAACGGTGAGAAAAAGAGAATGTACTCACATTGAAAACTTAGGTATTGCTACGGGTTTCCTGGTGACAATTCTTGATTACTTTCCTGGGTGTCTATTAAAACATACAATGTACGCGTGTTAGTAAAATAACCCAAATCACTTTAGCCATAAAACACGAGACAGTACCCCAATGAACTTAGTCGGGCAGAGCCTTGACATGCGTCGGTGGGTCCTAAATCAATCGGGTAGGGTAACGAATAAGTGATCGGGGTTAAGATACTTACAGCGGGCAGCATTTCGCAGCTTTAGGGGTTTAGGGGGGTGTTGTAAGAGAACAGAGATTCGAGAAAGTATATGATCGATTCAGAGGATCGAAAGTGAGCAGATTTCCAAGTCCCAGGCCCGACCTTATATAGCCGACTTTAGCCTCCCTCGTGTGGCGCGCCAGGAGTCAAGGCGCCCGCGTGTGGCGCGACGGCAGGTGGCTAGGCCTAGGCTATCCCCGTAACCAGGCATAGGCTTGGCACTTGGCGGAACCAGGCAGATGTCTATCCGGTGTCCCCCGCATGTCGCGCCAGAGAGAGTGTGTCTAGCGCGTGGCGCGACGGTGCCCATTTCCTCGTTTCACATTCTGAGTTTCGTTGTGCATGACTTGTTATGGTCATGGCTCGGTGTGGGGTGTTTTGGAGAGTTGTTACATTCTGAGGGAGCAACTAGGCTCCTACAATGGTTTGAGAGTCTTGAGAATACATTTCGCCATGTTCAATGTCCAAATGAGCGGAAAGTTGAGTTTGCTTCTAGCGTGTTCCAAAAGAGAACGCTCACGTGGTGGAACGGAGTGATGAGAGATAGGGGTGCTGATGTTGCTATGGGTCAAACTTGGGAGGAACTTAGAGCTCTTATGATGAAAGAGTTCTGCCCTCGTCATGAAAAGAGGGCGCTTGAGAATGAGTTCCATGATCTAAAGCAAGATTGTGGTGAACACCGTGCGTATACCGATTGGTATGAAGAGTTGAGCTTGTTGTGTCCTGAGATGGTGACGCCTTTGGATAAGGCGATTGAAAAATACATAGATGGTCTTCCTGACTGAGCTCAGGATATTGTCACCGGCAGCAACCCTACTACTGTTACACAAGCCATTGAGCTATCTGCAACCCTTACTGAATCCCAGATCAAAAAGGGTAAGCTCCACCGTAAGGGTGACAAGAAACCGTCTGACAAGTCTAAGAAACAAAAGGGTAAGAAAGCTGAAGTCCAGAAACCGAAAGGCTTCTAAAAACTTTGCTGCCACTGCACAACCCAATCAAGCTGCTCCTTACCAGCATGCTCAACCTCCCGTCAAGAGACAATATGTCGGCACTACACCTCTGTGCAACAAATGCAACAGTCACCACCAACCTCAATTACCGTGTCGTATTCGTACAAACTGTGGGTGATCTGGCCATCTGGCCAACAATTATCGTTGTCCTCCTGCTCAAAATCAAGTTGTACAAAACTCTGTCCAGCCAGCCAATCCTGCACGACCACACTATCCACCCAGTTCTTGCTACAACCGTGGGGATCTCTCCCACTATAGAAACAATTGCCCGGAACCCGGCTCATGGACGACCGTTTAACATTAATGCAAATGGGGCACGTGCGGACAACGAGGTGGTGAACGGTACGTTCCTGGTTAACAACCATGCTGCTTCTATACTTTTTTATTCGAGGGCCGATAGGAGTTTTGTATCCTTAACTTTTGAACCTTTACTTTCAAAACCAAGAACCAACCTAGGAAAGCCCTTGACAGTCGAGATAGCCAGTGGCGAACCCCTTAAACTTGATTCAGTCATCCGTGATTGCCAACTAAACCTAAATAACAATCTTTTTTCCATTGACCTCACGCCAATTCAACTCGGGAGCTTTGATATCATAGTAGGGATGGACTGGTTAACCAAATATCATGTTGAGGTGGTATGTTTTGATAAGATTGTTCGTATACCTCTTTCGTCTGATGAAAATTTGGAGGTTCGTGCAGAAAAACCGGTTAGTTGCCTCAACTCATGACTTGTACACAAGCCCAAAAATACCTATGAAAGAATTGTGTGGCTTTCTTGGCACATATCATAGAGGAGAAAGGCAAAGGCAAAACAATTCAGCACATCCCTGTTGTTCGGGATTATCCTGAGGTATTTCCTGAGGAGCTACCTTGCTTACCCCCAGCACGACAAGTTGAGTTTCGTATAGATCTTGTACCTGGTGCCAACCCTATTGCTAAATCTCCATACCGTCTTGCACCGTCTGAGATGCAAGAGTTGTCTAAACAACTTCAGGAGTTATCTAACAAAGGATTTCTTCGTCCGAGTTTTTCACCTTGGGATGCTCCAGTCTTATTTGTGAAAAAGAAAGATGGATCTTTCGGTATGTGTATCGATTCACTTGAGCTCAACAAACTCACAATCAAGGATCGATATCCCCTACCTTGCATCGATGATCTCTTTAATCAACTACAGGGTTGTACCTGCTTCTCAAAGATTGATCTACGTTCTAGGTATCATCAGCTTCGTGTATTCAAGGAAGATATTCGCAAGACAGCTTTTCGCACACGTTACGGCCATTATGAGTTCGCAGCTATGCCTTTTGGTCTGACAAATGCTCCTGTTGTTTTCATGGACTTGATGAATAGGGTTTGTAAGCCTTATCTGGACAAGTTCATCATTGTTTTCATTGATGACATTATGATTTATTCTAAGTCTCGATCTGATCATGAGCAACAACTTCGTTTAACACTGGAACTCCTAAAGAAGGAACAACTATACGCCAAGTTCTCCAAGTGTGAATTTTGTCTTACGGAAGTTCAATTTTTGGGACATATTGCCAACGAACAAGGTATACATGTAGATCCCGCCAAAATCAGTGCGATTAAGGAATAGGATACACCTACTACTCCTACCGAAGTCCGTTCATTTTTGGGTCTCGCAGGTTATTATCGTCGTTTTATTTCAAACTTCTCTAATATTGCGGTTCCCCTTACTACTTTAACTCAAAAGAATAAATCTTTTGAGTGGGGACCCAAACAAAAAGAAGCTTTTCAGACCCTGAAACAGAAACTTTGTAATGCTCCTATTCTATCACTACCTGAAGGCAACAATGATTTTGCCGTATATTGTGACGCATCAAATTTAGGCCTTGGCTGTGTTCTCATGCAAAGAGACAAAGTAATAGCCTATGCATCGAGACAATTGAAAGTTCACGAAAAGAACTACACCACTCATGATCTTGAGTTAGGTGCTGTTGTTTTCGCTCTCAAAATCTAGAGACATTATCTATACGGTACAAAATGCATGGTTTTCACGGACCACAAAAGTCTCCAACATATTTTAAATCAGAAAGAATTAAACATGACTCAACGACGATAGGTTGAACTTCTAAACGACTACGATTGCGAAATTCACTACCATCCTGGTAAGGCGAATGTCATAGCCAATGCATTAAGTCGTAAGGAACGTGTCAAGCTGCATTGTGTTCAAGTTCGATCTGATATCCAGACACGTATTCTTGAAGCTCAACGTACTTGTTTTGCACAAGACAAAATGGGTAATGAATTACCACGTCATCTAGAGCTTCATCTAGAAAAAAAAGACAATGGGTTATCTTATTATCTGAACCGTTTATGGGTTCCAAGTCTAGACAATATCCGCCCTGATAATGGATGAAGCACATAAGTCTCGTTATTCAATTCATCCAGATGCAGACAAAATGTACACGGATCTTCATACACAGCATTGGTGGCCGGGTATGAAGAAAGACGTAGCTTTGTACGTCTCCAAATGCCTTACTTGACTCAAAGTTAAGGCGGAACATCAATGCCCTTCTGGTCTGCTTGAACAACCAGAGATTCCGGTTTGGAAATGGGAAAACATTGCTATGGATCTCATTACCAAATTATCGCATACTTCTAGAGGTCACGATGCCATTTGGGTAGTTGTTGATTGTCTAACAAAGTCAGCACATTTTATAGCCATTCGTGAGGAATTCTCTGCTGACAAACTTGCTAAGATCTATGTGGATGAAATAGTATCTCGTCATTGTGTCCCTTTGGATATCATATATGATCATGATGCTCGATTCTCATCTCATTTTTGGAGAACCATGCAATCTGCCATGGGAGCCAAGCTTAATTTGAGCACTGCTTATCATCCTCAAACAGATGGACAATCCAAACACTAGAGGATATGCTTAGAGCCTGTGTGATCGACTTTGGTGGTATTTGGGATTCGCATCTACCATTGATCGAATTCTCCTACAACAACATTTATTACTCCAGCATTGACATGGAACCTTTCGAAGCTCTTTATGGTTGAAAATGTCGTTCGCCTGTCTGTTAGAATGAGATTGGTGAATCTCAATTCACCGGACCTGAAGTCATTCATAATACAACGAACAAAGTCAAGAAATTTCGCGAAAACCTTTTGACAGCTAGAAGCCGTCAAAAGAGTTATGCGGACAAACGACGCAAGCCTTTGAAATTCCAAGTTGATGATCACGTACTCCTAAGGTATCCCCTTGGAAAGGCGTGATTAGATTCGGGAAGAAAGGAAAACTTGCGCCACGATACGTTGGACCATTCAAGATCATTGAGAGAATCAGAAAAGTTGCCTACAAACTTGAGCTGCCTCCCGAACTTGGAAATGTTCATCCAACATTCCATGTGTCCAATTTGAAAAAGTGTTTGGCTGATGAAAGCCTCCAGATCCCCCTTGATGAAATTCGTGTTGACGACACGATACATATTGCCGAGAAACCTGTGGAAATATAGGAATGTGAAGTCAAGAAGCTTAAATGCAGACGGATACCGATTATTAAAATTCGATGGGAATCCAAACGTGGCCCAGAATTTGCTTGGGAACGAGAGGATCATATAAAGGCGAAATATCCACATATATTCTCACAAGTTTCCTCTAATAAAATTTCGGGACGAAATTTCCTAAAGTAGGGGAGAGTATGACATCTGTGTTTTTCAAGTGTTGCAACTATTCCGAACAATTTTATAATCAATGAAACTTTATGTTCTTTACAAATTTGTGTATTTACTTATGACTTTTGTGCATATTCAGTTTTGGTTTGATTATGATCTTTGAGACCTTTTCTAGAAGTGTAATCGCAAAACGTATCAGTTAACGCGAGTACATCGAAACAATGATATAAGCTAAACATACCCTAAATACCCTTTACATAACTTAGAAATAAGTTTTGAGGGCTTCGGTATGGCAAAAACATGCTTATGCAAATCCAGGGACTATTTTGCAAAATCTGCGAAAGTACGCCAATTCGGGTATTTCTTAATAAGGAACACGTATGTACATCCAAAAATTTTTGTAATCATTAAAATTTTGTATTTTAATAATTGGAATGCAAAAATATCATTCGTTACGCAATTACGGTCGTTTACGCATTAATTAAAGTATTCGTCGTAATTAAGCGAAAAACACAACCGTACAACCGAATTAACCGACATCCATGACATCTCCAGACATATTTCAAATTCCCTAAGCTTTATCGTCCTTATAAAGCTTAAAATCAGGTTAACGGGTGTTAAAAGTGCCAAAACACGACGAAACGAGTGTACTGGCCTGTTCTGCCAACATTTGAAAGTTGCTACCAGCTAGGGGCCTTACGGACCACAAGGGCAACCCCCTAGGGTCCATAAGGAGTGCCCAGCACAACAACAATGTGGAAGCTTCTTGTTCTCTTCCTTGGACACTAAGCATTCGAAATTGCCACACTTCTCTTGGTTGCAACACCTCACTAGACACATGTTATGATCCTACAGCATCTCTCAACACTTGGCATGATCCTACACTTCATCTTTAACTATAAATACCCACATAGTTGCAACCATTTTCTTTGCTCATTCACTTCTTCTTCTCTCTTGCTCTAAGTGGAGACTACCACATTATTGGAGGTCTCACATCTGAGTTCTCTGGTCCTAACTTTATCCTTTGATCACAAGTAAGTGTTCCATTCTAGTTTTGTTTATTATTTTTAGCTATTTCAAGCTAAAAGTATAACAATGTTTGACTTTCAGCTTTGACCATTAATTGGTCAAGTCAAATTCCAATTGGACTTTGCAACGTGAACGTAATCACGATGGTTATGATCCATAACGATCATGCCTACTGATTACCACGTTTACTAGTCAAAGTGATGAGTCAAAGTTTCGGTAAAAAATCGCATTATATGCATTTTACGACGGAACTATTTTCGGGTATCAAAACACTTTGTTTTGATACCAAAACACTTTTATAACTTAGTTAGACATATTTTGACATGTCTAACTCGTCACTTTTAGTTTAGTGCTTATTTAGGGTCGTAAGTCGAGCGGTCTTGACCACCGCTTTAACTTTCGAATCCAACCCGTTTGGTCGATCTTAGGATCCGACCAAACACATATTAGTAACCATAGTTGTATAGGGAATAACCCTCTGAGGTTATACCTTAGTGTCACGTCGTTTGGATAGTGTTATGATAAGTCGTTTATTATGCATTTAAAAGTGACCAAAATATCCTTTTTGCGCATAAATTCACCTTAAGCATATGTAACATAAATTTAGATATATAATTTGATGTAACAACATTATTAAACATGTTTTGGCATATAAGACTTATCCTAACACATATCTAACCATCCGATCACACGTTTACGCAAATGACGCGTTAAAGTGGCTTAAACTACCTTAAAGAGTCATAACGGGTCAAAAGCATTTAGGATCTTTTCCAAATCAGAATGTTAACTTTATTAAACCATTTCATATGAGATCCAACACTCAATTGGTTTATAAGGATTCATCCTATTTGAATCCTCCGATTAAAGTCTCGACATTAATATAGTTATTAGATATTATGACTCGCTTAAATCTTCGGACTCTTGAGCTTAATTTTATTCTCTTAAACAAGGATATTTTTGCAATCCCATGTGAGTACATAGTCCCCTCTTTTATGTTTTATAAATGTTTTGGGTGAAACATATGTGCCTATAGCTACTTTCGTGTTTTCATGACATCATACACGCTTTGATTACATAGTACATTTAGTACATGATTTCCATTGTATTTTGCTTTGCATGTTGACTTATACGCTTAACGCATCGATTTCTATTACACATTCACTTCATATGTTGACTTAACATATCTAGCACATTGATTTTCAAAGACATTTTTGCTATGTATGTTGGCTGAGCATACTAGTACATGGTTTTCAAAGACATTTTTGCTATGTATGTTGACTAAGCATACTAGTACATGGTTTCAAAACATTATGCTTACATTGTTCATGACATATTGGTGCGTTGAACTTGACAATGATACATTCATTAACATTGATCACACTGACCGGTAGTATGTAATGGTACCATAGGTTTGACACCTTGTTCCCACTTCCCGAGTTTGTTTGGAAGCGACTTTAGGGAATGACATAATCCAATGAAATAGATAGACCTTTGAATTTATAAGGGTCTATCTGACTGTCGAAAAGGCTTGAATGTATTCGCCAACAATCCTAATATATGTCTTCTACAATAAAAGTAATGGTTTATAAGACATAACTATTGATTTTAAACAAATCTTTTGTTTATTCAAAGACATTGTTTTACCCATGACATTTGTTTTATACACGACATTTGGTTTACACATGACGTTGATTTATTACAAGACATTTCATTTGTTGGTTTATTGTAAGTGATTTAAATAACGGGACGTGTGTAATATGATAAAAGCATGGTGGATACGCCACTGGTACTTCCTATATATAAGTGCTTTTATTATCATACATATTGTGGCGTTACTTAAATCATTTCAAAAAAAATTACAAGACATAACATATTTTATAGAAAATATGACATTTTTATACAAGACATGACATATTTTTGGTTATTGATTTTAACCATGCATTATTTCTTTTATATCATTTGATTTTTCTTATGATTTCATAAAACAAAACATTTTATAAGTATTCATGGCCACGTTTTATGAAATATTCCTTTAAACATTTTGGGTTATGAATCTTTAACACAAAACTTATGTCACTCACTGCATTTTTATGCTGACATATTTATTTTCACATATGTTTCAGGAGCGAATGCTTAAGGTCGATCATGGTACATCTAGGACGGACTTTGGAATTTAGTGACCTAAAATCCAAAGACAATTTAAATTATGTTATGTTTTATGTTTAAACTCCAGACAATGTAAACAATTCTATTCAATAAAACTTAACTTGATATGCCATGGTTTTTGAAACAATAGTTCTGTTATGACACTCCCCGACGTTTCCACCACGGTTTGTTGTTTTACGCGGTCGGGGTGTGACACTCTTTAACTAGGTCAACACATGACCTCTTTATGATTTCTTTAACTAGGTCAACACATGAACTCTTTCACTAGACCCTGACAGGCCTTTTTAACTAGATCAACGAATGGTATCTTTAACTAGGTCAACACATGACCTCTTTAACTAGACCATGAAAGGCCTCTTTAACTAGATAAACGAATGATCTCTTTAACTAGGTCAACACATGACCTCTTTAACTTGACCCTGAAAGGCCTTTTTAACTAGATCAACGAATGATCTCTTTAACTAGGTCAACACATGACCTCTTTAACTAGACTATGAAAGGCCTCTTTAACTAGACCCTGAAAGGTCTCTTTAACTAGGTCAACACATAACCTCTTTAACTAGACCCTGAAAGGTCTCTTTAACTAGATCACCGAATGATCTCTTTAACTAGGTCAACACATGACCTCTTTAACTAGACCCTGAAAGGTCTCTTTAACTAGAGAATATTACTTTGGATATCCTTCTAAAAATCTAACACATAAAAAT
The DNA here is from genome assembly GCA_947069175.1 of Scalesia atractyloides. NCBI lineage: Eukaryota > Viridiplantae > Streptophyta > Magnoliopsida > Asterales > Asteraceae > Scalesia > Scalesia atractyloides. The sequence continues at coordinate 23,446,764 of CAMTDV010000030.1, read as the reverse complement.
ATGGAAGATTCTACAAGAATTTGGATGGTGAACATTTGAATCCGCTGATCACAAAATCCTGAAGTGAGTTGGTTTGGTCATATTGAATCATAACATACGCATTAAAGCACACAAAGAGTCCAATCAAGGAATTTGATTTATACTTTAAACATCCACAAGAATCTAACTATGAAGATAGGAAGATTCTATAAGGATTTGGGATTTGTGTTTTGTTTGCCAAAAATGTCTAGAACAATGTAAGCATGTCGCGAAAATGTTTTGAAAAACATGTACTAGGTATGCTAGGTCAACATACGAAGCAAAAATGTATCTTAAAACCGTGTACTAGGCATGCTAGGTCAACATAGGAAGCAAAATTGTATTTGAAAATCATGTATATTATCTTTGAAGATATGTATAATGTTTTTGAAATCATACACTAGATATATTAGGTAAATATGCCATGTTAAAAAAAGTTTTGAAACCATGTGAAATTTTTTGGAAATCTTGTACTAGGTATATTAGGTAAATATGTCATGTTAAAAATGTTTTGAAATTATGTGAAATGTTTTTGAATTCAGGTATAAGGTTTTTGAAAATATGTATGATGTTTTCTTTGAAATCATACACTATGTATATTAGGTAAATATGCTATGTTAAAATGTTTTGAAACCATGTTTTTCGAAATCATATGCTATGTATAATGTCATGAAAAGGAGAAGGTAGTGATAGGCACATAGACATATTGTATAACACCAATTAAGGACTTATGAAAGTACCCTTAGATATCCAACCAAGGATTTTGAAGTGGTACTTCGAGTATCGGTTGAGAGTTGTAACTTGTACCTGGTACTTTGTTTCTTAGAGGAAACGAGTACTTAGGATTTTCATGGAGATCGCGAGCGATCACAAAATGGGAGAAACTACAAGAGTAGTTTGATTTTGCAAGGAACCGTATCCTTGATGTCGGTATTGTAGAGCTATGCCACACATACACGTATTCATATTGGTTTTTTAAATAGAATAGGAACGACCAAATTTATTTATAGATCAATCAAAGTGTTTTCAAGATTCTTCTAAAATAAAACAGAAAACGTAAAAGTTTAAGTGTTTATTCAGACATCAACACAAGCCTTGATATTGCTAGTGTAAATCTTGTCCATTCATTGAGTTGTCGTTTGCCAACCAGGTCAATTGAAGTGATTAGGGTAACGACAATTGAACCAGATTCCATGTGGGTAGTTAGGACAAACAAGTATCGCATGAGGGGTTGTGATAAGTTGAGTAGGAACTACCATAGCTTGGTTTGGCGTAGTGGCTGAACGACAGACATTAGTTGTATGACCAAAATGTTCACAGTTTGAACATTTTCGGCAATGGATACTAGCATATGATGAAAGTTACATTGATTGCACAGAGGCGTTTTTCCTCTGTATGGTTTCTTAGCGAGTGGCGGGGCCACCTGGCTAAGTCCCACTTGGTTAAGAGGAGTTGGAGCAATCACTGTACGATTCTTTGAAGCTTTACAGTTCCTTGATTTTTTTGAAGGCTTGGCTTCTGTCTTCGTTGGTGCCTCACGAGTAGTCTTATTATCAAGACTAGATATGGCTACAACTAACCCAATGGTTCCACTGAGTAGCACACCTATGTGTTGGACGACTTTAGTAGCCAAATCTATTATTTCAGCATTGTTACGTAGAAGACGCATTCTAAAAGAGAGAGGGAAAATCGTGAGAGAAAACAAGTGATATGATATTGGATGATCAAAGTTGAACATTAAAACATCGATGAATCATAAGGAATGTGATCATTTGTTCGTTACCTAAAACAGACAAACGACACAGTGACTAATCAAAGTAAATGTGTCTTTATAATGTATCACGAAGACATGCCTTAGCCTATAAGTGGACACTCACCCTAAGAGTTCCCAGGTAAGAGTGAGTAGTCCGGCGATTCGGATTTGTACGAACACTCTAGCCTTAGACAGAAAACTCAGAGTACAGGCATCCACCCTTCCGGATTGCACATGTTCACATTATTAAATCCCAAACTTTGACGAGATTTTGAAAAACTTTGAAGGCATAGAGCCCAAAAATAAATCATCTAAGGACAGATGATTTCTTGTGACGTTTTGGAAAAATTTTGACTTTCATGGATGTATTGAGCTTTTGTTTTTGGTAATCACCTAAGGATAGGTGATGGTAGTGTATTAAGAATCTAAACGCAAGTAAACTTGTGTTAGGGTCCTAGGAAGGTTATAGACTAGGTCAAAGCATTACTGATAACCTAATTCCCTATAACCAGTGCTCTGATACCTATCTCTGTAACACCCCAATCGCGTAAGACAACAAACCGCGACGGAAACATCGGGGAGTCACGTTACAGGAAATTGTTTCATAACACATGGTATTTAAAGTTTTGTTTATTGAATTATTTAATTACATTGTCTTGGAATAACGGAAACAAAATACAATCAAACTGTCTTTCAAGTTTTAAAGTCACTAAGACCCATGTCCATCCTATGTGAGTATGCAATCAAATAATCAAACGTTGGTTCCTGAAACATAAGTGAAAATATAGTCAGCATAAAAATTCCGGCGAGTACATAGGTTTTTTGTGTCAAATTCATGGCTTTATATTCATATTGCAATACCTCGTCCAACTTCGAGAGTCGACGAGTATAAACCTTAAAATCAATAAGTGTTTGACATTGCAAATATTTTATCAACTTTACAAGTTGATATAAGTAAAACGAAACCTTGTAGCCATGAATCTTGACTGAAAACATTTGTTTTGTAAATCCGAGTAATAAATATCTTGAACAAAAACTTTGTATGGTTTATATCTCTAAATGAAAATCATTCGTGACATTGTTCAAAATCCAGTCGTCCTTGTTATAAACCAATTGTCCATTGTACGTGTCATAAATCATTGTACGTGTTATAAAACATTGTATTTGTCATCAATCAATCGTCCGTGTTATAAATAAATCGTTCGTGTTTTAATTGTGAAAACTTTTGGTCATTCTTTAACGAACACATTCAACCTTTGTTGACTATACCCCAAGGGTATCTTTAATAAACCCTAAAAGATCTCTTTAACTAGACTAACAAATCAACAAATGATTTGTTAATCAGATGCAGTTTTCATCGCTTCCCAAACTACCCACCAAATCCAGTGAATAACCTAGTAACGGGATTGTCAGTCCTATGGTACCACAACATACTACTGGTCGGCTTAATCAACGCTAATGAATTTTATTCGTGTTATGGATAACGCACCAACAAGTTCATTCACGTTGTTGAAATCGTCGTCTTTTATATTAACCATAAACATTGTATTTTGGAAACTTGAAAACGGTTTAGCACATATGAGTCACCCAAAAACATTTTAGAAATCATAAAAGAGGGAAGCTATGCACTCACTTGGGATTGTAAAGTATCCTTGAATCAAGTGAAATATCAAAGCTTCAAACGTGTCCTAATGTGTCAGATGCTAGGTTAGTGTAATGGTACATAATCAGGGGAATCGGATAGAATGAGGTCTTGTAAAACCAAATGAGTGTTGGAACTCATATGAAATGGTTTAACAAACTCAACATTCTGATTTTGAATGAATCCCAAGTGCTTTTGACCCGTTATGACCCGTTAAGGTAGTTTACGCTACTATAAGGTGCCATTTGCGTAAACTCGTGTTCCGATGGTTAGACCTGTCCTATGATAAGTCTTAAATGCCCAATCATGTTTGAAAATGTTATTACATCAGTTTGTATGTCATAAAGTTGATTACATATGCTTAAAATGGATTTATACGTAAAAAGGGCATTTTGGCCATTTTTAGGCATAGATGAACGACTTATCATATAACTAAACAAACGAAGTGACCATAAGGTATAACATCTGGAGGTTATTCCCTATACAACTATGGTCACAAATATGTGTTTGGTCAGATCCTAAGATCAACCAAATGGGTCGGATTCAAAATTCAAAGCGGTGGTCAAGACCGCTTAACTTACGACCCAAACAAAGCACTAAACTAGAAGTGACGAGTTAGACATGTCAAAATATGTCTAACTAAGTTTATAAAACTGATTTGGTATCAAAATTTGGTGTTTTGATACTCGAAAATAGTTTCATCATAAAATGCACATTATGCGCATCTTTGACCGAAACTTTGACTCGTCACTTCGACCGGTAAACGTGGTAATCAGAAGGTGCAATCGCTAGGGATTATAACCTTCGTGATTATGATCACGTTACAAAGTTCAATTCAACTTTGACTTAACCAATTTTGGTAAGAACCGAAAGTCAAACTTTTTGACTTTTAGCTCAAATAGCTAAAAGAAATGAAAGAGACTTAGGGAGAGTACTTACTTGTGTTGGGAACACTATAAGAACTCAGCATATGAGGCCTCCAAAGCTGAAAGCAAGCTCCAATGAGTTGGGAAAAAGAAGAATGAAATGAGCTAGGAAAAATGGTTGAACTTGGTTGCTATTTATAGTGTTTAGGAGTCCACAAGATCATCACAAGTGTCCCTTGATGTGTCATGATCAGAGGGGGGTACCTAACAATTGTCAAATGCAGGAACAAAGCTGGAAATTTCGAACTCTTGGGGACCAAGGCTTTGAATAAGCTTCCAAGTTTCTGCTCATCTGGGCATCCCTTACGGACTGTATGGGGGCACCACTTACGGTCCGTAAGGTCCTGGCAGGGGTGGAAAGTTTCAAAAATGGCATATTTGGCCCTAGACTTGTTTCGTCGCTTTTTGACACTTTTAACCCCTTTTAACCTAATTTTTAAGCTCTATAAGGGTGCTAAAGTATATGTAACTTGAATTATGCTCAAATATCGTGGATGTTGGTTCGTTCGGTTGTACGGTTGTGTTTTTCGCTTAATTACTACGAACGCTTTTACGAACGCGAAAACGACCGAAATTACGTAACGAATAATATTTTGCATTCGTATCATTAAAATACAAGATTTTAATGATTACAAAAATTTTTGGATGTCTACACAAGGCCTGTATTCAGAAATACGAGAATCGGCAGACTTTCGCAGTTTTACGAGAATAGTCCCTAAAGTTGAATAAGCATGTTTTTGCCATACCGAACCCTTCAAAACTTATTTCTAAGTTATGTAAAGGGTATTTAGGGTATGTTTAGCTTATGTAATTGTCCCAAGTTCGTCACATTAAACTGATTACGTTTGCGTGACAGTTTATGTACAACCTCTAGAAAAGCTTTGAGGGTTGAAATTGTACATGGACTGAAATGTATGAATGTCACATGTAATCATACAATTCCTGGGAATGAAATATAATATTTCATTGCGTTCGGAATTGTTTGGAATTGTATGATGGTTGTAAAGGCACAAATGTACAAAAGTCTTTAATGTGTTACTTTTGATTTTTAATCTTTCGGCACTTTTTCATTAGGTATGTATTAATGACTTTAATAACTAGTTTCTTATGTTGAAAGTGAATTTTCCAAACCACTTCTTCATGATGTTATTCATTTGATCGTTCGTGTCTTTACGGTCTATATAAAGCATGATAACTACTTGGAAGGGGGTTAGAAGGGTTGTTTGGTAAAGTTCTTGTCTCGTTCAGTGTATAGATCCTGCGAGGACTTGGTTCAAGCTTATTAGGACCTCCTTCAATACCTTATGGTATTGGATGGCGGGGGTGTGAATAACTTGAACCCCTCATCTGTTAACTACTATTAAAACATTAAACCGACCTCTTGGGATTGTATCCTTGCTAACTCAAACCACTTAGCCGAGGGTAACGTCACCTTCAAAAGAGGGGCATACTACTTCCCGCATTGATAACTTATTTAATTATCTTTCAATATCGGCCTCTTGGGATTGTATCCTTGCTGACTAAAACCACTTGGCCGAGGGTAATGTCACCTTCAAAAGAGGGGCCTACTACTATAACTAAGATAATCTCTTGAATAGTCGGAAAGTGCGAAAATCATCAAAAGATACATTAAAGAGGAGTTAGATCCAAGTGATTCTATCTTGTCTATTTGTATTTCATTTTATTTATCTTTTCATTTTTAGATTTAATTTTTTATGTTTAAAACTTTAACCCAAAAATTTAGAACGATTAGACGTCGACGATAAACCGGTATTAAAAGCTCTTGTGTCCTTGGACGACCTCGGTATCATACCAACACTATACTACGCTCACGATGGGTGCACTTGCCCAAGTGTGTGTTTAGTGTTAGTACAATATCGTATTTTATAAATTAAAACTTGACTAATGCATAAAATGGACTTAAAATATAACAAAATCATATCACCCTCGACGCACACCAAGTTTTTGGCGCCGTTGCCGGGGACTCAAGGATTTTAAGAAAGTTTTAAATCAACGACCTAATTATTTTTAACAATTTTTCTTTTTATTTTTAGGATTTCTCCAGTTTTTAGCAAATTCTGCCCTTTCTACCGAATTCAGCACATGCAATGCCCGGCCAGAGACCGGGCCGTGCCTGACAACCTTACTAGCAGTTTTTACTTTCTGAGTTACAGAAGAGCGACCACGCGCCATGGAGGGGCACCACGGGGCCGTGTCCAGTTCCCCAGTAACTGGGATCCAAAAAGCAATAAACTGATTCGCGATCACGGACCGTGGCCATTGACCACTGGGTCGTGGTAAAAATATCTGACCAACATTTTTTTTGTTTTAATCGCAGAACTTAGAACTCAATCGTAGGGCTTGAAATCTCTACCTAGTGCAAGAGCTCCAGTTCCGATAAAGACATCAAAGAACCTCCAGACGAACCCGAACGCTTTCTAAGAAAAAGACTAAAGGCCAAGAATCAAGAGAAAGTTTCGGGGAACCAACTCTCAATTGCAGACCAGCGTACTTTGATGGATTACCTTTGGCACACGGTCAGTAATCTCGGAGCCGCCATCAATGCACCGAACGTCGATGCCAACAACTTCGAACTTCTGCCGCATTTGGTCCAAATGCTTCAAAACTCCACCACATTCCATGGCCTACCTGATAAAGATCCCCATTTACATATTACCAACTTTTTGGAAATATGTGACACTTTTCGGATCAATGGAGCATCAAACGACGCCATCCGCCTCCGAATGTTCCCATTCTCGCTAAAAGACCGAGCGAAAGCTTGGCTCAACACCCTCCCAGGTGGATCGGTAAACACTTGGGATGAACTTGCCCAAAAGTTTCTATACAAGTATTTCCCGCCCTCTAAAACCGCTAAATGAATGACTAAAATAAACACTTATCCCAAGAGGACGGGGAATCTTTATATGAAACTTGGAAAGATTCAAGGAGCTATTGAGGAAATGCCCTCATCATGGTCTCGCATTGTGGCAAAAGTATCCACCTTCTATAATGGATTATTGCCACACATAAGACAAACAGTTGCCTCATGCTCCGGGGGACTTTTAGGTAATAGACGTCCAAATGAAATCTATAATCAAACTAAGGAAATTGCTCAAAACAATTTTCAATGGCGCACACCCCGAGGTTCAAAATCTATTGCCCCGGGTGCCCATAAAATGCATGAGAACACCTATTTACAAGCCCAAATCGAGGCCCTATCCTCGAAAATAAAAAAACTAGAAATGGCAAAAACAGCCTCGGTAATGGCTTGTGAAGGGTGCGGTGGGCCACATGAAAATTGGAGTTGTATGAAAGAAACGGAAAATCAAACAGAAATGGTAAACTACGTAGACAATCGACCTAGACCATCGGGTCCCCCAACAGGTACCTACAACCAAGGTTGGCGGAACCATCCTAACCTTGGTTGGAAGGAGCTTGGAAATTGTAGTAACCAACAAAGTAAAAATCGAAGACAAAACTTTCAACAACAACCAAGAAATGAATCACAAAATTTCACTCAACAACAAGGGGGTCGGGAAAGGCTTGAAGACCTCATCACATGCCTCATATCCGAAACCGACAAAAGGTACTCAGATCGGTTCTCATAAACAGAATCCGACAATAGAAACCAGCGAGCTAGTCTTCAAAATATTGAAAAACAATTAAGCCAATTAGCCCAAAGTTTCTCCTAGAGACCACAAGGCGCATTACCTAGCAATACCGAAACCAACCTAAAAGCACAAGTACACTTCATAACATTAAGAAACTGAAAGTAGGTCCCGAGGAGACACCACTACCCCCTAAACAACAATCTACCCGAACAAACCCCAAAACCATCTCCAACCCAACAAGAAACAACCAACCCACAAAACCCCGAACCAACCAAAACCCCTCGGTACCCTACCCCAGTCGGTTACTTCGCCAAAAGACCGACGAGCAATTCACAAAATTCATAAGCCTACTAAAGCAATTGCATATCAATCTCCCATGCGTAGCAGTCCTCACTCAAATGCCTAAATTCTCAAAATTCATGAGAGACTTCCTCACCCATAAAAGAAAGACTGAAACATTGCAATTGGTCAACCTAAGTGAAGAATGCTCTGTCGTGCTCCTCAACAAACTTCCCCAAAAGAAAATCGACACCGGAAGCTTCGCCATAACTTGCTCCATTGGGAGATCACCCATATGGAATGCATTAGCCGACCTTGGGGCTAGCATCAATCTTATGCCCGCATCAATGTTTGACCGACTCGGACTCAGAAAGCCCCACGAAAATGAGCATACAACTTGCCGATAGGTCGATCAAATACCCACAAGGTGTCACCGAGAACCTCTTGGTAAAGGTCGGAGAATTTGAATTTCCAGCCGACTTTGTCATACTCGACATGGAAGAAGATACCTAAGTTCCCCTTATTCTAGGAAGACCATTCCTCGCCACCGCTCGTGCCATGGTGGATATGAGCGATGGAAAATTAACATTTAGGGTAGGAGACAAGGAAATGAAGTTTGGGGTAGGAAAAAAGAGTAGGGGACGACCCGGTCAACTACATGGATGTCATAGACTCAAGTTTGGATAACGCGTTCCGACGATGCAACACGGGATGTGAGACATCCTGCTCGGGTAACATATGACAGGCTTAAGGTCTAGCCAAGGACCCTTATAAATGTGGTGCACCACGAAGGCATTCCGCGGGACCATCTTTGGTGTTAATTTACTTTAACTTTTCTGTTTTCTAGTCTAATCTTACATTTCTGGAATAACTCAAACTCGAAAAGATGACATTTGCCAAAGGGACGTTAAAACCACACCCCATGCACGTAAACAGTGCCTTTCGACAACTTTTCCAACTTTCCAGCATGTGTAGCACCGGGGCGTGCCCAACCCAACACGCCCCCCGCTCGGAGCCCTGTAGAAAAAGGAATGCTCAGGTAACTGACCACGGGCCATGCCCAGTGGACACGACCCGTGGTTAGCCTTCTGTACATTTTTAATACTAGCATTCTGAGCACGGGGCTGTGGTCGGACAACACGGGCCCGTGCCCAGTATTATCAAAACTTGTTTTTAACACATGTTTACACATTCGAATCAACCGAAAAACTCATTTTGGACACATTGAGGACAATGTAATTTAAGTGTGGGGGGGAAGCTAAAATCTTGAATCTTTCAAGTCCTAATAACAAGCCTTACACAAAACTCGTGTTGGAACCGCTAATCACCCCAAATCTTTTCAAAAAATTTCATTTTTTTTACTTGTCTTGGTTTAATTTGGGAATAACATGTTCTAAAAAAACTTACGTTTTTACAAATTTACAACCGATAGCGTCGTGATAAAAAGAACCAAACAAGAAAATTATAAAAAGGCATGACAAATCTTTTTAAAATTTGATTATAGATAGGTGTTCACACTATAAACCCATTCCCACAATGAGTGAGTTTTGAGCCTTTATCATGCATAAATACATACATACATCTTTAACTAAATGCTCATTTTTTGTTTCTTGTGTGAATAAGCCGCTTAGTTCTTACGACTCTTTAACTTGCGAAGAAGATACATTCCTGGCCCTCACCGACTTTAACCCAAGTAAGTATATGATGGAGGCACTAGAACTAACCCATTTTTATTCAACACCATTATTTTCCTTCTTTTTACTCCCCTACAAAAAATCCCCATAGTTAACGCCTTTGAGCCAAAATCTTATCATGTCAAAAACCTGTAAGACAAACCCCCATTACCCATTAAAGCCTTTTTCTTTCAAACCCATTTGTTTCAGTAAAAAGCTCGGTTATCTTGTGACACATACGTAAAAAAACATAGTTCTTGCAATAACCAAACAAGTTCCTCAAAATCTTGTTTGAATATGCTTAGTTTAAATAAACGTCACAAAAACAAAAAGTTTTATGATAACCGTCATTTTTTACGCTTTTTCGCCATTTTTACTAACTACTAACCAAAAAATCACCTACCCTTGGCCCAAGCCTAACCCTTTCAAAAGTCCTCTTGATATTTATGAAGGTTTATAGTTAAAGACGAGGAGGTTTGATCCCTTGGCAAGCATATGGTAGAAGTAAGTTCCATACCGGAATCGAGTGTTATCACAAAAATACATCTTCAGCCGAGTGTTGAGTGATCTCCCGTGAGGTATGTGAACTTGTATATAAATAAATAGAATTTTAAAAAGGGCATGTTATGCCCAAATAAATAAATTTTCTTAAAAATGTTCTAAATAAATCATGACCAATAAGTTTGTAAATAAAATAAAAAAAATTAAATAAAGATCTTGGATTCCCGACACTCAAGACAAGCCACAAAACTTCTTCTCTAGCTATTCCGTTTGGGTGTGTAAGCCACATTTAAAGTGTTTTGCTTGAGGACAAGCAAAGATTCAAGTGTGGAGATATTTGATGTGTACAAAATGCAACATATAAATTACATCAAATAAGGCATACAACCAACCCCTTTTCAGTATTAATGTTGGAAAAAACATGTTTCTTTTTTACTTTTGAATTTACAGGATCAAATGAGCTTAAAAGAACAAAAGAAGCAAATAAGCAGCCAAAACCAGCATAAATACAAGAAGAAGGAATAACGTGGTATGCCCGACCCCTTAGCAACACCCCAAAGACAAAAACAAGAATAACAGAAGCTGACCACAGGGTCGTGCCCAGACCACCATGGGGCATGGTAAGACTCTAAATTTGCAGAATCTTGATGGTACAACGAAGAGTTGACCACGGTGCCGTGCCCAGGAGCCACGTGGTCGTGTGGGGCCCTGTGCTGACAGCTGCAATTAAGGAAGGAAGAGAAGAAGCAGGCCACGGGCCGTGCCCACTGGACACGGGGCCGTGGCTGGGGTACTGTTCTGACTATAAATAGGGGTGCTTGTTCACTTTAATCTTTTGGCACTTATAAATTGAGTATGCATTATTGACTTTAATAACTAGTTTCTTATGTTGAGAGTGAATTTTCCTAACCATTTTCCATGATGTCATTGAGGATGGGTACAAATGGCCAAAGGATGAATGTGATCAAGATCTTCTGCTAAACAAGTTTTCAGCAACTGACAAAGAAAATTATGTCACTGAGAAGAAAATGATTAGTTTGATTCAATAATCAGTTAAGGAAGATATCTTGATTCTTTTGCCAGAATATGAAACATCACAAGAACTATGGCACGCTCTTTGTGACAAATTCAAAGGAAGCGATTAAATGATCAAAAGCAAAAAGGCCTTGATCAAGAATGAGTTCCAGATCTTCATGATGATTAAAGGTGAAACAATGAAGCAGATGATCGATAGATACTGTCACCTCATGGTTCAGATGCGTAGACATGATATCAAAAGATCTAATAAAGAGCAAATCGAGAACTTGGCCGATGCACTTCCAGAAGAAGGTGAATGGACAACATATCTTATGATTCTGAAGAATAGTCCATCTTGGAGACACTTCAAGTTGTCATCTTTCATCGACAAATTGGAAGGTCATGAAATGGAGTCGACGAAGATTGCAAAATCTAAGAATGCTAATGTTGTTCAAGATGTCGGTGTTTATTACAAAGAAGGTGTTCAAGATACTCTGATCCAAAGTCCGAAAATCCAAACGGCTTTTAGTGCAAACATGAATTCATACGTAAAAAAACATAGTTCTTGCAATAACCAAACAAGTTCCTCAAAATCTTGTTTGAATATGCTTAGTTTAAATAAACGTCACAAAAACAAAAAGTTTTATGATAACCGTCATTTTTTACGCTTTTTCGCCATTTTTACTAACTACTAACCAAAAAATCACCTACCCTTGGCCCAAGCCTAACCCTTTCAAAAGTCCTCTTGATATTTATGAAGGTTTATAGTTAAAGACGAGGAGGTTTGATCCCTTGGCAAGCATATGGTAGAAGTAAGTTCCATACCGGAATCGAGTGTTATCACAAAAATACATCTTCAGCCGAGTGTTGAGTGATCTCCGTGAGGTATGTGAACTTGTATATAAATAAATAGAATTTTAAAAAGGGCATGTTATGCCCAAATAAATAAATTTTCTTAAAAATGTTCTAAATAAATCATGACCAATAAGTTTGTAAATAAATAAAAAAAAATTAAATAAAGATCTTGGATTCCCGACACTCAAGACAAGCCACAAAACTTCTTCTCTAGCTATTCCATTTGGGTGTGTAAGCCACATTTAAAGTGTTTTTGCTTGAGGACAAGCAAAGATTCAAGTGTGGAGATATTTGATGTGTACAAAATGCAACATATAAATTACATCAAATAAGGCATACAACCAACCCCTTTTCAGTATTAATGTTGGAAAAAACATGTTTCTTTTTTACTTTTGAATTTACAGGATCAAATGAGCTTAAAAGAACAAAAGAAGCAAATAAGCAGCCAAAACCAGCATAAATACAAGAAGAAGGAATAACGTGGTATGCCCGACCCCTTAGCAACACCCCAAAGACAAAAACAAGAATAACAGAAGCTGACCACAGGGTCGTGCCCAGACCACCATGGGGCATGGTAAGACTCTAAATTTGCAGAATCTTGATGGTACAACGAAAGAGTTGACCACGGTGCCGTGCCCAGGAGCCACGTGGTCGTGTGGGGCCCTGTGCTGACAGCTGCAATTAAGGAAGGAAGAGAAGAAGCAGGCCACGGGCCGTGCCCACTGGACACGGGGCCGTGGCTGGGGTACTGTTCTGACTATAAATAGGGGTGCTTGTTCACTTTAATCTTTTGGCACTTATAAATTGAGTATGCATTATTGACTTTAATAACTAGTTTCTTATGTTGAGAGTGAATTTTCCTAACCATTTTCCATGATGTCATTGAGGATGGGTACAAATGGCCAAAGGATGAATGTGATCAAGATCTTCTGCTAAACAAGTTTTCAGCAACTGACAAAGAAAATTATGTCACTGAGAAGAAAATGATTAGTTTGATTCAATAATCAGTTAAGGAAGATATCTTGATTCTTTTGCCAGAATATGAAACATCACAAGAACTATGGCACGCTCTTTGTGACAAATTCAAAGGAAGCGATTAAATGATCAAAAGCAAAAAGGCCTTGATCAAGAATGAGTTCCAGATCTTCATGATGATTAAAGGTGAAACAATGAAGCAGATGATCGATAGATACTGTCACCTCATGGTTCAGATGCGTAGACATGATATCAAAAGATCTAATAAAGAGCAAATCGAGAACTTGGCCGATGCACTTCCAGAAGAAGGTGAATGGACAACATATCTTATGATTCTGAAGAATAGTCCATCTTGGAGACACTTCAAGTTGTCATCTTTCATCGACAAATTGGAAGGTCATGAAATGGAGTCGACGAAGATTGCAAAATCTAAGAATGCTAATGTTGTTCAAGATGTCGGTGTTTATTACAAAGGAGGTGTTCAAGATACTCTGATCCAAAGTCCGAAAATCCAAACGGCTTTTAGTGCAAACATGAATTCATACGTAAAAAAACATAGTTCTTGCAATAACCAAACAAGTTCCTCAAAATCTTGTTTGAATATGCTTAGTTTAAATAAACGTCACAAAAACAAAAAGTTTTATGATAACCGTCATTTTTTACGCTTTTTCGCCATTTTTACTAACTACTAACCAAAAAATCACCTACCCTTGGCCCAAGCCTAACCCTTTCAAAAGTCCTCTTGATATTTATGAAGGTTTATAGTTAAAGACGAGGAGGTTTGATCCTTGGCAAGCATATGGTAGAAGTAAGTTCCATACCGGAATCGAGTGTTATCACAAAAATACATCTTCAGCCGAGTGTTTGAGTGATCTCCGTGAGGTATGTGAACTTGTATATAAATAAATAGAATTTTAAAAAGGGCATGTTATGCCCAAATAAATAAATTTTCTTAAAAATGTTCTAAATAAATCATGACCAATAAGTTTGTAAATAAAATAAAAAAAAATTAAATAAAGATCTTGGATTCCGACACTCAAGACAAGCCACAAAACTTCTTCTCTAGCTATTCCATTTGGGTGTGTAAGCCACATTTAAAGTGTTTTGCTTGAGGACAAGCAAAGATTCAAGTGTGGAGATATTTGATGTGTACAAAATGCAACATATAAATTACATCAAATAAGGCATACAACCAACCCCTTTCAGTATTAATGTTGGAAAAAACATGTTTCTTTTTTACTTTTGAATTTACAGGATCAAATGAGCTTAAAAGAACAAAAGAAGCAAATAAGCAGCCAAAACCAGCATAAATACAAGAAGAAGGAATAACGTGGTATGCCCGACCCCTTAGCAACACCCCAAAGACAAAAACAAGAATAACAGAAGCTGACCACAGGGTCGTGCCCAGACCACCATGGGGCATGGTAAGACTCTAAATTTGCAGAATCTTGATGGTACAACGAAGAGTTGACCACGGTGCCGTGCCCAGGAGCCACGTGGTCGTGTGGGGCCCTGTGCTGACAGCTGCAATTAAGGAAGGAAGAGAAGAAGCAGGCCACGGGCCGTGCCCACTGGACACGGGGCCGTGGCTGGGGTACTGTTCTGACTATAAATAGGGGTGCTTGTTCACTTTAATCTTTTGGCACTTATAAATTGAGTATGCATTATTGACTTTAATAACTAGTTTCTTATGTTGAGAGTGAATTTTCCTAACCATTTTCCATGATGTCATTGAGGATGGGTACAAATGGCCAAAGGATGAATGTGATCAAGATCTTCTGCTAAACAAGTTTTCAGCAACTGACAAAGAAAATTATGTCACTGAGAAGAAAATGATTAGTTTGATTCAATAATCAGTTAAGGAAGATATCTTGATTCTTTTGCCAGAATATGAAACATCACAAGAACTATGGCACGCTCTTTGTGACAAATTCAAAGGAAGCGATTAAATGATCAAAAGCAAAAAGGCCTTGATCAAGAATGAGTTCCAGATCTTCATGATGATTAAAGGTGAAACAATGAAGCAGATGATCGATAGATACTGTCACCTCATGGTTCAGATGCGTAGACATGATATCAAAAGATCTAATAAAGAGCAAATCGAGAACTTGGCCGATGCACTTCCAGAAGAAGGTGAATGGACAACATATCTTATGATTCTGAAGAATAGTCCATCTTGGAGACACTTCAAGTTGTCATCTTTCATCGACAAATTGGAAGGTCATGAAATGGAGTCGACGAAGATTGCAAAATCTAAGAATGCTAATGTTGTTCAAGATGTCGGTGTTTATTACAAAGGAGGTGTTCAAGATACTCTGATCCAAAGTCCGAAAATCCAAACGGCTTTTAGTGCAAACATGAATTCATACGTAAAAAAACATAGTTCTTGCAATAACCAAACAAGTTCCTCAAAATCTTGTTTGAATATGCTTAGTTTAAATAAACGTCACAAAAACAAAAAGTTTTATGATAACCGTCATTTTTTACGCTTTTTCGCCATTTTTACTAACTACTAACCAAAAAATCACCTACCCTTGGCCCAAGCCTAACCCTTTCAAAAGTCCTCTTGATATTTATGAAGGTTTATAGTTAAAGACGAGGAGGTTTGATCCCTTGGCAAGCATATGGTAGAAGTAAGTTCCATACCGGAATCGAGTGTTATCACAAAAATACATCTTCAGCCGAGTGTTGAGTGATCTCCCGTGAGGTATGTGAACTTGTATATAAATAAATAGAATTTTAAAAAGGGCATGTTATGCCCAAATAAATAAATTTTCTTAAAAATGTTCTAAATAAATCATGACCAATAAGTTTGTAAATAAAATAAAAAAAATTAAATAAAGATCTTGGATTCCCGACACTCAAGACAAGCCACAAAACTTCTTCTCTAGCTATTCCATTTGGGTGTGTAAGCCACATTTAAAGTGTTTTGCTTGAGGACAAGCAAAGATTCAAGTGTGGAGATATTTGATGTGTACAAAATGCAACATATAAATTACATCAAATAAGGCATACAACCAACCCCTTTTCAGTATTAATGTTGGAAAAAAACATGTTTCTTTTTACTTTTGAATTTACAGGATCAAATGAGCTTAAAAGAACAAAAGAAGCAAATAAGCAGCCAAAACCAGCATAAATACAAGAAGAAGGAATAACGTGGTATGCCCGACCCCTTAGCAACACCCCAAAGACAAAAACAAGAATAACAGAAGCTGACCACAGGGTCGTGCCCAGACCACCATGGGGCATGGTAAGACTCTAAATTTGCAGAATCTTGATGGTACAACGAAGAGTTGACCACGGTGACGTGCCCAGGAGCCACGTGGTCGTGTGGGGCCTTGTGCTGACAGCTGCAATTAAGGAAGGAAGAGAAGAAGCAGGCCACGGGCCGTGCCCACTGGACACGGGGCCGTGGCTGGGGTACTGTTCTGACTATAAATAGGGGTGCTTGTTCACTTTAATCTTTTGGCACTTATAAATTGAGTATGCATTATTGACTTTAATAACTAGTTTCTTATGTTGAGATTTCCTAACCATTTTCCATGATGTCATTGAGGATGGGTACAAATGGCCAAAGGATGAATGTGATCAAGATCTTCTGCTAAACAAGTTTTCAGCAACTGACAAAGAAAATTATGTCACTGAGAAGAAAATGATTAGTTTGATTCAATAATCAGTTAAGGAAGATATCTTGATTCTTTTGCCAGAATATGAAACATCACAAGAACTATGGCACGCTCTTTGTGACAAATTCAAAGGAAGCGATTAAATGATCAAAAGCAAAAAGGCCTTGATCAAGAATGAGTTCCAGATCTTCATGATGATTAAAGGTGAAACAATGAAGCAGATGATCGATAGATACTGTCACCTCATGGTTCAGATGCGTAGACATGATATCAAAAGATCTAATAAAGAGCAAATCGAGAACTTGGCCGATGCACTTCCAGAAGAAGGTGAATGGACAACATATCTTATGATTCTGAAGAATAGTCCATCTTGGAGACACTTCAAGTTGTCATCTTTCATCGACAAATTGGAAGGTCATGAAATGGAGTCGACGAAGATTGCAAAATCTAAGAATGCTAATGTTGTTCAAGATGTCGGTGTTTATTACAAAGGAGGTGTTCAAGATACTCTGATCCAAAGTCCGAAAATCCAAACGGCTTTTAGTGCAAACATGAATTCATACGTAAAAAAACATAGTTCTTGCAATAACCAAACAAGTTCCTCAAAATCTTGTTTGAATATGCTTAGTTTAAATAAACGTCACAAAAACAAAAAGTTTTATGATAACCGTCATTTTTTACGCTTTTTTCGCCATTTTTACTAACTACTAACCAAAAAATCACCTACCCTTGGCCCAAGCCTAACCCTTTCAAAAGTCCTCTTGATATTTATGAAGGTTTATAGTTAAAGACGAGGAGGTTTGATCCTTGGCAAGCATATGGTAGAAGTAAGTTCCATACCGGAATCGAGTGTTATCACAAAAATACATCTTCAGCCGAGTGTTGAGTGATCTCCCGTGAGGTATGTGAACTTGTATATAAATAAATAGAATTTTAAAAAGGGCATGTTATGCCCAAATAAATAAATTTTCTTAAAAATGTTCTAAATAAATCATGACCAATAAGTTTGTAAATAAAATAAAAAAAAATTAAATAAAGATCTTGGATTCCCGACACTCAAGACAAGCCACAAAACTTCGTCTCTAGCTATTCCATTTGGGTGTGTAAGCCACATTTAAAGTGTTTTGCTTGAGGACAAGCAAAGATTCAAGTGTGGAGATATTTGATGTGTACAAAATGCAACATATAAATTACATCAAATAAGGCATACAACCAACCCCTTTTCAGTATTAATGTTGGAAAAAACATGTTTCTTTTTTACTTTTGAATTTACAGGATCAAATGAGCTTAAAAGAACAAAAGAAGCAAATAAGCAGCCAAAACCAGCATAAATACAAGAAGAAGGAATAACGTGGTATGCCCGACCCTTAGCAACACCCCAAAGACAAAAACAAGAATAACAGAAGCTGACCACAGGGTCGTGCCCAGACCACCATGGGGCATGGTAAGACTCTAAATTTGCAGAATCTTGATGGTACAACGAAGAGTTGACCACGGTGCCGTGCCCAGGAGCCACGTGGTCGTGTGGGGCCCTGTGCTGACAGCTGCAATTAAGGAAGGAAGAGAAGAAGCAGGCCACGGGCCGTGCCCACTGGACACGGGGCCGTGGCTGGGGTACTGTTCTGACTATAAATAGGGGTGCTTGTTCACTTTAATCTTTTGGCACTTATAAATTGAGTATGCATTATTGACTTTAATAACTAGTTTCTTATGTTGAGAGTGAATTTTCCTAACCATTTTCCATGATGTCATTGAGGATGGGTACAAATGGCCAAAGGATGAATGTGATCAAGATCTTCTGCTAAACAAGTTTTCAGCAACTGACAAAGAAAATTATGTCACTGAGAAGAAAATGATTAGTTTGATTCAATAATCAGTTAAGGAAGATATCTTGATTCTTTTGCCAGAATATGAAACATCACAAGAACTATGGCACGCTCTTTGTGACAAATTCAAAGGAAGCGATTAAATGATCAAAAGCAAAAAGGCCTTGATCAAGAATGAGTTCCAGATCTTCATGATGATTAAAGGTGAAACAATGAAGCAGATGATCGATAGATACTGTCACCTCATGGTTCAGATGCGTAGACATGATATCAAAAGATCTAATAAAGAGCAAATCGAGAACTTGGCCGATGCACTTCCAGAAGAAGGTGAATGGACAACATATCTTATGATTCTGAAGAATAGTCCATCTTGGAGACACTTCAAGTTGTCATCTTTCATCGACAAATTGGAAGGTCATGAAATGGAGTCGACGAAGATTGCAAAATCTAAGAATGCTAATGTTGTTCAAGATGTCGGTGTTTATTACAAAGGAGGTGTTCAAGATACTCTGATCCAAAGTCCGAAAATCCAAACGGCTTTTAGTGCAAACATGAATTCATACGTAAAAAAACATAGTTCTTGCAATAACCAAACAAGTTCCTCAAAATCTTGTTTGAATATGCTTAGTTTAAATAAACGTCACAAAAACAAAAAGTTTTATGATAACCGTCATTTTTTACGCTTTTTCGCCATTTTTACTAACTACTAACCAAAAAATCACCTACCCTTGGCCCAAGCCTAACCCTTTCAAAAGTCCTCTTGATATTTATGAAGGTTTATAGTTAAAGACGAGGAGGTTTGATCCCTTGGCAAGCATATGGTAGAAGTAAGTTCCATACCGGAATCGAGTGTTATCACAAAAATACATCTTCAGCCGAGTGTTGAGTGATCTCCCGTGAGGTATGTGAACTTGTATATAAATAAATAGAATTTTAAAAAGGGCATGTTATGCCCAAATAAATAAATTTTCTTAAAAATGTTCTAAATAATTCATGACCAATAAGTTTGTAAATAAAATAAAAAAAATTAAATAAAGATCTTGGATTCCCGACACTCAAGACAAGCCACAAAACTTCTTCTCTAGCTATTCCATTTGGGTGTGTAAGCCACATTTAAAGTGTTTTGCTTGAGGACAAGCAAAGATTCAAGTGTGGAGATATTTGATGTGTACAAAATGCAACATATAAATTACATCAAATAAGGCATACAACCAACCCCTTTTCAGTATTAATGTTGGAAAAAACATGTTTCTTTTTTACTTTTGAATTTACAGGATCAAATGAGCTTAAAAGAACAAAAGAAGCAAATAAGCAGCCAAAACCAGCATAAATACAAGAAGAAGGAATAACGTGGTATGCCCGACCCCTTAGCAACACCCCAAAGACAAAAACAAGAATAACAGAAGCTGACCACAGGGTCGTGCCCAGACCACCATGGGGCATGGTAAGACTCTAAATTTGCAGAATCTTGATGGTACAACGAAGAGTTGACCACGGTGCCGTGCCCAGGAGCCACGTGGTCGTGTGGGGCCCTGTGCTGACAGCTGCAATTAAGGAAGGAAGAGAAGAAGCAGGCCACGGGCCGTGCCCACTGGACACGGGGCCGTGGCTGGGGTACTGTTCTGACTATAAATAGGGGTGCTTGTTCACTTTAATCTTTTGGCACTTATAAATTGAGTATGCATTATTGACTTTAATAACTAGTTTCTTATGTTGAGAGTGAATTTTCCTAACCATTTTCCATGATGTCATTGAGGATGGGTACAAATGGCCAAAGGATGAATGTGATCAAGATCTTCTGCTAAACAAGTTTTCAGCAACTGACAAAGAAAATTATGTCACTGAGAAGAAAATGATTAGTTTGATTCAATAATCAGTTAAGGAAGATATCTTGATTCTTTTGCCAGAATATGAAACATCACAAGAACTATGGCACGCTCTTTGTGACAAATTCAAAGGAAGCGATTAAATGATCAAAAGCAAAAAGGCCTTGATCAAGAATGAGTTCCAGATCTTCATGATGATTAAAGGTGAAACAATGAAGCAGATGATCGATAGATACTGTCACCTCATGGTTCAGATGCGTAGACATGATATCAAAAGATCTAATAAAGAGCAAATCGAGAACTTGGCCGATGCACTTCCAGAAGAAGGTGAATGGACAACATATCTTATGATTCTGAAGAATAGTCCATCTTGGAGACACTTCAAGTTGTCATCTTTCATCGACAAATTGGAAGGTCATGAAATGGAGTCGACGAAGATTGCAAAATCTAAGAATGCTAATGTTGTTCAAGATGTCGGTGTTTATTACAAAGGAGGTGTTCAAGATACTCTGATCCAAAGTCCGAAAATCCAAACGGCTTTTAGTGCAAACATGAATTCATACGTAAAAAAACATAGTTCTTGCAATAACCAAACAAGTTCCTCAAAATCTTGTTTGAATATGCTTAGTTTAAATAAACGTCACAAAAACAAAAAGTTTTATGATAACCGTCATTTTTTACGCTTTTTCGCCATTTTTACTAACTACTAACCAAAAAATCACCTACCCTTGGCCCAAGCCTAACCCTTTCAAAAGTCCTCTTGATATTTATGAAGGTTTATAGTTAAAGACGAGGAGGTTTGATCCCTTGGCAAGCATATGGTAGAAGTAAGTTCCATACCGGAATCGAGTGTTATCACAAAAATACATCTTCAGCCGAGTGTTGAGTGATCTCCCGTGAGGTATGTGAACTTGTATATAAATAAATAGAATTTTAAAAAGGGCATGTTATGCCCAAATAAATAAATTTTCTTAAAAATGTTCTAAATAAATCATGACCAATAAGTTTGTAAATAAAATAAAAAAAAATTAAATAAAGATCTTGGATTCCCGACACTCAAGACAAGCCACAAAACTTCTTCTCTAGCTATTCCATTTGGGTGTGTAAGCCACATTTAAAGTGTTTTGCTTGAGGACAAGCAAAGATTCAAGTGTGGAGATATTTGATGTGTACAAAATGCAACATATAAATTACATCAAATAAGGCATACAACCAACCCTTTTCAGTATTAATGTTGGAAAAAACATGTTTCTTTTTTACTTTTGAATTTACAGGATCAAATGAGCTTAAAAGAACAAAAGAAGCAAATAAGCAGCCAAAACCAGCATAAATACAAGAAGAAGGAATAACGTGGTATGCCCGACCCCTTAGCAACACCCCAAAGACAAAAACAAGAATAACAGAAGCTGACCACAGGGTCGTGCCCAGACCACCATGGGGCATGGTAAGACTCTAAATTTGCAGAATCTTGATGGTACAAACGAAGAGTTGACCACGGTGCCGTGCCCAGGAGCCACGTGGTCGTGTGGGGCCCTGTGCTGACAGCTGCAATTAAGGAAGGAAGAGAAGAAGCAGGCCACGGGCCGTGCCCACTGGACACGGGGCCGTGGCTGGGGTACTGTTCTGACTATAAATAGGGGTGCTTGTTCACTTTAATCTTTTGGCACTTATAAATTGAGTATGCATTATTGACTTTAATAACTAGTTTCTTATGTTGAGAGTGAATTTTCCTAACCATTTTCCATGATGTCATTGAGGATGGGTACAAATGGCCAAAGGATGAATGTGATCAAGATCTTCTGCTAAACAAGTTTTCAGCAACTGACAAAGAAAATTATGTCACTGAGAAGAAAATGATTAGTTTGATTCAATAATCAGTTAAGGAAGATATCTTGATTCTTTTGCCAGAATATGAAACATCACAAGAACTATGGCACGCTCTTTGTGACAAATTCAAAGGAAGCGATTAAATGATCAAAAGCAAAAAGGCCTTGATCAAGAATGAGTTCCAGATCTTCATGATGATTAAAGGTGAAACAATGAAGCAGATGATCGATAGATACTGTCACCTCATGGTTCAGATGCGTAGACATGATATCAAAAGATCTAATAAAGAGCAAATCGAGAACTTGGCCGATGCACTTCCAGAAGAAGGTGAATGGACAACATATCTTATGATTCTGAAGAATAGTCCATCTTGGAGACACTTCAAGTTGTCATCTTTCATCGACAAATTGGAAGGTCATGAAATGGAGTCGACGAAGATTGCAAAATCTAAGAATGCTAATGTTGTTCAAGATGTCGGTGTTTATTACAAAGGAGGTGTTCAAGATACTCTGATCCAAAGTCCGAAAATCCAAACGGCTTTTAGTGCAAACATGAATTCATACGTAAAAAAACATAGTTCTTGCAATAACCAAACAAGTTCCTCAAAATCTTGTTTGAATATGCTTAGTTTAAATAAACGTCACAAAAACAAAAAGTTTTATGATAACCGTCATTTTTTACGCTTTTTCGCCATTTTTACTAACTACTAACCAAAAAATCACCTACCCTTGGCCCAAGCCTAACCCTTTCAAAAGTCCTCTTGATATTTATGAAGGTTTATAGTTAAAGACGAGGAGGTTTGATCCCTTGGCAAGCATATGGTAGAAGTAAGTTCCATACCGGAATCGAGTGTTATCACAAAAATACATCTTCAGCCGAGTGTTGAGTGATCTCCCGTGAGGTATGTGAACTTGTATATAAATAAATAGAATTTTAAAAAGGGCATGTTATGCCCAAATAAATAAATTTTCTTAAAAATGTTCTAAATAATCATGACCAATAAGTTTGTAAATAAAATAAAAAAAATTAAATAAAGATCTTGGATTCCCGACACTCAAGACAAGCCACAAAACTTCTTCTCTAGCTATTCCATTTGGGTGTGTAAGCCACATTTAAAGTGTTTTGCTTGAGGACAAGCAAAGATTCAAGTGTGGAGATATTTGATGTGTACAAAATGCAACATATAAATTACATCAAATAAGGCATACAACCAACCCCTTTTCAGTATTAATGTTGGAAAAAACATGTTTCTTTTTTACTTTTGAATTTACAGGATCAAATGAGCTTAAAAGAACAAAAGAAGCAAATAAGCAGCCAAAACCAGCATAAATACAAGAAGAAGGAATAACGTGGTATGCCCGACCCCTTAGCAACACCCCAAAGACAAAAACAAGAATAACAGAAGCTGACCACAGGGTCGTGCCCAGACCACCATGGGGCATGGTAAGACTCTAAATTTGCAGAATCTTGATGGTACAACGAAGAGTTGACCACGGTGTCGTGCCCAGGAGCCACGTGGTCGTGTGGGGCCCTGTGCTGACAGCTGCAATTAAGGAAGGAAGAGAAGAAGCAGGCCACGGGCCGTGCCCACTGGACACGGGGCCGTGGCTGGGGTACTGTTCTGACTATAAATAGGGGTGCTTGTTCACTTTAATCTTTTGGCACTTATAAATTGAGTATGCATTATTGACTTTAATAACTAGTTTCTTATGTTGAGAGTGAATTTTCCTAACCATTTTCCATGATGTCATTGAGGATGGGTACAAATGGCCAAAGGATGAATGTGATCAAGATCTTCTGCTAAACAAGTTTTCAGCAACTGACAAAGAAAATTATGTCACTGAGAAGAAAATGATTAGTTTGATTCAATAATCAGTTAAGGAAGATATCTTGATTCTTTTGCCAGAATATGAAACATCACAAGAACTATGGCACGCTCTTTGTGACAAATTCAAAGGAAGCGATTAAATGATCAAAAGCAAAAAGGCCTTGATCAAGAATGAGTTCCAGATCTTCATGATGATTAAAGGTGAAACAATGAAGCAGATGATCGATAGATACTGTCACCTCATGGTTCAGATGCGTAGACATGATATCAAAAGATCTAATAAAGAGCAAATCGAGAACTTGGCCGATGCACTTCCAGAAGAAGGTGAATGGACAACATATCTTATGATTCTGAAGAATAGTCCATCTTGGAGACACTTCAAGTTGTCATCTTTCATCGACAAATTGGAAGGTCATGAAATGGAGTCGACGAAGATTGCAAAATCTAAGAATGCTAATGTTGTTCAAGATGTCGGTGTTTATTACAAAGGAGGTGTTCAAGATACTCTGATCCAAAGTCCGAAAATCCAAACGGCTTTTAGTGCAAACATGAATTCATACGTAAAAAAACATAGTTCTTGCAATAACCAAACAAGTTCCTCAAAATCTTGTTTGAATATGCTTAGTTTAAATAAACGTCACAAAAACAAAAAGTTTTATGATAACCGTCATTTTTTACGCTTTTTCGCCATTTTTACTAACTACTAACCAAAAAATCACCTACCCTTGGCCCAAGCCTAACCCTTTCAAAAGTCCTCTTGATATTTATGAAGGTTTATAGTTAAAGACGAGGAGGTTTGATCCCTTGGCAAGCATATGGTAGAAGTAAGTTCCATACCGGAATCGAGTGTTATCACAAAAATACATCTTCAGCCGAGTGTTGAGTGATCTCCCGTGAGGTATGTGAACTTGTATATAAATAAATAGAATTTTAAAAAGGGCATGTTATGCCCAAATAAATAAATTTTCTTAAAAATGTTCTAAATAATTCATGACCAATAAGTTTGTAAATAAAATAAAAAAAATTAAATAAAGATCTTGGATTCCCGACACTCAAGACAAGCCACAAAACTTCTTCTCTAGCTATTCCATTTGGGTGTGTAAGCCACATTTAAAGTGTTTTGCTTGAGGACAAGCAAAGATTCAAGTGTGGAGATATTTGATGTGTACAAAATGCAACATATAAATTACATCAAATAAGGCATACAACCAACCCCTTTTCAGTATTAATGTTGGAAAAAACATGTTTCTTTTTTACTTTTGAATTTACAGGATCAAATGAGCTTAAAAGAACAAAAGAAGCAAATAAGCAGCCAAAACCAGCATAAATACAAGAAGAAGGAATAACGTGGTATGCCCGACCCCTTAGCAACACCCCAAAGACAAAAACAAGAATAACAGAAGCTGACCACAGGGTCGTGCCCAGACCACCATGGGGCATGGTAAGACTCTAAATTTGCAGAATCTTGATGGTACAACGAAGAGTTGACCACGGTGCCGTGCCCAGGAGCCACGTGGTCGTGTGGGGCCCTGTGCTGACAGCTGCAATTAAGGAAGGAAGAGAAGAAGCAGGCCACGGGCCGTGCCCACTGGACACGGGGCCGTGGCTGGGGTACTGTTCTGACTATAAATAGGGGTGCTTGTTCACTTTAATCTTTTGGCACTTATAAATTGAGTATGCATTATTGACTTTAATAACTAGTTTCTTATGTTGAGAGTGAATTTTCCTAACCATTTTCCATGATGTCATTGAGGATGGGTACAAATGGCCAAAGGATGAATGTGATCAAGATCTTCTGCTAAACAAGTTTTCAGCAACTGACAAAGAAAATTATGTCACTGAGAAGAAAATGATTAGTTTGATTCAATAATCAGTTAAGGAAGATATCTTGATTCTTTTGCCAGAATATGAAACATCACAAGAACTATGGCACGCTCTTTGTGACAAATTCAAAGGAAGCGATTAAATGATCAAAAGCAAAAAGGCCTTGATCAAGAATGAGTTCCAGATCTTCATGATGATTAAAGGTGAAACAATGAAGCAGATGATCGATAGATACTGTCACCTCATGGTTCAGATGCGTAGACATGATATCAAAAGATCTAATAAAGAGCAAATCGAGAACTTGGCCGATGCACTTCCAGAAGAAGGTGAATGGACAACATATCTTATGATTCTGAAGAATAGTCCATCTTGGAGACACTTCAAGTTGTCATCTTTCATCGACAAATTGGAAGGTCATGAAATGGAGTCGACGAAGATTGCAAAATCTAAGAATGCTAATGTTGTTCAAGATGTCGGTGTTTATTACAAAGGAGGTGTTCAAGATACTCTGATCCAAAGTCCGAAAATCCAAACGGCTTTTAGTGCAAATACAAATTCTTCTCCAAATCAGAGTTCTCCATATGCTGGATATACAAGTGCTAGTTCAAGCTCATCATTCCAAAATCAGACAAGCCAAACCAGTTCTGATTCAAATGTTTTCCACTGCAACATAGCAGTCAATTTGAAGAACGTATTTCCTGAAAAGGTGGCTCATAAGCACATAGCACTTCTCACTACCGTTCTTAAATCATATGAAAGTCTCGTTGCTGGAAAGATTGGTAATCAGAGATGACCGCCGAAGATTATGATCAGGTAGATGAAGAAGAATTGGAGCTAATGGATATCAAATGGAGCCTTGCATCCATCATCAGAAGAGTTTCCAAGTTTGTGGCACTCACTGGAAGGGATATTGGTAATTCAAGCAACAAGCTTGGATTTGACAAGTCTAAAGTCACATGCTTTAGGTGTCAAAAAAGGGCACTTAAAACGAGAATGCAACAATCAAGAAGCAAGCGGTAACCAAAATCCTTTCGGCAGCAACAATGAGTACTACAAGAAAGCTCTTTGATACAAGCCATATCCAAAGAGAACGCAAATGGAAGTTGAAGATAAACCTACAAAGAAAGCCGAACAAGCTCTTGTTGCCAATCATGAAGAAGATGGTTTTGACTGGAACAGATACATCGGAAAGAAAACTGGTGTTGCTATGATAGCAGAGTTAGTGGATGAATATGATACATCGTATATTGATGCTGCTCTAGAAAATGCTATTCTGGAAGGTTATAGACAGAGAGTTGAGGAAGAAGAATTAGCTTATCTTGAGATGCAAAGGCAAGAAGCATTGAAATCAGAGGCAGAAAAGGTAAAAGCTAAAGTAAGTGAGTCTGAAAAGGAATTGTGAAAGTTGTGGAGGTTGAAAAACTTTGCACAAAGTGCGCAAATCCTTGTGAACCATGTCTTGAAGTCAAAATCATAAGAGAATTGACTCTACACAACGAAAACTTTCGTTATGATTACAGAACCATAAAAGAAGCTTATGACAAAATATAGGGCAAATATAAATATGTTGAAAATGCTAATCGTGAACTTAGCGCTAATGTAAAAATGTTAAATGCCACGGTAATTGAAAAACAAAAGGCAATTAACATGTACATTAACACCATTGCTGAGACAAAGCGTGAGCTTCACGACATAAAGATAGAAACGGAACGGGTAAGACAATTGTTGAAAAGTTTCACCACAAATTCCTTTGTCATTGATCACATTTTACCTACGATTAAGTCGGAGGAAAATAGTGATAAATCAAAGCGTAAAAAAGGAGGAGGTTTGATCGCTTGACAAGCATATGGCAGAAATAAGTTCCATTTCGGAATCGAGTGTTATCACAAAAATACATCTTCGGCAAATGTTATGTGATCTCCCGTGAGGTATGTGAACTTGTATATAAATAAATAGGATTTTAAAAAAGGCATGTTATGCCGAAATAAGTATTTTTTCTTAAAAAGTTGTCCTTAATAATAATGACGAATAGGATTGTAAATAAAATAAAAACAAAATTAAATAAAAATCTTGGATTCCCGACACTCAAGACAAGCCACAAAACTTATTCTATACCTATTCCATTTGGGTGTGTAAGCCACTATTAAAGAGTTTTGCTTGAGGACAAGCAAAGATTCAAGTGTGGGGATATTTGATGTGTACAAAATGGAACATATAAATTACATCAAATAAGGCATAAAACCAACCCTTTTTCAGTACTAATGTTAGAAAAAGCATGTTTCTTTGTTCCTGTTGAATTTACATGATCAAATGAGCTTAAAAGTGTTGGTGCATATGTCTGTTGCCTACGTCATTATGTATCGAGTCTGAGTGAATAGGGCTTAATCTGTTAGAAACTAGGCGTATTTAAGTAGTTTGGAGGTCAAGTTCGCTCGAGAAGGTTATGAGAAGTCAAGTTAGG
Organism: Scalesia atractyloides; assembly: GCA_947069175.1. Classification (NCBI taxonomy): domain Eukaryota; kingdom Viridiplantae; phylum Streptophyta; class Magnoliopsida; order Asterales; family Asteraceae; genus Scalesia; species Scalesia atractyloides. The sequence goes on along the minus strand of CAMTDV010000030.1, from coordinate 23,418,296 downwards.
CCGAACTTGACTATGTCAAGTTCGCCCGAACTTCATCCCTCACCAGCGAACTTCCAACCCTATAAATAGGTTCCTTGGGATATCATTTGTAACGTGGAGAGATTTTGGCATAGAGACGGCGAAGCTCTATCGGATCCGGTTCTCGAATGTATTGAACTTTAGATCAATGAAACAACATTTAAATGAGTAATTCTTGTTATTTGGTTAACTTGTCATTAGTTTCCGCCTAATCGGACAATAAACAAATTTAGGTTACCGTGCTAATCGTGGATGTTCCTACAAGTGGTATCAGAGCCTGGATACCTAAATTTGCTGGAATCAAGACAAGAATCTCTCTATTTCATCTCCATTCTATCATTTTTCTTAACATTTTCACATATTTGATGAATTCATGGACAAAATAAGCTAAAAATTGAATTTGTCATGTAAAAAACAGTTATGGTAAACCCCTGAGAGTTTGGACATCAAATTCAATCGATTGATATCAAAAAGTTGGAAAAACCATGTTTTGGAAACACGTTTCAGTCGAACTTAACATCAAGTTCAACCGAACATGAGTAAAATCTCATTGATTTTAATCAAGTTCGACCGAACTTGATAGATTTTTCTAGGTTTTTGTGATAAGTTCGCTCGAACTTGAAATAAATTCAAATATTTTTTATCAAGTTCGACCAAACTTGATCAAATTTCATTGAATTTTTGTCACAAGTTCGCCCGAACTTGAGAACCTTCTTGAGAGATCACATAAGTTCGACCGAACTTACTTGTTTCTTGAAATTGTTTTTTACAAAAGTGAAATTTTTCTTAGAATTCACATCAAATTCGACCGAACTTCAGGTGCTGGTGATAAAACTTGTAATCTTCATCTAAGTTCGACCGAACTTGTGAAAAAGTGAAATCAAAATCTGATTTTCAAACAAGTTCGACCGAATTTGTTTGTTTCTAATCAAGTTTGGAGTGTTTTTTATCGTATTCTCATGTATGTCTTCAGATTGTCAAAATGGAAGATTTCCACAACGTGTTCGTTTCACAGATGGCTTCTTCATCAAATGCTAATACTATTGCGGCGAACCTGATGAATATCGACAATGAAATGGGTACTACGTCGAAACCGTCAAAGCTTATGAGTATGGACGAGTTTGAAGGGTGGAAGGAAAAGTTTGTGAATTGGATACAAACAAATCAATTCAATAGCTGGGTTGCAGTTGAGGATGGGTACAAATGGCCAAAGGATGAATGTGATCAAGATCTTCCGCTAAACAAGTTTTCAGCAACTGACAAAGAAAATTATGTCACTGAGAAGAAAATGATTAGATTGATTCAATAATCAGTTAAGGAAGATATCTTGATTCTTTTGCCAGAATATGAAACATCACAAGACTATGGCACGCTCTTTGTGACAAATTCAAAGGAAGCGATGAAATGATCAAAAGCAAAAAGGCCTTGATCAAGAAAGAGTTCCAGATCTTCATGATGATTAAAGGTGAAACAATGAAGCATATGATCGATAGATACAGTCACCTCATGGTTCAGATGCGTAGACATGATATCAAAAGGTCTAATAAAGAGCAAATCGAGAAGTTGGCCGATGCACTTCCAGAAGAAGGTGAATGGACAACATATCTTATGATTCTGAAGAATAGTCCATCTTGGAGACACTTCAAGTTGTCATCTTTCATCTACAAATTAGAAGGTCATGAAATGGAGTCGATGAAGATTGCAAAATCTAAGAATGCTAATGTTGTTCAAGATGTCGGTGTTTATTATAAAGGAGGTATTCAAGATACTCCGGTTCAAAGCCCGAAAATTCAAAGAGCATTTAGTGCAAATACAAATTCTTCTCCAAATCAGAGTTCTCCATATGCTGGATATACAAGTGCTAGTTCAAGCTCATCATTCCAAAATCAGACAAGCCAAACCAGTTCTGATTCAAATGTTTTCCACTGCAACATAGCAGTCAATTTGAAGAACGTATTTCCTGAAAAGGTGGCTCATAAGCACATAGCACTTCTCACTACCGTTCTTAAATCATATGAAAGTCTCGTTGCTGGAAAGATTGGTAATCAGAGATGACCGCCGAAGATTATGATCAGGTAGATGAAGAAGAATTGGAGCTAATGGATATCAAATGGAGCCTTGCATCCATCATCAGAAGAGTTTCCAAGTTTGTGGCACTCACTGGAAGGGATATTGGTAATTCAAGCAACAAGCTTGGATTTGACAAGTCTAAAGTCACATGCTTTAGGTGTCAAAAAAGGGCACTTAAAATGAGAATGCAACAATCAAGAAGCAAGCGTTAACCAAAATCCTTTCGGCAGCAACAATGAGTACTACAAGAAAGCTCTTTGATACAAGCCATATCCAAAGAGAACGCAAATTGAAGTTGAAAATAAACCTACAAAGAAAGCCGAACAAGCTCTTGTTGCCAATCATGAAGAAGATGGTTTTGACTGGAATAGATACATCGGAAAGAAAACTGGTGTTGCTATGATAGCCGAGTTAGTGGATGAATCTGATACATCGTATATTGATGCTGCTCTAGAAAATGCTATTCTGGAAGGTTATAGACAGAGAGCTGAGGAAGAAGAATTAGCTTATCTTGAGATGCAAAGGCAAGAAGCATTGAAATCAGAGGCAGAAAAGGTAAAAGCTAAAGTAAGTGAGTCTGAAAAGGAAATTGTGAAAGCTGTGGAGGTTGAAAAACCTTGCACAAAGTGCGCAAATCCTTGTGAACCATGTCTTGATAAAGTCAGTCATAAGAGAATTGACTGTACACAACGAAAACTTTCGTTATGATTACAGAGCCATAAAAGAAGCTTATGACAAAATATAAAGCAAATATAAATATGTTGAAAATGCTAATCGTGAACTTAGTGCTAATGTAAAAATGTTAAATGCCACGGTAATTGAAAAACAAAAGGCAATTAACATGTACATTAACACCATTGCTGAGACAAAGCGTCAGCTTCACGACATAAAGACAGAAACTGAACGGGTAAGACAATTGCTGAAAAGTTACCCCACAAATGCCTATGTCATTGATCACATTTTACCTACAATTAAGTCGGAGGAAAATAGTGATAAATCAAAGCGTAAAAAATACGGAAGTGTTCCTCCACCATTTCTTGCAAGTTACTCATGCAAGAAAGATCATGAGATTGAAAAGGCATTTAATCTTTTACTCTTATCAGAAATGAAAGATAAATTGTCTGAGAACATTGACGTAGACTTTATGAAATCAAATGATGACAATGAAGTAGTTGCAAAAAATGTGGTTAAAAATGTGTTAGGAAATGATTCTGATGAATGCAGCTTTTAAAGCGCCAAATCAAGTTCGAAAAACTCAGAATCACAATCTGAAGATGACGATACATCATCAGAACATGATCTAAGTGATGATCATAATGTTGTCATGTACAAGATTAAGGAATCTGATAGATTTTACTTCGATGATAGTTTTCCGATTCGGAACGTGAAAGAGGATCAACTAGATAAATTTTTCAAACTTGTAGAAGTTTCATCAGATGATCTTGAGAAAAATGAGAAAAGATTTTACTCGAAACCTAAAAGGAATGCTAACAATTACCGAAAGGTGGTGGTGATTTTCCTGAGAACAGGAGAGCAGGATTGGGTTTGGAGGAAAGTGAAGAAGAACCGAGAAGGAACTAGAAGTTGCCATTTCATGAATACAAAGGTATACACATGAAGTTTATGTATAGGACAAATACGGTTCAGGAAGAAAGTATGATCGGTAAGAAATCGAATGATGAATTCAAGAAAGAAAAAGAGCTTCGGGACAAGGCTAAGTCCACAAGTGGAGTGAAACCCACTAATGGACATGCTCACGATAATCGGACTTGCTTTAAATGCAATGTTGTTGGTCACATTGCTCGCAAGTGTCTGAATCTAAAGCCTGTGTTTCCACTAAGAAAAAATGTTTCAACAGATGAAAAGCTAAAACAACCAGAGATTGTGAAATCTGTCAAAGATTCAAAAAGAAACTATGAATCTAAAAATGAAGTGAAACCTAAAACTGAATTAAAGTTTGAAAACTCAACTTTTGAAAAAAGTGAAACTTCAAAATTAAATGAAAACAAAGATTCTAGATTCTATATCAAGAAAGCGAGAAGCAAGCTACAATCCTAGGTTGCTAAGAAAAAGTTTTCATCATCTGAAAAACCAAAGTCTGTTGCTGATAAAACTGAAAATGTCAAATCAACTGAGTCAGTAATCAAACAGACAAAGAAAGAAAAGGTAAAAACGTTTTCCGAATCGACATTGGATGAAATGTTTGATAATGATTTTGATTTTGATAATGAATTTTAAGAGGTTTATGATGCTTATCGGTACAAACCCAAAACCAAGAAGGTTTGGGTTTCATTTTTCAAATAGTTGCTTTGTATGCAGGAGTCCCAAGATCCACTTTATCAAAGTTGATACAGGATAACGGAGCTCCATGAGTATTTAACTTATCTAGAAGTCATAATCTTTGATGTTTTTAACATTACAAGTGGTTAAAAAAGAAAATTGAAAAGAATGTTTAAAATTTTAAGAAAATCCACACCGTTAAATAGAACAATTGTAAAATCATTTAAAAAAAATGATTTCTTACAAGTGGTTTCACTAATGGTTTGTTTAGCTGACAGGTGATGATGCAGAAAATGTAAACAAAAGGATCGGACGACGAGTTCTTGTGATCCACATTGGTTTGTTACATTTTTAGAAGAATTTCTTTGAATCTAAAATCCAAAAATATGTTTTTGATTTTAGGGGAAGTAAGAAAATTTGAAAATTTTTAGAAAAATAAAAAACATATGAAAAAGTTGAAAATTCAAAAACGTTAAAAATTCAAAATGTACAAAAACATTGAAAAAGACAAAAAGATTTTTTTGTCAAAAAGGAAATGATAGTACATCAGTGAACTATCATAGTATGAAAAGAATTATAAAGTTTAAAAGTGATAAACAAGTCTTACTGTGGATGTGTCGATAGATTTTAAATGTTCAGTAAATTGTTTTTCAGGATATAAACTAAATTTAGCAACTGCTTAAACTTGTGGATTAACACATGTTGGATATATGGACTTAGTACTCTGAAATTTCGATTAAATGTTTTCCTGATTCTGAGATACGAGGTCTTTATAGATAGTTGATATCTGGGGTATTATACAAGTTCTTCTGATTTTGCGGAAACAATAGCCTAGAACTTCTATAATGCTTTTGCTAAAAACCCCAACTTAGCATACAAAATTTGAAAAGAATCAAAAGATCTAATCATTTGCAATGCTTAAAAGATTCCTTAAGTGGTACACACCTTAAAGACGAGTCTTCATCTCTTTGTCTGTATGGTAGTACTAACCTGAGCTCTCAAGGTCTCGCATTAACCTAAAGACATATATCAATTACGCTATATTCACCTGTAAGATGAAATCTAGGGAATCTGGATTCGGGAGTATATTCAAGAAGTGGGAAACACAGTTAAGTCAAGTTTCTTAAATCATATCTTAACATATCTTGGAACAATTGAGAAACGTGGTAAAGTTTAAGTGGACAAACATATCGACAATCTAGGTAAACGAGTTTAAATCTTAATGTCTCAAAAGGTCAACGGTACTGGTGATATATCTCAAACAACTGATATGATCCCTAGACACAAATTCACAAAAATATGTCTGTAAATATGTTTGTACATAGTTTACTTTACTTGTTAAAAGTTATGTAAATACTTTACTTGCTTTTCAAGATAAAAATTAAAAAGATTTTCAGTGTGTTTTAGCATAAAGTTTCTAAAACACAAAAAGATTTTGTTTCTACATTAGTTTCAATGAGCCAATGATGGAGAACGGGTCTTAGAAGTCTAGTATGAAAATTTGATAAATGTTTAAAAGTTCATTAATTTGAAACTTTAAAATCAGATTGTTCATAACGGTTTTTCAAACTGAGGTCATTAATTTGGACTTGGTTGATATATTTGGTTAATCAAGATCATTAACTTGAACTTGATCAACTAAGTGGATTTTTACAAATCAAATAATAAAAATGTGAATATTGAAAGTCTTTAGTGTAAAATGTATTCAAGGTCATTAAGTTGAACTTGAAACAATTAACGTTTTTGAAAAGATTGAAGTGAAGATTAAAGTTTGAATTTTTGATAGTAAAAAATTTCAAAATAGTGAATCTGAAATTTCAAAATAGTGAATCTGAAATGTTTATTTGAATGTCAGAATTTATTTAGACAGGTAGTAAAGTTTAAGGGGGAGTTGATAAAGCAAAGATTGAAGATACCGGAAAGCTTAAAGCTAGAAGGAGCAAAGCTTAAAGCAAGGGGGAGCTGGATAAAACACTGTCCAAATATTTCAGAAAGCTCAAAGCTAGGGGGAGTTTGAAGTCTAAAGATCAAAGCAAGGGGGAGTCTGAGACTAAAGCTTAAAGCTAGGGGGAGCATGTTGATTAAAAGTTTTATCAGGACAAAGCTCAAAGAAAGAAAAAGAGGATATAAAGATCAAGATGATAAATTTTATTCAAGAACTAAAGATCAGAAGACTCAGAAGTTTTTAAAAGTCAAAATGACTGCGGCAACATCCAAGGGGGAGTCTGTTGGTGCATATGTCTGTTGCCTACGTCATTATGTATCGAGTTTGAGTGAATAGGGCTTAATATGTTAGAAACTAGGCGTATTTAAGTAGTTTGGAGGTCAAGTTCGCTTGAGAAGGTTATGAGAACTCATGTTCGGCCAAACTTGACTATGTCAAGTTCGCCCGAACTTCACCCCTCACCAGCGAACTTCCAACTCTATAAATGGGTGCCTTGGGATTTCATTTGTAACGTGGAGAGATTTTGGCATAGAGACGGTGAAGCTCTGTCGGATCCGGTTCTCGAATGTATTGAACTTTAGATCAATGAAACAACATTTAAATGAGTAATTCTTGTTATTTGGTTAACTTGTCATTAGTTTCCGCCTAATCGGACAATAAACAAATTTAGGTTACCGTGCTAATCGTGGATGTTCCTACAAAAAGAACAAAAGAAACAAATAAGCAGCCAAAACCAGCATAAATACAAGAAGAAGGAACAACGTGGTATGCCCGACCCCATAGCAAAACCCCAAAGATAAAAACAAGAATAACATAAGCTGACCACGGGGCCGTGCCTAGCCAGGCATGGGCCATGGTCAGACCTCACATGTGAAGACAAAACAAACAGAAGCTTCTACGCCCACCATGGGGTCGTGCCACCTCACCATGGGGCGTGGTCAACTATTAAATTTGAAGAATCTTGATAGTATAGCGAAGAGTTGACCACGGGGCCATGTCTAGAAGCCATGGGGGCGTGTGGGGACCTCTGCTGACAGCTACAATTAATGAAGGAAGAGAAATAATTGGTCACGGGCCGTGCCCAATGGACACGGGGTCGTGTCGGGTATTGTTCTGACCACAAATAAGGCTGCTTAGTTCACTTCAAAGGCATCCCTGGGAAAACCACTTCTCTCTCACTTTGCCACCATTCCACCACCACTACAACACCAACACCCACCACCTTCATCCATCTATCATCTCTAGATTATGTAGTAGTCTCGGGATCCAAGATTGATTGTAAGAGTTCTTGTCAAACAAAGGTCATGCTTGGCTAATCTCTTACATTACTTGGTGAAGACAAAACTTTTATGTATTACTTTTGATTTTAATCTTTCGGCACTTTTCAATTGGGTATGTATTAATGACTTTAATAACTAGTTTCTTATGTTGAAAGTGAATTTTCCTAACCATTTCTTCATGGTGTCTTTGCTCATTCGTGTCTTTACGGTCTATATAAAGCGCGTTAACTACTTGGAAGGGGGGTTAGAAGGGTTGTTTGGCAAAGCTCTTGTCTCGTTCAGTGTATAGATCCTGCGAGGACTTGGTTCAAGCTTATTAGGACCTCCTTCAATACCTTATGGTATTGGATGGCGGGGGTGCGAATAGCTTGAACCCCTCATCTGTTAACTACTATTAAAACATTAAACCGACCTCTTGGGATTGTATCCTTGCTGACTCAAACCACTTAGCCGAGGCTAACGTCACCTTCAAAAGAGGGGCCTACCACTTTTCGCGTAAATAACGTACTTAATTGTTATTCAATATTCCGGCCTCTTGGGATTGTATCCATGCTGACTCAAACCACTTGGCCGAGGGTAACGTCACCTTCAAAAGAGGGGCCTACTACTTTTCGCATTAATTACTTATTTAATTATCTTTCAATGTTCCGACCCTTTGGGATTGTATCCTTGTTGAGTCAAACCATTGGGTTGAGGGTAACATCACCTTCAAAATAGGGGCCTACTTTAACTAAGATAATATCTTGAAAAGTCTGAAGTGAGAAAATCATCGAAGGGTACATAAAAGAGGAGTTGGATCTAAGTGAATCTATCTTATGTATTTATGTTTCATTATTATTTATCTTTTCATTTTTACGTTAAATTTTATCTTTCAAAACTTTTATTAAAAATTTGTATCGATTAGACGTTGACGCTAAACCAGTACTAGAAGCTCTTTTGTCCTTGGACGACCTTAGTATCTTACCAACACTATACTACGCTCGCGATGGGTGGACTTGCCCAAGTGTGTGTTTAGTGTTAGTACAATATCGTGTTTTATAAATTTAAAACCTAACTAATGCGTACAACGGACTTAAAATATTAATAAAATCAATCATGCTTGACTCACACCACTCACCTTGAGTTCTCTTCATCGAGCCACTCTTGTCATCTCTCTTCATATCTTTCCCTGAACCACTGGTGTTAGCCACAAACGCTTTACTAGAACTACATTTCATCTCACACTTCTCATCAGAATCCTTCCGTGAACTCTCAAACTTTCGCCTCCTTAAATCCCCAGATCTACGCTCAGAGCGCTCATGTCGATCGGATTTACTGTATGCATTGGCTTTCACTGACGACTTCCTAGACTCATCCTTTTTGTTAAGGCTACTCTTGTGAACAATATCATCGGTCAATGATTTTTCAAGTGCTGTAACTTCCAGATAGGTAGCGGGTTTCGCTGATGAGACCATACTGCAAATCTGTGGCGACAATCCCCAAAGGTACCTTTCAATCTTAAGATAATCAGGAGTGACCATTCGAGGAACCAACCTAGCCAGATTGTTGAATCGAGTCGTATAAGCTCTGACATTTAAGCCTTCAATGGCCTTCAACCTCCAAGCCTCGTGCCTCCAATTCTCGTAAGAGAAAGGAAACTGATTCCCCTGCTATTTCTGTGGACGCCTCTCCATATGAGAATTTGGGGTTCGCCGAATCCAGCAGCCTCATGACTTCCTTTCTCAACCAGGTAAACATCCTTATCCTGTATCCTGCGAATATATACTAGATTGATATCCTGGTTAGTTATACTGATATTCATACCTTGCATTGTAGGGCCTAAATCGTCTTCTGGTTGCATATGAGGAAGCTTATGGAACATCGCTCTTCCATGAGGCTAGAGCAAAGAAGGCGGAGGCACTCGCCGAGCAGTTGAAAACAGCCGCCGCCACCAGGACCCGACATTAAGAGGACAAACTAAAGAAAGTCACCCAAGACTCTGAGGCTGCTGAGGAGAAGGCTGCTTAAGAAGCTCAGGCCAAATTGGATGTTGCTTAGTTCCAACATGAGTAGGATCTGGTCTCCTACCGGGAAGGCCTCAAAGGTTCCGTCGCCATTTCCCTCCTTTAGGCTAGACTAAAAATGGCTTATGAAGCCAGAGCCGCGGGCTTTGAATGCCCAGCCTGGAACATCAAGGCCTGGGAGGCAAAATTGAAGGACCTTGGTGGCAAGCCGTGGAGTGCCCTGCCAAGCCAGCGGTTGTAGAGCCTCCGAAGGCGGTTGAGGTGGCGGTTGACGCGGGCAGCAAGGTTGGTGTGACAACTGTGAAAAATCCCGGTAAACTTTGTTCGGTATGAGTCCATGGTAACCGGACGTGGCATGTATATCATTATACTGGTTGGGATTACGTGTGATGATACGAATTTTTGATACTCAAGACGAACCCAGGTACACCATAATCGGTCCAAAACTTTAAAGAATGCTTAAAACAATAATTGTGCGAAAACCCCAAGAACATGTATGACTTGTGTGCTATACTAAATGATATCAGTTATGTCTCGAAGGAATCCGAGAGCACTTCATGATTAACATGACACTAATAAGGGCCAATAGTGCGAGGTTAGTGTCCTTAGCGTGTAACAACGTGTTAAACGGGAGCTTTCCGTTTAACAGCGCATTAAACATGTGACGATGATTATTAGGCCAACGATGGGGCTATTTAAGATTCTGAGTTCACGGAACAAGTACGAGCCATAGACTATGATCTAAAATTTGAAGACATTCGGAGAATGGCATGCAAAACGAGGAATTTCCTGGTTGGGGAAACGCCTTTGTTTTGAGAGCAATGAAAGACAACCAAACATGCAAGGAACGGTCAATCAAGCCTAAAAACACTTAAACTACCCTAATACGAGGCTATTATGATTAAAATGTAACCGTGTTCGGGTTTCGAGACGGTTATGCACGATTTTTAAAACCGAGTCTTTTGACACTAAAAACGCAAAAAAAGGAGCCCGTTTGGCAAATCAGGGACGCGTGTCGCACTCGAACGAACCTAAACGCGAGAACGAAGAAAAACATCATATTTGAACGCAAAAACGAAGCACGACAAGCGAGGGTGGGGTAGGAGCACCCCACCTAGTAACCGCCCCCCTTAATATATATATTCTTCTTCTTTTTTATTCATTTATACTCCAAAAGTCTACCTTCAAGCTCAAGAACTCAGCTGATCTTCAATCAATTTCAATCAAATCCAAGGTATTTTGCAAGTTTCATATAGTTTTGATGATGATTTCTTGAGAAAACATATCTAGACAAAGAAAACTCTTTTCAATCCATGATTATGGATGATATAAACTGTTATATGGTAGCCAAGATCACAAAACTTTGGCTATTGATACCCTAATAGACCCCTAATCGACCAAAATCGAATAACAAAGTTCTTAACTGAAAAACAGTGAAACAAGGCTTGATTGACGTGAGTTATGGCATGTTTGGATTGTACTTGATGTGTAGGTACTGAATAAAGCACCCACACACTTCTGGACTCAAGAAAAACACGTGGGAACGAAGCTTACCCTAGGTATAACGCTGTCCGTGGTGCTTTGATTGAGCTCAAATTTGGTGTGGTGATGTAGGGTATTGACGGGAATGTCCACCTATAATTTTAGAATTTTTAAATTTTCTATGATATTTGGCGAATTTTTGATTGTTTTACAGAAATAAATTCGGAAAAAATGCCAAACGGAATTAATCAATCACCAAACTTTACAGAAACACTAAGGAACATATAGGGAATGTTCTGGGAAGTTTGGGAGTCCATTTATTGAATTTTGGTGAGGGTTAAAAATCCCCGTTTTTGCAGTTTTCGGTAGCTGGAAACGCACTGAAACGAAATCGGAAAAATCCCAAATTTTTGCAGGGAGTTCCTGTAACATTTGTAAAAATCGGGTCTCCAAAACCCGCTCCGTTTTGTAATCTTGTACCAAGTTATAAAAGTTGCGTTAATTATTTATGATTATTTTGAGTTAAAACGAAACATAATTAATAAATAAACTAAACTATAGAAATTATATTTGATAAAAAGTTAAAATAAAACAAATAAAAAATATTTGAAGCTGCCAGGACTCGAACCCGGGTCAGCTGAGTCGCTCAACGACTTAACCTTCATTCCCTAAACCACTCCGCCACAATGTGTTTTCTGTTAACACTAGGAAAAAACTAATGGAACTTATACACAAACTCAGATTAACCGATGGTGTCACCTGAAAAACGGTAATCGGCAAACCAATCGTCAAATCGATTGTTTACCTCACACAATCGGTTATAACCGATGCTCGACGGTTTCTAATCAATCGGAAATTGATTGAAATTAAAGACTCATCATTTTTGATTTTTAAAACCGAAAAAGAACTTCAAGTTCTGATTAACTCAAACACCAGACACTCTCGCGATTCAGAGATATCATATCAACACTTCAATTCCTTTTCGTCGCATTTTCAGACCATTTGAGCGCCTAAAACAGTTCGTCGGAATTCTCTGCAAAAGTCGCCGGAAAACCGTATTCAACACAAACCGGTAAAATACTTCTCCTTTACGATTTCAATCTATTGTTAGAACTTTACTAACATTAACCCATCACTCAAAATCCACCACAGACGACATTGCTGGACTTTCTGTGTTCACCGGAAAATTTCTGGAATTGCCGGAAACTCGTTAGTTATCGGTATGCACATTCCAACGTACTGATAATCCATACTCACTAGTTCAATTTCATATCTAATCCCTTAAATCTGTTGATAGATCCTTGCAGCCGAAGGTTCAAAAACAGAGCCGACAAGTTTTCGCCGGACTCTCTGAAGAAGACAACCTGTTCGGTATCTTCATTCCCCAAACTGTTCGGTTTAATGCATTCAAACTAGTCATCATGTTTATTAACTAAATTAATCACGAATCGGATTGTTGATTGATATCTGCGTTTCGTAATGAAGAAGACGAGTTCTGTAACGAGTTAAGATTAATTAAAATCGGAAGTTTAAACAGGTTAGACACACAGTCCAGCGGTGGACTGTGTGCAAACAACAACTATACACGTCCCGAGTTCGATCCTCGCTACACGCACGCCTTGTGTAATAACATGCCTTTTTGATCAAGAACTAAACCGGGTTAAAACAGATAGTTGTTAAGTATAATAAAAACCAAGAATATAACCGGGTTAGACACACAGTCCAGCGGTGGACTGTGTGCATTATGAACTTCACGTCGCGCGTTCGAATCTCGTCACGAGCACCGGTCTAATTGAATAAAAACGTTTTTGCAAATAAAGGAATTTTCGGTTAATTCAAATAAGTATATAAATATAATTAAAAACGAGTTTATAACGGGTTAGACACGTAGCTCAGTTGGTAGAGCTACGTGCACGTGAACGGAAGGTCGCCGGTTCGAATCCCACCCGGCGCAGAATTATGCGCTGACTGAACCGGTCAACGGTCAACGGTCAACACTAAAAAAATAATATTTTTTTTATATATTTATTTATTTAATTTAATTTAAAAATCAATTAAAAATACTTAAAAATAACATTTTTAAAGATAGAAAATAGCCATAAACTCACAAAAATATATCTAAAAATTTCATTAAAATCCTTAATAACATCCATCCATTTATTATATTTTTCCATTATTATTTAGGTTAGTATTCCTCGTCGACTCGCTCATCTAAATCGTGCGCATCTCACCACCTCCAAATCAACGCACCCAATGTGAGTGAACCTTTCAAATTCCCCGTTTTAATCACGTTTTTGGGGTGTATCATGTGTCTTTGTTTATATACATATTATAACTAAACTATTGTGCATACATCATATCATGACATGTGTATTTAGTTTGTTGCTGTTAAGTAGTTATTATTGGATGCAAATTATTATTTCAGTACATGCAATTGCCGAGGCCGCCGCTCCCCATTTTATTATGAGGTTTGAGCCTGTTCCCCATTTTATTATGCGGTTGAACCTGGCGTGCCCGCAACGATCGGCTCCATTTGATTGAGCCTTGATCGCACAGTTCATTTTACATTTCAGTACATGCAATACGATCGGCTCCCTTTGATTGAGCCTTGATCGCACAGTTCAAATTACATTTCCAGTTCACGCAATACGATCGGCTCCGTTTGATTGAGCCTTGATCGCACAGTTCAATTTACATTTCCAGTTCATGCAATACGATCGGCTCCGTTTGATTGAGCCTTGATCGCACAGTTCATTTATGTTAGTTATCGTATGATATTGGTATGTTCATGTATGCTATCAAGTGTTATTGTATGTTATAATTGTAACTGCTATTTGCCAATGCTTGATTACTTACATTTGCTCTTTTATGATTATGCACAATATTTCATTGATAAACTAACCATAAAATCATTATCAAATGTTTATCTAATAAGGTTCACTCGCCAACTTATGTTGACCCAAAACCTCCCATTTTACACATGATACAGGTGAACCAGCAGCAGCTAGGAACACATAGGACCTGGATTAGAAGAATAAAACGATTTAGTATTGGGATTGTTATGTTTGGTTATTTCCTTTGTATTGAATGAACATGTTTGGATGTTTGAAAATGTAACTTTGACTTTATTAAATATGAAACGTAATAGTAAATGTCATGTGCTTTGGTGATAACCCAATTATGCCCCGACTCTTATTTCCGCTGCGGGTCGGGGTGTGACAGATTGGTATCAGAGCCATGACTATAGGGATATAGGATAGGTTATTAGACCCTTCGAGCCTATACTATAGTCGATTAGAAACTTATAAGAATTTTGTGTGTTATATGCCAAATTTCATGATGTTTATATGTTTTATGTTAAATGTTACATTTGATATTGTACAAGCATGTTCATAAGTATGTATTATCAAATAATGCCTATCATGAAATCGTATGATCATAACATATCACATCCATGAAAGCACACACCACATCATGATTGATTTTACAATGATTTTCGTGTTTTCAAATCTCATCAAAGTGAGTTCTCATGACGGGCATGTAGTAACTGGAAGGGTACTAGTACCGGTAGTCGGAACGTCCTGTCTAGGCTGGCATTCGTATAAATCCAAAATAAAGGACCAGTTTGCCTACCTGGGGACTAACGATGAGAGTACGAAGTACCTATTAGGCCAAAGCATGCTATACCAAATGTCGTGTGAGCTAATCCCACTTTGAGTTGTCATTGTGTCTACACCTGGACACGATCCGACCAAACATCTCATGAACATATTTTGTGGTTTGCATTCGGGGGATGCGAGTGTTAAATTGCCAATACTAATGTGAATCCTACCAAGCCAATAGCCAGGGGGCCCACATGACTATGGAGCTGAAGGTATGGGGGACATTTGAGGCCCAACATGAGCGAACACAAGACATCCTATGGATGTAGTTGCATTATTGATATTTATGTTATTTTCATTTTCTTAAAGACACGTGACACCTAAAAAGACACCATAAACTCACAATCTTCTCATTTTATGATCCTGTAGATGTCATCTAGACAACATCGAAGGGGTAAAAAATCGGGAAAGACTCAGGAACGTTTGGCCACGCATATCGCGAATCAAATGGCCACGATATTGCCTGACATCGTGGTACAAGTACAACAAGCCCTTGCTGCAAATCCTACTAACCCTCCTCAACAACAGGACCAGAACATCGACAACCCTCCTACCATCAAATGCTCTTACAAACATTTTAAGTCCTGTGATCCTCCAAAATTCGAAGGGACTGAGGGAGTCACTGCTCTCCTACATTGGTTCGAGGAGATGGAAAACGTTTTCTTAAACTGCGATTGTCCTGAGGATCGCAAGGTTCGTTACGCCACCGGGAGGCTACTTGGTGTAGCTCTCACTTGGTGGAATACTGAGAAAGGAAAGAGGGGAACTGAAGATGCGATGGCCTTAACTTGGGAGGAGTTAAGGGAAATCATGACTAGGCGTTCCTGTCCTAGAAGTGAAATTAAGAAGTTGGAGGATGAATTTCATGCTCTAAGGCAAAAGGAGGGTGATCACTCTACTTACAACAAGAGGTTTTTGGAGTTGAACCAAATGGTTCCAAACTTATTCACTCCAACCTATCGTCTGATCGAACATTATATTCGAGGACTTCCCTCGAAAATTCAAGATTCGGTTCTCAGCGTTTCACAGGTAACACTCGAAGCTGCCATGGAATTGGCAACTGAACTGACCGAAAACCGGATTCGCAATGGGAAGTTCAAAGAAGAGAAGAAGAAAGCCCCTGTTGAGGGACAAACCTCAAACCACCCCATTCCTTCCTCTAAGTTTGCTAACAAGAGGAAGCGTAACACCAGGAATTTTGCAGTCACCCAAACCAACACCCCTATTCCTGCTGCACCCATCACTCAAGCCACTCCTTCACCCGTGCCATACAGAAGACCCTACACAGGCCCATTACCAAAATGTAACCGTTGTCAGTATCACCACTCCCCTGATCATCCTTGCCAATACTGCACCGGCTGCGGTCGCACAGGACATACTGTTCAAAACTGCCGCACGCTTCAACGAACAAACCGCCACCAACCTTTAACCCAAACCCACCAACAGTTAATGGGTCAAGCACAACAACAACTACCATTTCCACCCACCCAACATTTAGCCCAAACATACTATCAACCCAATTACCCTATGGGCCAACCTATGCGGGCTTGTTTCAATTGCGGCGACCCAAGTCATTTCAGAAACACATGTCCGAGGCTGGTTAATATTATTCATGCTCAGGCCCAAGCCAACCCTGTGAATCAAGCAAACCAAGCTCCTCCACCTGCTAGAGGAAGAGCTTTCATTATTAACGTGAACCAGGCCAGAGCTGACGGCAATGTGGTCAACGGTACGTTTCTTATAAATGGTAGATATGCCTCTATGTTATTTGATACTGGTGCGGATAGAAGTTTCGTGTCATTAGAATTTGAACCTATCTTAAGCAAAAATCGGGATAAGCTCGCGGAATCCATAACGGTGGAAGTTGCGGACGGAAAACCAGTTTCATTAGACACTATTTTACGCAATTGTACACTCACCTTAAACGACCACGATTTCTCAGTCGACCTTATTCCTATGAAGCTGGGAAGTTTCGACATCATAATCGGTATGGATTGGCTCAGTCAACATCATGCGGAAGTTGTATGTCGTGAAAAATTTATTCGTATTCCTCTTTCAAACGGTCAGACCCTTCGAATCATTGGAGAAACCTCGTCGAAAGGGCTCAACTTAATGTCTTGTCTTCAAGCTCAAAAATACCTTCGCAAGAATTATGTCGCGTTTTTAGCCCATATCATCAAGAAGGGGACCACAGAGAAGAAACTTGAAGATATTCCTGTAGTAAAAGAATTTCCACAAGTTTTTCCTGACGACATTTCAGGACTTCCTCCAATCAGAGATGTCGAATTCCGTATCGATCTTATACCTGGTGCTACACCAGTTGCAAAATCTCCATATAGGTTAGCCCCCTCTGAAATTCAAGAGCTAACCAGTCAATTGCAAGAGTTGACTGACAAGGGATTCATACGTCCCAGCTCATCGCCTTGGGGTGCACCTGTTCTTTTTGTAAAGAAGAAAGATGGATTTTTTTTGTATGTGCATCGACTACAGAGAGCTCAACAAGTTAACCATCAAAAATCGATATCCTTTACCTCGCATAGATGACCTTCTTGACCAACTACAAGGTGCCAGTTGCTTTTCGAAAATCGATCTTCGATCTGGCTATCATCAGCTTAGAGTGCATGAAGAAGACGTCCCTAAGACTGCTTTTCGAACTCGTTATGGCCACTATGAATTCATGGTTATGCCGTTTGGATTAACCAACGCACCAGCTGTCTTCATGGACCTAATGAACAGAGTCTGCAAACCTTACCTTGATCGATTTGTTATAGTCTTCATCGACGATATTCTTATTTATTCAAAATCTAAAGCTGATCATGAGCGTCATCTTCGACTCGTTCTTGCACTTCTAGAAAAGGAAAAGCTTTATGCCAAGTTCTCTAAATGTGAATTTTGGTTAAAAGAGGTGCAATTCCTCGGGCATGTAGTCAATGACAAAGGAATACATGTTGACCCTTCAAAGATCAAAGCAGTTCAAGAATGGCAAGCTCCACGTAACCAACTGAAGTAAGGTCTTTTCTTGGACTAGCTGCTATTATCGTCGGTTCATTTCAAACTTCTCTCGCATTGCTGTGCCACTCACGGCTTTAACCCATAAGGGAAAACCATTCGTATGGGGACCCAAGCAAGAAGAAGCTTTTCAAACTCTTAAACAAAAACTTTGTGATGCACCAATCCTCACTCTTCCTGAAGGTTGTGATGATTTTGTAGTCTATTGCGACGCGTCAGGGCAAGGATTAGGTTGCGTTCTCATGCAAAGAGGAAAAGTCATAGCTTATGCCTCGAGGCAACTCAAAACACATGAAAAGAACTACACCACTCATGACCTAGAACTTGGAGCCGTTGTATTCGCTCTTAAGATATGGAGACATTATCTCTATGGTACTAAGTGTGAAATATACACTGACCACAAGAGTCTTCAACATATCTTCAATCAAAAAGAGTTAAATATGAGGCAACGAAGATGGGTCGAACTCCTAAATGATTAAGACTGTGAAATTAGATACCACCCTGGTAAAGCAAATGTGGTGGCTGATGCACTTAGTCGAAAGGGTTATGCGAACTCCATTCAACTTTTATGTTCGCAAATGATAACCGATATTAAAGATCAAATTCGAGAAGCCCAACACGTTTCGATAACAGAAGAAGATGTACGAAAGGAGATGTCCTGTGGAGCCGAGCTAAAACTTGAAACTAAATCAGAAGGTATTCTGTATTACCTAAATCGTATCTGGATTCCTAACCACAACAATCTTCGTGAAACTCTCATGAATGAAGCTCACAAAACGTGATATTCTATACACCCAGGAGCCGATAAGATGTATCAAGACCTACGAGACACCTATTGGTGGCCTGGAATGAAGAAAGATATTGCCGTTTTTGTTTCCAAGTGTCTCACATGTTCTAAGGTGAAGGCTGAACACCAAAGACCCTCAGGACTTCTAGTCCAACCGGAAATACCTGTATGGAAGTGGGAAAATATAACCATGGATTTCATTACCGGGTTACCTCGCACTTCTGGTGGGTATGACACTATATGGGTGATTATAGACCGACTTACAAAATCAGCTCACTTTATTCCTATTCGAGAAGATTTCAAGAACGAAAAGCTTGCTCGTATTTATATCAACGAAATCGTAAGCCGACATGGGGTACCATTAAGTATTATTTCTGATCGTGATGGTCGTTTCACCTCACGAACATGGCAAGCAGTACAATCCGCTATGGGCACACGATTAGATCTCAGTACCGCCTATCATCCTCAAACTGATGGACAGTCTGAGCGCACCATTCAAACTCTTGAGGATATGCTTAGAGCATGTGTCATAGACTTCAAGGGAAATTGGGACGCCCACCTACCATTAGTTGAATTTTCGTACAACAACAGCTGTCATTCGAGCATCGGCATGGCACCTTTTGAAGCCTTATATGGTCGAAAGTGCCGATCTCTTGTGTGTTGGCACGAAATTGGGGAAGCACAAATTACTGGTCCAGAATTGATCCAAGAAACCACAGACAAGATTCATCAAATCCGAAA
This sequence comes from Scalesia atractyloides, assembly GCA_947069175.1. Classification (NCBI taxonomy): domain Eukaryota; kingdom Viridiplantae; phylum Streptophyta; class Magnoliopsida; order Asterales; family Asteraceae; genus Scalesia; species Scalesia atractyloides. The sequence continues at coordinate 23,399,019 of CAMTDV010000030.1, read as the reverse complement.
CAATCTCCTAGCAGCTCAAAGTCGTCAAAAGAGTTACGCAGATAAACGACGGAAGCCCTTAGAGTTTAGCATTGGTGATCATGTGCTTTTAAAAGTATCACCGTGGAAGGAATAGTTCGTTTTGGTCAAAAGGGAAAGCTAGCACCACGTTACGTAGGACCTTTCAAGATACTCGAAAGAGTAGGTCCTGTAGCATACAAGCTTGACCTACCGGAAGAACTCGACAGGATTCATCCCACATTCCACGTGTCGAACTTGAAGAAGTGCCTCGCTGATGAGAATCTCCATATTCCGCTGGAAGATATTCAGATTGATGAATCCATGCATTTTATTGAAAGACCAGTGGAGATCATGGACCATGGAGAAAAGCGTCTTCGACGAAGTCGCATTCCAATTGTTAGGGTACGCTGGGAGTCGAAACGGGGACCTGAGTTTACTTGGGAACGTGAAGACTCAATGCGTGAAAAATACCCGCATCTTTTTCCTACTACTTCAACTATTTAAATTTCGGGATGAAATTCCTAAAAGTAGGGGATACTGTAACATTTGTAAAAATCGGGTCTCCAAAACCCGCTCCGTTTTGTAATCTTGTACCAAGTTATAAAAGTTGCGTTAATTATTTATGATTATTTTGAGTTAAAACGAAACATAATTGATAAATAAACTAAACTATAGAAATTATATTTGATAAAAAGTTAAAATAAAACAAATAAAAAATATTTGAAGCTGCCGGGACTCGAACCCGGGTTAGCTGAGTCGCTCAACGACTTAACCTTCATTCCCTAAACCACTCCGCCACAATGTGTTTTCTGTTAACACTAGGAAAACAAATGGAACTTATACACAAACTCAGATTAACCGATGGTGTCACCTGAAAAACGGTAATCGGCAAACCAATCGTCAAATCGATTGTTTACCTCACACAATCGGTTATAACCGATGCTCGACGGTTTCTAATCAATCGGAAATTGATTGAAATTAAAGACTCATCATTTTTTATTTTTAAAACCGAAAAAGAACTTCAAGTTCTGATTAACTCAAACACCAGACACTCTCGCGATTCAGAGATATCATATCAACACTTCAATTCCTTTTCGTCGCATTTTCAGACCATTTGAGCGCCTAAAACAGTTCGCCGGAATTCTCTGCAAAAGTCGCCGGAAAACCGTATTCAACACAAACCGGTAAAATACTTCTCCTTTACGATTTCAATCTATTGTTAGAACTTTACTAACATTAACCCATCACTCAATATCCACCACAGACGACATTGCTGGACTTTCTGTGTTCGCCGGAAAAATTCTGGAATTGCCGGAAACTCGTTAGTTATCGGTATGCACATTCCAACGTCCTGATAATCCATACTCACTAGTTCAATTTCATATCTAATCCCTTAAATCTGTTTATAGATCCTCGCAGCCAAAGGTTCAAAAACAGAGCCGACAAGTTTTCGCCGGACTCTCTGAAGAAGACAACCTGTTCGGTATCTTCATTCCCCAAACTGTTCGGTTTAATGCATTCAAACTAGTCATCATGTTTATTAACTAAATTAATCACGAATCGGATTGTTGATTGATATCTGCGTTTCGTAATGAAGAAGACGAGTTCTGTAACGAGTTAAGATTAATTAAAATCGGAAGTTTAAATAAGTTAGACACACAATCCAGCGGTGGACTGTGTGCAAACAACAACTATACACGTCCCGAGTTCGATCCTTGCTACACGCACGCCTTGTGTAATAACATGCCTTTTTGATCAAGAACTAAACCGGGTTAAAACAGATAGTTGTTAAGTATAATAAAAACCAAGAATATAACCGGGTTAGACACACAGTCCAGCGGTGGACTGTGTGCATCATGAACTTCACGTCGCGCGTTCGAATCTCGTCACGAGCACCGGTCCAATTGAATTAAAACGTTTTTGCAAATAAAGGAATTTTCGGTTAATTCAAATAAGTATATAAATATAATTAAAAATGAGTTTATAACGGGTTAGACACGTAGCTCAGTTGGTAGAGCTACGTGCACGCGAACGGAAGGTCGCCGGTTCGAATCCCACCCGGCGCAGAATTATGCGCTGACTGAACCGGTCAACGGTCAACGGTCAACGGTCAACACTAAAAAAATAATATTTTTTTTATATATTTATTTATTTAATTTAATTTAAAAATCAATTAAAAATACTTAAAAATAACATTTTTAAAGATAGAAAATAGCCATAAACTCACAAAATATATCTAAAAATTTCATTAAAATCCTTAATAACATCCATCCATTTATTATATTTTTCCATTATTATTTAGGTTAGTATTCCTCGTCGACTCGCTCATCTAAATCGTGCGCATCTCACCACCTCCAAATCAACGCACCCAATGTGAGTGAACCTTTCAAATTCCCCGTTTTAATCACGTTTTTGGGGTGTATCATGTGTCTTTGTTTATATACATATTATAACTAAACTATTGTGCATACATCATATCATGACATGTGTAATTAGTTTGTTGCTGTTAAGTAGTTATTATTGGATGCAAATTATTATTTCAGTACATGCAATTGCCGAGGCCGCCGCTCCCCATTTTATTATGAGGTTTGAGCCTGTTCCCCATTTTATTATGCGGTTGAACCTGGCGTGCCCGCAACGATCGGCTCCGTTTGATTGAGCCTTGATCGCACAGTTCATTTTACATTTCAGTACATGCAATACGATCGGCTCCGTTTGATTGAGCCTTGATCGCACAGTTCAATTTACATTTCCAGTTCATGCAATACGATCGGCTCCGTTTGATTGAGCCTTGATCGCACAGTTCAATTTACATTTCCAGTTCATGCAATACGATCGGCTCCGTTTGATTGAGCCTTGATCGCACAGTTCATTTATGTTAGTTATCGTATGATATTGGTATGTTCATTATGCTATCAAGTGTTATTGTATTTTATAATTGTAACTGCTATTTGCCAATGCTTGATTACTTACATTTGCTCTTTTATGATTATGCACAATATTTCATTGATAAACTAACCATAAAATCATTATCAAATGTTTATCTAATAAGGTTCACTCGCCAACTTATGTTGACCCAAAACCTCCCATTTTACAGATGATACAGGTGAACCAGCAGCAGCTAGGAACACATAGGACCTGGATTAGAAGAATAAAACGATTTAGTATTGGGATTGTTATGTTTGGTTATTTCCTTTGTAATGAATGAACATGTTTGGATGTTTGAAAATGTAACTTTGACTTTATTAAATATGAAACATAATAGTAAATGTCATGTGCTTTGGTGATAACCCAATTATGCCCCAACTCTTATTTCCGCTGCGGGTCGGGGTGTGATAGTACCTGGACATATAAGGAGCTTTTTGGAACATTTGAGAATTTTTGTACATCGGATGATAAGAAATGTGAATTATTCGGTTAAATACTGTTTTACAAATAAATTATTTGAGGAGTTAAAAATTTCAGAAATATTTTTCCCATATTCTACATATTTTTACTGAATTGTATAAAATTTCTTGAATTTTATAAATATGTAGATTACATGGGATATTTCGATTTTTTAAACGGTTCTTTTAACTAATTTCGGAAGTTTACCGGGCAACGAACCTGCCAGGGAACGGACCGAACCCTATCTTGACTATAATTGGAACACCGGGAGTATTCTGGAAGGTTCGAGGGTAAGCTGGACACTCTGGGTGTGTTCCACCATCGTTCGGGAGAATCCCCGACGACGAAAACGGAAACTCAAATTCGGGAGGTCTAGATCCTCCAAACGTCCGGATTTCCTAAATAAATACTTAATCTTTTCTAATGACAATGTATTGGCACTGTCTAGATCTTAGTGCCGTTATCCGAACACATAGAACAACCGACTTTGGCTGGCACACGAACCGGTGCCCGGGAGCCAAACGTAAAACTTATCCTACCCGAACATCCATCACCACACCAGGATAATAGATGTACAATATGGCCTGAAAATACCCACCCGGGCCCAAGTTATAGGCGTTATCGACTAAGCGACTGATATGGGTAATTACTTGCATGATTACTGTTAGCGCCGAACCAGCTTGCATATACTCCTATTGCTACGTGTGATACTGCTATCTTATGAGCTTCCTTCCCCCACTTTTAAACTGTTTTACGGTTTTCTGGGGTGATTTGCATGTTACAAACTGTGTTAATTGCACCAACTTGTGATGATGTGAATTACCTAACACACGAACTATCCCCACTACAAGTGATTAACGTAAGCCGTGGGCAGTGGATAGCACTATTGGTCTGACAAACCCAGTTGCTACGACCAGACTGTGTGTCGGCAAACAGGCAACTGCATGCGTCCTAAACTCGGTTATGTTGTTAGGCATAACAACAATGAGGCGTTGAACTGCACGTGACGCAGTTGGTGGGCTGGGGTGCCAGTGTGACATGGCCTGGCGGGCTGAGATGTCTGTTATGACATAGGCCGGGGTGTGCTGAGGTGTCGAACGTGACACGGCACGGTTAAAACAGTCAAGGTTTCACTTGTATACTCGTGTAATTCCATCTACAATCTGTGACTCGTGCAATTAAACTTGTTAAAGCATTCTGCTACGAAACAACCAAACCAGTGAAACTCACTAGCTCGTTTAACACTTAGAGGTGATCCAAGCAGTATCCTGAAGTTGTATCCTGCTGTTTGATCAATATGAAGAACAACGCAGCTGGCGATTGTCAGCTCCCGAGGTTTTATACGGGCGATCTAGATTGATCAATTGCTTTCCTCGTACATTCTGTGTCAGTTTCTACTTTTTATCGCATTCATTTATCATTTTTATATAGTTCATTATCTTGAAACTATATCCCGAATCTGTTTTCATAATCAACCAACGTAAAACATTTTTGCAAACCACAATAGCACGCTACCTCACATACTAAGTTTGATCACTTAATTGCTTCGGTCATTTTTGACCAAAACAATTTGGCGCCCACCGTGGGGCAAGTGGTGCTATTTTTAATCAAAACTTTTCTAAGATCACTAATCGGTTCTTTATTATCTAATCTTTTTGCAAGATTATTTTTGATGGCTTCTCAGTCATGTTTGAGCTCTTCTCCGGTGCCCGCATCAACCTCTGCTATAACTGGTTCATTACCTCTTCCTCATCTACCAGTCCAGACTTCTCAGAGAACGAGTGAAAGCCAAACAACTCAAGACACGACTGCTGCTCAAAATTCTTCCAGATCCGGAGTTTCAGGAAGAACTCCGATTTTTGCTTCTAATGATAAAATCTTATCTTTGTTTGGTAATAAACATGATCAAATGAAGAATCAACAGGAAACTAACCAGCTCATGATGAAGGAGATACAACTCTTGAAGTCCAACTCTAAGAGACCTGCTGAGGATATTGTTACCCCTTTGCATCCAAGAATGTTGAACTTCAGTTCGGCAGCATATGCTGAGGATAATCAGGGCAACGTCGTACCGAGTCACTCCCAGAGCAATATCTCAGAAATCCCCTTATCGGCCAGGATTTCGACTGGCAGGGATCCAGGATATGCTCCAGGATATGGCCAAAATCGCCAAGCTGGTAACGTGTCCATTAATACTAATATGCCGACTGCTAACAACTTCAAATCTTGGCAGGATACAAGTGCAACATCGGCGTTATCCAGGGAACTCCAGAAATTAAAGGATATGATATCAAGTGTGCCTGGGGTGGTGCAACCAATACCGAAAGTATCCCAGGATAGTCACAAAATATCACGCTTTGCTCGCCATATTTGTGATGCTGAATTTCCAAGAGATTCCAAACTCCCAACATGAAGCTTTATGATGGCACGACGGATCCTGAAGAACATATTGCTCAGTATAGGGAGAGGATGGAAGTAAATCCTATCCCACCAGATCTTAAGGAAGCATGCCTATGCAAAGGCTTCGGTTCCACCTTAACAGGATCGGCCTTGAAATGGCTTCTAAATGTTCCACCTTATTCCATTACGTCTTTTGCACATTTAGTTAACTTATTTAATAGTCAATTTTCTTGTAGCGGGGGCTTTGAGAAACTAACAAGTGGCCTTTACAGGATCACACAGGGACCACAAGAACCCCTAAGGGATTATGTTAACAAATTCAGTAGGGAATCCCTGAATATCCCGAATCTTGATGTTGCTATGGTAGTGCAAGCATTCAAGATGGGATTACAAAAGGATTCCCAATTTTATCAGGATCTTGTGATGAATCCTTGCAAGAATCTGGACGAAGCTCAAAATAGAGCTCTGAGATATATCAGGCTTGAAGATGACAAGAAAATGCAAGAGAGGATGAATGCATCTCAACATATGAACCAATAAATAGGAAGTCGGATCCTCATATAAACCATACCACTCTAAGCCATATGCTAAAAATGACAACGAAAGAGTGAATGTTGTTGAGGACGAAGACGCTGAAGAATATCCTAAATTGTCACAACATTGTTTTTCAATATATATCCCTGAACTATTATATGCCATGCATGGACTAGGAGATAAAGCAAGGTGGCCAAGAAAGAACCAGCAGAAGGCTGATTGGAAGGATAAGTCCAAGTGGTGTGCCTTCCATGAAGATTTTGGACATATAACAGAAGATTGCATAGCCTTGAGGAAGGAAATAAGCTACTTGCTGAGCAAAGGCTACTTAAAAGATCTTCTCGGCAGAAAGAAGAATAAGGGTCAGGATACTGAGAAGGATCCTGAACGAGCAGCATCACCTCCTCCAGACACCAAGATAATCAATTTCATATCCGGAGGATCCGATATAAGCGGGATCTCATACTTTGCCGCTAAGAGGCATGCCAAGGAGGCTAAGGCAGAAAAGGGGAGACAAGCCAACAAGGATGACAACGCTTACGACTGACAAAGTGATAACGTTCGATAATGATGACCGGATAATATTCAGGATCCTCATCATGATGGTCCGGTGGTCACTTTATATATTGCTAATCATTTTGTATGCTGGATGCTGGTAGACAACGGGAGCTCGGTCAACATCATCCAGTTGGAAACCCTAAAGAGAATGAACATTCCAGAAATAGAGATTACCTCGAAATCCACTGTGCTCATAGGATTCAGTGGAGAAGCAAAGAACACTGTTGGAGAGATAAAGTTGCTTGTATATGTTGAAGGAGTAAATTCAATGCAACCGTTTTGTGTTATGGATTAATTATCATGCTATAATATTATATTAGGCAGGCCATGGATTCATCATATGAAGGTTGTACCTTCCACCTATCATCAGTGTATCAAGATCCCTACTCCTTGGGGGTAGTCAAAGTGGAAAGCGACCAACCGGAGGCGAAGGGATGCTACTCCTCTTCGATGAAGGCGTCAACAAAATCCAGAGCAGGATAGCAATTAAAGATACAAGCTCAGTATATCTTGGAAACTTCAGAGCATGATGTTAAGAAAGTTATTCTGGATCAGGATAATCCAGATATCTCGGTGCTTGTAGGGGCCAATATCCCTCAGGATATTGAGAATCAACTTACTAACTTTTTGAAATGCAGGATGTCTGCGTTTGCATGGAATCACGAAGACATGACAGGTTTATCAAAAGATGTAATAACTCACAAACTTGGAATTGATAAATCTTTCAGGCCCGTTCAATAAAAAAGAAAGAAATTTGCTCCTGAAAGAAATGCAATTATACAAGAGGAGGTTGAAAGGTTGCTCAAGTCCAAGATAATTAGGGAAGTCAAGTTTCCCAAATGGTTAGCAAACGTGGTGGTGGTTCAAAAGAAGAATGGAAAGTGGAGAGTTTGTGTAGACTACACAGACCTCAATAAAGCTTGTCCAAAAGATCCATTTCCACTGCCCCATATAGATTCCATGGTGGATGAAACCGCTGACTTTCATGGATGCATCCTCAGGATTTCAACAAATCCAAATGGAACCATCCGACCAGGAGGATACTGTTATAACATTTCGTACTTTCGCACTTTCTTGTTTTGGCATATCATGTTGTACTTTCCATATTTAGGGGCTTGTATTCTCTTTGTAGCCTATCTTGTTCCAACTTGGAATCTTAGACTGTTGATCATAATGGAGACGAAGCTATTTTTGATTATGTGCATGCATTCAAGTGAGACTAATGTGTAAGATCATGGTTTGAATGATATACTATTGGTGAATCTTGATTAAAACGACACTCGTTAACACAATACGATATTTGATCCTTTGTCCTTATTTAGACGATCCATCATACTCGTTAAACGAATTAGAAACTATAAAAATTCGATAACGTAATCCCTGTAACGCGAAAACCTCCATCATAAACCTCGATTATCAACTTCTATACATTTACTTATTCATTTAATTATTTAATCATCTATTTATTTATTTAGTTACTTAAGTAGTTATTTATTTATTCATTAATTATTTATTTATTTAATCATTTATTTAGTATTTACTTATCAATATTTATTATTAATTAACCAATATAATGATAAAAACTTTTATCCAAACTAATTCTAGAAATATAGATAATTTGGTGGCTTTTGATCAAAGATAAACATCAGGCATCTTTTTTGCAGTTCCTTAAAACCTGACAAGCTGAAAAGAAATAAAAGGGTTGGCCGGGACTCGAACCCGCACCAAACCCGGTTCAACATCACAACAACAACTTAACAACCCACGCAACAAACCAGTCGGCCATAAGCCTCATTCGGCTTATATTGGATTCGTTTAATCTCTATGCACGGCTTCAGCATATCATCTCCTTCAATGACGCCCCAGATCCCTGAACTGAAGCATTCAAAGCTCAACCTTTTCGAATTCCGGTAACCCCGACTTACCGATTCCCTCTTATCGTCTATAAAAAAAACCTCCTTTGTTTCACACTTTGTTTTCCTCGCATTTACCCCTCAAGTCACCCACACTTTCACACATCTCGATTCCTCTCTGTTTAACACCGCAGCATCTGTAACACCATGACCGCGTAAAAACAACAAACCGCGACGGAAACGTCGGGGAGTCACGTTAACAGATTGTTCCAACAACACGTGGTAATTAAAGTTATGTTTTATTGAATATTGAAATTTCATAGTTACATCATCTTGGAGTTTAAAACAAACTAATTAAACTATTGTCTTTCAAATTTTAAGGCACTAAGTTCGTGTCCAATCCTATGTGAGCATGCATCGACATCAAACTTGGTTTCCTGAAACATATTTGAAAACGAGTCAGCAAAAATATGCCGGCGAGTACATAGGTTTTGGGAGTGTGTCAAATTCATGGCCTTGTATATGTATTGCAATACCTCGCCGACTACTAGAGTCGTTGATTGAAAACCATGTTATCAAAAGGTATTTGGTATTGCAATGATAACTAACCAACTAAAACAAGTTAGTTATAGTTTATAAAAGATCTGTAGCTATGAATCTTGACCAAAACATTTGTTTTGTAAATTCAAGTTGTAAATCACCTTGAAGAAACTTTGTATGATTGTTTGAAAACCTTTGTTTCAAGTGATATAAATAACGCCACGAATGTAATATGATAAAAGCACTTATATATAGGAAGTACCAGCGGCGCATCCACCATGCTTCTATCACATTACACCCGTTCCGTTATCTAAATCACTTACCATAAACCAATCGTTCATTGTTTGTGTCCTATACCAATCGTCCATTGTTCGTGTCATAAACCAATTGTTCATAGTCCGTGTAAACAAATTGTCCTTGTTTTAATTGTGAAAACTTTTGGTCGTTTTGGTGAATACATTCAAACCTGTGTTGACTCGTCTATACCACCAAAGGGTATCTTTAAATTGCAATAACAAACCACCAAAGGGTTTATTAAAGTAAACAGTTTCAGTCGTTCCCCAAAGTTCCTCACAAACACCGGGAAACTTGGTAACGGGATTGTCAGTCCTATTGTACCATAACTTACTACTGGTCGACTTGGCCAAAGCTAATGAATGTCATTTGTGTCATGTATATAACGCACCAACAAGTTCGTTCACATTATTGAAATCGTCGTGTTGATATAAACCATAGCATTTTTAATTTGAAAACTTGAAAACAATTTAGCACATATGAATCACCCCAAAATATTTGAAAATCATAAAAGAGGGGAGCTATGTACTCACATAGTCACCACAAAATATGTAAAAAAAAAGAGGGTTCTATGTACTCACTTGGGATTGCAAAGTAACCTTGAATTAAAGATCAAACAAGCTCAAAAGTCAGAGAAATCAACCGTGTCCTAAAACCGGATAACTATGTAAATACCGGGACTTTATTCGGGGGTCGGATAGAATGAGGTCTTGTAAACCAAATGAGTGTTGGAACTCATATGAAATGGTTTAACAAAGTCTACATTCTAATTTGAAAAGATTCCTAAGTGCTTTTGACCCATTATGACTCGTTAAGGTAGTTTATGCTACTTTAACGGATCATTTACGTAAAAACGTGTTCGGATGGTTAGATATGTGTTATGATAAGTTTAATATGCCAAATTAAGTTTAATATAATTGCAACATCAGTTTATATATCAAAACATTGGTCACATATGCTTAAAGTTGATTTATGCGCAAAAAGAGCAGTTTGGTCACTTATAGGGCATAATACACGACTTAATATAACACTAACCAAACAATGTGACCATAAGGTATGACCTCAGAGGGTTATTCCAAATACAACTATGGTCACATATATGTGTTTGCTCGGATCCTAAGATCGACCAAATGGGTCGGTTTCGAAAGTCAAAGCGGTGGTCAAGACTGCTTGACTTACGACCCTAAATAAGCACTAAACTAAAAGTGACGAGTTAAACATGCCTAACAAGGTTTATAAAACTGATTTGGTATCAAAACAAAGGGTTTTGATACCCGAAAATAGTTTTGTCGTATAATGTGCATTAGCGCATTGACCGAAACTTTGACTCGTCACTTCGACTAGTAAACGTGGTAATCAGTAGGCACGATCGCTAAGGATCATAACCATCGTGATTACGATCACGTTGCAAAATCCAGTTGGACTTTGCTTTGACCAATTAATGATCAAAGCTGAAAGTCAAACACTGTTTGACTTTTAACTTGAAATAGCTAAAATGAATGAACAAGGCTAAGTTAGAACACTTACTTGTGCTCAAGGCAGCCAAGGATAAAGAAAAAGACTTAGAAAACTCAATTGGGAGACCTCCAACAAAGTGGGAGTTCTCCTCTTAGAGTTATAGAGAGAAAAGGAAAGAATGAGAAAGTTGAAATGTGAGATTAAGGACCTATTTATAGTTGTGGAGGGTGAATTTGATGATCACAAGTGTCAAGGACCATTCTAGGATCATTCCACATGTTCAAAGACGTGTCAAGACCAGGCTAGAACTTGGGTCACGAATCTTGGGTTTAAAAGCTGTAAAACAGATGTCTGTCATTTTCTATTGTAACTGAGCCTCCCCCGCGCGTCGCGGGACATCTTGGTAAGTCTCTCGCGTGGCGCCTGGGATTCCTAGGTTTCAGAATTGGCAGAACAGGTCCCTGCAACCTAAAACTTGTTTTTTCGACGCGTTTTGGCACTTTTAACACCTGTTAACCCCCATTTTTAAGCTTTATAAAGAAGATAAAGCATAGGGAACTTGAAAAATGCTCGGAAAAATTTCAGATGTCGGTTCCTTCGATCGTACGGTTGCGGTTTTCAGTTAATTACGACGGAAATCGTAACGAACGCGCAAATGACCGTAAACGCGTAACGAATGATATTTTTGCATTCTAATCATTAAAATAATAGATTTTAATGATTACAAAAATTTTTGGATGTGCGTACATGTTCCGGATAACGATATACGCGAATCGGCATAGTTTCACAGAATTTGCAAAATAGCCCCTGAGCTTACATAAGCGTGTTTTTGTCATACCGAAGCCTTCAAAACTTATTTCTAAGTTATGTAAGGGGTATTTAGGGTATTTTTAGGTTATGCCGATGTTCCGGAGTGTACGTCGCGTTAAACTGACTAAGTTTGCATAATAGTTTGCGATTTCATTTCCAGAAGTCGTTTAAAAGTTCAGAATCGTGCAAGAATCGAATACGTTCAATTGTCATGGTAAAAATATAAATCTCGAAAACAAAACACCAAAAAAAAATTCATTAATTGATAATTTGTTCGGAATTGTTATACGATCAGATCGCCACAAATGCCACAGCATTGCCGGAGAAACCTGCTAACAGCCGCCGTTGTCTCGACGGAGAAGACGACCCGAACGACGGAACCCACATCGCGACCCCGTTCGGTATAATCTTTCCCTCTTTCTTCATTTTTGATTAATTCTATTGTTGTTTGATTTGCTGTAACTAGGAAATGTTTAAGTCTTCCCAGATTCGTAACGAGGTTCTTTCTGTTTCATTTTAAACCAAAGAAGATGACTAGCTGGCTTAGTATAAATCAAATGAAAGCTTAAAACAGACACCAAACTGGTCTTGGACCAGTGGTGTTTGTGCGCGGAATCGAGGAAAAAGTCTCGGGTTCGAAACCCGGATCCTCTGATTTAAACGTGGCTCATGTGTTTTTGTTATAAAACAATTACATATTAAAGCATAACTAATATATTTATATAATTAAATCAGAAGTCTAAGCGGGTTACACACTTGTCCCAATGGAAGGGACGGGTGCACACGTACTGTAGGTCACACGTTCGAGTCCCGGTTCATGCACTCCTTGTTCCCGTTCGATCCCTTTAATCGCTAACAGGCCAGGCCTGCGGGCCATATTTTTTCGTCCGGATCAGGCCCAATTGGGCCTTCTGCTTGGGCCAGGCTAGTGCACTGTTGGGCTGGTTATATTATAAGAGTATTATTAGTATTTATCAATATCAGTTTTATCTATTATTATTATTATTAATATCAGCTCTAAAATTATTATTATTATTGTTATTATTAATAATATTATTAATAACTAATGCTATTATCTAAATATTTTTAGACAATTATGCTTATAATAAATTCCTAACTCGTCATCTTATCACTTATTTAACTAATAGTTAGGACGTTCCTATACAATGGTTTATACAACAAGATAACCCCATTCAAATCCATAAGTAATAACGAGTTCGCTTAACGTCTAGGTTCTTCGCTCTAGTTTGTTCCGCTCTCCACTTGTGCTTTACTTCAAGAAATAATATACGCAACCAAAGGTGAGTATACTTGATCTCCTTTTTGTGTTTAAACACTTTGGGTGTAACTTGTATTTGTATCAAAACACACCATCACATGAGACTTATTCATTCACACTCTATCCACATTTTTAAACATGAAAACATGTGATACTTGTTAATCTTATATGCTATGTAAACACTTTATGTCTATATGCCCATTAACTTTGCTAACTCACCTTAACAATTATAACACTATAGGATTAACGCATCGCCCTTGAGTCTTGGGGTATTGTTAAGTAAAATATATTAACCTCCATTGAATCTTCGGGAAAGGCACATTGCGTTGGAAACTTGGATTTGACATATAGTGACACATTTCAGCATATTAGTAACTTGTATTATGTTATCATGTTGGATATGAGCATTTAATCAATTTTTTTCATACTATGCTATGTAGCAAACCTATATACTCGCCAACTTTTTGTTGATGTTATTTTAATACACGTTGTAGTTGACATTCAAGTTGATGATGAAACAAGCTAGGATGGCCTAGAAACTCATCTATTTAATAAACTATGTTTTGAGCTTATTCTATGTTTATTTGGGACAACGTATTGAATTTTAGACCATTTATGAAATCGAATTTAAATTATGTTGTCACATTTAGTGTTATGATGTTTTAAGCAATTTGTTCGTCTCATCCCGATGTTTCCGTCATCGGTTGGGGTGTGACAGATTGGTATCAGAGCCATAACTATAGGGAATTATGAAAAGTAGCAATGCTTTGCCTAGTCTATAGTTTAGGAGCTTTTCTCACTATGTGCTATTTAAAATCATTTCCCTTCTATCTCAATTTGCTTCTCTCTATTCTTTTGGACTCTTAAAACATACATGCCTTTCCTAAGGCAACCACAATACACACTTGGTGGCTTGAAGACACTTTTATAACACAATCGAAACAATTCATCAAAACCTTGATAGGAAATTTCCATTTCATACTCTAATGGACCTTTATCTTTTGATAAGTACTAACCACGTTAGGGTATGATGTTATTGAGTTAGAGGTAAAACTCATACCTTAATAACTAGTCCCACTCCTCGATTTGCGATGTCGTCAAAGTTTCGATTTTCCCAATCGATTAAGGACGTGTAGTAACTGGAAGGACAAACATCGTTAGTCGCTCCTCAATGAGAGTGTTTTTCTATTAGGCCAAAGCACGTTTCCCTAATTCGGAAAGGACTTCGATTTACTTTGGAGAACTCTTATGTTACATTCCGTGACAATCCATGTTTTACGTTTAATCTTTTATGCTATCTAAATTTTAATGTGTTCTATATTTGAGCGTATCCTTTCATTTCAAGCTTGGAGACACGAATCACGTTATCTTCGCATCTAAAACAATTAATAATAATCTTTCATGAACAAACTAAATTTATGATGTTTTCATTATCTACGTTACAATACATGAAACTCATGATCATGTTATGTGAAACAAATTGAAACTTTCGTATGCTATGTGATGCATCCATGGAAAGCAATTTTATTAAACAAAACATTATGATCAAAGTCTCATCCATCTGTTGTTTCTTTTGATTCTTAGATGTCTTCCCATCATCGCTCCAACTCCACCAAGAGGTCGAAGACCAACTCTAAAAAGAAGATGATGACCTTCATGGCTAACCAAATTGCTCGAATTGTCCCCAAGATCGTCACCGAGATCCAAGCTTCGAACACTCCCAACTCCTCTGCTGACTCGAAGACATCCAAACCCAAGCCTGTAACCTTCAGCTATAAGCACTTTGCTTCTTGCAACCCTAAGCCCTTCACTGGCAAGGAGGGGGTGACAGCTATGCTTGAATGGTTCTATAGCATAGAAGTTACTTTCATCAATAGAGAGTGCCCTGAAGAGCTTCAAACACATAGTGCTACTGAGGTGTTCCAAGATAGGGCCTTGGAATGGTGGACCAATGAAAGGAACATCCGCTCAAATGAGGAATCATATGCGTTACCTTGGGAGGAAGTGAAACAACTTATGATGGAGGAATTATGCCCTCCACATGAGCTACAAAAGCTTGAGGAAGAGTTTGGGCTCTCAAGCAAGTGGGTGATGATAATTTAGCCGATACCACTGGTTTCAAACAGCTGAGCTTCGTAGTGCCACATCTTGTCTCAACCCCTGAGTGCAAGATTCGAAAGTACATTCATGGTTTACCTCCTAGCATGTGCGACACCATTGAAGTAGCTAAGCTTGACAACATCGAGGCAGTGTATCGTTTAGCAGCTAGCCTGAACAATAATTGCGTTCGCGACAAACAAGTGCAACACCTGTTCCTTCCAAACCAGCCAATCAAGTCACCCACCAGTCGAGTGGTAACAAAGGCAAGAAACGAAAGTTCCAAAACCCTGGCTGCAACGCGATTACACCTACTACGCGAATGACAAGAAAGTGAACGCTGTTGAGGATGAAGATCCTGAGGAGTATCCTGAGTTGTCAGAATACTGTTTTTCTGTTAATACTCTTGAATTAATATATGGCATGCAGGGTTTAGGAGATAAGGCATGGTGGCCAGAGAAGAATCAACAAAAAACTGATTGGAAGGATAAGTCCCAGTGGTGCGCCTTTCATGAAGATTTTGGACATGTACGGAAGATTGCATAGCCCTGAGAAAAGAGATAAGCTATCTGCTAAGCAAAGGCTACTTAAAAGATCTCATTGGAAGGAAGAAGAATAAGGGTCAGGATACTGACAAGGATCTTGAACGAGCAGCATTGCTTCCCCCAGACGCTAAGATAATCAACTTTATATCCGGAGGATCCAATATATGCGGAACCTCTTATTCTACAGCTAAGAGGCATGCCAAAGAGGCCAAGTCAGAAAGAGGGGATAAGCCAACGAGGATGACGATGCTTATGAATGACAAAGTCAAAACATTCGATAGTGACGACCGGGAAAACATTCAGGATCCTCATCATGATGGTTTGGTAATCACTTTGTATATTGCTAACCATTTTGTGCGCATGATATTGGTGGATAATGGTAGCTCGGTCAACATCATTCAACTAGAGACCCTGAAGAGTATGAACATCCCATAAATGGAGATTACCTCGAAGTCCACTGTGCTTGTAGGGTTCAGCGGAGAAGCGAAGAACACGGTTGGAGAGATAAAGCTGCCTGTATACGTTGAAAGAGTGAATTTGATGCAATGATTTTGTGTCATGGACTCGTTATCTTGCTATAATATTATATTAGGCAGGCCATGGATTCATGATATGAAAGTTGTGCCTTCCCCCTATCATCAGTGTGTCAAGATCTCTACTCCTTGGGGGTAGTCAAAGTGGAAAGCGACCAACAGGAGGCAAAGGAATGCTACTCCTCTTCGATGAAGGAATCAACAAAATCCAGGGCAGGATAGCAATTAAAGATGCAATCCCATGATGTCGTGGAAGCCTCTGAGCAGGATGTTAAGAAAGATATACTGGATCAGGATAATCCAGATATCTCGGTGCTTGTAGGGACCAATATCCATCAGGATATGAGTGTCAACTTACTAACTTTTTGAAATGTAGGATGTCTACATTTGCATGGAAACACGAAGACATGACAGGTATATCAAAAGGTATTATAACTCATAAACTTGGACTTGATAAATCTTTCAGGCCCATTCAACAAAAAAGAAAAAAATTTGCTCCTGAAAGAAATACAATTATACAAGAGGAAGTTGAAAGATTGCTGAAGTCCAAGATGATTAGGGAAGTTAAGTTTCCTAGTTGGCTAGCAAACGTGGTGGCGGTCCAAAAGAAGAATGGGAAGTGGAGAGTTTGTGTAGATTACACAGACCTCAACAAAGCTTGTCTAAAAGATCCATTCCCACTGCCTCATATAGATTCGATGGTAGATGCAACTGCTGGTCATGAAATGCTGACCTTTATGGATGCATCCTCAGGATTTCAACAAATCCAACTGGAGCCATCTGACCAAGAGGATACAGCTTTCATGACACCCACATGTGTATAATGTTATACTGCCATGCCTTTTTGTTTAAAAATTGCAGGAGCAACATACCAGAGGCTAGTCAATATGATGTTCAAAGAAAAACTGGGGGAGCCAATGGAGGTTTATATCGACGATATGGTGGTAAAATGCAAGAAAGCCGAGGATCACCTCCAGAATCTTGAATGTGCTTTCAATATCCTGGATCAGTATAATATGAAGCTGATCCTGCTAAGTGTCACATCGGAGTGGGGGTAGGAAAATTTCTACGATATATTGTGACCAGAAGAGGAATAGAAGCAAGCCCAGAACAGATTAAAGCTATCTTGGACCTCAAATCACCTTCCAACATGAAGGATGTGCAGAGATTAACAAGACGAGTAGCAGCGTTGAACAGGTTCATATCAAGATCCTCGGAAAAGTGCAAGGAATTTTACGAGATTCTGAAAAAGAACAAAAAGTTTGAATGGGGAGAAAGACACGAAGTTGCTCTGCAAGAACTGAAGCATTATCTTTCAAGTGCACCCCTGTTGATGAAGCTCGAGGATGGTGAACCCTTATCCCTATACCTTGCAGTATAGGGAAACATAGTAAGTGTTGTCCTTGTAAAGGATCATGAAGGTCAGCAGTATCCTGTTTATTATGTTAGTAAAAGTTTGTTAGATGCTGAAACTAGATATTCACACTTAGAAAATTGATATTAGCTCTAGTCATGGCATCAACTAAGCTTAGACATTACTTTGAAACTCATAGGATTTATGTCAAAACCAATTATCCTGTTAAAAATGTGCTTAGGAAACCTGAGATGTCTGGTAGGATGGCTAAGTGGTCCGTAAAATTTAATGCATACGATTTAGTATATGAACCTAGGAATGCTATAAAGTCGCAGGCTTTAGCAGACTTTGTGGCTGATTTTAGTAGTGATATTCAAAATGAGGCTAACCTTGAAATACAACAATTAGATGAGAATTCAGGATCTTGGATATTATATACAGATGGTGCATCTAATGTCAAAGGTGTAGGATTGGGGATACTACTAAAATCGCCACAGGGGGACATATTACCCCAGGCAATTAGATGTGAATCCTACTACTAATAATGAAGCTGAGTATGAAGCCCTAATAGCAGGACTAGAATTGGCTAAGAAAATGAATGTTAAATGTTTACAAGTGTATGTTGATTCCCTGTTAATTACTAACCATTTCAATGGATCTTATGCAGTCAAGGGTGAAAAGTTAGTTGAATACCTTGTAATTGTTAAAAAATTAGCAGGATATTTCGAAAATTTTACACTTAAGCAGGTACCAAGAGAAGAGTATGTTGAAGCAGATGCTCTAGCAAATCTAGGATCTACTGTCAGGATACCGGAAGGAACTCAAATACCAATATTGCATATCCTGTACCCTACGATGGAACTTTTGAAGTCTCAGGATAAGGAGGTAACAAGTGTTTTCAGGATCCTGGTAAAGCATATCCTGATAAGGATCCTGAATCCTGGATGACGCCAATCGTCAAGTATCTTGAAAAAGGAGATGTCCCAAAGGATGAAAACTCCAAGGCTTTCAGAATGAAGGTATCTCGTTTTACAATTATAAATGATGTTTTGTATAAGAAATCCCTTGTAGGTCCATACCTAAGGTTCTTGGAAGATCCTGAAACTAAGGTAGTACTTTAGGATATACATGAAGGAGATTGTGGCAACCATACTGGGGGCAGATCTTTATTCTCAAAAGTATTGAGAACAGGATATTACTTGCCGACCATGAGGAAGGATGCTGCAGAGTATGTTCGAAATGTGATGCATGCCAAAGACACAGCAATATACTACATCAGCCTACAGAACCATTATATCCTATCATATCTTCTTGGCCATTTATGAAGTGGGGGATGGATATAGTGGGAAAACTCCCAAAAGCTCCGGGAGGAGAAGTCTTCATGCTAGCAATGACGGATTATTTCTCCAAGTGGGTTGAAGCAGAAGCGTTTGCCAAAGTTAGGGATCAAGAAGTGGTATCTTTCATCAAGAGGAATATCCTGACAAGATTCGGGATAACGGCAGAGATAATCTGTGACAATGGTTCCCAATTCATCAGCAAGAGGACGACTGACTTTTGTAAAAGTTGGGGAATCAAGATGATCACGTCAACACTGGTGCATCCTCAAGTTAATGGACAAGCATAATCCTCCAACAAGATAATTGTCAATAACTTCAGGAAAAGGTTAGGTACCAAGAAAGGACAATGGGCTGAAGAACTACCATTTATATTGTGGGCAGATAGAACAACTGTGAAGAATGCTACTCGGCAAACTCCATTTTCTTTGGTATTTGGGACAGAAGCAGTGATTCCAACAGAGATGGTGATACCCACAGCTAGGTCAAGCCTACGGGATCCTGAAGCGAATCCTGAAGTATTATATCAGGAATTAGACACCATAGATGAAACAAGGGATGCAGCAAAGCTAAGGATGGCAGCATATCAACAAAGGATAACTAAGTCATACAACAAAAATTTAAGAACCAGAAGATTCCAAGTTGGAGACTGGGTATTGAGAAAAGCTTTTCAAAACACAACCAATCCTTCCGACGGCAAGTTAGCCACAAAATGGGAAGGACCATATGAAATTGAATCAGAGTCTGGAAAAGGAGCATACCGACTCAAGATATGGAAGGAGATATGATACCAAGATCCTGGAATGCTATACATCTTAAAGCTTATTTTAAGTGAGTTTAGGATTTACTTTTTGACTCAGGATGGTATGAATTCTATCTCTTTTAAATATGTTTAATTTAATATTCTTTGAAACCCAATATTGACTTAAGCATCGGAGGGGTGTTAGCCAAGCTAACACCCACCTTAGTTTAAAGGTGTTTTGTAGGATACTTTTCAGGATACTACTCCAAGATATGTACTCAAGACGGATCGAAAGATTAGAGGATTGGCCCCCCTCTCACGTTTAAAGGATTCAGATCCCTTCATAGGTTTGAAAGTATTCACCTTTCTTCCGAGTTGGGTTTAAACACCCCGCCTGGAGCGCAAGTATCCAGGAATAGTTCAGGATAGCGGGACCAGTTCATGTAACAGTGGCTGACAATTTCGTTATTGTTGGCTATATCCTGGATCCTTAAGGTATATGAGGATTGATCACCCTCTCTCGAGAAAGGGT
The DNA here is from genome assembly GCA_947069175.1 of Scalesia atractyloides. Lineage (NCBI taxonomy): Eukaryota > Viridiplantae > Streptophyta > Magnoliopsida > Asterales > Asteraceae > Scalesia > Scalesia atractyloides. The sequence continues at coordinate 23,378,766 of CAMTDV010000030.1, read as the reverse complement.
ATTTTCATTCTCTCTAAGGTTAAAAGGTTTTCACCTTTCTAAGTCTTGGAGTTTATACACTCTCCGCCTGTAGCGCACGAAAACAATGGTTTAACCCCAGGATACTAAGGGTTTAACCCAAGATACTAAGGGTTTATCCCCAGTGAAACTAAAGTTGTGAACAAACTCTAAGGATATAGCAGATAATGATTGTGTTCATACACGTTCTTTTGTGAAGAAAAATCTACAAAGCATAGTCACTAAGTGAAGAAATACTCAAGTATATCATACATTAAAGCAATATCCTGCATGGATAGGGGACGTCCATGCTGGGGGCATTGCAAAGGATTCCAAGGTTGCAGTTGAAAGTTATTGCACAAGTGTTTCTGGTATAGTTTTTATTTTTCAAATCTTGAAAGCCTTGTCTAAATAATCCAGATTTTATTCAGCCAAGTTTCTGTCTAACATTTTGATTAAAGGTAACAAAAAATGCTAAACATTACATCAGTATCCTGACCAGGATATTCGATCAGGATACCCAAAATAGGTTTTTCAGAATAATAACATAACAACATCGGATAAGGCTAAAAGGTTAGTTTATTATGAAAATTCCAAAATGTCACATTCTTGGCTTCGTCTTAAACCAAGACCCATCCACCAAGAATGTGACAAGGTCTAAAAGCATATAAACGATGATGACCAAAGGCTTCGTCCTAGAACCCAGGATCCCTCCACCTTAGGTCATCACAAAGTACTAATGTTTAAAGTGCAGGATATTTAAATTGTTGAAGTGCAGGAAAAGTATAATTGTTTAAAGGATTACAGACCGTTCGAATTAAAAGAGTGGGCTCCGGCCTAAGCAATAATAACCATCATTGCCCACTTCGATACTTTCACACGGCAGCATCTTCACCAACCTTCACCGCCTCCTTACCCTCAGCATCTCCACCAGCATCGCCACTAGCATCCACTCCAGCATCAGCCCCAGAATCCTCGATAGCTTCAACAGCCTTTGGAGGCTCCTCAACCACCAGTTTGGCAATGCGCTCTAAGGGTTTGCCACCAAGATCCTTCAGTTTTGCCTCCCAAGCTTCAATGTCCCATGTAAGGCATTCAACGCCCACGGCTCTGGCTTCATAAGCCATCTTTAGCCTAGCTTGAAGAAGGGAGATGACAACGGAACCCTTGAGGCCTTCCCGATAGGCGATCAGATCTTGTTCATGTTGAAGCTGAGCGACGTCCAGTTTAGCCTAAGCCTCTTGAGCTACCTTCTCCTCGGCAAGCTTAGCATCCCGGATCATAGCCTTGAGTTTGTCTTTGTAATGCTGTTACATGGCCTCGGTGATCTTCCTCTGATCCTCATTGGCGATCTCTGCCTTCTTTAGTTTGACCTCCAATGCCTTGACAGAATCACAAGCCATGACCTGGAGATGTGTCAGGCGTTCGAGACCCTACAATGTCAGGTATGAATGTCAGTATAATTAACAAGGATATCAATCCAATGTATACTCGCAGGATATAGGATGAGGATATTTACCTGGTTAAGAAGGGAAGTCATGAGGCTGCTGGATTCTGCAAACCCAAGGTTCTCGTAGGAAGGAGAGGCTTCAACTGAAGAGGCGGGGGAGTCGGTGTCCTTTCTCTTTCGAGAACTAGAGGCCCGAGGCTTGGAATCTAAAGAAGACTTGGGGACAGCGATGGGCTTGGAACTGGAAGAAGGCTTCGATACGGCTGAAGGCTTGGAGCTTGACTCTTTCTTTGCTGGTGCAGGTCCGGAGTAGCTATTCAATTCATCAAGATCGAAAACCGGTCCGGAGTAGCTATTCAATTCATCAAGATCGAAAACCTTGGGGGTCTTGGCTGATGCTGCATACAGGGAGGTAACTTTAGACTTAATAATTCAATATCCTGTCCAACAAAATACGCAGGATATCAAACAGGATCCTTACCAGACATGTTCGAACTTGAGTGTTGGGTTGAAGATGTTGGAGGCAGAATGAAACTTCTTTCGGACTCTAGGAGCTGGTAGATGGCTTTAACCCTCTTCTCTGAATCAGCAAGGGGAGGTGCTAATTTTCTGAAGCCAGCTGCACAAAACATAAAGAAGATATAGGACAGGATAGCGAACAAGATATATCTGAGGATATCCTAAGACCCTAACTCTTACCCTTAGGGAGCCACTTCACCGGATAATCCACTCCACCAGGTATTAAACTCCTTTTTACAAAGAAGAACTTGGATTTCCATTCCTCTTCGTTCCTGGTGGCTTAGAGGATCAGAGGATCACTGGAGGTGGAGTAGAACAAAAATCTACATGACCCATGGATCTCAATCGGTATGCTAATGGAAGATCATTGACACATAGCTCAGGAATGTGGGTATTCTTGATTCGATCAAGAATGATCAACACACGCCAAAGCATGGGCATGGCTTGACAAAAACTAAGGCTGGTGGTTGTAAAGAAGTCGATGATGAAATCAGGAAATGGAAACCTAAGACCTAAGGTAAAAGGAAAGGCATTAAAACAGAGCCATTCGCTGGAGACCATGTCCGATTGGAGTTCCCGATCGTACGGCCTGAACACCATAGTTTCCGGGAAGATGCCGGAAGATTGAAGCGCCGATAAATGCGCATTATCGAACGAATAGACCTCCTTCTCCGGGTATTGGAGAAGGTTTTGTGGTACGAAGATAGGGGCTGAGTCACCGGAGCTGGATCGAGTTTATCTTGTCATGTCTTGCCGGAAAACAGGAAAAGGAAAGAAGAAGATGGGAGAGAACTTTTACCTTTTTACTTTCTTGATCAAGGTTAAATGGGGATAAGGATGAGAAGATATAGGGAGGCAATGAGTGGAAATAGCTTGGACGGTAACATCATATCATGTCAGGGTCTTATCTCTTAAATTGCCTCGGTAAACGTAAAAATATGTCCGTTAGGATCAAGATCCCAACTGCTATATTTTTGGGACAATTGTTATGGGTGAAATTCTGAGCCCATATTCTAAACTATATCTTGACTTAATCATAGTTGTTAACGATCAGGATACCAGACCAGGATATTGGTAACATCCTGAGGCAGTATCCTGGTGATTACTAATTATTTGCACGCAGGACGTAGCTGTAGGATCACAACGTTCACGGAGGCTTGTTCACCTGAAGACTCAGTCTAAATAGTTGAAAGAACGACGCTGAAGCCGCAATACATGGTCAACAACGTTCACTGGCGAATATTCCAAGGGATCCCACTATTTTAGGAGAGTTTGTTTTTCTTTGTAACTATAAATATCAGATAAACAGATCGATAGGTCACCACACATTCACTCACTACTCTCGAATTATGTGATTTACTTTCACAATTACGCACAAACACTCAACAGTAGCAATTCTTGTAACACTTAGCAACGATTTGGGAAATATCCTACACTGTATCCCTATTTCTAAGCAATAAGAAGAACAAGGCAGCGGCGGTTGTCAGCTCCCAAGGTTTTATGCGGGAGATCTGGATTGATCAAGGGCTTTCCTCGTACATCTCGTGTCAACCTTTGCATTTTCGCTCATTGTTTGATTGTTGATATAGCTCAATATCCTGAGTTGTATCTTGAAAATTGTTTTTACAAAGTAGCAAACCGATACAAGCTTCATTAACACTACTAGCACACTACCTCACAAAACTAATTTGATCACTAAATTGCTTCGGTAATTTTTGACCAAAATAGTTCGTTTCGCATGTGAAAAGATTATCGTGAGCTTAACAAACTCACCATCAAGAATCGTTATCCTCTCCCTCGTATGGATGATCTCTTCGATCAACTTCAAGGCGCAACTTGCTTTTCTAAAATCGATCTTCGATCTGGTTATTACCAACTTCATATTCTCGAGGAAGACATTCCCAAAACAGCTTTTCGAACTCGATATGGACACTATGAGTTCGTAGTTATGCCGTTTGGCTTGACCAACGCACCAGCTGTGTTTATGGATCTCTTGAATCGCGTTTGTAAACCTTATTTGGATCGTTTCGTAATTGTTTTCATTGATGATATTCTCATTTATTCAAAAACTCAAGTTGAACATAAGCGTCATATACGTCTCATTCTTGAACTCCTTCGTGCTGAACGCTTGTACACAAAATTTTCGAAGTGTGAATTCTGGATTAAAGAAGTCCAATTCCTTGGTCACATTGTTAGTGAAAAGGGAATTCATGTCGACCCTGCCAAGATCGAGGCTGTAAAGAATTGGATCGCGCCTAAATCCCCATATGAGATTCGTTCATTCCTAGGATTGGTGGGTTACTATCGTCGATTCATCTCGAACTTTTTGAAAATCACCGTTCCTCTTACTATGTTGACTCAAAAAGAGAAACCTTTCTTTTGGGGTCCTGAGCAAGAAGAATCAGTTCAAACTCTCAAGGACTTGCTTTGCAATGCTCCTGTTCTTGCTCTTCCTAATGGGAACGATAATTTCGTGGTATATTGCGATGCTTCCAATCATGGTCTTGGTTGCGTTCTCGTACAACGGGACAAAGTCATCGCTTATGCTTCTCGTCAACTCAAGATACCTGAGAAGAACTACACTATCCACGATCTCGAGCTTGGCGCAGTCGTTTTTGCGTTAAAGATTTGGCGAGACTACCTATATGGTACCAAGTGTGTCATTTTCACTAACCACAAGAGCCTACAACATATCTTTAACCAAAAGGAGCTAAATATGCGTCAATGTCGTTGGGTGGAATTGCTTAACGGCTACGATAGGGACATTCGCTATCATCATGGCAAAGCGAATGTCGTGGCCGATGCTCTTAGTCATAAGATTCATGTTAGTAGCATTCGTTGTTCTCAAATCTCGAGCGACCTTCACACTTGCATTCGTGACGCCCAGTACTTGTCAGCCAATGAAGGTAGTCTAATCGACGAGGTACGAGGTGTTTCTATCGACCGTCTAGAGACGAAACCCAATGGGCTTCAATACTATCTTGATCGCATCTGGGTACCAGATCGCGACAACCTTCGCGAGCTCATCATGAACGAGGCACACAAAACCAAATACTCTATTCATCCTGGTGCTGATAAGATGTACCATAACCTACGTATGTCATATTGGTGGCCTGGTATGAAGAAGGACATCATTGTATACGTCTCTAAGTGCCTCACATGCTCGAAAGTCAAAGCTGAGCACAAGCATCCTTCTGGTTTGCTCAATCAGCTCATTTCCTTGCTATTCGTGAAGACTTCAAAGTTGAGAAACTTGCTCGAATCTATACAGATGAAATCATATGTCGTCATGGTATTCCTCTCGACATCATCTCAAACCGCGATGGTCGTTTCACTTCGCGTCTTTGGCAAACTTTCCAATCCGCTATGGGTACTTATTTGAACCATAGTACAGCCTTCCATCCTCAAACAGATGGACAAACTGAACGTACTATCCAAAACCTAGAGGATATGCTTCGTTCTTGTGTCGTCGACTTTGGTGGTAGTTGGGATGTACATTTACCATTGATTGAATTCTCGTATAACAACAACTATCACCACAGTATTCAAATGACTCCTTACGAAGCATTGTATGGACGCAAGTGTTGTTCACCTATCAGTTGGCATGAGATTGGTGATAAACAACTTACTGGTCCTGAGCTGATACACGAAACATCGGATAAGATTCTTCAAATCCGTGATAACTTACTCAAGGCCAAAAGTCGACAAAAGAGCTATGCCGACAAACGATGAAAGCCCTTAGAGTTCAATGTTGGTGACCACGTGTTACTCAAGGTTTTTGCCTTGGAAAGGAGTAATCCGTTTTGGTAAAAGGGGTAAACTTGCCCCTCGCTATGTTGGTCCTTTCAAGATACTCGAAAGGATTGGTAAGGTGGCTTATCGACTTGACTTACCTCAAGAACTGAGCAACGTGCATCCAACCTTTCATGACTCGAATCTCAAGAAATGCTTAGCTGAAGAGGGACTTCATGTTCCTGTTGATGACTTGCAAATAAACGAGACTCTTCATTTTGTGGAAAAACTGGTCGAAATCATGGACCGAGGAGCCAAGCAGCTTAGACGCAGCAAAATTCCCATAGTCAAGGTTCGTTGGGAAGGAAAGCGTGGTGCTGACTTCACTTGGGAACTCAAAAGCGAGATGATGACCAAGTATCCACATCTCTTTGATTAGTCTACCTCTTAAAGATTTCGAGGACGAAATCCCCTAAAGTAGTGAAGACTGTAACGTTCCGTACTTTCGCACTTTCTTGTTTTAGCATATCATGTTGTACTTTCCATATTTAGAGGCTTGTATTCTCTTTGTAGTCTATCTTGTTCCAACTTGTAATCTTAGACTGTTGATCATAATGGAAACGAAGTATTTTTGATTATGTGCACGCATTCAAGTGAGACTTATGTGTAAGATTCATGGTTTGAATGATATACTATTGGTGAATCTTGATGAAAACGGCACTCGTTAACACAATACGATATTTGATCCTTTGTCCTTATTTAGACGATCCTTCATACTCGTTAAACGAATTACAACCTATAAAAATTCGAAAACGTAATCCTTGTAACGTGAAAACCTCCATCATAAACCTCGATTATCAACTTCTATACATTTACTTATTTAATCATCTATTTATTTATTTACTTAAGTATTTATTTATTCATTAATTATTTATTTATTTAATCATTTATTTAATATTTACTTAGTTATCAATATTTATTATTAATTAACCAATATAATGGTAAAACTTATAATTATAAAAGATTTATCCAAACTAATTCTAGAAAATATAGATAACTTGGTGGCTTTTGATCGAAGTTAAACATCAGGGCTCTTTTGTGCAATTCCTTAAAACCTGACAAGCCGAAAAAGAAATAAAAGGGTTAGCCGGGACTCAAACCCGCATCAAACCCGGTTCAACATCACAGCAACAACTTAACAACCGACGCAACAAACAAGTCGGCCATAAGCCTCATTCGGCTTATATTGGATTTGTTTAATCTCTATGCACGGATTCAGCATATCATCTCCTTCAATGACGCCCCAGATCCCTGAACTGAAGCATTCAAAGCTCAACCTTTCCGAACTCCCGTAACCCCGACTTACCGATTCCCTCTTATCGTCTATAAAAAAACCTCCTTTGTTTCACACTTCGTTTACCTCGCATTTACCCCTCAAGTCACCCACATTTTCACACATCTCGATCCCTCTCTGTTTAACACCGCAGCATCGCCAGAGAAACCTGCTAACAGCCGACGCCGCCGCCGCCGCCGTCTCGATGGAGAAGAACGACCCGAACGACGGAACCCACATCGCGACCCCGTTCGGTATAATCTTGCCCTCCTTCTTCGTTTTTGATTAATTCTATTGTTGTTTGATTTGCTGTAACTAGGAAATGTTTAAGTCTTCCCAGATTCGTAACGGGGTTCTTTCTGTTTCATTTTAAACTAAAGAAGATGACTAGCTGGCTTAGTATAAATCAAATGAAAGCTTAAAACAAACACCAAACTGGTCTTGGACCAGTGAGCGGAATCGAGGATAAAGTCTCGGGTTCGAAGCCCGTATCCTCTGTTTTAAACGCGGTTCATGTGTTTTTGTTATAAAACCATTACATAATAAAGCATAACTAATATATTTATATAATTAAAATCAGAAGTCTAAGAGGGTTAGATACTTGACCCAGTGAAAAGGATGGGTGCGCACGTACTGTAGGTCACGCGTTCAAGTCCCGAGTCACGCACTCCTTGTTCCATTTCGATCCCTTTAATCGCTAACATGCCAGGCCTGCAGGCCATATTTTTTTCGTCTGGATCAAGCCCAATTGGGCCTTCTGCTAGTGCACTGTTGGGCTGGTTATATTATAAGAGTATTATTATTATTTATCAATATCAGTTTTATCTATTATTGTTATTAATATCAGCTCTATTATTATTATTAATATCAGCTCTAATTATTATTATTATTATTAATATTATTAATAGCTAATGCTATTATCTAAATATTTTTAGACAATTATGCTTATAATAAATTCCTAACTCGTCATCTTATCACTTATTTAACTAATAGTTAGGACGTTCCTATACAATTGTTTATACAACAAGATAACCCCATTCGAATCCATAAGTAATAACGAGTTCGCTTATCGTCTAGGTTCATCGCTCTAGTTTGTTCCGCTCTCCACTTGTGCTTTACTTCAAGAAATAATATACGCAACCAAAGGTGAGTATACTTGATCCCCTTTTTGTGTTTAAACACTTTGGGTGCAACTTGTATTTGTATCAAAACACACCATCACATGAGACTTATTCATTCACGCTCTATCCACATTTTTAAACATGAAAACATGTGATACTTGTTAATCTTATATGCTATGTAAACACTTTATGTCTATATGCTCATTAACTTTGCTAGCCTACCTTAACAATTATAGCGCTATAGTATTAACGCACCGCCCTTGAGTCTTCGGATATTGTTAAGTAAAACATATTAACCTCCCTTGAGTCTTGGGGAAAGGTACATTGCGTTGGAAACTTGGGTTTGACATATAGTGACATCGTTTCAGCATATTAGTAACTTGTATTATGTTATCATGTTGGATATGAGCATTTAATCAATTTTTTTCATACTATGCTATGTAGCAAACCTGTATACTCGCCAACTTTTTGTTGATGTTATTTTAATACATGTTGTAGGTTGACAGTCAAGTTGAAGATGAAACAAGCTAGGATGGCCTAGAAACTCATCTATTTAATAAACTATGTTTGGGACTTATTCTATGTTTATTTGGGACAATGTATTGAATTTTAGACCATTTATGAAATCGAATTTAAATTATATTGTCACATTTAGTGTTATGATGTTTTAAGCAATTTGCTCGTCTCTTCCCGATGTTTCCGCCATCGGTTGGGGTGTGACAGATTTGTATCAGAGCCATAACTATAGGGAATTAGAAAAAGTAGGAATGCTTTGCCTAGTTTATAGTTTAGGAGCTTTTCTCACTATGTGCTATTTAAAATCATTTCCCTTGTATCTCAATTTGCTTCTCTCTATTCTTTTGGACTCTTAAAACATACATGCCTTTCCTAAGGCAACCACAATACACACTTGGAGGCTTGAAGACACTCTTATAACACAATCAAAACGATTCATCAAAGTAGGGTGATTCCCACATTTGATGATGACCTTCACTCAGCTAAACTTTATTTTTGCACGAAATACACCCTCGAGTTAGGAGTGATATCCAAACCTTGATAGGAAATTTCCATTTCATACTCTAGTGGACCCTTATCTTTTGATAAGTACTAACCACGTTAGGGTATGATGTTATTGAATTAGAGGTAAAACTCATACCTTAATAACTAGTCCCACTCCGTGATTTTCGATCTCGTCAAAGTTTCGATTTTCCCAATCGATTAAGGACGTGTAGTAACTGAAGGATAAACATCGTTAGTCGCTCCTCGATGAGAGTGTTTGTCTATTAGGCCAAAGCACGTTTCCTTAATTCGGAAAGGACTTCGATTTACTTTGGAGTAGTCTTATGTTACATTCCGTGACAATCCATGTTTTATGTTAAATCTTTTTATGCTATCTAAATTTTAATGTGTTTTATATTTGAGCGTATCCTTTCATTTCAAGCTTGGAGACACGAATCACGTTATCTTCGCAATCTAAAACAATTAATAATAATCTTTCATGAACAAACTAAATTTACGATGTTTTCATTATCTACGTTACAATACATGAAACTCATGATCATGTTATGTGAAACAAATTGAAACTTTCGTATGCTATGTGATGCATCCATGGAAAGCAATTTTATTAAACAAAACATTATGATCAAAGTCTCATCCATCTTTTGTTTCTTTTGATTCTTAGGTGTCTTCCCATCATCGCTCCAACTCCACTTAAAGGTCGAAGACCAACTCTAAAAAGAAGATGATGACCTTCATGGCTAACCAAATTGCTCGAATTGTCCCCAAGATCGTCACCTAGATCCAACCTTCGAACACTCCCAACTCCTCTGCTGACTCGAAGACATCCAAACCCAAGCCTGTAACCTTCAGCTATAAGCACTTTGCTTCTTGCAACCCTAAGCCCTTCACTGGCAAGGAGGGGGTGACTGCTATGCTTGAATGGTTCGATAGCATAGAAGTTACTTTCATCAATAGCGAATGCCCTGAAGAGCTTAAAACACGTAGTGCTACTGGGGTGTTCCAAGATAGGGCCTTGGAATGGTGGACCAATGAAAGGAACATTCGCTCGAATGAGGAATCATATGCGTTACCTTGGGAGAAGTGAAACAACTTATGATGGAGGAATTATGCCCTCCACATGAGCCACAAAATCTTGAGGAAGAGTTTTGGGCTCTCAAGCAAGTAGGTGATGACAATTTAGTCTATACCACTCGTTTCAAACAGCTGAGCTTCGTAGTGCCACATCTTGTCTCAACCCCTGAGCGCAAGATTCGAAAGTACATTCATGGTTTACCTCCTAGCATGTGCGACACCATTGAAGCAGCTAAGCTTGACAACATCGAGGCAATGTATCGTTTAGCAGCTAGCCTGAACAATAATCGTGTTCGCGACAAACAAGCTGCAACCCCTGTTACTTCCAAACCAGCCAATCAAGTCACCTAACAGTCGAGTGGTAACAAGGGCAAGAAACGAAAGTTCCAAAACCCTGGCTGCGACGCGATTGCACCTGCTACGACCAAACCCTACCCCACCTGAAAACACCAAGAAGCCATATACTGGGATACATCCTGAGTGCACCTTTTGCCACTATCATCACCCTACCACCTCAAAATGTCATCATTGTACTACCAGCAATCATTTTGGCCACACTGCACCCTATTATCGCAACAACCCTACGCCACAAGTTCAACAACCACCCCCAAACCCTAAACCAGCAACCAATGTTAGAGCTTGTTACAAGTGTGGGGATACTACGCATCTTCGCCCTCAATGTCCTCAAATGAATCAAGAGCAGCAACGTCAGCCAGCTCCACGAGGACGTCTTTCAACATCAATGCTAAACAGGCGCAAAACGACAATGAAGTCGTTAATGATACGTTTCTCGTTAATAACCTTTATGCTTCTATATTATTTGATACTTGTGTGGATAAAAGCTTTGCGTCTGTGGAATTTGAATCTTTGCTAAATTGTAGACGCTCGAAGCTACGTAAGTCGTTCACATTCGAAGTTGCCAATGGCAAGTCCATTTCAGTCGATTCTATTCTTCGCGGTTGCCTTCTTACTCTTAACAAACATGTTTTCCCTATCGACCTTATACCCATGCAATTGGGTAGTTTCGATGTCATAGTAGGCATAGACTGGCTTCGTGAGAACCATGCTGAAATTGCTTATCATGAAAAGTACGTTCGTTTGCCCCTTCCATCTGGCGATACTTTACACGTCTATGGAGATCGACCTTCAAAAGAACTAAAGTTGATGTCATGCACACAAGCGAACAAGTACTTACGCAAACCATACCTTGCCTTTCTAGCCTACGTTGTAGAAGAAAAAGGCGAGGGAAAGAACGTAAGTGATGTTCCAGTGGTGTGTGATTTGCCTGACGTTTTTCCCGAAGATCTACCTGGTCTTCCTCCTGCTCGATCAGTCGACTTTTGTATCGATCTCGTACCTGGTTCAACTCTGATTGCTAGGGCTCCATATCGTCTCGCACCTTCTGAGATGCAAGAATTGTCAAGTCAACTGGAAGAACTCCTCGATAAGGGTTTCATTCGTCCAAGTACCTCACCTTGGGGTGCTCCTGTCCTCTTCGTAAAAAAGAAAGATGGTTCGTGTTATGGGTGAAATTCTGAGCCCATATCCTGAATTATATCTTAACTTAATCATAGCTGTTAACAATCAGGATACCAGACCAGGATATTGATAACATCCTGAGGCAGTATCCTAGTGATTACTAATTATTTGCATGCAGGACGTAGCTGCAGGGTCACAACGTTCATGGAGACTTGTTCACCTGAAGACTCGGTCTAAATGGTTGAAAGAAAGACGTTGAAGCCGCAATACATGGTCAACAACGTTCACTGGCGAATATTCCAAGGGATCCCACCATTTTAGGAGAGTTTGTTTTTCTTTGTAACTATAAATATCGGATAAACAGATCGATAGGTCACCACACATTCTCTCACTACTCTCGAATTCTGTCATTCACTTTCACAATTATTCACAAACACTCAACACTAGCAATTCTTGTAACACTTAGCAACGATCTGGGAATTATCCTGCATTGTATCCTTATTTGAAAGCAATAAGAAGAACGAGGTAGCGGCGATTGTCAGCTCCTGAGGTTTTATGCCAGAGATCTAGATTGATCAATGGCTTTCCTCGTACATCTCGTGTCAACCTTTACATTTTCGCTCATTGTTTGATTATTGAATAGCTCAATATCCTGAGTTGTATCCTGAAAAGTGTTTTTACAAACTAGTAAACTGATACAAGCTTCATTAACACTACTAGCACACTACCTCACAAAACTAATTTGATCACTAAATTGCTTCGGTAATTTTTGACCAAAACAATTTGGCGCCCACCGTGGGGCAAGTGGTGCTATTTCTATGAAAAGCTTTGCTAAAATCATTACTTGGCTTTTTGTTTTCAAAACTTTTTTCACAACTGTTTTCAATGGCTTTGAAATTAAACATGAGCTCTTCCTCCACGCCTGCTACAACCTCTGCTACAACTGGTTCAGTGCTTCCACCACCTCCATCCCGGGACACTCTGCCTACTCAGAATGTCTACAGATCTGGTGGTCCAGGGAGAACTCCTATTATGGCTTCTAATGATGAAATTTTAGCTTTGTTTGGTAATATACTGGATCAGATGAAGAAATAGTAGGAAACTAACCAAACAATAATGAGAGAAATACAACTCCTGAAGTCCAACTCCAAGAGACTTGCTGAGGATGTCATCACTCCCTTGCAGCCAGGAATCTGAACTTTAGTTTAGCGGTGTATACTGAAGATAATCAGGGCAATGTTGTACCAAGTCGTTCCCAGAGCAATGTTCCTGAGACACCCTCATCAGCAAGGATATCGACTGTGAGGGGCCCAGGATATGCTCCAGGATATGGCCAGAATCAACAGGCTGGTAACCTTTCTAATAATGTTAATACTCTTGCTACTAACAATGTTGGATCTTCGCAGAATACAAGTGTAACCTCAGAACTATCCAGAGAGCTTCAGAAACTGAAGGATATGATATGAATTGTACCCGTGGTAGTGTAGCCCATAACGGAAGTATCCCAGGATAGCCACAACATATCCCGTTTTGCTCGCCACATTTGTGATGCTGAAATCCCAAAGAGATTCCAAACCCCAACCATCAAGCTTTATGATGGAACGACGGATCCTGAAGAGCATATTGCCCATATAGGGAGAGGATGGAAGTGAATCCTATTCCACCGGATCTTAAAGAAGCATGTCTTTGCAAGGGCATTGGCTCTACTCTAACAGGATCAGCCTTGAAATGGCTCTTAAACGTTCCACCTCATTCCATTACATCATTTGCTCATTTGGTTAATTTGTTTAACAGTCAATTTTCTTGCAGTAGAAGCTTTGAAAAACTAACAAGTGATGTTTACAGGATAACACAGGGGCCTCAAGAATCCCTCAGGGATTATGTGAATAAATTTAGTAGGGAATCCTTAGATTACCCTGTCTCGCTTTTTTGCGGCATCTTGACGTTTCTATTATTGCAATAATAATATCAACATAAGACATTGTTTAAATATTTCAATCATTAAATAATAGTGGACTTAACAATACACATGCATCCACATAATAATGGAATACTTTAACTAAAAGAGAACCCATATCATTGATATTTATCACAGAAATTACAAAGCTTGTTCATAGTACAACGACTAACCAAAATGTGGTGTGACATAATCAACCACCAACAACAAGTCTAGATGAAATTTCCTCCTAAATATCCAAAAATTTGGCATGCAAGCCAACATAAGGGTTTATCAAAGAGACATACAAAACCAAAAAAACAAACAACCAACAATCACTTCTTCATTCCCGCAAACTCAAGAAGCCTCCTCACAAGCTCCTCCAAGTCAGTTATCCTCCAGTGCATCTGACCATTGCACTATCATCCAAGACCTTTAGCTCATCAAACCAGTCCATTTTCCCCTCAAGATCCTTCACTTTTCCCCTAATCGCCTCCAGATCTCCGCGTATGGCCTCCAACTGACGGTCGCAGTGAGAGCATCGATCAACCCACACTCCTTTCTGCTTCTTCGAAGCAGATGCAGTCTTAGCTCTGGAAGTTGAAGCGATGTCACCGACAGGTCGTATCCTCTTCCTACGTTGAAAGTATACAAACCGGGGTGCAGTAGGAGCGCGCGAATCGATCGATGGAAATGATGACTCGGTAACAACTGGTAGAGGGATCTCGGTAGTGGGCTCAGTAATGACAGCAGATGAGACGACCAATGGCTCTAATGGCTGAGCCGTAACAATGGTAGCGTCTACTGATGGTGCGACACTATAAGATCCTCCGATCAACGGAACACCTCTACCCACATCATCGATAATAGGCACGGTACCTGATGATTGCCCGGTCTCGTAAATCGAGCGTGGAGCATCATCATCATCGTCTTCGATCCAACCGTTGCTTGTAAAAGCATAACGTGGGTCAACCTGACTTGTAAACGCAGCGGGGTTAACCTGGAAGGACGAAGCGAATTCGGCCGCATCAACAAACTGTGGAATCGTAGGGGGTACCTCTAGTAATACGTATCTAGGTGAAGTCTAAAATTCTGGCTCGCTCTCAGAGTCAGTAATCTCGATGATCTCGTGCTCGTGCGACATCTGTGACATATATATAACCATACAAAGTAAGTGTGTGTTCAAATGAAAAATAACACATAAGGCCCAAATAAACAGATTAACACGTATGCACAATAACACGCAATGGTTCTCATACATGATCAAAATCCATGTTTATTTAAAAATTTTGGCTTTGCGAATTTTGGACTTATATCTCAAAATTCTTTGGTTGAAGTCTAGAGTTTTCCCCTGAAAATATCTAGTGCTAACAACCGTTAGCTCTGATACCAACTTCTGTAACACCCCAAAAACGTCGCAGCGGAAATACAAACGTAATGGTGACGGAAGTTGGTGCCCATAAATATCTTGTCGATCGATGCATTGTAAATGTTGGACATTCAACTTACTTAAAACATAGTTTATAAAACATGAAGTTTAAAAGGACGTCAGAACCACACCAAAGTTAAGTTGTTTTGATCCTTATGGATCTTATTACATAGGTCCCAAAGTTTTAAAAGTTCGTCCAAAACATTCATAAAACAACCATGCATCAACAACCACAAGATACGCCATAATTCCCGAAGCCATGCTCAAGTACCTGAAGAACACGTTAAAAATCAAGTGTCAACACAAAGGAGGGTGAGCTCACATATTCAAATTTAAAATAATTTGATCCAAGGAAAAACATTCTAATTATGTGTTTATTATCAAAACATCCAAATAATATTTTCGAAAGTCGATTTTATTTCCTTAATAAAAATCCATGAGTCAGCCGTCGCAAGCGTTTCCCAAAAACCTCCGAACTAAGCATCTTCCCAAGTTTCACATATTAAATTTAGTTTACATCCATTTGTTCAGATTCGTAAGTTTGCAAGACATTACGAGCTATATATTAACATTAAGGGTATAATCACGCTAGACTATAACAAAATATAAATTCATCGCTTGACATGACACGGAGCTATCGGTCGCGACGGGGTGTCAACCCGATAGATCTATCAACAATTCCACGCAATCCATATTAATGATTAAATGGCTAAGTTCGTGCAAAGTGCCCGCAAGGGGTCACCAAAGTTGCCAACCTTATGAACAATATATATATCCTAGTAAAATGATAAAATTTAATATAACACGTTGTACGAATCCCCGACGTCCCCATCGAAACGTAAGCCTAATCCCCTTACTTACTCTCTTGAGACCGGGCCAATTCTGTACAACTTTAAATTTAAACATATTATATCCACACGGTCGTTCTATCCCATAACACCGTAAAATCCCCATTTCATCCCCGAAACGCATATATCATTATTCCAAAATCCGTTTCATCCCGAAACTTATTTATATCCAAAACCATGTTTTTCTCCAAAAACATATCATTTAATTTCCAAATCATATTTTCCACGAAAATATATTTATAGTTTAATCAAATGCATATTTTATGCGAAAACGTATACTTATCCTTTTTAAGGCATGTTCTTCCCCCAAAACATATAATAAAACAGTAAAAAGAGGGGTTTAGTGACACTCACCTTTGGTGTGTGTATTTAAAATAGCGCGATCCCACAATTTGATTCTACACGTCCTAACATACGCAGGCACGATTTAATAATCAATATATTACAAAATTCCTAAGTTTCTCCAATACTTAGAATTTTCACATAACTTTGAGATTTTCTCGAAAAGTTATTATTTTTTATTATGTTGGCATATTAATATATATATGAGTTCATATATATATATATATATATGTATATATATATATATATATATATATATATGTATATATATATATATATTTAAGATTTTGCGACTTGAACGATTTTATTGGTGACCTTAATGTTTTATCCGTTTCATTCCCGTTTATAAACGTGCACATATTCACAATATCATAACACGATTTGCGCGTCGTAATATCTACGATTTGCGCGTCGTATTATATATACATAAACGTGCACATATTCACAATATCATAACACGCGAAAACTCATTAACTTATTCACTTATCATTTTTAAAGCATGTATACATGAAATAACTCACTAAGTTAACCTATGTATCAATTTTCATGCTCGACAAATAACTTACACATTTTAACGCGATTTCACCGATTCTACCGTTTTAAACATATAAGCGTACATGCATAGTCTAAATTCCCGCTATCATGTCAACACTTAACATATTATCATATTCACATATTTATATCACATAACATATTTAAACACATAAGGTTCACCCATTAACAACCCATTCTCGTGTATGTTGAAAAATGCGTATTTTAGTGATTCGGTAACGTTTTCGGGTGCCGAAAGTCACGTGTGACTAACCAAATACCAAATAAGCTAAATATAAGTTAATATACCTATATTTATACTAAAAATATCAGTTTATTTACTGATTTAAAACAGTTTCATAAAAACCCTCTTAAAAGACGATTTTTACCGTTTTCACCGCATAATTTTGCGTCAAACATTACCATAACCATCCGAACTCGAAAGGACTTCATATTTTAACACAATACATGTTATTTTCTGATTAAAATAATGGTTATAATCATATTAGTGCAGTTTTTGTGTAGGTCACATAAATCATGCAATTTTCATGTATTTTACAACTCACAAAGCACCAAGTACAACATGCAAAGCTAGTAAACTTTATGTCAAAGTTTTATATCATTTTAACACTTCAAATATTAATATTTTAGTGTTTAGAATCTGTTCATAGTTTATTTTGTCAAATCATGCTCAAATCATCTTTTCATGATTATATATCAACATGCATGTCCTTGTATGTGCATCTAATGCATCCATAACATATGATTTTCAACTTGCATGTACTCATATGCATCTAGACATACATTTATTTCATGTTTACATTATCCATGACATTCAAATCTTCATATCATTATCATCTCATCATTCAACATAAATGCAAGACACATTCCTTCACATTCATGAAGTAACTACAAATTTTGTGCGCATGCATATACATACATGTATATACACGGCTCACACATATACACATACATGCTTCC
Source organism: Scalesia atractyloides (assembly GCA_947069175.1). Classification (NCBI taxonomy): domain Eukaryota; kingdom Viridiplantae; phylum Streptophyta; class Magnoliopsida; order Asterales; family Asteraceae; genus Scalesia; species Scalesia atractyloides. Next base: position 23,360,977 of record CAMTDV010000030.1, on the reverse strand, counting down.
AAAAACCCAATTTTCATGTTCATCTTTTCAAATCACTAAAAAAAAACCTTTTAGAACATTATCTTATGACAACTTTTGATGCATGCATGAACTTTTATCATCTTATCCATCAAGAATCAATCAACATCAAAACTCAAACTCTATCATACACACACACACACAGATACTCACGGCAACATATATACACACACAAATGTCCATTTTTATTTTTATTAAAAACCCATTTGATAGTATTTTCAAGTTAGTGTTTAAACTCAAGAAAAAGAGAAACTTCTATCATCATCAACATTCATCAAGAATCAAGAACAAGTTTTTAAAGATGAATGTTATACCTTCAAGATTCTAGTAGGTTTTGAACAAGAGTTGATGATATGAAGCTTGGATTTTGCTTGAAACACTTGGAAATCACCTCCAAACCTTCAAATGGACTTGAATCTTGTTTGAATGATCATGAATCTTCAAGAATGAAGTTTGAAAATGAAAATGGATGTGTTCTAGGGGGTGTTCGGCCGTGAGTTTAGTGAGAGAGTGGAGTGAAGATTTTGTTTGATTTTGAATGGGTTTAATGGAGTGTGTAAGTGTCAAACATGATTAGTTTTGATTTCCAAGGCACACACTTGTCAAATGGAAGCAAGAATTAAAAAGGCGGGCAGCCATTAGGCCGCCACCTATGCCCCCATCTCTCATATATATTGTTTACATATACATATATATACATATAGATTTATACAGGTATTTAACTGGATACCGGCTATTTTATGTAGCATTTTAACTGCATTTTAACGCGTTTTATATTACTTTCAGTGCTCTATAAAAATAAACACACCAGAATATTACTAATCAATATTTTATTTGCCAGGACCAGTTACGTTGTCGGTAATTGGCAGTATGTGCGCTGTGTTGTGCAGTACGCGCTTAAATTTGCAGAATAGGGATTTTAAGCATTTTAATTTATTTTTATCATTCTATAAAAATAAACTTGTCAATTTATTACTATAATAATTATTCGTTGCCCTGAACTGGCTGTGTTGACAGTATTTTGTCAGATGCGCGCAGTACGCGTTTAAACTCGAAACATAGAGTTTCTTGGCGTTTTAAATATTTTTCCTCACAATTATGATTAACTATATTATTTAACTCATAACGGACTATTTTTGGGATTTTAACATTATTCGGCGGTCACCGACGTTCGTTATGCATTTTAACCGTTACGAGATAAGCGTTTATATTAATATTGCCAACGTAATTTTTATCAAACTTTGGATTTACCAACACATCAGATACAATATATAAACATCATAAATAATCAAATACGGCCTTTTATTCATTCATGACACGTGTTATATTTGTACGGGACAACCTAAATAGCCGGGTGTCTAGGATTGGCGGGTTACTATTGTCGATTCATCTTGAACTTTTGGAAAATCGCCGTTCCTCTTACTATTTTGACTCAAAAAGAGAAACCTTTCGTTTGGGGTCCTGAGCAAGAAGAATCATTTCAAACTCTCAAGGACTTGCTTTGCAATGCTCCTTTTCTTGCTCTTCCTAATGGGAACGATGGTTTCGTGGTATATTGCGATGCTTCGAATCGTGGTCTTGGTTGCTTTCTCATGCAACGGGACAAAATCATCGCTTATGCTTCTCGCCAACTCAAGATACATGAGAAGAACTACACTACCCACGATCTCGAGCTTGCCGCAGTCGTTTTTTGCGTTAAAGATTTGGCGACACTACCTATATGGTACCAAGTGTGTGGTTTTCACTGACCACAAGAGCCTACAACATATCTTTAACCAAAGGAGCTAAATATGCGTCAACGTCATTGGGTGGAATTGCTTAACGACTACGATTGCGACATTCGCTATCATCCTGGCAAGGCGAATGTCGTGGCCGATGCTCTTAGTCGTAAGACTCATGTTAGTAGCATTCGTTGTTCTCAAATCTCGAGCGACCTTCACTCTTGCATTCGTGACTCCCAGTACTCGTCAGCCAATGAAGGCAGTCTAATCAACGAGGTACGAGGTGTTTCTATCAACCGTCTAGAGATGAAACCCAATGGGCTTCAATACTATCTTGATTGCATCTGGGTACCAGATCGCGACAACCTTCGCGAGCTCATCATGAACGAGGCACACAAAACCAAATACTCTATTCATCCTGGTGCTGATAAGATGTCCCATAACCTACGTACGTCATATTGGTGGCCTGGTATGAAGAAGGACATCGCTGTATACGTCTTTAAGTACCTCACATGCTCGAAAGTCAAAGCGGAACACCAGCGTCCTTCTAGTTTGCTCAATCAGCCAGAAATCCCTGTTTGGAAGTGGGATAACATCGCTATTGATTTCATAACCAAACTTCCTCAAACACCCTCTGGTCATGATAGCATTTGGGTTATCATCGATCGTCTCACCAAATCAGCTCATTTCCTTGCTATTCGTGAAGACTTCAAAGTTGAGAAACTTGCTCGAATCTATACGGATGAAATCATATGTCGTCATGGTATTCCTCTTGACATCATCTCAGACCGCGATGGTCGTTTCACTTCGCATCTTTGGCAAACTTTCCAATCCGCTATGGGTACTCATTTGAATCGTAGTACAGACTTCCATCCTCAAACAGATGGATAGACTGAACATACTATCCAAACCCTAGAGGATATGCTTCGTTCTTGTGTCGTCGACTTTGGTGGTAGTTGGGATGTACATTTACTATTGATTGAATTCTCGTACAACAACAGCTATCACCCCAATATTCAAATGGCTCCTTACGAAGCATTGTATGGACGCAAGAGCCGTTCACCTATCAGTTGGCATGAGATTGGTGATAAACAACTTACTGGTCCTAAGCTTATACAAGAAACAACGGATAAGATTCTTCAAATCCGCGATAACTTACTTAAGGCCAGAAGTGGACAAAGAGCTATGCCGACAAAAGACGAAAGCCCTTAGAGTTCAATGCTGGTGACTACGTGTTACTCAAGGTATCTCCTTGGAAACGAGTAATCCGTTTTGGTAAAAAGGGTAAACTTGCCTCTCGCTATGTTGGTCCTTTCAAGATACTCGAAAGGATTGGTAAGGTGGCTTATCGACTTGACTTACCTCAAGAACTGAGCAACGTTCATCCAACCTTTCATGTCTCGAATCTCAAGAAATGCTTAGCTGAAGAGGGACTTCATGTTCCTGTTGATGACTTGCAAATAAACCAGACTCTTCATTTTGTGGAAAAACCGGTCGAAATCATGGACCGAGGAGCCAAGCAGCTCAGACGCAGCAAAATTCTCATAGTCAAGGTTCGTTGGGAAGGAAAGCGTGGTGCTGAGTTCACTTGGGAACTCAAAAGCGAGATGAAGACCAAGTATCCACATCTCTTTGACCAGTCTACCTCTTAAAGATTCCGAGGACGAAATCCCTTAAAGTAGGGGAGACTGTAATGTTCCGTACTTTCGCACTTTCTTGTTTTGGCATATCATGTTGTACTTTCCATATTTAGAGGCTTGTATTCTCTTTGTAGTCTATATTGTTCCAACTTGTAATCTTAGACTATTGATCATAATGGAAACGAAGCTATTTTTGATTATGTGCACGCATTCAAGTGAGACTTATGTGTAAGATTCATGGTTTGAATGATATACGATTGGTGAATCTTGATTAAAACGTCACTCGTTAACACAATACGATATTTGATCCTTTGTCCATATTTAGACGATCCTTCATACTCGTTAAACGAATTAGAACCTATAAAAATTCGAAAACGTAGTCCTTGTAACGCGAAAACCTCCATCATAAACCTCGATTATCAACTTCTATACATTTACTTATTCATTTAGTTATTTATTTTCTTAAGTATTTATTTATTTATTCATTAATTATTTATATATTTAATCATTTATTTAATATTTACTTACTTATCAATATTTATTATTAATTAACCAACACAATGATAACAACTTATAATTATAAAAGATTTATCCAAACTAATTCTAGAAATATAGATAACTTGGAGGCTTTTGATCAAAGTTAAACATCAGGGATCTTTTGTGCAATTCCCTTAAAACGTGACAAGCTGAAAAAGAAATAAAAGGGGTGGCCGGGACTCGAACCCGCACCAAACCCGTTTCTACATCACAGCAACAACTTAACAACCCACGCAACAAACCAATCGGCCATAAGCCTCATTCGGCCTATATTGGATTCGTTTAATCTCTATGCACGGCTTCAGCATATCATCTCCTTGAATGACACCCCAGATCCCTGAAGCATTCAAAGCTCAACCTTTCTGAATTCCGGTAACCCCGACTTACCGATTCCCTCTTATCGTTTATAAAAAAAACCTCATTTGTTTCACACTTTGTTTTCCTCGAATTTACCCCTCAAGTCACCCACACTTTCACACATCTCGATTCCTCTCTGTTTAACACCGCAGCATCGCCGGAGAAACCTGCTAACAGCCGCCGCCGCCGCCGCTGTCTCGACGGAGAAGACGACCTGAATGACTGAACCCACATCGCGACCCCGTTCGGTATAATCTTGCCCTCCTTCTTCGTTTTTGATTAATTCTATTATTGTTTGATTTGCTGTAACTAGGAAATGTCTTCCCAGATTCGTAACTGGGTTCTTTCTGTTTCATTTTAAACTCAAGAAGATGACTAGCTGGCTTAGTATAAATCATATGAAAGCTTAAAACAGACACCAAACTGGTCTTGGACCATTGGTGTTTGTGCGCGGAATCGAGGGAAAAGTCTCGGGTTCGAAACCCGGATCATTTGTTTTAAACGCGGGTCATGTGTTTGTTATAAAACCATTACATAATAAAGCATAACTAATATATTTATATAATTAAAATCAGAAGTCTAACCGGGGTAGACAGTTGTCCTAGTGGAAGGGACAGGAGCCTAGTGCACTCTTGGGCTGGTTATATTATAAGAGTATTATTATTATTTATCAATATCAGTTTTATCTATTATTATAATTAATATCAGCTCTAATAATAATTATTATTATTGTTATTATTATTAATATTATTAATAACTAATGCTATTATCTAAATATTTTTAGACAATTAGGGTTATACTAAATTCCTAACTCGTCATCTTAACACTTATTTAACTAATAGTTAGGACGTTCCTATAAAATTGTTTATACAACAAGATAACCCCATTTGAATCCATAAGTAATAACGAGTTCGCTTATCGTCTAGGTTCATCGCTCTAGTTTGTTCCGCTCTTCACTTGTGCTTTACTTCAAGAAATAATATACGCAACCAAATGTGAGTATACTTGATCCCCTTATTGTGTTTAAACACTTTGGGTGCAACTTGTATTTGTATCAAAACACACCATAACATAAGACTTATTCATTCACGCTCTATCCACATTTTTAAACATGAAAACATGTGATACTTGTTAATCTTATATGCTATGTAAACACTTTATGTCTATATGCTCATTAACTTTGCTAGCCTACCTTAACAATTATAGCGTTATAGGATTAACGCACCGCCCTTGAGTCTTGGGGTATTGTTAAGTAAAACATATTAACTTCCCTTGAGTCTTGGAGAAAGGAAAATTGCATTGGAAACTTGGGTTTGACATATAGTGACATCGTTTCAGCATATTAGTAACTTGTATTATGTTATCATTTGGATATGAGTATTTAATCAATTTTTCTCATAATATGCTATGTAGAAAACCTGTATACTCGCCAACTTTTTGTTGATGTTATTTTAATACATGTTGCAGGTTGACAGTCAAGTTGCAGATGAAACAAGCTAGGATGGCCTAGAAACTCATCTATTTAATAAACTATGTTTGGAACTTATTCTTTGTTTATTTGGGACAATGTATTGAATTTTAGACCATTTATGAAATCGAATTTAAATTATATTGACACATTTAGTGTTATTATGTTTTGATCAATTTGTTAGTCTCATCCCGATGTTTCCGCCATCGGTTGGGATATGACAACAACATTCATGACACCCACAGGTATATACTGTTATACTGCCATGCCCTTTGGTTTAAAAAATGCAGGTGCAACGTACCAAAGGCTGGTTAATATGATGTTTAAAGACAAACTGGGGGACACCATGGCTGTATATATTGATGATATGGTGGTGAAATCCAAGAAATCAAAGGATCACCTCCAGGATTTAGAGTATGCCTTCAATCCCTGGACCAGTATAATATGAAACTGAATCCTGCTAAGTGCCATTTTGGAGTGGGGGCAGGAAAGTTTTTAGGATACTTGGTGACCAAGAGGGGGATAGAAGCAAGTCCAAAACAGATCAAAGCTATCGTGGATCTTAAATCACCATCCAACATGAAGGATGTTCAGAGATTAACATGAAGAGTAGCGGCATTAAACAGGTTCATATCAAGATCCTCAGAAAAATGCAAGGAATTCTATGATATCATGAAGAAAAACAAAAAATTTTAATGGGGTGAAAGACATGAAGTTGCCCAGCAAGAATTGAAGCGATATCTTTCCGGTGCACCTCTGCTGATGAAACCTGAGGATGGTGAACCTTTATCCCTATATCTTGCTGTATCAAGAATGCAGTAAGTGTTGTTTTGGTAAAGGATCACGAATGTCAGTAGTATCCTGTTTATTATGTTAGTAAAAGTTTGTTAGATGCTGAAACTCTAGTTATGGCGTCAACTAAGCTTAGACATTACTTTGAAACACATAGGATTTATGTTAAAACTAAATATGCTGTGAAAAATGTGATTAGGAAACCCGAAATGTCTGGTAGAATGGCTAAATGGTCTGTTAAACTAAGTGCATATGATTTAGTATATGAACCTAGAAATGCTATAAAGTCTCAGGCCTTAGCAGACTTTGTGGCTGATTTTAGTAGTGATATTCAAAATGAAGCTGACTTAGAAGTACAACAACTTGGTGAGAACTCAGGATCTTGGATATTGTAAACTAATGGTGCATCTAATATAAGAGGTGTAGGATTAGGTATACTACTAAAATCTCAACAGGGGGACATATTACCCCAGGGTATTAGATGTGAATTTCCTACTACTAATAATGAAGCTGAATATGAAGCCCTGATAGCAGGATTAGAATTGGCTAAGAATATGAACGTTAAATGTTTACAAGTGTATGTTGATTCCCTGTTGATTACTAGCCATTTCAATGGATCTTATACAGTCAAAGGTGATGTCAGGATCTAAGTTTGAATTGATTGTTGTTTTTGTTTCAAGTAATGGAAAATGATTGAAAACAGAAAATAAGTGCAGCAGATTAATGGAAAACTTTTACAACAATCAATCGGTCGTTTGTTTTCATCACCCTCATGCTTTCAAGTAATTAAACTATTGCATGTGATTCATAAACTCCCCCTTAGCCCAATAACGATCGTTTGATAGTAAGAAATGAAGAAGATATGCGAAATTGATCTTTTTAAGAAGACAAGTGTTAACTGTTACATTGAGTGCCTATTTATACTAAATGTCTAACCACTGGTCATCTTACAAGGACGTCAGGGCTGATACTGACAGCTAACAAACGTAACTAACTACAAACACTGCTTAAACTAAACTATCAATGCATAGCACTGTTACATTGATTAAACTAATACTAGACTAAGCACTCTTAGCTATCCTCTGCTCTTGTGATCTTCTATCAGCGGTTGAGAATGTCTTCAGTCAGAGGATATGAATCAATGTGTTTATTGAAAGCGGTAAATACTCATCAGAGGTTCAGAACCTCTTATGGTTAGATCAAAGCTCGGATGGTGTGTTTTGACTTTGTATCATCTGTTCCTTTCTATAGGTTCAATCCCAACAATCTCCCCCTGGAACAGATGATGCCAAAAACACCTTATTCTTGATTTTTATTTCTCATAAAGAATTCTCTTATTTGACCTTTGAATTGCAGTTCAAAGTTAAGAGATTCTAAATCATCAGCATCCTTCTCAAGCTCTAAACTTAGAAGTTCGTGGAAGTATTCTACTGTAAGCCCATAAGCAGCTTCCATGGATAGTTTAGTGGCTTTACCATCGGACTTGAGCAGTCAATTCGTGGGTGTCTTTGTCGACCTTCCACTTTAGAATTTTTTGGTCTGAAGGCTTTCTTGAAGGAGCCTTTATTGCTGAGGTTAGAAAAGGAGCTATTCTTGTTAGGTCTTCTGCCATCTTGGTACTTCTATCATCTGTTGGATATTCCATCATATTTTTTATACCTTCCTTGATGAATACTTCCTCAAACTCTATGTCAACCTTCTCTGACATCTCCTCTTTCCTTTTCCCCTTTAGCACGACATGTGTGGATAGGGCAGATGTTGAGCTGGGCCTTTTAGAAATTTGGGCTTTGAGAGCAGCATCTTCTTTGGCATAATCACGTTTAGGAGGCATTGATGGATCCTTTTTCCTTCTTGCTTCCAGCATCTTGTATGTATCCAACACTCTTATCTCCCCCCGTCTCATTACCTAGTTCTTTGACACATAGTGATTCTAAATTAGCTCTTCTTTCATTCTCTTGAGCTTTAGGGTCTTTTCAGGTACATTCTTTTTATATTTGTTCCAATCTGGGCATGTAGGTTTGTTGTGAGGATCTTTTAGTTGTTGTTCTATTCTTGAATTTTCTTCTTGAAGTTCACTCACATACTAATCTTTCAACTGTGCCCTAGTTGCAACATATTTCTTTGTTTCCATGATGTGTGAGATGTGCTTTTCTTTCAAAAATTTATCATCTGCTTCAGAAATCTTATTTGATAAGTTCTTTGAAAATCTTTCCAGTGATTGGACTTTACTCAACTGAAATTAGAGTTGATTATGCACTTCTCTATCACTTTTGCCTTTAGACAACTTCTTAGCAATATCCTCTGCCTGTTTTTCTTTAAGTTCCAGCAACTGATCAATATTTGCAGGCTTTGGATAACCTTGAAGAGATGGAAAATGTCTTTTGTCTGGATCTTCTTCAGCATAGAAAGATATGATTTCTTTCTTAACTGCAGGCAAATCAAGAGGAAACTTTATAGATGCAGGAATCATTTCTTTTTATGGAGCAGATGTTGTAGTTGGGGAAGTAGAGGTTAGGTTTAAGATTGGTGCAGATGCAAGAGGCATAGGAGCAGGGATCTTTTCTTCATTTATGACCTTTGTAACCTTCCTTCTCTTAAAACTGATTGATGGTAATGATGGATGGCTTGGAATTCCGGGTGGTGTTGGTAGTTGTTGTGTGGAAGTGGGAAATGTGAGTATGGCAGTGATTGTGATAACATCTGCTACAACCTCTGCTGTGTCAACAGTTGTTGGCACAACAGTTGCTGCAACATCTGTTGGGGTGGATATGGAATTGTGGGAGAAGATGTGGTTGATTTTGAGATGACAGAGGTTTTTGTGGTTGGATTGGTAGCAACTTTAGTTTTGAGAGGTGTGGATTCTGGTTGTCTTGCTTTTGAAGAAGATCTCCTCTTTGTTGAGGTACTAATCTCTCCCTTTTCTAACTGCTGATTAATCTTTTTCTCAACCAGCACCTTGCCTTCATCAAACACAGTCTTCTTATGAGACTTCTTTGCCCTTGGCAAGATATCTTCAGTTAAATCTGGTTACTTTGAGCCATCTGGCTTAGGGATATTCACTGTAGGCCTTGCCTTAGCATCATCCATCTTCAATTTTTTGTTTCCCAAAGGTTTCTCCCCCTTTTTGGCTTCATCTGGACTCACAAAAATGACAGTAGGAGGAGATTTAGCAGTGGTGGTGAGCAAGTGTGTTTTGATTGCCTTGATATCTGCAGCAGTATCATTGTATCTTCCATCAACCATATTTCTGAGTTCCATCATCCGATGCTTATGTTTTTGCTCCAGGAAATGTTTTTCTTGTTGAAAGATTGGATTATTGCAGATTTGAGCTCAGCAGTGGTTGGAACAGGGGGTTGACTCTGAATAGTAATCAACTGTTCAAAAGATCTTTAATTTCATCAATAGTGGTTTCAACATTGGTAACCCTCTCCATGAATTCTTGGTATTTTAGCTCATCCCCTAACTTAATAGGATCATCTGAACGCCTACCAGATGTGGTAGTTTTATCTAAGGTGTCATAAGCAAGTGGTTTACTACTTGCTTCAATCTTAGATGCCCCTTTGTCTTGGTTCTAGGGACTTCCCACTGGAGCAGAGGTTACCGTAGTAGCCTCAGCAGTGGTTGCCTTCAACAAGGACTTAGCTATGTAACCACTGTCCAATTGAGAACTTGGGAGTTCAGCAATTGTAGTGGCTGCCTTTGTTGAACAATCACCAAGGGTTACATGTAACCTAAGGGATGTAGTCTCTTCATTTGCTGATGGGCTAGCAATTAGAAATAAGTCAGACCTAGCTTCTTGTTGGAGTATATTCTCATTGAAGAGTTGGTGAGAAGTGCTGGATAATGTCTGCTCAATATCTATTGCATTCAGCAAGGGTAACATGGTAGGTGGTAGAGATAGCATTGGTGAGAGTGGCTGTGTAGAAAGCGACATTGCCCTGGGAGAGGGGTTGTGGAAGATAGAACCAAGTGATCCTAGAGCTTCATAATTTGGTGTCCCTGTGCCTACAACCTGATCCTTTTGTGAGGATGCAGGAGGAGTTTGAAAGCCGGTTTGAGATCTTTCAACCATCTGCTGTGAAGAAGTAGCAACAGTGGTTGGTGACTTTGGTGGTGTCACCGGGTTAACCTCTGGGATCTCATCTTCCAGAGGACCCTTTTTGGGTTTGGTGGGTTTTCGGGATGCTCTGGATGGTTTCTTTTTGGAGATTTTAGGTGTGGGTTTCAGGGCAGCGGTTGTGATGCCTTGATCACCCAGAGCAGTAGGCTCAGCAGCCGGAGGTTGAGCTTGAACATTTTGTTCTGGTGAAATAGGCTCAGTCTCCTCTGCTTCTATTTTGGAAACTTTGTCTTGATTTGTTATTCGTGTAAATGATTCATGATTTAGGCGGCCAGGGTTGGTTGCGGCGCCTTGTTTACATGCATCTGATTTTATATGTTCTTGCAAGTAAACACTTAAGAATCTTGGATGCATCAAGAAAACATTTCTTTTTGGAATATTATTAAAATTGTTTACAAGATCATTGAACAGCACCTGGGATAGGTTAAAATCAGAATCAGTTAGTATTGCACAACCCAGATACTGCGTGTTCAATGGAATCTTGTTGAAAGCAGTTGTTTTTGCCGAGACAGATGTAAGTAAAGTGTGGAAAAAGAATTTCATCTCTGCTGGAAAGTTGGGTTTGAGATTCTCATACCTTTCAACTGCCCGGTGTAACCTCTTTCAACAAACTCATGATACCGGATGTTGCATATCATTTAACATGAAAACTTGGGAGATAGATTGTGGACTTATCTGCAAGCGTGTGCCACCAACTTTGGAAGTGGTGGAATAGGGCACACCATCAGCGGATGAGTTTACTTTAGCCTTTGCCAAAATTCTCTTAAAGAGTCGATGTAAACTGGGGCTTTTACTTCCAACATGTGCTAAATTTTGATTCTTTCAGAATCCGGATCATTGGATGATAGCGAGTGTTCGCGTCGGTTTCTTCAAGAATTGCGGTGTAATTGTGTGTTGTTTTGATGATTAGGATAAATGGGGGTTGTTCTTGTGTCGATTTCTTCTTCGATTTGGTTTTAGGAGCCATGATTTTGGAAGATTTTTGAGAGAAGGGCTTTGAAAAAATTGAGATCGCACAAGAAAAGTGAAACCTCTGTTTGGGGATAGAACAGGGTTTTATAGGGTTTTTCAAAAAGTGCACTTGATGTGGCATCTGATGCAACATCTGTCGAATAACATCTGTCCACGTGTAACCTCTGTTTGACAATGGAAAACAGTTGTTTGGCTAACCACTGTTAGAGCAAAACTACTAGTGGTTGTGACCAATTTAAACACTATCAGAGGTTTGCAACACTAGATAGATTTTTCTAAACAACAGTGTTTTTGTGCTATCAGAGCTTTGAACAGACTTTAAGGATTTTATTGACAAATTCAATGTTAACTATTTTTAAGTATGAATTTCTGATTTTCTAAAAACATTTTATTGGTATTTACACATGGATCACAAGAAAATTTGTTTTTAATCCATGTATAGCATTCCAAGCCTGGAAATCAAACTATCAAATGTGAAAGCATCAAGAGCTTTTGTCAACACATCTGGTAGTTGATCCTTGGTATGGACATGTTGTAAAGAAATCAGAAATTTTTCATAGCAATCCATCACAAAGTGATGTCTGATGTCAATGTGCTTGGTTGTTGAATGTGAAAATGGATTTTTGATGTTGTTTTCTACTGCTTGACTATCAATTTTGAGAGGAGTCCTCAAGGCAGTCACACCAAAATCCAGAAGTTGATTTTGAAGCCACAAAATTTGAGCAGTGCAACTTGCAGCTATATATTCTGCTTCAGCAGTGGATGTGGATACTTCAACTTGCTTTTTGCTTTGCCAAGACACTAGGCAATCTCCTAGGAATTAGGCTCCCCCAGATGTGGACTTCCTTGTTGTTTTACACCCAACAAAGTCACTATCAGAATATCCTGCAAGCTCAATGTTATCATTAGCTGGATACCAGATACCAAGTGCGGGAGCACCTTTTATGTATCTGAATATCCTTTTTACAGCAATAAGGTCTTATTTTCTTGGCATTGACTGTGATCTGGCACAGACACATGTGGCAAACATATTGTCTTGCCGTGATGCAGTTAGGTACAATAAAGACCCAATCATGATTCTATACAATGTTTGATTAACAAGGTCATCTCTGCCATCTATAGTGACTAGCTTGGACGTTGCCATGGGTGTGCTGCAAGGTTTACAATCATCCATATCAAATTTCTTAAGTAGTTCTTTCACATACTTATTTTGATGAATGAAAGTGCCTTTTTGCATTTGTTTGACTTGTAAACCAAGAAAACATTGCAACTCACCCATTGCACTCATCTCAAACTCTGCTGCCATGAGTTTTCTTAACTCTTCACACATGGCAGTGCACGTGGATCCAAAAATGATGTCATCCATATAAATCTGGACAAGCATCAAATTTTTTTCTTTCCATTTTAAAAATAGGGTTTTGTCAATCCTGCCTCTGGTGCTTTTTTAGACCAATGGATAAGAGAAAAGTGGATAGAGTTTCATACCAGGCTCTTGGTGCTTGTTTAGACCATATAGTGCTTTGTTTAACCTGTAAACATGATCAGGATGGAAGTGATCCTCAAATCCAGGAGGTTGACAAACATATACTTCTTCCTTGATCTTTCCATATAGGAATGCACTTTTGCTATCCATTTGATACACCTTGATGTTGTGGTTAGCAGCACAAGCTAAGAACAGGCGAATGGCTTCTAACCTTGCTAATGGAGCAGAAGTTTCATCATAGTCAATCCCTTCTTCCTGTCTGTAGCCTTGAACCACAAGCCTTGCTTTGTTCTTGACAACAATACCCCTTTCATTAGTTTTGTTCTTGAAGACCCACTTAGTGCCAATGGGACTCACATCTTTTGGCAGTGGTACAAGTTCCCATACTTGTTATCTTTTGAACTGTAGGAGCTCTTCTTGCATGGCCTCTACCCAGCTGTTGTCTTTCAGTGCCTCTTGGTACTTGACAGGCTATGTGAGTGATAGAAAACCAGCAAAAAAGACAAATGTTTTGGGCTTGGCTTCTTGTGAGCACACCCTCATTGATGTTGCCAATAACTTGATCCAATGGATTGCTTTTGAGGAAGATAAAATCACCTTGATATGGAACAATTGCATTTTGAGGTGAAGCTTGCAAATGTGTATCATCTGGGCTAACCTTTGCTGGTGAATTTGATGGTCCAGCCTCTGATTGGAATGGTGGTGGAGGAATTGGTGGTATGGATGTGAAAATGGGTTGATTTTTGTCCATTTGTTGTGGACTTGGAAGAGCTTTCACCATTGCTACTAACATCTGCTCCTCTGCCTGTAGGATTGATTTTGAAACTTGGAAGAATGCAATCATATCCTTGCTCTTCAAATGATGATTGTGGGGTACCTGCAGGGTTAGTCTTGACCGACACATCTTCAAATGTAAATTTAGATAAACCAAACAATTCAGCAGGTCCATTTGCTGGGATTTTCAAAGATGAGAGTTCATTGAACTTCACATTTAGAGTTTCCTTAACACACTTGGTCCTAGAGTTAAAAACTCTGTAGGCTTTGGCAGTGGTTGAGTATCCTAGAAAATAGCCACAATCAACTTTGGCTGCAAACTTGGATATTGAATCCTTGATTTTTAAAATGAAGCATGGGCAACCAAAGACTTTGAAATAAGAGATCAGAGGTTTGATTTTGTAAAGCATTTCATAGGCAGTCTTTTGATGCCTAGGGTTTATCAAAACTCTGTTCTGGACATACTAAGCAGTGTTTACAGCCTCTGACCCAAAAGACAAGGGTAAACCTGAGTCTGCAAGCATAGTCCTTGCTGATTCAATTAAAGTTCTGTTTTTCCTTTCAACAACCCGATTTTGTTCTGGAGTTCTAGGGTTGATGTATTGTCTAACAATCCCTTTTGACTCACAGAAGGCATCCAACTCCTTGTTCCTAAACTCTGTCCAATTATCACTCCTAAAGATTTTTACAGGAAGATCAAATTGCTTTTCAACTTGTTTGACAAAGTTTTGCAAAATGTTTGTTGTTTCATCCTTAGAGTGTAAAAAGAAAGTCCATGTGAACCTGGAAAAATCATCAACTACCACCGTACAATATCTTTTGTGTTTTAAGCTCATGATTTTTACAGGTCCAAACAAGTCCATATGAAGGAACTGTAGACATTGACTTTTTTTGGACTCCTCCTTTGACTTGTAGGAGCTTTTATGTTGTTTACCTTTTAGACAGGAAACACAATGCTCTTCACAAGTAAATTGTTTTTGGGGCAAACCTCTAACCAGACTTTATTTTGAGAGAGTGGAGATAGTTTTTAGATTTGTGTGCCCTATCCTTTTATGCCATAGATGTGTCTCTTTACTTGAAGAAACTGAAAACAGGCATACATTTGACATAGGATTATCTTTTACCATATCAACCACATACATATTTCCTACTCTATGAGCAGTCAACTGTGCTTTGATCTCTGCATGATTTGATCAATCTTTTTGACAACCTCTGGCCCTACTATCTGGCAAGTTTTCTTTGTGAAAAAGGAACCATAACCTTTATCACTCATCTATGAGACACTAAGAGGTTAAATTTTAGATTGTCAATGAGATTCACATTTTCAAACTTGAGTTTTCCTGCTGAGACACATCCTGTCCCTAACACCTTCCCTTTTGAATTATTTCCAAAGGATATATCACCCCCTCCATGAGCTTTAAAATCTCTGAGCAGGGCTTTACATCCTGTCATGTGCCTGGAGCCTCCACTATCTACATACCAAAGACTGTCAAGGCCAGTGGAAGCTCCCTGCACATGTTTTTAAAATAATTAGTTCAGGTGGGTCTCCAAAGCCAAAATGGCTTTGGGTGGGGTATCAGATGATCCAGACTCAAGTTCAGACTGATGAGCAGTGGTTAGATCAGACTTTTGTAACCACTGCTGTGAGCTACCTCCTATCAACTGTTGGTAACCATGAGGATGCCTATTTACCCTTTGCTTAGAAGACTTTTTATAAGTCTCATAAGTCATAGGCACCTTTTGGTAATTAGGCAGGCTTTTTCCTCTTGGAAACTGGTTTGATGGAGGTGTATCTGTTACTTGAATATCTCTGCGGACAGAGGTTTGATTTAAAGCTTTGGTGATAGATGTTTCAGTTGATTCAAACCTCTGCTTGGATTTATTTCCAGAAGAGCTTGAATATTCTCTTTCAAATGCTTTTGCCCTAATCTCTTTGACCTTTTGATCATAGGTTCTGAGATAGGAACATTCCTGAGTTAAATGATTTGTTTTGTTGCAAATGGTGCATCTAGGAGTTTTAGGTATAACACATGTTTTGTTTATGTCATGGGCTTTTAACAAAAAGCAATTTGCAGACTCATGATTTCTTTTTTCACAAAACTCACAAAACAAGTGATTGACCTTTTCTCTCCTTTTTCTTTCGTGATTTTTTGACAGTAGTGGTTGTAACCTCTGCTGGCACATCTTTGATAGGAATCACCAATGCTTTTGGTGCTTTTATACCATCAAGAGTTGAAAAGTCCACTGGCTTGAAATTTTCCAAAATATCACATTCATCTGACCAGGTTGGTTTAAACTGATATTTTTCTATTTCCTTTTCTTTTGGTGACACCTTTGGTTTTTCAAGAACAATTTTGTTTCCTTCTTTATCAGTGATTTTAATTTCTTCACCAGCCAAGTTTGTAGGGACTATTTCAAGCAGCTCAGAGTCAATTTTTGTAGCATTTTCACAAGTGTGGTCATATTCCCTAAAGCCTATACCAAACTTTATGTTGCTCTTGACTTGAGCATCAAGCATAAGCTCATAACCTTTGCAAGACTCTACCCATTTTTCACAAGTGATCTGGGTAGATTCTAGCTCCTGTTTGCAAACTTGGTATTTTTCTATCACAGTTTGGAGCTGATCTTTGGTTATGCTTGATTCATGCCTTAGGCTACCCATTTCAGAATCTTTTTCACTTAACTTTGTTTTCAACTCTTTAACAAGTTTTTCAAACTTAAGTTCATCTTCAAAAATTTTGTTTCTCAGGTTTTCATTCACCTGTTTTATGTTTGCAAAAGTAATAATGCATTTTTCAGAACATAGATCTTTGAGCATCTGAGGTGATACCTTCGAAGCAGTCGTAAGAGCACACTCACATTCTTCCTCACACAGATTTGTGTTCCATGTGTAAGACAGATTGCCTTTTCAACATCAACAACATTTGTTTCAACCACAAGTGTAACTTCTGGTGTAACCACTGCTTCACAACATTCAACCACATCAGATTTTGACTCCTGTTCCACAGACTCATCACCTTCAACTATGATCTCAAGAGCCATAAAACACAAGTTTTCATTTTCAAAATCATTATTGCCTATGAGAGCAAAGTTTCCATCAGTTAAATCCTCAGGCAAACTACTCCAGTCAACAAAACCTTAGGTAAAGAAGCTTTGCTGTGTAACCTCTGCTGGTGTAGCAGTGGTTTGAGTAGTTTGAGTGACATGTGGAGCTTGTTGCACATGCACTTAAGGTGGTGCTTGAACATACTGAATATGTGGAACAGAGGTTTGGACATAATGAATAGGAACAGTTGTTACAGGATTTGCAAATGAGCAGTGTTTTGCATTTGTTGTGCAGGGGCAAACTAGAAATATTGGACATTGCTTTGAGAACTGGGGCCAGGATGGGTAACAATTGGTCCTGCAGTTTGAGTTCTGCATTCTCTGGCAAAATTTCCCATCCTATTACACTTAAAGCATTTTATCTTTGATTTATCTAACCCAACCTTTAACCCCCATGCAATCCTGGAACCTCCTACCAGTTCTTTTGTAAAACTTACTAGCCCTGACACTCAAAAGTGCCAACTGGTGTAGGATGTCCATCTTTTCCAAATCTGTGGGTTCAAAGTGTTGTAAGTCATTCATCTCAAAACTCAGATTGTCAGAGGTTTGGCTTTCATAATTTGTAGCAAAAGCAAAATTGGGTGTACAGGGATCAGGGTTGAAATTGTTTCCAGAAATTATGTCAATGTAATGATCAAAACTCTTATCCTTTCCACTGCCAGACCCCTCTTCATGACTATAGAGAGTAGTGTTTCCCAGTGTATAGTCATCAGTTACTTTCCCAAACTCTTGAAGCTTCTTTTTCTGGTTCAACTATCTCTCATAAGTGAGAAGTTGACCATGAAGCTGTGTGAGGGTCATTTCTTTGTAACCAATATATGTTCGAGTAACATAAGCTATTGTCTCCCATTTGTCTGGTAGTGATTTTAAGAAACGACTATTGATAGTCGAATTAGGAAATTTCACATCTACCAGTTTCAATTTGCTTATGAGACAGCTAAATCGCTCGAACTATTGGGTTAGTGACTCACCCTTAACGTGGCAAAATGTTTCATACTGTTGATTTAGAACTTCTCTATTATTCTCGATCACCTCTTCAGTACCACCAAATTGCTCGTTAAGAGCATCCCATAACTCTTTAGCACTATTACAATGAAGTAATCCTGCATAAATCTCATTCGGCAAAGCTGAAGCAACGATGCTAAAATCCTTAGCATCCAATTCGATTTTGAGGAAATCTTGTTCAGAGAAATTTTTGAGTTTTTAGGGACTTGAGTGTGGGGATCCTCTGTACTTGGAACCATGGGAACATGGGGTCCAAACACAACGGATCTCCAGCATCCGGTGTTACGTTGGGCGAGAATATGACCCATCCTACGTTGCCAAATAAAATACTCATTTCGTTTCAACATAGGTGGTTTGAACATGGATCCAATATACAAATCTTATGTGTTTTGGCCATTTCTCTTGTTTACAACAGATTTGTGTTTTAAAAACTTTTGTAGTAATAAAACTCTGTATTCAAGTAAAACAATCAAACAAATTAGCAACAAAGAGCTGATCTGTTCAAATCAATTTGATTTTTAAATCAAAATTGATTGACCAAGCTCTGATACCAATTGTCAGGATCTAAGTTTGAATTGATTGCTGTTTTTGTTTCAAGTAATGGAAAATGATTGAAAACAGAAAATAAGTGTAGCGGATTAATGGAAAACTTTTACAACAATCAATCGGTTATTTGTTTTCATCACCATCATGCTTTCAAGTAATTAAACTATTTCATGTGATTCACAAACTCACCCTTAGCCCAATAACGATCGTTTGATAGTAAGAAATGAAGAAGATATGCGAAATTGATCTTTTTAAGAAGACGAGTGTTAACTGTTACATTGAGTGCCTATTTATACTAAATGTCTAACCACTGATTGTCTTACAATGAAGTCAGGATTGATAGTGACAGCTAACAAATGTAACTAACTACAAACACTGCTTAAACTAAACTATCAGTGCATAGGACTGTTACATTGATTAAACTAATACTAGGCTAAGCACTATTAGCTTTCCTCTGCTCTTGTGATCTTCTATCAGTGGTTGAGAATGTCTTCAGTCAGAGGATAGAAATCAATACGTTTACTGAAAGCAGTAAATACTCATCAGAGGTTCAGAATGGTTAGATCAAAGCTCGGATGGTGTGTTTTGACTTTGTATCATCTGTTCCTTTCCGTAGGTTCAATCCCAACAGGTGAAAAGTTAGCTGAATATCTTGAAATTGTTAAAAATTTAGTAGGATACTTAAAATTTTTTACACTTGAATAGGTACCAAGAGAAGAAAATGTTGAAGCCAACGCTTTAGCAAATCTAGGATCTACTGTCAGAATACCGGAGGGAACTCAGATACCAATACTACACATCATGTATCCTGCGATGGAACTTTTCAAGCCTCAGGATAAGGAAGTAGTGAGTATCCAGGATCCTGATGATGGATGTCATGAAAAGGATCCTGAATCCTGGATGGCTCCAATCATGAAGTATCTACAAGAAGGAGATGTTCCAAAGGATGAGAATCCTAGAGCTTTCAGGATGAAGGTATCTCATTTTACAATAATAAATAATATCTGGTACAGGACATCTCTTGCAGTTCTATACCTAAGATGCTTAGAGGATCCTGAAACCAAGGAGGTGCTTCAGGATATACACAAAGGAGATTGTGGCAACCATACTCGGGGCAGGTCTTTATTCTCGAAGGTATTAAGAACAGGGTAATACTGGCTAACCATGAGAAAGGATGCAATGGAGTATGCTGAGAAATGTGATGCCTGTCAAAGACATAGCAGTATACTGCATCAGCCTGCAGAACCATTATATTCTATCATATCTCCTTGGCCATTTATTAAATGGGGGATGGATATAGTAGGAAAACTCCCAAAGGCTATTATTTCTCCAAGTGGGTTGAAGCAGAAGCTTTTGTCCAAGTAAGGGATCAAGAAGTGGTATCTTACATCAAGAGGAATATCCTGACAAGATTCGGCATACCAGCGGAGATAATTTGTGATAATGGTTCACAATTATCAGCAAAAGAACTACTGATTTTTGCAAAATTTGGGGAACTAAGATGATCACGTCAACACCGGTGCATCCTCAAGCTAATGGACAGGCAGAATCCTCGAACAAGATAATTGTCAGTAATTTGAAGAAGAGATTAGGTGCTAAAAAGGAAAATGGGCAGAAGAATTTCCATTTGTCCTATGGGCTGAGAGAACAACTGTGAAGAATGCTACTGGGCAAACCCCATTTTCTTTGGTGTTTGGGGCAGAAGCAGTGATTCCAACAAAGATGGTAATACCCACAGCTAGGTCAAGCCAACGGGATCCTGAAGCGAATCCTCAAGTCTTATGTCAAGAGTTCGACACTATTGATGAAACAAGGGATGCGGCAAAGCTTAGTGTAACGACTCGCGTTTTCCAAACTTTCTATTTATAGCAAGTTAGTGTTGAAGTTCTATTTTTTGAAACTATTGTATTCGTATTCTCCTTTTCATTGTAATCATTGTAATCGAGACTTGAATCGTAATGGAATAAACATTTTTATCCTCATACTTGTTATACACAAATAATACTCATTCATACAATACTTACACATGATACACATACTCAAGTACGTGATATTTGATAATACGCAACATTTATACATGATACATACTTTATACACAATGTGAATACTCGATCTCGATCATCCGATACATACATATACTTGGTGACAAGATACTTATACATACAATGCCTTATTATTTCATAAAATACCTTGGAATATCATAAAGACCCGTAACCTAGCACCAAAATAACAAAAATCAAATTTGTAACCCGGCCAAGGTCCTTACAGACCGCAAGGGAACCTGGGCGGGACAACAGGTTTGAAAGCTTGCGGTTTGCACGAATCCCACACTTAAAACCTCACCCAATCACCTCTAATGCACCATTTAATCACCTCTAAGCTAACCCTTATCATTCCTCTATAAAACCCAAGTGTTCTCCAC
This sequence comes from Scalesia atractyloides, assembly GCA_947069175.1. Classification (NCBI taxonomy): domain Eukaryota; kingdom Viridiplantae; phylum Streptophyta; class Magnoliopsida; order Asterales; family Asteraceae; genus Scalesia; species Scalesia atractyloides. The sequence goes on along the minus strand of CAMTDV010000030.1, from coordinate 23,340,017 downwards.
ACATTTTTCACTTTCACAACTCCATCATCTCTCTCAAATCGTCTCAAGAATTCTTGCAAATCAGAATCCCGAGCAGATTGTATCACCTCTACAAAAGTGAGCATAACTTGCTCAAAACTTGATCGTTTTACTTGATTCTTCTTTCATTTTACTTGGATAATCTTTAGGGTTGAATCCAAGGGTTCTCCATGGAGAATCCAGACCTGGAAATGCCCCTAAAGTGTCCCAAAAATTTCTGTTTCATTTCAAACTCATTCAAACTTTGTTTATATTTATCAAACTTGAGTCTAACTCATCTTAAACCTATGTCCGAATGCTTACAACACTTCTTGTGGTTGGTTAGGCTTAAAAACAAGGTTGAGACATTCAAACAAGAGGATTTATCCTCACAATAATTCTGTTTTCGTAGAGCTCCAAGCTCACAAGGTGCAAGTTCATAATTTGTTCATGTGTGTCCACCTTGGTTGGCCTTGGCTCTCCTAAACTTTGAGACCACACATCACTTGATGATTTTCATCATTATCTCAAGTAGTTTGCTAGTTCCAAAGTGTCACAACCCCACCTAGCTGTTGATGTGTGTCAATGTGTGCTCTCCGGGTTGTACTCACTTTGCTACTTGATATCATGGTGACACACTTTACATACTTGTCATTTACATTCTTGTTTATGTTCTTGTTCTAGTACCCTCCTTGTTACCTATGGTGACTTTTGTAGTGGTGAGCACCATATGAGGTTCCAAAGTGGTTGGTTAATCCTCCCACCTCCTACTTGACTTACATGATACTAAGAGGTACCAAAGTGGATGGTTCATCCTCCAACCTCCTACATGATTATATAACTATGTATATATTATGGAGTATAATATAATAACAAAAACCAAACCCTTGATAATGACTAAATAATCATCTATCGATTTATTAAGTTTGTCACTAAAGTATGTAGTTCCTTATCACGATTCTAATAGGTCTTGAACCTATGAAACCATATCACAACCATTCGGGTTTTCATAGTGTCAAGAACAAGTGTTATGTCTTAGTGGGTATTTTCATACATAATACTTTACTCTTATTATCGTAATCTCGCTCGAATAATCCAAATCTTCCGTTACACTCATAACTAATACCTATGTTCTTCTTGTAGAAGGACACGGTGTCAAACTCCAAATATCACAACAAAGCTCCCAGGATTACTTAAGTGGAACACTTAGCAAAACCGTGAGTACACTCGACCCATTTACCTTTTATCACTTTTGGGTTGTAACATGTTTCCTTATCAAAATACACTATCACTAACTTATGCTTTTACATACGGAATCCTTATACATGAATACCTGTTATGCTTAGATACATGCTATATTATACATGCTTGATCATTAACTTAGCTAGCCCAACTTATCATATACAACGCTATAGGAGTAGCATGCCGCCTATCGGGGTTATGTTAAGATTATCATACTCATTTTAGTCTTGTCGCTTTTGTGACAAGGGAAGCTCGATCTCGTTAAACTTTTGTGGAAACTCGGGGTTTGATCTAGTATTGCATGATTAGTATATACTTTGCTTACAATTACCATGTGGATTCAAGTTATACATTTTATAGTTATGCTATGTATCACCAAAGTTGTGTACTCGCATTTGCTTTTGCATTGAACTCGTATTTTAAATATGTTACAGGTTGAAGAGGAAACGCATGATGAAAGCTAGTAGGAAATGCTTTAGATACACATTTTAATCTTACTAGACTAGTTTTGTATTAATCATGTTTGTCGTTGTATTTTGAACTATTGTATTGACTTCAAATGTTGTACTTGACAATGTTGTTATGAATGAAATATGGGTTTTATTTAAATATTGTCGCCAATTAGTATTTATGAGCAATTAGCAATCTATTTCGTCTCGCCTCGATGTTTCCACCATCGGTTGGTGTGACAGATTGGTATCAGAGCCATAACTATAGGGAATTAGGTAGAATTGCCATGTTCAACCTAGTCTATAGATTAAGTGTCCATTTTTGACCATTCTTGTCTTATGCTTAAAACTTTATTCTTCCTCATTGCTTCTTCCTTATCTTTTGGTCTTAAAATTTACATAATGTCTTTCCTACGACATTTTACATAATACACTTTAAGACTTGAAGACACTCATGATGCAAACGAGGCGATTTCCACTAAGATAGGTCCAATGACTTACAATTTTTGGTGAAATCCCTCATTCCGCGTATTCGATTTTTCACGAAGTTATACCATCAAGTTAGGAATGATATCCACATCTTGATGGAAACTTCCATTTCATACTCTAGTGGATCTTACAAATGAGTCGGAATATGCTCGTCGTTTAGTAAGAAACAACCACACTTAGGGTACAAAATCGTCAAGTTAGGGGTGAAACCCGCACCTTGTCGATTAAGTCCCATTCCTTGATTTTTGTTCTCGCCAAAGTTTCGATTTTCTAATCGATTAGAGATGTGTAGTAACTGGAAGGGTAAAATACCGTTAGTCGCTTCTCGATGAGAGTACTTTACCTGTAGGCCAAAGCACGTTTCTCTAATTAGAAAGGATCTTTGATTCACTTTGGAATTGTCTACGTTTCTCTACCCGAACAATCCCATAATTTATTGAGCCAATCTTTTATGTTAACTCAATTATGGTGTGATTTTATACTTGTTACCTTATTCGTTTCAAACCGTTACGCACTACGCACGTTTATCACAATAAAAAACAATGCTAATTCTCATGGACAAACTAAATTTATACTCCTTATTCGCATTTCATACGTGATTATACATGCTATACCTAATGAATTCATGCAAACTTTGTGAACTATACTTGATGAACCCATGCAATCTTATGTGAACCATATTTGAACCTTATACATGCTTATACATGCAAAACTTGTTTTTCCCATATTATAATCAAGTCTCATCCCCTTTTCTTCTATGTTGATCCTCTAGATGAACTCCCTAATCTCTAACAAGAAGTCCAAGAGGTCCAACAAGGGGTCCAATAGCAACAACAACAACAATGAAGACTCCATCTCCAAGCAAGAACTCGTCAGTCTTGTCGCCGAGCAAATGGCCGATCAGATGGCCCGTGTCATCCCTGATATTGTTAGCCAGCTTCAAACCATCAACACTGAAACCCTCAAATCCTCTGCCGATTCAAAATCCGACAACCCCAACACGTCCTACCAATTCAAACATTTCATGGCTTGTAAACTAGTAGAATTCACTGGCATGGACGGTGTCACTGCCATGATCAATTGGTTTGATGCAATGGAGCTTACCTTTCTTCAGGGAGGGTGCCCTGATGAACTTCGAACCCTCAATGCTACTGGGGTCTTTGGCTAGATAGCCCTCGAGTGGTAGACTGCCGAACACAATAAGCGTGGAAACGAAGCAGCTCATGCTCTTACTTGGGACGAGCTTAAGCAGCTCATGAGGGATCAGTTCTGGCCTCCCCACGAGACCCAGAAGCTTGAAAAAAAATTCTAGAATCTCACACAGCTGGGGAGCGACACCGGGGGCTGATCGCTCGCTTCAAACAGTTAAGTATCATCTGTCCTGGATAGGTGGATATGGTTCCCAAGGTGATAGCCAAGCTCATTCATTCGCTTTCGCCTGTGATCGTGAATCACGTAGCTGTCGCACGCACCAAAACCATCGAAGAAGCCTATATCACCATCATAGAGCTTAACCGCAACTGCATACTTCAGGAAACCTACGACAAGGTTCCTACGAAGCATGCGCACCAAGCCACCGCCAATACCACCACCGCTACCGAATCGCCTCCCCCTCAAACCAAAAAGAACAACATCAAGAAAAAGAAGCGGAAGGCTCCTGTTCAAAACAACGTAGTCGTCACTCCGCTACCCCTACACCTCTAAATGCCATCTCCACCACCCAAAACAACGAGCCATCCAAACGAAACTACATCAGCACTTGGCCTAGGTGTGATCGTTGCACCTACCACCATCTCCCTTCCACCCCGTGTCGAAAGTGCGCCAATTGTAACAGGATGGGGCATCTTTCTAGCCATTGTCACCAACCCCAAAGCAACCAAGCCATTATCCCTAACCCTAACCCGAACCAAACCCAACCTCTATGTCAAAATGCTCCTGTGCGAGCATGTTACAAATGTGGCGATCTCAATCATCTGGCCAATGTTTGTCGTCTCCTCAACCAACAGCATCAACAGCAGCAACAACAGCAGCCTGAGCCTACCTTCGCTCAAGCCCAAAGCTCTAACGACGTCATTACTGGTACGTTCCTTGTGAACTATATTTATGCTACATGCCTATTTGATACTGGTGCCGATAGAAGCTTTCTATCTCTAGAATTTGAACCCTTGCTTAAGTGCGAACGATGTAAAATGCCTAATCCTTTCGCTGTCGAAGTCGCTAATGGTAAAACCATCTCCGTTGATTCCATCCTTTCTGGTTGCTCTTTGATTCTTAACAATCATTCGTTCTCCATCGATCTCATCCCATGCAAATGGGTAGTTTCGACATCATAGTAGGCATGGATTGGCTCATGCGAGTTTGTGCCGAAGTTGTTTGTTCCGAAAAATTTATTCGCCTCCATCTTCCTCAAGGTGATTCTCTACAAGTCTATGGCGAGAAACCTTCAAAAGGTCTCAAGCTGATGTCGTGCATCAAAGCGAACAAGTACTTACGTAAGGAGTACTTTGCCTTTCTCGCCCATATTGTGGAAAAGAAAGACAAAGGTCCAAGCATAAGTGATGTTCCTGTCGTTTGTGAATTTCCTTCCGTTTTTCCTAAGGATCTTCCTGGTCCTCTGCCACCTCGAGCTGTCGATTTTCGTATCGATCTTATTCCTGCCGCAACTCCTGTTTGCGAAAGCTCCCTATCGTTTAGCACCCTCGGAGATGCAAGAGCTATCTAGCCAACTTCAAGAGCTTTTTGATAAAGGCTTTATACGCCCTAGTACTTCTCCTTGGGGCGCTCCCGTTCTTTTTGTCAAAAAGAAAGATGGATCATTCCGCATGTGTATTGACTATCGTGAGCTCAACAAGCTTACAATCAAAAATCGTTATCCACTTCCTCGTATTGATGATCTTTTCGATCAATTGTAAGGGGCAAAGTGCTTTTCAAAGATTGATCTCCGTTCTAGGTATCATCAACTTCGGGTCTCCGAGGAAGATGTACCCAAAACTGCTTTTCGCACACGTTATGGACACTACTTGTTCGTAGTCATGCCTTTTGGTTTGACCAACGCACCCGCAGTGTTTATGGATCTCATGAACCGCGTGTGTAAGCCTTTCCTTAATCATTTCGTCATTGTATTCATCGACGATATCCTAATCTACTCCAAGACGAAAGATGAACATGGACGACATTTGCGTCTCATTCTTCAGCTTTTGCAAAACGAACGTCTTTATGCCAAATTCTCCAAGTGTGAATTTTGGCTAAAAGAGGTTCAATTCTTAGGTCACACCATCAATGAACTCAGTATTCATGTTGACCCTGCAAAAATAGAAGCTGTGAAGAATTGGATTGCACCTAAGTCGCCCTCTGAAATTTCTCGGCCTAGCTGGGTACTATCGTCGTTTCATCTCGAACTTCTCAAAAATTGTTGTTCCTTTGACTTCGTTGACTCAAAAAGATAAACCTTTTTTTGGGGTCCCGAACAAGAGGAGTATTTCCAAACGCTCAAGGACATGCTCTGTAATGCTCCTATCCTCACTTTCCCAGATGGGAACGATGATTTCGTCGTGTATTGCGATGCCTCTAACCAAGGTCTTGGTTGCATTCTCATGCAACGAGACAAAGTAACGCTTACGTGTCGAGACAACTCAAAATTCATGAGAAAAACTACACTACTCATGACCTTGAACTTGGTGCAGTTTTTGTATTAAAGATTTGGCGACACTACCTTTATGGTACGAAGTGTACGGTCTTCACTGACCATAAAAGCCTCCAACATATCTTTGATCAAAAAGAACTCAACCTGCATCAATGTCGTTGGGTAGAATTGTTAAACGACTACGATTGTGATATTCGCTACCACCCTGGTAAGGCGAATGTCGTGGCCGATGCACTTAGTCGTAAGACACATGTTAAGAGTGTTCGTTGCTACCAAATCATGGGAAAACTCAACAAGTTGATTCGACAAGCACAATTTACCGTCATTAACGAGGGTAACCTCGATAGCGAATTAAATTGTGGAGTCGAAACCCGCTCGAAGCTAAGCCTGATGGTATTCTTTACTACCATAGTCGTATTTGGATTCCCGATCATCTCAATCTTCGGTCTACTCTGATGGATGAAACCCACAAATCCCGATACTCCATTCATCCTGGAGCCGATAAGATGTACCATGATTTGCGTGCATCCTATTGGTCGCATGGGATGAAACGTGATATCGCTCTCTACGTGTCTAAATGCCTTACGTGTTCCAAAGTCAAGGCAGAACATCAACGCCCCTCTGGTCTGCTCGAACAACCAGAAATTCCTGTGTGGAAATGGGAGAGCATAGCCATGGATTTCATCATGAAACTACCTCGTACTTCGTCCAGTCATGACAGCATTTGGGTCATCATTCACCTATTGACCAAATCCGCACATTTTCTTGCTATTCGTGAAGATTACAAAGTTGAGAAATTGGCTCGTATCTACACGGATGAAATCATTAGCCGTCATGGTACTCCTCTTGATATCATTTCTGATCGTGATGCTCGTTTCACCTCTCGCCTTTTGGCAAACTTTTCAATCCGCCCTTGGCACTCAGCTTAATCTTAGCACTGCTTTTCATCCTCAGTCTGATGGTCAAACCGACTGTACTATCCAAACCTTGGAGGATATTCTTCGGTCATGCGTAATCGATTTTGGCGGCAATTGGGATTCACACTTACCTTTGGTTGATATCTCGTACAATAATAGTTATCACGCTAGTATTCAAATGGCTCCATTTGAAGCATTGTATGGTCGTAAGTGTTGTTCACCAATTTGTTGGCACGAGATTGGAGATGTTCAGATCACCGGCCTTGAATTAATACAAGAGACAACGGACAAGATCTTACAAATACGTGATAATCTTCTCAAGGCACGAAGCCGATAAAAGAGCTACGTTGACAAAAGACACAAGCCCTTGGAATTTAATGTAGGTGACCATGTACATCTCAAGGTATCACTTTGGAAAGGCGTTGTTCGTTTTGGTAAGAAAGGCAAACTCACTCCTCGCTACGTGGGTCCTTTCAAGATCTTGGAAAGGATTGGCAAGGTAGCATATCGACTGGACCTACCTCAAACGCTCAACAATGTTCATCCAGTTTTTCATGTCTAAAATCTAAAGAAATGTCTAGCTGAAGAAGGACTTCAAGTTCTGCTCAAAGATCTTCAAATCAATGATACTTTGCACTTTGTGGAAAAACCGGTCGAAATCATGGACCGAGGAGTCAAGCAGCTAAGGCGCAGTCAGATCCCTATCATCAAGGTTCGATGGGAAGGGAAACGTGGCGCCGAGTTTACTTGGGAACTCGAGAGTGATATGAAGACTAAGTATCCGCATCTCTTCGCTGCATCTTCCTAAATTTCGGGACGAAATTTCCTAAAGGAGGGGAGACTGTAATGCCTCGCGTTTTCCAAACTTTCTATTTATAGCAAGCTAGTATTGAAGTTCTATTTTTGGAAACTATTGTATTCGTATTCTCCTTTTCATTGTAATCGTTGTAATCGAGACTTGAATCGTAATGGAATAAACATGTTTATCCTCATACTTGTTATACACAAATAATACTCGTTCATACAATAGTTACACATGATACATATACTCAAGTACGTGATATATTTGATAATACACGACATTTATACATGATACATACTTTATACACAATGTGAATACTCGATCTCGATCATCTGATACATACATATACTTGGTGACATGATACTTATACATACAATGCCTTATTATTTCATAAAATACCTTGGAATATCATAAAGACCCGTAACCTAGCACCAAAATAAAAAAATCAAATTTGTAACCCAACCAATGTAACCCTTGTGCAAAATTTCGAGCTTTCAAAAACTTTTTCTTTGAAGGCATTTCGATAAACTGATACTTAAACGTAACCCGTTTAATGCAACGTACACATCGGGACGAGGACACGAGCTAAACATACCCTAAATATCCTTTATATAACTTAGAAATAAGTTTTGAAAGGTTTGGTATGTCAAAAACAAGCCTATTAGATCAAAGGGACTATTTATAACAAACTACGAAAGTCTGCCGATTCTCGTAGCGGCAAACACTCTGGAACAAGGACATAAGCTACACATACCCTAAATACCCTGTTACATAACTTAGATATAAGTTCTGAGGGCTTAGGAATGACAAAAAACACCTTTATGCAACTTCAGGGGCTATTTTGCAAATTCTGTGAAACTATGCCAATTTGCGTATTTCGCTATCCGGAACATACACGGACATCCAAAAATTTTTGTAGTCATTAAAATCTTGTATTTTAATGATTAGAATGCAAAAATATCGTACGTCATGCATTTACGGTCATTTGCGCGTCCGTTACGACTTTCGTCGTAATTAACCGAAAACCGCACCCGTACGACCAAACAAACCGACACTTGAAATATATTTGGACATATTTCAAGTTCCCTATGCTTTATCTTCCTTATAAAGCTTAAAAATAGGGTTAACGGGTGTTAAAAGTGCCAAAACGGGTCGAAAGAACAAGTTTTAGGCTGCAGGGACCTGTTCTGCCAATTCTAAAACTTAGGAATCCCAGGCGCCACGCGAGAGACCCCCAAGATCTCCCGCGACGCGCGGGGGATGCCTAGTGACAACAACTACCTAGCAGCTTATTGTTCATCTGACTTGACACCTATAACTCGTTTTTGCCACACTTTCTCTGGTCTTGACACCTCACTAAACACTTGGAAACATCCTAGAACATGTCCCAACACTTGGCAGGATCTTAAAGCTCTCCAACAACTATAAATACCCTTGATCTTCAATCAAATTCCTTGCTCATTTCCATCTTTCTTCTCTCTAAACTCTAAGTGGAGTTGCTACCTTATTAGGAGGCCTCCCATCTGAGTTTTTCTAGTATCCTTGAGTGCAAGTGAGTACTCTAACTAAGCCTTGTTCATTCTTTTAGCTTATTACGAGCTAAAAGTCAAACAGTTTGACTTACTGTTTGACTTTCGGTTTTGACCATTAATTGGTCAAGTCAAAGTCCAATTGGACTTTGCAAAGTGATCGTAATCACGATGGTTATGATCCTTAGCGATCTTGCCTACTGATTACCACGTTTACTAGTCGAAGTGACAAGTCAAAGTTTCGGTCAATAATGCGCAAATGCGCATTATATGACGGAAATATTTTCGGGTATCAAAACCATTTGTCTTGATACCAAATCTGTTTTATAAACTTAGTTAGACATGTTTAACATGTCTAGCTCGTCACTTTTAGTTTAGTACTTGTTTAGGATCGTAAGTCGAGCGGTCTAGACTACCGCTTTGACTTTCGAATCCGACCTGTTTGGTCACCTTTAGGATCCGACCAAGCCCATTATTTTGACCATAGTATTATAGGAAATAACCCTTTGAGGTTATACCTTAAGATCATACCGTTTGGTTAGTCAAATGACAAGTCGAATATGTATTCCTTATAATGCCGAAAATACCCTTTTTGCACTTAAATTAGTTTTGAACATATAAGAGCATTGTTTTGACATCTAAACTGATTATATAACTTATATAAACTAATTTTGGCATATTAGACTTGTCATAGGACATATTTAACTATCCAAACCCATAGTTACGTTTATGACCTGTTAAAGTGGCGTAAATCACTTTAGCAAGTCGTAGCGAGTCAAAACTCTTTGAAATGCTTCCAATTCAGAATGTTTGATATTATAAACAATAATATACAAGATCTAACTCTTGTTTGGTTTATATACCTCATTCTATCCAATCTCTCGTTTTCAAGTTCGACACACTAACATGTAGTTATCAAATACACTAGGAACAACTTCGACACTTGATCTATTGATCCTTTGCGCTTTGTTATATCATTTGAACAAAGATCTATACGCAATCCTAGAAGAGTACATTGCTCCCCTTCTTTTACGTTTTCCAAATGTTTTGGGGTGATTCATATGTGTAATAAATTTTTCACAATGTATGGCAATTATATGTTTACTAAGAGCATTTTTGTGCAATATTCCTTTTAAGCAAGACATGACAATTGGGGACACAAAACAAATCCTTCTAGTATCTTTCTATCTTTATAGATTTATCCAAGTAGGATACTTGAAGTACAGCCTTAAATCTTCTATCTTTATAGTAAGATTTCTAAGAAGTGCTTTACACGCCGATGACGATGGTTATTGTTTATGTGTAGAGATTGTTGGTGAATTAGATAGCGGAAGTAGAGTAATACAATAAGAACATGGTGGATACGCCTCTGGTAGTTCCTATATATAAGTGTGCTTATTGTATTACCCTTTGTAGCTTTATCCGACTCACCATTAGGATTTAGGACTTTTTGATTCAATATGACTAAACCAAAGCATAGTTTAATATGCTAAACCAAAGTATAGCCTGATATACTAAACCAAAGTATAGCCTGATATACTGAACCAAAGCATAGCTTGATATGCTACCAAATCCTTAAAACAACTATCTATCTTTATAGTTAGATTCTTGTAGGATGTTTAAAGTACTAATTGGTAGTCCTTTAATTGATTCTGTGTACTTTAATGCGTATTTGACAAGACAAGTGACTAAACTATATCCCTAACGCATCTATCTATCTTTATAGTTAGATACCCATGGGATGTTTAAAGTACTGATTGGTAGTCCTTTAATGGATTCGTGTAGTTTAATGCGTATTTGACAAGACAATGTGACAAGACAAGTGACTAAACTATATCCCTAACGCATCTATCTATCTTTATAGTTAGATACCCATGGGATGTTGGTAGTCCTTTAATGGATTCTGTGTACTTTAATACGTATATGACAAGACAATGTGACCAAGACGATGATTATGTGGTTATTGTGATTAGTTGTGATCTATATAACGAAATGAGTGTAATACTATAAGAACATGGTGGATACGCCGCTGGTACTTCCTATATATAAGTGTTCTTATTGTATTACTCTTGTAGCGTTATCCAAATCCCACATTAGAATTTTGTGCTGATTGATTCAAAGTACAATATTCAAATCCTTGTAGAACTCTTTCATATTTTTATATGTTAGATTATTAGAAGGATAACCCAAGTATTATTTTAAATCATTGATTTGATTTCTAATAATACTCACACAAGTTATGATAAGGTTTCAATATTGTTGTTATTAATCCTTGATTGGATTTCTAATAACACACTCACAAGTTTTATGATCAAATTCAAGGTGATTACAATGAACAAAGTACAATTTTCAAAGATATAAAAAAATTACTTAGTATTAATCATGTTGCCATATATAAAACTATTTTGTCACGAGTTTCATAATCAAGTTAATGTATTGCAATACTAAATCTTTTTGCCATTCTTTGGCTTTAAAGAGTCCATTTTCAATAGACGACTCTTGTAGTTGTCGAAGTATTGCAACACTAAACTTTTTGCCATTAATCTGGCTAACAAAACTATGTACTCGCCAACATTGTTTGTTGATGTCTCGTTTTCACATATGTTTCAGGTTTCGATTATTCAAGTTTGCTGCACATAGGAATGCATCCGGACTTTAGACGTTTTAATCAAAAGACAACTTCATGTTTTCCTTGTATTTTAAAACAATGTTAATAATAGTGAAACAATTTAGTATCAGTTGTGGCTGAGCAATTTGTAACGTGACTCTTCGATATTTCCGTCGCGTGTTGTTGTTTTACGCGATCGGGGTGTTACAGATTGGTATCAGAGCAGTGGTTATAGGGAATTAGGTTATTAGAATGCCTTTAACCTAGTCTATAACCTTCCTAGGGGCCCGAACATGAGTTCACTTAGGATCTCAATCCTAATCCTCATTCTTACTCGTGCTACAACTACACTATGATTTACAAATCGTCTATCCTTAGATGATTTATCCTAGATCCTTAGGCTTTATGCCTCAAAGTATTCCTCAAAATATTTTCTCAAAAACATTTCGTTGGAATACTTCTCAAAATGTTTTCCTCAAACGTTCTCAACAAAATGTTTCTCGACCTATTATCTCAAACACTATATCAGAAAGGTTTCACAAAATGTTTTACTCTCAAACATTTTCATCGAAATCTGGGTTTTAATAATGTGAACTCATGCAATCCGGAAGGGTGAATGCCTGTACCCCGAGTTTTCTGTCTAAGGTTAGAGTGTTCGTACAAATCTGAATTTTCGGACCAGTCACTCTTACCTGGGAACTCTTAGGGTGAGTGTTCACTCATAGGCTAAAGCATGTCTTCTCGAAAAATTATGAAAACCCATCTATCTTGATCAGTCGAACGATTCCTAAACACTACCACTCGTGTGACACTACTCTGACATGTTACCTTTGGTAATATGTTACGACAATATTCCACCCATCCGAAACAAATTTCACTTTTATCTCACCACACTTTATAATACTACCTCGTTTTCAAATACTATTTTTCGCTTTTCAAATTTTCAAAATTTTATTTATTTGGATAAGGGTTTTGAAAATTTGTACTCGAAGTTTCTTTATATAAAAAAAATTTCGATTAAAAATATTTTATCATAAAAAAATAATTTTCAAAAATAAAGAAATTTTAACACAAACCATTAACTTGGTTTGTATTTTCTCATCCAAAACTATAACAAATGTTTATTTTCAAACAAATTTCAAAACAAAATTCACAACACTATTCTTCTAAGTACAAGAACACGATTTTGTAACGATTACCAAGTTGAGATTTTCAAATCACTATGGTTACACCTTTGGATCGGGCCATTGAGAAATACATTGATGGCTTACCTGATCCAATTCAAGATATTGTCACTTGCAACAAACCCGCAACGCTTAGGAAGGCTAAGGAATTAGCCGCTATCCTAACTAACTCCCAAGTTAGAAAAGGGAAACTTTTTCGAAAGGGAGACAAGAAACGAACTACACAAGAGAAATCAAGTGAAACAAAGGGTGAACCTTCCAAAAGTTCAAAGAAGCGTAAGGCTTCAAAGAATTATACGATTGCCACACCAATTCCACTAAACTCGGTACCCTTTAAGGGATTTTATCGTGGAAAGCAACCTCGGTGTAATCGTTGCAACTGTCACCACCCAACAAATTCTCCATTACCGCCAGTGTACAATATGTGGTCTTTTTGGACGTCTAGCTGCGACCTGTCGTATCCAAAACCAAGCAGCCCCTACCCAAACTCGTCCTCGCTACCCAGCTGGAGCATGTTTCAATTGTGGTGATCCAAATCATTTCAAGCGAAACTGCCCTAGACTTGCTAATGCTGACTTAGCTCATGGACGAGTATTCAATGTTAATGAGGTTCACGTTGATGATCAAGCACTCATGATCATTTGAACCTTTACGTTTTCTTTTTGTCAACCAAAAACAATGAACATATTCCAATATTATTTGAAATGACAATATAAATTTTAAGAAGTTTTTCTTCATTCTTGTTATTCGTATTCCATTTACAAATTCAAATGTGATTACACTGAGTGTAGTTTACAACTACAAACTTCGAGGATTCTGTTCTTTAGGAACAAGATCTCGCAATTTAGCATATTGTGATTGCACATTAATGCATTCATACAAGTTCTGCACGACAATTTCTACGAACACTATGTGACTATCGCCGCTACTTTTGTTTTCATGATATTACATACATGGTTTGTTAACCTAATATGCATAGCACATGATTACAGATACCTTTTCGCTTAGTATGTTAACCTAGCATACCTAGCACATGATTTCAAAACATTTTCACAACATACTTACATTGTTGTGACAATCCATGCTTAGTATATGATGCAGGCTATCTATATGACTAGTGTGAAACATATATTAATATTGTACTAGGATGAAAACCTGCTACTAATTTTGTTGGATGCAAAACAAGTAGTGTTAATATTTCTAGTATGAAACACGGTCAATTCAATAGATATTGTGTTATGACTATGTTTATTTAATTTTAGATGTTACTTCGACCTTATTATCTGTTTCCCTTTACTTAACAAGAGGAGCTATGTGGACCATGTAACGAAACGCGTAATCATGGGTGCACACTTAATTACGGGAATTGACACATGAGAATCATAATAAACCTTGTTAAGATGGTGGCATAAAATCTAGAATGATTAGGTAACGGGAAGGGTATGGCGCAATAAGACCACGGTGGATACGCCGATGGTACTTCCTATATATAAGTGTTCTTATTGTGTTATTCTTCGGAACGTTACCAGAGTCTCTTAATGGTTTTATGTTATCTTGGACCATTATGTGATTGTGTGATTATTTGTTATCTGTTTATTGAATGCAATGAACGAGATGAGTACATTCATTAACTCTATTCAAGCCGGCCGGGAGTATATTATGGTCTTAGAGGTGATGACCTTGATGCCATAGGTATGTTGACCCGTCTCCTATGCATGAGATGCTCATGGTACATGGGATGTACCTTGTGGGACGTTAGAAACTGTGTACATATGGCCATGCTTGAATGTACACCCCTTTGTTTTCTATGGATTTACACTAAGTGCCTTACTATCACATAGTGCCATACAAAACAATTTTTACACACTCGATGAAACAATTTTTATACATTCGATGACACTTTAAAGATTCATGAGTTCTAAAAGGTTTAAATACCTTAAGATACCCTGAATATCCTTGCTCACACTTTGAATTCCCCCAAAATTTCCAACACCAAACAATGCTCCACATTTTTGGAATCTAGCACTTTGCTCATCTTTCAATCATTTCAAATACACTCTACGGTCTCCTTCAAATAAATTTCGGGACGAAATTTCCTAAAGTAGGGGAGACTGTAACCCTTGTGCAAAATTTCGAGCTTTCAAAAACTTTTTCTTTGAAGGCATTTCGATAAACCGATACTTAAACGTAACCCGTTTAATGCAACGTACACATTGGTATGAGGACACGAGCTAAACATACTCTAAATATCCTTTATATAACTTAGAAATGAGTTTTGAAAGGTTTGGTATGTCAAAAACAAGCCTATTCAATCACATGGCTATTTATAACAAACTACGAAAGTCTGCCGATTCTCATAGCGGCGCACACTCTCGAACAAGGACATAAGCTACACATACCCTAAATACCCTGTTACATAACTCAGATATGAGTTCTGAGGGCTTAGGAATGACAAAAACACCTTTATGCAACTGCAGGGGCTATTTTGCAAATTCTACGAAACTATGCCAATTTTCGTATTTCGCTATCCGGAACATACACGGACATCCAAAAATTTTTGTAATCATTAAAATCTTGTATTTTAATGATTAGAATGCAAAAATATCGTTCGTCACGCATTTACGATCATTTGCGCGTCCGTTACGACTTTCGTCGTAATTAACCGAAAGCCGCACCCGTACGACCAAACAAACCGACACTTGAAATATATTTGGACATATTTCAAGTTCCCTATGCTTTATCTTCCTTATAAAGCTTAAAAGTGGGGTTAACGGGTGTTAAAAGTGTCAAAACGCGTCGATAAAACAAGTTTTTGGCTGCAGGGACCTGTTCTGCCAATTCCGAAACTTAGGAATCCCAGGCGACGCGAGAGACCCCCCAAGATCTCCTGCGACGCGCGGGGGATGCCCTGTAACAGTAGCTACCTGGCAGCTTCTTGTTCATCTGACTTGACACTTATAACACGTTTTTGCCACACTTTCTCTAGTCTTGACACCTCACTAAACACTTGGAAACATCCTAGAACATGTCCTAACAGTTGGCATGATCTTAAAGCTCTCCAACAACTATAAATACCCCTGATCTTCAACCAAATTCCTTGCTCATTTCCATCTTTCTTCTCTCTAAACTCTAAGTGGAGTTGCTACCTTATTAGGAGGCCTCCCATCTGAGTTTTTTAGTAATCTTAGCTTCCTTGACTGCAAGTAAGTGCTCTAACTAAGCCTTGTTCATTCGTTTAGCTTATTACAAGCTAAAAGTCAAATAGTTTGACTTACTGTTTGACTTTCGGTTTTGACCATTAATTGGTCAAGTCAAAGTCCATTTGGACTTTGCAACGTGATCGTAATCACGATGGTTATGATCCTTAGCGATCGTGCCTACTGATTACCACGTTTACTAGTCGAAGTGACGAGTCAAAGTTTCGGTCAATAATGCGCAAATGTGCATTATACGTATGGAAATATTTTCGGGTATCAAAACCCTTTGTCTTGATACCAAATAAGTTTTATAAACTTAGTTAGACATGTTTAACATGTCTAGCTCGTCACTTTTAGTTTAGTAATTGTTTAGGGTCTAAGTTCAGCGGTCTTGACTACCGCTTTGACTTTCGAATCCGACCCGTTTGGTCACCTTTAGGATCCGACTAAGCCCATTATTATGACCATAGTGTTATAAGGAATAATCCTCTGAGGTTATACCTTAAGGTCAAACCGTTTGGTTAGTCAAATGACAAGTCAAATATGTATTCCTTATAATGTCGAAAATACCCTTTTTGCACTTAAATTAGTTTTAAACATATAAGAGCATTGTTTTGACATCTAAACTGATTATACAACTTATATAAACTAATTTTGGCATATTAGACTTGTCATAGGACATATTTAACCACCCGAACCCATAGTTACATTTATGACCCGTTAAAGTGGCGTAAACCACTTTAGCAAGCCGTAGCGAGTCAAAACTCTTTGAAATGTTTCCAATTCAGAATGTTTGATATTATAAACCATAATATACAAGATCCAACTCTTGTTTGGTTTATATACCTCATTCTATCAAATCTCTCGTTTTCAAGTTCGACACACTAACATGTAGTTATCAAATACACTAGGAACCACTTCGACACATGATCTATTGATCCTTTGCGCTTTGTTATATCATTTGAACAAAGATCTATACGCAATCCTAGGCGAGTACATTGCTCCCCTTCTTTTACGTTTTCCAAATGTTTTGGGGTGATTCATATGTGTAATAAATTTTTCACAATATATGGCAATTATATGTTTACTAAGAGCATTTTTGTGCAATATTCCTTTTATGCAAGACATGACAATTGGGGACACGAAACAAATCCTTATAGTATCTTTCTATCTTTATAGATTGATCCAAGTAGGATACTTGAAGTACAGTCTTAAATCTTCTATCTTTATAGTAAGATTTCTAAGAAGTGCTTTACAAGCCGATGACGATGGTTATTGTTTATGTGTAGAGATTGTTGGTGAATTAGATAGCAAAACTAGAGTAATACAATAAGAACATGGTGGATACACTGCTAGTAGTTCATATATATAAGTGTGCTTATTGTATTACCCTTCGTAGCGTTATCCGACTCACCATTAGGATTTAGGACTTTATGATTCAATATGACTAAACCAAAGCATAGTTTGATATGCTAAACCAAAGTATAGCCTGATATACTAAACCAAAGTATAGCCTGATATACTGAACCAAAGCATAGCTTGATATGCTACCAAATCCTTAAAACATCTATCTATCTTCATAGTTAGATTCTTGTAGGATGTTTAAAGTACTAATTGGTAGTCATTTAATGGATTCTGTGTACTTTAATGCTTATTTGACAAGACAATGTGACAAGACATGTGATTAAACTATTTCCCTAACGCATCTATCTGTCTTTATAGTTAGATACCCATGGGATGTTTAAAGTACTGATTGGTAGTCCTTTAATGGATTCTGTGTACTTTAATGCGTATTTGATAAGACAATGTGACAAGACAAGTGACTAAACTATATCCCTAACGCATCTATCTATCTTTATAGTTAGATACCCATGGGATGTTTAAAGTACTAATTGGTAGTCCTTTAATGGATTCTGTGTACTTTAATACGTATATGACAAGACAATGTGACCAAGACGATGATTATGTGGTTATTGCGATTAGTTGTGATCTAGATAACAAAATGAGTGTAATACTATAAGAACATGGTGGATACGCCGCTGGTACTTCTATATATAAGTGTTCTTATTGTATTACTCTTGTAGCGTTATCCAAATCACATTATAATTTGTGCTGATTGATTCAAAGTACAATATTCAAATCCTTGTAGAACTCTTTCATATTTTTATTTGTTAGATTCTTAGAAGGATAACCAAAGTATTATTTTAAATCATTGATTTGATTTCTAATAATACTCACACAAGTTATGACAAGTTTTCAATATTGTTGTTATTAATCCTTGATTGGATTTCTAATAACACACTCACAAGTTTTATGATCAAATTCAAGTCGATTACAATGAACAAAGTACAATTTTCAAAGACATAAAAAATTACTTAGTATTAATCATGTTGCCATATACAAAACTATTTTGTCACGAGTTTCATAATCAAGTTAATGTATTGCAATACTAAATCTTTTTACCATTCTTTGGCTTTAAAGGGTCCATTTTCAATAGACGACTCTTGTAGTTGTCAAAGTATTGCAACACTAAACTTTTTGCCATTAATCTGGCTAACAAAACTATGTACTCGCCAACATTGTTTGTTGATGTCTCGTTTTCACATATGTTTCAGGTTTCGATTATTCAAGTTTGTTGCGCATAGGAATGCATCCGGACTTTAGACTTCTTTAATCAAAAAACAACTTCATGTTTTCCTTGTATTGTAAAACGATGTTAATAATAGTGAAACAATTTAGTATCAGTTGTGGCTGAGCAATTTGTAACGTGACTCCTCGATATTTCCGCAGCGTGTTGTTGTTTTACGCGATCGGGGTGTTACAGCCAAGGTCGCAAGGGAACTTGGGCGAGACAGCAGGTTTGAAAGCTCGCAGTTTGCACGAATCCCACACTTAAAACGTCACCCAATCACCTCTAATGCACCATTTAATCACCTCTAAGCTAACCCTTATCATTCCTCTATAAAACCCAAGTGTTCTCCACACATTTTTCACTTTCACAACTCCATCATCTCTCTCAAATCACCTCAAGAACTCTTGCAAATCAGAATCCCGAGCAGATTGTATCACCTCTACAATAGTGAGCATAACTTGCTCAAACCTTGATCGTTTTACTTGATTCTTCTTTAATTTTACTTGGATAATCTTTAAGGTTGAATCCAAGGGTTCTCCATGGAGAGTCCAGATCTGGAAGTGCCCCTAAAGTGTACCAAAACTTTCTGTTTCATTTCAAAATCTTTCAAACTTTGTTTATGTTTATCAAACTTCAGTCTAACTCACCTCAAACCTATGTCCGAATGCTTATAACACTTCTTGTGGTTGGTTAGGCTTAAAAAAAGGTTGAGACATTCAAACAAGAGGATTTATCCTCACAATAATTCTGTTTTTGTAGAGCTCCAAGCTCACAAGTGGTCCAAGTTCATAACTTGTTCATGTGTGTCCAATTTGGTTGGCCTTGGCTATCCTAAACTTTCAGACCACACATCACTTGATGATTTTCATCATTATCTCAAGTAGTTTGGTAGTTCTAAAGTGTCACAACCCCGCCTAGCCATTGGCGTGTGTTAATGTGTGCTCTCAGAGTTGTACTCACTTGGCTACTTGATATCATGGTGACACACTTTACATACTTGTCATTTACATTCTTGTTTATGTTCTTGTTCTAGTACCCTCCTTGTTACCTATGGTGACTTGTGTAGTGGTGAGCACCATATGAGGTTCCAAAGTGGATGGTTAATCATCCCACCTCCTACTTGACTTACATGATACTAAGAGGTACCAAAGTGGATGGTTCATCCTCCCACCTCCTACATGATTATATAACTATGTATATATTATGGACTATAATATAATAACAAAAACCGAACCCTTGATAATGACTAAATAATCATCTATGTTCTTCTTGTAGAAGGACAAGGTGTCAAACTCTAAGCATCACAACAAAGCTCCCGGGATTACTTAAGTGGAACACTTAGCAAAACCGTGAGTACACTCGACCCATTTACCTTTTATCACTTTTGGGTTGTAACTTGTTTCTGTATCAAAATACACTATCACGAACTTATGCTTTTACATACGGAATCCTTATACATGAATACTTGTTATGCTTAGATACATGCTAGATTATACATGCTTGATCATTAACTTAGCTAGTCCAACTTATCATATATAGCGCTATAGGAGTAGCACGCCGCCCGTCGGGGTTATATTAAGATTATCATACTCATTTTAGTCTTGTGGCTTTTGTGACAAGGGAAGCTCGATCTCGTTAAACTTTGGTGGAAACTTGGGGTTTGATCTAGTATTGCATGATTAGTATATACTTTTCTTACAATTACCATGTGGATTCGAGATACATTTTATACTTATGCTATGTATCACCAAAGTTGTGTACTCCCTTTTGCTTTTGCATTGAACTCGTATTTTAAACATGTTACAGGATGAAGAGGAAACGCATGATGAAAGCTAGTAGGAAATGCTTTAGATACACATTTTAATCTTACTAGACTAGTTTTGTATTAATCATGTTGTACTCGTTGTATTTTGAACTATTGTATTGACTTCAAATGTTGTATTTGACAATGTTGTTATGAAAGAAATATGGGTTTTATTTAAATATTATCGCCAATTAGTATTTATGAGCAATGAGCAATCTATTTCATCCCGCCTCGATGTTTCCGCCATCGGTTGGGGTGTGACACTTAGCATGGCAGCATACCAACAAAGGATAGCCAAGTTGTACAACAAGATTTTAAGAACTAGAAGATTCCAAGTTGGAGATTAGGTATTGATAAAAAAGTTTCAGAATACGACTAATCCTGCTGATGGGAAGTTAGCTCCAAAATGGGAAGGGCCATATGAGATTGAGTCAGAATCAGGAAAAGGAGCATACCGGCTCAAGACCATGGAGGGAGATATGATACCAAGATCCTAGAATGCTATACTTCTTAAGGCTTATTTCAAGTGAGTTTAGAATTTGATTTCTAACTCAGGATGGTATGAATTATATATCTTTTAAATATATATTTTTAATTTAAGTTATTATTCTTTGAAACCCAATACTGACTTAAGCATCAGAGGGGTATTAGCCAAGCTAACACCCAACTTAGTTTAAAGGTGTATTGTAGGATGTGCTTCAAGATAATGCTTCAGGATACTTGCTCAAGATGAATCGAAAGATTAGAGGATTGGCCCCCTTTCGCACGTTCAAGGGATTTAGATCCCTTCATATTTTTAAAGGTATTCACCTTTCCTCCGAATTAGGTTTAAACACCCCACCTGGAGCGCAAGTATCCGGGTATAGTTCAAGATGGCGGTACCAGTTCAAGTAAAAGTGGCTGACAATTTCGTTATTGTTGGCTATATCCCGGATCCTTAAGGTATATGAGGATTGATCACCCTGTCTCGCAAAAGGATATTTTCCACTCTCTAAGCTTTAAAGATTTTCACCTTTCTAAGTCTTGGAGTTTACACACTCCCTCCTGTAGCGCACGAGAAACAAGGGTTTATCCCTAGGATACTAAGGGATCATCCACAGGATACTAAAGGATTATCCCCAGGGTACTATGGGTTTATCCCCAGCAAAATTAAAATCTTAGAAAATTTGCAAATTATGATTGTGTTTACACACATTCTTTTATGAATAAAGTATTATGAGGTTCAATCACTAAGTAAGGAAATCTTCGAGCATGCCGTACATTAATGCATTATCCTGCACAGACAGGGGACATTGCAAAGGATTCAAAGGTTGGAATCAAAAGTTTTTTCCTAAGTATTCCTGGTATGATTTCTTATTTATCGAGTTTTGGAAATCTTATTTGGGTAACCAAAGTTTTCTATAAAGATTATATTCAACCAAGTTTTTGTCTAACTTTTTTTCATTAAAGGTGACAAAAATTTCCCAAGCAGGATATTTGATCAGGATGTCTAAAAACATGTCTTTCAAAATAAAAATATAACAACAACAGATAAAGCAGAAAGGTTAGTTTATTAACAAACCAAAATGTCACATTCTTGGCTTCGTCTTAAACCAAGACCCATCCACCAAGAATGTGATAAGTTCTAAAGCATATAAAAATTGATGACCGAAGGCTTCGTCCTGAAACTCAGGATCCCTCCACCTCAGGTCATCGCAAAATACTAATGTTTAAGGTGCAGGAAATATAAATTGTTCAAGTGCAGGAAAAGTTAAATTGTTTAGGGGATTACAAACCATTCAAATTAAAAAAGTGGGCTCTAGCCTAAGCAATAATATCCATCATTTCCCACTTCGATGCCCTCACACAGCAGCATCTTCACCAACCTTCTTCACTTCCTCAGCATCCTGACGAGCATCACCACTAGCATCTGCTCCAGCCTTAGCCCCATAATCCTCACCGACTTCACCACCAGCCTCTGCTGCTACCTCGACCTCCTTAGAAGACTCTGCAACCGTTGGCTTCGTAGGATACTCCACGGGATTACCACCGAGATCCTTCAATTTCACCTCCCAGGCTCTAATGGGCCAGGTTGGGCATTAAAAACCCATAGCTCTGGCTTCATAGGCCATTTTCAACCTGGCCTAGAGAAGGGAAATGACGACTGAACTCTTGAGGCCCTCCCTGTAGGTGATCATATCATGCTCTTGTTGAGTCTGAACAGCGTCCAACATAGCCTGAGCTTCTTGGGCAGCCTTCTTCATAGCTGCTTGAGACTCCTGGGTTATCCCCTTGAATTTGTCTTCGTAATGCTGAGACTTGGCGGCAACAATCTTTCCCTGGTCCATGATTGTGGCTTCAGCCTTCTTTAGCTTGGCCACTAGCATCTTGTTGACCCCACAAGCTTCCCCGTAAAGATGTGTCAGGTGGCCAAGACCCTGCAATTAGAAACACAGGTATCAGCATTATAAAATAATCAGGATATCTGCTCAGCATATATGTACAGGATACACGATAAGGATATTTACCTGATTAAGGAAAGAAGTCATCAAGCCATTGGACTCAAAGAACCCCTGGTTCTCGTAAGAGAAGGCTTCAACAGAAGTAGCCAGGGAGTCGGTCTCTTTCCTCTTGCGGGAGCTGGAGGCATGAGCCTTTGTTGCTGAGGAAGGCTTGGGGGTGACTGTGGGCTTGGAACTGACAGGCGGTTTAGACATGGTGGAAGGTTTGGAACATGGCTCTATCTTTACTGGAGGAGGCCCCGAATAGCTGTTGAGTTCATCAAGGTCAAACACTTCAGGGATCTTGGCTGGTTCTGCACGAAAGGGAAGAAATTTCAACTTTTCAATATCCTGATATCTTAACTAATCAAATATATGCAAAGATATGTAGAACAGGTATTGTTACCAGACATATTGGAGCTTGAATGTTGGCTTAAACTTATGGGGAGTGGAGAAAAGCTCCTTTCACTTTCTGATAGCCGGTAGATGGCGCTGATCCTTTCTTCCGATTCTGCGGATGGAGGGGCTAGTTCTTTGAGATTCGCTGCAAAAGAAGTAAACAAGGATGTCAGTTCGGGATGTAAGTTCAGGATACATTTGGGGATATTCCCAAAACCCTAAATCCTACCAGAAGTTAACCATTTCACAGGAAAATCAACACCCTTGTCGATGGAGTCCCTTTTGATAAAGAAGAACTTTCGTTTCCACTCGTCCGTATTTTTGGTCGCCTTGAGAATGAGGGGGTGTTTGGAGGTTGAGAAAAGCAGGAATCTGCTAGAACCATGGGATCGTAAACGATAAGCAATGGCTATATCCTCAACACATAGCTCAGGAATGTGATGAGTTTTGATCCGGTCCACCACCGCTAGCACCCTGCAAACCATGGGCATGGTTTGGGAAAAACTAAGACCGGTAAGGTGAAAAAAGCGCATGATGAAGTCTGAGAAAGGGTATCGAAGTCCAATGGAAAAGGGATAATACAAGAAATATATCTACTCTGAAGAAGACACGTCAGACCAGAGGTTCTGGTCAAACGGTCGAATGATTGCTTCGGCAAGAAAGGCGGCAGAGGCTCTGAGAGCGGCGATATAAGCATTATCGAAAGAACAAGCTTCTTTCATTGGCTCCTTAAGGAGGTTTTGCTCAACAAACGTTGGTATGGAGTCGCCGGTGTGTGAGCATGTTCGATTGCCCATGGCGAAATAAAGATCTAAAATAGAGAAAACAGAGAGAAAGAAAGAGATGATACCTTGTAATTCTGAAAAGTGGTGATATTATCTAAAGAATGGGAGAAGATATAGGCTGGAGATAGGATGTGATGAGTGAATTTCACCTTGGAAGTTACAAGTTGTCTTATCAACGTCTATATCCCATTAAGTGCCTCGATCTGCGCAAGGAAAAAATATACCCATTTGGGTTCCAAAATCCCAACAGCTATACATTTGGGGACAATTGTTATGGGTGGAATTTCTGACTTATATCCTGATGACATATCCTGATACTATATATATGATGCTGTGAACAGTATACTAAACCAGGATACTATTAACATCCTGCATGGTTATCCTACTCGCTATTAACATTAATCTTTGGTTGCAAGGTACCAACGGATATGAAGACTTGGTTTCCCCGAAGAC
The DNA here is from genome assembly GCA_947069175.1 of Scalesia atractyloides. Classification (NCBI taxonomy): domain Eukaryota; kingdom Viridiplantae; phylum Streptophyta; class Magnoliopsida; order Asterales; family Asteraceae; genus Scalesia; species Scalesia atractyloides. The sequence continues at coordinate 23,315,407 of CAMTDV010000030.1, read as the reverse complement.
TCGCTCAAGATGGTTAGGATATGAACGTTGGAGCTAGAGAAAGAGTTTACAATGGTCACAAGGGAATATTCAAGGCTTCCCTAGAATATAGGATAGTTTGTTATTTTCGATTACTATTTATAGGGGGCCTGGATCAGCAGTAGAACACAGACAAATTCGTACACTTTCACTCTCTAGTTGCAGCAGCAATCACAAACAATCACAACAATTACACTATTCGATCATTGTAACACTTAGAGCTGATCTTAGCAGTATCTCGAAGTTGTATCCTGCTGTTTGATCAATAAGAAGAACAAGGCAACTGGCGATTGTCAGCTCCCGAGGTTTTATGCCGGTGATCTAGATTGATCAAGGGCTTTCCGCGTACATCCTATGTCAATTTCTACTTTTATCGCATTCATTTATCATTTTTATATAGTTCATTATCCTGAAACTATATCTTGAAACTGTTCTCATAATCAACCAACGGAAAACACTTTTACAAACCACAATAGCACGCTACCTCACATACTAAGTTTGATCACTTAATTGATTCAGTAATTTTTTACCAAAACACCTAACACACGAACTATCCCTACTACAAGGGATTAACGTAAGCCGTGGACAGTGGATAGTACTATTGGTCTGACAAACCCAGTTGCTACGACCGGATTGTGTGTCGGCAAACAGGCAACTGCATGCGTCCTAAACTCGGTTATGTTGTTAGGCATAACTACACTAGGGCGTTGAACTGCACGTGACACAGTTGGTGGGCTAGGGGTGTCTGTGTGACATGGCCCGGTGTGCTGAGGTGTTTGTTGTGACACGGCCCGGGGTGTGCTGAGGTGTGGAACATGACACGACGGTTAAAACAGTCAAGGTTTCACTTCACTCGTGTAATTAAATTCTAAACTCACTTGAAATAAGCTTTGAGATGTATAGCATTCCAGGATCTTGGTATCATATCTCCCTCCATGGTCTTGAGCTGGTATGCCCCCTTTCCTGATTCTGACTCAATCTCGTATGGCCCTTCCCATTTTGGAGCTAACTTCCCATTAGCAGGATTAGTTGTATTTTGAAACGCTTTTCTCAATACCCAATCTCCAACTTGGAATCTTCTGGTCCTTAAATTTTTGTTGTATGACTTGGCTATCCTCTGCTGCTAAGCTACCATCCTTAGCTTTGTTGCATCCCTTGTTTCATCAACAGTGTCCAGCTCTTGGTATAAGACTTCATGATTTGATTTAGGATCCCGTAGACTTGATCTAGCTGTTGGTATCACCATTTCTGTTGGAATCACTACTTCTGCTCCAAATACTAATGAGAGCGGGGTTTGCCCAGTAGCATTCTTCACAGTTGTTCTATCAGCCCATAGGACAAATGGTAGTTCTTCTGCCCAACTTCCTTTTTTGGCACCTAACCTCTTTTTTTAATTTTAACAATTATCTGGTTTGAGGATTCTGCTTGTCCATTTGCTTGAGGATGCACTAGTGTTGACGTAATCATCTTGATTCCCCAACTTTTACAAAAGTCAGTACTTCTTTTGCTGATGAATTGGGAGCCATTATCACAAATTATCTCAGCCGATATCCCGGATCTTGTCAGGATATTCCTCTTTATGAAGGATACCACTTCTTGATCCCTGACTTAGACGAAGGCTTCCGCTTCAACCCATTTGGAGAAATAATCCATCATTGCCAACATGAAAAATTTCCTCCAGGAGATTTCGGGAGTTTTCCCACTATATCCATTCCCCGTTTCATAAATGGCCAAGGGGATATGATAGGGTATAATGGTTCTGCAGGCTGATGCAGTATATTGCTATGTCTTTGACAGGCATCACATTTTCGAGCATATTCTGCAGCATCCTTTCTCATGGTCGGCCAGTAATACCATGTCCTCAACACATTCGAGAATAAAGACCTGCCCCTAGTATGGTTGCCACAATCTCCTTCGTGTATATCCTGAAGTACCTCCTTGGTTTCAGGATCTTCCAAGCACCATAGGTATTATCCTGCGAGGGATTTCTTATACAAAACATTATTTATAATAGTAAAACATGATACCTTCATTTTGAATGCCTTAGGATTTTCACCCTTTAGGATATCTCCTTTTTCAAGGTACTTCACGATTGGAGCCATCCAGGATTCAAGTTCCTCCTCAAGACATCCATCACCAGGATTCTGGATACTTACTACTTCCTTATCCTGAGGCTTGAAAAGTTCCAATGCAGGATACATGATATGTAGTATTGGTATCTGAGTTCCTTCCGGTATCCTGACAGTAGATCCTAAGTTTGCTAAAGCGTCTGCTTCAGCATTTTCTTCTCTAGGTACCTGTTCAAGTGTAAAATTTTCGAAATATCCTGCTAATTTCTTAACAATTTCAAGAGATTCAGCGAACTTTTCACCTTTGACTGCATAAGATCTATTGAAATGGTTAGTAATCAATAGGGAATTGTGATATTTGTGGTGATTCGATCATGTAACAATTCCAAAACGAGTTATCAATCAATGAAATTTTGTATTTTATTTCCGAGATTTATTTATTTATCATGACAATTGCACATATTCGATTCTTGCACGATTCCAAACTTTCAAACGTCTTCTGGAAGTGAAATCGCAAACGGTTTCGTAAACATAATCAGTTTAACGTGACATACACTCCGGAACAATGACACAAGCTTAACATATCTGAAATAACCTTTACATAACTTAGAAATAAGTTTTGAAGGGTTCGGTATGGCAAAAACAAGTTTATTCAAGCTGAGGGGCTATTTTGCAAATTCTGCGAAACTATGTTGTTACGCGTATTTCTTAATCCAGACATGTACGCACATCCAAAAATTTTTGTAATCATTGAAATATTGTATTTTAGTGATAGGAATGTAAAAATATCGTTCGTTGCGCATTCGTTACGATTTTCGTCGTAATTAACCGAAAACAGCAACTGTACAACTGAACGAGCCGATATCCGTGACTTTTCCGGACATATTTCAAGTTCCCTATGCTTTATCATCCTTATGAAGCTTAAAAATTAGGTTAACGGGTGTTAGAAGTGCCAAAACGCGACGAAACAAGTACAGGGACCTTTTCTGCCATTTTTCACAACTATCTGCAAGCTAAAGGGCTTACGGACCGTAAGCCCAAAGCCCTTACGGTCCGTAAGGACCCACCAGATCAGCAAAAACTTGGCAGCCCCTTGTTTACACTCTTGGACACTAAGCTTTCGAAATTGCCACACTTTCTCTGGTTGCAACACATCATTATACACTTGTAATGATCTGGAAACAACCCCTAACACTTGGAATGATCCTATGGCTTCAAGATTACTATAAATAGGTGATCATGTTGAACCATTTTCTTTGCTCATTCATTCTCTTCTTCTCTCTTGCTCTACTTGGAGGCTACCACATTGTTGAAGGCTTCCTAACTGAGCATTCTTCATCCTTGAGCTCTTCAAGTGTTCTTCAAGATAAGTAAGTGCTCTATCCTATTCTTGTTCATTTTTTTTAGATATTTCAAACAAAACGCCAAAAAGTGTTTGACTTTCGGATTTGACAATTAATTGGTCAAGATAAAGTTCAATAGAAATTTGCAACGTGATCGTAATCACGAGGGTTATGATCCAGAGCGATCACGCCTACTGATTACCACGTTTACTAGTCAAAGTGACGAGTCAAAGTTTCGGTCAAAACACGCATTATGTGCATTTTGCGACAGAACTATTTTCGAGTATCAAAACACTTTGTTTTGATACCAAAACACTTTTATAACTTAGTTAACATGTCTAACTCGTCACTTTTAGTTTAGTGCTTATTTAGGGTCGTAAGTCGAGCGGTCTTGACGACCGCTTTGACTTTCGAATCCGACCCGTTTGGACGATCTTAGGATCCGACCAAATACATATTTGTAACCATAGTTGAATAGGGAATAACCCTAAGAGGTTATACCTTATGGTCATGTCGTTTGGTTAGTGTTATGTTAAGTCGCTAGTTATGCCTTTATAAATGACCAAAATGCCCTTTTTGCGAATAAATCAACTATAAGAATATGTGACCCAAGTTTTGACATATAAAATGATGTTGCAACTATATTAAACTTATTTTGGCATATTAGACTTATCATGACACATATCTAACCATTCGAACACGTATTTACGCAAATGAACCGTTAAAGTAGCGCAAACTACCTTAACGAGTCATAACGGGTCAAAAACACTTAGGAATCTTTTCAAATCAGAATGTAGACTTTGTTAAACCATTTCATATGAGTACCAACACTCATTTGGTTTACGAGATCTCATTCTATCCGATCCGCCGATTAAAGTCCTGATATTTACACAATTATCCGATTTTAGAACATGCTTGATCTCTCGGACTTTTGAGCTTGTTTGATCTTTAATTCAAGGTTACTTTGCAATCCCAAGTGAGTAAATAGTTCCCCTCTTTTATGTTTTGCAAATTTTTTTGAGTGACACATATGTGCAAATTGTTTTCAAGTTTCCAAATAACAAATGCTACGGTTTATATTAAACACGACTATTTCAATAATGTGAACGAACTTGTTAGTGTGTTATATACATGACACGAATGACATTCATTAGCTTTGGCCAAGCCGACCAGTAATAGGTTACGGTACCTAGGACTGACAAACCCGTTACCAAGGTTCCTGTGGTTTGTGGAGAAGTTTGGGGAACGACCGAAACTGTTTGCTTTAACAAACCCTTTGGTGGTTTGTTATTGCAATTTAATACCCTTTGGTGGTATAGACGAGTCAACACAGGTTTGAATGTATTCACCAAAACGACCAAAGGTTTTCACAATCAAAACAAGGACGATAACACGGACGATGAACAATTGGTTTATGACTCAAACAATGGACGATTGGTTTATAACAAGGACGATGAACAATTGGTTTATGACACAAACAATGGACGATTGGTTTATAACAAGGACGATGAACAATTGGTTTATGACACGAACAATGGACAATTGGTTTATGACACTAACAATGGACGATTGGTTTTTGGTAAGTGATTTAGATAACGGAACGTTTGTAATGTGATAAAATCATGGTGGATACGCCATTGGTACTTCCTATATATAAGTGTTTTTATCATGTTACGTACGTGGCATTATTCAAATCACTTGAAACAATGGTTTTCAAACAATGACACGCAACGATTTTCAATTAAAGATATAAACCATACAAGGTTTCTTTCAAGACGATTTACTACTCGGATTTACAAAATAAATGTTTTGGTCAATATTCATGGCTACAAGACTTTTATAAGCAATAACTAACTTGTTTTAGTTGGTTAGTTATCATTGCAATACCAAATACTTTTTGATAACAAGGTTTTTAATTAACGACTCTAGTAGTCCGGTGAGGTATTGCAATACATAAACAAGGCCATGAATTTGACACACTCATAAAACCTATGTACTCATCGGCATATTTTTGCTGACTTGTTTTCACATGTGTTTCAGGAAACCAAGTTTGATGTTGATGCATATTGGACACGAACTTTAGTGCCTTAAAATAAGCAAGACAATAACTATGTTTGTTTAGTTTTGTTTTCAATTCCAAAAGACAATGTAACAATGTTAATATTCAAATAAAACGAAACTTAAAATACCATGTGTTGTTGTAACAATCTGTTAACGCGACTCCCCGACGTTTCTGCCGTGGTTTGTTGTTTTTACACAGTCGGGGTCTTACAGATTGGTATCAGAGCATTGGTTATAGGGAATTAGGTTATTAGTAATGCTTTGACCTAGACTATAACCTTCCTAGGACCCTAACGCAAGTTTACTTATGTTTAGATCTAAAATACAATATTGTCACCTATCTTTAGGTGATTACCAAAAACAATACAAAAAGTCAAAAAATCTTTCCTAAAACTTTTTGCAAAGAAAAACATCTATTCTTAAATGAATCGTTTTTGATGCCTTTAAAGTTTTCAAACTCGTCAAAGTTTGGGTTTTATCAATGTGAACACGTGGAATCTTGAAGGGTGGGTGCCTGTACCTTAAGTTTTCTGTCTAAGGCTAGAGTGTTCGTACAAATCCACTTAATCAGACCAGTCACTCTTACCTGGGAACTCTTGGGGTGAGTGTCCACTTATGGGCTAAAACATGTCTTCGCGATACATTATAAAGACCCATTTACTTTGATTTGTCACCGTGTGTCGTTTGTTTGTTTTAGAAACGAACGAATGACCACCATCCTTATTTCGTCGATATTTTCAATACCTCTCTTGATTTATTTCAATGTCAATCTCACATATCTTCCTTCATGTTTTCTTTTAGAATGCCTCCTCGACGTGATGCAACTCAAAATGCCGAAATGGCAACCATTATCGCTCAGCAGATTGCTGTTGTACTCCCAAATCTCGTGACCCAACTTAATCAAGCGAACAACAGTAACAATGCACCAGCTCCGTGCAACTATAAATAATTTTGTTCAGCTAAACCATTTTCGTTCACTGGGTCTGAGGGAGCCACTGGGCTTCTACAATGGTTCAAAAGTATTGAAAGCACGTTCCGATTTGTTCAATGTCCAAATGAGCGAAAGGTTGAGTTCGCGTCGAGTGTATTCAAGAAGAGAGCTCTTACGTGGTGGAATGGTATAATGAGAGGCATAGGTGCCGATATGGCCTTAGCTCAAACTTGGGAAGAGCTTCGGGCTCTAATGATGAAGGAATTATGTCCTCGTCACGAGCTGAGGGCGCTCGAAAACGAATTCCATGATCTCAAGCAAGATAGTGGCGAGAGTCGTGCTTATACCGATCGATACGAGGAGTTGAGTTTACTTTGTCCTTCGATTGGACGCCTTTAGATAAGGCGATTGAGAAGTATATCGATGGTTTACCTAATCCTGTGCAAGATATCGTCACTTGTAGCAACCCTACTACCGTTCGACAAGCTATTGAATTAGCTGCAACTTTAACTGATTCACAAGTCAGGAAAGGTAACCTTCATCGCAAGGGCGATAAGAAATCCTTTGCTAAGTCAACCCAAGAAAAACCAAAGGAAAACAAAACCAAACCATCCAAGAGGTCAAGGAAGCATAAGGCTTCACAAAATTTTGCTGTAACTGCACAACCCGCTCCAACTGCTCCCAACCAACCAGCTCAGCCTCCTGTCAAGAAGCCATATGCTGGTACTGCAGCGTTGTGCAATCGGTGCAACGGACACCATCAAGTTCATCAACCATGTCGTTAATGTACTACATGTGGAAGATTTGGTTACTTGGCCAACATTTCTCGATCTGTTCCAAATCCAGCTGTTCAGAACCCTGTTCAACCCCAAGCCAACCCTGCTCAACCTCACTTCCTACCTTGTTCTTGTTACAACTGTGGTGAAATGGGTCACTACAAAAACAACTGTCCGAGGCTAGCAAATCCTAATCAAGCTCATGGATGAGCATTCAATATCAACGCCAACGACGCCCGTGCTAATAATGAAGTTGTCAACGGTACGTTCCTTGTCAACAATCATCCTGCTTCTGTTCTTTTCGGTTCGGGTGCCGGTATAAGTTTTGTGTCCTTAGCCTTTGAATCATTTCTTTCCATGCCAAGAACTAAACTAGGAAAGCCCTTGACTATCGAGATAGCTAGTGGCGAACTTCTTAAACTTGATTCTGTCATTTGTGATTGTCAATTGAACCTCAATAGCCATCTTTTTGCTATCGACCTCACGCTAATGCAACTTGGGAGTTTCGACATCATTATTGGAATGGATTGGTTAACTAAACATCATGCCGAAGTTATTTGTTTTGATAAGATTGTTCGAATACCTCTTTCATCGGGCGAATCCTAGAAGTTCGTGGAGAGAAACCCGCTAGTAATCTTAAACTCATGTCTTGTATTGAAGCTCAAAGATACTTGCGAAAGAATTATGTGGCTTTCTTGGCACATACCGTAGAGGAGAAAAGTAAAAGCAAAACTGTTCAGGATATCCCCGTTGTTCGGGATTATCCCGAGGTCTTTCCTGAAGAACTACCTGGTTTACCTCCGGTATGACAATTTGAGTTCTGTATTGATCTTGTACCTAGTGCCAACCCAATTAGTAAATATCCTTACCGTCTTGCACCGTCTGAGATCCAAGAGTTACCGAAACAACTTCAAGAATTATCTGATAAAAGATTCATTCGTTGAGCTATTCACCGTGGGGCGCTCATGTCCTGTTTGTGAAGAAAAAGGATGGATCCTTCCGCATGTGTATCGAACACCGTGAGCTCAACGAACTCACGATCAAAAATCGATATCCCCTACCTTGAATTGATGACCTTTTTTATCAACTACAAGGTGCTACATGTTTCTCCAAGATTGATCTGCGTTCAGGGTATTATCAGCTTCGTCTACTCGAGGAAGATATTCCCAAAACTGCTTTCCGCACACGATATGGTCATTACGAGTTCACTTTCATGCCTTTCGGTTTTACAAATGCCCCATCTGTATTCATGGACTTGATGAATCGGGTTTGTAAACCTTATTTGGAAAAGTTCATCATTGTTTTCATCGACGACATTCTCATTTATTCCAAGTCTCAAGCCGAGCATGAACAACATCTATGATTAACAATGGAACTTCTTAAGAAAGAACAATTATATGCTAAATTCTCCAAGTGCGAGTTTTGGTTGAGAGAAGTTCAATTCTTGGGTCACATAGTCAACAAGCAAGGTATACATGTGGATCCTTCCCAAATCACTATGATTTAAGGATTGGAACACACCCACTACTCCCACAGAAGTTCGCTCATTCCTTTCTCTTGCTGGATATTACCATCGATTCATCGCGAATTTCTCGAAGATCGCGATTCCCCTCACTGCTTTAACTCAAAATAATAAGCCTTTTGAATGGGACCCGAATAAGAGGAAGCCTTCCAAACATTGAAACAAAAACTATGTGATGCTCTTATTCTATCTTTACCCAATAGCAACAATAATTTTGTTGTCTATTGTGACGCATCGAATCTAGGCCTTGGTTGTGTTCTCATGCAATGAGATAAAGTCATAGCCTATGCGTCAAGACAATTGAAGACGCACGAGAAGAACTACACAACTCATGATCTTGAGTTAGGTGTTGTAATTTTTGCTCTCAAGATCTGGAGACACTATCTACACGGTATGAAATGTGTGGTTTACACCGACCACAAAAGTCTCCAACACTTATTCAATCAAAAGGACTTGAACATGAGACAACGACGTTGGGTCGACTACGACTACGAAATTCTCTGCCATCCTAGTAAGGCGAATGTCGTGGCTGATGCGCTTAATCTTAAGGAACCTGTCAAGCTTCATTGTATTCAAATTCAATCTGATATACAGACACGTATCCTCCAAGCACAACGTGCATGTGTGAACCAAAGCTTGTTGAAAAATGAGCTGCCTCAAAATCTTGAACTTCAACTCGAAACAAAAGACAATGGATTACTCTATTATTTTAACCGTTTGTGGGTTCCAAGTCAAGACAGTCTTCTCACCTTATTGATGGACGAAGCTCACAAGTCTCGTTATTCAATCCATCCTGGTGCAGACAAAATGTACAAGGATCTATGTACCCAGTATTGGTGGCCGGGTATGAAAACGGATATTGCCTTGTATGTGTCGAAATGCCTAACTTGTCTTAAAGTCAAGGCTGAACATCAACGTCCATGTGGTTTGCTTTAACAACCAGAAATACCGGAATGGAAATAGGAGAACATTGTGATGGATCTCATTACTAAATTACCATGCTCATCTAGAGGTCATGATGCTATCTGGGTAATCATCGATCATCTAACAAAGTCAGCACACTTTTTGGCAATTTATGAGGATTACTCTGCTGACAAGCTCGCCAAAATCTATGTCGATGAGATTGTATCTTGTCATGGTGTTCCTTTGGACATCATATCTGACAGAGATGCTCGGTTCTCATCTCACTTTTGGAAAACCATGCAATCTGCTGTGGGAACCAAACTCAATCTAAGCACTGCGAAAGAACAATTCAAACATTGGAGGATATCCTTAGAGCGTGTGTGATCGACTTTGGTGGTAGTTGGGATTCGCATCTAACGCTGATTGAATTTTCCTACAACAATAGTTATCACGCCTGCATCGACATGGCGCTTTTCGAAGCTTTATACGGTCGAAAACGTCGTTCACTTGTCTGTTGGAATGAAATTGGAGAGTCTTAGTTCACTGGACCTGAACTTATTCATGACACAAAGACAAAGTCAAGAAAATACGCGATAACCTTCTGACAGCTAGAAGTCATCAAAAGAGTTATGCGGACAAGCGACGCAAGCCCTTGGAATTCCAAGTTGGTGATCACGTCCTACTCAAGGTATCCCCTTGGAAAGAAGTGGTCAGCTTTGGAAAGAAAGAAAACTTGCACCACGATATGTTAGACCATTCAAGATCGTCGAAAGAATCAGAAAGGTGGCCTACCGACTTGAGCTACCTCCTAAACTTGGGAACGTTCACCCAACATTCCACGTGTCCAATCTAAAGAAATGTTTAGCCGACGCAAATCTTCACATCCCCATTGACGAAATTCACGTTGATGACACTATGCATTTTGTTGAGAAACCTGTGGAGATTTTGGACCGTGAAGTCAAGAAACTTAAACGAAGATGAATACCGATAGTCAAAGTTCGCTGGGAATCCAAATGTGGCCCAGAATTTACATGGTAATGAGAGGATCAAATGAAAGCGAAATACCCACATCTGTTTCCACAAGTTTCCTCTAATTAAATTTCGGGAAGAAATTTATTAAAGTAGGGAAGACTGTGACATTTGTGGTGAAATTTTCGTATTTTATTTCGGATATTTATTTATTTATCATGACAATTGCACATATTCGATTCTTGCATGATTCCAAACTTTCAAACGACTTCTGGAAGTGAAATCGCAAACGGTTACCTAAACATAATCTGTTAAACGCGACGTACACTCCGAAACAATGACACAAGCTTAACATACCTTAAATAACCTTTACATAACTTAGAAATAAGTTTCTGAAGGATTCAGTATGGCTATTTTGCAAATTCTGCGAGACTATGCTGTTACGCATATTTCTTAATCCGGAACATGTACGCACATCCAAAAATTTTAGTAATCATTGAAATATTGTATTTTAGTGATAGGAATGCAAAAATATCGTTCGTTGCGCATTTACGGTCAGTTGCGCATTCGTTACGATTTTGGTCGTAATTAACCGAACACACCGCAACCGTACAACCGAACGAGCTCCGTGACCTTTCCGGACATATTTCAAGTTCCCTATGCTTTATCATCCTTATGAAGCTTAAAAATCAGGTTAACGGGTGTTAGAAGTGCCAAAACGCGACGAAACAAGTACTGGGGCCTGTTCTGCCATTTTTCAAAACTATCTGCCAGCTAAAGGGCTTACGGACCGTAAGCCCAAAGCCCTTACGGTCCGTAAGGACCCACCAGATCAGCAAAAACTTGGCAGCCCCTTGTTTAATCTCTTGGACACTAAGCTTTCAAAATTGCGTAACGTGTCAATTTCGGTAGAATGTTATTATAGAAAGGAGTAGAAGTAGAATGCAGCGGAAGTCTTCTATTATTCATTCATACCGAAAGAGTATACAACTTTATAAGTCCAGTTGCCGGATTTTCTGGAGAGAATCCGGCAACACCTCCTCGTAGGGATGCCAAAAACTTAAATGACAAATGAACACACACATATATATAGGGAGCCAAGTTCGCCCGGATGTGCTATAGTCAAGTTCGGGTGAACTTGTCCTTCACAAGACAAGTTCGGGCGAACTTGACTAAAGGCACATCAAGTTCGAGCGAACTTGACAAATACAGGTCAAGTTCAGGCGAACTTGATCCCTTTCACAGTGAAATCTCCGTATTTCGGTCGTGTGTTCGATTCTAACCTATACAATATTCAACAAACACTCTATCTAGCCTATTCGATAAGTGACGAACACCAGGTGCACCAACAGATTCCCCTTGTTCGTTACTGTCGAATCTTGGTCTTCAAATTTGAGCCGTGTGTGAATATTCTGCAACTTCAATCAAGGTATCTGCCGATGTCGTCGAAACGCGTCAACAAATCCCCCCTTAATTGATGATTCGGGTTTGCATTAACAACATCTAATTCCCCCTGAAATCTCCAGTTCAGATATTTGTTGCACAGTTTCCAACCTCCTCTGATTTGCTTGACCGACAGATTATCTTGAATAGACACCAATTTGAAATTCATCAATACAGCTTCTCCATTTCAACTTTAACCACATCCGCGTTCAGTTTTAGCGCATATCTCCGATGCTCGATCTTCCGATCTTCAAAAACTCAACAGGCAATTGATAGAAACTTTGAATTACCACACTCGTAAACTTTAAATCAATGTTTACCCGCAATAATCTGAAATCCCGATTTCCATAATCACTCCAGATCAGCAAATCAGTAATCTTTTTCAATCAGCAAATCTTCATCAGAACCAAATAATCGTAACACTTTGAATCTGAGAAACATTCGTCCGCGATCAAAATCACATTCTTCTTCTTCAGTCACAATGTCAGATATATAGCTATCTTCGGTAGACCAGCGCCACTTAATCACCAAACATCATCATCCAACAGCGGTTAGTCCAAAGAGAAGAATGATTCATATGCATGAAGACTAAAAATAATGGCCACCAAAGGTTATCATCAGATTTCCTTGGTTATTTTGAAACCATCCGTCTTCGGAGCTAGTCACTAATTCCTAAGATCATCACCAAACGTTTTGAACGTCCTCAGTTCCTCGCTAGTATTAACGACTGCTAATCCAGCTAATTGTTCCTTCACCGGAGATCAGGACTCTTACCCTTAAGCATCAATCTGAATCATGATCTGAATAATCTGAACTTCCCGTGATCACAGAATCCCAAATGGATAATCTCTTTCGTCAGCAACTGGTACACTTCTTTGTCTGGAAGATCCGATCCCATAAATCATCTTCCTTAATCATGGTACCCGTACAACCCGGGGCAACTGAAACTATAAAGCATCCTTATCTCCTGGCGGTTAGTCCAGTCAATAACTCATGTGCAAAGCAGAGTTAAAGATAGGCAGTCGTGTGTGCTTCCAAACCATACGCGCGACTCAGGTGTCAATCCACAACCATGACCGCAGAATCTCATAAACAACTCCTCCAAGACTAAGTTATGTAACCACCTGCTTTCAAACTAGACATCAACTTGATCAATCTACAAATGAATCTCAAATCTCTGTATTTCCCAGTTAATCTGTAGTCGGAAACCACCCGAATACTGTTGCAGTGTCACGAATTTCAAAATGCCGGAATCTTCATAAGATGAAAATTTTTTATTCCCCCTCATTTTTGCAAATTCTGACCATACCAATTTTTTCACTGAAATTCCCCCTCAAATCCGGAATTTTCAGTATTTAACAAATGCGGAATTTACTTAAGGCCCATCGGTAATCTTCAACTCTAATGATCACCAAATTGCTTTGGTATCAATGACTACCCTCTCATCTTCAACCATCTCTAACCTCATTCTCTAGCCTCTCTCTAGGGCCTCCGACGGTGTCCCCGAATAGTCAATATCAGACGTTAAAATTTCGAAAAAATTTCTATCACCAAATTTTTTCTGGACACCCGTCTCATCAACCCGAGCAATAAATTTTTTTCAATGCCTTAGTCTCCCAAATCAGCCTTTTTTATATTTTTCGATCCAAAATCCTTATTTCTTCGAATTTCGAGATGATTCCACCATAGATCTGGTCGAAAATGGTTTTCCAACAATCATATCCGTTCAATTTTAGATTTTGTCCGTGGATTGTAAGTTTATTTGATGATTTATGTCTAAAACCCTTCCTAATGTCAATAAATGTCCAAATTCATGAGCATAGGTGATAACCGTAGCTCTGATACCAATTGAAGGTCCGTGATCAGGCGGTTCTAGACGGAAGTTAATGCGTAACGTGTCAATTTCGGTAGAATGTTATTACCGAAAGGAGTAGAAGTAGAATGCAGCGGAAGTCTTCTATTATTCATTCATACCGAAAGAGTACACATTTTTATAAGTCGAGCTCCCAGAGTTCCTGGAGAGAATCCAGCAGCACCTCCTCGTAGGGGTGCCAAAAACTTAAATGACAAATGAACACACACATATATATAGGGAGCCAAGTTCACCCGGATGTGCTATAGTCAATTTCGTGCGAACTTGTCCTTCACAGGAGAAGTTCGGGCGAACTTGACTAAAGGCACATCAAGTTCGAGCGAACTTGACCAATACAGGTCAAGTTCGGGCGAACTTGATCCCTTTCACACTGAAATCTTCGTATTTCGGTCGTGTGTTCGATTCTAACCTATACAATATTCAACACACGCTCTATCTAGCCTATTCGACAAGTGACTAACACCAGGTGCACCAACACCTTGTTTACTCTCTTGGACACTAAGCTTTCGAAACTGCCACACCTTCTCTGGTTGCAACACATCATTATACACTTGTATTGATTTAGAAACAACCCCTAACACTTGGAATGATCCTATGGCTTCAAAATTACTATAAATACATTGCTCATTCATTCTCTTCTTCTCTCTTGCTCTACTTGGAGGCTACCACATTGTTGGAGGCTTCCTAACTGAGCATTCTTCATCCTGGAGCTCTTCAAGTTTTCTTCAACACATGTAAGTGCTCTCTCCTAGTCGTGTTCATTTATTTTAGCTATTTCAAGCTAAAATTCAAACAGTGTTTGACTTTCGGCTTTGACCATTAATTGGTCAAGACAAATTTCAATAGAACTTTGCAACATGATCGTAATTACGAGGGTTATGATCCATAGCGATTACGCCTACTGATTACCACGTTTAATAGTCAAAGTTTCGGTCAAAATGCGCATTATGTGCATTTTACGATGGAACTATTTTCGGGTATCAAACACTTTGTTTTGATACCAAAACACTTTTATAACTAAGTTAGACATGTCAAAACATGTCTAACTCGTCACTTTTAGTTTAGTGCTTATTTAGGGTCGTAAGTCGAGCGGTCTTGACCACCACTTTGACTTTCGAATCCGAATCGTTTGGTAGATCTTAGGATCCGACCAAACACATATTTGTGACCATAGTTGTATAGGGAATAACCCTATGAGGTTATACCTTATGGTCATGTCGTTTGGTTAGTGTTATGTTAAGTCGCTAGTTATGCCTTTATAAATGACAAAAATGCCCTTTTTACGAATAAATCAACTTTAAGCATATGTGACAAACGTTTTGACATATAAACTGATGTTGCAACTATATTAAACTTATTTTGGTATATTAGACTTATCATGACACATATCTAACCATTTGAACACGTATTTACGCAAATGAACCGTTAAAATAGCGTAAACTACCTTAACGACATGGTCAAAAGCACTTAAGAATCTTTTCAAATCAGAATTTAGACTTTGTTAGACCATTTCATATGAGTACCAACACTCATTTCGTTTACAAGACTTCATTCTATCCGATCCGCCGATTAAAGTCATGATATTTATACAATTATCCGATTTTAGGACACGCTTGATTTCTCAGACTTTTAAGATTGTTTGATCTTTGATTCAAGGTTACTTTGCAATCCCAAGTGAGTACATAGTTCCCCTCTTTTATGTTTTGCAAATGTTATGGGGTGACACATATGTGCACATTGTTTTCAAGTTTTCCAATTACAAATGCTATGGCTTATATTAAACATGACGATTTCAATAACGTGAACGAACTTGTTGGTGCGCTATATACATGACACGAATGACATTCATTAGCTTTGGCCAAGCCGACCAGTAGTAGGTTACGATACCTAGGGCTGACAAACCCGTTACCAAGGTTCCCGATGTTTGTGGAGAAGTTTGGGGAACGATCGAAACTGTTTACTTTAACAAACGCTTTGGTGGTTTATTATTGCAATTTACTACCCTTTGGTGGTATAGACGAGTCAACACAGGTTTGAATGTATTCACCGAAATGACCAAAAGTTTTCACAATTAAAACAAGGACGATAACACGGACGATGAACAATTGGTTTATGACACAAACAATGGATGATTGGTTTATAACAAGGACGATGAAATTGGTTTATGACACGAACAATGGACAATTGGTTTATGACACGAACAACGGATGATTGGTTTTTGGTAAGTGATTTAGATAACGGAACATGCGTAATGTGACAAAAGCATGGTGGATACGCTGCTGGTACTTCTTATATATAGGTGTTTTATCATGTTACATACGTGATGTTATTCAAATCACTTGAAACAAAGATTTTCAAACAATGACACGCAACGATTTTCAATTAAAGATATAAACCATACAAGGTTTCTTTCAAGACGATTTACTACTCGGATTTACAAATAAACATTTTGGTCAAGATTCATGGCTACAAGACCTTTATAAACAATAACTAACTTGTTTTAGTTTGTTAGTTATCGTTGCAATACCAAATACATTTTGATAACAAGGTTTTCAATTATTGACTCTAGTAGTCCGACGAGGTATTGCAATACATATACAAGGCCATGAATTTGTTACACTCACAAAACTTATGCACTCGCCGGCATATTTTTGCTGACTCGTTTTCACATATGTTTCAGGAAACCAAGTTTGATGTTGATGCATGCTCACGTAGGATTGGACGCGGACTTTCGTGCCTTAAAATAAGCAAGACAATAACTATGTTTGTTTAGTTTGTTTTTAATTCCAAAAGATAATGTAACAATGTTAATATACGAAACTTCAAATACCATGTGTTGTTGTAACAATATGTTAACGTGACTCCCCGACGTTTTCACCGCGGTTTGTTGCTTTTATGCGGTCGGGGTGTTCCAGGAATCAACATACACTTGTAAACATTTAACATTCATATTCTTAGCCAATTCTAATCCTGCTATCAAGGCTTATACTCAGCTTCATTATTAGTAGCAGGAAATTCACATCTAATAGCCTGGGGTAATATGTCCCCATGTGACGATTTTCATAGTATACCTAATCCTACACCTCTTATGTTAGATGCTTCATCAGTATACAATATCCAGGATCCTGAATTCTCACCTAATTGGTGTACTTCTAAGTCAGCTCAATTTTTAATATCACTACTGAAATCTGCCACAAAGTCTGCTAGAGCCTGAGATTTTATGGCATTTCTAGGTTCATATACTAAATCATATGCACTTAGTTTTATGGACCACTTAGCCATCCTACCAGACATTTCAGGTTTCCTAAGCACATTGTTAATAGGACAAAATTTGTTTTAACATGAATCCTATGTGTTTCAAAGTAATGTATAAGCTTAGTTGATGCCATGACTAGAGCTACAATTTTTCTAAGTGTGAGTATCTAGTTTTAAGAATCTAATAAACTTTTACTAACGTAATAAACAGGATACTGCTGACCTTCGTGATCCTTTACCAAAACAGCACTTACTACATTCCCCGATACTGCAAGATATAGGGATAAGGGTTCACCATCCTCAGCCTTCATTAGTAGAGGTGCACTTGAAAGATACTGTTTCAATTCTCGTAGGGCCGCTTCATGCGTTTCTCTCCATTAAAATTTCTAGTTCTTCTTCAGGATATCATAAAATTCTTTGCAATTCTCTAAAGATCTCGAAATGAATCTGTTCAATGTTGCTACTCTTCCAGTTAATCTATCATATTGGATGGTGCTTTAAGATCTAGGATAGCTCTAATATGTTCTGGACTTGCTTCTATCCCCCTCTTGGTCACCAGGTATCTTAAAAACTTTCCTACCCCCACTCCAAAATGGCATTTAGCAGGATTCAACTTCATATTATACAGGTCCAGGATATTGAAGGCACACTCTAAATCCTGGAGGGGATTCTCCGCTTTCTTGCATTTCACCACCATATCATCAATATATACTTCCATTGTGTCCCCCAATTTGTCTTTAAACATCATATTGACCAGCCTCTGATATGTTGCACCTGCATTTTTAGACCAAAAGGCATGGTAGTATAACTATATATACCTGTAGGTGTCATGAATTTCGTGTCTTCTTGGTTGGATGGCTCCATTTGGATTTGTTGAAATCCTGAGGATGCATCCATAAAGGTCAGCATTTCGTGGCCGGCAGTCGCATCTACCATCGAATCTATGTGAGGTAATGGGAAGGTCTTTAGGGCAGGCATTATAGAGGTCTGTCTATTCTACACAAACTCGCCACTACCTATACTTCTTTTGTACCACCACCACGTTTGCTAGCTACTTAGGAAACTTAACTTCCCTAATCATCTTGGACTTCAGCAACCATTCAACTTCCTCTTGTATAATTGCATTCCTTTCAGGAGCAAATTTCCTTCTCTTTTGTTGAACGGGCCTGTAAGATTTGTCAATTCCAAGTTTGTGAGTTATAATATCTTTCAATATACCTGTCATTTCTTCGTGTTTCCATGCAAACGTGGACATCCTGCATTTCAAAAAGTCAGGAAGCTAACTCTCAATATCCTGAGGAAATTGGCCCCTATAAGCACCGAGATATATGGATTATCCTGATCCAGGATAACTTCTTAACATCCTGCTCCGAAGTTTCCATGATATCTGGATTATTCTGTTCATTTGTCGACCCAAAGATGATATCGTCCACATAGATTTGCACAATAATCAGATGTCCATCAACTTCCTTGGTAAAGAGGGCACTGTCTACGGTTCCTCTGGTGAAATGTGTTGGTGCATATGTCTGTTGCCTACGCCATTATGTATCGAGTCTGAGTGAATAGGGCTTAATCTCTTAGAAACAAGGCGTATTTATTAAGTTTAGACCAAGTTCGCCCATGAAGCATGTGAGAAGGCAAGTTCAGGCGAACTTAACCCAAGTTCGACCCCAAGTTTGGCAAACTTATTCCTTCCCATGTCCATTTCCAGCGAACTTGCATTCCTATGCCTTGGGATTTTATTTGTAAGAGTTGGAGAGATTTTGGCACAGAGACGGCGAAGCTCTGTCGGATCCGGTTCTCGAATGTATTGAACTTTAGATCAATGAAAACAACATTTAAATGAGTAATTCTTGTTATTTGGTTAACTTGTCATTAGTTTCCGCCTAATCAGACAATAGATAACAAATTTAGGTTCCTGTGCTAATCGTGGACGTTCCTACAAGTGGTATTAGAGCCTGGATACCTAAATTTGCTGGAATCAAGACAACAATCTCTCTATTTCATCTCCATTCTATCATTTTTCTTAAAATTTTCACATACTTGATGATTACATGGTCAAAAATGGGTGAATTTTAAATATTTATGTAAAATACATCATAGATAAACCCCCTGAGAGTTTGGACATCAAATTCAAACGTTTTGATATCAAAAAGTTGCAAAAACCATGTTTTGGAAGTTCGACCGAACTTGATTGAAAATCTTTGAGTTTTCATCAAGTTCGACCGAACTTGATGAGTTTTTCAAGGTTTTGAGCTTAAGTCTGCTCGAACTTGTTCATTTTTGCTTGAAATTCCATCAAGTTCGACCGAACTTAATAGTTTATTCTTAAAATACTCAAGTCCGCTCGAAGTTTAATTTTTCTCAAAAACCCACATCAGGTTCGACCGAACTTGAGTGTGTTTGGTAAAATTTTGAAAATTAATTCACCTAAGTTCGACCGAACTTGTGAAAACTGAAATCAAAATCTGTTTTTCACCCAAGTTCGACCGAACTTGTCTGTTTTTTTTTAATTGATTTTCGAGTGTTTTGGATCGTATTCTCAGAGAAGTTTACGGATTGTTAAAATGGAAGATTTCCACAACGTATTCGTCTCTCAAATGGCTTCTTCATCAAATGCTAATGTTCTTGCGGCAAATCAAATGAACATGGACAACGAAATGGATACTACGTCGAAACCGCCAAAGCTAATGAGCATGGATGAATTTGAAGGATGCAAAGAAAAGTTTGTGAATTGGATACAAGCGAATCAATTCAACAGTTGGGTTGCAGTTGAGGATGGCTACAAATGGCCAAAAGATGAGCGTGATCAAGATCTTCCGTTGAACAAGTTTTCAAATGCCGACAAAGATAATTATGTTGCGGAGAATAAAATGATCAGCTTGATACAACAATCAGTGAAGGAAGACATCTTGATACTATTGCCAGAATATGATACTTCGCAAGAATTATGGAATTCTCTTTGTGAGAAATTCAAAGGAAGTGATGAAATGATCAAAAGCAAAAAGGCTTTAATCAAGAAAGAATTCGAGATCTTCACGATGATTAAATGTGAAACAATGAAGCAGATGATCGATAGATATTGTCACCTCATGGTCTAAATACGGAGACATGATATCAAACGATCTAATGAAGAGCAAATCGAGAAACTGGCTGATGCACTTCCAGAAGGAGAATGGACAACATATTTGACGATTTTGAAGAACAGTCCATCTTACAGACACTTCAAATTGTCATCTTTCATTGACAAATTGGAATGTCATGAAATGGAGTTGATGAAAATTGCAAAATCAAAGAATGCTAATGTTGTCCAATATGTCGGTGTCTATTACAAAGGAGGTATTCCAGATACTCCAATTCAAAGCCCGAAAATTCAAACAGCATTTAGTGCAAATACAAATTCTTCTCCAAGTAAAAGTTCTCCATATGCTGGATATACAAGTGTAAGTTTAAGCTCATCATTCCAAAATCAGACAAGCCAAGCTAGTTCTGATTCAAATGTTTTCTAGTGCAACATAGCAGTTGATTTGAAGAACGTATTTCCTGAAAAGGTGGCCAAGCAGCACATAGCACTTCTTGCGGGAAAGATCGGTAATCCAGAGATGACCGCCGAAGATTATGATCAGGTGGATGAAGAAGAATTGGAGCTGATGGATATTAAATGGAGTCTTGCATCTATCATCAGAAGAGTTTCTAAATTTGTGGCGCTCACTGGAAGGGGCATTGGTAATTCAAGCAACAAGCTTGGATTTGACAAGACTAAAGTCACATGCTTTAGGTGTCGACAAAAAGGACACTTCAAACGAGAATGCAGCAATCAAGAAGCAAGTGGAAACCAAAACCCTTTCAGCAGCAACAATGAGTACTACAAGAAAGCTCTTCAATACAAGCCATATCCAAGGAGAACACAAGTTGAAGTAGAAGATAAATCTACAAAGACAACCGAACAAGCTCTTGTTGTTACTCATGTAGAAGATGGTTTTGACTGGAACAGATACATCGGAAAGAAAACTGGTGTTTCTATGATGGCAGAGGTAGTGAATGAATCTGATACATCGTATGTCGATGTTGCTTTGGAAAATGCCATTCTGGAAGGATATAGGCAGAGAGCTGAGGAAGAAGAGTTAGCTTACCTTGAGATGCAGAAACAAGAAGCTTCAAAAGCAGACGCATAAATGGTAAAGGCTAAGGTAAGTATGTCTGAAAAGGAGGTTGTGAAAGTTGTGGAGGTTGAAAACCTTGCACAAAGTGCGCAAATCCTTGTGAACCATGTCTTGATAAAGATAAAGTCATAAGAGAATTGACTGTACACAACGAAAATTTTCGTTATGATTACAGAACTATAAAAGAAGCTTATGACAAAATATCAAGCAAATATAAATATGTTGAACATGCTAATAGTGAGCTTAACGCTAATGTAAAAATGTTAGATGCCACAGTAATTGAGAAACAAAAGGCAATTAACATGTACATTAATACCATTGCTGAAACAAAGCGTGAGTTTCACAGCATTAAAATTGAAACGGAACAGGTAAGACAACTTCTAAAGAGTTACACCACAAACGCGTATGTCATTGCTCACATTTTATCTACGATTAAATCGGAGAAAAATGGTGAGAAATCAAAGCGTAAAGAGTACGGATGTGTTCCTCCATCATTTCTTGCAAGTTATTCATGCAAGAAAGATGATGAGATTGAAAAGGCATTTAATCTACTTATTTTATCAGATAAGAAGAATAAATTGCCTGAGAACATTGTTGTAGACTTTATGGAATCAAATGATGACAATGAAGCAGTGGTAAAAAATGTGGTTAAAATGTGTTGGGAAATGATTCTGATGACGGCAGCTCTGAAAGCGCCAAATCAAGTTCGAACAACTCGAAATCACATTCTGAAGATGACGATACTTCATCTGAACATGATCTAAGTGATGATCCTGATGTTGTCATGTACAAGATTAAGGAATCTGATAGATTATACTTTGATGATAGTTTTCCAATTCGGAACGTGAAAGAAGATCAACTTGATAAGTTTTTCAAACTTGTAGAAGTTTCATCAGATGATCTTGAGAAAAACAAGAAAAGATTTTACTCGAAACCTAAAAGGAATGCTAACAATTACCGAAAGGTTGGTGGTGATTTTCCTGAGCACAGGAGAGCAGGATTACTTTGGAGGTTGAAGAAGAAGGAGAAACCAGCGTTCCAGGAATACAAAGGTAAGAATATAAAGTTTGTGTACGGAACGAGCACAGTTCAAGAGGAAAGGGTGAGCGGTAAGTAATCGAATGATGATTTTAATAAAACAAAAGAACTTCGAGACAAAGCTAAGACCAAGTCCACAAGTGGATTGAAACCCACTAGTGGAATTGTGTAGGACCGATCCTCGATGCTAAGGAACCTAAATTTGATATCTAACGTCCATAATAGCAGAAATATTATGTCGTGTTTACAAATAGACAAGAATTAATCAGTTAATCGTCAGTTTTATTGATCAAACGTCAAGAGTACAAACTGACAGAGCTTCGCCTCCAAAATGCCAAAGTTACAAATAAGGAATACTAGCTAGGTATTTATAGACTTGCAAGTTCGCCCCTGGGAGACTCAAGTTCGCCCGAACTTGGCTATACATGAAGTTATGGGCGAACTTGTTACAACACTACATAAATACTTCATACACCTAGCCTATCCAGCTCTATACTATACAGACTCGATATAAGACTAAGACATAGACATTATGCACCAACAGACTCCCCCTTGGATATAGTCTTTGTCTTGTATCAGTCTCCAAAACTTTGTCTTCATATAAACGTTAACGCACATGACCGAAGAAGTTCTTGTACGGCTTCCTTCGTCGTTCTTGCTTAGGATCTGGCATCTGGTCTGTAGGAGGCACTTTGTTCAAATGCTGAAATCTCTTAACACTAGTCTTCCTAGTTCTTTCATGAAATGCTTCAAGACGCTTCTCCTCTTTCAAAAACTCTACTCTTTCTAGATCTCTCCACTTTGTTTGCCACATCTTCCCTGAATTAACTTCGTGGGCATAGCAAACATTAACAACTTTCTGAAACTGCATCGCTTGTACCTTTTTACGTTCTTCAAATACGATCTTGTTGTAGAACAAGGTTTTAATATCTTCTCTTGAGCAGTTAACCAACCACATAGGATCAAGAATCCTAATTGCTCTCCATAACCCCCTCATGCCCTGATACCCTAATACTTCAACTCTTTCCTTTGAAATATCCAAATGTTCTTCAACTTTAAAACAATAACTGCTTCATAAGTGGATGGATCTATCTGCCACCACTTGAACAATGGATAGAAGTCTTGTTCAATCGGCATCAGCGGCATGTTTCTCATTGCCCTCGGTCGCTTCATTATCAATGTGATGTCCTTTTCACCCGTCTTTTTGTTTGTCTTGATTCTCCAACCAGGAATGAATGGCTTCTAATATCTAAATCCTTTCACCACTTCAAACTTGATCAATTTCCACAACAACTGATCAATCACTTTCATGCGGTATGTAGTATTCACAGTCTGTACCAACTCTTCCACATCCCAATACGGTAAGGTCTTGAAATCAACAAGGTATTTGAAGTATTGCACTCCAAACTCCATCTTGATTGCATAAACGTTCAGTTCTTTAAACCAACCCCAACTCAAAATATCTCCCAATGAAACGTCTTTATCTCTGGTAAAGAATGCTAGAGGACGTCGAAACTTACGTTCGCGATGCATCTCTTTAAACCAGGACTTTTTCGCTTGATCAATTCTTCTTTAGTCATTGGCTTTGGTACTTTTCCTTCACATAAAGATTCTTCAATCTTTTCTTTCAGCATGTCTTCATCTAGCTGCTTGTACATCTCATCGAAAGTAGGAAAACTTTCAGAATTAAGACCGACGTACTTCGCAGTATGATCCGTTTCATCATCAGAAGACCAATCTTCCACAATCACTCTATTATACTCATCAGCCTCAAATCTTCTAACATACTGATAATCATTCGGCTCGAAAGTGTTAACATTCACCACATCTTCTTCAAAATCAAACTGTAGATCTACAGCATCAACTTCAACTAACTTTGCAAGATCTTCCTTAGTATAGTTATGTATAAACTCGCGTTCTTCCACGTTATGTTCAAGCATTAACAATAAAGGCTTCGTGGGAACTGCAGCAACTGGCTTAGCAAATCTATCAGCGTTCAACAAATCAATCTCATCAGATGGCCCTTTCTGCCCTGACTCCCCCTCACTTTTATCATCCATTATGTTCGATTCATCATCCATTAGCGAGGAAAAATCAAATTCACTTGAGATTTTGACTTCAGTGATTCTAATACCAACACCACCCTGATCATCATCATCGTCATCGTCTGCTACATTCCAATCCTCATATTCCGAATCATCCTTTTCTTCATCATCTTTATCCTCCTTTTCAGCTTCTTCATCGTCCTTTTCTTCAGAAGCAACGATAGGATCAGAAGGCTTCACAAATTCGTCAACCTTTGGAATATCGGACTCAAAAGCTTTAGAAACATTTTCAACATATTTCTCAGCAGCTTCAGAAGAAGTAGGAGCTTCACCTTCAATCCCTTTTCCTTTGCCACTCACTGCTAGTTCTTTCTCAGACTTTTCTTTGGCTTCTTGTTGATCCAGACGATCATATTCTTTGATGAAATCGATACCTAGTGCGTTAGATAAATTTTTTCGCATCCTAGAGAATCTTTGATCATTTAGGGCTTGGATAGACTTTAGATCAGCTATCTCAGTTTGCATCTTTTCGTTAGCATCTTGCAAACTCTCTATCAATGCTTTAAAGTATTCTCGCTCATTCTCCAACACATTCACTTTATCGTCTAGCATTTCTTTTTCAACATTGCTTTGATTCATCTTTTGAATAAGCTCTGCTTTTTCAACTTTAGCCCACTTTGTCTTCTAATACTTTCACACGCTTTTCCGGAAGTTCAACATTCGTCTCTGGAAAGAAGTCATTTAGATCTTGCAGGCTAATCGGATCACTATCATATCACCAAATATATTAGGCCCTGAAGATTTTGGTGTTGACTTTGGAGTAGCAGCCTTTGGTGTTGACTTCCTTGGAGTAGAACTTTCTAAATTTGAAGTCGTTGGAGCAACTGGTGATTGAATAATAGGTACTTCTACAAAACCAGACACAGGAGGTTCTTGTGTAGCTCCTGGCCTTTCAGCTTCCGAAGAAATAATCACAGAAGGTTCTTGTGTGACTTCTAGAGATTCAGCTTCACTTGTATCAACAACAAGAGGTTCTTGTGTAGGAGGTTCTTGTGTAACTCCTTTCTCCTGTGCGCCAGAAGGTCCTTGTGTAACTTCTGCGCTTTTCAATGATCCTTTGTATATTTTGCTAACTGCCTTTTGATCTTTCTTTGATTTCCTCTTGCCTTTTTTCTGAGGAGACCCTGTAGTCTTTGTCGAAGAAACAGTTGCAGACTTTACACGTTTAGATTTCTTCTTTGGTATTTCCTCATCTGAATCTTTTTCTTGATTTGGATCGAAATCAACATCCATTTCTTTTTCTTTTTCTGTTGCTGTCTTTTCAGATTCTTTCATAGGTTCTTCGTCAGATTCATCATCTTGTTCAGAATTTGCTGAAATAACATCTTCCTGAGTCGTCTTAACAGTTTCCAGACTCTCAACAACTACCGCAGCGCTCGAACCTGCTTCAGTTTGAATATTTTTTGGTTCATCTTCGTCAATGAGCATCGTTTCAACCTTTTTAGCTGCTCGTTTCTTCTTAGGCTTATCAGCTTCTGCCTTTAAGAACCACTCACATCTAGCTTTCGGCTTGAAGTCTTGAACCATTCCTTCTCAGCATTAAGTTCTTTCTCATCATCACTGCCATCTTTTCTCCATTTGTTTTCAGGTGGAGCAACATAATTCGAATCTTTGATTGCCCCGAAAACTGGTTTAGCAACAGGAGTTGATGCTTGCTTCTGAAACTTGATTAGCTTTTTCATTGTTGTCTCATCAAGATGAACTAGATAAAGCACATCATTCGGATCTCGTGCTATATTCTTGAACTTCTCATCAATCAACATCTGCACAAATCTCGGATATAAACATAACCTTGAATCCTCCATGTTCTTTGACATGTGCGTAAATACAAGCTTTGAAATGTTGAACGGCTTTTTCAGAATCAATGTCGTTGCCATACAGGCCAAATAATCTTGAACATCGACAAGGCCCGCCTTTCGGTGACTAAAGGTATGAATGATCGCATGCATTAGAAGCTTGTAGGGGTTAGGCACTTCCCCTTTCTTCAACGTCGGCTTATTCACGCTTCCTTTGTAACCCATCCGAATGAAACAACCACAAACCATTTTATCGAGATAAATTGGATCGTCTTTGTTATCGTTGAATTGTAACACTTTGCGTATATCATCTTCTGTAACAGTGATCGGTTTGACTTCATTGCCGACTTGCATGGTTGAAATAATGGACTTCTGATCATCACTTAAACTTGCGTTCGTCCAAAAATGGAAAGTGTGTGATCTATACGATACTGTGCGCTCCGTTATAGCTCTATGAATAGGACTTTCTTCCAAAAATTTCAATATACTCTCGTACTCCTTCAAAGATGGACATATCGATTTGTCGTGAGTAATACATGTGTTGTGCGTCTTAGAAAATTCTATCGAGATCGCCCGCGCTGGAACTTAAGCCTGAAAAACGACGCAAAACAATTAGCACGCTTATCGAGAAAAAGTTTCAAAAATTTTCTAACACATTTATCAAGTTCGGACGAACTTTATTGAGTGTTACAACATTCTGATTTACTCAAGTTTGCCCGAACATGCACAAAACATGTTCAAAATTCAAGAGTAAGTTCGGTCGAACTTACACTTTTAACAATTCAGATTTCCTTAACACAAGTTCAGGCGAACTTCCACATATTGTTCAAAATCAATTTTAAGAAGTTCGTCGAACATGTTTTTTATACCAGATTTAAAAGACCTTTTGATGCAAGTCCGGTCGAACTTGATAACAAGTTCGGCCGAACTTGTCATCTTCTCAAAACCAAATCTGTTCATCATGATTTTAACTATTTCAATCCAACTAAAAACATGTATACTGTCGATTTATGATTTAGAACATGATATTAAGTTCAATTAGTTCAATAAGCCCTAGATCTAACTGATATTGAGTTTTCAGATCTTGTTTTGTTCGATTAAGATCCAAACATGGATCAATGTTCAAATAACTACCTCAAACATTGTCAATGGTGTGCCAATCACCAAGAACAATCGAAAAATAGGCAGAGTAACAACGTATTTTTGTCAAAATCACAAGATCGCTCAAAGACCTCTCAAGTTCGCTCTGATGTAATTGGGTTGCAAGTAATGAGTTCGGCCGAACTTGCCAGTACTTATACCGTAGCAAGTTCGGGCGAACTTGCAAAGCCCAAGACAAAGCCCATCTAAGATCGGGCGAACTTAGCTTTTAAACAACTCAGCAGCCATCTACAAGTTCAGTCTAACTTGCTGTTTTGATAAACATGATTTTGTTTAGCAAGTTCGGCCGAACTTGCCAAACCCTAAAACCAAACTTTTTCAAATTTTTCATTTTAACCCCTGAACTTTCCAACTTTTTACCAGCTATGAAAATCCACTCAGTTGACCATCTGCAAGTAACGGAAGATTCACTTGACTATCTGCAAGTGTGACATTCGAGGACTTGACTGATATCTCGCACATAAGCATGTAGGATACATGATGTCCGGACGCGATGCCGTTAGATACATCAATGAACCTAACATTGAACGACACAGTGTTTCATCAACTTTCGTTCCCGTCTCGTCTACGCAAATCCCATGGTTCAGTGCCAGCGGTGTTGAAAGCGGCTTCGAAGAATCCATTTCAAACGTTTTGAGAATGTCGTGAACATACTTAGTCTGATGAATGAATATCCCGTCTGGAAGCTGATCCACTTGAAGACCTAAGAAGAACTTCATTTCGCCCATCGAGGACATCTCAAATTTCTTCTTCATGATCTTTTCGAACTCTTTGCACAGACTGTCATCCGTAGAACCGAAAATGATATCGTCCACATAGTTTTGTACTATTATCAGATGCGATCCAACTTCTCTGGTAAACAAAGTGTTGTCCACTATATCTCGTGTAAAACCATTTCCTACGAGATGTTGTGATAACGTCTCGTACCAAGCTCTCGGGGCTTGGTGTAAACCGTACAAGGCTTTGTCCAGGAGATATGCTTTGTTCTTGTTCAGTGGATCGACAAACCCCGGTGGTTGGCTGACATACACTTGTTCACGAAGTTTACCATAGAGAAATGCAGATTTTACATCTAACTGGTACACCTTAAATCCTTTCCAAACTGCGAACGCTAGGAAAATGCGGATAGATTCTAATCGTGCAACCGGTGCGTATACCTCCGTATAATCTATACCTTCCTGCTGGTGAAATCCCTTGACAACCAGCCGAGCTTTGTTTCTGACTATAACCCCCCGATCATCTCTTTTACACTTGAAGACCCACTTTGTATCAATAGCTTTCTGCTTTGGTGGCAAGTCTACAAGCTTCCAAACACCCAACTTCTCAAACTATAAAAGTTCCTCTTGCATTGCTATCACCCAATTCTCGTCTGCCAGAGCCTCATTAATTGTCTTTGGCTCAATTTGAGAAATGAAACATGAGTAGTAGCAGTAGTTCTGAGTTGGTGCTACTCGGGTGTAGAAACAACTAAGTGCTTTGTTGATTTGGTTTCGTGTACGCACACCAGTTTGTAGTCTCCTATAATATTCATCGAACGATGGTACGAATATGATCGCGGCATTTCTTCTGTTGGAACATCAACTGAGCTTTGCTGACTTGAAACAATCAGATTACTGTTCACATCAACATTAGGAGTACTTGTTGAAGCTTCTTTTATGATTTCTCGGACTAGCAGATTGATTCAACAAGTTAGAAATCTGTTCAACTTCTTCATCCGATGAAGTTTCATCATCAGCATTAAATGTCGGTGCTTCATCTGAATCAGAATTCTGATTCTGAGGCGTACTGGGCACTGTTATGTTTTTTGGTTCATTAGAAGCATTCACTAGAGGTGTAGCAGGTGATACTTTTGCTTCAGAAGTATTTTCAACTTGAACACTACTGCTATTGCTTGGACCTGCTCCGGAAGATGAAGAATCCAACGTAGGTTGATTAAGCACAATTGGTCTAATGATTTGTTCTTGATTTGCTGACTGGTGAAGATAGTATAACGTTGCAACTTCTTCGTCAGATGGTTCTTCCGGCAAGTCGAATGGCTTCCAAAGGTCTTGATAGTTAAACAGCCATGCGTCACCTCTCCTTTGAATAGGATCCATATAGTTAAAACAATCCACGTGTTGTGCTTCAATAACCTTTCTCAACGAAGGAACATATACTCTTCTTAACGGACTCGCATATCCGACAAAGAAACCCTCAAGAGATTTAGCTCCGAATTTTCCATCTTGATCGATTACAGTGCATGGCACACCGAATGGTTCTAAGAACTTCAAATTTGGCTTTCGTCGGTTTATCATCTCAAAACATGTTTTCTTAGTTGGTTTGACAGTGAGAACTCTGTTTTGCGTGAGCAAGCAGCCGCTTCACTCCAGAAGCTGATTGAAAGTTTAGAATCTGCAAGCATGGTTCTCGCAGTTTCAATCAAAGTTCTGTTTTTCCGTTCAGCTAATCCGTTCTGCTGTGGAGTATAGGGAGCACTAAACTCGTGAAGAATCCCTTTTGCATTGCCGAATTCCTTCATTTTGTTATTCTTAAACTTTGTGCCGTTGTCACTTCTAATGCATCTGACCGGTAGATGATAAAGGTTCTCGAGTTTCTTGAATAGAATAACCAAGTTCTCGAACATTTCGCCTTTTGATTCCTGAAAGAATACCCACGAATATCTCGAATAGTCATCTGTCACGACCAAGCAATATAAGTCTCCTGAGATGCTTCAAACATTTACAGGACCAAATAAATCCATGTGGAGACGTTCTACTGGCAACTTGATTGAGTTTAGAATTTTCTTCGGATCAGATTTCTTGATCTGCTTTCCCTTTTGGCATTCTAAGCAGTGATCAGACATATGAAAGCTCCAAAGATTTACACCATCTACAAGATCATTATGAACTAAGTAATTCATTTTTCGCAAATGAATGTGCCCCATCTTACGATGCCAAAGAATAGAACCCTTTTCAGTAGCCTTTGTCACAAAACATTGTGCTGATTTTGATGAAGTAGTAGCGACACCCATATCAAGAACATATAGATCATTCTCTCGAGGTGCTCGCATCAGAATCCACTCATCTGGTATTTTGAATCACGACTTCAAGATAATACACTCTTTGTCGTTGAAATGCACCGTGAACTTCTTGTCACAAATCTGTGATATGCTCAGAAGATTATTTTTCAACTCTGCAATATAATTCACGCGATCGGATGAAACGACGCCATTGGAGAGTTTTCCCTCGGCGACTATCCTTCCACCCTGGTTACCCGCAAATCTAACATATCCACCATTTATAGCTTTTATGTCGAATAGAAACGCTTTCATTCCCGTTATATGCATGGACGCTCCACTATCCAAAATCCACTTAGAAAGTACGGATCTCTGGAGCCCCTGCACATTTCAACAATCTATTTAAAAAGCGAGACCCAAGCCTTTTTGGTCTTGGGTTGAATTGGATAACCATCATCAAAATCAAACTCACACTCATCAGCATAATCGAATCCACACTCATATGCATAATCAAATTCATATTCATCATCTGGATTTTCTATGATGTTTATGTTTGAAAACTTTACTGTCTTTTTATCTTTTGAATTGTTACCACTTGTAGTTTTGACAGTTTCAGGTGTGGTTTCAATTATGTTTTCAGATTTTGATTCTTTCATGCTATCACTAGTCTTAACAAGCTCAGACTTAGTGATCTCAGATGTTGCTGACCGTTTCTTTGCAATCCAGGCTTGAGATTTTATGTTAGCCTTCTTGATGTAAAAATTGTTATCATTATCCTTTGAAGTTTCACCTTTTTCAAAAATTAAATTCTCAAACTTAGGTTTGACTTCAGCTTTTGATTCATTTCTTTTCAAAATCTTTACAGGTTTTATAAACACTGGTTGCTTCGGTTTCACAACATTTGAACTTTCTTTCCTTCGAAGATAAGCCGGCTTTGATTTCGGATAATAACGTGCAATATGACCAATTTCGTTGCATTTGAAACAAGTCCGAGAATCAATTGGATGTCCTTTTGTGGGTTTTACACCACTTGTTTTGGCACCACTTGCAATTTTGGCTTTATCTCGAAGTTCTTTCTGTTTCTTGAACTCATTGTTTGATTGTTTCCCGATCAAACTTTCCTCATGAACCGTGTTCGTCCCATATACCAAATTCATGTTATTA
The DNA here is from genome assembly GCA_947069175.1 of Scalesia atractyloides. Lineage (NCBI taxonomy): Eukaryota > Viridiplantae > Streptophyta > Magnoliopsida > Asterales > Asteraceae > Scalesia > Scalesia atractyloides. The sequence goes on along the minus strand of CAMTDV010000030.1, from coordinate 23,283,822 downwards.
TTTTTGTATTCATGAAATGGTGACATTTTCTTTTTAGGTTCATCTGATTCCTCTAATCCCAACCCAGCTCTCCGGTTTTCCGGATGATCACCACCTTCTTTCGGTAGTTATTTCTTTTAGGTTTGGAATAAAATTTCTTTTCATTTATCTCCAGATCATCTGATATGACTTCCACGAGTTTAAAGAATTTGTCTAATAATTCTTCCTTCACGTTCTGAATCGGAAAACTGTCATTAAAGTATAATCTATCAGATTCCTTAATCTTGTACATGACAACATTAGGATCATCACATAGATCAGTCTCTGATGATGTATCGTCATCTTCGGACTGTGAATCATAATTCTTTGAACTCGAGTCGGCGCTTTTAAAGCTGCCTTCATCAGAATCGTTCAAAACATTTTCAACACCTTTTTAACCACAGCATTGTCATCATTTGTTTTAGTATAGATTACATCAATGTTCTCTGGCAACTCAGTTTTCTTTTCAGATAACAACTCAATATTGAGTGCCTTATCCATCCGATCAGCGGATTTGCGACAATACTTCTCGCATAGGGGTGGAGGAACATTGCTCTATTCTTTACCAATTTTCTTTTTAGGTTTCTCTTCCGATGGAATTGTCGGAAGGATGTAATCAATGACATACGCATTACAGGTGTAACTTCTTAAAAGTTGTTGAACACGCTCTGTTTCAATTGTCATGTCCTGGAGTTGTTGCTTAGTTTCAGCAATAGTGTTAATATAGATATTAATCACTTTTTGCTTATCCATTAGTGTTCCTATTAACATCCTTATTGTATCATGTTGTTCGATGTTATTTCTATCAAGCCTTCCATAATCATTTTCATGTTATCATACGCTTCCTTCATTATGCGATAATCGTATTTCAAAAGTTCATTATGCACATTGTTTTCAGCGATAATCTTTGATTTTTCGGCACACTCAGAACGTGGTTCGGTACATTTTGTACAAGGTTTCTCAACCTCTATAACTTGTACTTTGACAACTTCATTTACCTCTGGACCTACCATGGTTAGATTTGCCATCAATGCTTTGTCGGCAATGTCCTTGAGGTTTTCGGCATTCACTTCTTGAGTAACATCAATGACTACTTCATTAGTTGATTTCTTCTCGGGAACTTGTTCCTGAGAACTTCCATCAAAGTGACCTGCAAAATTTTCACAAGAATTAGAAGATAAAATTCCTTGCTTCTGCATGTGGATATACTCCTCTTCTGCACGTTATTGTTGCAGATATTGTTCCAGCAGAATATTCTCCAAAGCCGCTGCTTCTTCTGCAGAAGTATCTTCAACAATTTCAGCCATTAATGCAACTCCGGTCTTCTTACCAATGTAGGAATTCCAGTCGAAACCATCATCTTCGTTTGATACAACCATAGCCTTCTCAGTGTTGCTGCTATTCTGTGTCTCTTGAATTTCAACCTGAGTCTTCTTTGAGAAAGGCTTGTACTGAAGTGACTTCTTGTAATACTCATTGCCTCTTCCGAATGGACTCTGATTTCCCGTTGCTTCAGGATTTTTGCACTCTCTCTTGAAATGTCCCTTTTGGCGACATCTGAAGCACGTCACTTTCGCCTTGTTAAAACCTAGTTTGTTGCTTGAGTTTCCGATATCTCGGCCAATGAGAGCCACGAACTTTGTGACTCTTCGAATGATAGATGCTAAATACCAATTTATATCCATGAGCTCGAGTTCTTCTTCATCCATTTGGTTATAATCTTCTACTGTCATTTCGGGATTTCCAATTTTTCTGGCTACAAGGCTTCCGTATGACTCCAGAACAGTGGCAAGAAGAGACATATGCTGTTTAGCGACTTGTTCCGAAACAACATTGTTCAAATTCACTGCGATGTTGCACTTGTATACATTTGAATCAGAATTTATTTGTTGATTCTGATTTGCTTGACTTTGATAATATGAATTTGAACCAGTACTTGAGAATGAAGACTGTGGACTTTGATCATATTGAGGATATGACTGATTTTGATTCTGCTGCAAATTGTTCAAAGAATTTAAGCTCGCATTGAATGCTGTCTCAATCTTTGGACTTGAAATGTTATCTTGCATTCCACTCTTGTAGTACAAACCAACGTCTTGAACAACATTAGCGTTCTTTTACTTTGCAATCTTCAAGAGTTCCATTTCATGGTCTTCGAGTTTATCGATAAATGTTGACAGCTTGAAGAATTCCCATTTATCACTTTCCTTCAGAACCATTAGATAAGTAGTCCACTCTCCATCTGGTCGAGCATCTGCAAGCTTGTCGATGTACTCTTGTTCCGTCTTCTCGAGGCCGTGTCTTCGCATTTGGACTTTAAGATGACAGAATCGTTCAATCATCTGCTTCATGGTCTCACCCTTCAGCATGTTGAAGATATCGAACTCTTTTATAATGAGCGCCTTCTTGCTCTTGATCATCTCCGCGCTTCCTTGATACTTCTTCTGAAGAGAAAGCCAGAGATCTCTTGATGTTGTGTATTCCGGTAGCAAGATGAGAATATCTTCTTTGACGGATTGTTGGATAAGACTGATCATCTTTTTCTCAGCAATGTATTCGTCTTTCTATACAGTCATGTAATTGTACTTTTCCAACAATTGCTGGTGTTCATCCACTGGAACAGTGTAACCTCTTTCAATCGACACCCAGCCTGCGAAATGCATGGCTTGAACCCAATATGTAAATTTCTCTTTCCATTCCTCATACTCGTCCATGCTCATTAGCTTGGGCGGTTTAACAGTCATGCCCATTTCGTTATCAAGATTGACTTGATGGATCACATTGGCATTTGACGAACTAGCTCCGGACATAAAAGCTCTTTGAATATAATCCATTGTGAATAACGAGACGTGTACGCTAAAAACAATCAAAAACTTTTGAAAATGTTAGTTCTACTACAAGTTCGGTCAAACTTCTAGTTAGGATGAAGAATTCTTGAAATTTATCACAAGTTCGGTCGAACTTGTGATCTAAGATTTTGAAAAGATCCCTTGAACTTCGGTCGAACTTGTAGAATGAAGTTTGTTAACACTCTTGTAAGTTCGGGCGAACTTATCTTCGAAATTCCTCGATATTACCTAAGTTCGGTCGAACTTAATATAAAATCAAGGAAAAACTAGTAACTTCGAGCGAACTTACAGAAAGAATTTTCTAAAAGTTAGCAACTTCGGGCGAACTTATCTAAATCTCTTGACTTTTTATCAAGTTCGGTCGAACTTGATAGAAAATCAAAGAAAATTGAACAACTTCAATCGAACTTTACTAAAATTACTCCATAAACCACTCAAGTTCGAGCGAACTTAGTAAAAAATCACTTAAAAAGTGACTTTCTAGCACAAGTTCGGCCGAACTTGGCTAACAAGTTCGAAATTGATGGTTTTCCAAGACATGGTTTTTTCAAAATTTCGACATGAATTCGGTTGAATTTGGTCTCCAAACTTTCAAGGGTTTATATATGTTGTGTTTAACATGATATATTCAAAATTGAAAAGTTTTTGACCGTGAATTCCTCATTTTTGATGAAAAATTTAAGAAAAATAGAAGAAGGGAGATGAAATAGAAGTGATCTTGTCTTGATACTATCAAATCAGGCTGTTCTAGCTCTGATACCACTTGTAGGACCGATCCTCAATGCTAACGAACCTAAATTTGATATCTAGCGTCCATAATAGCAGAAATATTACGTCGTGTTTACCAATAGACAAGAATTAATCAGTTAATCATCAGTTTTTATTGATCAAACGTCAAGAGTACGAACTAACAGAGCTTCGCCTCCAAAATGCCAAAGTTACAAATAAGGAACACTAGCTAGGTATTTATAGACTTACAAGTTCGCCCCTGGGAGACTCAAGTTCGCCCCGAACTTGGCTATACATGAAGTTATGGGCGAACTTGTTACAACACTACATAAATACTTCATACACCGAGCCTATCCAGCTCTATACTATACATACTCGATATAAGACTAAGACATAGACATTATGCACCAACAAAATGGTTCTGATAATCGAACTTGCTTTAAATGCAATATTGTTGGTCATATTGCTTGCAAGTGTCTGAATCTAAAGCCTGTGCTTCCTCGAAGAAAAACTGAATCAAAAGATGAAAAACAAAAACAACCATAGATTGTGACAAATGTCATAGAGTCAAAAAGAAACTATGAATCTAAACAAGAAGTGAAACCTAAGATGAGTTCAAAGTTTGAAAACTTAACATTTGAAAAAGGTGAAACTTCAAGGTTTAAAGAAATCAAAGATTCTAGGTTCTATATGAAGAAAGCAAGAAGCAAACTACAAACTTGGGTTGCTAAGAAAAAGCTTTCTTCATCTGAAAAATCAAAGTATGTTGCTGATAAAACTGAAAATGTCAAAACAAACGAGTCAGTATTCAAAAAACGAATAAAGAAAAGGTAAAAACATTTTCAGAATCGACATTGGACGAAATGTTTGATGATGATTTTGAATATGATGAAGAGTTAGAATATGGTTATGATGCTTATGCTTACAAACCCAAAACCAAAAAGGGTTGGTTTTCATTTTTTCACGTAGTTGCTTGTGAGTGCAGGAGTCCCAAGATCCTAGATAGCGGAGCTTCATGAGTTTTAACTTATCTAGAAAGTCATATTCTTTGATGGTTTTTGAAATAACAAGTGGTTGGAAAAAGAAATTTTGAAAAGAATGTTTAAAAATTTGAGAAAATCCACACTGTTAAACAGAACACTGATTGTTATATTGAAAAATCTTTGAAAATTGATTTCCTACAAGTACAAGTGGTACAAGTTTTTTTTAATCATCAAGTGGTTTTTACAAGTTGATGTTATCAAAGATTAATGGTTTGTTCTGCTAACAGGTGATGATGCAGTAGATAAAAAAAGGATCGGACGACGAGTTCTCGGGATCCACATTGGTTTGTTACATTTTTTTCGATGAATTTTCTTAAAATCTAAAATCCAAAAATATGTTTTTGATTTTAGGGGGAGTAAGAAAATTTTAGAAAAATCAAAAACATATGAAAAAGTTGAAAATCCAAAAACATTATAAAATTCAAAATGTACAAAAACATTGAAAAAGACAAAAAACAATTTGGTTGTCAAACAGGAAATGATAGTACATTAGTGGACTATCACACTATGCTAAAGAATTGTAAAGTTTAAAAGTGATAAACAAGTATTACTGTGGATGTGTCGATAGGCTTTACACGTTCAGTAAATTGTTTCCGGGATGTAAACTAAATTTTACAACTGCTTAAACTTGTGGATTAACATATCTTGGATATATGGACTTAGTACTCCGAAATATCGATTGAAGGGTTGCCTGATACTGAGATACGAGGTCTTTATAGATAGTTGATATCTGGGGTATTATACAAGTTCTTCTGATTTTACGGAAGCAATAGACTAGAACTTCTATAATGCTTTTGCTAAAAACCCCAAACTTCATGCAAACTTGAAAAGAATCGAAAGATCTAATCATTTGCAATGCTTAAAAGATTCCTTAATTGGAACACATCGAAAGACGAGCCTTCATCTCTTTGTCTGTACGGAAGTACTAACCGGAGCTCTCAAGGCCTCGCATAACCCAAATACAGATATCAATTACGCTATACTCACCTGTAAGATGAAATCTAGGGAATCTGGATTCGGGAGTATATTCAAGAGGTGGGAACCATAGTTAAGTCAAGTTTCATAATTCTTACCTAACATATCTTGGAACAATTGAAAAATGTGGTAAAGTTTAATTGGACAATCATATTGACAATCTAGGTAAACGAGTTTAGAACTTAAAGTCTTAAAAAGGTCAATGGTACTGGTGATATGTCTCAATCAACTGATACGATCCTTAGAAACAAATTCACAAAAATATGTCTGTAAATATGTCTGTACATAGTTTACTTTCTTTAAATTGCTTTAATTGTTAAAAGTTTTGTAAATACTTTAATTGCTTTTCAAAGATAAAAATCAAAAAGATTTCCAGTGTGTTTTAGCATAAACTTTCTAAATACAAAAAGATTTTGTTTCTTCATTAGTTTCAACGAACCAATGTTGGAGAACGGATCTTCGAAGTCTGGTAAGAAAATCTAATGAATGTTTAAAAGTTCATTAATTTGAAACTTTAAAATCAGATTGTTCATAACGGTTTTTCAAACTGAGGTCATTAATTTGGACTCAGATTGACATATTTGATTAATCAAGGTCATTAACTTGGACTTGATCAACTAAGTGGATTTTCACAAATCAAATGTGTAAGTTGAAGGATTTAAACGTAAAATCTATTCAAGGTCATTAAATTGAAGTTGAAGCAATTAAAACATTTTTTAAGGATTGAAGTGAAGATTATAGTTTGAAACGTTGATGGTGCAAAATTTCAAAACAGTGAATCTGAGATGTTTATTTGAATGTCAGAATTTATTTAGACAGATAGTAAAGTTTGAGGGGGAGCTGGATAAAACATTGTCCAAAGATTTCAGAAAGCTCAAAGCTAGGTGGAGTTTGAAGTCTAAAGATCAAAGCAAAGGGGAGTCTAAAGTCTAAAGCTTAAAGCTAGGGGGAGCATGAAGATTAAAGTTTTATCAAGACAAAGCTCAAAGAAAGAAGAAAGAGGATATAACGATCAATATGATAAAGTTTATTCAAGAACTAAAGATCGAAAGACTCAGAAGACTGTAAATGTCAAGATGACTGCGACAACATCCAAGGGGGAGTCTGTTTGTGCATATATCTGTTGCCTACGTCATTATGTATCGAGTCTGAGTGAATAGGACTTAATCTACTAGAAACAAGGCGTATTTATGTAAAGTTTAGGCCAAGTTAGCCCATGAAAGCATGTGAGAAGGCAAGTTCGGGCGAACTTATTTCTTCCCATGTCCATTTCCAGCGAACTTGCATTCCTATATATAGGTGCCTTGGGATTTCATTTGTAAGAGTTGGAGAGATTTTGGCACAGAGACGGCGAAGCTCTTTCGGATCCGGTTCTCGAATGTATTGAACTTTAGATCAATGAAAACAACATTTAAATGAGTAATTCTTGTTATTTGGTTAACTTCTCATTAGTTTCCGCCTAATCAGACAATAGATAACAAATTTAGGTTTCCGTGCTAATCGTGGATGTTCCTACAAAATGGTTACCTAGAAGATGTTTGGAAAACGTCTCGTACTAGGCCCTCAGGGCCTGGTGTAAGCTGTACGGTGCTTTGTTCAGTAGGTAAACCTTAACCGTGTGTATCAGATTGACAAACCCCGGTGGTTGGCCGACGTACACCTCCATTTTTACCTTACTGTATAGTAAAGCAGACTTCACATTCAACTGGTAGACTTTAAAACCTTTCCATGAGGCGAATGCCAGGAAAATGCGGATTACTTCAAGACGTGCGACTGGGGCATAGGCTTCGATGTAGTCTATCCCTTCCTGCTGATGAAAACCTTGTACTACGAGCCGAGCTTTGTTGCGCACAACTACTCCTCTATCATCTCTTTTGCACTTGAAAACCCACCAAGTGTTTATCTTTTTCTGATTGTGTGGTAGATCAACAAGTTCCTAGACTCCAAGTTTCTGGAATGAAAAGAGTTTTGTGTATAAGAGGAGATGATAGTACATCAGTGGACCATTACAGTATGCTAAAGAAATGTATTGTTTAAAAGTGTCTAAATAGGTCTTGCTGAGGACGTGCCAGTAGGCTTCGCACGTTCAGTAAACTGCTTCCGAGATATAAACCTAAAACGATAAACTGGTAAATCTGTGGCTTAACATCTCTCGGATATATGGACTTGGTACTCCGAAATTAAGTTTGAGAGTATGCCAGATTCTGAGATACTAGGTCTTTATATTTAGTTGATATCTGGGGTATTATACGAGTTCTTTTGATTTCTCGTCAGCAATGGCCTAGAACTTGTATAATACTTTCGCATTATTCACCCTAAAGCTGCATAAAAAATGAAGAAAATGTCATAAAAAGATACGACATTCTGCAGTATGAAAGTTAAAAGATTCCCAAGAGGAACACCACCTAAAGTCAAGCCTTCATCTCTTTCTCTGTACGGAAGTACTAACCTGAGCCCTCAAGGTTTTGCATTTCACCATTTTACAGATATCAGTTAGATATATTCACATGTGAGATGAAATCTAGGGAATCTCGATGTGGGAGTATATTCTGAGGTGGGAAACACAGATTAGGCCATGTTGCTAAAAATTACCTAATGTATCGTGAAGCACTTAAGAAATGTGTAGAGGTTTAAAGTGGACAAGTATACTGACAATCTAAGTGAAAAGTTTAAGAACTTAAAGTTTAATCTAGAGCAACATTACTGGTAATGTGTCTCAATAAACTAATATGATCCTCTAACACAAACTCGCAAAAATATGTCTGTAAATATGTTTGTACATATTGCTTTAAGTGTCTTCTGTTTAAGAAAAACCCAAAATTTCAAAAAGATTTTCTTTTCTACTTAATTTTTGACTACTGGTGATGGAAAACAGATCTTCAAAGTCAAAAGCGACAGAATGCTGAAGGAAAACTAGGAAATTATGGGCTGGGAGCTAATCTGGAAAGAAAGTCTATTCTGAAATGTTAAAAAGTTCATTAATTTGAAACTTAAACTCAACAGAAAGTGTCAATTTTGGTCATAACGTGGTCAACCAGGGTCATTAACTTGGACTTGGTAGCTAAATCGGTTAATCAAGGTCATTAACTTGGACTTGGTCGACAGAGTGGGCATTTAAAACTGAAAACACACGAAAAAGGTGAAAGGTCAAGATAAGTAGAGTGGAATGTCAAATTTTCATACGAAAATTCCAAAGTATTTTCATGCAAAACCTGCTAAGCCATTTTCATACGAAAATTCTATGGGCCTATATATATGAGAAAGGATTTCAGATTTCGTACGAAATCTGAAGTTCATTTTCTGTGCAAATTCTCTGAGTCGATTTTGAACTTTCTCTCATTCTACTCACTTTCTGACTTCTTAGACAGGTTAGGGAGGTTGATTTGCACACCTCTACTAATGGTGAAGGTATAATTTGAAGTTTGGACCGTCAATTTGACATAACATGGACCTTTTGGACTTAAAACGTAGTTTTAGGATAATTGAACCGGTAAAAGATAAAATTGATCATAAAATCATGTATATCGGCTCTTATAGTCTTAGATTAACCGTTCAATTTCATAAAAATCAGACGTTTTAGGTTCGGTATTAAACTTGTGAATTTGGTGCGAAAACAGAATTTCCGCACGAAATCCAAATTTTAGTACGAAAATTTTAGGAAATTCGAAGTTCATCAGTTGATAATTTCATGCGGAAATTTATTTAATATTTCGTACGAAAATCTCATGATTGGAAATTTTGAAAATTTTTCTAACTCTTTTTGTGCTCCCTGTTATTCCAGGTAAACAGGCCCGAGTTTGGCCCTATGCATAATGCATGCTTTTTGTTGAATGAGAATGTAGCAGAATATGGAGCATTTATTGATATTCACGAGTTCATGAAGAGAATTCCTATCTTTAAAGCTTTAATGGAGAAGCATGACGTTTATTTATCACACATTAAGCTGTTTTGGAAGTGTGCCAGACTACAAGAATCACCACGTGCTATTGTTTCTATTGTAAAGGTCAACGACAAAGAAGTAGAGGTGATTATTACGGAAGATCTGATTAGAAAAGTGTTAGATATCAACAGCAAAAGTGATGATCCAACTTGATATTCTAAGAAGATGGTGAAAGGATGTTTTTACCGTATGGGGTACAATGGCTTTGTAAATGCTGCACCATTCAAGATTAATCTTCTAGGAAAGCCATACCGTTTTCTTGCTCACTGCATTGTTAGATCTTTTAGCCACAGGAAGGGTGGATGGGATGATTTAATCGATTATCAGATGTGCATGATGGCTGCTCTCACTCTCAATCTTCCTTACAACTTTAGCAAACTTGTATTTGAACAGATGGTTTTGAACTTGGGGAAATTAAGATTCTGGCAGTATCCAAGGTTCGTACAGATGATGCTAGACCATTTACACCCGAATCTAGAAAAGAAGAAAGATGATTTACTGGAGCTCGAACACATGAGGCCTTCTGATTTACACAACATTAGCTCCTACAGAAAGAACAAGAGAGAGCGTACATATAAACCATTGTTTGGTTGGTTTATTAACAAAGACTATCAGGCTCCACCACCAGGAAAATGGAGAAAAGATGGAAGTGGAGACGAATCAGAAGAAGCGGAGAAGTTGGAATTGTTTGAAGATAAGAGGAGTAATTGGTATGTCAAAGAAGATGGACAGAAACGGAAGGGATCTTATACGAGATCTGTTGGGATTGAACCCTATGAAAGGAACAGATGATACAAAGCCAAATAACACTACAAAGGTATCACCTCAGTTCCTTAAAGATCTATGTTCTGACAAATGCATCATTGCTTTTGCAAACATTAAGCAGGTGAATGAAAACCTGAGAAACAAAATTTTAGAAAATGAACTTAATTTTGAAAAACTGATTAAAGAGTTAAAATCAAAGTTAAGTGAAAAAGATTCTGAAATGAGTAGCCTGAGACATGAATCAAGCATAACCAAGGACCAACTCCAAATTATGGTAGAAAAAGACAAAGTTTGTAAAAAGGAGTTAGAAGAAACCCAAATCACTTGTGAAAAATGGGTTGAGTCCTGTAAAGGTTATGAGATAATGCTTGATGCTCAGATCAAGAGGAACATTAAGTTTGGTGTAGGTTTTAGAACCTATGATCAAAATGAGAAAAATGTTGCTAAATTTGATACTGAGTTGCTTGAAATAATCCCAACAAATTTGGCTGGTGAAGAAATAAAAATCACAGATAAATCTGGAAACAAAATTGTTTTGGAAAAATCAGAGGTTTCAACAAAAGATAAAGAAATTGAAAAATATCAGTTTAAACCAACCTGGTCAGATGAAAGTGATATTTTAGAAAACTTTAAGCCAATGGACTTTATAACCTCTGATAGTATTAAAGCCCCAAAAGCACTGGTGATCCTTATCAAAGGGTACCAGCTGAGGTTACAACCACTGCTGATAAAAAGTCTGATAGGAAAAGAAGAGTAAAGAATAAAAACTTGTTTTGTGAATTTTGTGAAAAAAGAAATCGTGTGGCTGCAGATTGTTTTCTTTTAAAAGCCTACGACATTAACAAAACTTGTGTTATAAAAAATTCTTCAAGATGCACCATCTGCAACAAAACAAATCACTTAACTCAAAATTGTGCCTATCTCAAAAACTATGAGCAAAAGGTAAAAGAGATCAAGGCAAAAACACTAGAGAGAGAAGGTTCAAGTTCTGCTGGAAATAAATCTAAGCAGAGTTTTGAACCAATTGAAACATCTGTTACAAAAGCTTTAAACAAAACCTCTATTTCTAGAGAGGTGCAAGTGACAGATGTCCCACCATCAAAGAGGGTATGGCCAACCAGCCTATAAAAGGGTTCCTCTTACTTATGAAAGATACAAAAAGCCTTCAAAGCAAAGAGTGAATAAGCATCCCTATGGATACAATCATCTGATAGGAAATGGTCAAGAGCAGATGTTACAAGAAAATATCCAAACCACTGACCATTGTCCTAGACTTGAGACTGGACCATCTGTGACCCCATCCAAAGCCATTTTGGCTTTGGAGACCTACCTTAACTGATCTAATTACTTGATGTGCAGGGACCTTCTACTTTATCACACCCTCAATTTCCACTTGGGGGTATTACAGCGAGGCGTGTGATCAAACCAGAATCTCAGACACTAGCAATGTCGAACGACTCTATATGATTTATTTAAACGTTTTCCAAAAACATTTGTTGTAAACATGCATAGTCATTTTCAAAATTTCAAGGTTTCAAAGTTTAGCGGAAGCATTAAAATAAAGTAACGGGCGCCAACATAAACGCCAAAACCAAAATCCCAAAAATTATTCGTAAATAAAGACCCGATAAAAATGTCTTGATCAAATGCAAGTGAGTGCACCTAGCGCTCCTAGCGTCCTGAAAAACATGCAAAGAAACAAGTGTCAACATTAAAGAAGAGTGAGTTCACAGGTTTTTATAAGTTCACAAGTTCGGTTTAAAAGATTTTTTTCCCCGTTATCCCTAACCCGGGATAATGACATAGTTCCATTATTCCTGACCTGGAATAAAAAGGTTGGTTCGTAAATAAGTTCAATGTTAACAGGTAGGTAGCGAGCATAAAGTTACGTCACGTAAGAGTTCGCGATCGAAGCTGACTGTTGTTGCCTCTGTGTTGCCAGGTCTATCACTGACCATGGTGAAAGTTAGGCCAAATTAATCACCCGTTGACCATTCCCGGTCGGCTAGCGCGACTAGCTCGGGTGGGGCTTGTCAGGCCCAGTAGTACTACTATAATTTCCCCGCTATCTAACCCAATACTAACGATCCGAGAGTTGGTTGAGGACTTCCGTGATAAAGCTACTTAGTGACCATAACATACATTAACATTAACTTAGTTACCGAATAGTTAACGGTGTTAATTTCGCATAACGTAAAAGGTTGAGTTGTAGAGCGTATACATGTTTCTCCCCCTGTTGTTCAAAACCGGATAAAATAGGGGCCGTGAACTCACCTTAAATTCCTCGGTTAGATAAACGCAAAAGAATCAAATGATGGAACCGCTAATCGCGTCCTAACATGTCAACCGATTCAAAGTTAGTGTGTGAACACACAGACACAAAACCGTACGCATAACTAACACATAGTACGTCACACGTAATAACCAATTCGAAACCATAATCATGCATGCAAAGTATCACCATACAAAATAACGATCAAACCAACTTGTCATAAATAGAGGATAACTCATACAACACTTAGGTACACACAAACGCAAGTTATCATGTTTCAGCTTGTACGCTCATAACTGGACTGTTTTCGAGATTTTTTATAAAATAGTTCTGACGTTCCAAAAATTCCAAGTTTTTTACAGGAGGTGTCAATTAGACTGTAAAATTTTTTGTAAAATTTTCAAATCCTAAATCTTTACCAATTATTTAGAAACATTTATATACTAGGCTGCAGTCAGATTCGTCGCTTTCTGACTGCAGTCCACGAGAAAAATCATTTAAAAATCATCATTCATCCGATTAAGAAAATACAGTGGAAGATTTTCGGAAATTCCCATCTCCAGTTACTGTACAGATTTCATGACCTAACCACATACAGACTATGAGTTCCGACTCGTTAAACAACTTGCAAATTCTGCAGAATTTAAGCAGCTTCAGCTGCTGCACTAAATGACTATTTAAAAATAGCAACCGACCTCAGAAAAATATGAATCTGGCACCATTTGAAGCATTATTCAAAAATACACGTTTTAGGCTTCAGAAAATCCACTTTTTGGTAAATAATGATCAGGTTACAGCCAACTGAATTGGCTGTAAATGTCAATCAGCTTATTGTTTTCGACTTTATCGCATTAGAACATGTGTAAACGGCCATGACGCTTAGTTGTATTGATTAACAGCAGGTTAACTTGTCAAATATCATCTAATACATCAATATTCATGCAAACCCTAAGTATACATCATGATCTTTATCGATAAAACGCAGCCTACGATTTTAATATTCAAACATATAATCACAACCGCAAAGATTCGCATATTCATCCGAACTAATCATGCACCACAACACTTTTTCATAATAATATCATACAAGCACATAATCATGATCAAGACTACACAAAATCTAGTGTGAATCGCAATACAATTAAACCCTAACCTTGAAACGATGACAATTAGCAAACCGGGACAAGCATGGAATCGATCCGAGGGATGTAGAGCTTGCGCGACCGAGAGAGGGGGGGGCTGCCGTTGACTTCCACTAGGGTATTAGGGTTTGATTTTTTCCACAACATGCATGTATACGTGATATAAAAAGGGTCGCATCTGCAACAAAACAAATCACTTAACTCAAAAGTGTGCCTATCTCAAAAACTATGAGCAAAAGGTAAAAGAGATCAAGGCAAAAGCACTAGAGAGAGAAGGTTCAAGTTCTGCTGGAAATAAATCTAAGCAGAGTTTTGAACCAATTGAAACATCTGTTACAAAAGCTTTAAACAAAACCTCTATTTTCAGAGAGGTGCATGTGACAGATGTCCCACCATCAAAGAGGGTATGGCCAACCAGCCTATAAAAGGGTTCCTCTTACTTATGAAGGATACAAAAAGCCTTCAAAGCAAAGAGTGAATAAGCATCCCTATGGATACAATCATCTGATAGGAAATGGTCAAGAGCAGATGTTACAAGAAAATATCCAAACCACTGACCATTGTCCTAGACTTGAGACTGGACCATCTGTGACCCCATCGAAAGCCATTTTGGCTTTGGAGACCTACCTTAACTGATCTAATTACTTGATGTGCAGGGACCTTCTACTTTGTCACACCCTCAATTTCCACTTGGGGGTATTACAGCGAGGCGTGTGATCAAACCAGAATCTCAGACACTAGCAATGTCGAACGACTCTATATGATTTATTTAAACGTTTTCCAAAAACATTTGTTGTAAACATGCATAGTCATTTTCAAAATTTCAAGGTTTCAAAGTTTAGCGGAAGCATTAAAATAAAGTAACGGGCACCAACATAAACGCCAAAACCAAAATCCCAAAAATTATTCGTAAGTAAAGACTCGATAAAATGTCTTGATCAAATGCAAGTGAGTGCACCTAGCGCTCCTAGCGTCCTGAGAAACATGCAAAGAAACAAGTGTCAACATTAAAGAAGAGTGAGTTCACAGGTTTTTATAAGTTCACAAGTTCGGTTTAAAAGATTGTTTTCCCCCGTTATCCCTAACCCGGGATAACGACATAGTTCCATTATTCCTGACCTGGAATAAAAAGGTTGGTTCGTAAATAAGTTCAATGTTAACAGGTAGGTAGCGAGCCTAAAGTTACGTCACATAAGAGTTCGCGATCGAAGCTGACTGTTGTTGCCTCTGTGTTGCCAGGTCTATCACTGACCATGGTGAAAGTTAGGCCAAATTAATCACCCGTTGCCCATTCCCGGTCGGCTAGCGCGACTAGCTCGGGTGGGGCTTGTCGGGCCCAGTAGTACTACTATAATTTCCCCGCTATCTAACCCAATACTAACGATCCGAGAGTTGGTTGAGGACTTCCGTGATAAAGCTACTTAGTGACCATAACATACATTAACATTAACTTAGTTACCGAATAGTTAACGGTGTTAATTTCGCATAACGTTGTAGAGCGTATACATGTTTCTCCCCCTGTTGTTCAAAACCGGATAAAATAGGGGCCGTGAACTCACCTTAAATTGCTCGGTTAGATAAACGCAAAAGAATCATATGATGGAACCGCTAATCGCGTCCTAACATGTCAACCGATTCAAAGTTAGTGTGTGAACACACAGACACAAAACCCTACGCATAACTAACACATAGTACGTCACACGTAATAACCAATTCGAAACCATAATCATGCATGCAAAGTATCACCATACAAAATAACGATCAAACCAACTTGTCATAAATACAGGATAACTCATACAACACTTAGGTACACACAAACGTAAGTTATCATGTTTCAGCTTGTACGCTCATAACTGGACTGTTTTCGAGAATTTTTATAAAATAGTTCCAACGTTCCAAAAATTCCAAGTTTTTTATAGGTGGTGTCAATTAGACTTTAGAATTTTGTGTAAAATTTTCAAATCCTAAATCTTTACCAATTATTTATAAACATTTATATACTAGGCTGCAGTCAGATTCGTCGCTTTCTGACTGCAGTCCACGAGAAAAATCATTTAAAAATCATCGTTTATCCGATTAACAAAATTCCAGTGGAATATTTTTGGAAATTCCCATTTCCAGTTACTGTACAGATTTCGTGACCTAACCCCATACAGACTATGAGTTACGACTCGTTAAACAACCTGCAAATTCTGCAGAATTTACGCAGCTTCAGCTGCTGCACTAAATGACCATTTAAAAATAGCAACCGACCTCAGAAAAATATGAATCTGGCACCATTTGAAGCATTATTCAAAAATACATGTTTTAGGCTTCAGAAAATCCACTTTTCGGTAAATAATGATCAGGTTACAGCCAACTGAACTTGGCTGTAAATGTCAATCAGTTTACTGTTTTCGACTTTATCGCATTAGAACATGTGTAAACGGCCATGACGCTTAGTTGTATTGATTAACAGCAGGTTAACTTGTCAAATATCATCTAATACATCAATATTCATGCAAACCCTAAGTATACATCATGATCTTTATCGATAAAACGCAGCCTACGATTTTAATATTCAAACATATAATCACAACCGCAAAGATTCGCATATTCATCCGAACTAATCATGCACCACAACACTTTTTCATAATAATATCATACAAGCACATAATCATGATCAAGACTACATAAAACCTAGTGTGAATCGCAATACAATTAAACCCTAACCTTGTAACGATGACAATTAGCAAACCGGGACAAGCATGGAATCGATCCGAGGGATGTAGAGCTTGCGCGACCGAGAGAGGGGGGGGGGCTGCCGTCGACTTCCACTAGGGTATTAGGGTTTGATTTTTTTCCACAACATGCATGTATACGTGATATAAAAAGGGTCGCATAAGGGGGGGGTTTGGGTTATTTTCTTGTGCCGCAAGGAGTGTGAGCCACAAGGAGTGTGGGTCGCACGGGGGTGTGGGTGGCGTGTTGGGTTTGCTTGGTCGCAAAGTCGAAACGTTTTACAGGCTTGGTTCGGTTTATAAATAGAATTTACTAAAATATTATTCGCGACACGGAGTTTATAAAATATTAAATCACGTATTTGGAGTAGGACGCAATAGATTCACAAACGTCTAATAGCACGTAACACGTAATTCAGATACGACCCGTTAAAACTCCCAAACATCGTGTATTCCCTAATTACTAAAGTTAGCGTAGTTATTGCGAGTGCGTAATCAATTCTCCGAATTAAATCAGCGTAGGAATGAATAACCATAAAGTAGTGCGTTCAAGATACCTGAAAATCCTGGATGTCACATTATCCCCATGTTGAAAGAATTTTCGTCCCGAAAATTGAGTAAACGCGGTTTAGAATGCAACAGTAAATCCCAGGCTGTCATATCATCCCCGTGTTGAAAGAATTTCGTCCCGAAATTCAGTTGGCGGTAACGTCAGATTGCTGCTCAGCTGCGAAAAGGTGTGGATATTTGCTTTTCATTTGGTCCTCTCTTTCCCACGTGAACTCCGGTCCACGCTTAGAGTTCCAACGAACCTTGACGATCGGTATCTTGCTGTGTCTTCGAGTCTTGATCTCACGGTCCATGATCTCGATAGGTTGTTCCACAAAATGCAGTTGCTCATCCACTTGAATCTCATCCAATGGAATGACTAGGGTCTCATCTGATAGACACTTCTTCAGATTGGACACGTGAAAAACGTTGTGAACTCCACTGAGTTCGGCAGGAAGGTCTAAGATAAGCTACGGGCCCGATACGCTTCGAAATCACAAATGGGCCTACGTACCATGGATTTAGTTTGCCTCGTTTTCCAAAACGAATTACACCCTTCTAGGGAGACACTTTCAGTAGGAAGCGATCACCTACATGAAGTTCGAGCGGTTTGCATCGTTGATCAGCGTAACTTTCTGTCGATCCCGTGCCGCTACAATGCTTCAAATGGTGCTGCCTGAATACTCGTATGGTAACTGTTGTTATACGAGAATTCTACTAAAGGCAGATGGATTTCCCAACTGTTCCCGAAGTCTACCACGCATGCCCTAAGCATGTCCTCCAAGGTCTGAATGGTCCTTTCACTTTGACCATCCGTCTGAGGGTGGTAAGCTGTGCTCATATATAAGCGTGTACCCAACGCTTTCTGAAGTGACCGCTAAAAGTTGGACGTGAAACGAGCATCTCTGTCTGAAATGATGGACGTTGGCACACCGTGCTGAGAAACTACTTCCTTAATGTAGATGCGAGTCAACTTATCCATCTTATCTGTTTCTCTGGTCGCTAGGAAGTGTGCAGACTTAGTTAGACGATCCACGATCACCCAGATGGTATCGCAACCACTCGGAGTTCACGGAAGTTTAGTGATAAAGTCCATCGAGATCTGATCCCATTTCCACACTGGGATCTCAGGTTGTTGAAGTAGCCCTGATGGCTTCTAGTATTCCACCTTGACTTTTGCACAAGTCAAGCACCTGCTCACGTAGGTGGCTATATCCGCTTTCATGTTCGGCCACCAGTACGCGGCTTTAAGGTCTTGATACATCTTATCTGAACCAGGATGGACAGAGTATCGGGATTTGTGAGCTTCGTCCATAACTAGCTTCCTGAGGTTTCCGTAGAGAGGTACCCATATACGGTTCATTAAATACCGGGTACCATTGGGTTTCACTTCCCAATCGCGTTCCATCTTTCCCACAGATTCAGCCTTGATGTTCTCTTCCTTAACTGCTTCTAGTTGCGCGTCGCGTATCTGTTCGGGTAACCCAGAATGAATTGTGAACCGTAGTGCTCGTACCCGACGAGGTTTCAAGTGCTCCTTCCGACTGAGGGCATCAGCCACCACGTTAGCTTTTCCCGGGTGATATTGAATGGCACATTCTTAATCGTTCAGGAGTTCGACGCAGCGACGCTGTCGCATGTTCAACTCCTTCTGGTCAAAAATATGCTGGAGGCTCTTGTGATGCGTGTGGATTGTGCACTTTGTTCCATATAGGTAATGTCTCCAAATCTTAAGTGCAAACACAACTGCTCCCAATTCCAAGTCATGTGTCGTGTAGTTCTTCTCGTGGACCTTCAACTGTCGGGATGCATACACGATGACCTTATCACGTTGCATGAGCACACATCCCAATCCCTGAATGGAGGCATCACAATATACCACAAAATCATCTGTCCCCTCTTGCAAGGACAAATGGGCGCACTGCAAAGCTTCTGCTTCAGTAGTTGAAATGTTGCTTCCTGTTTGTCACCCCAAGCATACTTGGTACCCTTCTAGGTGAGAGTGGTAAGCGGTTGTGCGATCTTGGAAAATCCCTCGATGAAACGTCTGTACTAACCAGCCAAACCCAAAAATTGGCGGATCTCTGTCGGTGTCCTGGGTGCTTCCCAGTTCTTGATAGCATCGATCTTGGCGAGATCAACGTGTATACCCTTTTCATTCACGATATGCCCGAGGAACTGAACTTCCCGAATCCAGAAATCACACTTCGAAAACTTGGCATATAGTTTCTCCTGTTGAAGTAGTTCCAGCAATAACCGCAG
Source organism: Scalesia atractyloides (assembly GCA_947069175.1). Lineage (NCBI taxonomy): Eukaryota > Viridiplantae > Streptophyta > Magnoliopsida > Asterales > Asteraceae > Scalesia > Scalesia atractyloides. The sequence continues at coordinate 23,264,558 of CAMTDV010000030.1, read as the reverse complement.
ATGCTCAGCATGTTCTTCTTCACCCTTAGAGTAGATGAGTATATCATCGATGAACACGATGACAAACTTGTCGAGATACGGCTTACACACACAGTTCATGAGGTCCATGAACACCGCGGGTGCATTGGTGAGACCGAAGGGCATGACCAAGAACTCATAATGGCCATACTTAGTGTGAAATGCCGTCTTCGAGATATCCTCCTTCCTAACGCGTAGCTGGTGATAACCGAACCGTAGATCAATCTTGGAGTAGTAGCTTGACCCCTGAAGCTGGTCGAAAAGATCGTCGATGCGAGGTAACGGGTACCGGTTCTTGACGGTAACTTTGTTGAGTTCCCTGTAGTCGATGCACATGTGGAAGGTCCCGTACTTCTTCTTGACAAAAAGGAATGGATCTCCCCATGGCGAAGTACTGGGTCGGATAAATCCTTTTTCCAACAATTCCTGAAGTTGGGTAGACAGCTCTTGCAGCTCTGCTGGAGCTAAGCGGTACGGGGCCTTGGCGATAGGAGTCGCATGGCTCGCCAATTCGATTTCAAACTCTACTTGTCGATGTGGTGGAAGACCGGGTAACTCCTCTGGAAACACATCGCGAAAATCACGGATGATGGGGATATCTTCAATCCGTTCTCGTCCTTTGACTGTTCGGTGACCAGTGCGAGCAAAGCAAAAGAGTTCTTCCTCCGAAGATACTCCTGAGCTTGCATGTAAGAGATGATGTTCGTGACGACGCCTGCCTTCTCGCCTTGCACCATCAAGACTTCGTCGTTAGAGAGCGGAATACGGATAGCTTTCTCGAAACAGAGAACTTCAACTCGGACGTCGGATAGCCAGTCCATTCTGGCTACCACATCAAAACTACCTAGAGTAGTTGTCATCAGATCAATGGTAAAGGTGTGACCCGCGAGTTTAAGTTGACAGCCGGTCACTAGATGAGTCACATCTACAGATTTACCATCGGCTAGTTCTATGACGTAAGGGGTCTCTAGGGGTTTAGGTGTGAGATTTAGGTTCTTCCTAAAAGACTCAGATATAAAACTCTTATCCGCACCCGTATCAAAAAGTATAGTAGCAAAATGATCATTAAGTGGAAACTTACCGGTGACCACATTCGAGTCGTTTCTGGCCTCTCCACGGCCTAGTGTGAATGCACGTCCTTTGGCACCTCTAGTGCCACCATTTCCATTGTTGCCATTGTTGTTATTGTTGTTGTTGTTATTCCCACCATTGTTGTTGCGAAGTTGCGGGCAGTCTCGCTTGAAATGGGTAGTGCTACCGCACTTATAGCATCCCCGGTTATTACCTTGCTGCTGACGATGGTGCTGGTTCTGATTCTGTCGTGACATAATCTCCCCGCGACAATCCTTTGCCGCGTGTCCTGCTTTGCCACATTGTTGACAGCGATTTCCGGCGTAAGGGCCGTGATGATGGAGGTTACAACGATTACATTGCGGCTTTTGACCTGCATAGCCACTCGAGTTCTGGGTGTTGTTGGCAGACTGATTGGTGTGACCCCGATTGTTGTTGAAGTAGTTGGACCGCTTCTGGTTTCCTTGTTGTGGCTGGGCTGATGAAGACTGCCGAGCAGGTGAGTCTTCAAATTTCCTTTTGTTGTCAGGGACAATTTCAGTTGCACCCCCTAGGTGGTAACTTCCTTTGCTCCACCGCCTTATCGGTGAGTTTATGCGCCAGCCTAATCGCTTGTTGCTCCGTCGTAGGGTTGCTAGACAATACCATGCCCTGGATCTCAGGGACCAGACGCCCAAGATAAAACTCAAGTCGTTTAACGACATTGTTAGCGAAATCGGGACAAAGGAACACCAAATCATGATGTCTTGCCGTGTACGCTTCAATTTTTGACCCGACCATCTTGTGGTTCCATAATGCTTGTTCCAATTGCTGAACTCTCTCCCGCGGACAGTATTCCTCCTTGATTAGAGCTTTGAATTCGATCCAGGCCATTGCGTTCGCCGCAGCAAGTCCAAGCGTTTGGACTTGTGCGTTCCACCAGGTTAATGCCCCAATTTCCAACGTTGAGGCAGCATACTTAACCTTATTAGCTTCGAGGAAATTGCACATTTCGAAAACCGATTCGGACTTTTCGACCCAACGGACCAGTCCTATGGGTCCTTCAACTCCCGGGAACTTGTTCGGTTTCGCATCCAGGAACATCTTGTAGGGGTTAAGACCCCCTCCTGCTGGTGGGTTAGGAACACCTGCCAGAGCAGCATTCACGTGTTGTTGGATTAAAGCGGCCAATTCTTCAGTTGACATGTTGAGATTTCCACGGCGACCGGTTGCCATTTCAGATCTTCGTAAGACAACACAAACACACACCGATAAGTATATATCCAATATAGTTATCATATTCCCACATTAAACAATCACACAATTTATGTCAACCCAACGAACTAAACAATCAAAAGGAACATTCGATTAAATAAATTGTAACGTCTCACAAAATACCAACCAAACATATCAGTTTAATTATAAAATTTCCAAGTTCAAACATAAGTGGAAACAAACAAACTAAAGGAAACAAAACGGAGATTGGCGAGATGAGTTAGTCGTCTATGTCTCCATCTCCCAAGTCGCTATCACTGCCGTCTTCTTCTTCATCGTTTTCAGCTTCAACAGCCGGGTCCTGTTCCGGCTCTTCTTCCTCCGGATCCTCCTTCGGGTCTTCCTCTGGATCCTCCTCCTCGTCTTCTACCAGCGCTGGAGGGGCCGGTGCTGGTGCGGTTATTGGGATAGGTGGTGCTTGGTTCTGCTCCAGTTCGTGAATCCTCCAACTGGACTCAAGAACTCTGTCTTCGAGCCAGTCAGTCCTCAGCTGCTCAGCACGAAGGTCCTTAGCTAAAATGCTTCGAACTCTCTTATTCTCATCTTGCTCTTCCTCGAGCTCTTCAGTTTTACCAGTCAGCTGACGTATCAGCCATCCCTGTGCTTCGATAGTGTGACATCCCGGTTTTTCAGGTATCTTAAACGGACTACTTCACGGTTATTCATTCCTGCGCAAATTTGATTCGGAGAATTAAATTACACGCTCGCAATAACTACGCTAACTTTGTGAACTCATCGAGTGAATTACGTGCTATGTGTTATTAGACGTTTATAAGTTTTGTGAATTATTATATCATGTTTTTATTTCACGATTATTAGTTTATAAAAAAAATATATACATTAAATAAATAGCCGAACCGAACGGAGCGGCGAAACCAGTTGACCTCACTTCCTTGTGGCCTAAGTAACTAGCCTAAACTTGAGGCCCAAGTTACCCAACCAAACCGCCCCCCCCCCCCCCCCTCCCCTTTTTGCGGCCGCAAGCCCACCCCCACACTTCTCCTTTTCTTCTTTTCCCTTGCACTATATATATACAAGTATGCATGGGTTAAGTTTTTAAAAAAAAAATCAAGAAACCCTAGCTACAAGGAAAACCGACGGCAGCCCCCCCCTCTCACGGTCGCAACTTCTTTGATCCCCGGATTGATTCCAATCTCGTTCCCGGTTCGCTAATCTTCATCGTATCAAGGTTAGGATTTTAATTGTTTTGCAAATCACAATAGGGTTTATGAAATCTTGATCATGATTGTGTGTATTGTTTGAATCATTGTTATAAAAAGTGTTATGATTTATGTTTAGTTCGGTTGACTGTGCGAGTTTTTGCGATTGTGATGCTTGGATGAATACAAAAATCATAGGCTGCGTTTTTGTGATAAAAATCATATCATATGATTAGGGTTTGCATGGGTATTGATGTACATAATGATATATGACAAATAAACTTGTTCTTGATCATTGTTAATTAGAGTCTTGATCGTTTAAGCGTGTTCTATTGCGATGAAAGTCGAAAACAGGTTGCTGAATGGTATTTACAGCCAACTTCAATTGGCTGTAACCTGGTCATTATTTATCGAAAAGTGGATTTTCTGAAGCCTAAAACGTATATTTTTTAAAAACGCTTCCAATGGCGCTGGATTCATATTATTCTGAGGTCGTTTGATATTTTTAAGTGGTCATTTAAGTGCAGTAACTGAAGCTGTGTAAATTCTGAAAATTTGTTAGTTGTTTATCGAGTCGGATCTCATAATCTGTAGAGGGTTGGGTCACGAAATTAGTACAGACACTGGAGACGGGAATTTCCGGAAAACTCACACTGGAATTTTGTTAATTAGATGAACGATGATTTTTAAATAATTTCTCCCATGGACTGCAGTCAGAAAGCGACGAATCTGACTACAGCCTAGTATATAAATGTTTATGAATAATTGGTAAAGTGTTAGGACTTGAAAAATTTACATAAAATTCTACAGTTCATTTGACACCTTCTGTAAAAAAAATTGGAATTTTTAGAACGTTGGAACTATTTTATAAAAATCTTCGAAAACAGCCTAGTTATGAGCGTACAAGCTGAAACTTGATAACTTGCGAATGTGTGTACCAAAGTGTTGTATGCGTTGAGTTGTGTTTATGACAAGTTGGTTTGGTCACTATTTTGGTATGATAATACTTTGCATGCATGATTGTGTTTTCGAATTTGTTATTATGTGTGCCGCATTGTGTGTTAGTCATACGTAGGGTTTTGTATCCGTGTGTTCACACACTAACTTTAAATCGGTTGACATGTTAGGACGCAATTAGCGGTCCCATCAATTGCTACTTTTGTGTTACACTAACCGAGCAATTAAAGGTGAGTTCACGGCCCCTATTTTATCCGGTTTTAAACAACAGGGGGAGAAACATGTATACATTCTATAACTCTATCTTTTTTTTACGTTATGCGAAATTAACGTCGTTAAACTACTCGGTAACTAAGTTAATGTTAATGTACGTTATGGTCACTAAGCAGCTATATCACGGAAGTCCTCGACAAACTCTCGGATCGTTAGTATTGGGTTAGATAGCGGGGAAATTATAAGTAGTACTACTGGGCCCGACAAGCCCCACCCGAGCTAGTCGCGTTAGCCGACCGGGTATGGTCAACGGGTGAATAATTTGGCCTAACTTTCGCCATGGTCAGTGGTAGGCCTGGCAACACGGAGGCACAACAGTCAGCTTCGATCGCGAACACTTATGTGACATAACTTTAGGCTCGCTACCTACATGTTAACATTGAACTTAATTACGAACCGACATTATTATTATTCCGGGTTAGGAATAATGGAACATCATTATTATTCCGGGTTAGGAATAATGGAACCATCATTATTATTCCGGGTTAGGAATAATGGAACTAAATCGTTATTCCGGGTTAGGTATAACGGGGGAAACAAACTTTCAACCGAACTAATGAACTTATAAAAACATGTGAACTCACTCTTCTTTAATGTTGACACTTGTTTCTTTACATGTTTCTCAGGACGCTAGGAGCTCTAGGTGCACTCACTTGCATTGATCAAGACATCTTTTTATCGAGTCTCATTTACGAATATTGTTTGGGTTTTTCTTTAGTTTTGGCGTTTATCTTGGCGCCCGTTACTTTACTTTACTTTAATGCTTCCGCTCAACTTTGAAACTAAAGCTTCCGCTAAACTTTGAAACCAAACTAAGACAATTTGAAAATAACTATGAATGGTTAAACAAATATTTTTGGAAAACGTATAAACGAATCATATAGAGTCGTTCGAAGTTACTAGTGTCTCAGATTCTGGTTTGTTCACACGCCTCGCGGTAAAACTTTGCAAGTGGAAATTGAGGGTGTGACATATTGGTATCAGAGTCTCTAGCTATAGAGAACCAGGTTTGCATTAAAAGTAGACCTAAACTATAGCTGATTACACGACACTAGACTTAGTTGGCACCGAACTGTGATACCTTGTTATGTGTTGTACTACAACTGTGTTATGTAAGATATAAATGTATATTGTGATGAACGCAACTCGTAACTAACTACACAACCCAACAGGCAATGTCATCATCATCATCCGACAAACCTCTACAACCAAGGGCGCCGGGGAAGGCACCTATGGTCAAACTCTCACCACCTCATGGCGTGGAGACACGCTCAGCTGCTAGGAAAAGACTCGCTCTAGGAGAGGAGTCGTCCTCACGCCCGACCACCGCTATGCCGGTCGAACCGGTTAACTTGTTAGAAGTAGGGGATGACCTACTTAGAGATATGATAAGAAAACAACAGGAACAACTAGAGAGAATGCAGGAAACTATCAAAGCACAGGGATGGATGATACGTCAATTAACGGGTAAGACTGGAGAGCTCGAGGAAGAGCAATATGAGAATAAGATAGCTCGTAACATTTTAGCTAAAGATCTTCGTGCTGAGCAGCTGAGGGCTGACTGGCTCGAAGACAGAGTTCTTGAGTCCAGCTGGAGGATTCAAGAACTAGATCAGAATCAGGCACCTGTACCAGTACCCGCACCAGCACCGGCCCCTCCAGCACCGGTAGAGGAAGAAGAGGAGGATCCAAAGGAGGATCCGGAGGAAGACCCGGCTGTAGAAGCTGGAAACGCCGCAGAGGATGACGTCAACAATAGCGACTTGGGAGATGGAGACGTTGAAGACTGACTCGTCTCGTCAATTTCCCCCCTTTTTTGTTTCCTTTAGTCTATTTATTTTCTACTTATGTTTGAACTTGAAATTTTATAATTAAACTGATATGTTTGATTGGCATTTTGTGAGACGTTGCAATTTATTTAATCGAATATTTCTTTTGATTGTTTAATTTATTGGGTTGACATAATTTGAGGGATGATTTAAGTGTGGAGTATGATAACTATATTGGATATATATACTTATCGGTGTGTGTTTATGTTGTCTTGCGAAGATCTAAAATAGCAACTGGACGTCGCGGAAACCTCAACATGACGCCTGAAGAATTAGCCGCAATGATCCAAGAACACGTGAATGCTGCTCTGGCAGGTGTTCAAAACCCACCAGAAGGTAACCATTATTAAATTTTCATGGGAAAATCTAATAGTTGGGCTAGTAGACTTTCTCGGTGACTACCTATCCTCTGTCAGCAGGAGGGGGTCTTAACCCCTACAAGATGTTCCTCGATGCGAAACCGAGCAAATCCACGGGTGCAGAAGGACCCATAGGACTGGTCCGTTGGATTGAAAAGTCTGAATCGGTGTTCGAGATGTGCAATTTCCTTGAGGCCAATAAGGTCAAGTATGCTGCCTCAACGCTGGAAGATGGGGCATTAACCTGGTGGAGCGCGCAAGTCCAAAAGCGTGGACTTATTGCTGCAAACGCAATGGCCTGGGCTGAGTTTAAGACCCTAATCAAAGAGGAGTACTGTCCGCGGGACAGAGTTCAGTAGTTGGAGCAAGCGTTATGGAACCACAAGATGGTGGGATCTGAAATTGAAGCATACACAGAGAAACATCTTGATCTGGTGTTCCTATGTCCCGATCTGGCTAACACCATTGAAAAATGACTTAAGTTTTATCTTGGGGGTCTGGTCCCTGAGATCTAGGGCATGGTGATGTCTAGTAACCCTGCGACGGAACATCAAGCGATCAGGTTGGCGCACAAACTCACCGATAAGGCGGTGGAACAAAGGAAGTTGCCATCTCGGGGTGCAACTGAAGTTGTCCCTGATAATAAAAGAAAATTTGAAGACTCGCCTGCTCGACAGTCTTCGTCAGCCCAACCGCAACAAGGAAACCAGAAACGGTTCAACAATTTCAACAACAATCGGGGTCACAATAATCAGTCCGCCAACAACACCCAGAACACCAGCGGCTATGTGGGTCGAAAGCCGCAATGTAATCGTTGTAACCTCCATCATCACGGCCCTTGTGCCGGAAATCGTTGCCAACAATGTGGCAAAACGGGACATGCGGCAAGGGATTGTCGCGGGGAAATCGTGTCTCGACAAAATCAAAATCAGCACCAGATTCAACAGCAAGGTATTAACCGGGGGTGCTATCAGTGCGGTAGCACTACCCATTTCAAGCGAGACTGCCCGCAACTTCGCAACAACAACAACAATGGTGGGAACAACAACAATAACCACAACCACAACCACAACAACCATAACAACAACAATAACAAAAACAACAATGGAAATGGTGGCACAGGAGGTGCCAAAGGTAGTGCATTCACGCTAGGCCGCTGAGAGGCCAGAAACGACTCGAACGTGGTCACCGGTAAGTTTCCCCTTAACGAACATTTTGCTACTGTACTTTCTGATACGGGTGCGGATAGGAGTTTTATATCTGAGTCTTTTAGGAAGAACCTAAATCTCACGCCTAAACCCCTAGAGACCCCTTACGTCATAGAACTAGCCGATGGTAAATCTGTAGATGTGATCCATTTAGTAACCTGCTGCCAACTTAAACTCGCGGGTCACACCTTTACCATTGATCTGATGACAACTACCCTGGGTAGTTTTGACGTGATAGCCGGAATGGACTGGCTATCCGACGTCCGAGCTGAAGTTCTCTGCTTTGAGAAATCTATCCGTATTCCGCTCTCTAACGATGAAGTCTTGATGGTGCAAGGCGAGAAGGCAGGCGCCGTCATAAACATCATCTCTTACATGCAAGCACAGAAGTATCTTCGGAGGAAGAACTCCTTCGCTTTGCTCGCACTGGTCACCGAGCAGCCTAAGGACGAGAAGCGTATAGAAGATATCCCCGTCGTCCGTGACTTTTCCGATGTATTTCCAGAGGAGTTACCTGGTCTTCCACCACATCGACAAGTGGAGTTTGAAATCGAATTGGCGAACCATGCAACTCCTATCGCCAAGGCCCCATACTGCCTAGCTCCAGCAGAGCTGCAAGAGCTGTCTACCCAACTTCAGGAATTGTTGGAAAAAGGATTTATCCGACCCAGTACTTCGCCATGGGGAGCTTCGGTCCTTTTTGTCAAGAAGAAGGACGGGACCTTCCGCATGTGCATCGACTACAGGGAACTCAATAAGGTTACCGTCAAGAACCGATACCCATTACCTCGCATCGACGATCTCTTCGACCAACTTCAAGGGTCAAGCTACTACTCCAAGATTGATCTACGGTCCGGTTATCACCAGTTACGCGTCAGGGAGGAGGATATCTCTAAGACGGCATTTCGTACTCGGTATGGCCATTATGAGTTCTTGGTCATGCCCTTCGGTCTCACCAACGCACCCGCGGTGTTCATGGACCTCATGAACCGCGTGTGTAAGCCGTATCTCGACAAGTTTGTCATTGTGTTCATCGATGACATACTCATCTACTGTAAAGGTGAAGAAGAACATGCTGAACATCTACGATTATTGCTGGAATTACTTCAACAGGAGAAACTATATGCCAAGCTTTCAAAGTGTGATTTCTGGATTCGGGAAGTTCAGTTCCTCAGTCATATCGTGAATGAAAAGGGTATCCACGTTGATCCCACCAAGATCGATGCTATCAAGAACTGGGAAGCACCCAGGACACCGACAGAGATCCGCCAATTTTTGGGTTTGGCTGGTTACTACAGACGTTTCATCGAGGGATTTTCAAAGATCGCGCAACCGCTTACCACTCTCACCCAGAAAGGCACTAAGTATGCTTGGGGTGACAAACAGGAAGCGGCATTTCAATTGCTGAAGCAGAAACTTTGTAGTGCACCCATTCTGTCCTTTCCGGAAGGGACTGATGATTTTGTGGTATATTGTGACGCTTCCATTCAGGGGTTGGGATGCGTACTCATGCAACGTGATAAGGTCATCACGTATGCGTCCTGACAATTGAAGGTTCACGAGAAAAACTACACAACACATGACCTGGAACTGGGAGCAGTGGTGTTTGCGCTTAAGATTTGGAGACACTACCTATATGGAACAAAGTGCACAATCTATACAGATCACAAGAGCCTCCAGCATATCTTTGACCAGAAGGAGTTGAACATGCGACAGCGTCGCTGGGTCGAACTCCTGAACGATTATGAATGTGCCATTCGGTATCACCCGGGTAAAGCTAACGTGGTAGCTGATGCCCTCAGTAGGAAGGAGCACATGAAACCTCGTCGGGTACTGTCACACCCTCAATTTCCACTTGCGGAGTTTTACCGCGAGGCGTGTGAACAAACCAGAATCTAAAACACTAGTACGTCGAACGACTCTATATGATTTGATAATACGTTTTCCAAAATCACTTGTTGTAGATTTTATATTACCAATATTTAGCAGAAGCATCAGTTTTTAAAGTTTGAGCGGAAGCATAGATAAGTAGTGAAGCGGGCGCCAACACAAACGCCAAAACAAATGAGAAATCCCAAAAACAATATTGATAAATAAGACTCGATAAAAGATGTCTTGTTCAATGCATGTGCGTGCACCTAGAGCTCCTAGCGTCCTGAGAAACATGTAAAGAAACAAGTGTCAACATTAAAGATGAGTGAGTTCACAGGTTTTCATAAATTCGTTTGTTCGGTTAAAGTTTGTTTACTCCGTTATCCCTAACCCGGGATAACGTATTGGTTTCATTATTCCAACCCGGAATAATATGTTGTTGCTTCCAATATTCCAACCCGGAATATTAAGTTGTTGTTTCCAATATTCCAAACCCGGAATATTAAGTTATTGTTTCCAATATTCCAAACCCGGAATATTAAGTTGTTTCCATTATCCCCAACCCGGGATAATATCGTAGTTTCGTAATTAAGTTCAATGTTAATATATATAGGTAGCTAGCCTAAAGTCATGTCACGTAAGAGTTAGCGATCGAAGCTGACAGTTGTGCCTCCGTTTTGCCAGGCCTATCACATGACCATGGCGATGTTAGGCCAATTATTCATCCGTTGACCATACCCGGTCGGCTAGCGCGACTAGCTCGGATGGGGCTCGTCAGACCCAGTAGTACTACTTATAATTCCCCCGCTATTAAACCCAAATACTAACGATCCGAGGAGATTGTCGAGGACTTAAGTGATAAAGCTTCTTAGTGACCATAACATTACACTAACATTAACTTAGTTACCGTATAGTTATGTGGCGTTAAATTCGTATAACGTAAAGAGATTGAGTTTGAGAGTGTATACATATTTCTCCCCCTGTTGTTTAAAAACCGGATAAAGTTAGGGGCCGTGAACTCACCTTTATTTGCTCGGTTAGTGTAGCAAAGATGTTATAAGAGATGGGACCGCTAGTTGCGTCCTAACAAACCAATTAATTCCACGTCAGTGTGTGAACACACCAATACAAATTCCACACGCAATTTACTCACAAAGTGATACACACAAACAACATATCTAACACTCAAACATGCATGAAAGTATTCTCATGTGATCATAGTAATCAAACAATTTATCATAACCATAAGTCAATTCATGCCACAATTTGGTGCACACAATCACAAGTTCTCAAATTTCAGCTTAGCACTTATAATTCAGCTGTTTTCTAGGATTTTTATAAAATAGTTCTAACATTCCAAAAATTCCCATATTTTTACAGTAGGTGACATTTATACCATAGAAATTTATATAATTTTTCCATGTCCTAAATCTTTACCATTTAAGCATAAATATTAATATACTAGGCTGCAGTCTGATTTATCACTTTCTGACTGCAGCCCACGGAAGAATTTATTTAAAAATCACCGATTGCCCAATTAACAAAATTTCAGTTGGAGTTGCCCGGAAATTTCCATACCTAGTTGCTGTACAAAAATCATGACTCAACTCCCTACTGATTTTAAAATCCAACTTGATAAACAACCAACAAAATTTCAGAATTTTTCACAGCTTTTGTTACTGAACTTATTTGGCCCTTTAAAAATATCAAATGATTTCAGAAAATTATGAACCCAGCGCCATTAGATTCCTTATTCAAATCTCTACGTTCTAGACATCAGAAAATCCGTTTTTCGACAACTAACGACCGAGTTACAGCCAGATGAAGTCGGCTGTAACTATTGTTCAGCAACTGTTTTCAGCATACAATTACTACAACCTGCATAAACTGTTCCTATTGATCAACCTAAGCGGGCAAGAACCGATTTTTAATCATAGTTTACTACTAATAACTTATCCATGCAAACCCTAGTTCTTACTTCTAGTTTTTACAAACAAAACATACTTGCAACTTATGATTTCCGAAAACAATCATGCACATGAACAAGCATCAAAACAGCCGATTATTTACAGCACTTATAATCCGAAAACAAGCTAATCAGTTCGTTCAAGCATATATATCCGAAACATTTATATCAATTCCTTCAAGCATATATATATATCCGAAACAATACAATCATCTATCTCATTCTATCATGCAAATCCGAAAACAACACACTCAAGACACGTATATCCGAATATGATCTAGCAACAAAAGATAAATCCTAACCTTAAATGACAAGGTAAGTGGGCCGAGACTTGGATGTGAATGGATTCGGCTTGAAGATAAATCGCGACCGAGAAGATGATGATAAAGTGGGCTGTTTTGTTGATTGAATAGAGGTGAGCAAGGACTGAACTCTCGACTGAATGGAGGTGAAGATGGCGATGGTTGCTGCTGCTGCGACCGAGAGGAAAGAACGAGCAATGGAGGGAGCTGTCCGCGATCACAAGGCTGCCGACGGCAGTTTTTGTTTAGGGTTTTTGTGTATGTGAATGAAGGCATGCAATGGATGATATATATAGGCGCAAAGGGATAGGGTTAAAAGGGAAGGGTTGCGGTTTGGGTTTGCACACGGCCGCAAGGGACTTGGGTGGTTTGGTTTGGGTTTGAACTCAATAAGTTCGTGGTTTTGGGTTTGATCGCGGCCGAGAGTGTTTTGGTTTAGGGTTTGATCGGCCGAATAGTTTTAGGTTTGCTACGGGTTTGGGTATGATCTTGGCCGAATTAGTTTTAGGTTTTGATCTCGCGGCCAAGACATGTTTGAGTCCTAACTTGATAAATTCCTAGAGTTCCAATGAATCAAAGTTGGTTCGTGTCGTGGTTTGGTTCAGTTCGTGTACCTATCTACCCTACTTACTCTATAACTAAAACAATCACACACAGACATAACGTATTCATTTAACTCGTACACGTTTAATGTTTAGCATATACTTTATTCGACAAGTGTCGCGTTTAAGTTATCCGAAAAACCCGGGATATCACATTATCCCCATGTTGAAAGAATTTTCGTCCCGAAAATTGAGTAAACGCGGTTTAGCATGTAGCGTACATGTTCAGAGTGCCACGCACAAAGAGTTAGTTCGTTTATGATGGTACGCAACGTTACAAGAAGTTCCCAAGTGTCATACACAAGGATTTCCAAGTGCCATGCACAAGAATTTAGTCAACAATCGTACACGAAAGTATAAGAACTTTCCAGGTTGTCACATCATCCCCATGTTGAAGGAATTTTCGTCCCGAAAATTTAGTTACTGGTATCGTTAGTTTGCTGCTCAGTTGCGAAGAGGTGTGGGTATTTGCTTTTCATTTGGTCCTCTCTTTCCCACGTGAACTCCGGTCCACGCTTAGAGTCCCAACGAACCTTAACGATCGGAATTTTGCTGTGCCTTCGAGTCTTGATCTCACGATCCATGATCTCGATAGGCTGTTCCACAAAGTGCAGTTGTTCATCCACTTGGATCTCATCCAATGGAATAACTAGAGTTTCATCTGATAGACACTTCTTTAGATTTGACACGTGAAATAAGTTGTGAACTCCACTGAGTTCGGCAGGAAGGTCTAGTTGGTAAGCTACGGGTCCGATACGTTTTAAGATTACAAACGGGCCTATGTACCGTGGGTTTAGTTTGCCCCGTTTTCCAAAACGGATTACACCCTTCCAGGGTGCCACCTTTAGTAGGACGCGGTCGCCTACTTGAAATTCGAGCGGTTTGCGTCGTTGATCAGCGTAGCTTTTCTGTCGATCTCGTGCCGCCGCCATGCGGTTTCTGATTTGTACAATCTTTTCGGTGGCCTCAAGTATTAACTCAGGGCCTGTGAGTTGACTGTCACCGACTTCTGCCCAGCAGACCGGTGATCTACATTTACGACCGTATAATGCCTCAAACGGTGCTGCCGAAATACTCATATGATAGCTGTTGTTATATGAGAATTCTACTAGAGGCAGGTGAATTTCCCAACTATTTCCGAAGTCCACCACGCATGCCTTGAGCATGTCTTCCAAGGTCTGTATGGTCCTTTCACTTTGACCATCAGTCTGAGGGTGATAAGCTGTGCTCATATCCAAGCGTGTTCCCAATGCTTTCTGGAGTGACTGCCAGAAGTTTGACGTGAAGCGAGCATCTCTGTCTGAGATGATGGACGTTGGCACTCCGTGCCGAGAAACTACTTCCTTAATGTAGATGCGAGTCAGCTTCTCCATCTTATCTATTTCTTTAATAGCTAGGAAGTGTGCGGACTTAGTCAAACGATCCACGATCACCCAGATGGTATCGCAACCACCCAAGGTTCGTGGGAGTTTAGTGATGAAATCCATTGAGATCTGATCCCATTTCCACACTGGGATCTCGGGTTGTTGGAGTAGCCCCGATGGCTTTTGATACTCCACCTTGACTTTTGCACAAGTCAAACATTTACTCACGTAGGTGGCTATATCGGCTTTCATGTTGGACCACCAATACGCAGCTTTAAGGTCTTGATACATCTTATCCGAACCCGGATGGACAGAGTATCGAGATTTGTGAGCTTCGTCCAAGACTAGTTTCTCTGAGATTTCCGTAGAGAGGTACCCATATGTGATTCATAAAATACCGGGCTCCGTTGGGTTTTACTTCCCAATCGCGTTCCATTTTTCCCACCGATTCGGCTTTGATGTTTTCCTCCTTAACTGCTTCTAACTGGGCGTCGCGTATTTGTTCGGGTAGCCCCGAATGAATAGTGAGTTGTAGTGCTCGTACGCGACGAGGTTTCAAGTGTTCTTTCCTACTGAGGGCATCAGCTACCACGTTAACTTTACCCGGGTGATATCGAATGGCACACTCATAATCGTTCAAGAGTTTGACCCAGCGACGCTGTCGCATGTTCAACTCCTTCTGATCGAAGATGTGTTGGAGGCTTTTGTGGTCAGTAAAGATTGTGCACTTCGTTCCATAAAGGTAGTGTCTCCAAATCTTAAGTGCAAACACTACTGCTCCCAATTTCAGGTCATGCGTCGTGTAGTTTTTCTCATGAACCTTCAGTTGTCGCGACGCATACGCGATGACCTTATCGCGTTGCATCAGTACGCATCCCAATCCCTGAATGGAAGCATCACAATACACTACAAAGTCATCTGTTCCTTCCGGCAAGGACAGAATGGGTGCACTGCAAAGTTTCTCCTTCAGCAATTGAAATGCTGCTTCTTGCTTTTCACCCCAAGCATACTTGATGCCTTTCTGGGTGAGGGTAGTGAGCGGTTGTGCAATCTTTGAAAATCCCTCGATGAAACGTCTGTAGTAGCCAGCCAATCCCAAAAATTGGCGGATTTCCGTCGGTGTCTTAGGTGCTTCCCAGTTTTTAATGGCTTCAATCTTGGCAGGGTCTACGTGGATACCCCTTTCATTCACGATATGCCCGAGAAACTGAACTTCCCGAATCCAGAAATCACATTTCGAAAGCTTGGCATATAGCTTTTCCTGTTGGAGTAATCCTAGCAGTAATCGTAGATGTTCCGCATGCTCTTCTTCACTTTTGGAGTAGATGAGTATGTCATCGATGAACACAATGACAAACTTGTCAAGGTATGGTTTACACACGTGGTTCATGAGATCCATGAACACCGCAGGTGCGTTAGTGAGACCGAAGGGCATGACCAAGAACTCATAATGGCCATACCGGGTACGAAATGCTGTCTTAGCGATATCCTCCTCCCTGACGCGTAGCTGATGATAACTGGACCGTAAATCAATCTTAGAGTAGTAACTTGACCCTTGCAGTTGGTCGAATAGATCGTCGATGCGAGGTAACGGGTATCGGTTCTTGACGGTAACCTTGTTGAGTTCCCTATAGTCGATGCACATGCGGAAAGTCCCGTCCTTTTTCTTGACAAAAAGGACTGGAGCTCCCCATGGCGAAACGCTTGGTCGGATAAATCCTTTCTCTAAAAGTTCCTGAAGTTGGGTGGACAGCTCCTGCAGCTCGGCTGGAGCTAGGCGGTATGGAGCCTTGGCGATAGGAGTTGCATTGCTTGCCAATTCGATTTCAAACTCCAATTGTCGATGTGGTGGAAGACCAGGTAGTTCTTCTGGGAATACATCGGAAAAATCACGGATGACAGGGATGTCTTCTATACGTTTCTCGTCCTTAGGCTGTTCAGTAATCAGTGCGAGTAAAGCGAAGGAGTTCTTTCTCCGAAGATACTTCTGCGCTTGCATAAATGAGATAATGTTGGTGACGGCGCTTGCCTTGTCGCCTTGTACCGTCAGGATTTCATCGTTCGAGAGTGGAATACGGATAGATTTTTCGAAGCAGAGAACTTCAGCCCGGACGTCGGATAGCCAGTCCATTCCGACTACCACGTCAAAACTACCCAGGGTAGTTGTCATCAGATCAATGGTAAAAGTGTGGCCCGCGAGTTTGAGTTGACAGCCGGATACGATTTGGGTCACATCTACCGATTTACCATCGGCTAATTCTATCACATAAGGGGTCTCTAATGGTTTAAGCGTGAGATTTAGGTTCTTCCTAAAAGACTCAGATATAAAGCTCCTATCCGCACCCGTATCAAAAAGCACAGTAGCAAAATGTTCATTAAGGGAAAACTTACCGGTGACCACGTTCGTGTCGTTTCTGGCCTCTCCGCGGCCCAATGTAAATGCACGACCTTTGGCACCTCCTGTGCCACCGTTCCCATTGTTGTTGTTATTATTGTTGTTGTGGTTATTGTGGTTGTGGTTGTTTCCACCATTATTGTTGTTGTTGCGCAACTGTGGGCAGTCTCTTCTGAAATGAGCAGTGCTACCACACTGATAGCATCCCTGGTTTATACCCTGCTGCTGACCCTGGGGCTGATTCTGATTTTGTCGGGACATGATTTCCCCACGACAATCCTTTGCTGCATGTCCCACCTTGCCACATCTTTGGCAGCGACTTCCGGCACAAGGGCCGTTATGGTGGAGATTACAGCGGTTGCACTGCGGCTTTCGACCCGCATAGCCGCTTGCATTCGGGTTGTTGTTGTTGTTGTTGTTGGCGGGCTGATTTTGATGACCCCGGTGGCTGTGGTAGTGATTGAACCGTTTCTGGTTCCCTTGCTGCGGATGTGATGACGAAGACTGTCGAACAGTGGAGTCTTCAAATTTTCTTTTGTTGTCCTGGGTAACTTCAGTTGTACCCCGTGCTGGCAGCTTCTTCTGTTCCACCGCCTTATCAGTGAGTTTGTGAGCCAATCGGATTGCTTGATGTTCAGTTACAGGGTTACTAGACATCACCATACCCTGAATTTCTGGAACCAGACCCCCGAGATAGAACTCGAGTCTTTTCTCCACCGTGTTGGCCAATTCGGGACACAGGAATACAAAGTCATGATGTTTTGCAGTGTAGGCTTCAATTTCCGATCCCACCATCTTGTGGTTCCATAGAGCTTGCTCCAATTGTTGCACTCTGTCTCGTGGACAGTACTCCTCTTTAATCAGGGCCTTGAACTCAGCCCATGCCATTACATTCGCAGCTATAAGCCCACGTGTTTGGACTTGGGCATTCCACCATGTCAGTGCCCCATCTTCCAGTGTTGAGGCTGCGTATTTGACCTTGTTGGCCTCGAGGCAGTTGCACATTTCAAAAACGGATTCAGACTTTTCGATCCAGCGGACCAGTCCAATGGGTCCTTCCGCCCCCGAGAATTTGCTTGGCTTTGCGTCAAGGAACATCTTGTAGGGGTTAAAGCCCCCTCCTGCTGACAGAGAACAGGAAGTCAGCAAGGAATTTTTACTAGCCTCACTATTAGATTTTCACGCGAAAATTTAATAATGGTTACCTGCCGGTTGGTTCTGAACACCCGCTAAAGCTGCGTTCACATGCTCTTGAATCATGGCAGCTAGCTCTTCGGGCGTCAAGTTAAGGTTTCCACGTCTTCCAGTCGCCATTTAGCTCTTCGAAACACAACACAAACACACCCCGATAAGTCTATATATCCAATATAGTTATCCTACTTCGTACTTGAATAATTATTAAGTTACGTCAACTCAATATATTAAATAGTCAAAAGAAATACTTGATTAACTGAAATTTCAACGTCTTACACAAGTGCAAATCAAACATACGAATTCACTATAAAGTCTCAAGTTTAAACACAAGTGGAAAAATAAATAAACTGAAGGAAAACAAATAAAGTAAACGAGACATGTCAGTCGTCTACGTCTCCATTCCCCAAGTCACTGTCGTTGCCGTCATCCTGCTCGGCATCTCCAGCTTCTACAGCTGGGTCCTCCTCCGGATCCTCTTCAGGGTCCTCCTCTGGATCCTCTTCTGGATCCTCTTCTACCGGCACTGGAGGGCCCGGTGCTGGTGCAAGTGCTTGATTTTGCAGTTCCTGAATGTTCCAACTATTTTCCAGGACTCTGTCCTCAAGCCAGTCGGCTCTTATCTGCTCAGCACGCAGATCTCTGGCTATGGTGTTACGAGCTATCTTACTCGTACGATGCTCTTCCTCGAGCGAGTCGGTCTTACCTGTAAGGTGTCGGATCATCCACCCTTGTGCTAGGATGGTTTCCTGCATTCTATCTAACTGTTTTTGTTGTGTATGCACCAGGATTCTAAGCATGTCAATTCCTATTTCTACAGGGTTAACCGGTTCAACCGGTACAGCAATGGTTGGGCGTAACGACTCCTCCTCCCCCAGAGCGAGCCTTTTCCTTGCCGCTGAGCGTGTCTCCACGCCATAAGATGGTATGGGTTCCACCATTGGTGCCTTTCCTGGTGCCCTTGGTGGCGTAGGTCTATCGGATGATGATGACGATGAGGAGATGACATTGCCTGTTAGGTCGTGTAGTTAGTTATGAGTTGTTTTCATTTCTTATCATGAAGGCATGATCTACCAAGCACAGTTGTGGTATATTACATAACAAGATATAATAATTCGGTGCCAAACTAAGTCTAGTGTCGTGATGTCAGCTATAGTTTAGGTCTACTTCTAATGCAAACCTGGTTCTCTATAGCTAGTGGCTCTGATACCAATCTATCACACCCTCAATTTCCACTTGCGGAGTTTTACCGCGAGGCGTGTGAACAAACCAGAATCTAAAACACTAGTACGTCGAACGACTCTATATGATTTGATAATACGTTTTCCAAAATCACTTGTTGTAGATTTTATATTACCAATATTTAGCAGAAGCACCACTTTTTAAAGTTTGAGCGGAAGCATAGATAAGTAGTGAAGCGGGCGCCAACACAAACGCCAAAACAAATGAGAAATCGCAAAAACAATATTGATAAATAAGACTAGACAAAAGATGTCTTGTTCAATGCATGTGCGTGCACCTAGAGCTCCTAGCGTCCTGAGAAACATGTAAAGAAACAAGTGTCAACATTAAAGATGAGTGAGTTCACAGGTTTTCATAAATTCGTTTGTTCGGTTAAAGTTTGTTTACTCCATTATCCCTAACCCGGGATAACGTATTGGTTTCATTATTCCAACCCGGAATAATATGTTGTTGCTTCCAATATTCCAACCCGGAATATTAAGTTGTTGTTTCCAATATTCCAAACCCGGAATATTAAGTTATTGTTTCCAATATTCCAAACCCGGAATATTAAGTTGTTTCCATTATCCCCAACCCGGGATAATATCGTAGTTTCGTAATTAAGTTCAATGTTAATATTTATAGGTAGCTAGCCTAAAGTCATGTCACGTAAGAGTTCGCGATCGAAGCTGACAGTTGTGCCTCCGTTTTGCCAGGCCTATCACATGACCATGGCGATGTTAGGCCAATTATTCATCCGTTGACCATACCCGGTCGGCTAGCGCGACTAGCTCGGATGGGGCTCGTCAGACCCAGTAGTACTACTTATAATTCCCCCGCTATTAAACCCAAATACTAACGATCCGAGGAGATTGTCGAGGACTTAAGTGATAAAGCTGCTTAGTGACCATAACATTACATTAACATTAACTTAGTTACCGTATAGTTATGTGGCGTTAAATTCGTATAACGTAAAGAGATTGAGTTTGAGAGTGTATACATATTTCTCCCCCTGTTGTTTAAAAACCGGATAAAGTTAGGGGCCGTGAACTCACCTTTATTTGCTCGGTTAGTGTAGCAAAGATGTTATAAGAGATGGGACCGCTAGTTGCGTCCTAACAAACCAATTAATTCCACGTCAGTGTGTGAACACACCAATACAAATTCCACACGCAATTTACTCACAAAGTGATACACACAAACAACATATCTAACACTCAAACATGCATGCAAGTATTCTCATGTGATCATAGTAATCAAACAGTTTATCATAACCATAAGTCAATTCATGCCACAATTTGGTGCACACAATCACAAGTTCTCAAATTTCAGCTTAGCACTTATAATTCAGCTGTTTTCTAGGATTTTTATATAAAATAGTTCTAACATTCCAAAAATTCCCATATTTTTACAATAGGTGACATTTATACCATAGAAATTTATATAATTTTTCCATGTCCTAAATCTTTACCATTTAACCATAAATATTAATATACTAGGCTGCAGTCTGATTTATCACTTTCTGACTGCAGCCCACGGAAGAATTTATTTAAAAATCACCGATTGCCCAATTAACAAAATTTCGGTTGGAGTTGCCCGGAAATTTCCATACCTAGTTTCTGTACAAAAATCATGACTCAACTCCCTACTGATTTTAAAATCCAACTTGATAAACAACCAACAAAATTTCAGAATTTTTCACAGCTTTTGTTACTGAACTTATTTGGCCCTTTAAGAATATCAAACGATTTCAGAAAATTATGAACCCAGCGCCATTAGATTCCTTATTCAAATCTCTACGTTCTAGACATCAGAAAATCCGTTTTTCGACAAATAACGACCGAGTTACAGCCAGATGAAGTCGGCTGTAACTATTGTTCAGCAACTGTTTTCAGCATACAATTACTACAACCTGCATAAACTGTTCCTATTGATCAACCTAAGCAGGCAAGAACCGATTTTTAATCATAGTTTACTACTAATAACTTATCCATGCAAACCCTAGTTCTTACTTCTAGTTTTTACAAACAAAACATACTTGCAACTTATGATTTCCGAAAACAATCATGCACATGAACAAGCATCAAAACAGCCGATTATTTACAGCACTTATAATCCGAAAACAAGCTAATCAGTTCGTTCAAGCATATATATCCGAAACATTTATATCAATTCCTTCAAGCATATATATATATCCGAAACAATACAATCATCTATCTCATTCTATCATGCAAATCCGAAAACAACACACTCAAGACACGTATATCCGAATATGATCTAGCAACAAAAGATAAATCCTAACCTTAAATGACAAGGTAAGTGGGCCGAGACTTGGATGTGAATGGATTCAGCTTGAAGGTAAATCGCGACCGAGATGATGATGATAAAGTGGGCTGTTTTGTTGATTGAATAGAGGTGAGCAAGGACTGAACTCTCGACTGAATGGAGGTGAAGATGGCGATGGTTGCTGCTGCTGCGACCGAGAGGAAAGAACGAGCAATGGAGGGAGCTGTCCGCGATCACAAGGCTGCCGACAGCAGTTTTTGTTTAGGGTTTTTGTGTATGTGAATGAAGGCATGCAATGGATGATATATATAGGCGCAAAGGGATAGGGTTAAAAGGGAAGGGTTGCGGTTTGGGTTTGCACACGGCCGCAAGGGACTTGGGTGGTTTGGTTTGGGTTTGAACTCAATAAGTTCGTGGTTTTGGGTTTGATCGCGGCCGAGAGTGTTTTGGTTTAGGGTTTGATCGGCCGAATAGTTTTAGGTTTGCTACGGGTTTGGGTTTGATCTTGGCCGAATTAGTTTTAGGTTTTGATCTCGCGGCCAAGACATGTTTGAGTCCTAACTTGATAAATTCCTAGAGTTCCAATGAATCAAAGTTGGTTCGTGTCGTGGTTTGGTTCAGTTCGTGTACCTATCTACCCTACTTACTCTATAACTAAAACAATCACACACAGACATCACGTATTCATTTAACTCGTACACGTTTAATGTTTAGCATATACTTTATTCGACAAGTGTCGCGTTTAAGTTATCCGAAAAACCCGGGATATCACAGGTACGAGCATTACAATTCACCATTCATTCGGGGTTACCCGAACAGATACGCGATGCGCAGCTAGAAGCAGTTAAGGAAGAAAACATTAACGCCGAATCTGTGGGAAATATGGAACGCGATTGGGAAGTAAAACCCAGTGGTGCCCGGTATTTCATGAATCGTATATGGGTACCTCTCTACGAAGACTTCAGAAAGCTAGTTATGGACGAAGCTCACAAATCCCGATACTCTGTCCATCCCGGTTCTGATAAGATGTATCAAGACCTTAAAGCCGCGTACTGGTGGTCCAACATGAAAGCGGATATAGCCACCTACGTGAGCAAGTGTTTTACTTGTGCGAAAGTCAAGGTGGAATGCCAGAAGCCATCAGGGCTACTTCAACAACCTGAGATCCCAGTGTGGAAATGGGATCAGATCTCGATGGACTTTATCACTAAACTCCCGCGAACTCCGGGTGGTTGCGATACCATCTGGGTGATTGTGGATCGTTTAACTAAGTCCGCACACTTCCTAGCGATCAAAGAAACAGATAAGATGGATAGGCTGACTCGCATCTACATTAAGGAAGTAGTTTCTCGGCACGGAGTGCCAACATCCATCATCTCAGACAGAGATGCTCGTTTCACGTCCAACTTTTGGCAGTCAGTTCAGAAAGCGTTGGGTACACGCTTAGATATGAGCACAAGATCGACAGTCAACTCACAGGTCCTGAGTTGATACTTGAGGCTACTGAAAAGATTGTGCAAATCAGAAACCGCATGGCAGCGGCACGAGATCGACAGAAAAGCTACGCTGATCAACGACGCAAACCGCTCGAATTTCGAGTAGGCGACCGCGTCCTACTAAAGGTGTCACCCTGGAAGGGTGTAATCCGTTTTGGGAAACGAGGCAAACTAAACCCACGGTACGTAGGCCCATTTGTGGTCTTGAAACGTATCGGACCCGTAGCTTATCAATTAGACCTTACTGCCGAACTCAGTGGAGTTCACAACGTTTTTCACATGTCAAATCTGAAGAAGTGTCTATCAGATGAGACCCTAGTCATTCCATTGGATGAGATTCAAGTGGATGAACAACTGCACTTTGTGGAACAACCTATCGAGATCATGGATCGTGAGATCAAGACTCGAAGGCACAGCAAGATACCGATCGTCAAGGTTCGTTGGGATTCTAAGCGTGGACCGGAGTTCACGTGGGAAAGAGAGGACCAAATGAAAAGTAAATATCCACACCTTTTTGCAGCTGAGCAGCAAGCTAACGTTACCACCAACAAAATTTTCGGGACGAAAATTCTTTCAACATGGGGATGATGTGACAGCCTGGGAATTTCTTGTACCATTGCTAACAAACTGAATCTTTGTGCGTTGCATTCTAAACCGCGTTTACTCAATTTTCGGGACGAAAATTCTTTCAACATGGGGATAATGTGACATCCCGGTTTTTCAGGTATCTTAAACGCACTACTTCATGGTTATTCATTCCTGCTCAAATTTGATTTGGAGAATGAAATTACACGCTCACAATAACTACGCTAACTTTGTGAACTCATCGAGTGAATTACGTGCTATGTGTTATTAGACGTTTATAAGTTTTGTGAATTATTATATCATGTTTTGATTTCGCGATTATTAGTTTATAAAAAAAATATATACATTAAATAAATAGCCGAACCGAACCGAGCGGCGAAACCAGTTGACCTCACTTCCTTGTGGCCTAAGTAACTAGCCTAAACTTGAGGCCCAAGTTACCCAACCAAACCACCCCCCCCCCTCCCCTTTTTGCGGCCGCAAGCCCACCCCCACACTTCTCCTTTTCTTCTTTTCCCTTGCACTATATATATACAAGTATGCATGGGTTAAGTTTTTAAAAAAAAAATCAAGAAACCCTAGCTACAAGGAAAACCGACGGCAGCCCCCCCTCTCACGGTCGCAACTTCTTTGATCCCCGGATTGATTCCAATCTCGTTCCCGGTTCGCTAATCTTCATCGTATCAAGGTTAGGATTTTAATTGTTTTGAAAATCACAATAGGGTTTATGAAATCTTGATCATGATTGTGTGTATTGTTTGAATCATTGTTATAAAAAGTGTTATGATTTTTGTTTAGTTCGGTTGATTGTGCGAGTTTTTGCGATTGTGATGCTTGGATGAATACAAAAATCATAGGCTGCGTTTTTGTGATAAAAATCATATCATATGATTAGGGTTTGCATGGGTATTGATGTACATAATGATATATGACAAATAAACTTGTTCTTGATCATTGTTAATTAGAGTCTTGATCGTTTAAGCGTGTTCTATTGCGATGAAAGTCGAAAACAGGTTGCTGAATGGTATTTACAGCCAACTTCAATTGGCTGTAACCTGGTCATTATTTATCGAAAAGTGGATTTTCTGAAGCCTAAAACGTATATTTTTTAAAAACGCTTCCAATGGCGCTGGATTCATATTATTCTGAGGTCGTTTGATATTTTTAAGTGGTCATTTAAGTGCAGTAACTGAAGCTGTGTAAATTCTGAAAATTTGTTAGTTGTTTATCGAGTCGGATCTCATAATCTGTAGAGGGTTGGGTCACGAAATTAGTACAGACACTGGAGACGGGAATTTCCGGAAAACTCACACTGGAATTTTGTTAATTAGATGAACGATGATTTTTAAATAATTTCTCCCATGGACTGCAGTCAGAAAGCGACGAATCTGACTACAGCCTAGTATATAAATGTTTATGAATAATTGGTAAAGTGTTAGGACTTGAAAAATTTACATAAAATTCTACAGTTCATTTGACACCTTCTGTAAAAAAAATTGGAATTTTTAGAACGTTGGAACTATTTTATAAAAATCTTCGAAAACAGCCTAGTTATGAGCGTACAAGCTGAAACTTGATAACTTGCGAATGTGTGTACCAAAGTGTTGTATGCGTTGAGTTGTGTTTATGACAAGTTGGTTTGGTCACTATTTTGGTATGATAATACTTTGCATGCATGATTGTGTTTTCGAATTTGTTATTATGTGTGCCGCATTGTGTGTTAGTCATACGTAGGGTTTTGTATCCGTGTGTTCACACACTAACTTTAAATCGGTTGACATGTTAGGACGCAATTAGCGGTCCCATCAATTGCTACTTTTGTGTTACACTAACCGAGCAATTAAAGGTGAGTTCACGGCCCCTATTTTATCCGGTTTTAAACAACAGGGGGAGAAACATGTATACATTCTATAACTCTATCTTTTTTTTACGTTATGCGAAATTAACGTCGTTAAACTACTCGGTAACTAAGTTAATGTTAATGTACGTTATGGTAACTAAGCAGCTATATCACGGAAGTCCTCGACAAACTCTCGGATCGTTAGTATTGGGTTAGATAGCGGGGAAATTATAAGTAGTACTACTGGGCCCGACAAGCCCCACCCGAGCTAGTCGCGCTAGCCGACCGGGTATGGTCAACGGGTGAATAATTTGGCCTAACTTTCACCATGGTTAGTGATAGGCCTGGCAACACGGTGGCACAACAGTCAGCTTCGATCGCGACCACTTATGTGACATAACTTTAGGCTCGCTACCTACATGTTAACATTGAACTTAATTACGAACCGACATTATTATTATTCCGGGTTAGGAATAATGGAACATCATTATTATTCCGGGTTAGGAATAATGGAACAATCATTATTATTCCGGGTTAGGAATAATGGAACTAAATCGTTATTCCGGGTTAGGGATAACGGGGGAAACAAACTTTTAACCGAACTAATGAACTTATAAAAACCTGTGAACTCACTCTTCTTTAATGTTGACACTTGTTTCTTTACATGTTTCTCAGGACGCTAGGAGCTCTAGGTGCACTCACTTGCATTGATCAAGACATCTTTTTATCGAGTCTCATTTACGAATATTGTTTGGCTTTTTCTTTAGTTTTGGCGTTTACGTTGGCGCCCGTTACTTTACGTTACTTTAATGCTTCCGCTCAACTTTGAAACTAAAGCTTCCGCTAAACTTTGAAACCAAACTAAGACAATTTGAAAATAACTATGAATGGTTAAACAAATGTTTTTGGAAAACGTATAAACGAATCATATAGAGTCGTTCGAAGTTACTAGTGTCTCAGATTCCGGTTTGTTCACACGCCTCGCGGTAAAACTCCGCAAGTGGAAATTGAGGGTGTGACAGATAGTCTCTTGCATTCTCTCCAGCTGTTCTTGTTGTTTCCTTAGCACAGTTCTAAGTAGATCGTCCCCCACTTCTGAAGAGTTGACCGGTTTGACCGGTACAGCGGGTTTGGACGGGAGGACGACTCCCCTCCTAGAGCGTGTCTTTTCCTAGCAGCTGAGCGTGTCTCCACGCCACGAGGTGGTGAGGGTTCGACCATGGGTGCCTTCCTCGACGCCCATGATTGTCGAGATCTGTCGGATGATGATGATGACATAGCCTGCTGGGTTGGTGTAGTTAGTTACGAGCTGCGTATATCACAATATATATATCACATAGAACAATTGTAGTATAACACATAACAAGATATCACAGTTCGGTGCCAATTAAGTCTAGTGTCATGTAACAGCTATAGTTTAGGTCTACTTCAAATGCAAACCTGGTTCTCTATAGCTAGAGGCTCTGATACCAATCTGTCACACCCTCAATTTCCACTTGCGGGGTATTCCGCGTGGCGTGTGATCAAACCACAATCTCATACACTAGCAATGTTGAACGACTCTATATGAGTTATTTAAACGTTTTCCAAAAGCATTTGTTGTAAACATGCATAGTCATTTTCAAAATTTCAAGGTTTCAAAGTTTAGAGGAAGCATTAAAATAAAGTAACGGTTGCCAACATAAACGCCAAAACCAAAATCCAAAATTATTCGTAAATAAAGACTCGAAAAAAATGTCTTGATCAAATGCAAGTGAGTGCACCTAGCGCTCCTAGCGTCCTGAGAAACATTCAAAGAAACAAGTGTCAACATAAAGAAAAGTGAGTTCACAGGTTTTTAAAAGTTCACAAGTTCGGTTTAAAAGATTGTTTTCCCCCGTTATCCCTAACCCGTGATAACGACATAGTTCCATTATTCCTAACCTGGAATAATAAGGTTGGTTCGTAAATAAGTTCAATGTTAACAGGTAGGTAGCGAGCCTAAAGTTACGCCACGTAAGAGTTCGCGATCGAAGCTGACTGTTGTTGCCTCTGTGTTGCCAGGTCTATCACTGACCATGGTGAAAGTTAGGCCAAATTAATCACCCGTTGACCATTCCCGGTCTGCTAGCGCGACTAGCTCGGTGGGGCTTGTCGGGCCCAGTAGTACTACTATAATTTCCCGCTATCTAACCCAATACTAACGATCCGAGAGTTGGTTGAGGACTTCCGTGATAAAGCTACTTAGTGACCATAACATACATTAACATTAACTTAGTTACCGAATAGTTAACGGTATTAATTTCGCATAACGTAAAAGGTTGAGTTGTAGAGCGCATACATGTTTCTCCCCCTGTTGTTCAAAACCGGATAAAATAGGGGTCGTGAACTCACCTTAAATTGATCGGTTAGATAAACGCAAAAGAAGCAAATGATGGAACCGCTAATCGCGTCCTAACATGTCAACCGATTCAAAGTTAGTGTGTGAACACACTGACACAAAACCCTACGCATAACTAACACACAGTATGGCACACGTAATAATCAATTCGAAACCATAATCGTGCATGCAAAGTATCACCATACAAAATAACGATAAAACCAACTTTTCATAAACACCGGATAACTCATACAACACTTAGGTACACACAAACGCAAGTTATCATGTTTCAGCTTGTACGCTCATAACTGGGCTGTTTTCGAGAATTTTTTAAAATAGTTCCAACGTTCCAAAAATTCCAATTTCTTTAAAAGAGTTGTCAATTACACTGTAGAATTTTGTGTAAAATTTTCAAATCCTAAACCTTTACCAGTTATTTATAAAGATTTATATACTAGGCTGCAGTCAGATTCGTCGCTTTCTGACTACAGTCAACGAGAAAAATCATTTAAAAATCATTCGTCATCCGATTAACAGAATTCAAGTGGGAGATTTTAGGAAATTCCCGTCTCCAGTTACTGTACAGATTTCGTGACCTAACCCCATACAGACTATGAGGTCCGACTCGATAAACAACCTACAAATTCTGCAGAATTTACGCAGCTTCAGCTGCTGCACTAAATGACCAATTAAAAATAGTAAACGACCTCAGAAAAATATGAATCCGATGCCATTTGAAACGTTTTTCAAAAATACACGTTTTAGGCTTCAGAAATCCACTTTTCGATAAATAATGATCAGGTTACAGCCAACTGAAGTTGGCTGTAAATGTCAATCAGCTTACTGTTTTCGACTTTATCGCATTAGAACATGTGTAAACGGCCATGACGCTTAGTTGTATTGATTAACAGCAGGTTAACTTGTCAAATATCATCTAATATATCAATATTCATGCAAACCCTAAGTATACATCATGATCTTTATCTATAAAACGCAGCCTATGATTTTAATATTCAAACATATAATCACAACCGCAAAGATTCGCATATTCATCCGAACTAATCATGCACCACAACACTTTTTCATAATAATATCATACAAGCACATAATCATGATCAAGACTACACAAAACCTAGTGTGAATTGCAATACAATTAAACCCTAACCTTGAAACGATGACAATTAGCAAACCGGGACAAGCTTGGAATCGATCCGAGGGATGTAGAGCTTGCGCGACCGAGAGAGGGGGGGCTGCCGTCGACTTCCACTAGGGTATTAGGGTTTGAGTGTTTTCCACAACATGCATGTATACGTGATATAAAAAGGGTCGCATAAGGGGGGGGTTTGGGTTATTTCCTTGGGCCGCAAGGAGTGTTAGCCACAAGGAGTGTGGGTCGCACGGGGGTGTGGGTGGCGGGTTTGGTTTGCTTGGTCGCGAATTCGAAACGTTTCGCAAGCTTGGTTCGGTTTATAAATATAATTTACTAAAATATTATTCGCGACATGGAGTTTGTAAAATATTAAATAACGTATTTGGAGTGGGACGCAATAGATTCACAAACATCTAATAACACGTAACACGTAATTCAGATACGACCCGTTAAAACTCCCAAACATCGTGTATTCCCTAATTACTAAAGTTAGCGTAATTATTTCGAGCGTGTAATCAATTCTCCGAATTAAATCAGCGTAGGAATGAATAACCATTAAGTAGTGCGTTCAAGATACCTGAAAAGCCAGGATGTCACATTATCCCCATGTTGAAAGAATTTTCGTCCCGAAAATTGAGTAAACGCGGTTTAGAATGCAACAGTAAATCCCAGGCTGTCATATACTTGCCTTGATAGCTTATGGTATGTAGATAGTGGAGGTTCCAGGCACATAACAGGATGTAGAGCCCTTCTCAAGGACTTCATGGCTCATGGGGAGTGATATATCTTTTGGTAATAACTCAAAGGGAAAGGTTTTAGGGTCTGGGTGGGTTCTGGCTGGGAAACTCAAGTTTGAAAATGTGAACTTAATTGACAATCTGAAATTTAACTTGTTGAGTGTCTCACAAATGAGTGACAGGGGGTATGGATCCTTCTTCACCAAGAAAACTTGTCAAATTGTGGGACCAGAGGTTGTTAAAAAGAATGATCAAATCATTGCTGAGAGCAAAGCAAAACTCACTACACACATAAGTGGGAATGTGTATGTGTGTCACACCCTCAATTTCCACTTGCGGAGTTTTACCGCGAGGCGTGTGAACAAACCAGAATCTGAAACACTAGTACGTCGAACGACTCTACATGATTTGATTATACGTTTTCCAAAATTTGTTCTTTGTAGATTTTATAACAATTACCAATATTTAGCAGAGCGTTAGTTTTAAAGTTTGAGCGGAAGCATAAATAAGTAGTGATGCGGGCGCCAACACAAACGCCAAAACAAATGAAAAATCCCAAAACAATATTAATAAATAAGACTCGATAATGATGTCTTGTTCAATGCATGTGCGTGCACCTAGAGCTCCTAGCGTCCTGAGAAACATGTAAAGAAACAAGTGTCAACATTAAAGATGAGTGAGTTCACAGGTTTTCATAAATTCGTTTGTTCGGTTATAGTTTAATTACTCCGTTATCCCCAACCCGGGATAACGTATCGGTGCCATTATTCCAATCCCGGAATAATAAGTTGTTGCTTCCAATATTCCCATCCCGGAATATTAAGTTGTTATTTCCATTATCCCCAACCCGGGATAATAAGTTGATGTTTCCAATATTCCAAACCCGGAATATTAAGTTGATTAGTAATTAAGTTCAATGTTAATATATATAGGTAGCTAGCCTAAAGTCATGTCACGTAAGAGTTCGCGATCGAAGCTGACTGTTGTGCCTCCGTTTTGCCAGGCCTATCACATGACCATGGCGGTGTTAGGCCAATTATTCACCCGTTGACCATACCAGGTCGGCTAGCGCGACTAGCTCGGATGGGGCTTGTCGGGCCCAGTAGTACTACTTATAATTCCCCCGCTATTTAACCCAAATACTAACGATCCGAGGAGATTGTCGAGGACTTAAGTGATAAAGCTGCTTAGTGACCATAACATTACATTAACATTAACTTAGTTACCGTATAGTTATGTGACGTTAAATTCGTATAACGTAAAGAGATTGAGTTTGAGAGTTTATACATGTTTCTCCCCCTGTGTTTAAAAACCGGATAAAGTTAGGGGCCGTGAACTCACCTTTATTTGCTCGGTTAGTGTAGCAAAGATGTTATAAGAGATGGGACTGCTAGTTGCGTCCTAACAAACCAAGTAATTACACGTCAGTGTGAAATCACACCAATACAAATTCCACACGCAATTTACTCACAAAGTGATACACACAAACAACATATCTAACACTCAAACATGCATGCAAGTATTCATGTGATCATAGTAATCAAACAACTTATCATGAACATATTCCAAATCCATGCAACACTTTAATGCATAATATCACAAGTTATCAACTTTCTGCTTAACACTCAATTATTCAGCTGTTTTCTAGGATTTTTATAAAATAGTTCTAACATTCTAAAAATTCCAATATTTTTACAGTAGGTGACATTTATAACATAGAAATTTATATAATTTTTCCAAGTCCTAAATCTTTACCAATTAACCATAAATATTAATTCATTAAGCTGCAGTCAGATTTACCGCTTTCTGACTGCAGTCCACGGAAGAATTTATTTAAAAATCACTGATCGTCCGATTAACAAAATTCCAGTTGGAGTTGCCCGGAAATTTCTATACCTAGTTGCTGTACAAAAATCATGACTCAAATCCCTACTGATTTTAAAATCCAACTTGATAAACAACCAACAAAATTCCAGAATTTTAACAGTTTTAGCTACTGAACTTGTTTGGCCCTTTAAAAATATCAAATGACTTCAGAAAATTATGAATCCAGCGCCATTAGATTCCTTATTCAAATCTCTACGTTCTAGACATCAGAAAATCTGTTTTTCGACAACTATCGACTGAGTTACAGCCAGATGAAGTCGGCTGTAACTATTATTCAGCAACTGATTCAGCATATCTTTATCATAAACTCGTGTAATCCCGTTCATGCGATTTATCTAGGCGATCTAAAACCGATTTCTAATCCTAGATTAATACCAATATCTCATCCATGCAAACCCTAGTTCTTACTTCTAGTTATTATAAACAAAACATACTTACAAACTTATGATTTCCGAAAACAATTATGTATATAAACAACAACCAATTCAGCCGATTACATTTAACACCTATAATCCGAAACAAGCTAATCAATTCATTCAAGTATGTGTATATCCGAAACATTTATATCAATTCCTTCAAGCATATATATATATATATCCGAAACAATAAAATCATCTATCTCATTCTATTATGCAAATCCGAAAACAACACACTCAAGACACGTATATCCGAACATGATCTAGCAACAAAAGATATATCCTAACCTTAAATGACAAGGTAAGCGGCCGAAACTTGTATGTGAATGGATTTGGCTTGAAGGTAAATCGCGACCGAGAAGGGGCTTGTTTGCGACCGTGAAGAAGAGTGGGGAGCGGCTGTTCTTCGACCGAGATGATGAAGAAGGCTGCCGTCGGCTGTTTGCTACTAGGGTTTCGGGTGTTTTTTTTTTTTGTGAAATCAAGTCTCATGCATGTATGCATATATAGGCGCAAAGGGATAAGGGTTACGGTTTGGGTTTGCACACGGCCGCAAGGGACTTGGGCGGGTTGGTTTGGGTTTGATCTTGTTCTTGGCCGAAACATATTTGGGCTGTTTTGGTTTGGTTTTGAACGAAGTAGATTTGCGGTCTTAAGCTTGATATCGCGGCCAAGGACTTGGGTTTAAAGTTTAAACTTCTTTAATTCCTAGAGTCACAATAACTCAAAGCTGATTTGTGTCGCGGTTCGGTTCAGTTCGTGTACATATCTATCATACTTACTCTATGACTAAAAATTCACACAACACACAACACACAACACACAACACGTATTCATTTAATTCGTGCACGCTTAATACTTAGCATATATGTTATTCGACAAGTGTCACGTGTAAGTTGTCCGAAAAACCCGGGATATCACATTATCCCCATGTTGAAAGAATTTTCGTCCCGAAAATTGAGTAAACGCGGTTTAGCATGTAACGTACATGTTTAGAGTGCCACGCACAGAGAGTTAATTCGTTAATGATGGTACGCAACGTTACAAGAAGTTCCCAAGTGTCATACACAAAGATTTCCAAGTGCCATGCACACGAATTTAGTCAACAATAGTACATGAAAGTATAAGAAGTTTCCAGGTTATCACATCATCCCCTTGTTGAAAGAATTTTCGTCCCGAAAATTTAGTTACTGGTATCGTTAGTTTGCTGCTCAGTTGCGAAGAGATGTGGGTATTTGCTTTTCATTTGGTCCTCTCTTTCCCACGTGAACTCCGGTCCACGCTTAGAGTCCCAACGAACTTTAACGATTGGAATCTTGCTGTGCCTTCGAGTCTTGATCTCATGATCCATGATCTCAATAGGCTTTTCCACGAAGTGTAGTTGTTCATCCACTTGGATCTCATCCAATGGAATAACTAAAGTTTCATCTGATAGACACTTCTTCAGATTTGACACGTGAAATACGTTGTGAACTCCACTGAGTTCGGCAGGAAGGTCTAATTGATATGCTACGGGTCCAATACGTTTCAAGATTACAAACGGGCCTACGTACCGTGGGTTAAGTTTGCCCCGTTTTCCAAAGCGGATTACACCCTTCCAGGGTGACACCTTTAGTAGGACGCGGTCGCCTACTTGAAATTCGAGCGGTTTGCGTCGTTGATCAGCGTAGCTTTTCTGTCGATCTCGTGCCGCCGCCAAGCGGTTTCTGATTTGTACAATCTTTTCAGTAGCCTCAAGTATTAATTCAGGGCCTGTGAGTTGACTGTCACCGACTTCTGCCCAGCAGACCGGTGATCTACATTTATGACCGTATAATGCTTCAAACGGTGCTGCCGAAATACTCGTATGATAGCTGTTGTTATATGAGAATTCTACTAGAGGCAGGTGAATCTCCCAATTATTTCCGAAGTCCACCACGCATGCCCTAAGCATGTCTTCCAAGGTTTGTATGTTCCTTTCGCTTTGACCATCAGTCTGAGGGTGATAAGCTGTGCTCATATCCAGGCGGGTTTCCAACGCTTTCTGGAGTGACCGCCAGAAGTTTGACGTGAAGCGAGCATCTCTGTCTGAGATGATGGACGTTGGCACACCGTGCCGAGAAACTACTTCCTTGATGTAGATGCGAGTCAACTTCTCCATCTTATCTGTTTCTTTAATAGCTAGGAAGTGTGCGGACTTCGTTAAACGATCCACAATCACCCAGATAGTATCGCAACCACCCAAGGTTCGCGGGAGTTTAGTGATGAAATCCATTGAGATCTGATCCCATTTCCACACTGGGATCTCAGGTTGTTGGAGTAGCCCCGATGGCTTTTGATACTCCACCTTGACTTTTGCACAAGTCAAACATTTACTCACGTAGGTGGCTATATCGGCTTTCATGTTGGGCCACCAATACGCAGCTTTAAGGTCTTGATACATCTTATCCGAACCCGGATGGACAGAGTATCTAGATTTTTGAGCTTCGTCCATGACTAGCTCTCTGAGGTTTCCGTAGAGAGGTACCCATATGCGATTCATGAAATACCGGGCTCCATTGGGCTTTACTTCCCAATCGCGTTCCATTTTTCCCACTGATTCGGCTTTGATGTTTTCCTCCTTAACTGCTTCTAACTGGGCGTCGCGTATTTGATCGGGTAGCCCGAATGAATAGTGAGTTGTAATGCTCGTACACGACGAGGTTTTAGGTGTTCCTTCCTACTGAGGGCATCAGCTACCACGTTAGCTTTACCCGGGTGATACCGAATGGCACACTCATAATCGTTCAAGAGTTCGACCCAGCGACGCTGTCGCATATTCAACTCCTTCTGATCAAAGATGTGCTGGAGGCTTTTGTGGTCAGTGAAGATTGTGCACTTGGTTCCATAGAGGTAGTGTCTCCAAATCTTAAGTGCAAACACTACTGCTCCCAATTCCAAGTCATGCGTCGTGTAGTTTTTCTCGTGAATTTTCAGCTGTCGTGACGCATACGCGATGACCTTATCGCGTTGCATGAGTACGCATCCCAATCCCTGAATGGAAGCATCACAATACACTACGAAGTCATCTGTCCCTTCCGGCAAGGACAGAATGGGTGCACTGCAAAGTTTCTGCTTCAGCAATTGAAATGCTGCTTCTTGCTTTTCACCCCAAGCATACTTGATGCCTTTCTGGGTGAGGGTAGTAAGCGGCTGTGCAATCTTTGAAAATCCCTCGATGAAGCGTCTGTAGTAACCAGCCAATCCCAAAAATTGGCGGATCTCCGTCGGTGTCTTAGGTGCTTCCCAGTTTTTGATGGCTTCAATCTTGGCAGGGTTACGTGGATACCCTTTTCATTCACGATATGTCCGAGAAACTGAACTTCCCGAATCCAGAAATCACACTTCGAAAGCTTGGCATATAGTTTTTCCTGTTGAAGCAGTCCTAGCAGTAATCGTAGGTGTTCAGCATGTTCTTCTTCACTTTTGGAATAGATGAGTATGTCATCGATGAACACAATGACAAACTTGTCGAGGTATGGTTTACACACGCGGTTCATGAGGTCCATGAATACCGCAGGTGCGTTAGTGAGACCGAATGGCATGACCAAGAACTCGTAATGGCCATACCGAGTGCGAAATGCTGTCTTAGCGATATCCTCCTCCCTGACGCGTAGCTGATGGTAATCGGACCGTAAATCAATCTTAGAGTAGTAGCTTGACCCTTGCAGTTGGTCGAATAGATCGTCGATGCGAGGTAACGGGTATCGGTTCTTGACTGTAACCTTGTTGAGTTCCCTATAGTCGATGCACATGCGGAAAGTCCCGTCCTTCTTCTTGACAAACAGGACTGGAGCTCCCCATGGCGAAACGCTTGGTCGGATAAATCCTTTTTCTAGCAGCTCTTGAAGTTGGGTTGACAGCTCCTGCAGCTCGGCTGGAGCTAGGCGGTATGGAGCCTTGGCGATAGGAGTTGCATTGCTTGCCAATTCGATTTCAAACTCCAATTGTCGATGTGGTGGAAGACCAGGTAGTTCTTCTGGGAATACATCGGAAAAAATCACGGACGACAGGGATGTCTTCTATACGTTTCTCGTCCTTAGGCTGTTCGGTAATTAGTGCGAGTAAAGCGAAGGAATTCTTTTTCCGAAGGTACTTCTGCGCTTGCATGTATGAGATGATGTTGGTGACGGCGCTTGCCTTATCGCCTTGTACTGTCAGGATTTCGTCGTTCGAGAGTGGAATACGGATAGACTTTTCGAAGCAGAGAACTTCAGCCCGGACGTCGGATAGCCATCCATTCCGACTACCACGTCAAAACTACCCAGGGTTGTTGTCATCAGATCAATGGTAAAAGTGTGGCCCGCGAGTTTGAGTTGACAGCCGGATACGATTTGGGTCACATCTACCGATTTACCATTGGCTAATTCTATCACATAAGGAGTCTCTAATGGTTTAAGCGTGAGATTTAGGTTCTTCCTAAAAGACTCAGATATAAAACTCCTATCCGCACCCGTATCAAAAAGCACAGTAGCAAAATGTTCATTAAGGGGAAACTTACCGGTGACCACGTTCGTGTCGTTTCTGGCCTCTCCGCGGCCCAATGTAAATGCACGACCTTTGGCACCTCCTGTGCCACCGTTCCCATTATTGTTGTTGTTATTATTGTTGTGGTTGTTGTGGTTGTGGTTGTTTCCACCATTATTGTTGTTGTTGCGCAACTGTGGGCAGTCTCTTCTGAAATGAGCAGAGCTACCACACTGATAGCATCCCCGGTTTATACCCTGCTGCTGACCCTGGGGCTGATTCTGATTTTGTCAGGACATGATTTCCCCAAGACAATCTTTTGCTGCATGTCCCACCTTGCCACATCTTTGGCAGCGACTTCCGGCACAAGGGCCGTTATGGTGGAGATTACAGCGGTTGCACTGCGGCTTTCGACCCGCATAGCCGCTTGCATTTGGGTTGTTGTTGTTGTTGTTTTTGTTGTTGTTGTTGTTGGCGGGATGATTTTGATGACCCCGGTGGCTGTGGTAATGATTGAACCGTTTATGGTTCCCTTGCTGCGGATGTGATGACGAAGACTGTCGAACAGTGGAGTCTTCAAATTTTCTTTTGTTATCTGGGGCGACTTCAGTGGTACCCCGTGCTGGCAGTTTCTTCTGTTCTACCGCTTTATCGGTGAGTTTGTGAGCCAATCGGATTGCTTGATGTTCAGTTACAGGGTTACTAGACATCACCATACCCTGAATTTCCGGAACCAGACCCCCGAGATAGAACTCGAGTCTTTTCTCCACCGTGTTAGCCAAATCGGGACACAGAAATACTAAGTCATGGTGTTTTGCGGTGTAAGCTTCAATTTCCGATCCCACCATCTTGTGGTTCCATAGAGCTTGCTCCAATTGTTGCACTCTGTCTCGTGGACAGTACTCCTCTTTAATCAGGGCTTTGAACTCAGTCCTTGCCATTGCATTCGCAGCTATAAGCCCACGTGTTTGGACTTGGGCATTCCACCATGTCAGTGCCCCATCTTCCAGTGTTGAGGCTGCGTATTTGACCTTGTTTGCCTCTAGGCAGTTGCACATTTCAAAAACGGATTCTGATTTTTCGATCCAGCGGACCAATCCAATGGGTCCTTCCGCCCCGAGAATTTGCTTGGCTTTGCATCCAGGAACATCTTATAGGGGTTAAAGCCCCCTCCTGCTGACAGAGAACAGGAAGTCAGCAAGGAATTTTACTAGCCTCACTATTAGATTTTCACGCGAAAATTTAATAATGGTTACCTGCCGGCTGGTTCTGAACACCCGCTAAAGCTGCGTTCACATGCTCCTGAATCATGGTAGCTAGCTCTTCGGGCGTCAAGTTAAGGTTTCCACGTCTTCCAGTCACCATTTAGATCTTCGAAACACAACACAAACACACCCCGATAAGTCTATATATCCAATATTGTTATCCTACTTCGTACTTTAATAATTATTAAGTTATGTCAACCCAATATGTTAAATAGTCAAAAGAAATACTTGATTAACTGAAGTTTCAACGTCTTACAAAAGTGCAAATCACACATACGAATTCACTATAAAGTCTCAAGTTTAAACACAAGTGGGAAAATAAATAAACTGAAGGAAAACAAATAATATAAACGAGATGTGTCAGTCGTCTACGTCTCCATTCCCCAAGTCACTGTCGTTGCCGTCATCCTGTGCGGCATTTCCAGCTTCTTCAGCTGGGTCCTCCTCCGGATCCTCTTCAGGATCCTCCTCTGGATCCTCCTCTGGATCCTCTTCTGGATCCTCCTCTACCGGCACTGGAGGGGCCGGTGCTGGTGCAAGTGCTTGATTTTGCAGTTCCTGAATGTTCCAACTATTTTCCAGAACTCTGTCCTCAAGCCAGTCAGCTCTTATCTGCTCAGCACGCAGATCTCTGGCTATGGTGTTACGAGCTATCTTACTCGTACGATGCTCTTCCTCGAGCGAGTCGGTCTTTCCTGTAAGGTGTCGGATCATCCATCCTTGTGCTAGGATGGTTTCCTGCATTCTTTCTAACTGTTTTTGTTGTGTATGCACCAGGATTCTAAGCATGTCAATTCCTATTTCTACAGGATTAACCGGTTCAACCGGTACAGCAATAGTTGGGCGTAACGACGACTCCTCCCCCAGAGCGAGCCTTTTCCTCGCTGCTGAGCGTGTCTCCACGCCATAAGGTGGTATGGGTTCCACCATTGGTGCCTTTCCTGGTGCCCTTGGTAGCGTAAGTCTGTCGGACGATGATGACGATGAGGATGATGACATTGCCTGTTAGGTCGTGTAGTTAGTTACGAGTTGTTTTCATTTCTTATTATGAAGATATAATCTACCAAACACGGTTGTGGCATACTGCATAACAAGATATAATAATTCGGTGCCAAACTAAGTCTAGTGTCGTGATATCAGCTATAGTTTAGGTCTACTTCTAATGCAAACCTGGTTCTCTATAGCTAGTGGCTCTGATACCAATCTGTCACACCCTCAATTTCCACTTGCGGAGTTTTACCGCGAGGCGTGTGAACAAACCAGAATCTGAAACACTAGTACGTCGAACCACTCTACATGATTTGATTATACGTTTTCCAAAATTTGTTCTTTGTAGATTTTATAACAATTACCAATATTTAGCAGAGCGTTAGTTTTAAAGTTTGAGCGGAAGCATAAATAAGTAGTGATGCGGGCGCCAACACAAACGCCAAAACAAATGAAAAATCCCAAAACAATATTAATAAATAAGACTCGATAATGATGTCTTGTTCAATGCATGTGCGTGCACCTAGAGCTCCTAGCGTCCTGAGAAACATGTAAAGAAACAAGTGTCAACATTAAAGATGAGTGAGTTCACAGGTTTTCATAAATTCGTTTGTTCGGTTATAGTTTAATTACTCCGTTATCCCCAACCCGGGATAACGTATCGGTGCCATTATTCCAATCCCGGAATAATAAGTTGTTGCTTCCAATATTCCCATCCCGGAATATTAAGTTGTTATTTCCATTATCCCCAACCCGGGATAATAAGTTGATGTTTCCAATATTCCAAACCCGGAATATTAAGTTGATTAGTAATTAAGTTCAATGTTAATATATATAGGTAGCTAGCCTAAAGTCATGTCACGTAAGAGTTCGCGATCGAAGCTGACTGTTGTGCCTCCGTTTTGCCAGGCCTATCACATGACCATGGCGGTGTTAGGCCAATTATTCACCCGTTGACCATACCAGGTCGGCTAGCGCGACTAGCTCGGATGGGGCTTGTCGGGCCCAGTAGTACTACTTATAATTCCCCCGCTATTTAACCCAAATACTAACGATCCGAGGAGATTGTCGAGGACTTAAGTGATAAAGCTGCTTAGTGACCATAACATTACATTAACATTAACTTAGTTACCGTATAGTTATGTGACGTTAAATTCGTATAACGTAAAGAGATTGAGTTTGACAAACCCAATTGCTACGACCGGACTGCGTGTCGGCAAACAGGAAACTACACGAGTCCTAAACTCTGTTATCTTGTTAGCATAACTACACTGGGGCGTTGAACTACACGTGACGCAGTTGGTGGGCTGGGGTTGTCTGTGTGACACGGCCCGGCGGGCTGAGGTGTCTTTGGTGACACGGCCCGGGGTATGCCGAGGTGTCTGTGGTGACACGGTTCGGTTAAAACAGTCAAGGTTTCACTTGCGCTCTCGTGTAATTCCATCTACGATCTGTGACACGTACAATTAAACTTGTTAACGCATTTTGTTACGAAACAATCAAACCAGTGGAACTCACCGGCTCGGTTAGCTGACCCCTTTTTAAAACTAACATGCATTTTAGGTAACTTGAGACTAAGGTGATCTGGATATGTGGTTCAAGACGTGTTTATAGACGAATACTGATATAGACACATGCGGTTTAGAATATTTATGTGGTTCGTGAGAACACGCAGTTGTAACATACATGTAGTATGTAATCAACATTTTGAATTAAACTTGTTAACGCATTTTGTTACGAAACAATCAAACCAGTGGAACTCACCGGCTCGGTTAGCTGACCCCTTTTTAAAACTAACATGCATTTTAGGTAACTTGAGACTAAGGTGATCTGGATATGTGGTTCAAAACGTGTTTATAGACGAATACTGA
This sequence comes from Scalesia atractyloides, assembly GCA_947069175.1. Taxonomy (NCBI): domain Eukaryota; kingdom Viridiplantae; phylum Streptophyta; class Magnoliopsida; order Asterales; family Asteraceae; genus Scalesia; species Scalesia atractyloides. The sequence goes on along the minus strand of CAMTDV010000030.1, from coordinate 23,224,152 downwards.
TATAGACACATGCGGTTTAGAATATTTATGTGGTTCGTGAGAACACGCAGTTGTAACATACATGTAGTATGTAATCAACATTTTGGTAATTAATAAAATGTAGTGTCTTTATAAACAATGCGCTTGCCAGAGGTGTCTGTTGCATCCTGTGTTTTAGTTCCGCTGCAAATTGGGGTGTGACAGAAGATGGTATCAGAGCCATTGGATATAGAGAATGAGGTGCCTTTACCGAAACCTAGACTATAACTACAGGCTCGGACCTTAGTGGACATCATTGGAAAAATTAACCTCTACTAACAGTAGTTAGTGAACACTGTAAAGTATCCTATTGGCAAGTACCAGGATGGCCTTGTGGGGCAAGTGGGTTATGATGGTCTGGAACATAATAACTGACTTGTTCATACGAGGCAGTGTTGGGAAAGTCGCGGTAATAAACACACTTAAATACGTGGAGTGATACATACGTCTACCAAGGTGATTGTGTGTGGATGTTTGTGCGTGGATTGATACAATAATTGGGATTGGTAGATAATACGTTACTAAATATGCCTTCGGGATAGGCAGAAAACTGGCATTACAGTCCATTCCACATTCCTACTGCTCACATAACTAATACCCACTAGAATTGGATTCCTATCACTCATACAGTTGTTACATATACGTTATGATGTGAGAACTCAAGGCCTTATTACGATACGATCTCACCAACTCTATCCTTATAGTTACTATAAGAACGATTATATACCAGAGTGATACTTTAAAAAGAACATAGACACACAAAGAACGGGCAGGTTGTTCTGATAGACTGGGAGGACGTGTACGGATCTTACTCCGCTTCTCGTTGCTTCACATTCGATTGTTATACAATCGCAGAGTTCAAACATTTTATGAAACTTTCTCATCCTTGGATCAATGATTCATTTGATTGTCCGCTGGAGTCCTCTTCTACTTACAATATTGGTGTTAGCCTTCACGTCGTGTAATACTATGATGCTTAGTGGTACTCCTTAGCACATGTTCCGATATATGTTATGTATGAGTATGATGATCTCCGGGTTATGGAGATGGCATAAAGTGCGTGAATAAGTTACCATTCCCGTTGTCATTCGGTTCCATTAGGCATAAATTTTGTGATCATACAGATTCCTTTGAAACGCTTTGCATTGTGGAACCTCGTTCGTGTGACCGTTGATTGCATTATGTTCTTTATGATTAATGATTGCTTCGGATTTCAGTCGGTTATTCGCGGAAAGTAATATGAGGCCCGAATATCTTGGTGAACAGAACATTATCATGTATATGGGTGTAGTGGATACGTTGCGGTACTTCTTATATATAAGCACCCAACTACATTATCAAGGTACCGTTACTCGGGGCAGACGGGCTTCTGTTGCGATTCGTTCGGTTATGTTTTGGTCAATGCAGTGTTGAGACTTCGACCCTGTTTGATGTGATAGATGATCCCATAGTTGTCGTAACTACGATATCTATACACATGTGCGGTGATTTTAAATGAAAGGTAGTTTGGGTCGCCATATAACAACCTTTGGGTTAATCCTAGGAAGGTCCTTTTTCGAATATGTACTACGACTTTCTAGGAGTGCTACACCCTGGTAGTACTCTGTACTGAACAATTTGAGTAGAGCTGGTGATAGCTTACCCACATCGATTTACCCAATGATTGATTCATGATAGGTAACAATGTTTCCGTCTTTGGTAAGACAATTAAGCATAATTTATTTCTTTTGGCGGGATTTGCTAGAACGTACAGTCATATATTTGAAATCATTACGTTACGACGAACAAACTATACTCGTTTTGCCGACCGTCATCTATGAAGCTATTCGGTCAAAGTGTATATTTCCACTACTAGTTGTTGTTCACTAGTGATACTATTCTTAGTAAGGACACGTCATTAGCATCGGTATTGATAACCCAAGGGGATTTAGGGGTAACACATAAATGGAGAAACTTATCCGATGTAATCAAAGTCGGTAAGGAGTTGTGTGAATGCGGATCCGCTTGTAATAAGACTCGTGGAGGCGAAAACCTTTTTATCCATATTCCACGTAACCATTAATACTTCGTATTAACCGGACACTTATATGCATACGTTTATTTATAAATATACAACATTGTCCGCAGTCCAACCCAAGTGTCAATTTAGTAAATCCTGGTTGGGGGTGACGTAACCCCAGTGCGAAGTAACAATATAATAATCATGAAGTAATCCGATTGCCTCAAATAAATTCAATTCTCCTTACTAACGCTGTTAGAAAGTGTTAAGGTCCGATACACGTTATTACTAATTTGATACACCCTATCCTTTTAATCAATGTTCAGCCATGCTACGGTACGTTAGCTTCCTATTGACTCACGGCAGGTATTTTGGTAATAGGAACCAAGTGGCATACAACCTTGAATCCTATCGATTTAGTTCAAACCAATACAAGGTAAATCCCCAGTAACTCGAAGTAATAATGAATGAGCGGTACGAAGGACCCGTAACGAAACTACCTCTTAATGCATATTTAATAAACAAAATGACACGAAGCGAATTTTTCGTCGGATGATGATCTTGTTCAAAGGACTGTATTTAAAAGAATCATATAAAATTTTTATATATCAAACGATCCTTTGTTTTAAGCCTCGCGTAACTTAGTAAAAATGTTCCAGTGAAAGATGAGGTCGCATTTGAGTAGTATTCGAGTACCGTGATCCGATGACAAACCTATGTGACAACTCCTATCTAAACCTGCAGACTCTAGACCACCGGTTCTTTCGGTCCTTTTTTGGTAATATTATGTGGCGGCCATGCTAAGTATTCATCTTGACAATGGCCGTAGGAGTAGTCGGCAGAGTATTACCATTCCTAAGCAGGGCGATGAAACAACCATAAGAAGGAATGGTACCGTGGAACCCTGATGAAAGGGAATGACGCCCAAGTCCTATATACATGGGGTCATGACCTGAATTCTTTCACTTTCCGTATATACATGGTTCTTTGATTCCTCTCGATTAAGGCTTTTCACGTCATGATACCTACGACGGTTGTGCGAGTGGTCCTGAGTAGGGACCAACTCAGATACTTTATGTCTATAAAACATATTGACGCCCCAACTCTACAATAATAATACCCGAAGAACACCATATACCTCATCCTCTTCCTTGAAACATCCGAGGAGTCCAAATATTTATACACGATGTTATTCACGATACATAGGGGACGATCGAAATTCCCTTCGGGCCGTTGTAAAGGTGTTATTTGGTAACGGTCTCCAACATGTGTAGGAGAATGATGCATGAGATACCCTAACTTTCATCCATCGATTGGATATAAAGTGAACGATACCCTACTCTTGTAACCAAGAGTTATACATTAAACGGTGTTGCTTGACCTCGTGAGTATACGAGGAGTAAATTCTCTAGATCAGGGGAACATTGTTGAAACACCCTTCGTCTTCCTTCGACAGGTTGATACCTTCAAGTGAGTTTCATTTTAATCGATTTAAATGGGTAATCGCGATATACGATGTTACCGAGAAACCCAATTTTTCGAGTCGTGAAAATTCTTATGCTACCTAAAGAAACAAGAACGGGAGAAATCTTAAGTATGATACTATATATATATATATATATGTGTGTGTGTGTGTGTGTGTGTGTGTGTGTGTGTGTGTGTGTGTATTTGTACCACGTAATTCTAAGAATTAGGAACTACCCCGCATGAAGTAACACGGTCAAAACTAAACTCTCATTGAAAAGGAGTAGTCATGAATCGTCCGAATATCATAATTGGTGTCTTTTCCGCGCTGAACCCACCTGGGGAAAGCTAAACCACAAATCTAGTAGTCCCGATCATTCCAGATGAAGGAACTAGTGAATCTTCCGAATACGTCCCTCGGATATCATGTCCATCCAGAGGGGGAATTCCTTTGATAAGCACGTATTATATGCCTAAGATAAGAATAAAACTTCGACGCTACAACGAATTCTCTTCAAACTTGGAGAGTTACTTACATATGATACGAATTATAGATACCTCGATGTACGATACCAAGTCAAACCAAACGAACAAAGTGTAAATTGGTGCTTGGCTGGATGCACCGACTGGCTGCGAAATGGCATTAATAACTTCTATTCGTATCCTAGCTATCAAAGTGCTAGGCTTACCCCGATTGATTATGGTTTTCATTCAGCTTTTCTTAAAGTTGCTTCTGTTATTTCAAGAGGTGGCCGAGCGATTGTGGATCCATGTTACTACATTTCCCGGCAGCACGTATTCCTTCCCTGCCCTGATGAGTAACAGAACTGACTAATCCTAAGACAAAGGGGCGAGAAACTCAACGACCCTAGTCTTGACCAACCCCGGGCCGAGTCTTCTTTTCTTGTTCACATTTTACAGATATGAGACTAATGGGAAAAAATCAGATTCAGTGGTCACTGTCCCTATCGGAACTAGGGTAACTATGGATTCGGGCTTTAGCCCATGGTTTCATAAAACCACACGATTTTCCCAATCTAAACCGAGATGGTTTTGAGTGAGCGAACTCGACGAAACCCTTACACTTATCGGTGATTTAGACGGCGGAGGTGCCAAGGTGAGAAAGCATCATATCTTTCTATACTCATATACAGTTTTTGGTCATACCAAGTCCGAGTTTAACTCGAAAAACCACGAGACCCAGACGATCAAGTGGTGGTTAACCATCTAGTGACTAGTATGGGCAAGATTCGCCTATGCATTAGGTAATCTTTCGAGAACATAATGGGAAATGATTACTTCTTGTTGTTTCCATTAGACGATATCCTTATGAACGTGAGTAGAGCATAGCTATGTTCCAACCCTGCGTGGGCTACCCCGTTGATGGGGAATCTTGATTCGATGACTCGTTACTTAGTTATCTTTTATAGAATTACATGCACGTCTACGGTCAATTTTGATTCCATAATTAGGAGCATCATGGTGACACTTGTGATCGTTAGACACTCATCACGCCTTAAATATTTCTACGTGTTAGTGGTAGCGTTCTAGACGTGGTGTTACTTGAATTAAAACCGCATTGGGTACACACTCTATCATTCCCGGTATATGGGAATTTTTATACAATTATCTCCCGGAGAATCACATCGATGTTATCAAAGTTAATAAACAGTTGTATAACAGCTAAAGCCAAGCTCCCGAAACTTAACACAAACTATAATTATTATTGTGGAAATTTCATATCCTTGCGACTTAATCCAACTCCTGGTGAGTAGTCTGGGCACACCATTGATGGGAATGTGCAGATTCATTGTTACTCGTGTACATGCTCGCCTTACGGCAACCTTAGGCTCTCAAAAGCCTTTCTCTATCTCATTCTCTACCATAGTGTAGGGATTCTCGTGGTCGATTAGTATTAACCGAAGATACCCACGTACACGACAGCAAGGAAATATTTGTCGCTCATAACTCGGTGAAACCAGGTTTATTCCTTTTACACAAACATGTGAATCATGGTGCTCAAGAGTACGACGTTCGCAACGAACCCTGGGAAAGTATCCATACCCCTCCTCTATAGGGGGTGTTCAAGAACTAATAAACCAAAATCGTAAATGTAACCTATGGTGTCTGTAGGTCCGTTATACGGATCGTTCGAGCACTAATCTGACAAACCTAAGGTAAACGTACGGAATCCGTTTGCTTAGGCGACATTGGATACACTCATTTGTTTCTATTTAATCACTGTTTCATTAATATTCAACGTTACAGATCCTGGAAACACTTGGACAGAGCTTTGCCGTCTCTGTGCCAAAATCACTGAAGTTACAAATGAAATGACAAGACTCCTGTTTATAGGATGTCAAGTTCGCTTGTGGGATGCAAGTTCGGGCGAACTTGCTTAGTCAAGTTCGGCCGAACTTGACTACAAAACATACATTTCAAGCGAACTTGGCCTAAAACATACATAAACTTCGTCATTTCGCTCCTAAATACAGACTTGATATTATACGATGACGTAGGGAACAGACATATGCATCAACATACTCCCCCTTGGATGTTGCTGTAGTCATCATTCTTCAAATAAGTTCCTGAGTCTTTAATGTTCTCTTGATCTTTATTTCTTGAATAACTTTATCATCCATGCTCCCCCTTACTTTAAGCTTTCTGTTATCTTCAATCAACATGTTTATCTAGCTCCCCCTCAAATGATGCTACGAATCTCTAAGATTTGACGATTAAGAACAATCACAGGTATCCACACACAAACAGTTTCTTAACAGTCTCGTTGGTCCAGCTCACATTCAACATTATAAGGTTTCCATGGAAGATATGAGAAAAAAATCTTTTTGGATTTTTAATATTGAATGCAGAAATGTAAACATACTAAAATGTAATATTTACAGTTTGTATTTTTGTGAGAAAACGTGCTAGAGGATCATATCAGTTTTTGAGACATATCACCAGTACTGTTGACCTTTTAATGACTTTAAGTTTTATACTTGTTTACCTAGATTGTCGATATGTTTGTCCACCTAAACGTTAACACATTTCTCAATTGTTCCAAGATATGTTAATTAGAATTATGAAACTTGACTTAACTGCGGTTCCCACTTCTTGAATATACTTCCGTATCAAGATTCCTTAGATTTCATCTTACATGTGAATATAGCGTAATTGATATCTGTATCTGGGTTAATGCGAGACCTTGAGAGCTCAGGTTAGTACTACCGTACAGACAAAGAGATGAAGGCTCAACTTTAAGGTGTGTTCCATTTAAGGAATCTTTTCAGCCTTGCAAATGATTAGATCTTTCGATACTTTTCAAGATTGCATGCAGTTTAGGAGTTTATTGCGAAAGTATTATAGAAGTTCTAGGCTATTGCTTCCGCAAAATTATAAGAACTTGTATAATACCCCAGATATCAACTATCTATAGAGACCTCGTATCTCAGTATCAGGCAATCTCTCAAACGAAATTTGGAGTACTAAGTTCATATATCCAAGACATGTTAATCCACAAGATTAAGCAGTTGTAAAATTTAGTTTATATCTCGAAAGTAATTTACTGAACGTGTTAATCCTATCGATACTGTCACACCCCGACCCGCAGCGGAAAAGGTGATCAGGGCATAATTGGGTTATCATCAAAGCTCATGACATTTATTATATGTTTCATATTCATTAATACAATTTAATGGAAATTTACAATAAATGATACAACATGTTCTAACTATCAGTCTAAGCTTCTTGGTTCTCTTCTAAGGCATATCCTATGTTTTCCTTGCTTCAACCTGTCCACCTGTATCATGTGTAAAAAGGTTTTTGGATCAACATAATGTTGGCGAGTGAATCCTATGGAAAAACATTTGAACAAGTTTATCCAATTGATTATAAATAATGTGCATACCACATATGAGTAAATGTAGATGTAAATTTATTCACACAACACATAATATTGAATATTGAACATACAAACACCAAATGATTGTTTTGAGGCACGCGTTGTTCGACTCGTCTCCCACGAGGAACTGATGGGCCTAATGAATGAGTTTTGAGGCACGCGTTGTTCTTACGAACTGATGGGCCTAATGTATGAGTTTTGAGGCACGCGTTGTTCTCGTCTCCCACGAGGAACTGATGGGCCTAATAAATGAGTTTTGAGGCACGCGTTGTTCTTACGAACTGATGGGCCTAATGTATGAGTTTTGAGGCACGCGTTGTTCTCGTCTCACACGAGGAACTGATGGGCCTAATAAATGAGTTTTAAGGCACGCGTTGTTCTCGTCTCCCACGAAGAACTGATGGGCCTAAATAATTTGCATACAACTTTGACAATATGTAATATATCACAACCAATAATAGTTACATTCTAGTTTAGTTCATATAATGGTATAGCACAAATTTGCATAAGAGAATTAGTTTAAACGACACATGATACACCCCAAAACATGAATAAAAAGGGGAGTTTGTAAGAATTCACTCACATTGGGTGCGTTCGGTTGATGAGGTTGAATGCACGCGAAATGGTGTTAACCAAGAGTGAAATTAACCTAGATAAATCGCATTATGGTTTGGTAAGTAAACGGGTTTTATTAATCTATTTTAGTAGGATTGTTGGGTGTATTTTTGTGAGTTGAGGCTATTTTCTAACCTTAAAAATGTTATTTTTAAGTATTTTTAATTGATTTTTAATTAAAATAATTAAATAAAAATAATAAAAAAAATATTTTATTTTTGCTACAGTTGACTTTGACCGTTGACTTTGACTGGCGTTGACCGGTTCGAAGGCATATTATTGTGCGCTGGGTGAGGCTCGAACCCGAGACCTCCCGTACGCGTGCACGCAGCTCTACCAACTGAGCTACGTGTCTAACCCGTCATATATCCGATTTTAATTACATATATACATTAATTAGAAATTAAACAGAATTCCTTTATTTTAAAAACGAATTAATCTAGCGAACCGGTGCGCTCCACAGGTCTCGAACCCGGGACCTGTGGGTTAGCGGACACACACTCCACCGCTGGACTGTGTGTCTCACTTGGTTATAAACTCAGTTATCAATATATTTAACATATACTTAAATCAACCCGGTTCGGTTTGCTGAAAAAAAGAATTTTTATCAAGGCGGCGTGTGAGGGACAATACTCGAACTCGTGACCTTAGCGTTAAAAGTGCACACAGTCCACCGCTGGACTGTGTGTCTAACCCGGTAAATAACTTGATTTTAATTATACTTAACCATTACTGAAACGTCGTCTTCTTCACTGGTTTTTAACCGGAAGTGACGACTGACTGGTTCGAAAAGTTGATTCAAGATCCTTTAGTGTTTTATGATCAATTACAGTCGAGATAAAAGTAAAAAGGGAAGGAATTAGGCGTGAAAAGTACCGGCTGGTTTTACTCTGTTTTCCGGCAGAACTCCGGTGGCAGCAAGTTCTTCCGGCGACGAGTCTTTTGCAGCAGAGAGTCTTCCGAAAGGTTACAAAGGTTGTGGGTGACTTCGGTAAAAGTTTAGGGGTTCCAGTAAAGCTCGGAGACTAATAATACGGTTTTCCGGCGATGTATCAAGTATTTCCGGCGAGTGATTTTTCGCCGAGAAAAGGTGCGATTTGAGTGTGAAAGGTTTCTGGCGAGTTGTGGGTGTATTTATAGGGTAGTATTGAGATGAATGGGGTCTGAATTCGGTCTTAATTCGAAGTCAGCCGTTCTCTGGCGGTTATGGCTGATGTCGCGGGTTCAGACGTCGGTTATAACCGTCGAGGGAGTTAAGTCTTCGGTTATAATGAGCGGAAATGTAATTAAACGGCGAAGTCGTCGGGATTTCCGACGACTGCTATTTGGGCGGAAATTGACGAATTTAACTTCGGAACTTGAATATTTGAATTAAATGTTTCCTGATATTACCAAAAAATCAAAGCGGCGGAGTGGTTGTTCGGTTGGGGGATAAGTGTTTGGTTTGAACCAGTACAGACCCGAGTTCGAAACCCGGCATGATTAAAACATTTTTATTTTGTTATTTTTATCAGTTTTTCAAAAACTAAATATATATCCCCGCATAATAATTGATTACGGATCGTTTAAAATTATTTTAGGCATTTAATTCGCAACTAAAATTTTAACTGACTGTTCGGTTGATAAACGGAGCGGGTTTGGTAAATCCGTTTTTGACGGATGTTACAGTATCCCCTGCTTTTTAGAAATTTCGTCCCGAAATTTAAATAGTGATATATTTGACTAAAAGAATGATGGTGTTGAGTTTGACAGTTACATGTTTAGAAGAAAATAAGGGTTTAAGTTTTTGTTTGAGGCGGTAACGTGTCACACCCTCAATTTCCACTTGCGGAGTTCTACCGCGAGACGTGTGAACAAACCAGAATCTAAGACACTAGTACATCGAACGACTCTACATGATTTGATAATACGTTTTCCAAAATCATTTGTTGTAAATTTTAGATTACCAATATTTAGCATAAGTATCAGTTTTTAAAGTTTGAGCGGAAGCAATAATAAGTAATGATGCGGGCGCCAACACAAACGCCAAAACAAAGGAAAAATCCCAAAACAATATTAATAAATGAGACTCGATAATGATGTCTTGTTCAATGCATGTGCGTGCACCTAGAGCTCCTAGCGTCCTGAGAAACATGTAAAGAAACAAGTGTCAACATTAAAGATGAGTGAGTTCACAGGTTTTCATAAATTTGTTGTTCGGTTTTAGTTTGTTACTCCGTTATCCCCAACCCGGGATAACATATCAGTTCCATTATTCCAAACTCGGAATAATAAGTTGTTGCTTCCAATATTCCCAAACCGGAATATTAAGTTGTGTTTCCATTATCCCCAACCCGGGATAATAAGTTGATGTTCCAATATTCCAAACCCGGAATATTAAGTTGTTCCGTAATTAAGTTCAATATTAATGTATATAGGTAGCTAGCCTAAAGTCATGTCACTAAGTGTTCGCGATCGAAGCTGACTGTGTGCCTCCGTTTTGCCAGGTCTATCACATGACCATGGCGATGTTAGGCCAATCATACACCCGTTGACCATACCCGGTCGGCTAGCGCGACTAGCTCGGATGGGGCTCGTCAGACCCAGTAGTACTACTTATAATTCCCCCGCTACTTAACCCAAATACTAACGATCTGAGGAGATTGTCGAGGACTTAAGTGATAAAGCTGCATAGTGACCATAACATTACATTAACATTAACTTAGTTACCGTATCGTTATGTGACGTTACATTCGTATAACGTAAAGAGTTTGAGTTTGAGAGTGTATACATGTTTCTCCCCCTGTTGTTTAAAAACCGTATAAAGTTAGGGGCCGTGAACTCACCTTTATTAGCTCGGTTAGTGTGGCAAAGATGTTATAAGAGATGGGACCGCTAGTTGCGTCCTAACAACCAATTAATTCCACGTCAGTGTGTAATCACACCAATACAAATTCCACACGCAATTTACTTACAAAGTGATACACACAAACAACATATCTAACACTCAAACATGCATGCAAGTATTCTCATATAATCATAGTGATCAAACAACTTATCATGAACACATTCCAAATCCATGCAACAGTTTAATGCATAAAATCACAAGTTAACAACTTTCTGCTTAACACTCACTTATTCAGCTGTTTTCTAGGATTTTTATAAAATAGTTCCAGCATTCTAAAAATTCCCATATTTTTACAGTAGGTGAGATTTATACCATAGAAATTTATATAATTTTCTCAAGTCCTAAATCTTTACCAATTAACCATAAATATTAATTCACTAAGCTGCAGTCAGATTTACCGCTTTCTGACTGCAGTCCACGGAAGAATTTATTTAAAAATCACTGATCGTCCGATTAACAAAATTCCAGTTGGAGTTGCCCGGAAATTTCTATACCTAGTTGCTGTACAAAAATCATGACTCAAACTCTCTACTGATTTTAAAATCTAGTTTGATAAACAACCAACAAAATTCCAGAATTTTAACAGCTTTACCTACTGAACTTGTTTAGCCCTTTAAAAATATCAAACGATTTCAGAAAATTATGAATCCAGCGCCTTTGGATTCCTTATTCAAATCTCTACGTTCTAGACATCAGAAAATCCGTTTTTCGACAACTAACGACCAAGTTACAGCCTGATGAAGTCGGCTGTTTCTTTTAATCAGCATCCTGTTTCAGCATCTCCTTATAATAAGTTCGTATAACTCGTTCATGTGATTAGCCAAGGCGATCAAGATTCGATTTTTAATCATAGATTAATACTAATAATCTATCCATGCAAACCCTACTCAATAACTTCTAGTTATTATAACAAAACACACTTGCAACCTCATGAGATCCAAATATCATTATGTTTATAACCAATTCAGCCGATTACTTGCAAGCATACATGATCCGAAGACAATACAATCAATTCATTCAAACACTTAGGGTTTCCGCAAACAATTATTCACAAGCACATGATCACAACAGCCTATTACTTATCCAACACATAGAACCCGAAACAACTAGGCATTCAAACATACCCATAATCCGAAAACCATACAATCTAATCATTCAAACATATAATTAATCCGAAACATCTTAAACATTCAAGCATACATATAATTAGCCGAAACATGATCTTATAATCAAGTATGGTCCTAACCTTGAATAACTAGTCAACAAGCCGAGATGTGGACAAGTGCGACTCGGCTGCTGCTTGCTGCGGCCGAGAGAAAGAAAAGAGTAAGACTGATCCGCGACCGAAAGGGTGTTGATAAAGTAGGCTGTTTGATCGACTAGAGGTGAGCCAAGACTAATCTCGCGACCAAGATGATGATGGCTTCGGCTGATGTTTGCTGCGACCGAAAGAAAAGAAAGGAAAGCTGTTCGCGATTTATGGAGCAAGAGAAGGCGGTTTAGAGTTTGTGTTTTAGAAGGAAGCATGCATAAGTTTTGTAGATATAGGCGCAAGAGATAAGGATTTCGATTTGGGATAGGTATTGTGGCCGAGGAAGTTGGGTAAGTTAGTTTGGTTCGGATGTGATCTCGCGGCCAACTCAAACAACAAACGAGCTACAATCCGCTACACCACCTTAAACGTTTGGTTTGGTCTTGACCGAGTAGCTTTAATTTAAGGTTTTGGTTTGATCTTTTGGCCGAACATGTTTGGGCTGCTTTGGTTTGGTTTTGAACAAAATATATTTGCGGTCTTGGGCTTGATATCGACCGAGAATGATTTGAGTTGTTCACAAAGGGTTTGCGGCTTGATCTTGTAGCCGAGATAGGTTTGGGTTTAAGGTTTGATCTCGGTTCCGTTCGTATACATATTTATTATACATACATATATAACTAAAAATCCACACAACACACAATACGTATTTAATTCATGCATACTTAGCCTATACATTATTCGACAATTATCACGTGTAAGTTATCCGAAAAACCCGGGGTATCACATAACGTTCCTTGTAAAGGTTAAGTATCCTAATACAGGAATCGCTTTTTGTTGCCTACTGTATAAGTATTGTTAAGCAGGAATGATTCGCTAAAATGATATCATGCATAAAAGTTTGAATATGCTTAGGGTTATATCCTAAGGCAGAAATTCTACAATCTACACAAATAAACACAACAACTAACAATTGTATCCACATTCAGATAGCATATATGTTTGAATGGTGATGGTTCCTCTCTCGTTTGTTATGATGGAGAGGTTAGTTTATGTAGAAATGGAACACAATCCAATTTCTTTAAATAGTGAGATGATGTAATTGTAACACAAATTTCAACCAAGGCAATACTAAATCCTACATGGAACTTCTCATAACCACCTGATAACGCCTCTGATCCTTTGGCAAGAATACTTATATATAGGAAGTACCAGCGGCGTATCCACCATATTCTTGTCAAATTTTCATTGGTTTTATCAGTGAATTATGATTAGTCCTATAACTCTACAACCAATACAACAAACATAAAAATACTGAAATGAAATATATCTGTGCGATCAAGGCTCAATCAAACGGAGCCGATCGTATTGTATGTATTGAGAATGAAATTGTCTGTGTGCTCAAGGCTCAATCAAACGGAGCCGAGCTTATTGCATGTATTGAAAATGAAATTGTCTGTGTGCTCAAGGCTCAATCAAACGGAGCCGAGCTTATTGCATGTATTGAAAATGAATAACTTAATCACACAAACAACCTATGCATGGAACCTCTCATAACTGCCTGATAATGCCTCCGATCATTTGACAAGAATACTTATATATAGGAAGTACCAGCGGCGTATCCACCATATTCTTGTCAAATTCTCATTGACTTTATCCGCAAGTTATGATTAGTTCTATGCGACTCTACAACGTAAACAAACACAACAACCAGCGCTTGAGTCTTAATTCTGATAGTATCCGTGTTTGACAAAACCTCTCTCGTTTAATATGATGGAGAGGTTAGTCTATGTAGAAGTGAGACACAACTCAACTTCTTTAAATGATGAAACTGAGATATGTCGTGAAGTATGATGATATGAATATTAAATCAATGAGTATAAAACAAACTGGACTAGTAATTTGCATTAAAATTCTTGGATAAAATTCCAATTGAGATACGTGAAAATTGAGATAACATAGAGAAAAACATAAAAACTAAGTGGTTGGAGTTGAATCTTGATTCTTGGTGAGAGAAGACTAGTTAAGTGGTTGGTTTGGTCCGTTAACATCTTCAACAGGATTGGCGTTGATGTTATAAACTCTTCCTCTTGCTGGCGGTGGAGCTGGATTTGCTTGGTTTGCTTGGTTAACTGGGTTTGCTTTAGCTTGGGCGTTTATGATGTTAACCAAACGAGGGCACGTGTTTCTAAAATGGGTAGGGTCGCCACAATTGAAACAAGCTCGAACATATGGGTACATGGGGTATTGAGGTTGTTGATATGTTTGGATCATGGGTTGAGTAGGGGTTGAGGTTTGGTTTTGAGCGGTGCGGCAAACGTTGTTCAAATGACCGTAGCGTCCATAATTTGCACATAGTCGACAGGGTAAAGTAGATGGATGGTGATAGAAACAGGTGTTGCATTGAGGGTGAGGTCCAATGTAAGGTTTCTTGTTTGGGTAAGTTGAGTTGGGTGCTACTTGAGCGTTTGGGATAGTTTGAGGGGGTACAACTTGTGAAGCTGGTTGGTTGCGTTGGGTGACGGCGAAGATTTGCCCATCACGTTTTCTCTTAGAAGTAGGTGGTGTAAAGGATTCGGTTCGTGTGGAGTTTGAGGTTTCGGTTGATGCTTTATCCTTCTTCTTCTCCTCTTTGAAATCTTTGTTTCGGATTCGGTTCTCAGTGAGCGCGGTTGCTAGCTCCATTGCTGCTTCCAAAGTTGCAGGCGATGTACTTATTACAGAGTCTTGAATCTTTGATGGAAGACCACGAATGTAGTGCTCGATCAAACGGTAGAGGGGAGTAAACAAATTGGGAACCATTTGATTTAATTCAAGGAATCTCTTGTTGTATGTGGTGTGGTCGCCTTCCTTTTGTTTCAAAGCATGGAACTCATCTTCCAATTTCTTGATTTCACTTCTTGGGCAAAACCGTCTTGTCATGATTCCCTGCAACTCTTCCCAAGTCAAGGTCATAGTTTCTTCAACACCTCGTTTGGTCTTCTCTGTATTCCACCATGTGAGTGCTGTTCCAAGTAAACGACCAGTAGCATAACGCACTTTGCGATCATCGGGGCAATCGCAATTTAGAAAAGTGTTCTCCATTTCTTCGAACCAGTGGAGGAGAGCGGTGACACCTTCAGTACCTTCGTATTTTGGAGGATCGCAGGATTTGAAATGTTTGTAGGTGCATTTAGTGACTGAAGGATTGATAGTGTTTTGATCTTCTTGTTGGGTTGGGTTAACGGAATTAGCGGTAAGGGCTTGTTGAACTTGAACTACGATGTTTGGTATTACGGTCGCCATTTGCTGAGCGATTTGGGTAGCCATGCGTTCACGGGCTTTTCCTGCTCTCATTTTCCTACGAGCGAGGCTAGAAGACATCTACAAGGAATACATGTCAAGAGTATAAGTTGGATGCCTTTGGGATCGTGGGTCGTGTTTTGGGAATGAACGTTCATAAAATAAATATAGAAAAATAAATCTACTACATCCATAGGATGTCTTGGGTTTTGCTCGTAATTGGGCCTTGCATGCCGCCATACTTCACCTTCGTAATCACGTGGGCCCCCATGATTACCGGGTTTTTCATATGGTTCGCATGTGTTAGCCTGGTTACGTACACTAAAACCCGGAGAAAATCGAGAAATATGTAACGTATGATATTCGGAATGTGCCCAGGCATGGACACGGTGACATCTCAAAGTGAGGTTAGTTCGAACGACGTTTGGTGTGGCATGCTTTGGCCTAATAGGTCCGTCGTACTCTCATCGTTAGTCCCCAGGTAGGCAAACTGGTCCGTTATTTTGGATTTATACGAATGCCAACCTAGACAGGACGTCCCGACTACCGGTACTTGTACCCTTCCGGTTACTACATGCCCGTCGCAGAACTTACTTTGATGGGATTTGAAAATTGCAACAAAATCCTTGAATAATGAGAGTATGAAAATGAATTGAATATATGAACATCGATATATGTATAACGAATATGTATATAAGCATGTATGTTTGACTGTAATATGAAACAAATAAATATCACAAGTTTGTATGTAACCACCTAATCAATTTAAAATTTAGGCAGACTATAGTATAGGCTCTAAGGGTCTAATAACCTATCCTATATCCCTATAGTCATGGCTCTGATACCAATCTGTCACACCCCGACCCGCAGCGGAAAAGGTGATCAGGGCATAATTGGGTTATCATCAAAGCTCATGACATTTATTATATGTTTCATATTCATTAATACAATTTAATGGAAATTTACAATAAATGATACAACATGTTCTAACTATCAGTCTAAGCTTCTTGGTTCTCTTCTAAGGCATATCCTATGTTTTCCTTGCTTCAACCTGTCCACCTGTATCATGTGTAAAAAGGTTTTTGGATCAACATAATGTTGGCGAGTGAATCCTATGGAAAAACATTTGAACAAGTTTATCCAATTGATTATAAATAATGTGCATACCACATATGAGTAAATGTAGATGTAAATTTATTCACACAACACATAATATTGAATATTGAACATACAAACACCAAATGATTGTTTTGAGGCACGCGTTGTTCGACTCGTCTCCCACGAGGAACTGATGGGCCTAATGAATGAGTTTTGAGGCACGCGTTGTTCTTACGAACTGATGGGCCTAATGTATGAGTTTTGAGGCACGCGTTGTTCTCGTCTCCCACGAGGAACTGATGGGCCTAATAAATGAGTTTTGAGGCACGCGTTGTTCTTACGAACTGATGGGCCTAATGTATGAGTTTTGAGGCACGCGTTGTTCTCGTCTCACACGAGGAACTGATGGGCCTAATAAATGAGTTTTAAGGCACGCGTTGTTCTCGTCTCCCACGAAGAACTGATGGGCCTAAATAATTTGCATACAACTTTGACAATATGTAATATATCACAACCAATAATAGTTACATTCTAGTTTAGTTCATATAATGGTATAGCACAAATTTGCATAAGATAATTAGTTTAAACGACACATGATACACCCCAAAACATGAATAAAAAGGAGAGTTTGTAAGAATTCACTCACATTGGGTGCGTTCGGTTGATGAGGTTGAATGCACGCGAAATGGTGTTAACCAAGAGTGAAATTAACCTAGATAAATCGCATTATGGTTTGGTAAGTAAACGGGTTTTATTAATCTATTTTAGTAGGATTGTTGGGTGTATTTTTGTGAGTTTGAGGCTATTTTCTAACCTTAAAAATGTTATTTTTAAGTATTTTTAATTGATTTTTAATTAAAATAATTAAATAAAAATAATAAAAAAAATATTTTATTTTTGCTACAGTTGACTTTGACCGTTGACTTTGACTGGCGTTGACCGGTTCGAAGGCATATTATTGTGCGCTGGGTGAGGCTCGAACCCGAGACCTCCCGTACGCGTGCACGCAGCTCTACCAACTGAGCTACGTGTCTAACCCGTCATATATCCGATTTTAATTACATATATACATTAACTAGAAATTAAACAGAATTCCTTTATTTTAAAAACGAATTAATCTAGCGAACCGGTGCGCTCCACAGGTCTCGAACCCGGGACCTGTGGGTTAGCGGACACACACTCCACCGCTGGACTGTGTGTTTCACTTGGTTATAAACTCAGTTATCAATATATTTAACATATACTTAAATCAACCCGGTTCGGTTTGCTGAAAAAAAGAATTTTTTCAAGGCGGCGTGTGAGGGACAATACTCGAACTCGTGACCTTAGCGTTAAAAGTGCACACAGTCCACCGCTGGACTGTGTGTCTAACCCGGTAAATAACTTGATTTTAATTATACTTAACCATTACTGAAACGTCGTCTTCTTCACTGGTTTTTAACCGGAAGTGACGACTGACTGGTTCGAAAAGTTGATTCAAGATCCTTTAGTGTTTTATGATCAATTACAGTCGAGATAAAAGTAAAAAGGGAAGGAATTAGGCGTGAAAAGTACCGGCTGGTTTTACTCTGTTTTCCGGCAGAACTCCGGTGGCAGCAAGTTCTTCCGGCGACGAGTCTTTTGCAGCAGAGAGTCTTCCGTACAAAGGTTGTGGGTGACTTCGGTAAAAGTTTAGGGGTTCCAGTAAAGCTCGGAGACTAATAATACGGTTTTCCGGCGATGTATCAAGTATTTCCGGCGAGTGATTTTTCGCCGAGAAAAGGTGCGATTTGAGTGTGAAAGGTTTCTGGCGAGTTGTGGGTGTATTTATAGGGTAGTATTGAGATGAATGGGGTCTGAATTCGGTCTTAATTCGAAGTCAGCCGTTCTCTGGCGGTTATGGCTGATGTCGCGGGTTCAGACGTCGGTTATAACCGTCGAGGGAGTTAAGTCTTCGGTTATAATGAGCGGAAATGTAATTAAACGGCGAAGTCGTCGGGATTTCCGACGACTGCTATTTGGGCGGAAATTGAGGAATTTAACTTCGGAACTTGAATATTTGAATTAAATGTTTCCTGATATTACCAAAAAATCAAAGCGGCGGAGTGGTTGTTCGGTTGAGGGATAAGTGTTTGGTTTGAACCGGTACAGACCCGAGTTCGAAACCCGGCATGATTAAAACATTTTTATTTTGTTATTTTTATCAGTTTTTCAAAAACTAAATATATATCCCCGCATAATAATTGATTACGGATCGTTTAAAATTATTTTGGGCATTTAATTCGCAACTAAAATTTTAACTGACTGTTCGGTTGATAAACGGAGCGGGTTTGGTAAATCCGTTTTTGACGGATGTTACAGTATCCCCTGCTTTTTAGAAATTTCGTCCCGAAATTTAAATAGTGATATATTTGACTAAAAGAATGATGGTGTTGAGTTTGACAGTTACATGTTTAGAAGAAAATAAGGGTTTAAGTTTTTGTTTGAGGCGGTAACGTTCCTTGTAAAGGTTAAGTATCCTAATACAGGAATCGCTTTTTGTTGCCTACTGTATAAGTATTGTTAAGCAGGAATGATTCGCTAAAATGATATCATGCATAAAAGTTTGAATATGCTTAGGGTTATATCCTAAGGCAGAAATTCTACAATCTACACAAATAAACACAACAACTAACAATTGTATCCACATTCTGATAGCATATATGTTTGAATGGTGATGGTTCCTCTCTCGTTTGTTATGATGGAGAGGTTAGTTTATGTAGAAATGGAACACAATCCAATTTCTTTAAATAGTGAGATGATGTAATTGTAACACAAATTTCAACCAAGGCAATACTAAATCCTACATGGAACTTCTCATAACCACCTGATAACGCCTCTGATCCTTTGGCAAGAATACTTATATATAGGAAGTACCAGCGGCGTATCCACCATATTCTTGTCAAATTTTCATTGGTTTTATCAGTGAATTATGATTAGTCCTATAACTCTACAACCAATACAACAAACATAAAAATACTGAAATGAAATATATCTGTGCGATCAAGGCTCAATCAAACGGAGCCGATCGTATTGTATGTATTGAGAATGAAATTGTCTGTGTGCTCAAGGCTCAATCAAACGGAGCCGAGCTTATTGCATGTATTGAAAATGAAATTGTCTGTGTGCTCAAGGCTCAATCAAACGGAGCCGAGCTTATTGCATGTATTGAAAATGAATAACTTAATCACACAAACAACCTATGCATGGAACCTCTCATAACCGCCTGATAATGCCTCCGATCATTTGACAAGAATACTTATATATAGGAAGTACCAGCGGCGTATCCACCATATTCTTGTCAAATTCTCATTGACTTTATCCGCAAGTTATGATTAGTTCTATGCGACTCTACAACCTAAACAAACACAACAACCAGCGCTTGAGTCTTAATTCTGATAGTATCCGTGTTTGACAAAACCTCTCTCGTTTAATATGATGGAGAGGTTAGTCTATGTAGAAGTGAGACACAACTCAACTTCTTTAAATGATGAAACTGAGATATGTCGTGAAGTATGATGATATGAATATTAAATCAATGAGTATAAAACAAACTGGACTAGTAATTTGCATTAAAATTCTTGGATAAAATTCCAATTGAGATACGTGAAAAATTGAGATAACATAGAGAAAAACATAAAAACTAAGTGGTTGGAGTTGAATCTTGATTCTTGGTGAGAGAAGACTAGTTAAGTGGTTGGTTTGGTCCGTTAACATCTTCAACAGGATTGGCGTTGATGTTATAACGCCTCTGTCTTTTTGCCCTTGTGATAACTTGACTTTTTGTTCTTTGGGCTTCTCTATAGTTTTCTCATTTTTCTTCTCTGTTTTCTTCTCATCTGGTATTTTCTCCCCCTGAGATTTAACCGATCTTCTTTTCAGATTAGTCGGACAATCCCTGGAGATATGACCTTTGATTTGACATTTATAGCATCTTCTCGTATCAAATCTCTTTCTCAGGCAGTTAACAGCAATGTGTCCACCAAATCCACAGTTGTAACACACTCTGTCATTGTACCAATCTCTCCATTCAGACCAAACACCCAAATCAACACATTGATTTGACGTGTAGTAGTCATCTTTCCTGCTTCTTCTGTAAAATTGATTTGACTTTGAAGCACTGTGGTCCGACCTGCACCACTTATTCTCAAATTTTGTGAGTTTTTATAATGATTGGATGACCGTACCGATGAGCTTTTATTTTTGTTTTAAAATTCATAGAATTTTGTTTTTCATGTTGTTTTTGTTCTCCATTCTGCTTAGAAGGTTTTTGCGTTGAGCATTCACCTTTTCAGCAAATTGTAGAACAGTTTCTTGAAATTTTTCTTTTAGTTTCAAAAAATATTTCCTTTTTATCATTTTTATCATTGGTATTATCATCACAATCCTCAATTATGACATCGTCATAATTTGTGACATTGTCACTTATTGGAATTTTCTTTTTATTATCATTGATCGGTTTTGGACATATATGTTATAACTTTAATGAAGAAGTCACAAATCCTTTCAATAATTTTGCTGAATTAGCAGCTTTATTTATAACTGTCTCAACTTCTTTTTCAAGTTGAGCTATTTTCTCAATATGAGAATTTATTGCTATTTGATTTTCTATATTTAATTTTTCAAAAACAATTTTATCATTTTTAAACATTTTTATTTCATTTTGAAAATCTACTACCATTTGTAATTTTTCATTTTCTAAAATTTTTATTTTGTTTTCAAAATTCTTTTCATTTTCTTTTAATTTTTTTATTTTCTAATGTCAAACTCTCAATCTCATTCAAGAGTTTGGCATTATCTGCCTGATAATTGTCTACATCATAGACCGGGCAGACTGGCTTAGAACTTGAAGACTCATTTGTGGATATACTTGAAACCAGAGCTTCACAGTTCTTAACCACTACACTCTCTTGAAACTTATTCTTCAGAGTTGTCCATAATTCTTTCGCAGCCTTGTATTTTGGTAAAAGTATCAGGATGTCTTCCTTAACCGATTGCTGGATAAGATCAATCATTTTCTTTTCAGCAAAATAATCATCTTTCTATTGAGTAGAATATTTGCACTTCTCCAGAATTTTCTGATTCTCATCTCTAGGAACGACATAACCTGTCTCAATCGCAACCCAACTGCGGAAATGCTAGCTTGGACCCAGCTCTCAAATTTTCCTTTCCAAACTTCATACTCGTTCATACTCATCACTTTGACGGCTTCACGGACTCCATTTCGTTTTTCAAATATATCTGTCGTTCAAAACACTTGACAAATGATTAGCAAACAGACAATTTTTAGAAAAAAATTGACTTTTTAATCGACAATATTAACGTATAGGTTTGCTAAAAAAACGTTTATAATTTTTCGGAAAATTGTTTTTACCAGATTAGAGCTTTAAACTCGTCTCATCGATACGAATCTAACAATATAAAATGTCCGAGACGTTTTTCGGGATTTTCTTGCCTTTTTTTAAGAAACCTTGGACAAGTTCGGTCGAACTTGTCACAGCGTGTGAAACTCAGCTATTTAACAAGTTCGGGCGACTTGTTTCACTCAGAATACAAGTTTGAGCGAACTTGTGAGAAAATCTAAAGGAATCAGCAAGTTCGTGCAAACTTGGAGAGAATTTCAATCAAATTTTGATCAAGTTCGGGCGAACTTGATTAAATTTGATAAAAATCAGGTAAGTTCGAGCGAACTTGGGTAAAATCCTTGAAAAATCAATCAAGTTCGAGCGAACTTGATGTTAATTTCGAGCGAACATGAGTTATTCAACATGGTTTTTTTGCAATTTTTGACATGAATTCGTTCGTTTAAGCTCTGATGTTTTCAAGGGTTTATCTATTATGGATTTTACGTATTATACTTGAATATCAGTCCATTTTATCCGTGAATTGTCCAAGAAAAGTTAAAAAAGAAAGAAATGAGTAGAAGATGAGATGTTCTATGTCCAATGTCTTCAAATTAGTCCAATCCTGCTCTGATATCACTTGTAGGTCCGTTGTACGGATCGTTCGAGCACTAATCTGACAAACATAAGGTAAACGTTCGGAATCCGTTTGCTTAGGCGACATTGGATACACTCATTTATTTCTATTTAATCACTGTTTCATTAATATTCAACGTTACAGATCCTGGAAACACTTGGACAGAGCTTCGTCGTCTCTGTGCCAAAATCACTGAAGTTACAAATGAAATGACAAGACTCCTATTTATAGGATGTCAAGTTCGCTTGTGGGATGCAAGTTCGGGCGAACTTGCTTAGTCAAGTTCGGCAGAACTTGACTACAAAACATACATTTCAAGCGAACTTGACCTAAAGCATACATAAACTTTGTCATTTCGCTCCTAAATACAGACTCGATATTATACGATGACGTAGGCAACAGACATATGCATCAACAGTGTCTGAATGGTGAAGATAATGAATGCGAAGAAAACATAATAATTGCAGTTATCTGCAAGCTGAATACGTGACTCCTGCTTTGCTGTGAGTCCAACGACACTCTCACTTTCAGATTGGAAGTGATGACAAACGTTACTCTTAACAATACGTAGGAATTGTGGATGGACCAATTACACAGCTACTATGTAGCTCAATTATCATCCTCGTACGATGATGATACTAAACGAAAAGCGAAAACATACTTGTCGGTCGGATGACTGACACAAATATAAATGCTGAGCTTTCCAACGAATTACTAAACGAAATTTCAAGGAAGAAATTCTTTTAACCGGGGGAGACTGTGACAACTATGAAAAATCCCGGTAAACTTTGTTCAGTATGTGTACGTGGTAACCGGACGTGACATGTATATCATGATACTAGTTGGGATTACGTGTGATGATACGAATTTTTGATACTCAGGATGAAACCAGGTACACCATAATCGGTCCAAAACTTTAAAGTATGCTTAAAACAATAATTGTGCGAAACCCTCAAAAACATGAATGACTTGTGTGCTATGCTAAATGATATCGGTTATGTCTCGGAGGAATCCGAGAGCACGTCATAGTTAGCATGACACTAATAAGGGCCAACGGTGCGAGGTTGGTGTCCTTAGCCTGTAACAACGTGTTAAACGGGAGCTTTTCGTTTAATAGCGCATTAAACATGTGACGATGATTATTAGGCCAACGATGGGGCTATTTAAGATTCTGAGTTCACTGAACATCTTAGTTACGAGCTATAGACTATGATCTAAGATTGAAGATATTCGGAGAATGGGCACGTAAAACGAGGAATTTCCCGATGAGGGAAACGCCTGTGTTTTGAAAGCAATGAAAGACAAGCAAACATGCAACTAATGGTCCATCAAGCCTAAAGATACTTAAACGACACTAATACGAGGTCATTTTAATAATATAGGTAACCGGGTTCGGGTTTCGAGACGGTTATGCACGGTTTTTAAAACCGAGTCTTTTGACACTAAAAACGCGAAAAAAGGAGCCCGTTTGGCAAAACGGGGACGTGTATGGGACACGAAAACGAACCTAAACACGAGAACAAAGATAAACATCATCTTTTAACGCGAAAAACGAAGCACGACAAAGCGAGGGTGGGTAGGGGCACCCCACCAAAGCGAGGGTGGGTAGGGGCACCCCACCTAGTAACCCCCCCCCCCCAATATATAAATATATTCTTTTTCTTTTCTTTCTCCATTTTTAATCCAAAAATCTGCCTTCAAGCTCAAGAACACAGCTGATTATCACTTTAATTCAGCCAAATCAAATGTATTTTGCAAGTTTTAAGTGGTTTTGATGATGGTTTCTTGTAAAAAACATGAACTAGCTTAAGAAAACTCTTTTTAATCCATGTTTATGGATGGTTTAAACATGGTTCTTGGTCTGACAAACCCAGTTGCTACGACCGGACTGTGTGTCGGCAAACAGGCAACTGCATGCGTCCTAAACTCTGTTATGTTGTTAGGCATAACTACACTAGGGCGTTGAACTGCACGTGACGCCGTTGGTGGGCTGGGGGTGTCTGTGTGACACGGCCCGGCGGGCTGAGGTGTCTGTGGTGACACGGCCTGGGGTATGCCGAGGTGTCTGTGGTGACACGGTTCGGTTAAAACAGTCAAGGTTTCACTTGCGCTCTCGTGTAATTCCATCTACGATCTGTGACACGTGCAATTAAACTTGTTAACGCATTTTGTTACGATACAACCAAACCAGTGGAACTCACCGGCTCGGTTAGCTGACCCCTTTTTAAAACTAACATGCATTTCAGGTAACTTGAGACTAAGGTGATCTGGATATGTGGTTCAAGACGTGTTTATAGACGAATACTGATATAGACGCATGCGGTTTAGAAGACTTATGTGGTTCGTGGGAACACGCAGTTGTAACATACATGTAGTATGTAATCAACAATTCGGTAATTAATAAAATACAGTGTCTTTATAAACAATGCGCTTGTACCAAAGGTGTCTGTTGCATCCCGTGTTTTACTTCCGTTGCCAATTGGGGTGTGACATGTGGCTTTTAAAAAATAACTCTTACTCCTCGAAAAGCCAAAATAAAAAGCACTTTCATCAATGTCAAATATTATATTTTTAACTTTGGCTTTTTAAAACTCAAACCCAAACACCCTCTTAGAAAACCCTTTCTATTTTTCATCCCTCATCACCTGAAAAATAGATTGCTGCTTTTAGCATGTTCCTGTATTAATTCACATACGATCATGGTAATAAAACATTTATGACTCATTTACTTAGACGTAAATACTAAATGACCCTTGTAGAACGTCATCAAACAGTTCTACCCGCTTGTATCATAATCAACTAAAAATCAGAACACAATTTTTGATTCCATCATCAAAGGCATGAGTGATGTTTGGTATTCTCATAACTACAGAAATGCACGTATTTGTAAAGGTTATAAACCTTAAAAAACACTTATTAGAACGTGTATTTGTAAAGGATATAAATTTTTTATATGGGGTGCGGAAGATTTATAAGGATTTTAGACCCCTAGCTATATAATAACTTTTTTTCGATTCGTAGCGGATGGGGTCTAGTTATGTAAAAAAATCAAACTTAAATTCATGTAATTATAAAAAAAAAGTCAAACATATTTTCTCAAAGTCAACGTATTCAGGAGTTTGGAAGAGGATTCTCCACCTTTCATTTTGAGAAACCGTTCCACAATGGAATTACATAGTTCCTATTTATAAAATCAAATAAATCATTCTAATCTAAATTATAAACAATCAGTAACTTTTTACGAACAATTTTGTCTTTTTATTTAGTAACATTTTTATGGTTTTCGATTAATGTAAAACACGTGTCGATAATATTTTGCGCATACTGCTTTTATTATTGGGTTTTATCTTTCGGTTGGTTGTTATACCGAATGTCGATACCATACCGATATAGTAATAAAACAAACTGATATCGATTGAATATTCGCTACAACACGCAAGTGATTCCACTGGTTAAGATATCATATTGCTGATTTAATATATACAGAAAAGACAAATCTTAAAATAACAATACAAAATGTACGCTCTTCTTTTAAAAAAGAAATATTTTTGTCAAAAGCCGAAACAAAATAGATCTAAAAGAAAACATTAATTTGATGAACAAATAAAAAAAACCAAAACAAAAACAGAAAAACCAAAAGACATGTTTGAAAAATATCCACTATAGAAACATAAAAATATTGTATCTTAGTAAAAAACATCGAATAATAGTTAAAGAGAAAAAAAAAGAAAAAGAGATAAGTAAAAACTAAATAGAAGAGGCTAATTTAATTCAAAGTCAAGAGTATTACTAGCACATGTCAGCTATTTTTTCAAGAGTATTAGTAAGACATGTCAGCTACTTTTAAAAGAAACTTTCTAGTAGACTTGTTTAGTAACTAAATTACCTCTAATATAACATTCTCTGTAACTTGTAACCATCGGAAAAGTTTTAGGATGAAACCCTTCTCATATTTTTTTTCTTTTTAGTTCAAATATTCTTTGCTTCACCCTTTTGCTATTTCATGGGTGCGATGTCAAAATTTTATGGGTGCACTCGGGATTTATACGAACGTATAACACTAAAAAAGACAATTTCAAGGTGGGCGCTCGCACCCCCACGGCTGGCACTGGGTCCACCCCTGCTAAGATCATGTGTGGTGGTTTAGTGAATAATGCCCCACCCTTGGGCGTTTTCTCTCATGTGACAGTCCAGCCAGCAAGGGGGCATTATTGGGCGTTTTTAAAAAATGGGCATAGTAGAATAATGCCCAATAATGTCTCAACCAATCATTACACAATTATTAATTTTTTTTTAAATTAGAAACTTATAATACTTCATTAAATAAAAAAAATTACAATACTAAAAAAAAAACCGACTAAATGTAAAAAAAATTAAATTAATAAAAAAAGGAACATTACTAAAAAAGTGGAAGGGATTGGAGCCGCGTAGGAATACACATTCGGATCCATCTCTTAAAGTTAAAGTTTTGTTGCGGTAGGGTGGTATTTGGGTTCCCAGGTCTTGATGGAACACCGAACCTGGGTCGGAATAGATGCATGGTAAATATTTTTATAAAAGTTTGTAGAACTAGAGAGAAAGTATGTAATTTTATAAAAATTTGGTGAAAAGTGGATTATTTTATAGGGTTAAAGTGGGATCTTAATTAAAAGGAAAATCAAATTTAATATTTTTTTACCGTTTGACAACGATCATTTTTGAAACATGTGCCAATTCAAGCGTTTTTTAAACAATGCGGGGGCCTTTTTCTGAAAAAAGCCGCCCGAAAACGCCGAGGGGGTGAGGCTTGGGCGTGTTTGGCGGAGAAAAAACGCGAGAAAGAGGACGACTATGGGTGTTCTAAGTATAAACCTTTCATAAACACGTACATGCTTATGAATCGAACATGTCAAACCATTAGAAAAAAAAAACTAGTTTAAAAAGCATCTTATCTAAATATAGTTTGAAAGATTTGAGCTATCACATGTTCCCCAAAATCCCACCCCTTTTGCTTGTGTTCTTCATAGCTATCACAAAATGAACCGAAACTTTTGCTAGTTTCTAAAGGTAGCAGCAACAGCAGTAACATGTTGCCCCTCTAGGCTAAACTCTATGTTAAAAAAAGAATCTGTACCACCTAAATCTTTATGGCTCTGGGAGGTTTTTTTTAATCTAAAAAACGCACTATCTCTAAGCTTGATCGGTTGCGTTTGCAGCAGCAGCCGCCACAGCGCCAGTACTTGGGCCAGCACCACCTTCAACACCAGGTGCGCTCCCCCATTTCCCTTCAGACTCAAGTGGCTCGAATACACACACACCACCATCCGTAAGTCCCAAAGCGAACTGATTCGGTTCAGATGGATGTGCAGCAACCACAAGTGGATACACCCTTGGCCTGTAACAAAATCACAACATATACAATATAC
The DNA here is from genome assembly GCA_947069175.1 of Scalesia atractyloides. Lineage (NCBI taxonomy): Eukaryota > Viridiplantae > Streptophyta > Magnoliopsida > Asterales > Asteraceae > Scalesia > Scalesia atractyloides. Next base: position 23,196,234 of record CAMTDV010000030.1, on the reverse strand, counting down.
AATAAACAAGTGCATATACATATATAAATATACATCTCTCTCTCTCTCTGCATGCGTGTGTGTAGTGATAAATTTATATAACAAACGACTTATTTACCGTCAAATCTGCTTAATGAGTATTTTTATGTAGTGGCATTTTCGTAATTAACATGTAAAAACATAATGTATTCATACACTAAATGTAAGCACACAATTAAACACCAATGCATGAATACACTATATGAACGTGTTGACATTTTCCTAATTAATGAAAATACCAGATATAGTGTAGTGAATACGTTATTAAACTACCCTCTACATGTATTCACCGGTGAATCAAATTCTAATGCGACGTATTTTCATTTATCTAAATTACGAAAATGCTACCACGTAATAAAATATTCATTAGCGGTTATTAAATTTTAAAAATAAGTTCGAAATATTTTACGGTAGTCATCTAAATATGTCTTTGCGCGCGCGCGCACACTAATAATGCTACATATCAAATGGAGATACACAAATACTCACTTTGGATTTGCGGGTAGATACGAGGTAGGACTGACCCGACAGCGCAATCTGAGGGTGGATGCCGTTAGAATATCAATACTTCCGTCCTCAAAAGTGACATATATCGTCTGGCTATCACATGAGTAAGCAGCATGTGTGATTGCACCACTTGCTTCTCGAGGGCCCCACTAAACACGGATAGAATATATAAGTTACAGTCAATAATATAATAAGAAAGATAACTCACCGCTAAATTCATTTAAGATTAAGAAACAGACCTGCTTCAAACATTCCAGTTTAGGACCTTCAAAAATGGCTATCTGAGTTCCATGAACCACTAGCAACTGTTTTTTATCTTGGTGAAATTGTACATGAGTGTCCGCAAAGGGAGCTGCAACGCGTCCCCCGGGAATTTGCAATTGTCGACTCATTTGCTTCTCCCATCCATCAGCGTTCCACACACACAACTGCACAAATAAAAAATCAAAAATAAAAATTCCTTACCATTAATTCGATTAATACACGTTTTTAGTTTGTGAAATGACAGCGTAGGGGTGTGAATTTCTGACACGACATGAAACTCGCGGATTTGGGTTTAGTATAAATGGGTTCGGGTCAGTTTCTGGTTGAACCCACGAACCCGTTTAACTAAACAGGTCTGGTTCGTGTCAACCTGTTTTACCCATTTATATTATATTTTGTTTTTTTTACAACATGTTATAAATTGGGTGAGTATTTTATGCCATGATTATAACTTTAAAAGAGAAACTGACATAAGATCTTATAATCAAAATGTAATTGCATTATATGCATTTGTGTTTTTTGTAGGAAAATTTTAATTTTAATATACTTATTTGCGACATAAAATTAAAAAGTTGGGGTTGAACAGGCCGTGTTCGGGTCAACCCGCAAATACTTGGGTTGTGTTCGGTTCATACGTAAGACATGATTTTCGGGTTTGGGTCGTGTTCAGGTTCGTCTAAAAATTTGGGGTCCGGGTTGGGTTGGATCCACCAACCCGCGAACACGAACCGTTTAGCACCCCTATGACAGCGGAATGGAATGTCACCTGAGAATCAGCACCAGAAGATACTAGAACATTAAGAACAGTAGAGAATGCAAGGCCCGTGACTCTTTTATGATGGCCTTTAAGCTTGGTTTTGACCTGGTCAAACAAATAGTAAACAATTACTTCATTGACTTAGGTTTTCAATAAAAATAAAATACAAAAAATTAAAAACAACCTCATCGACCCGGACATTGTATATATGGATTGACGAATCATCCATGCCTACGGCAATAATATTGTTATCGCGAGGATGAAAGAGCAGAAACGTTGCTGCAGGCGGAGGTGGCATAAATGTAGTCATAGTCTGCATATTAAGAAATAAATAAACGGATGCAATAAAAGTTGAAGAATATGGTATAAATGTTAGATAACAAATTAACAATAAAGCATGACATTAAGGTTACCTTAAACGTCATCATATTAAACAAAGAAATCTTTCCACCTGAAGCGGACGCAACATAAGAGTCGTTTTTAGATAATGCAAAACTTGCAATGGAATCCTCGGTGTTTGTATCACTAATATCGTTTGTCATCAATATACCACTGGTCGGTTGCCATAGCTGCGGTGCCACACTGGCAGTTGCCTAAAACAGCCAAATATCCATAATCATTAATCACCAAAAAGATTAAATTAAGATGGGATTAACAAGATGTAAGAATATAAATACCTTCTCAGTAGAATTATGATCGGTTTTTCTGCCATTTCCATAGTTTATGGACAGCATTGGCTGCTAGAGCTAAAACTGCTTGTCCAGAATTTGTGTACATTAATCTTGTGACCTGTAATGCAGACAACATTATGTGACAGGTCAAATGTTTGATAAGCGTATCTACTCAGAAATGAGCTTAAACGCAATTAAATATTATAACGCGTACGGCATACCCGCATTGCTGAAGATGTATTATCTGGAAACCTTAAACAACGACAATGTGATGGTTCTGAGATTTCTGTCACTTTCCACATTCTAGATTTGTCGGTAGCTTCATCTCCAGTTCTGGGCCTTTCTACCGAATTCTGATTTTCGGTATTCTATAATCACTCCCCATGATATTTAATTAATATAACCAATATCTGGAAAACTGAAAACAATAACACTCACCGTCATTGTTAAGGGGGGTGTTGTGGTAGCTATATCCATGACACTTGGTCCACCAGTTGCATTAGCAGTAGCAGTAGCACCAGATGTGGTCAACGCAGAAGTCTATTCATGTTCTCGAATTCATAAATAATCTGATTTTACAATTTGAATTATGAAAAAGAACAATAATATCTTTACCTTCACCGCAGACAGACGATTCTCCATAGCTTTAAGAACCCGAACCCCATCTGAGTTCGCTAGTATTTTGATTCCGTTTACACTTGTCGAAACAGCCAATAACATTCCTTCTTTGTTAAACCGAACACAAGGAGAAGCCTGCAAATGAATAATTTTTAAACCCAGCACGTAGAAACGCTTATATTTTAATTAACAAATACTATGAACGTGTGATAGATTATTACCGGTAAACCACCCTCAGCATCGCTGACTAGCAACACACTAGCATTGTCCATATTCCAGTATTTAACCAACCACTCATCACCAGCAACAATGTAGCGGTTTTTCGTAGTATCAAACTGGACAGGCCGATTAGCCCGTTTCCCGAGCCCATTATACATACATTTGATTGCGCCTTCCCTTTCATTCCATTCCACAATGAAAGATTGCCCATCTTTATTCGTCCCACATGAAAATAACCGTGTCCCGTCATCACTATACGCCATGGCGGACGGTGAATGACCTGGCGCAGCATAGTCAAGTCTGGACCCCACGTTGTCGTACAGCCACGCCTTTATATTCCCGTCAGTTGCCGTTGAGAAAATAAACTGAATATTTTCTTTGAAATGTGGGCAAACACAGTATACAGGTGCTTCGTGACCTTCAAGTTGATTCTGTTTTTCCCGGTTACTGCGTTCCATACCTGTATGGAACGTCACATTATACACGATAGATTTCATAATTTGACGACGTTAAATGAAACATAAGTAATGAGATACAAACCTTTATCGACCGATCATCTCCACACGTTACAATGCTGAGTATTTTGTTAGGGTAAGAGAAAGCGAGATCGTTAACACTGCCACTGTGGGCCTCAATCTGTATTAAACCAAATTTAATAAAATTTTAAAAAAGGTATTTATATAATTATATATGACGAAGTAACCAACAGATGAAGTGAGCTACCTCCAAGTGATTTCTTATATCAGCACCACCATGATACGAGTATATCTGCACAATGTTCTTCGAGTATGCAACACCTATATTCAAATATCAAATGGGCATACATAATGTCAATTGATGTGTATATTCGTGTGCTTTGAAAGATTACAATAGTTATTAGGTTACCGAAAAAGGTTCCATCAGGGTTCCAAGTTACACGGTTGACTGATGCGGTATAATCGTTGGTCAAAGTTGTCTGAAGGGGCATTGAACAAGCACCAAGATCCCAAACCTTAAAATTCTTCTGAGTAAGCTTCTCCCGACTGCTTAGATCCCATAACAAGAATTCTCCAGCGTTCGTTCCAACTTACGATTTCCCAAAACAAAACAAAACAAGTGACTGCATTAAATAACTATCATTGATTGAAAACGAAGTTTAATTAGTTATAGCATTTCGGAACTAAGTCAACAAACCAAGTAGCTGAATTTGCTGTGTGGGGTGAAATTCCATACTCTTAACAGCTGAACCCTGATTTAGGGTCATCATAACAGCTTTGGGGAGATCTTCAGATGACGATGAACTTTGACCACTGTAACCGATGGGTGACGCGTTTACAGGCGTAAGGTTGACCTGTACCGAGATCTATGCGGCATTTAGCACGTAGTTGAATGTTCCATTTTAAGGAAAAAAAGTATTTAAAAACAGAAAGCGATTCAAAGTAGCCGCAATAACAGCAAGAGTAGTTCATACTTCATCGGATGTCCCGGATGCCCGTGTTCTTTTGGGCACGTGTTCCGAGTCAGCAGTTTGAAAATCTACAGCTGGACCGTTACCAGGAGGAGTCCTGGCGCGCTTTGGTATAGCTGCCACATCAGCAAGAAAATAGCAATAAATGAAAGATTAAATAAAGGGGTTGCGAACAATGCAGAAACTCGACATATTTATGATGCAATCACTACAAAGTACACAAAGCTTAGGGCTTTTTTTATTCTAAATGAATGCTTATAATTTGTTGAATCACATACCAGATATATTTGGTGGAATTAAGCTTATAGGTCCACTAGACGCTGATGCACGTGCGACAGCTGGATTTGTCATCCAACCGGTGAGATTTGTCGGCAGAGGTGCTGTGGGTGCCGCCTGATAAGGCTTTGATATACAGAACAGGAAACAAAAAGTCAAATACGTGTTTACTATAGAATAATAATAAGAAATATTTTTTTTTGCACTTACAAAGAGAGCACCCAAAGGTGGAAATCCTGGAGGCCTTGATACGGTACCCATTAATGGATTGGTAACAGGGGAAAACGCATGTGCACCGATTGGCTGTGACGGTCCACAAGTATGATCGACAAACAAGGTTTTTATATCCGGATGTGGCTTCGGGTTTTTGCACAGTTGATGTTGCCAGTTCAAACTACAATCCAGAAAAAACAGTAAACTAAAATATCCTTTAAGACTGGAAATGAACAACCGAAGATACAAACCTTTGATTAATGAGTGTCCTCAATCTTGTACTCTTTAAACTTGGAAAAGTTAGCTTATCACGAAAAACGGGATTTGCTTCAATCAACTTCTTAAGTTCTGCCAGCATTATAGCTCTAGCAGAATTGGTATCTCCATATGTGGATAACTGTTCGTTCTCTCTGAACATACGTTTTTTTAACATTAATTAATTCCCAAATCGTATAATAAAATTTAGAAACTTCATATGTATGTAAATAATTAACATCACGAACACCGAAGCTTTTAATGTGTTCACCTGAAATTATCCAAAGTCAAAAGCAGCGCTATTTCTTTAAACAAATCTTCATTAAAAGCCGAAAACACTTTCAAATCCTTCACTAGAATTTCAAGAGCTTTAGCGCCATCCTTCCTGCAAATCAAACGCGCATTAACTCACAATGTGGTCTAATCTAAATTGCAGAATGCATATAAACATACCTATCTAAAGCTTCCAAGTACTTCTGCTTTTTGATCTCGAAGTAAATCTTCATCGAATACCTATTATCTTCTACCTTCGTATATCCAGAAATGTACTTCTCCACCTCATCCCATTCCCCGTTCTTCACCAATTCCTCCAAGTACCGCATATTAAAGAAAAAACCAGATTCTCGCTCCAACCTCCAAAACAAAACAAACCGAAAATTTACATAACAACAACAACAATTTCCTAAAAATCCATAACCAAAGCCATTAACCCTACCTGTGAATAGTCTCTTTGAAATTTTCTTCCTCAAGAAACTGAAGTATCAAAAAAACAAGCTCTCTGCTTAAAGAAGACGCCATAACTTCACTTTCTCCCCAAAACTGCAACCGATTTAATCGAAAAATGTATAAAAACACACATCACTTATGAACAATAAACAATTTACAATAACAACCTTATAAAATCATCGAATAACATCAAACGTTACTGGCCTTACAATTCACCAAACTAGATTTGAATTTCTCACATTTTAGCCTAAATTTCCAAATTTCTACACGTATATAACGCATAATCAATACATAATTCTGCTCTAAATTGTCTAAAATCAAACAACAACAGTATATAACCTCAATCGCCTTACCATTCAACAAACTAAACATGGATTTCGCACATTCAACGAGAAATAAACCTAAATTTACAAAATCAAGCACGTATATAACGCAAAACACATATATACATAATCATGCATAGATACATAGCAAATACAATCTATATGTATAATCACTGTATCTTTCTAAATTTAGGTTCTAATCGGAAATCAAAACAGGCGTTACCTTCGAATTGGATGAAGAGATGTTCCGAAATCGGATCGGAGGGTTTCAGTCTCTCTCCGTCTGTGCGAAAATTGTAGAGAGAGAAAGTAGAGAGTTTTAGAGAGAGAAAGAATGAGCGAGTGACGAGATATATATATAGTGGTGAAATATAAGAGTTGAACGAGATAATAAGGCGAGAAATTAGGGATTTGATAAGTAGTTGTACTTAAGATAGGTGGATTGGCTTATTACTTGATAGATTATTACAAAAGCAACATGCTTTTAAGTCGGAGAAAGATTTATTATTATTTTATAAAAAAGATATTATAAATCATTTTTAAATGTGTATGTATCTGAACATTTGTTCATTTTGTTGAGTAAAAATATTACAATTACTTCATGCACTAAATACATTAATGACAAAATAAAGTATTTAAATTATTAAGGAGGAGAAAGATTTATTCTATTATTTTATAAAAAAGATATTACAAATCATTTTTAAATGTGTGTGTATCTAAACATTTGTTCATTTTGTTGAGTAAAAATATTACAATTACTTCTTGCACTAAAACATTTGTTCATTTTGTTGAGTAAAAATATTACAATTACTTCATGCACTAAATGCATTAATGATAATCATAAATTATTAAAATGTGTAAAGCAATAACAGCTTTTAATGTAGAAAATATTACATATGTAGTAATGGATATTCTGAATATGTATTCTTGAAATAACAAAACTAATGAGAATTTATACGTGTTATGATGATAATTCAATCGGTATTAGTTCGTTTGTTATAGTATCGGTAGAGATTTGAATAGTACCAATATTTGTAGTGATTCAAATAATAAAGATTGCATTCCGATGTTATTTTCTCGGAATCGGTTCATTCATCATAGCATCGACAGAAATATCGATGAAAACCATAAAATCATATACCGGTATCAGTAGTACTGATGTTGTTTGGACAATATTGGTTCACCTTGTATAAAGCAAAATTATATATTAATGTATATAATGAATGTTACATATATTAATATGTACTAATGCATTTACTGAATATGTATTCTTAGAATAATAAAAATACATTTAGATATGAATGGAAGCAAGTGATAAATAGTTTTATATTTAGGTTTTCAATGATAACATAAATTAATAAGATCTTTTAAGGGTCAACTTTCTCATGCTATAGGAGATCTATGATACGTGACATTAAAAGAAATTGTACCCAAATCTTTAAAAGCTTATCTAATTCCTCTGAAAATATACATGTTAAAAATAGAGATCAATCACCACGTTTATATTTATGTTTTCAATCACCTGATAATAAATAAGTTTGGAGGGTAAATTATTTTCTTGATTTTTTTTAATTTATTTTTTAGGATTATTAATAGGGATGAGATCGGTACTAGTACATTATCGAACCGGTATCAGATACAGAAGTATAGCTAACATCAAAAACAAATATTGTACCATAAATGTTTGGTTGGTACCGTTATGGTACGGTACCATTAAAAGTCTCGAATCGATATTGTGCCACATAGTACCGATACAAAAATTGAACTAAATTCAAAACCGAATATTGTACCATAGATGTTAATGTTCGGTTGATACCGGTATAATACGCTACCATTACAATATCAATATGGTATTATTCGGTACAAAATTTATCATCCCTAATTTTGAAAGCATAATACAACTTTCAATTATTTAAAGATAATTATCTAAAAATAAATATAGAGAATTAAAAATATTTAAAAGCGATTAATTACGTCATGTTTTCAGTCATCTAATAATAAATAAGTTTAGAAGGTACATTAATTTGTTCGGTCAATACCAGTATGATACAATACCTAATACCTATGCAGTATTCGTACAGTATCGGTATTCGGTACGAAATTTCTCATCTTTCAATGATTTAAAAAAATAAAAATACGGAATTAAAAATAGCTGAAAAGCGATTAATTACATCATAATTTCAATCACCTAATAATTAATAAGTTTAGAAGGTACATTAATTTCTTGCATTTATTGTTGTTATTTTAAAGCATAATACAACTTTTGATGGTTTAAAAATAATTATAATTAATTATTTAATAAAAATAAAGAACTAAAAATTGTTGGAAAGCAATTAAGTACGTCACTAACTTTTAATTTGAAACGGTTATATTTATTACTGAATCAACAAAAATTATATCCGACCAACTTTTAATATTATGATGTTAATTAACACTTTTTCCTTTGTGTTTTCGTCCTTAATTTTTGTTCACGAGTTGATACATCGTCCTTAATTTTATGGTAGTGGTTTCATTCATTAATATCTATATCTTATTTTTCTATATAACTAAAAAATGTATAGAGACACTTTCAATTAATTATTCTATGTCCTCTATTTTTTAAGTTTTCACTTCTTATCCTACCTAATTATACATAATTATTATTTATTTATTGATAGTTGTTATATTTATTGGCAAGTGAATTTAATATAATAGTTAATTATGAATTTTCCAAGTAAACTTATTTTTTTTTACTTAAAAGCTTATATTTAAGTCTACAAATATCAATAAATTGAATATTATGGTTGTTAAAATATTTTAAAAAATGAAGAATAACTATAATATTTGTTTCTTATGAGTAATTACTAAAACTTTTTAAATATTTAATGTGGTTGGATTCTTTAATGGTAAAATAAATAATAGAAGAAGAACAGATGTTATTAACAAAATTCAAATATCAGTCCTTAATACCTTATATGTATTAATATTTCTATATATTGTAATTTAAGTTAACTTCATCATCAAAATAATAATATTTAAAGAAGTAAGTATACGTAAGTTAAATTAACATTTATCCATTACATAAAAAAGTTAATACATAATTGTAATAAAAATGTTTTAACATATAATTTTTAAATTTCAAGTCAAATTCATGTTTTAAAAATATTTTGACAATTGTATGCGTTAACACATGATACTATATTTTTTCCTGTATAATACAAGGTTTTATTCAATAGTGCAATACACAATTTTTTTACAGACGTCATTTCCTATATTTACTAAGTTTATAAGGGTGGAAGTGGCGCCTCAGAGGTTGGGCTTAAGGGTTGAAACCCACCATGGTTACACCATCGTCACACCCCTCGGGAAAGCTTGGCGGGTGGCCCGTGAGGGTAAATGAAGTCGCTTGATTTTTGGTCAAAATGATCGTTTGTAGTGGTCAATATGACCGTCAGGGGTGTTGAATACAAAAAATATTACTTTGAAAATAATAATAAATACTCATTCATTCCACCATAATCATCCATCAATCAAAATATCAATCATGCACAAACCTCTAATCCTCTCAGTTTTATCGCTTACCCAATAGTATGGCTAGTTTTTCCAATGATGACATCGGCTTATTCATTTCGTTCAATGATTGTGATAGTCATATTTTCTCAAACGATAGTAGCATAGAATGTCTCAAGGATCTCATCAAGCAAGTCGAAGAGGAAGACCCAACAACTTCAACATCTACTAAAAAATCATGTCACTGATATGCCATCAATAATACATATTTTTAGTGTATAATTACCCCTAATTCTAAGTTCTTTTATGGCTTATAGTTGAAAATACTACCTAAATCGTTCATATTTGACAAATGAAGGTTTCTAAGGTCTCGGGATGAAAAGAAGTGAAAAACAACCATAAACGACGCAAAAATCCAGGATTCCAAGGAAATCAACAAGTTTCCAGATTCGGCACGGTCGTGCTCAGTACCCAGGAGCACAAAGTCAGCAAGTCAACCAAAGAATGGTTAACAAAAGTCCACGACATGCGGAGGCACGCCCATGCTTAGCTAAAAGACAAACAACGGAAGCTTCGAGAACACACAAGAAGTATTGCAGAAGGTTATGCATGCTCATGCACCTCTATGCACGCCCGCATCCATGAAGACGAAATGTGAGAAGCTTCTGGATCCGACAAGAATGACACATGTGCAAGCTCTGTCGGAATACCTATCCATGAAAAGACAAAATCATGCACGACTGTGCCCATAACTGAATATCCTGTGAAAAGACAAAAAGGACAATGATATACGCAAAATGCAACATATAATCAAACAAGGCACTAATGTTGGAAAAAGTGTGTTTCTTTGTATACTTTGGATTTTCAGGACTAAATGAGCTCAAACATATAAAAGGAATAAAGTAAAGACAAAAACCAACACAAATACAAGAAAGAGGAATTGACACACCATGACTACCCTCCAAGCTACACCCCGCGTAACAACTCCAAATTTCGTTGTTAATTTTGTTTTACTTTATTTCCGTGTAACTCGTCTATATGTATCGTTGTACTCCGAGATTTGATTATGGAAAAGCTTATGTTAATGGAATGATATTTTGTCACATCTATAACACATTTAATCGCTTATTTAACGCTAATTCTACGCAATCACAAGTAACCGTGTTACTTTAATAGCCAAGTGTGTTATTGTTTAATAAACACTTGTGCCATCGCACCGCTTATCTCATCGCAATCGCAACGCAATTGATTATGTTATTTTATGTTGCTTATGTGTATGTGTGTTTTATGATTTACGGTTACAATCGCTATCGCAACGCTCTCACACGCACGAATCGCTAAATCACACTATTATATCAATTATATAATATAACTATCTAATACGAACCGAATCGCCAAACGAACTCTTAGCGCGAAATAAACGAACAAAACTTCGCCAATAGGCCAAGTTCGGCCGAACTTATGTATCACAAGTTCGCCCGAACTTGTCTAGGCCATCAAAAATCTTCAAAACACACCAAGTCCACCCGGACTTGCTTTAATACTCAGGAAACAAGCAAGTTCGCTCGAACTTGTAGCAAGTTCGCCTGAACTTGATACAAGTTCGCCTGAACTTGATACAAGTTCGCCCGAACTTGATGTGTCCAGCCTATTTTCCCACCTCACCTATAAATACTCAGCTCCTCTCTTCATTTGCACTTGCTGCAAGTTCGGTCGGAGCTCCCCAAAACCGAAACCCTTTGTTTTCTAAGTAAGATTCAACCCGTTTTCAAGCTACAACAACGTTTTACAACAATTTTGCACAAGGCTTTGCCTTCGATTTCATCAAAACTCTTCTGTTTACGAAAATCTTCATCTTTTTACAAAACTTCTGTTTTTCACTTAGATCTATCCTTAGATCTAAGTAAAACCCCTTTTTAAACATCGATTTTCGCACAAATTCGGACTAAATGACGTATGTTTCGTTCACTTTGAAGTGAAACAAGGCGTTGTCAAGCAAAATCTCAGATCTGGAAGCACAAGGACAAAATCGTCACTTTACACAAGATAGACTAACCCGTACGAACCATCAAGTTTAGTCCGGATTAGCCCGAGTTTCTGTAAAATGGCTAAACTCGCTCCAAAAGACCTCTCCAGCCTAATTTTTACTCAGTGGCTTAAGGTTGGAGGGATGGACACTCGATTTCCTCAGCAAACAACTCGAAAATGCACGATTTGGATGCCAAAATAGTCAAGTTCGCTCGGAAAGTATCAAGTTCGCTCGAACTTATCACCAGATTGGTGACCAAGTTTGCCCGAACTTGATCAATTCTTCACCAAACTTACACAAGTTCGCCCGAACATGTACTGATTCCAAGGAATCAGGACAAGTTCCCCCGAACTTGTATCAATCCTCAGCAAATAGGGCAAGTTCGCCCGAACTTGTCTAATTCATCAGGAAACCAGACAAGTTCGCCCAAACTTGTACCTCCAGTAAGTTCAGACACTCAAGTTCGCCCACAAGTTTGCCCGAACTTGTCTACAGTTCCATCAACGTTAACCTTTTCAGCAATTCAGAAGACTGATGCACTTCTGTTCGCTTACAGGCTGATCCGGCGCTCTCCTCGACTCATCTCAGATCTCGTCTCTCACTTTAAACGCACCAACTATGGGTATACTTGGACCCCTTTTCGCTTAAACGCACTTTTGGGTGTCACATGTGTTCGTATATCAAAACACATCACACAACTCAAACTCTTATTCGCAATCCCGCTTATACATGACTTTACGTGAGATATGCTGAACTTTATGTGTTACTTGATTGCTAGTACGCCACTCTTAACATGATAGTATACTAGTGGTTGACCCGCCACCCGGAGGCCCGGGGTTGTTAAGGCTCGCATTTTATTTCTCATTTGTTTTCTCTTTAGGATGTGGACACTTGTCCGCATGCCTCGATCAATCGCGGTTTGTTGGTTTACTTGAATCTAGTAGATACATAGTTCACAACTCTTACGTATGCCATGCGGTGTATGCTAAAGCTTTTATATCTATTATGTACGCAAACATGTATGCTCACCTTTACTTAATTGTATTGACGTTTTATTTTAACATATGTGGCAGGTTGAGGATATTTGCTATGGATGCTTAGTTGTGGGATTGCCTTTAGAAAAATCATGTACTAAATCTAGGGAAGATCGAACATGATTTGTATTAAGAGATATTATGTTTTGTAATTATTAAACGTGAAATATTGGTTGATTGTATGGGAAGTTAACTGTTTAAGATATTGTCATGTAAATTGTTATGGAATTTCTCTTGAGACAATCTGGTTCGCCTAGTGTCGCGCCCCGATGTTTCCGCCATCGGTTGGGGTGTGATAGATTGGTATCAGAGCCATAACTATAGGGAAAATTAGGTAGAACTGCCATGTTTGACCTAGTCTATAGTTAGGATACCAAATCAGACCATTACACATCGATTAAACGCCAAAACTGATACGAGCAGACAAGTTCGCCCGAACTTGGGGGTAAGTTTGCTTGAAATTGATCAAGTTCGCCCGAACTTGATCAAGCTCGCCTGAACTTGATCAAGCTCGCCCGAACTTGATCAAGCTCGCCCGAACTTGACCAAGTCCGCCCGAACTTGTCAGTCCCCTTCAACATCAAACAAGTTCAACTGGGATTGAGCAAGTTTGCTCGAACTTGACATCAGACTGATGCCAAGTTCGCCCTAACTTGAACAAAACCCTTTGAATTAAACTTTTAAACAACGCTTTTCCTAAAGCTACCACAATACACGCTGGAAAACGCTCGTATCACACAAAACGAGTGATCGAGTCGAGATTAGGTGTGAAAACCAAGAACTCTCGATAAGATCATTCACTCCGCGCATCCTCTATCGCACGAGATATATCCGTTGAGTTAGGAGTGATATCCAAACCTCGACAAGAATCTCCATTTCTATCTAGTGGAACTCCCGATTTGATCGGAGAGCATAACCACAACTAGGAATGAAGTTGTTAAGTTAGGGGTGAAACCCGCATCTTAAAAACTAGTTCCACTCCTCGATTTTCAATCTCACCAAAGTCTCGACTATTTCGATGACTCGGAACACGACATAACTGGAAGGATAAATGCTGTTAACCATTGTACGGCAAGAGCATCTATCTATTAGGCCAAATCGTGTATCCGAACTCAGAGAATTCTCGAACCACTTTGGGTGGTCACTGTCTCAAAACCCAGGACATTCCAAATTGATTTAAGCCTTCAATCGTCGATTTTACACATCATCGAGTTTATTTATTATTTATGTGTTTAAATTTATGGATTTTACGTTATTTGATTATTCGGTTTCTCGATTTATCGCTTTTACATTCCATCGTTATATGCACTATTCGCACAGCTCTCATAATCTAAAATGCTAATCAATCACCAACCAAACTAATCGCGCAACTCGCCTACGCTCATGAGGGCATTCGTGCCTCATACGCAGTATTACTCGCTTATTATGCTTATATATATCGCATCTCGAACGCGCTATGCTTTATTTATAAGAAGGTGAATACGTGCAAAGTATATGCTTACATGAATTGTGTGACTACGTGCTTACGTGCTTATGTGCCTACGTGTTTACTTGCCTACGTGTTTATGTGATTATGTGCCTTATTGAATAATAATAAGTAAACTTTTGAACATAAACCTACTATAATCGAATCTCATCTAATCAAATCCTTCATGTAGATGTCCTCCATGGGATCTCACACTAGGAGGGACATTCAGCGCAACAATACTGACAAGCGCATCGCTTCATTGGTAGCCAAGAAAATGGCTAAAGTCATCCCCCAGATCGTTAGCGGGATCCATGCTGTCAGCAGCAACTCCTCTGTGGACTCTAAGAATGATGCGCCAAAGTCCTCTTTCAGCTTTAAGCAATTCAAGGCATGTGCACCTCTTACTTTCTCTGGCACTGAAGGACCGAGCGCTATGTTTTACTGGTTCGATTCCATGGAGGTTACCTTCCGCCAAAGCGGATGTCCCGAAGCTCTGCACACCATCAACACTACCGGCGTGTTCCAATCGAGGGCTCTTGATTGGTGGACCGCGGAGCGTAACAAGTGCGGAAACGACGAAGCTTACGGGCTCACTTGGGAGGAACTCAAGGAAATCATGGTGAAAGAGTTCCGTCCTCCACATGAGGTTCAAAAGCTGGAGAATGAGTTATGGGATATCAAACAAGACGGTTCCGATAACGCTGGTCACACCGCCCGTTTCAAGCAGTTGAGTATTATCTGTCCTGGTCAGGTGGACACTACTGAGAAAGCAATCAAGAAATACCTTCGTGCTCTACCCGATTGCGTCGCTGATTTTGTTCAAGCAGCACGACCCACTACCATTGAGGAAACTTATCAGCTCGCCGCAGAAATCAACGATAAAAGGGTTCAGGCTGGTTATTTTAAAAGCAACAAAGTCGCTAACCAAGCAATCACTGAGCCTACTACCGATCAGTCTTGAGAGTCCAAATCCAGTCGCCGAGGTCGCAAAAGAGAGAATCCGACCAGGAACTGTGCAGCTATTGCACCACCGAACCCTCAGCCACTTCAGTCTGCCGCACCAAACGCACCTCCAGCAAAGCGTGCGTATACTGGTCCTCATCCACTGTGCCCGAAATGCACTTATCACCATGCGGTTCGAAATGCACTTATCACCAGCCACTTTACTATCAGCTGTCGTAGTGGTCCTCGCCAGCCAGCTCCTCAAGCACCTGCAACACCAGCTCTACCAGCTCCACCACGTACTCCTCAGGCCAATCAGCAGCAGTTCCAGCAGCAAGCGCCAGCCCTAAACGCTCGTGCTTGCTACACTTGTGGGGACCCAAACCACTTCAGCAATGTTTGCCCAAACAAAGCCGTGAAGCAAAAGCCTCAGCAGCAGCCTCAGCCACAGCCACCGCAGCCTTAGCAGCAGCAACCACAAGCTGCGCGTGGAAGAGCCTTCAATCTTAATCATCGCCAGGCTCAGAATGACAACAATGTTGTCAATGGTACGTTCCTCGTTGATGGTATTTATGCTTCATGTTTATTTGATACTGGTGCCGATAATTGTTTTGCATCGTTAGAATTCGAAAAGGTTTTAAAATGTAAACCCGCTAAACTCCCAAAGACTTTCGATGTTGAAGTCGCCACTGGAAGAACCGTTACCGTTAACTCTGTCTTACGTGGTTGTACTCTCGATCTCAACAACCACGCCTTCTCGATCAATCTCATACCTATGCAATTAGGTAGCTTCGATATCATAGTAGGCATGGATTTTCTCAGTGTAAATCATGCTGAAGTTGTTTGCTTCGATAAAATGATTCGTATTCCTCTCCCTAATGGTGACCAACTCCATGTTTACGGTGAAACTCCCTCAAAGAAGTTGATGCTTTTGTCTTGTACCCAAGCGAATAAGTGCCTGCGCAAGCAGTGCATCGCTTTTCTCGCCCACATCGTGAACCCGGAGAAAGAAAAGAAAACCTTTAAAGACGTCCCCGTTGTTTGTGAATTTCCCAAGGTTTTTCCCGACGATTTACCCGATTTACCCCCTACTCGTGATGTCGAATTCCGTATTGATTTAATTCCCGGTGCTACTCCCGTTGCTAAAGCTCCCTATCGTCTCGCACCATCCGAAATGCGTGAGCTATCTAGCCAGCTTTAAGAGCTTCTTGATAAAGGTTTCATACGCCCGAGCACTTCATCATGGGGCGCACCCGTTCTTTTTGTGAAAAAGAAAGATGGGACATTCCGAATGTGCATCGATTATCGTGAACTTAACAAACTCACGATAAAGAACCGCTATCCTCTTCCCCGAATCGATGATTTATTTGATCAGCTTCAAGGTGCTACTTGTTTTTCTAAGATCGATTTACGTTCCGGTTATCATCAGTTACGTGTGTTGGAAGAAGATATTCCGAAAACCGCCTTTCGTACTCGTTATGGCCATTTCAAACTCGTGGTCATGCCTTTTGGTCTTACAAATGCACCCGCGGTCTTCATGGATTTGATGAACCGTGTGTGTAAAGATTTCTTAGATCGTTTCGTCATTGTGTTTATCGATGACATCCTTATTTACTCGGAGTCGAGAGCCGAACATGCGCGCCATCTCCGTTTAGTTCTCAAACTTCTTCAAGGAAATCGCCTTTATGCAAAATTCTCTAAGTGTGAATTCTGGCTCAAAGAAGTCCAATTTCTTGGCCATATCGTTAACAGTCAAGGAATTCACGTCGACCCTGCTAAGATTGAAGCTGTCAATAGTTGGATTACACCGAAGAATGCATCTGAAATCCATTCTTTTCTTGGATTGGCGGGTTACTACCGTCGATTTATCACCGACTTTTCTAAGCAGTTCCCCTTACCGCTTGAACTCATAAGGATAAGCTTTTCGTTTGGGATTCCAAACAATAGGAAGCCTTTCAAACTCTCAAGCGTATGCTATGCAACGCTCCCGTACTCACTCTACCTGACGAAAACGAAGATTTTGTCATCTACTGCGATGCCTCTAATCTTGGTCTTGGTTGTATTCTCATGCAACGAGACAAAGTTATCGCGTATGCATCTCGACAACTCAAGATCCACAAGAAGAACTACACAACCCACGATCTCGAACTCGGTGCAGTTGTTTTTTGCATTAAAGATATGGCGACACTACCTTTATGGTACAAAGTGTACGGTCTTCACCAACCAAAAGAGCTTACAACATATCTTTAATCAGAAGGAACTGAACATGCGCCAACGCCGATGGGTTGAACTTCTCAACGATTACGATTGTGATATACGCTACCATCATGGCAAAGCAAACGTCATAGCCGATGCTCTCAGTCGACGAAGCTATGTGTATAGTACTCGTGACCCTCAAGCTTTGAATAATCTAGAAATTTTGATTCGCTCCGCCCAATTTGCTTTTTTAACGAGAATACCTTGCAAGATGAAATGAAATGTGGTGCCGAAACTCAGCTCGTTGTTAAACCTAATTGTATTTACTATTATCTCGATCGTATTTGGATTCCTACCCGTGATAATCTTCGAGAGTTGCTAATGACCGAAGCCCATAAATCTCGATACTCCGTTCATCCCGGAGCTGACAAGATGTACCAGGACCTACGTCCTAAGTATTGGTGGCCGGGCATGGAAAAGGATATCGCTGTTTACGTTTCAAAGTGCTTAACTTGTTCGAAAGTTAAAGCCTAACATCAAAGGCCCTCTGGCTTGCTCGAACAACCCGAGATCCCGATATGGAAGTGGGAGAGCATAGCTATGGACTTCGTTACAAAACTCCCTCGCACCTCCTCTGGTCACGATAGCATTTGGGTTATCGTTGATCGTCTTACTAAATCTGCGCACTTTATTGCCATACAAGAAGACTTTAAGGTAGAACGATTAGCACGAATCTATACCGACGAAGTCATATGTCGACACGGAATGCCTCGTGACATCATCTCTGACCGTGACGGTCGCTTTACCTCACGTCTCTGTGAGACTTTTCAATCCCTTCTCGGTACTACGCTTAATCTCAGTACCGCTTTTCACCCTCAAACTGACGGTCAGACTGAGCGCACGATCCGCACCCTCGAAGATATGCTTCGTGCGTGCATCATATATTTCAGTGGTAATTGGGATACGCATTTACCTTTAATTGAATTCTCGTACAATAATAGTTATCATACCAACATTCAAATGGCTCCTTTTGAGGCACTGTATGAAAGAAAATGTCGCCCGCCTATTGCATGGCACGAGATCGGAGAAGCACAAATCACCGGTCCCGAGTTAATTCAAGAAACGACAGACAAGATCCTCCAAATCAGAGACAATCTCTTGAAAGCTCGGAGTCGCCAAAAGAGTTACGCCGATAAACGCCGTAAGCCCCTACAGTTCGAAGTGGGAGAGCACGTTCTCTTAAAGGTTGCAAATAAATGAGACTCTTCACTTCATGGAAAGGCCAATCGAAATGCTGAAAATACATGCATAGATAGTGGTCTAATGACAAGGCCGACGACGGAAGCTCGGGACATGGACCGAGAGACCAAGAAACTTCGACGCTCTCGCATTCCTATTGTGAAAGTCCGATGGGAAGGCAAACGTAGTACCGAGTTCACTTGGGAATTGGAAAGTGATATGAAAGCTAAATATCCGCATCTCTTTGTTACGGCCGCTACTTAAATTTCAGGACGAAATTTCCTAAAGTATGGGAGACTGTAACAACTCCAAATTTCGTTATTAATTTTGTTTTACTTTATTTCCGTTGTAACTCGTCTATATCTATCGTTGTACTCCGAGATTTGATTATGGAAAAGTTTATGTTAATGGAATGAAATTTTGTCACATCTATAATGCATTTAATCGCTTATTTAACGCTAATTCATCGCAATCACAAGTAACCGTGTTACTTTAGTAGCCAAGTGAGTTATTGTTTAATAAACACTTATGCCATTGCACCTCTTATCTCATCGTAATCGCAACGCAATTGATTATGTTATTTTATGTTACTTATGTGTAAGTGTGTTTTATGATTTACGATTATAATCATTATGGCAACGCTCTCACATGTATGAATCGCTAAATCACACTATTATATCAATTATAACGCTTAATATAACTATCTAATACGAACCGAATCACCAAACCAACTCTTAGCGCGAAATAAACGAACAAAACTTCGCCAATAGGCCAAGTTCGGCGGAACTTGTGTATCACAAGTTCGCCCGAACTTGTCTAGGCCATCAAAAATCTTCAAAACACACCAAGTCCGCCCGGAATTGCTTTAATACTCAGGAAACAAGCAAGTTCGCTCGAACTTGTAGCAAGTTCGCACGAACTTGATACAAGTTCGCCCGAACCTGATGTGTCCAGCCTATTTTCCCACCTCACCTATAAATACTCAGCTCCCCTCTTCATTTGCACTTGTTGCAAGTTCGCCTGGAGCTCCCCAAAACCGAAACCCTTTGTTTGTTAAGTAAGATTCAACCCGTTTTCAAGCTACAACAACATTTTACAACGATTTCACACAAGGCTTTGCCTTCGATTTCATCAAAACTCTTCTGTTTACGAAAATCCTCATCTTTTTATACAAAACTTATGTTTTTCACTTAGATCTATGCTTAGATCTAAGTAAAACCCCTTTTTAAACATCGATTTTCACACAAATTCGGACTAAATGACGTATGTTTTGTTCACTTTGAAGTGGAATGAGGCGTTGTCAAGCAAGATCTCAGATCCGAAAGCACAAGGACGAAATCGCCACTTTACACAAGCTGGACTAACCTGTACGAACCATCAAGTTCGCCCAGATTAGCCAGAGTTTCTGTAAAATGGCTAAACTCACTCCAAAAGACCTCTCCAGCCTAAGTTTTACTCAGTTGCTTAAGGTTGGAGGGTTGGACACTCGATTTCCTCAGCAAATGACGCGAAAACGCACGATTTGGATGTCAAAACAGTCAACTTCGCTCGGAAAGTATCAAGTTCGCTCGAACTTGTCACCAGATTGGTGACCAAGTTCGCCCGAACTGGATCTATTTCTTCACCAAACTTACATAAGTTCGCCCGAACTTGTACTGATTCCAAGGAATCAGGACAAGTTTGCCCGAACTTGTATCACTCCTCAGCAAATAGAGCAAGTTCGCCCGAACTTGTACCTCCAGTAAGTTCAGACACTCAAGTTCGCCCGAGCTTGTCTGCTGTTCTATCAACCGTTAACCATTTCAGCAATTCGAAAGACTGATGCACTTCTGTTCGCTTACAGGCTGATCCGGTGCTCTCCTCAACTCATCTTAGATCCCGTCTCTCACTTTAAACGCACCAACTATGAGTATACTTGAACCCCTTTTTCGCTTAAACGCACTTTTGGGTGTCACATGTGTTCGTATATCAAAACACATCACACAACTCAAACTCTTATTCGCAATCCCGCTTATACATGACTTTACGTGAGATATGCTGAACTTTATGTGTTACTTGATTGCTAGTACGCCACTCTTAACATGATAGTATACTAGTGGTTGACCCGCCACCCGGAGGCCCGGGGTTGTTAAGGCTCGCATTTTATTTCTCATTTATTTTCTCTTTAGGATGTGGACACTTGTCCGCATGCCTCGATCAATCGCAGTTTGTTGGTTTACTTGAATCTAGTAGATACATAGTTCACAACTCTTACGTATGTCATGCGGTGTATGCTAAAGCTTTTATATCTGTTATGTACGCAAACCTGTATGCTCACCTTTACTTAATTGTATTGACGTTTTATTTTAACATATGTGGCAGGTTGAGGATATTTGCTATGGATGCTTAGTTGTAGGATTGCCTTTAGAAAAAACATGTAATAAATCTATGGAAGATCAAACTTGATTTGTATTAAGAGATATTGTGTTTTGTAATGATTAAACGTGAAATATTGGTTGATTGTATGGGAAGTTAACTGTTTAAGATATTGTCATGTAAATTGTTATAGAATTTCTCTTGAGACAATCTGGTTCGCCTAGTGCCGCGCCCCGATGTTTCCGCCATCGGTTGGGGTGTGACACCCCAAGACCAAAAAAACAATCCAGAAGACAAGCACTGGCCCGTGCCACCAAGGCATGGGGTCGTGCCCCACTACAAAATGTGTTCAGAGTCCATATAGACCAAGACAAACAAAGTAGATAAGACACACGGGTCCGTGGTCAACTCCTAGATATGCAGAATCTCCTAATAGACCCAACAAAGCTGACCACGGGGTCATGCCTACTGTCACATGGGCCCGTGTGTGCATACGACCTGACACTTCTCATTAAATTAAGATAGAGAAAGAAGGACACGGTGTCGTGCCCCTGGGCACTGGGCCATGTGAGGAGTCTGATATCAGCTATAAATAGAGAAGGTTGGCTCACTTCTAACTCATCCCTTGGCAAACCACTCCTCTCCCACTTGCCACCATTCAACCATCACTCCAACACCATCATCCACCATATTCCTCCAATATCCACCTTTAGAGTATGTGTAGTAGTCTCGGGATCCAAGATTGATCGTAAGAGTTCTTGTTAATCAAAGCCCATCTTTGGCTAATCTCTTACATCACTTGGTGAAGACATGTCTTTTAGGTATTACTTTGATTTCCAAGATTTGGCTACTTTTTATTTGGGTTTGTTTTAGTGAATTTAATAACTAGTTTTTTTATATTGAAAGTGAACTTTACTCTATCATTTCTTCATTTTCGTTGATTCACTAATTCGTGTCTTTACGGTCTATATAAAGCACGTTAACTGCCTGGAAGTTGGTTAGAAGGGTGGTTTGGGTAAAGTTCTTGCCTCGTTCAGTGTATAGATCATGTGAAGACTTGATTCAAGCTTATTAGGACTTCTCTTGAGGCAGATACCATCAAATCGGGGAAGTAAGAACGGCTTGAATCCCTTATAAATAAAATTCTATTAAAACTTTAACTCGGCCTTACGGGACTATATCCCTGCTGACTCAGACCAATATGGTCGAGGGTAGCGTTGCCTCCAAAAGAGGGATATGCCACATTTTGAATTAATAACTTACCTAATTATCTTTCAATAATCCGGCATTGTGGGACTGTATCCCTGCTGACTCAGACCGATATGGTTGAGGGTAGCGTTACCTCCAAAAGATGGACATGCCACAATAACTAAGATAATCTCTTAAAAAGCCCAAAGTACAGAAATCATCAAAGGATATGTAAGAGAGGAGTCGGAATCAAGTGATTTTATCTTGTTTATTGTTTTTACTAACATTATATTTTTACATTTCTATTTTATCTTCTAAAACTTACTAACATCATTTCTCAAAGTTTTTGGTTAGATTAAACGTTGATGACATTCCGGTATTAAAAGCTCTTGTGTCCTTGGACGACCTCAGTATCTTACCATCACTATACTACGCCAACGATGGGTGCACTTGCCCTAACGTGTTGTAGAGAGTGACTGTATTGTATCGTGTTCTATAGATTTAAAGCTTGATAAACGAGTAAAAAGTGCTAAAATA
The DNA here is from genome assembly GCA_947069175.1 of Scalesia atractyloides. Lineage (NCBI taxonomy): Eukaryota > Viridiplantae > Streptophyta > Magnoliopsida > Asterales > Asteraceae > Scalesia > Scalesia atractyloides. Next base: position 23,173,463 of record CAMTDV010000030.1, on the reverse strand, counting down.
TACTAAAAATTATACCACACTCGACACACGTCAGACAACAAGCTATCAGGGCCACGTATTAGGCACGCCCATGCTCCCTTGCACCCAGATATGTCTGTAAATAGCAGCCCAAATCTCCATTCCAAATCGTGTCATCGGTGCCATTTCATGCCATTTCTTGAAAGGCCTCCTAGGTTCGACTAGAACTCTCTCTAGAGGATTCTAGTGCCTCTCCCTTCTACCTTTCTCTCCAAAATAAGGCACCAAGTATCTTAGTTCACTAGAAATGTAATAATGAGAGATGAGAAACACTTTGTTGCACACATATTTGCATTTGCACTTAAGCTAGAGCTTGAAGATCATGAAGAGTCGTAATCGCTATTGGTGAAAGTGTTAAGATCTTCATATGGTTGTAATCTCTATGTCTTCTCATACTTTTAGATTAGTTAATATTATTAATCTAGTACTTTTTTTTAATTAATGTGTTTATATTTTACTAATATTTGGTTCATTATCTTTTGTGACAGGTGTTATAGGTGGAATTCTGAGCCCATATCCTGACTACATATCTTGACTTTTTTACTTCTACTAATGATCAGGTTTGTAACCAGGATATTTGTAACATCCTGCGGGAATATCTTGGTCATGACTAATTGTTTACTTGTAGACTTTGGTTGCAGGTTGTAAACGTTCACAAAGACTAATTCCTCTAAAGACTCGCTCAATATTGTTAGAAGAAAGACGTCGAAGCCAGAAGACTAGGCCCTGCAACGGTCGTGAAGGAATATCCAAAAGTATCCCGGAATTATAGGATAGTTTGTTTATTCTTGTAACTATAAATAGGGAATGCCGGATCATAGGAACACACACACTTTCGAGCTCTCATACTCGCACACTCTTTTTCTAGCTGCAATCACACTTTAACACTCCCCACTCCGATCATTGTGACACTTAGAAGAGATCCTGGCATTACCCTAAAGTTGTATCCTGCTTTTACAATAAATAAGAAGAACAAGGAGCTGACAGTTGTCAGCTCCTGAGGTTTTATGCCGGCGATCTAGATTGATCAAGGGCTTTCCTCGTATATCCTGTGTCAACATTTACCTTTAATCCATTTATTAGTCATTTTGATATAGTTTATTATCCTGAGACTATATCCTGAAACTGTTTCATAATCATCCAACTAAACGTATTTTTACAAATCATAATAGCACGCTAGCTCACATACTAAGTTTGATCACTTAATTGCTTTGGTAATTTTTGACCAAAACAATTTGGCGCCCACCATGGGGCAAGTGGTGCTGTTTTTAATCAAAACTTTGCTAAAATCACTAATCGGTTTTTTGTTCTCAAAAATTTTTGTAAAACAATTTTCAATGGCTTCTTAGTCAGGTTTGAGCTCTTCTTCGATGCCTACATCAACTTCTGCTGCAATTGGTTCATTGCCTCCCCCACCTCCACAAGTTCAGACTTTCCAAACACCTCGAGACACCACTGCTGCTCAAAATGCTTCCAGATCCGGGGTTTCAGGGAGAACTCCTATTTTTGCTTCTAATGATGAGATTCTGTCTTTGTTTGGAAGCATACAAGATCAAATGAGAAAACAACAGGAAACTAACCAACTCATGATGAAGGGGACATACAACTCTTGAAGTCCAACTCCAAGAGACCTGCTGAGGATACCGTTACCCCTTTGCAGCCTAGGATGTTGCACTTTAGTTTGGCAGTATATATTGAGGATAATCAGGGCAATATCATACCAAGTCATTCCCAGAGCAATATTCCAGAGATACCCTCAACGGCCAGGATATCGGCTGTGAGAGATCCAGGATATGGCCAAAATCGCCAAGCTGGTAACTTGTCCATTAACACTAGGATTCCTGCTACTAATAACTCTGAACCTTCACAGGATGCAGATGTAACACCAGCATTGTCCAGAGAACTCCATAAATCAAAGGATAGTCACAACATATCCCGCTTTGCTCGCCACATTTGTGATGCAGAAATTCCAAAGAGATTCCAAACTCCCAACATGAAGCTATATGATGGGACGACGGATCCTTAGGAGCGTGTTGCCCAATACATGGAAAGGATGGAAGTGAATCCAATTATGCCAGAACTTAAAGAAGCATGCCTATGCAAAGGCTTCGGTTCCACCTTAACATGATCAACCTTGAAATGGCTTTTAAATGTCCCACCTTATTCTATTACTTCTTTTGCCCATTTAGTTAACTTATTTAATAGTCAATTTTCTAGTAGCAGAAACTTTGAGAAACTAACAAGTGACCTTTACAGGATAACACAGCAACCACAAGAATCCCTAAGGGATTATGTTAACAAATTCAGTAGGGAATCCCTTGATATCCCGAATCTTGATGTTGCTACGACAGTACAAGCATTCAAGATGGGATTACAGAAGGATTCACAGTTTTATCAGGATCTTGTAGTGAATCCTTGCAAGAACTTGGACTAAGCTCGGAATAGGGCCTTAAGATACATAAGGCTCAAAGATGACAAGAAAAATGCAAGAGAGGATGAACACATCCTCAACATATGAATCAACAAACAGGAAGTCAGAATCCTCATACAAGCCATACCGCTCTAAGCCGTATGGCAAAAACGACAACAAAAGATGAATTATGTCGAAGATGAGGATGGAGAAGAATATCCTGAACTTTCACAATATTGTTTTTCAATAAATATCCCTGAACTAATGTATGCAACGCAGGGACTAGGGGACAAAGCGAGATGGCCAAGAAAAGATCAACAAAAGGCTGACTGGAAAGACAAATCCAAGTGGTGTGCTTATCATGAAGATTTCGGGCACATGACAGAGGATTTTATAGCTCTGAGAAAAGAAATAAGTTACTTGCTAAGCAAAGGCTACCTAAAGGAACCCCTTGGCAAGAAGAAGGATAAGACTCAGGATGCTGACAAGAATCCTGAAAGAGCAGCATCCCCGCCACCAGATGCCAAGATTATCAATTTTATATCTGGAGGATCCAACATATGTGGAACTTCTTATTCTGCAGCTAAAAGGCACGCCAAGGAAGCCAAGGCGGAAAAAGGAGACAAACCAACAAGGATGACAATGGTTACAAATGATAAAGTGATAACATTCGACAGTGACGACCGGGATAACATCCAGGATCCTCACCATGATGGTCTGGTAATTACTTTATATATTGCTAACCATTTTGTACGCAGGATATTGGTGGATAATGGTAGCTCAGCCAACATCATTTAATTGGAAACCTTGAAAAGAATGAATATCTCACAAGACGAGATTACCTTGAAGTCAACGGTGCTAGTAGGATTTAGTGGAGAAGCAAAAAATACTGTCAGAGAGATAAAGCTGCCTGTGTATGTCAAGGGTGTGAACTTGATGCAACGGTTTTGTCTCATGGATTCGTTATCTTGCTATAACATTATACTAGGAAGGTCGTGGATTCATGATATGAAAGTTGTACCTTCCACTTATCATCAATGTGTTAAGATTCCCACTCCTTGGGGAGTAGTCAAAGTTGAAAGTGACCAGCAGGAAGCGAAGGAGTGCTACTCCTCTTCAATGAAGGCCTCAACGAAATCCCGGGCAGGATAGCAATTAAGGATACAAGCACAGGATATCTTGGAAGCTTCAGAGCAGGATGTCAAGAAAGTTGTCCTCGATGAGAACAATCTAGATATCTCGGTGCTTGTAGGGGTCAATATCCCTCAGGATATTGAAAAACAACTTACTAACTTTTTGAAGTGCAGGATGGCCACGTTTGCATGGAATCATGAGGATATGACAGGCCTGCTCAGCAAAAAAGAAGAAAATTTGCTCCTGAGAGGAATACAATCATATAAGAAGAGGTAGAGAGGCTGTTAAAGTCCAAGATGATTAGGGAAGTCAAATTCCCTAAGTGGCTAGCAAATGTGGTAGTGGTCCAGAAGAAGAATGGAAAGTGGAGAGTCTGTGTTGACTACACAGACCTTAACAAAGCATATCCGAAGGATCCATTTCCATTGCCTCATATAGATTCCATGGTAGATGCAACTGCTGGACATGAAATGCTGACTTTCATGGATGCATCCTCAGGATTTCAACAAATCCAGATGGAACCATCCGACCAGGAGGATACAGCATTCATGACACCGACAGGTATATACTGTTATACTGCTATGCCCTTTGGTTTAAAAAATGTAGATGCAACGTATCAGAGACTGGTCAACATGATGTTCAAGGATAAACTAGGGGACACTATGGAAGTATATATCGATGATATGGTGGTGAAATCCAAGGAAGCAGAGGATCACCTCCAGGATCTAGAATGTGCCTTCAATATCCTAGACTAGTATAATATGAAACTGAATCGTGCCAAGTACCATTTCTGAGTAGGGGCAGGAAAATTCTTGGGATATATGGTAACCAAGAAAGGGATAGAAGCAAGCCCAGAGCAGATCAGGGCTATCTTAGACATCAAATTACCTTCTATATGAAGGATGTTCAGAGATTAACCGGAAGAGTAGCGGCATTGAACGATTCATATCAAGATCCTCAGAAAAGTGTAAAGAATTTTACGATATCTTGAAAAACAATAAAAATTTTGAATGGGGAGAAAGACATGAAGCCGCTTTACAAGAATTGAAGCAGTATCTTTCGAGTGCACCCCTACTGATGAAGCCTGAAGATGGTGAACCCCTGTCCTTATATCTTGCAATATCGGGGAATGCAGTAAGTGCTGTCTTGGTAAAGGATCATGAAGGTCAGTAGTATCCTGTCTATTATGTTAGTAAAAGTTTATTATATGCTGAAACTAGATACTCTCATCTAGAAAAGTTAATACTAGCTTTAGTTATGGCTTCAACCAAGCTCAAACATTACTTTGAAACACATAGGATACATGTTAGAACCAATTATCCTGTTAAAAATGTGCTTGGGAAACCCGAAATGTCCGGTAGGATGGCTAAGTGGTCTGTTAAATTAAGTGCTTATGATTTAGTCTATGAACCTAGGAATGCTATAAAGTCTCAGGCCTTAGCAGACTTTGTGGCTGATTTTAGTAGTGATATTCAAGAAGAAGCTGATCTAGAAGTCCAGCAACTAGGTGAAAGCCCAAATATTTGGACATTATATATTGATGGTGCATCTAATGTAAGAGGTGTAGGACTGGGAACTCTACTAAAATCGCCACAGGGGGCATATTACCCCAGGCTATTAGATGTGAATTTTCCTGCTACGAATAATGAGGCTGAGTATGAAGCTTTAATAGCTGGATTAGAACTAGCAAGGAGTATGAATATTAGATGTTCAAAAGTATGTGTTGATTCCCTGTTAATTATTAACCATTTCAAGGATCTTATGCAGTAAAAGGTGAAAAGTTGGCTGAATATCTTGAAATTATTAAAAAATAGCAGGATATTTCAATGTGTTTACACTTGAACAGGTACCAAGAGAAGAGAATGCTGAGGCGGATGCTCTAGCAAACCTAGGATCTACTGTCAGGATACCGGAAGGAACCCGGATACCGATACTGCATATCTTGTTTCCTGCGATGGAACATCCTAAATCCTAGGATAAGCAAGTATCAAGTATCCAGGATCCCGGTGAGGGATATCCTAAGAAGGATCCTGAGTCCTGGATAGCTCCGATCATGAAGTATCTACAAGATGGAGATATTCCAAAGGATGAGAATCCTAAGGCTTTCAAAATGAAGGTATCTCGCTTTACAATAATAAATATTTTTTTGTACAGGAAATCTCTTGTAGGTCCATACCTAAGATGCTTGGAAGATCCCGAAACTAAGGAGGTACTTCAGGATATACATGAAGGAGATTGTGGCAACCATACTAGGAGCAGAGCTTTGTTTTCAAAGACGTTAAGAACAGGATATTACTGGCCAACCATGAGAAAGGATGCTATGGAATATGCTCAGAAGTGTGATGAATGCAAGAGACACAGCAATTTACTGCATCAGCCTGCAGACCATTATATCATATCATATCCCCTTGGCCATTTATTAAATGGGGGATGGATATAGTAGGAAAGCTCTCAAAGGCTCCAGGAGGAAAGGTTTTCATGTTAGCAATGACGAATTATTTCTCCAAGTGGGTTGAAGCAGAAGCATTTGTCCAAGTTAGGGATCAAGAAGTGGTAGCTTTCATCAAAAGGAATATCCTGACTAGATTCGAGATACCGACCGAGATAGTCTGCGGCATTGGCTCCCAATTCATCAGCAAAAGAACCACGGATTTTTGTAAGAGTTGGGGAATCGAGATGATTACGTCAACGTCGGTGCATCCTCAAGCTAATGGACAAGCAGAATCCTCAAATAAGATAATCGTTAATAACCTGAAGAAGAGGTTAGGTGCCAAAAAAGGAAAATGGGCAGAGGAGTACCATTTTTCCTATGGGCAGACATAACTACTGTAAAGAATGCTACTGGACAAACCCCATTCTCATTGGTATTTGGGGCAGAAGCAGTAATTCCAACAGAGATGGTGATACCAACAGCTAGATCAAGCCTACGGGATCCTAAAGCAAATCCTGAAGTCTTATGCCAAGAGTTGGACACTGTTGATGAAACAAGGGATGCAGCAAAACTAAGGATGGCAGCATACCAGCATAGGATAGCTAAGTCTTACAATAAAAATTTAAGGACAAGGAGATTCCAGGTTGGAGATTGGGTATTGAGAAAAGCGTTTCAGAATACAACCAATCCTGCTGATGGGATATTAGCTCCAAAATGGGAAGGACTGTACGAGATTGAATCAGAATCAGAAAAGGAAGCATACCGGCTCAAGACCATGGAGGGAGATATGGTGCCAAGATCCTAGAATGCCATACAGCTTAAGGCTTATTACAAGTGAGTTTAGAATTTGAATTCTAACTCAGGATGGTATGACTTCTACCTTATTTAATTATGTTTAATTAAATTTATTATTATTTTGAAACCGTATACAGACTTAAGCATCAGATGGGTGTTAACACCCACTCTCACCCTAGTTTGAAGATGTCTTGTAGGGATACATTTCAGGATGATATTCCAGGATATTTGCTCAAGATAGATCGAAAGACTAGAGGATTGCCCCCCTCTCTCACGTTTAAGGGATTCAGATCCCTTCAAAGGTTTAAAGGTATTCACCTTTCCCTCGAATTGGGTTTAAACACCCCGCCTGGAGCGCAAGTTATCCGGGTATAGTTCAAGATGGCGGGACCAGTCATGTAACAGTGGCTGACAATTTCGTCATTATTGGCTATATCCTGGATCCTTAGGGTATATGAGGATTGATCACCCTCTCTCATGAAAGGGTATTTTCATACTCTCTAAGGTTTAAAGGTTTTCACCTTTCTAAGTCTTGGAGTTTATACACTCCTGCCTGTAGCGCATGAACTATGGGTTTATCCCCAGTTAACTAAGGGTTTGTCCCCAGAAAAATACAGGATTTTGCATAAGCTAAACTACAGTTGTGTTCATACACATTACTTAGTTGGTGGAAAACTACAAAGTTTAATTGCCAAAGTGAAGGAATACCTAAGGCAGACTGTATGCTGATGCAACATCTTACACAGGGGACAGGTATGTTGGAACTTGATCTTAAATCCCACTCGGGACAATACAAATGGTTCTAAGAATCTCTGGTGTGAATTCTTATTTAGATTTTTATTCAAGGGCCTTATCTAAGTAAAAGGAATTGAATATCTTTGAAAGTCTGTATCTTTTATATTCCTAAAGATGTTTTTCAAGATATAAAAAGAAAGTGTTTTTCATATTGTTAATCAAATTTACAACCATCGTTGGTTAATTCCAACATCTTTTCCCAAATAACTAAATAATTTAAGATAGCAAGCTTCATAAAACGTGACACCTTCATAATCAAACTGTTCCATTCGTAGACCATAAACTCTTCATGGATTGACCTCTTACTACCACTAACACATTTGTTAAGGGTAACTTGGGCTTATAAGTATTATCTTTGACCGGGGCGCGACACTCCGATCAAAGATAATACTTATAAGCCCAAATTACCCTTAAAAATTGTTAATATCCTGATCAGGATACTTGATGAAAATACTTACAAACATAACATCGAGATAAGGTCAAAAGATTAGTTTATTATTTCAAAATGTCACATTCTTGGCTTCATCTCAAACCGAGACCGATCCACCAAGACTGTTATAAGTGACCGAAGGCTTCGTCCTGAAACTCAGGATCCCTCCACCTCCGGCCATCATATTGTACTAATGTCTACGTGCAGGAAAAGTAAATTGTTCAACATGCACCAACCATCAAAGTTAAAAAAGTGGGCTCTGGCCTAGGCATAAACATCTATCATCGCCCACTTCGCTGCCCTCATGCAGCAGCACCTTCACCATTTTCACGAACCACAGCTTCACCATCACCGCCTGCATCTGCTCCAGCATCCGCCCCGGGATCCTCGCCAGCCTCACCGCTTGCATCCGCTGCCTCAGCCACCTTGGAGGGCTCTGTAACCACCGGCTTAGCAGGATACTCCATAGGATTGCTACCAAGATCCTTCAATTTCGCCTCCCAGACTTTAATGGACCAGGATGCGTATTCAAAGCCTGCAACTCTGGCTTCATAGGACATTTTTAACCTGGCTTGGATGAGGTAAATCACGACGAAACTCTTGAGACCCTCCCTGTAGGAGATCATATCCTGCTCATGTTGGACCTGAGCAGTCTCTAGCTTAATCTGGGCCTCCTGGGTAGCCTTCCTTACAACAGCCTAAGCTTCCTGGGTCACTGCCTTGTATTTATCTTCATATTGTTGTGACTTGGCGGCGGCAATCTTTCCTTGGTCCACGATGGTGATTTCAACATTCTTTAGCTTGGCCTCTAGCATCTTGTTGATCTCACAAGCTTTCTCGTAAAGATGCGTCAGGCGACCAAGACCCTACAATTCAAGATACAGGTATCAGTATACATAGCCTAATCAGGATATCAACTCAAGATATATGTGCAGGATACAGGATAAGGATATTTACCTGGTTAAGAGAAGAAGTCATCAAACCACTAGACTCAAAGAACCCCTGGTTCTCATAAGAGAAGGCCTCAGCGAAAGTAGCTTGTCACAGCCCCTGACCCCACCCAGGGAGCGGGAATTGTGAACCAGTCAAGTGGTACCGGTGTTTATTAAATACACAGCGGAAAATATCCTCAGGATCGATGTTAGAAAATAATTTCACAATTTCAAAGTTTATAAAAACACCAACTTTTAATATTAAATAAATGGGTTGAAACCCTTATTTCATTTAAATGTTTTATAGGGATAAACTTTAATTAGTAAAATATAAATTTCTTCTTTTATTCCGGTAATTATAGCCACTTCATTTAAGCCTTCGGTGTTCCATAGTTGGCTTCTATTATTTTCACAGCAGGTAACCTGAAACGTGTTTTGAGAATATTTTATCAGCAATAAATACTGGCGAGTTCATTCCGTTTTATAAAATGACACATATTATACTTTATAGAATTAAGAGCGATTACAATGTTTATATCTACCCAATTACTCATTCGGTATTTGTCACGTTGCCAGTTACAATGACTGTGGTCATATTACTATTGGGTAACCCGTTGTCCCATAGCGACGCTTGATAAGTAGTGTATACAAAACCCCACATACCGACAGTAATCATAGAATACAAAGACTTAATCACTGTAAGTATAACTGAAAAACATTTAGGATTTTACAAAAGCATTTGAGAAAAAAAGAATGACTCACTTGGTAACTTTATGGTCTAACTACAGACCTCCAGGTATAATCTTAGGCATAACTCCTGAGCTCTTGATAAAATATATAATGCACTCGCGTTAAGTATAATAACCCAAATCACTTTAGCCATACAACACGAGACAGAACCCAACGAACTTAGTCAGGCAGAGCCTCGACAAGCGTTGGTGGGTCCTAAATCAATCGGGTAGGGCAACGAATTAGTAATCAGGGGTTAAAACACTTAAAAAGAAACAGAGATTTATAGGAATTAGAGGTGAAATACTAAAAGAAAATGAGATTATAGAAGAAACATAGGGAGAGCGAGAAAGAGCAGAGAGGGAGAGCAAAGAAAAGTGAATTAGATGTGCTCCTATTTATACTACTGTTCAAACTTGGAGGCTACGCTGTTCTCCACGTACACACATTAACATTTAATTTTAGTTATTATTATTTTATTATTATATATTATAATTAATTCAGCTGCTTCACTCATTTATCGCTTATAATTTCTAAAATATGACGTTTTATACAATGATGAATATGCCATTAGAACGAGCATATTTTTTCTACATTTTAACCTAAGTTTCATTAAAAACGGAGTAAGGTCAAATATAATGTATTTTTAGTATTAAAAAAATTTAAACGGTTCCTATACTCGTCAAAACACCTCATATTTCTAACAGTCAACTTACCCGTAATATACCCGTTTAATAATATAAGTTCCATATACTTTATTTTAAAATTTCGGAGATGTTAGATCCTCCCCACCTTATTTTAAATCTCGTCCTCGAGATTCTCTGAAATATAGAGGAACACTTTTTGCTTATCACTGATATCCTAGTTCCTAAGTATATTCTGGTCAATGCTTTGAATTCTACTTTACTTTGACTAGAACTATTCTCTATGCTTTGAGATTCTTATCTTTTTAATGAAGGTGAAATTACTCTTATTAACAAAGTTTTTAGATGTTTTGTCTTAGCACGACTTTTAGTTACATGTTTCCTAATGCACTGAAATATCAAAGGGAATTCTTATACTTTCAATGGCGTGCCAACTTATAGGGTTCCCGTCGTTCATCTTGTCACACGAGTTATGTCACGCCCCTAATTTCCACGTGTAACCCGGTGGGCCCGGTTGGGGTATCTCGTGACGTAAGTTGATATCATCATTACCAAACAATACAATAATACACAGCGGAAGTCTGGATAGTTACTATTACAAACGTTTGAATGTTCAAAGTTCAAAAATAATAAATACAACGCTTGTAACTAGATCCACAGGCGGATAGAAATGTGAATACAAAATGAAACTTGACAGACTAATGCCTTCTAAGCAAAGGGTTGCAATTCCTCTTAAGCTTCGCCGCGTACTTCCAGCCTATTTACGTATACTTGTCACCTGCGCTTAGTCTTTTGAAAATACGTCAGTTTTCACTGATAAATACATTTAACCGACTCATTTTGAAAACATTTAGTGTACACAATGGTACTTTGTTTTATAAATAACTTGGGATAAATAATTTCATGTTATCAGTTTTACATGCTAATAATACATTTAGAGCCTGAAAACTATGCCGGGATCATGATTAATCGACATACCACTTTAACATCTTTAATAGGTGCACCCCTATTGGGAAATACTTTATTTTAGCATCTGACGGGTGTATGCCTACACCCCGTGCTTAGGTCGTGGCCATGTGCAATTAAATGAGCCATGGATATCAAGGACACGGTCGTTTTAACCCCCAAATGTTTATTAAAATGGATTATTTGAATTCCCAACTCATTGGTCTTTGATCCCATATCCAACCATGCAATATTATGGATACGTATCCCAAGCCCGTATAAGGGAAAATAAGTTAAAGTATTTACCTGGCTTGCAAAAAGTCTCTGGTAATAAGAAAATAAGCAACGCACAGCCGTAAATCAAAATAAACTAGCTCGGCGATAATCTACCGGAAGTCTCTAGTCTGGATTGGATGGTATTATTAACCGATTAGTTAGTTAGCGGGTCTTTATTTAGTCATTGACTTAGACCGGCTAACTTAAAATAAAGATAACGGTATGAAAACGCTAGATTAAGCGATGACCGAAAAAGAATGTATTTTGGACCCGACAAGTATTAGGAATTGTATAATATGGGTTACTATTTTACATTCTGGAGTTTGAGAATATTTTGATATAGTTAAACCCGTTTTCGGTTAAGTTGCGTAAACTAGTCGCGTAGGCTTAACCGTGCGCATATAAGTGAAACTGGGTAACCGGGTGAGTCCTATACAAGTTCCATATGCCATTAAGTTTAAAAATATGTTATTATACAGTAGGTTACTGATATGACGGCCCGTTGTGGTTTTAAAAGCAAACTTGCCTTAAAGGGCGTTTTCGTCATTTCTAAAATGTAATAAACAGGCTTATATGTAAACTGATGTTATTAATATAAGCATTCTGACAAAATACCTATTTTATGGTGTTATATATATAGGAGATCAATTATATGCGTGGTTTATAGTTTAAGACCAAACTATGTCCCGAAAGGGTAATTTGGTCATTTCACATATAATTGATAACTTATTTGGGAATATGAGTTTGAGACATGTACCACTGTTAATAATTTGAAAATATGTTTTGAAATCAGTAGGTACCAAGTCTCAATGCTCCAATATGGTTTTAAACCACATTATGCGCTGAAACGGCGATTAAGTCGCTAAATGACGATTTAAACGATATTTAAGTAAAACTGTTGTTGTGACCAGATTTGAATGACCAAAATATGTTAATATATATATATATATATATATATATATATATATATATATATATTACATCAGTAAGTATGATGTTTTGATTCATAAAAATGTTTATAACCCATTTAAAGTGTCGAAAGGGCAATATCGTCATTTAAAGGCTTAGTAGGCAAACTATAGCTTAAAATCAGTTTGCAACCTGAATGAACATCCCAAATAGTCCTAATAATGATATTACATCAGTATGTATTGAGTGTTGATGTCAAAATTTATGTTTAAACCATTTTATGTGTTAAAGGGGTGATTTAGACATATTTAACGGATACTTGTGAAAAACAGTCGGATTACTACATGGCCATGTCCTATAACTCCAGATGGTTATAGTATACTATATCATGGTCATAATGCAACTTAGGGACAGAAGCTAATGTTGCTAAATCGGGTCAGAACTGAAAGTTAAAGCAAAAGTCAACTTTTGCGACTTTCGGTTGCGAACCGACCTTAGACCTGGACTTGACAGGCCGAACATGTTTATACATGTTCTAATACTTATTACCAAGTTATTAAAGTGTCAAAATGTACTTTATAACACCTACATTATCATATATGAATTTATTTTAAAAAACTGACCCAGCTTGACTTTTTATTAATAGCTTTGACCCGTCAATTGACCAAGCAAACGTGGTAATCAGGAGGTGCCCTCTTGAGGGATTAACACCTACCTAATTACGATCACGTAGCCATGTTCGTACCGAACAATGGCTGGACCGTAATGGTCTTAGCTCAAAGTCAAAGCGTTTTTACGTCAACGCTTTGACTTTGGCTTAAAGCCTAATAAAAATGAAAAGAAAGGATTGGAACACTTACAAGTGAACTAAGGAAAATATAAGAACTCAGGGGAGGTCTCATTAAGCCAGGAAACAACTCCAAGAGAGCAGAGAGAAAAGAAATGATGAGGTGCAAGGAATGAAGGGTGATGAACTCCCCAATTTATATTTGAAGTGGGTGATCTAGGATTGAGACAAGTGTTATGGGAACACTAGAGATCACTCCAAGTGTGCTAGGAGGTGTCCAAAACCGGAATTGAGTTAATGGTTTCGAGCTGTGAGAGTGCAGGTGGGTTGAGAGGTGGCCAAGCATGCAGATCAGCAGCTGGCAGCTGTTTCTGCGAACTGACCTCTCCCACGCGTCGCGCGGGGACACCAGGTCCCTGGCGCGTGGCGCCTGGGGTGTCATTTCACAAAATTTCCATTTTGGCCCCTGAACTTCTCCAAACTCCCATATTTCGACATAAAAGCATGTTTTATTAAATATGGCTCCTGATTAGCACTCTCGGGTGTATAACCGCACATCATTAAGCCCCGGGTTCGTTAAAAGGTCACTCAAAGGCATAGTTTAAGCATGTTGACACATTTAACCCTCAGCTTTAATATCCACCACTCAGAGGTTATAAAATAACATGTTGGCGATTTTAGTCTCGTTTAGCACGTGGCAACCAAAGATTTCGGGACACGTGTCGAAATTTTATTGGATGAAATTTTTGAAGTGTCACAAGTTACGAGACGGATGATCAAAAGAAATAGTGTTTGATAAATGTATACGAGAGATTCCTGATAAATAAATCTAAAATTATTATTGATGCACATGCTCGTGATTTACCCCTAATTGTCAATCATTATGGCCTTTGGATTTCCTTATAGATATACAAATCTATATAATCATGTATTTCTCATATTGTACTATGCATACCATTCATAAGGTCAATGTATTCAACAGATATTTCCAAAAACAGGCAAGACATCAGGTCATGGTACTATTTAGGGAATTTTATTAATAGAACATATACCCATCTTACCCGGTCTCGTCGGAGAGGTAACCCCATCTTACCCGGACAAGTTGGAGAGTCTACCGCACCATACCCAGTCTTGCCGGAGAGGTAGTTATCATTGTATTTCTCATAAATAGAATTCTCTTAAATCATAATTTTAAAAGTGCATCATTTATTATGGCTTGTATCAAGAAACAAGGAAATTAGTATTCTCATGATCGATCCTATTCTAGAATCGAGTAGTACTAATAAAAAAGAAATAACAGTGGCCAGGTGTTATCGCTTATTTATCATACTTGCACTGTTCTAGTTATCATCCTCATGGCATACCAACACCCATCACACTTTATCTATGCAAGTAATTAGCTTATCTCGAAGCTTTATACTAAGGCATTTTTTCTTAGGTTTAAGTCTAAATACTATCCTGGGTGTCATCAGTAAATATCAATATCCTAACTCTTTTGTTTAAGCATTGTTATGCTTATAACTTTCTTTTGTTTGAAAAAATAGACTTCTGAATATCGTTGTCTCCATTGACATTATGGCTAGGTTCGTTGTGATGAGTATGCTTATAGCTAACTCTATTCATGCTTATACAACGTTAGATTCCTTCACAAGGAATGTTTTATTCAGACATGTCATTTTTAGATTATAACATGTTTCATGACTTAATATTTTCATATGAATCACTAGTGTAAAAAAAATTTTCCTTATGTTTATGTACAAAAGATATTTGATTATGATATTTTGTATACCATCAAGAATTCTATTATACGCATATATGTGTATATTTATTATTTAGAATCATAAAATTTCAAATCTCTTGTTAATATTATAACTTACGTAGTGTGTATATATATATGATACTAAATTATTTTGTAATATCTTTAATTTATAAAAAATCCAACTATATAACCGATGATACCAATTATCAAGCTTATTCCCATAACTTTATTTATTCTTTTTATAATAATAAAAATAGTAATAGTATATTGGAATAAACTTGATTGTCATTTTACCCTTTTCATTTGTCAATTCCTAGTTGATCATAGTCATTGGCTAGTAGATCTTGTCATTTTACCCTTTTCATTTGCCAATTCCTAGTTGATCATAGTCATTGGCTAATAGATCTTGTGATAATATAGCGGATCAATAAAATTTGATTGAATCATGATGATTGAAAAAACATAACATGGAGAAATTCCATTAAAGAAAACATTACATAATTGCCTAATATATATATATAGGACTTGAAATAACAAAATGGTTCACGCAGGAACCTAACAGAAATAATAATGTCCTCGCAGGGACTGAAAAGGAAATAACATTGTCCACACAGGGACTTTTGGAATTCAAATTACATATATGAAAATACAATACTAGTCATCCTTCCTTCCTTTTACGGCTTTGTAAATCTTCTTAATAAATCTCGTTGTTTTCTTCTCTGATTTCTTGACCTGTTGTCGCATTTCTCGAACCTGATCCAAGGCTTCGTTAATAGCCTCAAGTGGTGGTGCTTGTGGTTGAGGCTGAGGTGGAGGTGGTTGCGGCTGAGGCGCAACTGGATACGGATGACCGTAAGGCGGATATCCGGTAGTGGCATAAGGAGGTGGGTAACTAGGGTAAGAGGAATGGTATAGGTTATTATGAATGACTGCATCATAATAAGGGTCCTGCTCCATTCCAGGATGGATGTAATTATACAAGCCAGGAGGGTCAACAGTGTGAAACCCTGATGGTCCTGTATATGCAGGTATTGGGTTGGCAAAATCCGGCGGTGGTAGAGGTGGTTGAGGCAAAGGCTCAACAGCTGGTTGCGGCGGGGGTTCCACCACTGGCGAGGTGTTTGAGGGCCCACCCATTTGCGGGTCCTCGGGGATAACTTGGTATGAGGGTGGTAAAGGTGGTAGCGAACCCGACCTTTGACCAGCACGTACTGACATACGTGCTCCACGCCTCTGGCGTGGTTGTGATGATGATTCAGGTGGTGGCTGAGGTTGATCCACCTGTTGCATTTCAACATCCTCTTGGTGAGGATGGGGTGATGGGTTTTGGTGATGGGGAGTGCTATGGTATGAGGGCGTGTTGACAAACACATATTGTGCCCATCTTTGGTCAAATTCATCAGGACCTCTAAATGGAGATCCTGCCACGGAGTTCGAGCCGCTAGACAGCTTAATAGGATGACCATACGATCCGGTTTGTGGGAATTCCTCCGGGTCGGAATCTTCCTCCATATGTGTCGGTGAGTCAACTGGAGGGGTTTCGGGTGAGGGTTGGTTAACAGGGTTATATAAGTTAAAGTTGTGGGAATAGGAGTGTGAATGGTGCGATTAGTGCGAGTGGTGAGAATGGTGGGAGTGTGATTGAGGCGGGGAGTATTCGTGTGAGATCGAATGTCGGTAAGGTTCAAAGGGTGATAAAGAATCTCTGGATCCTTCATAAGGGTTGTATTCAGGTAAGTTGGCTGCTCCAGCTAAGGAGGGTCGGTATGGTGGTCTAAAGGATGGTCCAATGAAAGATGGTCCAGTCATTGAGGGTCCACCCCTCATGGGTCCTTTGCCTTTTCCTCCGCGTCTGAATTTAGGCGGCATTATTCCTGCTTCAAAAACAAGTTAAATAAAATACAGAGCTAGAATAATAAGATGGAAACGATTAAACCTAGGTCAAAGTCTAGACTCGAAAGTCTAAGAGATGTGTGTTATTATGTATTCCCGAGATTAAACACAAAAGGCTAGTGTTTAATTCACTCGAGAGTTGGCTCGGATACCAACCTGTCACACCCCTAATTTCCACATGTAATCCGGTGGGTCAGGTTGGGGAATATCGTGACGTAAGTTGATATCATCATTACCAAACAATACAATAATACACAGCGGAAGTCTGGATAGTTACTATTACAAATGTTTGAATGTTCAAAATTCAAAAATAATAAATACAACTCTTGTAACTAGATCCACAGGCGGATCGAAATGTGAATACAAAATGAAACTTGACAGACTAAGGCCTTCTAAGCAAAGGGTTGCAATTCCTCTTAAGCTTCGCCGAGTACTTCCAGCCTATTTACGTATACTTGTCACTTGCGCTTAGTCTTTTGAAAATACGTTAGTTTTCACTGGTAAATACATTTAACCGACTCATTTTGAAAACATTTCGAAAACATTTAGTGTACATAATGGTACTTTGTTTTATAAATAACTTGGGATAACTAATTTCATGTTATCAGTTTTACATGCTAATAATACATTTAGAGCCCGATAACTATGCCGGGATCATGATTAATGGACACCACTTTAACACCTTTAATAGGTACACCCCTATTGGGTAATACTTTATTTTAGCATCTGACGGGTGTATGCCTACACCCCGTGCTTAGGTCGTAGCCATTTTCAATTAAATGAGCCGCGGATATCCAGGACACGGTCATTTTAACCCCCAAATGTTTAATATTAAGCAATACGAATTAAAATATATTATTTGAATTCCTGACTCATTGGTCTTTGATACCATATCCAACCAGGCGGTATTATTATACCGTATCCCAAGCCCGTATTAGGGAAAATAAGTTAAAGTATTTACCTGGCTTGCAAAAGTCTCTAGTAATAAGAAATAAGCAAAGCACAGCCGTAATCAAAATAAACTAGCTCGGACAATCTACCGGAAGTCTCTAGTCTGGATTGGATGGTATTATTAACCGATTAGTTAGTTAGCGGGTCTTTATTTAGTCATTGACTTAGACCGGCTAACTTAAAATAAAGATAACGGTATGAGAATGCTAGATTAAGAGATGACCGAAAAAGAATGTATTTCGACCCGAAAAGTACTAGGACTTGTATAATATGGGTTACTATTTTACATTCTGGAGTTTGAGAATATTTTGATATGGTTAAACCTGTTTTCGGTTAAGTTGCGTAAACTAGTCACGTAGGCTTAACCGTACGCATATAAGCGAAACAGGGTAACCGGGTGAGTCCTATACAAGTTCCATATGCCATTAAGTTTAAAAATATGTTACTATAACAGTAGGTTATTGATATGACGGCCCGTTATGGTTTTAAAAGCAAACTTTGCCTTAAAGGGCGTTTTCATCATTTCTAAAATGTAATAAACGGGCCTATATGTAAACTGATGTTATTAATATAAGCATTCTGTAAAAATACCTATTTTATGGTGTTATATCAATAGGACATCAATTATATGCGTGGTTTATAGTTTAAGACCAAACTATGTCCCAAAAGGGTAATTTGGTCATTTCACATATAATTGATAACTTATTTGGGAATCTGAGTTTGGGACATGTACCCACTGTTAATAATTTGAAAATATGTTTTGAAATCAGTAGGTACCAAGTCTCAATGCTCCAATATGGTTTTAAACCACATTATGCGCTGAAACAGCGATTAAGTCGCAAAATGACAATTTAAACGATATTTAAGTAAAACTGCTGTTGTGACCAGGTTTGAATGACCAAAATATGTTAATATATATATTACATCAGTAAGTATGATGTTTTGATTCATAAAAATGTTTATAACCCATTTAAAGTGTCGAAAGGGCAATATCGTCATTTAAAGGCTTAGTGGGCAAACTATAGCTTAAACTCAGTTTGCAACCTGAATGAATATCCCATATAGTCCTAATAATGATATTAAATCAGTAGATATTGAGTTTTGATGTCAAAATTTATGTTTAAACCATTTTATGTGTTAAAAGGGCGTTTTAGGCATATTTAACGGATACTTGTGAAAAAACTCGGATTACTACATGGCCATATCCTATAACTCCAGAGGGTTATAGTATACTATATCATGGTCATAATGCAACTTAGGACAGAAGCTAATGTTGCTAAATCGGGTCAGAACTGAAAGTTAAAGCAAAAGTCAACTTTTGCGACTTTCGGTTGCGAACCGACCTTAGACCTGGACTTGACAGGCTGAACATGTTTATACATGTTCTAATACTTGTTACCAAGTTATTAAAGTGTCAAAATGTATTTATAACACCTACATTATCATATATGAATTTATTTTAAAAACTGACCCAGTTGGACATTTTATTAATAGCTTTGACCCATCAATTGACCAAACAAACGTGGTAATCAGGAGGTGCCCTCTTGAGGGATTAACACCTACCTAATTATGATCACGCAGCCATGTTCGTACCGAACAATGGCTGGACCGTAATGGTCTTAGCTCAAAGTCAAAACGTTTTTACGTCAACGCTTTGACT
This sequence comes from Scalesia atractyloides, assembly GCA_947069175.1. NCBI lineage: Eukaryota > Viridiplantae > Streptophyta > Magnoliopsida > Asterales > Asteraceae > Scalesia > Scalesia atractyloides. The sequence continues at coordinate 23,153,965 of CAMTDV010000030.1, read as the reverse complement.
TTGGCTTAAAGCCTAATAAAAATGAAAAGAAAGGATTGGAACACTTACAAGTGAACCAAGGAAAATATAAGAACTCAGGGGAGGTCTCCTTAAGCCAGGAAACAACTCCAAGAGAGCAAGAGAGAAAGAAATGATGAAGTGTAAGGAATGAAGGGTGATGAACTCCCTTATTTATACTTGAAGTGGGTGATCTAGGATTGAGACAAGTGTTATGGGAACACTAGAGATCACTTCAAGTGTGCTAAGAGGTGTCCAAAACCGGAATTGAGTTAATAGTTTCGAGCTGTGAGAGTGCAGGTGGGTTGAGAGGTGGCCAAGCATTCAGATCAGCAGCTGGCAGCTGTTTCTGCGAACTGACCTCTCCCGCACATCGCGTGGGGACACCAGGTCCCTGGCTTGTGACGTCTGGGGTGTCATTTCACAAAATTTCCATTTTGGCCCCTGAACTTCTCCAAACTCCCATATTTTGACATAAAAGCATGTTTTATTCAATATGGCTCCTGATTAGCACTCTCGGGAGTATAACCGCACATCATTAAGCTCCGGTTTGTTAAAAGGTCACTCAGAGGCATAGTTTTAGCATGTTGACACGTTTAACCCCTCAGCTTTAATATCCACCACTCAGTCTCGTTTAGCACGTGGCAACCAAAGATTTCGGGACACGTGTCAGAATTTTATTAGATGAAATTTTCGAGGTGTCACAAGTTACGAGACGGGTGATCAAAAGAAATAGTGTTTGATAAATGTATACGAGAGATTCCTGATAAATAAATCTAAAATTATTATTGATGCACCTGCTCGTGATTTACCCCCTAATTGTCAATCTTATGGCCTTTGGATTTCCTTATAGATATAAAAATCTATATAATCATGTATTTCTCATACTGTACTATGCATACCATTCATAAGGTCAATGTATTCAACATATTCATATTTCCAAAAACAAGCCAGACATCAGGTCATGGTACTATTTAGGGAATTTTATTAATAGAACATATACCCCATCTTACCCGGTCTCATCGGAGAGGTAACCCCATCTTACCCGGACAAGTTGGAGAGTCTACCGCACCATACCCAGTCTTGCCGGAGAGGTAGTTATCATTGTATTTCCCATAAATAGAATTCTCTTAAATCATAATTTTAAAAGTGCATCATTTATTATGGCTTGTATAAGAAACAAGGAAATTAGTATCTCATGATCGATCCTATTCTAGAATCGAGTAGTACTAATAAAAAAGAAATAACAGTGGCCAGGTGTTATCGCTTATTTATCATACTTGCACTGTTCTAGTTATCATCCTCACGGCATACCAACACCCATCACACTTTATCTATGCAAGTATTAGCTTATCTCGAAACTTTATACTAAGACATTTTTTCTTAGGTTTAAGTCTAAATACTATCCTGGGTGTCATCAGTAAATATCAATATCCTAACTCTTTTGTTTAAGCATTGTTATGCTTATAACTTTCTTTTGTTTGAAAAAAATAGACTTCTGAATATCGTTGTCTCCATTGACATTATGGCTAGGTTCGTTGTGATGAGTATGCTTATAGCTAACTCTATTCATGCTTATACAACATTAGATTCCTTCACAAGGAATGTTTTATTCAGACATGGCATTTTTAGATTATAACATGTTTCATGACTTAATATTTTCATATGAATCACTAATGATAAATTTTTTTTCTTATGTTTATGTACAAAAGATATTTGATTATTATATTTTATATACCATCAAGAATTCTATTATGTATACGCATATATGTGTATATTTATTATTTAGAATCATAAAATTTCAAATCTCTTGTTAATATTATAACTTACGTAGTGTATATATATATATATATATATATATATATATATATATATATATATATATATATATATATATATATATATATATATATATATATATATATATATATATATATATATATATATATATATATATGATACTAAATTATTTTGTAATATCTTTAATTTATAAAAAATCCAACTATATAACCGATGATACCAATTATCAAGCTTATTCCCATAACTTTATTTATTCTTTTTATAATAATGAAAATAGTAATAGTATATTGGAATATACTTTCTGTTAAATTTATCGAATATAATATTTTGGAATAAAAGTATAAAGAAATAAATTTATCAAAATATAAACTTTCTGAATTCATGTGAACAATCTCATTTTAACTAGTGGGCTGAACCATATTGGTTAAAAATATTAAAACTTAGCTCTTAATTTTTGTATATTATTTACTCAAAGAAGTATTACAGTGGGAAATACAAAGTTTGATGTTTCTAAAAATGATTCTAAATATATTAGGTAATTAAGTAATATACATGTATTAAAATATATATATATATATATATATATATATATATATATATATATCTCAAACAATAATATTAGTAATTGTTTAAGATATTACAATAATAAAAGACAAATGTATTAAACATATATTTGAGTCAATTATTTTTATGTGGAGCATCCATTTTAACTCTAGCTTCGACAATGAAACAATAACTAGAACGTTTAGGAAAATTTAGCGTGTCAGGTAAAATGAATAAATAAATAATAAATACTAAATTACTGATTTAAGATGCGTAAGAAAAGATGTTTTCATTTTGTAATATCATTTACTTCTTAAAATTTTAATTATCTAATCTCTTTTGTAAATATATACCGATTGTACAAACTATCAGACCCATCTTTTCTTTTCTTTTATAATACATCATAAAAATTATTACTTTTATTAAGTATAATATTCTAGATGATAGAGAATAAAAACATGATTATTGATATAATATATATAACAATCTTTTGAACGTACACTTTCTTTAAATAATGTTATAGGTGTAAATGTATAAAATTTTATATGAATCCTACGTACAAAGATATAAATTTTAGTTTACATGATATAAATGTATAAATATTAATTAAATGTATTACGATGTATATGTTTAAAATAGAACTGTAATGCATTTAAAATAATTATATATTATCCTATATTAATTATCCTATATTAATAATGAAAACCAATGAATAGTTATTATAATAATATATATAGTTCTTTTAATATTTTAAATTTAACTAGTGGAATTTACCGTGCTATGCGGCAGGTATTCAATCGTTATCAGTTTGGATCGTCAGGGAAACGGTTCAACACTTGTATAAGTTATAAAAGAAAATACTTTATTTAGAATACAACTTTTTTTTCTATACCGATATGTCAAAGAAAAATTTTGAACACAATAGATTTCACACAAATGTTTGCAAAAATGTAATCGTTGTCTACAATTTTGAAAATATTAATTTATTTAAATTTTTTTATCATGCGTAGAAGTAATCATTTTTACACCACCACTACCCTTAATAAAATAATGTGTCCAAAAATGAGAAAGCAAGAAATTATATGGCCAAAGTAGAAAAAGCATCAACTTCTCTGGCGTAAACATATGTTAGCAGTTGATATATATAATAATATAAAAGTCAATTTTTAATTTACTAAATATAGAATGTTAAGTTAATAACTTAAAGGAGTATAGGAAAGTTTCAACTTGATTCTATATGTTGAAAAACCATTTTTATACAAAATGTTATAACATTAACTATATTCGTTTATATAGTTTATGATCGATATAAAATAATTAATAGTATCTTCGAACATTATACTACTATAAATATATTTAATATACTAGTAATAATTAACTTTTATTTGCTAGTATATTATATATAAAATATCAACTTATTAGCGCCAGTGTCCTTTAATGGTTTTCATTTTCCCACTGAAATTCTAACTTTTAACATGGATTTAGGACCGTCAGGATGACAACCTGGTTTCAATCAAAATTGTTTAATTGAGTTTCATAAAGACAAACCCACGTCACATGTTCTCTTTGTCTGGGCTCGAACCACCACCGCCTTGAAAAGCCACACACCACCGGAAACACGAGTAGAAACTAAAACCACCGTCGGGTACTACCGTCTCAGGCAGCTGACGTTTCTTCAGGCAATGAAACCCGTCATCTCCGGCCAGTCCACTAATCAAAAACCTAATTAAACTAAGTAGATAGCGTAAGTAGGGTATCATATCCACGTGGAATTTGTGGTTAGTGTTTAACTAGAGAATTATTATATATTATATAAAAGCAACTCCAACCAGAATCCCGATTGCAAGTTTAACACAAAAACTTGTTTACAGATTCATAACACCACATAGACATGGCCTTGGAATTAATGACTTTGATTAATTATTAGGGATAGTTTTTAAGATTCACCGTACAACCTAATAATCCGTTTGTTTATATCAACTACCCACCAGTTTACCAACCCGCTAACGATGCAAGTATCCGTCGATACGCTTGATAAACGACAAATAATTCAAATATAAAAAAACGGTTACCAAGAAATCAACACAAGTGGTCAAGATAAACCAGTTAAAAAGAATCCGTAAACAAAGTCTAGTTAAAAACAAAATAATCGTTCATCCGAGGAAAGTCACAAAAGATAAAGGTAACGTCCTCCAAGTTTCAGATTCTAGGTTCACACCAAACTCAGTTTAATCATTAATTAGACATCACATAGATATGATGCTGAAAAGTCGGTTAATTTAAGTGGTAATCAAAAACAGGTCTTTGTCATCAGATCTTTTATAATTTGATTAACCCTATTTACTAGTGAGTCAACCTACTCTATGTCACCCAACAAGCTACTGGGTTTTGTTATCAACTGAGCAAGTTGTAAAGCAAGAACTCAAAACACATGCAATAGTATAAATAAACCAACAAATCAAATTGTTTATAAAACGTTGTCAATGTCAAAAACAAATCCAACCATGATTAAAACTAAGAAAAATGTTCAACCCTACAAACTGTTCACTTGAAGAAAGCCAACTAATCGCTCATGCCTTGAACCATGCACAGCCGCCAAAAGGCGGCTGCCTTCTCTGCGCCCCTTTGCTACTCCTCTTAAACTCGGCCTTCAATAAACTCCAATTCCTTGCGAACCCCCAAACCTCTTGTTTCATTCCTTTTTATCCGCTACAAAGCAACACAACTTTGATATGGGCCCTCTAGCCGCCAAACCAATGATCTTCTTTTTGATGGCCCAATGGATTTATTATCTTAAATCTTAAACTGATTTTGCTAAGGCCCAAATAAACAACACTCTTCTTTTTGATGGCCCAATGGATTTATTATCTTAAATCTTAAACTGATTTTGCTAAGGCCCAAATAAACAACACTCTAGCCATTTACGTCCAACTCTTTTAGACTTTTAATGAGCTCATCAACAATTCTCTTATATTATTCTCTTGAACTGCACAATTTCTCTTATATTATTCTCTTGAACTGCACAATTTCTTCATTTGATTTAGTATTCTAGCGTTTTCCTCTGCAAATATTTCAAACAAATAAATAAATTGATTGATTACACATTTATTATTTCAATTTCTAATCCATCGTGCATCACTCATGTTCATGTTTCACTTTAACTTCATTCAATTCAATTCAATTAAGAATATATCATTTTAAGCTCATGAGATATAAACAATAGAACACACTAAAGTCACGTATTATTTAATTGATACCGATGCATTTATGTAGTAATTAATACAAAGTAATATGTACCTAAAATGCACCGATCATCCACCACTATAACCGATATTATGACTGGACCGGAATGTACCCAGATCTGATGATTGGTCAAAATAAGGTGACAGATCAACGACGGTGGATCTGAAGGCAAGCTGCAGAAATAGCGGTGGTGGCCGTGGTTAGGTGGTTGTGATGTAATGGTGGCGGTTTGGTGGTAGTGGTGTTATGTGGTGGTTGTGTTGGATTGTTGTGGTGACCGGTGGCATCAAGTAGTCAACAGGAAGGGAGTGTGGAGAGAGAGGGAAGCAATGTTGAGTTGTATTGATGAAAAACGCCCTGTTTTAGTTCCAATCTAAATATTCGATATACACCATTTTATCTCATTTTTTCTCTTTTAAGAGTAACAAAAATAATCAATAACACTTGCTAAATTATTTATTTACCTGTAACTATTAGTTGAACTTAATTAATTAATATGGTTGGAGTAATGATATTAAAACCCAATATTAAACCTACACTAATGTAATGAACCGAATTTCCGTCGTGGCTCTGTACAACGCGCGGGTTATATAGCTAGTTAATTTAAATTATCGATTAGCTATATATATACTAAAAATATGTTTCTAATGGTTAATTTTAACGTTATATAAATTTATATACACTGACATAAAGTTTGTATATATGTCACAAAGTGAAAGATTAATGAACCCTCTCCATTACAAAACTATGTTTAAGTAATTCGTTTTTTTATACTAATATATGTTCCCAAAATATTTTTACATTACAAAAATATATTTTTACATTTTATTTTTATTGAATGGGAGGTGGTATATCTATATTATAATAAAATATTAAATGTTTAACCCTATGGAATCTATGGAATAAATATAGGGCTATGTTTTATAATATATAAACATACGTTAATATAAATCTATGCTATAAAAGTATAGACCATAAAGTGAAATTCTAAATAGAGAAGTGTCTGCCCGGTTAAAATATAACGTACGTGTTATATTTTACTGGAAATATAATACATCTGCCTAGGTAGCCCATGGGTACATTTAATCATATTGGTCATTCATACTTATGAACTCAAAACATAAAGAAAAAATCATAATATAAATATTAAAATTTATCTACACATAATAGCACATCAAATTATTACATTAATTTCCTAACATAATGTTTAAGTTTTAGATATTAAAAGAACACCTAAATGACTTAAACCAGTGGCTCTGATACCACATTCTGTCACAGCCCCTGACCCCACCCTAGGAGCGGGACCGTGAACCAATCAAGTGTACCCGTGTTTATTAAATACGCAGCGGAAAATATCATCAGGACCGATGTTAGGAAAGAATTTCAGAGTTTATAAAAGCACTAACTTTTAATATTAAATAAATGGATTGAAACCTGTATTTCATTTAAATGTTTTTATAGGGATAAACTTTAATTAACAAAATATAAATTTCTTCATTTATTCAGGTAATTATAGCCACTTTATTTAAGCCTTCGGTGCTTCATAGCTGGCTTCTATTATTTTCACAACAGGTTACCTGAAACGCATTTTCAAAACATTTTATGAGCAAGAAATACTGGCGAGTTCATTTCATTTTATAAAATGACACATTGTTATACTTTACATTATTAAGAGTGATTATAATGTTTATATCTAGCCAATTACTTATTCAGTATTTGTCACATTGGCAGTTACAATGACTGTGGTCATATTACTATTAGCTAACCCGTTGTCCAATAGCAACGCTTGATAAGTAGTGTATACAAAACCCTTTATACCGGCAGTAATCGTAGAATACAAAGACTTAATCACTGTAAGTATAACTGAAAAACATTTAGGGTTTTGCAAAAGCATTTGAGAAAAAGAGAATGACTCACTTGGTAACTTTAGGGTCTAACTACAGGTCTCCTGGTATAATCTTGGGCATAACTCCTGAGCTCTTGATAAAATATATAATGCACTCGCGTTAAGTATAATAACCCAAATCACTTTAGTCATACAACACGAGACAGAACCCCAACGAACTTAGTCAGGCAGCGCCTCGACATACGTTGGTGGGTTCTAAATCAATCAGGTAGGGTAACGAATTAGTTATCTGGGGCTAAAACACTTAAAATAGGGTAGGGACTTGTAGGATTTAGGGGTGAAATACTAAAAGAAAATGAGATTATAGAAGAAACAGAGGGAGAGCGAGAAAAAGCAGAGAGGGAGAGCAAAGAAAAGTGAATTGGATGTGCTCTTATTTATATTACTTTTCAAACTTGGAGGCTACGCTATGTTCTTCACGTACACACATTAACATTTAATTTTAGTTATTATTATATATATTATAATTAATTCAGCTGCTTCATTCATTTATCGTTTATAATTTTTAAAATATGACGTTTTATAAACGATGAATATGCCATTAGAACGAGCATAGTTTTATCTACATTTTGACCTAAGTTTCATTAAAAACGGGAGTAAGGTCAAATATAATATATTTTTATTATTAAAAGTTTTTAAACGGTTCCTATACTCGTCTAAACATCTCATATTTCTAACAGTCAACTTACCCGTAATCTATCCGTTTAATAATATAACTTCCATATACTTTATTTTAAATTTTTATAAATAAAAGTTTTGGAGATGTTACATAGCTGGAGAATCGGTCTCTTTACTCTTGTGAGAATTGGAGGCACGAGGTTTTGTCGCCGGAGAAGGCTTAGGGACGACTGCAGGCTTAGGTTTGGATGAAGCGGAGGGTTTAGAGTCGGGTTCTTTCTTCACCTAGGCATGTCCGGAATAGCTATCAAGCTCGTCAAGATCGAAGACTTCAGGAATCTTGCTTGGCTCTGTGTAAAGAAAAAGGGGTAACCTTAAAATCTCGTTATATTTTGTTTAACTGACTTGCATAAGGAACAGAGATTCTTACTAGACATGTTGGAACTTGAGTGTTGGCTTGAATCTACTGGATTTGAAGAAAAGCTTCTTTCAGCCTCTGAAAGTTTGTAGATAGTGTCGATCCGCTCTAGTGATTCAGGAGTTGGAGGAGCTAACTTCCTAAAATCCGATGCATGAAAGAAATCAAGATGTCAGTTCAGGATAATACAGCAGGATATGTTTGGGGATAACTCTAAAACCCTAACTCCTATCCTTTGTTAACCATTTCACCGGAAAATCCTTCCCATCAGGGATAGAACTTCTTTTCAGAAAGAAGAATTTCGTTTTCCATTCATCCCCGTTCTTGGTGGCCCAAAGAACAAGAGGATTGTTTGTGGCGGAATAAAACAAGAACATGCTAGAACCATGGGATCTTAGCTGGTATGCCACAGGGAGATCATTAATGCAGAAATCAGGTATGCGATTGTTCTTAATGCGATCAAGAACCACGAGAGCCCTCCAAACCATAGGCATGTTTTGGTTGAAGCTAAGGTCGGTAGTACGGAAGAAATCCATGGTGAAATCAGGAAATGGGAACTTAAGACCTAAGGTGAAGGGGTAAGCAAGGAAACAAAGCCATTCATTCGATGATACGTCTGATCAGAGGTCCCGGTCATACGACCGGAAAATTTTTCCGTCCGGGAAGATACCGGACGAACAAAGGGCCGTATGTAGGCATTATCGAACATGCAGATTTCCCGCTTCGGATTCTGTAGCAGATTCTGAGCAATGAACGTAGGGACCGAATTGCCGGAGGATGACCGGGTTTGTCTCGCCATGATTAACCGGAAACAGAGAAGAAGGAGGAGAAAAGGTTAAACTTAAGATATTACCTTTTAGAAATTCTGGAATGGTGGTTAAAAGGTTGAAGAAGTGAGAAGATATAGGCAAGTAATGAGTGATTTTTGCATGGGAAGTTGCACCAGGTCACATCAGTCATGTCTATCTCAATAGGATCCTACAACGAGATAAATGTAACTGTTATTTCAGTATCCACAACGGTAACATTTTTGGGGACAATTGTTATGGGTGGAATTCTAAGCCCATATCCTGACTACATATCTCGACTTTTTAACTTCTATTAATAATCAGGAATTGGTAAAATCCTGCGGGAATATCTTGGTCATGACTAATGGTTTACTTGTAGACTTTGGCTGTAGGTTGTAAATGTTCACAAAGACTAATTCCCCTGAAGACTCACTCAATATTGTTAGAAGACAGACGTTAAAGCCAAAAGACTAGGCCTGTAATGGTCATGAAGGAATATCCAAAAGTATCCCGGAATTATAGGATAGTTTGTTTATTCTTGTAACTATAAATAGGGAATGTCGGATCATAGGAACACACACTTTCGAGCTCTCATACTCGCACACTCTTTTTCTAGCTGCAATCACACTTTAACACTCCCCACTCCCGATCATTATAACACTTAGAAGCGATCCGGGCATTATCCTGAAGACAGCTGACAGTTTTCAGCTCCCGAGGTTTTATGCCGGCGATCTAGATTGATCAAGGGCTTTCCTCGTATATCCTGTGTCAACATTTACTTTTATTCCATTTATTAGTCATTTTGATATAGTTTATTATCTTGAGACTATATCCTGAAAATATTTTCATAATCAACCAACTAAACGTATTTTTACAAATCACAATAGCACGCTACCTCACATACTAAGTTTGATCACTTAACTGCTTCGGTAATTTTTGACTAAAACAACAGGATTGCATGACCCCTTTAGAACTAAATTAACTTAACCACTTAATTTAATCTAACTTAACTTGACAAAGGTGTGCGTAATCAGATCGGGTGTTCTTGATAACCTTGGGAAGTAAAGCTTATTAGTACACTCATGGTGTGTAACAACTTATATACTAATAAGGGAAATCCTAACTTGGCCTATCAACATTATTATTAGGTAGACTTCTGGTATTGAATCAGATTCGGATGACAAACAACTGCTATCGAACCAGGTCTTGAGGTAATAAAAGGCTTCTGATATTACATCGAAATCCTTTGGGAAGGATTCTTGTAATACACCAGGATCCTATTGGGAGGTAAAAGTTAAGATAATAAATTAACGGGGGAATAAGGCAATCCGGTGGAATTTAAGATAACCGATGAAATGGGACCCATTTTTCTCATTCGTTAGCTTAATTAATTTGATGTCTAAATCGCTTCGGTAATTTAAAAGATCCCTAAACATGATCTCATTTGTTAAGCTTGAAAAGCAAGCACTTATTAGTTAAGTTATTAAACGATAATATAACCATGATAGCTTTAAACCATTATTGTTGTGGCATATCGTTTACTAGTCACAAGGCTAGAGGATGTTGATTATGGACATATTTCCAGACTGGTCTATCGATATGTTGTGACAAGATTGAGGGATGTCAGTGACCGGACCAAGGAAGCCACTTTTAATCTAATCAAAAGATAAAATCGAAGACTTAAACATCTTCTTCATTTAATTTTATAATCTATATTAATTAGTCTTTCTCCAAGAGACCTATATTACTATTTTAGTCTACTAAACTAACTACAAACAAGGCTGGTCATAATAATAATAATAAACGGTTGGGTAGGGGAAGCGTATCCTTGGACAATACTTGGTTCATATTTAAAGCTATACTATATGAGATGGGTCCTCTGCCCGTTGTGTGTATTTAGATTTAATAAAAATCATTTCTATAAATTTAAAACTAGATAATCGTGCTTTGAAGTTGTTAAGTCAACGCACTTAAGTGTGCTCAACATTATTAAATTAATACACCTAATTCACACGACATTAGTCACGCGATACAGAAAAAAGTCACCAAGATTTTTATGGAAGACTACTTTGTGGATAACCCAAAATACAATGAGGTTATTTTCCGTCAAAAGTTTCATATGTCAAAATGATTGTTCTAAAAATTATTGGTGATGTCGACACACGGTTTAAATGGTTTCAAGATGCGTAAACAGTAGCCTGAAAAAAAAAAGCCTTGCTCCTTACAAAAATTCACATATGCCATTAAACAACTCGCAACCGGTAATACTCCTGATGAAAACGATGAGTATTTATGCATGTCTGCAATGACTTTGAGGAAATGCCTACAAGTTTCCTGAAACGCTATCATTCACTTATAAGGCGATGAATTCTTGTGTAGACCGACAAGTCATGATGTTGCGGTTTCGTACCAATCACATGAAGAAAAACATCACATTCCTGGGATGATGGGAAGTATCGACTATAGACATATGATTTGGAGAATGTGTCTCACTACAAGGCCAATATACTAGAGGTGATAGAAAAATTCCCAACAGTCATGCTCGAAGCGGTTGCGTCACATGATTTATGGTTTTGGCATGCATATTGTGGGCCGCCTGGGTAAAATAACAACATCAATGTTCTCCAACAATCTCCAATATTTCTCACTCAACAGAATGGAACCACACCTAAGTTCCCATTTTATGTGAATGGACTCTCATACAAACGCGCGTACTATCTAACCGAGGAGATCTACCATACTTGGTCAACGTTTGTGAAAATGATTGCATATCCAACCGATCCGAATGAAAAGAAGTTAAAAAAATGCAAGAGTCAGTAAGAAAAGATGTGGAGTGCACTTTCGATGTTCTACAGGAAAATGGGACATACTTAGGCGACCCAAGCGGGCTATGACAGACAAGATTAGGAGCGTGGCGTAAGGACGACGGAAAGACATTCTTACCGGTTCATATACAAGATCCTCCGATGTAGCTCGTTTTGGACGATGATGCCCTTGGTGAGTTGATGGATTCAGATACATATTTCCGACTTCAATTTGATCTTATGGCACATCTTGCAACTCAAGATCTACCCTACCTACTTGAGTCGGACAAGAAATAGTTTATTTCTGTTTTTATTTAAATTATGTTTTTTTACTTGAATTGTTTTTTTAAGTTTGAATTATTTATTAATTTTGTTTGAATGAAAGTATTAGTAATTTTAATTTGTTGGTCCCAGATAACAATGCTCCTTTCTAAGGCAAGTGATTTCAACAAGTATGGAAATAATGTGTAAAAATAGAAATCAAACTTTCAAGAAATACAACTAAAGAATTTTCAAGTTCATATCACTTTGAGAAAAACTACAAGGTGATTGTGAGGTTATTGGCTATTACAAACGAATACATTAAGAATTTATAAAGATGGGCACTGGAGTTTTTTTTATAGTATGTAATGAATGCTTGGCATAACTCAATTTCCCTTATGGGTTGGTTCTCTATTTATAGAGAGTGTTTGACATGAATACACAAATGTTTATTCATGCACTTGTCTGTATTAAGTAGCTTTTTGGCATATTCATTGAATCCATTCAAGTACACTTGCTACTTTAATGTTGGTGCAGAACCTTATCTCTTTGAAAAGTTGATTCATCAGATTTTCTGATGAATAACTTACCAGAAATCTGCTGCCTTGGTCTTGATGAACAAAATTCACCAGTTTCTGTCATTCTTTGCTTGTGATCTCTTCTCGATACTTTCTGAAGATGACGTTTATCTTTCTGCTTGTCCTGTTATCTTGTATCTTGATCATTCATGACCTATTTGACTTTATCATCTTCATGATATGATTAGAGTGATCACATATTTCTTCAACACTTAGAAAAAGTTTTCTAACATAATTTATTGATTTTTTAATTTAAAAAATAAAAATTAAAAGTTATAGGTTAGTTAAAAGGAGTGGTGCTGGTTTTTTTGTGGTTTGATGGTAGTTTATTGTAAAAATAATGTGGCAGTGCAGGATTGGAGGGCTAGGGTACATGAAATGGGCGCCCCCTCCACACTAACATTATATTTATTTAATTCACTTAATACACGAAATTCTAACTTCTTTATATATATATATATATATATATATATATTCTAAATTATAACTTTTGTTTTAATTATCTTTATTATTATAGTTAATTTGATCATATTTTATTTCTTTTATAACTTGTAATATACGATGTTTTACAAAACTCTGAATATGGCGTTGCGACATGTCTATTTTTATCTAATTCTTGATATATATATATATATATATATATATATATATATATATATATATATATTCAAAAATCAAGTTGTGAGTAGTAATGTATTGGTAATTGAAACATATACATATGCGTACATTCTATCAAAGCTACCTCACATTTAGTTTTTTTTTAATTTAAATAAATGATATTTACCCTTTATATTATTCTAATAATATAATGTAACATTTTATAGAATTCCAATTATACCGTTTCAACGTGTTTATTTTTATCTACATATTAGTTTCATTGAAAAGGAAGTTTTATTTGCAATAGAGTATCTTTTTTGTATGGTAAGTTGTACCAAGTGCCGGTACGGTATCGGTACCATGATGAACCAAACGAATACCATCCCAACGATATGTACCAAGTTTATTACATATTTTATCAAATTCTTTTGAACATTTTCTAAAACAGCTTTTGCTTTTGTACCAAGTTTTTACAAGATGATTTTATACCAACTTAATTTTTATATTTAACATTGTTTGAACAAATTAGTTTTATTTTAACACGTTATGCATGTATATATTACAATTTTGTATACAATCATTTATTTAAGGAAATTGTACACCACATTTCCGTTATTATTTTATATCTATTACATACACACTAGGGGTGAGCATTTGTTAATACCCGACCTGAGAATCGAACACCATATAAAGCAATACCCGAAATAATACCCTACATTTAGGGTCGGTTCCGGTTCTGTTTAATCTCGGTTCCGGGTAAAAATCGTATCATTACCCTAACCTAATAAGTATTCAAAATCCATTCAGTTCACTCCTACAGCAATGTATTCTAGCAGTGTTTTTGAGGATCGAGTTCAATCCTGCAGCAATGTATTACATCTACAATCAATCTCTAGTTTCCATTTCACTTTTATCCACCAAGTTACACCATGTTTGAACTAAAGGTATGTGAATCTTGTATCTATAATAGTTTTTGATTCTTTGTGTCGTGTATACCAATTTGGACCCATTTACTTTAGTTGTTTTTTTCTATTTATTACCACTTCGTGATTAACCAAACAACGACCAAATCATCACAGACCGGCTGCGAAGATGCAGACCGGCTACGAATAACCCTGACCCATTTACTTTAGTTGTTTTTTTTGGTTTAATACTAGTTCGTGATTAACCAAACAACAACCAAATTTCGTAGACCGGCTGCATTTCACAGTGCTTGCATCTTGCCTTTTGATTCCCATAATCATCCGAAAACTTCACAAAGTCGTCCCAAACTTTAGAATTTAACGCATTTGTTCTCCTTCTAGCCATCTAAGTTTACTCAACAATAAAAAAACAGAATAAAATTATGATAACAACATGCTATTCGACATTGCTCACTGTATTTTGTTTATAATCTAAAACTAATTTGAATTCGTATGTTGCTTTATTAGGGAAACAAAGTACCGTATGAATCCTGATTCTTGGAGAAGCAATGATGAAAAGCTTGTAATGGATAAGATAAACGAATGAATGATGCATGTAGACTTTCAAGTAGCTTATGTGTAAATTAGGGTAACAGCTAAATCGTTAAGTCACTTATGGGCCATAGCCCAGTAGAAAAATTATAAAATACCTATTAATTCGGTTCGATTTTTTTAGTTTCGGGTTTACTTGGGTCTTTGGACCGGAACCGACCCGACCCGATATCATGTGAAAAATTGGAACCGACCTGATACCCTAACTGATACAATATGGGTCGGTCTCGGTTTAATTTAAGGTCGGTTCTCGGTTAATATCAGGTCGACCCTAAAAATGCTCACCCCTAATACACACAACACATATATGTAGAGTCTTGTTTGTTTTTCTTCAAATGGGCTTTTACACGTGTGTGGTTTTGAAGGCGTTTTCAAAGTGGATTTTATACATATGGTTGGTAATTGCTTCCATATATGATGGGGTAAAGATCATTGTTTTCATATATGTATGTGTGTGGAAATTTATTTATACATTATAATAAATCAAAACAAACTTTGGCTACTTGGCTTTAATTTAGGCCATTAATTGCCACGTGACAGTGTATTATCCCAACTTGATTGATTTTGAGCTAAACTAAAAGCCTTTTCCATGCGCTTCTTTAAACCCTATTCATATCTCGGCATCTTGCAGGGCTCTTCATTGCCATTTCCTCTTCAATTAATCGCCAGATCTTTCATTCGATTTCAACATGTATGAATCCCCATCATTCTTCTCCCAACCATCTCATATATAACAAACCCTAAAACTCAGTCATTTTGGACACTGATGCGAAACCCTAATGTCGGCCAACTAAGGAGGCATCATGTCAGTTGATTTAATGAAGCACATATGAATTTCCTACCAATGACTTTTTATATCATCTTCAATGAAGCAAAATCGAAGACATATTGAAATCAACGATCCAAAAATCCATTGTTGATGACATATTAGCATCATCTTCTTTCGCTTCTTTCCTATCGCCGGTTTCAATTCCATCGTAGATGGGTCGTTGATTGTGTGCTTCAGCCCCTTCAGTTCTGTGTTTCCCTTCGTAATTGGTACATTGCTTCTTTTCTTTACCGCTTCCTTTGCTTCAATTCCACTGCAAATTGATTGTTTGTGTCGAACTTCAGCCCTTTCGCTTATGTGTTTAGGCAATGAGGTTGTTAATTTTGTGTAAATTAGGGCTTCGGCAATTGTTTTTGTTCCTTTCTAGATCTCAAGAGATGCTATACCTGCAGAAACGGTAAGAATTTACAAGTTGAAAGTTTCATATAAAGACTTTAAAGTTTTTTACCAAGCTGATGGAGTACCAGTTTTTATGCGTCTAAAATGAAAACGAGCATTGTTTTTGATGAAGCATTGATTTATTATAACTTAACTTGAATTATCCTAGCTATTTTTATAGTAATAAGCTTCACTGTGTGTAGTCTGCAGAGGCCAAAGTTGTATTATATTTGTAAAGCGATGATGTTAAGAATTGCTATGTGTTTGTTTGATTGTCATCAGGAATGAGAGGTTCACTTCTAAGGATCATTAAGAAAGTTCCATTTGAAAAATCTAGAAATCGTATAATAACTGTAACGCCCCAAACCCGCTAGGGCTGACGTGTTACTCTTACAGATATCAAATCTAAAAACCAATCCATAACATTAAGTAAAGGATTCTAATTACATTACTAAAATAATGAATCTTGGCCAACAACTTCCTAACGCTTCTCACTGAAATCCCATATCATCCCTTATTACCTGTAAAACAATTAGGAAAATCACAAAAAGAAAAATACGGCTGAGCCAAAAATTGCTCAGTTACGGAGAAATCAACAGTCAAAGTAAAGTCATATCAGCGAAAGCAAAACACAACATAACATAACTGAGGTTGAACTGAAACGGTTATTAACACGAGTACTAAAAATGGATGAACACACAAGGCCGATACAAAAACTGATACGCGAACCGATCTGAACTGTAACGGAAACTGATATGGAAACAAAAATCTTTCAGATGCAAAACTGATATCAAACCTAACACAAAACCGATTAGAGAACTGATACATGGTTGACCACCACGATGAAAACCGTTTTTTTATCGCGCTTCATAGTAAAACATAGTTAGACAAAATAACTAGAAGTTATATTTAAGAGATAGAATAAATCAAATAACTTGGTTTTCATAATGCAACACCTATGATAATTTTGTAAACCGACATGGAAATCGATAAGGAAGTAAAAACAAGTACATTAACCGAAACATTCCAAATACGGTTTAAAATCCTATCACGTTTAAAAGAATGAACTGTCAAAAATATTAATTTTTTTTAAATAAATGTTTGGATTTAAATTACTATCTATTAATTTTTCATATTTTAAAAGTTATTATTTAATCAAGATAATTATTTTTATAGCTTTGGAGATTTAAATTTAATAAACAAAATCAATTAGAGAACCTGAGTTTAAATGTGTAACAATTTAATCCATAAAGACTTTCTTGAACCGATCTGGACAATCGACATGAAACAAAGACATGATTCGATGACAGATATAGAACAGACCTTGGGTCAAATACTAAACAAAATTCTGACGAATACAAACTAAACGTATAACATGAAAACTGAATCCAAATCGAACCTACACTGAGACGGAAGTGATACAAACCGATACCGATACTGAGTCAACACACATTTAACTAATACAGAACAAAATCAAATACTGAACATATCAGAAACATAATCCGGTACACAATCGGAACTTTAGTTAGAGTACGTATGATCAGATGCGCACATAACTTATCATTTATAATAAAAAACAGAACATATTCACATACTGAAACATATACTAACTTACACGACAGACATATCAACAAAATAAGTCGTGTAACAAATAAGCACCCAGAGCCAGAAACAGAGGGGTACACAGGTAGCTACTCTATGCACCAATGAGATGGTGAGTGTGGCGTGCACCCATTATTCCATCCCCCGGAAGTCAGAAACAGAACTAGGATCGATCCATTCGCCTCTAAGGGGCCAAGCTGCTACACAAGCACATGTCAGAGACGTCGTGATTTTGATTACGCACTGTCACGAAAAGTGTTCATGTCGTTGACGCCCAAACGACAAGTCAGAAATGCTCGGGTGACAGAGTACAAAAGCTTAGGCCATATAAATAATTTACAGACAACTTAAATTAATTACCAAAAGGAACATGCGACCATGAGTACAAGTCTGAGGTATAGCATGCTTTAACGTATTAATAATTAAAACCGACAATACTAACATAAACAGAACTAACAGACAATTTCAAAAGACTAAAAGGTATCACACTAACATAATAAAGACTGGCTAGCGCTGACACAATCCGTACTACAAAGTAATGGATACCAATTTACACTATGATGAAAGAAACATAATATGTACTAATGAGTAGCGAGCAGTAAAATTATACTATGATGTAAAAGAAACAGAATCCGTACCTTAATTTAGCAAAGCAAAACAAGATGAGTTGTCATCGATGAATATGATACCCCACAGTTTGTTTTTCGAATCAAATTTATGAACTTGAATACATTATCTAATTCGTGAATTATGGTCATCTTATGATAGCATATCCAGTGCTTGCAATATATTTGATAATAGTTTTGTTTGGTTGTATTCACATTGGGACACTTAGTAAACAAAAGAAAAAAAATAAAAAAAAATCATATTTAAGTTTACTGGGGACACAAGTTAATTTCTCAAACTCTCTGATGCTCAATTTATAAAGATATAGAATTAGGAAACTTGTCAGATGTAATTTTGTTTAAATAAAAACACACGCACATGTACCTATATAATTATGTGTATATACACTTTTAAGAAATAATATGGAATAATTTAGTATGTAGTATATAACTAATAAGTGGATTAGACAAAGAGTTTGCAAGACTCTGCTAATGTTAACCAACAGCAGACCATCTTTTCCCAGCTTAGGTTTACGAAAAGAAAATTTTATCCCACGCAAACGGACGAGCTTGACGCCATTGTTTAACCCATAATCGGATTCAAAAGATAATCGAACAAGATACGGTTTGGTTTGCTTACCTGAGTTTGTGAGTCATGATAAATGGCGGCGGCGATTGGCTCTAGTTCGGCGAAGGCACTGCCACTCAGGTGACTTAACCGATGGCGGTGGATGGAAGTGAGGTGGCTGGTTCACACCCAAACGGGTTGGTGACACGGCGACCATGAGCGGCGGTACACGGTGGTAACTACAAACTGGATCGCGGCGGGAAACGGTAGCACCACGGCTGTTAAGGTGGGCTGTATTGATCGGATAATAGCGACGGAAACATACTCGTGTGCGGCGGCGAAGTAGTTGCGGTGGTGTATGGCGGTGGCAGCACAACGGCGGTAGGGATTCACGGCTGCGGCGAGTGGTGTTGTGGCAGCCAATCTCCAATTAACAGGAAAAGGTTAAAAAGGGACTTATGAAACCCATTTTTAGCGTTTTAAAATGAATCAATCCGCGATGTTCATGGAGTAATCTTCGGCTTGTTTAATGGAAAGGGTCTTGAACGGAAATATCGAAATGATATGGAATGAATGTGAAGATCAAACTCAATATGGTTGTCATTAACTAATTACCCATTATTATATATTTTATTATATATTACGTTTTAAATCATTTAGATATTTATAATAGTATTATTATATCACTATATATTATGTTTCCATGAACTAAACTGTTAAAGTTAATTTATTCGATAGTGAAACTCAAACCAAAACTTATATGCCAACTATGTTGTATATGTTACGTGGAAATTTGAAATCGCTAAAGGTTCAACTTATTATTGAATTTAAAATAAAGGTGATCTTAATGCATTTTTATTCAAAGTTGACGTATTGTCATTTATTTTATACTAAAATCAATAATAGTAATTTTGGTTATCTCAATTTCAAAATTGAAAAGTTAAATTTAGTTTTTATACAACTTCATTTGATCAAAAGTAATACAAAATATATGGCTTCTTATACTTAACTCACAAGTTTCGTGCCTCGATCTACCAGATTGATTAGAATGTAATGCCATTTATTTTATCCTTAAGATATTAGATTACTCCTTGTTATTATTATCTTTCAAATCTCGAACATGCGTAAATAATTCCATCGAGAATACAAGAGGTGTTCAGTTTGACCCTTGAGATAATAAACATTTTATAAAATGCCCCCTTCTAGTTTAGTTTCAATTTTAAACAATGCTAAACAATTATAACTATATCTATAACTAATAAAATAAATGTTCTTATTAACTATAAGTATCTACTTAATTATTTATTTTATAAAGGTGGTATACAATGTTCTCAAGTTATCTCTACCAAATAACACGTACGGTTAGAAACCATACTCGTTTAGTCAGATTTAAATAGTATTAAATTTGCTTAGAACCAACATAATTAATAGATATTTATTACTTTAGGGCTTCTAAGTTTTCGGATATTACAATAACAATATCGCTACCCCATTTGTCCAGGTGTGGGCCTATGGAGTGCTACATGTAACAACCCGACTTTTCCGGTTGTTCCTTTAATAACGTTATTTATTTTGTAACAATTTTGTAATCCGGGATTCGATAAATAATGGAATTATGTTTTACTAAATACATTTTCATCACACAGCATAACATCACAATTAAAAACATTTATACTCGCAACGCTAACGCTACACGAATAACAGAGAACAATTTTAAATTATAAGCCGATTGTGTTTGTTTGTTCGGTAACCACTCGTGCCTACGACCTCACTTATCACGCTAATCGCAATCGCAGTTATTTATGTACTTTATGTTACCTATATGTTATGTGTGCTTTATATTTTATGGATTGTACTCGCTCTCGCAACCCTCTCGCTCATGCAACTTACTTTATCGCATTATTATAATAACACAACGCTTAACGCTTCGCTAAAACACTAAACCTAACTAACTAATACAAACGGAAACACGAAATGAACGGCCAACACATGAATTGGGAACGATTCGCACGAAACTGGTCAGTTCGTACGAAGTGACCAATTCGTACGAATTGACCAATTCATGCGAACTGACCAATTCATACGAATTGGGCACAGTTCGTACGAATTAAACCCTTTTCCCCTCTTCTCCTATAAATACCCCACACACTCATGCTCCCACTCTTGCTGCCACTTCACACCGAAATTCTCTCTACTCATTTTCTCTGATTTTCAAGTAAGAAACAACTAATTTCCACGCAAACACAACAATTTCCACTATGATTTTACACGAGTTTATCTCCGATTCCATCTAAACTTCTCTGTTTATGAAAAATTTCATCTTTTTCACAAAATCTTCTAATTTTACCTTGGATTTACACTTAAACTAGTGTATTTGAGTTAGCTTTGGCTTTTCAAGATAGAGACCTCGTTGTTTCAGGCTCACTAAGTGTTTTATCCAACGAAAACTGTTTTAAACTCGATTTTTACACTACAACGGATCAAAACCGACATATGTTTCGTTCACTGAACAGTGGAACGAAGCAGTGTCTAAACTGTCATGAAAAGGACTAGAAATCACATCCGATTTCAGACGAAAAATCAGTTCTGGACGCACGAAGACGCAAACAGTCAGCTTATGCGAACTGGACTGGCTCGTACGAATTGGATCAGTTCGTACGAACCAGCCCAAGTTCCTATAAGTGACTAAACTGCTCCAAAAGACCTCCCCAGCTTTTGTTTGCTCAGTAACTTGAGGTTGGAAGGATGGACGCTCGATTTCCTGAAGAAACGACGCGAAACACTCGATTTTGGACATGAAACAACCCAATTCGCGCCAAACTCAATTTGTACGAATTGACCAGTTCGTATGAATTGGTAACAGTTGATGCGAACTGACCAGTTTTCTCCCACATCGTCACTCTGTTTCGACCAATTCAGCAATATGGAAGACTGATGCACTTATGTTCCTGCTTACAGGCTGACTCGGCACTCTCCCCGCTCTCCTCTACTCTTACATCTCTGTTTACGCACTCACTGTGAGTATACTTGACCCCTTTTTGCTTAAATGCACTTCTGGGTGTTACATACCTTCTCTATATCAAATCACTACACACAACGCTCAAACGCTTTAAAACGCAACCCGCTCATACATGACTATACGTGAATCGCTGAATTGTTATTGTTTGATGACTTGTATTCCACCTTTAACATGATAGCTTGCTAGAGGTTAACCCGTCACCCGGAGGCCCGGGGTTGTTAAGGCTCACACTCTTACATTTCGCTTTATTTTCTCTTTAGTACGTGGACACTTGTTCACGTGACTTGCACTCGCGGTTTGTTGGTTACTTGTATCAATGTTGTTAACATAGTTCACATCTCTTACGTATGTTCATGCGGTTTATGCGAAACACTTATTTACTATTACTATGCTAAACCTGTATGCTCACCTTTACATTATTGTAATGACCATTATTTTAACGTATGTGTCAGGTTGATGGATTAGCTTATGCTGCAAATTGGATAGGGCATCTAGAAACTCATCTAGAATTCTAGGTTGTCAGATTTGTTTTGTTTGGGAGACATGAAATCTGTATTGACTATTTGAAATATTTTGTTTAATTGTATGGGAAGTTAAACCTTTAAATATTGTCATTTTAATAGTTGTTATGGATTCTCTTGAACAATCTGATTCTCCTAGTGTCGTGCCCCGATGATTCCGCCATCGGTTGGGGTGTGACACTACATGTGTATCTCTTTGACCTGCATCTCACTCGGGATAATCTGGATTGTTTGAAATATTGTTACATTAATTGGGTTATTTATAAAAGAGTTTGAAGTTTAAGAAAAGGATAACTTGTAGAATAGTAACCAAGTTTTAAAAGTGTTCCAATTAGGTCACTCAAGTTTCAAAAGTGTTCCGACCAAGTCATTTGACATTCATTTTTCACTAAAATTAAGGGTTTATTCATCCGTATCATAGGTGACTGTGGTGATGTGGATTTTTGTTTCTTTTTTCTCTTTTATTTTATGCTAACGTCGAGTGATGACGTGGATTTTTACTTTTTTTTTTAATTTTCAATGTAATTAAAGTGTTTTTATTTTTAATAAAAAATAATTTCATATATTAAAATAATCCGAACCCCAACATCTTATGCTATATTTTTTTCTTGACACATGGAAAAAAGAACATGGCTCGATTTGAATGTTAAGTTATCTAATTGGGAACAAAAACGATACAAGTGACCTAATTAGAACACTTTTAAAACTTGATTACTATTCTGTGACATTTTCCCTTTAATAAACTATGGTTGTTATTGTAATATGTATCTGTAATTGTATATGGTCTAACCAGTGTTAGAGTTTTGAATCCTATACTCTTAATAAAAAAATCATATTCAGAGTGTTTGGTGTTGCATCTTTTGAAGAGGTATGGTGTCACACCCCTAATTTCCACGTGTAACTCGGTGGCTCGGTTGGGGAATATCGTAACGTAAGTTGATATCATTATTACCAAACAATACAATAATACACAGCGGAAGTCTGGATAGTTACTATGACAAACGTTAGAATGTTCAAAGTTCAAAAATAATAAATACAACGCTCGTAACTTAGATCCACAGGCGGATCGAAATGTGAATACAAAATGAAATTTGACAGACTAAGTCCTTCTAAGCAAAGGGTTGCAATTCCTCTTAAGCTTCACCGAGCACTTCCAGCCTAATTACGTATACTTGTCACCTGCGCTTAGTCTTTTGAAAATACGTCAGTTTTCACTGGTAAATACATTTAACTGACTCATTTTAAAAACATTTTGAAATCGTTTAGTGTACACAATGGTACTTTGTTTTATAAATAACTTGGGATAAATAATTTCATGTTATCAGTTTTACATGCTAATAATACATTTAGAGCCCGAAAACTATGCCGGGATCATGATTAATCGACACACCACTTTAACACCTTTAATAGGTGCACCTCTATTGGGTAATACTTTATTTTAGCATCTGACGGGTGTATGTCTACACCCCGTGCTTAGGTCGTGGCCATTTGCAATTAAAAGAGCCGTGGATATCCAAGACACGGCCGTTTTAATCCCTAAATGTTTAATATTAAGCAATACGAATTAAAATGGATTATTTGAATTCCCGGCTCATTGGTCTTCGATCCCATATCCAACCATGCGGTATTAGTATACCGTATCCCAAGCCCGTATAACAGAAAATAAGTTAAAGTATTTACCTGGCTTACAAAAGTCTCTAGTAATAAGAAAATAAGCAAAGCACAGCCGTAATCAAAATAAACTAGCTCGGAGACAATCTACCGGAAGTCTCTAGTCTAGTTTGGATGGTATTATTAACCGATTAGTTAGTTAGCGGGTCTTTATTTAGTCATTGACTTAGACCTGCTAACTTAAATAAAGATAACGGTATGAAAACGCTATATTAAGCGATGACCGAAAAAGAATGTATTTTGGACCCGACAAGTACTAGGACTTGTATAATATGGGTTACCATTTTACATTCTGGAGTTTGAGAATATTTTGATATGGTTAAACCCGTTTTCGGTTAAGTTGCGTAAACTAGTAACGTAGGCTTAACCGTACGCATACAGGCGAAACCGGGTAACCGGGTGAGTCCTATACAAGTTCCATATGCCATTATGTTTAAAAATATGTTATTATAACAGTAGATTATTGATATGACGGCCCGTTATGGTTTTAAAAGCAAACTATGCCTTAAAGGGCGTTTTCGTCATTTCTAAAATGTAATAAACGGGTTATATGTAAACCGATGTTATTAATATAAACATTCTGTAAAAATACCTATTTTATGGTGTTATATCAATAGGACATCAATTATATGCGTGGTTTATAGTTTAAGACCAAACTATGCCCCGAAAGGGTAATTTGGTCATTTCACATATAATTGATAACTTATTTGGGAATCTGAGTTTGGGACGTGTACCCACTGTTAATAATTTGAAAATATGTTTTAAAATCAGTAGGTACCAAGTCTCAATGCTCCAATATGGTTTTAAACCACATTATGCGCCGAAACGGCGATTAAGTCGCTAAATGACGATTTAAACGATATTTAAGTAAAACAGCTGTTGTGACCAGGTTTGAATGACCAAAATATGTTAATATATATATTACATCCGTAAGTATGATGTTTTGATTCATAAAAATGTTTATAACCCATTTAAAGTGCCGGAAGGGCATTATCGTCATTTAAAGGCTTAGTGGGCAAACTATAGCTTAAACTCAGTTTGCAACCTGAACGAATATCCCAAATAGTCCAAATAATGATATTACATCAGTAGGTATTGAGTTTTGATGTCAAAATTATGTTTAAACCATTTTATGTGTTAAAAGGGTGTTTTAGGCATATTTAACGGATACTTGTGTAAAAACTCGGATTACTACATGGCCATGTCCTATAACTCCAGAGGGTTATAGTATACTATATCATGGGCATGATGCAACTTAGGGACAGAAGCTAATGTTGCTAAATCGGGTCAGAACTGAAAGTCAAAGCAAAAGTCAACTTTTGCGACTTTCGGTTGCGAATCGGCCTTAGACCTGGACTTGACGGGCCGAACATGTTTATACATGTTCGAATACTTATTACCAAGTTATTAAAGCGTCAAAATGTATTTTACAACACCTACATTATCATATATGAATTTATTTTAAAAACTGACACAGTTTGACTTTTATTAATAGCTTTGACCCGTCAATTGACCAAGCAAACGTGGTAATCAGGAGGTGCCCACTTGAGGGATTAACACCTACCTAATTACAATCACGTAGCCATGTTCGTACCGAACAATTGTAACATCCGTCAAAAACGGATTTACCAAACCCGCTCCGTTTATCAACCGAACAGTCAGTTAAATTTTTCGTTGCGAATTAAATGCCCAAAGTAATTTTAAACGATATATAATCAATTATTATGCGGGGATATATATTTAGTTTTCGAAAAACTGTTAAAAATCGCAAAATAAAAATGTTTTGTTTCTGCCGGGTTTCGAACTCGGGTCTGTACCGGTTCAACAAACACTTATCACCCAGCCAATCAACCGCTCCGCCACTTTGTTTTTCTGTTAATAAAAGGAATCAATTAATTCAAATAATAATGTTCGGAAGTCAAATTCAGTAAATTGCGCCCAATTAGCAGTCGTCGGAAATCCCGACGACTTCGCCGTAAATCTACGTTTCCGCTCAAGTTAACTGAAGAATTAACTCCCACGACGGTTATAACCGACGTCTGAACCCGCGACATCAGCCGTAACCGCCGGAGAACGGCTGACTTCGAATTGAAACCGAATTCAGACCCCATACATCTCGATACTACCCTATAAATTCACCCACAACTCACCAGAAATCTTTCACTCTCAAATCCCACCCTTTCTCGGCGAAAACTCACTCGCCGGAAATATTTTATACGTCGCCGGAAAACCGAGTCCTTAATCTCTGAGCTTTACTGAACCCCCTAAACTTTTACCGAAGTCACCCACACCCTTTGTAAGCTTTCTGAAGATTCTCTGCTGCAAGACACTCGTCGCCGGAAGAGATTGCTGTCGCCGGAGTTCTGCCGGAAAACAGAGGAAAACCAGTCGGTACTTTTCACGCCTAATTTCCTTTCTTTTTACTTTTATCTCGTCTGTAATTAATCATAAAACGCTAAAGAAACCTGAATCAACACTTCGAACCAATCAGTCGTCATTTCCGGTTAAAACCAGTGAAGAAGACGATGTTTCGGTAATGGTTAAGTATAATTAAAATCAAGTTATTTACCGGGTTAGACACACAGTCCAGCGGTGGACTGTGTGCACATTGAACGCTAAGGTCTCGAGTTCGAGTATTGTTTCCTCACACGCTGCCTTAATAAAAAATTCCTTTTTCGCAAACTGAACCGGATTGATTTAGGTATATGTTAAGTATATTAATAACCGAGTTAATAACCAAGTGAGACACACAGTCCAGCGGTGGACTGTGTGTACGCTAACCCACAGGTCCCGGGTTCGAGACCTGTGGAGCGCACCGGTTCTCTGGATTTAAATCGTTTTTAATATAAAGGAATTCTGTTTAAATCTAATTAATATATATATATAATTAAAATCGGATATATGACGGGTTAGACACGTAGCTCAGTTGGTAGAGCTGCGTGCACGCGTACGGGAGGTCTCGGGTTCGAGCCTTACCCAGCGCACAACAATATGCACTCGAACCGGTCAACGGTCAGGTCAACGGTCAACGGTCAGAAAAATTCAATTTTTTTTATTATTTTTATTTAATTATTTTAATTAAAAATACTTAAAAATAACATTTTTAAGGTTAGAAAATAGCCTCAAACTCACAAAAATACACCCAACAATCCTACTAAAATAGATTAATAAAATCCGTTTGCTTACCGAACCAAAATGCTATTTATCTAGGTTAATTTCACTCGTGGTTAAAACCATTTCGCGTGCATTCAACCTCATCAACTGAACGCACCCAATGTGAGTGAATTCTTACAAATTCCCCTTTTTATTCATGTTTTGGGGTGTATCATGTGTCGCTCAAACTAATTCTCTTATGCAAATTCGTGCTATACCATTATATGATCTAAACTAGAATGTAACTATTGTTGGTTGTGATGTATTTCATATTGTCAAAGTTGTATGCAAATTATTTAGGCCCATCAGTTCCTCGTGGGAGACGAGTTGAACAACGCGTGCCTTAAAACTCATTCATTAGGCCCATCAGTTCGTAGAACAACGCGTGCCTCAAAACTCATTCATTAGGCCCATCAGTTCGTAAGAACAACGCGTGCCTCAAAACTCATTCATTAGGCCCATCAGTTCGTAAGAACAACGCGTGCCTCAAAACTCATTCATTAGGCCCATCAGTTCGTAGAACAACGCGTGCCTCAAAACTCATTCATTAGGCCCATCAGTTCCTCGTGGGAGACGAGTCGAACAACGCGTGCCTCAAAACAATCATTTGATGTATGTGTGTGCAATATTCAATATTGTTTGTTGTGTGAATAAATTTACATCTACATTTACTCATATTTGGTTATGCACATTATTTATAATCAATTGGATAAACTTGATGTTTTCCATAGGATTCACTCGCCAACTTTATGTTGATCCAAAAAACCCTTTTACACATGATACAGGTGAACAGGTTGAAGCAAGGAAAACATAGGAAATGCCTTAGAAGAGAACAAAGAAGCTTAGA
Organism: Scalesia atractyloides; assembly: GCA_947069175.1. Taxonomy (NCBI): domain Eukaryota; kingdom Viridiplantae; phylum Streptophyta; class Magnoliopsida; order Asterales; family Asteraceae; genus Scalesia; species Scalesia atractyloides. The sequence continues at coordinate 23,125,705 of CAMTDV010000030.1, read as the reverse complement.
TTGATAGTTAGAACATGTTGAAACATTTATTGTTAATTTCCATTAAATTGTATTAATGAATATGAAACGTATAATAAATGTCATGAGCTTTGATGATAACCCAATCATGCCCCGATAACCTTTTCCGCTGCGGGTCGGGTGTGTGACAGATTGGTATCAGAGCCATGACTATAGGGATATAGGATAGGTTATTAGACCCTTAGAGCCTATACTATAGTCTGCCTAAATTTTAATTGATTAGGTGGTTACATACAAACTTGTGATATTTATTTGTTTCATATTACAGTCAAACATACATGCTTATATACATATTCGTTATACATATATCAATGTTCATATATTCAATTCATTTTCATACTCTCATTATTCAAGGATTTTGTTACAATTTTCAAATCTCATCAAAGTAAGTTCTGCGACGGGCATGTAGTAACCAGAAGGGTACAAGTACCGGTAGTCGGGACGTCCTGTCTAGGTTGGCATTCGTATAAATCCAAAATAACGGACCAGTTTGCCTACCTGGGGACTAACGATGAGAGTACGACGGACCTATTAGGCCAAAGCATGCCACACCAAACGTCGTTCGAACTAACCTCACTTTGAGATGTCACCGTGTCCATGCCTGGGCACATTCCGAATATCATACGTTACATATTTCTCGATTTTCTTCGGGTTTAGTGTACGTAACCAGGCTAACACATGCGAACCATATGAAAAACCCGGTAATCATGGGGGCCCACGTGATTACGAAGGTGAAGTATGGCGGCATGCAAGGCCCAATTACGAGCAAAGCCCAAGACATCCTATGGATGTAGTAGATTTATTTTTCTATATTTATTTTACGAATGTTCATTCCCAAACACGACCCACGAACCCAAAAGCATCCAACTCATACTCTTGATATGTATTCCTTGTAGATGTCTTCTAGCCTCGCTCGTAGGAAAATGAGAGCAGGAAAATCCCGTGAGCGCATGGCTGCCCAAATCGCTCAGCAAATGGCGACCGTAATACCCAACATCGTAGTTCAAGTTCAACAAGCCCTTACCGCTAATTCCGTCAACCCAACCCACCAAGAAGATCAAAACACTATCAATCCTTCAGTCACTAAATGCACCTACAAACATTTCAAATCCTGCGATCCTCCAAAATACAAAGGTACTGAAGGTGTCACCGCTCTCCTCCACTGGTTCGAAGAAATGGAGAACACTTTTCTAAATTGCGATTGCCCCGATGATCGCAAAGTGCGTTATGCCACCGGTCGTTTACTTGGAACAGCACTCACATGGTGGAATACAGAAAAGACCAAACGAGGTGTTGAAGAAACTATGACCTTGACTTGGGAAGAGTTGAAGGGAATCATGACAAGACGGTTTTGCCCAAGAAGCGAAATCAAGAAATTGGAGGATGAGTTCCATGCTTTGAAACAAAAGGAAGGCGACCACACCACATACAACAAGAGATTCCTTGAGTTAAATCAAATGGTTCCCAATTTGTTCACTCCCCTCTACCGTTTGATCGAGCACTACATTCGTGGTCTTCCATCAAAGATTCAAGACTCTGTAATAAGTACCTCGCCTGCAACTCTGGAAGCAGCAATGGAGCTAGCAACAACGCTCACCGAGAACCGAATCCGGAACAAAGATTTCAAGGAGGAGAAGAAGAAGGATAAAGCATCAACCGAAACCACAAACTCCACCCGAACCGAATCCTCTACACCACCTATTTCTAAGAGGAAACGAGATGGGCAAATTTTCGCCGTCACCCAACGCAACCAACCAGCTTCACAAATTGTACCTCCCCAAACTATCCCAATCACTCAAGTAGCACCCAACTCAACTTACCCAAATAAGAAGCCTTACATTGGACCTCACCCTCAATGCAACACCTGTTTCTATCACCATCCATCTACTTTACCCTGTCGACTATGTGCGAATTGTGGACGCTACGGTCATTTGAGCAAGGTTTGCCGCACCTCACAAAACCAAACCCCACCCCCTACTCAAAACATGGTCCAAACATATCAGCAACCTCAATACCCCATGTTCCCATGTGTTCGAGCTTGTTTCAATTGTGGCGACCCTACCCATTTTAGAAACACGTGCCCTCGTTTGGTTAACATCATAAACGCCCAAGCTCAAGCAAACCCAGTTAACCAAGCAAATCAAACAAACCCAGCTCCACCGCCAGCAAGAGGAAGAGTTTATAACATCAACGCAAACCCTGTTGAAGATATTAACGGTCCAAACCAACCACTTAACTAGCCTTCTCTCACCAAGGATCAAGATTCAACACCAATCACTAAGTTTTTATGTTTTTCTTTATGTTATCTCAATTTTCACGTATCTCAATTGGAAATTTATCCAAGAATTTTAATGCAAATAACTAGTTCAGTTTATCTTATACTCATTGATTTAATATTCATATCATTATACCTCACGACGTATCTCAGTTTCATCATTTAAAGAAGTTGACTTGTGTCTCATTTCTACATAGACTAACCTCTCCATCATATTAAACGAGAGAGGTATTGTCATCATTCAAACATGTATACTATCAGAATTAAGACTCAAGCGCTGGTTGTTGTGTTTGTTTATGTTCTAGAGTCACATAGAACTAATCATAACTTACTGATAAAACCAATGAAAATTTGACAAGAGTATGGTGGATACGCCGCTGGTACTTCCTATATATAAGTATTCTTGCCAAAGGATCAGAGGCGTTATCAGGCGGTTATGAGAAGTTCCATGTAGGATTTAGTATTGCCTTGGTTGAAATTTGTGTTACATTTATATCATCTTGCTATTTAAAGAAATTGGATTGTGTTCCATTTCTACATAAACTAAACTCTCCATCATAACAAACGAGAGAGGAACTGTCACCATTCAAACATATATGCTATCTGAATGCGGATTCAATTATTAGCTGTTGTGTTTATTTGTATAGATTGTAGTATTAGAAGTTTTGCCTTAGGATATAACCCTAACTTTCTACGCACATTCAAACTCTTATGCATAATATCATAGTTAGCGAATAAATTTTGTTTATCAATACTTTTACAGTAGGCAACAAAAAGCGATTCCTGTATTAGGGTACTTAACCTTTACAAGGAACGTTACCGCCTCAAACAAAAAAACTTAAACCCTTATTTTTTTCTAAACATGTAACTGTCAAACTAAACACCATCATTCTTTTAGTCAAATATATCACTATTTAAATTTCGGGACAAAATTTCTAAAAAGCAGGGGATACTGTAACATCCGTAAAAAACGGATTTACCAAACCCGCTCCGTTTATCAACCGAACAGTCAGTTAAATTTTTCGTTGCGAATTAAATGCCCAAAATAATTTTAAACGATACATAATCAATTATTATACGGGGATATATATTTAGTTTTCGAAAAACTGTTAAAAATCGCAAAATAAAAATGTTTTGTTTCTGCCGGGTTTCGAACTCGGGTCTGTACCGGTTCAACAAACACTTATCACCCAGCCAATCAACCGCTCCGCCACTTTGTTTTTCTGTTAATAAAAGGAATCAATTAATTCAAATAATAATGTTCGGAAGTCAAATTCAGTAAATTGCGCCCAATTAGCAGTCGTCGGAAATCCCGACGACTTCGCCGTAAATCTACGTTTCCGCTCAAGTTAACCGAAGAATTAACTCCCACGACGGTTATAACCGACGTCTGAACCCGCGACATCAGCCGTAACCGCCGGAGAACGGCTGACTTCGAATTGAAACCGAATTCAGACCCCATACATCTCGATACTACCCTATAAATTCACCCACAACTCACCAGAAATCTTTCACTCTCAAATCGCACCCTTTCTCGGCGAAAACTCACTCGCCGGAAATATTTTATACGTCGCCGGAAAACCGAGTCCTTAATCTCTGAGCTTTACTGAACCCCCTAAACTTTTACCGAAGTCACCCACACCCTTTGTAAGCTTTCGGAAGATTCTCTGCTGCAAGACACTCGTCGCCGGAAGAGATTGCTGTCGCCGGAGTTCTGCCGGAAAACAGAGGAAAACCAGTCGGTACTTTTCACGCCTAATTTCCTTTCTTTTTACTTTTATCTCGTCTGTAATTAATCATAAAACGCTAAAGAAACCTGAATCAACAATTCGAACCAATCAGTCGTCATTTCCGGTTAAAACCAGTGAAGAAGACGATGTTTCGGTAATGGTTAAGTATAATTAAAATCAAGTTATTTACCGGGTTAGACACACAGTCCAGCGGTGGACTGTGTGCACATTGAACGCTAAGGTCTCGAGTTCGAGTATTGTTTCCTTACACGCTGCCTTAATAAAAAATTCCTTTTTTCGCAAACTGAACCGGATTGATTTAGGTATATGTTAAGTATATTAATAACCGAGTTAATAACCAAGTGAGACACACAGTCCAGCGGTGGACTGTGTGTACGCTAACCCACAGGTCCCGGGTTCGAGACCTGTGGAGCGCACCGGTTCTCTGGATTTAAATCGTTTCTAATATAAAGGAATTCTGTTTAAATCTAATTAATATATATATATAATTAAAATCGGATATATGACGGGTTAGACACGTAGCTCAGTTGGTAGAGCTGCGTGCACGCGTACGGGAGGTCTCGGGTTCGAGCCTTACCCAGCGCACAACAATATGCACTCGAACCGGTCAACGGTCAGAAAAATTCAATTTTTTTTTATTATTTTTATTTAATTATTTTAATTAAAAATCAATTAAAAATACTTAAAAATAACATTTTTAAGGTTAGAAAATAGCCTCAAACTCACAAAAATACACCCAACAATCCTACTAAAATAGATTAATAAAATCCGTTTGCTTACCGAACCAAAATGCTATTTATCTAGGTTAATTTCACTCGTGGTTAAAACCATTTCGCGTGCATTCAACCTCATCAACCGAACGCACCCAATGTGAGTGAATTCTTACAAATTCCCCTTTTTATTCATGTTTTGGGGTGTATCATGTGTCGCTCAAACTAATTCTCTTATGCAAATTCGTGCTATACCATTATATGATCTAAACTAGAATGTAACTATTGTTGGTTGTGATGTATTTCATATTGTCAAAGTTGTATGCAAATTATTTAGGCCCATCAGTTCCTCGTGGGAGACGAGTTGAACAACGCGTGCCTTAAAACTCATTCATTAGGCCCATCAGTTCGTAGAACAACGCGTGCCTCAAAACTCATTCATTAGGCCCATCAGTTCGTAAGAACAACGCGTGCCTCAAAACTCATTCATTAGGCCCATCAGTTCGTAGAACAACGCGTGCCTCAAAACTCATTCATTAGGCCCATCAGTTCCTCGTGGGAGACGAGTCGAACAACGCGTGCCTCAAAACAATCATTTGATGTATGTGTGTGCAATATTCAATATTGTTTGTTGTGTGAATAAATTTACATCTACATTTACTCATACGTGGTTATGCACATTATTTATAATCAATTGGATAAACTTGATGTTTTCCATAGGATTTACTCGCCAACTTTATGTTGATCCAAAAAACCCTTTTACACATGATACAGGTGAACAGGTTGAAGCAAGGAAAACATAGGAAATGCCTTAGAAGAAACAAAGACGCTTAGATTGATAGTTAGAACATGTTGAAACATTTATTGTAAATTTCCATTAAATTGTATTAATGAATATGAAACGTATAATAAATGTCATGAGCTTTGATGATAACCCAATCATGCCCCGATCACCTTTTCCGCTGCGGGTCGGGGTGTGACAACAATGGCTGGACCGTAATAGTCTTAGCTAAAAGTCAAAGCGTTTTTACGTCAACGCTTTGACTTTGGCTTAGAGCCTAATAAAAATGAAAAGAAAGGATTGGAACACTTACAAGTGAACCAAGGATGACTTAAGAAACTCAGGGGATTGCTCCTTGAAGATTAGGAGCCTTCCAAGTGAGTAATAGAGAGAAAGAAAGTGAGAGGTGTAAGAAGTGAGGTTGATGAACACCTCTATTTATACTTGGAGATCATGAACAAGATCAATCCAAGTGTTTAGAGCTCACCTAGGATCACTTCAGGTGTTACATGAGGTGTCCAAAACCAGAATTGAGGCCATGGTTTCGGAATTCAGGAGCTGAAATGGGTTAGGAGGTGGCAAGCATGCAGGTCCTGCAGATGGCTGCCAATACTGCGAACAGGCTTCTCCCGTGAGTTACGCGGGGACATTAGGTCTCTGGCGCGTGGCGCCTGGGGTTCCAAATCACAAAATTTCCATTTTGTCCCCTGAACTTCTCCAAACTCCCATATTTCGACATAAAAGCATGTTTTATTCAATATGGCCCCTGGTTAGCACTCTCGGGAGTATAACCGAACATCATTAAGCTCCGGGTTCGTTAAAAGGTCACTTAGAGGCATAGATTTAGCATGACCCCTCGACTTTAATATTCACCACTCAGAGGTTATAAAATAACATGTTGGCGATTTTTGTCCCTCTCGTTTAGCACGTGGCAACCAAAGATTTCAGGGCACGTGTCGACATTTTATTGGATGAAATTTTCAAGGTGTCACATCTTCACCCCCTTAATAAAAATCTCGACCTCGAGATTTATTCGAATAGATAAGGGTACTTTTGTCGCATATTGGACTCGACCTCCCAAGTATATTCGGGACCTCGACGGGCATCCCATTTGACCTTCACAATAGGTACGTGCTTCCTGTGAAGTTTCTTAACTTGCCGATCTTCGATCGCAATTGTTTTTTCTATGAAACGCAAGTTTTCATAGGTTTGTATATCCTCATGAGGCATTGTTAGCGACTCATCCACTAGGCATTTCTTCAAATTGCTGACGTGGAAAACATCATGGATTCCACTGAGCTTTTCCGGTAGCTTAAGCCTATAAGCTACGGTTCCGACACATTCGATTATTACGAATGGTCCAATATACCTCGTGCTTAGCTTGCCCTTCTTCCCAAAATGCATTACACCTTTCCAAGGTGATACCTTTAACATAACCTTGTCCCCAATTTGGAACTGTAAAGGTTTACGCCTTTTGTTGGCATAGCTCTTTTGTCTATCACGAGCTGCCTTAAGTCGATCACGAATTTGCACAATCTTTTTCGTGGTTTTGAGGACGATTTCGGGTCCAGATAGTTGGGCTTCTCTGACTTTGGCCCAACACACAGGCGTCCTACATTTTCTTTCGTATAAGGCTTCAAAATGAGCGGCCTTAATACTTGTGTGGTAACTATTATTATAAGAGAACTCGATTAGGGGTAAGTGATCATCCCAACTTCCTCCTAAATCGATCACACAAGCTCGAAGCATGTCCTCCAAGGTTTGAATGGTACGCTCACTTTGTCCGTCCTTCTGCGGATGGTAAGCCGTACTGAAGTTTAATCTCGTGCCTAGAGATTGTTGGAAGCTTTTCCAAAAGTGAGATGTGTATCTTGTATCTCTATCAGATACAATTGATACCGGTACACCGTGTAAGGACGCAATCTCATCGACATAAAGCTTTGCCAACTTATCAGAATCATATGTTTCTTTAATTGGCAAGAAGTGAGCGGATTTGGTTAATCTATCCACAATAACCCATATTTTGTCATTACCACGCTTGGTTTTAGGTAACTTAGTGATAAAGTCCATTGTTATCATTTCCCATTTCCACACTAGGATCTCAAGCTGTTGTAGAAGTCCTGACGGTTTCTGGTGTTCTGACTTAATTTGAGAACACATCAAGCACTTTGCTACATGATTAGCTATATCTTTCTTCATACCCATCCACCAATAATTGGGTTTAAGATCTTGATACATCTTGTCGCTACCCGGGTGAACCGATTATTTAGAATTATGTGCTTCCTGGAGGATTACATCTCTAAGTCCTCCGTAGATCGGAACCCAGATCCGATCATTCATCCTAAACATTTCGTCCTTTCCAGATGCTAACAGATCGATGGTTGCACCTAATCCTTCCTTGGCAATGTTGTCCTTAGACATGGCTTGTTTTTGTGCATTTAGCAGCTTTTCATTCAAGTTGTTCTTCAGTTCAATGCTCTTGGCATTGATCCTTAATGGTTTGATTCTTTCCTTGCGACTAAGCGCATCAGCGACTACATTCGCCTTTCCTGGATGATATCGAATCTCGCAATCATAGTCGTTGAGTGTTTCCATCCAACGATGTTGCCTCATGTTCAAATCCTTTTGATTGAACAAGTGTTGCAGACTTTTATGGTCAGTGTAGATGATACACTTTGTTCCATATAAATAGTGCCTCCAAAGTTTAAGTGCGAATACTATCGCACCAAATTCTAAATCATGGGTGGTGTAGTTTCTCTCATGCACTTTTAGTTGTCGTGATGCATAGGCAATCACTTTGCCTCTCTGCATAAGCACACATCCCATGCTAGTGTGTGATGCATCACAATAAACTACAAATTCTTCAATTCCTTCTGGCAGAGTTAACACCGGGGCATTGCTTAACTTATGCTTTAACGTCTCAAAGGATTCTTGTTGTTTTGGGCCCCAGTTAAATTTAGCCTCCTTACGAGTTAGGATTGTCAAAGGAGCGGCTATTCTAGAGAAGTTCTCGATGAACCTTCGATAATAACCAGCCAATCCTAAGAAACTACGTATCTCGGAAGGTGTCTTTGGGGCTTCCCAATTCATTATTGCTTCTATCTTTGCTGGATCTACTTGGATACCATGTTCAGTTACTATGTGACCAAGGATCTGAACTTCACGTAGCCAGAATTCACACTTAGAAAATTTTGCATACAACTTTTCCTGGCGTAGAATTTCAAGAATGCACCGCAAGTGTTTCTCGTGATCAGATTGATTTCGAGAGTAGATGAGTATGTCGTGTATGAAGACAATGACAAACTTATCTAAGTATGGTTTGCAGACTCTATTCATGAGATCCATGAATGCTGCTGGTGCATTAGTGAGCCCAAAAGGCATCACTAGAAACTCGTAATGTCCATATCTTGTCCTGAAAGCAGTTTTCGGAACATCTTCGTCCCTAACCTTTAGTTGGTGATATCCTGATCTTAAATCTATCTTCGAGAAATAACTTGCACCTTGTAATTGATCAAACAAGTCGTCGATCCTGGGCAAGGGATAACGATTCTTGATCGTTATCTTATTGAGCTCACGGTAATCAATGCACATCCGCATTGATCTGTCCTTCTTTTTAACGAAAAGGATAGGGGCTCCCCAAGGCGAAGAGCTAGGTTGAATAAAACCTTTCTCTAATAGTTCGTCCAGTTGGGTTCTCAGTTCCTTCATCTCGGTTGGCGCTAAACGATACGGAGCTTTAGCTATGGGAGCTGCTCCAGGTATGATGTCAATTCGAAACTCTACCTTCCTATCTGGAGGTAGGCCAGGTAATTCTTCTGGGAACACGTCCAGGTATTCAGAGATGATAGGGATATCCTCAATCCTTGGTTTGGGTTCATCAACGGTGACTTGTGCCATGTAGATGACACATAACTTCGTCATACATCTAGATGCCTTAAGTAAAACTGCCTTATTAGGCAATCCAAAATGCTTGTCTCCATGAATGGTGAGGATTTTACCAGACGGGGATTTGATATCGATGAGTTTCTTATCGCAGGCAATGCGTGCTTGGTTGTGCGATAACCAATCCATGCCTAAGACTACATCGAATCCCGCTAGTTTCATGGGTAAAAGAGAGACATGGATAGAATGATTCTTGATGGATATGAAGCATCCGTCAAGAATGGTAGAAGCGGTTTCTATAGTTACATCAGCGAGCTCTACTTCATAGGTTATATCTAGAGTTCTTACGGGCAAGTTTAATAGTTCACTAAATTTATGATCTACCAACGATTTATCGGCGCCCAAATCGAAAAGAACTCTAGCAAAAGCGTCGTTGATAAGGAACGTACCCGTTATGACATTGTTATCCTTTATTGCTTCCTTAGCATTCATTTGAAAGGCTCTAGCAGTGGCCTTCTTTGTTTCTGAGGTTTTGGGTTTACCCTCGGTATTTGCCTTTGGGCAACTTGTTTTGATGTGGCCTTTCTCACCACATCCAAAGCAAGTAGCATCCTTGATATTACGGCACTCATGAGACCGATGCCCAGTTTTCTTGCAGATGTTGCATTGCTTCGGTTTTTGTTCTAGGCGACACTGCCCATAATGTTGCTTCCCACACATTTTGCACGTGGGTTTGTCGCCTGATTTCTGACTGTCCTTGTTGAGCCCATGCTTACCCTTCTTGTTAAACCTCTGGGAGTTATTATCCTCCCTTTTCCTCTTTCCATCAGTGTTAGTCTTAGCTGACAATTGCCTCACATAATCCTGTGTGAGGGAGAGGGATAACTCCACAGCAGACTTGTACGTGCCAGGCTGCACCGCTTTAACCATATTCCTGATTTTAGGAGCTAGCCCATTGATGAAACGCGCAATGCGTTTGGGCTCCGGAGTAACTAAATACGGGACTAGGCTTGAAAGAGAGTTGTAGTCGGTGACGAACTTCCGATAGTCCATGTTCTTCATTGTCAGATTTAGGAAATCTGACTCAATTTTCTCCACCTCATGAGGTGGGCATTAAGTATCCTTCACAAGATCTACAAACTTGGACCAACTCAAGTTGTAGAGATGAACCTTGCCCGTAGACTGGACTAAGGCTTTCCACCAGATAAGGGCATCGCCCTTGAACGACTGAGATACATACTTAACAACATTCTTATCAACGCAACAGCTGATATCCACCACCGTTTCCATTTCATCTAACCATCTCAAACACTCAACTGCTCCTTTTTCCCCCGTTGAAATCGCGGGGTCTACAAGACACGAAGTCCTTGCAGGAACAACCGTCTCCATGGACATTCGGTTTCTTAGGATGTTCATCGCTCTTTGCTATACTTTTCACATTCGAAGAGTGTGCCTCACTCTTTTTCGGTTCAGAGAGGTTAGGCTGAGATTTAGGTTTGGAAACAGGCTTGGAGCGAGAAGCGCTCGACTCCGATTGACGATCAGATCTGTCTTTTAAGGCCTTGCCAACTTCTACGGCAATAAGTTCTCTTAAATCGTTCTTACTAATAAGGATGTTCTCGTTGGCATCATCGCCATTGCGCTTGCTGTTTACTTCATTTGAATCAGCCATTGTTGTAGCTTACTTTGATTGATCAAGATGAATTCAGTTAGTCGCTATGGTGTACCCTTATTCATGACATGGTTCTAAGACCACATATGATTTGAATGTTAAATGTAGTGTATTTATATATATATAACCTAGGTCTTAAAAGACCATCATAGGCATTTATAGATTGGACATAGTCCAGAATTTATCAGTTAGTGCATCAAGTGACACTACTGTATTTTGCACATTGGCTTTACACTACCATTGAGTGTTTGAATACTTTTTCAGGATCTAACTTGATCACTTAGGCGATAGGGTGTGAACATTGTCATTTTACCCTTTTTAATAATGTGGCAATAATTGTCACGGGGAATTAAAGGGTAACTCCTCATTGAGAGCTAAATAGAGAAATGATAAATTTGGAAGTTGAACATTGTTCACCTTTGCTAGACAGAAGGTTACTTCCGAAATTTTCATTTGCCAATTCCTAGTTGATCATAGTCATTGGCTAATAGATCTTGGGATAATATAACGGATCAATAAAATTTGGTTGAATCATGATGATTGAAAAAACATAACATGGAGAAATTCCATTAAAGAAAACATTACATAATTGCCTAATATATATATAGGACTTGAAATAATAAAATGATTCACCCAGGAACCTAACAGAAATAATAATGGCCTCGGAGGGACTGAAAAGGAAATAACATTGTCCACGCAGGGACTTTTGGAATTTAAATTACATATATGAAAATACAATACTAGTCATCCTTCCTTCCTTTTACGGCTTTGTAAAGCTTCTTGATAAATCTCGTTGTTTTCTTTTCTGATTTCTTGACCTGTTGTCGCATTTCTCGGACCTGATCTAAGGCTTCGTTAATAGCCTCAAGTGGTGCTTGTGATTGAGGTTGAGGTGGTTGCGGCTGAGGCGCAACTGGATACGGATACCCGTAAGGCGGATATCCGGTAGTGGCATAAGGAGGTGGGTAACTAGGGTAAGAGGAATGGTATAGGTTATTATGAATGCCTGCATCATAATAAGGGTCCTGCTCCATTCCATGATGGATAGACCAGGAGGGTCGACATTGTGAAACACTGATGGTCCTGTATATGCAGGTATTGGATTGGCAAAATCCAGCGGTGGTAGAGGTGGTTGAGGCAGAGGCTCAACAGCTGGTTGTGGTGGAGGTTCCACCACCGGTGATGTGTTCGAGGGTCCACCCATTTGTGGGTCCTCAGGGATGATGGGGTAAGAGGGTGGCAAAGGTGGTAGTTAACCCGACCTTTGACCAGCACGCACCGACATACGTGCCCCACGCTTTCGGCGTGGTTGTGATGATGATTCAGGTGGTGGCTGAGGTTGATCCACCTGTTGCGTTTCAACATCCTCTTGGTGAGGATGGGGTGATGGGTTTTGGTGATGGGGAGTGCTATGGTATGAGGGCGTGTTTACAAAAACATATTGCGTCCATCGTTGCTCATAATCATCAGGACCTCAGAACGGAGATCCTGCCAAGGAGTTGGAGCCCGCTAGACAGCTCAATAGGATGACCATACGATCCGGTTTGCGGGAATTCCTCCGGGTCGGAATCTTCCTCCATATGTGTCGGTGAGTCAACTGGAGGGGTTTCGAGTGAGGGTTAGTTAACAGGGTTATCAAAGTTAAAATTGAAGTATTCTTGGTGGGAATGGGACTGTGAATCGTGCGATTGGTGCGAATGGTGAGAATGGTGAGAATGGTGGGAGTGTGATTGAGGCGGGGAGTATTCGTGTGAGATCGAATGTCGGTAAGGTTCAAAGGGGGATGAAGAATCTCCGGATCCTTCATAAGGGTTGTATTCAGGTAAGTTGGCTGCTCCAGCTAAGGAGGGTCTGTATGGTGGTCTAAAGGATGGTCCAATGAAAGATGGTCCAATCATTGAGGGTCCACCCCTCATGGGTCCTGTGCCTTTTCCTCCGCGTCTGAATTTAGGCGACATGTTCCTGCTTCAAAAACAAGTTAAATATAGTATAAAGCTAGAATAATAAGATGGAAAGGATTAAGCCTAGGTCAAAGTCTAGACTCGAAAGTCTAAGAGATGTGTGTTATTATGTATTCCCGAGATTAAACACAAAAGGCTAGTGTTTAATTCACTCGAGAGTTGGCTCTGATACCAACCTGTCACACCCCTAATTTCCACGTGTAACCAGGTGGGCCCGGTTGGGGAATATCGTGACATAAGTTGATATCATTATTACCAAACAATACAATAATACACAGCGGAAGTCTGGATAATTACTATTACAAACGTTAGAATGTTCAAAGCTCAAAAATAATAAATACAACGCTTGTAACTTAGATCCACAGGCGGATCGAAATGTGAATACAAAATGAAACTTGACAGACTAAGTCCTTCTAAGCAAAGGGTTGGAATTCCTCTTAAGCTTCGCCGAGCACTTCCAGCCTAATTACGTATACTTATCACCTGCGCTTAGTCTTTTGAAAATACGTCAGTTTTCACTGGTAAATACATTTAACCGACTCATTTTGAAAACATTTTGAAATCGTTTAGTGTACACAAGGGTAAATAATTTCATGTTATCAGTTTTACATGCTAATAATACATTTGGAGCCCGAAAACTATGCTGGGATCATGATTAATCAACACACCACTTTAACACCTTTAATAGGTGCACCCCTATTGGGTAATACTTTATTTTAGCATCTGACGGGTGTATGCCTACACCCCGTGCTTAGGTCGTGGCCATTTGCAATTAAATGAGCCGTGGATATCCAGGACACGGTCGTTAAACCCCCCAAATGTTTAATATTAAGCAATACGAATTAAAATGGATTATTTGAATTCCCGACTCATTGGTCTTCGATCCCATATCCAACCATGCGGTATTAGTATACCGTATCCAAAGCCCTTATAAGGGAAAATAAGTTAAAGTATTTACTTGGCTTGCAAAAGTCTCTAGTAATAAGAAAATAAGCAAAGCACAGCTGTAATCAAAATAAACTAGCTCGGCGACAATCTGCCGGAAGTCTCTAGTATGGATTGGATGGTATTATTAACCGATTAGTTAGTTAGCGGGTCTTTATTTAGTCATTAACTTAGACCGGCTAACTTAACATAAAGATAACGGTATGAAAACGCTAGATTAAACGATGACCGAAAAAGAATGTATTTTGGACCCGAAAAGTACTAGGACTTGTATAATATGGGTTACCATTTTACATTATGGAGTTTGAGAATATTTTGATATGGTTAAACCCGTTTTCGGTTAAGTTGCGTAAACTAGTCACGTAGGCTTAACCGTACGCATACAAGCGAAACTGGGTAACCGGGTGAGTCCTATACAAGTTCCATATGCCATTAAGTTTAAAAATATGTTATTATAACAGTAGGTTATTGATATGACGGCCCGTTATGGTTTTAAAAGCAAACTATGCGTTAAAGGGCGTTTTCATCATTTCTAAAATGTAATAAACGGGCTTATATGTAAACTGATGTTATTAATATAAACATTCTGTAAAAATACCTATTTTATGGTGTTATATCAATAGGACATCAATTATATGTGTGGTTTATAGTTTAAGACCAAACTATGTCCCGAAAGGGTAATTTGGTCATTTCACATATAATTGATAACTTATTTGGGAATCTGAGTTTGGGACATGTACCCACTGTTAATAATTTTAAAATATGTTTTGAAATCAGTAGGTACCAAGTCTCAATGCTCCAATATGGTTTTAAACCACATTATGCGCCGAAACGACGATTAAGTCGCTAAATGACGATTTAAACGATATTTAAGTAAAACTGTTGTTGTGACCAGGTTTGAATGACCAAAATATTTTAATATATATATTACATCAGTAAGTATGATGTTTTGATTCATAAAAATGTTTATAACCCATTTAAAGTGCCGAAAGGGCATTATCGTCATTTAAAGGCTTAGTGGGCAAACTATAGCTTAAACTCAGTTTGCAACCTGAACGAATATCCCAAATAGTCCTAATAATGATATTACATCATTAGGTATTGAGTTTTGATGTCAAAATTATGTTTAAACCATTTTATGTGTTAAAAGGGCGTTTTAGGCATATTTAACGGATACTTGTGTAAAAACTCGGATTACTACATGGCCATGTCCTATAACTCCAGAGGGTTCTAGTATACTATATCATGGACATGATGCAACTTAGGGACAGAAGCTAATGTTGCTAAATCGGGTCAGAACTGAAAGTCAAAGCAAAAGTAAACTTTTATGGCTTTCGGTTGCGAACCGACCTTAGACCTGGACTTGACGGGCCGAACATGTTTATACATGTTCTAATACTTATTACCAAGTTATTAAAGTGTCAAAATGTATTTTATAACACCTACATTATCATATATGAATTTATTTTAAAAACTAACCCAGTTTGACTTTTTAGTAATAGCTTTGACCCGTCAATTGACCAAGCAAACGTGGTAATCAGGAGGTGCCCTCTTGAGGGATTAACACCTACCTAATTATGATCACGTAGCCATGTTCGTACCGAACAATGGCTGGACCGTAATGGTCTTAGCTCAAAATCAAAGCGTTTTTACGTCAACGCTTTGACTTTGACTTAGAGCCTAATAAAAATGAAAAGAAAGGATTGGAACACTTACAAGTGAACCAAGGATGACTTAAGAAACTCAGGGGATTGCTCCTTGAAGATTAGGAGCCTTCCAAGTGAGTAATAGAGAGAAAGAAAGTGAGAGGTGCAAGAAGTGAGGTTGATGAACACCTCTATTTATACTTGGAGATCATGAACAAGATCAATCCAAGTGTTTAGAGCTCACCTAGGATCACTCCAGGTGTTACATGAGGTGTCCAAAACCAGAATTGAGGCCATGGTTTCGGAATTCAGGAGCTGAAATAGGTTAGGAGGTGGCAAGCATGCAGGTCCTGCAGCTGGCTGCCAATTCTTTGAACGGGCTTCTCCCGCGCGTCGTGCGGGGACACCAGGTCCCTGGCGCGTGGCGCCTGGGGTGCCAAATCACAAAATTTCAATTTTGGCCCCTGAACTTCTCCAAACTCCCATATTTCGACATAAAAGCATGTTTTATTTAATATGGCTCCTGGTTAGCACTCTTGGGAGTATAACCGAACATCATTAAGCTCCGGGTTCGTTAAAAGGTCACTCAAAAGCATAGATTTAGTATGTTGACACATTTAACCCCTCGACTTTAATATTCACCACCCATAGCTCTTGACAACTAATCATTGTTACAATATTTAAAGCATGTCCATTTAAATTGTCACATAACATGTAATAATAAAAATTGTTCATAAATTGTTCAAAAACAAACATATCATAAGATTTCAATTTAATTTCCTAAGGTCCATGCTACGTGTCCTCATCACGTATTTATCGACCTTGAAAACCTGCACCACGTTAGAAAAATATATTTTTTGGTCAACAAATATATTGGTGAGCAATTTCTTCATTTTATAGAAAACAGTTTTATATTTATTTAAAAAAATAATTTTAACATGCACCTCAAGGTTAGTATGAAAATGGTCTCATATCAACAACATAGTCAACATATCCATATATCACACCCCGACCCGCAGCGGAATAAGAGTCGGGGCATAATTGGGTTATCACCAAAGCTCATGATGTTTACTAATATGTTTCATATTTATTAAATTCAAATTACATCTCAAAGTTCCAAGTCAAATTCATACAAGACAAGGAAAGGAAAAATTAACTAAAACAATCCAAAATCTAAACTGGTTTATTCTTCTAGGCCGCCCTATATGTTTCTTGCTTCGACTTGATCACCTGTATCATGTGTAAAAATGGAGAATTTTGGGTCAACAAAAGTTGGCGAGTGAACCTTGTTAAAAACATTTGTTATTGATTCATTATTGTAATTATTATAGGAAATTGTGCAATAATCATATATGAACAAATGTATGTAAACATAACGATCACAAACCACCTTGCTTTAGTATATAATAAGAATGACAATGTATATTTTGGCAACGTCCCGTTCACGCTCATAGGTAATGGGGAACGGACGGCCTATGCTAATGTATGTGAGATCAAGGCTCAATCAAACGGAGCCGATCTTATGTTGGCAACGCCTGGTTCACGCTCATAGGTAATGGGGAACAGCTCACGCTCATAGGTAATGGGGAGCGGCGGCCTATGAAATGTATGTACTGAAAATGATAAATTAAATCTAAATATCAACCACACAAACAACTGATACATATTGGATACACATTTGATCATGAACATGATGGATGCACAAGTGTTTTAATTATAATAATAAATAGCGACACATGATACACCCCAAAATGTGATTAAAACGGGGAATTGGTAGAGATTCACTCACATTGGGTGCGTTTGCTTGAAGATGTTGAATGCGCACGAGTTTAGAGGATTGATCGACGAGGAATAACTAACCTAGTTAATAACGAAAAGGTACGGTAAGTAAGTGGATTTTATTAACAATTTTAATAGGATCTTTGGATATATTTTTGTGAGTTTATGGCTATTTTCTAACTTTAAAAACGTTATTTTTAAGTATTTTTAATTGATTTTTAAATTAAATAAATAAATAAAAATAATAAAAAAATATTGACTTTTGACCGTTGACCATGACCGTTGACCGTTGACCGTTGACCGGTCCGGTCGCTTATATATGTGCGCTGGGTGAGACTCGAACCCGTGACCTCCCGTACGCGTGCACGCAGCTCTACCAACTGAGCTACGTGTCTAACCCGAAATATTTCTGTTTTTAATTATATTTATATACTATTTAACTTAATCCGAAAATCATTTATTTTTAAAAAGGATTTTAAATGTATCGAAACCGGTGCTGTCAACAGGTCTCGAACCCGGGACCTGTGGGTTAATGTGCACATAGTCCACCGCTGGACTGTGTGTCTAACCTGTTAATAATCCGGTTTTTATTATACTTAACATGATTCTGTGAGTTATCCCGGTTCGGTTAAAAAGGGCATTTTTATTTCGAGAGAGTGAGGTTGGGACAGGGATCGAACTCGAGACGTGCGTGTATTGTTTGCACACAGTCCACCGCTGGACTGTGTGTCTAACCCGTTCAATATACTAATTTTAATTAATCTTATAATATAACTGAACTTCGTCTTCTTCGCTCAAGATTACAGATAATGATAATTCAACTGATTCATGTCTAATTCGATTAACAAGCATTATAAGTAATTGAAAGGTAATGAACGGAGAGAGTTTGGGGAAAGGATGTACCGATCAGTGTCTTTCACAGAATTCCGGCAAAGATTCGTCGGCTCTGTTTGTGAACTTCGGCTGTTAGAATCAATTAACAGTCCTGTTCGATTAGTTATGAATTGAGGTACTTAAACAAGGATTAACAGAAGTTTGAATGATTATACCGATTCACAGCGTGAGATTAGAAATTCCAGAGGTTTTCCGGCGAGAGCTGAATATTCCGGCTACGTCGTCTGGGATTGATTATGATTGTTGGATTGAGGTTAGTAACAGTCTAACAACGGATTGAAACAGAAAGAGTCGAGGTATTTACCGTGTTGAGGTGAGTCTCGGTTTTCCGGCGAAAGTCCGGTGATGGCAGGATATTTCCGGCGAGTGAAATTGCTTCGAGAAAATGTGCGATTTTGAGCGAAAAGGCTACCAGAGACTTGTGGGTGTATTTATAGGGAAGAATCGAGACGCATTGGGTCTGATTTCAGTCTCGGTTCATGGTCAGCTGCTCTCCGGCGGTTACGACTGATGTCGCGGACTGGACATCGGTTATAACCGATGTAATAGTTATTATACACGTTAAGACACAAGAAACCGACAGTAAATGGCGAAATCGTCGGGATTTCCGACGACTGCGAATTGGGCGCGTCGGTTGACTGATTTGAAAACGAGGTTTGATATTTTAATTAATTGTTTTGATATATTACTAAAGAACACAAGTGGTGGAGTGGTTGGATAAGTGGGAGTTAAGTCATTGGCTGACCCGGCTGACCCGGGTTCGAATCCCGGCAGCCTTGTTTTATTTTTAATTATCTTATTTTCACTTTTTAACAATTTTTGCTTTTAAATCCTAATTTGTTTATTAATTATGTATTGTTTAAAATTAAAATTAATCATAAATAAACAACAAAAAATTAAAACTGATTGTTCGATTAATAAACGAAGCGGGTTTTGAAAACCCGTTTTTCGACAGATGTTACACAATAGCATGTAATAGATTTGACATCAGATAGCATATAGAATAATAGAATACACATAAGACGTTCATATAATGACACTTGATCATAGCATGTTAAGTAAATCAAAAAGTATAACATGATGCACCCCAAAATTTGTAAAGTTAAAAACGGAAAATGGAAGAGATTACTCACAGGTTGCGAAGAGTTGTTCTACGAGAATTACCGCACCAGTACATGATGTATAACAAATGATTAAATCACCCTAAAATAGATATAACAAATATTCTAAATAATCGAAACAATATAAATAATAAAACTAATGATCTTGGTTCTTGATTTGGGGACTTTGGGTAAACACAATATTAAATACATTAGAGTGTCCTAATCCAAAGTATATGTATTTAAAATGAATTATATGTTTAAATAGAAATATCTTTGATTAGTGATATTATTATCTATATCAACACTTTTATAAATTTCATACGTTTAACAAAAAGAATAATAAAAAAAATAATAACAATAAACAAATAACTTATTATTTTTATTATTATTATTATAAAATACCTCATCAAAACCCATTTACAAGGTTCATGTCTTACAAAAACCCATTGTAAAATGTCTTAATACTATTCAATTAGACAAAAAAAATTAATAAAAAGGATGTTCGCATGGCCCCATCACCATTTACATGCATGCACTCATGTTATGTGTTTTTATAACAACCTTAAAATTAAACCCATATGTCAAACTGTCAGAATGTTGTTATAGTTGATTAAAAATTCTCTATAGCATGCCACTACAGTATCATTTCTTTTTTCTTGCAACATAACTGCAAAACACCGTAGACAACATCGAGGCTTAATTTCCAACTAACATGAACCTACAATTAGTTTTGATACCCATCCCAAACCCATACACTCTTTTGGCCAAACCCTTATTGGGTCATACAAACCAAGTCGTCGCCCCGAGTCAACCCGCGAGTAAAACCCTTACAAGGCAGGATATGAAAACTATGCTTTGATACCTGAAACATGAGAGGGTGGTGTCGCAACGTGGGTTAAATGGTGCGGCAGTATAACGGCCTTTCTCTAATAAGGACACCGCCCCCTCGAACCCACAAAAAACTTTGCGAATGCTCTGTTTAGCAAAATCGCTCAAAGCCTGGGAGAAGTTTTTTATTTGTCACCCCGCCAGAAGGCGGTGTTTTAGTGCCTAAAGGGTCCTCATACTCAGGAATTTTTGACCGTTATCCCGATTGAGGAGACGATGCATGTCTGTAGTAGAATACAGAGCCATTCTCAAATACCGGTTGATGATCCCTATGTACCCGGAAGATGATACCTGTCCGATATGCCGTAAAACTTGTATGGATAAATACGGGGTGCACGCAGTTCATTGTAAAGAGCTCTTTGGTTTCAACTTGACAAGTTCATGATCTGCATCATTTCAGTTATTATTGTTCGTGAATTCGTTCAGTTTTGTGGTTTCTATCTAGTCCTGGAAATTTGGGAGAAATTAGGGCATAATATATGATGATGCATATTCTATCTTATGGAAATTTTAAATTAATTGCACACTAATTACTTTGGAAAAGTGCAATTATAGCTACTGATAGCATGTTGTTTGCTGATTGGTTCACTTATTACTTCAAAACAAGAGATGCATCTTTGCTTTAGGTTTGAAAGGTATTATTTTGAGTTTTTACCCAAATGGGTGTTGGAGAAAAAAAGAATTATCAAAATGGATAATTTTAAAACTATTTATTAAAATGGGTGTTTTTCTAAAGTTTTTTTAACAAAAAAGATGTTGGTGGAAAAATTATTTACCAAAATGGGTGATTTGCATATGTTTAAAAAATGAGTGTTTTTCTATTTTTATTATTTTTATTAATCTAGTATACTTTTTTTCTTTTTATGTTTTTTTATCCAAACTCGTGTTCTTCATCGTCCTTTCAGGCAAAGTAAAGCAATTTTCCGGCAAACCACTTTTTTTTGGCCACCCAAACGTGTCCACGGAAAGTGAACTAGTGACCTCCTTCAACCTTCTCCACCTCATAACTATGTTCTCATGACTTTAGAACCCAAGCCCGTGAACTCGTTGGAAACACAATTTAAACCCAAGGCTGTTGTGATGGTTTTGGTAGTAGTTGATGGCGGGGTCCTTGTTCGGGTACCGATTCAGGTAATTCAAGAGCCTAACCCGTTAATTTTTCGTGCTTTACGATATCCCATTGTTTCTGCATTTGAAGACTCATAGGATACGAATTGAAAACCTTAGAAAGCTAGGGTTCTTAGTTTATGCAAATTGAGGCTTTTGTTCTAGAACCATGCTTTGATAAAATTGAACTTAGGAAATTATTTGGTATCATATTAGAGTAGTATGTAGAATTTTTGGGATTTTTTCGAGTTAGTCTAGATATACTATAAATTTTACTTGTATTTTATAAATGAAAATTATACAAGTCAAGAATATTATTTTTCTGATTATTATGATAGGCTCAAGATTTAGAAAACCCCATAGATTTTATGATATTTGGATTATAATTTAGTAAATGAAATAATTTTATTTAAAACTTGGTGATTTAATAAATTAATGATCTTATTATTAAAATGTGATTTTCAACATCAATATATTTTATGATGAATGTTTCATAGAAGTGATAATTTCAAAACCTACAAAAATAGGTGTGTGTATACACACTTATACCATCATATCGTAAAATTTAATATTTGATTTTTGTTTTAAACTTATAAATATGGTAATGTGTAAATTGTCATGTTGGGTTAATTTTAATATGATATATAAATTAGTTTGAGTTGACAAAATTTATATTGTTATCTATATTGGAGTCATAAAAGACACTTAATCATTAATTTTTGAATTTGCAAGATTAGATATTAAAATCGTATAAGAAAATAGCAATGAATAAATATCTATATATTATATTGTGTAGGTTATTTTTCTATGTGAAATTTAGTATTTTATTTTATATATATTAGGCTGACTTTTCATCTTCCGTGGAATTTCCAAGTCGTGCAGTGTTTCAACAAGATTAAGCAGGAACACAAACCGTGAGTAGGTGAGTAGATTCGAATTCTTTTCCCCATTTTTACTTGGTATCGCCATCATTGTTTCACAGATTCACCTTGCGGTGCTTGAATCTCTATGTGTATATGATTACTAATATAGTTATGTTTGTGTTGCTTATGAGATATGTGTTGAATTCTTGTTATATTGAAAGACCCAGTTTCACATTTGATAACGCATGTTATAAAATAAGGTTTTCTAAAAATAATAAAACAAAAACGTTTTTTAAATTAAAAACCGAATCGACTCACCTACATATTAGTTGACCCAAAAGTCTTTTACGCGTGATACATGTACACAAGGTTGGGCGGATTTTGAGTTGAAAACATGTAGGACTGCCTTAGTAATAAACCGACTATGATATGTTTTTTTATTTATTTTTTGAATTTTTAACTGAAATCTGATTCTTAGTGTTATTGATCTTGGAAGTTTGATTTCTTGATCTTAGAAATGTGATTTATATAGGGTTTCAAAATCGAAATTAATTCTGCATCGGAAATCTGATCTTATGTTTGGTTTTTTCAGTCATTACAACTTAATTGTACTCAAGATATGAGCAACTTTCGTCCACTTTTGAAGATATGATCTCATGTGATGCAATCGGTAAGAACATAATTTGATGATCTTATTTATGTATTAACTACATAATTAACTCAACAATTAGCTAATATGTTAAATATTTTATAGAAAATGTATTGAAGGAGATAAAGTTGATGGATCCCGAGAACGGTATGGAATATGTTCTAACATACGAAGATAAAGATGGAGATAGGATGGCTTAGACCTCCCCAAATTCACCCTATCTATATTTATGTTTCTATGTGGCGAATTATGTTTCAACCATGACTTCCACACCCTTCAGCCTTATTCAATATAAACCAGAAAAAGATGGGTCATTCCACAAAAATACTGTGGTATTTATCGTTGAAGGCTAATTTCGAACTTAAATTGATATAAAAGCTTAGAAACTAAGAGCTAAGACCACACGGTGTGGGCATAGATTTGAGGCGTTTGGGCCCCTCCACGCCGCACACACCACACCGGCTCGGCGTTGTCAATGGCGTTGATGTTGGGGCACGACAATTTCCACCGGCGTGGAGGTAATGGTTGAGACGATGTGGCGTTTGGATATTGGTGTGGGTTATAGCCGTTGGACCCCAATGACACAATTTAAAAAAACAAAGATTTTTCATTTAAAAAAATCACTTTAACTCATCAATATAAAAAACTCAATCTTTTCACCTCATTCTATTCTACCTAGCTCATTCTCAACCTTTATTTTTATAAAATCTCCCAACTTTTAATAAAAAAATAATGCATCCACACAATTGCAACTTCGATCCGAACAACCCCTATGGTGTTAGCGAAGTACTGAACACCACTTCGCCTCAAGGGTCTCAACCGAACCAACCTGGCATTCCCGATCCGAACATATTGGCGTACGGCCATCTTCTTGCGAACCTACCTTTTATGTTTCAACAACAACCGCTCACTCCTCTATCCCAAACACCCCTTACACCCGAATCTGTATCGGAAACTCAACCTACACCACTCGAATCCTCTACGCGAAAAAAAAGAAACCATAAAAAGAAAACCGAGGCCGAGAAGGAAAAAGCAAAAGAGGATCGTTGCGTATATCTGTGAACAAATGATGAAGAGTTGGTGTGGACAAAAACTTGGCTTTCAATTTCGGAGATTCGGTTATGAGTATAATCTTTTTATATTTATTGTAAAATACATTTGATATTTATAATATATATTTTTTTTAATAGGTACCAACCAACATAGTGACGATTTTTGGAACCGAATAAACAACCTTTATCACAAAACCTTGGGACGAGTTTACTATCGGAAAAATGATCGTCTCTTGTCAAAGTGGCGTGAAATAAATATTGTCATGACCGCCTTCAATGACCACTACAACAACCTAACGAACAACTCAAAAAGCGGCGAAACGGACTCCGGCTTGTTAACGCGTTCAATGTCCTTGTATTTGAAAGGGAAGGAAAGAAAGGGGCCACCTTTATATTTATTCAATGTTGAGATGTTGCGAAAAACTCCCCAAAATGGGCTCGGGTACCTTTAGTGGGACAATCTTGTCTAAAAGATCTAAAGTTGTTCCTCCACTGATCGCTTGGATGTTCGTATCGAGTTTGAGATCAACTTAAGCGACGATGATTTTGAAGCCGAACGCCCACTTGGAAGAGATAAATAAAAAAACAGGACGCAATAATCATACACTACGAGTGATGAATAAAACACCGTTTTGGTCGGCATCGAAGATCAAAAGCTATGTTCGATAGCATTCAACAAAGAAGAAACAACCAAAAATAAAAGCCCCTGAGATTTACGAGTGAAAGGAAAGGAAATCGGATATGAAATTTCTTGCTGTGAAGATAGATCACCTTGACGGCAAAGAGAGGAAATGTACGAGAAAATGAAAAAAGAAATAAAGGCAAAATATCATACCTAGTTTCGTTTTTTTTTAGCTTTCATTTTTTATTTATGTAATGATTTTTTAATTATGTAATCGTTTTTTATTTAAATGATGTAATTTTCTTTTATTATTGTTAATTATTATATAGGTATTTCAAAAAATTAAATGTATTTTTATATTTTTGAATAATAAACTAATAACAAAATTTAAGTGCCACGTATCGAATAACTTCACTCTTCCATGGCACGTCCACACCCCTCGTTTTTGCACCACGCTCCATTTCTTGTGCGTGCTTACGTGTCGTCCACATGTCGCATAATGCCCGATTTTTAAGTCTTTCCACACCGTATAATCTAAACTGAAAAGGTTGAATGATGAGTCGAAAGACGAAGAAAAAGAAAATTCTTAGACCACCCGTAAGTGGGGGTGGAGTTTTTTCATCCATAATGCCCCTTCACGGCGCCGGTTCCACCCCCGAGACGTTCTTTTGGTAAAAACTTGCTTAGACCAACCACTACTATCCTACAATTACCAAGATATTAACCCGAATATGATGCGTTGTTCGGGCAACTACTAAACCCAATACTTTCAAGGTCCACATGATTTTGCATCTAATGGATCTAGATTTTGCATGTTTTGTCTTTTTAAATTACTTAATGTAATATTATTTTTTTAAAAATAAATAAATACATAATTAAGTAATAATTGTTATGGCATCATGCATAAAGGAGGGTATTGAAATTTACCCACCACACATGGTCTTAATCCCTAGTCCAAGAGGCCCATAACAATCTAGATGTCTTATTTATACTACCTTAATAAGCAAACTAAGTTTTCTACACTTTTAGTAATTTTATATTGTGTATACATTTTGAAGCATCATGTACAAGAGAGCTAAGCTATTTTATAGGGGATAAACTTGCACATTTTTAAAAAATCTAATACATTTTAGGGGCATTTTAGAGATTTGGACACATTTATAACCCATAATTAAGATGACATATGAAAAGTATAATTTAATTATTATTCGAAATAAAAACATTAATATAGAAGCTGAATGTCTTAAATGACACGAAAACTCTTCCATTTCTTTTTCCTTTCTAATGAAACTCTCAATCTCTCGTCTTCCTGTTGATTAATGTTCATTGACATTAGGCAATATATATGTGACCATAATCTTCATAAATATATATGAAACTTGTTGATTAACCTCTGTATCGTCCAACTACCGGACGCAACCACAGTTAATCACTTATCCACTACCATAAGAGACAACTATGACGCTACACGAAGACGATTGACGGTCCATTTTCGACACACGTTGTAAATATTATCACGCCCCTGTAACGCCACCGCAAACAATCGTCCAAGTTACAATTTAAACAAGTCCGTGAAAAAACGCAAATCGCCATCGGATCTACCGATAGGTGACTTCTACGGGTTATCTGAAGATAGAGACACGGATTGCAATCCCAACGATGGTGTTCTTGTGGAGGAGTTAGGGCTGCTAGGCCTGAGGTTGGCTCTACCCTCCGCACTACCGTTGTTTAATGGTGCTTCGGCTCAAGTGGGTGGTGATGAGGATGTCTGAAGAAGCTAGATCTCTTCAGGAAACTAAGGGTTCACTTGCAGGGTGGGGTTTAGGAAGATGAACACGAAGATGGCGATTGGGGGTCACAGCGGAAGGGATGTGGCTACATGGTGAAGTGAAGAGATATTGAGAGAGAGGTTTGTGTTTCTAGAAATCCATATATTAACATGGTAAATTATATAACCATACATGTGTTTTTCTTTCCATTTGTCTCATCAAAATTCGTGAATACAAAAATAACGAATTATAAGTTGTTATCCCCGTTCATTATGAGAAGCTTCAATTAATATGGTAAATTATTAACCATAAATTGTTTTTTTTTTCTTTTTCTACCGTTTTGGTTTGACTGGCAACGGGAAAATTACCTCATCTAAATTCACGTCGTAAACGATAATAACGGATATCCCTATCCCATTAATTAACTACGAGAACTGCTAAAAAAACTAACTATGAGAAGATGCCATTAACGAACTTTCCTATATAAACACCGTCTAAATAATATATAAATTCATTAAAAATAATTAAATACTAAATAGACTATTGATTTTTTTATGAATGGTTAGACTATTGATTTTCTTATATTGCTTATCTGAACAATCTATTATTAGATAATACATGTGTAATAACGTTTTTTTTTATTAAAGGTGATTTCTATATGTTGGATCAAAACTCAAAAGTGCTTAAAGTTGACAAAAACTATAGTAGTATTAAACAATTATAACTCTAATTAAAACGAGGGTAAAACATGTTAAAAAAACAAGGGTTTCTATTGTACAGAGTAGAAAAAAAATGTCTAACTTGTTATAAAACAAAATAATTTCATGGTACGAATTAAGGTACGAATTTTATGGTCTCTTTTATAGCGTAATATTAATTTCATTGTGTTTGTTGTGTACGGATTTCGTGGTACTTTACTAGAATATGATACATTATTGACTATAAAACTTGGAATCTATGAGTAAGATGTTGGTAGTCTTTTGGAGCATTTGATATGCTAATATAACACATGAAATAGTATCAATAATTAGTATATCTTCTTCCCGGAGAAAACTGATAAAAATATTTCTTATATGTTTTATGATAATGTTAGTTGTGTCGTTATGCCGGACATTTCTAACCCAAATTTGTTATAGCTGTGCGGGACCTTTAGTCATGCACAGGTATAAGGTGAGCATTCATGTGAGTTTTATAACATATTATTGTATTAATGGTTGGTCAATCCGTAGCTGTGGCAGGTGTTTAATTCCCTTTACGTACCTCCCATATAACCTTTTTTTTTAAAAAGCCAACTTTATTACACTAACCACAGAACACAAAGTCTCCAAACACACTTGCCCCTATAGTAGCTAATATGAGTAGATTTGAGCTTATAACATATATGACCTCTACTCGTCGAATTAAGGTATATGAACATGTACAAAATTCCGTTTGCGTATAAACCGGTACATTTAGCATCTGATATATTATTCTTAGTAAGTTTGTAGATAAACCTACTTTTGATGCGTTTTATGAAGATTTCTTATGGTTTAATAAACATGGTTCTTCATTTAGAAATTCTAGACTTTCTTTACATGTCTGTCACCTCATTGGCTCTACGTATATTTTTTTGTTGAAATAAATAAAATGTATAAACCCAAAATGGATTATTCGACGAGTAGAGGTCATATATGTTATAAGCTCAAATCTACTCATATTAGTTACTATAGGGGCAAGTGTGTTTGGAGACTTTGTCTTTCTGTTGTATCTGTGGTTAGTGTAATAAAGTTGGCTTTTAAAATTTTTTTTATGGGAGGTACGTAAAGGGAATTAAACACCTGCCACAGCTACGGATTGACCAACCATTAATACAATAATATGTTATAAAATTCACATGAATGCATACCTTATACCTATGCATGACTAAAGGTCCCGCACAGCCATAACAAATTTGGGTTAAAAATGTCCGGCATAACGACACAACTAACATTATCATAAAACATATAAGAAATATTTTTATCAGTTTTCTCCGGGAAGAAGAGATACTAATTATTGATACTATTTCATGTGTTATATTAGCATATCAAATGCTCCAAAAGACCACCAACATCTTACTCATAGATTCCAAGTTTTATAGTCAATAATGTATCATATTCTAGTAAAGTACCACAAAATCCGTACATAACAAACACAATGAAATTAATATTACGCTATAAAAGAGACCATAAAATTCGTATCCCGTAATCAGCAGATAAATATTATCTTGTTCCATTAAAAAAACAAACCTTACAATGAAATCGGTTCAATCTATTTCAATTTCAGATTTGGTCCAACCATTTAACTCGTTTGTTAACAGGTTTCTAGCGATTGACTTTTTTTTAGAATATCATAACATACAATTATTTTGTTTTATAACAAGTTAGACATTTTTTTCTAATGTGTACAATAGAAACCCTTGTTTTTTTAACATGTTTTACCCTCATTTAATTAGAGTTATAATTGTTTAATACTACTATAGTTTTTGTCAACTTTAAGCACTTTTGAGTTTTGATCCAACATATAGAAATCACCTTTAATAAAAAAAAAACGTTATTACACATGTATTACCTAATAATAAAATTTTCAGATAAGCAATATAAGAAAATATAAAAGAAAAACGTTATGTATTATCTAATAATAAATCGTTCAGATAAGCAATATAAGAAAATCAATAGTCTAACCGCTGGTAAAAAAAATCAAGTCTATTTAGTATTTAATTATTTTTAATGAATTTATATATTATTTAGACGGTGTTTATATAGGAAATTTTGTTAATGACATCTTCTCATAGTTAGTTTTTTCAGCGGTTCTCGTGGTTAATTAATGGGATGGGGATAACAACATCCGTTATTATCGTTTACGACGTGAATTTAGATGAGGCAATTTTCCCGTTGCCAGTCAAACCAAAACGGTAGAAAAGAAAAAAAACAATTCATGGTTAATAATTTACCATATTAATGGAAGCTTCTCATAATGAACGGGGATAACAACTTATAATTCGTTATTATTGTATTCACGAATTTTGATGAGACAATTGGAAAGAAAAAGACATGTATGGTTATATAATTTACCATGTTAATATATGTAATCTTCTCATTTTCCAAATACAATCCGCCGTTGAATCCCCTCCAGTTGACAACTTTATCCCACAATCAGAAGAGGAACAAGAGGATGAAGGGTCTAGAACGAGATTGCTCGCCCAGAATGTTCCCTGGACTTGTGCTGCTGATGATATTCGTCCCTGTTCCAGAAGTACGGCACCGTTGTTGATCTTGAGGTTTGCCGTTTTTGTATATCTTTTTGTTTGAGAACCACATCTGTTTTTGTATATCTTTTGATATTGAGTACGGCACCGTTGTTGATATTGAGGTTTGCTGTTTTGATCATCTTTCATTAGATGAACCGGAACTTGAAAGCGATTTGCTTGCTAACGTTTGATTAGATTAGTAAGATATGGGATTTTTTAGCTTTACATCAATATATAACTAATTTGGGTTTTTGTATTACATTATCTTTGATATATATTTATTTTTTTATATGTTTTTATTCCCGTACCCGTCCCGTCCCCGCTTCTTAATTTTTTTAGTTTTGCCGTTTCCCGTGCCCGTCCCCGTACCGGTACCCCGTTCCCGTACCCGTCCCAGTCCATCATAGATCCTCATCACCACCCACTTGAGCCGAAGCACCATTAAACAACGGTAGTGCGGAGGGTAGAGCCAACCTCAGGCCTAGCAGTCCTAACTCCTCCACAAGAACACCATCGTTGGGATTGCAATCCGTGTCTCTATCTTCAGATAACCCGTAGAAGTCACCTGTCAGTAGATCCGATGGCGATCTGCGTTTTTTCACGGACTTGTTTAAATTGTAACTTGGACGATTGTTTGCGGTGGCGTTACAGGGGCGTGATAATATTTACAACGTGTGTCAAAAATGGACCGTCAATCGTCTTCTTGTAGCGTCATAGGTGTCTCTTATGGTAGCGGATCAGTGATTAACTGTGGTTGCGTCCGGTAGTTGGACGATACAGGTTAATCAACAAGTTTCATGTATATTTATGGAGATGATGGTCCCGTATATATTGCCTATTGTCAATGAACATTAATCAACAGGAAGACGAGAGATTGAGAGTTTCATTGGGAATGAAAAAGAAATGGAAGAGTTTTCGTGGCATTTAAGACATTCAGCTTCTATTTAATGTTTTTATTTAGAATAATAATTAAATTATACTTTTCATATGTGATCTTAATTATGGATTATAAATGTTTCCAAATCTCTAAAATGCCCCTAAAATGTATTAAATTTTTGAAAAATTTGCAGGTTTACCTCCTATAAATAGCTTAGCTCTCTTATACATGATGCTTTAAAATGTATACACAATGTAAAATTACTAAAATGGTAGAAAACCTAGTTTGCTTAATAAGGTAGTATATAGATAAAGTTAACGAAGATACAAGGTATCATCATGTATGCAAAGAATATCATCCAACTAAGACATAAGATATCATTTATACAAAACGTACGTTATATTTCTTTGAACTCTAGTTACGGAAAACCTACTCTACATACATGTGTAAAACAGTATCAAAACCAGAAAACTGATCTCACTCCGGGGAACGCTGACAACCACCGGGAAGAAGAAACTTAAACTTCTCTGCATTCTCTATCAAATACGCCGGCAAATGAACTGCCGAAGCCGAACGCGGTACCGACCCCATCTTTCCTATCAAACTCTTAAAACTATACTCTTCAGGCAACATATCATAAAGGTCATCTCCCCTACAAATCTTCCTCTGAATCCTAGAGTAATCCAAATACTCCCTTTTCTTCACGCGATCAGCGTGACTGTACGCCGTCATTTTCGTCACAAACTCGCTCAGGTGCCGAAAACAGAAGCTGCAGTGCCACCCAGCATCCGAAAGAATGAGATCGGTTTGTCGGGAATGCCTGTATCGAGTCCACCGGCTGTATATATGCGCGGTGGCCCGCCAGCTGTTGTAGTCCACTGGGAATTCAAATGAGTAAACATAGTTTCTCATTTCAAGATGTAAAACAGTTGGCAGCCCATCACACCATTTTAGCAACTTAACCGTGTGAGAGCTCGGGATTTCATCGGTGTCGGACACGAGTAAAAGATCGCCATCGGAGATCCCTGAGCGTCGGATCAGCTCGTTCATAATGCTACGGTGATGTGACTCGATTAAGAAAGGGTCCACGGGCACATCGGGTGATAGTTGGATCGGGAGGAACCCGTATACGATTTTGTCTTCTGCGAAAGCAAAACGTGCGCGATTCGAATCGAAGACGAGGGGTTTGGGCATGCCGGTGAAGGTCATGTTGGATTCGAGGATGATGAATTTGGTGACGTATGGGTATAGTTCGCGCCAGCGGAGCTCGAGCAGGTCTAGTTCGTTGTTGAATAGGATTGCGTCGTAGACATTGCGCGGTTCGGAGGTTAAGGACCAACCGTGGAGGGTGCAGAGGTTTTTGATGGTGGTGTTTTCTGCGTAGTAGTGTGGGATGTATTCGAATGGGGGTGGTGGTGTGTCCCAAAGTGGGCGTAGGAATGAAGTGATGTTTTGGGTGTGATCTAAGATGGCTGTGAACGAAAGTGTCACGAGAATAACAAGTAGAAGAAACATGTACTTGGTGATTCTTCGTCTAGCGACGGACCGCGGTGAGCCCATGCTGTTGAAGATGGCAATTGTGGCTGCACGTTATGATCTGCAAAATTTACACGACCCATTTAATCCAAAATTTATCATTTTTTGTATACTGTTACTCTAGAATTACAAATTTGGAGCAAAAAAGTAGAAATGTTAAATAAAACAACTACGACCTACTTTTTCTTCTAAAAAGTAACTTACAAAACTATATGGATGAACCCCCCCCCCCCCCCCCCCCCCCCTCCTTTTAAAGCAGTCACATTGGATTCCTTATACTCATCCATTACATCCCATTTGTTGCACACATAAAATACGGATTTTGATGGATAGGGATTGGGGATCTTTAAACAAAATACATAGGATGGTTCCCTGGACTGGAAAAATAGATAAAAACCATAAATTTATCCCCACATTTTAGGGATGGGAACTCCAACGGGGATCGAACTCAAATCTATGAATTCCGTGTCAGTCAGATTAGATATCCTATTAATTTCTAAGGTCTGTCTATCTACTGCGAGTTGCCTAAAAGGGCTTAATTTTTAGAACCTTCAAATAGAATCATAAAATCAAATTGCAGTTACGAACATAGATCACCGAGTCTGAATCTTCACAAAATCAACCAGATCCAACAGCTACAACAATCACACTGGATCCAAACTAGAAGAACAAACAATCATCATCAACATTATACCGAAACAGAATTGCAAGAATGCTAACTTCAATTCAAAACCTAATTTAGCAAAATTAACACATAATAACGAATCAGAATCAAAATCTAAACCTAATTCGATTATTGTGATGAACTGGATCGACATACCTTACATGTTTGTAGTATTCTGGAGATAAATCTTGAAAGATCCAGAGGATTATTATAGATACAGCAATCCCATTTTAAAATTAAAAGGGATTCATGTGAGTGACACAGTCTCTGTATGTTCCTGTGCAGCCAAAGTTTTATTTAGTAAAGGTGCAAAGCCAATTAAATTAAGACACGGTTTGGACTAGGGTTGACATGGTGTGCTGCGGTGTAGAGTATAGTTTCCTTTTTCACCCACCTTTTATCATCATCATTCTCGGTAAATCCGACCAATAGCAAAGCTTAGCTATAACATGAGCAGGATAAGATATAAACAACCTTACCTCTACCCTGTAAGAATAGACTTTCAGTGAGACCCCCGGCTTGATAGTAGTTTTGCATCATGCCTTGGATATAAGAAACATAACACTCAACAATTGGGACAAAAGCCGATTAGTGCATGTTAGGGGTGTTCACGGTCCGGTTTTGACGGTTTTTTAGATTTAACCATGAGCCAAACCGTTAGTAACGGTTTTTGATTATTGGAAACAAAAACCGAACCGTTTAAATTTAAAACTTAACCAAACCAAACCGTTATTAACGGTTTGGTTCCAGTTTAGTTTTACAGTTTGAACTTCTTGAGACTTTATACAACTTGTTTAAATTAAGACTTGAAATATACATACAAAATTCTTAAAACAAAGCATCCAAATGCCTCAAAAAAGAAAGTTCATAGGAAGTTATATCTAAATTATGTTGTCTATACTGTAAATACCATCCAAACTACAAATGCTTTCAAAATTTTAAATTTTCTACATCAAACCATTTTAGAGTACACTAGAGTTGTAATTTGAAAATATATACAAAAATATGAGAAGCAAACATATACCAAAACATGAGAAGCAAATCATATATAAAAGCAAAGAGATCAACATAATACAACTCTTCATTTTAAGACTCACTGAATATGAGTTGTCATGTTTTAAGGTAAGTCCAAATAAAGATACAATACAGATAGTTGAATATAAATATAAATGATCAATTAACCCCGCAAAATAATAAATATATAATATGAAATATCTAAAAAGACTATCGTTAATCTTACGGTCCGGTCCGGTTTTATCCGGTCGGTTTTCCACATAAACCGTAAACCAAACCGTTAACTACGGTTTATAAATATTGAAACCGACCAACCGAAAGTTAACAAAGATAACCGACCGCGAAACCAAACCGATCACCGGTTTGAACGGTTTCATGGTTTTAAACCGAACCATGAACACCCCTAGTGCATGTACCTTCTTGTCTTTCGGCTATCAACGCCAACACATGATGCATGATTAACCACCCTTCTCCTATTAACGTTATTTTCACAAAGTTAATAAAATATCGTTAAAATTAGTGCACTTTCACTTTTGCCCCCCGAATGCCCACACATATATAGATTATATGCGCATACCACAAGCGGGGTGTACCACCCACCTCTTTATCAATCCTATAAACTGTTGGAAAAGGGTCCTAATAATCCCACACCACAAAACTTAAATTCATACCCTGCCCATATAGAATAATCTGACCTTACAAATATTGAGCCGTATAATTTATACGGCTCGTATAATGTTATTCGGCTCGTATACATAGAAAAAATATTAGGTCGTATAACA
Source organism: Scalesia atractyloides (assembly GCA_947069175.1). Classification (NCBI taxonomy): domain Eukaryota; kingdom Viridiplantae; phylum Streptophyta; class Magnoliopsida; order Asterales; family Asteraceae; genus Scalesia; species Scalesia atractyloides. The sequence continues at coordinate 23,091,200 of CAMTDV010000030.1, read as the reverse complement.
TTCTATACGGAATGTATTAAATTATACGGACAGTATAGCATTATATAAGGTTTGGGTCGTATAACATTCTATAGGTTATACGACCCGTATACATGGACAAAAAAACATTCTTTAACATTTTTTTTGTGCAACAATCAATCATACGACTCGTATAACTCTATACGGACCGCATACATGTAGGGGTGTGAAAATAAGATTTTAGAGTTGTGCGAATAGTGAGAGCGGTTGAGAAAATGTGTAACTTTTGGGGTAATTAAGTCTGATTATAGAAAAAAATGTGTAGGTTTATGTGTGACTTAATCATTTTTTTTTAAGACGAAACTTAGTTACACAAATAGGTTATTTCGATCAGGTTTTTTTTGTAAACAGTTGATACCAAACAAATATTATAAATCAAAGCAATATGATCATATTCAAATAGTTGGCTCACGATTCAGTTTGACGTTTTATGCTTTGACTACTTAGGTTAGGTTTGTAACTTGAATCGCTTTTGTAAACAATAATTTGTTTTTTAACGCAATAACGTTATAATGATGTGCTTTTAACCCACGAAGTCACGTGCCTTTCCATCATGCAACGTGGGGTTGCAATATCTTTCATGTCTTCCTTTTATTTCAGATTCCAGTATGTTTGTTGCTTTGTTTTAGTATGTAATGGGTCAAGAGTCTAAGTGGTGGATGTTTAGCTATTGTTAGGTTACTTCGAATGTAAGTCTTTATGAGGCCTCACTATTTTCAATGATACATTATGCAGAAAAATATGAATTAAATTATGAATCTCTATCTCTAAATTAAATCTAGCATCCCATCTAATTTCTTTGGCTAACGAAACCGTTGGAACTAGGGCTGCAAATGAACCAAACGTTTGCCGAACCGTTCGTGACCCATTCGGCGGGAAGATCGTTTGTGTTCGTTCGTTTAATAAATGAACAAACACAAACAAGAAATTTCGTTCGTTTAGTTAAACAAACGAACATGAACATATGTCGCGTTCGTTCATTTATGTTCGTGAACGTTCGGTAAGGTGTTCGTGAACGTTCGATAAGGTGTTCGTTCGTTTATGTCCGTTTGGATTCGTTTGTTTGTTTTCAGTAGTTTATTAGGGATAATAAGAATTATTTTTTACTTAATACATCAAAACTAGCACTGATATATTATGGTAATTTTGTGTATCAATCTTACGACAAGTATGTTTGGATAATTGGTTAGTATATCTTGGGCGGATATATGTCATGTTTGTGATGAAAGATTTGTGTTTGTTATTGTTAATGAATGCTTATTTGTACTTGTTTGCGCTTATTAGTGTTCATGAACGTTTGTTTGTGTTCAATTGTGTTCATGAATGTCCGTTTGCTTTCGCATTTGTCTAACGCCTAAAATTCACAAACAAACACGAACATGTCCATTTCCTTAACAAACAAACACAAACAAAAAATCTCGTTCGGTAAGTGTTCGTGAACCGTTCGTGAACACCTATTTTCCTTAACAAACAAACACGAACAAGGCTTGTTCGTGTTCGTTTGGTTCGTTTGCAGCCCTAGTTGGAACCTCAACATGTATGTGACAATCGGCAAAATGCATGGTAATTCCGTACAACTTAACCACCATTATTACATTTAATTGCGTTCATTAGACTTTAGACTTGATTTGTGAATAATTAAGTCGTACAAAGTCTAGCAATTTTAGGACAAATCATTACATTACAACTTATATTGTCGTTCGCCGCACGAAACTAACAACTATGTCCTAATATGTTTGTAAAACAATGCGAACACACAACTTATGCCAGGAGAGTCCGGTACTCCTTGAAACAACAATCGGATGATATGAAAGCATATCAAGTTAAACATTTATACAAAAGCCCTAATTAGAGGAAACACTTGTAACATTATATAAACTTTCTAGAAAAAGGCCTAAACACATAAATTGTCCAATCCGAATTATAAATTAACTAATCCAGTATGTCCGCAGCAAAATTCAGCATTTTGTGAAGTAAACAAAGTCCATAAATAATGTTAATTATCTTACACAACATAAATGATATTAAAGATATCTCCAAGATACTTAAACATATATTACCATGCAGTGTTCATATTTTATCCGGTAACGACTCGATGACAAAACGTGTACTAAATTTATTATCCTATGTCAGGATCTAAGTTTGAATTACTTGTAGTTTTTGTTTCTAAGAATGGAAAATGGATTGAATTAGAAAGATATGCAGCGGAATTAATGGAAAACTTTTACTACAAGCAATTGGTCGTTTGTTTTCATCACCATCATGCTTTCAAGTTGATAAACTTTGCATGTGATTCACAAACTCCCCCTTAGCCAATTACAATCGTTTGATAGTAAGAAATGAAGAAGATAAAGTGCGAAATGATCTTTTTCAGGAAGACAAAGTTAACTGTTACAGCGTTCACCTATTTATACTAACTATTTAACCACTGAGCATCTTTTGTGACGTCATGGTTGATAGTGACAGCTAACAAAGTTATAACTAACTCAAACACTGCTAAGCTAAACTATCACTGTTACATTAAAAAGGTAAAATCTAGTCTAAGCTCTGATTTCTATCCTCTGATCTTGATTCTTCAGTCAGGCCTTTGCTTCTTGAACTATCGGATGATAGGAACAGATGTTTAGGGAAAACAGTGTAAAGGTTGGTCAGTGGTTGTAACCACTGATAGTTGAACCAAAGCTCAGATAGTGTATTTGGCTTTGATATCATTTATTCCTTTGTTAGGGTTCGATCCCAACAATCTCCCCCTGGAACAGATGATGCCAAAACACTTGTTTATTCTTGGTTTTTATTCCTCAATAGAAGTTCCCTGATTTGGCCTTTAAACTGTAATTCAAAATTCAGAGAGACTTCATCATCATCATCATCATCATCATCCTTTTTGAGTGTTAGATCCAAAAGATCTTGAAGGTCTTCTGCATTCAGCTCATATGCAGCCTCCATGCTCATCTTGACAGCATCACCATTAGACTTGATCAATGTCAATTCGTGGGAGCCTTTTTCGACTTTCCATTTAGAATTTTTGGGTCTTCTGGTTTTCTAGGATGATTTTTATTGATTGAGGTTTGGAGAGCTTTTAGTTGAACTATCTTTGTCAATTCTGCTCTGAGCTTATCACTAGCTACATCTGTGTGATAGTCAACCATGTTTTGAATTCCCTCCTTGATGTGTTCAAACACTCTCTTGTCTTCTTCATCTAACTTTTCTTTCCTTTTTAATTGATTTAAGGCAAGGATGGAGAGGGAAAATGATGAGATAGGCTTTTTGGAGTGTTGAGCTTTATGAACTACATCTGATGGAGGATAAATTGGTTTAGGAGGCAAGCTTGGATCTTTCTTTCTCCTCTCCTCTAACATCTTATAATTGTCAATTACCCTGGCTTCTCCCCACCTTATCACTTGGATCCTTGAACCATAGTGATTTTGTATCAACTCTTCCTTCATTCTTTTAAGCTTCAAAGCCCTGTCAGGCATATCTTTCTTATGTTGTTCCCAGTTTGGAGGAGTTGGCTTCTTGTGAGGATCCTTTAACATTTTTTGCATTCTTTTAATCTCTTCTCTCAACCCATCTATACTCCAACTCTTAAACTGTGCCTTTGTTGCTTTGTATTGTTTGTTCTTCATGATGTGCTCAATGAGTTCATTTTTAAGAAACTGATCTTCAGACAGCTTGTTACTCAGATCTTTGACAAAATTCTGCAATGTTCTGGCTTTGCTTAGCTGAGAAGACATGATGGTTTGTATCTCTCTATCACTTTTACCAGTTGATTCTCTTTTTGCCATATCCTCTGCTTGTTTCAATTTGAGTTCAAGATACTCATCAATATTTGCAGGTCTTGGGTAACCATCAAGAGATAATATGATTCTTTTATCAGGGCTTTCTTCAGAGTAGAAGCTTAGAATCTCTACCCTGACTGCTGGTAAATCAAGAGGATATAACTTTGCTGCAGGAACAACTTTAAAGGGATCAGTGCTTTGAGTTGTGGTAAGTGGTTGTGATGATAGAGGAGTAGGAGCAGGAAAGATCTCTTCTTCATTCACAATTTTAGTTGTCTTTCTCCTTTTGAATTTAACTTCGGGTGATGATGGATGAGTTGATGTTGGTAGAGATTGGTGGATGTATCAAAAATGGTCATGGCAGTGGATGGGTTTGCATCTGCTGCAACCTCTGCTGTATCAACAGATGTTGACACAACAGTTGCTGTAACATCTGCTGTGGTAGAGATGGGTGTGGAAGTTGAAGTGAGTGTACTTGATTTTTGAAGAGTAGAGGTTTTAATGGTTGGATTTGTAGCAGGCTCAGTTTTGGAAGGTGTGGATGTTGGTTGCCTTACTTTTCTAGCAGGACTCTTCTTTGATGAAGTACCAACCTCTTCCTTTTCTTTTTGTTGCTTAATCTCTTGCACAACCAATACTTTGCCATCAAGGTACACTTTTCTCTTCTGCTTCTCATTTTCCCTGGACAAGATGTCATCTGTTAGATCCTTCTTCTTTGAACCATCTGGCCTGGGAATATCCACTGTTGGCTTTGCCATCTGATCATCAATTGTAAGCTTCTTTTTTCCCCAAAGGTTTCTCCCCCTTTTTGGCATCATCCTCTGTGTGTACAAAAATTACTGTGGGTGGAGCAGTACCAGTGGTTTTGAAAAGATGAGCTTTTATAGCTTTAATGTCTGCCCTGGTATCCATGAATCTTGCTTCAACCATATTTCTTACTTCCTACATTTGATGTTTATGTTGTTGATCTGAGAAGTGCTTTTGTTGCTAAAACAGAGGGTCTAGGGCTTGTTACAGATCAGCAGTGGTTAAGACAGAGGGTTGGGTCTTTATGACTAACAACTGCTGCACAAGATTTTTGATCTCACCGACAGAAGTTTCAAGTGTTGATACTCTCTCCATCAAATCTTTGTATTTTAGTTCATCACCTAATTTAATAGGATCATCTGAACTCCTACCTGAGGTGGTAGTTGTATCTAGGGGATCATTAGCATGTGTTTGAACACTAGCTTCACCCTTTGATGCCCGTTGTTCTTGGTTCTGAGGACTTCCCACAACATCAAAGGTTACGTTGATAGCCTTAGTAGTGATTGCCTTCAACAGAGACTTAGAAATGTAACCACTGTCCAAAGAAAACTAGGTAGTTTTGCAATTGTAGTGGCTGCTCTAGTTGAACTATCACCAAGGGTTACACGTAACCCAAGGGATGTAGCCTCTTCATTTGCTGATCGGCTAGCAAAGAATAAAGAATCAGACCCAACATCATGTTGAAGTATATTCTCAGTGACGGGTTGTTGAGAAATGCTGGATAATGTCTGATCTAATTCTATTGCATTCAGCAAGGGTATAAAAGTTTGTGGTAGTGATTTATTGGAGAGGGGATAGGTGCAGAAAGAGACATTACCCTGGGAGATGGTTGTGGAAGATAGAACCAAGTGGTTCTAGAGCTTCATAATTTGGTGTCCCTGTGTTTACAACCAGATCCTTTTGTGAGGATGCAGGAGGAGTTTCATAGCCAGGTTGAGATCTTTCAACCATCTGCTGTGAAGAAGTAGCAGCAGTGGTTTGTGACATTGGTAATGTCATAGGGTTTACCTCTGGGATCTCATCTTCCAGAGGACCCTTTTTGGGTTTGGTGGGTTTTCTGGATATTTTTGTTGGTTTCTTTTTGGTGATTTTAGGTGTGGGTTTCAGAGCAGTGGTTGCAATGTTCTGATCACCTAGAGTAGTGGGCTCAGTAGCAAGAGGAAGAGTTTGAACATTTTGTTCATTTAAAATAGGCTCAGCCTCTTCTACTTCCGTTTTGGAAATCTTTTCTTGATTTGTCAATGTTGTAAAAAGTTCATGAGTTAGGCGGCCAGGATTGATTACGACGCCTTGTTTGCTGGCTCCAGTTCTAATTTGGTTTTGCAAGTAAACACTCAAGAAACGAGGATGCATCAAGAAAGCTTTTCTTTTTGATATATATTTAAAATTATTGACCACGTGTAACCTCTGTCATGGAAATGGAAGACAGTTGTTTGGCTAACCAATGTTGGAAAATACAATCAGTGGATAAGAACAGTGGTTGCAACTATCAGAGGATACACTTTTTTACGATGGATAGATTTTTCTAAACGAACAGTGTTTTTGAGCTATCAGTGCTTTGAACAGACTTTGAGGATTTATTGAAAAATTCAATTGTAATATCTTTTTAAGGATGGATTTTGATTTTCTAAAAACATTTTATTGCTATTTACACATGGATCACAAAGAAATTTTGTTTTTAATCCATGTTTAGCATTCCAAGTCTAGAAATCAAACTGTCAAAAGTGTGAGCATCAAGTGCTTTTGTCAACACATCTGCCAGTTGATCCATGGTATGGACATGTTGTAAAGAAATCAAACCTTTTTCATAGCAATCCCTCACAAACCTTTTAGTAATGGGCGCCAACATAAACGCCAAAACCAAAAATCCCAAACAATATTCGTAAATAAGACTCGATAAAAATGTCTTGATCAAATGCAAGTGAGTGCACCTAGCGCTCCTAGCGTTCCTAGCGTCCTGAGAAACATGTAAAGAAACAAGTGTCAACATTAAAGAAGAGTGAGTTCACAAGTTTTTATAAGTTCACAAGTTCGGTTAAAAGTTTGTTTTCCCCCGTTATCCCTAACCCGGGATAACGATATAGTTCCATTATTCCTAACCCGGAATAATAATGTTGGTTCGTAATTAAGTTCAATGTTAACATGTAGGTAGCGAGCCTAAAGTTACGTCACATAAGAGTTCGCGATCGAAGCTGACTGTTGTTGCCTCAGTGTTGCCAGGCCTATCACTGACCATGGCGAAAGTTATGCCAAATTAATCACCCGTTGACCATACCCGGTCGGCTAACGCAACTAGCTCGGGTGGGGCTTGGCGGGCCCAGTAGTACTACTTATAATTTCCCCGCTATCTAACCCAATACTAACGATCCGAGAGTTTGTTGAGGACTTCCGTGATATAGCTACTTAGTGACCATAACGTACATTAACATTAACTTAGTTACCGAGTAGTTCAACGACGTTAATTTCGCATAACGTAAAAGATAGAGTTATATAGTGTATACATGTTTCTCCCCCTGTTGTTTAAAACCGGATAAAATAGGGGCCGAACTCACCTTAAATTGCTCGGTTAGAGTAACACAAAAGTAGCAAATGATGGGACCGCTAATCGCGTCCTAACATGTCAACCGATTTAAAGTTAGTGTGTGAACACACTGATCCAAAACCCTACGTATAACTAACACACAGTGCGGCACACGTAATAACCAATTCGAAAACACAATCATGCATGCAAAGTATCATCATACCAAAATAATGATCAAACCAACTTGTCATAAACACAGATTAACTCATACAACACTTTGGTACACACAAACACAAGTTATCATGTGTCAGCTTGTACGCTCATAACTGGGCTATTTTCGAGGATTTTTATAAAATAGTTCCAACGTTCCAAAAATTCCAATTTTTTTACAGAAGGTGTCAACTAAACTGTATGATTTTATGTAAACTTTTCAAGTCCTAAAACCTTACCAATTATTTATAAACATTTATATACTAGGCTGCAGTCAGATTCGTCGCTTTCTATCTGCAGTCCACGGGAAAAATTATTTAAAAATCATCGTTCACCTAATTAACAAAATTCCGGTGGGAGTTTTCTGTAAATTCCCTTATCCAGTAACTGTATAAATTTCGTGACCCAACCCCCTATAGACTATGAGATCCGTCTCGATAAACAACTAGCAAATTTTGCAGAATTTACGCAGCTTCAGCTGCTGCACTAAATGACTACTTAAAAATAGCAAACAACCTCAGAAATATATGAATCCGGCACCATTAGAAGCGTTTTTCAAAAATACACGTTTTAGGCTTCAGAAAATCCATTTTTCGATAAATAATGATCAGGTTACAATCAATTGAAGTTGGCTGTAAATGTCATTCAGCAAACAGTTTTCGACTTTTATCGCATTAGAACGTGCTTAAACGATCATGACTCTTAATAGAAATGATTAACAACAGGTTTATTTGTCAAATATCATCATGTATATCAATATTCATGCAAACTCTAATTATATAACATGATCTTTATTGCCAAAACGCAGCTTATGATTTTAGTATTCAACATAACATCAAAATCGCAAAGATTCGTACAATCATCCGAACTAATCATAAATCACAACACTTTTCATACTAACAATCCTACCATTACACACAATCATGATCAAGATTATACAAACCCTAATGTGAATCGCAAAACAATTAAACCCTAACCTTGAAACGATGATGATTAGCGAACCGGGACAAGATTGGAATCATTCCGGAAGTTGGAGACTTGCGATCTTGAGAGGGGGGGGGGGGGGAGGGCTGCAGTCGGCCTTCTCTTAGGGACTAGGGTTTGTTGTTTTTTTTTTGGAAACTATAACATGCATACATACAATTATATAGCACAAGGGAAAAGAAGGGGAGGGGGTGGGGGGCGCGACCGCAAAGGGGGGGTTTGGGTAAATGGCTTGGGCCTCAAGTTTAGGTTAGTTCCTTGGGCCGCAAGGAGGTGAGGTCGACACGTTTTGTGGCTCGGTTCGGTTCGGCTATTTATTTATTATTATTTTTTTATAACTAATAATCGCGAAATCAAAGCGTGATATAATAATCCACCAAATCTACAAACGTCTAATAACACATAGCACGTAATTCACCCAATAGATTCACAAAGTTAGCGTAGTTATTGCGAGCGTGTAATTTAATTCTCCGAATTAAATCAGCGTAGGAATGAATAACCGTGAAGTAGCGCGTTTAAGATACCTGAAAAGCCGGGATGTCACATTATCCCCATGTTGAAAGAATTTTCGTCCCGAAAATAGAGTAAACGCGGTTTAGAATGCAACGCACAAAGATTCAGTTTGTTAGCAATGGTACAAGAAATTCCCAGGCTGTCACATCATCTCCATGTTGAAAGAATTTCGTCCCGAAATTTAGTTGGTGGTAACGTCAGATTGCTGCTCAGCTGCAAAAAGGTGTGGGTATTTGCTTTTCATTTGGTCCTCTCTTTCCCACGTGAACTCCGGTCCATGCTTAGAGTCCCAACGAACCTTGACAATCGGTATCTTGCTGTGCCTTCGAGTCTTAATCTCACGATCCATGATCTCGATAGGTTGTTCCACAAAATGCAGTTGCTCATCCACTTGAATCTCATCCAATGGAATAACTAGGGTATCATCTGATAGACACTTCTTCAGATTGGACACGTGAAAAACGTTGTGAACTCCACTGAGTTCGGCAGGAAGGTCTAATTGATAAGCTACGGGCCCGATACGCTTCGAGATCACAAATGGGCCTATGTACCGTGGGTTTAGTTTTCCTCGTTTCCCAAAACGGATTACACCCTTCCAGGGTGACACCTTCAGTAGGACGCGGTCGCCTAGTTGAAATTCGAGCGGTTTGCGTCGTTGATCAGCGTAGCTTTTCTGTCGATCTCGTGCCGCTGCCATGCGGTTTCTGATTTGCACAATCTTTTCAGTAGCCTCAAGTATCAACTCAGGACCTTTGAGTTGACTGTCACCGACTTCTGCCCAATAGACCGGTGATCTACATTTTCGACTGTATAATGCTTCAAACGGTGCTGCCTGAATACTCGTATGGTAACTGTTGTTATACGAGAATTCCACTAAAGGCAGATGGATTTCCCAACTGTTCCCGAAGTCTACCACACATGCCCTAAGCATGTCTTCCAAGGTCTGAATGGTCCTTTCACTTTGACCATCCGTCTGAGGGTGATAAGCTGTGCTCATATCTAAGCGTGTACTCAACGCTTTCTGAAGTGACTGCCAAAAGTTGGGCGTGAAACGAGCATCTCTGTCTGAGATGATGGATGTTGGCACCCCGTGCCGAGAAACTACTTCCTTAATGTAGATGCGAGTCAACTTATCCATTTTATCTGTTTCTTTGATCGTTAGGAAGTGTGCGGACTTAGTTAGACGATCCACGATTACCCAGATGCTATCGCAACCACCCGGAGTTCGCGGGAGTTTAGTGATAAAGTCCATCGAGATCTGATCCCATTTCCACACTGGGATCTCAGGTTGTTGAAGTAGCCCTGATGGCTTCTGGTATTGCACCTTGACTTTCGCACAAGTCAAACACTTGCTCACGTAGGTGGCTATATCCGCTTTCATGTTGGGCCACCAGTACGCGGCTTTAAGGTCTTGATACATCTTATCTGCACCAGGATGGACAGAGTATCGGGATTTGTGAGCTTCGTCCATAACTAGCTTCCTGAGGTCTCTGTAGAGAGGTACCCATATACGATTCATGAAATACCGGGCACCATTGGGTTTCACTTCCTAATCGCGTTCCATCTTTCCCACAGATTCGGCCTTGATGTTTTCTTCCTTAACTGCTTCTAGCTGTGCGTCGCGTATCTATTCGGGTAACCCCGAATGAATGGTGAACTGTAGTGCTCGTACCTGACGAGGTTTCAAGTGCTCCTTCCTACTGAGGGCATCAGCTACCACGTTAGCTTTACCCGGGTGATACCGAATGGCACATTCATAATCGTTCAGGAGTTCGACCCAGCGACGCTGTCGCATGTTCAACTCCTTCTGGTTAAAGATATGCTGGAGGCTCTTGTGATCCGTGTAGATTGTGCACTTTGTTCCATATAGATAGTGTCTCCAAATCTTAAGTGCAAACACAACTGCTCCCAATTCCAGGTCATGTGTTGTGTAGTTTTTCTCGTGAACCTTCAACTGTCGGGATGCATACGCGATGAACTTATCACGTTGCATGAGTACGCATCCCAATCCCTGAATGGAAGCATCACAATATACCAAAAAATCATCTGTCCCTTCTGGCAAGGACAAAATGGGTGCACTGCAAAGTTTCTGCTTCAGCAATTGAAATGCTGCTTCCTGCTTGTCACCCCAAGCATACTTAGTGCCCTTCTGAGTGAGAGTGGTAAGCGGTTGTGCGATCTTTGAAAATCCCTCGATGAAACGTCTGTAGTAACCAGCCAAACCCAAAAATTGGCGGATCTCTGTCGGTTTCCTGGGTGCTTCCCAGTCCTTGATAGCATCGATATTGGCGGGATCAACGTGTATACCCTTTTCATTCACGATATGCCCGAGGAACTGAACTTCCCGAATCTAGAAATCACACTTCGAAAACTTGGCGTATAGTTTCTCCTGTTGAAGTAGTTCCAGCAATAATCGTAGATGCTCAGCATGTTCTTCTTCACCCTTAGAGTAGACGAGTATATCATCGATGAACACGATGACAAACTTGTCGAGATACGGCTTACACACGTGGTTCATGAGGTCCATGAACACCGCGGGTGCGTTGGTGAGACCGAAGGGCATGACCAAGAACTCATAATGGCCATACCGAGCACGAAATGCCGTCTTGGAGATATCCTCATCCCTGACGCGTAACTGGTGATAACCGGACCGTAGATCAATCTTGGAGTAGTAGCTTAACCCTTGAAGCTGGTCGAAGAGATCGTCGATGCGAGGTAATGGGTATCGGTTCTTGACGGTAACCTTATTGAGTTCCCTGTAGTCGATGCACATGCGGAAGGTCCCGTCCTTTTTCTTGACAAAAAGGACCGGAGCTCCCCATGGCGAAGTACTGGGTCGGATAAATCCTTTTTCCAACAATTCCTGAAGTTGGGTAGACAGCTCTTGCAGCTCTGCTAGAGCTAGGCGGTACGGGGCCTTGGCGATAGGAGTCGCATGGTTCGCCAATTCGATTTCAAACTCCACTTGTCGATGTGGTGGAAGACCAGGTAACTCTTCTGGAAACACATCGGAAAAGTCACGGACGACGGGGATATCTTCAAACCGCTTCTCGTCCTTAGGCTGCTCGGTGACCAGTGCGAGCAAAGCGAAGGAGTTCTTTCTCCGAAGATACTTCTGAGCTTGCATGTAAGAGATGATGTTTGTGACGGCGCCTGCCTTCTCGCCTTGCACCATCAAGACTTCGTCGTTGGAGAGCGTACAGATAGCTTTCTCAAAACAGAGAACTTCAGCTCGGACGTCGGATAGCCAGTCCATTCCGGCTACCACATCAAAACTACCCAGGGTAGTTGTCATCAGATCAATGGTAAAGGTGTGACCCGCGAGTTTAAGTTGACAGCCGGTTACTAAATGGGTCACATCTACAGATTTACCATCGGCTAGTTCGATGACGTAAGGGGTCTCTAGGGGTTTAGGCGTGAGATTTAGGTTCTTCCTAAAAGATTCAGATATAAAACTCTTATCCACACCCGTATCAAAAAGTACAGTAGCAAAATGATCGTTAACGGGAAACTTACCGGTGACAACGTTCGAGTCGTTTCTGACCTCTCCGCGGCCCAGCGTGAATGCACGACCTTTGGCACCTCCTGTGCCACCATTTCAATTATTGCCATTGTTGTTATTGTTGTTGTTGTTGTTGTTGTTGCGAAGCTGCGGGCACTCTCGCTTGAAATGGGCAGTGCTACCGCACTGATAGCACCCCCGGTTAATACCTTGCTGTTGACCCTGGTGCTGATTCTGATTTTGTCGAGACATGATTTCCCCGCGACAATCCTTTGCCGCGTGTCCCGCTTTGCCACATCGTTGGCAGCAATTTCCGGCGCAAGGGCCATGATGATGGAGGTTACAACGATTACATTGCGGCTTTCGACCTGCATAGCCGCTTGAGTTCTGGGTGTTGTTGGTAGACTGATTATTGTGACCCCGATTGTTGTTGAAATTGTTGGACCGCTTCTGGTTTCCTTGTTGTGGCTGGGCTGACGAAGACTGTCGAGCAGGTGAGTCTTCAAATTTTCTTTTGTTATCAGGGACGACTTCGGTTTCACCCCGAGGTGGCAACTTCCTTTGCTCCACCGCCTTATCGGTGAGTTTATGCGCCAGCCTAATCGCTTGATGCTCCGTCGTAGGGTTGCTAGACATTACCATGCCCTGGATCTCAGGGACCAGACCCCCAAGATAAAACTCAAGTCGTTTTTCGATGGTGTTAGTCAGATCGGGACATAGGAACACCAGATCATGATGTTTGCCGTGTACGCTTCAATTTCAGACCCTACCATCTTGTGGTTCCATAACGCTTGCTCCAACTGCTGAACTCTGTCCCGTGGACAGTATTCCTCCTTGATTAGGGCCTTAAACTCGGTCGAGGCCATTGCGTTCGCCGTAACAAGTCCACGCGTTTGGACTTGTGCGTTCCACCAGGTTAATGCCCCATCTTCCAACGTTGAGGCAGCATACTTGACCTTATTGACTTCAAGGCAATTGCACATCTCGAACACCGATTCAGACTTTCAATCCAACGGACCAGTCCTATGGGTCCTTCCGCACCCGTGAACTTGCTCGGTTTTGCATCAAGGAACATCTTGTAGGGGTTAAGACCCCCTCCTGGAGACAGAGGATAGGTAGTCAGCGAAAAAGTCTACTAGCCCAACTATTAGATTTTCCCATGAAAATTTAATAATAGTTACCTGCTGGTGGGTTTTGAACACCTGCCAGAGCAGCATTCACGTGTTCTTGGATCAATGCGGCCAATTCTTCAGGTGACATGTTGAGGTTTCCGTGACGTCCAGTTGCCATTTCAGATCTTTGCAAGACAACACAAACACACACCGATAAGTATATATCCAATATAGTTATCATATTCCACACTTCAATCATCACACAAGTTATGTCAACCCAACAAATTAAACAATCAAAAGGAACATTCGATTAAATAAATTGCAATGTCTCACAAAATACCAACCAAACATCTCAGTTTAATTATAAAATTTCAAGTTCAAACATAAGTGGAAACAAACAAACTAAAGAAAACAAAGCGGGGATTGGCGAGACGAGTCAGTCTTCTACGTCTCCATCTCCCAAGTCGCTATCGTTGCCGTCATCCTCTGCGGCGTTTTCAGCTTCAACAGCCGGGTCATGTTCCGGCTCCTCTTCCTCCGGATCCTCCTCCGGGTCTTCCTCTGGATCCTCCTCCGGGTCTTCCTCTGATCCTCCTCTTCTTCCTCTACCGGCGCTAGAGGGGCCGGTGCTGGTGCGGGTACTAGGACAGGTGCTTGATTCTGCTCCAGTTCTTGAATCCTCCAACTGGACTCAAGAACTCTCTCTTCGAGCCAGTCAGCCCTCAGCTGCTCAGCACGAAGATCCTTAGCTAAAATGTTTCAAACTTTCCTATTCTCATGTTGCTCTTCCTCGAGCCTTCCAGTTTTACCAGTTAGTTGACGTATCATCCCTCCTTGTGCTTCGATAGTCTCCTGCATTCTCTCTAGATGTTCTTGTTGTTTCCTTAACATATCCCTAAGTAGGTCGTCCCCTACTTCTAACGAGTTGACCGGTTCGACCGGTATAGCGGTGGTCGGACGGGAGGACGAATCCCCTCCTAGAGCGAGTCTTTTCCTAGCAGCTGAGCGTGTCTCCACGCCATGAGGTGGTGAGGGTTCGACCATGGGTGCCTTCCCCGGCGCCCTTGGTTGTCGAGATTTGTCAGATGATGATGATGACATTGCCTGCTGGGTTGGTGTAGTTAGTTACGAGTTGCGTGCATCACAATATACATATATATCTCACATAAAACAATTTGTAGCATAACACATAACAAGATATCACAGTTCGGTGCCAACTAAGTCTAGTGTCGTGTAACAGCTATAGTTTAGGTCTACTTTTAATGTAAACCCGGTTCTCTATAGCTAGAGGCTCTGATACCAATCTGCCACACCCTCAATTTCCACTTGCGGAGTTTTACCGCTAGGCGTGTGATCAAACCAGAATCTGAGACACTAGTAATATCGAACGACTCTATATGATTTATTTAAACGTTTTCCAAAAACATTTGTTTAACCATTCATAGTTATTTTCAAATTGTCTTAGTTTCAAAGTTTAGCGGAAGCATTAGTTTCAAAGTTTAGTAACGGGCGCCAACATAAACGCCAAAACCAAAAATCCTAAACAATATTCGTAAATAAGACTCGATAAAAATGTCTTGATCAAATGCAAGTGAGTGCACCTAGCGCTCCTAGCGTCCTGAGAAACATGTAAAGAAACAAGTGTCAACATTAAAGAAGAGTGAGTTCACAGGTTTTTATAAGTTCACAAGTTCGGTTAAAAGTTTGTTTTCCCCCGTTATCCTTAACCCGGGATAACGATATAGTTCCATTATTCCTAACCCGGAATAATAATGTTGGTTTGTAATTAAGTTCAATGTTAACATGTAGGTAGCGAGCCTAAAGTTACGTCACATAAGAGTTCGCGATCGAAGCTGACTGTTGTTGCCTCAGTGTTGCCAGGCCTATCACTGACCATGGCAAAAGTTAGGCCAAATTAATCACCCGTTGACCATACCCGGTCGGCTAGCGCGACTAGCTCGGGTGGGGCTTGTCGGGCCAGTAGTACTACTTATAATTTCCCCGCTATCTAACCCAATACTAACGATCCGAGTGTTTGTTGAGGACTTCCGTGATATAGCTACTTAGTGACCATAACGTACATTAACATTAACTTAGTTACCGAGTAGTTTAACGACGTTAATTTCGCATAACGTAAAAGATAGAGTTATAGAGTGTATATATGTTTCTCCCCCCTGTTGTTTAAAACCGGATAAAATAGGGGCCGTGAACTCACCTTAAATTGCTCGGTTAGAGTAACACAAAAGTAGCAAATGATGGGACCGCTAATCACGTCCTAACATGTCAACCGATTTAAAGTTAGTGTGTGAACACACTGATACAAAACCCTAAGCATAACTAACACACAGTGCGGCACGTAATAACCAATTTGAAAACACAATCATGCATGAAAAGTATCATCATACCAAAATAATGATCAAACCAACTTGTCATAAACACAGATTAACTCATACAACACTTTGGTACACACAAACACAAGTTATCATGTTTCAGCTTGTACGCTCATAACTGGGCTGTTTTCGAGGATTTTTATAAAATAGTTCCAACGTTCCAAAAATTCCAATTTTTGGGTGTCAACTAAACTGTAGGATTTTATGTAAACTTTTCATGTCCCTTACCAATTATTTATAAACATTTATATACTAGGCTGCAGTCAGATTCGTCGCTTTCTGACTGCAGTCTACGGGAAAAATTATTTCAAAATCATCGTTCACCCAATTAACAAAATTCCAGTGGGAGTTTTCCGGAAATTCCCGTCGCTAGTTACTGTACAAATTTCGTGAGCCAACCCCCTACAGACTATGAGATCCGACTCGATAAACAACTAGCAAATTTTGCAGAATTTTGCAGATTGACCACTTAAAAATAGCAAACGACCTCTGAAAAATATGAATCCGGCGCCATTAGAAGCATTTTTCAAAAATACACGTCTTAGGCTTTAGAAAATCCACTTTTCGATAAATAATGATCAGGTTACAGCCAATTGAAGTTGGCTGTAAATGTCATTCAGCAAACAGTTTTTGACTTTTATCGCATTAGAACATGCTTAAACGATCATGACTCTTAATAACAATGATTAACAACGGGTTTATTTGTCAAATATCATCATGTATATCAATATTCATGCAAACCCTAATTATATAACATGATCTTTATCGCCAAAATGCAGCTTATGATTTTAGTATTCAACATAACATCAAAATCGCAAAGATTCGCACAATCATCTGAACTAATCATAAATCACAACACTTTCATACTAATAATCCTACCATTACACACAATCATGATAAAGATTATACAAACCCTAATGTGAATCACAAAACAATTAAACCCTAACCTTGAAACGATGATGATTAGCGAATAGGGACAAGATTGGAATCAATCCGGAAGTTGGAGACTTGCGATCGTGAGAGAGGGGGGGGGGGCTGCCGTTGGCCTTCTCTTAGGGACTAGGGTTTGTTGTTTTTTTTGAAACTATAACATGCATACATACAATTATATAGTACAATGGAAAAGAAGGGGAGGGGGTGGGGGCGCGACCGCAAAGGGGGGGGTTTGGGTAAATGGCTTGGGCCTCAAGTTTAGGTTAGTTCCTTGGGCCGTAAGGAGGTGAGGTCGACACGTTTCGCGGGTCGGTTCGGTTCGGCTATTTATTTATTATTATTTTTTTATAACTAATAATCACGAAATCAAAGCGTGATATAATAATCCACCAAATCTACAAACGTCTAATAACACATAGCACGTAATTCACCCAATAGATTCACAAAGTTAGCGTAGTTATTGCGAGCGTGTAATTTAATTCTCCGAATTAAATCAGTGTAGGAATGAGTAACCGTGAAGTAGCGCGTTTAAGATACCTGAAAAGCCTGGATGTCACACTTGCAGCTTAAGCAATTGTTGTTCATATGAACGCTCTTCAAGTTAACTCCTTCCACCAAATTGTTATGAACCAGGAAATTCATCTTTTGTAAGTGAATGTGACCCATCTTACTATGCCATAAAATCGACTCTTTTTCTGTGGTCTTTGTGACAAAGCATTGTGCCGACTTTGATGTAGTTGTGGCAATTCTCATATCAAGTACATACAAGTCATGCTCTCGCGGGACGCGCATAAGAATCCATTCTTCTGGAATCTTGAAACTCGGCTTCAAAATCATGCATTCCTTGTCGTTGAAATGAGTTGTAAACTTCTTGTCACAAATTTGGGAGATACTCAGAAGATTATTCTCCAATTCAGCAATGTAGTTGACTTTATCAAAAGATACAACGCCATTAGATAATTTTCTTTCACCGATGATTCTTCCACCTTGATTTCTAGCAAATCCAACGTAGCCTCCATTGATAGCTTTAATGTCATATAATAAGGATCGCATCCCTGTCATGTGGCGAGAAGCTCCACTGTCCATAATCCACTTTGATAAGATAGACCTTGGAAGCCCCTGCACATGTAAAAGCGATTACTTAAAAAGGGAAACCCAAGCCTTGTCGGTCTTCGGTGGATTTGGGATATCAAAAGTTGGAATTTTCAAATCTTTCTTTAGAACCCACTGATCAGTCTTTGTTTGGTTATAGTCTTTTGTTTTGACTGATCTAGTTGATTTGACAGTTTCAGATGATGATGAATTCTTCTTCGGAATCCAGGATTGAGATTTCATTCTTGCCTTTTTACATAAAACTTTAAATCTTTTTGTTCATTTGATTTCGAAGATTCCCCTTTCTTAAAGTTATAAATTTTTTTAGTTTTAGGTTTCTCTTCAGATTTAGATTCATTGTTTCTTTTCAAAATCTTTGTTGGAACAATTTCTGGCTTCTTTAGCTTTTCATCATCTGAACTCTTCTTGCTTTGATGAACAAACTTTGATTTCGGACATTTTCTTGCAATGTGACCTACTTCATTGCATTTAAAACATGTCCGTGTATCAACATATTTTTCACTAATAGATTTTACTCCACTTGTGGATTCCGTCTGTTCACGAAGCTCTTTTTCCTTTTTAAATTCATCATTCGTTTGTTTCCCAATCGAATCTTTTTTACGAACAGTGTCAGTCCTAAACACAAACTTCATGTTTTTCTTTTTATATTCGTGTTGTGGTGATTTTTTCTTCTCATTTTCTTTAGTTTCAAAACCCACACCCCTCTCCTGTTCTCAGGAAAGTCCCCACCGTTTCTTTGGTATTTGTTAAACACTTTCTTAGATTTTGAATAATATTTCTTCTTATTTTTATCCAAATCTTCTGATGTAACTTCAACAAATTTGAATAGTTTGTCAATGTGATCTTCTTTCACATTCTAAATCGGAAAACTTTCATCAAAGTATAGTCTATCAGAATCCTTAACCTTGTATAGTACAATGTTTGGATCATCACTTAGGCTATTCTCCGAGAGAGTATCCTCTTCATTGTCAGATTGTGAACTTTCTGAACTATTCAAACTCGAATTGGCGCTTTCAAAGCTGCCACTATCAGAATCACTTTCGAACACCTTCTCGATCACGTTATTAACGAGTGCTTCACTGTCATCGTTAGGTTTTGTGTAGATTATATCAATGTTCTCAGACAGCTCATCTTTCATTTCAGTTTTAAGTTTTAAATTGAACGCCTCCTCTATTCCTTCTACTTTCTTTCGTCAGTTGCTTTCACACAATGGAGGTGGAACATTTCTATAATCTGTACTTTTCTTACTTTTTGTCTTTTTATCATCATCTTCCGACGCAATTGTTGGAAGAATATGATCGATGATGTAAGCATTCGTTGTATAATTGAGCAACAACTGATTTACTCTTCATTTCAATTTTTATTTCTTGCAGTTCATGTTTGAGCTCAGCAATGGTGTTAATATAAATGTTAATAGAATTTTGTTTATCCATCAATGTTGCTTTTAACATTCTGATCGTTTCACCCTGTTCCAAATTTGCTTGCTCAACCATGCTGTAAGTGCCTTTCATTTTGTCACAAGCTTCTTTCTTTGTTCGATAATCAAATCTAAAATGTTCATTATGCGTGTTTAGATCACTTATGATTAATATCTTTTCAGCACCTTGTTCACATGGTTTAGTAAACTTTGTGCAAGGTTTTTCAACCTCCACAACTTGCACTTTAATCACCTCTTTCTCGATTACCTTTACCTCAACCTCAGAACCTACCTCTCTTGGATAGCCATCATAGCTTTATCTGCAATCTTGGTAAGATTCTTCTCATTCATGTCTTATGTCACATCGATAATCTCCTTGAACTCAGCTTTCTTTGCTTCCACTGGTTGCTCCTGATATTTAGAATCAAAGCAATCTGCAAAATGAGATTGTAAGTTAAGTGGAATAATGCTCTTCATGGCTTCATGGTATATAATTTCTTCTTCAGATCTCTGCGTGTATTCCCCTATGATTGCTTCCTCCAAAGCTGATTCATCAATCCATGATTCTGGCTCTTCCACAATCTCAACCATCGAAGCTATGCTTGCATTCCTGGAAATGTACTTATTCCTGTCGAATCCTTTATCTTCCTGTGTTACTACTAGAGCTTTTTCTTTTTCTTTTGACGAACCATCTTCAATTTGAACATTTCTTGTTTGTGGAGGAGATGGTTTGTAATGCATAACCCTTTTGTAGTAGTCATTGTTGTTTCCGAATGGATTCTGATTGCCGCTAGCTTCTCTGTTTGTGCATTCACGCTTAAAATGCCCCTTCTCTCTACATTTGAAGCACGTCACCTTGGATTTATCAAATCCCAATTTTTTGCTAGAATCTCCAATATCTCTTCCAGTAAGCGCAACAAATCTTGTAGCTCTTCGATTTATAGATGCCAAACACCACTTTATATCCATCAACTCTAACTCTTCATCGTCGATTTGATCATAGTCTTCGGCTGTCATTTCAGGATTTCCAATTCTACCCGCAATCAAACTCTCATACGACTCTAGAACAGTCGCAAGTAAAGCCATGTGTTGTCTGGCAGTCTATTCAAAGAACACATTCTTTAAGTTGACCGTAATGTTGCATTGTAACACATTTGGATCAGAACTTGATTGGCTTGAATGATTGCCTTCACTTTGAAATGGAGAACTTGAGTTTGAGCTAGAATGGGATGTGTTCGAAGTATTATTTGGAAATGATTAAACATTTGGTTGACCTTGAAAAGAATTTCTAGAATAACTAGTGTTTGCACTGAATGCGGTTTGTATTTTAGGACTTGGAGTTTCAGGAATTCCATTCTTGTAGTACAACCCGACATCCTGCAAAACTTGTGCACTCTTTGATCTTGCAATCTTCTGCAACTCCATCTTGTGTCCCTCAAGTTTCTCTATGAATTTAAATAAACTGTAGAAACTGTAGTTACTTTCATTCTTCAGCACCATTAGATAAGTAGACCACTCCCCCTCTGGTAGTGCGTCTGCTAAATTATCTATCAACTCTTCATTTGTCTTGTTAATCCCATGCCTTCTAAGTTGAACAACCAGATGATAGTAGCGTTCTATCAGCTGCTTCATCGACTCTCCTTTCATCATGTTAAAGATATCAAACTCCTTTTTGAGTAGAGCCTTTTTGCTTTTTCTCATTTCTGTGCTACCATGATACTACGCTCGTAACGCATTCCACAAAGTTTGTGAATAGTTATCATTCTGTAGTAGCATCAGAATATCCTCTTTACTTGATTGTAACAAAAAGCTCATCATCTTCTTTTCGTACACATACAGATCTTTATCTGTGGGAGAAAACTTCGACATAGGATCTCTATACCATGCTTGTTTACTAGCCATTTGTACTTAGTTCCTATCGCGAGCCAGCAGGAAATGGAATGATTCGCTTGCACCCAGTTTCAAACTTCTCTCTCGAGCTCTCATATTCATCAAGACTCAGTAACTTTGGTGGTTTCACTGAAGTACCCATCTCGTTTTCTAAGTTCATTTGAGCAACTGCATTTGCTGCTTGAACAGTCGTAGTAGCGAACGCATTGAAAAATTCTGGTTCCATCTCAACACACTTAAAATTATGCCTGAAACACACTCGAAAAACTTGAAAATTTGATTAGTTGACAAACAACTTCGTTCGAACTTGGAATGACCAACTTCGAGCGAACATGTTTTAAAATTTTAAACAAAAACTCTTAGGCAACTTCGTGCGAAGTATCACAAAAACAGATTCAACAATTTAGAATGCAACGTCGTGCGAAGTACCTCTATTTCAAAACAAACAGATTTGACACTACTTCGTGCGAAGTTGTTCAAGTCACTTCGGACAAATTGTTTTCCAAAACTTGGTTTTTTGTAAATTTCGACATGAATTCGGTTGATTTTAGGTCTGAAACTCTCAGGGGTTTATCATTTGGTGATTTACCATGACATATGCAAAATTTAGCCCATTTTGACCATGGATTCATTAAAAAGGTGATAAATAAGAAGAAATGGTAGAAATAGAAGATGTCTCGTGTAGATATCAACAAATCAGGCATCCATAGCTCTGATACCACTTGTAGGATCGAGTTCCTTCGATAGCAAAGGTACCTAACTTGTATCTAGTCCATATATGCGGAAGCTATATGAATTAGTGACAATTTACACAAGATATCCGTTTAAAGTCAGTTTACTGATTGATTCAAAGTTACATTCAAGTTCCTAAACCGACAGAGCTTCGCCGCCACTTCTGCAAAAACTGTTACAAATGAGAAACCAAGACAGCTATTTATTGGGAAACAAGTTCGCACCAAAAGACCATGGACCAAGTTCGTACGAAGTGTGACTTCGTGCGAACTTGTCCTTTACAATACAAGTTCATGCGAACTTGCCCTCAAAGATACATAAATAACTTCAAAATCTAACATTTTAACCCTATTTCATATAGACTCGATCTAAGACTTAGACAATAGACATCGTGTACCAACAAAAAAGGACATTTTTCTTTAGAAGTGTGAGAAGGCATAGGAATTGATATGTATGCATCATGTTTTGGACTTAGGCACGATATTTTGAGTTGTTTTGGAAAGAAAAATACCAAACATAACAATTTAAGACTCAATGCAATGAATTATAGGCTTAAAACTTAAAACACCATACCACGAACGTTAAGTAGGGTATTTTAAGTGTTAATATAAGTCCCGAAATGAGATCACAAAGATATCACACAAAGTTTGATTGGTGATGGAATCATACAATCAAAATCTCCATCACCGATCAAACTTGATTCAAGCAAAAGAAATAAGATGAAGAAGAAATATGATCCAAAGCTTAACTTGCATGCAATTAGAATTGTCTAATACAAGTTAGCAGCAAAACCAAAGAACCACCAAACACGAATACATCATTACTATTTATAGAAAGTGTTTAGCCCACCACTTCCCCTAAACCCTAAGCCCATTTGCACCTAAGCCCATTCTAATACAAGCCTTCATTTCTAAATAAACAAACTAGCCCAACACTAATAGAATAACTAATGTATAAACCTTAAGGGCCTAACAATCTCCCCTAGGTTTATAACATTAGTGCTGCCTTAACTTGAAGATCCACTGGCTGCACCACCTCCAAACATTGGACTAGCATCCACATATAGCTTTGAATGATTACGTTAGCCACTGCACTTATGCATGATTTTGCACAAACTTCATATTGATCATTGGTTCGAATTTGATGTGAACCCAAGATCTTGATATCCTCTTCATGAAAACTATTTAGATACAGCGTGTCTGCTAACCGAAATGAGTTTCTTGAGTCACAATCACAGCTTCGGCCATTTTTGGATCATATGCCCAGAAATGGAAGTTTTTGAGCACTCCCTTGGCAAACTTTTGCGCAACGGGAATGACCTTTTCTTTGTCAGTTGGAGGCCATATTATGTTCTGGATCGTTCGCTTAGTATGTGGATCACGAACACTAGGGCTTTTCTTCAAATAAGATTCAACAGTCTTCATTGTTGGAAAGTTATTATTGGCTTCTTTTTCCAGCTTTGTGTGGAACACCCAACCTCTGCCTCGCTGATTTGGATCTAAGTCGTGATAAGGAGCGCATAGCAAGCTTTGCAGATCATTGTTCGTCCACGACTCGATTTGAGACTCCTTTGAATAGTATTCTCTGTTTTCACTTTCTCGGGTTATCAACCACATATCCTTATCATGATCAAATCTCCAGTTTGCAACTTTCTATTTGTTTCCAACCTTATCATAATGACTTGAACCTAACTCCATGACATAACGATCAGACTTCTTTGTTGGATCCTTAGGTTGGAAGTTTTCATCCAGAGGATTCATATCTTGGTTCTTCATGATCAACATTTGTTTGTTGTTATGTTTCGTTGGTGGCAACTTTCTTTTCTTTTTCTATGCTGTAGCTAGGTATGAAGCTAACCCTGCTTTATGTTCAGCATCTTCAGCAGCTTTTTCTTCAGTTGTTAGTTCATGTTGAGCTACATTAATGGGATCATCATCCTTATCAGCAAACTCCCTACAAAACCTTTTCTCAAGCTTTGCTTTTAGATCATAAACCACATTCATTAACAAATTCACGTCACCCTGAAGCTGATGTATTGTTTGATCTCTAATGGATACTTGAGCTTGCAAGGACGATACCTGAGCATCTTTCAACATAGAGTCTTGTTCCAATATGAACACTGTTTTTGTAGTTTCCCAACATCCACTTCCTCGGCATCATCACTATCAGGTTGCTCAATAAATTTTATCTTATCTACAACAATTCACATCGCCGCTTCATCTTGTTCAGTCGTCCCACCACTGGAACTACCAACATCAAACCGAACGCCGCTTGAGCTTTCCGGTTGTGATCCAACAGTTTTTTCGATGTTAAAGAAGTTTGGAATTTCTGTATCTTGAACAGCGGTAGTAACTTCCGGTACAACTTGCGTATTGGGCTCAGCTCAACACTTGGACTTGTTTGTTTAGGATCAACAGTGATTTCTGGTTCGGTTCTTTGTTTCTTGCGAGATTCTTGTTCAGCACTTGTGTCATCTTCAACACATTCTCCTCTGTTTCAATTGTCGGCTTCTCATTAGCTCCTATAATCTGTACATCATGCTCCTCGGCCACTATAGCATTTACCGGTTTCGGTGCAGGTAAAGGTTCAAACTTTCCATGCTTTACTAGTGTATACGTTCCCATAAACTTGTGCTTCTTTGCAGTATCTCTACTTTTGCGCACAACTTCAAAGAAACCCGGACCCATTGGCTTCAAATTAAGGAAGTTTGTGCTTTTGACGAGATCAGGATACTTCTCATCGAACATCATTTTCAAAAATCGAGGATAGAGCATGAAGATCTTCTTCTTTGGATTTTGTAGCATATTTGTCATGTTGTCGAAGATAAATGTAGAGAAATTATAATCCCAATTGCTCACCAAATCAACCATTCCAGGCGCTTGGCTTTGATTCAACTGATCCAAGCCACCTTTGTTTTCCGAGATGCTTAATAAGAAGACGTGCACTAGTAATCTCCAATACGGCGGAAACAACTTCTTCAAAACGGTCGGATAATGGCCTTCATAGCTCATGCGACAGAGAGCCTTGATAACATTATCTTTATCATATGATGTTGGGTGGTGAGATTGATTGTTAAATTTTAACACCTCGGGAACCACGGCTTCTGTAATCACAATATCCTTCTCTTGTATCTTTAATTCGTTAACACCTCTACCATCACCTCACTTCTTTTAACTTCCGCGTTTAACTAGAAATCTTGAATCATGTCTCCCGCAGATTACTGGATTTATCTTCATGGCATGTGTGATGCGGCATGAATTCAATCCTACGATCATAGAATGGAACATTTCATAGTACTCCGCTGGAGGATCTGATAAACAGCACGCCTAGTTATGAAAAGCTTCAACATCGAGCTTACGTTGATCGATCATTTTCTCAGCCATTTTCTACACAAAACCGACCAAGTTAAGTTTTATCGTTTAAACGAGATTAACTTAGTTAACAAGTTAACTAGTCAACACAAGTCAAATTGGTCAACAAGTCAAACAGGTCAAAAGGGTCAAAAGAGTCCAAAAGTCAGGGTTCAACAGGAGTTAAAGGACAATTCAGATGGACCCCTTGTCAGTTATTCGATACCATCTGACATTTTGAATGAATCTGTCAGAATTTTGATAATCATGTTGATTATCAGAAACCCATCCGAATTGCATAAGGATTATCCAAAACCCATCCGAATTGCATGAAGTCTATCTGAAATGCATAGGGATCCTACAAACCTTAAATTTTAATAAGTAGTCCGAGAGAGAATTCGAAAAGCTCAATTTGTTCGAAATATGACTCGAATGATTCGAAAGGCCTTAATATACTGCTTTGAATTGGCCTATTCGAAAACAGTAGGCATGGCCCAATTCGGAACAGTTGTTCCGAAACAATGGGCTTGGCCCAATTTGTAACAGTGTTCCGGAACAGTGGCCTATTCGAATTACCGGGACTATTCTAAACAGTGGGCCCATCCGAAATCAGTGGGCCTCTTTGTATGCGTGTTCCGAACAGTAACTCATCCTTTTCAAAGTCAATGATCCAACCAACCGAGCAACAATACTTAGCACAAAATAAAAAATAAATAATAAATAAAGGATGAAAGAAATTGTACGGGATCAAATCGTTCTCGAACTAATTTAGGAACACTTTTCAGCACATGCCTAATTTGACTGGTCCACATGATTGCCAATATGTTTGTTCTCTTAAACCTAACCTTCAAAATTTTCAACCTTGTGATATTTTTAAGGTAAAATTATACTATAAACATCCGTGTGTCCCATACCATGATATACCCCCGCGATCAAGGTAAGCACAACAATTCGTCGTAGCGATTGAGTATACTGAGTCAATCCTTTTGTTTTTACAACGTCAGACTTAGTGGTGAATAGGTTAGTATATTGTACAACAAACTGACCAATAAAATGTCTGACGAGGGTTAGGAAAATACCTTATACCGTACGTATTTATCTTTGCAAGCACAATGAAGTTTCTCGTGATGAGATTTTCTTCCTTTTAAGGTTTTGGCCCTTCTTTGGCTCATTTAGGATATCCTGACTGTGCCTAGGTCTGCATATAATCTAGATGCAACAGAAGGACAATCTTGATATCCCGGATGACTCGCAGTAACTGATATTCGTTAAAATACACATAAATTAGTCTCCCATTTTATTCCCCTTTTTACACGTTTTTGGCCATAAAATCAATAATTAGATACTTAATCAAGTATGTTTTCATTTACAGGCCTTAAACAACATGCCGGACGAGAAGATACAGAAAATGAGGATTTTCCAGGCGAAATAGCGAAGTTGCAAACTTTCTGAGAAGATTCAGATAGTGCACAGCCGTGCCAACCCGGATCAGAAGGGCTGCACCGAGCGTGCACGCCCTGGTGCAAGCCAAGTTCACGGCACACACGGCCGTGCCAATGGATGGCACGACCGTGCATGTCTATTTTTCTCGTGTGCACTGCCAGTGCGACTCCAATGCCAGCTTATCTTGGACACGCACAGCCGTGCCAATCTTGGCATGGCTGTGCCATTCTCAAAACCTTATCCGGATAAGATGACGTCACCGAATTGCGCTAAATAGTGCACGGTCGTGCGGATAAACCTGAAATGTTATAAAAACAGGGCAGAACTCACTGATCGCAGAGTGGACTTTTTGGGAGCGTTTTCTGGTGATTTTTGGGCTCCAGTAACAACATGTTTTGCTCCGATTCAAGCCCCCATTGTGCCTAGAAGCTCCATTATCATCCGGTTCTTCAATCTTTTGCTTGTCTATGGTTTGATTCTTCAATCTTTCCATAATTTTGATTATGTTTCAAGCTTTTAGATTGTTATTTATGTAATATTGTAGCCTCATGGCAAAAACACTTTAAATTCCTTGCTTGTTAAACAACCATTAGATGTTAATCATGTTTGTAATGACACTTAACAACTTTTTATGATTAATCCTTGATGATTGCTTTGCAATGTTGTTATTGATATTGGATTCTTGATTATAATTAATTGTCTTGGATGATTAGTTCATGGTTAGTTAGGATATTTGAAAGAAGAAGCCTAATTAATCTTGTATTAGTGAACCTTTAGCTTAGTTAAAAATGTTCACCCCATGAGACTAGAAATGGGTATTGGGTTAATAAGGGGTAATTAATATTAATCAAGAGTACTTTCCGTCGTGTAAGGATCTTAGCAGGTTAGATGGTGTCGTTATGAATTCTTAAAATAAATCATAAGCTTAGTTAGTAGTTTCGTCCAAAATTGCTTTCTTAGTAAATTTATGTTTAAGATGTGTAAAATAGACGGTTGTGACTTAATCTAGGTTATGCTTGTCTCGGTGGTTGCATGTGTTTATCGGTGTAACTTTCCTTGATTAAGTGAGGTTAGAAACTCTTAACGGATGACTAACTTATTTTTAAAGGATTTTCATAAACATTAATCAATAGGGCGTTAAAGAACAACTTTAGGTGGTTAAAGTGTGTTTATCGTTTTAACTTTCCGAAGAGTTGTCATGTTAGGATTCCCGAAAGGGATACTAATTGTCTTTGAAA
Organism: Scalesia atractyloides; assembly: GCA_947069175.1. Taxonomy (NCBI): domain Eukaryota; kingdom Viridiplantae; phylum Streptophyta; class Magnoliopsida; order Asterales; family Asteraceae; genus Scalesia; species Scalesia atractyloides. The sequence continues at coordinate 23,063,248 of CAMTDV010000030.1, read as the reverse complement.
AATGGAAAATTGACCAAGTGACTTAGTGGCATAACCGAGTTAGTTAACATATTCCGGTTGTTCATAAAGCAAGACTATACTTATATTTTTCATATTTGGAGTCTTTATGTTTACAAAAAGAAAAGAGTTAATTACTGTTTTCGTCCCTGTGGTTGTAAAAAATCACTATTTCTGTCCATTAGTTTAAAAATTGCGATTTCAGTCCCTGTGGTTTCACTTTCGTAATCATTTCAGTCCCTGTGGTTTCACTTTCGTAACCACTTCAATCCATTTATTTTGTAAGTACAGGGACTAAAATGGTTGCGAAGTGGACTGAAATGGTTACGAAAGTGAAACCACATGGACTGAAATAGCAATTTTTAAACTAATGGACTGAAATAGTGATTTTTGACAAACCACAGGGACGAAAACAATAATTAACTCAAAAGAAAAAGAAACAAAAATATTATGTTTTACTCATTTTTAGTTTAAACACTTTATCAACCTCTCTTTTTATACCGATAGAATATTGACAAAGGTTTAGTATTATCGTCTCCGCCCGCATCCATGGATCAATACTTGGTTCTTACCGATACTTTACTACATATATGACGGGGTACACTTGCCCTTTCGTGTGTGTTTTAATGTTGAAGTATAAATCATTTTTATAAGTTTAAAACCCAACCGTGTGTAAAATTCATTGTAAAAATATGTATATACACGCACACGCCATATACCAACCCGAAACCTCAGATGTTGGATATCTATCAACGCAAGATTTAAGACCATAAAATCATATGCCGATGGTATGCTACCCACATGATGTATAGTTAATTATATTTATATCACTTGGTATCTTTTTTGCTTTTTGAGCGCTAGGCCTATCAACATATCACAGTAGATACTCGTCTTTTTAGATTTGATACCTTACATGTGTTAATCATGTTCTTTAGCATAAATATTTATTTCATTTCCCAGCACATACTTCTCCCCCTAAATTTGTGCAAGAGTATAATGCTTTATGCTTAAATTTAGTTATTCTATTATAAAAAACCCCGTTTTTTAAGGTATATAAAAACCCCGGGTTTTTTTTTATGATTGCCCAGTCGGTGAAACGCATCATTTTTTAAAGATCCACAAGCACCTTGAATCTCGAGTTGCTGACAGGTTTTGTAATTGCATCAATATTGATATGTTCAAGTTTAATCAGTCATCTGTCATAGCAATCCCAAATAAAATGAACTTTAATATCAATGTGCTTGGTTTCAGAGTGAAAAATAGGGTTTTTAATAATTTGGATGGCATCATTATCACAATTAATAGTAGTGTTTAGATAAGTCAATCCGTAATCCTCAAGCTAGTGTTGCATCCAAATAACCTGGGAGCAGCAAGCAGATGCTGCAACATATTCTGCTTCCGCAATGGAGAGTGACACCGTTTGTTGCTTTTTGCATTGCCACAAGATGAGTTTTCTCCCAACTATTGGCATCCAGCCGTTGTAGACTTCATATCCCTGTCTGTCCCTCCAAGGTTACTATCAGAAAAAGCAAACAGATCAAAGTTTGAATCTCTAGGATACAAGAGTCCAAGTTTTGGAGCCCCCTTCAGGTATCTAAAGATTTTTTTAACGGTAGTATAATGAGAGAGTTTAGGATTAGCCTGATAAGGAGCACATTGACAGACAGCAAACATAATGTCTGGCCGACTGGCCGTCAAGTACATCAATGAACCAATCATAGATCAGTACAGTGTCTGATTAACTTGGCTTCCTTCAACATCCTCATTCAGCAAAGGTCGTTCAGCAATGGAGGAGTCCATGGGCTTTGAATATGTCATGTCGAATTTTGCAAGAATGTCCTAAATATATTTGCCTTGATGAATCAAAATTCCTTGACTACTCTGACGAACTTGCAAGTCCAAGAACATTTTCATTTCACCCAATGAGCTCATCTCAAACTTCTTCTTCATTACTTCTTCGAGTTACTTGCACATATTTTCATTGGATGACCCGAAAATAATATCTTCAACATAGGGGTTTGAGCGTTTGATCTATCATCCGCCGAGTATATCCATGTGCAAGTAGATGCTCTGTGAAGGTTGCATACCATGCACGAGATGCTTGGTGTAGCCCATACAAAGCTTTATCTAACTTGTAGACATAGCCTTCTTTTTCTGAATCAACGAACCTTGGGGGTTGAGCGACATAAATTTCCTCCTTGACTTTCCTGTACAGAAATGCCATCTTGATATCGATCTGGTAAACAGTAAATCCCTTTAAGATGCATATGCCAAGAAGATACGAATGGCTTCCAGACGTGCCACCGATGCATACACCTCGTCATAATCCAGACCTTCAATATGCCAGAAACCTTGAACCATTAATCCTGATTTGTTTCTCACGATCACGCTAGTGTCATCTTGTTTGTTCCTGAATACCCAACGCATTCCAAGAGCACGTTTTCCTTTCGGCTGCTTTACCAACTTCCAAACACCTAATTTTTTCAATCTGATTGAGCTCTTCGTGCATTGCATCGACCCATCCAGGTTCTTGCAAGGCAACATCAATGCTCTTAGGCTCAATATGAGAAATGAAGCATGGGTATAAACATGTGTTAATGGTCCCTGATCTTCTACGGGTTTGAACACCAGCAGTCACAGGACCAATAACGTTTGCAATTGGGTGGCTTCTCTAAACACGTTGTGGAATTGCTATAGCAGGAGCATGCAAGTTAGATTGCAGATTCGAAAAACTTCCTGATACTATCCAATTTGCTCCCCCTCATTTAATGCAGTAGAAGTCTTGATCACCGGTGGATCTCCAGTTCAGTCAGACGAAATCGGCTCCGGAAACAGTGAAGCTCCTTGGTCATTGGGATTTGAAGGTCCCATAGTTGTTTGTTGTGTGGATGTTGAACTGCATCATCAGGAGTAGTTGTTGTAGTAGGTTCAGAAACCGGCTCCTGAATTGGTGAAGTTTGAAGCTGTGCCGCAATAGTTTCGTGAAATCCCGGTGGATCCACAGTAAGTCTCTTGAATGTATCTCGCAAAGGCATGACGTCATCTTCAACTGTAATGGAAATGGGTATCATAGTACTTGAGACACCTGCATTAATAGTCGCATCAGACAGAACATGAAACGACTTAAACAAAGAGGAATAATCCTATAACCAATCAGGCCAACTCGTGCATCTCTAGGATTTTCTTCTAGCCAATACACATTATAAGTCTCTGTGATCTGCTTCTTGATCTTGTTGTACACACGATATGAGGTGTTTTTAGCATATCCAATGAAATAGCATGGATTCCCTCTCGCCACAAATTTTCCTTAGGCATCTATAAGAAGGAGAAGATAGGGACAACCAAAAGTACGGAAATGCTGCATAGAGGGTTTTGTCCTTCAACTATTTCATAAGGAGTTTTCATGTAACGTTTGTTGATTAATGCATGGTTTTGAAGATAGTAGGCGGTGTTCACTACTTCCGCCTAAAATATCAATGGAAGACCAGAATCAATCAACGTCGTCTGAGCAGCTTCAATGAGAGTTCGATTTCGTCATTCAGCAACTCCATTTTGTTGAGGAGTTCGAGTTGTCTATATTGTCGATCAATTCCTTATAAAGCACATTGGTCATTTAATTCATCATTCTTAAACTTTGTCCCATTGTCACATCGAATAATTTTCACTCGCTCTTGCCTAATTTTCCATGAGAGTGATGAATTTCTTGATCAAACCTGTAGTCTCACTCTTTTGTTTCAAGAAAAACACCTAAGTGAAACGAGAGAAATCATAAGTGATAACCAAGCAGTAAGCCTTGCCTCCAATACTTAGCACATTGACAGGACCAAAAAGATCCATATGAAGCAATTCCAGAACTTTAGAAGTCGTGTGCACAAACTTAGACTTGTGAGGCTTACGATGTTGTTTCCCACGAGCACATGATTCACATTTCTCGACCTACATGAAATCTTTGATTGGTAGATTTCTGACTAATCCTCCTTTAGCAAGTCAATTAAGATTCTTCATGTTGAGATGACCCAGTCGATGATGCCACAACATAGCATCATGTTCGGCAATCTCTGAGAACAAACATGTAACTTGATCAGTGGAAACTTTGTTCATGTCAATCACGTAAACATTTCCCCGATGTTCGGCTTCAACCAAGAACCAATCCTCCGGTATAATAATCCCTGGCTTTAAATTTACATGAACGCAAAGGAATCTGAGTTAGAGGGTCATCATCATTATCATCCTCATCCTTAATTCTTTGGTCATCATAATGGTACGATCCATCTCTAATACACCTCCAAATCCCAGGTTCCTTTGCTGTGACATATGTGTATTTCCATCATCATACAATTATGAAACAATTTTGTATTTAATAAGATTGTGTTTTATTCCAATATTTATGTATTTATTTATGGCATTTCATAAATCCTTGTTCAATTCTGATCTTTCAAATCACTTCTGGAAGTGAAATCGCAAACTATTACGTAATTGTAACCAGTTTAATGCGAAGTACGCTCTGGAACAATGACATAAGCTAAACATACCCTAAATATCCCCTACATAACTTAGAAATAAGTTTTGAGGGCTTCGGTATGGCAAAAATATGTTTATTCAACTTCAGGGGCTATTTTGCAAGTTCTGCGAAACTATGCCGTTACGCGTATTTCCTAATCTGGAACATGTACGCATATCAAAAAATTTTTGTAATCATTAAAATATTGTATTTTCATGATTGGAATGCAAAAATATCATTCGTCACGCATTTACGGTCATTTGCGCGTTCGTTACGATGTTCGCCGTAATTAACCGAAAACTGCAACCGTATCACCAAATGAACCGACATACGTGATATTTCTGGACATATTTCAAGTTCCCTATGCTTTATCATCCTTATAAAGCTTTAAAACGGGGTTAACGGGTGTTAAAAGTGCCAAAATGTGACAAAAACAAGTTCAGGGGCCAATTCTGCCAATTTTGAAACTTCTGCCCCTGCAAGAGCCTTACGGACCGTAAGGCAAAACCCCATACGGTCCGTAAGGGGTGCCCAGAGCAGAAGCATCCTAACTGCAACTCGACAACTTCTTGTTATTTCTTTGGACACTAAGCACTTGTTATTGCCACACTTCCTTTGGTTGCAACACATCACTAGACACATGTTTTGATCCTACAACACCTCTCAACACTTGGCATGATCCTACACTTCATCTTCAACTATAAATACCTCCATAAGTTGCAACCATTTTCCTTGCTCAACTCTTTTCTTTCTCCTCTTGCTCTAAGTGGAGACTACCACATTGTTGGAGGTCTCCCATCTGAGTTCTTTAGTCTTTCCTTCATTCTTGGTTCACAAGTAAGTGTTCGATCCAAGTCTTGTTTATTATTTTTAGCTAAAAGTTAAACAGTGTTTGACCTTCATCTTTGACCATTAATTGGTCAAGTCAAAGTCCAATTGGACTTTGCAACATGATCGTAATCATGGTTATGATCCATAGCGATCATGCCTACTAATTACCACGTTTCCTAGTCGAAGTGACGGGTCAAAGTTTTGGTCAATAATGCGCAAAGTGCGCATTATACGATGGAACTATTTTTGGGTATCAAAAAGCTTTGTTCTGATACATAATCAGTTTTATAAACTTAGTTAGACATTTTTAACATGTCTAACTCGTCACTTTTAGTTTAGTGCTTGTTTAGGGTCGTAAGTCGAGCGGTCTTGACCACCGCTTTGACTTTCGAATCCGCCCCGTTTGGTCGATCTTAGGATCCGACCAAACTCATATTAGTGACCATAGTTGTATAGGGATTAATCCTCTGAGGTTATACCTTATGGTCATGTCATTTGGTTAGCGTTATGTTAAGTCACTAGTTATGCCTTTATAAATGACCAAAACGCCCATTTTGCGCATAAATCAACTTTAAGCATATGTGACCAATGTTTTGACATATAAACTGATGTTACAATTTAATCAAACATGTTTTGGCATATTAGACTTATGACAACATATATCTAACCATCCAAACACGTTTTTACGTAAATAATCCGTTAAAGTAGCCTAAAACTACCTTAACGAGTCATAACGGGTTAAAAGCACATAGGATCCTTTCCAAATCAGAATGTTAACTTTATTAAACCATTTTATTTGAGTTCCAACACTCATTTGGTTTATAAGGTGTCATTCTATCCAATCCTCGTTTAGAGTCCCGACAAACATAGTTATCCGATATACTTGAGCTTAGTATATCCATCTTGAACAAGGATACTTTTGCAATCCCAAGTGAGTAGATAGTCCCCTCGTTTGCGTTCTCAAATTATCTGGGGTGATACACATGTGCTTACTCGTTACTTTCATGCTTTCATGTTTTCTTGATATATACTTGCTATATTTATATAGTACACATATAGTACATGATTTCAATTATGTTTTGCTATGTATGTTGACTGATGTCACACCCTCTATTTCCACTTGCGGAGTATTACCGCGAGGCGTGTGATCAAACCAGAATCTCAGACACTAGCAATGTCGAACGACTCTATATGATTTATTTAAATGTTTTCCAAAAACATTTGTTGTAAACATGCATAGTCATTTTCAAAATTTCAAGGTTTCAAAGTTTAGCGGAAGCATTAAAATAAAGTAACGGGCGCCAACATAAACGCTAAAACCAAAATCCCAAAAATTATTCGTAAATAAAGACTCGATAAAAGTGCCTTGATCAAATGCAAGTGAGTGCACCTAGCACTCCTAGCGTCCTGAGAAACATGCAAAGAAACAAGTGTCAACATTAAAGAAGAGTGAGTTCACAGGTTTTTATAAGTTCACAAGTTCGGTTTAAAAGGTTGTTTTCCCCCTTTATCACTAATCCGGGATAACGACATAGTTCCATTATTCCTAACCTGGAATAATAAGGTTGGTTCGTAAATAAGTTCAATGTTAACATGTAGGTAGCGAGCCTAAAGTTACGTCATGTAAGAGTTCGCGATCGAAGCTGACTGTTGTTGCCTCTGTGTTGCCAGGTCTATCACTGACCATGGTGAAAGTTAGGCCAAATTAATCACCCGTTGACCATTCCCGATCGGCTAGCACGACTAGCTTGGGTGGGGCTTGTCGGGCCCAGTAGTACTACTATAATTTCCCCGCTATCTAACCCAATACTAACGATCCGAGAGTTGGTTGAGGACTTCCGTGATAAAGCTACTTAGTGACCATAACATACATTAACATTAACTTAGTTACCGAATAGTTAACGGTGTTAATTTCGCATAACGTAAAAGATTGAGTTGTAGAGCGTATACATGTTTCTCCCCCTGTTGTTCAAAACTGGATAAAATAGGGCCATGAGCTCACGTTAAATTGCTCGGTTAGATAAACGCAAAAGAAGCAAATGATGGAACCGCTAATCGCGTCCTAACATGTCAACCGGTTCAAAGTTAGTGTGTGAACACACGGACACAAAACCCTATGCATAACTAACACACAGTATGGCACACGTAATAACCAATTCGAAACCATAATCATGCATGCAAAGTATCACCATACAAAATAATGATCAAACCAACTTGTCATAAACACAGGATAACTCATACAACACTTAGGTACACACAAACGCAAGTTATCATGTTTCAGCTTGTACGCTCATAACTGGGCCGTTTTTGAGAATTTTTATAAAATAGTTCCAACATTCAAAAAATTCCAATTGTTTTATAGGAGGTGTCAATTAGAGTGTAGAATTTTGTGTAAAATTTTCAAATCCTAAATCTTTTCTAATTAATTTTAAACATTTATATACTAGGCTGCAGTCAGATTCGTCGCTTTCTGACTGCAGTCCACGAGAAAAATCATCGTTCATCTGATTAACAAAATTCCAATGGGAGATTTTCGGAAGCTCCCGTATCCAGTTACTGTACAGACTTTGAGATCCGACTCGATAAACAACCTGAAAATTCTACAGAATTTACGCAGCTTCAGCTGCTGCACTAAATGACCATTTAAAAATAGCAAACGACCTCAGAAAAATATGAATCTGGCCCCATTTGAAGAGATTTTCAAAAATACACGTTTTAGGCTTCAGAAAATCCACCTTTCGAAAAATAATGATCAGGTTACAGCCAACTGAAGTTGGCTTTAAATGTCAATCAGCTTACTGTTTTCGACTTTATCGCATTAGAACATGTGTAAACGGCCATGACGCTTAGTTGTATTGATTAACAGCAGGTTAACTTGTCAAATATCATCTAATATATCAATATTCATGCAAACCCTAAGTACATATCGTGATCTTTATATATAAAACGCAGACTACGATTTTAATACTCAAACATATCATCACAACCGCAAAGATTCGCATATTCATCCGAGCTAATCATACACCACAACACTTTTCATAACAACAATCATACGAGCACATAATCATAATTAATTCTATGGAAGATCATCACATGAATCGTAACAAAATCGAAAAACCCTAACCTTAAAGAAGACAACCTACGAACCAGGAAAAGCTTGGGATCGATCTGAGAGTTGTAGGGTTTGCACGACCGAGAGGGGGGGGGGCTGCCGTCGCACACTTCTAGGGGATTAGGGTTTTGAGTTTTTTTTGAACACCCCATGCATACATACGTATACATAAGGGGCATGGGGGCAGTTTGGGTTTGCCCTTGGGCCGCAAGGGTGGGGTGGCGGGTTGGGTTGTGTTCGCAAGCGGGTGTGGGTGGCGGGTTGGGTTTGCTTGGTCACGAAGTCGAAACGTTTCACAGGCTTGGTTCGGTTCGGCTTATAAATAGAATTTACTAACCGATCATTATAATCTGATAAATAACTACACATAATACGACTCGACAATTATTCATAAACGTCTAATAACATGTAGCACGAAATTCAGATACAACCTGTTAGAATTTCCAAACATTGTGTATTCCCTAAATACTAAAGTTAGCACAGTTATTGCGAGCGCGTAATTTAATTCTCTGAATTAAATCAACGTAGGAATGAATAACAATAAAGTAGCGCGTTTAAGATACCTGAAAAGCTGGGATGTCACATTATCCCCATGTTGAAAGAATTTTCGTCCCGAAAATTAAGTAAACGCGGTTTAGAATGCAACGCACAAAGATTCAATTTGTTAGAATGGTACAAGTAAATCTCAGGCTGTCATATCATCCCCATGTTGAAGAATTTCGTCCTGAAATTCAGTTGGCGGTAATGTCAGATTGCTGCTCAGCTGTAAATAGGTGTGGATATTTGCTTTTCATTTGGTCCTCTCTTTCCCACGTGAACTCCGATCCACGCTTAGAGTTCCAACGAACCTTGACGATCGGTATCTTGCTGTACCTTCGAGTCTTGATCTCACGGTCCATGATCTCGATAGGTTGTTCCACAAAAAGCAGTTGCTCATCCACTTGAATCTCGTCCAATGGAATGACTAGGGTCTCATCTGATAGACACCTCTTTAGATTGGACACGTGAAAAACGTTGTGAGCTCCACTGAGTTCGGCAGGAAGGTTTAACTGATAAGCTATGGGCCTGATACGCTTCGAAATCACAAATGGGCCTACGTACCGTGGATTTAGTTTGCCTCGTTTCCCAAAACGAATTACACCCTTCCAGGGTGACACTTTCAGTAGGACGCGGTCACCTACTTGAAATTCGAGCGGTTTGCGTCGTTGATCAGCGTAACTTTTCTGTTGATCACGTGCCGCTGCCATGCGGTTTCTGATTTGCACAATCTTTTCAGTAGCCTCAAGTATCAACTCAGGACCTGTGAGTTGACTGTCACCGACTTCTGCCCAACAGACCGGTGATCTACATTTGCGATCATACAATGCTTCAAATGGTGCTGCCTGAATACTCATATGGTAACTGTTGTTATACAAGAATTCCACTAAAGGCAGATGGATTTCCCAAGTGTTCCCGAAGTCTACCACGCATGCCCTAAATATGTCCTCCAAGGTCTGAATGGTCCTCTCACTTTGACCATCCGTCTGAGGGTGGTAAGCTGTGCTCATATCTAAGCGTGTACCCAACGCTTTTTGAAGTGACCGCCAAAAGTTGGACGTGAAACGAGCATATCTGTCCGAAATGATGGACGTTGGCACCCGTGCCGAGAAACTACTTCCTTAATGTAGATGCGAGTCAACTTATCCATCTTATCTGTTTCTTTGGTCGCTAGGAAGTGTGCAGACTTAGTTAGACGATCCACGATCACCCAGATGGTATCGCCACCACCCGGAGTTCCGGGAGTTTAGTGATAAAGTCCATCGAGATCTGATCCCATTTCCACACTGGGATCTCAGGTTGTTGAAGTAGCCCTGATGGCTTCTTGTATTCCACCTTGACTTTCGCACAAGGCAAACACTTGCTCACGTAGGTGGCTATATCCACTTTCATGTTGGGCCACCAATACGCGGCTTTAAGGTCTTGATACATCTTATCCGAACCAGGATGGACAGAGTATTGGAATTTGTGAGCTTCGTCCATAACTAGCTTTTTGAGGTTTCTGTAAAGAGGTACCCATATACGGTTCATGAAATACTGGGTACCATTGGGTTTCACTTCCCAATCGCATTCCATCTTTCCCACAGATTCGGCCTTGATGTTCTCTTCCTTAACTGCTTCTAGCTGCGCGTCGCGTATCTGTTCGGATAACCCAGAATGAATTGTGAACTGTAGTGCTCGTACCCGACGAGGTTTCAAGTGCTCCTTCCGACTGAGGGCATCAGCTATCACGTTAGCTTTACCCGGGTGATACTGAATGGCACATTCATAATCGTTCAGGAGTTCGACCCAGCGACACTGTCGCATGTTCAACTCCTTCTAGTCAAAGTTATGCTGGTGGCTCTTGTGATCCGTGTAGATTGTGCACCTTGTTCCATATAGGTAATGTCTCCAAATCTTAAGTGCAAACACAACTGCTCCTAATTCCAAGTCATGTGTCGTGTAGTTCTTCTCGTGGACCTTTAACCGTCGGGATGCATACACGATGACCTTATCACGTTGCATGAGCATACATCCCAATCCATGAATGGAAGCGTCACAATATACCACAAAATCATCTGTCCCCTCTAGCAAGGACAAAATGGGCGCACTGCAAAGCTTCTGCTTCAGTAATTGAATGCTGCTTCCTGTTTGTCACCCTAAGCATACTTGGTGCCCTTCTGAGTGAGAGTGGTAAGTGGTTGTGCGATCTTGGAAAATCCCTCGATGAAACGTCTGTAGTAACCAGCCAAACCAAAAATTGGCGGATCTCTGTCGGTGTCCTGGGTGCTTCCCAGTTCTTGATAGCATCGATCTTGGCGGGATCAACGTGTATACCCTTTTCATTCACGATATGCCTAAGGAACTGAACTTCCCGAATCCAGAAATCACACTTCGAAAACTTGGCATATAGTTTCTCCTGTTGAAGTAGTTCCAGCAATAACCGCAGATGCTCAGCATGTTCTTCTTCACCCTTAGAGTAGATGAGTATATCAACGATGAACACGATGACAAACTTGTCGAGATACGGCTTACACACGCGGTTCATGAGGTCCATGAACACAGCGGGTGCATTGGTGAGACCGAAGGGCATGACCAAGAACTCGTCATGGCCATACCGAGTGCGAAATGCCGTCTTGGAGATATCCTCCTCCCTGACGCGTAACTGGTGATAACCGGACTGTAGATCAATCTTGGAGTAGTAGCTTGACACCTGAAGCTGGTCGAAAAGATCGCTGATGCGAGGTAATGGGTATCGGTTCTTGACGGTAACCTTATTGAGTTCCCTGTAGTCGATGCACATGCGGAAGGTCCCGTCCTTCTTCTTGACAAAAAGGACCGGAGCTCCCCATGGCGAAGTACTGGGTCGGATAAATCCTTTTTCCAACAATTCTTGAAGTTGCGTAGACAGCTCTTGCAGCTCCGCTGGAGCTAAGCGGTACGGGGCGTTGGCGATATGAGTCGCATGGCTCGCCAATTCGATTTCAAACTCTACTTGTCGATGTGGTGGAAGACCGGGTAACTCCTCTTGAAACACATCGGGAAAGTCACGGATGATGGGGATATCTTCAATCTGCTTCTCGTCCTTAGACTGTTCGGTGACCAGTGCGAGCAAAGCAAAAGAGTTCTTCTTCCAAAGATACTTCTGAGCTTCCATGTAAGAGATGATGTTCGTGACGACACCTGCCTTCTCGCCTTGCACCATCAAGACTTCGTCGTTAGAGAGCGGAATACGGATAGCTTTCTCGAAACATAGAACTTCAGCTCGGACGTCTGATAGCGAGTCCATTCCGGCTACCACATCAAAACTACCCTGAGTAGTTGTCATCAGATCAATGGTAAAGGTGTGACCCGCGAGTTTAAGTTGACAGCCGGTCACTAGATGAGTCACATCTACAGATTTACCATCAGCTAGTTCTATGACGTAAGGGGTCTCTAGGGGTTTAGGTGTGAGATTTAGGTTCTTTCTAAAAGACTCAGATATAAAACTCTTATCCGCACCCGTATCAAAAAGTACAGTAGCAAAATGACCGTTAAGTGGAAACTTACCGGTGACCACATTCGATTCTGGCCTCCCCACGGCCTAGCGTGAATGCACGTCCTTTGGCACCTCCTGTGCCACCATTTCCATTGTTGCCATTGTTGTTGTTGTTGTTGTTGTTGTTGTTGTTGTGAAGTTGCGGGCAGTTTCGCTTGAAATGGGCAGTGCTACCGCACTGATAGCATCCCCGGTTATTACCCTGCTGCTGACCTTGGTGCTGGTTCTGATTCTGTCGTGATATAATCTCCCTGCAACAATCCTTTGCCACGTGTCCTGCTTTGCCACATCTTTGGCAGCGATTTCCAGCGCAAGGGCCGTGATGATGGAGGTTACAACGATTACGTTGCGGCTTTCGACCCGTATAGCCGCTCGAGTTCTGGGTGTTGTTGGCAGACTGATTGTTGTGACCCCGATTATTGTTGAAGTTGTTGGACCGCTTCTGGTTTCCTTGTTGTGGCTGGGCTGATGAAGACTGCCGAGCAGGTGAGTCTTCAAATTTCCTTTTCTTGTCAGGGACAATTTCAGTTGCACCCCTAGGTGGAAACTTCCTTTGCTCCACCACCTTATCGATGAGTTTATGCATCAGCCTAATCACTTGTTGCTCTGTCGTAGGGTTGTTAGACATTACCATGCCCTGGACTCAGGGACCAGACCCCCAAGATAAAACTCAGGTCGTTTAACGACGGTGTTAGCCAAATCGGGATAAAGGAACACCAGATCATGATGTCTTGCCGTGTACGCTTCAATTCCTGACCCGACCATCTTGTGGTTCCATAACGCTTGTTCCAATTGCTGAACTCTGTCCCGCGGACAGTATTCCTCCTTGATTAGAGCTTTGAACTCGGTCCAGGCCATTGCGTTCGACGCAGCAAGTCCACGCGTTTGGACTTGTGCGTTCCACCAGGTTAATACCCCATCTTCCAACGTCGAGGCAACATACTTGACCTTATTAGCTTCGAGGCAATTGCACATTTCGAAAACCGATTCAGACTTTTCGACCCAACGGACTAGTCCTATGGGTCCTTCAACTCCCGTGAACTTGCTCGGTTTCGCATCCAGGAACATCTTGTAGGGGTTAAGACCCCCTCCTGAGGATAGAGGGTAGGTAGTCAGCGAGAAAGTCAACTAGCCAAACTATTAGATTTTCCCATGAAACTTTAATAATGGTTACCTGCTGGTGGGTTAGGAACACCTGCCAAAGCAGCATTCACATGTTGTTGGATTAAAGCGGCCAATTCTTCAGCTGACATGTTGAGATTTCCGTGGCGACCGGTTGCCATTTCAGATCTTCGCAAGACAACACAAACACACACCGATAAGTATATATCCAATATAGTTATCATATTCCACATTTAAATGATCACACAATTTATGTCAACCCAACAAATTAAACAATTAAAAGGAACATTCGATTAAATAAATTGTAATGTCTCACAAAAACCAAACATATCAGTTTAATTATAAAATTTCCAAGTTCAAACATAAGTGGAAACAAACAAACTAAAGGAAACAAAACGGAGATTGGAGAGACGAGTTAGTCAACTATGTCTCCATCTCCCAAGTCGCTATCACTGCCGTCTTCCTCTTCAGCGTTTTTAATTTCAACAGCCGGGTCCTGTTTCGGCTCTTCTTCCTCCGGATCCTCTTCTAGGCCTTCCTCTGGATCCTCCTCTTCGTCTTCTACCGGCGCTGGAGGGGCCGGTGCTGGTGCGGGTACTGGGATAGGTGGTGCTTGGTTCTGCTCCAGTTCGTGAATCCTCCAACTGGACTCAAGAACTCTGTCTTCGAGCCAGTCGGCCCTCAGCTGTTCAGCATGAAGGTCCTTAGCTAAAATGCTTCGAACTCTCTTATTCTCATCTTGCTCTTCCTCGAGCTCTTCAGTTTTACCAGTCAGTTGACGTATCAGCCATCCCTGTGCTTCCATAGTCTCTTGCATTCTCTCCAGCTGTTCCTGTTGTTTCCTTAGCACAGCTCTAAGTAGATCGTCCCCCACTCCTTAAGAGTTGACCGGTTGGACCGGTGAAGCGGTGGTTGGACGGGAGGACGACTCCCCTCCTAGAGCGAGTCTTTTCCTGGCAGCTGAGCGTGTCTCCACGCCACGAGGTGGTGAGGGTTCGACCATGGGTGCCTTCCCCGGCGCCCTTGATTGTTGAGATTTGTCGAATGATGATGATGACATAGCCTGCTGGGTTCGTGTAGTTAGTTACAAGTTGCGTATATCACAATATATATATATATATATATATATATATATATATATCACATGAAACAATTGTAGTATAACACATAACAAGATATCACATTTCGGTGTCAACTAAGTCTAGTGTCGTGTAACAACTTAGTTTAGGTCTACTTTAAATGCAAACCTGGTTCTCTATAGCTAGAGGCTCTGATACCAATCTGTCACACCCTCTATTTCCACGTGAGGAGTATTACCACGAGGCGTGTGATCAAACCAGAATCTCAGACACTAGCAATGTCGAACGACTCTATATGATTTATTTAAACGTTTTCCAAAAACATTTGTTGTAAACATGCATAGTCATTTTCAAAATTTCAAGGTTTCAAAGTTTAGCGGAAGCATTAAAATAAAGTAACGGGCGCCAACATAAACGCCAAAACCAAAATCCCAAAAATTATTCGTAAATAAAGACTCGATAAAAGTGCCTTGATCAAATGCAAGTGAGTGCACCTAGCGCTCCTAGCGTCCTGAGAAACATGCAAAGAAACAAGTGTCAACATTAAAGAAGAGTGAGTTCACAGGTTTTTATAAGTTCACAAGTTCGGTTTAAAAGGTTGTTTTCCCCTGTTATCCCTAACCCGGGATAACGACATAGTTCCATTATTCCTAACCTGGAATAATAAGGTTGGTTCGTAAATAAGTTCAATGTTAACATGTAGGTAGCGAGCCTAAAGTTACGTCACGCAAGAGTTCGCGATAGAAGCTGACTGTTGTTGCCCCTGTGTTGCCAGGTCTATCACTGACCATGGCGAAAGTTATGCCAAATTAATCACCCGCTGACCATTCCCGGTCGGCTAGCGCGACTAGCTCGGGTGAGGCTTGTCGGGCCCAGTAGTACTACTATAATTTCCCCACTATCTAACCCAATACTAACGATCCGAGAGTTGGTTGAGGACTTCCGTGATAAAGCTACTTAGTGACCATAACATACATTAACATTAACTTAGTTACCGAATAGCTAACGGTGTTAATTTCGCAAAACGTAAAAGATTGAGTTGTAGAGCGTATACATTTTTCTCCCCCTGTTGTTCAAAACCGGATAAAATAGGAGCCGTGAACTCACCTTAAATTGCTCGGTTAGATAAAAGCAAAAGAAGCAAATGATGGAACCACTAATCGCGTCCTAACATGTCAACCGATTCAAAGTTAGTGTGTGAACACACCGACACAAAACCCTACGCATAACTCACACATAGTACGGCACACGTAATAACCAATTCGAAACCATAATCATGCATGCAAAGTATCACCATACAAAATAACGATCAAACCAACTTGTCATAAACACAGGATACCTCATACAACACTTAGGTACACACAAACGCAAGTTATCATGTTTCAGTTTGTACGCTCATAACTGGCCTGTTTTCGAGAATTTTTATAAAACAGTTCCAACGTTCAAAAAATTCGAATTGTTTTACAGGAGGTGTCAATTAGACTATAGAGTTTTGTGTAAAATTTTCAAATCCTAAATGTTTACCAATTATTTATAAACATTTATATACTAGGCTGCAGTCAGATTCGTCGAATTCTGACTGCAGTCCACGAGAAAAATCATTCAAAAATCATCGTTCATCCGATTAACAAAATTCCATTGGGAGATATTCGGAAACTCCCGTATCCAGTTACTGTACAGATTTCGTGACCTAACACCATACAGACTATGAGATACGACTCGATAAACAACCTGAAAATTCTGCAGAATTTACGCAGCTTCAGCTGCTGCACTAAATGACCATTTGAAAATAGCAAACGACCTCAGAAAAATATGAATCCGGTGCCATTTGAAGAGTTTTTCGAAAATGCACGTTTTAGGGTTCAGAAAATCCACTTTTCGATAAATAATGATCAGGTTACAGCAAACTGAAGTTGGCTGTAAATGTCAATCAGCTTACTGTTTTCGATTTTATCTCATTAGAACATGTGTAAACGGTCATGACGCTTAGTTGTATTGATTAACAACAAGTTAACTTGTCAAATATCATCTAATATATCAATATTCATGCAAACCCTAAGTATATATCATGATCTTTATGGATAAAACGCAGCCTACGATTTTAATACTCAAACATATCATCACAACCGCAAAGATTCGCATATTCATCCGAGCTAATCATACACCACAACACTTTTCATAACAACAATCATACGAGCACATAATCATAATTAATTCTACGGAAGATCATCACATGAATCGTAACAAAATCGAAAAACCCTAACCTTAAACGAAGACAACGTGCGAACCAGGACAAGCTTGGGATCGATCCAAGAGTTGTAGGGTTTGCGTGACCGAGAGGGGGGGGGGCTGCCGTCGCACACTTCTAGGGGATTAGGGTTTTGAGTATTTTTTTTGAACACCCCATGCATACATACGTATACATAAGGGGCAAGGGGACGGTTTAGGCTTGCCCTTGGGCCGCAAGGGTGGGGTGGCGGGTTGGGTTGTGTTCGCAAGGGGGTGTGGGTGGCGGGTTGGGTTTGCTTGGTCGCGAAGTCGAAACGTTTCACAGACTTGGTTCGGTTCGGCTTATAAATAGAATTTACTAACCGATCATTATAATCTGATGAATAACTACACATAATACGACTCGACAATTATTCATAAACGTCTAATAACATGTAGCACGAAATTCAGATACAACCCGTTAGAATTTTCAAACATTGTGTATTCCCTAAATACTAAAGTTAGCATAGTTATTGCGAGCGCGTAATTTAATTCTCCGAATTAAATCAGCGTAGGAATGAATAACAATAAAGTAGCGCGTTTAAGATACCTGAAAAGCCGGGATGTCACAACTGAGCATGCTAGCACATTGATTTCAAAGATACTTTTGCGGCATATGTTGACTTAGCATATGAGCACATTGATTTACATTACATTTTTGCTATGTATGTTGACTGAGCATGCTAGTACATTGATTTCATGGACATTTCTACTTTGTATGTTGACTTAGCATACTTAGTACATGGTTTAAAGACATTTTTTATGACATTGCTTAAATTGACTATGATATTTGGTATGTTTAACAGGACATAATACATTCATTAACATTGATCACACCGCCCGATAGTATGTAATGGTACCATAGGACTTGACAAATCCCGTTCCCCGCTTCCTAGGTTTGTTTGGAAGTAGGGAATGACAGAATCCGAATACATTTTTGATAAACCTTTGACTTGATAAGGGTTTATCCGACAGTCTCAAGGGTTGAATGTATGCGATAAACAAAACTCTGATAAATGTTCGTATAAAATAAAGCAATGGTTTTCAAAACATAACTTTTGATTTAAACCTTTGTTTATTCAAAGACATTGTTTTGTACAAGACATTTGATATACATGACATTATTACATATAGTTTGAGTATAGACTTTTACTTGCCATACAAGACAAATGGTTATTACACTTCATTTGATATAGAAGACATGGTTTACACTGACATTAGACATTGTTTACACATGACAATTGACATTGGTTTAAACAAGACATAACTTGATGATTTTTGGTAAGTGATTTAATGTGTGTAATATAATAAAAGCATGGTGGATACACCGCTGGTACTTCCTATATAAAAAGTAATTTTATCATATTACATATCGTGGCGTTATCTAAACCACTTCAATAAGTACAAGACATGACATTTTGACAAAACATGACATCTTTTACACAAGACATGATATCTTATTTTAAAACAAGACATATTTATACAATTCAATTTTATTGAATATTTATTCAACTATGCATCATTTATTTTAAACATTCGATTTTCTTGTGATTTTATAAAAGAAAATACTTTATAAGGTTCATGACTATTTTTCCGTTGAAACATCTCTTTTAACTTTCGAGTCATGAATCCTCATCAATAAAACCTATGTATCTCATAGGCTTTTTATGCTGACGTACCTATTTTCACATGTGTTTCATGAGCTAATGTTTGAGGTTGATTCATGCGACACTTAGGATGGACTTTGGGCTTTAGTGACTTAAAATCTACAAGACAATAATAATGTTGTTATTTCACAAAGACAATTTAATTTCCGTTTTGTTTTCCTTTACTCCAAGACAATGTAATCAAAATTAATGTTAAATACAAAACTTTAATTAACAAGGTTTTTGAAACAATACTTCTGTTACAACACTCTCCGACGTTTCCGCCGCGGTTTGTTGTTTTACGCGGTCGGGTCTGACAGAAAGATTGGTATTATAGCCAATGGTTATAGGGAATTAGGTTATTAGTAATGCTTTGACCTAGACTATAACCTTTCCAGGACCCTAACACAAGTTATCTTGTGATTAGATTCTTAAAACAAAATACTATCACCTATCCTTAGGTGATTACCAAAAACAAATTCACAAATTACAAATCCGTTTTGAAAATAATCATCTATCCTTAGATGATTTGTTTTGGCTTTATGCCTTCCAAAGTTTTTCAATATCTCGTCAAAGTTTGGGTTTTAATAATGGAATACATGCAATCTGAAAGGGTGGATGCCTGTTGTAACACCTCGTAAGTTCCTGTTCAATTAAATCCCGACACGTGTTCCGCTGATCCTCGGGGCGAGTGACGACCGAGAGGGACCAAAAACGTCGTTGTATTATTTAGTAACCTCTGGGTGACAATAACAAAGTTAAGGGACTGAAAGTATTAACATGTTTAATTATACCTCTGAGTGACCATTTATCGAACCTGGAGCTTATCAATGTTCGGTTATACATCCGAGAGTGCTAACCAGCTGCCATATTGAATAAAACATGCTTTTATGTCGAAATATGGGAGTTTGGAGAAGTTCAGGGGCCAAAATGGAAATTGTGTGATTTGGCATCTCAGGCGCCACGCGCCAGAGACTTGGTATCCCCGCACGACACGTGGGAGAGACCTGTTCGCAGAAATTGCAGGACAGCTGCAGACCTGCATGCATGCCACCTCTTTTCGTGAATTTCCAGCATTTCTCTACTCAAGACACGTACCTAGACACTTGTGAACTTCAGGGATGCATGCTAAACACTAGTATCCACCTCCATCGTCTTCCAATTCCCTAAATTCAAGCCTTGATTCATCCTTCAAGAACTTGCACACTCCTCAACCTCTCATCCTCAAATCTCTGCAAGTTCTGGAGCTCAAGCAATCTTCAAGCCTGTTCTAAATTCGTTCAAGGACCCTTAGTAAGTGTCCTTAATCCTCCTTGTTCATTTTATTAATCTTTCAAGCCAAAAGTCAAGCTTGACGTAAAAACGATTTGACTTTCGGTTTAATCCTTAACGGTCTAGCCAAGGTCAGATTCAAACGTGGCTACGTGTTCGTAATTGGGTAGGTGTTAATCCCTCAAAATGAATTCTTGATCAGTTGATGAGTCAAACTATTTTATAAAAAGTAAAACTGGGTCAGATTTGATAATAGAAGCATAACTAGTAACATGCATGTTATAAAATCAGTTTTGTCACTCTAAATACTTAGTAATAACTATAAGAACATGTGGGAACATGTTCGGCTCGTCAATTCCAGGTCTAAGGTCGGTTCGCAACCGAAAGTCGTGAAGTTTGACTTCTGCTTTGACTTTCAGTTCTGACCCGATTTAGTGTCTTCCAAGGCCGATTCTACGTTGCATCATGATCCTTATATAATGTAGTATAAGCCTCTGAGGTCATACTACAAGGTCATAATCATAATCCGAGTTTATGTGCAAGTTTCATTAATGTGTCAAAATTGACTACTTTGCCCTTTTTGCTTAAAATGAGATTTAAACTAAAAATGAACATGCAACAAGTTACCCACTGATATGTTAACTTGGTTGGCTTGCATGCATGTCAATAATTTGGTCATAATCTGAGTTTTTCCTAAATATCGCAAATCAAGCTTTTAAAGGACCAAAATGCCCTTTTCGGCAAATAAAATGTTTTAAACATAACTCCCACAATAAACTACTTTACCTACTGATGTTATAATATATTTAGAATTATTTGGGATGTTAAATCAGTTTATAAACTGAGTTTATGTAAAGGCTCTTGCATGGTATCGTTAAATGACGATAATAACCTTACGGTGCGAAAAATGAGTTTTAAAGACATCTTCATAACCAAACCTTTTACAAACTGATTATATAAGTTAAATAAAATATTTTGAATAAGTAAACCTTATCAAAACTATAATTTTCCTTAAACATCGATTAAATCGTCATTTAGCGACTTTATCGCCTTTTCGACGCATAATATGGGTTAAAACCATATCTAAGCATCAAGACTTGTTACCTACTGATTATAAAACCTATTTCTAACATTTTTACAGTAGGTACAAGTTATAAACTCAGATTCTCAAATAAGTCTTCAAATCTATGTGTGTAATGACCAAAATACCCTTTCGGGGCATAGTTTGGTCTTTAAATGTAAGCCACGCATATATATGATATCCTACTGATATAACATCATAAGTTAACTATTTTTACAAAATAATTATGACCTTGACATCAGAATTATTGCAAACCTCTTTCATAAGTGGTAAAATGACCAAATTACCCTCTTGAAACTAAATTCGATTTTAAATCTACAACGGGCATACATGTTAGTATCTTACTGATACTATAATATGTTTTAGGTGCAATCGCACATGAAAGTTGTATATGACTCATCCGGTCACCCGGTATCGCTTATAAGCGTACGGTTAAGCCTACGTGACTTATTTACGTAAATTCACCGAAACGGGTCTAACCTTATCATTTTTATATCAAAATCTAGAATGTTATATGTTTACCTAAAATATAAAGTCCTAGTACTTGTCGGGCCTAAACAACATTCTTTCTGGTCATCGCTTAATCTAGCGTATCGTTCTGTTACGTATCCTTAAAGCTAGCCGGTTCGAGTCATCAACTCAACCTAAAACCATTAGCATTCTAATTGGTTATTAATACCATCATTCCAGACTAGAAGCCTCCTAGTAGATCAAAACCTTGCATGTGTCTTCTTGATTAACAGCTGAGTTACTATTCGTCAGAAGAACTAGCTCAGGTAAATACTTTAACTTATTTTCCCTATACCGGCTTGGGATACGGTATTATATTACCGCTTGGTCGGGTATAGGATCATGTTTATGGGATTGTGATTCACTAAATCTTGTAACCTGTATTATTATGTAGTCTGATAACTTAAATATTGGGGTTTAACTCGACCGTGTCCTGGATATCCTTGGCTCATTTAAATTACTAATGGCCACGACCTAAGCGCGGGGTGTAGGCATACACCTGACAGATGCTAATGCTAAACAATTATTTTTATTATACTCCTCCGTGGGTTTTAGTGTGTCGGTTAATCAGGCTATTCGGTTTCTTCACCGGACCCCATATGTATTGACAGGCTTGTATAACTGTTAACAAGATCATTTTGAATTGTCCCAAGTTATAAAAGATTTTCGTGCTCAATGCACCTAAACAAATTTTAAATGTTTTCAAAATAAGTCGGTTAAATGTATTTACCAGTGAAAACTGACGTATTTTCCAAAAAGGCTAAGTGACATGTCTCGGCATGGAATAGGCTAGGAGTTGCTTGGTAACGACGTAGGGAATTTTCCAAGTTCTTAGTCAAGCCTAAAGTCTGTCAGAAGATATCATTTCGTACTTTCGATCCGCCTGTGGATCTAATATTGCAAACCTTGTATTTACTTTTAAGATTTTAAACTCTATGGTTTGTAATAATATTTAATATTCAAGACTTCCGCTGTGCTGTATATGTTTGACCATGATGATACCAATCTTACGTCACAGTACTCCCCACCTGGGCCCACCGGGATTGTGTTGGAAATACGGGGTGTGACACCTGTACCCTGAGTTTTCTATCTAAGGCTAGAGTCTTCGTACAAATCCCCTTAATCGGACCAGTCACTCTTACCTGGGAACTCTAGGGGTGAGTATCCACTTATAGGTTAAAGCATGTCTTCGCGATACATTATAAAGACCCATTTACTTTGATTAGTCACTATGTGTCGTTTGTTTGTTGTGAGTAAACGAACAAATGACCACCATCCTTACATTTCGTTGATATTTTAACATTTCATTTTGACTATCCAACATTCATCTCACTCGCTTTCTCTCATGATTTTCTCTCTTTTAGAATGCTTCCTCGTCGAAATGTGAATTCGGACGCCGATATGGCAGCTTTGATAGCTCAGCAGTTTGCTACTATACTACCCACTCTCATAACTCAAATAAACCAAGCCAACAATAACAACAATGCACCTGCTGCGTGAAACTTTAAACAGTTTAATTCGGCTAAACCACTCAAGTTTAGTGGTTCTGAGGGAGCAACTGGGCTCCTACAGTGGTTCGAGAGTCTTGAGAGTACATTCTGTCATGTCCAACGTCTGAATAAACGAAAGGTCGAGTTTGCTTCGAGCGTGTTCCAAAAGAGGGCGCTCACGTGGTGGAACAGAGTGGTGAGAGATAGGGGTGCAAATGTTGCTATGGGTCAGACATGGGAGGAACTTAGGGCTCTAATGATGAAAGAGTTCTGCCCTCATCACGAGCAGAGGGCACTCGAAAATGAGTTCCATGACCTGAAGCAAGACAGTGGTGAGCACCGTGCTTACACAGATCGGTATGAGGAGTTAAGTCTGCTATGTCCCACGATGGTCACGCCTTTGGATAAGGCGATTGAAAAGTACATAGACGGTCTTCCTGACCCAATTCAGTATTATTGTCATCGGCAACAACCCTACTTCTGTCCGACAAGCCATCGAACTAGCAGCTACCGTGATTGACTCTCAAGTCAAAAAAGGTAAACTCCACCGAAAAGGTGACAAGAAACCGTCTGTTAAGTCTGAGAAGCAAAAGGGTAACAAAGCTGAAACCTCCAAGAAGTCGGGGAAGCGCAAGGCTTCCAAGAACTTCGCTGTCACTACACAACCTAACCAAGCTGCTCCTAATCAGCCTGCTCAACCACCGGCCAAGAAACAATATGTTGGCAATGCACCTCTGTGCAGCAAGTGTAACAGTCACCATCAACCACATTTACAGTGCCGCATTTGCACTAACTGTGGGAAATCTGGTCATCTTGCAAACACTTCTCGTTTTGCTCCTACCCAGAATCAAATAGCCCAAAACCCTGCTCAGCAACCTGCACGACCTCACTATCCACCTGGGTCTTGCTACAATTGTGGGGATCTTACCCACTACAGGAATAAATGCCTGAAGTTGGCAAATGCAAACCTGGCTCGTGGACGAGCATTTAACATCAATGCTAATGAGGCTCGGGCGGACAATAAAGTAGTCAATGGTACGTTCTTTGTTAACAACCATCATGCTTCAATTCTTTTCGATTCGGGTGCCTATAAAAGTTTTGTATCCCTAGCTTTTGAACCTTTGCTTTCAATGCCTACAACAAAACTAGGAAAGCCCTTGACAGTCGAAATAGCTAGTGGCAAACCCCTTAAACTTGATTCTGTCATCTGTGATTGCCAATTGAACCTTAACAACCATCTTTTTGCCATTGACCTCATGCCAATGCAACTCGGGAGCTTTGATATCATAGTAGGAATGGATTGGTTAACTAAGCACGGTGTTGAGGTGGTTTGTTTTGACAAGATTGTTCGTATACCTCTCCCATCTGGTGGAACCTTAGAAGTTCGTGGAGAAAAACCCGTCAGTAGCCTTAAACTCATGACATATGCCCAAGCCCATAAATACCTACGAAAGAATTATGTTGCCTTCTTTGCACGTATTCGTAGAGGAAAAAGGCAAAGGCAAAACTATTAAGGACATCCCCGTTGTTCGGGAATATCCTGAGGTGTTTCCTGACGAGCTACCCGGTTTACCCCCAGTACGTCAAATTGAGTTCCGTATAGATCTTGTACCTGGTGCCAACCCTATAGCCAAATCTCCATACCGCCTTGCACCGTCTGAGATGCAAGAGTTATCTAAACAGCTTCAGGAGTTGTTTGACAAAGGATTCATTCATCCGAGCTTTTCATCTTGGGGCGCTCCAGTCCTATTTGTGAAAAAGAAGGATGGATCCTTCCGTATGTGTATCGATTACCATGAGCTCAACAAACTCACAATCAAAAACCGATATCCCCTACCTCGCATTGATGATCTCTTTGATCAGCTACAATGTCACACCCCGACTTGCAGCAGAAGAAAAAAATACGGGATGCAACAGACACCTCTGGTACAAGCACATTGTTTATAAAGACACTACATTTTATTACTTACAAAAGGTTGATTACATACTACATGGATGTTACAACTGCGTGTTCCCATGAACCACATAAGTCTTCTAAGCCACATGCATCTATATCAGGGTTCGCCTATAAACATGTCTTGAACAACATACACAGATCACACCAGTCTCAAGTTACCTGAAATGCATGTTAGTTTTAAAAAGGGTCAGTTAAACGCTGCTGGTGAGTTCCACTGGTTTAGTTGTTGTGGAACAATATGTGTTAGCAAGTTTAATTGCACTGGTCAGAGTCACAGATGGAATTACATGAGAACACAAGTGAAACCTTGACTGATTTACCTCGGGCCATGTCATCCCAGACACTCCCGGCCACCGGACCGTGTCACGCAGACACTCCCGGCCCACCACTACGTCACGTGCAGTTCAACGCCCTAGTGTAGCTATGCCTAACAACATAACCAGGTTAGGACGCGTGCAGTGCCTAGTTTCCGACACACTGTCAGACGTGGCACTGGGTTGGTCAGACCAATAGTACTATCCACTGTCCACGGCTTACGCTAATCACATGTAGAGGGGAGGGTGTTCGTGTGTTTGATAATTCACATCATCACAAGTTAGTGCAATTAACACAGTTTGTAACATGCAAGTCCCCAGAAAACAGGAAAACAATTTAAAAGTGGGGAAGTGAAAACTTACAGGATAGTAGCATGACAGGTAGCAATAGGAGTACATGTAAGCTTGTTCGGCTTTAACAACACTCATGCAAGTAATTACTATTATCAGTGTTAGGTCGGTAATGCCTGTAACTCGGGTCCAAGTGGGTATTTTCAGTCCATGTTGTTTATATAGTATCCTGGTGTAGGGATGGATGTTAGGGTAGGATTAGTTTCACGTTTGGCTCCCGGGCACCGGTTCACGTGCCAGCCAAAGTCAGTTGCTTGACACGTTCGGATAATGGTACGGGAATACCAATAATGTCAATGTGTTGTGATTTAAGAAAGATTAAATTTTAATTAAAGGAGTCTGGGTGTTTGGGGAGTCTAGGTTGCCCAAATTTGAGTTTCTATTTTCGCCGTCGGGGATTCTCCCGAACGGTGGTGGAACACACCCAGAGTGTCCCGCTTACCGTGGAACCTCCCAAAATACTCCCGGTGTTCCAATTATAGTCAAAATAGGTTTTGGTCCGTTCCCAGTTTCGGCAGGTTCGTTGTCCGGTAAATTGCCGAATTTAGTTAAAATAAACGTTTTAAAATCGAAAAATCCCATTTAATCTCCATATTTTATAAAATTCTGGAAATTTTTGTGGAAGTCAGTAAAAATATATAGATTCAAGGAAAATTATTTTGGGAATTTATAAAGTTAATTTAGCTTCTCAAATAAATCATTTATAAAGCAGTATTTAACCGAATAATTTACCTTGTTTATCATCCGATTTCTAAAAATTCCCAGAATATTCTAGGAACTCCCTTACAAGTCCAGGAACTTGCTATAAAAATTTGGGATGCCAGCCAAAGTCAGTTGCTTGACACGTTCGGATAATGGTACGGAAATACCAATAATGTCAATGTGTTGTGATTTAAGAAAGATTAAATTTTCATTAAAGGAGTCTGGGTGTTTGGGGAGTCTAGGTTGCCCAAATTTGAGTTTCCATTTTCGCCGTCGGGGATCCTCCCGAACGGTGGTGGAACACACCCAGAGTGTCCCGCTTACCCTGGAACCTCCCAAAATACCCCCGGTGTTCCAATTATAGTCAAAATAGGTTTTGGTCCGTTCCCAGTTTCGGCAGGTTCGTTGTCCGGTAAACTGCCGAATTTAGTTAAATAAACGTTTTAAAATCGAAAAATCCCATTTAATCTCCATATTTTATAAAATTCTGGAAATTTTTGTGAAAGTCATTAAAAATATATAGATTCAATGAAAATTATTTTGGGAATTTATAAAGTTAATTTAGCTTCACAAATAAATCATTTATAAAGCAGTATTTAACCGAATAATTTACCTTGTTTATCATCCGATTTCTAAAAATTCTCAAAATATTCTAGGAACTCCCTTACAAGTCCAGGAACTTGCTATAAAAATTTGGGATTTTTTCCGATTTTGTTTCAGTGCGTTTCTGGCTACCGAAAACTCATAAAAACACGGATTTTCAATCCAAACCAAAACCTAACCAATAGACTTCGAAGCTTCCCAAAATCTTTCCCATATGTTCCTTAGTGTTCAGGTAAAGTTTGGTGATTTATTGACTCTGTTTGATATTTTTTCTGGATTTGTTTTGATAAAAAAGTCAAACATTCACCAAAAATCGTAGAACATTCCAAAAATTCTAAAATTTTACGTGGACCTTCCTATAAGTACCCTACATCACCGCACCATATTTCAGCTCAATCCAATACCCACGGACCAAGTTATAGTCCAGACAATATTCTGCCTATGCTAGTTTCGAGTTTCGGGTGATATACCTAGCGATTTCTTAGATTCCAAGTGTTTTTCTTGAGTCCAGAAGTGCGTGTGAGCCATATTCAGTACCTATATACCAAGAACAATCCAACCATGCCTTAACCCATGTCAATCAAGCTTTGTTTCACTGTTTTTCGGTTAATAACTTTGTTAATCGGTTTTGGTCGATTAGGTGTTGATTTGGGTATCAAAACCCAAAGTTTTGTGATCTTGGCTGCCCTATAACATCAGGGAATCCCTGAGGTGTTCTTATTCAGCTAAGAACCATGTTTAAACCATCCATCATCATGGATTAAAAGGAGTTTTCTTTGTCTAGTTCATGTTTAATCAAGAAATCTTCATAAAAACTATGAAAACTTGAAGTATACCTTTGATTTTGGGCTGAATTAAAGGGTGATCAGCTGAGAATCGTAAGATCGCTCCTTGATAGCACATGAACCTAAAATTGTTTCTAATGTCCAATTAGGCGGAAACTAAGTGACATGTTAACCATATAACAAGAATTACTCGTTAAACTGTCTGTTTATTGATCTTAAGTCAAATACATTCAAGTTCCGGATCCGACAGAGCTTCGCCTCAAGTTTACCAAAGTTACAAAGTTACAAATGAAAGATCCTAAGGCACATATTTATAGTAGGACAAGTTCGCTTAGGATATCACAAGTTCGGGCGAACTTGTTCACATCATCAACTCTGGGCGAACTTGATCTCCTTTCACATAAGTATTTCATATTTCTACAGTTTAAGCCCTACTCGATCAGAGTCGATCAAATACGATGACGTAGGCAACAGACATATGCACCAACAGACTCCCCCTTGGATGTTGCCATAGTCATCAGACTTCAAATAAGCTCCCGAGTCTTTAATATTCTTGATCTTTAGTCTTGAATAACTTTAACGTCTTGATCTTCATTTCTTCTTCAATCCGTCTCTTTTACTTGAGCTTGTCTTGATAAAACTTTAATCACCATGCTCCCCCTTGCATTGAGCTATGCTCCCCCTTACTTTGAGTTTTCTGGTATCTTCGGTCAACGTTTTATCAAGCTCCTCCTAAAACTTTACTTCCTGTTTCAATACTTTCAGACATTCAAATAAACATTTCAGATTCAAACTTTGAAATTTCATAACATTAACATTTCAAACTTTAATATCCTTTTTCACTTTTCAAACCTTTAAGTTTTCAAGTTCAAATTAATGACCTTGAATACCTTTTACGTTTAAGACCTTGATCATTCATATGTTTATCAATTATGAAAATCCACTTAGTTGACCAAGTCCAAGTTAATGACCTTGGTTTGACCCGTTATGAACAAACTGATGTTTTTTTTTTCAATTTTAAAGTTTCAAATTAATGAACTTTTCATCAATTATCCATTCATTTTGATTTTTAACAGATGTCATTAGGATTTTCATCATTTTAGCACCTTACCAGACTTCAAAGATCCGTTCTCCAACATTGGCTTGTTGAAACTAAAGTAGAAACAAAATCTTTTTGTATTTTTTAATGTTTTGCTAAAACACACTGAAAATCTTTTTGGTTTTAATCTGTAAAGCAAGTAAACTATGTACAAACATATATACAGACATATTTTATGAATTCGTGTCTAAGAATCATATCAGTTGATTGAGACATATCACCAGTACCGTTGACCTTTTGATGACTTTAAGCTTTAAACTCGTTTACCTAGATTGTTGATATGTTTGTCCACTTAAACTTCCACACATTTCTCAATTGATCCAAGATATCTTAGGTAGAATTATGAAACTTGACTCAACTATGGTTCCCATCTCAGAATATACTCCCGTATCAAGATTCCCTAGATTTCATCTTACAGGTATATATAGCATAACTGATATCTGTATCTGGGTTTTGCGAGGCCTTGAGAGCTCAGGTTAATACCACCGTATCGACAAAGAGATAAAGGCTCAACTTTAAGGTGTGTTCCAATTAAGGAATCTTTTAAGCACTGCAAATGATTAGATCTTTTGATTCTTTTCAAATTTGCATACAGTTTTAGGGTTTTTAGCAAAAGCATTATAGAAGTTCTAGGTTATTGCTTCCGCAAAATCAGAAGAACTTGTATAATACCCCAGATATCAATGATCTATAAAGACCTCGTATCTCAGAATCAGGCAATCTCTCAAACGAAATTTCGGAGTACTAAGTCCATATATCCGAGAGATGTTAAGCTACAAGTTTAAGCAGTTATAAAATTTAGTTTATATCCCGGAAATAATTTATTGAACGTGTAAAGCCTATCGACACATCCACAATAACACTTGTTTATCGCTTTTTAAACTTTACAATTCCTTAGCATACTGTGATAGTCCACTGATGTACTATCATTTCCTTTGTGACACAAAATACTTTTTGTCTTTTTCATGTTTTTGTACTTTTTGATTTTTCATATGTTTTTGTATTTTTTCGAAATCTTTCTCCCCCTAAAATCAAAAATATATTTTTGTATTTTAGTTTTAAGAAATTCTAATCTAAAAGATAAAACAAACCAATGAGGATCACGAGAACTCGTCGTCTGATCCTTTTTCAACATCTACATCTGTACCTGTCAACAGATATACCATTAAACCTCATTAACATGAAAGAATAAATGGTTTTATATAACAATCAGTGTTTTGTTCAATGGTGTGGATTTTCACAATTTGCACTTCACAAATTTTCTTTTCAACTTCTCCCCTCAAAATGACAAAGATTATGACACTTTCTAAATAAGTTAAGTAACATGAAGCTCCGCTATCCAGAATTTACTTTGATAATGTGGATCTTTAGAGCCCCTGCACACACAAAGTAACTACTTAAAGAGGGAAACCCAAACCTTTTTGGTCTTCGGTTGAATCTGATAAAGACCTTTGTAATCACTTTCAAACTCATCATCGTAATCAAAATTGTCATCAAACATTTCGTCCAATGTTAACTTTGAAAATTGTTCAACTTTATCTTTCTTTGTCTGTTTTATAAAATCTTTTTTCATCTTTAAAAGATCATTTTTGATTACTGACTCATTTGTTTTGACATTATCAGTTTTATCTGAAACAAACTTTTCATTTTCAGATGATGTTGTTTTCTTCTTTGCAACCCAGGATTGTGACTTACTTCTTGCTTTCTTAATATAGAATCTAGAATCTTTGTTTTCGTTTGTTTTGGAAGTTTCACATTTCTCAAAAGTTGAATTTTCAAACTTTCATTCAGTTTTAGGTTTCACTTTGATTTTAGATTCATTGTTTCTTTTTAACATTGTGATTGGTTTCACAAAGTTGCTTAAGTTTTTCAACATCTGAAGATGTCTTTCTTCGGTGATACACAGGCATTGATTTCGGACACTTGCGAGCAATGTGACCAACTTCATTGCATTTGAAGCAAGTCCGAGTATCATGAGAATGCCCACTAGTGGGTTTTACTCCACTTGCGGATTTAGCCTTATCCCGAAGTTCCTTTTCTTTCTTGAACTTATCATTTGATTGCTTACCAATCAAATTCTCTTCTTGAACCGTGTTCGTCCCATACACAAACTTCATGTTTTTACCTTTGTATTCGTGAAATGGTGACTTATGTTTCTTTTTTGGTTCATCTTCATTTACCTCCAAACCCAATCCTGCTCTCCTGTTCTCAGGAAAATCACCACCATTCTTTCGGTAGTTGTTATAGTTCCTTTTAGGTTTTGAGTAAAACTTTTTCTCATTTTTCTCAAGATCATCTGATGATATTTCTACAAGTTTGAACAATTTATTGATTTGATCTTCTTTCACATTTCGAATCGGAAAGCTATCATTGAAATATAATCTATCAGATTCCTTAACTTTGTACATGACAACGTTAGGATCATCACTTAGATCATTTTCTGATAATGTATCGTCATTTTCGGATTGTGATTCCGAATTGTTCGAACTTGAATTGGCGCTTTCAAAGCTGCCATCATCAGATTCACTCAAAACATTCTCAACAACATTTTTTACCACCGCTTCACCGTCATCATTTGGTTTTGTGTAGATTATGTCAATGTTCTCAGGCAGCTCATTTTTCTTTTCAGTCAAAAGCTCAATATTAAGCGCCTTTTCCATCCCTTCAGCTTTCTTGCAACAATATTTTTCACACAAGGGTGGTGGAACATTGCTATAATCCCCACGTTTCTTACCTTTTGATTTCTGAGCATTTACTTCTGACGGAATTGTTGGTAGAATATGATCGATGATGTAAGCATTCGTCATGTAGCTTTTCAAAAGCTGTCTCACCCTTTCGGTTTTGATTTTCATATCTTGAAGTTATTGTTTAATTTCAGCAATGTTATTTATGTAAATGTTAATGGCCTTTTGTTTTTCCATTACTGTTGCTTTTAACATTCTAATTGTATCATGTCGTTCAATGTTGTTTTTATCAAGTCTGCTGTAATCATATTTCATTTTATCATATGCTTCTTTCATTGTGCGATAATCATATTTGAAATTGTTATTATGCACATTGAGTTCGCTTATGATCTGTGATTTTTTAGCACATTGCCAACGGCTCAGTACATTTCGTACAAGGTTTTTGGACCTCCACGGTTTGCACTTTAACCACTTCTTTTTCAACAACATTTACCTCTGGACCTACCTTTTCCTCATTCATCTCTTTAGTCACTTTGATGACTTCTTCAGCTTCTGGTTTCTCTTCAACCACTTGCTCAGAAGATGCCGCATCCGAACAACCTGCAAAACTAGGAATACTGTTAGGAGAAGTAACGCTCTGCATCATCGTGTGATGATAGATCTCCTCTTCTTCTCTTTGTTGCATGTACTGTTCTAGAATTGCGTTCTCCATAGCTGCATTCTCAGTAGACATATCTTGCTCTTCCATGATCTCAGCCATAAGAGCAGCTCCAGTCTTCTTGGTAATATATTTGTTCCAATCAAAATCATCATTTTCATTAGAAGCAATCATCGCTTTTTCTGCAGTGTTAGATGGTTGATCTTGGACTTCGACTTTCCTAAAAAATGGCTTGTATTGCAATGCTTTCTTGTAGTAGTCATTGCCACCTCCGAAAGGACTTTGGTTGCCACTTAATTCTTGATTCGGACACTCACGTTTGAAATGCCCTTTTTACGGCACTTGAAGCAAGTAACTTTCGTCTTATCAAATCCCAGTTTGTTGCTCGAATTTCCGATATCTTTTCCGGTGAGCGCTACAAATTTTGTTACCCTTCGTGTAATTTAAGCTAAGAACCATTTGATGTCCATCAACTCAAGTTCTTCCTCATCCACTTGATTGTAATCCTCGGAAGTCATTTCTGGATTACCGATCTTCCCAGCCACTAAACTCTTATAAGATTCCAGCATTGTAGCAAGAAGTGACATCTGTTGTTTAGCCACTTGTTCAGAGAAGACTGTGTTTAAGTTGACCGCAATGTTGCATCTAAACGAGTTATGATTAGAATTTGATTGATTATTCTGATTGTTCTGGTTTTGAAACGATGAATTAGAACTCGTGCTCGAATATGATGCATTCTGAGGACTCTAATACGATTGAGTATCCTGTGATGAATGGTTTGAGAAATTCATATTAGCACTGAAAGCTGTCTGGATATTTGGACTTGAGAAATTCTCTTGAGCTCCACTCCTGTAATAAAGCCCAACATCCTTAGCAATGTTCGAATTCTTTGACTTGGCAATCTTCAACAATTCCATCTCGTGCCCCTCCAACTTGTCGATAAACGTGGATAACTTGAAAAATTCCCAGCTTGGACTTTCTTTGAGCACCATTAGATATGTTGTCCATTCACCTTCCGGCAAAGCATCAGCTAATTTGTTAATATATTCTTCTTCACTCTTTTCAAGACCATGTCTTCTCATTATCACTTTCAAATGACAGAATCATTCTATCATTTGTTTCATCGTCTCGCCTTTTAGCATTGTGAAGATGCCAAACTATTCATAATTAGTGCGTTTTACTCTTAACCATCTCTGAACTCCCCTGATATTTTATCATTAAAGATTTCCATAAGTCTTGTGTAGTTTTGTACTCTGGTAATAATACCAAAATATCTTTCTTCACAGACTGCTGAATTAGGCTAATCATTTTCTTTTCAGCAACATACTCATCCTTCTGTTGAATAGAGAACTTACTTATCTCAATAACATTTTGATGTTCATCTCTTGGCCATGTGTAGCCTGTTTCAACTGCAACCTAACTGTGAAAGAAATTCGACTGAACCCAGTTAGTAAACTTTTCCTTCCACCCCTCGTACTCATCCATATTCATAAGCTTTGGTGGCTTCACTGAAGTGCCCATTTCATTTTCCAGATTAACTTGATTCACCATGTTGGCATTCGAAGTTGAAGCCCCAGTTGTCATATATACATTGTGGATATCTTCCATCGCGGAAAACTGACGAGTATAGCTGAAAACACGTTCACAAACTTGAAAATTGATTAGTGCATTAACAAGTTCGGGCAAACTTGTGCAGTAGATAAAATTAGATTTTGTTTCAAACAAGTTCGGGCACCCAAACTTGTGTTGAAATTATGAAAATTTTCACCCTGAAGCAAGTTCGAGCGGATTTGTATGGAATTTCAAGAGACTTAACAAGTTCAGGCGAACTTGTATAAAATTTTTAACAGAATTTGATCAAATTTGGGTGAACTTGATGAAATTTAAAGAGAAATCTTATAAGTTCGAGCGAACTTATCTAAAAACCTTGAAAATTCAATCAAGTTCGGGCGGACTTGATGAAAATTCACTCAAAAAGTGAATTTTTAAGTCAAGTTCGTTCAAAATGAGTTTGCAAACCATGATTTTTCCAACTTTTCGACATCAATTCGTTTGAATTAGGTCTTGAAACTTTCAGGGGTTTATCTTTAGTCGATTTTACGTGACATATTCAAAATTTAGCAGATTTTATCCGTAGGTTTATTGTTTTTCATGAAAAAGTTAAGAAAAATGGTAGAATGGAGTAGAATTAGAGTAGTTCTTGTGATGATTTCACCAAATCAGGTATCCGTGGCTCTGATACCACTTGTAAGATCGCTCCTTGATAGCACAGGAACCTAAAATGGTTTCTAATGTCCAATTAGGCGGAAACTAAGTGACATGTTAACCATATAACAAGAATTACTCGTTAAACTGTCTGTTTATTGATCTTAAGTCAAATACATTCAAGTTCCGGATCCGACAGAGCTTCGCCTCAAGTTTGCCAAAGTTACAAATGAAAGATCCTAAGCACATATTTATAGTAAGACAAGTTCGCTTGGGATATCACAAGTTCGGGCGAATTTTTCAACAAGTTCGGCCGAACTTGTTCACATAATCAACTCCGGGCAAAATTGATCTCCTTTCACATAAATATTTCATCTTTCTAACAGTTTAAGCCCTAATCGATTAGACTTGATCTAATATGATGACGTAGGCAACATACATATGCACCAACAAGAATGGAAGCTCTTGTGAAGAATTTTTGAAGGAAATGAAGAAGATGATTGAGAAAAATGAGAAAAAAAAAGAAAAAAATATATATAATAAGGGAGGGTACCCCTACCCCACTTCCGCTTTATCGTGCTTCGTCTTTTCGTGTTAAAAGATGATGTTTATCTTCGGTGGCGCGTTTAGGTTCGTTTTCGGGTCTCAGACGCGTACCCGATTTGCGAAACGGACTCCGTTTTTCGCATTCTTAGCGTCAAAAGACTCTGTTCTAAAAATCGAGCATAACCGTCTTGAAACCCGAGCCCGGTTACTTTTTAATCATAAAAGCCTCGTATTGGGTTAGTTTAAGTGTTTTTAGGCTTGATTGACCGTTCCTTGCATGTTTGGTGTATCTTTTTGCTTCTACGTAAAGGCGTTTCCCTAACCGGGACTGCCTCGTATTGCGTGCCCGAGCTCCGATTGTTTCAAATCTTATGTCAGAGTCTACGGCACATAACTAAGATGTTTCGTGAACTTAGAATCTTAAAGGGCCCTACCTATGGCCTCCCATGATCGAATGTTTAATGCGTTGTTAAATGTCAAGTCCCCGTTTAACACGGTGTTAAAGGCTAAGGACACCAACCTCACATCGTTGGCCTTTAATAGTGTCATGTCAACCATGACGTGTTCCCAGAGTCGTTAGTCCATTCACGACTTTGTCTTGCCATGTAGGTGACGCATAGCGTCAACGTAATGTTTTTGGTAATTACTGTGCATATACTCCTATTATAGTCAGTGTCACATGTTCAAGAATTCGTATCATCACACATAATCACAACAATATCATGATATACATATCACGTTCGGTTACCACGGACTTGTACCAATCAAAGTTTACCGGGATTTTTCACAATTGTCACATACAAGGTGCTACTTGCTTCTCAAAGATTAAACTACGTTCTGGGTATCATTAGCTTCGTGTTCTCGAAGAAGATATTCCCAAAACTGCTTTCCGCACACGATACAATCATTATGAGTTAACTGTTATGCCTTTTGGTCTAACAAATGCTCCTGCTATTTTCATGGACTTGATGAATAGGGTTTGTAAGCCTTATTTGGACAAGTCCATCATTGTTTTCATTGATGACATTTTGATTTATTCAAAGTCTCGAGCCGATCATGAGCAACATCTCTGTTTAATGATTGAACTCCTAAAGAAAGAACAACTCTATGCCAAGTTCTCCAAGTGTGAATTTTGGCGGAAGGAAGTTCAATTCTTGGGACATATTGTCAACGAACAAGGTATACATGTAGATCCCGCCAAAATTAGTGCGATTAAGGAATGGGATACACCTACTACTCCTACCAAAGTTCCTTCATTTATTGGTCTCACGGGTTACTACTGTCTCTTTATCGCAAACTTCTCAAAGATTGTGGTTCCCCTCACTGCTTTAACTCAAAAGAATAAACATTTTGAGTGGGGACCTAAACAAGAAGAAACTTTTCAGACCTTGAAATAGAAACTTGTAATGCTCCTATTTTACGAAAAGAACTACACCACTCATGATCTTGAGTTGGGTGCTGCTGTTTTCGCTCTAAAAATTTGGAGACATTATCTATCGGGTACAAAATGGTTTACACGGACCACAAAGGTCTCCAGCACATTTTCAATCAGAAAGAACTAAACATGAGACAGCGACGATGGGTCGAACTTCTGAACGACTACGACTGTGAGATTCGTTACCATCCTGGTAAGGCGAATGTCGTAGCCGTTGCTCTTAGTCGTAAAGAATGAGTCAAGCAACATTGTGTTCAAGTTCGAACTGATATTCAAAACCGTATCTCCCAATCTCAAAGAACTTGTGTTATACAAGGCATGATGGGTGATGAATTACCACATCATCTTGAGCTTCAACTTGAAACGAAAGACAATGGGTTATTTTATTATCTGAACCATTTGTGGGTTCCAAGTTAAGACAATCTCCACACCTTGATAATGGATGAAGCTCATAAGCCGCGTTATTCAATCCATCCAGGTAAAGACAAAATGTTTAAGGATCTTCGTACTCGGTATTGGTGGTCGGGTATGAAGAAAGACATTGCCTTGTACGTATGCAAATGTCTTACTTGTCTCAAAGTTAAGGCAGAACATCAATGTCCTTCTGGTTTGCTTGAACAACCAGAAATTCCAAGTTTGGAAATGGGAAAGCATTGCAACAGATCTCATTTCCAAAATACCGCGTACTACCTATCATCCTCAAACAGATGGACAATCCGAAAGGACAATCCAAACATTGGAGGAATGCTTAGAGCTTGTGTGATCGATTTTGGTGGTAGTTGGGATTCGCATCTGCCGTTGATCGAATTCTCCTACAACAACAATTATCATACCAGCATTGGCATGGCTCCTTTCAAAGCTCTTTATGGTCGAAAATGTCCTTCACCTGTCTGTTGGAATGAAGTCGGTGAATCTCAATTCACTGGACCTGAACTCATTCAAGACACTACCGACAAAATCAAGAAAATTCGCGATAACCTTTTGACAGCTAGAAGCCGTCAAAAAGGTTATGCGGACAAATGACGCAAGTCCTTAGAATTCCAAGTCGGAGATCATGTCCTACTCAAGGTATCCCCTTAGAAAGGCGTGGTTAGATTTGGAAAGAAAGGAAAACTTGCACCACGGTATGTTGGACCATTCAAGACCGTCGAGAGAATCGGAATGGTGGCCTACAAACTTGAGCTACCTCCTGAACTTGGTAACGTTCTTCTGACTTTCCACGTGTCTAATCTTAAAAAGTGTTTGGCTGATGAAAACCTCCACATTCCTCTTTTTGAAATTCGCGTTGATAACACGATGCACTTTGTTGAGATACAAGACAAATGGTTATTACACTTCATTTGATATACAAGACATGGTTTACACTAACATTAGACATTGTTTACACATGACAATTGACATTGGTTTAAACAAGACATAACTTGATGATTTTCGGTAAGTGATTTAAATAATGAAATGTGTGTAATATAATAAAAACATGGTGGATACGCCGCTGGTACTTCCTATATATAAGTGCTTTTATCATATTACATATCGTGGCGTTATCTAAACCACTTCAATAAGTACAAGACATGACATTTTGACAAAACATGACATCTTTTGCACAAGATATGATATCTTATTTCAAAACAAGACATATTTATACAATTCATTTTATTGAATATTTATTCAACTATGCATCATTTCTTTTAAACATTCGATTTTCTTGTGATTTTATAAAAGAAAATACTTTATAAGGTTCATGACTATTTTTCCGTTGAAACATCTATTTTAACTTTCGAGTCACGAATACTCATCAATAAAACCTATGTATCTCACAGGTATTTTCATGCTGACGTACTTATTTTCACATGTCTTTCAGGAGCTAATGTTTGAGGTTGATTCATGCGACACTTAGGATGAACTTTGGGCTTTAGTGACTTAAATCTACAAGACAATAATAATGTTGTTGTTATTTCGCAAAGACAATTTAATTTTCGTTTTGATTTCCTTTATTCCAAGACAATGTAATCAAACTTAATGTTAAATACAAAACTTTAATTACCATGGTTGTTGAAACAATACTTCTGTTACGACACTCCCCGACGTTTCCGCCACGGTTTGTTGTTTTACGCAGTCGGGGTGTGACATTTGCCTTACAATACTGCTCAAAACGCCATGTCCACTCGAAGTAATCGTCTCCATACAAGAGCCTTGGAATCTTGGTAGACGTGCCGATAATCTGATCGAGTTCCTGATGCAACACTAGAGTTTGAGTCTAGATGGCAGCCAAAGTAGCGTTAGCAAGATCCACAGCAGTCATTGCACCATTAGTGTTCATCATTTTTAAGTTCACCGAATAGTGATTAAGTAATTTTTTTTAATTTTTAATAAAAACAGTGAACAATCCAAAATAGCAAGGATCCAATCTAGAACAGTCCAATCCGAAAAGGTCCACTCGAAATAGTACCCGAAATCTTATCACGAATGACAGTTCGAAACAGTATCCGAATCTGAAATGCAATTCGAATCTAGTCAATTCGGAACAGTGACAATCCTAAATGGTTTCAAGATGATCCGAAACACCTGATGACTATCCGAAACTCTTGAAGATTATCCGAAATTCTTGAGGATTTATCTGAAACCCTAGAAGTGTATCTGAAACTCTTGAAGATTATCTGAAACTATTTGTAAGTCCCGATGAACGGATCTTTAGATATCACACGTAGCTTGGATGGTGGCGGAATCACACAAACAAGCTAATCAATCAAAAAGAAATAAGATGAAGATCAATAGAAAACCAACTTGCATACAAGATTTGTCTAATACAAGTTGTTAGTCCCCAAAGAGCCACCACCCTAATTACATCATTTACTATTTATACTGCTAGGGTTGGTGCTCAATTAGCCTACGCCCTTAGGCCCAAAAGTAACCTCTAAGCCCAAATGCAAACAATTAACCCAAACTAACATGTAACTAATGCATAAACCTAATCATGAACTAACAATTTCCCCCTAGGTTTACTGCATTAGTTTGTCTTCGAGCTTCACCATCTATTGTATGCTGCATCCGAAAAGTGGTCCTGGATCCACATACAGTCGATTTTGAATCACAGCAGCCATTGCTCCGGTCCAGGACTTTGCACAGGCTTCATATTTGTCACTTGTATGAATTTGATGTTGACCAAGAACTTTGATATCTTCCTCGTGAAAGCTTATGAGTTACAGTACATCTGACAACCTAAACGCCTTTTCTTTGGTCACAATTATTGCTTCTGCCATCCTTGGATCATAAGCCCAATAGCAGAAGTTCTTGAGTATTCATTTAGGAAACTTCGGAGCAACATGAATGACCTTTTCTTTGTCTGTTGGTGGTCGAATGACGGTTTTCATGCGCTTGTGAGTGTGATGATCTCTTATTCCTAGATTCTTCTTCAGATAGGTCTCGGCCGTCTTCATCGTTGGGAAGTTATGTTTTGACTTCGTATTCAAGCTTCGAGTTGAAAGCCCATCCTTCACCTCGCTGATTTAGATCTGAATCTGTGTATGGAGCTCTCAATAGACTTTTCAGATCAGTTTTCATCCAGGATTCAAATTGTGATTGCTTAGAGTAATATTCCTTGTGTCCACTCTCTCTAGTCACCAACCACAGCTTCCTGTCATGATCGTATTTCCAACACTTGACTTCTTTTGTTTCCAAATTTATGATAGAAGCTCGATCCAAATTCCATAACATATCGATCAGACACCTTTGAAGGATCCTTGAGCTGAAAGTTCTCGTCAAGTGGATTGACATCCTGATTCTTCATTACTAGCATCTTTTTGCTTTGCGGATTCTTTGCTTGTGGTTGTTTTCTTTTCTTAGTTTGCTTTAAGGCAAGGTAGTCTTCCAGACCAGCTTCTCGTTCAGCATCTTCATCTGCCTTTTCTTCAGTTGTGTGTTCGTGGTGAGCAACATTTAGAGGATCATCATTTTTATCAGCAAATGCACCACCGAACTTCTTTTGCAGCTTTGTTTTCATTTCATATATCTCAGTCATCAACAAACTCACATCACCTTGTAACTGCTCTATTGCTTGGTCTCTGATTGTAATTTGATTTTGCAGCGATTAGATTGGGCATTCTTTAACTCGTTATCTTGTTCCAATAACACCACCCTTCGTTGCAGCTTGCTTACATCCACTACTTCATCCTCATCACTGTCAGACTGCTCAAAGAATTTCATTTTGTCTGCAGCCATTCTCAAAGCAGCTTCATCATGAGCAAATAATCCAGCACCAGAGCTTCCAGCTTCATCACGAATACCACATGAACTCTTTGGTATGTCTGTAATTGGGGCATCTTGTGTATTTGGCTCAGAAGAGAATCTTAGACTTGCAGGCTTACGGCTAACGGGTGCATCAACGCTGGTAGGAATGATTCCGAGAGGAGGGATCCCAGATCCACCCTGAAGAGATGCAAGTAGCTCAGCTAGATTTTCTTCAGATATAACATTCAATTCTTTGACAGGTGCTTCAGCTTTCTCTGGTTCAACATGTTCTGTTTCTTCATCTTTGGAAATTAGATCTTCAACTACACGTTCAGGCTTCTATGGACCTCCAACAATTTGCACATCGTGCTCTTCAGCTATAATTACATTTCTAGGCTTTATATCCGAAACAACCTCTGGAAATTTCCGTGTTTGACCAACACATACTTTCCTATGAATTTGAACTTTATATTTTCTTTTCCTCACTGCTTGTTTACTGCTTCAAAACAACTGGGACCTAGCAACTTAAGATTCAAGAAGTTTATCCCTTTCTTTAGATCTGATTTTCTCGTCGAGAATCACCTGCATGAACCTTGGGTAGAGGAGGGAAATCTTCTTCTTTGGATTTTGCAGCATGTTCTTCATGTTGTTGAAGACAAACACTGAGAAGTTATAGTCCCAATCATACACTAAAGCCACTCATACCGTCGTTTGAGTTTGATTCACCTGGTCTTGACCGCCTTTGTTTTTGAAAATGCATAACAGCAAGATGTGAGCGAGACACCTCCAATATGGTGGAAACATTTTCTTCAGCACGGTGGGGTAAGCTCCTTCGTAACTCATGCGTTGTAGAGCTTTAAGCACAAAGTCTTTATCAAAAGCGGTTGGATGTCGCTCGTTGTCTTCAAATTTCAGAACTTCTCGTATAACTTCCTTGGAGATCACAATGTTCTTCTCTTGGATCTTTGACTCTATGGTAGATCCACCTCCCTTGACTTCAACATGTATCCAGAAATCTTGAATCATCATCTCGTCAATAATTGGATTGACCTTTAAGGCGTGAGTGAGTCGACAGTCGTTCAATCCGATCCCAAGAGAATGGAACATTTCATAATGTTCTGATGGAGGGTCTGACATGTAAAAGGCTTGACTGCGGAAAGCTTCGACAACCAGTTTACGTTCTGCCAGCATCTGTTGTGCCATTTTCTGCACTTGAACAAACTCGTAAGTTTCCATAATAAAATTGACTAATTTGATCCTATGAACATTTGATCTTGAATCAAACAGTTCATTGAACCTAATTAGACATAGGTCCAAGGAAAAATCAAGGGTTCAAAAATGATTTGAATCAGCCAGTCACTTAAGATTCAAAAGGTTCAAAACATTATGAACTGGTTAGCAAATTTTGAATGACCTGGTTCAATGAACTTGTATGAACCAGGTTTAGGATCTCGAATGACAAGGGTTCAAATTAATGACCCCTTGTCATCTCGAATGAGTTAGAATGCATCTCGAGTATTTATTCGAGATGCTTGTTACATCATCCGAGATCGACATGAAGTCATTCGAGATCCATTCGAGATGCCCAATGAATTATCCGAGATGCTCAATTTTCATCCAAGATGCATAGGAGTTTCTAACCTATTAGTCCGAGATTGGTTCGAGATGGCAGTTCAAGACAGAGATCCGAGATAGGAATAGATTCGAAATATGACTGTAGCTATCTTGGATGGGGTATTTAATGCCTTAATTTGGGCTTGGCCATCTCGGAACAGTAATTCGAGGTAAACTTGGGCCAGGCCCATCTCATTAATGGTTTAAACAGGGCTGGTTCGAGATAGTAGGCCCAATAGATTTAGTATTTTTATAATTGATTTACCATGTGGGCCCATTTTCTTTTCAAAACAGTAAAGCTTTTGTCAAAGTCTTCAATTTATCTAACTGAGCAACCCCATTTATCATAGAATAATAAAGTAATAAAATATTAAATGAAAAAAAAAAACAAAGGGTTGAACGTAGGTGGATGTTTGGGTTATAATTTCCTTGGAAGGAATGAGAATAGAGTGGTGGCTATTGTGGGAGTGGTGCGAG
The DNA here is from genome assembly GCA_947069175.1 of Scalesia atractyloides. Classification (NCBI taxonomy): domain Eukaryota; kingdom Viridiplantae; phylum Streptophyta; class Magnoliopsida; order Asterales; family Asteraceae; genus Scalesia; species Scalesia atractyloides. Next base: position 23,020,628 of record CAMTDV010000030.1, on the reverse strand, counting down.
TGATGCGAATGATGAGAATCAGGTGGCGGTGAGTATTCATGGGAGATGGAATTGCGGTATGGTTCCCATGGTGATGAAGAATCACCCGATCCTTCATACGGGTTGTAGTTATGGATGTTTGATACTGATGATCCGCCCCACATCAGTCCTTTTCCTTTGGCTCCACGAGAAATTTTTGGTGGCATGATCCTGCTCCAAAAACAAGTTACAACATAATAAGACAAAATAAATACAAAATAGGGTAATGAGCAATCCTAGTCATAGCCTAGACTTCAGAGTCTAAGGAATGTGTTACTCTGTCGTTTGAGATCAAACACTAAAGACGTGTTGAATTCCCTCAAACGTTGGCTCTGATACCAACCTGTCACACCCCGACTTCCATGTGTATCCCGATGGGCCCGGTGGAGAGTATTGTGACGTATAGTAGATATCATCATAACCAATAAACACAGAGCAACACAGCGGAAGTCTTGGAGTAAAATAAAACTATTACAAACCATAAGTGTCCAAGTGTTCGAAATATAAATATACACAAGGCTTGTAATAAGATCCACAGGCGGATCGGAAATAAACATACACAAAAGGATAACAGACTCTACAGGCACAATCAAAAGGTCGCAACTCTTTAGTATTAATGCCCCGCAGCTTCCGGCCTATTTCGTACTTGTACCTGTAACTTGATCTTTTGAAAATACGTCAGTTTACACTGGTAATACAATCAACCGACTCATTTTGAAAATTCTTTCGAAATGGTTTTAGGTGCACTAGGCACATTTGTGTAAATAACTTGGGACAGTACAATTGACCTTGTATACAGTTTTACATGTTTGTCTTTTACAATGGGGCCCAGTACAGAAACCGAGACATGATCGACTTACACACCACTTCTGAACTTTGACACAGAAAGCATATAATAATAATAATAGCAGTTACCGATGTATGCCTACACCAATGCTTAAGTCGTGGCCATTAACACTTTAGTGAGCCAAGGATATCCAAGACACGGTCAAGCCCACCCCCAATGTTTGAGTTTCAGACAAAACAGATTAAAACTGGGTTATGTATTTTAGTTAATTATCACAAATGGATAAAACATGATTTCCATACCCGACCAAGCGGTAACAATTTACCGTATCCCAAGCCTGTATATGGAAAATAGGTTAAGAGTATTTACCTGAGCTTAAGTCTTCATGAAATCCAAAACTCAGCCGCAAATCAAAGATAAGTATAGGTACAATTTACCGGGAAGGCGTTTAGTTTGGAATGATGGTATTATTAACCAAATTAGAATGCTAACGGGTCCTTAGTTAAGTCTTAGACTTGAACCGGCTAGTAAAACAAGTACGGTACGATACGCTAGATTAAGCGGTGACCGAAATAGAAGGTTAATTGGACCCGACAAGTATCAAGACTTGTATATATGGGTATACCAATAACATTCTGGATATTGATAAGAATTTGACAAGGTTAAACCCGTTTCGGTTAGATTACGTAAACTAGTTACATATGCTTATTCGTAAGTGTATAAATGAAACCGGGTAACCGAAGGAGTCATATACAAGTTCCATATACTAATATGTTTAAAATATGATTTGATATCAGTAATATATCAATATATTTGTCCGTTTTGGTTTTAAACTCAATTTACGCCTCATAATGGCATTTTGGTCATTTTATAATCTATAAAAGATGTTTATAAGAAATCTGATGTCAAGATCAATATTATTCTATAAAAATTTAAATTTTATGATGTTATTTCAGTAGGATGTAAAGTATATGTGTGTTTGATAGTTTTAAACCAAACTATGTCCTGTAGGGGCATTTTAGTAATTTCACACATAGCCTTGAAGTCATATTTGGGATTCTGAGTTCAGGACTTATACTTACTATAAAAATGTTGAAAATAAGTTTATAAATCAGTAGGTAACAAGTCTTGGCTCATAGTTATGTTTTTAAACCATACTTTGCGCTGAAAAGGCGTAAAAGTCGATAAATGCCGTTAAATTCGATGTTTAAGGTAAACTGAGGTTGTGACCTGTTTTATATAACCAAGATATGTTATTTAACATGTTACATCATTAAACAAAAGACTTGGTTATAAAAAGTTTGGTTTTAGTCACTTTATGCGTAAAAAGGGTAATTTGGTCTTTTATTGGCATTTAACGGTAATTTGGCCTTTTATTGGACGTAAAAACACGTAGTGTTACATCCTCACCCCCTTAAAATAAATATCGAACTCAAGATTTTTAATTAAACAAATATGGGTATTTCTGCAGCATAACGGACTCAACTTCCCAAGTATATTCAGGACCTCGACGAGCGTCCTATCTAACTTTCACAATCGGCACATGTTTCTTGCGAAGCTTCTTGACCTGTCGATCTTCGATCGCCACAGGCTTCTCGACGAACTGTAGGTTCTCATCAATCTGCACATCATCATGTGGTATAACCAATGATTCATCAGCCAAACACTTCTTCAAATTTGATATGTGAAACACATCGTGAATTCCGTTGAACTTTTCAGGCAGCTTGAGTTTATATGCTACGGACCCGACACGTTCGACAATCTTGAACAATCCAATATACCTTGGGCTTAACTTACCCTTTTTGCTAAAACGCATAATGCCTTTCCAAGGCGACACTTTTAATAAAACTTTGTCCCCTACTTGGAACTGAAGAGGTTTACGCCTCTTATCCACATAACTCTTCTACCGATCCTTGCAGCTTTAATAGGATCACGAATTTGCAATATCTTGTTCGTCGTCTCTAGGACAATTTCTGGTCCTGTCAGTTGGGCTGTCACACCCTCAATTTCCACTTGCGGAGTTTTACCACGAGGCGTGTGAACAAACCAGAATCTGAGACACTAGTAACGTCGAACGACTCTATATGATTTGTTAATACGTTTTCCAAAATCATTTGTTTAACCATTCGTAGTAAATTTTAGGTCGTTTAGTTTCAATGTTTAGCGGAAGCATTAGTTTTTAAAGTTGAGCAGAAGCATAAAGATAAAGTAAAGGAACGGGCGCCAACACAAACGCCAAAACTAAAGAAAAACCCAAAACAATGTTTGTAAATAAGACTCGATAAAAAGATGTCTTGATCAATGTAAGTGAGTGCACCTAGAGCTCCTAGCATCCTGAGAAACATGTAAAGAAACAAGTGTCAACATTAAAGAAGAGTGAGTTCACAGGTTTTCATAAGTTCATTTGTTCGGTTATAAGTTTGTCTCCCCCGTTATCCCTAACCCGGGATAACGGTTTAGTTCCATTATTCCCAACCCGGAATAATACTGATGGTTCCATTATTCCTCACCCGGAATAATAATGATGTTCCATTATTCCTAACCCGGAATAATAATGATGTTCCATTATTCCTAACCCGGAATAATAACGTTGTTGGTTCCATTATCCCTAACCCGGGATAATATTGTTGATTCGTAATTAAGTTCAATGTTAATATATATAGGTAGCTAGCCTAAAGTTATGTCACGTAAGTGTTCGCGATCGAAGCTGCCTGTTGTGCCTCCGTGTTGCCAGGCCTATCACTGACCATGGCGAAGTTAGGCCAAATTATTCACCCGTTGACCATACCCGGTCGGCTAGCGCGACTAGCTCGGATGGGGCTTGTCGGGCCCAGTAGTACTACTTATAATTTCCCCGCTATCTAACCCAATACTAACGATCCGAGAGATTGTCGAGGACTTGTGTGATATAGCTGCTTAGTGACCATAACGTACATTAACATTAACTTAGTTACCGAATAGTTTAATGACGTTAATTTCGTATAACGTAAAGAGATAGAGTTGTAGAGTGTATACATGTTTCTCCCCCTGTTGTTTAAAACCGGATAAAATTAGGGGCCGTGAACTCACCTTTAGTTGCTCGATTAGTGTAACACAGAAGTTTCAAATGATGGGACCGCTAATTGCGTCCTAACAAGTCAATTGATTTCAAGTTAGTGTGTGAACACACCAATACAAATCCTACACATAATTAACGCACAATGCGGTACACACAATCACAAATCCTAACACTCAAACATGCATGCAAGTATCCTCATATTAGCATAGTGATCAAAACAATTTATCATGAACACAATCCAATCCATGCAACACTTTGGTGCACACATTCGCAAGTTATCAAGTTTCAGCTTATATACTCATAATTAGGCTGTTTTCGAGGATTTTTATAAAATAGTTCCATCGTTCCAAAAATTCCAATTATTTTACCGAAGGTGAAAACTATACTGTAGAATTTTATATAAATTTTTCAAGTCCTAACACTTTACCAATTATTCATAAATATTAATATACTAGGCTGCAGTCAGATTTGTCACTTTCTGACTGCAGTCCACGGAGGAATTTATTTAAAAATCACCGTTCGTCCAATTAACAAAATTCCACTGGGAGTTTCCCGGAAATTTCCATATCTAGTTTCTGTACAAATTTCATTATTCGACTCTCTACAGATTATTAGATCCGACTCGATAAACAACTAGCAATGTTTCAGAATTTTCACAGCTTCAGTTACTGAACTTAATTGGCCACTTAAAAATATCAAACGACTTCAGAAAAATATGAATCCAGCGACATTAGAAGCGTTTTTCAAAACTCTACGTTTTTGACTTCAGAAAATCCGTTTTTCAATAAATAATAACCAAGTTACAGCCAGTTGAAGTTGGCTGTAAACACCATTCAGCATCCTGATTCATCACTTTATCACAATCTAACCCGCTTAAACCATCGATACATTGAACATAAGCGATCAAGAACAGAATTACCAATCATATATCATCATATATATCACACCCATGCAAACCCTAATCATAACATATAGTTTTTATTACACAAAACGCAGCCTAATGTTTCTAGATTCCGCTAATCATCTTAACCGCAACTAGCATAAATAAATCGGCTAACAACATAACACTACATTCAAACATGATCAAGAGTTTATAAATCCAAATATGATCTTGCAAACAATGATAAATCCTAATCTTTAATAATAAGATCAATGAGCCGAGACTTGGATGGGAGCCGGTTCGGATATGATGAAGGTGATCGCGACCGAGAGCAAGGAGTGAGGAAGACTTGTCGCGACCGAGAGGGATGTAGCAAGGCTATTTGCGACCGGGATGATGAAGGAAAGGCTGCCGTCGGCTGTTTCACAACTAGGGTTTGTGTGTTTTGTTTTGTGAAGCAATGCTCATGCATGTATGTGTATATATAGCGCAAGAGGAGAAAGGAAAATGGAAGGGTTTACGGTTTGGGGTGCTCACGGCCGCAAGGGATTCGGGTGGGTTGGTTTGGGTCTAACACTTGGTCCTCAAGTTTCGATTAACTACTTGAGTCGCAAGGAAGAGAAGTCTATTCGTTTCGCGGTTCGGTTCGATTCATTTATCTATTTATTATATCTACATTTTTCAACTAAAACAAAACACGAAATCGGAACGTCGCATAATAACGCACCAACTTATAAACGTTTAAGACGTAGCACGTAATTCATTTGACAAGTACACGAAATTATCGTAATTATTTCGAGCGTGCAATTTAAGTCTCTGAATCAATTTAGCGTAGGAACGAATAACCGTGAAGTAGTGCGTTTTAAGATATCTGAAAAACCGGGATGTCACATTTTCCCCATGTTGAAAGAATTTTCGTCCCGAAAATTGAGTAAACGCGGTTAGAATGCAGCGTACATGTTTAGAGTGCCACGCACAAAGATTTAGTTCGTTAACAATGGTATGCGAAATTACAAGAAATTTCCAGGTTGTCACATCATCCCCATGTTAAATGAATTTTCGTCCCGAAAATTTAGTTGCTGGTATCGTTAGTTTGCTGCTCAGCTACAAAGAGGTGTGGGTATTTGCTTTCCATTTGGTCCTCTCTTTCCCACGTGAACTCCGGTCCACGCTTAGAGTCCCAACGAACCTTAACGATCGGAATCTTGCTGTGCCTTCGAGTCTTGATCTCACGATCCCTGATCTCGATAGGTTGTTCCACAAAGTGCAGTTGTTCATCCACTTGAATCTCGTCCAATGGAATGACTAGGGTTCCATCTGATAGACACTTCTTCAGATTTGACACGTGAAAAACGTTGTGAACTCCACTGAGTTCGGCAGGAAGGTCTAATTGATAAGCTACGGGTCCAATACGTTTCAAGATCACAAACGGGCCTACGTACCGTGGGTTCAGTTTGCCTCGTTTTCCAAAGCGGATTACACCCTTCCAGGGTGACACCTTCAGTAGGACGCGTTCGCCTACTTGAAATTCGAGCGGCTTGCGTCGTTGATCAGCGTAGCGTTTCTGTCGATCTCGTGCCGCCGCCATGCGGTTTCTGATTTGTACAATCTTTTCAGTAGCCTCAAGTATCAACTCAGGGCCTGTGAGTTGACTGTCACCGACTTCTGCCCAATAGACCGGTGATCTACATTTACGACCGTATAATGCCTCAAACGGTGCTGCCGATATACTCGTATGGTAACTGTTGTTATACGAGAATTCCACTAAAGGCAGGTGGATTTCCCAACTATTCCCGAAGTCTACTACGCATGCCCTAAGCATGTCTTCCAAGGTCTGTATGGTCCTTTCGCTTTGACCATCAGTCTGAGGGTGATAAGTTGTGCTCATATCTAAGCGTGTTCCCAACGCTTTCTGAAGTGACTGCCAAAAGTTGGACGTGAAGCGAGCATCTCTGTCTGAGATGATGGACGTTGGCACTCCGTGCCGAGAAACTACTTCCTTTATGTAGATGCGAGTCAACTTCTCCATCTTATCTGTTTCTTTAATAGCTAGGAAGTGTGCGGTCTTAGTTAAACGATCCACGATTACCCAGATGGTATCACAACCACCCAAAGTTCGCGGGAGTTTAGTGATGAAGTCCATCGAGATCTGATCCCATTTCCACACTGGGATCTCAGGTTGTTGAAGTAGCCCCGATGGTTTCTGATACCTTACCTTGACTTTTGCACAAGTCAAACACTTGCTCACGTAGGTGGCTATATCAGCTTTCATGTTGGGCCACCAATACGCAGCTTTAAGGTCTTGATACATCTTATCCGAACCAGGATGGACAGAGTATCGGGATTTGTGAGCTTCGTCCATGACTAGCTTTCTAAGGTCTCCATAGAGAGGTACCCATATGCGATTCATAAAATACCGGGATCCATTGGGTTTTACTTCCCAATCGCGTTCCATCTTTCCCACCGATTCGGCTTTGATGTTTTCTTCCTTAACTGCTTCTAACTGCGCGTCGCGTATCTGTTCGGGTAACCCCGAATGAATAGTGAGCTGTAGTGCTCGTACCCGACGAGGTTTCAAGTGTTCCTTCCTACTGAGGGCATCAGCTACCACGTTAGCTTTACCCGGGTGATACCGAATGGCACATTCATAATCGTTCAAGAGTTCGACCCAACGACGCTGTCGCATGTTCAACTCCTTCTGATCAAAGATGTGTTGGAGGCTCTTGTGGTCTGTAAAGATTGTGCACTTCGTTCCATATAGGTAGTGTCTCCATATCTTAAGTGCAAACACTACTGCTCCCATTTCCAGGTCATGCGTTGTGTAGTTTTTCTCGTGAACCTTCAATTGTCGGGACGCATACGCGATGACCTTATCGCGTTGCATGAGTACGCATCCCAATCCCTGAATGGAAGCATCACAATATACTACAAAATCATCAGTCCCTTCCGGCAAGGACAGAATGGGTGCACTGCAAAGTTTCTGTTTCAGCAATTGAAATGCCGCTTCCTGCTTGTCACCCCAAGCATACTTGATGCCTTTTTGGGTGAGGGTAGTAAGCGGTTGCGCGATCTTTGAAAATCCCTCGATGAAACGTCTGTAGTAACCAGCCAAACCCAAAAATTGGCGGATCTCCGTCGGTGTCCTGGGTGCTTCCCAGTTTTTGATAGCTTCAATCTTGGCAGGGTCGACGTGGATACCCTTTTCATTTACGATATGCTCGAGGAACTGAACTTCCCGAATCCAGAAATCACACTTTGAAAGCTTGGCATATAGTTTCTCCTGTTGAAGTAATCCCAGCAGTAATCGTAGATGTTCAGCATGTTCTTCTTCACCTTTAGAGTAGATGAGTATGTCATCGATGAACACAATGACAAACTTGTCGAGGTATGGTTTACACACACGGTTCATGAGGTCCATGAACACCGCGGGTGCGTTGGTGAGACCGAAGGGCATGACCAAGAACTCATAATGGCCATACCGAGTACGAAATGCCGTCTTAGCGATATCCTCCTCCCTGACGCGTAACTGATGGTAACCGGACCGTAGATCAATCTTGGAGTAGTAGCTTGACCCTTGAAGTTGGTCGAAGAGATCGTCGATGCGAGGTAATGGGTACCGGTTCTTGACAGTAACTTTATTGAGTTCCCAGTAGTTGATGCACATGCAGAAGGTCCCGTCCTTCTTCTTGACAAAAAGGACTGGAGCTCCCCATGGCGAAGCACTAGGTCGGATAAATCCTTTTTCTAACAGCTCCTGAAGTTGGGTAGACAGCTCCTGTAGCTCGGCTGGAGCTAGGCGGTATGGGGCCTTGGCGATAGGAGTTGCATGGTTCGCCAATTCAATTTCAAACTCCAATTGTCGATGGGGTGGGAGACCAGGTAACTCCTCTGGGAATACATCGGAAAAATCACGGACGACGGGGATGTCTTCTATACGTTTCTCGTCCTTAGGCTGTTCGGTAACCAGTGCGAGCAAACCAAAAGAGTTCTTCCTCCGAAGATACTTCTGCGCTTGCATGTAAGAGATGATGTTTATGATGGCGCCTGCCTTCTCGCCTTGCACCGTTAAGATTTCGTCGTTAATGAGCGGAATACTGATAGGTTTTTCGAAACAGAGAACTTCAGCTCGGACGTCGGATAGCCAGTCCATTCCGACTACCACGTCAAAACTACCCAGGGTAGTTGTCATCAGACCAATGGTAAAGGTGTGACCCGCGAGTTTGAGTTGACAGCCGGATACTATATGGGTCACATCTACAGATTTACCATCAGCGAGTTCTATGACGTAAGGGGCCTCTAGAGGTTTGGGCGTGAGATTTAGGTTCTTCCTAAAAGACTCAGATATAAAACTCCTATCCACACCCGTATCAAAAAGCACAGTAGAAAAATGTTCATTAAGGGGAAACTTACCGGTAACCACGTTCGAGTCGTTTCTGGCCTCTCCGCGGCCCAGCGTAAATGCGCGACCTTTGGCACCTCCTATGCCACCATTTCCATTATTGTTGTTGTTGTGGTTATTGTGGTTGTGGTTGTTCCCACCATTGTTGTTGTTGTTACGTAGCTGTGGGCAGTGCTACCACACTGATAGCATCCCCGGTTAACACCCTGCTGCTGGCCCTGGGGTTGATTTTGGTTTTGTCAGGACATGATTTCCCCGCGACAATCCTTTGCCGCATGTCCCACTTTGCCACATCGTTGGCAGCGATTCCCGGCACAAGGGCCGTGATGATGAAGATTGCAGCGATTGCACTGCGGCTTTCGACCTACATAGCCGCTTGCGTTCTGGTTGTTGTTGGCGGGCTGATTATTGTGACCCCGGTGGCTGTTGAAATTATTGAACCGTTTCTGGTTCCCCTGTTGTGGCTGGGATGACGAAGACTGTCGAGCAGACGAGTCTTCAAACTTTCTTTTATTATCAGGGGCAACTTCAGTCGTACCCCGAGTTGGCAACTTCTTTTGTTCCACCGCCTTATCGGTGAGTTTGTGCGCCAACCTGATTGCTTGATGTTCAGTTGCAGGGTTGCTAGCCATTACCATACCCTGAATCTCAGGGACCAGACCCCCAAGGTAGAACTCGAGTCGTTTCTCAACAGTGTTAGCCAGATCAGGACATAGAAATACCAAGTCGTGATGTTTCGCTGTGTATGCTTCGATTTCAGATCCCACCATCTTGTGGTTCCATAATGTTTGCTCCAACTGTTGAACTCTGTCTCGCGGACAGTACTCTTCTTTGATTAGGGCCTTAAACTCGGCCCAGGCCATTGCATTTGCAGCAATAAGTCCATGCGTTTGGACTTGTGCATTCCACCAAGTTAGTGCCCCATCTTCCAATGTTGAGGCTGCATACTTGACCTTGTTGGCCTCCAGACAGTTGCACATTTCAAACACTGATTCGAACTTTTCGATCCAACGGACCAGTCCTATGGGTCCTTCTGCCCCCGTGAATTTGCTTGGCTTCGCGTCGAGGAACATCTTGTAGGGGTTAAGACCCCCTCCTGCTGACAGAGGACAGGTAGTCAGCGAGGAATTTTACTAACCCAACTATTAGATTTTCCCATGAAAATTTAATAATGGTTACCTGCCGGTTGGTTTTGAACACCCGCTAGAGCTGCATTCACGTGCTCTTGGATCATTGCAGCTAATTCTTCGGGCGTCATGTTAAGGTTTCCGCGACGTCCAGTTGCCATTTAGATCTTCGCAAGACAACATAAACACACACCGATAAGTCTATATATCCAATATAGTTATCGTATTCCATACTTAAATAATTCCTCAAGTTATGTCAACCCAAATAAATTAAACAGTCAAAAGAAATACTCGATTAAATAAAATTTCAACGTCTTACAAAGTGCCAACCAAACATATGAGTTTACTATAAAGTCTCAAGTTTAAACATAAGTAGGAAAATAAATAGACTGAAGGAAAGTAAATAAAATAAGCGAGACGTGTCAGTCTTCTACGTCTCCATCTCCCAAATCGCTATCGTTACCGTCATCCTCCGTGGCGTTTCCAGCCTCTACAGCTGGGTCTTCCTCCGGATCCTCCTCTAGATCCTCCTCTGGATCCTCTTCTGGATCCTCTTCTGGATCCTCCTCTGGATCCTCTTCTGGATCCTCTTCTGGATCCTCTTCTGGATCCTCCTCTGGATCCTCCTCTACCGGCACTGGAGGGGTCGGTGCTGGTGCAGGTACTGGTACAGGAGCCTGATTCTGTTCTAGTTCTTGAATTCTCCAGCTAGACTCAAGAACTCTGTCTTCTAGACAGTCAGCCCTTAGCTGCTCAGCACGAAGGTCTCTGGCTAAAATGTTACGAGCTATCTTACTCGTATGTTGCTCTTCCTCGAGCGATCCAGTCTTACCTGTTAATTGACGTATCATCCATCCCTGTGCTAGGATGGTTTCATGCATTCTTTCTAGTTGTTCTTGTTGTTTTCGTATCATATCTCTAAGTAGGTCGCTCCCTACTTCTACCGAGTTAACCGGTTCGACCGGCACAGCGATGGTCGGGCGTGAGGACGACTCCTCCCCTAGAGCGAGCCTTTTTCTCGCAGCTGAGCGTGTCTCCACGCCATAAGATGGTGAGGGTTCCACCATAGGTGCCTTTCCCGGCGCCCTTGGTTGCGAAAGTTTGTCGGATGATGATGATGATGACATTGCCTGTTAGGTTGTGTAGTTAGTTACGAGTTGCATTCATTTCTTATTATGCATTCATATTCTACATAACACAGTTGTGGTACATCACATAACAAGATATAATAGTTCGGTGCCAAACTACGTCTAGTGTCGTGTAATCAGCTATAGTTTAGGTCTACTTTTAATGCAAACCTGGTTCTCTATAGCTAGAGGCTCTGATACCAATCTGTCACACCCTCAATTTCCACTTGCGGAGTTTTACCGCGAGGCGTGTGAACAAACCAGAATCTGAGACACTAGTAACGTCGAACGACTCTATATGATTTGTTAATACGTTTTCCAAAATCATTTGTTTAACCATTCGTAGTAAATTTTAGGTCGTTTGGTTTCAATGTTTAGCGGAAGCATTAGTTTTTAAAGTTGAGCAGAAGCATAAAGATAAAGTAAAGGAACGGGCGCCAACACAAACGGCAAAACTAAAGAAAACCCAAAACAATGTTTGTAAATGAGACTCGATAAAAAGATGTCTTGATCAATGCAAGTGAGTGCACCTAGAGCTCCTAGCGTCCTGAGAAACATGTAAAGAAACAAGTGTCAACATTAAAGAAGAGTGAGTTCACAGGTTTTCATAAGTTCATTTGTTCGGTTATAAGTTTGTCTCCCCCATTATCCCTAACCCGGGATAACGGTTTAGTTCCATTATTCCCAACCCGGAATAATACTGATGGTTCCATTATTCCTCACCCGGAATAATAATGATGTTCCATTATTCCTAACCCGGAATAATAACGTTGTTGGTTCCATTATCCCTAACCCGGGATAATATAGTTGATTCGTAATTAAGTTCAATGTTAATATATATAGGTAGCTAGCCTAAAGTTATGTCACGTAAGTGTTCGCGATCGAAGCTGACTGTTGTGCCTCCGTGTTGCCAGGCCTATCACTGACCATGGCGAAGTTAGGCCAAATTATTCACCCGTTGACCATACCCGGTCGGCTAGCGCGACTAGCTCGGATGGGGCTTGTCGGGCCCAGTAGTACTACTTATAATTTCCCCGCTATCTAACCAATACTAATGATCCGAGAGATTGTCGAGGACTTGTGTGATATAGCTGCTTAGTGACCATAACGTACATTAACATTAACTTAGTTACCGAATAGTTTAATGACGTTAATTTCGTATAACGTAAAGAGATAGAGTTGTAGAGTGTATACATGTTTCTCCCTCTGTTGTTTAAAACCGGATAAAATTAGGGGCCGTGAACTCACCTTTAGTTGCTCGATTAGTGTAACACAGAAGTTACAAATGACGGGACCGCTAATTGCGTCCTAACAAGTCAATTGATTTCAAGTTAGTGTGTGAACACACCAATACAAATCCTACACATAATTAACGCACAAAGCGGTACACACAATCACAAATCCTAACACTCAAACATGCATGCAAGTATCCTCATATTAGCATAGTGATCAAAACAATTTATCATGAACACAATCCAATCCATGCAACACTTTGGTGCACACATTCGCAAGTTATCAAGTTTCAGCTTATATACTCATAATTAGGCTGTTTTCGAGGATTTTTATAAAATAGTTCCGTCATTCCAAAAATTCCAATTATTTTACAGAAGGTGAAAACTATACTGTAGAATTTTATATAAAATTTTCAAGTCCTAACACTTTACCAATTATTCATAAATATTAATATACTAGGCTGCAGTCAGATTCGTCACTTTCTGACTGCAGTCCACGGAAGAATTTATTTAAAAATCACCGTTCGTCCAATTAACAAAATTCCAGTGGGAATTTCCCGGAAATTTCCATATCTAGTTGCTGTACAAATTTCATGATTCGACTCTCTACAGATTATTAGATCCGACTCGATAAACAACTAGCAATGTTTCAGAATTTTCACAGCTTCAGTTACTGAACTTAATTGGCCACTTAAAAATATCAAACGACTTCAGAAAAATATGAATCCAGCGACATTAGAAGCGTTTTTTAAAACTCTACGTTTTTGACTTCAGAAAATCCGTTTTTCAATAAATAATAACCAAGTTACAGCCAGTTGAAGTTGGCTGTAAACACCATTCAGCATCCTGATTCATCACTTTATCACAATCTAACCCGCTTAAACCATCGATACATTGAACATAAGCGATCAAGAATAGAATTACCAATCATATATCATCATATATATCACACCCATGCAAACCCTAATCATAACATATAGTTTTTATTACACAAAACGCAGCCTAATGTTTCTAGATTCCGCTAATCATCTTAACCGCAACTAGCATAAATAAATCGGCTAACAACATAACACTACATTCAAACATGATCAAGAGTTTATAAATCCAAATATGATCTTGCAAACAATGATAAATCCTAACCTTTAATAATAAGATCAATGAGCCGAGACTTGGATGGGAGCCGGTTCGGATATGATGAAGGTGATCGCGACCGAGAGCAAGGAGTGAGGAAGACTTGTTGCGACCGAGAGGGATGTAGCAAGGCTGTTTGCGACCGGGATGATGAAGGAAAGGCTGCCGTTGGCTGTTTCACAACTAGGGTTTGTGTGTTTTGTTTTGTGAAGCAATGCTCATGCATGTATGTGTATATATAGCCCAAGAGGAGAAAGGAAAAGGGAAGGGTTTACGGTTTGGGGTGCTCGCGGCCGCAAGGGATTCGGGTGGGTTGGTTTGGGTCTAACACTTGGTCCTCAAGTTTCGATTAACTACTTGAGTCGCAAGGAAGTGAAGTCTATTCGTTTCGCGGTTCGGTTCGATTCATTTGTCTATTTATTATATCTACATTTTTCAACTAAAACAAAACACGAAATCGGAACATCGCATAATAACGCACCAACTTATAAACGTTTAAGACGTAGCACGTAATTAATTTGACAAGTAAACAAAATTATCGTAATTATTTCGAGCGTGCAATTTAAGTCTCCGAATCAATTTAGCGTAGGAACGAATAACCGTGAAGTAGTGCGTTTTAAGATATCTGAAAAACCGGGATGTCACATGAGCTTCCTCAACTTCTGCCCAGCAAGCGGGTGTTCTACACTTTCTCCCGTATAGGGCTTCAAATGGAGCATCCTTAATACTCGTGTGATAGCTATTGTTGTAGGAGAATTCAATCAATGGTAAATGACTATCCTAGCTACCACCCAAATCAATTACACATGCATGTAGCATGTCTTCCAATGTTTGTATCGTGCGCTTGCTCTGCCCATCCAATGTTTGGAAGGTTTGCCTCTAACAAGGCTTGTTTCTGCGCATTTAGGATCTTTTCCTTCAAGCTATTTTTCACCTCCATACTTTTGGCGTTAATTCGAATAGGTTTAACTCTTTCCTTACGATTAGGGCATCGGCAACCACATTTTCCTTGCCCGGATGATAGCGGATCTCACAATCATAATCGTTAAGCGTTTCCATCCACCGACGTCGTCGCATGTTCAAATCCTTCTGGTTAAATAGGTGTTGGAGACCCTTATGATCCGTGTATATAATACACTTCGTCCCGTAAAGGTAATGTCTCCAAAATTTAAGTGCAAACACTATGGCACCTAGCTCCAAATCATGCGTGGTGTAGTTCCTTTCATGCACTTTTAGCTGTCTTGAAGCATAAGCGATGACCTTACCTCGCTGCATGAGCACACATCCCATCCCTGTGTGTGATGCATCACAATAGACCACAAAATCTTTTATTCCTTCGGGTAGGGTTAATACGGGAGCATTGCTCGATTTCTGCTTTAGGATTTCAAATGCTTCATGCTGCTTCAGACCCCAAACGAACTTAACATCCTTGCGGGTTAGTGTAGTTAATGGAGTGGCTAATCTTGAAAAGTTCTTGATAAATCTCCGATAATAACCAGCTAATCCCAAAAAGCTTCGCATCTCAGACGGTGTCTTAGGCACTTGCCAGTTCATGATGGCTTCAATCTTTTCGGGATCTACTTGTATTCCATGCTCACTAACAACATGTCCCAAAAACTGAACTTCCCGTAACCAGAAGTCACACTTTGAAAACTTTGCATAAAGCTTCTCTTGTCTTAACAATCCCAGTATACACCTTAGATGTTTCTCGTGGTCAGCATGACTACAAGAATAGATAAGTATGTCGTCTATGAAGATAATGACAAACTTATCTAAGTAAGGTTTGCAGACCCTAGTCATCAAATTCATCAAAGTTGCAGGTGCATTTGTGAGTCCAAAAGGTGTTGGGATTGAACCCTAACAAAGGAATTATCAAAGCCAAATACACTATCCGAGCTTTGGTCCAACTATCAGAAGTTACAACCTCTGATCGATCTTTACACTGCTTTCCCTGAACAACTGTTCCTATCATCTGATCGAACAAACGTCTGATAGAAGAAACAAGATCAGAGGATAAAGATCAGTGCTTAGACTAGTTTCAGTTTATTCAATGTAGCAGTGCTATGCACTGATAGTGTTAGTTAGCATTGTTTTAGGTAGTTACAATTTTGTTAGCTGTCACTATCAACCATGACGTCACAAAAAATGCTCAGTGGTTTGATAGTTAGTACTAATAGCTGATCAATGTAATAGTTAAACTTTTCTTCTTGAAAAAGATCAATTTGCACTTTATATTCTTCATTTTTACTATCAAACGATTGTAATTGGCTAAGGGGGAGTTTGTGAATCACATGCGAAGTTTACCAACTTGAAAGCACGATGGTAATGAAAACAAACAACCGATTGCTTGTAGTAAAAGTTTTCCATTAATTCTGTTGCATATCTTTATAATTCAATCCATTTTCCATCCTTAGAAAAAAAACTGCAAGTGATTCAAACTTAGATCCTGACAATTAGTATCAGAGCTTGGTCAATCAATTTTGATTTAACAGTCAAATTGATTTGAACAGATCAGCTCTTTGTGCTAATTTGTTTGATAGTTTTACTCGAATACAGAGATTTATTACTACAATAGTTTTTAAAACACAAATCTGTTGGAAACAAGAGAAATGGCACAAAACACACCGGAATCCAATATTGGATCCATGTTCAAACCACCGATGTTGAAACAAAATGAATATTTTATTTGGCAACGTCGAATGGGTCATATTCTCACCCAACAGAACACCGGATGCTGGAGATCCGTTGTATTTGGACCTCATGTTCCCATGGTTCCAAGTATAGAGGATCCCCACACACAGGTCCCTAAGAAACTCGAAAATTACTCTGAACAGGATTTCCTCAAAATTGAATTGGATGCTACAGCTTTTAGCATTGTTGCTTCGGCTTTGCCCAATGAGATTTATGCGGGATTACTTCATTGTAATAGTGCTAAAGAGTTATGGGATGCTCTTAAAGAGCAATTCGGTGGTATTGAAGAGGTGATAGAGAACAACAGAGAGGTTTTGAATCAACAGTATGAAACTTTTTGCCACGTTAAGGGTGAGTCATTAACCCAACAGTTCGAACGATATAGTTGTCTCATAAGTGAACTCAAATTGGTAAATGTGGAATTTCCAAATTCGACTGTAAATAGTCGTTTCTTGAGATCTTTGCCTGAGAAATGGGAGATTGTAGCTTATGTCACTAGAATAGCTGTTGGTTACAAGGAAATAACCTTGACACAACTTCATGGACGACTCCTCACATATGAGAGAGAGTTGAACCAGAAAAAGAAGTTTGCAAGAGTCAGGGAAAATGACTGATGACTATAATTTGGGAAACACTGCTTTATATAGTCATGAGGAGGGGTCTAGCTGTGGAAAGGATCAGAGTTATGATCATTACATTGACATAATATCTGGAAACAATTTCAACTCTAATCCTAGTACACCCAATTTTTCTTTTGCTGCAAATTGTGAAAGCCAGACCTCTGACAATCTATCTTTTGAGATGAATGATTTACAACATTTTGAACCCACTGACCTTGAAGAGATGGACATTTTGCACACCTGGCACTTTTAAGTGTTAGAGCAAGTAAATTTTAGAAAAGAACTGGCAGAAGATTTCCAGGTTTGCATGGGGGGTTGAAAATTGGGTTGGATAATTCTAAAATCAAATGTTATAAATGTAAAAATACATGGGTCACTTTGCCAGAGAATGCAGATCACAATCTCCAGGACCAATTGTAACACATCCTGGCAACAGACCTCAAAGCACTGTCCAATATTCACAATATACCCCTGCACCTCAAATGCAAAACAATGCACACTTTGCACATCCTGTTACTACAGTTCCTATCCATTATGTTCAAGCACCTGCACCACAGATTCAATATGTCCAAGCACCACCTCAAGTACATGTGCAGCAAGTGCCACAAGTTATTCAACCTACTCAAACTACTGCTACACCAGCAGAGGTTAATCAACAAAGCTTTTTCACACAAGGTTTTGTTGATTGGAGTAGTTTGCCTGAGGAATTAACAGATGAAAACTTTGCTCTCATAGCCAAAATTGATTTTGAAAATGAAAATATATGTTTAATGGATTTGGATATCATTGTTGAAGGTGATGAATCTGTGGAGCAGGAGTTAAAGTCTGATGTGTTGATTGTTGTGAAGCAGTGGTTATACCAGAAGTTACACCAGTGGTTGAAGTGAATGCTGTTGATGTTGAAAAAAATACTCTATCTGACCCTTGGGATGAGAAGGTGTGTGAGGAAGAAGAGTGTGATCGTGCTCTGATAGCTGCTTCGAAGGTATCACCTCAGATCCTTAAAGATCTATGTTCTGACAAATTCATTATTGCTTTTGCAAACATAAAACAGGTGAATGAAAACCTGAGAAACAAAATTTTAGAAGATGAACTTAATTTTGAAAAACTTGTCAAAGAGTTTAAAACAAAGTTAAGTGAAAAGGATTCTGAAATGAGTAGCCTAAGGTATGAATCAAGCATAACCAAAGACCAGCTCCAAACCATGGTAGAAAAATACCAGGTTTGCAAACAGGATCTTGAATCTACCTAGATCACTTGTGAAAAATGGGTAGAGTCTTGTAAAGGTTATAAGCTTATGCTTGATGCTCAAATCAAGAGCAACATAAAGTTTGGAATAGGCTTTAGAGACTATGACCAGACTTG
Source organism: Scalesia atractyloides (assembly GCA_947069175.1). Taxonomy (NCBI): domain Eukaryota; kingdom Viridiplantae; phylum Streptophyta; class Magnoliopsida; order Asterales; family Asteraceae; genus Scalesia; species Scalesia atractyloides. Next base: position 23,002,193 of record CAMTDV010000030.1, on the reverse strand, counting down.
TAAAAATGTTGCAAAAATTTATTCTGGGCTGGTTGAAATAGTCCCAACAAACTTGGCTGGTGAAGAAATTAAAATCACTAATAAAAATGGAAACAATATCATTCTTGAAAAACCATAAGTTTCAGCAAAAGATAATGAAATTGAAAAATATCAGTTTAAACCAATCTGCTCAGATGAATGTGATATTTTGGAAAACTTCAAGCCAATGGACTTTTCAACCATTGATGGTATAAAAGCACCAAAAGCACTGGTGATCCCTATCAAAGACTTGCCAGCAGAGGTTACATCCACTGCTCTCAAAAAGTCTGATAGGAAAAGGAAAAAAAAGGTTAAATACTTGTTTTGTGAATTTTGTGAAAAGAGAAATCATGTGGCTGCACTTCTTAAAAGCCTATGATATAAACAAAACTTGTGTTATACCCAAATCTCCTAGATGTACCATCTGCAACAAAACAAATCACATGACCCAAAAGTGTGCCTATCTCAAAATCTATCATCGAATGGTAAAAGAGATCAGAGCAAAATCTCTTGAAAGAGAAAGCTCAAACTTTTCTGAAAACAAATCTAAATAGAACGTTGAATCAATTGAAACATCTGTCACAAAAGCTTTAAATCAAACCTCTGTTCACAGAGAAATTCAAGTGACAGATGCACCTCCATCAAACCAGTTTCCAAGAGGTAAAAGCCAGCCTAGATATCAAAAGGTGCCTATGGTTTATGAGACTTACAAAAAGCCTTCTAAGCCAAGGGTAAATAGGCATCCTCATGGTTACCAACAGTTGATAGGAAATGGCTCACAACAGTGGTTACAAAAACCCGATCTAACCACGGCTCATTTATTTGAACTTGAGTCTGGATCATCTGATACCCCATCCAAAGCCATTCTGGCTTTGGACACTCACCTGAACTAATTATTTAAAAAACATGTGTAGGGAGCTTCTACTTGCCTTGACAGTCTTTGGTATGTAGATAGTGGGGGCTCCAGGCACATGACAGGATGTAAAGCCCTGCTAAGAGATTTTAAAGCTCATGGAGGGGGTGATATATCCTTTGGAAATAATTCAAAAGGGAAGGTTTTGGGGTCAAGATTTGTTACAGCTGGAAAACTCAAGTTTGAAAATGTGAATCTCATTGAAAATCTAAAATTCAATCTTCTGAGTGTCTCACAAATGAGTGATAAGGGTTATGGATCCTTCTTCACAAAGGAAACTTGTCATATAGTAGGCCCAGAGGTTGTTAAAAAGATTAATCAAGTAATTGCAGAGAGCAAACACAACTTACTGCTAATAGAGTAGGAAATGTGTATGTGGTAGACATGGTAAAGGATAATCCTATGTCAAACACATGTTTGTTCTCAGTTTCTTCAAACAAAGAAACATAATTATGGCATAAAAGACTAGGTCACACAAATCTAAAAAACATCTCCACTCTCTCAAAACAAAGTCTTGTCAGAGGTTTGCCTCACAAACAATTTACTTGTGAAGAACATTGTGTTTCCTGTTTAAAAGGTAAACAACAAAAAAGTTCTTACAAGTCAATTGAAGAGTCCAAAACAAGTCAGTGCTTACAGTTACTTCATATGGACTTGTTTGGACCTGTGAAAATCATGAGCTTAAAACACAAAAGGTATTGCCTGGTGATAGTTGATATTTTTGCAGGTTCACATGGACTTTCTTTTTATACTCTAAAGATGAAACAGCTAACATTTTGCAAAACTTTGTTAAACAAGTTGAAAAGCAATTTGATCTTCCTGTAAAAATCTTTAGGAGTGATTATGGGACAGAGTTTAAGAACAAAGAGTTTGATGCTTTCTGTGAGTCAAAAGGGATTGTTAGGCAATATAGCATCCCTAGAACTCCAGAACAAAATGGGGTTGTTGAAAGGAAAAACATAACTTTGCTTGAATCAGCAAGAACTATGCTAGCAGATTCTGGTTTACCCCTGTGTTTCTAGGCAGAGGCTGTAAACACTACTTGTTATGTTTAGAACAGAGTTTTAATAAACCCCAGGCATCAAAAGACTGCTAATGAATTGCTTTATAAAATCAAACCTATGCTCTCTTATTTTAAAGTCTTTGGCTGCCCATGCTTCATTTTAAATTTAGGATTCAATATCCAAGTTTGCAGCCAAAGTTGATTGTGGTTATTTTCTGGGATACTCAACCACTACCAAAGCCTACAGAATTTTTAACACTAGGGCCAAGTGTGTTGAAGAAACTCTGAATGTGAAGTTCAATGAACTCTCATCTTTGAAAATCCCAGCAAATCCTGCTAAACTGTTTGACCTATCGAAATTTACATTTGAAGATGTGCCTGTCAAGACTAACCATGCAGGTACCCCACCGTCATCAGATCAAGACCAAGGATATGATTGCATCCTTCCAAATTTCAAAATCAATCCTTTAGGCAGAGGAGCAGATGTTAGTAGCCATGGTGAAAGCTCTGCCAGGTCAACAATGGTTAATACTCAAACCTCTGACAGCTCTCAGAACCAAACATTTGTTGATAAAAGTCCACAACAAATGGACAAAAGTCAACCCACTTTCACATCCATTCCACCAATTCCTCCACCACCATTCCAATCAGAGGCTGGACCATCAAATTCACCAACAGAGGATAACTCAAATGATACATATTTGCAAGCTTCACCTCAAAAGGCCATTGTCCCATATAAAGGTGATTTGATTTTCCTTAAAATCCATCCTTTGGATCAAGTTATTGGCAACATCAATGAGGGAGTGCTCACCAGAAGCCAATCCCAAAACATTTGTCTTTTTACTGGTTTTCTATCACTCACACAACCCGTCAAGTACCAAGAGGTACTAAAAGACAACAGTTTGGTAGAAGCCATGCAAGAGGAGCTCCTACAGTTCAAAAGACAACAAGTATGGGAACTTGTACCACTGCCAAAAGATGTATGTCCTATTGGCACAAAGTGGGTCTTCAAGAACAAAACAGATGAAAGGGGCATTGTTGTCAAGAACAAAGCAAGGCTCGTGGTTCAAGAATATAGACAGGAAGAAGGCATAGACTATGATGAAACATTTGCTCTAGTTGCAAGATTGGAGGCCATCAGACTGTTCTTAGCTTTTGCTGCTAACCAGAACATCAAGGTGTATCAAATGGACATCAAAAGTGCATTCCTGTACAGAAAGATCAAGGAAGAAGTGTATGTGTGTCAACCTCCTGGTTTTGAAGATGCATTTCATCCTGATCATGTTTATAGGTTAAACAAAGCACTATATGGTCTAAAACAAGCACCCAGAGCCTGGTATGAAACTCTATCCACTTTTCTCTTATCCATTGGTTTCACTAGAGGTAGGATTGATAAAACCATATTTTTAAAATGGAAAGGAAATGATTTGATGCTTGTCCAAATTTATGTGGATGACATCATTTTTGGATCCACATGCACTGCCATGTGTGAAGAGTTTAGAAAACTCATGGAAGCAGAGTTTGAGATGAGTGCAATGGGTGAGTTGCAATGTTTTCTTGGTTTACAAGTCAAATAAATGCAACATGCCACTTTCATCCATCAAAATAAGTATGTGAAAGAACTACTTAAGAAATTTGATATAGATGATTATAAACCTTGTATCACACCCATGGCAACTTCCAAGCTAGTCACTTTTGATGGCAAAGATGATCTTGTTGATCAAATATTGTATCGAAGCATGATTGGGTCTTTACTGTACGTAACTGCATCAAGGCCAGACATCATGTTTGCATCATGTGTTTGTGCCAGATCACAGTCATTGCAAAGAAAATCAGATCTTATTGCTGTAAAAAGGATATTCAGATACATAAAAGGTGCTCCCACACTTGGTTTCTAATATCCAGCTAATGGTAACATTGAGCTTGCAGGATATTCTGATAGTGACTTTGCTGGATGTAAAACAACAAGGAAGTCCACATCTGGAGGAGCCCAATTCCTTGGTGATTGCTTAGTGTCTTGGCAAAGCAAAAAACAAGTTGCCGTTTCCACATCCACTTCTGAGGCAGGGTATATAGCTGCTACAAGTTATACTGCTCAACTCCTGTGGCTTCAAAATCAATTGCTTGATTTTGGTATCACTGCTCTAAAGACTCCACTCAAAATTGATAGTCAAGTAGCAGAAAATATCATCAAAAATCCTGTCTCTCACCACCAAGCATATTGACATCAGACATCACTTTGTGAGGGATTGCTATGAAAAAGGTTTAATTTCTTTACACATGTCCATACCAAGGATCAACTAGCAGATGTGTTGACAAAAGCACTTGATGCTCACACTTTTAACAGTTTGATCTCTAGGCTTGGAATGCTAAACATGGATAAAAACAAATTTCTTTGTGATCCATGTGTAAATAGCAATAAAATGTTTTTAGAAAATCAAAATCCATCCTTAAAAATAGTTTAAAATAGAAGTTTTCAATAAATCCTCAAAGTCTGTTCAAAGCACTGAAAGCATAAAAACACTGTTCGTTTAGAAAAGTCCATCCACTGTCAACAAGTGTATCCTCTGATAGTTGCAAATACTGTTCTTATCCACTGCTCAACAATTTCAAACAGTGTTTAGCTAAACAAATGTCTTCCATTTTCCATCAGAGGTTACACGTGGCCAGATGTTGTTTGACAGTTGTTGCATCAGATGCCACGTCCTCATCTCTTTTTCAAAAACCATATAAAAACCATGTTCTATCCAGAACAGAGGATTCACCAAACTGTGTCGATTTCAAATATCTCAAAACAGTTTTCACTCAAATCATTGATCCTAAAACAAAATCAAAGAAATCAAAGCAAGATTTACCCACCATTCGTCCTGATTATCAAAACCCCACACAATTACACGGGGATCTTAGAAGAAACCAAAGTCAATACACGATACCACACAATGATTCGGATTCTAAGAGAGTCAAAATTTAAGCATATGCTCGAAGTCAAAACCAAAATTTACATCGATTCTCTTCGAGATTTCTGGAATAATGCTAAGGTCAAAACATCCGCTGATGGTGTTCCTTATGCAATAATCTCAAAGGTTGGGGGTACACCTATGCAAATTAGTCCACAATCGATCTCTCAAGTTTTTCAATTGAATGATATGGCACATCCTGTGTCATTTTCTTTAAAAGAGATGCAAGCAGAGTTTGTGGAAAGGGGTTACACTGGCCAATTGAAAGGTATGACAATCTTTAAACCCAATTTTCCTGCAGAGATTAATTTCTTTTTCCATACTCTTTTAACATGTCTCTCTGCAAAATCTACTGCTTTTAATGAGATTCCATTGAACATGCAATATCTGAGATATACAATTTGACTGATTCTGATTTTAACTATTCCCAGGTATTGTTCAATGATCTTGTTAACAATTTTAAAAATATCTCAAAAAGAAAAGCTTTCTTGATACATCCTTGATTATTGAGTGTTTACTTGCAAGACCAGATCAGATCTGAAGCAAGTAAACAAGGCGCAGTGACCACACTTGGCTGCCTAACTCATGAACTTTTTACACAACTAACAAATCATGAAAAGGTTTCCAAAACAGAAGTAGAGGAGGTCGAGCCAGTTTTACATGAAAAAAATGTTCAATCTCTTCCTCCTGCTACTGAGCCCACTGCTCTAGGTGATCAGAGCATTGCAACCACTGCTCTGAAACCCACACCTAAAATTACCAAAAAGAAACCATTAAAACTATCCAGAAAACCCACCAAACCCAAAAAGGGTCCTCTAGAAGATGAGATCCCAGAGATAAACCCTGTGACAACACCAATGTCACAAACCACTGCTGCTACTTCTTCATAGCAGATGGTTGAGAGATCTCTACCTGGCTATGAAACTCCTCATGCATCCTCACAAAAGGATCAGGTTGTAAACACAAGGACACCAAATTATGAAGCTCTAGGACCACTTGGTTCTATCTTCCACAGCCCATTTCCCAAGGCAATGTCTCTTTCTGCACCTATCCCCTCTCTAATAAAATCACTACCACAAACCTTTATACCCTTACTGAATGCAATAGTACTAGAGCCCACATTATTCAGCACTTCTCACCAACTTATCACTGAGAATATACTTCAACATGATGTTGGGTCTGAATCTCTATTCATTGCTAGCCCATCGGCAAATGAAGAGGTTACATCCTTTAGGTTACATGTAACCCTTGGTGATAGTTCAACAAGAGCTGCCACTACAATTGCAAAACTACCTAGTTTTCCTTTGGACATTGGTTACATTACTAAGTCTCTGTTGAAGGAAACCACTGCTGAGGCTACCAAGGTAACCTCTGATGTTGTGGGAAGTCCCCAATACCAAGAAAAAGGGGCATCTAAGGTTGAAGCTAGTGTCAAAACACATGCTCATGATACCTTAGATATAACTACCACCTCAGGTAGGAGTTCAGATGATCCTATTAAATTAGGTGATGATCTAAAATACAAAGATTTGACGGAGAGAATTTCAAAGATTGAAACATCTGTTGATGAGATCAAAAATCTCTTGAAGCAGTTGTTAGCTACAAAGAGCCAACCCTCTGTCTTAACCACTGCTGATCTAAAAGATGCCCTAGACCCTCTGTTTCAAAAACAAAAGCACTTCTCTGATTTACAACACAAACATCAAATGCAGGAAGTACGAAACATGGTTGAAGCTAGATTCTTGGATACACAGGCAGACATTAAAGCGATAAAAGCTCATCTTCTCCAAACCGCTGGTACTGCTCCGCCTACAGTAATTTTTGTAAGTACTGAATATGATGCCGAAAAGGGGGAGAAACCTTTGGCAAAGGCAACAGTGGATATTCCCAGGCCAGATGGTTCAAAGAAAAGGGATCTAACAGATGATATCTTGGCGAGAGAAAATGAGAAGCAGAAGAGAAAAGTGTATCTTGATGGCAAGGTATTGGTTGAGCAAAAGATTAAGCAGCAAAAAGAAAATAAAGAGGTTGGTACCTCAGCAAAGAGAAGACCTGCTAGAAAAGTAAGGCAACCAACATCCACACCTTCCAAAACTGAGCCTGCTGTAAATCCAACCATTAAAACCTCTGCCTTCCAAAAATCAAGCACACCTACTTCAACTTCCATACCCATTTCCACCAAAGCAGATGTTACAGCAACTATTGTATCAACATCTGTTGACACAACAGAGGTTGCGGCAGATGCAATCTCATCCACTGCCATGGTCATATTTAATACATCCACCCAATCTCTACCAACACCAACCAGAATTCCAACTCATCCATCATCACCTGAAGTCAAGTTTAAGAGGAGAAAGATTACAAAGATTGTGAATGAAGAAGAGATCTTGCCTGCTCCTACTCCTTTATCATCACAACCACTGACCTCCACATCAATGCTTCCACCATCTTCAACTCAAACCACTGATTTCCTTAAAGTTATACCTGCAGCAAAGCAGTATCCTCTTGATTTACCAGCAGTCAGGGAAGAAATTATAGGCTTCTTTTATGAGGAAGACCCTAACAAAAGAATCATATTATCTCTTGATGGCTACCCAAGACCTGCAAATATTGATGATTATCTAGAACTCAAATTGAAACAAGCAGAGGATATAGCAAAAAGAGACTTAGCTGGTAAAAGTGATAAAGAGATACAGACCAACATGTCCTTTCAGCTAAGCAAAGCCAGGGTATTGCAAGATTTTGTCAAAGATCTGAGTAATAAGCTGTCAGAAAGGGAAGATCAATACCTTAAACATGAACTCATTGAACATATCATGTAGAAAAAGCAATATAAGGCAACAAAGGCACAGTTCAAGGATTGGAGTGTGGATGAGCTGAGAGAAGAAATTGAAAGAATGCAAGAAATGCTAAAAGATACTCACAAGAAGCCAACTCCTCCTGATTGGGATAAAAATAAGAAAAACATGCCAGACAGAGCTTTGAAGACAAAAAGGATGAAAGAAGAATTGATACAAAATCACTATGGTTCTAGGAACCAAGTGACAAGGTGGGGAGAAGTCAGAGTGATTGAAACTTATAAGATGTTAGAAGATTGTACAAGATAGAGGATCCAAAACAAAGGGAATTTCCATCCCTTCTTAGGTATCGAAAGCCAAATAACTTAGATGAATATCTGAAGCTAAAGGTCAGACAAGTTGAAACCATGGCAAAGGAAGATAAAAAAGGAAAAGATGACAGGACTTTACAAGGGGCAATGCAATTACAACTTGAGAAAGTTAGACACATAGAAGACTTTGCTAAAGACCTATGTAAGTCCATGTCAGAAAAGGCTACCAATGATGAAAATGACCTTAAGCTGAAACAAGACTACCTTGAACACATAATGAAGTACAAACCATATAAAACAACAAGACCTCAATTCAAAAATTTGTCTGCAAATGATCTTTGTTGGGATTGAACCCTGCAAAAAGGAATAGATGATATAAAGCCAAAATCACATCAGATGTTTGGTCCTGATAACAAACGATGTATTGCAAAATACATCAGTTTATCATGTTCAGTTTGTATAGTTTTTGTTAGTTTTAGTTTCGTTTTTAGCAGAATAGATAGTCTTTTGATCCAATTGCGTTTTGCAGGCCTTGTACGCTTAAAACAACTGAAAAGTGAGGAAAACAAGTGGAAATACCAAAAAGTCAAGTCCTAGAACGGATTGGAAGGCTCGGGAGCTGAAACGGGTCGAAAATGCTGAAATTATACCTTCTGGCAGGCTGCGACTCCATTCATCAATCCCTCTCGCGGGGCGTGAGAGGGTGTTTTCATCAGAAGATTGCGAGTTGGATCAGAATTTGGGCTAAAAACATATATAAACATCTTTAATGATCCCTTAAACCTAAGTTACGAATTAGCAGCCTCTAGGACAAATTTGGATCATACTTTGGAGCGGTTCTAAGCATCAAAGCATTCGGTTGAAGATTTGAAGTGCGGGCAATCGTTCAGGTCGTCATCTTGTCGTCCGGGTGTTTCCGTTTGTGTTTCTATTCTCCAATTATGTTTTGTGTTCTTGAAATTACTTTGTTTTCGTTTGTGTCCATGACTTTTATTGGCTAGATTCCATTAACTACCTAGACAAGATGAATGGTTGCTAAAGTTTGGATTTTTATTATGGATTTATGATATTTATGGATTTATTTATGTATTGTGGGCGATTTGATTATTAGCTAGATGTGTATGCATGCTTGATTATGTTTGAGTATTGTTTATTGTTTTACATGATTCTTGGTGACAGTCTTTATCACGTAATAGGGTTGTGTTAGATTATTAGATTTTGGTGACTGTCTGTATCACGTAATAAATCTTTAGTCTTTATGGTTATCATGCACAATGAACCTTAAAAGCAATATTCAGTAAACTTATAAAATCAAGTGTTCTACTAACCCTCAATAGCTAACAGGTGCGAGGTTATTGTTAGGTCTAAGCGATTAAACCGTAAGGTGGGCCCTTCTTAGGAAGTAAACCTATTAGTTGTTGTCTAACAAGTCTAGTTGAGAACCTAAATTTATCCTTAACTTGAGTCCCGAAAAGGAGAAAGTCTTGTAGGGTACTTTCATAAATCATTAGGTATCTTGAAAGAGAGTCTAATTTACCGGTAATCATAACAGCCTTTAGGGTGCCCTAACGTACTCTTTAGAAGGTTTAGGAGGCTTAGTTGGTAACTCGAGAGGTTTAGTATCTTAAGATCCCGGTCCATAATAATCAATCTTCGAATAAAATCCATTACTAAAAGCAACCAGGATTCGAGTCTAGGTAGTGTTTCCACCATCTGAGTAAAGTCTGAGAGTAATTCGTAATCTTTAGTTTATTTAGTTTAACTTAATTGCTTTCTTAGGAAATTTTAGACCCCCCCCCCCAAACAATCAAACAATTAGTATGTCTGTGTCAGTCATAGTCTAAATAGAGTCATTAACGTAATTAGTAGAGTCTCGTGTGTTCGATATCCGGACTTACTTTAGCTATACTAGAGACGATCGGTACACTTGCCGGTTAGTAGTTTAGTGTGTTTTAGTGAGTCTAGAGTATTACTTAGAGTCTAGAATTAGGTTAATTTAGTTCTTTTTATTAAACTACTTTTTAGCACATCAACAGAGTTTACAAGCTCTGTTTAATAAACTTTGCCTTGCCTAAAGCTCTACCTTCTATCACCTGCTGGTACTAAACAACAAGATCAAAGGTCTGCCAGAAGACAAAGCAATGGATAAAGATCAATGTTTAGTTATAATATTTTTATATTCAATGTAACAGTGCTTGGCACTATTCAGAGTTTAGGCATAGCAATGTTTAGGGTTAGTTTTATTTGTTACCTGTCACTATTAACCCTGAAGTCATCAAAGATGCTCAGAGGTTAGAAGTGTTAGTATAAATAGTTCATCAGTTGTACTGGTTTATTTATATATCTAAAAGATCATTCACCTATCATCTTTTCTGCATTTCTGTACTATTCAAACGATCTTATTAGGCTAAGGGGGAGTTTGTGATTCACATGCAAAAACTATAAGTTTGAGAGCATGATGATGAAAACAAATGACCATTAGTTGTGATAAAAGTTTTCCATCTATTTCCGCTGCATATAACTTTGATTTCTACATTCACTTTCCATTTGAAACAAAAATCACAACTAGTTCAAACTTAGATCCTAACAATTGGTATCAGAGCTTGGTCAATCAAAAGTTGATTTAACTATCAATTAGATTTGAGATCAGCTCTCCATGCTAATTCGTTTGATAGCTTTTGGAAAACAGAGTTTTATAGCATTTAAAGGTTTTAAAACAAAAATCTGTTGAAAACCATCAGAAATGTCTCAAAACATACCTGATTCCAACATTGGATCGATGTTTAAACCACCGATGCTGAAAAGAAATGAATATTTCATATGGCGGCGTCGGATGGGACACATTTTAGCTCAACAGAACACCGGTTGTTGGCGATCTGTTGTATTTGGACCACACATTCCAATGGTTCCAAGTAAAGAAGATCCCAATACTCAAGTGCCAAAAAGTCTTGATTTATACTCCGAGCAGGATTACCAGAAAGTAGAGTTGGATGCTAAGGCATTTAGCATTGTTGCTTCTGCCTTACCCAACGAGATCTATGTTGGACTGCTCCACTGCAATAGTGCAAAAGAGTTGTGGGATGCACTAAAAGAGCAATTCGGTGGTACTGAAGAGGTTATCAAAAACAATAGAGAAATTCTGAATCAACAGTATGAAACCTTTTGTCACGTGAAAGGTGAGTCGTTAACACAACAGTTCGAACATTTCAGCTGTCTAATCAGTGAACTCAAACTGGTGAACGTTGTATTTTCTAATTCGACTGTCAATAGTCGTTTCCTTCGATCGTTACCCGAAAAATGGGACACTGTAGCTTACGTTACACGAACATTTGTGTTTTAAAGAGATGTCACCCACACAGCTTCATGGCATACTCCTCACTTATGAGAGAGAGTTAAACCAGAAAAAGAAGCTACAAGAGTCTGGTAAAATTGTAGGTCCACTTGGAGGATCAAGTTACCTACTTCCTTGTTTGTTAACACACTAGCAAGTGCGGAACCCTTGTTATATGCAAATTGAGGCAGTATGTAAAAGCAAACACAATGTAACCCAAAAGATTCACTATCTTTAGATTAACATAAGAGAATCAGTACATACACATACACACAGTGTTAGACTATCTCAGGACTCTCTTTTTGAAACTGTGAAGTGTGAGTCTGTATTTATAGGCAGCCAAGGTCTGCATGGTTACTAAGAACCTGCAGACCCAACAAACAACTCATTGTCCAACGAAGAATGGTTCTTCTTTGGACCATCAGCTAAGAACAACTATCCCACGAAGAAGGTTCTTCGTGGGTTACATAAGAGATGAACAATATTGTTCGTTGAAGGTGATTTCCCACGAAGAAGCCCAGTTCTTCGTGGGTGCGCCTATCCACAGCTCAAACACAGACAGTTTTACAAGAAAATACTACACACTAACAGTTGCACACATGCACACTGTTTTACAACAGAGACTAAACGAACGTCGTGCTAAGTTAAGATAGGAGGATATCTTAACTTGCCGACTCGACAAAAACATTACAAACACTTAAAAAAAGATCATACAGACTACCAAAAGCTAAGAACAAGCTACAGACACAAAATTGTACCAACAAATTCCCCCTTGTCTATAGCTTGGTCTTTGGTCTTCACTCCTTGTTCGCTTCGGTCCATGAGCTTCCGGCATGAATGCCTCGGTAGAAACAGAAACAAGAGACGGGTTGAAACAACAACGCTTGGTACGCGTCCTTGTCCTCATACAAAATATCGTGTTGCAGAGAGTCTTGATGTCGCGGGATGACATGTTCACAATCCACATCGGATCAAGCATACAGAAGTTGTCTTCATTGTTCTCGAACACGATAACCGCTTCTTTAGTGTCTGAGTTGTAACACCAAAGCTTCATATTCCCTAAAAAATCTTGAGGCAAAGGCATGAGTGGAATCTTCTCCAATACCTTCATCGGCTTGTACACGAGCTTGTAACGAGCCGTGTTGGTATCTGGATCCAAAGTATACTTTATCTTCTCATGCATTGGGAACTGAGGCTTGTACATCTCATCCTTCCAACCTCATCTTCGCTCAATCCTTATCTTCTTTGCAAATAGCGATGCTCCTTCGTAATTGGATCTGTTTATCATATTTAACTTTGATAGCACTGCAACATCATAAAAGGGCAAAGTTAAAATGCTCAGCAAAGAATTTAAGTACTGGATTATGTGTTCTCTTTTCACTGCCATGCAGTGTATGTCTTTCACAAACATCCAACTAAGGATCCTTCTCTGTGGTCGATCCTTCTGATACTTGAGATAATCAACTTGAGCGGGTGGAGGAGATGGCTTTTTCGACTTTTCCAGAAACTGCTTCCTCCATTCTTCAAAAGAATCAGCTGGAATGTCAGTTGTATCTCGACCTTTCAATTTCTCATAAATATCATATACATTCTCTCGAAGCCAGTCACTGTCAAATGGTTCAAACACAGACCCATCATCACGTACATAGTTTGACTTCCCAACATCTCCTTCAAACACGATTTCTTCTAAACCCTTAACGTTTTCTACCTCGGGTTCACTAGGAATCTCTTAAATGGTAGCTTCATCTACCTCTTTCAACTCTTTAACCTTCAAAATCTGTTCTTGAGAGGAGTTCAGAAACAAACTCCCCTTCCTCTAACTCTTCACCGGTGACAGGATGTAACGACTGCAGCGGTGGCACCTTAAATCCTTCAGAAGTAGAAACAACCTGACAAGATCTTGAACCTTCATCAACATCCACATCATCCTGATCTTCCACAAGAACCATCTGCAAATCTATGTTATCCAAAGCTTCTTGAACATCACTGGAGCTAGCAACAACCTGAACAGAACTAGAAGTACCCACTGGGGTAGAAGCAGAACCTTTCGGTTGAACAGATGATGCAGGTGCATCAGGATTTCCGGGATCCTCACTATCATAATCTCGCTTTCTAAGAACCTCCTGTGCTTTGCATCGCTCTCCCCATAGAGTGTTGACCCTCTTCCTCGTAACTTCATAACTACTTGTCATTCGTTTAACGTTTTCAGCAATGATCTTGTTACAGGAGCTGTAGAACTCGATGATATCATCATACGTCTTAGTTAATCTTTCACCAGTTCTCAACACTTCAGTACTTCGTTCTTTCAATCTGTTCTTCTCGATACCCCGAGTGTTGTCAGCCACTCGCATCTGCTGCAATTGTCTCGCACGTTCTTCGTCTGCAGCTTGTAGTCGACCATTCTCAGCCCTTAACTGTATGATTTCTGCCTGCTATTTCTGAACAGTTGCGCTCAAAGTGTTAATCTCCATCTGTTGTTTAACAATGGTGTTTCTTGTTGCAGACATGAAATCCATATGACGGTTTACTTGAGCTGTTGAAGCCTGAAGCTGTGTGAACAAAAAGCGTACTTTCTCACTATCGTTCATGTGCTCAAACCTTTCCTCTAGTGATTCTGAACGTTGTTTACGAGTTCTCTCACGAGTAGCTTGAGTAGCAGCAGGTGCTGTAAACTGAGGAGGAGGTTGACGTGGGCTAACATTAGCAGTTGCGGTTCCCAATGACCTACCAGGAGAAGCTACCAAGGCTTCAGTCTCCTAGGCAGTGAAGACTTCTTCTGGTATTGGTCCTGTAGTAGGATCAGATTATGGAGTAGATACATGTTGAGCTGATGAAGAACCAACTGTTTTCCGACTCTTTTTCTTTCGGCGGATAGCAGCTTGCTTCTTTCGAGCCTTCTCAGACTCAGTATCAGAAGGATCATAATCCGGGTCAGCTTCAGTTCTTTCAGTTCTAATCCTTCTAACCTGTCTAACACCACGATTATCAAGATAGTATTCATAACCAGTTCAGGAGGATTATCTTCCTCTTCGACACCTGTCGCACCTTCCGGTTGTTTTCCCAAATCAACACTGGTTGGAGCAGCACCACTATTACCGCCATCACCATCTCCACCGTCACCACCAACTCCACCGTCATCATCACTTTCGTCATCATCATCTCTATCTTTCTGTTTTCTTCCAAACTTATCTTCCCTCAGTTTTCTCAAAGTAGGTTCCTCGTTGTCAGAATCACTATTTTCATGACGCCATTTATCATTCTCCGGTGCTACATATGTTTCACTTCCTAGAAATCCAATCAACTTTCTAGGTGGTGTACTTTCTGTATATGACTTACCAATATATCCTTTGAAGACCTTTAACGAATGTAGTTGCATCTCATCGATCTTCAGAGTATCATTCGCAACTTTAGGGAGGTCTGGATGCTGAACATTCATTATCATCTGCAGAAAGCGTGGATACATCCAAAACTTGCTTCCCACTGTTGTACCCCCAGTCCTAGTCAAATTTTCTCTCATGTTTGCCAAAATATACTTTGAAATACTAAACGGTTTGTTTAGCACAAAAGCCACCATCATTCCAACTAAATCTGGATTAGCCATATCGTATCCACTTCCACGATTGCTTAAACAATGAATTAATACATGTAAGAGAAACTTATACCGAAGTGGTAGACCGGACTTGTTGATTTGGTTTCCAAGAATATCCCCTTGAAATTTCATACGAAGCAAACATCCTCGCTGGCATGTAATTGGTACTGAGAATGGTGCGTTAAGATCATCATTCAGTTGTAACACGTTGCTTAGAATCTCGGTCGTAACCACAACTTCCAGCTTATTCACCTTCCCACGAACTCCTTCTTTGCCATCAATATCCACAGCTTCGGTCGTCTCCCAGAAATCCTTGATCAAGGCTTGGTATACCGGCGTCTTGTGAGTGATAGCATAGCTAATTCACGAGTCCCGCAACCACTTCATAATACCACCATACTTTGCTATCTTGTTTTTCGGATCCAGGAAGGCAATCATGTTATGTCGAGATTCCGACATAATCTCCACTTCACTCTTATCTTCCTTTTTTGTTGCGGGTTTACGAGCTTTCGGTGCCATTCTACACAAACACATACCAACAATGTGAAGACAGATAGATTAAAGTATAAGGCAGGCTCAAACTATGTTAACTGTGAATTCTGTGAACATTCTGTGAACATGTGCCATTCCAACGAACAACCATATGTTCACTGTGAACCTTACTGTCCACGAACAATAGTCCATGAACAACCAACTAACTAGACGAAGAACCTGTTATGTCCAACGAACAACTCTGGTCAACGAAGAATGATTCTTCGTTAACTTGGGTTCTTCGTTGGATACCAGTTATCACGAACAACTTTGGGTCCTACAAACAACCTTGGTCAATGAAGGATTGATTCTTCATTGACTATGGTTCTTCGTCTACCCATTGTTCAACGAACAATCAAGGTCAACGAAGAAAGGGTTCTTCGTTGACTTGGATTCTTCGCCGGAGATGTTCTTCACCAACAGATTCTTCGTTGAAGTTAATTCACAGTTAAGATATCTCAGAGACAAACATCTACATGGTTAAAAACTACTGACAAACAAGATCAAAACACCAGTTCATTAACATTTACCAACATTCTTGTTAAAAACCACAAAAACACCAATAATCAAGTAAAAACCTATTTGTTTACTCAAACATTACTTCGATCCAAAACATGTTTACATCTACACAATGTCCGAAACACCACATGATTTTGTTTCATGAAAAGCACATAGATTAAACACATTCTTTTAGATTTGATCATTCATGAAGAACAAGGGTTATAATGAAAGGGTTTTATGGTTTATCTTAGAATTTGTGATTATCTTGTTTTTGAGATTTTAAACCAAACTATTGTGTTGTGTTATACCTAAACACAAACAAAGAAGATGATAACAATCTGAAAAGGGTTTCTTATGAAGAAGAAGACGAACTGTGTGGGTCTTTGAGAGGAAAAAGTGAGTGGGTGAAAAGTAATCTTTTGAAAGTGATAAGGTTTTCACCGCCTTACCTCCTTATATACTCAGTTAACCCTACGAAAAATCAAGTCTTCGACGAACAACCACTCTTCTCGACGAAGAACCATTCTTCGTCGAGTGACTCTACGAAGAACATTAATTGGGCCGACGAACAATCATCAATTTGGGCTTAACACTTGGGCCTCCAATCATTTCAACGAAGAACTATTCTTCGTCGATAAGACTGTTCATTGGACCTGGTTCTTCGTTGAACCAGGTTCTTCGCAGATCACCAGTTACCAACTTATGAAGATTTTAAAAAGAACAGATTTTGAACATCCTTTGATGTAACAAAATGCATTGTGACCGTTATGAAGTTGCGTTGTTTAAGCAAGGTTGATTTTAGGACTTCACTGGTAGAAACCATTCGAGCTTCAATATCGACTAATCAAAAACTAATGAAAGACTTAAACAGCTAAAATAAGCAAACTACGCTAATGAACTATGATGTACACTATACATTACTTCAAGCATCTTTTTCGAGTTTCAAGGTAAGAGAATCATACCAACTACGGTTTTGTCAAGCACGATTTTCTAAAATCATTTTAATTTGAATAAGTATTTTACCTCGATTACCGATATTGTTATCCACCTAAACTCATCTTATCAGATGTAATCACGTTTAAGAGATATGATTTTAATGTACATTTATACTTACTAGCCGGTGTTCATCCACTTCACAACACATTCCCGTATCAAGATATGCACGAGAGTTCATCTTATCGATGAGTATACCGCTTATCATCTGTTTTGACGTATATGATGTGAGATACTCACTTATTTTGGATGAAAACAAGCCCTATGTGATAAAATAACTTATTGATGAGGAAATTGGTTTTCAGATGCATGCAGGGCACAGGATCAAGTCCGTTAACAGGTTAGTACCATCGTACTGACAAAGAGATGAACTTGACTCCCGCAAAAACTGTGATATATTATCACTTATTCATTTGGTGGATGTGATATGTTTATCACTTATTGATGGTCGTATGCAATATTTACACGTATGTATGGTATCATGGAAGTTCTGACTTGCGTCCCCGTTATTTTTCTGTAGATTCGACCATGATACCCAGATGATAAACAAGCATAAAGACCGCATATCTTAGAACCTCGGCATATCAAACGAAATTTCGGTACCAGGATCATATGCCAATGAATGGTTCCCACCTGAATTTCAGTTCGTTATGTTTATATCAACCTGCATGTTTTAATCTGATTGTGAATCTACCGGTACATTGTTAGTAAAGCTACATATCATTTTGTTTTGCGTTTTGACCGCACTTGACTAACCACCGGTGTATCATCATCTTCTCTTATCTTTCCAATAAACTCATTTTGGTTTTTCGATTTTCTATTGTTTTTGTATTTTTCTAGATTTCTCCCCCTTAAATGCAGAAAGTAAACAAACGAAAGACATCTTTTTGTATTTTTGAGTTTTTCTCATGTTTTTGTATTTTCTTGAAATTTTCTCCCCCTAAAATGCAAAAAGGTAAATAAAGTGAAAATCTTTTTGTATTTTTAGTGATTTAAGAAAATATTTACAAAAACGATTAGCCGATAATGATTTACTCGGGTTTCACCTTGATGCCATTTATCAAAAGCTTTTGTAAACAAGTCAGCACGTTGGTGATCAGTGTGGATTTTAACAACATCGATATGTTTCTTTTCATAACAATCTCGTATGAAATGATACTTAATCTCGATGTGTTTCGTTTTCGAATGTTGTACAGGATTACGGGTAATCTGTAAAGCAGCTTCATTATCAACATGAATAGGAGTAGTTAGAAATTCAAAACCGTAGTCGCGCATCTGCTGTTGGATCCAAAGAACCTGGGAACAGTAACTAGAAGCTGCAATATACTCAGCTTCACATGTTGATGTAGCCACACAAGTCTGCTTCTTGCACTGCCACGTGACTAAACGGTTTCCCAAAAACTGACTTCCTGCTGATGTTGACTTTGCATCAATTTTTCAGCCGCCATGATAAGAATCATTGAAAGCAATCAACCCGAAGTTATCATCCTTAGGGTACCAAAAACAAGTGTCTGGACAACCCTTCAGATAACGAAAAATCCTCTTAACAGCAATGAAGTGAGAAGACTTTGGATTTGACTGATAACGAGCAAGAAGACATGTTGGATACATAATATCGGGTCTTGAAGCAGTAAGATACATGAGAGATCCAATCATAGCACGATAAAGAGACGGGTCTATACTATCACCCGACCCCTCAGGAGTAATCCCATGATTGTGAGCCAATGGAGTTCCAGCAGGCTTCGAATCCTCCATCTGAAATCGCTTGAGAATAACCCTGACGTACTTGGTCTGATGAATTAAGATCCCTTTCTTAGACTAATGTACCTGCAAACCTAAAAAGAAATTCATTTCTCCCATCGCGCTCATCTCGAACTTCTCTTGCATCACCCGCTCAAACTCTTCGCACATATCATCGTTTGTTGACCCGAAAATAATGTCATCCACATACACTTGCACCAACAATAAATCCTCACCATTTTCCTTGATGAAGAGAGTGCAGTCTATCAAACCCCTTCGAAAACCATTCTTGAGAAGATATGAAGACAATGTCTCATACCAAGCCCTCGGAGCTTGATGGAGACCTACAATGCCTTGTTGAGAAGCCATACCTTGTCAGGATGCATCGGATCTTCAAACCCAGGTGGTTGTTCAACATATACTTTTTCTTCAACCACACCATGAAGAAATGCACTTTAACATCCTTTGGTACACAGTGAACTTCTTATAGGACGCATAAGCCAAGAAAATCCTTATGGCCTCAAGACATGCCACTTGTGTATAAACTTCATTGTAATCAATGCCTTCTACCTATGCGAAGCCCTGAACAACCAATCTTGCTTTGTTACGCACAACAACACCTCGGTCATCCCGTTTGCACTTGAAAACCCATCTTGTGCCAATCTTCTTATAGTTCTTAGGTTTGTCAACCAGTTTCCATACTCCCAATTTCTGGAACTGTTGAAGTTCTTCCTGCATGGCTTCAACCCATGAATCTTCCTTCAGTGCTTCTTTCCAAGACTTTGGTTCTACTTGGCAAACGTAGCATGCGAAAGACCAATCGTTTTGTTACCCGGATTCTCTGATAGCTGCATACAATCTTGCATTCTGATTGTTTCTCAGCTGATTATGCGTCTGCACACCTCTTTGAACATTCCCTATAATATTCTGCTGAGGATGGGTATTATGAATTCACGTTTCTTTCTGGTACATCAGGAACACGAGCATTGATACCCAAATTGTTGAGGTTCAAATCAACTACCAGATCAATATATGGCATCGCCGAAGACGTCGAAGCATTATCTTCACCAGTACCTATATTGTTATCCCCAGAAGCACCTTCAGATACACCTTGAACAGGAACTGATGTAGCTTCATTTGCATCATGATACTCTTCATCTTCAGACAAAACGTTGTAGACTGCTGCATCTTCAAACACCTCATTTTGACCAATATTGTTAACCGATGCTGAATGATGATTAACAATAACCGGTCTCACCAATGATAAATCAATTGCAGTATCACTCTCCAATAACATTTGTGCTGCTGTAGAAGCTTCATCAAAATTTGGCAGATTAAAGGAACCAAAAAGACCATCATAGTCAAACATCCGCGGATCACCCGGAGCCCTAACAGACTCAGTGTACCCCTGAACCTTAACTTCACCCCATTCTTCAATCTTTCGAGTAGATAAATTCCAGACTCTGAAATTTGGAGTAGCATACCCAAGGAAGAATCCTTCGATTGCCTTTGCCCCAAACTTACCATCCAGATCAATCATAGTGCATGGAGCTCCAAATGGTTCCAAATAAGACACATCAGGTTTCCGTTGGTGCAGCAGTTCAAAGCAAGTTTTACCATGTATCTTTACTGTAAGAACTCTGTTTAGTGTATAAAAAGCAGTCGCCACAGCCTCCCCCAAAATTGAACTGGAATTTGTGACTCCACTAACATAGTTCTAGCAGTTTCTATAAGCGTCTGATTCTTTCTTTCAGCAACACCGTTCTGTTGAGGAGTATAGCGAGAACTTTATTCATGTAGAATTCCTTTCGACGTACAGAACTCATCCATAACCCTATTCTTAAACTCGGTGCCATTGTCACTTTGAATTCTCCTTATCTTCAAGTTATACAGATTTTCAATGAGAGGAAAGAGATTCTTTAGAATATCTGGAGTCTCGCTCTTGTGTGCCATTACCGCAATCCATGAGAATCTTGAGTAGTCGTCAGTAACTACCAAATAATAAGCATCACCAAAAGTCGTCTTGTGTTTAATAGGTCCAAAGAGGTCCATATGAAGACGTTCAAGTGGCATGTTTACAGTGTTGACTTTCTTGATAGGATGCAATTTCTTTGCTTGCTTTCCCTTTTGACACGAAACACAGACGTCTTGTAAATGAAAATTTTTTATTGGTACACCATTCACAAGATTATTTTTCATCAAATGGTTCATTTTCCTCAAGTGAATGTGTCCCATTCGCCTATGCCAAGAGATAGACTCCTTTAGGTTGCTTTAGAGACGAAACGGGTAACTTGTATAGTTGTTGTAATCGCTTGGCTCATATCAAGGATATACAAGTCATTTATCCTAGGAGCCGACAGAAGAATCCATTCCTTTGGAATTTTAAACCCAGGTTTCAACACATAACAGCCAGCATCATCAAAATGCACGGTAAACTTCTTGTCACAAATTTGAGAAACGCTAAGAAGATTGTGATCAATTTGTTGCAGATAATTGATCTTGTCGAAACTCACAACACCATTGGAGATCATTCCCTCTCCAGTGATGTATCCACCTTTGTCTCCAGCAAACGCGACATAGCCTCCTCTAATGATTTTCACATCATACAGAAGTCTAAGATCGCCCATCATGTGCCTGGATGCCCCACTGTCAACAATCCAATGACTATTAACAGTTCCTCCTGAAGCACCCTGCACATTCAAGTACACAATCAGTTGGAGATGGGGACCCAAGCCTTAGTGGTCTTGGGTCGCCCCTTATCATCAAGAAATATAATTTCAATTTCTTGATGATTTGGAAATGAAATACCTCCCCTGAGACATGATCCAATTTAGGTTTCCAAGATTGATTTTGTGCTTTACCAGATTTATTGTTATTATTTACAGTTTTTGAAGATTCTGGTTTTGACACATTTGACGAACTTAGTTCCTTTTTACTGACTTCAGAATTTAACGCCTTTTCAAGAGCTTTAACATTTCTGTGTTTTTGTTTAGCTTCTTGTTCCTTAACAATCCGTTTATATTGTTTAGGAGATACTGATCGACGTTGTTCAATTTTATCAGGTGGGACATTATCAACAAATTTATGCTTGGGCGAGTTTGTACAATTTTTGATGAT
This sequence comes from Scalesia atractyloides, assembly GCA_947069175.1. Lineage (NCBI taxonomy): Eukaryota > Viridiplantae > Streptophyta > Magnoliopsida > Asterales > Asteraceae > Scalesia > Scalesia atractyloides. The sequence continues at coordinate 22,980,391 of CAMTDV010000030.1, read as the reverse complement.
GTGTCCAAACTCCCCACATCGAAAACATGATCTCCTTTCAACAAACTTAGGAGATGAATTTTTCTAAATGGATGTTGAACGTGTAGGTCGTGAGGTACTTGGTTCACTATCACACCCATTGGTATGTTGGGTGTAGTTGTTTTGTTCATTTCTTTTCAAAATTTTGACTTTGTTAACAAATTTCGTGTTAGATAAGTTTTCAAAAGTCTCAATTTTATCAGTACCCTTTGAACTCACAAATTTCACATCCCTTGGTTTCTTCTTGTTTCGAGTCACCCTTTGATCAACCTTAGGTTGTGAAACCTTAGATTTCTCGACTCGTTTCTCTTGTTGCCTACCTTTGAAGCATTTGGTTGTTGCGGTTTGAGAGATAATTTTTCACATTCGGTTACTATGACATTTGGACTTTTCTTTCCTAAAAACTTGTTTGTGGAGTTTTCAAAAACTTGGTCAATCAAAGCTGGATTGACATTTCTGGTAGGAAAGTCCTTGTTTGAGTAAATTATCTCATCATCAACTAACGTGTATAGCACGTTTTCGCTTTCAAAGGTAGCAACAAGTGCTTCAACAGACTTTTCAGGATCAATCTCTTGTTTAATAGCAGGTTTAACGACTAGAGTGGGAGGATCACATAAAATGTGATTCTCAACTTGAATTTCCACTCCTTTCTTACTGTCAAGGGATTGGTTTTGCTCAGTCATATCTGATTCATCATCTGATGTCTTAGCAACTATTGGAGGACTTTGTTCAGCTGACATCTTATCAGATTGCTTGATTTCATCAGAAACCTCATCCAATTTGAACCCTAACCCTGCTGCAAACTCATCAGGATTGAGTGGTACAGAAGGTTCAAATCGAGGCATTTCCTCTTCATCGGGCATCTTGGAACATTGTGTCTCAAAGGAGGTGGACACGAATTATATCCAATGCACGAGACATTTCCCTTTAGCTTTTGAACATCAATGATGTGATCAAGCACATACTGGGAATTTGAGTAACTTTCCAGTTTGAGCTTAATCGCTTCATACTCGCATTTTGCAAAGGCTAACTCTTTCTTTGTTTCTTCAATGATATTAATGTAAGTATTAATACCTTTCTGCTTATTTAAGACAGTTTTGATCAACTCAGAAATGCTTTTCTTTAATGTGTCAATTACATCTTTGAAATCCTTTTCGTTTCTAGTTAAAGCCAAGTTAGCTTCTTTGCATTTCGAAAGTTCAATTACCAGATTATGATTATGAAGATTTGTTGTCTCAAACTTTTGTTTTAAAACGATGCAATCATTGCAGACTTTGGAAGTATCAGATTGTACCTGACTTGTTGAAGCTGCAACATTTGCCATGAAGGTTGTGTTGCAAGAAAAAGATCCATCTTTGTTGAACATCTTTTCAATTTCTTTTGCTGCAACTTTAGCTTTCTTGACTAACACCGATTTCTGGTTGTTCAGCTTCTTAGCTTCTTTCAGCAGGCTTTCAACCTCAGCATCAATATCCAGTTTCACTTATAAATCAGACCCTCCAACACTTGATTTTTCTTCATTTGAGCTACCGCTGTATCTTGAACTATCATCATCTTCGGAAGCTTCAACCCGTTGGACCGATATTTCATGACTGATGATTTTGGCATAACATGCAGTACCTCCTTGGTTTCCATCACCCAATTGAACAGACCAGTCGCATCCTTCATCAGCTTGCACTACAATGCTCTGTTAGTATTTGAAGACCCTGCCTGATTAGGATTGTTAACTGCAACTATTCCCCTTTCATTATTAACTTGGGTGGTGTTGGATGTGGTTTGATTTCGGAAAGGATTTTGATTTCCTTGCTTGGCAGGTCGAGTGCATTCACGCTTGAAATGCCCTTCTTCACCACAGTTGAAACAAGTGATAGCATCTTTGTCAAAACCGTACTTGGTATCCCTTTTACTTTCCAAACGCTTCCTACCCGTCCTAGCCATGTAGTCCTTAGCTCTTCGAACCGCACTTGCAAATGCCCACTTGATATCCATTAGATCCATCTCGTCCTTGTCAATTCGTTGGTAGTCTTTAATTGATGTTTCCAATTTGACCTGCCACCAATCCAGAATAAGCGCTCACCATAGTGTTTAGAAGTTCCATGTGTTCTTTTGCAACTTCTACACTTACCTTTGAGAGGTGTGATGTGTCGAACCTAACAGTATTGGGATTTGAAGGTTGGAAATTGTTGCCATAACAAGCTTGTTGAGAGGCATAATCTTGAGGTTTTGGTAAGAAGGAACTAGGATCAAATCCTTGACTGTAGGTTTGGTTTGATTGATCTGGTTTCGGTGGCGGTGGCATGAATGGATTTGCAGTTTGTAGTTTTGGTTGTGAAGAAGCACTGATGCCTGTGTTGATGCCGCCAAAGTACATTTCTGGGTTTTGAGGAACTAGAATCCTTTTGGCCTTGCAGATTTCCTCCTCATTCTTGTTTTCCAACTTTTGAATAAACTCATAGATTGTGATAGTATCCAACACTCCTGTATGTTTCAACAAATCTATGAATTGTCCCCACTTGGGTGGCAATGCATCTGCAAACCATGTGACTATTTTCTGTTGAGATGCATTCACATGATATGAGTACATTTCACTTAAAAAATGATAAAATCGAGTTGTCATATCATTTAGCGTCTCATTTTCCATAAACAGGAAACCTTCAAACTACTTCTTCAACAAATAATGCCGAACTTTTCTTGTAGCCGTGTTTCCTTCACCTCTTGCTTCTAATGTATCCCATAAGTTTTTAGTGGAAGTACAATAGATGAATTGATGGTAAATGTCTTTGTGAAGAGCTTGTGTGAGAATTGCAAAGGCTTTCTTTTCAAGGTCATAAGTTTCTTGTCAGGTTTGGTCATGCTTGCTAAGGTTGTTGGATTGGAACCGGCTTCTTCAAGTGTAACATTATAAGGCGTGGTGAAACATGTCCATATTTCCGTGTTTTGACCAAGGACATATGTATGAAAACGTCCCTTCCATCCGGGATAATCATTCATATGATTCAACTTAGCTGGACGATTGTTACTACCAGCCTCACTTTCACTCATTAGAAGGGTTTGAATGTTTTGGTTTCGGTTTCGGTTTGCGAAACAAGCCCATTGACTAGCGATAATCATTAATGCTTGTTGTGGCATAAGTCCTTTGACTCATGACATATCGGGGCTAGATTGTGAAGTACCTTGACTTGAACTGGACCCACTGCACCAATCCCATGGATTAGAACTCATTTTGATTGACTTAAACAGGATATAAACTCAAATATCTAAATATGTTAATTTTGAGAAAGTTATTAATGTTTTGTGAAAGTTTTCAACACCTTTCCAACGAACAATGATACGGCGAAGAACCAAAATCAGCGAACAATGAATAACCTACGAACAACTAGTGTTCCACGAAGAACAGGTTCTTCGTGGAAGGACTAGTCAGCGAAGAACCAAGGTTCTTCGTCAGAGAGCAATCGACGAAGAAGGGTTCTTTGTCAGAGAGCAACCGACGAAGAAGGGTTCTTCGTCACCAGGGTTGTTCGTCAAGTAGATGGTTGTTCGTTGACAGGAGTTCTTCGCAGGGGCTGGTAGGTGAGATTTTTCTTAAAATGGAAACATTTTTTTTCTGACACAGGAAAAGCAAACATTTTTTTGCCAATTTTAGTTAAAAAGCCAAGATTTGAAACCACCTATTATCCACTGGATTCTGTATATCACTTTATCTCACCAACTTTTTCCGGTGACTTTTCCGGTGATAATACTTTCCGGAATTTTGCCGAAAACAAGATTTGTAAGAAATTCTTAACAAAAACTAAACCTTAACATGTCTACACTTGTTTTAGTCAATTTTTCGCAAAGATTATCTTCAAATGACAAGCCTAAAACAAGATTTTGAACAAAAATTTCTGGAAAAACAAAGTTTTCTAGTTTTCAAGTTCAAAAACCCGTCAAGAACACTTCACAATAAGCTCGCATACACGGTTTTGCTCGATTTTGAACAAGGAAGAGAGCCAACGCTCTGATACCACTTGTATGTCCACTTGGAGGATCAAGTTACCTACTTCCTTGTTTGTTAACACACTAGCAAGTGCGGAACCCTTGTTAGTATGCAAACCGAGGCAAAGTATGTAAAAGCAAACACAATGTAACCCAAAAGATTCCCTATCTTTAGATTAACAGAAGAGAATCAGTACATACACATACACACAGTGTTAGACTATCTCAGGACTCTCTTTTTGAAACTGTGAAGTGTGAGTCTGTATTTATAGGCAGCCAAGGTCTGCATGGTTACGAAGAACCTGCAGACCCAACAAACGACTCGTTGTCCAACGAAGAATGGTTCTTCGTTGGACCATCAGCTACGAACAACTATCCCACGAAGAAGGTTCTTCGTGGGTTACATAAGAGATGAACAATATTGTTCGTTGAAGGTGATTTCCCACGAAGAAGCCCAGTTCTTCGTGGGTGCGCCTATCCACAGCTCAAACACAGACAGTTTTACAAGAAAATACTACACACTAACAGTTGCACACATGCACACTGTTTTACAACAGAGACTAAACGAACGTCGTGCTAAGTTAAGATAGGAGGATATCTTAACTTGCCGACTCGACCAAAACATTACAAACACTTAAACAAAGACCGTACAGACTACCAAAAGCTAAGAACAAGCTACAGACACAAAACTGTACCAATAAAAATAACTGATGATTACACTTTGGGTAACACAGCTCTATTTGGCCAAGAAGAGGGCTATAGCAGTGTAAAGGATCAGGGTTATGATCATTTTATTGATATAACTTTTGGAGGAAACTTTAACTCTGATTCTTACTCACCCAACTATGCATTTACTGCAAGTGGTGAAAGCCAAACCTCTAACAATCTCTCTTTTGAGCTTAATGATTTACAACATTTTGAACCTTCTGATTTTGGAGAGATGGACATTTTGCACCAACTGGCTCTATTAAGTGTTAGAGCTAGTAAATTTTACAAAAGAACAGGTAGAAAATTCCCTGGGTTGCATGGGGGGTTGAAGGTTGGGCTAGATAAGTCTAAAATCAAGTGCTATAAGTGCAATAGGTTAGGACACTTTGCCAGAGAATGCAGATCTCAAACTTCAGGACCAATTGTAACACTTCTTGGCCCTAGACCTCAGCACACACAAATCACTTCCCAGTATTCCCAATATACCCCTACTCATCAAGTTCAAAACACTGCTCATTTTGCACACCCAGCAACCATTGTTCCAGTGCATTATGTTCAAACCACTGTTCCACAAATTCAGTATGTTCAAGCACCACCACCTCAAGTGCATGTGCAACAAGCACGACATGTCACTCAAACTACTCAAACCACTGCTCTGGCAGAGGTTAACCAGCAAAGCTTTTTCACTCAAGGCTTTGTTGATTGGAGTAGTTTGCCAGAGGAATTAACTAGATGAAAACTTTGCTCTTCTGGCCAAAAATGATGTTGAAAATAAAAAATTTTGTTTAATGGCCTTAGAGACAATTGTTGAAGGTGATGAGTCTGTGGAACAAGTGTCTAAATCTAATGAGTTTCAAAGTTGTGATGAAGTAGTGGTTTCAAAAGATACTGTTGATGAAGAAAAGAACTCTCTATCTGATCCATGGGATACAGAGGTGTGTGAGGATGATTGTGACTGTGCTCTCATGGCTGCTTCTAAGGTATCACCCCAGATCCTCAAAGATCTATGTTCTGAAAATGTATTATAGTTTTTGAAACATAAAAAGGGTAAATGAAAACCTTAGAAATAAAATTTTGGAAGATGAACTAAATTCTGAAAAACTCACTAAAGAGTTGAAAACAATGTTGGTTAACAAAGATTCTGAAATCAGCAACCTGAAGCATGAGGCAAGCATAACCAAAGACCAACTCCAAACTATGGTAGAAAAATATCAAGTTTGTAAAAAGGAGTTAGAATCCACACAAATCACATGTGAAAAATGGGTTGAGTCTTGTAAAGGTTATGAAATCATGTTAGAAAAACAGATCAAGAGCAATATAAAATTTGGCATTGGTTTTAAAAATGATGATCAAGTTTCTGAAAATGCTGATAAAATTGAGTCTGAATTGGTTGAAGTTGTCCCCAAAAACTTGGCTGGTGAAGAAATAGAAGTCAAAGATAAAAATGGAAACAAAATCATTTTGGAAAAACATGAGGGTTCCTCAACTTTCAAAGAGGATGAGAAATATCGGTTCAAACCCACATGGTCAGATGAGTGTGATATTTTACAAAACTTCAAGCCAATGGACTTCACAACCATGGATGGTGTTAAGGCACCAAAGGCAAGAGTCATTCCTATTAAAGATCTTGCAGTAGAGGTTACAACTTCTGCTAAAAAGAAGTCTGATAAAAGGAAGAAGGAAAAGGTCAAAAACTTGTTTTGTAACTTTTGTGAGAAAAGAAATCATGTCTCTGAAAACTGTTTCTGTTAAGAGCTTATGATATAAACAAAACTTGTGTGATCCCAAATTCCTCAAAATGTATCATCTGTGATAAGACAAATCACAAGACTCAGGAGTGTGTTTATCTTAAAACCTATGATGAAAAGGTAAAAGAGATCAAAACAAAAGCTCTGGATAGTCAAAGTTCAAGCTCTGCTAGAAATAAATCTTAGCAGACCTTTGAACATGTTGAAACGTCTGTTACTAAAGCACTGACCAAAACCTCTGTTCCCAGAGAGGTACAAGTGACAGATGCACCACCTGCAAATAGATTTCCAAGAGGATATGGCAAGCCTGTTTATCAAAAGGTTACTTTTAGCTATGAGGGTTACAAAAAACCCTCAAAGCCAAAAGTCAATAGGCATCCTCATGGCTACCAACATTTGATAGGAAATGGTTCACAGCAGTGGTTACAAAGACTAATCCAAACCACTGACCATTCTCCTGAATTTGAGATTGGACAATCTGTGACCCCATCCAAAGCCATTTTGGCTTTGGAAACCCACCTGAACTAATTATTTACTTATGTGTAGGGAGCTTCTACTTGCCTTGATAGTTTATGGTATGTAGATAGTGGAGGCTCCAGGCACATGACAGGATGTAAAGCCATGCTCAAAGATTTCATGGCTCATGGAGAGGGTGATATATCCTTTGGATAATTCAAAAGGGAAGGTGTTGGGGTCTGGGTGTGTTCAAGCTGGGAAACTCAAATTTGAAAATGTTAATCTCATTGGCAATCTAAAATTCAATCTACTGAGTGTTTCACAAATGAGTGATAAAGGATATGGATCCTTCTTTACAAAGAAAACATGTCAAATTGTAGGACTAGAGGTTGTCAAAAAGATTGATAAAATCATTGCTGAGAGTAAAGCACAACTTGTTGCTCATAGGAGTGGTAATGTGTATGTGGTTGATATGTTGAAAAATAACCCAATGTCTACTGCATGCCTGTTCTCAGTTGCCTCAAACAAAGAGACAGAGCTATGGCATAGAAGACTTGGGCACACAAATCTCAAAACTATCTTCACTCTCTCAAAAAAAAGTCTTATCAGAGGTTTAACTCAAAAACAATTTACTTGTGAAGAGCATTGTGTTTCCTGTTTAAAAGGTAAACAACATAAAAGCTCCTACAAGTCCATTGAAGAGTCCAAAACAACCCAGTGCTTGCAATTGCTGCACATGGATTTGTTTGGCCCTGTAAAAATCATGAGTCTCACAAAGAGAAGGTATTGTTTGGTCATTGTTGATGATATTTCAAGGTTTACATGGACTGTCTTCATGCATTCTAAAGATGAAACTGAAGGCATTTTGCAAAATTTTGTAAAACAAGTTGAAAAAAAAAATTGACCTTCCAATAAAAATCTTTAGAAGTGACAATGGGACAGAGTTTAGAAATAAGGAGTTGAATGTTTTCTGTGAGTCAAAAGGGATTGTTAGACAATATAGCATCCTAAGGACTCAAGAACAAAAAGGGGTGGTTGAAGGGAAAAACCAGAACTTTAATTGAATCAGCATGAACTATGCTTGCAGACTCAGGTTTACCCTTGTCTTTTTGGGCAGAGGTTGTAAACACTGCTTGCTATGTTCAAAACAGAGTTTTTATTAACCCCAGGCATCAAAGGACTGCCTATGAAATTCTTTACAAATCGAACCTCTTATCTCATATTTCAAAGTTTTTGGTTGTCCATGCTTCATTTTAAATTTAAAAGATTCAATTTCAAAGTTTGCAGCCAAAGTTGATTGTGGTTATTTTCTGAGATACTCAACCCTTGCTAAAGCTTATAGAGTTTTTAACTTTAGGACAAAGTGTGTTGAAGAAACTTGAATGTAAAGTTTAATGAACTTTCTTCATTGAAAATCCAGCAAATCCTGCTGAGTTGTTTGACTTAAAAAAATTTACATTTGAAGATGTGTCCATCAAGACTAACCATGTAGGTACATCACAATCAACACATCAAGATCAAGGATATGACTGTGTCCTTCCAAACTTCAAAGTCAGTCAAGCTACCAGAGGAGCAGATGTTAGTAACAATGGTGAAAGCTCTGATGGCTCAACAGTTGTTGATCCACAAACCTCTGCTAGTTTTCAACATCAAACCACTATTGATAAAAGTCCACACAATGTGAATAAAAGTCGACACAATCTCACATCCATACCTCTTATCCATCCACCACCATTCCTATAAGAGGCTGGAACTTCAAATTCACCAGCAGAGGTTAGGTCAGATGATACACATTTGCAACCTTCACCTGAAAATGCAATTGTCCCATACCAAGGTGAATTGATTTTCCTCAAAAGCCATCCATTGGATCAAGTTATTGGCAACATAAATGAGGGAGTGCTCACAAGAAGCCAGTCCCAAAACATTTGCTCTTTGTTGGTTTTCTATCACTCACACAACCTGTCAAGTACCAAGAGGCACTGAAAGACAATAGTTGGGTAGAAGCTATGCAAGAGGAGCTCCTTTAGTTCAAAAGACAACAAGTTTGCGAACTTGTACCACTGCCTCAGGATGTATGTCCTATTGGCACAAAGTGGGTCTTCAAGAACAAAACTGATGAAAGGGGTATTGTTGTCAAGAACAAAGCAAGGCTCGTGGTTCAAGTCTACAGACAGGAAGAGGGCATTGACTGTGATGAAACCTCTGCTCCTGTAGCAAGGTTAGAAGCTATCAGACTGTTCTTAGCTTTTGCTACCAACCACAACATCAAAGTGTTTCAAATGGACATCAAAAGTGCATTCTTGTATGGAAAGATCAAGGATGAAGTGTATGTGTGTCAACCTCCTGGATTTGAAGATGCATTCTATCCTAATCATGTGTACAAGCTCAACAAAGCACTGTATGGTCTAAAACAAGCACCCAGAGCCTGGTATAAAACTATATCTTTTTTTCTCTTATCCATTGGATTTTCGAGAGGTAAAATTGACAAAACCTTATTTTTGAAATGGAGAGGAAAAGATTTGATGCTTGTCCAAATTTATGTGGATGACATCATATTTGGATCCACATGCACTGCCATGTGTGAAGAGTTTAGACAACTCGGGGCAGCAGAGTTTGAAATGAGTGCAATGGGTGAGCTATAATGTTTTCTTGGTCTTCAAGTTAAACAAAAGCACACTGGCACTTTCATTCATCAAAACAAGTATGTCAAAGAACTGCTTAATAAATTTGATATGAATGACTGTAAACCTTGTAGCACACCCATTGCAACCACAAAGCTTGTCACTGTTGAGGACAAAGATGACTTGGTTGATCAAACTCTCTATAGAAGTATGATTGGGTCTTTGTTGTACCTAACTGCGTCTAGGCGAGATATTTTGTTTGCAACATGTGTTTGTGCCAGATCCCAGTCAGCACCTAGAAACATTGAAACTTAATTGCTGTGAAAATGATATTCAGATACATAAAAGGTGCTCCCACACTTGGTACCTGGTATCCTTCTAACGGAAACATTGAGCTTTCAGGTTACTCAGATAGTGATTTTGCTGGTTCCCACACCACAAGGAAGTCCACATCAGGAGGAGTACAATTCCTAGGTGATTGCCTAGTGTCTTGGCAAAGCAAAAAAGCAAGTTGCAGTTTCCACATCCACTGCTAAGGCAGAATACATTGCTGCTGCAAGTTGCACTGCTCAACTTTGGTGGCTTCAGAACCTACTGCTGGATTTTGGTATAACTACTTTAAAGACTCCTCTCAAGATAGACAGTCAAGCAGCTGAAAATATCATCAAAAATCTTGTCTCACACTCCACAACAAAGCACCTTGATATCAGACATCACTTTGTGAGAGATTGTTATGAAAAAGGTTTGATTTCTTTACAACATGTCCATAATAAAGATCAACTGGTAGTGTTCTAACCAAAGCATTAGATGCATCTACCTTTGAAAGTCTGATCTCTAGGATTGGAATGCTAAACATGGATTGAAAGCAAATGTTCGTGTTCCATTTGTAAATAGCAATAAAATGTTTTTCAGAAAATCAAAAATCCATCCTTAAAAATAGTCAAAATTAAAGTTTTTTCAATAAATCTCAAAAGTCTGTTCTATCCACTGCTCTTTCAAAACACTGATAGGCTTGAAAATCTATCCACTGGAAAAAGTGTATGCTCTACTTGGTTAAACCACTGCGTTGACCTTATCCACTGATAAGCTATCCACTGATAGTGTAAAATCAAAACACTGCTTTCCATCCACTGTTGACACACAATAGTGTTTAACATAACAATTGTCTTCCATACACCATCAGAGGATACACATGGACAGATGATAGCCGTCAGATCTTTGCCACGTCATCATCACTTTTTCACTTTATAAAACCCTATTTATCCCAATCAGATGTTTTGCCGTATTGAATTCAAAATTCTAAAAGCGGTTTTCTCTCAAATCTTCTTCATTTTCACAACTATTCTTCATCATTTTCAATCATGGCGATTCTTAATTTCAAAACCCCACACAACTACGCTGCAATTTTTGAAGAAACAAACTCAAATATGCAATATCATTCTATGATTAAAGCCTTGAAAGAGTCAAAATACAAAGGACTCATGGAAATCATTACCCCTATCTACCGAACATCTTTGAGAGAGTTCTGGGCAAATGCCAAGGTTCATTACACAGAGAAGGTGGCTTATGCCATTATTACAATGGTGGGAAAAACATTGTTGGAAGTAACTCCTGCTTCTATTTCAGAGTCTTTTGGGTTAAATGACCTAGATCATGCTACTACCTTCCCAATCGTAGAGTTACAACACGAGTTCAATGAAAGAGGGTATGTTGATCAACTTAAAGGTAAGACTATCTATAAACCTCGATTTCCTGTTGAAATGAAGTTTTAACATTGTTGTTATTGTTATTGTTATTGTAAGCTTGATTTAGTTGGATCACAAGGTTCGGAAGTATAGCGGCCCTTTATTGCACAATTAAAGCCGCCATTTCGGCGTCTTGAGCAGTGTTGCGACGAGGAGGCATTCTAAAAGAAAGGAAACATGAGAGAAATGTGTGAGATTTATATTGAATAAACAAAAGAGTTATCAAAATATCGACGACATATAAGGATTGCGATCATTTGTTTGTTACTTAAAACTAACAATTAACATAGTGACTAATCAAAGTAAATGGGTCTTTATAATGTATCGTGAAGACATGCTTTAGCCTATAAGTGAACACTCACCCCAAGAGTTCCCGGGTAAGAGTGACTGGTCCGATAATGCAGATTTGTACGAACACTCTAGTCCTTAGACAGAAAACTCAGGGTACAGGCACCCACCCTTCCAGATTGCACGTGTTCACATTAATAAAAACCCAAACTTTGATGAGATTTTAAAAACTTTGAAGGCATACAGCCAAACACAAATCATCTAAGGATAGATGATTGATTTTCAAAATGAATTTGAAATTTGTGAAATTGTTTTGGTAATCACCTAAGAATAGGTGATGGTATTGTTTTAAAATCTAAACGCAAGTAAACTCGCATTAGGGTCCTAGGAAGGTTATAGTCTAGGTCAAAAAGCATTACTAATAACCTAATTCCCTATAACCATTGGCTCTGATACCAATCTGTAACACCCCAAATCACGTAATATACAACAACACGAGGCGGAAACACTTGGGGAGTCACGTTACAAATTGTTTCACAACACATGGTACTTAAAGTTTTGTTTTATTGAATATTAAATTACATTGTCTTGGAATAACAGAGATGAAATATAATCAAATTATCTTTCATATTTTAAAGTCACTAAAGCCAAGTCCATCCTATGTGAGGCATGCTCAAACCAAACAGAAGCACCTGAAACACATGTGAAAATAGGTACGTTATCATAAAATTGCCTGTGAGTAACATAGGTTTTTGTTGATGAGGATTCATTGATTTGATTTGTTAAAAGAAATGTTTAACTAAAAGTAGCCAATGAACCTTTATAAAAGTTTTCTTTCGTAAAATCATATGAAAATCAAATGACTTAAAAGAATGATGCATGGTTAACTTAATAACCAAAATATGTCTTTTGTAAAAGTAGTCATGTCTTTGTATGAAATGTGTCGTGTCTTTGTATAAAAAGTATCATGTCCTTGTATAAAATATGTTATATGTAAAACAATGCCTTGTGAAAAATATGTCATGTCTTTGTATAAACCAAGTGTCATGTATAAATCAATGTCACTGTGTAAACCAGATGTTATGTATTAAACAATGTCTAGTGTAAACCAAGTGTTATGTATAAACTAATGTCATGTGTAACAATATCAAGTAATATCAAATGTCTTGTATGGCAAGTAAAAAGTCTTTACTCAAACCACATGTAATAGTGTCATGTATCGTGTACAAAACAATGTCTTTGGATAAACAAACTTTTAGATCAAAAGTTATGTTTTGAAAACCATTGCTGTTATGAATATAAACATTTATGTGGTTTGTTATTCGAATACATTCTAGTTTTGTCATTTGTCGGATAAACCCTTACAAGGACAAAGGTTATCAATTGTTCATCGGATTATGTCATTCCCCAATGGATAATTCCAAACAAACTAGGAGGCGGGAATGAGGTTATGAAACCTATGGTACCATGACATACTACCGGTCGGCGGGGTAATGTTTATGAATGTATTTTGTTTCGTTCAACATACCAAAATGTCATAATCAATGTAAGCATATCATGTAAAATGTCTTTGTAAACCATGTACTAATAAAGTGTTCATGAAATCAAAGTGCTAGATATGCTTAGTCAACATATGAAGCAAAAAGGATCCTTGAAATCAATGTGCTAAGCATGCTAAGTCAACATACGAAGCAAAATGCAATTGTAATCATGTACTATATGTACTTTGTAATCAAAGCATGTATAATGTTAGGAAAACATGAAAGTAGTTATATGCACATGTGTATCACCCCAAAACATTTATAAAACGTAAAAGAGGGGACTATGTAATCACTTGGGATTGCTCAAGTCTTGTAGTATAGATCAAACAATGCTTGAAGGAACAAGGAATCAAGTGGCACCTAGTATCGGATACTATGTTTATAAGTCGGGACAAAACCGGTGGATAGAATAGAATGAAGTTCTATAAATCAAATGAGCATTGGAACTCATATGGCATGATTTAATGAACCTAACATTATGATTAGATAGTAAGCCTAAGTGCTCTTGACCCGCTATGACTTGTTAAGGTAGTTTACGCTACTTTAACGGATCATTTGCGTAAATATGTGTTCGGATGGTTAGATATGTGTTGTTATAGGTCTAATATGCCAAAATAAGTTTGATATAGTTGCAACATCAGTTTATATGTCAAAATATTGGTCACATATGCTTAAAGTTGATTTATGCGCAAAAAGGGAATTTTGGTCATTTATAAAGGCATAACTAGCGACTTAACATAACATTAACTAAACGACGTGACCATAAGGTATAACCTCAGAGGGTTATTCCCTATGTAACTATGGTCACAAATATGTGTTTGGTCAGATCCTAAGATCAACCAAACAGGTCGGATTCGAAAGTCAAAGCGGTGGTCAATACCGCTCGACTTACGACCCTAAATAAGCACTAAACTAAAAGTGACGAGTTAGACATGTTTTGACATGTCTATCTAAGTTATAAAAGTGTTTTGATATCAAAACAAAGTGTTTTGATACCCGAAAATAGTTCCGTCGTATAATGCGCAATTTGCGCATTATTGACCGAAACTTTGACTCGTCACTTCGACTAGAAAACGTGGTAATCAGTAGGCATGATCGCTAAGGATCATAACCATCATGATTACGATCACGTTGCAAAGTCCAATTGGACTTTGCTTTGACCAATTAATGGTCAAAGCTGAAAGTCAAATAATGTTTGACTTTTAGCTTGAAATAGCTAAAATAAATAAACAAGACTAGGAGAGAGCACTTACTTGTGTTGAAGAACACTTGAAGGGCTCAAGGATGAAGAATGGACCAGAAAACTCAGATGGGAGGCCTCCAAAAATGTGGTAGCCTCCACTTAGAGTTATAGAGGAAGAAAAGAGTGAATGAACAAGGAATGAGGTTGCATCAAGCACCTATTTATACTTGTTGATGATTCACAAGATCATTCCAGGTTTTAGGGGAGGTTTTAGGATCATTACAAGTGCCTCCGAACGTGTTACAAGCAGCAGGGAAAGCTCCTAGTTTCGAATTAGCGGTTTAAATATGACTCTGCCACGTTTCTGAAGTGCTGGAGGGTCCTTACGGACTGTATGGTAGTTTTGATTACGGTCCGTAAGCCTAGTGGTGGACAGCAAGTTTTGAAAAGTGGCAAAACAGGTCCCTGCTCTTGTATATGATGTGTTTTGGCATTTCTAACACCCGTTAAGCTCATTTTCAAGCCTCATAGGGAAGATAAAGCATACGAAACTTGAAAAGTTCTCATAAATGTTTCGGATGTTGGCTCGTTCGGTTGTACGGTTTTCGGTTAATTATGACGAAAATTGTAACGAACCCGCAAATGATCGTGAATGCGCAACGAATGATATTTTTGCATTCCTATCACTAAAATACAAGATTTTAATGATTACAAAAATTTTTGGATGCGCGTACATGTTCCGGATAGCGAAATATGTGAATTGGCATAGTTTCGCAGAATTTGCAAAATAGTCCATCGAGTTGCGTGAGCATGTTTTCACACACCGAATCATCCAAAACTTATTTCTAAGCTATGTTGAGGGTATTTAGGGTATGTTTTAGCTTATGACCTTGTCCGAAGTGTGCGTTGCTACGAGAATCGACAGACTTTCGTAGTTTGTCGTAAATAGTCCATGTGATCGAATATGCTTCTTTTTGACATACAAAACCCTTCAAAACTTATTTCTAAGTTATGTAAAGGATATTTAGGGTATGTTTAGCTTATGTCACTATTCCGGAATATACATTGCATTAAACTAATTACGTTTACGTATAACTTTCCAGAAATTGTTTAAGAGCTCGATTTTGAACAAGGATTAATATTGTGCAATTGTTATGGATAAATTTCATAATTCAATGAATAAAACACAAGTTTTTATTGGTTAAGGAATTGTTCAGGATTTGATAATGACAACTGAATGCACAGTTGTCACACTAAGTTTGAACTAGTTGTGATTTATGTTTCAAAAATGGAAAGTGAATGTAGAAATCAAAGTTAAATGCAGCGGAAATAGATGGAAAACTTTTATCACAACTAATGGTCATTTATTTTCATCATCATGCTCTCAAACTTTTAGTTTTTGCATGTGAATCACAAACTCCCCCTTAGCCCAATAAGATCGTTTGAATAGTACAGAAATGCAGAAAAGATGATAGGTGAATGATCTTTCAGATAGATAAATAAAACAGTAAAACTGATGAACTATTTATACTAACAATTCTAACCTCTGAGCATCTTTGAAGACGTCAGGGTTGATAGTGACAGGTAACAAATAAAACTAACCCTAAACATTGCTATGCCTAAACTCTGATCAGTGCCAAGCACTGTTACATTGAATATAAAACTATTATAACTAAATACTAATCTCATATCCACTGCTTTGTCTTCTGGCAGACCTTTGATCTTGTCGTTTAGTACCAGCAGATGATAGAAGGCAGAGCTTTAGGCAAGGCAGAGTTTATCAAACAGAGCTTGTAAACTCTGTTATCATGACCAAACATCTGATGTGATTTTAGCTTTATATCATCAGTTCCTTTTTGCAGGGTTCAATCCCAACAATCACCCCCTGGAACAGATGATGCCAAAACACATTTATTCTTGATCTTTTTTTCTCAACAAGAGTTCTCTTATTTGACCTTTGAACTGAAGTTCAAAGTTAAGAGACACTATATCATCCACATCCTTTTCAAGTTCCAAATTCATAAGATCTTGGAGGTCTTCTCCACCTAACCCATATGCATCCTCCATTTTCATTTTGGTAGCTTGGCCATCTGATTTGAGTAGAGTCAATTCATGGTTGTCTTTGTTGACCTTCCATTTTAGAATTTTTGGATCAGAAAGCTTTCTAGACTGGCTTATTATTGTTGAGAGAGATGGTGGAAGTTGATGTGCAATCTTTGACATGGTTTCTCTTAACATATCACTTGCATCATTAGTGTGAAATTGAACTTGATCCTTAATTCTTTCTTTAATGAGATCCAACTCATACCTTTTCTCATCTTCTTTTGACATCTTTCTCTGCCTTTTTCTTTGATTCAAGGCCAGGATGGAATGAGCAGATGTTGCAGATGACTTTTGAGAAGGTTGGGTCTAATGAGTTGTAACCTCTTATGGATAATCAGGCTTCTTTGGCAATGTATGATCTGTTTTTCTTCTTTCTTCAAGCCTTTTGTATGTATCAATCACCTTAACCTCTGACCATCTTGTGATCTGATTCTTTGACCCATAGTTTGCTGCTATCAGTTCTTCTTTCATTCTTTTGAGCTTCAACACTCTATCTGGCATATTCTTTTTGAACTTGTTCCAGTCTGGAGGAGTAGGCGTTTTGAGTGGGTCCTTCAACATTTCTTGCATTTTCACCACTTCTTGCTTTAAATCACTCACAGACCAATCCTTGAATTAAGCTCTTGTAGCCTTGTGTTGTTTGTGTTGCATGATGTGTTCAATGTAATAATTTCTTAGGCTTTCATCATCCTTTTCTGATAACCTTTTGCACAAGTCTCTTGAAAAATCTTCAAGTTCCCTGACTTTGCTTAATGATACTGCATATGACTCTGTACCTCTCTATCACTCTTTTCCTGTGTGTCTCTCTTAGTTATATCCTCTGCTTATCTAGCTTTCAATTGCAGATATTCATCCAAGTTCCTTGGTTTAGGATATCCTTCAAGAGATGGGAAATCCTTTTGTCTAGATCTTCTTCAAAAAAGAAAGACTTTATCTCTTCCTTCATAGCCAGTAAATCTAGAGGGAACTGAGTGGATAGAGGTGTTGGTTGGACAATGTTTTGAGGTCCTGCAGAGATGGGATTTGATCAGATGTTGCGGTCAGTGGTTGTGATGATAGTGGAAGTGGTGAAGGGATAATGTTTTCATCTTCTATGACATTTTTCATTTTCCTTCTTTTGAAGATGAGTTTGGGTGATGGTGGTTGAGGACTTCTTGTGGGTGTGGAAATTTGATGAGTGGCTGTTTGAAATGTGATCATGGTAGTGGTTTTGTTAACATTAGTTGTAACCACTGCTGTATCAACAGTTGTTGACACAACAGGAGTTATAACCTCTGTTGTGGTTGTGGAAGTGATTAGTGTTGATTGAGATTTTGTGGGAGCAGAGGTTGTGGTTGGATTTGTAACGAACTTGGTTTTAGAAGGTGTGGATGTTGGTTGTCTTGTTTTTCAAACAGCCCTCTTCTTTTGTTGAGAAGTAACAACCTCTTCTTTTTCCTTTTGTTGAGTAATCTTTTACTCAACCAAAGCTCTACTCTCATCTCTTACCCTCTGCTTATTCTTCTCCTTTTCCCTGCCCAATATGTTCTGAGTTTCATCACATTTTCTTAGTGCCATCTGGCCATGGGATAACCACTGTTGGTCTTGAAGATGGATCTGTTTTGAGCTTTAACACATCTTTTTCATTGAATTTCTCCCCCTCTTTAGCATCATATGTATTAACCAGAGTCATAGTGGGAGGAGATGTGCCAGTGGTTTGGAGTAGGTAGGCTTTGATGGCCTTTATATCTGCATTAGTATCCATGTATCTTGCATCAACCAAATTTCTGAGCTCTTGCGTATAATGTTTATGTTGTAGATCAGCATAGTATTGTTGTTGTTGTTGTTGTTGAAACAGAGGATACAGAATTTGTTGTAGCTCCCGCAATGGGTAGAGAAGTGGATTGACTTTTGGATTGTACTAACATCTGCTTCAACAAATTTTTGATTTCATCCACAAAATTTTCAATCTTTGCAACTCTCTCCGTCAAATCCTTGTATTTTAGCTCATCACCAACTTAATAGGATCATCTGAACTCCTACCACTTGTGGTAGTTATATCTATGTTATCATGAGCAGAGGTTTCAAAACTTGCTTCAAACACAGATGCCCCTTTGTCTTGGTACTGGAGACTTCCAACTTTATCAGAGGATACCTTGGTAGCCTCTATAGTTGTTGCCTTCAATAGAGTCTTATACGTGTAACCACTGCCCAATTGAAAATTTGGGAGTTTTGCAATTGTAGTAGCTGCTCTTGTTGAACTATCACCAAGGGTTACTTGTAACCCAAGTGATGTAGCCTCTTCACTTGTTGATGGGTTAGCAAAGATTATAGAGTCAAACCCAGTCACATTCAGAAGTATATTCTCAGTGATAGGTTGGTGAGAAGAACTGGTTAGTGTCTGTTCCAAATCAATTGCATTCAACAAAGGTAAAATGGTAGGTGGTAATGATATGGGAGGAGGTTGTGGGGAAGAAAGAGACATTGCCCCGGGAGACGGGCTGTGGAAGATAGAGCTAAGTGGATCTAGAGCTTCATAATTTGGTGTCCCTGTGTTTACAACCTTATCCTTTTGTGAGGATGAAGGAGGAGTTTTGTATGCAGGTTGAGATCTTTCTAGCATCTGCTGTGAAGAAGTAGCAGCAGTGTTTTCAGGTGACTTTTGTGTTGTCACGGGGTTATCTTCTGGGATCTCATCTTCAAGAAGTCCCTTTTTGTTTCTTGGTTTGGTGGGCTTTTTGGATTGTTTCTTGGTTTTCTTTTTGGTGTGGGTTTCAAAGCACTGGTTGTAGTGCCCTGATCACCAAGAGCAGTGGCCTCAGTAGCAGGAGGTTGAGATTGAACATTGTGTTCTTCTAAAATAGGCTCAGCCTCCTCTCTACGCTGGAGTTAACAAGCCTCGTGCCAACAATGATGCAGTTATAAACAACTAGAAGTTTACATTTTGATTTCTGTTGTTATCCAAAACTCTTTTCAGTTATTATGTAATGACATTTCAGTTATAAACTAATGTGCTTGTATGTGTAATGTGTGTCAAGATATCAAATTACTAAACTCCCCTCTTTACGAAATTGAATAAACTCTCTTATTACATCTCAAATATGATCGCACATTCTTTACCAAATCTATGAACACATCTATCCATGGAAATTGTACAATCTTATTGGCTGGCGTGAAACACGTGAGACGCACGTATTATTTCAATTGTCGAAACAAAGCATTTTTCTTTGACCATGTCCATAATCTATCACTTGGAAAGATAAGCTATGCAGACTATGCAACGAGTTAAGTAATTATGGGTGCACACATAATTATGAAACTCGATGCATGGAAACCATAGTAAGTCATGTTAAGTGTCATGACATAAAATCTAGAGTGATCAGATAACGAGGCGATTGTAATATCATAAGAACATGGTGGATACGCCGCTGGTACTTCCTATATATAAGTGTTCTTATTGTATTCTCTGTCGTTGCATTATCCAAATCACTTGAGGATTTTATGTTACCCCAGACCCATATGTATTAACTTAAACAATAATCAAAAGCCATCTATATTCATTTCCGTTTCTTCTGAAGTATCCATTGAGGAAAAATGAACTAGCTACTCACTTTTCACTTCTACAGAGATATCCATTGGGAAATGAATAATCCATTCAAAATCCACATTCATATTTCGTTTCTAATGAAGTATCCATTGAAAAATGAATTATCCATTCATTTTCGCTACCGAAGAAATATCCATCGGGGAAATGAATAATCTATTCAATAATCATTCATTTCCACTTCTAACGAAGTATCCATTGGAAAATGAATTATCCATTCATTTTTGCTTCTGAAGAAATATCCATCAGGGAAATGAATAATCTATTCAACAATCCTTCATTTCCACTTCTGATGAAGTATCCATTGGAAAATGAATTATCCATTCATTTTCGTTTCTGAAGAAATATCCATCGGGGAAATGAATAATTTATTCAACAATCCTTCATTTCCACTTCTGACGAAGTATCCATTGGAAAATGAATTATCCATTCATTTTCGCTTCCGAAGAAATATCCATCGGGGAAATGAATAATCTATTAAACAATCCTTCATTTCCACTTTTGACGAAGTATCCATTGGAAAATGAATTTTCCATTCATTTTCGCTTCCGAAGAAATATCCATCGGGGAAATGAATAATCTATTCAATAATCCTTCATTTCCACTTCTGACGAAGTATCCATTGGAAAATGAATTATCCATTCGTTTCGCTTCCGAAGAAATATCCATCGGGGAAATGAATAATCTATTCAACAATCCTTCATTTCAACTTCTGACGAAGTATCCATTGGAAAATGAATTATCTATTCATTTTCGCTTCCGAAGAAATATCCATCAGGGAAATGAATTATCTATTCAACAATCCTTCATTTCCACTTCTGACGAAGTATCCATTGGAAAATGAATTATCCATTCATTTTCGCTTCCGAAGAAATATCCATCGCGGAAATGAATAATCTATTCAAAAATCCTTCATTTCCATTACTGACGAAGTATCCATAGGAAAATGAATTATCCATTCATTTTTGCTTCTGAAAAAATATCCATCAGGAAATGAATTATCCAATCGTAATCCTTCATTTCCACTTCTGATGAAGTATCCATTGGAAAATGAATTATACATTCATTTTCGCTTTCGAAGAAGCATCCACGGATAAATGAACCACAAGCTAAATCCTTATAGAACCTTCTATCTCAATAGTAGGATTCTTAAAGGATACTCACAGTACTATCGGTCGATTTGGTTTTACCATAAATCAAATCCCTCATCTCCACTTTCCGCATTAATCAAGGAAGTATCTATTAGGAGATGAGCATCACAGGTATAACAGCCTATTCCCACTTCCTATGTTATCTGAGGAAGTATCCACTAGGGAATGATAAAGTTATGCCTTACATGGAGATCCTTGATGGGTTATTCTATATAAATTGACGAAACCCTAGATTCCGCGCAAAATGATTGCTTGATACAACTTATGCAAACGGGTTCCTACAAATAAATTTCGGGACGAAATTTCCTAAACTAGGGGTGACTGTGACAACTGTGCCTTTAGTTGTCATTATCAAATCCCGGACAATTTCATAAACAATAAAAAATTGAGTTTTATTCATTGAATTATGAAATTTATCCATAACAATTGCACAATATCAATCCTTGTTCAAAATCGAGCTCTTAAACAATTTCTGGAAAGTTATACGTAAACTGTTACGTAAACGTAATCAGTTTAACGCAACTTATATTCCGTAATAGTGACATAAGCTAAACATAACCTAAATACCCTTTACATAACTTAGAAATAAGTTTTGAAGGGTTTGGTATGTCAAAATCAAGAATATTCGATCACATGGACTATTTATGACAAACTATGAAATTCTGCCAATTCTCATAGCAAAGCACACTCCGGAACAAGGTCATAAGCTAAAACATACCCTAAATACCCTTAACATAGCTTAGAAATAAGTTTTGGAGGATTCGGTGTGTGAAAACATGCTCATGCAACTCCATGGACTATTTTGCAAATTCTGCGAAACTATGCCAATTCACGTATTTCGCTATCTGGAACATGTACGCGCATCCAAAAATTTTTGTAATCACTAAAATCTTGTAATTTAGTGATAGGAATGCAAAAATATCATTCGTTGCGCATTTACGGTCATTTGCGCGTTCGTTACGATTTTCGTCGTAATTAACCGAAAACCGCAACCGTAGAACCGAACGAGCCAACATCCAAAACATTTTGAGCATTCTTCAAGTTCCTTATGCTTTATCTTCCCTATGAGGCTTGAAAATGAGGTTAACGGGTGTTAGAAATGCCAAAACACATCAAATACAAGTGCAGGGACCTGTTTTGCCACTTTTCAAAACTTGATGTCCACCACTTGGCTTACGGACCATAAGCAAAACTACCATACGGTCCGTAAGGACCCTCCAGCACTTCATAAACGTGGCAGACCCATATTTAAACCGCTAATTCAAAACTAGGAGCTTCCCCTGCTGCTTGTAACACGTTAGGAGGCACTTGTAATGATCCTACAACCTCCCCTAAAACCTGGAATGATCTTGTGAATCATCAACAAGTATAAATAGGTGCTTGATGCAACCTCATTCCTTGTTCATTCACTCTTTTCTTCCTCTATAACTCTAAGTGGAGGCTACCACATTGTTGAGGCCTCCCATCTGAGTTTTCTGGTCCATTCTTCATCCTTGAGCCCTTCAAGTGTTCTTCAACACAAGTAAGTGCTCTCTCCTAGTCTTGTTTATTTATTTCAGCTATTTCAAGCTAAAAGTCAAACATTGTTTGACTTTCAGCTTTGACCATTAATTGGTCAAAGCAAAGTCCAATTGGACTTTGCAACATGATCGTAAGCACGATGGTTATGATCCTTAGCGATCATGCCTACTGATTACCACGTTTTCAAGTCGAAGTGACGTGTCAAAGTTTCAGTCAATAATGCGCAAAATGCGCATTATATGACGGAACTATTTTCGGGTATCAAAACACTTTGTTTTTTATACCAAAAAACTTTTATAACTTAGTTAGACATATCAAAACATGTTTAACTCGTCACTTTTAGTTTAGTGCTTATTTAGGGTCGTAAGTCGAGCGTTATTGACCACCGCTATGACTTTCAAATCCGACCCGTTTGGTTGATCTTAGATACGACAAAACACATATTTGTGACCATAGTTGTATAGGGAATAACCCTCTGAGGTTATACCTTATGGTCACGTCGTTTAGTTAGTGTTATGTTAAGTCGCGAGTTATGCCTTTATAAATGACCAAAATGCCTTTTTGCGCATAAATCAACTTTAAGCATGTGTGACCAATATTTTGACCTATAAACTGATGTTGCAACTATATTGTTGATGCACTATTGTGTTCATCACTTGTCGAATAGGCTAGATTGAGCGTGTGTTGAATATTGTATAGGTTAGAATCGAACACACGACCAAAATACGGAGTTTTCAGTGTAAAAGGGAACAAGTTCGCCCGAATTTGACCTGAACGTGACATGTGGCAGTCAAGTTCGCTTGAACTTGTCATTTGGTAGACAAGTTCGCCTTGTCCTCCTATGCACATGTCAAGCGAACTTGTGTGTTTCCCTATAAATAGGTGATGTGTGTTCATTTGTCATTTAAGTTTTTGCCATCCCTACGGGGGGTGCTGCCGGATTCTCTCCAGGAACTCTGGCAGCTGGACTTTAAAGATGTATACTCTTTCGGTATGAATGAAGACTTCCGCTGCATTCTGCTTCTACTCCTTTCTTTAATAACATTCTACCGAAACTGCTATATACGTTTATGCACTAACTTCCGTCTGGAACCGCCTGATCACGGACCTTCATATATCAAACTTATTTTGGAATATTAGACCTATCACAACACATATCTAACCATCCGAACACATATTTACGCAAATGATACGTTAAAGTAGCGTAAACTACCTTAACAAGTCATAGCGGGTCAAGAGCACTTAGGATTACTATCTAATCAGAATGTTAGGTTCATTAAATCATGCCATATGAGTTCCAATGCTCAGTTGATTTATAGAACTTCATTCTATTCTATCCATCGGTTTTGTCCCGACTTATAAACATAGTATCCGATACTAGGTGCCACTTGATTCCTTGTTAATATTTCGGAGTTCTTGGATCCTTTTCCGCGTTTGAGAATCCCCTCCCTTCTTTGTTTGATCTATACTACAAGACTTGAGCAATCCCAAGTGATTACATAGTCCCCTCTTTTATGTTTTATAAATGTTTTGGGGTGATACACATGTGCATATAACTACTTTCATGTTTTCCTAACATTATACATGATTTGATTTCAAAGTACATATACTACATGATTTCAATTGCATTTTGATTTGTATGTTGACTTAGCATGCTTAGCACACTGATTTCAAGGATCCTTTTGCTTCATATGTTGACTTAGCATATCTAGCACCTTGATTTCATGAACACTTTACTAGTACATGGTTTACAAGACATTTTACATGACTTGCTTACATTGATTATGACATTTTGGTATGTTGAACGAAACAAAATACATTCATAAACATTACACCGCCGACCTGTAGTATGTCATGGTACCATAGGTTTCATAACCTCATTCCCACTTCCTAGTTTGTTTGGAATGATCCATTGGGGAATGACAGAATCTGATGAACAATTGATAAACCTTTTGTCCTTATAAGGGTTTATCCGACAGATGACAAAGCTAGAATGTATTAGAATAACAAACCACATAAATGTTTATATCAATAAAAGCAATGGTTTTCAAAACATAACTTTTGATCTAAACGTTTGTTTATTCAAAGACATTATTTTGTACACGACATTCGGTTACACAAGACATTTGGTTATACATGACACTATTACTTGTGGTTTGAGTAAAGACTTTTTACTTGCCATACAAGACATTGGATATTACTTGACATTGTTACACATGACATTAGCTTATACATAACACTTGGTTTACACTAGACATTGTTTAATACATAACATCTAGTTTACACAATGACATTGATTTATACACGACACTTGGTTTATACAAAGACATGACATATTTTTCACAAGGCATTGTTTTACATATAACATATTTTATACAAGGACACGACACATTTCATACAAAGACATGACTACTTTTACAAAAGACATATTTTGGTTATTAAGTTAACCATGCATCATTCTTTTAAATCATTTGATTTTCATATGATTTTACGAAAGAAAACTTTTTTACAAAGGTTCATTGGCTACTTTTAGTTAAACATTTCTTTTAACAAATCAAAGCCATGAATCCTCATCAACAAAAACCTATGTTACTCACAGGCATTTTTATCTTGACGTACCTATTTTCGCATGTGTTTAAGGTGCTTCTATTTGGTTTGAGCATGCTTCACATAGGACGGACTTGGCTTTAGGACTTTAAAATATGAAAGAAAATTTGATTGTATTTCATTTCTGTTATTCCAAGACAATATAATTTAATATTCAATAAAACAAAACTTTAAGTACCATGTGTTGTGAAACAATTTGTAACGTGACTCCCCAAGTGTTTCCGCCGCGTGTTGTTGCATATTACGCGATTTGGGGTGTTACACTTAGATCCTAACAATCTTAAGGAAGAAATTGTTTTGATTCAATTATGCTCAAAAATCCTTCGCAAAGGTGACTCCACCAAATTGGAAAAGGGAAAAATTTGTTGATCAAGATCAGGCCTTGAAGATCAAAAGACTGAAGGAAGAACTGGTTGCAAGGTAAATAGCAAGGTGGTCAGAATCTAAGGTTGTTGATACCTACAAGAACTTGGATAAACTCATAATGAAAGATCCTTCTGTTCCAAGAAAGCCATAATATCCCTCCTCAATAGACCCATGCCTCTAAAAGAAAGTCTTCAACCACTATCTTACCCACCATTGCCTTAAACGAAGCAAAAAGGCAAAAGCGGATGGAAGAAGAAGATCAAATGAGGTATGAAGAACAAAGAAGGGAGGGAATCAAAAATCAAATCCTATACCACACAGATACGACAAGTGATAATCTGATTAAAACATTATCAAAACTTGTTAGGAGAACCATCTCACCAAACTCATCTCAAATAACACTTCTCCCAAGAAATCCATATGTCCCAAAAATTCTAAATGGAAGTCATGCACAGACACCCATGAATTGACTTTGCTCAGGTCAGGTGAAAGAGCTGAAAGGATAAAAATGGAGGATGCATATGGTCTGAATGCAGGTGACCTCCAAGATCTAATGAACCTTGAGCTTGAAAGGGATGTTAATGATATGGTTGCTGAACTTTGAACTTCAATTCAAAGGTCAAATAAGGGAACTATTTATGAGGCATAAAGATCAAGAATAAAGTTGAGTTTCGGCATCATCTGTTCTAGGGGGGATTGTTGGAATTGAACCTTATAAAAGAACAGATGATAGAAAGCCAAAATGTCTTCAGACCTCTTATCCACAATAATTGTACATCATCTGCTGGAAAGCTCTGTTGAAGACTGAAAGCAACTGTCAAAGTTCTGCTATGATCAAAGATCTGCTAAAGGCTAACATATGTCCAAAAGAAACTCTGATAAAGAACAAAGCATTGATGAAGCAAAGCACTGCTGAAGCTAAACAGTGGATCTCCTTAGCAGTTGTTATCAACAGTCTTTATATTGTTTTATATTTTAACGGTGTTTAGCTAGTAGATGTTGTAGTTAGTTATAGTTGTTAGATGTCACTTTCATAGTGACATCATCATAAGATGCTCAGTGGTTACGAATGTACTATAAATATAACAGTGCATGTACTGTTCTGTTTGATCACTTCCATTTACTTAATCAAACTTCTTTCTTCTTACTTTCTGTACAAACAATAAGTGATCTTAGGCTGAGGGAGAGATTGTGAATTACATGCATACGTGATTACAATTACAAAAGTGTAACACCTCGTGTTTTTACATCCAATATTTTTCCGACACGTGTCCTGGTAAGCCTGATGTGCTATGTGCCAAATCGGGAAGGACCGAGGTTGCTGAATCGCTTATTTTATCCTCGTTATGCCATGGAACGTATTTGAGGGGCCAATGTGTAAAAAAATGCAAAATTTTTCATCCCTGGGAGGCGGTTACGGACCGCAAGCCATATTGGTTACGGTCCGTAACCATTTTTATAATAGTGGGCGCATGAGGTCCTTACGGACTGCAAGGCATGACCCATACGGTCCGTAAGAACCTGTCAGCGACCAAAATGTGGCAGAACTCAGTTCTGTCACCTCTTACCGCTTTTGGCACCTTCCTTGCATGCTAGCCACATCCCTTGACACATGTTGAAGTCCTCTAGCACATGGCAACCCCCGGACTCCTCCATAACCTTTTATGAGAGGAATTCTTGAACTTGCAACTCACTATTCCTCACCATAATCCACCAAGTTCATCTAGAGGAGCTCCTGATCATTTTTTGAAGCATCTCTTCTGCTCTTATTACTCCTTGGACCCTATGTAAGTGCTCCATTTCGTGCTAACTCCATTCAATTAAGTTTTAAGCTAAGATTAAAGTCTTGACATAAATACGCCTTGACATTGATCTAAGTCCTTGTTAGTCCAGCCATTGGGTGTAACGATAGTGGCTATGTGATTGTAATGATGTAGGTGTTAATCCCTTAAAAGAGCACCTCCTGATTACCACAAAGTCTTGATCAATTGACGAGTCAAACTAAAAGTCAAAGAAAGTCAAACTGTCCAGTTATATAAAGATTCATAACTAACAATCTAG
Organism: Scalesia atractyloides; assembly: GCA_947069175.1. NCBI lineage: Eukaryota > Viridiplantae > Streptophyta > Magnoliopsida > Asterales > Asteraceae > Scalesia > Scalesia atractyloides. Next base: position 22,952,716 of record CAMTDV010000030.1, on the reverse strand, counting down.
ATGTTATAAAATATTTTTTAATGTACTAACAACATAAAAACAAGTATTAGAATGTATACCAACTGATTTGGCTCGTTAAGTTTTGGTCTAGGGTCGGTTTGCAACAGAAAGCCGCTATATTTGACTTTTCCTTGACTTTCGCATCTGACCCGATTTAGCCATTTTGGCTACTGACCTTTGGTCACTTTAAGACCATATCTAAGTATAGGATGACCTCCTAAAGTTTCGTCACTCGATTCTTTAAAAATCTGAGTTTCTATATAAGTTCCATAATTAATTAATAAAACTTTGCAAAAAGGTCCTTTTCATACAAATTAAGGTTTTAAACATACATGCATATAAAAATATGTTATAAACTGATTCCTAATCATAATTTGATTATATTGATGTCAAGGATCTGATTCTAATCTGAGTTTTCACAAAAGATTCGTTTATGGCATTAAAATGACTAAAATGCCAGTTTCGGCATTTTAGAAATACTTAACATGATTTTATGGCCAAGATGATATATTTACTGATGTAATATGATAAGTAGGACCATTTGGGATATTCATTTAGATTATAACCTGAATGAAGGCTTAAGATTCATTAATTGCCGACAAATGACTAAATTACCCTTATTCACGCAAAATGATTTTAATCAATCTTTTTATAACCAAAACTTAAACCTACTGATGTAATAAGCTAAATGACATGTTATTGGTATATAAAACAGGTCATAACTTCTGTTTAACTAAAACATCGATTTAAACGGCATTTTAGCGACTTTTACGCCTTTTCGGCGCATAGTATGGTTTAAAACAATAACTATGAGCTAAGACTTGATACCTACTGATTTATAAACTTATTTTCAATATCTTAATAGTAAGTACAAGTCCCAAACTCAGAATCCCAATTTTGGATTCAAAGCTATGTGTGAAATTACTAAAATGCCCCTACGGGACATAGTTTGTTTCAAAATCATCAAACACACATATATTTGGAATCCTACTGTTATAACATTATAAAATAGCTATTTTACAAATTAATAAAGGTCTTGACATCAGATTCACTTTTAACATCTTTTATAAACACTAAAATGACCAAAATGCCCTTGTAAGGCATAATTCAGTTTTAAATATACCTCGGGCTTATCTTTTGCAAAGCTACTGATTTTATAACACATATTCATATGGAACTTATATATGACTCCTCCGGTTACCCGGTTTCGCCTATGCGTGTTCGGTTAAGCTTACGTATATAATTTACGTACTTAAATCGAAATGGGTTTAACTTTGTCATTTCTCTATCAAAATCCAGAATGTTGTTGGTTTACCCATATTAGACAAGTTTATATACTTGTCGGGTCCAACTAACATCCTATTCCGGTCACCGCATAATCTAGCGCATCGTACCATATTATTTTAGCGTAAGACTAACCGGTTCAAGTCTAAGACTTAACTAAAGACCCGTTAGCATTCTAATATTGGTTAATAATTACCATCACTCCAGACTGAACGCCTACCGGTAAATTGTACCTGTACGTATCTTGGATTTGCGGCTGAGTTCTGACTTTACAAGACTTAACTTCAGGTAAATACTCTTAACCTATTTTCCCTATACGGGCTTGGGATACGGTAAATAATTACCGCTTGGTCGTGTATGGAATTATCCAGTTGTGATAATTAACTTAAATTGCATAACCCGGTTTTGATCTGTTTTTCTGAAACTCAAACATTAGGGGTGGGCTTGACCGTGTCCAGGATATCCTTGACTCACTAAAGTATTAGTGGCGACGACTAAAGCATGGCGTGTAGGCATACACTGTGTAATTGCTAACTGCTTTCTTTGTGAAGTTCAGGGTGGTGTGTCAGTCGATCATCTCTCGCTTTCTGTACCGGGCCCCATATGTAAAAAACGGACATGTAAATCTGTATACAAGGTCTTTTGTACTGTCCCAAGTTATTTATGAAAATGTACCTAGTACACTTAAAATCATTTTATAAAGGATTTTCAAAATGAGTCGGTTGATTGTATTTACCAATGTAAACTAACGCATTTTCAAAGATTAAAATACAGGTACAAGTACGAAATAGGCCGGAAGCTGCGGGGCATTGACATTAAGGAGTTGCGACCTTAGAGTTGAGCCTGTAGAGTCTGTTATCATTTTGTGTACGTTTATTTCCGATCCGGCTGTGGATCTTATTACAAGCCTGGTCTGTATATTATTTGTGTTTTTCCAAACTTTGAACACTTTTTGGTTTGTAATAGTTTATATTTTACTCCAAGCCTTCTGCTGTGTTGCTCTGTGTTATAATTGGTTATGATGATATCAATTGTACGTCACGATAATACCCACCGGGCCCACCGGAATACACGTGGAAATCGGGGTGTGACAGGTTGGTATCAGAGCCAACGTTTGAGGGAATTCAACACTAGTCTTTAGTGTTTAATCTCAAACGACACAGTAACACATTCCTTAGACTCTCGAATCTAGGCTATGACCTAGGATTGTTCATTACCTTATTTTGATATTATTTTGCTTTATTTTGTGTTTTGACTTATTTTTTAAGCAGGACAATGCCGCTTAAATTTTCGAGAGGAGCAAAAGGAAAGGGATTGATGAGGAGTGGATCCTCAAAGCAAGGGCCTTCTAACGCCGCCGTATACAACCCTTATGAAGGATCGGATGATTCTTCATCACCCTGGGAACCTTACCCTAACTTACCTCATGAGTACTCACCACCGCCAAACTCCCATCATTCACAACATTCCCCATCATAGCTGTCACACCCCGACCCGCAGCGGAAAAGGTGATCGGGGCATGATTAGGTTTTCATCAAAGCTCATGACATTTATTATAACGTTTCATATTTATTATTACAATTTAAAGGGGATCATACAATCATAATTACAACATGTTCTACACATCTTTCTAGACTTCATTATTTTCTTCTAAGGCACTTCCTATGTTTTCCTTGCTTCATCCTGTTCACCTGTATCATGTGTAAAAATGGTTTTTGGATCAACAAAAAGTTGGCGAGTGAATCCTATGAAAAACATTTGAACAAGTTTATTGAATTGATTATAAAATAAAGTGCATAACCACATATGAGTAAATATAGATGTAAACTTATTCACAAAACACTTAACATTAAATAATGCACACACATACAATAATAGATAGTTTTAAGGCACGCGTTGTTCAACTCGTCTCCCACGAGGAACTGATGGGCCTAATGAATGAGTTTTGAGGCACGCGTTGTTCTACGAACTGATGGGCCTAATGAATGAGTTTTAAGGCACGCGTTGTTCAACTCGTCTCCCACGAGGAACTGATGGGCCTAACAAATAATTTGCATACAACTTGACAATATGTAATACATAACTACAAACAATATTTACATTCTAAGTTTAAATCATAATATGGTATGGCACGAGTTTGAATAAACAAATTAGTTTAAGCGACACATGATACACCCCAAAACGTGTAATAAAAAGGGGAGTTGTAAGATTCACTCACCTTGGGTGCGTTCGGTGGATGATGTTGTATGCGCACGAGTTTGGATTTATCCACGAGAGAAAACTAACCTAGATAATAACATAACGGTTCGGTAAATAAGCGGATTTTATTAATCAATTTTAGTAGGATTTTGGATATATTTTTGTGAGTTTAAGGCTATTGTCTAACTTTAAAAATGTTATTTTTAAGTATTTTTAATTGATTTTTAATTTAAATAAATAAATAAATAATAAAAAAAATGTTGACTTTTTGACTTGACCGTTGACCGTTGACCGGTTCGGTCGTTTATATATGTGCGCTGGGTGAGACTCGAACCCGTGACCTCCCGTACGCGTGCACGCAGCTCTACCAACTGAGCTACGTGTCTAACCCGAAATATTTCTGTTTTTAATTATATTTATACACTATTTAAGTTAATCCGAAAATCATTTATTTTTAAAAAGGATTTTAATTGCATTGAACCGATGCCGTTAACCAGTCTCGAACCCGGGACGTGCGAGTTAGTGTTGCACACAGTCCACCGCTGGACTGTGTGTCTAACCTGGTTAATATTCCGGTTTTTATTATACTTAACATGATTCTGTGAGTTATCCCGGTTCGGTTAAAAAGAGCATTTTTGTTTAAAGGAATGAGGTTGGGGCAGGGATCGAACTCGAGACGTGTTCTTATTATTTGCACACAGTCCACCGCTGGACTGTGTGTCTAACCCGTTTATTAATCTGATTTTAATTAATCTTATAATACACAGTCGACTTCGTCTTCTTCGCTCAAAGACTCAGTCGACGATTTTTCAACTGTTCTTGATTGGGTCGTTCATCGAGCATATTACTGGTTGAACTGTGATGAATAAAATGAACTCAGGAAACGAATGTACCGATCAATTGTATTTCTTCAGAATTCCGGCAATGAACGTCGGCTCTGATTTGTGTATTCTTTCTGCTTGAATCAATTATCAGTTTTGTTTGATTAGTTATGAAAGTGGGGTACTAAACAAGGATTAACAGAAGTTCGAATGATTATACTGATTCACAGCGTGAGATTAGAAATTCCAGAGGTTTTCCGGCGAGAGCTGAATATTCTGGCTACGTCGTCTGGGATTGATTCTGACTGTTGGATTGAAGTTAGTAACAGTCTAACAACGGATTGAAACAGAAAGAGTCGAGGTGTTTACCGTGTTGAGGTGAGTCTCGGTTTTCTGGCGAAAGTCCGGTGATGGCAGGATATTTCCGGCGAGTGAAATTGCTTCGAGAAAAGGTGCGAATTTGAGCGAAAAAGGCTACCAGAGACTTGTGGGTGTATTTATAGGGAAGAATCGAGACACATTGGGTCTGATTGCCGTCTTGATTCGTTGGTCATCCGTTCTCCGGCGGTTACGACGGATGTCGCGGAACTGGACGTCGGTTATAACCGATGTTAGGATTAATTCATCCATTAAATCGATAGAAACCGTCAATTATTGGCGAAGTCGTCGGGATTTCCGGCGACTGCGAAATGGGCGCGTCAAAGACTGAATTTGATTTCTGTGTTTTGTTATTTGAATTAATTGTTTCGATATGTTATCAAATAACACAAGTGGCGGAGTGGTTGGATGAGTGGGAGTTAAGTCATTGGCTGACCCGGCTGACCCGGGTTCGAATCCTGGCAGCCTTGTTTTATTTTTAATTCTCTTATTTTCACTTTTTAACAATTTTTTCTTTTAAATCCTAATTTGTTTATTAATTATGTATTGTTTAAAATTAAAATTAATCATAAATAAACAACAAAAATTTAAAACTGATTGTTCGATTAATAAACGAATCGGGTTTGGTTAATCCGGTTTTTGACGGATGTTACAGTATCCCCTACTTTTAGAAATTTCGTCCTGAAATTTAAGTAGTGGCATGTTTGACTCAAAAGGATGGTTTTTTAATTTGACAATTACATACTTAGAAGGGAGTAAGAGTTTAAATTTTTATTTGAGGCGGTAACGTTCCTTGTAGGGGTTGAATACCCTGCTACAGGAATCGCTTTTTGATGCCTATGATAATGAATATTGATAAACAGAGTTGATTGACTAAATATGATTTCATGCGCAAGAGTTTTGATATGTTTGGAAAGATAAGGTTATATCCTAAAACAAAACTTCTACTACTAAAACCTACATGGAACTTCTCATAACCGCCTGACAATGCCTCTGATCCTTTGGCAAGAATACTTATATATAGGAAGTACCAGCGGCGTATCCACCATATTCTTGTCAAATTTTCATTGGTTTTATCAGTAAGTTATGATTGGTTCTATGATGTGACTCTAGAACATAAATAAACACAACAATCAATGCCTGAGTCCTAATTCTGATAGTATACATGTTTGAATGATGACAGTTCCTCTCTCGTTTGTTATGATGGAGAGGTTAGTCTATGTAGAAATGAGACACAGCCCAACTTCTTTAAATAACGAGATTGAAATACGTTGAGATGTATGATGATATGAATGCTAAAATCAGTGAGTATAAAACAAACTTCAACCATGACATTACTAAATCCTACATGGAACTTCTCATAACCGCCTGACAATGCCTCTGATCCTTTGACAAGAATACTTATATATAGGAAGTACCAGCGGCGTATCCACCATATTCTCGTCAAATTTTCATTGGTTTTATCAGTAAGTTATGATTAGTCCTATGTGACTCTAAAACATAAACAAACACAACAACCAAAGCTTGAGTCTTAATTCTGATAGTATACATGTTTGAATGATGACAGTACCTCTCTCGTTTGTTATGATGGAGAGGTTAGTCTATGTAGAAATAGAACACAATCCAATTTCTTTAAATGATGAGATGATATGAATGCTAAATCAGTGAGTATAAAACAAACTTCAACCAAGACATTACTAAATCCTACATGGAACTTCTCATAACCGCCTGACAATGCCTCTGATCCTTTGACAAGAATACTTATATATAGGAAGTACCAGCGGCGTATCCACCATATTCTTGTCAAATTTTCATTGGCTTTATCAGTAAGTTATGATTAGTCCTATGTGACTCTAAAACATAAACAAACACCACAACCAAAGCTTGAGTCTTAATTCTGATAGTATACATGTTTGAATGATGACAGTTCCTCTCTCGTTTGTTATGATGGAGAGGTTAGTCTATGTAGAAGTGAGACACAGCCCAACTTCTTTAAATAATGAGATTGAAATACGTTGAGATGTATGATGATATGAATGTTAAATCAATGAGTATAAAACAAAACTGAAATAGTAATTCGCATTAAGATTCTTGGATAAATTTCCAATTTATAATTGAGATACGTGAAAGTTGAGATAACATAAAGAGAAACATAAAAACGAAGCGGTTGGAGTTAAATCTTGATTTTTGGTGAGGGAGACTAGTTGGGTGGTTCATTTGGGCCATCGTTATCTTCAATAAGATTGGAGTTGATGTTGAAAACTCTTCCTCTTGCTGGTGTCCTAGTGGTTGGGTTTTCTTGATTTGCTTGGTTAACTGGGTTTGATTGAGCTTGAGCGTTTATGATGTTAACCAATCGAGGGCACGTGTTTCTAAAATGGGTAGGGTCGCCACAATTAAAACAAGCTCGAACATATGGGAACATGGGGTATTGGGGTTGTTGATATGTTTGGATCATGTTTTGAGTAGGGGGTGAGGTTTGGTTTTGAGAGGTGCGGCAAACCTTGCTCAAATGACCATAGCGTCCACAATTCGCATATAGTCGACAAGGTAAGGTAGATGGATGGTGAAAAAAAACAGGTGTTACATTGAGGGTGAGGTCCAAGGTAAGGTTTCTTATTTGGGTAAGTTGAGTTGGGTGCTACTTGAGTGATTGGGATAGCTTGGAGGGGTACGGCTTGTGAGGCTGGTTGATTGCGTTGGGTGACAGCGAAAAGTTGCCCATCTCGTTTTCTCTTAGAAATGGGTTGAGAAGGGGATTCGGTTTGGGTGGAGTTTGAGGTTTCAGTTGATGCTTTATCCTTCTTCTTCTCCTCCTTGAAGTCTTTATTCCGTATGCGGTTTTCAGTGAGCTCTGTAGCTAACTCCATGGCTGCTTCCAAAGTTGCAGGATTTGAAATGCTTGAAGGTGCATTTAGTGGTATTTGGGGGGAGGGTTGATAACATTTTGATCTTCTTGATTGATTGGGTTGTCGGGATTAGCGGTAAGGGCTTGTTGAACTTGAACTACGATGCTGGGTATTACGACCGCCATTTGTTGAGCGATTTGGGCAACCATGCGATCGCGGGATTTCCTGATTTCATTTTCCTACGAGCGAGACTAGAATCTACAAAGAATACGTACCAAGAGTATGAGTTGGATGTTTTAGGGATCATGTGTCGTATTTAGGAATGAACATTCATAAAATAAATATAGAATAATAAATCTACTACATCCATAGGATGTCTTGGGCTTTGCTCGTAATTGGGCCTTGCATACCGCCATACTTCACCTTTGTAATCATGTGGGCCCCCATGATTACCTGGTTTTTCATATGGTTCGCATGTGTTAGCCTGGTTACGTACACTAAAACCCGGAGAAAATCGAGAAATATGTATGTAACGTATGATATTCAGAATGTATCCAGGTGTGGACACGGTGACACCTCAAAGTGGGGTTAGTTCGAACGACGTTTGGTGTGGCATGCTTTGGCCTAATAGGTCCTTCGCACTCTCATCGTTAGTCCCCAGGTAGGCAAATTGGTCCGTTATATTGGATTTATACGAATGCCAACCTAGACAGGACGTTCCGACTACCGGTACTTGTACCCTTACAGTTACTACATGCCCGTCGCAGAACTCACTTTGATGAGATTTGAAAAATGAAAAAAAATGCGACAAAATCTTGAATAACGGAAGTATGAAGGTGATTTGAACATGTGAACATTGAAATATGTATGATGAATGTGTATGTAATTATGTATGTTTGACTGTAAGTATAATTCACTATGTATCACAAAATGTAGTATCGGAAGTGTTTGCATGCATTTGTGTATGTAATAAATATGAAAGAAATAAACATCATGAGTTTGCATATAACCACATAAATAATTAAAATCTAATCAACTATAGTATAGGCTCTAAGGGTCTAATAACTTATCCTATATCCCTATAGTCAAAAGCTCTGATACCAATCTGTCACACCCCGACCCGCAGCGGAAAAGGTGATCGGGGCATGATTAGGTTTTCATCAAAGCTCATGACATTTATTATAACGTTTCATATTTATTATTACAATTTAAAGGGGATCATACAATCATAATTACAACATGTTCTACACATCTTTCTAGACTTCATTATTTTCTTCTAAGGCACTTCCTATGTTTTCCTTGCTTCATCCTGTTCACCTGTATCATGTGTAAAAATGGTTTTTGGATCAACAAAAAGTTGGCGAGTGAATCCTATGAAAAACATTTGAACAAGTTTATTGAATTGATTATAAAATAAAGTGCATAACCACATATGAGTAAATATAGATGTAAACTTATTCACAAAACACTTAACATTAAATAATGCACACACATACAATAATAGATAGTTTTAAGGCAGGCGTTGTTCAACTCGTCTCCCCCGAGGAACTGATGGGCCTAATGAATGAGTTTTGAGGCACGCGTTGTTCTAGGAACTGATGGGCCTAATGAATGAGTTTTAAGGCACGCGTTGTTCAACTCGTCTCCCACGAGGAACTGATGGGCCTAACAAATAATTTGCATACAACTTGACAATATGTAATACATAACTACAAACAATATTTACATTCTAAGTTTAAATCATAATATGGTATGGCACGAGTTTGAATAAACAAATTAGTTTAAGCGACACATGATACACCCCAAAACGTGTAATAAAAAGGGGAGTTGTAAGATTCACTCACCTTGGGTGCGTTCGGTGGATGATGTTGTATGCGCACGAGTTTGGATTTATCCACGAGAGAAAACTAACCTAGATAATAACATAACGGTTCGGTAAATAAGCGGATTTTATTAATCAATTTTAGTAGGATTTTGGATATATTTTTGTGAGTTTAAGGCTATTTTCTAACTTTAAAAATGTTATTTTTAAGTATTTTTAATTGATTTTTAATTTAAATAAATAAATAAATAATAAAAAAAATGTTGACTTTTTGACTTGACCGTTGACCGTTGACCGGTTCGGTCGTTTATATATGTGCGCTGGGTGAGACTCGAACCCGTGACCTCCCGTACGCGTGCACGCAGCTCTACCAACTGAGCTACGTGTCTAACCCGAAATATTTCTGTTTTTAATTATATTTATACACTATTTAAGTTAATCCGAAAATCATTTATTTTTAAAAAGGATTTTAAATGCATTGAACCGATGCCGTTAACCAGTCTCGAACCCGGGACGTGCGAGTTAGTGTTGCACACAGTCCACCGCTGGACTGTGTGTCTAACCTGGTTAATATTCCGGTTTTTATTATACTTAACATGATTCTGTGAGTTATCCCGGTTCGGTTAAAAAGAGCATTTTTGTTTAAAGGAATGAGGTTGGGGCAGGGATCGAACTCGAGACGTGTTCTTATTATTTGCACACAGCCCACCGCTGGACTGTGTGTCTAACCCGTTTATTAATCTGATTTTAATTAATCTTATAATACACAGTCGACTTCGTCTTCTTCGCTCAAAGACTCAGTCGACGATTTTTCAACTGTTCTTGATTGGGTCGTTCATCGAGCATATTACTGGTTGAAATGTGATGAATAAAATGAACTCAGGAAACGAATGTACCGATCAATTGTATTTCTTCAGAATTCCGGCAATGAACGTCGGCTCTGATTTGTGTATTCTTTCTACTTTAATCAATTATCAGTTTTGTTTGATTAGTTATGAAAGTGGGGTACTAAACAAGGATTAACAGAAGTTCGAATGATTATACTGATTCACAGCATGAGATTAGAAATTCCAGAGGTTTTCCGGCGAGAGCTGAATATTCTGGCTACGTCGTCTAGGATTGATTCTGACTGTTGGATTGAAGTTAGTAACAGTCTAACAACGGATTGAAACAGAAAGAGTCGAGGTGTTTACCGTGTTGAGGTGAGTCTCGGTTTTCTGGCGAAAGTCCTGTGATGGCAGGATATTTCCGGCGAGTGAAATTGCATCGAGAAAAGGTGCGATTTTGAGCGAAAAAGGCTACCAGAGACTTGTGGGTGTATTTATAGGGAAGAATCGAGACGCATTGGGTCTGATTACCGTCTTGATTCGTTGGTCATCCGTTCTCCGGCGGTTACGACGGATGTCGCGGAACTGGACGTCGGTTATAACCAATGTTAGGATTAATTCTTCCATTAAATCGATAGAAACCGTCAATTATTGGCGAAGTCGTCGGGATTTCCGGCGACTGCGAAATGGGCGCGTCAAAGACTGAATTTGATTTCTGTGTTTTGTTATTTGAATTAATTGTTTCGATATGTTATCAAATAACACAAGTGGCGGAGTGGTTGGATGAGTGGGAGTTAAGTCATTGGCTGACCCGGGTTCGAATCCCGGCAGCCTTATTTTATTTTTAATTCTCTTATTTTCACTTTTTAACAATTTTTGCTTTTAAATCCTAATTTGTTTATTAATTATGTATTGTTTAAAATTAAAATTAATCATAAATAAACAACAAAAATTTAAAACTGATTGTTCGATTAATAAACGAATTGGGTTTGGTTAATTCGGTTTTTGACGGATGTTACAATAGCCATTAATCCCACCATTCACATTCCCATTCTTTTCATGGGAATTATAACACCGATATTCAACTTCGTTAAGTTTCGGTAACTCCTCCCGAAGATTCTCCTGAACCTATGGACGAAGATTCAGAATCCGAAATGCCAGCAATAGGATCGATGGGTCACCCCATTGACATATCCAGCGGTTCTAACTCGTACGCTAGAACCCCACATCATTACACTGATAGCTACGAGGAGAGGTGGGGACAATACGTTTTCTACAATACTCCTTCAGTTCATGATAGCCCATCCTACCACAACACACCTTCATACCACACTCCACCACAAGAACCACCGGTAGAGCAGCCACTACCACCTCCACCTCCATGAAGACGTGGGGCGTGCATGTCAGTGCGCCTAGGACTGAGAGTAGGGTCACTCTCACCTAACCCTTACCTTACTATTCCCGAGGACCCACAAATAGGTGGACCTTCACATACTTCACCTTTTGTGGAGAACCAACCACAACCAAATATTGAGCCTGAGCCTCAACCACCATTTCCTACAGGTGAGCCGTCACCACTACCACCATCGGGTTTTGATAACCCTATCCCTTCTTATTCAAACCTATCTAGGTACAACATATTTGAGCCTTCTACCTTGCCGGAGCATAACCACAGTCAAAATGTACCTCTTCATGACCCGTATCTAGAAATGGCCATAAATGCTGACTATCCTAACCCCTATCCCTATCAACCAGGCGGATATCCCTATTATGGGTATCAACATCCGGTTGTACCACCTCAACCCAACCTCAAACGCAACCACAGCAGCCACCACCAACAATGGAAGTTCTTACTGAAGCAATATAAAAGGTCAAGGAGCTTCAGGAACAAACAGCTAAGGACAATAAGAAGAACAAAAAGCTGTTGAAAAGGCTAGTAAAGAAGCTAAGAGGGAAAAAGGATTAAATTCATAACTATCTTTGTATTTTGTTATTTTAAATTAAGTCCCTACGTGGACAAGTCCTATTTAGTCCCTTCGTGGACATTGCTTCTTTTATTTAAAGTCCTAATATATTAGGCACATGTAAACCTGTCATGATTAATGGAAATTTTTCAGTTATTTTAATTTATTATGTTTCGCCTTATCCGTTGTTCAATCAAACGTCTCGATTTTGATTCGAAATTTATTATCTGTGAAATATATCCAAAAGTTCCTCTTGGTGATTTACACCCGCCAAGTGATTAGGTCACATGAATTGGCAAAACGATAGATATATGGTCTTCTACATGATAGTTATGGTTGAGATTTCTCTTCTATCCAGGGGTGGTGAACTACGTTCTAAACCCCCTAGTCTGCCTGATCTAGACTAGTTATTTAAATCATTTTAAGAGTTTATTCTAAAAGTTAATATATTCAAGATATTAACCTCCTGGTAAGTGTGACTTGAGGAACCACACGAGCCATCTAGGTAATGGACTACGTCCAAACCTACATGATCTATTTTGATCTTGATCAACCATCAGTATAATGATTATTCTACGTAACACCCATTAGTGGTGTAATGCTTACGAGCTACATTCATGTCCATTAATGACAAATGACAGTTGTGGTCTACGACTCCCTGTCTCGAGGTAGTATAACTACGTTCGAACCTCGAAACTTCGCGATTCTTTTGTGATCTTGGCATTTTGTAAACCAAGACATCACGGCAAGCCCTTGACGCTATTCTTTTGTCCTTAGTGACAGGCCTTTGTGCCATAATTAAACACCCCCATAAAATTGACAAGTTTGTATGGCTTTATTATGCTATACCATACGTTGCAAGTCATCAAGGATGCATGACTAATTTAAATTTATATTATTAATATTATAGTTTCATCAAGCAATATGGCGGATTCTAACGAAGTGAATAGTCAAAGAAAGGATGATGACGCAAATTAGAACATCGTTATAACCAAAGGAGATCTTCAAGCACTCATTGCCAGGGAAGTTAAAAAGGCAATAAAGGATCGTGCTGATAAGCCATTAGAATCAAGTGATTCACATTCTAAACACTCGTCCAAGCACTCCTCCAAGCATACCACCAAACAACACTCAAAACCTTCTTCGGAAAAGAAGGAACACTTGGAACATCCTTGAATGTGAGGAGAGAGAGAGGAATATCAGAAAAAGACTAAGTTTTCAAAGGACGGTTGCTCGTATAAGTATTTTGTGTCTTGCAAGCCGCGAGATTTTACTGGAGAGAAAGGAGCAGTAGAAACTCTGAGATGGTTGGACGAGATTGAGACCGTTGTAGAGATTAGCGGATGTGCGGAAAAGGATGTGGTAAAGTATGTTTCACAATCATTCAAAGGTGATGCTTTGATATGGTGGAAGTCAATTATTCAATCATCTGGGAAAGTTCATTTGTATAATTTGAGCTGGGAAAAATTTGTTGAACTGATAAAGGAAACTTACTGTCCACCTCACGATGTGGAAAAGATTGAAACAGATTTTCTAGGACTGCAAATGAAGAATTTAGACTGTAGAAATATTTGTCTGTTTACAACTCACTGTCGAGATTGGTACCTTACCTGATTACCCATGAACCCAAACGCATCGCGTGTTTTATTGGTGGATTGGAACCGGAAATCAAGGGGAATGTCAGGGCTTCAAGGCCCGAAACTTTCAGATTTGCGGCAGAGTTAGCTTTGACAATTAATCAGGACTTGAAAAGGCAGCGGTCCATCAAGTCTGAAGTTGAAGGGAAGAGAAAAAGAGATGATGACCGGAATCACCAGTCGAACAAAAATCGAAGGTTTGGGTCAAATCGGTTTCAGCAAAGGTCGGATGACAGGCCAAAATGCAAGAAGTGCAACCGACAACACTATGGTTCATGTCGAGATGACTCTCAGTCCAAACCCTGTGCTATTTGTAAGAAGATGGGGCACAAGGCCCTAAATTGTAAAGATATGAAGGAAGCCACTTGTTACAGTTATGGTGAGAAGGGGCACATCAAACCCAACTGCCCTAAATACAAGAAGACGACGATGCTAGGGATGATGGGAAGAAGAAGGGAAAGGCTCGTGCTTTCCAGATGAAAGCAAAGGCCGTGAATGATGACAATGTGATAACAGGTACGTTCCTTATTAATGATGTTTATGCTAGAGTTCTCTTTAATTCGGGAGCCGATAAATCTTTTGTAGATCATAAGTTTAGTGCCTTATTAAACTTGCCTATAAGAACCCTAGACGAAACTTATGACGTAGAACTCGCTGATGGAACGATTGAGACCGCTTCTACGATTCTAGATGGATGCTCCATAACCATCAAGGATCATTCCATTCCTGTTTCACTTCTGCCCCTGAAATTGGCAGGATTCGATGTAGTTCTTGGTATGGATTAGTTGTCTAGTAACCAAGCCCATATAGCCTGTAACAAGAAACTCATCGAGATAAAAAGCCCAAATGGAGATACACTCGTTATACAAGGAAACTGATATTATGGGTTATCGGAAAAAGCATAATTTCTCAAAGCATCGAAGTGTTTGAAGAAAGGTTGTGTCATTTAAATGGCACAAGTGACCATTGACGAGCCAAAACCAAAGATTGAAGACCTGCCCGTTATCTCTGAGTTTACAGATGTTTTCCCCAAAGACTTGCCTGGTCTGCCTCTAGACAGATAGGTAGAGTTCAGAATCGATATTATACTAGGAGCCGCACCTATTGCAAAAGCTCCATACCGATTGGCACCTACAGAAATGAAGGAATTGCGAACCCAGCTGGATGAATTACTGGAAAAGGGTTTTATTCAACCTAGTTCCTCACCTTGGGGAGCTCCAATCTTGTTTGTAAAGAAGAAGGGTGGATCGATGCGGATGTGCATTGACTACCGTGAACTAAACAAGTTAACCATCAAGAATCGCTATCCATTACCTAGGATCGATGATTTATTTGATCAACTTCAGAGCGAGCTACTTTTCCAAGATCGATTTAAGGTCAAGATACCACCAACTCAAGGTCTGAATGGAAGATGTGGACATTATGAGTTCTTAGTGATGCCATTTGGGCTCGCTAATGCACCTGCAACATTCATGGATTTAATGAACAGGGTCGGCAAGCCGTACTTGATGAGTTTGTCATCGTCTTTATTGATAACATACTTATCTATTCTCGTAATCAGGTTGATCACGAGAAACATTTGAGATGCATACTAGAGTTGTTAAAACAAGAAAAGCTCTACGCAAAGTTTTCAAAGTTCGACGTGAAGTTCAGTTCTTAGGACACGTTGTCAGTGAACGTGGAATTCAAGTAGACCCCGCTAAGGTCGAGGCCGTTATGAACTGGCAAGCTCCTAAGACCCATTAGAGATACATAGCTTCTTGGGATTGGCTGGTTACTACAGGAGATTTATCGAAAATTTCTCAAGAATTGCTACGCCCCTGACTACTCTGACCCGCAAGGAAGTTAAGTTTAATTGGGGTCCGAAACAGCAGGAAGCTTTTGAAGTTTTGAAGAAAAAGCTAAGTAATGCCCCTGTGCTAACATTGCCTGAAGGAATAGAAGACTTTGTGGTCTATTGTGATGTGTCGCACACCGGCATGGGATGTGTGCTCATGCAAAGAGGAAAGATAATTGCTTATGCTTCAAGACAACTAAAGGTTCATGAAAGGAACTACACCACGCACAACCTGGAATTAGGCGCCGTGGTGTTTGCGCTCAAGTTATGGAGGCATTATCTTTATGGAACGAAGTATATTATATACACTGATCATTAAAGTCTCCAACATCTATTCAACCAGAAGGATTTGAACATGCGACAACGGCGATGGATGGAAACGCTTAATGATTATGATTGTGAAATCCGTTATCACCCATGCAAGGCAAATGTGGTTGCCGATGCCTTAAGTTTCAAGGAAAGGGTTAAACCCATTCGGGTTAACGCCAAAAGAATGGAAAATAAGGAACAATTTAAATGAAAAGATTTTGGATGCGCAGAAACATGCCTTATTAGAGGCATATCTTCCAAATGAAGAAATGGGTAAAGTTGTGGAACAACTCACACTGGGAAATGACGGAATCCTTAGATTCTGTGGACGAATTTGGATTCCAACATTTGGAGGACTTAGGGAATTAATTCTCCAAGAAGCGCATAATTCAAATACTTTGTTCACCCGGGTAGTGATAAGATGTACAAGGATTTAAGGCCCATCTATTGGTGGGCATGGATGAAGAAATCCATAGCTACTTATGTAGCTAAATGCCTAACGTGTTCGCAAGTTAAGGCCGAACATCAGAAACATCAGGATTATTGCAACCGCTAGAAATTCCCATGTGGAAATGGGAATGTGTAACGATGGATTTCATCACCAAGTTACCAAGAACAAACCATGGAAATGACGCAATATGGGTCATCGTGGATAGGTTGACTAAATCGGCACACTTTTTGCCCATTAAGGAAACTTACAGTTCGGATGAGCTGGCGAAAATGTATGTGGATGAGATTGTATCCTTACACGGCGTGTCGGTATCCATTGTGTCCGATAGAGACACCAGGTATACTTCTCACTTCTGGAAGAGCTTTCAGCAAGCCTTGGGAACACGTTTGAACTTTAGTATAGCATACCACCCGCAGACAGATGGGTAAAGTGAACGTACTATACAAACGTTGGAAGATATGTTTCGCGCGTGTGTAATCGATCTAGGAGGAAGTTGGGACAAACACTTGCCTCTAGTCGCGTCCCCTACAATAACAGCTATCATGCAAGTATTCAAGCTGCCCCGTTTGAAGCTCTTTACGGGAGAAATTGTAGGACGCCCGTTTGCTGGGCAGAAGTTAGGGAAGCTCAACTATCAGGGCCGGAGATTGTCCTGGAGACGACGGATAAAATTTTACAAATTCGTGACCGTCTCAAGGCTGCCAGGGATAGGCAGGAAAGTTATGCGGATAAAAGGCGTAAACCTCTTCAGTTCCAGGTATGGGACAAGGTTTTATTAAAGGTGTCGCCTTGGAAAGGTGTTATGTGCTTTGGAAAGAAGGGCAAGTTAAGCCTAAGATACATCGGACCGTTCGAAACTATTGAACGTATTGGATCTGTGGTGTATAAGTTGAAATTGCCGGAAAAGCTCAGTGGAATCCACGATGTATTCCACATCTCCAATTTGAAAAAGTATCTGGCAAATGAATCGTTGGCCATGCCACACGAAGACATTCAAATCGATAAAAACGTGAGTTTCATTGAGAAACCCGTAGCGATCGAAGATCGACAGGTTAAAAAGCTTCGTAGGAACCACGTGCCAATTGTGAAGGTTAAATGGGACGCTCGTCAAGGTCCCGAGTATACGCGGGAGGTTGAATCCGTTATGCGACAAAAGTACCCATACATGTTTGATTGAAATCTCGGGGTCGAGATTTATTTTAAGGGGGTGAGGATGTAACACCTCGTGTTTTTACATCCAATATTTTTTCCGACACGTGTCGTGGTAATCCTGGTGTGCTATGTGCCAAATCGGGAAGGACCGAGGTTGCTGAATCGTTTATTTTATCCTTGTTATGCCACGGAACGTACTTGAGGGGCCAATGTGTAAAAAAATGCCAAATTTTTCATCCCTGGGAGGCGGTTACGGACCGCAAGCCATATTGGTTACAATCCGTAACCATTTTTAAAACAGTGGGCGCCTGAGGTCCTTACGGGCCGCAAGGTATGACCCATACAAGCCGTAAGGATCTGCCAGCGACCAAAATGTGGCAGAACTCAGTTCTGCCACCTCTTACCGCTTTTGGCACCTTCCTTGCATGCTAGCCACGTCCCTTGACACATGTTGATGTCCTCTAACACCTCGCAACCCCCTGGACTCCTCCATAACCTTTTATGAAATAAATTCTTGAACTTGCAACTCACTTGTCCTTCACCATAATCCACCAAGTTCATCTAGAGGAGCTCCTGATCATTTTTGAAGCATCTCTTCTGCCCTTATTACTCCTTAGACCCTATGTAAGTGCTCCATTTCGTGCTAAGTCCATTCAATTAAGTTTTAAGCTAAGATTAAAGTCTTGACGTAAATACGCCTTGACATTGATCTAAATCCTTGTTAGTCCAGCCATTGGGTGTAACGAAAATGGCTACGTGATTGTAATGATGTAGGTGTTAATCCCTTAAAAGGGCACCTCCTGATTACCACGAAGTCTTGATCAATTGACGAGTCAAACTAAACGTCAAAGAAAGTCAAACTGTCCAGTTTTATAAAAATTCATAACTACCAATCTAGATGTGATAAAATATGTTTTGATGCAGTAACAACATAAAAACAAGTATTAGAACGTATACCAGCTGATTTGGCTCGTCAAGTTTTGGTCTAGGGTTGGTTTGCAACCGAAAGCCTCTATATTTGACTTTTCCTTGACTTTCGCTTCTGACCCGATTTAGCCATTTTGGCTACTGACTTTTGATCACTTTAAGACCATATCTAAGCATAGGATGACCTCGTAAAGTTTCGTCACTCGATTCTTTTAAAAATCTTAGTTTTTATATAAGTTCCATAATTAATTAATAAAACTTTGAAAAAGGTCATTTTCATACAAATTAAGGTTTTAAACATACATGCATATAAAAATATGTTATAAACTGATTTCTAATCATAATTTGATTTTATTGATGTCAAGGATCTGATTCTAATCTGAGTTTTCATAATTTGATTTTATTGATGTCAAGGATCCTCAAAGCAAGGGCCTTCTAACGCCCCCGTATACAACCCTTATGAAGGAGCAGACGATTCTTCGTCACCCTGGGAACCTTACCCTAACTTACCACATGAGTACTCACCACTGCCAAACTCCCATCATTCATAACATTCGCGTCACAGCCATCAATCCCACCATTCACATTCCCATTCTTTTCATGGGAATTATAACACCGATATACAACTTCGCTCACTTTCAGTAACTCCTCCAAACTCCCATCATTCACAACATTCCTTAGACTCTCGAGTCCAGGCTATGACCTAGGATTGTTCATTACCTTATTTTGATATTATTTTGCTTTATTTTGTGTTTTGACTTATTTTTGAAGCAGGACAATGCCGCTTAAATTTTTGAGAGGAGCAAAAGGAAAGGGATTGATGAGGAGTGGATCCTCAAAGCAAGGGCCTTCTAACACCCCCGTATACAACCCTTATGAAGGATCGGACGATTCTTCATCACCATGGGAACCTTACCCTAACTTACCTCATGAGTACTCACCACCGTCAAACTCCCATCATTCACAACATTCGCATCATAGCCATTAATCCCACCATTCACATTCCCATTCTTTTCATGGGGATTATAACACCGATATTCAACTTCGTTCAGTTTCGGTAACTCCTCCCGAAGATTCTCCTGAACCTATGGAGGAAGATTCAGAATCCGAAATACCAGCAATAGGATCGACGGGTAACCCCATTGACATATCCAGCGGTTCTAACTCGTACGCTGGAACCCCACATCATTACACTGATAGCTACGAGGAGAGGTGGGGACAATACGTTTTCTACAATACTCCTTCAGTTCATGATAGCCCATCCTACCACAACACACCTTCATACCACACTCCACCACAAGAACCATCGGTAGAGCAGCCACTACCACCTCCACCTCCATGAAGACGTGGGGCGTGCATGTCAGTGCGCCTAGGACTGAGAGTAGGGTCACTCTCACCTAACCCTTACCTTACTATTCCCGAGGACCCACAAATAGGTGGACCTTCACATACTTCACCTTTTGTGGAGAACCAACCACAACCAACTATTGAGCCTGAGCCTCAACCACCATTTCCTACAGGTGAGCCGTCACCACTACCACCATCGGGTTTTGATAACCCTATCCCTTCTTATTCAAACCTATCTGGGTACAACATATTTGAGCCTTCTACCTGGCCGGAGCATAACCACAGTCAAAATGTACCTCTTCATGACCCGTATCTAGAAATGGCCCTAAATGCTCAGTATCCTAACCCCTATCCCTATCAACCAGGCGGATATCCTATTATGGGTATCAACATCTGGTTGCACCACCTCAACCCCAACCTCAAACGCAACCACAGCAGCCACCGCCAACAATGGAAGTTCTTACTGAAGCAATATAAAAGGTCAAGGAGCTTCAGGAACAAACAGCTAAGGACAATAAGAAGAACAAAAAGCTGTTGAAAAGGCTAGTAAAGAAGCTAAGAGGGAAAAAGGATTAAATTCATAACTATCTTTGTATTTTGTTATTTTAAATTAAGTCCATGCATGGACAAGTCCTATTTAGTCCCTTCGTGGACATTGCTTCTTTTATTTAAAGTCCTAATATATTAGGCACATGTAAACCTGTCATGATTAATGGAAAATTTTCAATTATTTTAATTTATTATGTTTCGCCTTATCCGCTGTTCAATCAAATGTCTCGATTTTGATTCGAAATTTATTATCTGTGAAATATATCCAAAAGTTCCTCTTGGTGATTTACACCCGCCAAGTGATTAGGTCACATGAATTGGCAAAACGGTAGATATATGGTCTTCTACATGATAGTTATGGTTGAGATTTCTCTTCTATCCAGGGGTGGTGAACTACGTTCTAAACCCCCTAGTCTGCCTGATCTAGACTAGTTATTTAAATCATTTTAAGAGTTTATTCTAAAAGTTAATATATTCAAGATATTAACCTCCTGATAAGTGTGACTTGAGGAACCACACGAGCCGTCTAGGTAATGGACTACGTCCAAACCTACATGATCTATTTGATTCTTGATCAACCATTAGTATAATGATTATTCTATGTAACACCCATTAGTGGTGTAATGCTTACGAGCTACATTCATGTCCATTAATGACAAACGACAGTTGTGGTCAACGACTCCCTGTCTCGAGGTAGTAAAACTACGTTCAAACCTCAAAACTTCACGATTCTTTTGTGATCTTGGCATTTTGTAAACCAAGACATTACGGCAAGCCCTTGACGCTATTCTTTTGTCCTTAGTGAAAGGCCTTTGTGCTATACTTAAACACCCCCATAAAATTGACAAGTTTGTATGGCTTTATTATGCTATACCATACGTTGCAAGTTGTAACATCCCGATCGCGTAAAACAACAACACGCGGCGAAAATATCGAGGAGTCACGTTACAAATTGCTCAGCCACAACTGATACTAAATTGTTTCAGTATTATTAACATTGTTTTACAATACAAGGAAAACATGAAGTTGTCTTTTGATTAATGAAGTCTAAAGTCCGGATGCATTCCTATGTGCAGCAAACTTGAATAATCGAAACCTGAAACATATGTGAAAACAAGACATCAACAAACAATGTTGGCGAGTACATAGTTTTGTTAGCCAGATTAATGGCAAAAAGTTTAGTGTTGCAATACTTCGACAACTACAAGAGTCGTCTATTGAAAATGGACTCTTTAAAGCTAAAGAATGGCAAAAAGATTTTGTATTGCAATACATTAACTTGATTATGAAACTCGTGACAAAATAGTTTTGTATATGGCAACATGATTAATACTAAGTAATTTTTTTATGTCATTGAAAATTGTACTTTGTTCATTGTAATCGCCTTGAATTTGGTCATAAAACTTGTGAGTGTGTTATTAAAAATCCAATCAAGGATTAATAACAACAATATTGAAAACTTGTCATAACTTGCGTGAGTATTATTAGAAATCAAATCAATGATTTAAAATAATACTTTGGTTATCCTTCTAAGAATCTAACATATAAAAAAATGAAAGAGTTCTACAAGGATTTGAATATTGTACTTTGAATCAATCAACACAAAATCCTAATGTGATTTGGATAACGCTACAAGAGTAATACAATAAGAACACTTATATATAGGAAGTACCAACGGCGTATCCGCCATGTTCTTATAGTATTACACTCGTTTCGTTATCTAGATCACAACTAATCACAATAACCACATAATCATCGTCTTGGTCACATTGTCTTGTCATATACTTATTAAAGTACACAGATCCATTAAAGGACTACCAATTAGTACTTTAAACATCCCATGGTTATCTATCTATAAAGATAGATAGATGCGTTAGGGATATATTTTAGTCACTTGTCTTGTTACATTGTCTTGTCAAATACGCATTAAAGTAAACAGAATCCATTAAAGGACTACAAATCAGTACTTTAAACATCCCATGGGTATCTAACTATAAAGATAGAAAGATGCGTTAGGGATATAGTTTAGTCACTTGTCTTGTCACATTGTCTTGTCAAATACGCATAAAAGTACACAGAATCCATTAAAGGACTACCAATCAGTACTTTAAACATCCTACAAGAATCTAACTATGAAGATAGATAGGATTTGGTAGCATATCAATCTATGCTTTGGTTCAGTATATCAGGCTATACTTTCGTTTAGTATATCAGGCTATACTTTGGTTTAGCATATCAAACTATGCTTTGGTTTAGTCATATTGAATCATAAAGTCCTAAATCCTAATGGTGAGTCGGATAACGCTACGAAGGGTAATACAATAAGCACACTTATATATAGGAAGTACCAGCGGCGTATCCACCATGTTCTTATTGTATTACTCTAGTTTCACTATCTAATTCACCAACAATCTCTACACATAAACAATAACCATCGTCATCGGCGTGTAAAGCACATCTTATAAAAAATTACTATAAAGATAAAAGATTTAAGACTGTACTTCAATTATCCTACTAGGAGCAATCTATAAAGATAGAAAGATACTATAAGGATTTGTTTCGTGTCCCCAATTGTCATGTCTTGCATAAAAGGAATATTGCACAAAAATGCTCTTAGTAAACATATAATTGCCATACATTGTGAAAAATTGATTACACATATGAATCACCCCAAAACATTTGGAAAACGTAAAAAAAGGGGAGCAATGTACTCGCCTGGGATTGCGTATAGATCTTTGTTCAAATGATATAACAAAGCGCAAAGGATCAATAGATCAAGTGTCGAAGTGGTTCCTATTGTATTTGACAACTACATGTTAGTGTGTTGAACTTGAAAACGAGAGATTGGATAGAATGAGGTATATAAACCAAACAAGAGTTGGATCTTGTATATTATGGTTTATAATATCAAACATTCTGAATTGGAAGCATTTCAAAGAGTTTTGACTCGCTACGGCTTGCTAAAGAGGTTTACGCCACTTTAACGGGTCATAAACGTAACTATGGGTTCGGGTGGTTAAATATGTCCTATGACAAGTCTAATATGCCAAAATTAGTTTATATAAGTTGTATAATCAGTTTAGATGTCAAAACAATGCTCTTATATGTTCAAAACTAATTTAAGTGCAAAAAGGGTATTTTCGGCATTATAAGGAATACATATTCGACTTGTCATTTGACTAACCAAACGGTATGACATTAAGGTATAACCTCAGGGGTTATTCCCTATAATACTATGGTCATAATAATGGGCTTGGTCGGATCCTAAAGGTGACCAAACAGGTCGGATTCGAAAGTCAAAGCGGTAGTCAAGACCGCTCGACTTACGACCCTAAACAAGTACTAAACTAAAAGTGACGAGCTAGACATGTTAAACATGTCTAACTAAGTTTATAAAACTAATTTGGTATCAAGACAAAGGGTTTTGATACCCGAAAAGAGTTCCGTCATATAATGCGCATTTGCGCATTATTGACCGAAACTTTGACTCGTCACTTTGACTAGTAAACGTGGTAATCAGTAGGCACGATCGCTAAGGATTATAACCATCGTGATTACGATCACGTTGCAAAGTCCAATTGGACTTTGACTTGACCAATTAATGGTCAAAACCGAAAGTCAAACAATAAGTCAAAATGTTTGGCATTTAGCTTGTAATAAGCTAAAAGAATGAACAAGGCTTAGTTAGAGCACTTACTTGCACTCAAGGAAGCCAAGATTACTAGAAAAACTTAGATGGGAGGCCTCCTAATAAGGTAGCAACTCCACTTAGAGTTTAGAGAAAAGAAAGATGGAAATGAGCAAGGAATTTGGTTGAAGATCAAGGGTATTTATAGTTGTTGGAGAGCTTTAAGATCATGCCAAGTGTTGGGACATGTTCTAGGATGTTTCCAAGTGTTTAGTGAGGTGTCAAGACCAGAGAAAATGTGGCAAAAACGAGTTATAGGTGTCAAGTCAGATGAACAAGAAGCTGCCAGGTAGCTGCTGTCACTGGACATCCCCTGCACGTCACGGGAGATCTTGGGGGTCTCTCGCGTGGCTCCTGGGATTCCTAAGTTTCAGAATTTGCAGAACAGGTCCCTGCAGCCTAAAACTTGTTTTTCGACGCGTTTTGGCACTTTTAACACCCATTAACCCCATTTTTAAGCTTTATAAGGAAGATAAAGCATAGGGAACTTGAAATATGTCCAAATATATTTCAGGTTTCGGTTCGTTTGGTCGTACGGTTGCAGTTTTCGGTTAATTACGACGAAAGTCGTAACGGACGCGCAAATGACCGTAAATGTGTGACGAACGATATTTTTGCATTCTAATCACTAAAATACATGATTTTAATTATTACAAAAATTTTTGGATGTCCGTGCATGTTCCGGATAGCGAAATACGGAAATTGGCATAGTTTCGCAGAATTTGCAAAATAGCCCCTAAAGTTGCATAAAGGTGTTTTTGTCATTCCTAAGCCCTCAGAACTTATATCTAAGTTATGTAACAGGGTATTTAGGGTATGTGTAGCTTATGTCCTTGTTCCAGAGTGTGCGCCACTACGAGAATCGGTAGACTTTCGTAGTTTGTTATAAATAGTCCCTGTGATAGAATAGGCTTGTTTTTGACATACCAAACCTTTCAAAACTTA
The DNA here is from genome assembly GCA_947069175.1 of Scalesia atractyloides. Classification (NCBI taxonomy): domain Eukaryota; kingdom Viridiplantae; phylum Streptophyta; class Magnoliopsida; order Asterales; family Asteraceae; genus Scalesia; species Scalesia atractyloides. The sequence continues at coordinate 22,927,730 of CAMTDV010000030.1, read as the reverse complement.
TTTCTAAGTTATATAAAGGATATTTAGGGTATGTTTAGCTCGTGTCCTCGTCCCGATGTGTACGTTGCATTAAATGGGCTACGTTTAAGTATCGGTTTATCGAAATGCCTTCAAAGAAAAAGTTTTTTGAAAGCTCGAAATTTTGCACAAGGGTTACACAAGTCATCAAGGATGCATGACTAATTTAAATTTATATTATTAATATTATAGTTTCATCAAGCAATATGGCGGATTCTAACAAAGTGAATAGTCAAAGAAAGGATGATGACGCAAATTAGAACATCGTTATAACCAAAGGAGATCTTCAAGCACTCATTGCCAGGGAAGTTAAAAAGGCAATAAAGGATCGTGCTGATAAGCCATTAGAATCAAGTGATTCACATTCTAAACACTCGTCCAAGCACTCCTCCAAGCATACCACCAAACAACACTCAAAACCTTCTTCGGAAAAGAAGGAACACTTGGAACATCCTTGAATGTGAGGAGAGAGAGAGGAATATCAGAAAAAGACTAAGTTTTCAAAGGACGGTTGCTCGTATAAGTATTTTGTGTCTTGCAAGCCGCGAGATTTTACTGGAGAGAAAGGAGCAGTAGAAACTCTGAGATGGTTGGACGAGATTGAGACCGTTGTAGAGATTAGCGGATGTGCGGAAAAGGATGTGGTAAAGTATGTTTCACAATCATTCAAAGGTGATGCTTTGATATGGTGGAAGTCAATTATTCAATCATCTGGGAAAGTTCATTTGTATAATTTGAGCTGGGAAAAATTTGTTGAACTGATAAAGGAAACTTACTGTCCACCTCACGATGTGGAAAAGATTGAAACAGATTTTCTAGGACTGCAAATGAAGAATTTAGACTGTAGAAATATTTGTCTGTTTACAACTCACTGTCGAGATTGGTACCTTACCTGATTACCCATGAACCCAAACGCATCGCGTGTTTTATTGGTGGATTGGAACCGGAAATCAAGGGGAATGTCAGGGCTTCAAGGCCCGAAACTTTCAGATTTGCGGCAGAGTTAGCTTTGACAATTAATCAGGACTTGAAAAGGCAGCGGTCCATCAAGTCTGAAGTTGAAGGGAAGAGAAAAAGAGATGATGACCGGAATCACCAGTCGAACAAAAATCGAAGGTTTGGGTCAAATCGGTTTCAGCAAAGGTCGGATGACAGGCCAAAATGCAAGAAGTGCAACCGACAACACTATGGTTCATGTCGAGATGACTCTCAGTCCAAACCCTGTGGTATTTGTAAGAAGATGGGGCACAAGGCCCTAAATTGTAAAGATATGAAGGAAGCCACCTGTTACAGTTATGGTGAGAAGGGGCACATCAAACCCAACTGCTCTAAATACAAGAAAGACGACGATGCTAGGGATGATGGGTCTAAGAAGGGAAAGGCTCGTGCTTTCCAGATGAAAGCAAAGGCCGTGAATGATGACAATGTGATAACAGGTACGTTCCTTATTAATGATGTTTATGCTAGAGTTCTCTTTAATTCGGGAGCCGATAAATCTTTTGTAGATCATAAGTTTAGTGCCTTATTAAACTTGCTGGATGGATGCTCCATAACCATCAAGGATCATTCCATTCCTGTTTCACTTCTGCCCATGAAATTGGCAGGATTCGATGTAGTTCTTGGTATGGATTGGTTGTCTAGTAACCAAGCCCATATGGCCTGTAACAAGAAACTCATCGAGATCAAAACCCCAAATGGAGATACACTCGCTATACAAGGAGACTGATATTATGGGTTATCGGAAAAAGCATCATTTCTCAAAGCATCGAAGTGTTTGAAGAAAGGTTGTGTCATTTAAATGGCACAAGTGACCATTGACGAGCCAAAGCCAAAGATTGAAGACCTGCCCGTTATCTCTGAGTTTACAGATGTTTTCCCTGAAGACTTGCCTGGTCTGCCTCCGGACAGACAGGTAGAGTTCAGAATCGATATTATTCCAGGAGCCGCACCTATTGCAAAAGCTCCATACCGATTGGCAACTGCAGAAATGAAGGAATTGCGAACCCAGCTGGATGAATTACTGGAAAAGGGTTTTATTCAACCTAGTTCCTCACCTTGGGGAGCTCCAATCTTGTTTGTAAAGAAGAAGGATGGATCGATGCGGATGTGCATTGACTACCGTGAACTAAACAAGTTAACCATCAAGAATCGATATCCATTACCTAGGATCGATGATTGATTTGATCAACTTCAGAGCGAGCTACTTTTCCAAGATCGATTTAAGGTCGAGATACCACCAACTCAAGGTCCGAATGGAAGATGTACCGAAGACAACATTCAGGACAAGATATGGACATTACGAGTTCTTAGTGATGCCATTTGGGCTCACTAATGCACCTGCAGCATTCATGGATTTGATGACCAGGGTCTGCAAGCCGTACTTGATAAGTTTGTCATCGTCTTTATTGATGACATACTTATCTATTCTCGTAATCAGGTTGATCACGAGAAACATTTGAGATGCATACTAGAGTTGTTAAGACAAGAAAAGCTCTACGCAAAGTTTTCAATGTAACATCCGTCAAAAAACGGATTTTACCAAACCCGCTCCGTTTATCAACCGAACAGTCAGTTAAAATTTTAGTTGCGAATTAAATGCCCAAAATAATTTTAAACGATCCGTAATCAAATATTATGCGGGGATATGTATTTAGTTTTTGAAAATCTGTCAAAAATATCAAAATAAAAATGTTTTACTTCTGCCGGGTTTCGAACTCGGGTCTGTACCGGGTCAAACCAAAGACTTATCTCTCAGCCAACAACCGCTCCGCCACTTTGATTTTCTGGTGAATAAAGGAATCATTTAATTCATATATTAATGTTCGGTAATCAAATTCAGTATTATTGCGCCCAAAATAACAGTCGTCGGAAATCCCGACGACTTCGCCGTTTATTTACGTTATCGCTCAATATAACCGAAAACTTAACTATTACGACGGTTATAACCGACGTCTGAACCCGCGACATCAGCTGTAACCGCCGGAGTACGGTTGACTTCGAATTAAGACCGAATTCAGACCCCATTCAATCCCAATACTACCCTATAAATACAACCTCAACTCGCCAGAAGTCTTTCACACTCAAATCGCACCTTTTCTCGGCGAAAAATCTCTCGCCGGAAATTCTTGATACTTCGCCGGAAAACCGTATCCGTAATCTCTGAGCTTACTGAACCCCTTAAACTTTCTCCGAAATCACCCACACCCTTTTCAAGCCTTCGGAAGACTTTCTGCTGCAAAATACTTGTCGCCGGAAAAAGAGTTCTGTCGCCGGAGTTCTGCCGGAAAACAGAGTAAAACCAGTCGGTACATCTCACGTCTATTTTCTTCCCTTTTTACTTTTATCTCGTCTGTAATTGATCATAAAACACTAAAGGAACATGAATCAACTTTTCGAACCAGTCCGTCGTCACTTCCGGTTAAAACCGGTGAAGAAGACGACATTTCGTTGATGGTTAAGTATAATTAAAATCAAGTTATTTACCGGGTTAGACACACAGTCCAGCGGTGGACTGTGTGCACTTTTAGCGCTAAGGTCACGAGTTCGATTCCGGTTTCACACACGCCGCCTTGAGAAAAATCTTTTTTTAGCAAACTGAACCGGAGTCGCCTTGTGTATATGTTAAGTATATTGATAACCGAGTTATAACCAAGTGTGACACACAGTCCAGCGGTGGAGTGTGTGTCCGCTAACCCACAGGTCCCGGGTTCGAGACCTGTGGAGCGCACCGGTTATTGAGATTAAATTCGTTTTTAATAATAAAGGATTTCTGTTAATTCTAATTAAAATATATATATAATTAAAATCGGATATATAACGGGTTAGACACGTAGCTCAGTTGGTAGAGCTGCGTGCACGCGTACGGGAGGTCTCGGGTTCGAGCCTCACCCGGCGCACAACAATATGCCTATTAACCGGTCAACGCTGGTCAAGTCAACGGGTCAAAGTTACTGTAGCAAAAATAAAAATATTTTTTATTATTTTTATTTAATTATTTTAATTAAAAATCAATTATAAATACTTAAAAATAACATTTTTAAGGTTAGAAAATAGCCTCAAACTCACAAAAATACACCCAACAATCCTACTAAAATAGATTAATAAAACCCGTTTACTTACCAAACCGTAATGCGATTTATCTAGGTTTAATCTCACTCGTGGTTAAAACCACTTCGCGTGCAATCAACCTCATCAACCGAACGCACCCAATGTGAGTGAATTCTTACAAACTCCCCTTTTTATTCATGTTTTGGGGTGTATCATGTGTCGCTTAAATTAATTCTCTTATGCAAATTCGTGCCATACCATTATATGAACTAAATTAGAATGTAACTATTGTTTGGTTGTGATGTATTACATATTGTCAAAGTCGTATGCAAATTATTTAGGCCCATCAGTTCCTCGTGGGAGACGAGAACAACGCGTGCCTCAAAACTCATACATTAGGCCCATCAGTTCCTCGTGGGAGACGAGAACAACGCGTGCCTCAAAACTCATACATTAGGCCCATCAGTTCCTCGTGGGAGACGAGAACAACGCGTGCCTCAAAACTCATTCATTAAGGCCCATCAGTTCGTAAGAACAACGCGTGCCTCAAAACTCATTCATTAGGCCCATCAGTTCGTGGAACAACGCGTGCCTCAAAACTCATTCATTAGGCCCATCAGTTCCTCGTGAGAGACGAGTCGAACATCGCGTGCCTCAAAACAATCATTTGGTGTATGTGAGTTTAATGTTCAATATTATGTGTTGTGTGAATAAATTTACATCTACATTTACTCATATGTGGTATGCACATTATTTATAATCAATTGGATAAATTTGTTCAAATGTTTTTCCATAGGATTCACTCGCCAACATTATGTTGATCCAAAACCTTTTTACACATGATACAGGTGAACAGGTTGAAGCAAGGAAAACATAGGATATGCCTTAGAAGAGAACCAAGAAGCTTAGACAGATAGTTAGAATATGGTGTATCATTTATTTCTATTAAATTGTATTAATGAATATGAAACATATAATAAATGTCATGAGCTTTGATGATAACCCAATCATGCCCCGATCACCTTATCCGCTGCGGGTCGGGGTGTGACAGATTGGTATCAGAGCCATGACTATAGGGATATAGGATAGGTTATTAGACCCTTGAAACCTATACTATAGTCTGCCTAAATTTTAACTTGATTAGGTGGTTACATACAAACTTGTGATATTTATTTGTTTCATATTTGTTTACATTTCAGTCAAACATACATGCTCATATACATATTCATTATACATATATACATATTCATTATACATATATCGATGTTCATGTATTCAATTTATTTTCATACTCTCAATATCCAAAGATTTTGTGCAATTTTCAATTCTCATCAAAGTAAGTTCTGCGACGGGCATGTAGTAACTGGAAGGGTACAAGTACCGGTAGTCGGAACGTCCTGTCTAGGTTGGCATTCGTATAAATCCAAAATAACGGACCAGTTTGCCTACCTGGGGACTAACGATGAGAGTACGACGGACCTATTAGGCCAAAGCATGCCACACCAAACGTCGTTCGAACTAACCTCACTTTGAGATGTCACCGTGTCTACACCTGGACACATTCCGAATATCACACGTTGTATACATATTTCTCGATTTTCTCCGGGTTTTGTGTACGCAACCAGGCAGAAACCGTGCGAACCATATGAAAAACCGGTATTCATGGGGGCCCACATGATTACACAGGTAAAGTATGGCGGCATGACGGGCCTAACAGCGAGCAAAGCCCAAGACATCCTATGGATGTAGTAGATTTATTTTCTATATTTATTTTATGAACGTTCAATCCCAAACACGACCCACGATCCCAAAGGCATCCAACTCATACTCTTGACATGTATTCCTTGTAGATGTCTTCTAACCTCGCCCGTAGGAAGTTGAGAGCAGAAAAAGCCCGTGAACGCATGGCTACCCAAATCGCTCAGCAAATGGCGACCGTAATACCCAACATCGTAGTTCAAGTTCAACAAGCCCTTACCGCTAATTCCGTTAACCCAACCCAACAAGAGGATCAAAACACTGTCAACCTTCCAGTCACTAAATGCACCTACAAACATTTCAAATCCTGCGATCCTCCAAAATACGAAGGAACTGAAGGTGTCACCGCTCTCCTCCATTGGTTCGAAGAAATGGAGAACACTTTTCTAAATTGCGATTGCCCTGATGATCGCAAAGTGCGTTATGCTACCGGTCGTTTACTTGGAACAGCACTCACATGGTGGAATACAGAAAAGACCAAACGAGGTGTTGAAGAAACTATGACCTTGACTTGGGAAGAATTGAAGGGAATCATGACAAGACGGTTTTGCCCAAGAAGCGAAATCAAGAAATTGGAGGATGAGTTCCATGCTTTGAAACAAAAGGAAGGCGACCACACCACATACAACAAGAGATTCCTTGAGCTAAATCAAATGGTTCCCAACTTGTTCACTCCCCTCTACCGTTTGATCGAGCACTACATTCGTGGTCTTCCATCAAAGATTCAAGACCCTGTAATAAGCACCTCGCCTGCAACTTTGGAAGCAGCAATGGAGCTAGCAACCGCGCTCACCGAGAACCGAATCCGGAACAAAGATTTCAAAGAGGAGAAGAAGAAGGATAAAGCATCAACGGAAACCTCAAACCCCACCCGAACCGAATCCTCTACACCACCTGCATCTAAGAGAAAGCGTGATGGGCAAGTCTTCGCCGTCACCCAACGCAAACAACCAGCTTCACAAGTTGTACCTCCTCAAACTATCCCAAACGCTCAAGTAGCACCCAACTCAACTTACCCAAATAAGAAACCTTACATTGGACCTCACCCTCAATGCAACACCTGTTTCTATCACCATCCAACTACTTCACCCTGTCGACTATGTGCGAATTGTGGACGCTACGGTCATTTGAGCAAAGTTTGCCGCACCGCTCAAAACCAAACCTCAACCCCTACTCAACCCATGACCCAAACATATCAACAACCTCAATACCCCATGAACCCATATGTTCGAGCTTGTTTCAATTGCGGCGACCCTACCCATTTTAGAAACACGTGTCCTCGTTTGGTTAATATCATAAACGCCCAAGCTCAAGCAAACCCAGTTAACCAAGCAAACCAAGCAAACCCAGCTCCACCACCAGCAAGAGGAAGAGTTTATAACATCAACGCCAATCCTGTTGAAGATGTTAACGGTCCAAACCAACCACTTAACTAGCCTTCTCTCACCAAGAATCAAGATTCAACTCTAATCACTTAGTTTTTATGTTTTCCTTTATGTTATCTCAATTTTCACGTATCTCAATTGGAATTTTATCCAAGAATTTTAATGCAAATTACTAGTTCAGTTGGTTTTATACTCATTGATTTAATATTCATATCATCATAATTCACGACATATCTCAGAAGTTGAGTTGTGTCTCACATGCAATACATTTCATTTCACTTTACATTTCAATACATGCAATACGCTCGGCTCCGTTTGATTGAGCCTTGAGCACACAGATCAATTTACATTTCCAGTTCATGCAATACGTTCGGCTCCGTTTGATTGAGCCTTGAACGCACATACATTTTCATTATCAGTATCTTGTGGTTGTGGTGTTTGTTGTAGAGTCGCATAGAACTAATCATAACTGGCGGATGAAATCAATGAAAATTTGACAAGAATATGTGGATACGCCGCTGGTACTTCCTATATATAAGTATTCTTGTCAAATGATCGGAGGCATTATCAGGCAGTTATGAGAGGTTCCATGCATAGGCTGTTTGTTGTGATTAAGTTATTCATTTTCAATACATGCAGTAAGCTCGGCTCCGTTTGATTGAGCCTTGAGCACACAGACAATTCCATTCTCAATACATGCAATAAGCTCGGCTCCGTTTGATTGAGCCTTGAGCACACAGACAATTCCATTCTCAATACATGCAATAAGCTCGGCTCCGTTTGATTGAGCCTTGAGCACACAGACAATTTCATTCTCAATACATACAATACGATCGGCTCCGTTTGATTGAGCCTTGATCGCACAGATATATATCATTTCAGTATTTTTATGTTTGTTGTATTGGTTGTAGGGTTATAGGACTAATCATAATTCACTGATAAAACCAATGAAAATTTGACAAGAATATGGTGGATACGCCGCTGGTACTTCCTATATATAAGTATTCTTGCCAAAGGATCAGAGGCGTTATCAGGCGGTTATGAGAAGTTCCATGTAGGATTTAGTATTGCCTTGGTTGAAATTGTGTTACATTTATATCATCTCACTATTTAAATTGGATTGTGATCCATTTCCACATAGACTAACCTCTCCATCATAACAAACGAGAGAGGAACCATCACCATTCAAACATATATGCTATCAGAATATGGATACAATTGTTAGTTGTTGTGTTTATTTGTGTAGATTGTAGAATTTCTGCCTTAGGATATAACCCTAAGCATATTCAAACTTTTATGCGTGATATCATTTTAGCGAATCATTCCTGCTTAACAATACTTATACAGTAGGCAACAAAAAGCGATTCCTGTATTAGGATACTTAACCTTTACAAGGAACGTTACCGCCTCAAACAAAAACTTAAACCCTTATTTCTTCTAAGTATGTAACTGTCAAAACTAAACACCATCATTCTTTTAGTCAATTATATCCCTGTTTAAATTTCGGGACGAAATTTCTAAAAGCAGGGGATACTGTAACATCCGTCAAAAAACGGATTTTACCAAACCAGCTCCGTTTATCAACCGAACAGTCAGTTAAAATTTTAGTTGCGAATTAAATGCCCAAAATAATTTTAAACGATCCGTAATCAAATATTATGCGGGGATATGTATTTAGTTTTTGAAAATCTGTCAAAAATATCAAAATAAAAATGTTTTACTTCTGCCGGGTTTCGAACTCGGGTCTGTACCGGGTCAAACCAAAGACTTATCTCTCAGCCAACAACCGCTCCGCCACTTTGATTTTCTGGTGAATAAAGGAATCATTTAATTCATATATTAATGTTCGGTAATCAAATTCAGTATTATTGCGCCCAAAATAACAGTCGTCGGAAATCCCGACGACTTCGCCGTTTATTTACGTTATCGCTCAATATAACCGAAAACTTAACTATTACGACGGTTATAACCGACGTCTGAACCCGCGACATCAGCTGTAACCGCCGGAGTACGGTTGACTTCGAATTAAGACCGAATTCAGACCCCATTCAATCCCAATACTACCCTATAAATACAACCTCAACTCGCCAGAAGTCTTTCACACTCAAATCGCACCTTTTCTCGGCGAAAAATCTCTCGCCGGAAATTCTTGATACTTCGCCGGAAAACCGTATCCGTAATCTCTGAGCTTACTGAACCCCCTAAACTTTCTCCGAAATCACCCACACCCTTTTCAAGCCTTCGGAAGACTTTCTGCTGCAAAATACTTGTCGCCGGAAAAAGAGTTCTGTCGCCGGAGTTCTGCCGGAAAACAGAGTAAAACCAGTCGGTACATCTCACGTCTATTTTCTTCCCTTTTTACTTTTATCTCGTCTGTAATTGATCATAAAACACTAAAGGAACATGAATCAACTTTTCGAACCAGTCCGTCGTCACTTCCGGTTAAAACCGGTGAAGAAGACGACATTTCGTTGATGGTTAAGTATAATTAAAATCAAGTTATTTACCGGGTTAGACACACAGTCCAGCGGTGGACTGTGTGCACTTTTAGCGCTAAGGTCACGAGTTCGATTCCGGTTTCACACACGCCGCCTTGAGAAAAATCTTTTTTTTAGCAAACTGAACCGGAGTCGCCTTGTGTATATGTTAAGTATATTGATAACCGAGTTATAACCAAGTGTGACACACAGTCCAGCGGTGGAGTGTGTGTCCGCTAACCCACAGGTCCCGGGTTCGAGACCTGTGGAGCGCACCGGTTATTGAGATTAAATTCGTTTTTAATAATAAAGGATTTCTGTTAATTCTAATTAAAATATATATATAATTAAAATCGGATATATAACGGGTTAGACACGTAGCTCAGTTGGTAGAGCTGCGTGCACGCGTACGGGAGGTCTCGGGTTCGAGCCTCACCCGGCGCACAACAATATGCCTATTAACCGGTCAACGCTGGTCAAGTCAACGGGTCAAAGTTACTGTAGCAAAAATAAAAATATTTTTTATTATTTTTATTTAATTATTTTAATTAAAAATCAATTATAAATACTTAAAAATAACATTTTTAAGGTTAGAAAATAGCCTCAAACTCACAAAAATACACCCAACAATCCTACTAAAATAGATTAATAAAACCCGTTTACTTACCAAACCGTAATGCGATTTATCTAGGTTTAATCTCACTCGTGGTTAAAACCACTTCGCGTGCAATCAACCTCATCAACCGAACGCACCCAATGTGAGTGAATTCTTACAAACTCCCCTTTTTATTCATGTTTTGGGGTGTATCATGTGTCGCTTAAATTAATTCTCTTATGCAAATTCGTGCCATACCATTATATGAACTAAATTAGAATGTAACTATTGTTTGGTTGTGATGTATTACATATTGTCAAAGTCGTATGCAAATTATTTAGGCCCATCAGTTCCTCGTGGGAGACGAGAACAACGCGTGCCTCAAAACTCATACATTAGGCCCATCAGTTCCTCGTGGGAGACGAGAACAACACGTGCCTCAAAACTCATACATTAGGCCCATCAGTTCCTCGTGGGAGACGAGAACAACGCGTGCCTCAAAACTCATTCATTAAGGCCCATCAGTTCGTAAGAACAACGCGTGCCTCAAAACTCATTCATTAGGCCCATCAGTTCGTGGAACAACGCGTGCCTCAAAACTCATTCATTAGGCCCATCAGTTCCTCGTGAGAGACGAGTCGAACATCGCGTGCCTCAAAACAATCATTTGGTGTATGTGAGTTTAATGTTCAATATTATGTGTTGTGTGAATAAATTTACATCTACATTTACTCATATGTGGTATGCACATTATTTATAATCAATTGGATAAATTTGTTCAAATGTTTTTCCATAGGATTCACTCGCCAACATTATGTTGATCCAAAACCTTTTTACACATGATACAGGTGAACAGGTTGAAGCAAGGAAAACATAGGATATGCCTTAGAAGAGAACCAAGAAGCTTAGACAGATAGTTAGAATATGGTGTATCATTTATTTCTATTAAATTGTATTAATGAATATGAAACATATAATAAATGTCATGAGCTTTGATGATAACCCAATCATGCCCCGATCACCTTATCCGCTGCGGGTCGGGGTGTGACATTCAAAGTGCGAGTTTTGGTTACGTGAAGTTCAATTCTTTGGACACGTTGTCAGTGAACGTGGAATTCAAGTAGACCCCGCTAAGGTCGAGGCCATTATGAACTGGCAAGCTCCTAAGACCCCATCAGAGATACGTAGCTTCTTGGGATTGGCTGGTTACTACAGGAGATTTGTCGAAAATTTCTCAAGAATTGCTACGCCCCTGACTACTCTGACCCGCAAGGAAGGTAAGTTCAATTGGGGTCCGAAATAGCAGGAAGCTTTTGAAGTTTTGAAGAAAAAGCTAAGTAATGCTCCTGTGCTAACCTTGCCTGAAGGAATAGAAGACTTTGTGGTCTATTGTGATGCGTCGCACACCGGCATGGGATGTATGCTCATGCAAAGAGGAAAGGTGATTGCTTATGTTTCAAGACAGCTAAAGGTTCATGAAAGGAACTACACCACGCACGACCTGGAATTAGGCACCGTGGTGTTTGCGCTCAAGTTATGGAGGCATTATCTTTATGGAACGAAGTGTATTATATACACTGATCATAAAAGTCTCCAACATCTATTCAACCAGAAGGATTTGAACATGCGACAACGGTGATGGATGGAAACACTTAACGATTATGATTGTGAAATCCGTTATCACCCAGGCAAGGCAAATGTGGTTGCCGATGCCTTAAGTCGCAAGGAAAGGGTTAAACCCATTCGGGTTAACGCCAAAAGAATGGAAATAAGGAACAATTTAAATGAAAAGATTTTGGATGCGCAGAAACAGGCCTTATTAGAGGCAAATCTTCCAAATGAAGAATTGGGTAAAGTTGTGGAACAACTCACACTGGGAAATGACGGAATCCTTAGATTCTGTGGACGAATTTGGATTCCAACATTTGGAGGACTTAGGGAATTAATTCTCCAAGAAGCTCATAATTCAAAATACTCTGTTCACCCGGGTAGTGATAAGATGTACAAGGATTTAAGGCCCATCTATTGGTGGGCATGGATGAAGAAATCCATAGCTACTTATGTAGCTAAATGCCTAACGTGTTCGCAAGTTAAGGCCGAACATCAAAAACCATCAGGATTATTTCAACCGCTGGAAATTCCCATGTGGAAATGGGAGTGTGTAACGAAGGATTTCATCACCAAGTTACCAAGAACAAACCGTGGAAATGACGCAATATGGGTCATCGTGGATAGGTTGACTAAATCAGCACACTTTTTGCCCATTAAGGAAACTTACAGTTTGGATGAGCTGGCGAAACTGTATGTGGATGTGATTGTATCCTTACACGGCGTGCCAGTATCCATTGTGTCCGATAGAGACACCAGGTATACTTCTCACTTTTGGAAGAGCTTTCAGCAAGCCATGGGCACACGTTTGAACTTTAGTACGACATACTACCCGCAGACAGGTGGACAAAGTGAACGTACTATACAAACGTTGGAAGATATGTTGCGCGCGTGTGTAATCGATCTAGGAGGAAGTTGGGACAAACACTTGCCTCTAGTCGAGTTCTCCTACAATAACAGCTATCATGCAAGTATTCAAGCTGCCCCGTTTGAAGCTCTTTACGGGAGAAATTGTAGGACGCCCGTTTGCTGGGCAGAAGTTGGGGAAGCTCAACTATCAGGGCCGGAGATTGTCCTGGAGACGATGGATAAAATTTACAAATTCGTGACCGTCTCAAGGCTGCCAGGGATAGGCAGAAAAGTTATGCGGATAAAAGGCGTAAACCTCTTCAGTTCCAGGTAGGGGACAAGGTTTTATTAAAGGTGTCGCCTTGGAAAGGCGTTATGTGCTTTGGAAAGAAGGGCAAGTTAAGCCCAAGATACATCGGACCGTTTGAAATCATTGAACATAGTGGATCTGTGGTGTATAAGTTGAAATTGCCGGAAAAACTCAGTGGAATCCATGATGTATTCCACATCTCCAATTTTAAAAAGTGTCTGGCAGATGAATCGTTGGCCATGCCACACGAAGACGTGCAAATCGATAAAAACCTGCGTTTCATTGAGAAACCCGCATCGATCGAAGATCGACAGGTTAAAAAGCTTCGTAGGAAGCACGTACCAATTGTGAAGGTTAAATGGGACGCTCGTCGAGGTCCCGAGTATACGCGGGAGGTTGAGTCCGTTATTCGACCAAAGTACCCTTACGTGTTTGATTGAAATCTCGGGGTCGAGATTTTTTTAAGGGGGTGAGGATGTAGCACCTCGTGTTTTTACGTCCAATATTTTTTCCGACACGTGTCCTGGTAATCCTGGTGTGCTATGTGCCAAATCGGGAAGGACCGAGGTTGCTGAATCGCTTATTTTATCCTCGTTATGCAATGGAACGTATTTGAGGGGCCAATGTGTAAAAAAAATGCCAAATTTTTCATCCCTTGGAGGCGGTTACGGACTGCAAGCCATGTTGGTTACGGTCCGTAACCATTTTTAAAACAGTGGGCGCCTGAGGTCCTTACGGACCACAACATGACCCATACGATCTGTAAGGACCTGCCAGCGACCAAAATGTGGCAGAACTCAGTTCTGCCACCTCTTACCGCTTTTGGCACCTTCCTTGCATGCTAGGCACGTCCCTTGACACATGTTGAAGTCCTCTAACACATTGCAACCCCTTGGACTCCTCCATAACCTTTTATGAAATGAATTCTTGAACTTGCAACTCACTTTTCCTCACCATAATCCACCAAGTTCATCTAGAGGAGCTCCTGATCATTTTTGAAGCATCTCTTATGCTCTTATTACTCCTTGGACCCTATGTAAGTGCTCCATTTCGTGCTAAGTCCATTCAATTAAGTTTTAAGCTAAGATTAACGTCTTGACGTAAATACGCCTTGACATTGATCTAAATCCTGGTTAGTCCAGCCATTGGGTGTAATGAAAGTGGCTACGTTATTGTAATGATGTAGGTGTTAATCCCTTAAAAAGGCACCTCCTGATTACCACGAAGTCTTGATCAATTAACGAGTCAAACTAAACGTCAAAGAAAGTCAAACTGTCCAGTTTTATAAAAATTCATAACTAACAATCTAGATGTTATAAAATATGTTTTGATGCACTAACAACATAAAACAAGTATTAGAACGTATACCAACTGATTTGGCTCGTCAAGTTTTGGTCTAGGGGTTTGCAACTGAAAGCCGCTATATTTGACTTTTCCTTGACTTTTGCTTCTGACCCGATTTAGCCATTTTGGCTACTGACTTTTGGTCACTTTAAGACCATATCTAAGCATAGGATGACCTCGTAAAGTTTCGTCACTCTCGATTCTTTAAAAATCTTAGTTTTTATATAAGTTCCATAATTTATTAATAAAACTTTGCAAAAAGGTCCTTTTCATACAAATTAAGGTTTTAAACATACATGCATATAAAAATATGTTATAAACTGATTTCTAATCATAGTTTGATTTTATTGATGTCAAGGATCTGATTCTAATCTGAGTTTTCACAAAAGATGCGTTTATGGCATTAAAATGACTAAAATGCCCTTTTCGGCATTTTAGAAATACTTAACATGATTTTATGACCAAGATGATATATTTACTGATGTAATATGATAAGTAGGACCATTTGGCATATTCATTCAGATTATAACCTGAATGAAGGCTTAAGATTCGTTAATTGCCGACAAATGACTAAATTACCCTTATTCACGCAAAATGATTTTAATCAATCTTTTTATAACCAAAACTTAAACCTACTGATGTAATAAGTTAAATGACATGTTATTGGTATATAAAACAGGTCATAACTTCTGTTTAACTTAAACATCGATTTAAACGGCATTTTAGCGACTTTTACGCCTTTTCGGTGCATAGTATGGTTTAAAACCATAACTATGAGCTAAGACTTGATACCTACTGATTTATAAACTTATTTTCAACATATTAACAGTAAGTACAAGTCCCGAACTCAGAATCCCAATTTTGGCTTCAAAGCTATGTGTGAAATTACAAAAATGCCCCTACGAGACATAGTTTGTTTCAAAATCATCAAACACACATATATTTGGAATCCTACTGTTATAACATTATAAATAACTATTTTACAAATTAATAAAGGTCTTGAAATCAGATTCATTTTTAACATCTTTTATAAAGACTAAAATGACCAAAATGCCCTTGTAAGGCATAATTCAGTTTTAAATATACCTCGGGCTTATCTTTTGCAAAGCTACTGATTTTATAACACATATTCATATAGAACTTATATATGACTCCTCCGGTTACCCGGTTTCACCTATGCGCGTTCGGTTAAGCTTACGTAGCTAATTACGTACTTAAACCGAAACAGGTTTAACTTTGTCATTTCTCTATCAAAATTCAGAATGTTGTTGGTTTACCCATATTAGACAAGTTTATATACTTGACGGGTCCAATTAACATCCTATTATGGTCACCGCATAATCTAGCGCATCGTACCGTATTATTTTAGCGTAAGACTAACCGATTCAAGTATAAGACTTAACTAAGGACCCGTTAGCGTTCTAATATTGGTTAATGATTACCATCACTCCAGACTAAACGCCTTCTGGTAAATTGTACCTGTACTTATCTTGGATCTTCGGCTGAGTTCTAACTTTACAAGACTTAACTTCAAGTAAATACTCTTAACCTATTTTCCCTGTACGGGCTTGGGATACGGTAAATTATTACCGCTTGGTCGGGTATGGAAATTATGTTTTATCCAGTTGTGATAATTAACTTAAATTGCATAACCCGGTTTTGATCTGTTTTGTTTGAAACTCAAACATTGGGGGTGGGCTTGACCGTGTCCGGGATATCCTTGGCTCACTAAAGTATTAGTGGCGACGACTAAAGCATGGCGTGTAGGCATACACTAGGTAATTGCTAACTGCTTTCTTTGTGAAAGTTCAGGGTGGTGTGTCAGTCGATCATGTCTCGGTTTCTGTACCGGGTCCCATATGTAAAGACGGACATGTAATCTGTATACAAGGTCTTTTGTGTTGTCCCAAGTTATTTATGAAAATGTGCCTAGTGCACTTAAAATTATTTTATAAAGGATTTTTAAAATGAGTCGGTTGATTGTATTTACCAGTGTAAACTGACGTATTTTCAAAGATTAAAATACAGGTACAAGTACGAAATAGGCCGGAAGCTGCGGGGCGTTGACATCAAGGAGTTGCGACCTTAGAGTTGAGCCTGTAGAGTCTGTTATCATTTTGTGTACGTTTATTTCCGATCCGCCTATGGATCTTATTACAAGCCTCGTCTGTATATTATTTGTGTTTTTCCGAACTTTGGACACCTTTTGGTTTGTAATAGTTTATATTTTACTCCAAGCCTTACGCTGTATTGCTCTGTGTTGTAATTGGTTATGATGATATCAACTGTACGTCACCATACTCCTCACCGGGCCCACCGGAATACACGTGGAAATCGGGGTGTGACAAAAAGCATGACAATGAAAACAATCTTTCAATTGTTGTGAATCAAAGTTTATCATTCCACTGCATTTACCTCTGATTTATCATCATTTATTACTTTCATTTTACAAACTTTTACAACAATTCAAACTCAGATCCTAACAATTTGACCTGAAATATTATGATCCTCAAGAGTCCAAGAGCACCGGCAAGGTGATAGTCTGACCACTAAACAAAGGAAAGGAAAAATTGTGTAGCCGGCCTATACGACATTCTCGTCTGCACACACGCACCATCAAACTCCCTTGAAAAATTAGATGCCTTGTACCATCATAAATCAAAACAGACATACACTTACAACAATAAATACGAATTTACCAATAAATCATCATCTATCGTAGCTATAATAAATTATATTAATAACAATACTCAATACTTGTAAAATGAAGAATAAGGGCGAAAAATGAGAACATCAAGAGATTGAATAGCCAAAAAATATCAATCTACATTGACCTAATAATTTCAAATCATAAAAGGTTGGTGTTGTTTTTTACATTTGACTTTCAAAATCTCAGTGTATCTTGCCCAAATAATCCAAATCATCGCACCAGTTCACAATATTACACATATATCTAACCCGCACTTTTGTTTTCCTTTAACTTGAGCAATCTCTTTCATCTTAATAAAGACCATAAATCAGATTTCGTCGACAACAAAAGTTTTTTCCTCGCCTTTGTAGTCAACAACAATCATGGGCTACTCAGTCACACTAGAAGTGACGTCGAATGGCCACAATTTGATGTCATTTTGGATAGAAGCATCATAAACATCTTCTTAAGTGGTTCGTATCTGTAAATGTAAACAACAAAGTTATAACAAACTCAACCTGAATTACACACCCGGTTGTACATAAAAGTGGCATTAGACGGGTAATAGCAAAGAACAACTACCAACAACACTATATAAACAATTGCTAGAATTACACACCCAAATGTATTTAACACAATTAGCAAAATAATAATAATAAAAAGTAAGTTTGTGGGTTGGCCATGGATATCTATATGGTACTGTTAACAAACTTTGATAATTGTTAGAATATATTAATATTAATATTAATATTAATATTAATATTAATATTAATTATATTAATATTAATATTAATATTTGTTATATTATTTAATATTAATATTAATTAGGGTAAAAATCTGTAAGGGCCCAAAACTCATGGAGAAAAAAAAAAGTCAGACTTAAATCACAACTCTCTAGTCGGGCCTTCATCATAGATAATGGGCCTAGTATGTAGCCCACCAAGCACAGGGTATGTAATGCCTAGAGATGGGCAAAATCGGGTCTTTTGAATACCCGGACCCGGTTCCAACCCGGACCCGATTACTCATGCTAGTCAGTAGACCCGGTTCCTCTGTGGAACCGGTTCCAGTTCCTCTGTGGAACCGGTTCCAGTTCGTACCCGGGTATAAGTTTTTAAATGTGGAACCGGCTGGAACCGGTTCCGGGTAATTTGGAACCGGGTATGGTAGGAACCGGGTACGGGTAGGAGCCGGTTCTGTCATAAAAACCTGCATTTACTATTAGGAACCGGTTCTGTCATAAAAAGCTGCATTTACTATTAGGAACCGATTCCTAATAATTGAAACTGAATATTACTCTTAAAATCGGTTTTTTCTTATAATTTAACCTCATTCTCTACACCAATTCCAATTTCAGTTACTTACTACAAAAAAATCAACACTTTAACCACTTCAAATCTTATACTATCAAAGAGATAACGATGGCTTGAAACGATGAGGTTGTGGATGTTTTGGAAACCAAAAGAAACCCCGTTATTTGGAAACACTTTGACTTGTGCTTGATTTCGGATAGCCATGAAATGGCTAGATGCAAGGGGTGCGGGATCATGAAGGCGTCGGCCAACTCGACGCTCAAGAAACACACCGACCGCCATTGTCCGGTGACAAAGGCGAAAAACAATGAAAGGGTGAAGCATCCGGGACTGGGTCATCGAAAGTTTAGTTTGTTTTATGTATTGTAAACTCATTTGTGTTTTATGATTAGTATGTTTAGTGTTTTATGTGTTTTGTTTAACGTTTCTTGCTTAGGTTGTTTGTGTAACCGGTACTTGTTTCTCGTAATAAAT
Source organism: Scalesia atractyloides (assembly GCA_947069175.1). NCBI lineage: Eukaryota > Viridiplantae > Streptophyta > Magnoliopsida > Asterales > Asteraceae > Scalesia > Scalesia atractyloides. The sequence continues at coordinate 22,908,863 of CAMTDV010000030.1, read as the reverse complement.
AGTTTTATGTTTATGTATTATACCTTGTTCTAGCAAAGACTTATAAAAAAAACTCACATTAAAAATATATTGACGTTGGGTCTGGAAGGTTACCGTAGGAACCGGGTATGATAAGAACCGGTTACGGGTACAACCCGGGTACGGGTTGGAACCGGTTCCGGAACTTATTTTTTTCCAAAAATGTGAAACCGGGTAGGAACCATCGGGTATTTGAACCCGGAACCGGTTCTACTATATGTCGAGTAGGAACCGGAACCGATCCCAGATAGGTTTCACCGGGTCAGGTTTGGAACCAGTTATTATGCTCATCTCTAGTGCTACCTGGCTTGCACCTTAGAAATGACGATGCCTCAAAAATCCTCAAGTACCAAGTGATTTTATGTATCCAATTCCCGCCAAAAAGGTGTATGTATACTCTGTCCCCTTCGGAATTGGCGCCAATTCCCAAAATTCACATCCATTCTTCCACCGCCTCTACACTTCTGATCCTAAAAACTAACTTTTCAGGTACGCTCCTCATTCTATTACTTACGTATTTGCTGTATATCGTTTGATCCTTACACATCCAAGTGTTCCTTTTTTGTAGTAATAATGTTAGGGTTTAATCGCATTTCAGATTCTTCGTTCCGTGTTTTTGTTACAGATCTAGTGTTTCTAATCGTTGACGGTGCTGTTAGGGTTTGCAGAAAGTTATCAGTTAAATTATGGCGAAAGAAGAAGTAGGGAATGGAAGAGATGATATGTTAATCGATGATCCTGAGCCCCAAGACAAGGAATTAGAGGCTTTTCCTGAGAGGATTAAACTTTATTACGGTAGTTGTTTCTGATTTATTGATGCATTATTGTAAATTTATGCATTTGTGCAATATTTTATGGTTTATTGTATCAATTTTTGTGCATCCAGGGGCCTGTAGCCATATCATGGAATTTTCGTAAAGATTGATCTAGATTTAGGAGTGGGTTTTGACGGTGTGTGAGTTAGTTAAAAAATAATTATCTTCAAATTTGAGTGTACTAGTCCCTTGCCAGACGTTGATGTAGATTTAGGAGTAGGTTGAGTTGGTAAGTTATGTGCAAATATGAGTGCTCTAGTCTCATGGTTGACATTGGTGTAGATGTAGAAGTAGTTCTCACGGTGTGTGAGTTGTTCAAAAATAATATGTATAAGTTTGAGTGTTCTAGCCCCATAGTGGACATTGGTGAAAAATTGAGATAAGTGCTAGGTTTTGTTATCTTTATACTTGCTCTAAGTTTCAATGTGGCTGCGAAATGACAATGAAAGGAGTCGGAAACTTGCATAAAATATTGAAGATGGAAATTTGTGTGTTTGGCTACCAGAATGAAATGTATCTATTTTGGGTTGAATGAGTGAGTACTCAGAAATGTTACTGTTACTGTTACCCTGTAGAGCAAAAGATGAGAATGAAAATAAAAGCCTACCTGGCCCTCTTTTTGTTCCTGCTATTTCAATTACGACCATCTATTTGGCTCCATGTCATAACCAATCCAACCATGATGTTATGGCTGTTATTGCTCACAATGAAATCTGTCAGATGAAGTTAGATGATTTTAGGGCTAATTTTCATATTTGTTTTCGTGATGCTCCCAATGGGAATGATCTGCAGTTTTGCTTGATTGATATTATACACCATGCAGACGAACTTGCAATTTTGAATTTGAGCAACAATATGTTTTTACGAGCATTACCATTAAGGATTTTGGGTGGGGATTTTGTTCTTCCGATCTGATTATTATAAATTATGCTCTTGTTTCTTTTGGATTGATATCTCCGATTGTTACGTCGTTTTATTTTGCTGATGCGGCGAAGGTTTTTTTGAATAACCTGCTTCACTCTTTTCCATTTAATGGATGGCGGGCACTCACAGTAGTCATCGTGAATCAATTTAATTCGAAGTCTCCACCGGGACTAATGCTATTCAATCGTTTTTGTGGGATTACTTCAGCACTAGGAAGTGATCCCCCAACACTTATACATGTTACCCCTCCACTTCAACCGAATTTGTTTGAGAGTAATGTTCAGGTTTTTTTGTGCTAAATCTTCTTTTACTCGAGTTGTTAGCTTGTTTGAACTTGTTGATGGGACTATTCTTGGGTCTCACAATTCAGTTTTAAGCTTTTCTTCTACTGCTAGTACTCCAATTATACAGAATCCTGTTGGCACAGTTAAGGGAGATACGAAGACAATTTCAGCGATCCTTTCGTTCCAACTAGAGGATAACTGCCTTGGTTGGAAAGGCAGCACAACACCTTTAGTTTTATATGCAGTGAATTTAACATCATCTCATGTTGTTGCTTACATGCCTCTTATCATTGGAAATTGGACAAAGGGTCGTTTACTTGGTCCTGGGTCAGCAGTGAATATAACAACCAATTTGACGGCCATAAAACAATACATCATCATTGGTATACAGATTTATCACCAGCTGTAAGGGTATCGGTTTCTGCTATCATAGATCGCGCTTGGGATGGATTCGTACCAAAGATTGAGGGACAAAACATTATGCTCATTACACCTTGTCTTATTGCACTTCCACAATGGTTGTTGACAGATGGTGGTGCTTGGTTACTAACTTGTGGGTTAGAAAAGTTGTTCATTGCTAGTATTTTTAAGAGGGTAAAGTTTCTACTTGAGGATCAGTTTTATTTTATGTTGTGGGCTGGTGCTCTTTTAACTGCTGCAACAGAGTTGGGAAACACCCCGTTCTTTTTCCTGGAGTTTCTAGCAGAGGGGTTTTCACATGGGGTTGTTACTAACATATTCAGCTTCATAGTAACCGCATATTGTCATCCCAGGTTTAGTTTTATATCCTCTCCGAGGTATCACTTAAATGTTTGTCGGGTGATGTTTGTTTTGCCAGTTACATATACATGGAAGCCTCCTTGGTGGACATGGAAGCCTCCTTGGTGCACCTGCTCTTTTGTTTTTTATCATATTCTTTTTCATTGTGTGGTAAGGCCACCAATGAATCTTGCACATGTTGCTCATATTCATCACTCTTCGAATTAAAGTAGAAAGTATGGGTCCAATTTCATCTGTAGTGGGACATGATGCATGTCTTACGTATACAACGGGGAACACTCCACAGGTGGAACCTTGTATACAAGGCCCACTGATATGGATTACGGGGCAAGTAGTTCGAGTTCTGTGAACCCGGGTCGCTCCAACGGTCAGCTGCTGAATTGGGTTGAGTTTCGAGACCCGGGCCCAGGCCCATAACCATGCGACGTGAAGCAGCCATGCAAGCCCAACGTGCTCCAGCCCAAGTTTATGTTTATTTTCTGAATTTCAATTTTTATCGTTCATTTTTATTTGTTTCAGTTAATTAGAAACTTGTTAAAGTGTTTCCTTTTTTTTAAGCCATACTAGTAGTGGAGGTATGGGTAGTTATTTCTTTTGATGTAATTTCCTTTAAAAGAGCACGTTGGAATGAAAGAAAGGCAGTGAATTTAGAAAATTGATTGAGTCTTGAAACTTTTGTGTCCTAGCTATCTTGATCGGCAATTCAAGAGGTGAACAAAGGATCCAGTATTCTTTGCCGGTGGTGTAGCTGTAACCGGAAAAGAGCACTGTCGCCCGACGATTATAATCGGAAGGTGCGTCTGTAACCGTTTGTACCGCTGCCCAAACCCTATTTGATCCGATTACCAGGTGGTGCTCATATCATCTGGTATCAGAGCCTAATTCCGTTTCGCTCATATTCACGTAATCTTGCAGATCTACAAGATGGGAGATGAATACCGAACCCTCGAACAACAAGTTCAAGCATTGCAGGGCAACTCCAGACCTTGACACTAGCCATGAATCGTCACCGGCGAGCCACCTGTACGCCGCCCCGATTTCAACCTGATAATGAGTACCATGAAGAGGAATCGGATAATGAGAACGAAGGTGATTATCCGTTTGGAAGGCAACACTATAATGACATTAAGGTTGATACCCGGAATTTGATGGAAAGCTAGATCCCGATGTGTTTGTTGATTGGCTTAGAACAGTGGAACAGGTTTTCGATTACAAGCAAACTACTGAAGAGAAGAGAGTTAAGGTCGTGGCCCTGAAATTGAGAAAATACGCATCGACGTGGTGGGCGAATGTTTGTGCAAAACGAGAACGACAAGGCAAAGACAAAGTTCGAACATGGCGAAAGATGAAGAAGTTGTTGAGAGAGAAATTCATGCCCACGTATTACCTTCAAGACAATTTCTCTCAGTTGCACGTGTTGAAGCAGGGAAATAAGTCGGTGGAGGAATATTCACAGGAGTTTGAATATCTCCTGATGAAGTGTGGATTAGACGAAGACGACCCCCAAACCATAGTCCGATACCTTGGTGGTCTTGAACCTCGTATTGCCCAGATTGTTGAATTACAACCCTACTCCTCTCTAGCTGAGTTAACCGTCCTGTCTCATCGGGTTGAAGTTCAACAAAAGACCTGAAACAAATATGAACCCCAACGAACAACAACCTCTAAACCCACCCCTTCTCAAACCTACACTCCCACTTCCAAAACCTCCGCTTCTACCTCCTCCAAACCCCAACCCAGAACCGAAACCACCCTACCTCAAAACCGAGCACCTCGTAGATGTTTTCGATGCCACGGCCTAGGGCATTATGCGTCTGAGTGTCCAAACACCCGGGCTGTCACCCTAGCGAGCTTGAAACGGCCAACCCTCCTCATTATGATGAAGAGCCTATCGAGAATGAAGGCAATAGTACAGATGGAGTAATTGAACTTCACCCTGATGAGGGTGAGTGCTTGGTCATTAGACGCACCCTTAATAGTTCTGCTGCTCAGAAGATTAATTCTCAACGTGAATCTATCTTCCATACCCGTTGTACCGTCTCAAACAAAGTTTGTTCTCTCATAGTTGATGGCGGTAGCTGTACTAATGCTGCTTCTCAGGCCATGGTCACAAAGCTTCATCTCACCACCACTCCTCATCCATCACCTTACAACATACAATGGCTCAACCATGGGAAAGGCATTCAAGTAACTCACCAGGTTCTTATTTCTTTTAGTATTGGTAAACGATATCATGATGATGTTTTGTGTGATATCATTCCCATGGATGCTTGCCACATCCTACTTGGTAGACCATGGCAGTTTGATAGAAAAGTGGTGCATGATGGGTTCAAAAACACATACTCCTTTACCAAAGATGACAAGCAAATCACTTTATTACCATTAATCCCTAATCCTGAGCCATCACTTGCTACTGTGTCTCTGGGGGTTCTCCTTAAGGCTGAATTACGGGAGTATAAGGCAGTGAAAGAATTCATTTTACTGGGAATTGAAGCAGAGCCTGAACCGACTACAATACACCCTTTGGCCCAGGTGCTACTGGACCGATTTTCTCAGGTTTTCCCCGAAGAAATACCCCCAGGTCTTCCCCCACTTCGACAGATTCAGCACAAAATTGACTTTATTCCAGGGTCTATGTTACCTAACAAACCAGCCTGCAGGGCTAACCCACAGGAATCCGCTGAAATTCGCAAACAGGTTGAGGAATTATTAGCTAAAGGGTTGATCCGCGAATCTCTCAGCCCTTGTGCTGTACCGACTCTACTGGTACCAAAGAAGAATGGTGAATGGCGAATGTGTGTCGATAGTCGGGCCATCAACAAAATTACGATTAAGTATCGGTTTCCGATACCACGTTTAAACGACCTCTTAGATGAATTGTACGGGGCTGCTGTATTTTCTAAGATCGATTTACGAAGTGGTTATCACCAAATTTGTATTTATGAAGGCGACGAGTGGAAGATGACATTTAAAACAAAGGATGGGTTATATGAATGGTTGGTCATGCCGTTTGGCCTGTCCAACGCGCCAAGTACGTTTATGAGGCTGATGAATCAGACCATGCGACCTTTTCTGGGGCGTTTTGTTGTAGTGTACTTTGATGACATTTTAATCTACAGCAAGAATGAAGAAGAACATGGTGATCACCTCCAACAAGTATTTAGAGTATTGTATGATGAGAAACTTTATGGGAATCAAGCTAAGTGCCAATTTTTCTCTCCAAAAGTGGTGTTTCTGGGGTATATTGTTTCAACTGATGGCATTGTAGTAGATGAAAGAAAGGTCCAGGCTGTGAGAGAATGGCCCACTCCGTCCACACTACAACAAGTTCGTAGTTTCCACGGCCTCGCATCGTTTTATCGCAGGTTCGTGAAAGATTTCAGTACCATTGTGTCACCTTTAACTGATTTAATGAAGCAGAAAACTTTTAATTGGACTGAACAAGCACAAGTATCTTTTGATGAAATTAAGAAACACTTGACTACCACTCCCGTGCTTGCTTTACCAAATTTTGATGAGGTGTTCGAAGTCGAATGTGACGCCTCCGTGTGGGAATTAGGGAGAAACTGAATGACGCAAAACGCCGGTACTCGACCTATGATAAGGAATTTTATGCTATAATTCGAGTGTTGGTTCATTGGCACCATTACTTGATAGCGAAAGAGTTTGTTTTGCATTCCGATCACGAAGCGCTTAAGTACATCCAAGGGCAACATAAGTTACAGCCGCGACATGCCAAATGGGTCGAATACATTCAGGCATTTACCTTCACTATTAAGCATAAGTCGGGCGTTATGAACAAAGGCGCCGATGCTCTTTCTCGACGACATCTTCTTATTCAGGCCTTCTGCCCAAATGTTGTGGAATTCGAATTGTTTAAGGAATATTATTTGGGTGATGCTGATTTTGGGGATCTATTTGACCGATGTTCCAAACATGCTTTTGATGATTTCTACATTTTTGAGGGGGATCTTTTCAAGGGAACGCGTCTTTGCATTCCTAAGCATTCTGTGAGGGAGACGCTGATCAAAGAAGTTCATGAAGGGGGTATGGCTGGGCACTTTGGTATCGAAAAAACGGTGGAAATTCTGCACAGTTACGCGTATTGGCCACGTTTAAAAAGAGATGTTGAACACATTATTAAGAGGTGCCTCGTTTGCCAGCAAGCCAAGAGCCACGTATTGCCCCATGGTTTACGTCTTCCCTTACCAGTTCCACAAGCCCCATGGGAAGACATTAGTCTCGACTTCATTACCGGTTTACCGCATACACAACGTAAGTCTGATTCTATTATGGTTGTCGTGGATCGGTTTTCGAAGATGGCTCACTTCATTGCTTGTAACACTACCCATGATGCCGTTCAGGTTGCCAATCTCTACTTTAAGGAAATCGTACGACTACACGGTATCCCGAAATCTATGGTGAGCGACCGAGACACAAAATTCCTTAGTCACTTTTGGATCACTCTATGGAAGAAACTGGGAACAAAGTTGCAGTTTAGTACTTCTAGCCACCCGCAAACTGACGGTCAAACCGAAGTAACGAATCGTACATTGGGAACTCTACTGCGGGTTCTAATTAAAAAGCATCTTCGTAGCTGGGAAGACATGCTTCCTCAGGCTGAGTTTGCTTACAATCGGGTGCCAAATTCCACTACTAAATTCAGCCCGTTCGAGGTAGTATATGGTGCTAATCCTATAACGCCTATTGATCTTGCTGTATTAGACACCGGTTCGAAATTTAGTCAGGAAGGGGCTGACCGAGCTGCAACTATCCAGCAACTACATGAGTTCGTTCGTGTCAGGATTGAAGCTATGAATAATAAAGTAAAGCAGCGGGTTGATCGGCATCGGAGATTTGTCAAGTTTGAACCCGGTGATTTGGTTTGGGTACATTTCAGGAACGGTTTCCTCAGAAAAGACGTTCTAAGCTCAGCCCACGGTCTGATGGTCCTTTTGAGATACTTGAGAAGGTCAATGACAATGCCTACAAAGTAGATCTTCCAGGTGAATACGGTGTATCAGCTACGTTTAATGTTGCCGATCTATGTCTGTACTATGACGAAAATGATGAATTGCCAAGTTTGAGGACAAACTTTGTCCAACCAGGGGAGGATGATATGGATTACGGGGCAAGTAGTTCGAGTTCTGTGAACCCGGGTCGCTCCAACGGTCAGCTGCTGAATTGGGTTGAGTTTCGAGACCCGGGCCCAGGCCCATAACCATGCGACGTGAAGCAGCCATGCAAGCCCAACGTGCTCCAGCCTAAGTTTATGTTTATTTTCTGTATTTCAATTTTTATCGTTCATTTTTATTTGTTTCAGTTAATTAGAAACTTGTTAAAGTGTTTCCTTTTTTTAAGCCATACTAGTAGTGGAGGTATGGGTAGTTATTTCTTTTGATGTAATTTCCTTTAAAAGAGCACGTTGGAATGAAAGAAAGGCAGTGAATTTAGAAAATTGATTGAGTCTCAAAATTGAGTCTTGAAACTTTTGTGTCCTAGCTATCTTGATCGGCAATTCAAGAGGTGAACAAAGGATCCAGTATTCTTTGCCGGGTGGTGTAGCTGTAACCGGAAAAGAGCACTGTCGCCCGGCGATTATAATCGGAAGGTGCGTCTGTAACCATTTGTATCGCTGCCCAAACCCTATTTGATCCGATTACCAGGTGGTGCTCATATCACCCACAATTCATCCTTCAGTTTTATGAGCTGCGGTTTCCTTGTTGGGATTTGATTATGTTAATTTTTTGGCTGGTTGTATTAGATTTCGTTATTCCACCCGATTGGCGTTTCGTGTTCACAACGTTCTTCATGTCATGTCCTCCTAACTCTTTAGAGCCCCTAGACAACCTTCTATTTACGCAAAGTTTAGAAGAGGCATTGGCCAGTTTGGAGCTTGCATATTGTAAACGTATCATCTGTTGTGTGCTTATTTGTCAACCATCATCACATCCATCACTTTCCAATATTTCCTAGGTAACTATGCATCTTCAAGGCAATTTCGAGCTACACAGAATCGATTACATTGCATGGAAACACTTGTTCATATGCTCCGGCTCTTGGAACCTGGTTCAGAAAACAAAGCTTAACTTTTTCTGATTATTTTCTCAAACAGCTTTACCAGGGTATACCAGAACAACAAGTTCAACGTCTTCATTTTAATTGCTTGGATACTATGCTTTACCATTCCATTTCAATACTAGACGCCATGAATGTGACTACATCAGACAAGTGGTTGACACACCAAGTAGTTGAGTGGGGCGACTTCCCAGAGCAGTTGACTTGGAATAATCCTACCCGTTTGCTTAAACCTTTTCCAGCCTTGCACCTTGAGGACAAGGTGAATTTGAAAGGGTGGGGTAATGTTATGAACCCAATGAACCTAAGCCAGTGAACCCAATCAGTCGGCCCAGTCCAAGAGGCCCATGAAGTTGAACGGATCTGTGGGATTTATGAAGAAACCACTGCGATATATGAAGGGGAAGCGAATAAGAGTAGAAGATATGCAAATTGATTATCAGTGTGATTATTTTTCTTCCCATCTCAATCTGTATCTGATTTTCCATCCCATTCTATCTCTATGTTTTCTTAGTGATATACGCATACGGTTGTTGTAATTCGATTATAAGTCTGCTGTGTCAATCAAAAACACTTCATATAGCGTATTAAATTTTCCACCCAATGATCAAACTCATCAAAACTTAGTCAGAGATGATGTTTCCTTATCATGTTATGAGCAATTAGTACTTTAATAAGAGTTATTCATAAAGCCTTTTAGCGGTGTCTGTTTCTCCAAAACTTAATTACCAAAAACATTGTCGTTGCTCAAACTTTTAATGCAATTTCTTGATGTTTGTAAAGTAAATTTTCATTATTATTGCAGAGATAAAACTTTAAGAACAGGGAATTTAAGATGAGCGAATATATGATCATTTGGTTTATAATTTTTTTAACAACTGTAACCGTGATCAATAGGGTTGTATAATCAGTTTTTGACTTAATGTGCATGTTTATATTTGGCAGGATGGCTTTTCCCTCATGCTGACATGTCCAAATGGATGGCATACGGAAATGGTAATCACAGTACATAGTTTAATTTTTGCCGGCCAAAGGACACTTTTATTAACAACCCAAAGAGCCCCTAAACTGCATATTCTGGTCATCTTGGCAAAAGAACATGTCACAAGCAGATGATTCGCTGTTTTGTTGTGGCAGCTGCAAAGAGGACACAACCCGTCCCCAAAAAACAACATTTCTCACAGCCAACAATCAGCCGTTGGGATCTTTCCTATAATGGCACACAACACGGAACATTTACCCTTCGGTACCGCAATTTTACTCCATCTAAACTGCATATTCTGGTCAGCCTCAATCCTTTGGAGATTAAGGTCCTTTTTTCACTTCTTTCACCCTGAAATCTTTGTTCCCATCCTCACTGGCCTAAACCCAACTCCATTTCGGCCTTTTCGACACTGGAATGAGGAACTTTCTTTCACGTAAAATCTCAACGCACACCTCCTTCCGGCGTACTCATATAACAGTCTTGTATCAGGGCCTGTTTTGGCCTTTTCTTACTTTATACAGTCAAAGACGGCCAGAAATTGGTCTTTAAGACACCCACCCGTAACCCACTTATCACACCAAAACAAAGTTTTATTCCCTTTCCACACGTTACAAAAAATTGTGTTATTTAAATCCAGTCCCAGCTTGAGGAACTCGTTGTTTGCATAGTCTTTTATGAGAAGAGCTTTAGTATATCTGGATTCAAGATTCACAAACAATCTTATTTAAATTGTGAATATTTTAGTGACTGGTTGTATTGTTTATTTATGCAGATGGGAAACATCCTGCATGTGACCAATCATATTTTGGACGAAGAGAATATTCTTTTACATTGGAAAATGATATATATATGCGGTTTCAGTCTTACAAAACTGCATTGGAGCTGGAAAAAGCCATCAAAGATCACTGTCCATTCAAAATTGATATCGGTCCCGTTTATAGTGTCGATGTAAGATGTTACAGATCATTATTTTGATTATTTCTGAAGGAACTCAGTTTTTGTACAGCATGTATCATGAGCCATTATGATTTGAATGTTTATTTGCTTCCTGCTTATTTAATATCCAACTAAATCATTTTCCATATTCTTGTGAACTTGTATTGTTTGCTTATCGGTACATTTTTTTTTTGAACAGCCTGCAAAGAGGCATGCATACTCACAATCTGGGGACAATATTTTTACTCCTGTGGAAAAAGAGCTAGTGTTTGATATAGTAAGATTGTTTTGCTTATGAATGAATTGCTAAAACTTAATAGTCTAAATGCAAATCTTCCACATCTAACATGATTAATCATTGTTTACCATTTTGTTTTCCAGGATATTTCAGATTACGATGACGTCAGATATTGCTGCTCTGGAGCAGATGTTTGCTTGGATTGCTGGCCTCTGATGACCATTGCAATTAAAGTGATTGATACTGCTCTTAGAGGTATATCAGCTTACATTAATTCCATGTCTGATTGATTTTACCGTAACACATCAGCTTATATTATATCCATGTCTGATTGATTTTCCCGTAACACATCAGCTTATATTATATCCATGTCTGATTGGTTCAGATGATTTTGGATTCAATCATATTCTCTGGGTATACAGTGGTCGTCGTGGGGTCCATTGTTGGGTTTGTGATACAAAAGCAAGAAGGTGGTGCTGCAAAACTTGTAAAACGATAGTTTAATTTTTGAGTTGATTACTGTTTTCGTCCCTGTGGTTTGTCATAAATCACTATTTCAGTCCATTAGTTTAAAAATTGCGATTTCAGTCCCTGTGGTTTCACTTTCGTAACCATTTCAGTCCACCTCGCAACCATTTCAGTCCCTGTACTTACAGAATAAATGGATTGAAGTGGTTACGATAGTGAAACCACAGGGACTGAAATGGTTACGAAAGTGAAACCACAGGGACTGAACTCGCAATTTTTAAACAAATGGACTGAAATAGTGATTTTTGACAAACCACAGAGACGAAAACAGTAATTAACTCTTAATTTTTTCTACACTTGTATCATTACGTGCTGTAAAACCTTGACTTTACCATCTTGAATCTCAGGCTAAATAATGAACAAAGGTCGGCTATTGCAGAGTATTTCCACGTGTACAAGGTTTTCTTAGTTGTTCCTACACCATTCAGTTGTGCAAAATTCTAAATCATGAAATTCTTCATTCTCATCTTTTGCTCTACAGGGTAACAGTAACAGTAAATCAAAGGTTTCTCTGGTGGGTTCTGCGCTTCATCCTTTTCTTGTGTAAGTATCGGAAACCGTATAATAATTTAATAATCATTTACTTTTAACCACCTTGAAATTTCTTTGTACCCTGTGTCATTCCTGCAGGAGATCATATAATGTTTTGAGTGACTACTTTGAGAGGAAATTACTTTGTAGCCAACAGTTGCTTTCAGATGAGAGATATGAGAATATACTGGACATGATTTCTGATGAATGTATGCAATCTAGACTACATATATTACTGCATTGTGTCTTACTTGCTTCCCAAGAAATGTTTAAAACATTTGAAACTATTTTACAGCTGTAGCCTCAGAGCTTAGAGGTAAGTGGCAAGGCAATAGGCGCTCTAATGCAAACGATATAAATATTGTGCGATGGGAGCAATTAAAACACCTGTGTGGCAGAAAAAAGGTGTGCTCATTATAGTAAATGAAGTCATGTGAATAACTCATAAAATGTCATGGATTCAATTCACTCCTATATGCATCTGTAATCTTTTGAATATTTGTTTTACACTTTTACTTTCACATGGCAGACACCTGGGCTTAGTAGGTGCGTTGAGGAGATTGTCTTTTCTTACACTTATCCCAGGATTGATATGGAGGTCAGTAATCTGTTTATTTTCACCATGCCATGCAACAGTTACTGGCTTTTTATTTTTCCTTAAACCTTAGTCTTTAACTTTTTTATTTTGTAATAGTTGGTATTAGTAATGTTTTTTTATTGTATAGTTTACTTATGCATGATATGAATTGGGAATTTTGTGGCTTTGTGCGATTAAGTACATATAAGGTTATATTTAAACTCTTTTGAGCTCACATCTTAGGTTTCAAAACACATGAACCATTTGCTGAAATCGCCTTTTTGCGTACACCCCAAAACAGGTTAGTAGTATACTAGTATTTGATATTGCATACAAAAATTAATTGACTTTTATGAGTTATATTTTATTTTTATGCTTAAATGCTATTTTTTTTCCAGGTCGCATGTGTGTTCCCATAAATCCAAACCTTTGTGATGAGTTTGATCTTACCAACGTGCCGACACTTTCCAAGGTAATCAAATTTGTTAGCAAACTATTTCTGTTGTAGTTTCTTTTTCCACTTGGCATAAGATCCTATTTGTTGAATCTCAGCTTCTGAGAGAAATCAACACCGGAGGCTTGCAAGCTGAAGGCGATAAAGGTATGCTACTCAAAATATCATAATAATTATTCAATTCAGTATAGTATTTTACTCTTTTTCTATAGGTTTGAGGCTTCTTAATTAAGTGAACAGTTATATTAAACCTGTTTTACGGATCTAATTTGTTTTGGAACTCGGATGAAGGTTGTTCTTCATGCATGATATTTTTGGAACTCTGACTCAAAATTTTATCCTCAACAGACCATTTTTTTATTACTATTATCGTGTGTTAATATTTTTATGGCTTGTCGATTTGTCAGTTTGGGATAGAACTTCAATGGGGAAGCCCATCAGATATTTTAAAGATTCGTTCTTGCAGCCGTTGCTGAAATCATGCAAGGTAATGTGATTCGTTTTTCGTCCAAAAGATGACTGTGACAACTGTCTATTTATACTTCGGAACAGGGATTGGTACATATTTGACATATCATATGGTACTTGTCGCAAAATGATGGCATAGGCGGGTTGGGCAACGGGTCAAGTTGACCCGTCACTTTTTTAAGGTACCTGTAAAACCAGATAGTTACCAACAGTGTGGCACATTAGAAAATGCATTTTGGGGAGCTTTATTAATTTGTATATTGCAATCATACTGAAGAGTATCAATTCACAATATTTGCAGGAAGAGATGGAAGCCTCATATAATGCCAAAATTCAGCAATCAAAGAACTCTTTTGGCTGGTAATGTCTACAACTTATCAGTGACAATGTTCTCAAAACAGTTTTTAGCATTTTTATGGTTTCTTTTATGCGTTTTTTACTGAGGTTTTATTTCGTTTTTCACTTGTTTTATACCGTCTATGTTTAACCTACTCTCTCTACATGACGATGGCTAAAGTATTTATCTTCAAGAGTCACGGTTTGCTTTGGCATCATCTGTAATATTTGTTGAAGAAACTTGTGTGCAAAAAAAAATGTGTCACGGAACTAGATTGTGTTTGTGATAGGGGAGCCTTCAAGCACTTCGCCCCTCCCCTCTTTGCTACACAGAATCGACCTTTATTAGATGTAATCGACAAGCTGTAATCAAGGGCTATTGAACAAATACAATTGCAATGCACATGTCTTGGCTGTAACATAATTTTCTAACACGCAGAATCGCACCTGTAATGTAGTCGAAAAGCTGTAAATAGAATCGCCTTAAACGATCAAATCTCTTAATTTCTCCTGTTCTATTGACCCTGACCAAATTGCTCTATGCTTAAGCTCGCTCGAAACTCGATTGAAAAATGCTCGGATCAAAAATAGCTGGTACGGAAAACCTTTTGTATAAGGTTCGAAATGGTGAATTGAGGTAGAGTAGACCGATGATCCTGTAGTCATTTGACCGGCCATGGTTTGATTTCACACGGTTGAAAACAAGCCAGTCGACTCAGTTCGCTTTGCAAACGAGCCAAGCACTAGCATGCTAAGAGAGTGAAAAGTAGAGGACGCGGAACTTGAAAATCTAATCGGTTTTCACAGCAATGCCAAGAGAGCGAACAACGATGCCATTGGTTTCTTTATCTTATAAAGTATATTTTTGTCATTACGTGAACTTTCATTATGGGAGGAGATTTATGCAATTTTGATTTTCAGTAAGGCAAATATTGAAGTTTATATGAGGATTATGCAATTCTCCAAAATAGTAGTTCAACTTATTACAAGATGATATATGCAATTCTCCCTAATTCCTATATGGCCGCCTTTTTAACCCAATAACTGATGTCGACCCTGTCCTTTAAGACGACCGTCTCTCTACCGACGACGTTTGCTTCTTTCGAACAACCTTCCCTGTTCACAGGTAACAAAGACGTGAGAAACTTAAGTTTTTCTTTTTTATATCAAAACTCATACAAGACACAATGTTAAATAGGGAGAACAAGCTAAATATGGAAATAATAATCATGGAAAATATTACTCCCTAACTAAAGGAGAATTATTTTCTTATAATAATAAGTCTAGAATATTCTAACATTCGCCCTCAAGTTATATAGTGGGATTTTCTATACCCAACTTGCACAACACTTCTTCAAACGTTTTTGCTCCAACGACTTTCGTAAGAATATCTACCAACTGATCCTCGGACTTTATGAAAGAAAGTTCCACCGTGCCAACTTCAATTTTCTCTTTTATAAAGTGTCTGTCCACTTCAACATGTTTTGTTCTGTCATGTTGAACATGATATTCTGAAATTTTAATTGCAGCTTTGTTATCACACATCAACTGAGTTGGAGGCTTTAGTGGAAAACCGTTTTCGTTCATCAATATTTTCAGCCAAAGAATCTCTATGATTCCTTCACAATGCCCCTGAATTTTGATTCTGCACTAGATAAGGACACTACCTTCTGTTTCTTTCTTCTCCAAATGACCAAGTTTCCTCCAACTAAGGTAAAAAAATCATGTAGTAGATTGTCTATCCTTTGGATTTCTAGCCCAATTGCATCGGTAAAAGCTTCAACATCCATGTGTCTATTTTTGTGAACACTATACCTCTTCCCGAAGTACCCTTAAGATATCGTATAATCCTCATAACTGCTTTTATATGCTTTGACTAAGGTTGGTGCATGAATTGACTTACAATCCCAACAACATTGGCAATGTCTGGTCTAGTAAGGCGCAAGTAGATTACTTTTTCTCACCAGTCTTTTGTACCTTTCTCGATCTGCTAGCTCAGCTTCTTCACTAACCTTGAGTTTATGGTTAACCATCATTGAAATGTCACTTGGTTTGCAATCTGCCATACTTGTTTCAGCTAACAAGTCTAGTTTATATTTCTGTTAGGAAATGAAAATTCCTCCTTTTGATCGAAGAACTTCAATTCCCAGGAAATACTTTAGCCCTCGAAGGCCTTTCATCTCAAATATGTAAAGAGATTCTTTTAAAGTAAAGCATATCCCCTCCTTTTGAAATTGGGTACGGTCAGCACTACTTTGTTTGTACCCATATCGTTTCATAGCCATCGTAAACCTTCCAAACCACCGACATGGAGACTCTTTGAACTCATTAAAAGCTTTTTTGAGTTTTCACACCTCCCCATTTTTAAACTCATTAGAGAATCCCGGTGGTGCTTCCATATATACCTTTTCTTTTAGATCTTCATGTAGGTGTGACATCCCGGTTTTTCAGATATCTTAAACGCACTACTTCACGATTATTTGTTCCTACGTTAATTTGGTTCGGAGACTTAAATTGCACGCTCGAAAGAATTACGATAATTTCGTGTACTTGTCAAATAAATTATGTGCTACGTATTAAACGTTTATAAGTTGGTGCGTTATTATGCGATATCCGATTTCGTGTTTTATTTTAGTTATAAAGTATAGACGTAGTAAATAAATAAATGAATCGAATCGAGCCGCGACACGAGCCAACTTCACTTCCTTGCGACTCAAGTAGTTAATCTAAACTTGAGGACCAAGTGCTAGACCCAAACCAACCCACCCGAACCCCTTTGCGGTCGCGAGCTACCCAAACCGTAAACCCCTCCCTCTTCTCCTTACTCTTGCGCTATATATACACACACATGCATGAGCTTGCTTCACAAAAACAAAACACAAAACCCTAGTTGAGAAAACAGCCGACGGCAGCCGATCCTTCATCTTCTCGATCGCAAACAGCTTGTTACACTCCTCTTGAATCACGGCAGCCCTCCCCTCACCATTCTTCTTCTTCTCGGTCGCAAGTTCTCGCCAACATCCGAATCTGTCCCATCTAGTTCTCGGCTCTTGTCCAAGTCTCGGCTCATTGATCTTGTTATTAAAGGTTAGGATTATCATTGTTTGCAAGATCATATTCGGATTTATATGTTTGAATGTAGTGTTATGTTAGCCGATTTATTTATGATGTTTGCAAGTTTGATGTTTGTTCGAACTCTGGAAACATAGGCTGTGTTTTGTTGATAAAAACTATAGGTTATGATTAGGGTTTGCATGGGCATGATATATATGATGATATATGATCTGTAATTCTGTTTTTGATCGCCTATGTTCAATGTATCGAGGGTTTAAGCGAGTTAGATTGTGATAAAATGCTGAATCAGAATGCTGAATGGTGGTTACAGCCAACTTCAACTGGCTGTAACTTGGTTATTATTTATCGAAAAACGGATTTTCTGAATTCTAAAACGTAGAGTTTTGAAAAACGATTCTAATGGCGCTGGATTCATATTTTTCTGAAGTCGTTTGATATTTTTAAGCAGCCAATTAAGTTCAGTAACTAAAGCTGTGAAAATCCTGAAAATTTGTTAGTTGTTTATCAAGTTGGATCTAGTAATCGGTAGGGAGTCGAATCAGGAAATTTGTACAGCAACTAGATATGGAAATTTCCGGGGAACTCCCACTGGAATTTTGTTAATTGGACGAACGGTGATTTTTAAATGAATTCTTCCGTGGACTGCAGTCAGAAAGCGACGAATCTGACTGCAGCCTAGCACATTAATATTTACGAATAATTGGTAGAGTGTTAGGACTTGAAAAATTTATATAAAATTCTACAGTATAGTTGTCACCTTCTGTAAAATAATTGGAATTTTTGGAACGTTGGAACTATTTTACAAAAATCCTCGAAAACAGCCGAATTATGAGTATGTAAGCTGAAACTTGATATCTTGCAAATGTGTGTACCAAAGTGTTGCATGGATTGGATTGTGTTCATGATAAATTGTTTTGATCACTATGTTCATATGAGGATACTTGCATGCATGTTTGAGTGTTAGGATTTGTGATTGTGTGTACCGCTTTGTGCGTAAATTATGTGTAGGATTTGTATTGGTGTGTTCACACACTAACTTGAAATCAATTGAATTGTTAGGACGCAATTAGCGGTCCCATCATTTGCAACTTCTGTCTTACACTAACCGAGCAAACTAAAGGTGAGTTCACGGCCCCTAATTTTACCCGGTTTTAAACAACAGGGGAGAAACATGTATGCACTCTACAACTCTATCTCTTTACGTTATACGAAATTAACGTCACTTAACTATTCGGTAACTAAGTTAATGTTAATGTACGTTATGGTCACTAAGCAGCTATATCACACAAGTCCTCGACAATCTCTCGGATCGTTAGTATTGGGTTTAAATAGCGGGGAAATTATAAGTAGTACTACTGGGCCCGACAAGCCCCATCCGAGCTAGTCGCGCTAGCCGACCGGGTATGGTCAACGGTGAATAATTTAGACTAACTTCGCCATGGTCAGTGATAGGCCTAGCAACACGGAGGCACAACAGTCAGCTTCGATCGCGAACACTTACGTGACATAACTTTAGGCTAGCTACCTATATATATTAACATTGAACTTAATTACGAATCAACAATATTATCCCGGGTTAGGGATAATGGAACCAACAACGTCATTATTCCAGGTTAGGAATAATGGGACATCATTATTATTCCGGGTAAGGAATAATGGAACTATCATTATTATTCCGGGTAAGGAATAATGGAACTATCAGTATTATTCCAGGTTGGGAATAATGGAACTAAACCGTTATCCCGGGTTAGGGATAACGGGGGAAACAAACTTATAACCGAACAAACGAATTTATGAAAACCTATGAACTCACTCATCTTTAATGTTGACACTTGTTTCTTTACATGTTTCTCAGGACGCTAGGAGCTCTAGGTGCACTCACTTGCATTGATCAAGACACCTTTTATCGAGTCTCATTTACAAACATTGTTTTGGGTTTTTCATTTGTTTTGGCGTTTGTGTTGGCGCCCATTTCTCTATCTATTTTTATGCTTCCGCTCAACCATAAAAACTAATGCTTCCGCTAAACATTGAAACTAACTAAGACAATATAAATTCTACAATGAATGGTTAAACAAATGATTTTGGAAAACGTATTATCAAATCATATAGAGTCGTTCGACGTACTAGTGTCTCAGATTCTGGTTTGTTCACACGCCTCGCGGTAAAACTCCGCAAGTGGAAATTGAGGGTGTGACAGATTGGTATCAGAGCCTCTAGCTATAGAGAACTATGTTTGCATTAAAGGTAGACCTAAACTATAGCTGATTACACGACACTAGACTTAGTTTGGCACTGAACTGTTATATCTTGTTATGTGTTGTACTACAACTGTATTATGAAAAATATAGATGTACATTGTGATGAACGCAACTCGTAACTAACTACACAACCCAATAGGCAATGTCATCATCATCATCCGACAAACCTTTACAACCAAGGGCGCCAGGAAAGGGACCTATAGTCGAACCCTCACCACCTCATGGCGTGGAGACACGCTCAGCTGCTAGGAAAAGACTCGCTCTAGGGGAGGAGTCGTCCTCACGCCCGACCATCGCTGTGACGGTCGAACCGGTTAACTCGTTAGAAGTAGGGAACGACGTACTTAGAGATATGATTAGAACGCAACAAGAACAACTAGAAAGAATGCATGAAACCATCCTAGCACAGGGATGGATGATACGACAGTTGATAGGTAAAACTGGATCGCTCGAGGAAGAGCAACATACGAGTAAGATAGCTCGTAACACTTTAGCCAGAGATCTTCGTGCTGAGCAGCTAAGGGTTGACTGGCTCGAAGACAGGGTTCTTGAGTCTAGCTGGAGAATTCAAGAACTAGAACAGAATAAGGCACCTATACCAGTACCCGCATCAGCACCGGCCCCTCCAATACCGGTAGAGGATCCAGAGGAGGAAGACCCAGCTGTAGAAGCTGGAAACGCCGCGGAGGATGACGGCAACGATAGCGATTTGGGGGATGGAGACGTAGAAGACTGACACATCTCGCTTATTTTATTTACTTTCCTTCAGTCTATTTATTTTCTACTTAGATCTAAAATGGCAACTGGACGTCGCGGAAATCTCAAACATGACGCCTTAAGAATTAGCCGCAATGATCCAAGAACACGTGAATGCTGCTCTGGCAGGTGTTCAAAACCCACCAGCAGCAGGAGGGGTCTTAACCCCTACAAGATGTTCCTCGATACGAAACCGAGCAAATTCACGGGTGCAGAAGGACCCATAGGACTGGTCCGTTGGATCGAAAAATCCGAATCAGTGTTCGAAATGTGCAATTGCCTTGAGGCCAATAAGGTCAAGTATGCTGCCTCAACGCTGGAAGATGGGGCATTAACCTGGTGGAACGCGCAAGTCCAAACGCGTGGACTTATTGCTGCAAATGCAATGGCCTGGGCCGAGTTTAAGGCCCTAATCAAAGAGGAGTATAGTCCGCGGGACAGAGTTCAGCAGTTGGAACAAGCACTATGGAACCATAAGATGGTAGGATCTGAAATTGAAGCGTACACGGCAAAACATCACGATCTGGTGTTCCTATGTCCTGATCTGGCCAACACTGTGGAGAAACGGCTCGAGTTTTACCTTGGGGGTCTGGTCCCTGAGATTCAGGGTATGGTAATGGCTAGCAACCCTGCAACTGAACATCAAGCAATCAGGTTGGCGCACAAACTCACCGATAAGGCGGTGGAACAAAAGAAGTTGCCAACTCGGGGCACAACTGAAGTTGCCCCTGATAATAAAAGAAAGTTTGAAGACTCGTCTGTTCGACAGTCTTCGTCATCCCAGCCACAACAGGGGAACCAGAAACGGTTCAATAATTACAACAGCCACCGGGGTCACCAAAATCAGCCCGCCAACAACAACCAGAACGCAAGCGGCTATGTAGGTCGAAAGCCGTAGTGCAATCGCTGTAATCTTCATCATCACGGCCCTTGTGCCGGGAATCGCTGCCAACGATGTGGCAAAGTGGGACATGCGGCAAAGGATTGTCGCGGGAAAATCATGTCCCGACAAAATCAAAATCAACCCCAGGGTCAGCAGCAGGGTAGTAACGGGGGTGCTATCAGTGTGGTAGCACTGCCCACTTCAAAAGAGACTGCCCACTTCAAAAGAGACTGCCCACAGCTCCTTAACAACAACAACAATGGTGGGAACAACCACAACCACAATAACCACAACAACAACAATAACAACTACAATAATAGAAATGGTGGCATAGGAGGTGCCAAAGGTCGCGCGTTTACGTTGGGCCGCGGAGAGGCCAGAAACGACTCGAACGTGGTCACCGGTAAGTTTCCCCTTAATGAACATTTTGCAACTGTGCTTTTTGATACGGGTGCGGATAGGAGTTTTATATCTGAGTCTTTTAGGAAGAACCTAAATCTCACGCCTAAACCTCTAGAGGCCCCTTATATCATAGAACTAGCCGATGGTAAGTCTGTAGATGTGACCCATATAGTATCCGGCTGTCAACTCAAACTCGTGGGTCACACCTTTACCATTGATCTGATGACAACTACCCTGGGTAGTTTTGACGTTGTAGTCGGAATGGACTGGCTATCCGACGTCCGAGCTGAAGTTCTCTGTTTCGAAAAATCTATCCGTATTCCGCTCACTAACGACGAAATCTTGACGGTGCAAGGCGAGAAGGCAGGCGCCGTCACAAACATCATCTCTTACATGCAAGCGCAGAAGTATCTTTGGAGGAAGAACTCTTTCGCTTTACTCGCACTGGTTACCGAACAGCCTAAGGACGAGAAACGTATAGAAGACATCCCCGTCGTCCGTGATTTTTCTGATGTATTCCCAGAGGAGTTACCTGGTCTCCCACCCCATCGACAATTGGAGTTTGAAATTGAATTGGCGAACCATGTAACTCCCATCGCCAAGGCCCCATACCGCCTAGCTCCAGCCGAGCTGCAGGAGCTGTCCACCCAACTTCAGGAGCTGTTAGAAAAAGGATTTATCCGACCAAGCGCTTCACCATGGGGAGCTCCAGTCCTTTTTGTCAAGAAGAAGGACGGGACCTTCCGCATGTGCATCGACTACAGGGAACTCAACAAGGTTACTGTCAAGAACCGATACCCGTTACCTCGCATCGACGATCTCTTCGACCAACTGCAAGGGTCAAGCTACTACTCCAAGAATGATCTACGGTCCGGTTACCACCAGCTACGCGTCAGGGAGGAGGATATCGCTAAGACGGCATTTCGTACTCGGTATGGCCATTATGAGTTCTTGGTCATGCCCTTCGGTCTCACCAACGCACCCGCGGTGTTCATGGACCTCATGAACAGTGTGTGTAAACCATACCTCGACAAGTTTGTCATTGTGTTCATCGATGACATACTCATCTACTCTAAAGGTGAAGAAGAACATGCTGAACATCTACGATTACTGCTGGGATTACTTCAACAGGAGAAACTATATGCCAAGCTTTCAAAGTGTGATTTCTGGATTCGGGAAGTTCAGTTCCTCGGGCATATCGTAAATGAAAAGGGTATCCACGTCGACCCTGCCAAGATTGAAGCCATCAAAAACTGGGAAGCACCCAGGACACCACGGAGATCCGCCAATTTTTGGGTTTGGCTGGTTACTACAGACGTTTCATCGAGGGATTTTCAAAGATCGCGCAACCGCTTACTACCCTCACCCAGAAAGGCATCAAGTATGCTTGGGGTGACAAGCAGGAAGCGGCATTTCAATTGCTCAAACAGAAACTTTGCAGTGCACCCATTCTGTCCTTGCCGGAAGGGACAGATGATTTTGTGGTATATTGTGATGCTTCCATTCAGGGGTTGGGATGCGTACTCATGCAACGCGATAAGGTCATCGCGTATGCATCCCGACAATTGAAGGTTCACGAGAAAAACTACACAACACATGACCTGGAATTGGGAGCAGTAGTGTTTGCACTTAAGATTTGGAGACACTACCTCTATGGAACGAATTGCACAATCTTTACAGACCACAAGAGCCTCCAACACATCTTTGACCAGAAGGAGTTGAACATGGGACAGCGTCGCTGGGTCGAACTCTTGAACGATTATGAATGTGCCATTCGGTATCACCCGGGTAAAGCTAACGTGGTAGCTGATGCCCTCAGTAGGAAGGAACACTTGAAACCGCGTCGGGTACGAGCATTACAGCTCACCATTCATTCGGGGTTACCCGAACAGATACGCGACGCGCAGTTAGAAGCGGTTAAGGAAGAAAACATCAAGGCCGAATCGGTGGGAAAAATGGAACGCGATTGGGAACTAAAACCCAATGGAGCCCGGCATTTCATGAATCGCATATGGGTACCTCTCTACGGAAACCTCAGAGAGCTAGTCATGGACGAAGCTCACAAATCCCGATACTCTGTCCATCCTGGTTCGGATAAGATGTATCAAGACCTTAAAGCTGCGTATTGGTGGCCCAACATGAAAGCTGATATAGCCACCTACGTGAGTAAGTGTTTGACTTGTGCAAAAGTCAAGGTAGAGTATCAAAAGCCATCGGGGCTACTCCAATAACCTGAGATCCCAGTGTGGAAATGGGATCAGATCTTGATGGATTTCATCACTGAACTCCCGCGAACTTTGGGTGGTTGCGATACCATCTGGGTAATCGTGGATCGTTTAACTAAGTCCGCACACTTCCTAGCTATTAAAGAAACAGATAAGATGGAGAAGTTGACTCGCATCTACATTAAGGAAGTAGTTTCTCAGCACAGAGTGCCAACGTCCATCATCTCAGACAGAGATGCTCGCTTCACGTCCAACTTTTGGCAGTCACTTCAGAAAGCGTTGGGCACACGCTTAGATATGAGCACAGCTTATCACCCACAGACTGATGGTAAAAGCGAAAGGACCATACAGACTTTGGAAGACATGCTTAGGGCATGCGTAGTAGACTTCGGGAATAGTTGGGAAATCCACCTGCCTTTAGAGGAATTCTCGTATAACAACAGTTACCATACGAGTATTTCGGCAGCACCGTTTGAGGCATTATACGGTCGTAAATGTAGATCACCGGTCTGTTGGGCAGAAGTCGGTGACAGTCAACTCACAGGCCCTGAGTTAATACTTGAGGCTACTGAAAAGATTGTACAAATCAGAAACCGCATGGCGGCTGCACGAGATCGACAGAAAAGCTACGCTGATCAACGATGCAAACCGCTCGAATTTCAAGTAGGCGACTGCGTCCTACTGAAGGTGTCACCCTGGAAGGGTGTAATCCGCTTTGGAAAACGAGGCAAACTAAACCCACGGTACGTAGGTCCGTTTGTGATCTTGAAACGTATTGGACCCGTAGCTTATCAATTAGACCTTCCTGCCGAACTCAGTGGAGCTCACAATGTTTTTCACGTGTCAAATCTGAAGAAGTGTCTATCAGATGAAACTATAGTCATTCCATTGGATGAGATCCAAGTGGATGAATAACTGCACTTTGTGGAACAACCTATCGAGATCATGGATCGTGAGATCAAGACTCGAAGGCACAGTAAGATTCCGATCGTTAAGGTTCGTTGGGACTCTAAGCGTGGACCGGAGTTCACGTGGGAAAAAGAGAGGACCAAATGAAAAGCAAATACCCACATCTCTTTGCAGCTGAGCAGCAAACTAGCGATACCAGCAACTAAATTTTCGGGACGAAAATTCTTTCAACATGGGGATGATGTGACAACCTGGGAATTTCTCATAATTTCGCGTACCATTGTTAACTAAATCCTTGTGCATGGCACTTGGGAATCTCTTGTAATTTCGCGTACTATTGTTAACGAACTAAATCTTGGTGCGTGGCACTCTAAACATGTACGCTGCATTCTAAACCGCGTTTACTCAATTTTCGGGACGAAAATTCTTTCAACATGGGGATAATGTGACATCCCGGTTTTTCAGATATCTTAAACGCACTACTTCACGATTATTTGTTCCTATGTTAATTTGGTTCGGAGACTTAAATTGCACGCTCGAAAGAATTACGATAATTTCGTGTACTTGTCAAATAAATTATGTGCTACGTATTAAACGTTTATAAGTTGGTGCGTTATTATGCGATATCCGATTTCGTGTTTTATTTTAGTTATAAAGTATAGACGTAGTAAATAAATAAATGAATCGAATCGAGCCGCGACACGAGCCAACTTCACTTCCTTGCGACTCAAGTAGTTAATCTAAACTTGAGGACCAAGTGCTAGACCCAAACCAACCCACCCGAACCCCTTTGAGGTCGCGAGCTACCCAAACCGTAAACCCCTCCCTCTTCTCCTTACTCTTGCGCTATATATACACACACATGCATGAGCTTGCTTCACAAAAACAAAACACAAAACCCTAGTTGAGAAAACAGCCGACGGCAGCCGATCCTTCATCTTCTCGATCGCAAACAGCTTGTTACACTCCTCTTGAATCACGGCAGCCCTCCCCTCACCATTCTTCTTCTTCTCGGTCGCAAGTTCTCGCCAACATCCGAATCTGTCCCATCTAGTTCTCGGCTCTTGTCCAAGTCTCGGCTCATTGATCTTGTTATTAAAGGTTAGGATTATCATTGTTTGCAAGATCATATTCGGATTTATATGTTTGAATGTAGTGTTATGTTAGCCGATTTATTTATGATGTTTGCAAGTTTGATGTTTGTTCGAAATCTGGAAACATAGGCTGAGTTTTGTTGATAAAAACTATAGGTTATGATTAGGGTTTGCATGGGCATGATATATATGATGATATATGATCTGTAATTCTGTTTTTGATCGCCTATGTTCAATGTATCGAGGGTTTAAGCGAGTTAGATTGTGATAAAATGCTGAATCAGAATGCTGAATGGTGGTTACAGCCAACTTCAACTGGCTGTAACTTGGCTATTATTTATCGAAAAACGGATTTTCTGAATTCTAAAACGTAGAGTTTTGAAAAACGATTCTAATGGCGCTGGATTCATATTTTTCTGAAGTCGTTTGATATTTTTAAGCAGCCAATTAAGTTCAGTAACTAAAGCTGTGAAAATCCTGAAAATTTGTTAGTTGTTTATCAAGTTGGATCTAGTAATCGGTAGGGAGTCGAATCAGGAAATTTGTACAGAAACTAGATATGGAAATTTCCGGGGAACTCCCACTGGAATTTTGTTAATTGGACGAACGGTGATTTTTAAATGAATTCTTCCGTGGACTGCAGTCAGAAAGCGACGAATCTGACTGCAGCCTAGCACATTAATATTTACGAATAATTGGTAGAGTGTTAGGACTTGAAACATTTATATAAAATTCTACAGTATAGTTGTCACCTTCTGTAAAATAATTGGAATTTTTGGAACGTTGGAACTATTTTACAAAAATCCTCGAAAACAGCCGAATTATGAGTATGTAAGCTGAAACTTGATATCTTGCAAATGTGTGTACCAAAGTGTTGCATGGATTGGATTGTGTTCATGATAAATTGTTTTGATCACTATGTTCATATGAGGATACTTGCATGCATGTTTGAGTGTTAGGATTTGTGATTGTGTGTACCGCTTTGTGCGTAAATTATGTGTAGGATTTGTATTGGTGTGTTCACACACTAACTTGAAATCAATTGAATTGTTAGGACGCAATTAGCGGTCCCATCATTTGCAACTTCTGTCTTACACTAACCGAGCAAACTAAAGGTGAGTTCACGGCCCCTAATTTTACCCGATTTTAAACAACAGGGGGAGAAACATGTATGCACTCTACAACTCTATCTCTTTACGTTATACGAAATTAACGTCACTTAACTATTCGGTAACTAAGTTAATGTTAATGTACGTTATGGTCACTAAGCAGCTATATCACACAAGTCCTCGACAATCTCTCGGATCGTTAGTATTGGGTTTAAATAGCGGGGAAATTATAAGTAGTACTACTGGGCCCGACAAGCCCCATCCGAGCTAGTCGCGCTAGCCGACCGGTATGGTCAACGGGTGAATAATTTAGACTAACTTCGCCATGGTCAGTGATAGGCCTAGCAACACGGAGGCACAACAGTCAGCTTCGATCGCGAACACTTACGTGACATAACTTTAGGCTAGCTACCTATATATATTAACATTGAACTTAATTACGAATCAACAATATTATCCCGGGTTAGGGATAATGGAACCAACAACGTCATTATTCCAGGTTAGGAATAATGGGACATCATTATTATTCCGGGTAAGGAATAATGGAACTATCATTATTATTCCGGGTAAGGAATAATGGAACTATCAGTATTATTCCGGGTTGGGAATAATGGAACTAAACCGTTATCCCGGGTTAGGGATAACGGGGGAAACAAACTTATAACCGAACAAACGAATTTATGAAAACCTATGAACTCACTCATCTTTAATGTTGACACTTGTTTTTTTACATGTTTCTCAGGACGCTAGGAGCTCTAGGTGCACTCACTTGCATTGATCAAGACACCTTTTATTGAGTCTCATTTACAAACATTGTTTTGGGTTTTTCATTTGTTTTGGCGTTTGTGTTGGCGCCCATTTCTCTATCTATTTTTATGCTTCCGCTCAACCATAAAAACTAATGCTTCCGCTAAACATTGAAACTAACTAAGACAATATAAAATCTACAATGAATGGTTAAACAAATGATTTTGGAAAACGTATTATCAAATCATATAGAGTCGTTCGACGTACTAGTGTCTCAGATTCTGGTTTGTTCACACGCATCGCGGTAAAACTCCGTAAGTGGAAATTGAGGGTGTGACAGTAGGAAAGCATTCTTAAAATTAAGCTGGTGTAGAGGCCAATCTTTGTTTGTAGCAACATAAAATAACACCCTGATTGTATCAATTTTGGCAACCAGGGAAAAAGTTTCAGAGTAGAGTAGTTGATGCCATATGTCTGAGTGTATTCCTTAGCTACCAACCTCGCCTTATATCTTTCAATAGTTCTATGAGCTTTATACTTAACAATAAACACCCACCTGCCACTAACCAGTTTCTTTCATACAAGTAACAC
The DNA here is from genome assembly GCA_947069175.1 of Scalesia atractyloides. Lineage (NCBI taxonomy): Eukaryota > Viridiplantae > Streptophyta > Magnoliopsida > Asterales > Asteraceae > Scalesia > Scalesia atractyloides. The sequence continues at coordinate 22,880,859 of CAMTDV010000030.1, read as the reverse complement.
ACAATTTTCCCATGTGCCATTTTTTGTAAGAGCTTTCATTTATGTACTCATAGCCTCTTGCCATTCAACTTTTTTACTTGCATCTTGAGACGTCTTTTGAATATTATCTGAAAGAAGGGTTACAGAAAAAGCTTTTGCAATATCAGCAACTCTCATCCTATCTATATATATTGGGTACCTTGAAGATCTAGACACATGCTCTAGCTGCACACCTCTATTTTCCTTAGTTTTTGGAACTGAAAAACCTTCATGACTAGTATTTTTATTCAAATCAGATTGAGATTCATCTACCCCTTGTTGGACATCATCTAAAATAGATTAATTGGTTGTGCACACTGGTTTGTGATCCCCACCTATGTTGGTAGTGAAAGACTCGGTGGTTCCTTCTACCGCCTCTGCTATACTTAACCAATCTAGTGATTCCCTAACTTTCTCTCCTAAAATGCTAGATTGGTCGTCAAGATAAAAGTCAGACTCTAAGAAGTCACAATCCATGGTGACATGAATGTGATGTGTAATTGGATTATAGCACCGATATCCCTTTTGCTGAGTATCATATCCTACAAGCACGCACTTTTTTGCACATGCACCGAGTTTGTTCCTATCAGACTTGGGAATGTGGACAAACACGGTACACCTAAAGACACGTGGTAGTAGGGTTAAGATATAGGGAATTGGGACTTGACTTGCTAGTGTTTGTAAAGGGGTTTTGTGTTCTAGAATCTATGTAGGAAGATGATTATGAAGATATACGTATGCTGCTGAGAATAATGCCCGGATAGTCCATGTGATTTGATGAAATTTCACCTATAGTCTCCAACTTCTTAAAATTATAGCCTTAGTCCCCAATTTTCCACATTCGTTTCTCGAATAGTCCCTAACATGGATGGCGTTAGTTTTCTCAGTTAAGTGGGTATGAAAAGACAAAATTACCCTTCATTAAAAAATAAAACATTAATTAATCATTTGTAAAGATAAGTGAGGCTCACCATTATTATTTAAATATAGAAAAGTGGGACACCTTCCCCTTTCTTCATCTCCTAACCCCAACTTCTAAAACCACCACCATTCACCCGATGACTCTATGTGTGCTTAAAAACTAGCCACTTCGTCGGAACTTGATTGCCGATTGTTTCTAGATCGATGCTAGTGGTTTTGTCAGATAAAATCATATCATTTTCGTAGGACCTCTTGTTCGGGATCAAAATCATCGTTTTAAGCTTGTGGCATGGATGACACCGGACGAACTTGAATGGAATCTATTAGATCTATCAACATAGTGATGCTGAATCAGATTTCGTCAAGAAAATATATAGGGAAACGTTGGTCAATCGGAATAACAACAAAGACCTAAGTCGTTTTAGATTTAGGCAATCGATCGTTAGCGGTGGTTTCATATAATTTTGAAATATCCATCTCGGTCGGGACACATGGTGAATGACATCTGAATCGATGATGGTTGTAGATTCCTTCGAAGCCTTGTATTCAACTTCTGAATCGGGTGGGACGACCGGATCTAATGCGATAGTAGCGGTGGAGACGACGAATAACAAAAACGTGAAGATTGTTAGGGTGGTCAGAAATTGTGTTTAACAGTGGTGGCTGGGGTGGACATGGGTGGGAGGGGGTTGAAGTGGGTGTGAATGTGTGTTGGAGAGAACTGAGAAGGTATGGGGGTGGACTGGATTGAATGGCAATGGTAGATGATTGTGCATTCACCAACCAAACCCATTGACTTTTCAAAGTGAAGATGCGTGGGGTTTTATTTATCAGATTTTTATTAGTAAGGGTAATTTTGTCATTTCACACACACTTAACTGAGAAAACTAACCCCCATTCACGTTAAGGACTATCCGAGAAACGGGTGTGCAAACGTTGGGGACTAAGGCTGTAATTTTAGAAAGTTGGGGACTATATGTGAAATTTCACCAAACCACAGGGACTATCCAAGCATTTTCTCTATGTAGCTATTGCTTCGAGCCAAAAATGTTGAGGAACTCAAGATTCAATCATCATAGCACAACACTTCTCAAGAAAAATTCAACGTTCAACAACACCATTTAGTTGATCTGTGTTGGAACATGAAGTTTAATGAATAAGACCATCTTCCTGAAAGAAAATTTGTATAGGTTGATTCACAAACTCTCCATCGTTATCAGAGTGAATAATTTGTATTTTCCTATTGAACTAGGTTAATTATTTTATAAAATGCAAAGAAGCTTTCGAAACCTCTGATTTATGTTACATAAAATATACCCAGGGTCATTCGAGAAATGTCATGAACAAACAACACAAAACATTTAAATCGACTTTTATTAGAATTTGGAGTTTGAACCCAAACATTAGAATGTATCAAAGAGAACATATATTTAACCATAGTATTGCTTTGGTCGAAGGACACTCTACAACTTAAGGTACCCAAATGACGTATGGCCAAGACGACGATACCATAACCAGAGTTATCTATTAGTCGTTCCATGAGCAAGCATAAATATCCCTTGTGAGTCACCTCATCAACATAGTAGAGAATTCCTCTCTCGGTACCATGCCTAATTAACTCCTTCGTAAGAATGTCCTGCAAAATGCAAAATGTTGAGTACATTAGTAGCACACAGTTCAATTGTTTTGTCACATGATTAACAGACAAAAACATTAAGGATAATGTTGGGATAAATATACATTTGTCTAACTTTATTTTCTTAGAGAATTCAGTTGACCCCCCTGGCCTCAACCCGTTCTCCACTAGTTGTTTAAGTATAGGCTTTGGATGAGGGTGACATGTTTAAAAAATATTTACAATCATATGCCATAGTATCTGTAGATCCACAATAAAAAAGCTACTCACCTTTTTTTTATGAGGAACTATAATTTAGATTTTGAATTAAAAATACTGGGGTTGGGCTGCTTGTCATACTCAAAACAATAGGGACTAAAATATTTAGGATTAAGAATTGAAGGGCTTGGGTCCCCTTTACCTGTTGCATCTGCTTGATTCATCCCTATAGCCACGCCCCAAACCACCTGCTCCTCCATGTTGCTTTGACACCACCGATTCACCACCACCGATGTCATGGATTCCGATGGCGACAAGCACTTTGCTTCGCTGCCCTGGCTTCTCCCACCACTCTAGGTAACCAATGATCTTGAAACATGTATCCTTTGTATGTTTCTTCATGTTACAGTGGGTACAATATAACTTCGATTTATCTTCCTTATATTTTCTTTGTTGTGGCTCTGAATGAGTTTTAAATCTTCCAGTTGATTCCCTTGCTACCAAACCCAGGCCGACCTCCAATGACATGTAAATTTGACAGGTTTTAGATTTTAGAATGTTGAGTCTTGCCACTTCGCGTCGTATCGCTGCATATGCGGCTTCGACCGAAGGGAGATGATCCTTTTTCAAGATGTCCCACTTGATTGGTTCTTGATGTGCGCAAAATACAACATATAAATTACATCAATCAAGGCATAAAATCAACCCTTTTTCGGTACTAATGTTGGAAAAAGCACGTTTCTTTGTTAACTTTTAAATTACAGGATCAAAAGAGCTTAAACGAGTAAAAGGAACAAAATAACAGCATAAACCAACACAAATACAAAGAAGAAGGATTGACGCAACCTGCCGAACCTCCATCCACATCTAAAACAACAATAATAACAAGAACAGAAGCTTAAGCATGGGGTTGTGCTCAGTCAAGATTCTCTGCAGAACAAGACAAACCAACACGGGGCCCTGCCAACTCGATATGGGTCGTGGTCAACTCTAATATTAGCAAAATCTTTGATAGTACAGCAAGTACACTGACCAAGGATTCGTGCCCTGAGTGTAGGAACGTACACGATTAGCACGGGAACCTAAATTTGTTATCTATTGTCCAATTAGGCGGAAACTAATGACAACTTAACCAAATAACAAGAATTACTCATTTAAATGTTGTTTTCATTGATCTAAAGTTCAATACATTCGAGAACCGAATCCGACAGAGCTTCGCCGTCTCTGTGCCAAAATCTCTCCACGTTACAAATGAAATAACCAAGGCACCTATTTATACTTGCACAAGTTCGCTGGTGAGTGTGGAAGTTCGGGCAAACTTGACTTCTCAAGACCATTATGAGCGAACTTGACATACAACACACTTAAATATGCCTCGTTCCTAACAGATTAAACCCTATTCACTCAGACTCGATACATAATGACGTAGGCAACAGACATATGCACCAACAGACTCCCCATTGGATGTTGCCGTAGTCATTGACTTTTTAAAATCTTCTGAGTCTTCTGATCTTTAGTTCTTGAATAAACTTTAACATCTTGATCTTTATATCCTCTTCCTCTTTGTTGAGCTTTGTCTTGATAAAATTTTAATCAACATGCTCCCCCTAGCTTTAAGTTCTCCCCCTTAATTCAAGCTTTCCGAAATATTCAATCTTTGATTTATCAACTTCCCCTCAATCTTTAATTCATGTCTAAATACTTTCTGACATTCAAATAAACATTTCAGTTTCAATACTTTGAAATTTTGTATCATCAACATTTCAAACTTTAATCTTCTCACAAGCATTGGATGATTCAAGTTCAACTTAATGATCTTGAATACATTTAACGTTTAAGACCTTTGTTCTCTTAAAAATTTTCAAATATGAAATCCACTTGATTGACCAAGTCCAAGTTAATGACCTTGGTTTGAAACCATTGTGATTAAACTAATGTTTTTCTTCAATTTTAAAGTTTCAAATTAATGAACTTTTTAACACTTTTGATTATTTTGGTTTTTCACCTGATGTCATCAAGATTTTACCGTAAAAGCACCTTACCAGACTTCGAAGAACCGTTCTCCATCATTGGCTCGTTGAAACTAATGAAGAAACAAAATCTTTTTGATTTTTAGAAAGTTTATGCTAAAACACACTGAAAATATTTTTGGTTTTAATCTGTAAAGCAATCTAAAGAAAGTAAACTGTGTACAACCATATTTACAGACATATTTTTTTTGTGAATTCGTGTCTAAGGATCATATCAGTTGTTTGAGACATATCACCAGTACTGTTGAACTTTTTAAAGACTTTAAGTTTTAAACTCGTTTACCTAGATTGTCGATATGTTTGTCCTCTTAAACTTTATCACATTTCTCAATTGTTCCAAGATATGTTAGGTATGAATTATGAAACTTGACTTAACTATGGTTCCCACTTCTTGAAAATACTCTCGTATCAAGATTTCCTAGATTTCATCTTACAAGTGAATATAGCATAATTGATATTTGTATCTGGGTTGTGTGAGTCCTTGAGAGCTCAGGCTAGTACTACCGCACAGACAAAGAGATGAAGGCTCGTCTTTTAAGGTGTGTTCCACTTAAGGAATCTTTTAAGCATTGCAAATGATTAGATCTTTCGATTCTTTTCAAATTTTGCAAGCTAATTTGGTGTTTTTAGCAAGAGCATTATAGAAGTTCTAGGCTATTGCTTCCGCAAAATCAGAAGAACTTGTATAATACCCTAGATATCAACTATCTATAAAGACCTCGTATCTCAGAATCAGGCAACCCTTCAATCAAAATTTCGGAGTACTAAGTCCATATATCCAAGATGTGTTAATCCACAAAATTAAGCAGTTGTAAAATTTAGTTTATATCTCGGAAACAATTTACTGAACGTGTAAAGTCTATCGACACATCCAAAAAACTTTACATTTCTTTAGCATAGTGTGATAGTCCACTAATGTACTATCATTTCCTTTTTGACAACCAAATTCTTTTTGTCTTTTTCAATGGTTTTGTACATTTTGATTTTTTCAAATGTTTTTTGAATTTTCAAATTTTCCATATGTTTTTGATTTTTCTAAAATTTTTCTTACTCCCCCTAAAATCAAAAACATATTTTTGGATTTTAGGTTTTAAGAAATACAACACTAAAAAGATAACAAACCAATGAGGATCACGAGAACTCGTCGTCCGATCCCATTTCCCAGCATCTGCATCTGCACCTGTTTAACAAACAGAACCTGTTAAATTTCTTTTTAACATGAAAACTTAATTCGTTCAACGGTGTGGATTTGCAAAAAAATTTAACATTCTTTTTCAACAACTTGTAATTTCAAAAACAACAATGATTAAGACTTTCTAGATAAGTTAAATAACATGAAGCTCCATTATCCAGATTTGACTTTGACAAAGCGGATCCTTTTGGAACTCCTGCACACAAACCTTTGAATAAGGAAACCCAAACCTTTTTGGTTTTAGGTTTGACATGATAATCATCACAATCACCTTCAAACTCATATCATAATCAAAATCATCATCAAACGTTTCGTCTGATGTCGATTCTGAAAACGTTTTGTTCTTCTCTTTCTTTGTTTGTTTGATTACTGACTCGTTTGATTTAACATTTTCAGTTTTGTCAGCAACAGACTTTTGTTTTTCAGATGATGAAAACTTTTTCTTAGCAACCCAGGATTGTAGCTTGCTTCTTGCTTTCTTGATATAGAACCTAGAATAGTTGTTTTCATTTAATTTTGAAGTTTCACCTTTTTCAAATGTTGAGTTTTCAAACTTTGATCCAGTTTTAGGTTTTACTTCGCATTTAGATTCATAGTTTCTATTTGATTCTGTGACAGGTTTTACAATCTCTGGTTGTTTTTTCTTTTCATCTTTTGACTCAGTTTTTCTTCATGGAAACACATGCTTAAGATTCAGACACTTGCGAGCAATATGACCTACAGTATTGCATTTAAAGCAAGTCCGATTATCAGAAACATTTCCACTAGTGGGTTTTAATCCACTTGTGGACTTGGTCTTAGCCTTGTCCCGAAGTTCTTTCTCCTTTTTGAATTCATCGTTTTATTTCTTACGGATCATACCTTCTTCTTGAACCGTATTCGTCCCATACACAATATTCATGTGTTTACCTTTATATTCATGAAATGGCGACTTCTGGTTCCTTCTCGGCTCATATTCACTTTCCTCCAAACCCAATCCTGCTCTCCTGTTCCCAGGAAAACCACCACCAACCTTTCGGTAATTGTTAGCATTCCTTTTAGGTTTTGAGTAAAATATTTTCTCATTTTTCTCGGATGAAACTTCTACAAGTTTGAAAAATTTATCAAGTTAATCCTCTTTCACGTTCCGAATCGGAAAACTATCATCGAAATATAATCTATCAGATTCCTTAATCTTGTACATGACAACATTAGGATCATCACTTAGATCATGTTCTGATGATGTATCGTCATCTTCAGGTTATTATTCCGAGTTTTTCGAACTTGATTTGGTGCTTTCAGAGCTGCCTTCATCAGAATCATTTCTCAACACATTTTTAACCACATTTTTACCACCACTTCATTCTCATCATTTGATTTCATAAAGTCTACGTCAATATTCTCAGGCAATTTATCTTTCATTTATGATAAGAGTAAAATATTAAATGCCTTTTCAATCTCATCATCTTTCTTGCAGGAGTAACTTGCAAGAAGTGGTGGAGGAACACTTCCGTATTCTTTACGCTTTTATTTATCACCATTTTCCTCCGACTTAATCGTAGGTAAAATGTTATCAATGATATAGGCGTTTGTGGTGTAACTTTTCAGCAATTGTCTTACCCTTTCTGTTTCTATCTTAATGTCATGAAGCTCACGCTTTGTTTCGGCAATAGTATTAATGTACATGTTAATTGCTTTTTGTTTTTCAATTACTGTGGCATTTAACATCTTTACATTAGCACTGAGTTCAAGATTAGCTTTTTCGACATTTTTATATTTGCCTTTTATTTTGTCATAAGCTTCTTTCATGGTTCTGTAATCATAACGAAAATTTTCGTTGTGTATAGTCCTTTGTCTTATGACTTTGACCTTTTCAATACAAGATTCACAAGGATTTGCGCACTTTGTGCAAGGTTTTTCAACCTCCACAACTTTCACAACTTCCTTGTCAGACATACTTACCTCAGTTTTTACCTTTTCTGCTTCTGTTTTCAACGCTTCTTGCCTTTGCATTTCAAGGTAAGCTATTTCTTCTTCCTCAGCTCTCTGCATATATCCTTCCATAATTGCATTTTCCAAAGCAACATCGACATACGATGTCTCAGATTCATCCACTACCTCTGCCATCATAGCAACACCAGTTTTCTCTCCAGTGTATCTGTTCCAATCAAAACCATCTTCTTCACGAGTAACAAAAAGAGCTTGTTCGGTTTTCTTTGCAGATTTATCTTCAACTTCGACTTGTGTTCTCATTGGATATGGCTTATATTGAAGAGATTTCTTGTAGTACTCATTGTTGCTGCCGAAAGGATTTTAATTTCCACTAGCTTCTTGATTGTTGCATTCTCGTTTGAAGTGTCCCTTCTGTCGGCACCTGAAGCATGTGACTTTAGACTTGTCGAATCCGAGCTTGTTGCTTGAATTGCCAATATCCCTTCCAGGGAGTGCTACAAACTTTGTAACTCTTCTGATGATAGATGCTAGACTCCACTTTATATCCATCAGCTCCAACTCTTCTTCGTCCACCTGATCGTAATACTCGGCAGTCATTTTCGGATTACTGATCTTTCCAGCAACAAGACTTTCATACGATTCAAGAACAGTAGCAAGAAGTGCTATGTGTTGTTTGGCCACTTTTTCAGGAAATACATTCTTTAAATCGACTGCTATGTTGCACTGGAAAACATTTGAATCAGAACTGGCTTGGCTTGTCTGATTTTGGAATGACGAGCTTGAACTAGCACTAGTATATCCAGCATATGGAGAACTCTGATTTGAAAAAGAATTCATATTTGCATTAAATTCCGTTTGGATTTTCGGACTTTGGATCGGAGTATCTTGAACACCTCCTTTGTAATAAACACCGACATCTTGAACAACATTAGCATTCTTTGATTTTGCAATCTTAATCAATTCCATTTCATGACCTTCTAATTTGTCGATGAAAGATGACAATTTGAAATGTCTCCAAGATGGACTATTCTTCAGAATCATCAGATATGTTGTCCATTCTCCCTCAGGAAGTGCATCGGCCAATTTCTCGATTTGCTCTTCATTAGATCTCTTGATATCATGTCTTCGCATCTGGACCATGAGTTGACAATATCTATCGATCATCTGCTTCATTGTCTCACCTTTGATCATTGTGAAAATCTCGAACTCTTTCTTAATCAAAGCCTTTTTGCTCTTGATCATTTCATCACTTTCTTTGAATTTGTCACAAAGAAAGTGCCATAATTCTTGCGAAGTATCATATTCTGGAAATAATATCAAGATATCTTCCTTTACTGATTGTTGTATCAAGCTGATCATTCTTTTCTCTGCAACATAATTTTCTTTGTCAGCCGGTGAGAACTTGTTCAGCGGAAGATCTTGATCACGCTCATCTTTTGGCCACTTGTAACCATCTTCAACTGCAACCCAGCTGTTGAATTGATTTGCTTGTATCCAATTCACAAACTTTTCCTTCCACCCTTCGAATTCGTCCATACTCATTAGCTTTGGCAGTTTTGTCGTAGTACTCATTTCGTTGTCGATATTCATCTGGTTCGCTGCAAGAGCATTAGCATTTGATGAAGAAGCTACTTGTGAGACGAAAACGTTAGGGAAATTTTCCATTATGACAATCTGGAAGTACGATAAAAAACACTCGAAAACTGATTATTAATAGACAATTTTAGTAAAATTTGACTTTTTACCGACAATATTAACGTAACGGTTTGCTTAAAAACGTTTAAAATTTTTCCGAAAAACCGTTTTTACCAGATTAGAGCTTTAAACTCGTCTCGTCATTACGAATCTAACGATATATAATGTTCGAGACGTTTTTCGGGATTTTCATGCTCTTTTTTTTAGAAAATCTTAGATAAGTTCGGGCGAACTTGTAATGGACAAGTTCGAGCGAACTTGTACACCACTTGACAAATTCGAGCGAACTTGTATTGAATTTCAAGAGAAATCACAAGTTCGGGCGAACTTGTAAAGAAATCCAACAAATTTTGATCAAGTTCGAGCGAACTTGATTGAAATTGATGAAAATCAGTTAAGTTCAAGCGGACTTAGTGAAGATTCTTGAAAAATAGTGAAGTTCGAGCGAACTTGATGAAAAATCACTCAAAAAGTGAGTTTTTCAGTCAAGTTCGAGTGAACTTGCTAACAAGTTCGAGCGAACATTAAACATGGTTTTTTCAATTTTTCGGCATGAATTTGTTTGTTTTAAGCTCTGATCTTTTCAAGGGTTTATCTATTATGGATTTTACGTATTATACTTGAAAATCAGTCCATTTTGTCCGTGAATTCTTCAAATATGTGAAAATGTTAAGAAAAAAGATAGAATGGAGTAGAATAAGAGAAATTCTTGTCTTGATTCTAACAAATTTAGGTATCCAGGCTCTGATACCACTTGTAGGAACGTCCACGATTAGCACGGGAACCTAAATTTGTTATCTATTGTCCAATTAGGCGGAAACTAATGACAACTTAACCAAATAACAAGAATTAGTCATTTAAATGTTGTTTTCATTGATCTAAAGTTCAATACAGTCGAGAACCGGATCTGACAGAGCTTCGCCGTCTCTGTGCCAAAATATCTCCACGTTACAAATGAAATAACCAAGGCACCTATTTATACTTGCACAAGTTCGCTGGTGAGTGTGGAAGTTCGGGCGAACTTGACTTAGTCAAGTTCGGCCGAACTTGACTTCTCAAGACCATTATGAGCGAACTTGGCATACAACACACTTAAATATGCCTCGTTTCTAACAGATTAAGCCCTATTCACTCAGAATCGATACATAATGACGTACGCAACAGACATATGCACCAACAATGACACCACGGGGCGTCTTGGTACACAATCTGACATCTGCAGTTAATGAAGGGAGAGAAAGTGAAGACCACGAGGGCGTGCCGGGTGGGAACGGGCCGTGGCCGCCCTCTATTTCCAGCTCTAAATAGAGGTGCTTGGTTCAAAAGAAATGCATCCCTTGGCAAACCACTTCTCTCACACTTGCCATCAGTCACCACCACTACAACTCCAATACTCACCACCATCATCCATATTTCATCTTTTAGAGTGTGTACTAGTCTCGGGATCCAAGATCGATTGTAAGAGTTCTTGTCAAACAAAGGCCATGCTTGGCTAAATCTCTTACATCACTTGGTGAAGACAAATCTTTTATGTATTACTTTTGATTTCCAATCTTTGACAACCTTTTACTTGGGTATGTATTAATAACTTTAATAACTAGTTTTTCTTATATTGAAAATGAACTTTGGTTAAACATTTCTTCATGTTTTGTTGATTCACTCTTTACGGTCTATATAAAGTGCGTTAACTGCCTGGAAAAAGGTTAGAAGGGTGTTTGGGTAAAGTTCTTGTCTCGTTCAGTGTATAGATCCTTCGAGGACTTGGTTCAAGCTTATTAGGACTTCCCTTGAGACAGATAGCGTCAAATAGGGGGAAGTAAGAATGGCTTGAACCCCTTATAAATAAACTACTATTAAAACTTTATCTGGCCTTGCGGGACTGTATCCTTGCTGACTCAGACCAATATGGCCGAGGGTAACGTCGCCTTCACAAGAGGGGCCTACCACTTTTCGCATTAATAACTTACTTAATTATCTTTCAATATTCCGACCTTGCGGGGCTGTATCCCTACTGACTAAGACCAATATGGTCGAGGGTAACGTCGCGTTTACAAGAGGACCCTATCACTATAACTAAGATAATCTCTTAAAAAGCCCAAAGTGCGGAAATCATCAAAGGATATATAAAAGAGGAGTCGGAACCAAGTGATTCCTTCTTGTCTATTTGTTTTTATTTACATTTTTTATCTTCATTTTCATCTTTTAAATCTTTCAAAACTTTTATCAAAATTTGGTTAGATTAGACGTTGACGATAAGCCGGTATTAAAAGCCCTTGTGTCCTTGGACGACCTCGGTATCTTACCATCACTATACTACGTCTACGATGGGTGCACTTGTGCTAGCGTGTGTAGAGTGATAGTATTGTATCATGTTTTATAAGTATAAAACTTGATCCACGAGTAAAAGTGCTTAAAATATAACAAAAATTATAATCACGCTCACCCACGTCAATTCTAACTTGTCATCAATAGCTGTTAGTAATTGATAAAGTCTCTGTTCTTGAATTTTAGTGTTGTAGATCTGAATATCTTCAGGATGTTTCTTTGGGTTTGGTTCCCTTCTATCGATGGTCATCCAGGTTTTTGTAGTTTGTTCCAACAATCTTCTAATGTATCACCTCATTGTCTTAGTGAATTAGCCCTTTGTAAAGATAAAAAACTAGCAATGAATCTGTTTCAGATCCATATGTGACTACAATCGTCGTGGTCATCCCTCTGTTAAATTTATTTTTCCGTTTTCTGATCCCGAGGCTTGTTAATCTTCTGGGTATCTTCCAATGGACTACTACTCAGAGGATTACAACTACTACTATATCGAGGATGATTACGAGGAACCATATTGTACCATTTGTGGTGAATCCCATTCGGTACAACATTGTTACCTCTTCCAACCATCACCCTGATACACCACACACGAAGAACCAAGGTTTGAGCTCCCAAAGCCAAGCTTTGTGGGATACCAATTCGTTTGAAGCATACGACACGCCACCAACAATCGTACCGGAAGCCGAAAGCCTTATACAATGTCTCAAAAATCTAGAACTCTTGCTCATGAGATCTCGCGAAAAAGAGAAGACCATTTGTACCAAAGAGGTAATAATCGAAGAAAATAAGAATAGAAGAACCGCAAAACTAAAAATTCACGCATGAACCAAACCACGAAGAAGGTAAGTCTAAAAATGATAATTTCGAAATAGAACAAAACTTTCAAGAAATTCTCATTTTACAACCTTTTTTAAAAAAAATCATTGTTTGGTATCTTTTCATGCCATGTTTTTAAAAGCTAAATACTACTACTAAAGTCAAAAAATGGTTAGCATTAACTTAACAGATGATCAAACTTTGCAATTACAAGATGAACACCGTGAATTAAACATAAAACCGGTTCCATGTTTTTTACAAACATCTTTGTTAGTAACGTGTTAATTGATAAGGATCTTTGTGTTAACATAATGCCAAACTACATTTTTGAAAAATTGGGTACTAGTGATTTTTGTCCTCTTAAAATTCCTATTTCTCTCTCTAACCGAAAAATGATAAAAACCACGAGGATAATTGAGGATGTCTTAATTCAAACAAATCAAACGGTGGTACCAACCGACTTTCTCATCCTAGATGATGCTCCACTTGTGTTGGGACAACCATTCATAAAAACCCATCAAAACTTAGTCAACCAGAAGCAAAACAACCTACCACTTCAATTAGGGACAGAAACAAGGTATGTCAATCTTGACCAATCAATGAAATATCCAATTGGTAATGACGACCCCCTAATTGAAGATGAAACAGGGCCACCCGATACGGAAGAAACAGAGGAACAACTCGTCGAAGAGGAAGTCGCCATCGAACAAATCTTTTCGGTCATCGATCTTAATAAGGAAGAAAATAAGCGGTCTCTTGAAGACCCACCGTCACTTGAACTCAATGAGCTACCAAAAGGTCTAGAATACGCATTCTTAGACGATCATGGGAGCTCCCCGTCATCATTTCTTCAAAACTAACCCTTTTTGAAAAAGAAAAAAATAATAAAGCTTTTGAAAAAACATAAAAAAGCAATCGCATGGAAACTTATGGACATTAAAGGCATCAATCCATCCATGTGCACACACAAAATTTAATGGAAGATGACTATAAAACGGTGATACAACCACAAAGAAGTGTAATCCCAACATTAAAGAAGTGGTTAAAAATGAAGTCATCAAGCTACTAGACGCCGGACTCATCTACCCTATCTCAGATAGCCCTTGGGTAAGTCTCGTCCAAGTGATACCAAAAAAAGGAGGTATGATTGTGGTAACTAATGAAAAAATGAACTTATACAGACAAGAACCGTCACCAGATGGAGGGTTTGTATTGACTATCGCAAATTAAACGAGGCAACAAGGAAAGACCACTTTCCTTTGCCATTCACCGACCAAATGCTAGAAAGACTACCCAGTCACAAATTTTATTGCTTTTTAGATGGTTTCTCTGGGTATTTTCAAATTCCCATAGCACCGGAGGGCCAAGAAAAAACAACTTTCATATGTCCCTATGGAACTTTTGCTTATCGACATATGCCTTTAGGTTTATGCAATGCCCCCGCAACATTACAACATTACATGGTGGACATCTTCCATGATATAATAGAAAAAAACCATGAAAGTTTTCATGGACGATTTTTCTATCTTTGGAGATACATTTGACCAATGCCTTGATAACCTTGAACGAATGCTATCCCGATGTGAGGACACTAACACCGCCCTTAATTGGGAAAAATGCCATTTCTGGTAACTGAAGGAATAGTACTCGGTCATAAAATCTCAAGCGAAGGAATGGAAGTTGATCGGGCAAAAATAGACACTATTTCCCGATTACCTCCCCCATCCTCCGTTCGAGCCGTACAAAGTTTCCTAGGACATGCCGGATTTTATAGGCGATTTATCAAAGACTTTTCAAAAATCTCTAGACCTCTAACAAAATTGCTTGAAAAAGATGCCTCATTCATCTTCGACAAGGATTGCGAAATAGCTTTTCTTACACTAAAAAAATGCTAGTCAACGCACCAATCATGATAGCACCCGATTGGAAATTACCTATTGAAATCATGTGTGATGCAAGTGACTTCGAGGTTGGAGTGGTCTTGGACAACGAAAAGAAAAACATTTTCACCCAATATACTATGCAAGTAAAACTCTTAACGATGCTCAAAAAAAATTATACAACTACCGAAAAGAGTTACTAGCCGTAGTAGTTGCTTTTGCTAAATTTTGTTCCTATCTTGTACTTTCTAAAACAATAGTCTATACAAACCATGCCGCCATTCGATACCTTTTCTAAAAACAAGATGCCAAACCATGTTTGATTAGGTGGATTCTTCTCCTCCAAGAATTCGATATTAAAATAAAAGATAAAGGAGGAGCTGAAAACACCGCCACTGATCACCTGTCTCTCTTTGAAGATCCCGCTTTGGAGATAACTCGAGAAGAGTTCATCAGTGAAAAATTCCCCACCAAATCCTTTGGAGATAACTCAAAAAGAGCCATGGTACGCCTGCTAACTATCTTGCTAGTGGCATTTTAGTAAAAGGATGGTCACATCATCAAAGAAAAAAAATATTTGCCGATGTCAAGCACTATTTTTGGGAAGATCCATATCTTTTTAAAATTTATGCTGACCAACTTATACGAAGGTGCGCCCATGGTCAAGAAGCAAGAAAGATTCTTCATCATTGTCACGAAGGACCATATGGAGGACATCATGGAGCAACGAGAACCGCATGTAAGGTATTCGATTCAGGATTTTATTGGCCAACCATCCATAAGGATGCATATAATTTAATAAAAACATAAGCATGCCAACGAACAGGTAACATCTTATCAAGAAATGAAATGCCTCAAAATGACATTCTTATTTGTGAAATCTTTGATGTTTGGGGTTTAGATTTTATGGGACCTTTCCCACCTTAAAAAAGGAACAAATATATTCTTATGGCAGTCGATTACATGTCCAAATGGGCCGAGGCGAAGCTCTTCCAACAAATGATGGACGAGTTGTGTTTAGATTCCTAAAACGATTATTCTCTCGTTTCGGCACTCCAAAGCACTTATCAGTGATAGAGGCACCCATTTTTACAATTATCAATTAAATATAATTTTAACAAAATATGGGGTCCATCACCGTCTTTCAATCGCCTACTATCCTCAAACCAACAGTCAAGCTGAAATGACCAATCAAGGTTTGAAAAGAATTTTAGAGAAAACAGTGGGCCAAACTAAAAAGGATTGGCAGATAAATTAGACGATGCTTTATGGGCCTTCCGAACAGCCTTTTAAACACCAATAGGCACCACCCCATATAAGCTCGTCTATGAAAAAAATGTCACCTCCCAGTAGAAATTGCACACAAAGCATACTGGGCATTAAAAAATGTGAACTTAAACCAAGAAACTTTCGGTAAAAATCGATTCTTTCAGTTAAATGAATTAGAAGAAATGAGAAATCAAGCATACTCCAACTCCGAAATTTATAAGGAACGCATGAAAAAATACACGATAAAATAAGCAAACCTAAAGAATTTCAGGAGGGGGATCAAGTGCTCTTGTTTAACGCAAGACTTCGGTTGTTACCCGGAAAGCTCAGCTCCAGGTGGTCAGGACCTTTTCCATTACCCTGGTCTTTCCACATGGAGCCATAGAAATTAAGCCTCCGAACGGTGAACCTTTCAAGGTCAACAATCAAAGGCTAAGCTCTACAGAGGCTTTCTTGAGGATGAGGAAGTTGAAATAACACTCCAAGAAGTAGATAAGTGAGCAGGAAATGACCGAACGTTAAATGTAAATACATATATTTTTCTTTTTGCAATATCTTGTTGGTACATTTGGGGAGCAAAATGGATGTGAAATAGGTAAGTACCAAAAAGGGAACCCTCATAGAATGGTCACACGCACTTTAATAAAAAAATTTTGGCCACGGGGCCGTGGCAAATCTACAAATGGGTTTATAACCCCCTTTTTCTGCACTTTTTCAACACAAAACCACGACCCGTTTCTTTGGAGCAGCCGGTTCTTGCCCTTCCGCCAATTTTTGACGATTCCCTTCCCAAATCCATCAACAAGGTATGATTCTAACATTATGATTAGTTAGAATAACACTTTGCATGTAGTTTAAGATAAAAAAATTGGGAAAAATCTAGGGTTCTTGAATTAGACCCGTGCCAATCCTAAATTTTTGCTTAGATCTTGTTATCAGTAGTAAGTAGAAGTGTTTAAAGAAGTAAATAACCAAACATTGTCAGAAAAACTAGATTGTTCAAGCAGTTTTCCACAAACCGTCATTGATAACCAAAAAAAGTTAACATCGAAGGGGTAAACAAGTAGTTTATGCAAAATTGGTACTTGGGGTTTGATTTTCGGGGTAAACCACACATGATGAAACAAAAATTTTGAATTTTTCGAAGCTGGCTCGAAAACCTTAATTTTGGGTTAAAAGAAGGTTCACCACGGGGTATGCCCACTGACCACGGGGCCGTGGGCGCCCCAGACTCCAGACACGCGGTCGTGCCTAGAGGGCACATGTCGTGTCCAGCCTCCCTACTTTCAATTTTTGCATAACTTGTGACACACCAATTGTCGTACTGGTTCTTTCTTGCAGGAATGGCACCTCATAAGTTCTTGCAGTTCAAAATTTCTGAACTTGAATATCACAACCGGTTTGAAGTGCTCCAACCCAGGCACGAGAAACCACCAAGACAAGTGTGTTATACCACACTTGAATCTGTGGGGCAGAGAGAGAGAGATACGATGCTTTGATTACTGGTCCGCTACGTACCTTTTTAGAGACCCGGCTCAGATCAATCCATGAATACAACATGGAATTCTTAAGCACACTTATCTTCGACAAAAATGAGCAGGATTTGTTTGAGTCAAATGCAGTTCAGTTCAGGTGTGTGGGAGAATGCTATAGCATTTTCGTGGCTCAGTTGGGCGTGAACATTGGGCTACACACTGAAGACGACACATCCGAGCCAAACTTCATAGATGGAATCCGCGAACTCCTAGATAACCTAAGACAAACTGCATGGGCATTAATTAGGGATGGCCATTATGATCCGAGCTCTACAAAGACAACAAAGATAAGGGATCCTCTAATCCGATACATTCATCAGGTACTCAGTGGCTCTTTGTGCTAAAGAAGGATAGTGGTGGGGTGGTGAACCTCCAAGAACTGACTTGCCTATATTGCATCATGAATCACCAACCCTTTGGCGTCGCCCACCGCAAACGTCCGAACGCCGATATTCTTCGGAGGATTGATCACCAAGCTATTCAAGAACTTTATTAGGCGTATTCCAAGTGCATTACACAAAGGAGTAGGCGTGATACGGGCCGATATAGCCTTATGCCGAAGCTTGGGTCTTATCATTGATTGCAACAATGGCCTCATGCGTTTCAAAGATACACGTGGTCGGGTGTGGAACCCAAACGACCCGGATGAGGTCCTTGCAATCGAAGATGACCCCGACCGTCCTCGATACTCCGAATACGCCCCGGGCTCCTCCTTTCAATGAGGAGGAGAGTTTCCTAACCTCTAAAATTTATAAAATGTTATGCAGGAAACACTCCAAGTGTCTAGGAACGCCTATAGCTTGGGACAAGGCACAAGCAGCCGGATTGGGAGCATGGAACCCAATATCGTTAGGATGCAAAACGATATTACATACATCCGGGAGCACAAGGCGTATCAAGATGAGAGGAGGAAGAAGGTGAGGACATGGATTCAGATTAGTCAATGGTGGTGGTGGGCGACGGATCTACTCTTCAGGTTATCTCTCTTTGACCTTTGAACAATTTGGTACTTTCCTGGCTGCGTCCCGTTGGACAATTTGCTTCTCTGAACAATTTACTTTCTTGCATTTTTATTTTACTTTTCGTGTGATGATGATTGGACAAGTAAACATTCGTAATTTAGGAACGCTTGTTATTTTGTGTTGGATTACTGTATTGTGGTAGGATTATAGCTTACAGGTACCTTGTGAGGCTTGGACACACTGAGCATAGTGGTCCCCAAGCCCAGAAATCAGAAGCCAAGCAACGAAACCCAAGTGCTTAACTGTTACAGACATTTGCCACGGGGTCGTGCCCATAGCCCACGTCCCCGTGCCCAACCTTCTATAAGCCTTTAAAATTCTTGGTACTGGCACTTTGGCCATGGGGCCGTGCTCACTAGGCACGCCCCCGTGCCCAGTAACGTTAAAATTTTGTTGTTTAACCCCACTTTTTGCATATTTAATCAAAACAAATCATATTTTGACACATTGAGGACAATGTGTAATTTAAGCGTGGGGGATGTTAAAACCTTAAATCTTTCATCCTAAAAACAAGCCTTACACAAAACTCGCCTCGGAAAACCGCCAATCACCCGAAATATTTTTCAAAATTTTTCAAGTTTTTTACTTATCTTGGACCGAACGGACCTACAAGTGGTATCAGAGTTACGGAAGGCCTGATTTGAAGACATTGGATTCATAACATCTCATCTTCTACTCATTTCTTCTTATTTTCGATTCTCTTGGACATTGAACAGATAAAATGGACTAATTTTTAAATATAATACATAAAATCCATGTTAGATAAACCTTTGAAAAGATCAGAGCTAAAAACAACCCAAATCATGTCAAAAATTGCAAAAAAGTGAAATTGTGAAGTTATCTTCGCACGAACATAACCTTACTTCGCACGAAGTGAAAGCTATCCTCGCACGAAGATAGACTTTCCTTTAAAAAAGGCATGAAAATTCCTAAAAAGATCTCGGACATTATATATCATTGGATTCATATTGTCGAGACGAGTCTATCGGTATAATCTGGTAAAAACAGTTTCCGAAAAGTGGTTTAAACGTTTTTAGCAAGCCGATTCATTAAAATTGTCGAATATAAAGTCTTATTTTGAATAAAGCATTTGAAAACCAAGTTTTTATCGAAAATGGAAGAAGTTTGTTATGATGAGGTTCCAGAAGATTATGATCATTGCTATTATGATGAGGTACAAAATGCTTTTCAAGCATTTATGCCTCCTGGTGTTTATAATGCTTTCTTCGGTGAACAAAGAGGTAATCATAACACACAAAGTGAAAAAGACATGGTTGTTGAGAAAGTAATGATGGATCAGTTGAATGAGGAAGAAGAAATTTGTGAGGTTGATTAGAAATTAAAAAATGAGAGAGTCCAGGTAGAAACAAAGATTGATATAGTGGAGATAGAAAGACAATGTACTACATGTCTAGAACCATGCAATTCGTGTCTAGAAAAGGATGAGAAGTATAAAGAGATAAATCATCATACTGATAATTTGCTAAGTGATTTCAAAGTGACAAAAGAAGCTTATGAAACGTTTAGTAGAACAATCGATCTACATCGTGTTGAAAGCAGAGAAAATAGCGCTACGGTCTCAATGTTAAAGGATACAGTTATGGATAAGCAGATGGCAATAAACATCCATATTGATACAATTGCCAAATTAAAAAGTGAGTTGGAAGCAATGAGAATAGAGACTGAAAGGGTTGATAAAAAGTTAATCAGTTACTCAACAACTTCATATGTCTTGGATCATAATCTCCCGGAACCTACCAGAAAAGATAAAAATGGAGAAAATATCTACAGATATCAAGATAAAGGTTTGGGTTACAATCGATGTCCACCCCCGATGTGGAATAGTTATGCCATGAAAAATCCTGAAGGGGAGGAAAAGACACCAAACTTAAAGCTGAAGACAGTAAAAAAATCAGAAAGATCAGTTGCTTGATAACATCGATGTAACTTATTCTTAATCTAATGGAGATAATGGATCAGATGTGGTTAAACAAGTGGTTGAAAATGTTTTGGGTCAAGAGAAAGACAAAAATATTTTTGTAAACACTCAACCGAAACATGAAAAAACATGTTTAAGTTCACAATCTGAAGATGAAAATTTTCATGATGCTTATCTTAAATCATCAAGAAGTAATTCAAATGATGATCCAACAATTTTAATGTATAAAATGTGTGAATCTGATCAACTACATTCTGATTCTGAATTCCAGATTCAGCATGTGAACTTGGACAGAGTTGAAAAAGTTTTTAAAATTGTTGAAATTGAAATTTCTGAGATTGAAAGTTTAACAGAAAAAGATGTTTCGAGTTTTAAAAGAAATAACTCTTACTATTCCTAATCTAAAAAAACTTATTTAATCAACCAACAAAGAAATTATAATGGTTGGAAGGGGTCTGGAAACGGTAAGAGAAATAATAACAAGTTTAAAAAATCAAAATTTGTGAAAAAGATGACTTTTGTACCTGCAAGTTCAGAAAATACAAACGAAAGTCAATTTTATAAACAATCTAATGAAGAATTTTTCAAAGAGCAACAACGTAATCAGGTTGGAATCCTCTGTCATTGACAGCAGGATGTGTTTTAAATGTAAAAGAGTTGGACACATTGCTAGAAAATGTCCACAAAATAATCCTAAACATGTTCATGATGATAAGAAAAATTATGAAGATCTGAAGCAAAAATCATCACTAATGTTTGTACCACACAGGTTTGGAAACAATGTACAAAATCTACAAACAAGGGAAACCATTCATTACAAAGGTTTCAGATTTTGAAACTAGGGAATCCTCGAAAAACAATAAACAAAAAAATTTGACATCGTATTTCAAGAAAACTTTAAAGAAAAATCAAACATGGTTGATGAGAGAAAAAGAAATTAAACAATCAGTGAAAATTGAAGTTTAGATGACTTTCCAAAACTTGAGAAGGTCCAAAATAAACCTGATTGTGAAACGAAAAACAAAGTTGAGGTTGAAGGAATAACACCTAAGACTGAAAAAACTTGGGTGTCACTATTCAACTAAGTTTGTTTATTGTGTGTGTAGGAACTTTTGAGATCAAAAGTAAATCAAAGAAGAACGAAGTTCCTTAGCACATGATGGGGGGGGGGGGGTTGGCCGGTTTAATATGAAAATTTTTAGATGCCCATGATGAATGTTATTCTAAAGTTTCAAAATCACAGAACCCTCACTGTTGAACAGACAAAACATGTTGAAAAGACAGGTTTATAAATGTTTTTAAAATCAAATGGGTCAAAAGGTTTTGTCATCTTGAGGGGGAGAAAGCTTAAAAATATAATTGTGAAGCAGTAATGGATGACGAATTGAAGTAATTCTCATCGGTTGGTTAATGTTTTCGAATTTTAGGTGGAGAAAATTTCGAGAAAATCCAAAAACATATAAAACATTAAAATATAAAATGTACAAAAACATGAAAAAAGAAAAAAGAGTTTTTATGTGAAAAGTGGAGATGATAGTACATCAGTGGCTATCACAGTATGCTAAAGAATTGAAGTGTTAAAAAGTTTAAACAGTTCACCGAGGATGTGCCAGTAGGCTTCGCATATTCAGTAGATTGTTTCTGAGATACAAACATAAAAGTATAACTTCTTAATTAGTGGTTTAACATCTCTCGGATATATGGTCTTAGTACACCGAAATTTCGTTGAGAGATTGACAGATTCTGAGATACTAGGCCTTTATAGAGAATTGATATCTGGAGTATTATACAAGCTCTTCTGATTTTGTGGCGTCACCAATGGCCTAGAACTTGTAGAATACTTTTGCTTTATAAACCCAAAACTGCAGCAAATTGGAAGTATCGAAAGATCCAACAATTGCAGTAAAAGATTCTAAATTGGAACACTACTTTTAAGTCAAGCCTTCATCTCTTTGTCTGTACGGTGGTACTAACCTGAGCTCTCAAGGTCTCGCATTACCCAGATACAGATATTAGTTAGCTATATTCACATGTAAGATGAAATCTTGGGAGTCTTTGCGGGAGTATATTCTGAGGTGGGAAACACAATTAAGTCAAGTTTCTAAAAATTACCTAACGTATCTTGGGGCAATTGAGAAATGTGTAGTGGTTTAAAAGGACAAGTATACTGACAATCTAAGTGAATTTGATGGTGCATAATGTCTATTGCCTACGTCTAGGTTGAGTCGATCATGTGTATAGGGCTTCATAATTGTCAAAACTTCTTATTTTTGTTTATATAATACATTTCGTACGAAATGATATCGGTTTTGTACAAAATGGTTGATATAGTTTTTCGTACGAAATGTCTTTTCGTACGAAACCCAAGTCACTTGTGTCTTGCATATTGCCTATAAATAGGGGATGTGGGTTTTGGAGAAAGTTAGTTGTTTTGGAGGTAAAGTGGCGAAGCCTTGTCCAATTGTGTCTTTATTTCTTCAAGTTTATGATTATAAAGCAGCAGACGTGTTAAAAAGTATATGCGATCTTATCGTTTGTTTGTTCAACTTAGCTAACAATGAATTCCGCGACTGTTAATTAAGTAAGTCAGTCTGGTAGCTCATGGGTTGGAGCCGATCCACACTCACAAATGGTATCAGAGCCTTGAGGTCTGATTTGAGAACAAACAACAAAGTTTCAGCTGGATTCAGCCTTCAAATATCTAGATTCAACCATTGAAGAACTCTATTTCTACTCCTTCTTGATATATCACTTAGATCTAGACGAATTCATGGAAAATTGGACTAGGATTTTAGTATGACTTGTTAAAATCAGTTATAATGAATCTCTGAAACTTACAGCTCTAAAAATAATCAAAATCATGTCTGAAATTGCGAAAAACGTAAATATGAGAAAACAACTTGTTCAACAGAACTGAGGATTTTTCGTACGAAAAGAGGACATTTCGTACGAAAATCAACGTGTGAAAGATTAAACTTGTCAAATAACTGAGATTAAAACTTTCGTACGAATTTAAAATTTTTTCGTACGAAATCAGTTTTTTCGTACGAAAATTGCTACATATTTTGGTACGAAATCTGTTAACTTCATTTCATATGAAATTTGTTCTTTCTTGGAATACGGATCGTGTCAGTCTAAGTGTTTTTCAAAATGTCAGGATAAGAAGAATTTTACAATGCCTTTGCGACAACGGCTGTCGCATGTTGCTGCACAGAACTTAAACATCGATAACAAAATGGGAACCATGGTGAAATCGCAAAAACTAATGATTCTGGAAGATTATGACGGTTGGAAGGTGCGGTCACAAACTGGGTTCAAGCGAATCGCTTCAACGCATGGTTCGCGATAGAAGAACAATATCAGACACCGGTCGATGAGAATGGTTTGGAAAAGGTTCTATCACAACTGGGAGATGACGAGAAAGAAAAAATCATTAATGAGAAAACAGCAGTCAATCAAGGAAGACATTCTGGCGCTTCTACAACACGAGGATACTTCTCAATCATTGTGGAATGCCCTACAGTTAAAGTTTGAGGGAAGTGCTCAAATTCAGAAAAGCAAAAAAGCTCTACTTAGAAAGGAATTTGATATCTTAAATATTCTAAAAGGAGAGAGCATTAAACAGTTGATCGAAAGGTATTGTCACCTAGTCGTCCAGATGAAAAGAATGGAAGTACATAAAAGTAACGACGAATTGGTAGAGAAATTGGCCGATGCATTACCAAAGGGAGAATGGTCAACCTATCTCACCATCCTGAAAAACGGAACCGAATACAACAACTTTACATTGCCATGATTCATCTAGAGACTAGAGGCACATGAATTAGAAATGAAAAAGGCTGCAAAGAACAAGGGAGTTCACCCGCAACAAGACGTGAAGCGATACTTCAAAGGAAGTTCAATCACAAATTCTCAAAGCCCAAAGATCCAAACAGCCTTTAGTGCAAACACTTCAAGTCCACCATCAAATCAAAGCAGTGGATTTCAGTCTTTTGCTTCCTTCAATCCAAATACTCCTAAAGGACCACAATCATCTCAAGATTCAAATGCTCCTCAGAACAATCATCAAAATCAATCAATTCCCAATCAACGGTTTATACAGCGTAATATCGCAGTAAATCTCCAGAATGGTCAAGATCTTGACGAAAAAGCAGCTAAGCAACATATGGCCTTACTTGCCTCAGTACTAGAATCATATGATAGCTTGATAGCTGGAAGAGTTGGGAATCCAGAAATGACCAGAGAGGACTATGACCAAATTGATCCAGTTGAAATGGAGTTAATTGATATCAAATGGTGCATGGCATCAATTTTTCGTAGAGCACAACGGTTCATGGAGATCACATGGAGAGATAATCAGGGAGGTATTGATAGGAAATTAGGTTCCGATTAATCCAAAGTGATGTGCTTTAAATGTCGGGAAAAAGGCATTTCAAACGAGAGTGTCCTAACAGAGAAGTCAAAGGCAATCACAATCTGTTTGCCGATGACTATTACAAGAAAGCAATATATCATCGACCACAACCTAAGAACAGGGTGGTGCAGATCGAAGATGGCCCTTCAAATTCAAATACAACAGACAAAGCACTTGTAGTCACTCAAGAAGACAAGGGTTTCAACTAGAACAAGTACATTACAAAAGGAGAAAGTCTTGCCTTATTAGCCGAAATTATCGAAGAACCTGGACAGTTTGAAGAAGAATATGCAGAGGCATCCTTCAATGAGGGTCCAGAAGATTATTGCTCTACTTCGTCTGAGGTAGAAGTACTTCTGACCAGCGCTTTTAAACACTTATTACCTACTGATATGATCAAAAGTTTTGTAGGTATTTTTGATACAGGTTGCAAACCGTAAGCAATTGAGAAGCGTGGCTCTAAGAAGATAGAAGTGATCGATGTAAGAAAAGAGATGACAGTTGACAACCTGAAGGTGGCTGCTGACAAAGCCTTGATGGCTAATTTAAAAGAGGTAGTCACCAAGGAAGTTCAGGTAGCAGCGGGAGAGGAATTGGTGAACAACGAAAGTGGTGTACAAACTGTTTTGATTGAAAAGTCTTGCAAGAAGTGCGAAGAGCCTTGCAATGATTGTTTAACAAAAGACAAACGGTTCAATGAACTTAAGAAACATACTGGTGCGGGCCCAAGTGTGGAGGAGCGGTCCATCTTGTATTTGGAAGCCCAAGATCGTGTTACAATGGGGCTTCACTAAAATGGCTCTAACTTGGGCTATGGGGGTCCGTTTTGGGCGTGCGACCAGGCGAAACGATCATGAGAGCAAGTCCCATCTTTTGGCAAACGCCTATGGCGGTTTGGGTGATCATTTGGGCCCAAAAACGCTTATTTCTATGAGTTATTTATCATTTATGTTTTAGTGCTTTTCATGGACTTTTATTTCGTTCTATTTTTTGGCCCAGTGTGTTTTGGGGCCCATTTGGAATTTTGGATTCTATTATGTGTTTCTAATGTAAGTTGGATGGTCATTACGAGTTTATTCAATAATAAGTGTTTTCACTTCAAATTATTGCACTTTGGGTTGAATTTTGGGGGTTTAGGATAGATTAACACGGGTATTCGCAGAATCAACGTGTTTGTTCTCCGTTTTCTTATCTTCCGCTACATCACATACTAATGATTTGTCATACGATTTCAAAACAACAAAAGAAGCTTATGACAAATTAAGCAAAACAATCAAACAGTTTAAACAGACCATTCTGAAAATGATAAAACATTTTCAATGCTCAAGGTAACTGTTATGTACAAGCAATTGGCCATTAACATTCACTTAAACACAATTGCAAAACTAAAAGGTGAATTGGAAACGGTAAAAATTGAAGCTAAGCGGGTAAACAAATTGTTAATAAGCTATTCCACTAGTTCATACGTCATTGATCATATTCTCCCAAAAATTGAAAAAATGGAAGATAATGATGATGATAAAAGCAATAGTCTAAGTTACAACAGTGTTCCGCCACCCATGTGGAACAGGCATTCAAAAAGACATCCAGGTGGAGTGGAAAAGGTGGTTAATCTAATTTTGATCAATAAAAAGCAAAACAAACTGCCTGAGAACATAGAAGTGACTTACGATAAAACTGAAAAGGAATGTGAATCTGAAGTGGTTAATAGAGTGATCAAAAATATTTTGGAAAATGAGTCTGACAGAACAGTGTTTGAAAGTGCTTAGTCAAGTCATGAGAAGTCTTAGTCTAGTTCACAATCTGGAAGTGAGGAAAGTTTTCATAAGAACTTCATATGAACATCAGAAAATAGTCTACAAGATGAATAGATCAGATAAACTATTTACTGATGAAGAATTCCCAATCCAGAATGTAAACTTAGACCGAGTTGACAAATTCTTCAAGTTGGTTGAAGTTAAAACCTCTGATCTTGAAAAGCAAGATGCAGTCTTTACGCCAAACCAAAGAAAGTTTCCGAAAACTTTCAACAAAAAAGTAAAGACTTCCCAGAATATAAAAGAAATGGTTTGGGTTATGCGTAGTAAAGAAAGATCAACAGGTTTCGTAAAACTAACTTTACAAAGAAAATCAACTGTCTTTTCCGAACTAACACAATGAATGAAAAAGAGATCATTGGGAAACAATCAAACAAAGATTTTAAAATGAGAAAGAACTTCGTGAACAAGTTTCGGAATCATCAGTTGGAAACGACAGTAGGACTTGTTACAAATGTAACCAAGTTGGACATATTGCACAAGTGTGTAAGTCTGACAAGCCAAAACATGTTCATGAAGTTAGGAAGTTTATAAACGATGATAAATAGAAAGGTCTGGATTTTGTGCCCAAACAAATTTTGAAACGAGAAAAGGAATCAAATTTAAATGTAAAACCAACTCATACTAATTTTTCAAACTTTGAGATTGGTGAAACATCAAAGAAAAAGGAACAAACGGATTCAAATTACTATTCAAAGAAAACATTTTCAAAGGCACAAACCTGGGTTGTGAAATCAACTACTGTTCCAACAAAATCAAAGAATGAAAAGGGATCATCGGTTGGACAGTGGGATATAACACCTCGTAAAAACCCGTCCTATAAAATTCTGACACGTCCCACTGATCCTCATATGCCACGTGCTAAACGAGAGGGACCAAATGCGTAGCTGTGTTATTTTATAACCTCTGAACGACAATTTAATAATTAAGGGACTAAATGTGTCAACATGCTCAAACTAAGCCTCTGAGTGACCTTTTAATGAACTGATAGTCTTATGATGTTATTCATACTCTTGTGTGTAGCTATTATAGGCTAATGAAGGCTTTTTGCACAAATTATAACGTTTCACGCAAGTTTGGAAGTCTAGGGACTATTCCTGACAAACTGCGGAAACTTGTCGATTCTCATATTTTGATATACAGAACCAATATATGAATCCAAATATATTGTGTACAATAAAATATTATGATTTTTTTATAAGGATCCAAGAATGTCAATCGTTGTGAAATTTCGATCGTTTTTGTGTCTTTTTAAGCGTTTTACGCATTTTAGCGAAACGCGCAATCGTACAACTGAACGAACCGACATCCGGGATATTTCCAGACATAACCCAAGTCACATATGCCTTAACACCCTTATAGAGCCTTGAAATCAGGTTAAAAAGGGGTTACGGGTGACAAAAAGCGATGAAACAAATCCACGGGCCAAAACTGCCAAAAAGTGAAACTTAGACTTGCTGACCTGGGTCCTTACGGACCGTATAGGAGGACCCTTACGGTCCGTAAGCAGGTCTGCAGATCAGAAACTTCCTTGTTAATCAAGCATAGCTTCATAATTCGACACCTAGCTTGTTTTGCCACCATTTCACCTAGTCTTGACACGTCCTAAACTCCTGGAATGATCTTCTTGATCCTCTTCCACTATAAATAGGTGATGGGTTTCATTGATTAAACTTGCGCCATTTTCTTCTCTTCTCCTCTATACTCATATTTGGAGGTTCCTGATTATTTGGGAGCTTCCTTTGAGTCTTCTCAGTCATTAGCCACAAGTAAGTGTTCCTTCCATGGCTAGTTCTTTTATTTAGGCTTTTAAAATCAAAAGTCAAGCGTTTTTGATAAACGCTTTGACTTTCGGTTTAGACCATATGGTCAAGCCAATGTTCGGCCCGAGCATGGCTATGTGATCGTAAATAGGTAGCTGTTAATCCCTCAAGAGGACACCTCCTGATTACCATGTTTGCTTAGTCAATTGACGAGTCAACATATTAATCTTTTAAAAAAGTCAACGGGTCAGATTTCGAAACATTCATAATCTGAGTTTAAGGGGTTTCTAAAATATGTTTTAACACATAAACAACTTGGTAATAATTATTAGAACATGTGTAAACATGTTCGGCTCCTCAATTCCAGTTTTAGGGCCGGTTCGCAACCGAAAGTCGTGAAGTTTGACTTTTGTGTTGACTTTCGACAATACATAGTTACTGATATGATATCATGTTTAACATATTTTGGTGTTACAAATCTGACCATAAACTGAGTTTTCGTATAATGTCGTAAAATATGCTTTAAAGCGACCGAAAGGCCCTTTCGGCGCATAGAACGATTTTAAATATAATTTCTCATACCAAACTTATTGCCCGCTGATGTAATATCATGATTAGGATATTTTAGGATATCATTTCAGTTTATAAGCTGAGTTTATGCACAAGTTCTTGTATTACGCTCTTAAATGACGATAATGCCCTTACGACACTTAAATGGTTTTTAATCATGATTTTCATATGGAACCTTTTTCCTACTGACATTTATACTAAATAACATATTTTAATATTGAAACATGGTCATGATATCAGTTTCATAAAATATCGCAAATATCGTCATTTAACGCCTTTTCGGCGCATAGTATGGTTTTAAACCATATTTACCAACCAAGACTTGTTACCCACTAATTTTATAAGTCATTTAAAATATTTTTACAGTGAGTACATGTTATAAACTCAGAATCCCAAATACGCTTTTGAAACTATGTGTGAAATTACCAAAATGCCCCTTCAGAGCATAGTTTGGTCTTAAACTATAAAACACACATGTATTAGATATTCTACTGATATATATCATAATTAAAGTGTTTTCACAGAATGTTTATGGTCGTGCATCAGATTATACGCAAGTTCTCTTTTATGTCGCTAAATGACCAAAATGCCTTTATAAGGCATAATTTGACTTTAAAACCTTAACGGGCATACAAGTTGATATCCTAGTGATTTTATAACCTGTTTAAAATATATTGGCATATGGAACTCGTTCATGACTCATCCGATTACCCGATATCTGTACGGTTAAGCCTACGAGGCTAGTTTACGTAATTTAACCGAAACGGGTTTAACCTTATCATTTTTATCTCAAATTCCAGAATGTAAATAGTTTACCCATATTATACAAGTCTTAGTACTTGTCGGGTTTAAACTACATTCTATTCCGGTCATCTCTTAATTAAGCGCATCGTACCGTTTTAATAATTTAAGCTAGCCGATCTAAGTCTATCACTTAAATAAGATCCGTTAGCATTTCTAATTGGTTATTTATGCCATCATTCCAGACTAGAGCCTTCTGATAAATTGTACCTACGCTTATTTAAATTGAATACGGCTGAGTTATTATAAATCTTGCATGTGCTAAGCTCAGGTAAATACTCTTAACCTATTTTTCCCAATACGGGCTTGGGATACGGTATAATATTACCGCATGGTTGGATATGGGATCAAAGACCAATGTATCGGGAATTCAAATAATCCATTTTAATTCATATTGCTTGGTATTAAACATTGGGGGTTAATTCGACCGTGTCCTGGATATCCTTAACTCATTAATTGCAAATGGCCATGACCTAAGCACGGGGTGTAGGCATACACCTGACAAATGCAAAATGGTTTATTAAATAAATTTATACCCAATATGGGTTTCCTAATGAGGGAATAAGTGGTGTGTCGGTTAATCATGAATCGACATAGTTTCCGGTCCCCATATGTATTGTCGAGTTATGTAAAACTGATAACATGAGATATAGTTTATCCCAAGTATAAAAAGATTTTCATGCCATTGTGCACCTAAATCAAATTTTGAAAAGATTTTCAAAATGTGTATGTTGATTGTATTTACCAGTGAAACTGACGTATTTTCAAAATAATTAAGTCACAGGTACAAATACGTAAATAGTTGGAAGCTGCTCGATAGTGACATAAGAGGATCTTGCAAGTCCTTAGTTGTGCTCAAGTCTGTTGAACATCATTTTATATATTTAAATGATCCGCCTGTGGATCCTTATTACAAGCCATTGTATTTGAACTTTGAACATTCCGGTTTGTAATAATAATTTAATCCAAGACTTCCGTTGTGCTATTCTGTGTTACTCGTATTATTTGATAATAATGATATCAACATATGTCACAATACCCCCCACAAGGCCCACCGGGTTATACGTGGAAATCGGGGTGTGATAGGTTGGTATCAGAGCCAGCCTGTGAGTGAATTAAACACTAGCCTTTTGTGTTTAATCTCAAATGACACAGTAGCATATTCCTTAAAACTTTTCGAGTCTAGACTTGACATAGGAATGCTCTTATCCCTGTTAAATAAATATTGCTTCGATTTTATGTAATTCAGAAACAAGTTGCCAAGCAAAGGAACCATTGATGAAAATTCTTCTCATCCGAAGCCACGGAATGTTATGCTTCGTATCACGACTAAGTGAAGCATGCGACCGGTTTGGAGGAATGACTTTCTATAAATTATTCTTAAACTCAAACCTATTGAAACCTTAAACTAGACTTCAAAGTCCATACCGGAGGTCCCTGAGGCTTGAATTTGAAGTCTATATTTGTTGAGTCCATGTCAGAGGTCATTGAGTCTCCAACTTAAAATATTATACCAGTGGATACTTATGATCCATATTTCATACATTTGAGTTCTTAGAATTCCAAAACATTATGTTTATCAAAACTCCAAACCATGATCCATTTTATTTAACCATTGAACCCTTGGATTCTACTTCTTCGACAAATCCGTATTCGGAGTTATTACGCTTTCTATTAAAAACCTTTGTGTCAATGCCATACGTGGCAAGCCAAGAAGAGAAACAACAAGGAATGAATTAAAGGAGATTCTGGAAATCTTTCTTTCAATTGTGTTATTTTTTCCTTTGAGTCCTTATGTGGACAAGTCTCTTTTGTTTAGTCCCTGCGTGGATAATTATTTTTTCATATAGTCCTTATATATGGACCTATCATTCGACTTAAGTTCCTGTGTGGACATTGGTTTCAAATAGTTCCTTCGTGAACATGTTATTTCATTATAGTTCCATTGTAAACATATTATTTCAATATAAGTCCCTTATGGACATGTTATATCTTATAGTCCCTATATATGGACTTATATATTCATTTTAGTCCCTATGTGGACTTGAGTTACTTTTAAGTCCCTGCGTGGACAAGTTAGTATTAAAAGTCCTGTTTAAGGCGCTATTGCAAATTCATAATGATTTAAGAAAAGACTTGGAAATTATTATCATTATGATATATGTATTCATTACATCCTTGATCAAGCGATCGCCTCGATTTTAATTCGAACTTTATCGATATGCTAAATGATTGCAAAAGATCTTCTTGATGGTTTACCCCAACCAAGTGACAAGTTCACATTAATTGGCGAATATAAAATGGTAGTTAAGAAGTAAAGCCTTCTACCATGATAGTTAAGGAAGATCATCCCTTCTATCCAGAGGTGGTGAACTATGTTCAAGCCTCCAAGCCTTTATGGTCAATATGATCATGGCTACATTGATTAAACCATTTTAAGACAACTATTCTTTGTTAACATTCAAGTAATGTTAATACTCCTGACAGTGTGACTTGAGGACCACACAAGTCGTCTGGGTGAAGGACTATGTCCGAACCTTATAGCCTATGTGATCAAGTTTGATCCCGGCTTATATCATCAATATGATGATCGTATTATAAACATCATTAGTGATTTATAGCTAACGAGCTAATATTTTCAAAACATCCATTATTGATGTAGTGCCTACGAGTCGTAATTTAAACATCCATTAGTGATGTAGTGCCTACGGGCCATAAATAAACATCCGTTAGTGATGTAGTGCTTACGAGCCATGATTTAACATCCATTAATGGTGTTTCGCCTACGTGCTATATTGTCAATTAAAGATAATGACAGTTGTGACCTTTATGGTTCCTGTCCAAAGTGATATGCCCAAGTATCATAGTCAATAAGATCATTATGATCGTGACTACTATCATCAGTGTGATGATTTTTATTTTAACATCCTTTTGAGATGTCAATTAATTTGCCTACGTGCCATATAATATCGTCAATTATGAGAATGACAGTTATGGTCTACGACTCCCTGTCCAAAGGCGATGAACTATGTTCAAACCTTAAAAGCCCAATTGATCAATATGATCGCGACTTATATATTATTAAAATGTCCTTGTGACAAGGACTCGTGCCGCATTTTGATGTCCTTTGTGACCAGGCCTTTCGTGCCATATTTTATAATGTCCTTCGTGACAAAGGCACTTTGTGACAAATCTATATGTACATTAGTGACAAAGCCATTCGTGCCATATCTTTTATCCATTAGTGACCAGGCCATTAGTGCCATACCTCTTATGTCTTATATGACAAAGGCCTTCGTGCCATATATCAAGTCCTATGGGACAAGCTTGCGAGCTACTTAAATTGTCATTATGGCAAAGGCAGATGTGACCTTATGATTCGCTGCCTGATGTTTCTGGACTATGTCAAATCTTTTAAAATGCCTGTGATGGTCCTTTAAGACCTAGGTTATATATAAATAGCTATTAGACATTCATTTAATGTCACACCCCGACCCGCAGCGGAAATGGTAGTCGAGGCATGATTGGGTTTTCATCAAAGCTCATGACATTTACTATAAAGTTTCATATTTATTAATTCTCTTTAAAGAAGAAATTACAATAAACAATCAAACACAACATGTTCAAATACATTTTCATTCAAATTACAAACTAAAGTACAACTACAAAGGAAAACAAAACTAAATGTTCATTCCAAGGCATTAACTTGTTTATTCTTCTAGGCCATCCTATGTGTTCCTTTTCTCAACCGGATCACCTGTATCATGTGTAAAAAATAGGGTTTTTGGGTCAACATAAGTTGGCGAGTGAATCTTATTTAAACATTTGAAAGATTAGTTATGTTGGTTATTTGAATAAAATTGTGCATAACCAATTATGAGTAAACATAAATGTAAATTTAATCACAAAAACATAATATCAAATAATGCACACGCACACACCAAATGATGAACAATGAGATCAAGGCTCAATCAAATGGGGCCGATCGAATGAGTCACCTGATGCTCAACTCGTCTCCCACGAGGAACTGATGGGCCTAATGAATGATTTGCACACAACTTGACAAAAATATAAACACACATCACAACCAACAACATAATCACATAATCTCAATTAATGCACAAGCACACACCAAATGATGAATAATGAGGCACCTGATGCTCAACCCGTCTCCAACGAGGAACTTATTGGCCTAATGAATGATTTGCACACAACTTGACAAAAATGTAAACACGCATCACAACAAACAATATTTACATCTCGAGTTTAGATCATATAATGGTAATAGCACGAGTTTAAATAAACGGAATAATTAAAGCGACACATGATACACCCCAAAACATGAATAAAAAGGGGAATTTGTAAGGATTCACTCACATTGGGTGCGTTCTTTGATGACGTTGGATGCGCACGAGTTTTGGGATTTGATTGACGAGGAAAACTAACCTAAAATAATAACGAAATGGTTCGGTAAATAAATGGATTTTATTTGAGATTAATACTTTTAATTCATAATCTTAATAGGATTTTTAGATTTATTTTTATGAGTTTAAGGACATTTTCTAACTTTAAAAATATTATTTTTAAGTATTTTTAATTGATTTTAAAATTAAATAAATAAATAAAAAGAAATAAAAAATTTGACTTTTTTTGACCGTTGACCGGTCGGACTGTGGTTAATTGTGCGCTGAGTGAGGTTCGAACCCGGGACCTCTCGTACGCGTGCACGCAGCTCTACCAACTGAGCTACGTGTCTAACCCGAAATATTCTCTGTTTTAGTTATATTTATATACTAATTAAGTTTAAATTTATTTGGTTTTTATTAAAAGGATTTATATGGCCGAACCGGTTGCAGGGACCCGGAGTCGAACTCGGGTCCTTCGGTTCGTATGCGCACAGCCCAACCAGTTGGGCTGTGTGTCTAATCTGTTTAACTCACGGATTTTATTACTCTTATAAACATATTGTGACTTGTTCAGATTCAGTTCTAAAAATATTGGTTTTATTTCTGAAAGTCGGTACGTTGTGCGATTCGAACTCGTGACGTGTATGTTGTTTGCGCACACAGTCCACCGCTGGACTGTGTGTCTAACCCGTTTGAATATATGATTTTAATTATACTTATATTCATTCTCGACTTCATCTTCTTCGTTTACAAAAACTCAGATCAGTGAGATCCGACTGTTTGGTTTAATTCGATTATCAAAACTTATAATTGGTTGGAATGTAATAGTTAACGAGATTAAAGAACAGAATGTACCAAAACAGTGCGTTTACTTCAGATTTCCGGCCGGAGTCGTCGGCTGTGATTTGTGACTCTCGGCTGAGTGAAATGTTTGACAGTTTAGTTTCTTGTGTTATGAAATTAAGTTACTGAGTAAGAGATATCAAGAGTTTTTAGATGATTATACCGATCGACAGTGAGACTTTGATGTTTCAGTTAAATTCCGGCGAGTGTGGGATTTCCCGGCAGCGTAGTCTGGGATAGATTCTGGTTGAAGGATTGAAGTTAATATATGTTTAATAACGCATTACAAACAAAAGAGTCGAGAATTTTACCGATTTGAAGTAAGTCTCGGTTTTCCGGTGAAAGTCCGGCGACTATAAAATATCTCCGGCGACGTTTTTTGAGATGAATTAAGCTTCGGAAACGATCGTGGTTCTGAGCGAAAAGATTCTCAGAGTGTTCAAGAGGGTATTTATAGTGAAAACAGGCTGAATTGAGTCAAGGTCCGCGAGTTAAGATTTCCGTCGGTTATGACGGAAATTGATTGCCGGCAACGGTTATAACCGACGTCGACATCAATTTGAGCGTTTTAGTCAAGACTGATTTGGCCAAAATCGCGGATTGCCGGATTTTCCGGTGATTGCGATTTCTGAGCGCGCGGTGATTCTCTGGTTTGAATCCGGGTTTTCTTTAAGTTTTATTTATTTCTGTATTATTCCAAAGTAAAGTGTGTAGCGGGGTGGTGTGTTGTGTGTTTGTTGGAGCGGCTGACCCGGGTTCGAAACCCGGCAGCCCTATTTATTTTTTATTCACTTATTTTTTATTATTTATTAAATATGGTTTAAAATTCTAACAATGTTTATTAGTTATGTATTGTTTAAAATTAATATGAACATTAAATACGCAACGAAATTTATAACTGGATATTTGATTGATAAATGAAGCGGATTTTGAAAACCCGTTTTTTCGACGGATGTTACAGTATCCCCTACTTTTAGAAATTTCGTCCCGAAATTTAAGTAGTAGTGGTATATTTGACTTGAAGGGAGGATGTTTTAATTTTGATGATTACATAATTAGAAGAGGGTGAGAGTTTAGATCTTATTTGAGGCGGTAACGTTCCTAGTAAGGGTTGAATACCCTACTACAGGAATCCCTTTTTGATGCCTAAAGTATAAGAATGCGGAACATGGGTTGATTGACTAGGCATGATTTTATGCATAAGAGTTTTGAGAGAATTGATACGTTTGAAATGATAAGGTATGTATCATAAAACAAAAACTTCAACCATGACGATATTTAAACCTACATGGAACTTCTCATAACCTCCTGGTAATGCTTTTGATCCTTTGCCAAGAATACTTATATATAGGAAGTACCAGCGGCGTATCCACCATATTCTTGTCAAATTTTCATTGGCTTTATCAGTAAATTATGATCAGTTCTATGTGACTCTAAAACATAAACAAACACAACAACCAAATCTTGAGTCTCAATTCTGAAAGGATACATGACTGAATGATGACAGTACCTCTCTCGTTTGTTATGATGAAGGGGTTAGTCTATGTAAAAGTGAGACACAACCCAACTTCTTTAAATGATGTGATCGAGGTACGTCGAGATGTTTGATGATATGAATATTAAATCAA
Organism: Scalesia atractyloides; assembly: GCA_947069175.1. Taxonomy (NCBI): domain Eukaryota; kingdom Viridiplantae; phylum Streptophyta; class Magnoliopsida; order Asterales; family Asteraceae; genus Scalesia; species Scalesia atractyloides. Next base: position 22,844,209 of record CAMTDV010000030.1, on the reverse strand, counting down.
TGAGTATAAAACAAAACTGTAATATCAATTCGCATTAAAATTCTTGGATACATAAATTCCCAATTTATAACTGGGAGACGTAAAGATAAAGAAAACATTAAAACTAAACGGTTGGAGTTGAATCTTGACTCTTGGTGAGGGAAAGCTTGTTCGGTGATTCGTTTGGGCCGTTATTATCTTCAACAGGATTGGTGTTGATGTTGTAAGCTCTTCCTCTTGCTGATGGTGGAGCTGGGTTTGCTTGATTTGCTTGGTTAACTGGGTTTGCTTGAGCTTGGGCGTTTATGATGTTAACCAATCGAGGGCACGTGTTTCTAAAGTGGGTAGGGTCGCCACAATTAAAACAAGCTCGAACATATGGGAACATGGGGTATTGGGGTTGTTGATATGTTCGGATCATGTTTTGAGTAGGGGGTGAGGCTTGGTTTTGAGGGGCACGACAAGTTTTGCTCCAATGACCATAACGCCCACAATTTGCACACAGTCGACAAGGTACGGTAGATGGATGGTGAAAAAAACAGGTGTTGCATTGAGGATGAGGTCCAATGTAAAGTTTCTTATTTGGGTAAGTAGAGTTAGGTGCTACTTGAGTGATTGGGATAGCTTGGAGGGGTATGGCTTGTGAAGCTGGTTGATTGCCTTGGGTAATAGCGAAATTTTACCCGTCTCGTTTCCTCTTAGTAGTGGTTTGAGAAGAGGATTCGGTTTGGGTGGAGTTTGAGGTTTTGGTTGATGCTTTATCCTTCTTCTTCTCCTCCGTGAAGTCTTTATTCCGTATGCGGTTTTCGGTGAGCTCTGTAGCTAACTCCATTGCTGCTTCCAAAGTTGCAGGTGTGGTACTTATTACAGGGTCTTGAGTTTTTGAAGGAAGACCTCGAATGTAGTGCTCGATCAAACGGTAGAGGGGAGTGAAAAAGTTGGGGACCATCTGATTTAACTCAAGGAATCTCTTGTTGTATGTGGTGTGGTCGCCCTCCTTTTGTTTCAAAGAATAGAACTCATCTTCCAATTTCTTGATTTCGCTTCTTGGACAAAAACGTCTTGTCATGATTTCCTTCAACTCTTCCCAAGTCAAAGTCATAGCATTCTCAGTACCTCGCTTGGCCTTCTCTATATTCCACCATGTAAGTGCTACTCCAAACAAACGACCGGTAGCATATCGCACCTTGCGATCATCAGGACAGTCGCAATTGATAAAAGTGTTTTCCATCTCCTCAAACCAATGGAGGAGAGCGGTGACACCTTCAGTCCCTTCGTATTTTGGAGGATCGCAAGATTTGAAATGCTTGAAGGTGCATTTAGTGGTATTTGGGGGAGGATTGACAACATTTTGATCTTCTTGATTGATTGGGTTGACGGAATTAGCGGTAAGGGCTTGTTGAACTTGAACTACGATGTTGGGTATTACGGCAGCCATTTGTTGAGCGATTTGGGCAGCCATGCGCTCGCGGGTTTTTCCTGATCTCATTTTTCTACGAGAGAGACTAGAAGACATCTACAAGAAATACGTATCAAGAGTATGAGTTTGACGTTTTAGGTGTCATGCGTCGTATTTAGAAATGAACATTCATAAAACAAATGAAGAATAATAAATTTACTACATCCATAGGATGTCTTGGGCTTTGCTCGTAATTCGGTTGCATGCCGCCATATTTCACCTTCGTAATCATGTGGGCCCCCATGATTACCGGGTCTTTCATATGGTTCGCATGTGTTAGCCTGGTAACGTACACTAAAACCCAGAGAAATCGAGAAATATGAATGTAACGTATGAAGTTCGGAGTGCATCCAGGTGTGGACACGGTGACACCTCAAAGTGGGGTTAGTTCGAACGAGGTTTGGTGTGGCATGCTTTGGCCTAATAGGTCCTTCGTACTCTCATCGTTAGTCCATAGTTAGGCAAACTGGTCCGTTATATTGGATTTATACGAATGCCAACCTAGACAGGACGTTCCGACTACCGGTACTTGTACCCTTGCAGTTACTACATGCCCGTCGTAGAACTCACTTTGATGAGATTGAAAAATGAAAAATGCGACAAAATCTTGAATAAAGGAAATATGAGGATGATTTGAATATGTGAATATTGAAATATGCGTGATGAATGTATATGTAAGCATGTTAAGTTTTGACAATAAGTATAACTCATTAAGTATCATACAAAATGATTGGGAAGTGTTTGCATTGTGTAATAAATACGAAACAAATAAACATCATGAGTTTGCATGTAACCACATAAACAATTAAAATCTAATCAACTATAGTATAGGCTCTAAGGGTCTAATAACCTATCCTATATCCCTATAGTCAAAAGCTCTGATACCAATCTGTCACACCTGACCCGCAGCGGAAATGGTAGTCGGGGCATGATTGGGTTTTCATGAAAGCTCATGACATTTACTATAAAGTTTCATATTTATTAATTCTCTTTAAAGAAGAAATTACAATAAACAATCAAACACAACATGTTCAAATACATTTTCATTCAAATTACAAACTAAAGTACAACTACAAAGGAAAACAAAACTAAATGTTCATTCCAAGGCATTAACTTGTTTATTCTTCTAGGCCATCCTATGTGTTCCTTTTCTCAACCGGATCACCTGTATCATGTGTAAAAATAGGGTTTTTGGGTCAACATAAGTTGGCGAGTGAATCTTATTTAAACATTTGAAAGGATTAGTTATGTTGGTTATTTGAATAAAATTGTGCATAACCAATTATGAGTAAATGTAAATTTAATCACAAACACATAATATCAAATAATGCACACGCACACACCAAATGATGAACAATGAGATCAAGGCTCAATCAAACGGAGCCGATCGAATGAGGCACCTGATGCTCAACTCGTCTCCCACGAGGAACTGATGGGCCTAATGAATGATTTGCACACAACTTGACAAAAATATAAACACACATCACAACCAACAACATAATCACATAATCTCAATTAATGCACAAGCACACACCAAATGATGAACAATGAGGCACCTGATGCTCAACCCGTCTCCAACGAGAAACTGATGGGCCTAATGAATGATTTGCACGCAACTTGACAAAAATGTAAACACGCATCACAACAAACAATATTTACATCTCGAGTTTAGATCATATAATGGTAATAGCACGAGTTTAAATAAATGGGATAATTAAAGCGACACATGATACACCCCAAAACATGAATAAAAAGGGGATTTGTAAGGATTCACTCACATTGGGTGCGTTCTTTGATGACGTTGGATGCGCACGAGTTTTAGGATTTGATCGACGAGGAAAACTAACCTAAAATAATAACGAAATGGTTCGATAAATAAATGGATTTTATTTGAGATTAATACTTTTAATTCATAATCTTAATAGGATTTTTAGATTTATTTTTGTGAGTTTAAGGACATTTTCTAACTTTAAAAATATTATTTTTAAGTATTTTTAATTGATTTTTAAATTAAATAAATAAAAAGAAATAAAAATTTTGACTTTCTTGACCATTGACCGTTGACCGTTGACCGGTCGGACTGTGGTTAATTGTGTGCTGAGTGAGGTTCGAACCCGGGACCTCTCGTACGCGTGCACGCAGCTCTACCAACTGAGCTACGTGTCTAACCCGAAATATTCTCTGTTTTAATTATATTTATATACTAATTAAGTTTAAATTTATTTGGTTTTTATTAAAAAGGATTTATATGGCCGAACAGGTTGCAGGGACCCGGAGTCGAACTCGGGTCCTTCGGTTCGTATGCGCACAGCCCAACCAGTTGGGCTGTGTGTCTAATCTGTTTAACTCACGGATTTTATTACTCTTATAAACATACTGTGACTTGTTCTGATTCAGTTCTAAAAATATTGGTTTTATTTCTGAAAGTTGGTACGTTGTGCGATTCGAACTCGTGACGTGTGTGTTGTTTGCGCACACAGTCCACCGCTGGACTGTGTGTCTAACCCGTTCGAATATATGATTTTAATTATACTTATATTCATTCTCGACTTCATCTTCTTCGTTTACAAAAACTCAGATCAGTGAGATCCGACTGTTTTGTTTAATTCGATTATCAAAACTTATAAGTGGTTGGAATGTAATAGTTAACGAGATTAAAGAACAGAATGTACCAAAACAGTGCGTTTACTTCAGATTTCCGGCCGGAGTCGTCGGCTCTGATTTGTGACTCTCGGCTGAGTGAAATGTTGACAGTTTAGTTTCTTGTGTTATGAAATTAAGTTACTGAGTAAGAGATATCAAGAGTTTTTAGATGATTATACCGATCGACAGTGAGACTTTGATGTTTCAGTGAAATTCCGGCGAGTGTGGGATTTCCCGGCAGCGTAGTCTGGGACAGATTCTGGTTGAAGGATTGAAGTTAATATATGTCTAATAATGGATTACAAACAAAAGAGTCGAGAATTTTACCGATTTGAAGTAAGTCTTGGTTTTCCGGTGAAAGTCCAGCGACTGTAAAGTATCTCCGGCGACGTGTTTTGAGATGAATTAAGCTTCGAAAACGATCGTGGTTCTGAGCGAAAAGATTCTCAGAGTGTTCAAGAGGGTATTTATAGTGAAAACAGGCTGAATTGAGTCAAGGTCCGCGAGTTAAGATTTCCGTCGGTTATGACGGAAATTGATTGCCGGCAACGGTTATAACCGACGTCGACATCAATTTGAGCGTTTTAGTCAAGACTGATTTGGCCAAAATCGCAGATTGCCAGATTTTCTAGTGATTGCGATTTCTGAGCGCGCGGTGATTCTCTGGTTTGAATCCGGGTTTACTTTAAGTTTTATTTATTTCTGTATTATTCCAAAGTAAAGTGTGTGGCGGGGTGGTGTGTTGTGTGTTTGTTGGAGCGGCTGACCCGGGTTCGAAACCGGCAGCCCTATTTATTTTTTATTCACTTATTTTTTTATTATTTATTAAATATGGTTTAAAATTCTAACAATGTTTATTAGTTATGTATTGTTTAAAATTAATATGAACATTAAATACGCAACGAAATTTATAACTGGATATTTGATTGATAAACGAAGCGGATTTTGAAAACCCGTTTTTTCGACGGATGTTACATTTAAAATGTCAAAGCCTGATAGTTGTGACTTCAAGCACACTGATCCAAAAGACAAAAGATCTATATACCCAACTTAGAGCTAAAAAAATGGTTTGATAATACCATGGCATAGATACAATGAGTCATCAAATGCGAATGACCAGCTAATAGAATACAAATTGGTGTTTAGTACCAAGTAGCTACAATGGCAACTATTGTTGGAGCCAACAGGAAGCGTAACGACGATAATGCAAATGCAAATATTGTCATAAGTAAAATTGATCTACATGCTTTAATTTCCATGGAGGTTGGCAAGGCCATGTGTAACGCCCCACGTTTTAATTTCCTTAAATAAAAATAATAATAATATTCTACTGTGTTTCACAATATTCGAGTTCGAAGACGGATTACAAAACTATAATTGGGCCTCTATAAACGTGAGAACCGGACTAACGGGCTTTAGGCCCAACCTATCAAACCCTAGCTACCTACACCCGACCTATATAAGCTAACACTCACACTAAACACACACACTCACACCCAGCCGCTCACACACACACACACTCTCTGCCTCCACCATTTCTGGCGACCGGAATCGCTACTCCGGCGACTCACCGGCGGCTCCATCTCTCCGGCGACACACCTCCTCCCACCTCTCGCCCTCTCCCACGTCGAGCGCCATCCTCACTCTCCTTCCCTCCTTCTCCGACGCAGCCCTCACCCGCACAACACACCTTACACTCCGCTCTCTCTATCCCTCTCCACGTTTTTCCGGCGGCCGGCGAGGCACCGCCGCACCCCCCTCAATACCTCACCTCCTACGCAGAACCACAACTCACCATCGCACCCACACTCGCTCTTCTCTCCCACTCTAGATACAGGACCGCCGGCCACCATTGTGGTGGCGGGGCACTAGTAGCCAAGCCGCAGTTGCGGCAGCACACCAGCAACATGGTGGTAGAAGCTGCGGGAACAACGACAGCACCGGCGTCGTTTCCGGCGACGCGATGCAGGTCGAAGGATTGGTTTCTAGCTCCGATTCAGCTTAGGTTTCGGGTTATTCAAGTTTAGCTCGGGTCTCGTTGATTCAATCTCGGTTCTGATTCGTGTCTGTTCGAGTTTCTGGTTTCGATTTCATATTGTTCAGGTAAGGTTTTAAGTTTATTCAATTCATTCTCCGGTCAGTTCGATTAAGTCGGTCTTTGCTTGGTTCGTTTCAGGTACGTCACGACAGTGGTGAACGGGTTGAGTCGGATTGGGTCATACACTTGTTCGGTTCAAATCTTGTTCAGGTCAAGCATGGTTCGGGTCCCGGTCAACTCATTCAAATGTGGTCAACAGGGTCGACGTGGTTTTCGGTAAAACATTAACGACACGATTCTTTGTAGTATATTGTTTATACCTATTACGCTAACTACTCGAACCGATACCTTTAAATAATTATTTACATTTTTGTATTTAACGAGAATACTTATATATATTGTTTTCATTGTGACTTCATTGTTATATATATTATTGTCTACACGAAACCGGTACGTTTAATCATTTAACTACGTTTCTGGCATTTGACGACAAATATATATGTATATCATTTATATCTAAATTGATGAGTTTTGAAAACGTTATCGACAACTTTGGTTGTCGGGAATCATCCAAAAACAAGGGGAAACCTCTGCCCGTTTTTCGTCAAAATCATACATTATCGACAATATATATATATATATATATATATATATATATATATATATATATTTATCACACTTTTCGACGAAACCTATTTCCTAAACGACATCATATAAGCATATATATTACACCTTGGCAAAATATATTCATTAAACTTTTGACAAATAAATTTATTAAACTTTCGACAACGTGTATTTATCTAAACGACAAGATACACATATATATTTCCCTTATCGACAAAATATATATATCCATCATACCTTTCAACAAAAATATAACTATTTAACGACGAAAGATATATATATTTATTACACCTTTCGATTAATTACATAGGTATATCATACTGTTCGACCAAGGTAATGTATCTATTAAACTTTCGACCAAAATATACATATTTTTCTTATTAAACTTCCGATCAAAACATACATGTTTATCTTTTACACCTTTCGCCAAAAATATATATATTTAATGTATTATTTTGATAATACCTTTAGGACACCTTTGACGAATTTAACTTTAGAATCGTTACATAAATCCCGTGACATACATAAACGTACTTTCAACTCCGATTCGAATCCTCCGTCGTATTTTCGATTATTCATACACATTCGTTTGTCATTTAAGGTGGCATCGGTGTCCCTTTCTCCAACTCATCAACTCTTCGTGGGATATCCAAAGAAGACTTAGCAATTTTGTGAGTACACTCGACCCACTTTTCGTTTATAACACTTTTGGGTGTAACATGTTTTATACATACAAAACCAAACACTTAAACTTTATGAAACGCACAAACAATCTTATACACATGAATACTTGAAGCTTATACATGATGCTTGTCTTGGATATTAGTTATGCTATGCTTTAGTCATTAACTATTTTTAGCCTTCGTTTGACATGCTTAGCGCTATAGGAATTCACGCATCCACCTCCATCGTGTTATTCGTGAGGTCATGTAAAAACATCGTGATTGCGTTAAGGGTTTGATTATTAGTATTGCATGCCTTGATATTGCTCTTGTATAGATTTAGTTGCCATGAGGATTGTTTAAACGTATTCGTATATGTATGCTGTGCCTAAACTTGTGTACTCGCCTTTGCTTTCGCATCAACATTATTTTAAAACATGTTATAGGTTGAAGGAGACGATGCCATGAAAACAATATAGCAAGGACTAGATACACACAAATTAGACGTTAGGTTTAATGTTGATGTATCAATTTTGTTATGACTTTGCAAATGTTATGATGTTTTCTTGTATTTGTTTCAATGATGTATTTGACAATCTATTATGAAATGAAATCATGTTTAATTAAATATTGTCATTTATTAGCGTTGTGAGCAATGAGCAATTTCGTTTTCGTCTCATCCCGATGTTTCCGCCATCGGTTAGGGTGTGACAGATTGGTATCAGAGCCATAACTATAGGGAATTAGGTAGAATTGCCATGCTTTCGACCTACTCTATAGTTTAGCACCACATTCGACCAAACGTGATTCGCATGCTAATTTCTTGAAACGTCTCTTATGTGCTAAATATATGAAATGCTTTACGTGTTCATACTCGTTACATTATTTTAATCATACGCCTTTCCTAATGCATTTTTACTCAATTATACTAAACTCGAAAACACTCGTATTACACAAGTGAGCTGGCTTCACTAAAATAGGCATGATATCCATAATTTGGTGAACGACTCTCATTTCGCTTATTCTTTATTTTTCACGAAGTTACACTATCAAGATAGGAGTGACATCCACACCTTGATGGAAAACTTCCCTTTCAAAATCTAGTGGACTCTCGTCAAAGTGTCGAAATTAATTGCCATGCTTTCGACCTACTCTATAGTTTAGCACCACATTCGACCAAACGTGATTTGCATGCTAATTTCTTGAAACGTCTCTTATGTGCTAAATATATGAAATGCTTTACGTGTTCATACTCGTTACATTATTTTAATCATACGCCTTTCCAAATGCATTTTTACTCAATTATACTAAACTCGAAAACACTCGTATTACACAAGTGAGCTGGCTTCACTAAAATAGGCATGATATCCATAATTTGGTGAACGACTCTCATTCCGCTTATTCTTTATTTTTCACGAAGTTACATTGTCAAGATAGGAGTGACATCCACACCTTGATGGAAAACTTCCCTTTCAAAATCTAGTGGACTCTCGTCAAAGTGTCGAAATAAATTGCCATGCTTTCGACCTACTCTATAGTTTAGCACCACATTCGACCAAAGGTGATTCGCATGCTAATTTCTTGAAACGTCTCTTATGTGCTAAATATATGAAATGCTTTACGTGTTCATACTCGTTACATTATTTTAATCATACGCCTTTCCTAATGCATTTTTACTCAATTATACTAAACTCGAAAACACTCGTATTACACAAGTGAGCTGGCTTCACTAAAATAGGCATGATATCCATAATTTGGTGAACGACTCTCATTCCGCTTATTCTTTATTTTTCACGAAGTTACACTGTCAAGATAGGAATGACATCCACACCTTGATGGAAAACTTCCCATTAAAACTCTAGTGGACTCTCGTCAAAGTGTCGAAATTAATTTTGACCCGACGAGTACCAACCACACTTAGGGTACGAAATCGTCGAGTTAGGGGTGAAACCCACACCTTGTGGATTAAGTCCCATTCCTCGATTTTCATTCTCGCCAAAGCTTCGATTTTCCAATCAATTAGAGAAGTGTAGTAACTGGAAGGGTAAAATGTCGTTAATCGCTTCTCGACGAGAGCGTTTTACCTATAGGCCAAAGCACGTTTCTCTAATTCGAAAGGATCTTCGATTCACTTTGAATAGTCGACGTTTCTCTACCCGAAACAGTCTAATGTTTTCTGAGACTCTCTTTTATACCATTTCAATCTATAAGTGACTTTTTATATACTTGGTACAATTCCTTTCAAATTTCCAATTTACTATAAGGTTTTTTTACGCAATTTATATTAAACCTTTTCATACACTTATACATTATTTGCATACATGATTTCAAAACGTCATCAACTATACTCATATTTCTCGAAAAGTCCAAAATGGAGACCGTAGTCGAGATAGGAGTGAATTCCTTACCTAGACGATCAAACTCCGTTTCCTTCTTTCCTTAAAGCAACCTCACTAATGGATTAGGGTGATTCCCATACATCGGTGATCGTTACCAACCCTCCTTCTTGGAGACTTTATTACACAAACCACACGTTTAAATTGCATACCTAAAAATTTATCATATAGTCAAAATTCTTACTTAGGCGAATTTCAAAACGTAGTATTTTATCAAACGTATTTCTCATCCTGTAATCTATTTCATATAAATCACATACGCATATACTTGGTCACCACATGAAACGTTTGGTTTCACGATTTTCAAAGCTTGACGGAATTCTACCTGCCAACTTAATCGGTCCAAGGAATACGTTGCCCACAAATCTTATGTTTAACATAATCACTAAAACACGCTCACGAGATAACTTCGCATTAAGAGCTTTCATTTGTAAACAAAAGCCAAACCAATATCTTATAGACATTATGGGATCGTTTTACTAAGGGTATGTTGGGATTGTTATTTTATTTATTTTTTATTTATTTATTTTTTTACCAGATTCCTTTTATTATTGTGTTAAAAAACTATTTTTTAGTGTTTGGTAAGCATATAAAAAACTGATTTCTTTCGTTTTGTAGAGACAAAGCTTATTTATTTATTTATTTATTCATTTTTTCATATATATATATTTGTCAAACACTCAAATAGTTGATTATCAGGTTATTGGGATATCAAACAACATAATCAAATCCAAACACCATCTTTCTACAACACTTTTTGTTACAGCTAATTATCTGATTCTGATTATTCAAAACACATGAACTATTTTCAAAACTCAACCCCAAACACCCTCTAAACCTCTTATCGCGATTAAGAAAACATTTTGCTAAACACTTTTCAACGATAATTAAATCCATTATCCCAGATCTCCTCTCAAGGGTCAACGTTTCACAAGAACCACTAAATTACAAATTTCTTATCTTGATGGAATATCATTTGAAAACGATGCGAACTTAGCATTTCAAGACCTTATCATACACTACCCAGAATGTCACCTCAATTTCAAAACACGTGGGCAATAAAACCTTACAAGGACCAACCACTTTCGACGTACTTAAGTTCTCCTAAAACAGTGGTAGCACTCCTGTCATCTACAAAATACGTAACACATAATCAGTAACTACTTTATATTCTTTTATATTCACAAACTAGTTCGTACATTCTAAGTCAAACTTAAACCTATTTTAGAATCGATAACCTCAAAGTTTTGCTCAAACAACTATACATGCATATCCTTGTACATGGATTAGTCAACTATTGCATGACATTTAAACCATATCATTCGTTTTACATACCCTGATTCTCGACTATTTTATGTAAATAAACTCGTTGCATTAAATTCATATCATACGCACAATCACCCGTCCTTTACACTTGTTGATATTCATAATTATACACACATTCATGTTCATGAACATACGTGTTATCATTCATGGTTATACTTATAATCACATTCATGCATATACACCTTATATTCATGCTTATACTTATACCCATACTTATGGTTATACTCGTATTCATATATTCGTGCCAGTACGCGAGCGAAACCCGAGGGATTCACTTAAGTGGACCTCATGCTTATTTCAACGCAAAGATGTTTATATACTACGTTCTTACACGCACGCAAACTTAATTTCAGAATTTAAGTATACCCTAATTCATATGCCGCTAGTACAAGCTATGCGGATCATGCGACGATCGGTATAATCACGGGTGCACACGAGATTATAGTGATAAGCACATGAAAACCATAGATTGTACTATCGCGTATGGTAACACACGGAATGTAGCCTTGCATCGAGTAACGAAACGGTCGCGACATGGTCAAAACATGTTGGATACGCCGCTGGTACTTCCTATATATAAATGTTTTCACCATGTAGCCAAACTTTCGTAAAACGTGTCATGAGAAATTCAGTGTTTTACAGACCATAGTAAGGCCTAATATGCAACCTTTAAACAACTCACAAATACATTGCTAAGCGCGTGATACTCAACTATCCACGACGAGACTCCATCCCTAACACAACGTTTTCGTTTGTTCATATACTTATGTCATTCTTATACTCGTATTCGTTTATTAGCTGAATCATTCACTCTTATGCCTCCATTATTCCATGTTATCCTTGTCTTTATACAACCTCGCGTACAATCAATCATTTAATCATCCAAGCCCTAAAATGCTTCTTGATTTAAAACTACCTTCCATTCTTGTTTAGATGCAAGCACACTCAGTCTGTCGCTACCACACTTTTCAGCAAACTGCACACCATTTCGTACGCAGGGTTTTCTACTTAGACGTCACATCTTTGAACTATCCGAACTCGTTTAAACCTCTCGTCTATACACACACTTACTCGTCCTACTTATGCTTGATGCCTCAAGTCATTCTAGTCAAGCGACTTCTTGTTGCAAACCTAACTCTTCGTTGCTCTAAACTTTATACTTTCCCTCACGTATTCAGAACTCCAAGCCTTAACCGCTAACCCTCATTCTTTAGCCAATTACTTTCGAGTCTTCCTCTTGAATAAATTTCGGGATGAAATTTCCTAAAGGAGGGGAGACTGTAACTCCCCGCTTTTTAATTTTCTTAAATAAAAATAATAATAATATTCTACTGTGTTTAACAATATTCGGGTTCGAAGATGGATTACAAAACTATAATTGGGCCTCTCTAAAACGTGAGAACCGGACTAACGGGCTTTAGGCCCAACCTATCAAACCCTGGCTACCTAAACCCTACCTACCTAAACCCTACCTATATAAGCTAACACAGACTCACACCCAGCCGCTCACACACACACACTCTCTGCCTCCACCATTTCCGGCGACCGGAGTCGCTACACCGGCGACTCTCCGGCGGCCCCATCTCTCCGGCGACACACCTCTTCCCACCTCTCGCCCTCTCCCACGTCGAGCGCCATCCTCACTCCCCTTCCCTCCTTCTCCGACGCAGCCCTCACCCGCACAACACACCTTACACTCCGCTCTCTCTCTCACCCTCTCCACGTTTTTCCGGCGGCCGGCGAGGCACCACCGCACCCCCCTCAACACCTCACCTCCTCCGTAGAACCACCACTCACCATCGCACCCACACTCGCTCTTCTCTCCCGTTCTACATACAGGACCGCCGGCCACCATTGTGGTGGCAGTGCACCAGTAGCCAAGCCGCAGTTGCGGCAGCACACCAGCAACACGGCGGCAAAAGCCGCGGGAACAATGGCTGCTCCGGCGTCGTTTCCGGCGATGCGATGCAGGTCGAAGGATTTGGTTTCTAGCTCCGATTCAGGTTAGGTTTCGAGTGGTTCAAATTTAGCTCGGGTCTCGTCGATTCAATCTCGGTTCTGATTCGTGTTGGTTTGAGTTTCTGGTTCCGATTTCGTATTGTTCAGGTAAGGTTTTAAGTTTATTCAATTCATTCTCCAGTCAGTTCGATTAATTCGGTCTTTGCTTGGTTCGTTTCAGGTACGTCACGACAATGGTGAACAGGTTGAGTCTGATCTGGTCATACACCTGTTCGATTCAAATCTTGTTTGGGTCAAGCACGGTTCGGATCCCGGTCAACTCATTCAACTGTGGTCAACGGGGTCGACGCGGTTTTAGGTAAAACATTAACGACATGATTCTTTGTAGTATATTGTTTATACCTATTACGCTAACCACTCGAACCTATACCTTTAAATAATTATTTACATTTTTGTATTTAACGAGAATACTTATATATATTGTTTTTATTGTGACTTCGTTGTTATATATATTATTGTCTACACGAAACCGGTACGTTTAATCATTTAATTACGTTTTTGGCATTTGACGACAAATATATATGTATATCATTTATATCTAAATTGATGAGTTTTGAAAACGTTATCGACAACTTTGGTTGTCGGGAATCATCAAAAACAAGGGGGAACTCTGCCCGTTTTTCGTCAAAATCATACATTATCGACAAAATATATATATACATATATATATATATATTTATATATATATATATATATAAATTTATCACACTTTTCGACGAAGCCTATTTCCTAAACGACATCATATAAGCATATATATTACACCTCGACAAAATATATTCATTAAACTTTTGACAAATAAATTTATTAAACTTTCGACAACGTGTATTTAACTAAATGACAAGATACATATATATATTTCCCTTATCGACAAAATATATATATCCATCATACCTTTCAACAAAAATATAATTATTTAACAACGAAAGATATATATATTTATTACACCTTTCGATTAATTACATAGGTATATCATACCGTTCGACCAAGGTAATGTATCTATTAAACTTTCGACCAAAATATACATATTTTTCCTATTAAACTTCCGATCAAAACATACATGTTTATGTTTATCTTTTATACCTTTAGCCAAAAATATATATATTTAATGTATCATTTTGATAACACTTACGACACCTTTGACGAATTTAACTTTAGAATCGTTACATAAATCCCGTGACATGCATACACGTACTTTCAACTCCGATTTGAATCCCCCGTCGTATTTTCGTTATTCATACACATTCGTTTGTCATTTAAGGTAGCATCGGTGTCCCTTTCTCCAACTCATCAACTCTTCGTGGGATCTCCAAAGAAGACTTAGCAATTTTGTGAGTACACTCGACCCACTTTTCGTTTATAACACTTTTAGGTGTAACATGTTTTCTATATACAAAACCAAACGCTTAAACTTTATGAAACGCACAAGCAATCTTATACACATGAATACTTGAATCTTATACATGATGCTTGTCTTGGATATTCGTTATGCTATGCTTTCGTCATTAACTATTTTTAACCTTCGTTTGACATGCTTAGCGCTATAGGAATTCATGCATCCACCTCCATCGTCTTATTCGTGAGGTCATGTTAAAAATCGTGATTGCGTTAAGGGTTTGATTATTAGTATTGCATGCCTTGATATTGCTCTTGTATAGATTTAGTTTCCATGAGGATTGTTTAAACTTATTCGTATATGTATGCTATGCCTAAACTTGTGTACTCGCCTTTGCTTTCGCATTGACATTATTTTAAAACATGTTACAGGTTGAAGGAGACGATGCCATGAAAACAATATAGTAAGGACTAGATACACACAAATTAGACGTTAGGTTTAATATTGATGCATCAATTTTGTTATGACTTTGCAAATGTTATGATGTTTCTTGTAGTTGTTTCAATGATGTATTTGACAATCTATTATGAAATGAAATCATGTTTAATTAAATATTGTCATTTATTAGCCTTGTGAGCAATGAGCAATCTCGTTTTCGTCTCATCCCGATGTTTCCGCCATCGGTTGGGGTGTGACAGATTGATATCAGAGCCATAACTATAGGGAATTAGGTAGAATTTCCATGCTTTCGACCTAGTCTATAGTTTAGAACCACATTCGACCATACGTGATTTGCATGCTAATTTCTTGAAACGTCTCTTATGTGCTAAATATATGAAATGCTTTACGTGTTCATACTCGTTACATTATTTTAATCATACGCCTTTCCTAATGCATTTTTACTCGATTATACTAAACTCGAAAACACTCGTATTACACAAGTGAGCTGGCTTCACTAAAATAGGCGTGATATCCATAATTTGGTGAACGACTCTCATTCCGCTTATTCTTTATTTTTCACGAAGTTACACCGTCAAGATAAGAGTGACATCCACACCTTTATGGAAAACTTCCCATTCAAACTCTAGTGGACTCTTGTCAAAGTGTCGAAATTAATTTTGACCCGACGAGTACCAACCACACTTAGGGTACGAAATCGTCAAGTTAGGGTTGAAACCCGCACCTTGTCGATTAAGTCCCATTCCTCGATTTTCAATCTCGCCAAAGCTTCGATTTTCCAATCGATTAGAGATGAGTAGTAACTGGAAGGGTAAAATGCCGTTAATCGTTTCTCGACGAGAGCGTTTTACCTATAGGCCAAAGCACGTTTCTCTAATTCGAATGGATCTTCGATTCACTTTGGAATGGTCGACGTTTCTCTACCCGAAACAGTCTAATGTTTTCTGAGACTCTCTTTTATACCATTTCAATTTATACGTGACTTTTTATATACTTGGTACAATTCCTTTCAAATTTCCAATTTATTATAAGGTTTTTCTACGCAATTTATACTAAACCTTTTCATACACTTATACATTATTTCCATACATGATTTCAAAACGTCATCAACTATACTCATATTTCTCGAAAAGTCCGAAATGGAGACCGTAGTCAAGATAAGAGTGAATTCCTTACCTAGACGATCAAACTCCGTTTTCTAGAAATCTAGGAACACGGGCAAGTCTGGATTCAATAAGAACTAGCAAGAGTCCGATAAAAAGCCTATGTGCCAAACCTACAATGAAATGCACTAGGAACAATGTTGAAATGACCAAAAGCCTAAGCAGTGTGGTATCTGCAAAAGAACTGGTCATCATTCCCATGATTATAGACACATAAAGAATGCAGTCTGCTTTAGTTGTGGCGAGAAAGGCCACATTAGTACTAATTTCCCTAAGGCTGCCAAAAAAGGTGCAGCTAAGTCGGGAGAGGCTAAGAAAGGAAATGCCTGAAATTGTCCGAGGAATGCCGTAAGCAGCATATATCACAGTGTCATCAGGTACATTCCTTATCATTACTCAAGGATATATATGATAAGCGTCCTGTTTTAATTCAGGCACTAATAAGTCTTTCATAAACCATAAGTCCAGAAAACTTTTATATATTCATGAGAACTCCAAATATTAAGTATAAGGTAGAACCTACCGATGAAACCATAGAAATCACTTCTTCCTATTCTAGATGGATGTTCTTATCCATAAATATCAGTCATGCTCTTCCTTCGGTTGAAGTACGACGAATTCTTCTTATTATTATTTAAATTATTTTATTTACTTATCTCATTAATTTCTATCGACTACGAATGCCAAACTAGTTTGATTAAAGTGCCATATGATAATTGGCTGTATCTTAGTGTGTCTCATAGATTGCCTTCATGCCTGATCAACATGAAGGTTTAATGCATGGAACCACTAGGATCTCCCAACAGTCATATTGTACTAAAATCAGCAAACAGTATTCAAGGAGATATTCCGTATCGAAATACTTGAGTAGGTGCCTCTACTCAAGGCATCCAAGTATTTGAAAGGCGAAAATGTCATTTTCATGACACGAGTGACGTTAGATAAACCAAAAGCTAAGGTTGAGACTACCTCTATAATCTCTGGTTACCCTGATAAGTTACTGGAAAAAGGCTTACACAGCCTAGCTCATCATTTTGGGAGTTCCAGTATAATTAATAAGAAAGATAGTTCAATGTGGTCATTCTTTTATTACTGCAAGCTTAACATGTAGAGATTGAGAATCATTATCTGCAGCCTAGGATCGGCAGTTTGTTCGACCAACTACAAGGGTTAAGTACCTCTTTAAGATCGATTTGGGTGGTGGTTGGAATTACCATTTTACCCTAGTTATAATATTTTATATAAGCATCAAGGCTGCTCCGTTGGAGGCCTTGTATGGGAGAAAGCGTCAAACATTGTTGTTGAACAAAAGTTGGGGAGGCCCCACTAATAGGACCTGAGATTTGTCCTATACAAATCCGCAATCTCCTTGAAGCTGCCCATGATTGGGAGAGAATATACGCTAATTAGAGGCACAAATAATCCGAAGTTCCAAGCAAGAAAACAAAGGTACTATTAAAGACGTCACCTTGGAAAAGTGTGATGTGCTTTGATAAAGATGGACAAATTGAGCCTGTATATATATATATATATATATATGAAGACCATTCGAGATAATCGTATGTGTCAAGTCTCTAGCATGTAAGTTAAACTTACTTAAGAAGCTTAGTGGAATTCACAATGTGTACCACGATTTGCAAAATTTAAAGAGACGTCTAGCCAATGAGTTGCTAGCTATGTCACATAAAGTGTGCAAGTTAATGAAAACCTGCGGTTTTGTTGGAAAACCGGTATCGATCGAGGATCGACAGGTTAAGAAACTTCTAAGGAAGCATGTGCCTATTATAAGGGCCAAAAGGGGCGCTTGTAGAGATCCCTAGTATACTTGAGAGGTTGAGTCCAGTATGCGACATATGTACCTCTATCTTTTCAATAAAATCTCGAGGGCGAGACTTCTTTTAAGGGGGTGAGGATGTAACACCTCGTAAAAACCCGTCCTATTGTAGGTCCGGATCGGTTCACCAAAGAACACAAGATCTGCGTTTAAACGGTTTAACGTGCGGAATCCGTTAAACAGAGTTGTAATCGATACACGAGAATCGTAAATAATCAATGTTTATTATGATTCAACGTAAACCGGACAGAGTTTCGATGCTGTAAGACACTAATACGAACCATCTAGATTGATTATGTATGAATGTTCTTGAGATGAGTTTCGTGCGGATCTTCATCTTGTACGAATGATAACCTCATGCTATTTATAATGATGCAAGTATTTTAGTATGAAAATATCGGTTACGTTCGTATGAGCTTAATAATTTCCTTTGTACGATCATGAAAATTCACGCAAACCTTTTCTTATAATCTGCATATTGTAATTTGATGAGCTCATGATGTGCAATGATGATGCATATGATATGATGTCATCATGTAGAATGATGACATCATATCTGATCATTCTCGCTCTATACGCACCGTGTCGTACCGAATCCTAACGTATCCTAACGCTACCTAGCGAAATCTCTGTCCGGTATATTACAGACTCAAGACATTTGGGAATACATGTACAATTATATTTCTAGTATGGCCACACTAATAGTGCACTAACAGTCTCCCCCTTGGACATAACTAGAAATCTGTGATGTTTAGTCTTGAACTGCCTTAGATAACATCTTCAAGTGAAAGCGCAGTCTCCCCTTGAATGATGCCCTGAATCTCTAAAATTTGATGTTTAAGAATAACCATACGTATCCACACACAAACAGTATCTCAGCAGTCTCATTGGTCCGGGTCACATTCAACATTATCAGGTTACCATGGAAGATTTTGAAAGAAAATCTTTTTGGATTTTTAATATTGAATGTAGAAATGTAAACAAACTGAAATAAAATATTTACAGTTTATATTTTTTGTGAGAAAACGTGCTAGAGGATCATATCAGTTTTACTGATACATATCAGCTACACCGTTGATCTAGATGAAACATTCAGTTTAAACAATTCACATGGATTGTTGATATTGTTGTCCACTTAAATTCAATCTAAAACTTTCGTAATGCTTACCAATACATTAAGGTATATTAATTTGCTCTAAGTTCTTATGGACCCCACGATCTCAGCATATCCCCTCATCATGTAATACACTAACTCAAGTAATGCCTTTAAACTTTCATCAACTGTGATATCTGTGAATACAACGCAGAATGTTTAAACATTAACAATCAGGTCGATCTTTCGATACGCAGAGAAAGTCCAATGTTTAAACAAAATAAGAAATAAAAATAAGTTGAAATTGTTTAGATCTTAACCACTGGTTCGATATTCTCATATGCGCAGAGGTGATCCAAGATTTAAACGAAGCACCAAGTAAAATAAAGGAGAACCGTTCAGGCACTAACATCCAGTTTGATACTTTCGTATACACAGAGGATGTCCAATGCTTAAACAAAATAAAGAAATAAAACAAGTTTAAATCTTTGCAAAATGAAATACACAATCACAGTGACTTTTTCAGTAAGTTGTGAAAGTTCACAAACTGACCTGTTTTTATGCTTCTTAGCATTCCTCACGAAGGACAAAACTAAGTATTATGCTTTCAACCGCGTTTTCCACTAGAACTAGGCTTTTCTATTTAGGTTTGTATCGTTTTCACAAAACTACTAGTCTAGCTGCTCCTACCGCCACATCTTTAGTGAGGTTGTTTAACCATTTTAAACAATACATATCTTTAGCATGCACTGATAGTCCACTGATGTACTATCATTTCTTTTTTTCACAAGTAATCTCATTTTTGTTTTTTAATGTTTTGACATTTTAAGATTTTCTATTTTTTTTTGCTTTTTGAAAATTTTTATCTATCTAAATGATTTTGAAATGATGTTTTTCAATTTTACAGAAAGTCTTTTTGATTTTAACAATTTTAAAATTTTTCTCCCCCTAAAATTGAAAACATCGAGAACAATTTATTGAGCATTTCACAGATTTGTGATAAGAAGTTCACAACTCATTTCAACGACAAAGAGTGTCTTATTCTCAAACCGGGTTTCATAATTCCCGAGGAGTGGATCCTCATGCGCGCTCCACGAGAAAATGATTTATATGTCTTATACATGAGCGTCGCATCCACTACATAAAAGGAAGGGCAGTGTTTTGTATCAAAAGCCACTAAAAAGAAATAAATTCTATGGCACAGAAAAATGGGTCACATTCACCTGAGGAAGATGAATTTCTTAGTGCACAACGACTTGGTGGAAGGGGTAAATCTTAAAAGTTTTCATATGTCAGATGACTGTCTTAGCTGCAAAAAAGGGAAGCAACATAAGAAGTCACATCCGAGAAAGCTTCTTAATTCAATCAAGCTTCCACTGGAAAGGTTACACATCGATATCTTTGGACCTGTCAATGTGAAAAGTATTACTGGAGACCTTTACTGCCTTGTCGTCACCGATGACTATTCAAGGTTCTCGTGGGTTTTCTTTCAAGAAAGCAAGAATGAAACGTTTGAAAATTTAATGATCTTGTTTCGGAAGATTGAAAATCTTTACCATTTGCCTATCAAAAGAATCAAAAGTGACAATGGTACTGAGTTTAAGAACAACAAGATGCTCGAATTCTGCAATGCTAAAGGTATTCATCATGAGTTTAGTGCCCCCTATACTCCTCAACAAAATGGAGTAGCTGAACGAAAGAACAGAACACATATTAAGACTGCACACACGATGCTTGCTGATTCAAAATTGCCCATTAGCTTTTGGAGTGAAGCTGTTGCATCCGCTTGTTACACCCTTAATCGCGTAATGACTGTCAAGCCACACAAAAAGACATGCTTCGAACTTCTTAACCAGCGAAAGCCTAATCTAAAGTTCTTGGAACCTTTTGGATCATCGTGTACTTTACTGGACCTGGAAGGAAAAAATGGAGCCAGATCTTTGGAAGGATTCTTCGTAGGCTTTGCAAGTCCACAAAAGAGAGTCTATCTTCCAAGCATGAATCATGTCATCATCGCTCAACATGTTGTTTGCCAGAGATACACAACGCCCATGCAAAAACCTGGAGATCCTTGGCTGTTCAATTACGAAGGGTTGTGGAATTCGTTTGACCTGCCAGAAGAACCATCCGAGGAAGAACTTCTCTTGTTATTCCAAAAACATCAGATATCTAATCAAGAGCAAGTAACAGGACCTTTGGTTATTTCTCCAATGGCAACACCTTCCTCGGAAGCAGGTCCGAGCAACACTCAGCCAGAACCAGTTGTTGCACCAGTTCAGAATATTGCAGAGCCATCTTCCACTCAACCAGCTAATGCAGAACCTAAACGAACTCCTACCTTTGATGATGGGGGATCCACTTCCGATAAAGGATCAGAAGAGATTACAAGTTATCTTAACAATCAAGCTGCCGAAACCAGTGCTAGAAATGAGGCTACTTCTTCAGAACAAGTTGCTGATCAAAATATCACTAATCTGGATAACACAGTAATGTTCCAGGCGAAGTAATGCTGAGAACAGTCTCCTACCATCCGTCAGACAACATCATAGGAGAACTACAAACTGACGTGAAAACGCGAAATCAGATCAATAAGGATCTAAGTTGTTTTTATTCTAAAGTTGCTCCACTTCGAAATAGATTTTCTCATAGTTGTTTTGTTTCTCAGGTGGAACCAGGTAACTACAGAGATGCTCTTAAAGATGAAAGTTGGGTGGAAGCAATGCAGGAAGAATTATTGCAGTTCCAGAAACTAGGTGTCTGGGAACTTGTTGACCAACCGCCAAAACAGAAAAAGATAAACACTCGGTTGGTTTTCAAGGGCAAAAGAGATGATAGAGGAGTGGTTGTGCGCAACAAAGCTCAGCTCGTAGTTCAAGGTTTTCGTCAACAGGAAGGGATAGATTACAATGAAGTCTTTACCCCAGTCGCGCGTCTTGAAGCTATCCGCATTTTTCTAGCATTCGCCTCATGGAAAGGTTTTAAATACCAGTTGGATGTGAAGTCTTCTTTCCTGTACGGTAAGGTAAAAGAGGAGGTATACGTCGGCCAACCACCGGGGTTTGTCATCCGATACACAAGGAAAAGGTCTACTTGTTGAACAAAGCACTATACGGTTTACACCAGGCCCCGAGAGCCTGGTATGAGACGTTTTCCAAACACCTTCTGGCTAACCGTTTCACCAGAGGAACAGTAGACAATACCCACTTTACCAAGGAAATGGATGGACATCTGATTATTGTGCAAATCTATGTGGACGATATTATCTTTGGGTCGACAAATGAACAGCTGTGTAAGGACTTTGAGAAAGTCATGAAAGAAAAATTCGAAATGAGAGCTATGGGAGAGATGAAATTCTTTTTGAGGCTTCAGGTTGAACAACTGTTAGACGGTATTTTCATTCACCAAACGAAGTATGTTCATGACGTGTTGGAGAGATTTGACATGATAGGAACTAAACCCGCATCTACCCCTTTAGCCACAAACCACGCCATTTGTCCAGACGAGCATGGAGAGAGAGTCGATGAAACATTATATCGTTCCATGATCAGATCCTTAATGTATCTTACAGCTTCGAGACCCGATATCATGTACCCCACATGCCTTTGTGCCAGATATCAGTCAAACCCGAAGGAATCACATATATTGATTGTCAAAAGAATAATGCGTTATTTGAAAGGATGCCCAAGCACCGGCTTGTAGTAACCACACCATGACGATTTCAACCTTGCGGGTTACTCTGACTCTGATTTTGGTTGCTGCAAGCAGAATGCTAAATCTACAACAGCTGGCTGCCAGTTCTTCGGAACACGTTTGGTAACTTGGTAATGCAAGAAACAGACCGTGGTCGCTCTCTCTACTTGTGAAGCTGAATAAGTTTCAGCATCTAGTTATTGTTCCCAAATACTATGGATACAACAACAGATGAGAGACTTCGGACTACAATTTCTTGATACGCCCATATATGTAGATAACAAGGCGGCTATTGATATCACAGTCAATCCTTGTCAACACTCACGCACTAAACATATTGAGATTCGATACCACTTTATCAGTGACTGTCACGAGAAAATGTTGGTCCGAATTGAGAAAATCCACACTGATGACCAAAAAGCAGATTTTTATACCAAAGCTTTTGACAGAGCAAGATTTCGAAATCTTTCAAAATTAAATGGTTTAAAGAATCTGACATCAGGGGATGTTTATGAGGTTGAATTTGAGGATGATGATGTCGTGATGTGATCTTCATCAGTATGTTACATATTTTTCTGTAAATATTTTTCATACTTTCTTAAAAACAAAAATCCAAAAATATGTTTTTGATTTTAGGGGGAGAAAAAGTTGTGAAAAATACAAAAACATTGAAAATTTGAAAAATACAAAAAAATTGAAAAATCTTGACAAAGACAAAAACATTAAAAAAATAAATAAAGAAATAAAACAAGTTTAAATCTTTGCAAAATGAAATACACAATCACAGCGACTTTTTCAGTAAGTTATGAAATTTCACAAACTGACCTGTTTTTATGCTTCTCAGCATTCCGCGATTACCGAGTAGGTACACAGTCACGAAGGACAAAACTAAGTACTATGCTTTCAACCGCGTTTTCCACTAGAACTAGGCTTTTCTATTTAGGTTTGTATCGTTTTCGCAAAACTACTAGTCTAGCTGAGCCTACTGACACATCTTTAGTGAGGTTGTTTAACCATTTTAAACAATACATATCTTTAGCATGCACTAATAGTCCACTGATGTACTATCATTTCCCTTTTTTCACAAGTAATCTCATTTTTGTTTTTTAATGTTTTTGACATTTTGAGATTTTCTATTGTTTTTTGCTTTTTGAAAATTTTTATCTATCTAAAATGATTTTTTCAATTTTACAGAAAGTCTTTTTGATTTTGACAATTTTAAAATTTTTCTTCTCCTAAAGTTGAAAACATCTTTTCGAAATCGAAAATAAAAATCTTTCATTTTAACCATTTAATGACTTTTTACGAATGTGAATGTGAGACTACCATTTTGTTTGTGTGGCAAACCTTTCTCTCTGCATGAACAACCACTGCTTCTGAAAAGACGTTTTGCTTGAAGCTTAGTTATTCTGCACATTCAAACAAACTTCAATTAGTTTTGAATTCGAACCCAATCCATATTGGATTTGGGTTTACCAAATTCATTAACACCTGTAGTAAACAAACATTCACTCTTTTCTATATTCAAATAGTTTGAAAAAAACTTTATATGAAAAATTAACTTTCTTTGATTTTTTAACTGTTTGATTAATCAATTTTTTATTCATTGTTCTCTCTTTTGTCCTCAGATTTGTATTTGTATCTGATGAGTTCGTTTTACTTGACTGATCACTCTTTGTAGAGTAAAACGATTCTCCAGAACTTGTATCTGAAACGATCGTATCCGAGGACAAAATCTTTTCCAAATATTCTCCCGCTTTCTTTCTCCTTTTCCTCAATCTGTCTTTCTGCCCTTGCGATAACTTTACTTTTCGTTCTTTGGGCTTTTCTTCTGTCTTCACTCTCTCTTTCACAACTTTCTTGTACTCCCCCTGAGATTTATCCGATGTTCCTTTTCTTAAACTTATTGGACAATCGCTTATAATATGGCCTTTGCTTTGACATTTGACATCTTCTTGTATCAAATCGCTGCTTCAAACAATTTACAGCAATGTATCCATGTATTCCACAGTTGAAACACACCTTGTTATCGCACCGATCTTCTCTATCAAACCATACTCCTAAATCATAACACTGATTTGACATGCAGTAGTCATCATTCCTTCTTCTTTTGTAACTTTGATTTGATTTTGAAGCACTATGATCCGACCTGCACCACTTATCATCAAATATTTGTGAGTTTAGATTTTCAATTTTTTTTATTTTTTATTTTATTAGATGATCGTACCGATGAACTTTTATTTTTGTTTTGAAAAGTTTTAGAATTTTGAAAATTTTCTTTTTGCTTTTGTTTTGTTTTTCATTCTGGTTAAAAAGGTTTTTTGCTTTGAGCATTCACCCTTTTCAGTAGATTATAGAACAGTGTTTTCAAAATTTTCTTTTAGTTTAAAAAATATTTCATTTTTATCATTTTCATTATCATTATCATCATCACAATCTTCAATTATGACATCGTCATAATTTGTGACATTATCACTTAATGGAATTTCAACTGAAGAGGTATCTTTAATTTTATTGATCGGCTTTGGAACTATATAATCTAGCAATAACGAAGAAGTAACAAAACCTTTCAATTTCTTTACAGCAATCTCAACATCATTTTCAAGTTGAGTTATTTCCTTAAGATGAGAATTTATTTCTTTTTGCTTTTTAAAAATAATTTCATTTAAAACTAGTTTTTCATTTTCTAAACTTTTTATTTTGTTTTGAAATTCTTTTTCATTTCTTTTAAATTTTTATTTTCTAATGTCAAACTCTCCAAATTACTCAAGAGTTTGGCATTATCTGCCAGATAATCGTTTAAATGTTTATCATAATTCGGGCACATCGGTTCAGAACTTGAAGCTTCATTTGTCGATATAATTGAATCTTTGGCTTCACAGTTCTTCACCATTATTTCTTCTTTCTCTATCTTTAGTCTCAAAACATTAAACTTTTCAAAATACTCACGGAAAGTAAACATTGTCTTTCTAGGATCCTTTCTCAATTCGACCAACAATACATCCCACTCTGAAGGTAACACTTTTTCAAACTTCGATATCTTCTCATGATCCTGAATATTTAATTTTGGTTCGAACTCTTTTAAGTTTTTAACTGAAGCACAAAATCGTTCAATCAAATCATTTAAAGATTCATCATTTTTGCACTTAAAATTTTTCAAATCTCTTAACCTAAGCATTTTTAACGATCTCGAGAATTCCAATATGAAGGCTAGGGCTGCAAACAAACCGGACGAACACGAACAAGACCTTGTTCGTGTTCGTTTGTTAAGAAATATATGTGTTCACGAAACGTTCACAAACACTTATCGAACGAGATTTTATGTTTGTGTTCGTTTGTTAAGGAAATGAACTTGTTCGTGTTCGTTTGTGTTTGTCTGTTACATTTAGACAACGAACAAAACCGAACATTGACTAACAAAAATGAGCACAAACTAATGTTCATGAACATTATTGGAAACAAACGAACACAAACAATTGTTCATGAACAGAAATATAATATACCGACACTTATTAGATATTTAATTTGTCGGAATTTTCAAGTACTTAAATAACTATAAAAACTAAAACACTAATGAACTATCAAAAACAAACGAACACGTTATCGAACGTTCACGAACATAAACGAACAAACACGATCTCTATTCATGTTTGTTCATTTAACTAAACGAACGAAATTAAGTGTTCGTGTTCGTTTGTTTAATAAACGAACAAACACAAACGAACTTCCCGTCGAACGGTTAACGAACTGGTCATCGAACGTTTGGTTTGTTTGCAGCCCTAATGAAGGCACATCTTCCACTCATTCATCTTTTAAAAAATTTGAAAACCCACTAAGCTTTGAACACGTAAAAACTTGTATTCTATTAAACCCGAATAGTCAAATTCGAAACTTTGTAGATTAAAACACCTGGTTCAAAAACGCTTGTACCCAAAAATTCAAAAATCATGACCCAAGTGTACTAAAATGATTCGGCCCACTTAGTCAAACCCGGTTCAACTTGAAAAGTTAAGCAACCCAATATCAAATCACAAACTTATGATATCAACCCAAACGTTCACCACCAGCGGCCCTTTTTTAAACAAGAATAATATTTGGCCCAAAACAAAAATCTCAATTTTGCTTTTTTTTTTTGGAAAATTTTAACCGTTTGCTTTTCAATTCCCTTTTTTATACTATCACACCCATCTCAAATATGTTTATAGAAATTAAATGCTTTGACTTTTAATAGCCATTTCTCAAATCAACGAAATGTTTTTTTTTAGTCTTTCTTTCACCAGCAATTTATATTCACTTATGAATTGTCAGTCACCAATTATCTCACCTTAATATCTTTTTATTTCAAAACAATTTATATTTATATATTCCAAACCCTACCATGATGTCTAATCACTTTAAAACTTTTTAATCTTTGCCAACACAACTACTCTCGCTGATAATCACTTTCTTCTTCAATATCAACCCAGACATAAGAACAACAAAACTTCATCTTCAATCTTTTATTCCATAATCACAACTTCAGATCTGGAATGACAAACACCCTCTTTTAATCGTGAAACCAATTCAGAAATGATGAAAATGTTCAACAAAAAAGTCCGAAAATTTCACCGAAACTAATCAAAAATCAATCTAAACAGATCGTAACTCAACGAATATGATCCGAAATTAACCAAATTTTTTTTGTCCGATTCAGGTCGGTAAACATGATTCACAGTTCATTTTGGTTTTTTTCATCATCCGATTCAGATCAAAACTTTAAAACAATTTCCAAAACTCGTCGATCATGTTTTTGTTTTTTTTTATTATTAGTTTTTTACTCGATGAACAACATCAACAAGTCAACTCTAATTCATAAACAATTCCATCTGCAACTCAACTATTCAGATTTAAACAATGACTCGTGTATCAAAAACAATCCGTTGAACTTGTTTCAACAAAAACCGATGTTCAACAATAACGATTCAGATCTGCAATTCAGATCTGAGTTCTTTTTTTTTTTTGGATTCGTTTATGGCTAAAATAATTCGTTAAAAACAGTCCGAAACTGAAATGAGTTTAAAGACTAAAATGACCATTTTCTTCCACTATAAATAGGTGATGGGATTCATTGATTAAACTTGCACCATTTTCTTCTCTTCTCCGCTATACTCATATTTGGAGGTTCCTGATTATTTGGGAGCTTACTTTGAGTCTTCTTTCAGTCATTAGGACCACAAGTAAGTGTTCCTTCCCGGGCTAGTTCTTTTATTTAGGCTTTTAAAGCCAAAATTCAAGCATTTCGATAAACGCTTTGACTTTCAATTTAGACCATTATGGTCAAGCCAACGCTCGGCCCGAGCATTGCTATGTGATCGTAATTAGGTAGGTGTTAATCCCTCAAGAGGGCACCTCCTGATTACCACGTTTGCTTAGTCAATTGACGAGTCAACATATTAATCTTTTAAAAAAGTCAACGGGTCAGATTTCGAAACATTTATAATCTGAGTTTAAAGGTTTTCTAAAATATGTTTTAACACATAAACAACTTGGAAATAATTATTAGAACATGTGTAAACATGTTCGGCTCGTCAATTCCAGTTTTAGGGTCGGTTCGCAACCGAAAGTCGTGAAGTTTGACTTCTGCGTTGACTTTCGATTATGAACCGAATTAGATTAGTATGCTACTGATTTAAGGTCTCGTTATGATCGTATTATGATGTGCATAATCCTTTGAGGTTACATTACATGATAATAATAGTTATCCGAGTTTTATGCCAGTTTCCGTAAAAATGCCAAACTTTGACTATATTGTCCTTTTGTTTAAAAATGAGCTCTTAAACACCAATGAACTTGCAAATAAATTAGTTACTGATATGATATCATGTTTAACATATTTTGGTGTTACAAATCTGACCATAAACCGAGTTTTCGTATAAAGTCGTAAAATATGCTTTAAAGCGACCGAAAGGCCCTTTCGGCGCATAGAACGGTTTTAAATATAATTTCTCACACCAAAATTATTGCCTACTGATGTAATATCATGATTAGGATATTTTGGAATATCATTTCAGTTTATTAGCTGAATTTATGCACAAATTCTTTTATTACGCTCTTAAATGACGATAATGCCCTTACGGCACTTAAATGGTTTTTAATTATGATTTTCATATGAAACCTTTTTCCTACTGATATCTATACTAAATAACATATTTTAACTACTTAAACCTGGTGATAACATCAGTTTTCATAAAATATCGCAAATATCGTCATTTAACGACTTTAACGCCTTTTCGGCGCGTAGTATGGTTTTAAACTATATTTACCAACCAAGACTTTTTACCTACTAATTTTAAAACTCATTTAAAATACTTTTACAGTGGTTACATGTTATAAACTCAGAATCCCAAATACGCTTTTGAAACTATGTGTGAAATTACAAAAAATGCCCCTTTAGAGCATAGTTTGGTCTTAAACTATAAAACACACATGTATTTGATATCCTACTGATATTATATCATAATTAAAGTGTTTTCACAGAATGTTTATGGTCGTAACATTAGATTATACGCAAGTTCTCTTTTTATGTCGCTAAATGACCAAAATGCCCTTAAAAGGCATAATTTGATTTTAAAACCTTAACGGGCATACAAGTTGATATCCTACTGATATTATAACTTGTTTAAAATATATTGGCATATGGAACTCGTTCATGACTCATCCGGTTACCCGGTATCGCTTATATGCGTACGGTTAAGCCTACGAGGCTAGTTTACGTAATTTAACTAACACGGGTTTAACCTTATCATTTTTATCTCAAATTCCAGAATGTAAATAGTTTACCCATATTATACAAGTCTTAGTACTTGCCGGGTTAAACTACATTCTATTCCGGTCATCGCTTAATCAAGCGCATCGTACCGTTTTAATACTTTAAGCTAGCTGATCTAAGTCTATGACTTAAATAAGATCCGTTAGCATTTCTAATTGGTTATTTATGCCATCATTCCAGACTAGAGCCTTCCGATAAATTGTATCTACGCTTATTTAAATTGAATACGGCTGAGTTATTATAAATCTTGCAACCTATTTTCCCTATACGGGCTTGGGATACGGTATAATATTATCGCATGGTTGGATATGGGATCAAAGAACAATGTTTCAGGAATTAAAATAATCCATTTTAATTCGTATTGCTTGATATTAAACATTGGGGGTTAATTCGACCGTGTCCTGGATATCCTCGACTCATTAATTGCAAATGGCCACGACCTAAGCACGGGGTGTAGGCATACACCTGACAGATAACGGTTTATTATATAAATTTATACCCAATATGGGTTTCCTACTGATGGAGTAAGTGTGTGTCGGTTGATCATGAACCATCATAGTTTCCGGCCCCCGTATGTATTGTCGAGTTATGTAAAACCGATAACATGAGATATTGTTCATCCCAAGTATAAAAAGATTTTCATGCCATTGTGCACCTAAATCAAATTTTGAAAAGATTTTCAAAATGTGTCGGCTGATTGTATTTACCAGTGTAAACTGACGTATTTTCAAAATAATTAAGTCACAGGTACAATGTTGGTGCAGAATGTCTATGTCTTAGTCTTATATCGAGTCTGTTTAGATTAGATGTGAACAGGCTAGAAAAATCAAGTATTTATGAGTTTGTTAGTCAAGTTCGATGGTCAAGGTTTTGTAGTGTCAAGTTCGCCCGAACTTGACTATGTCAAGTTCGCCCAAACTCCCTCTTTAACCAACGAACTTAGAGTACTATATATAGCTAGCTTGTGATTGTCATTTGTAACTTTGTGCACTTTGAGGCGAAGCTCTGTCAAATTGGAGACTCGACGTTATATCATTAAAATTGACGATTAATTGACTAATTCTTGTTATTTGGTAATCGTGTCATATTTCCGCTATTATGGACATTAGAGATCAAATCTAGGTTCCTATGCTATCATGATCGGTCCTACAAGTGGTATCAGAGCTAGAATAGCCTGATTTGATTGATATCAAGACAATAACACTTATAATTCTACTCCATTATTCTATTTTTCTTAACTTTTACACTAAAATGAAGAATTCACGGGCAAATTCTGTCCAAATTTGAATATGACATGTTAAATACATCATAGATAAACCCATGAGAGTTTGGAGACTAAAATCAAACGATTTGGTGTCAAATTGTTGCAAAAACCATGTTTTCTAAACCCACTTTGATCGAACTTGTAACCCAAGTTCGGCCGAACTTGCTTTAGAAACTCACTTTTTGAGTGAATTTCTATCAAGTTCGCTCGAACTTGAGAATTTTTGAGAGAATTTCTGATAAGTTCGACCGAACTCACTAAAATTTCATTGATATTTTATCAAGTTCGCTCGAACTTGATAAAAATCAAGAAAATTTATCTTAAGTTCGCCCGAACTTGCAAAGGTTTTCTTATAAAACTCAAGTGTAAGTTCGACCGAGGTTTGTCTCAGGAAAATTTTCAAATCAATATATACAAGTTCGATAGAACTTGTGTTAAAATAAAAAATTCTTCATTTCTCAATACAGGTTCGACCGAACTTGTAGTTTTTCTAATCATTTTCAAAGTATGAACGTGTTTTCAGTGTACGTGTGTCGATATTCGCGATGGATGATCTACAGAGAGCGTTTATGTCAGGAGTGGGTACATCCAATGCTAATGTGATACAACAAGTCAACCTTGACAACGAAATGGGCACGTCTATCAAACCCCCGAAGTTAATGAGTATGTACGAGTACGAAGGATGGAAGGAGAAGTTCAGTTATTGGGTTCAAGCCATGCATTTCCAAAGCTGGGTGGCTATTGAGAGAGGTTATGTCGTTCCGTTAGATGAGAATCAGCAAGTTCTGGAAAAGTACAAGTATGCCACAATACAAAAGGATGAGAACATTGCTGAGAAAAAGATGATCAGTTTCATTATACAATCCGTTAAAGAGGATATTTTGGTCTTATTGCCCGAATACACGACTGCAAGAGAGCTATGGTTGTCACTACAAAAGAGATACCAAGGAAGCGCAGAGATGATCAAGAGTAAAAAAGCTCTTATATTGAAGGAATTTGATATTTTCACCATGTTGAAGGGCGAGACAATGAAACAGATGATTGAGCGATTTTATCATCTGAAGGTCCAAATAAGGAGACACGGTCTAGAGAAGACAGAACTAGAGTACATAGATAAGCTTACTGATGCGTTACCTGACGGAGAATGGACTACATATCTTACGGTATTGAAAGAAAGTCCGAATTGGGAATTCTTCAAGCTGTCTACATTCATCGACAAACTTGAAGGTCATGAAATGGAGCTTCTAAAGATCGCAAAGTCGAAGAATGCTAACACTGTTCAAGATGTTGGTCTATATTACAAGAACGGAATGAAAAACAACATTTCAAGCCCAAAGATTCAAACAACATTCAGTGCAAACATGAATTCTTCGCCACAGAATCAACCACAATATGACCAAAGTCCACAAAGCTCTTCGTTCTCAAGCACAGGGTCAAATGCTTCTTATCAGAATCAAGCAAATCTGAATCAACAAACGAATTCTGATCCAAATGTGTACAAATGTAACATTGATGTCAATCTAAACAATGTTGCTTCTGAGCAAGTTGCAAAACAACACATGACTCTTCTCGCTACAGTTCTAGAATCGTATGAAAGTTTGGTAGCCGGGAAAATTAGCAATCCAGAAATGACCGCAGAAGATTATGATCAGGTGGACGAGGAAGAACTGGAACTGATGGATATAAAATGGTTGTTAGCTTCTATCATTCGAAGAGTGACAAAGTTTGTTGCAGTCACAGGCTTAGATATCGGAAATTCAAGCAACAAGTTAGGGTTCGACAAATCAAAGGTCACTTGTTTCAGATGTCGACATAAAGGGCATTTCAAGCAAGAATGCAAAAATCCTGAAGCAACGGGAAATCAGAGTCTATTTGGAGGTGGAAACGAATACTACAAGAAGTCTCTTCAGTATAAACCGTTTCCAAAGAAGACTCAAGTGGAGATTCAAGAAAAATCATCCAACAATACCGAGAAGGCAATGGTTGCTACCAACGAAGATGATGGTTTTGATTGTAACTCTTATATTGGAAAGAAGACAGGAGTTGCTTTGATGGCTGAGATTGTCGAAGATACATCTGCCGAAGATGCAGCAGCTATGGAGAATGCTCTACTAGAACAGTATCTGCAACAACAGGAAGAAGAGGAGATGTTTCTTCACAAGAAGACACAGGAGCAAGTGGTTGAAGAGAAATCGATTGATGAAGAAGTCATTGATGTTGCTCATGAAGTGAATGCTGAAAACCTCACGGACATTGCCAATAAAGCAATGATGGCGAATCTAACCAAGGTAGGTCCAGAGGTAAAGATCGATGAACAGGAAGTTGTCAAAGTACAAGTTGTGGAGGTTGAGAAACCTTGCACAAAATGTACCGAGCCATGTGCTAAATGTGCCAAAAAATCACAAATCATCGCTGAACTCAATGTACATAATGAACATTTCAAATATGATTATCGTACAATCAAGGAAGCGTATGACAAAATGAAAGATGATTATGGCAGGCTCGACAGAAATAATATTGAACAACACGATACTGTGAGGATGTTAAAAGGGACGGTAATGGATAAACAAAAAGCAATAAACATTTACATTAACACAATTGCCGAAACTAAACAACAACTCCAGGACATGAAAATTGAAACAGAACGTGTTCAACAACTTTTAAGAAGTTATACAACTAACGCTTATGTCATTGATCATATTCTTCCCACAATCTCGTCGGAGAAAATGATAAAAGATCTAAAAAGAAAAATGGTAAAGAATACAGCAATGTTCCTCCACCCCTATGCGAGAAGTATTGTCGCAAAACTGCTGATGGGATGGATAAGGCACTCAACATTGAGTTGTTATCTGAAAAGAAAAATGAGTTGCCGGAGAACATTGATGTAGTCTATACTAAATCAGATGACGACAATAATGCGGTGGTTAAAATTGTGGTTGAAAAAGTTCTGAATGATTCTGATGATGGCAGCTTTGAGAGCGCCACCTCGAGTTTGAACAGTTCTGAAACAAAATTCAAAGATGACTATACATCATCAGAAGATGATCTATGTGATGATCCTAACGTTGTCATGTACAAGGTTAAGGAATCTGGTACATTATACTTTGATGACAGTTTTCCGATTCAGAATGTCAAAGAGGATCAATTGGATAAACTGTTCTAATTGGTTGAAGTTTCATCAGAAGACCTGGAGAAAAATGAAAGGAAATTCTATTCTAAACCCAAAAGAAATTACAATAACTACCGGAGAAATGGTGGGGATCATCTGGAAAATAGGAGAGTTGGGCTGGGTTTAGATGTGGATGAAGAACCGGTTAAAAAAATGTCACCATTTCAAGAGTACAAAGATAAAAACATGAAATTCGTTTATGGGACAAACACGGTTCAGGAGGAGAGTTTGATTGGGAAGCAATAAAACGACGAGTTTAAGAAACAAAAAGAACTCCGAGATAAGTCAAAGCTGCAAGTGGTGTAAAATCCACTAGTAGTCATTCACATGATATTCGGACTTGCTTCAAGTGCAATGAAGTTGGTCATATTGCACGGAAGTGTCCGAAATCTAAGCCAGTCTATCTTTGAAGGAAAGAAAGTTCAGGTGTTGTAAAACCAAAGCAACCAGAGTTGTAAAACCTGTAACGATTTTGAAAAGAAATGAATCAAAACCTGAAGTTAAACCTAAAACTAAAAAGAAATTTAAAAACTCAACTTTCGAAAAAGGTGAAACTTCTAGGGCAAATAAAAACAAATTTTACATTAAAAAGGCAAACATTAAATCTCAAGCCTGGATTGCTAAGAAAAAGACAACAGCATCTGAGGTTATCAAGTCTGAGCTTGTAAAGACTGATAACAGGAAAGAATCAAAGTCTGAGACCAAATCCGAAATTGCCAAAATTACAAGTGGTAACCATTCAAAAGGTAAAAAGAAAGTGAATTTTGAAAATGTAACTGACAGTGGAGGCTCAGATGGAGATTATGAAGATGATTACCATGCTTTCTATCCAAAACCCAAGACCAAAAAGGCTTGGGTCGCGCTCTTTAACTAGATTTTAACATGTGAAGGGGCTCCAAAGATCCGTTCTTTCAAAGTGGATTTTGGATAGTGGAGCATCCAGACATTTGACGGGAATGAAAGCTCTTTTGTTCGACATAAAAGCTATCAACGCCGGATATGTTGGATTTGCTGGTAATCAGGGTGGAAGGATTGTTGTCGAGGGAAAACTCTCCAGTGGTGTCGTATCGTTTGATCGTATGAACTGCATTGCAGAGCTTGAGAATAATCTTCTGAGCATTTCGCAGATTTGTGACAAATAGTTCACGGTGCATTTCAACGACAAAGAGTGTATGATCTTAAAGCCGGGTTTCAAAATACCTGATGAGTGGATTCTGATGCGAGCTCCACGCGAGAACGATTTATATGTCTTAGATATGGGCATCGCTACCACTTCATCGAAATCAGCGCAATGTTTTGTGACAAAGGCTACTGAGAAAGATTCTATTCTTTGGCATGGAAAAATGGGGCACATTCATTTACCTAAAATGAATTTTCTGGTACATAACGATTTGGTTGAAGGTGTGAACTTAAGAAGCTTCCATAAGTCTGATCACTGCTTAGAATGCAAAAAGGGGAAGCAGATCAAAAAGTCACATCCGAAGAAGATTTTGAATTCAATTAAGCTGCCGCTTGAACGTCTTCACATGGATTTATTTGGTCCTGCAAATGTTCGAAGTATTTCAGGAGACTTATACTGCTTAGTTGTGACAGATGACTATTCGCGTTATTCATGGGTTTTCTTCCAAGAATCAAAAGACGAAACATTTGAAAATTTGGTGATTCTTTTCAAGAAGTTAGAAAACCTTTATCATCTTCTTGTCCGACGAATCCGCAGTGACAACGGCACAGAATTCAAAAATAATAAGATGAAGGAATTTTGCAACGCCAAGGGAATTCTGCACGAATTCAGTGCACCCTAAACTCCGCAGCAAACGGTGTAGCTGAAAGGAAGAATAGAACTTTAATCGAAACAGCAAGAAACATGCTTGCAGATTCGAAACTTCCAGTAAGCTTTTGGAGTGAAGCAGTTGCAGCGGCTTGCTACACACTAAACAGGGTCTTAACTGTCAAACCATCGAAAAAGACATGTTTTGAAATGATTAACCGACGGTAGCCAAATTTGGAGTTTCTAGAGCCATTTGGTGGGCCATGTACTGTAATAGATCAAGATGGTAAATTCGGAGCCAAATCGCTTGAAGGTTTCTTTGTCGGATATGCGAGTCCGTTACGAAGAGTGTATGTTCCTTCGTTGAGAAAGGTTATTGAAGCACAGCATGTTGATTTCTTTAACTATACGGATCCTATTCAAAGAAGAGGCGAAGCATGGTTGTTTAACTATCAAGGCCTTTGGAAGTCATTCGACTTGCCGGAAAAACCTTCTGAAGAAGAAATCGCAGCGTTATATTATCTTCAACAGTCGGCGAATCAAGAACATATCATTAGACCAATTGTGGTTAATCAACCCACATTGGATTCTTCGTCTTCCGGAGCAGGTCCTAGTAATAGCGGTGTGCAAGTTGAGAATGTTTCTGAAGCAGAAGCGAGACCGTCTTTTACTCCATCGAATGATTCTTCCGAACCAGAAAATGATACAACAGTGCCAAGTATGCCTCAGAATCAGAATTCTGACTCTGATGAAGCGCCGACATTTGATGCTGATGGTGAATCCTCATCGGATGAAGAAGTTGAGCAGATATCTAACCTGTTGAATCAATCTGCAAACCCAGGCAATCAGAACGAAGCATCATCTAGCGCTCCTAACGTTGAAGTGACTGTAGATTAGAACAACTCAAATCAGCAAAGCTCGGTTGAGGTTCCTAGCAAAGAAATGCCACGATCATATTCTTACCATCTTTCAACGAATATCATTGGTGAATTACAAACTGGTGTGCGTACGTGAAGCCAAATCAACAAAGCACTTAGTTGTTTCTACACCCGAGTTGCTCCTACTCAAGACTACTGCTACTATTCATGTTTCATTTCTCAAATAGAGCCAAAAAATGTTAATGAAGCTCTTGGTGATGAGAACTGGGTGATAGCAATGCAGGAGGAACTGTTACAGTTCGAGAAATTAGGAGTTTGGAGGCTTGTAGACTTACCACCGAAGCAAAAAGCTATAGATACGAAGTGGGTCTTCAAGTGTAAAAGAGACGATCGGGGTGTAACAGTCAGAAACAAAGCTTGGTTGGTTGTCAAAGGTTTCCACCAGCAATAGGGTATTGATTACACAGAAGTATACGCACCGGTTGCACGATTAGAGTCAATCCGCATTTTCCTTGCATTTGCAGCTTGGAAAGGATTTAAGGTGTACCAGTTGGATGTAAAGTCTGCATTTCTCTACGGTAAACTTCAAGAACAAGTGTACGTCGGCCAACCACCGGGGTTCGTCGATTCACTAAACAAGAACAAAGCTTATCTCCTAGACAAAGCCTTATACGGATTACACCAAGCCCAGAGAGCTTGGTACGAGACGTTATCGCAACATCTTGTTGGAAACAACTTTACAAGAGGCACAGTGGATAGTACTTTGTTTACCAGAGAAGTCGGATCTCATCTAATCATTGTACAAATCTATGCGGATGATATCATCTTTGGTTCTACAGATGATAGTCTTTGCAAAGAGTTCGAAAAGATCATGAAGAAGAAATTCGAAATGTCCTCCATGGGTGAAATGAAATTCTTCCTCGGATTACAGGTCGATCAGTTACCAGACGGCATATTCATTCATCAGACAAAGTATGTTCACGACATTCTCAAGAAGTTTGAAATGGATAGCTCAAAGTCGCTTTCGACTCCGTTGGCACTGAATCATGGGATTTGCATTGACGAGACGAGAACCAAAGTTGATGACACATTCTATCGATCGATGATAGGATCTCTGATGTATTTGACGGCATCTCGCCCAGACATCATGTATCCTACCTGCTTATGTGCGAGATATCAGTCTATTCCTCGAGTGTCACACATGCAGATAGTCAAGCGAATCTTCCGTTACTTAAAGGGATGTCCAAGCACCGGCTTGTGGTATCCAAATAACGACAATTTTTATCTAACGGGATACGCTGACTCAGACTTCGGAGTGGACAAGCTGAACTCGAAATCTACAACGGCAAGATTCCAGTTCTTCAGAACACGTTTGGTAACGTGGCAGTGTAAGAAACAGACCACGGTCTCTCTCTCTCTACCTGTGAGGCAGAATACATTTCTGCTTCCAGCTGTTGTTCTCAAATCCTCTGGATTCAACAACAGAGGAGGGATTATGGTCTGCAGTTTCTTGATACGCCTTTATTCATAGATAACAAAGCAGCTATCGATATAACCAAAAATCCGGTTCATCACTAACGTACTAAACATATTGAAATTCGTTATCACTTCATTCGTGACTGCTATGAAAAGAAGTTGGTGCGAATAGAAAAATCCACACCGATGAACAAAAGGCTGATTTTTATACCAAAGCATTTCCTTTAACAAGATTTAAATATCTAATGAGGCTTAACGGTATTAAAAATTTGCTTACATGTGCGGAAGCTGAGGTTGAATACGGATCGGATGACGAGTTCACGTGATCCACATTGGTTTGTCATATCTTCTAGATTAGTATTTCTTAAAAACTAAAATCCAAAACTATGTTTTTGATTTTAGGGGGAGAAATATTTGAGAAAATACAGATACATATGAAAATTTTAAAAAAGTACAAAAGCATTGAAAAAGACAAAAAGAATTCGGTGTTACAAATAAGGAAATGATAGTACATCAGTGGACTATCACAGTATGCTAAAGAAATGTAAAGTTTAAAAGTGATAAACAAGTCTTACTGTGGATGTGTCGATAGGCTTAACACGTTCAGTAAATTGTTTCCAAGATATAAACTAAAATTTTCAACTGCTTAATCTTGTGGATTAACACATCTTGGATATATGGACTTAGTACTCCGAAATTTCGTTTGAGAGATTGCCTGATTCTGAGATACGAGGTCTTTATAGATAGTTGATATCTGGGGTATTATACAAGTTCTTCTGATTTTGCGGAAGCAGTAGTCTAGAACTTCTATAATACTTTCACTATAAACCCCTAAATTGCATGCAATCTTGAAAAGTATCGAAAGATCTAATCATTTGTAGTGCTAAAAAGATTCCTTAAATGGAACACATCTTAAAGACGAGCCTTCATCTCTTTATCCGTACGGTAGTACTTACTTGAGCTCTCAAGGCCTCGCACAACCCAGATACATATATCAATTATGCTATATTCTCCTGTAGGATGAAATCTAGGGAATCTTGATACGGGAGTATATATTCAAGAAGTGGGAACCATAGATAAGTCAAGTTTCATAAATCATACCTTAACAGATCTTGGAACAATTGAGAAATGTGGTAAAGTTTTAGTGGACAAACATATCGACAATCTAGGTAAACGAGTTTAAAACTTAAAGTCATCTAAAGGTCAACGGTACTGGTGATATGTCTCAATCAACTGATATGATCCTTAGACACGAATTCACAAAAATATGTCTGTAAATATGTTTGTACCTAGTTTACATTGTTCTGTACTTAGTTTATCTACTTTACAGATTAAAGCTAAAAAGATTTTCAGTGTGTTTTAGCATAAACTTACAAAAATATAAAAAGATTTTGTTTCTACATTGTTTCCAGCAAACCAATGTTGGAGAACGGGTCTTCAAAGTCTGGTAAGGTGCTAAACCGGTGGGAATCTATTTGACAACGGGCTGAGAGCTAATTTGTAAAATCTGAAAAGAAAAAATAATGAAAAGTTCATGAATTTGAAACTTTTATTTTGAAAATATCAACAGTTTGTTCGTATCGGGTCAAACCGGGGTCATTAATTTGGACTCGGCAGACAAATCGGTTAACCAAGGTCATTAGCTTGGACTTGGTCAACTGAGTGGATTTTCAGAACTGGTAAATAGTGAAAAGTTTAGGGACTTAATTGCAAAATTTTTGAAAAAATCTAAACATGAATAAGGTAAGTTCGACCAAACTTGCAAAAGGGTTTAGAGTATTGATTCAAACTCGATCGAACTTGTCTGAAATATGAAAAATTGTTTCAAGTCCGACCGAACTTGTGTTGGGCTTCATATATGGGCTTGCAAGTTCGCCCGAACTTGCTAGGGTATATATACCTTACAAGTTCGGCCGAACTTCAGTATGTATGTTTGAGTTATTTTCTGAGCGAACTTAAGTTTTGAGAGCGATTGTTCAAAAGTAACATTTTAGCGTCGAATTGCTGCCAAAATTATATTGCTTTAAGTGATTCGCACACTTATTGCAATGGAAGAGGTTAGAATTTGGAATTTAAACCGTAATATGAACTTGAATCGGTAATCTAGATCTGAACATGTTAAAATCAGATAGATCTAGGGTTCATATGGGTAATTGGACTTAGAAATGTGTTAATCTTCATAAATCGATCTTGAATATGTGTTAAATTCGATCAGATAGGTATGGATTGCATTTGCAGGTTTTGATGTAGAGATAACAAGTTCGGCCGAACTTGTTATCAAGTTCGCCCGAACTTGCTAATAAAAACTGAATAAAACTGAACAAGATGCATGTTCGACCGAACTTTGATTGAAATCTGAATTTGAAAAGTATTTGAGAAGTTCGCCCGAACTTAGGATTTAGAAATTTGAGTATTTGTTAACTATAAGTTCGCCCGAACTTAGGATGTTTATATTAAACATGTGATTGAGACATGTTCGGGCAAACTTGACATAATTTGTTGTTATTTCAGCATCAAGTTCGGCCGAACTTGATGTAAAAGGTTGAAAAATTTTGCACTTTTTCTCAAAATGCGTGCTAAGTGTTTTGCCTCGATTTTCTGGTTCAAGTACCAGCGCGGGTGATTACGATGGATTATTCTAAGTTTCATAACACCTGTATCACTCTCGATAAGGCGTTGTGTCCATCACTGAAGGAATATGAAAGTATTCTGAAGTTTCTGAAGGATTGTCCGATACACCGTGCTATTACAGAGCGAACAGTGTCTTATAGATCGCATACTTATCACTTCTGGATGAACGCAAGTCTAAGTGCAGACAAAAAGACTATTACATCGTCTGTTCAAGTTGGAGACAAGAACAATGAGATAACAGTTATAGAGGATGATATACACAGGATCTTGCAATTCAACGACGATAAAGATGATCCTATTTTCTTAGACGAGAAGATGGTATGAGGTTGTTTTTATCATATGGGCTACAAAGGAAGTGTTAATAAGCTGACATTGAAGAAAGGGGAAGTTCCAAACCCCTACAAGCTTCTAATGCACGCAATCATTCACACATTCAGTCATAGAAAGGCGGGTCTTGACGGTGTTCAGGATTATATGGCTTGTATGGCAACAGCATTGATTCTGAAGAAGTCGTATAACTATTCAAAGCTTGTATTCACACACATGTCGAAGACTATGGAAGATACGAGATTGTGTTTATATCCGAGGTTCGTGCAGATGCTTATAGATGAAAAGTTTACAGACAGTGCACGTGATCCAAACAACATTTTATACTTCAGTCACCTCGATGAAACAACAGTGAAGAAATTGTTAAAGTTCCAAAAGCAGGATTCAGCACCTGTTGCAAAACCAATATTTGGGGCGTTGAAAGATGAAAATTATGTTACGCCGCCAGAAAACAAGTGGAGGAAGGACGGTAGTGGTGATGAGATAGAGTTGAATGCAGAAAAAGAATGGTTTAAGACGTTTAAGCCAAAAGCTCGCAGTGAATGGTTTGTCAAAGCTGAGATTGAAAAGAAAAAGAAACGTGCGACTAAGAAAGCTGACACCATGTTGATTGATGAAGATGAGCCTGTTAATGTGCAAACAAAGGTTGGATCGAGCGCAGCAGTTGTTACCGAGAGTCAGGAAGTCAAAAAGACTACTCAAGAGGATGATGTTATTTCTGCGACTTCTGATAATGATGATAACAGTGATGATTCGATTAAGAAAGCTACAAAAAGGTCAATAGCAGAAACAGAGGCAGAAAAGGTCAAAGAAACTGATGTTGATTTTGATCCTAATCTAGAAAAAGAGTCTGATGAGGAGAGACCTAAGAAAAGAACGGAACGTTTGAAATCTGCAGTAGCTTCAACGGCAAAGACTACAGGGTCTCCACAGGCAAAAGGCAGAAAGAAACTAAAGAAAGCTCAGAAACCTGCATGCAGGAGATACATGGGAAAGCCAAAAGGCACAGAAGTTACACAAGAACCATCTGGTGCACAGGAGAGAGGAGTACACAAGAACCTCCTACACAAGAACCTCCTGTTGTTATTTCATCTGAAGCTGAACGTCCAGGAGTTACACAAGAACCTCCTGTTATCATTTCATCTGAAGCAGATTGGCCAGGAGTTACACAAGAACCTCCTGAGTCTAATTTACTTGAAGTACCGGTGATACAATCTCCTGATCCTAAAGGTGTTCAACTTGAAAGCTCAACTCCAAAGAAATATATACCAAAGGCCGCTACTCTGAAATCAACACCAAAAACTCCAAAGACGAATCTATTTGGTGATTTTCCGAATGTGCCGGTGGATCTTCAATATCTAGATGATTTCTTTCCTGAATCTGATGTAGATGTTCTTGAAAAGCGTGTCAAGATTTTAGAAGATAAAGTACAAAAGAATGAAGAAGAGAAAGCCGAGCTAATTAAGAAAGTGAATCAAAGCTCAGTGGAGAAAGAAATGATGGACGATAAGATCAAGGTGTTGGAAAGTGAGCGTGAATTCTTCAAGGAATTGACTGAAAGTCTACAGGATGCAAATGAAAAGCTGCAGACAGAAATTGCTATCTAAAGAAAATACAAGCCCTAAACGATAGAAGATTCACAAGGTTGCAAGAGGTTCAATCTAACAGTCTTGGTATTGATTTTATCGCTGAATACGATCGATTGGATAGAAAAGAGGCGAAAGAAAGAGCAGAGAAAGAATTAGCAGCTAGTGGCA
The DNA here is from genome assembly GCA_947069175.1 of Scalesia atractyloides. Classification (NCBI taxonomy): domain Eukaryota; kingdom Viridiplantae; phylum Streptophyta; class Magnoliopsida; order Asterales; family Asteraceae; genus Scalesia; species Scalesia atractyloides. Next base: position 22,801,413 of record CAMTDV010000030.1, on the reverse strand, counting down.
AAGGCAAAGGTGTTGAAGGTGAAGCACCTAAATCTTCTGAAGCTGCTGAAAAGCCTGTTGATGAGAATATTGAAAAAACTTCAGAATCTGATGTTTCTAAGGTTGACGAATCTGTCAAGTCTTCTGATCCTATAATTGATACTAAAGAAAAGGACGATGATGAAGCAGAAGATGATGATAAGGATGATGAACCACCGACAGATGATCTGAAAGATGACTCTGACCATGATGGAGGTAATGATGATGATCCGAGTGGTACAGGGATAAAGGTGGTTGATGCAACAGTAAATGAAAGCTTTGATTTCTCTAGTCTTCTTAATGATGAGGCGAATGTTATGAATGAACAGAATGAGGGGGAGTCAGGGCAAACAGGGCCATCTGATGATGTTGATATGTCTGATGCTATTACTATTGCAAATCTTGTCGCTGCAGTTCCAACAAAGCCGTTGATACTCATGCATGAGCATAACATTGAAGAGGGAGAATACGTTCACAATTATACCAAAGAAGATTTAGCTAAGTTGATTGAAGTTGATGCTGAATCATTAGATTTTGATTTCTAAGAGCAAGTATTGAACATGAACACATTTAAGCCTAACGAGTATCATTATCGACGAAGATATGAGGCTGATGAATATAACAGGATGATAGTGGAAGATTGGTCTTCTGATGAAGAGAAAGATGAAGATGTAAAGTATGTTGGTCCTAATACAGACAGTTTCCCAAAATTTAAGGAAATGTACAAGCAATTGAATGAAGATATGCTTAAAGAAAAGACTGAAGAGTCGATATGGGAAGGAAAAATTCCAAAGCCAATGACAAAGGAAGAGATCGCTAAAGCTAAGAAATCCTGGTTTAAATAAATGCCGTGTGAACGTAAGTTTCGACGTCCTCTAGCATTCTTTACCAGAGATAAAGATGTGTCGTTGGGAGATATTCTAAGTTGGGGGTGGTTTAAGGAACTGAATGTTTATGCCATCAAAAGAGAATTTGGGGTGCAATACTTCAAGTATCTGGCTAATTTCAAGACACTACCTTATTGGGATGTTGAAGAGCTTGTTCAAACCAGAAATGTTACATATCAGATTAAGTTCATTGATCAGTTATTATGGAAAATGATCAAGTTTGAAGCGACAAAGGGTTTTAGATATTGGAAGTCGTTCATTCCAGGTCCTCGCATCAAATGAACAAGAAGACAGGGGAAAATGATATAACGTTAATCATGAAACGACCGAGGGCAATGAGAAACATGCCTTTGATGCCTATCAAACAAAATTTTTATCTGGTGTTTAAGTGGTGGCAGATTGATCCTAACACATGTGAAGCAGTGATAGTATTACGATTTGAAGAACATCTGGATATCACAAAGGAAAGGGTTGAGATATTAGGGTTTCAAGGTATGAGAGGGTTATGGAGAACGATCAGGATACTAGACCCGATGTGGCTAGTGAATTGTTCGAAAGAAGATATTAAATGCTTGTTCTACAGCAAGATAGTGTTTGAAGAACGTGAAAAAGAACAAGCCATGCATTATTAAAGGGTCGTTAACGTATGCTATGCACGTGAAGTAAATCCTGGAAGAATGTGGGAAACAAGCTAGAGGGATCTAGAACGGGTAGAGTTTCTGAAAGAAGAGAAGCGTCTTGAAGAGATACATGAAAGAGGTATGGAGGCAAGGCTCATAAGGTTTCAATTTATGAGTAAAGTGCCAACTACTGATCAGACGCCAGATCCGAAGCAAGAAAGATGAAAGAATCCGTTCAAGAACTTCTTTGGTCGTATGCGTTAAAGTTTTATTAAAGATAGAGTTTGAAGACTGATAAAAGACGAAGACGATATCCAAGGGGGAGTCTGTTGGTGCATAATGTCTATGTCTTAGTCTTATATCGAGTCTGTATAGATTAGATGTGAACATGCTAGAAAAATAAAGTATTATGAGTTTGTTAGTCAAGTTCGCTAGTCAAGGTTTTGTAGTGTCAAGTTCACCCGAACTCCCTCTTTAACCAGGGAACTTAGAGTACTATATATAGCTAGCTTGTGATTGTGATTTGTAACTTTGTGCACTTTGAGGCGAAGCTCTGTCAAATTGGAGACTCGACGTTATATCAATAAAATTGACGATTAATTGACTAATTCTTGTTATTTGGTAATCGTGTCATAATATTTCCGCTATTATGGACATTAGAGATCAAATCTAGGTTCCTATGCTATCAGGATCGGTCCTACATACAAATACGTAAATAGGTTGGAAGTTGCTCGGTAGTGACATAAGAGGATCTTGCAAGTCCTGAGTTGTGCTCAAGTCTGTTGAACAACATTTTATATATTTAAATGATCCGCCTGTGGATCCTTATTGCAAGCCATTGTATTTGAACTTTGAACATTCCGGTTTGTAATAATAATTTTAATCCAAGACTTCCGTTGTGCTATTCTGTGTTACTTGTATTGTTTGGTAATAATGATATCAACATACGTCACAATACCCCCACCGGGCCCACCGGGTTATATGTGGAAATCGGGGTGTGACATGGGTTGAGGTAAAGAAAGAGGTTATGAAGAGCGTCGAACCACAATTCAACATTCCTAACCCAAGACTGAAGGGCTTGGGTTTCCCTATTTAAGTAATTTCTCATTCACATGTGCAGGGGCTCCAGAGGTCAATTATATCAATGTGGATTATGGACAGTGGAGCTTCTCGGCACATGACAGGGATGCTTGCCCTGCTATACGATGTGAGAGCTATCAGGGGAGGTTATGTTGGGTTTGCCGGAACACAAGGCGACAGGATTGTAGGAGAAGGTATTCTTTCTAACGGAGTGGTCTCGTTCGACAAAGTGAACTACATTGCTGAGCTTGAGAACAACTTACTGAGCATATCACAAATTTGTGACAAGAAGTTCACTACCAACTTCAATGACAAGGAATGTCTTATTCTTAAACCAGGATTCAATATTCCCAAGGAGTGGATCCTCATGCGCGCTCCACGTGAAAACGATTTATATGTCTTAGACATGAGCGTCGCATCCACTACATCTATGCAAGTTCAATGTTTCGTATCGAAAGCCACCGAAAATGAATCAATTCTAAGGCATCACAAGATGGGTCACATTCATTTAAGGAAGATGATGTGATATCTGTGACGATCCGAACATGTAACAATGACGAACAAGTTATGTTGTATTTGTGAATTTTGTATATTTATTATGTTATTTGCACACAATTAATTCTTGCATGATTTCGAACTCTTAAATCGCTTCTATAAGAGAAACCGTAAGCCAATATGCAAAGGAAACCAATTTAATGCAACGTATGTTCCGGAATAGGGACATAAGTTAAACATACCTTAAATAACCTTTACATAACTTAGAAATAAGTTTTGGAGGGTTTGGTATGTCAAAAACAAGTTTATTCGATCGTAGGGACTAAATACGAGTATAGCAAAAACAAGCCTAACATACCATAAATATCCTTTACATAGCTTAGAAATAAGCTTTGAAGGCTTCAGTATGGCAAAATCATACTTTTGTAACTTCAGGGGCTATTTTGCAAATTCTGCGAAACTATGCCTTTTCGCGTATTTCGCTATCAGGAACATGTACGAGCATCCAAAATTTTTTTTGTAATCATTAAGATATCATGTTTTAGTGACTGGAATGCAAAAATGTCATTTGTTACGCATTTACGGTCACGCACGCGTTCGTTATGATTTTCGTTGTAATTAACCGAAAACCGCGACTGTACGACCAAACGAACCGACCTCTGGAACATTTTTGAGCATATTTCATATTCCATGTGTTTATTCTTCCTTTTGGAGCTTAGAAATGAGGTTAACAAGTGTTAGAAGTCCCCAAAACATGACGAAACGATGCAGGGGCCTGTTCTGCCAACTTTGGAAAGTTTCTGCCAGCTAGGAGCCTTATGGACCATAAGACCTAGGCCCATACGGTCCGTAAGATAGGCCCAGCTCACCAGAAACTTGGCAGAAGCTTGTTTATTCTCTCAATGACTCACCAAACAAACTTGCCACCCTTGTTTCTGCATTTGACACCTGTGGGACACTAATCTAACTTGTAGGTGAGTCATGGGACACTTGTCTTGATCCTACAACATCAAGAATCCTATTAATACCCATGTGTTCTTGCATCTTGAACCTTTGATCACCTTAATTCTGCTACAAACTGAAGTTGCAACCATCTTGGAGCTTTCTCTGGTGTTCCTTGATCTTTCCTTTGGTGTTGTAATTGTTTCAATCACGTTTTGGTTCAATTCTTGTGGTTAACTGGATTAAAAGTCAAAAAGTTTGACTTTTATTTGACTTCCAGAATTAATCATGAATTGATCAATTTGATGTCCAATTGAACCTTTTTTTTATGATGGTAATCAAGATGGTTATGATTCCTATTGATCATACCTACAGATTTCTATCATTTCAAGTCTCTATGACAAGTCAAAGTTTCAGTCAAAATGCGATTTTTACGCATTTTGCAACGGATCCAAATTCAGGTGTCAAAACAGTTTGTTTTGATGCCAAAACTATTTTATAAACCTATTTAGACATGTCAAAACATGTCTAAATCATCACTCTTATTATTGTGCTTGTTTAGAGTCGAAAGTTGAACGGTTTGACCACCGCTTTGACTTTCGAATCTGACCCGTTTGGTGGATCTTTGGACCCGACCAAATACATAATTATGACCCTAATTATAAAAGGAATAATCCTATGAGGTTATACCTTATGGTCATGTCTTTTGTTTAGTGTTATGATAACTACTGGTTATGATCTTCAATAATGACCAAAATGCCCTTTTCACAAACAAATCAACTATAAGTATATGTAACATAAATTTTGACATTTAATATGATCAAATAACATTTTCAAACATATTTAGGCAATTAGGACTTATCATAACACATATTTAACCATCCGAATGCGTAGTTACGCAAATGACGCGTTAAAGTGGCTTAAATTACCTTAACGGATCATAACGGGTCAAAAGCGCACAAAAATCTTTCTAACTCAGAATGTTAACTTATTTAACCATGTCATATGAGTCCCAATACTCATTTGGTTTATAAGGTAACATTCTATCCAAATCCTCCGATTTCAAGTTTCGATATTTACACAATTATCCAATTTAGGACATGCTTGATTTCTCGGATATTTGAGCTTGTTTGATCTTTGATTCGAGGTTACAATAGCAATAACAAGTGAGTACATAGTCCCTTCTTTTACGTTTTACAAATTTTTTTGGGGTGATTCATATGTGCTAAAGGTTTTTGAGTTTTCAAATACAAATTACTATGGTTTATATAAACAAGACGATTTCGATAATGTGAACGAACTTGTTGGTGCGTTATATTCATAACAAGAATGACATTCATTAACAATGACCAAGCCGACCAGTAGTATGTTATGGTACCATAGGATCTGACAAATCCCGTTATCGGGCTATTCACTGGAATTTGGTGGATAGTTTGGGGTAACGACAGAATCTGTTATTTTAACAAACCCTTTGGTGATTTGTTAGTTGATTTAAAGATACCATTTGGTGGTATAGATGAGTCACACAGGTTTGAATGTATTCACGAAACGACCAAAACTTTTCATAATTAAAACAAGGACGATTGACGATTGGTTTTATAACACGGACGATTGACGATTGGTTTTATGACGGACGAATGACGATTGGTTTATAACGAAAACGAATGACGATTTATTTATAACGCGGACGAATGATAACACGGGCGAAATGGACGATTGGTTTATGGTAAGTGATTAGATAACGAGACGGTTTAATGTAATAAAAGCATGGTGGATAGGCCGCTGGTACTTCCTATATATAAGTGCTTTTATCATATTCTATCCGTGGCGTTATTTAGATCACCTAGACGAATATTTTCAAATGATGTCACGCAGATGTTTACATAATGATATAAACCATACGAGTTTTCTTCAAGGATGATTTACTACTTGGTTTACGAAAACAAATGTTTTTAGTCAAGATTCATGGCAACGAGATTTCACAAACTTTAACCAACGTGTTTTAGTTGGTTAACTATATTGCAAGACCAGACACTTTTTAATACAAGGTTCTTCACTACTCGACTCTAGTAGTCGTGTAAGGTAATGCAATATGTTACATGCCATAAATCTGACTTACTCACAAAACCTATGTACTCGCCAGCATTCTTTTATGCTGACTCGTTTTCACATATGTTTCAGGGAACGATGCTAGATGATACTGATGCATGCTCACGTAGGAATGGACTTGGATCTAGTGCCTTAATAACAAGAAAGACAATAATTATGCATGCTTGTTTGTTTATTTAAGTTTGTTTGAAACTTCTAAGACAATTATGGCAATATAACCTATGTTTAATATCTAATTAAAACAAAACTTCAAATACCATGTGTTGTTGAAACAATCTGTTAACGTGACTCCCCAAGTGTTTCCGCCACGTGTTGTTTTACGTGATTTGGGGTGTTACAGGTTGGTACCAGAGCACTGGTTATAGGGAATTAGGTTATAAGTAATGCTTTGACCTAGACTATAACCTTCCTAGGACCAATCCACAAATTACAAATCCAGTACTGAAAATCAATCATCTATCCTTAGATGATTTGTTTTTGGCATAGCCTTAAATGTTTTCAAAATCTCGTCAAAGTTTGGGTTTTAATAATGTGAACACGTGCAATCTGGAAGGGTGGGTGCCTATACCCTGAGTTTTCTGTCTAAGGCTAGAGTGTTCGTACAAATCCACTTAATCGGACCAGTCACTCTTACCTGGGAACTCTTGAGGTGAGTGTCCACTTATAGGCTAAAGCATGTCTTCGCGATACATTATAAAGACCCATTTACTTTGATTAGTCAACGTGTGTCATTTGTTTGCTTTATGAAACAAACGAATGACCACCATCCTTATGTTTTGTCGATATTTTCAATACCTCTCTCTGTTTATCCGAATGTCAGTCTCACACATTTCTCATGTTTTTCTTTGTTCTTTTAGAATGCCTCCTAGACGCGATCAAACTCAAGACGCTACAATAGCAACCTTAGTCGCTCAACAAATTGCTGCCATACTCCCGAACCTAGTAACTCAGATAAATCAAGGAAACAACACTAACAATAACAATGCTCAGTGCAACTATAAGACTTTCAGTTCGGCTAAACCGCTTAAATTCTCAGGGTTTGAAGGAGCTACGGGACTCCTACAATGGTTCGAGAGTCTTGAAAGCACATTTCGACATGTCCAATGCCCAAACAAGCGAAAGGTTAAGTTTGCATCTAGTTTTTTTGAGAAAAGAGCATTAACATGGTGGAATGGTGTAATGAGAGATCGGGGTGCCGATGTGGCTATGGCTCAAACCTGGGAAGAGCTTCGAGCTCTAATGATGAGGGAGTTCTGTCCTCGTCATGAACTTATGGCTCTGAAAAGGGAATTTGATGATCTTAAACAAGATAGTGGCGAGAATCGTGCTTACACGGATCGATATGAAGGATTGAGCTTACTATGCCCCGCAATGGTTACCCCACTGGATAAAGCTACTGAGAAGTATATCGATGGTCTGCCCCACCCTGTGCAAGATATTGTAACTGGTAGCCACCCTACAACCGTTCATCAGGCCATCGAGTTGGCTGCAACCCTGACTAAGTCTCAGGTTAGAAAGGGTAAACTGTTTTGCAAGGGCGACAAGAAACATCCAGCCAAGACCACACGAGACAAAGAGAAAGACAAGAAGAAGAAATCCGAGTCGTCGAAGAAGTCAAGGAAGCGTAAGGCTAACCAAAACTTTGCAGTTGTTACTCAGCCGAATCAAGCTCCTTGGAACCATCCAGCACAGCCTCCTGCAAGGAATCCATATGCTGGAACTGCACCGTTGTGTAACCGGTGCAATGTTATCATCAAGCTCATCTAGCTTGTCGACAATGTACATCTTGTGGGAAACTTGGCCACACGGCCAACGAACTGCTCCGAATCAAGCTGCACAGGACCCAGTACATCCTCAAGGGAATGCCGCTAGACCTCCATTTCCGCCTGGTTCATGTTATAATTGTGGTGAAATGGGTCATTATAGGAACAACTGTCCAAGGATAGCCAATGCAAATCCAGCTCAAGGGCGAGCATTTAACATGAACGCCAACGAGGCTCGTGCAAACAATGAAGTTGTTAACGGTACGTTCCTTGTCAACAATCATCCTACTTCTGTTCTTTTTTATTCGGGTGCCGATAGGAGCTTTGTGTCATTAACTTTTGAGCCTTTGCTCTCGATGCCTAGAACGAAACTAGGGAGACCCTTGTCTGTCGAAATAACCAATGGTGAACCTCTTGTTCTTGATTCTGTTATTCGTGGTTTCAAGTTAAATCTCAACAACCATTTGTTTTCTATCGACCTCACATCAATGCAAATCGGAAGCTTCGTTATCATTATTGGAATGGATTGGTTAACCAAGCACCATGCCGAAGTTATTTGTTTTGGTGAAAAGATTGTTCGTATACCTCTTTCATCTGGCGGAGCCTTGGAAATTCATGGAGAGAAAACCGCTAGTAACATAAAACTCATGACATGTACACAAGCCCAAAAGTACCTGCTAAAGAATTATGTGGACTTCTTGGCACAGGTCACAGAGGAGAAAGGCAAAAGCAAAACTATTCAAATTCCTGTTATTCAAGATTATCCTGAGATCTTTCCCGAAGATCTACCTGGTTTACCACCGGTACGTCAAGTGGAATCCGTATTGATCTTTTACCCGGTGCTAACCCAATAGCCAAATCTCCTTACCGTCTTGCACCGTCTGAGATGCAAGAGTTATCAAAACAACTTCAAGAATTATGTGACAAAGGTTTCATTTGTCCTAGTTATTCTCCTTGGGGTGCTCCTTTCTTATTTGTGAAAAAGAAGGATGGATCCTTCCGAATGTGTATCGATTATCGTGAGCTCAATAAACTCACGATCAAGAATCGATATCCCCTACCTTGTATTGATGATCTCTTTGACCAGCTGCAAGGTGCTTCATGTTACTCCAAGTTCGATCTGCATTATGGTTATGATCAGCTTCATGTTCACGAGGAAGATATTCCCAAGACTGCCTTCCGAACACGATACGGTCACTACGAGTTTACTGTTATGCCTTTCGGTTTGACAAATGCTCCAGCAGTATTCATGGACTTAATGAATCGGGTTTGTAAACCTTATTTGGGTAAATTCATCATTGTTTTCATCGACGACATTCTCATTTATTCAAAGTCTCGAGCCGAGCACGAGCAACATCTCCGATTAACAATGGAACTTCTGAAGAAAGAACAACTTTATGCCAAATTCACATTGTTAATAAGCAAGGTATTCACGTGGATCCTTCCAAAATCGTGCGATAAGGATTGGAAAACACCCACTACTCCCACAGAAGTTCGCTCATTTATTAGTCTTGCTGGTTACTATCGGCGATTCATCACGAACTTTTCAAAGATCGCGGTTCCCTTCATTACGTTAACTCAAAAGAATAAGCCTTTTGAGTGGGGACCTAAACAAGAGGAAGCTTTCCAAACCGTGAAACAAAAGCTCTGCAATGCTCCTATTCTATCTTTACCTGATGGTAATGATGATTTTTCGGTTTATTGTGACGCGTCGAATCTAAGCCTTGGTTGCGTTCTCATGCAACAAGATAAAGTCATAGCCTACGCGTCGAGACAATTGAAAGTCCACGAGAAGAATTACACAACTCATGATCTTGAGTTAGGTGCTGTTGTCTTTGCTCTCAAGATCTGGAGACACTATCTTTATGGCACGAAGTGTGTGGTGTTCACAAACTACAAATGTCACACCCCGACCCGCAACGGAAAAGGTGATCGGGGCATGATTGGGTTATCATCAAAGCTCATGACATTTATTTTAACGTTTCATATTCATTAATACATTTTAATGGGAAATTACAATCAATATTACATCATGTCCTAAACATCAATCTAGGCTTCATTGTTTTCTTCTAAGGCATTTCCTATGTTTTCCTTGCTTCATCCTGTTCACCTGTATCATGTGTAAAAATGGTTTTTGGATCAACAAAAAGTTGGCGAGTGAATCCTATGGAAAACATTTGAACAAGTTTATTTAATTGATAATAAAATAAAGTGCACAACCACACATGAGTAAAAATAGATGTAAACTTATTCACCAATCAATTAATATTAAATAATGCACACTTGAACAATAACGGACCGTTTTGAGGCACGCGTTGCTCAACTCGTCTCTCACGAGGAACTGATAGGCCTAATGAATGATTTGCATAAAATTGACAATATGAACTACATAACTACAAACAATATAAACTCAATAATACACACACGAACAATAATGGATTTGTTTTGAGGCACGCGTTGCTCAACTCGTCTCCCACGAGGAACTGATGGGCCTAATGAATGAATTGCATATAAATTGGCAATATGAAATACATAACTACAACCAATGATTACAATCTAAGTTTAGATCACAATATGGTATGGCACAAGTTTAAATAAACGAGTTAATTTTTGGTGACACATGACACACCCCAAAACGTGTAATTAAAAAGGGGAGTTGTAAGATTCACTCACCTTGGGTGCGTTCGGTTGATGATGTTGAATGCGCACGAAGTTGGTTTTAACCACGAGTGAAACTAACCTAGATAATGGCATAATGGTTCGGTAAGTAAACGGATTTTTATTAATCCATTTTAGTAGGATTGTTGGGTGTATTTTTGTGAGTTTAAGGCTATTTTGTAACCTTAAAAATGTTATTTTTAACTATTTTAATTGATTTTTAAATAAAATAAATAAATCAAAATAATAAAAAAAATGTTGACTTTTTGACCGTTGACCGTTGACCATTGACTTTGACTGTTGACTGTTGACCGGTTCGTATGTGTATGTATGCGCTGGGTGAGGCTTGAACTCGAGACCTCCCGTACGCGTGCACGCAGCTCTACTAACTGAGCTACGTGTCTAACCCGAAATATTTCTGTTTTTAATTAAATTTATATACTAATTAGATTAATCCGAAAATCATTTATTTTTAAAAAGATTTTAATGTATCGAACCGGTGTTCTCCCCAGGACTCGAACCCGGGACCTATGGGTTGAGTTAACACACAGTCCACCGCTGGACTGTGTGTCTAACTTGTTAAATAATCTGATTTTTATTATACTTATATACAAACTAAATATTTTCATTTCTGTCTTAAATAAAAAGTTTGATAATTGTCCGGACCGGTGCGGTAGTCCGGACTCGAACTCGTGACGTGTGTTTAAACATTCAAACAGTCCACCACTGGACTGTGTGTCTATCTTGGTTATTATTCCGGTTTTATTAAACTTAACATCTTACGCAGTGACTCCGGTTCGGTTTTAAAAAAAAAAAGAACATTTTTATTAAGGCGAGTATGCGTGGGACATGTATCGAACTCGGGACGTGAGCGTGTTTATGTGCACACAGTCCACCGCTGGACTGTGTGTCTAACCCGAGTTATATCTTGATTTAAATTAAACTTATAGACAACAGAAACTTCGTCTTCTTCGTTGGACTCAACCAGAAACGGAGTCCGACTGGTTCGATGATTTTATCAAGTTTTTTAGTGTGTTATGATTAATTCCAGGTGAGGTAAATAAAAAGAATGAAAGATTAAGTGTAAAGTATACCGAACTGGACTCCTCTGTTTCTCTGGCGAAACTCCGGTGACGGCAGATTATTCCGGCGACGTGTGTCCTGCGGCAGAGAGTCTTCAGGGAGCTTGAGATGAGTGTGGGTGGCTTCGGTATGAGCTCTGGGGGTTCAGTAAGGCTCAAAGGTGAAAAGTTCGGTTTTTCGGCGATTTGCAGGTATTTTCCGGCGAGTGAATTTTCGTCGAGAAAGGGTGCGGTTTTCAGCGAAAAGGCTACCAGTGGATTGTGGGTGAATTTATAGGGAGGAATCGAGATGTATAGAGTCGGATTTCAGACTTGATTCAAAGTCATTACGTTTTCCGACGGTTATGACTTGCGTCGCGGGTTCAGACGTTGGTTATAACCGATGTCATAGTTAAAGTTTACGTTAAAACTGAAGAAACCGTCCAATCTTGGCGAGATAGTCGGAATTTCCGACAACTGCAATTGGGCGCGTCGGTATTTGAATTCGAGATTTATTTTATGAATTAATTGTTTCCATTAATTAACAAGAAACATAAGTGGCGCAGTGGTTGGAGGGTTGAGTGTTAAGACGTTGATGAAATTGCTGGCTGACCCGGGTTCGAAACCCGGCAACACTATTTTATTTTTATTTCATTAATTTCAATACTTTTTCAAATAAAACTTTTATAACCCAATATACTTATTAATTATGTATCGTTTAAAATTATTTTGGGCATTAAATACGCAACGAAAATTTTAACTGATTGTTCGGTTATTAAACGGAGCGGGTTTGGTAAATCCGGTTTTTGACGGATGTTACAGTATCCCCTGCTTTTTAGTTTGACAGTTACATGCTTAGAAAAAGAGTAAGAGTTTAAGTTTTTGTTTGAGGCGGTAACGTCCCTTGTAAGGGTTAAGTACCCTGTTACAGGAATCGCTTTTTGTTGCCTATGGTAAAAATATTGATAAGCAGAGTTGATTCACTAAATATGATATCAGGCGTAAGAGTGTTGATATGTTTGGAAGGATATGGTTATATCCTAAAGCAAAACTTCTAATACTACAACCTACATGGAACTTCTCATAACCGTCTAACAATACCTCTGATCCTTTGACAAGAATACTTATATATAGGAAGTACCAGCGGCGTATCCACCATATTCTTGTCAAATTTTCATTGGTTTTATCAGTAAGTTATGATTGGTTCTATGATATGACTCTAGAACATAAATAAACACAACAACTAATGTACCAGGAAATTACTAAATCCTACATAGAACTTCTCATAACCGTCTGACAATGCCTCTGATCCTTTGACAAGAATACTTATATATAGGAAGTACCAACGGCGTATCCACCATATTCTTGTCAAATTTTCATTGGTTTTATCAGTAAGTTATGATTGGTCCTATGATGTAACTCTAGAACGTAAATAACACAACAACCAATATTTGAATCCACATTTTGATAGCATATATGTTTGAATGGTGACAGTTCCTCTCTCGTTTGTTATGATGGAGAGGTTAGTTTATGTAGAAATAGAACACAATCCAATTTCTTTAAATGGCGAGATGATATAAATGTAACACAAATTTCAACCAAGACAATACTAAATCCTACATGGAACTTCTCATAACCGCCTGATAATGCCTCTGATCCTTTGGCAAGAATACTTATATATAGGAAGTACCAGCGGCGTATCCACCATATTCTTGTCAAATTTTTGTTGGTTTTATCCGCAAGTTATGATTAGTTACCAAGAAATTACTAAATCCTACATAGAACTTCTCATAACCGCCTGACAATGCCTCTGATCCTTTGACAAGAATACTTATATATAGGAAGTACCAGCGGCGTATCCACCATATTCTCGTCAAATTTTCATTGGTTTTATCAGTGAATTATGATTAGTCCTATGTGACTATAAAACATAAACAACACAACAACCACAGCTTGAGTCTAAATTCTGAAAGTATACATGTTTGAATGATGACAGTACCTCTCTCGTTTGTTATGTTGGAGAGGTTAGTCATTGTGGAAGTGAGACATAGCTCAACTTCTATAAATGATGAAATTGATTACACTGAAATGTATGATGAACCAAGCAAACCAAGCTCCTCCACCTGCTAGAGGAAGGGCTTTCAATATTAACGCAAACCAGGCCAGGGCTGACGGCAATGTGGTCAACGGTACGTTTCTTATAAATGGTAGATATGCCTCTATGTTATTTGATACTGGTGCGGATAGAAGTTTCGTGTCATTAGAGTTTGAACCTATCTTAAGTAAAAATCGAGATAAGCTCGCGGAATCCATAACAGTGGAAGTTTCAGATGGAAAACCAATTTCGTTAAACTCTATTTTACGCAACTGTACGCTCACCCTAAACGACCACGATTTCTCGGTCGATCTTATTCCTATGAAGCTGGGAAGTTTCGACATCATAGTCGGAATGGATTGGCTCAGTCAGCATAATGCGGAAGTTGTATGTCGTGAGAAATTTATTCGTATTCCTCTTTCAAACGGCCAGACTCTTCGAATTATTGGAGAAACCTCGGCGAAAGGACTCAACTTAATGTCTTGTCTTCAAGCTCAGAAATACCTTCGCAAGAATTATGTCGCGTTTTTAGCCCATATCATCAAGAAGGGGACCGCAGAAAAGAAACTTGAAGATATTCCTGTTGTAAAAGATTTTCCACAAGTTTTTCTTGACGACATTTCAGGACTTCCTCCAGTCAGAGATGTCGAGTTTCGTATCGATCTTATACCTGGTGCTACACCAGTGGCAAAATCTCCATATAGGTTAGCCCCCTCTGAAATGCAAGAGCTAGCCAGTCAATTGCAAGAGTTGACTGACAAGGGATTTATACGCCCCAGCTCATCGCCTTGGGGTGCACCTGTACTTTTTGTAAAGAAGAAGGATGGATCTTTTCGCATGTGCATCGATTACAGAGAGCTCAACAAGTTAACTATCAAAAATCGATATCCTTTACCTCGTATAGATGACCTCCTTGACCAACTACAAGGTGCCAGTTGCTTTTCGAAAATCGACCTCCGATCGGGCTATCATCAGCTTAGGGTGCATGAAGAAGACGTCCCTAAAACTGCTTTTCGAACTCGATATGGTCACTATGAATTCATGGTTATGCCGTTTGGATTAACCAACGAACCAGCTGTTTTCATGGACCTAATGAATAAAGTCTGCAAACCTTACCTTGATCGATTTGTTATTGTGTTCATTGACGATATTCTTATCTATTCAAAATCCAAAGCTGATCATGAGCGTCATCTGCGACTTGTTCTTGCACTTCTAGAAAAGGAAAAGCTTTATGCCAAGTTCTCTAAATGTGAATTCTGGTTAAAAGAGGTGCAATTTCTTGGGCATGTAGTCAATGACAAAGGAATACATGTGGACCCATCAAAGATCAAAGCAGTTCAAGAATGGCAAGCTCCACGTACGCCAACTGAAGTAAGGTCTTTTCTTGGACTTGCTGGTTACTATCGTCGATTCATTTCAAACTTCTCTCGCATTGCGGTGCCACTCACGGCTTTAACCCATAAAGGGAAACCATTTGTATGGGGGCCCAAGCAAGAAGAAGCTTTTCAAACTCTCAAGCGAAAACTTTGTGATGCACCAATCCTCACTCTTCCTGAAGGTTGTGATGATTTTGTAGTCTATTGCGACGCGTCAGGACAAGGGTTAGGTTGCGTTCTCATGCAAAGAGGAAAAGTCATAGCTTATGCCTCAAGGCAACTCAAGACACACGAGAAGAACTACACCACTCATGACCTTGAACTTGGAGCCGTTGTATTCGCTCTTAAGATATGGAGACATTATCTTTATGGTACGAAGTGTGAAATATACACTGACCACAAGAGTCTTCAACATATCTTCAATCAGAAAGAGTTAAATATGAGGCAACGAAGATGGGTCGAACTTCTAAATGATTACGACTGTGAAATCAAATATCACCCTGGTAAAGCAAATGTGGTGGCTGATGCACTTAGTCGAAAGGGTTATGCGAACTCCATTCATATTCTATGTTCACAAATTATAACCAAAATTAAGGATCAAATTCGAGAAGCTCAACACGTTTCAATAACAGAGGAAGATGTACAAAAGGAGATGTCCTGTGGAGCCGAGCTAAAGCTGGAAACTAAATCTGATGGTATTTTGTATTACTTTGATCGTATATGGATTCCTAACCATGTCAATCTTCGTGAAACACTCATGCATGAAGCCCATAAGTCGCGATATTCTATACACCCAGGAGCCGATAAGATGTATCAAGACCTACGGTACACCTATTGGTGGCCTGGAATGAAGAAAGATATTGCTGTTTTTGTTTCCAAGTGTCTCACTTGTTCTAAAGTAAAGGCTGAACACCAAAGACCCTCAGGACTTCTGATCCAACCAGAAATACCTGTCTGGAAGTGGGAAAATATAACCATGGATTTTATTACCGGGTTACCTCGCACTTCTAGTGGGTATGATACTATATGGGTGATTATAGACCGACTCACAAAATCAGCTCACTTTATTCCTATTCGGGAAGATTTCAAGAACGAAAAGCTTGCTCGTATTTATATCAGCGAAATCGTCAGCCGTCATGGAGTTCCATTAAGTATTATTTCTGATCGTGATGGTCGTTTCACCTCACGGACATGGCAGGCAGTACAATCCGCTATGGGCACTCGACTAGATCTCAGTACCGCCTATCATCCCCAAACTGATGGACAGTCTGAGCGAACCATTCAAACCCTTGAGGACATGCTTAGAGCATGTGTCATAGACTTCAAGGGAAATTGGGACGCCCACCTACCGTTAGTCGAATTTTCGTACAACAACAGTTATCATTCTAGCATCGGCATGGCACCTTTTGAAGCTTTATATGGTCGAAAGTGTCGATCTCCTGTTTGTTGGCACGAAATTGGGGAAGCTCAAATTACTGGTCCGGAATTAATCCAAGAAACAACAGATAAGATTCATCAAATTCGAAACAATCTTCTAGCGGCTCAAAGTCGTCAAAAGAGTTATGCAGATAAACGTCGGAAGCCCTTGGAGTTTAGCGTTGGTGATCATGTGCTTTTAAAAGTATCACCGTGGAAGGGAGTAGTTCGTTTTGGTCAGAAGGGAAAGTTAGCACCACGTTACGTAGGACCTTTCAAGATACTCGAAAGAGTAGGTCCTGTAGCTTACAAGCTTGACCTACCGGAAGAACTCGACAGAATTCATCCCACATTCCACGTGTCGAACTTGAAGAAGTGCCTCGCTGATGAGAATCTTCATATTCCACTGGAGGATATTCAGATTGATGAATCCATGCATTTTATCGAAAGGCCAGTAGAGATTATGGACTATGGAGAAAAGCGTCTACGTCGAAGTCGCATTCCTATTGTTAGGGTACGCTGGGAGTCGAAACGGGGACCTGAGTTTACTTGGGAACGTGAAGACTCAATGCGTGAAAAATACCCTCATCTTTTCCCTACTACTTCAACTGTTTGAATTTCGGGACGAAATTCCTAAAAGTAGGGGATATTGTAACATTTGTATAAATCGGGTCTCCAAAACCCGCTCCGTTTTGTAATCAAATACCAAGTTACGAAATTTCATTAAGTATTTATGAGTATTTTGAGTTTAAACGTTACATAATTAATATATAAACTAAACTATAAAAATTATATTTGATAAAAAGTTAAAATAAAATAAATAAAAAATAGTTGGAGCTGACCGGACTCGAACCCGGGTCAACTGCCTCCAACGATTTATCTTTCCGTCTCCAAACCACTCCGCCACCAATTGTTTTCTGTTAGTATTATGAAAACAATTAAATTTTATACGCAAACTCGGTTTAACGGTTAATGATATCTGAATAACGGAAAATCGGTAAGCCAGATCGTCAAATCAGTTTTCGTTCGTTTAGTTAACTTATAACCGACGCATATCGGTTTCTAATTAAAGTTCAGATTTAATGAACTTTGAGTTTTGGGTTTTGAAACCGAAAGACATTCAAGTTTCAAATAATTCTGTTTCCAATCATTTATACGATTCAGAACTGTCTCAAATACACTCCAATCCCTTTTCGTCGCGTTTCCAAGTCTTTTGAGCACAAGAAAACTGTCGCCGGAATTTTCTGCAATTCTCGCCGGAAAACCGTGTTCAACATAAACCAGTAAGAATTTCCTCTCTTGCTGTTTCAATCTATTGTTAGGACACTACTAACATTATTCCGTCACTCAAAGTCAGTCATAGAAGACTTTGCTGGATTTCTGGTTTCGCCGGAGAAATTCTGGAATTTGCCGGAACCACGCTAGTTGACGGTAAACACATTCAATCGTGCTAATAATTCATGTACTCTGGTTCAATTTCAAATCTAATTCTTTAATTCTGTTGATTAGCACCTCTCAGCCGAAGTTTCAAAAACGGAGTTGCCTGTTCTCGCCGGACTTCCTGAAGAAGACGACCTGTCCGGTATTTCTTGTCCCCAAACTGTTCGGTTTGTTCATTCAAACTAGTAGGCATGATATTTAAGTAGTAGAGCCATGAATCAGTTGTCTGAGTAAAAACCGGTAATCATAACGAAGAAGACGAATCTAAAAACGGGATAAGAATAATTAAAACTCGGATAATTAACGGGTTAGACACACAGTCCAGCGGTGGACTGTGTGCAAAGTTTATATACGAGTCCCGAGTTCGATCCTTACTACACACACACTGCGTAATAACATTCCCTTTTTATTCATAAAACTAACCGGGTTAGATTGAGTAGTTGTTAAGTATAATATAATTCAAGAATATAACCGGGTTAGACACACAGTCCAGCGGTGGACTGTGTGCAACACAAACTGCACGTCACGCGATCGAGTCCCGTCCCAAACACCGGTTCAATGAGATTAAAACGTTTTGCAAAATAAAGGAATTTTCGGTAAAATCGAATAAGTGTATAAATATAATAAGAACTGGATTCCTAACGGGTTAGTCACGTAGCTCAGTTGGTAGAGCTACGTGCGCGTAAACGGAAGGTCACCGGTTCGAATCCCGCTCGGCGCAAGAATTATCGCTGACCGAACTGGTCAACGGTCAACGGTCAAACAGTAAAAAAATATTATTTTTTTTTAAATAATTATTTGTTTTATTTAAATTAAAAATCAATTAAAAATACTCAAAAATAACATTTTTTTAGGATAGAAAATAGCCATAAACTCACACAAATATATCTAAAAATCCCATTAAAAATCTTTAATAAAATCCATCCGTTTAATATATTTTTCCCATTATTATTTAGGTCAGTGATTCCTCGTTAACTCGCTTCGTCTAAATCGTGCGCATCTCACCAATTCAAATCCAACTCACCCAATGTGAGTGAACCCTTCAAATTCCCCGTTTTAATCACATTTTTGGGGTGTATCATGTGTTTTGTTCATTTACTTATTATAACTAAGTTATTGTGCATATATCATATCATGACATGTGTGTTAGTTGTTGCTGTTAAGTAGTTAGTATTGTTTGCAAGTTATTATTTCAGTACATGCAATTGCTGAGGCCGTAGCTCCCCATCCCTCGAGGTTGAGTTTGATCCCCATTCTATTATGCGGTTGATCAGGGCGTGCCCGCACGATCGGCTCCGTTTGATTGAGCCTTGATCGGTCATTTATTCTCATTCCAGTTCATGCAATACGCTCGGCTCCGTTTGATTGAGCCTTGAGCGCACAGTTCAATTCACATTCTCAGTTCATGCAATACGATCGGCTCCGTTTGATTGAGCCTTGATCTCACAGTTCATTTATGTTAATTATCATATGATGTTGGTATGTTCATGTATGTATAGATTGTTAATGTATGTTATAATTGTAACCGATGTTGCCATTGCTTGATTTCATACATATGCTCTTTTATGATTATGCACAATATTTTATTGATAAACTAACCAGAAAATCATTATTAAATGTTTATCTATAAGGTTCACTCGCCAACTTATGTTGACCCAAAAACCTCCCATTTTACACATGATACAGGTGAACCAGCAGCAGCTAGGAACACGTAGGACCTGGATTAGAAGAAATAAAATGATTTAGTGTTTGGATTATTATGTTTGGTTATTTTCCTTTGTAATGAATGAACATGTTTGAAGGTTTGAGAAATGTAACTTTGACTTCATTTAATTATGAAACATAATAGTAAATGTCATGTGCTTTGGTGATAACCCAATTATGCCCCGACTATTATTTCCGCTGCGGGTCGGGGTGTGACAGATTGGTATCAGAGCCATGACTATAGGGATATAGGATAGGTTATTAGACCCTTAGAGCCTATACTATAGTCGATTAGAAACTTATAAGAATTTTGTGTGTTATATGCCAAATTTCATGATGTTTATATGTTTATGTTAAAATGTTACATTTCATATTGTTCAAGCATGTTCATAAGTATGTATTATCAAATAATGCCTATCATGAAATCGTATGATCATAATATATCACATCCATGCAAGCACACACCACATCATGATTGATTTTACAACGATTTTCGTGTTTTCAAATCTCATCAAAGTGAGTTCTCATGACGGGCATGTAGTAACTGGAAGGGTACTAGTACCGGTAGTCGGGACGTCCTGTCTAGGCTGGCATTCGTATAAATCCAAAATAAAGGACCAGTTTGCCTACCTGGGGACCAACGATGAGAGTACGAAATACCTATTAGGCCAAAGCATGCTATACCAAACGTCGTGAGAGCTAATCCCACTTTGAGTTGTCATTGTGTCTACACCTGGACACGTTCCGACCAAACATCTCATGAACATAATTTGTGGTTAGCATTCGGGGGATGCGAGTGTTAAATTGCCAATACTAATGTGAAATCCTACCAAACCAATAGCCATGGGGGCCCACATGACTATATAGGTGAAGGTATGGGGGACATTTGAGGCCCAACATGAGCGAACCCAAGACATCCTTCGGATGTAGTTGCATTATTGATATTTATATTATTTTCATTTTTTTTAGAAAGACACATGACACCTAAAAGATACCATAAACTCACAATCTTCTCATTTTATGATCCTGTAGATGTCGTATAGATCGCATCGAAGGAGTAGGAAATCGGAAAAGTCTCAGGAACGATTGGCCACTCATATCGCCAACCAAATGGCCACGATATTACCTGACATCGTAGTACAAGTACAACAAGCTCTTGCTGCAAATCCTACTAACCCTCCTCAACAACAGGACCAGATCATCAACGACCCTCCTACCAGCAAATGCACCTACAAACATTTTAAGTCTTGCGATCCCCCAAAATTCGAAGGGACTGAGGGAGTCACTGCTCTCCAGCGTTGGTTCGAGGAGATGGAAAACGTTTTCTTAAACTGCGATTGTCCTGAGGATCGCAAAGTTCGTTATGCCACCGGGAGACTACTTGGGGTAGCTCTCACTTGGTGGAATACCGAGAAGGGAAAGAGGGGAACGGAAGATGCGATGGCCTTAACTTGGGAGGAGTTAAGGGAAATCATGACTAGGCGATTCTGTCCTAGGAGTGAGATTAAGAAATTGGAAGATGAATTTCATGCCCTGAAGCAAAAAGATGGTGATCACACTACTTACAACAAACGATTCTTGGAGTTGAACCAGATGGTACCAAACTTATTCACTCCAACCTACCGTCTGATCGAACATTACATTCGAGGACTTCCCTCGAAAATCCAAGATTCGGTCCTCAGCGTTTCACCGGTAACACTAGAAGCTGCCATGGAATTGGCGACAGAACTGACCGAAAACCGAATTCGTAATGGGAAGTTCAAGGAGGAAAAGAAGAAAACCCCTGCTGAGGGACAAACCTCAAACCACCACACTCCTTCCTCTAAATTTGCTAACAAGAGGAAGCGTAACAACAGGAACTTTGCAGTCACCCACACCAACACCCCTGTTCCTGCTGCACCCATCACTCAAGCCACTCCTCCACCCGCGCCATACAAAAGACCATACACAGGACCACTACCAAAATGTAACCGTTGTCAGTATCACCACTCCCCTGACTATCCTTGCCAATACTGTACCAGCTGCGGTCGCGCTGGACACATTGTACAACACTGCCGCGCATCTCAGCGAACAAACCGCCACCCACCTATAACCCAAACCCACCAACAATTTATGGGTCAAGCCCAACAACAACAACCATTTCCACCCACTCAACATTTAGCCCAAACATACTATCAACCCAACTACCCTATGGGTCAACCTATGCGGGCATGTTTCAACTGTGGAGATCCAAGTCATTTCAGGAACACATGTCCAAGACTAGTCAATATTATTCATGCTCAGGCCCAAGCCAACCCTGTGAACCAAGCAAACCAAGCTCCTCCACCTGCTAGAGGAAGGGCTTTCAATATTAACGCAAACCAGGCCAGGGCTGACGGCAATGTGGTCAACGGTACGTTTCTTATAAATGGTAGATATGCCTCTATGTTATTTGATACTGGTGCGGATAGAAGTTTCGTGTCATTAGAGTTTGAACCTATCTTAAGTAAAAATCGAGATAAGCTCGCGGAATCCATAACAGTGGAAGTTGCAGATGGAAAACCAATTTCGTTAAACTCTATTTTACGCAACTGTACGCTCACCCTAAACGACCACGATTTCTCGGTCGATCTTATTCCTATGAAGCTGGGAAGTTTCGACATCATAGTCGGAATGGATTGGCTCAGTCAGCATAATGCGGAAGTTGTATGTCGTGAGAAATTTATTCGTATTCCTCTTTCAAACGGTCAGACTCTTCGAATTATTGGAGAAACCTCGGCGAAAGGACTCAACTTAATGTCTTGTCTTCAAGCTCAGAAATACCTTCGCAAGAATTATGTCGCGTTTTTAGCCCATATCATCAAGAAGGGGACCGCAGAAAAGAAACTTGAAGATATTCCTGTTGTAAAAGATTTTCCACAAGTTTTTCCTGACGACATTTCAGGACTTCCTCCAGTCAGAGATGTCGAGTTTCGTATCGATCTTATACCTGGTGCTACACCAGTGGCAAAATCTCCATATAGGTTAGCCCCCTCTGAAATGCAAGAGCTAGCCAGTCAATTGCAAGAGTTGACTGACAAGGGATTTATACGCCCCAGCTCATCGCCTTGGGGTGCACCTGTACTTTTTGTAAAGAAGAAGGATGGATCTTTTCGCATGTGCATCGATTACAGAGAGCTCAACAAGTTAACTATCAAAAATCGATATCCTTTACCTCGTATAGATGACCTCCTTGACTAACTACAAGGTGCCAGTTGCTTTTCGAAAATCGACCTCCGATCGGGCTATCATCAGCTTAGGGTGCATGAAGAAGACGTCCCTAAAACTGCTTTTCGAACTCGATATGGTCACTATGAATTCATGGTTATGCCGTTTGGATTAACCAACGCACCAGCTGTTTTCATGGACCTAATGAATAGAGTCTGCAAACCTTACCTTGATCGATTTGTTATTGTGTTCATTGACGATATTCTTATCTATTCAAAATCCAAAGCTGATCATGAGCGTCATCTGCGACTTGTTCTTGCACTTCTAGAAAAGGAAAAGCTTTATGCCAAGTTCTCTAAATGTGAATTCTGGTTAAAAGAGGTGCAATTTCTTGGGCATGTAGTCAATGACAAAGGAATACATGTGGACCCATCAAAGATCAAAGCAGTTCAAGAATGGCAAGCTCCACGTACGCCAACTGAAGTAAGGTCTTTTCTTGGACTTGCTGGTTACTATCGTCGATTCATTTCAAACTTCTCTCGCATTGCGGTGCCACTCACGGCTTTAACCCATAAAGGGAAACCATTTGTATGGGGGCCCAAGCAAGAAGAAGCTTTTCAAACTCTCAAGCGAAAACTTTGTGATGCACCAATCCTCACTCTTCCTGAAGGTTGTGATGATTTTGTAGTCTATTGCGACGCGTCAGGACAAGGGTTAGGTTGCGTTCTCATGCAAAGAGGAAAAGTCATAGCTTATGCCTCAAGGCAACTCAAGACACACGAGAAGAACTACACCACTCATGACCTTGAACTTGGAGCCGTTGTATTCGCTCTTAAGATATGGAGACATTATCTTTATGGTACGAAGTGTGAAATATACACTGACCACAAGAGTCTTCAACATATCTTCAATCAGAAAGAGTTAAATATGAGGCAACGAAGATGGGTCGAACTTCTAAATGATTACGACTGTGAAATCAAATATCACCCTGGTAAAGCAAATGTGGTGGCTGATGCACTTAGTCGAAAGGGTTATGCGAACTCCATTCATATTCTATGTTCACAAATTATAACCAAAATTAAGGATCAAATTCGAGAAGCTCAACACGTTTCAATAACAGAGGAAGATGTACAAAAGGAGATGTCCTGTGGAGCCGAGCTAAAGCTGGAAACTAAATCTGATGGTATTTTGTATTACTTAGATCGTATATGGATTCCTAACCATGTCAATCTTCGTGAAACACTCATGCATGAAGCCCATAAGTCGCGATATTCTATACACCCAGGAGCCGATAAGATGTATCAAGACCTACGGTACACCTATTGGTGGCCTGGAATGAAGAAAGATATTGCTGTTTTTGTTTCCAAGTGTCTCACTTGTTCTAAAGTAAAGGCTGAACACCAAAGACCCTCAGGACTTCTGATCCAACCAGAAATACCTGTCTGGAAGTGGGAAAATATAACCATGGATTTTATTACCGGGTTACCTCGCACTTCTAGTGGGTATGATACTATATGGGTGATTATAGACCGACTCACAAAATCAGCTCACTTTATTCCTGTTCGGGAAGATTTCAAGAACGAAAAGCTTGCTCGTATTTATATCAGCGAAATCGTCAGCCGTCATGGAGTTCCATTAAGTATTATTTCTGATCGTGATGGTCGTTTCACCTCACGGACATGGCAGGCAGTACAATCCGCTATGGGCACTCGACTAGATCTCAGTACCGCCTATCATCCCCAAACTGATGGACAGTCTGAGCGAACCATTCAAACCCTTGAGGACATGCTTAGAGCATGTGTCATAGACTTCAAGGGAAATTGGGACGCCCACCTACCGTTAGTCGAATTTTCGTACAACAACAGTTATCATTCTAGCATCGGCATGGCACCTTTTGAAGCTTTATATGGTCGAAAGTGTCGATCTCCTGTTTGTTGGCACGAAATTAGGGAAGCTCAAATTACTGGTCCGGAATTAATCCAAGAAACAACAGATAAGATTCATCAAATTCGAAACAATCTTCTAGCGGCTCAAAGTCGTCAAAAGAGTTACGCAGATAAACGTCGGAAGCCCTTGGAGTTTAGCGTTGGTGATCATGTGCTTTTAAAAGTATCACCGTGGAAGGGAGTAGTTCGTTTTGGTCAGAAGGGAAAGCTAGCACCACGTTACGTAGGACCTTTCAAGATACTCGAAAGAGTAGGTCCTGTAGCTTACAAGCTTGACCTACCGGAAGAACTCGACAGAATTCATCCCACATTCCACGTGTCGAACTTGAAGAAGTGCCTCGCTGATGAGAATCTTCATATTCCACTGGAGGATATTCAGATTGATGAATCCATGCATTTTATCGAAAGGCCAGTAGAGATTATGGACTATGGAGAAAAGCGTCTACGTCGAAGTCGCATTCCTATTGTTAGGGTACGCTGGGAGTCGAAACGGGGACCTGAGTTTACTTGGGAACGTGAAGACTCAATGCGTGAAAAATACCCTCATCTTTTCCCTACTACTTCAACTGTTTGAATTTCGGGACGAAATTCCTAAAAGTAGGGGATATTGTAACATTTGTATAAATCGGGTCTCCAAAACCCGCTCCGTTTTGTAATCAAATACCAAGTTACGAAATTTCATTAAGTATTTATGAGTATTTTGAGTTTAAACGTTACATAATTAATATATAAACTAAACTATAAAAATTATATTTGATAAAAAGTTAAAATAAAATAAATAAAAAATAGTTGGAGCTGACCGGACTCGAACCCGGGTCAACTGCCTCCAACGATTTATCTTTCCGTCTCCAAACCACTCCGCCACCAATTGTTTTCTGTTAGTATTATGAAAACAATTAAATTTTATACGCAAACTCGGTTTAACGGTTAATGATATCTGAATAACAGAAAATCGGTAAGCCAGATCGTCAAATCAGTTTTCGTTCGTTTAGTTAACTTATAACCGACGCATATCGGTTTCTAATTAAAGTTCAGATTTAATGAACTTCGAGTTTTGGGTTTTGAAACCGAAAGACATTCAAGTTTCAAATAATTCTGTTTCCAATCATTTATACGATTCAGAACTGTCTCAAATACACTCCAATCCCTTTTCGTCGCGTTTCCAAGTCTTTTGAGCACAAGAAAACTGTCGCCAGAATTTTCTGCAATTCTCGCCGGAAAACCGTGTTCAACATAAACCAGTAAGAATTTCCTCTCTTGCTGTTTCAATCTATTGTTAGGACACTACTAACATTATTCCGTCACTCAAAGTCAGTCATAGAAGACTTTGCTGGATTTCTGGTTTCGCCGGAGAAATTCTGGAATTTGCCGGAACCACGCTAGTTGACGGTAAACACATTCAATCGTGCTAATAATTCATGTACTCTGGTTCAATTTCAAATCTAATTCTTTAATTCTGTTGATTAGCCCCTCTCAGCCGAAGTTTCAAAAACGGAGTTGCCTGTTCTCGCCGGACTTCCTGAAGAAGACGACCTGTCCGGTATTTCTTGTCCCCAAACTGTTCGGTTTGTTCATTCAAACTAGTAGGCATGATATTTAAGTAGTAGAGCCATGAATCAGTTGTCTGAGTAAAAACCGGTAATCATAACGAAGAAGACGAATCTAAAAACGGGATAAGAATAATTAAAACTCGGATAATTAACGGGTTAGACACACAGTCCAGCGGTGGACTGTGTGCAAAGTTTATATACGAGTCCCGAGTTCGATCCTTACTACACACACACTGCGTAATAACATTCCCTTTTTATTCATAAAACTAACCGGGTTAGATTGAGTAGTTGTTAAGTATAATATAATTCAAGAATATAACCGGGTTAGACACACAGTCCAGCGGTGGACTGTGTGCAACACAAACTGCACGTCACGCGATCGAGTCCCGTCCCAAACACCGGTTCAATGAGATTAAAACGTTTTGCAAAATAAAGGAATTTTCGGTAAAATCGAATAAGTGTATAAATATAATAAGAACTGGATTCCTAACGGGTTAGTCACGTAGCTCAGTTGGTAGAGCTACGTGCGCGTAAACGGAAGGTCACCGGTTCGAATCCCGCTCGGCGCAAGAATTACCGCTGACCGAACCGGTCAACGGTCAACGGTCAAACAGTAAAAAAATATTATTTTTTTTTAAATAATTATTTGTTTTATTTAAATTAAAAATCAATTAAAAATACTCAAAAATAACATTTTTTTAGGATAGAAAATAGCCATAAACTCACACAAATATATCTAAAAATCCCATTAAAAATCTTTAATAAAATCCATCCGTTTAATATATTTTTCCCATTATTATTTAGGTCAGTGATTCCTCGTTAACTCGCTTCGTCTAAATCGTGCGCATCTCACCAATTCAAATCCAACGCACCCAATGTGAGTGAACCCTTCAAATTCCCGTTTTAATCACATTTTTGGGGTGTATCATGTGTTTTGTTCATTTACTTATTATAACTAAGTTATTGTGCATATATCATATCATGACATGTGTGTTAGTTGTTGCTGTTAAGTAGTTAGTATTGTTTGCAAGTTATTATTTCAGTACATGCAATTGCTGAGGCCGTAGCTCCCCATCCCTCGAGGTTGAGTTTGATCCCCATTCTATTATGCGGTTGATCAGGGCGTGCCCGCACGATCGGCTCCGTTTGATTGAGCCTTGATCGGTCATTTATTCTCATTCCAGTTCATGCAATACGCTCGGCTCCGTTTGATTGAGCCTTGAGCGCACAGTTCAATTCACATTCTCAGTTCATGCAATACGATCGGCTCCGTTTGATTGAGCCTTGATCTCACAGTTCATTTATGTTAATTATCATATGATGTTGGTATGTTCATGTATGTATAGATTGTTAATGTATGTTATAATTGTAACCGATGTTGCCATTGCTTGATTTCATACATATGCTCTTTTATGATTATGCACAATATTTTATTGATAAACTAACCAGAAAATCATTATTAAATGTTTATCTATAAGGTTCACTCGCCAACTTATGTTGACCCAAAAACCTCCCATTTTACACATGATACAGGTGAACCAGCAGCAGCTAGGAACACGTAGGACCTGGATTAGAAGAAATAAAATGATTTAGTGTTTGGATTAATATGTTTGGTTATTTTCCTTTGTAATGAATGAACATGTTTGAAGGTTTGAGAAATGTAACTTTGACTTCATTTAATTATGAAACATAATAGTAAATGTCATGTGCTTTGGTGATAACCCAATTATGCCCCGACTATTATTTCCGCTGCGGGTCGCGGTGTGACAATATGGGGACATGGGGTATTGAGGTTGATGATAGGTTTGGATCATGTTTTGAGTAGGGGGAGAGATTTGGTTTTGAGGGGTGTGGCAAACCTTGCTCAAATGACCATAGCGTCCACAAGTTGCCCATAGTCGACAAGGTAAGGTAAGGGGGTGGTGATAAAAACAGGTGTTACATCGAGGGTGAGGTCCAAGGTATGGTTTCTTATTTGGGTAAGTTGAGTTGGGTGCTACTTGAGTGATTGGGATAGCTTGGATGGGTATGGCGTGTGAAATTGGTTGATTACGTTGGATAGTAGCGAAAAGTTGCCCGTCTCTTTTTCTCTTAGAAATGGGTTGAGAAGGGGATTCGGTTTGGGTGGAGTTTGAAGTTTCAGTCGATGCTTTATCCTTCTTCTTCTCCTCCTTGAAGTCTTTGTTCCGGATTCGGTTCTCGGTGAGCTCTGTTGCTAGCTCCATTGCTGCTTCCAAAGTTGCAGACGTGGTACTTATACAAAGTCTTGAATCTTTAACGGAAGACCTCGAATGTAGTGCTCGATCAAACGGTAGAGGGGAGTGAACAAGTTGGGAACCATTTGATGTAACTCGAGGAATCTTTTGTTGTATGTGGTGTGGTCTCCTTCCATTTGCTTCAACGAATAAAACTCATCTTCTAATTTCTTGATTTCGCTCCTTGGGCAAAATCGTCTGATCATGATTTCCTTCAATTCATCCCAAGTTAAAGTCATAGCATCTTCAACACCTAGTTTGGCCTTCTCTGTATTCCACCAAGTAAGTGCTATTCCATATAAACGACCGGTAGCATATCGCACTTTGCGATCATCTGGGCAATCGCAATTCAGAAAAGTTTTCTCCATTTCTTCAAACCAATGGAGGAGAGCGGTGACACCTTCAGTCCCTTCGTATTTTGGAGGGTCGCATGATTTGAAATGCTTGTAGGTGCATTTAGTGGTATTTGGGGGAGGGTTGATAACGTGTTGATCTTCTTGATTGACAGGATTCATGGTAAGTGCTTGTTGGACTTGGATTACAATGTTGGGTATTACGGCAGCCATTTGTTGAGCGATTAGGGCAGCCATGCGCTCGCGGGCTTTTCCCGCTCTCATCTTCCTATGAGCGAGGCTAGAAGACATCTACAAGGAATACATATCAAGAGTATGAGTTGGATGTTTTACGGATCAGGTGTCGTATTTAGGAATGAACATTTATAAAATAAATATAAAATAATAAATCTACTACATCCATAGGATGTCTTGGGCTTTGCTCGTAATTGGGCCTTGCATGCCGCCATACTTCACCTTCGTAATCATGTGGGCCCCATGAATACCGGGTTTTTCATATGGTTCGCATGTGTTAGCCTGGTTACGTACACTAAAACCCGGAGAAAATCGAGAAATATGTATATAACGTATGAGATTCGGAATGTGTCCAGGTGTAGACACGGTGACACCTCAAAGTGGGGTTAGTTCGAACGACGTTTGGTGTGGCATGCTTTGGCCTAATAGGTCCTTCGTAGTCTCATCGTTAGTCCCCAGGTAGGCAAACTGGTCCGTTATATTGGATTTATACGAATGCCAACCTAGACAGGACGTTCCGACTACCGGTACTTGTACCCTTCCAGTTACTACATGCCCGTCGCAGAACTCACTTTGATGGGATTTGAAAATTGCGACAAAATCCTTGAATAACAAAAGTATGAACATTGAAATATGTATGATGAATGTGTATGTAAGTATGTATGTTTGACTGTAAGTATAAACAAATATGAAACAAATAAACATCATAAATTTGTATGTAACCACCTAAACAATTAAAAATTTAGGCAAACTATAGTATAGGCTCTAAGGGTCTAATAACCTATCCTATATCCCTATAGTCATGGCTCTGATACCAATCTGTCACACCCCGACCCGCAGCAGAAAAGGTGATCGGGGCATGATTGGGTTATCATCAAAGCTCATGAAATTTATTTTAACGTTTCATATTCATTAATACATTTTAATGGGAAATTACAATCAATATTACATCATGTCCTAAACATCAATCTAGGCTTCATTGTTTTCTTCTAAGGCATTTCCTATGTTTTCCTTGCTTCATCCTGTTCACCTGTATCATGTGTAAAAATGGTTTTTGGATCAACAAAAAGTTGGCGAGTGAATCCTATGGAAAACATTTGAACAAGTTTATTTAATTGATAATAAAATAAAGTGCACAACCACACATGAGTAAAAATAGATATAAACTTATTCACCAATCAATTAATATTAAATAATGCACACTTGAACAATAACGGATCGTTTTGAGGCACGCGTTGCTCAACTCGTCTCTCACGAGGAACTGATGGGCCTAATGAATGATTTGCATAAAATTGACAATATGAACTACATAACTACAAACAATATAAACTCAATAATACACACACGAACAATAATGGATTTGTTTTGAGGCACGCGTTGCTCAACTCGTCTCCCATGAGGAACTGACAGGCCTAATGAATGAATTGCATATAAATTGGCAATATGAAATACATAACTACAACCAATGTATACAATCTAAGTTTAGATCAAAATATGGTATGGCACAAGTTTAAATAAACGAGTTAATTTTTGGTGACACATGACACACCCCAAAACGTGTAATTAAAAAGGGGAGTTGTAAGATTCACTCACATTGGGTGCGTTCGGTTGATGATGTTGAATGCGCACGAAGTTGGTTTTAACCACGAGTGAAACTAACCTAGATAATGGCATAATGGTTCGGTAAGTAAACGGATTTTTATTAATCCATTTTAGTATTGGGTGTATTTTTGTGATTTTAAGGTTATTTTCTAACCTTAAAAATGTTATTTTTAAGTATTTTTAATTGATTTTTAAATAAAATAAATAAATAAAAATAATAAAAAAAATGTTGACTTTTTGACCGTTGACCATTGACTTTGACTGTTGACTGTTGACCGGTTCGTATGTGTGTATGTATGCGCTGGGTGAGGCTCGAACCCGAGACCTCCCGTACGCGTGCACGCAGCTCTACCAACTGAGCTACGTGTCTAACCCGAAATATTTCTGTTTTTAATTAAATTTATATACTAATCAGATTAATCCGAAAATCATTTATTTTTAAAAACGATTTTAATGTATCGAACCGGAGTTCTCCACAGGTCTCGAACCCGGGACCTGTGGGTTGAGTTAACACACAGTCCACCGCTGGACTGTGTGTCTAGCTTGTTAAATAATCTGATTTTTATTATACTTATATACAAACTAAATATTTTCATTTCTGTCTTAAATAAAAAGTTTGATAATTTTCCGGACCGGTGCGGTAGTCCGGACTCGAACTCGTGACGTGTGTTTAAACATTCACACAGTCCACCACTGGACTGTGTGTCTATCTTGGTTATTATTCCGGTTTTTATTAAACTTAACATCTTACGCAGTGACTCCGGTTCGGTTTTAAAAAAAAAGAACATTTTTATTAAGGCGAGTATGCGTGGGACATGTATCGAACTCGGGACGTGAGCGTGTTTATGTGCACACAGTCCACCGCTGGACTGTGTGTCTAACCCGAGTTATATCTTGATTTAAATTAAACTTATAGACAACAAAAACTTCGACTTCTTCGTTGGACTCAACTAGAAACGGAGTCCGACTGGTTCGATGATTTTATCAAGTTTCTTTAGTGTGTTATGATTAATTCCAGGTGAGGTAAATAAAAAGAATGGAAGATTTAGCGTAAAGTATACCGAACTGGACTCCTCTGTTTCTCCGGCGAAACTCCGGTGACGGCAGATTATTCCGGCGACGTGTGTCCTGCGGCAGAGAGTCTTCAGGGAGCTTCAGATGAGTGTGGGTGGCTTCGGTATGAGCTCTGGGGGTTCAGTAAGGCTCAAAGGTGAAAAGCTCGGTTTTCCGGCGATTTGCAGGTATTTTCCGGCGAGTGAATTTTCGTCGAGAAAGGGTGCGGTTTTCAGCGAAAAGGGTACCAGTGGATTGTGGGTGAATTTATAGGGAGGAATCGAGATGTATAGAGTCGGATTTCAGACTTGATTCAAAGTCATTACATTTTCTGACGGTTATGACTTGCGTCGCGGGTTCAGATGTCGGTTATAACCGATGTCATAGTTAAAGTTTACGTTAAAACTGAATAAACCGTCCAATCTTGGCGAGATAGTCGGAATTTCCGACAACTGCAATTGGGCGCGTCGGTATTTGAATTCGAGATTTATTTTATGAATTAATTGTTTCCATTAATTAACAAGAAACATAAGTGGCGCAGTGGTTGGAGGGTTGAGTGTTAAGACGTTGATGAAATTGCTGGCTGACCCGGGTTCGAAACCCGGCTGCACTATTTTATTTTTATTTCATTAATTTCAATACTTTTTCAAATAAAACTTTTATAACCCAATATACTTATTAATTATGTATCGTTTAAAATTATTTTGGGCATTAAATACGCAACGAAATTTTTAACTGATTGTTCGGTTATTAAACGGAGTGGGTTTGGTAAATCCGGTTTTTTACGGATGTTACAACAAAAGTCTCCAACACATATTCAATCAAAAGGAGTTAAACATGAGATAACGACGTTGGGTCGAACTCCTAAACGATTACGACTGCGAAATTCGCTACCATCCTGGTAAGGTGAATGTTGTGACTGACGCGCTTAGTCGTAAAGAACGTGTCAAGCTTCATTGTGTTCGAATTCGATCCGATATCCAAACACGTCTTCTTGAAGCCCAACGCACTTGTATAACCCAAGGTTTGTTGAAAGACGAACTACCTCATCAACTCGAACTACAACTTGAAATGAAAGACGATGGATTACTATACTACATGAACCGTTTGTGGGTTCCGAATCAGCACAATCTCGGTACTCTATTGATAGACGAAGCGCACAAGTCTCGTTATTCGATTCATCCCGATGCTACAAAAATGTACAAGGATCTCCATACCCAGTATTGGTGGCCGGGTATGAAGAATGCCATTACCTTGTATCTAAATGCCTTACTTGTCACAAAGTCAAGGTTGAGCATCAATATCCGTCTGGTTTGGTGGAACAACCAGAAATACCGGTATGGAAGTGGGAGAACATTGCGATGGGTCTCATCACTAAACTACCGCGCACATCTCGAGGTCATGATGCTATTTGGGTAGTCATCGATCGTCTAATGAAGTCAACACACTTTATAGCAATTCATGAATATTTCTCTGTTGACAGACTCGCAAAAATCTATGTTGATGAGATTATATCTCGTCATGGTGTTCCTTTGAACATCATATCTAACAGAGATGCTCGATTCTCATCTCATTTCTGGAAGACTATGCAATCTGCAATGGGAACCAAACTCAATCTGAGTACTGCTTATCATCCTCAAATGGATGGACAATCTGAGAGGATGATTCAAACATTGGAAGATATGCTTAGAGCTTGCGTGATTGATTTTGGTGGTAGTTGGGATTCGCATCTACCATTGGTCGAATTCTCAT
The DNA here is from genome assembly GCA_947069175.1 of Scalesia atractyloides. NCBI lineage: Eukaryota > Viridiplantae > Streptophyta > Magnoliopsida > Asterales > Asteraceae > Scalesia > Scalesia atractyloides. The sequence goes on along the minus strand of CAMTDV010000030.1, from coordinate 22,767,818 downwards.
ATAACAACAGTTATCACGCCAGCATCAGCATGGCGCCTTTCGAAGCTTTATACGGTCAAAAATATCGTTCACATGTCTGTTGGAATGAGATCGGTGAGACACAGCTCACTGGACCTGAACTCATCCACGACACAACCGAGAAAGTCAAGAAAATTCTCGATAACCTTCTGATAGCTAGAAGCCGTCAAAAGAGTTACGCGGATAAGCGATGCAAGCCCTTGGAATTCCAAGTTGGTGATCACGTCCTACTCAAGGTATCCCCTTGTCACACCCCAACCGATGGCGGTAACATCGAGGTAGTGGCACTAAGCGAATCATATTGATCAAGAGATTCCATAACGATCATTTCAAAGACAATAATCAACATTTAACATCCCATACTATTAAATATAATCTTCAAATAATCATTACATTCCAAAATAATCCCTTAAACATAAATCCGATTCGATCTCCCATAGATTTATTACATGATTTCTAGAACAAAAACCTAACAACTAAGCATCTAAAGCAAAATCCTCAACCTGCCACATATGTTAAAATAAAACGTCAATACAATTAAGTAAAGGTGAGCATACAGGTTTGCATACATAATAGATATAAAAGCGTTTAGCAAACACCGCATGACATACGTAAGAGATGTGAACTATGTAACTACTTAGATTCATGCAAACCAACAAACCGCGATTGATCGAGGCATGCGAACAAGCGTTCACATCCTAAAAGAGAAAATAAATGCGAAATAAATATGCGAGCCTTAACAACCACTGGCCTCCGGGTGGCGAGTCAACCTCTAGTTATCATGTTAAGGGTGGCGTACAAGCAATCAAGCAATACATACAATTCAGCATATTTCACGTATAATCATGCAACAGCGGGTTGCGAATAAGCATTTGAGATTCGCGTGATGTGATTTGATTAGGAACATATGTGACACCCAAAAGTGCGTTTAAGCGTAAAAGGGTTCAAGTATACTCACTGTGGGTGCATTTTAGGAGAGATTCGGGATCAGCGAGGAGTTGCGGAGAGTGCCTGATCAGCCTGTAAGCGAACAGAAGTGTATCAGTCTTCTGAATTGCTGAAACGGTTAACGGTGAGAGAGCAGTGGATAAGTTCGGGCGAACTTGTACTTGATAGTACAAGTTCGGGCGAACTTGTATGCCTGAACTTACTGTGGGTACAAGTTTAGGCGAACTTGTCATATTTCCTGAGAAATAAGACAAGTCCGGGCGAACTTGTAATGATTGTTGAGGGATGATACAAGTTCGGGTGAACTTGTGCCATTTTTTGAAGTTTGGTCAAGTTCGGGCGAACTTGATCACCAAACTGGTGACAAGTTCGAGCGAACTTGATGGTTTTGGCATCCAAATCGTGCGTTTTTGCGCCGTTTGTGGGGAAATCGAGTGTTCATCCCTCCAACCTTAAGCAACTGAGTAAAACTTATGCTGGAGAGATCTTTTGGAGCGAGTTTAGCCATTTTACAGAAACTCAGACTAATCCAGGCGAACTTGATGGTTCGTACGGGTTAGTACAGCTTGTGTAAAGTGACGATTCCGTCCTTGCGCTTCCGGATCTGAGATCTTGCTTGACAACGCCTCGTTCCACTCAAAAGTGAACGAAACATACGTCATTAGTCCGAATATTGTGTAAAAATCAATGATTAAAAAGGTTTTACTCAGATCTAGTATAGATCTGAGTGAAAAAATGAAGTTTTATGGAAGAAGATGAAGATTTTCGTAAACAGAAGAGATTTGATGAAAACGAAGGCAAAGCCTTGTGCAAAATCGTTGTAAAACGTTGTTGAACATTGTTGTGGTTGAAAACGGGTTAAATCTTACTTAGAAAACAAGGGTTTCAGGTTTGGGGAGCTCCGGGCGAACTTGCAGCAAGTTCAAATGAGAGAATGGAGCTGAGTATTTATAGGTGGAGGTGAAATTGGAGAGGGCAGACATCAAGTTCGGGCGAACTTGTACCAAGTTCGGGCGAACTTGCTACTAGTTCGAGCGAACTTGTATGTTTTTGCTGAGTTTTTATACAAGTCCGGGCGGACTTGTTGTAATTGAGAATCTGATGGCATTAGACAAGTTCGGGCGAACTTGTTATATACAAGTTCGGCCGAACCTGACCTAATTGCCAAGTTTTGTTCGATTACTCCGGGTTATGAGTTCGTTTGGCGATTCGGTTCGTATCAGATAGATATATTTAGCGTTATAATAGATGTAATAGTGCGATTTAGCGATTCGAGCGTGCGAGAGCGTTGAGATAGCTATTATAACCATAATATAACAAATAAAACACACATAAACATAATTCCACATAATTAACTGTGATTTGCGATGCGATGAGATAAGCGATCCGATGGCACAAGTATTTATTAAACAATAACCCACTCGGCTCGTATAGTAGCATAACTACTTGTGATTGCGATTAAATTAGCGATGCTTTTAGTAAGCGATTAGATGCGATATAAATGCGAATCAACATAATTTAATAAACATAACTTTCTTATAAACGAATCTCGGAAGTACAATTAATTTAGATAGAAAAAATAAACGGAAATAATTAACAACGAGAATTTTGGAGTTGTAACACCCCTTGGAAAGGAGTGGTCCGATTTGGGAAGAAAGGAAAACTTGCACCACGATATATTGGACCATTCAAGATCGTTGAGAGAATCGGAAAGGTGGCCTACCGACTTGAGCTACCTCCTGAACTTGGGAACGTTCACCCAACATTCCACGTGTCCAATCTCAAGAAATGTTTGGCCGACGCAAATCTTCACATCCCCCTCGACGAAATTCATGTTGATGACACTATGCACTTTGTTGAGAAACCTGTGGAGATATTGGACCGTGAAGTCAAGAAACTCAACCGAAGACAAATACCGATAGTCAAAGTTCGCTGGGAATCCAAACATGGCCAAAATTTACTTGGGAACGAGAGGATCAAATGAAAGCGAAATACCCACATCTGTTTCCACAAGTTTCCTCTAATTAAATTTCGAGACGAAATTTCCTAAAGTAGGGGAGACTGTGACATTTGTGGTGATTCGATCATGTAAAGATTTCAAACGAGTTATCAATCAATGAAATTTTGTATTTTATTTCCGAGAATTATTTATTTATCATGGCATTTGCACATGTTCAATTTTTGCACGATAACAAACTTTCAAACGACTTCTGGAAGTGAAATCGCAAATTGTTACATAAACGTAATCAGTATAACGCGACATACAGCGAAACAATGACAAAAGCTTAACATACTTTAAATATCTTTTACATAACTCAGAAATAAGTTTTGAAGGGTTCGGTATGGCAAAAACAAGTTTATTCAAGCTTAGGGGTTATTTTGTAAATTCTGCGAAAGTACGCTGTTTCACGTATTTCTTAATACGGAACACGTACGTACATCCAAAAAAAAATTTAATCATTAAAATCATGTATTCAAATGATTGGAATGCAAAAATATCATTCGTTGCGCATTTACGGTCATTTGCACGATCGTTACGATTTTTGTCGTAAATAACCGAAAACCGCAACCGTACGACCAAACGAGCCGACATCCGTGACATTTCTGGACATATTTCAAGTTCTCTATGCTTTATCATCCTTGTGAATCTTAAAAATCAGGTTAACGGGTGTTAGAAGTGCCAAAACGCGACGAAATGACTGCAGGGGCCTATTCTGCCAATTTTCAAAAGTTGCTGCCAGTTAAGGGACTTACGGACCGTAAGCCCAAAGCCCTTACGGTCCGTAAGGACCCACCATATCAGAAAAACTTGGCAGCCCTGTGTTTACTCCCTTGGACACCAAGCATAAGAATTTGCCTCCATTTAACCTGCAAGGGACATGTGTTAGGACCTCCATAGGATCATGCCAACACATGGGACATGTGTAATGATCCTAGGGCCTCTAAACAACTATAAATAGCAAGCAAATTCTTCACTTCAACTTGCTCATTCACTTCTTTTCTGTAGGACCGATCCTCGATGCTAAGGAACCTAAATTTGAAATCTAATGTCCATAATAGCGGAAATATTACGTCGTGTTACCAATAGACAAGATTTAGTCAGTTAATCGTCAGTTTCATTGATAAACATTAAGATTACAGACTAACAGAGCTTCGCCTCTACAATGCCAAGTTCCAAATAAGACACACAAGCTAGGAATTTATAGGATTACAAGTTCGCCCAACATGTAAAGTTCGCCCGAACTTGCCTATGCAAGTTCGGCCGAACATGCTTAAACATGTCATTACATGAGCGAACTTGGCTAAAACTCTTCATAAATACGTCCTAACCTGGCCTATCCAGCTCTGTACAATACAGACTCGATACAAGACTAAGACACATTATGCACCAAGAGACTCCCCCTTGGATATCTTCTTCGTCTTTTATCAGTCTTCAAAACTCTGTCTTCATATATACATTAACGTACCCGACCAAAGAAGTTCTTGTAGGGCTTCTTTCGTATCTCTTGTTTCGGATCCGGCGTTTGATCAGTTGGCGGTGGTCTTGTAAAGTTAGCCATCTTGGTGAACTTTGCCTTACCTCCTTTTCCATCTTCTCTTTAATCGCCTCACTTCTGGTTTCTTCCTTTAAGAATTCAACTCTTTCCAGATCCCTCCACTTTTGTCTGCCACATCTTCCCTGAATTCCATTACGTGCACAGCAAACATTGACAACTTTCTGATACTGCATCGCCTGTACTTTTCTCTTTCTTCAAAAACAATCTTGTTGTAGAAAAGGCATTTTATATCTTCTCTCGAGCAGTTTACCAACCACATAGGATCTAGAATCCTTATCATCCTCCATAAACCTCTCATACCCTGATAACCCATCACTTCAACTCGTTCTTTAGCAATATCTAAGTGATCTTCAAACTTTAATACAATCACTGCTTCACAAGTAGCTGGATCAATCTGCCACCACTTGAATAAAGGATAAAAGTTCTATTCAATCGGCATAAGCGGCATATTCCTCATGGTTCTAGGAAGTTTCATAATCAATGTTATGTCCCTTTCTCCTGTAACCTTGTTAATCTTTATTCTTCATCTCGGAATAAACGGCTTCCAGTGTTTGCAACCCTTTTCAGCTTCGTAGTTTATCATCTTCCATAACAATTGATCAACTGTATTCATATGATAAGTAACATTCACTGTTTGCACTAGCTCTTCCATATCCCAATACACCAAAGTCTTTAAATCAGCAATATATCTGAAGTATTGTACTCCAAACTCTCTTTTGATTGCATAAACGTTGAGCTCCTTAAACCATCCCCAACTCAATATATCTCCCAAAGAAACATTTTTATCTCTGGTGAAGAATGCTAGTGGATGTCGAAACTTACGTTCATGAGGCATCTCCTTGAACCAGGTCTTTCTCGCTTCAGCTATCTCCTCTTTGGTCATTGGCCTAGGAATTTTTCCTTCACGTAACTCTTCAGCAATTCTATCTTTTAACATATCTTCATTCAGTTGTTTATACATTTCTTCGAATGTAGGAAGACTTTCTGAATCTTGACCAACATACTTATCTTTCTTTCTGTTTCATCATCTGAGGACCAGTCTTCAACAATCACACGATAAAATTCATCAGCTTCAAATCTTCTTTCGTACTGATACTCTTTTGGCTCAAATGTATTGACATTCATTATCTCCTCAAAATCAAACTCCAAGTTTTCAACTTCAGCTTCAACTAGCTTCGCCAGATCTTCTTTCGAATAATTATGTACAAACTCACCTTCTTCAACATGTGTTCCAACATCAGTATCAAAGGCTTCGTAGGTACTGCACTCATAGGCTTCACAAACCGATCAACATCTAACATATCAATATCATCTGAAGGCCCTTTTTGCCCTGACTCCCCTGGCTTTTATCTTCCATTCGATTAGATTCATCGTCCATCAGATCAGAAAAATCAAATTCAACAGAAACTTTAGCTTCATTAATCTTTAAGCCAGTACCACCCTTATCAAAATCATCATCTCCTTGATCAAAATCATCATCGTCATCCCCAACATTCCAATCTTCATATCCTTCTTCCTCTTCGTCAAGCTTATCCTCTTTCTCAGCTTCATCATCGTCTTTTTCTTCAGTAACGACAATAGGATCAGAAGGCTTGACAAATTCGTCAACCTTTTGGATATCAAACTCAAAAGCTTTTGAAACATCTTCTGTAGATTTCTCGGGGACATCAGAAGACTTCTCTGTAGTAGATTTAGGGGCTTCTCCCTCTACCTGCTTCCCTTTACCACCCTCAGCCAATTCTTTCTCAGCACGTTCCTTGGCTTCTTGACGATCCAGACGATCGTATTCGGCGATAAAATCAATATTCAGATTATTGGATAACACCTTTTGTAATCTGATGAATCTTCAATCATTCAGAGCTTGAATTTTCTTCAATTCTGCAATCTCTGTTTGTAATTTTTCATTTGCGTCCTGCAGACTTTCTATCAATGCTTTGTAATATTCACGTTCATTCTCGAGCATCTTTACTTTATCATCAAGAATTTCTTTTTCGACTTCACTTTTATTCACTTTCTTTACGAGCTCAGCCTTTTCTAACTCAATCTGCACAACTTTATCTTCCAAAACCTTCACACGCTTTTCTAACATTTCAGCATTCTTTTCAAGGAAAAATTCATCAAAATCTTCAAGACTTATAGGACGGTGTGGCATATCACCAAACATACTTCCCCTCGGTGTCTTTGGTGTTGAGTCCTTTGGTGTTGCAGTTTTCGATGTAGACTTCTTTGGCGTAGAGCTTTCAGGAATATAAGTCTTTTAAGCACTCGGCGATTCAGCGATCAGAATTTCAACAAACTCAGACACAGAAGGTTCTTGTGTAACTCCTTGCCTTTCTGCTTCAGCATGAATGATAACAGGAGGTTCTTGTGTAGGAGGTTCTTGTGTTGCTCCTTTCTCCTAAGCAACAGAAGGTTCTTGTGTGGCTTCTGTGCTTTTCACTTTGCTTTTGTATCTTTTGCTCACCGCCTTCTGAGCTTTCTTGGCCTTTCGTTTCCCTTTCGTGTGAGGTGACCCTGTAGTTTTCTTAGATATTTCGATTGCAGGCGACTTTGTTCTTTTAGTCTTTTTCTTTGGCCTCTCCTCATCAAAATCTATTTCTGCATTCGGATCAAAATCTGCATCAAGTCTCCTTTCTTTTTCTGCCCTTATTTCAGTCTCTGTCTTTTCAGGCACTTTATCAGACTCTTCATTTTCAGACGTAGCAGAAATTACTTCTTCTTGAATCGACTTCATTGTTTCTTGACTCTCATTAACAACTGCAGCGCTAGATCCAGCCACTGCCTCAACATTCTCAGTCTCCTCCTCATCGACAAGCAAAGTTTCAGCTTTCTTTGATGCTCGCTTCTTCTTTGGTTTATCAGCTTCTTTCAAAAACCATTCACTCCTTGCCTTTGGTTTAAATTCTTTAAACCACTCTCATTCAGCTTTAAGCTCATTCTCGTCGTCGCTACCTTCTTTTCTCCATTTGTTTCCAGGTGGCGATACATAATCTGAATCTCTAATTGCTCTGAATATTGGTTTGGCGATAGGAGCTGAAGCTTGTTTTTGAAACTTGATAAGCTTCTTCACTGTGGTTTCGTCGAGATGAACCAAATAAAGAACGTCATTCGGATCTCGAGCAATGTTGGGATACTTCTCATCGATCAGCATCTGAATAAATCTAGGATATAAACATAATCTTGAATCCTCCATATTCTTTGACATGTGAACCAACACCATCTTAGAAACATTGAACGGCTTTTTCAAAATAAGCGCCATTACCATGCTAGCCAAATAATCTTGAACATCATCTAAACCGGCTTTGTGATGGCTGAACGTGTGAATTAGAGCATGCATCAAAAGTTTATAGGGGTTTGGCACTTCCCCTTTCTTCAGCATTGGTTTATTCACACTCCCCTTATAGCCCATGCGGAAGAAACATCCGCGAACCATCTTCTCATCTAGATGAATCGGATCATCTTCTTTATCTTTAAGCTCTAAAATTCTTCGAATATCACCTTCAGTAATTGTAATCGGCTTTATCTCATCACCAACCTGTACTGTAGAAGAGATTGTCTTCTCATAAACACGTAGATTCGCGTTCCTCCAGAAGTGAATAACATGAGATCGATAAGATACAGTGCGCTCAGTAATTGCACGGCGAATATGACTATCTTCAAGAAACTTCAAAATGTTGTCGTATTCCTTCAGCGACGGACAAATAGACTTGTCAAGCGTGATACATGTGTTGTGAGTTTCGAAAAACTCAACTGAGATAACACGCGCTGGAACCTGTGCATGAAAAATGACATAAAACAATTAGCACGCTTTTCGAGGAAAATCACAAAAAACACTTTAATCAAGTTCGGGCGAACTTGATTAGTGTTAAACACATTGATTTTAACAAGTTCGCCCGAACATGTAACACACATGTTCAAATATTTCTTAATGCAAGTTCGGGCGAACTTATAGTTTTATTATACAATTTTTCCTAAGTTCGGCCGAACATGTATGAGACACATGTTACACATTAAAGAACAAGTTCGGGCGAACTTACAATACAAACAAATCATTTTTTGTTAACATAAGTTCGGTCGAATATGTTTAGATGAAAAATATTTCAACACTCAAGTTCGATCGAACATATTTCTAATTCATTCAATTGTGTTTTGGACAAGTCTGGTCGAACTTGACAACAAGTTCGGCCGAACTTGTCGTCTTCTTCAATCAGACCAACTAAGTTTAAGCATGCAAACATGTATTTCAGTTCAATCAAAAATAGTTTCTCGGTCATTTTTAAGTGTCGATCAAAGATCTATGTTCAATTTAGTCCAACAACACCTAAAATATCAGATTTTAAGTTTTTAGATTTGGTTTTGTTTGATAACAGTTCAATCATGGTTTATTTTAAATTAATTACCTCTGCCATAGTAATTGGTGTGCTAATCACCAAAAACTAACTTCAAATGGACAGTATAACGGCTTAAAAGTGACAATTTCTCACAAATTCTCTCAAAATGCTCAAGTTCGCTCAAAACGTTCTGATATCAAGTAAATGAGTTCGGCCGAACTTGAATGGTATTTATAACATGTCAAGTTCGGGCGAACTTGTTAAGCCCATCCTGAGGCCCAGAGAAGTTTGGGCGAACTTATCATAAAAATAAACAATCAGCCATCTGCAAGTTCGGTCGAACTTGCTAATTGTTAAACTTGAATTGTTTAGCAAGTTCGGCCGAACTTGCCAAACCTCAAAATTTTCAAACTTTTTCAAATTTTTCATTTTTAACCCTGAACTTTCCAACTTTTTACCAGTTATGAAAATCCACTCAGTTGACCAAGTCCAAGCTAATGACCTTGGTTAACCGATTTGTCTGCCGAGTCCAAGTTAATGACCCCGGTTTGACCCATTACGAATAAACTGTTGATATTTTCAAAATCAAAGTTTCAAATTAATGAACTTTTCATCGTTTTGACTTTTTTAAATTAACAGATTAGCACCCAGCCCGTTGTCAAAGAAATTCCCACTAGTTCTATCATCGTACCAGACTTTGAAGATCGGTTCTCCAACATTGGGTTGCTGAAAACAATGTAAAAATAAATCTTTTTTTATTTTTGTAAGTTTATACTAAAACACAATGAAAATCTTTTTGATTTTAATCTGTAAAGCTGAAATATAATGAAATAAGCAACGTAAACTATGTACAAACATATTTGCAGACATATTTTTGTGAATTCGTGTCTAAGGATCATATCAGTTGATTGAGACATATCACCAGTACCGTTGACCTATATATGACTTTAAGTTTTAAACTTGTTTACCTAGATTGTCGATATATTTGTCCACTTAAACTTTACCACATTTCTCAACTGTTTCAAGATATGCTAAGGTAGAATTCATGAAACTTGACTTATCTATGGTTCCCACTTCTTGAATATGCTCCCGTATCCAGATTCCCTAGATTTCATCTTACAGGTGAATATAGCATAATTGATATCTGTATCTGGGTTATGCGAGACCTTGAGAGCTCAAGTTAGTACTACCGTACAGACAAAGAGATGAAGGCTCGTCTTTAAGGTGTGTTCCACTTAAGGAATCTTTTCAGCATTGCATATGATTATATCTTTCGATACTTTTCAATATTGCATGCAATTTGGAGGTTTAAAGCGAAAGTATTATAGAGGTTCTAGGCCATTGCTTCCGCAAAATCAGAAGAACATGTATAATACACCAGATATCAACTATCTTATAATGACCTTGTATCTCAGAATCCGGCAATCTTTCAGACGAAATTTCGGAGTACTAAGTCCATATATCCAAGATGTGTTAATCCACAAGATTAAGCAGTTGTAAAATTTAGTTTATATCTCGTAAACAGTTTACTGAACGTGTTAAGCCTATCGACACATCCGCAGTAAGACTCGTTTATTACTTTTTAAAACTTTACATTTCTTTAGCATACTGTGATAGTCCACTGATGTACTATCATTTTCTTTTATTACACTGAATTATTTTTATCTTTTTCAATGTTTTTGAACATTTTGAATTTTTATATGTGTTTGGATTTTAAAATTTTTCAAATGTTTTTGTATTTTCTCTAACATTTCTCCCCCTAAAATCAAAAACATCTTTTTGGATTTTATTTTTTAACAAAATTCTAAACTAGAAAAGTATTTACAAACCAATGTGGATCACGCGAACTCGTCATCCGATCCGTATTCAACCTCAGCGTCCGCACCTGTCAGCAAATTTTTCATACCGTTAATTCTCAACAAGTATTTAAACCGTGATAATGAAAATGGTTTGGTATAAAAATCAGCCTTTTGTTCGTCGGTGTTGATTTTTTCTATTCGTACCAGTTTGTTTTCATAGCAATCCTGAATGAAATGATAACGAATTTCACTGTGTTTTTTGCGTGAGTGATGAACCGGATTTTTAGTTATATGGATGGCTGCCTTGTTATCAACATACAGCGGAGTGTCTAGAAATTGCAGACCATAGTCTCTCATCTGTTGTTGAATCCACAGAATGTGTGAACAACAGCCGGAGGCCGAGATATTCTCAGCTTCACAGGTAGAGAGAGCGACCGTAGTCTGTTTCTTACACTGCCAGGTTACCATTCTGGTTCCAAAGAACTGGCATCCCGCTGTAGTAGATTTTGAGTTCAACTTATCTACACCAAAATCGGAATCAGCATAGCCTGTGAGGTCGAAATTGTCGTTCTTCGGGTACCACAAGCAGGTGCTTGGGCATCCTTTTAGATATCTGAAGATACGCTTCACGATCTGCAAGTGTAAGATCCTCGGGCTTGACTGATATCTGGCGCATAGGCAGGTTGGATACATAATATCTGGGCGCGATGCCGTCATATACATCAGTGATCCAATCATCGATCTGTATAACGTCTCGTCAATTTTGGCTCCAGTCTCGTCAATGCAAACACCGTGGTTGAGAGCAAGAGGCATAGATAGAGGCTTCAAGCTTTCCATTCCAAACTTCTTCAAGATGTCGTGAACATACTTAGTCTGGTGAAGGAAAATACCATCCGGAAGCTGATCTACTTGCAAACCAAGAAAAAAACTTCATTTCGCCCATCGAGGACATTTGAATTTCTTTTTCATGATTCCCTCAAACTCTTTGCAGAGACTATCGTTTGTAGATCCAAAGATGATGTCGTCAACGTAGATTTGAACTATAATCAGATGGCCATCAACTTCTCTGGTGAAAAGAGTACTATCCACAGTTCCTCTGATAAAGCCGTTTCCGACGAGATGTTATGATAACGTCTCGTACCAAGCTCTCGGGGCTTGGTGTAGACCGTAAAGTGCTTTATCCAGTAGGTACGCTTTCTTCTTGTTAAGTGGATCGACAAACCCCAGTGGTTGTCCAACGTACACCTTCTCGCGTAATTTGCCATACAAAAAAACTGATTTGACATCCAGTTGATAGACCTTAAATCCTTTCCATGATGTGAAGGCTAGAAATATTCGAATAGATTCCAATCGAGCTACTGGTGCATAGACTTCCGTGTAGTCTATACCTTCCTGCTGGTGAAATCCCTTAACAACAAGCCTAGCTTTGTTACGAGCAATAACTCCTCTATCATCACGTTTACACTTAAAGACCCATTTTGTATCAATTGCTTTCTGATTTTCTGGTAGGTCTTCAAGCTTCCACACACCCAACTTCTCAAACTACAATAATTCTTCTTGCATTGCTTGTACCCAGTTTTCATCTGCTAAAGCTTCATTAACTGTCTTAGGCTCAATCTGAGAGATGAAACATGAATGGAAACAATAGTTCTGGGTTGTAGAAACGTGTGTAGAAACCACTGAGTGCTTTATTAATTTTCCCTCGAGTTCTAACACCAGTTTGAAGTTCTCCGAGAATGTTTGTTGACGGATGATAGGAATATGAACGCGGCAATTCTTCACTTGGAACATCTACTGAGTTTTGCTGATTAGTTATGTTGAGATCAAGTACCAATTCAATATTTGGAGAGCTTGATGAAACTTCATTTCTGTTGTTCAGGACTGCAGATTGATTAAGAAGACTTGTTATCTGCTCCACTTCTTCATCTGAAGAAGATGATTCCCAATCAACATCAAATGTTGGTGCTTCATCTGAATCATAATCTTGATTCTGAGGCATACTGGGCTCCGTTGTTGTATTCATTGGTTCGGTAGAGGCATTCGTTGGAAGAGTAGTGGGTGATGATAATGTTTCAGAAACATTTTCAGCCGGAACACCACTATTGTTTGAACTTGTGCCAGAAGATGATGGATCCAACGTGGGTTGATTAACCACAATTGGTCGAACAATTTTCTCATGATTCGCTGACTGGTGAAGATAATATAACGCTGCAACTTCTTCGTCAGTTTGTTCTTTGGGCAAGTCAAATGACTTCCACAGGTCTTGAAAGTTAAACAGCCACGCGTCACCTTTCCTTTGAATAGAATCCGTGTAACTGACACGTGCTGTGCTTCAATACCCTTTCGCAGTGAAGGAACATATACTCTTCTCAACGGACTCGCATATCCGACAAAGAAACCTTCGAGAGATTTAGCTCCGAATTTGCCATCTTGGTCTATTACAGTACAAGGAGCACCGAATGGTTCTAAGAACTTCAAATTTGGCTTCCGTCGGTTTATCATCTCAAAACATGTTTTCTTTGTTGGTTTGACAGTGAGAACCCTGTTTAGCGTGTAGCAAGCCGCAGCAACTACTTCACTCCAGAAGCTAATTGGAAGTTTAGAATCTGCAAGCATGGTTCTCGCAGTTTCAATCAAAGTTCGATTCTTCCATTCAGCAACTCCGTTTTGCTGTGGAGTATAGGGAGCACTAAACTCTTGCAGAATCCCTTTTGCGTTGCAGAATTCCTTCATTTTGTTATTCTTAAACTTTGTGTCGTTTTCACTTCTAATGCGTCTGGCCGGCAGATGATAAATGTTCTCGAGTTTCTTGAATAGAATAACCAAGTTCTCGAACATTTCGTCTTTTGATTCTTGAAAGAATACCCACGAATATCTCGAATAGTCATCCGTCACGATCAAGCAATATAAGTCTCCTGATATGCTTCGAACATTTAAAGGACCAAATAAATCCATGTGTGGACGTTCTAAAGGCAACTTGATTGAGTTTAGAATTTTCTTCAGATGTGATTCTTAATCTGCTTTCCCTTCTTGCATTCCAAGCAATGATCAGACATTTGAAAACTTCGAAGATTTACGCATTCTACAAGATCATTATGAACCAAGAAATTCATTTTTCACAAATGAATATGCCCCATCTTTTGATGCCAAAGAATAGAATCTTTTTCAGTAGCCTTTGATACAAAACATTGTGCTGATTGTGATGAAGTGGTAGCAACACCCATATCAAGAACATATAAATCATTCTCGCGTGGTGCTCGCATCAGAATCCTCTCATCTTGAATTCTAAATCCCGGCTTCAAGATAATACACTCCATATCAGTGAAATGAACTGTAAATTTCTTGTCAAGCTCTGCAATATAGTTCACGCGATCAAAAGAAACTACGCCATTGGAAAGTTTTCCCTCAGCGACTATCCTTCCACCTTGATTTCCTGCAAATCCAACGTATCCACCATTGATAGCTTTAATGTCGAATAGCAATGGCTTCATTCCCGTCATGTGCCTGGACGCTCCACTATCCAAAATCCACTTTGAAAGTACGGATCTTTAGAGCCCCTGCAAAATTCAGAAATTAGGTGAAAAGCTCTACCCAAGCCTTCTTGGTCATGGGTTTTACAGGATAACCATCAACAAAAGCATATTCAAACTCATCAACATCATCAAAATCAAATTCATCATCTGTTTCAACAATGTTAATGTTTGAAAATTTCACTTTTTTCTTATCTTTTACAGATTTGACATTATCATTCTTGATTTCTGTTTTAATTTCTTTCACATTCTCACTAGTCTTTACCAGCTCAGACTTAGTGATTTCAGACTTTGATTCTTTTGTGCTATCAGTCTTTACCAGCTCAGACTTAACAACACCAGATGTTGTGGACCTTTTCTTGGCAATCCAGGTTTGAGATTAGATATTAGCCTTTTTGATGTAAAACTTGTTTTCATTAGACCTAGAAGTTTCACCTTTTTTGAAAATGGAATTTTCAAAAATCTTTTCAGACTTTGGTTTAACTTATGGTTTTGATTCATTTCGTTTCAAAATCTTTACAGGTTTTACAAATACCGGTTGCTTTGGTTTAACAACATTTGCTTCTCTTTTTCGAGGATAAGCCGGTTTTGATTTCGGACAATGTCGTGCCACGTGACAATTTCATTGCACTTGAAACATGTCCGATTATCAAGTGGATGTCCTTTAATTTGAGGTTTAACACTACTTGAGGTTTTGGCACCACTTGTAACCTTGGCTTTATCTCGAACTTTTTTCTCCTTTTTGAACTCATCATTTGATTGCTTACCAATCAAATTCTCCTCATGAACTGTATTCGTCCCATATACAAACTTCATGTTTTTGTTTTTATATTCATGAAATGGTGACGGTTTCTTTACAGATTCATCAGTTTCTTCTAGACCCAACCCTGCTCTCCGATTTTCTGGATGATCACCACCGTTTCTTTGGTAATTGTTTCTTTTAGGTTTAGAATAGAATTTTCGTTCATTGATTAGCAATTCCTCTGATGTGACTTCCACGAGTTTAAAGAATTTATCAAGCAATTCTTCTTTCACATTCTGAATCGGGAAGCTATCATCAAAGTATAGTCTATCAGAATCCTTAATTTTGTACATTACAACATTAGGATCGTCACTTAGACCATCTTCTGACGATTTATCGTCATTTTCAGATTCTGAATCAGAATTCTTTGAGCTCGAGTTGGTGCTTTTGAAGCTGCCATTATCAGAATCACTTAAAACATTTTCAACAACTTTGTTAACCACAGCGTTGTTATCATCATCAGATTTAGCATAGATTATATCAATGTTCTCTGGCAACTCGTTTTTCTTTTCAGAAAGTAATTCAACATTGAGTGCCTTGTCCATCCCGTCTGCAGTTTTAACACAGTATTTCTCGCAAAGGGGTGGAGGAACATTGCTATATTCTTTGCCCGCTTTCATTTTAGGTTTTTCTTCCGATGAGACTGTTGGAATAATGTGATCGATGAGACTGGCGTGCCCACATTTTCATTTCCAGTACATGCAATACGATCGGCTCCGTTTGATTGAGCCTTGATCGCACAGACATTTTCATTATCAGTATCTTGTGGTTGTTGCGTTTGTTGTAGAGTCGCATAGAACTAATCATAACTTGCGGATAAAGTCAACGAGAATTTGACAAGAATATGGTGGATACGCCGCTGGTACTTCCTATATATAAGTATTCTTGTCAAATGATCGGAGGCATTATCAGGCGGTTATGAGAGGTTCCATGCATAGGCTGTTTGTGTGATTGTTGTTTAGATTAAGTTTATCATTTTCAGTACATGCAATACGATCGGCTCCGTTTGATTGAGCCTTGATCGCACAGACAATTTCATTTTCAGTACATGCAATACGATCGGCTCCGTTTGATTGAGCCTTGATCGCACAGACATTTTCATTATCAGTATTTTGTGGTTGTTGTGTTTGTAGTAGAGTCACATAGAACTAATCATAACTTGCGGATAAAGTAAATGAAAATTTGACAAGAATATGGTGGATACGCCGCTGGTACTTCCTATATATAAGTATTCTTGTCAAATGATCGGAGGCATTATCAGGCGGTTATGAGAGGTTCCATGCATAGGCTGTTTGTGTGATTGTTGTTTAGATTAAGTTTATCATTTTCAGTACATGCAATACGATCGGCTCCGTTTGATTGAGCCTTGATCGCACAGACAATTTCATTTTCAGTACATGCAATACGATCGGCTCCGTTTGATTGAGCCTTGATCGCACAGACATTTTCATTATCAGTATTTTGTGGTTGTTGTGTGTTTGTAGTAGAGTCACATAGAACTAATCATAACTTGCGGATAAAGTCAATGAAAATTTGACAAGAATATGGTGGATACGCCGCTGGTACTTCCTATATATAAGTATTCTTGTCAAATGATCGGAGGCATTATCAGGCGGTTATGAGAGGTTCCATGCATAGGCTGTTTGTGTGATTGTTGTTTAGATTAAGTTTATCATTTTCAGTACATGCAATACGATCGGCTCCGTTTGATTGAGCCTTGATCGCACAGACAATTTCATTTTCAGTACATGCAATACGATCGGCTCCGTTTGATTGAGCCTTGATCGCACAGACATTTTCATTATCAGTATTTTGTGGTTGTTGTGTTTGTAGTAGAGTCACATAGAACTAATCATAACTTGCGGATAAAGTCAATGAAAATTTGACAAGAATATGGTGGATACGCCGCTGGTACTTCCTATATATAAGTATTCTTGTCAAATGATCGGAGCATTATCAGGCGGTTATGAGAGGTTCCATGTATAGGCTGTTTGTAGATTAAGTTTATTATTTTCAGTACATGCAATACGATCGGCTCCGTTTGATTGAGCCTTGATCGCACAGACAATTTCATTTTCAGTACATGCAATACGATCGGCTCCGTTTGATTGAGCCTTGATCACACAGACATTTTTCATTTCAGTATTTTGTGTTTGTTGTATTGGTTGTAGAGTCATATAGGACTAATCATAATTCACTGATAAAACCAATGAAAATTTGACAAGAATATGGTGGATACGCCGCTGGTACTTCCTATATATAAGTATTCTTATCAAAGGATCAGAGGCATTGTCAGACGGTTATGAGAAGTTCTATGTAGGATTTAGTAGTTTCTTGGTAATTAATCATAACTTGTGGATAAAACCAATGAAAATTTGGCAAGAATATGGTGGATACGCCGCTGGTACTTCCTATATATAAGTATTCTTGCCAAATGATAGAGGCATTATCAGGTGGTTATGAGAAGTTCCATGTAGGATTTAGTATTGCCTTGGTTGAAATTTGTGTTACATTTATATCATCTTGCTATTTAAAGAAATTGGATTGTGATCCATTTCTATATAAACTAACCTCTCCATCATAACAAACGAGAGAGGAACTGCCACCATTCAAACATATATGCTATCAGAATGTGGATTCAAATATTAGCTGTTGTGTTTATTTATGTTCTATAGTCATAGAACCAATCATAACTTACTGATATTAGCTGTTGTGTTTATTTATGTTCCATGTAGGTTGTAATATTAGAAGTTTTGCCTTAGGATATAATCCTACCCTTCCAAGCATATCCAAACTTTTATGCATGATATCATAGTTAGCGAATCAATTCTGCTTATCAATACTTTTACAGTAGGCAACAAAAAGCGATTCCTTTGATAGGGTACTTAACCCTTACAAGGAACGTTACCGCCTCAAACAAAAAACTTAAACCCTTACTTTTCCTAAGCATGTAACTGTCAAACTAAACACCATCATTCTTTTAGTCAAATATATCACTATTTAAATTTCGGGACGAAATTTCTAAAAAGCAGGGGATACTGTAACATCCGTCAAAAATGGATTTTACCAAACCCGCTCCGTTTATTAACCGAACAATCAGTTAAAAATTTCGTTGCGAATTAAATGCCCAAAATAATTTTAAACGATACATAATTAATTATTATATGGGAATATATAGTTTGTTTTTGAAAAACTGTCAAAAATAAGAAAATAAAAACAATTTGGCTCTGCCGGGTTTCGAACCCGGGTCAGTCGCCGGGTCAACACAGACTTAACATTCAACATTTAAACCACTGCGCCACTGATGTTTCTTGTTAAATGTTAGAATCACTTAATTCATAACATGACTTTCCGAATTCAAAACCGGCGCTCAAATGCAGTCGTCGGAAATCCCGGCGATCTCGCCAATAATTTAACGATTCCTTCAGTTATAACGTAAACTTTAAACACACATCGGTTATAACCGACGCCTGAGTCCGCGACACCAACTATAACTGCCGGAGAAATTATAACCGACGAATCAAGTCGGAAATCGGACCAAGTTCATCGATAACCTGCCTTATAAATACCCCCTCGAACCTCTGCAAACATTTTCGCTCAAAACCGCACCCTTTCTCGGCGAAAACTCACTCGCCGGAAATTTTCTGCTCATCGCCGGAAAACCGAACCCTCCTTTTCTGAGCCTTACTAAACCCCCTGAGCTTATACCGAAGTCACCCACATCCTTTTCAAGTTTTCTGAAGACTCGCTGCTGCAAGACACACGACGCCGGAACCTGTTATTGTCGCCGGAGTTCTGCCGAAAAACAGAGGAATCCAGTCGGTATACCTCACGCTTAAATCGTCCCTTCTTTTTATTTAATCTCACTTGTGATTAACTAAAGAACGCTAAAGAAACCGATTAAAACATTGAACCAGTCGGATTTCCGATTCTGGTTAAAAATGGACGAAGAAGACGAAGTTCGGTAACATATAAGTATAATTAAAATCAAGTTATTACTCGGTTAGACACACAGTCCAGCGGTGGACTGTGTGCAAAATAAACACACTAACGTCTCGAGTTCGAATCTTGTCCCACACACACTGCCTTAATAAAAATGTCATTTTTTGTTAACTGAACCGGATTCATTTCATGTATATGTTAAGTATAATAATAACCAGAAAAATAACCAAGATAGACACACAGTCTAGCGGTGGACTGTGTGTATGTTTAACTCACAGGTCACGAGTTCGAGTCCGGGCTACTGCACCGACTCGGACAATTATTTACCTTTTTAAATAAGTCAGAAATGAAAATACTTAGTTTGTATTTAAGTATAATAAAAATCGGTTTATATAACATGTTAAACACACAGTCCAGCGGTGGACTGTGTGTTAACGCAACCCACAGGTCCCGGGTTCGAGACCTGTGGAGCGCACCGGTCCGATTCAGTTAAATCGTTTTTAAAAATAAATGATTTTCGGTTTAATCTAATTAGTATATAAATATAATTAAAAACAGATATATTTCGGGTTAGACACGTAGCTCAGTTGGTAGAGCTGCGTGCACGCGTACGGGAGGTCTCGGGTTCGAGCCTCACTCAGCGCACATATACTCGCATTCGAACCGGTCAAAGTCAACAGACAACGGTCAATGGTCAACGGTCAACGGTCAAAAAAGTCAAATTTTTTTTATTATTTTTATTTATTTATTTTAATTAAAAATCAATTAAAAATACTTAAAAATAACATTTTTAAGGTTAGAAAATAGCCTTAAACTCACAAAAATACACCCAACAATCCTACTAAAATGGATTAATAAAATCCGTTTACTTACCGAACCATAATGCTATTTATCTAGGTTAATTTCACTCGTAGTTAAAACCACTTCGCGTGCATTCAACATCATCAACCGAACGCACCCACTGTGAGTGAATCTTACAACTCCCCCTTTTTAATTACACGTTTTGGGGTATGTCATGTGTCACAAAATAATTAACTCGTTTATTTAAACTTGTGCCATACCATATCGTGATCTAAACTTAGATTGTTTATATTGTTGTGATTACTTATTTCATTTTGTCAAATTATATGAAATTCATTCATTAAGCCCATCAGTTCCTCGTGAGAGACGAGTTGAACAACGCGTGCCTCAAAACCAATCCATTATTGTTCATGTGTGTATCATTGAGTTTATATTGTTTGTAGTTATGTCTTTCATATTATCATGTTTATGTAATTCATTCATTAGGCCCATCAGTTCCTCGTGAGAGACGAGTAGAGCAACACGTGCCTCTAAACGTTCCATTATTGTTCATGTGTGCTTTATTTAATATCTAATGATTGTTGAATAAGTTTACATCTATTTTTACTCATGTGTGATTGTGCACTCATTTCATAATCAATTAAATAAACTTGTTCAAATGTTTTCCATAGGATTCACTCGCCAACTTTTGTTGATCCAAAAACCTTTTTACACATGATACAGGTGAACAGGTTGAAGCAAGGAAAACAGGAAATACCTTAGAAGAAAACAAAGAAGCTTAGATTGATGTTAGGTCAGATGTAATTATAGTTGTAAATTTCCTATTAAATTGTATTTAATGAATATGAAACGTATAATAAATGTCATGAGCTTTGATGATAACCCAATCATGCCCCGGTCACCTTTTCTGCTGCGGGTCGGGGTGTGACAAACCACTTGTTCTTTCGTGCTTCCATCAAAGTGACCTGCAAAACTGTCACAAGAATTAAAGGATAAAATTCCTTGTCTCTTCATATGGATATATTCCTCTTCTTCCTATTGTTGATGCAAGTATTGCTCCAGAATAGCTTGTTCAAAAGCTACTGCTTCTGCTGCTGCCGCTGCCTCCTCTGCAGAATTATCTTCAACTATCTCTGCCATCAAAGCAACTCCGGTCTTTTTCCCAATATAAGAGTTCCAGTCAAAACCGTCATCTTCTGTAGATGCAACCATGGCTTTCTCCGTGGTACTACTATTTGGCTTTTCTTGGATCTCAATCTGAGTTTTCCTCCGAAAGGACTTTTATTTCTTGTTGCCTCGGTGTTCTTACACTCTCTTTTAAAATGTCCCTTCTGTCGACATCTAAAACACGTGACTTTGGATTTGTCAAAACCCAATTTATTGCTGGAGTTTCTATGTCACGGCCCGTGAGTGCAACGAACTTTGTCACTCTCCTGATGATCGAAGCTAAGGAACATTTGATGTCCATTAGTTCGAGTTCTTCCTCATCAACCTGGTCATAATCTTCCGCGATCATTTCGGGTTTCCGATCTTACCAGCAACAAGACATTCATAAGATTATAAGACGGTAGCGAGTAGTGACATATGTTGTTTTGCAACTTCTTCTGCAACAACATTGTTCAAGTTCACTGCAATGTTGCACTTATAAACATTCGGATCAGAACTTTGCTGTTAGTTCTGATTTGCTTGACTTTGGAATGTTGAATTTGAACCAGTGCTCGAGTAAGAATTTTGTGGACTTTGGTCATACTGAGGCTGTGAATGATTCTGGTTCTGTGGAGAAGCATTCATGTTTACACTAAAAGCAGTTCCAATTTTTGACTCGAAATGTTATCTTGCATTCTGGTTTTGTAGTACAAACCGATGTCTTGAACTACATTAGCGTTCTTTGACTTTGCTATCTTCAGAAGCTCCATTTCGTGGCCTTCGAGTTTATCGATAAATGTTGACAACTTGAAGAAATCCCACTTATCACTATTCTTCAGAACCATCAGATACGTAGTCCATTCACCCTCTGGTAGTGCGTCAGCAAGTTTGTCAATGTATTCTTGTTCCGTCTTCTCAAGACCGTGTCTTCGCATTTGCACTTTGAGGTGACAGAAACGCTCAATCATTTGCTTAATGGTCTCAGTCTTTAGCATGCTGAATATATCGAATTCTTTCAGAATGAGAGCCTTCTTGCTTTTGATCATTTCGGCACTGCCTTGGTATTTCTTCTGTAATGACAACCAAAGCTCTCTTGCAGTAGTATATTCTGGTAACGGAATCAGAATATCTTCTTTGACAGACTGTTAGATGAGACTGATCATCTTTGTCTCTACAATGTATTCGTCTCTCTGAGCTGTCGAGTAGTTGTACTTCTCAAGAACTTGTTGATGCTCATCTACCGGAACAGTGTAGCCTCTTTCGATTGACACCCAGCCAGCGAAGTGCATGGCTTGAACCCAGTAGGTAAATTTCTCTTTCCATGCTTCGTATTCGTCCATGCTCATTAGCTTGGGCAGTTTGACGGTCGTTCCCATTTCGTTATCAAGATTGACTTTTAATCACATTGGCATTTGACGAACTAGCTCCGGACATATAAGCTCTTAGTTCATCTTCCATACGCTGAAAAACTTTCAAACTTTAAAAACAATTAGTTCTACTACAAGTTCGGTCGAACTTGTAGTGACAAATGAAGAATTCTTGAATTTTCTAACAAGTTCGTCGAACTTGTTAGGTTTACTTTGAAAAAAATTCGTTTATCTTCAGTCGAACTTATAACTCCAACTAAACAAATCTTCGAGCGAACTTGTTCAAAAGAACTTTGATGAAATACAAGCAAGTTCGGGCGAACTTACTTAAAATCTTCTTGATGTTACACAAGTTCGGTCGAACTTAATGTAAAATTAATGAATATTTAGTATCTTCGGGCAAACTTGACTCAAATTTCCTCAAAAATCACCTAAGTTTGGGAGAACTTACTAAAAAATCACTTGAAAAGTGATGTTTTAGTGCAAGTTCGGCCGAACATGGCCAACAAGTTCGTTCCAGAAAGTTTTCAAAAACATGGTTTTTTCAAAATTTCGATATGAATTCGGTTGAATTTGGTTTCCAATCTTTCAAGGTTTATCTTTATTGTATTTTACATGATATATTGAAAAATCAAAAGATTTTGACCATGAATTCTTCATTTTGTAATCAAAAGTTAAAGAAAAAGAAGAATGGAGTAGAAATAGAAGTGATCTTGTCTTGGTACTATCAAATCAGGCTGTTCTAGCTCTGATACCACTTGTAGGACCGATCCTCGATGCTTAGGAACCTAAATTTGATATCTAACGTCCATAATAGCGAAAATATTATGCTGTGTTACCAATAGACAAGATTTAATCAGTTAACCGTCAGTTTCATTGATAAACGTTCAGATTACAGATTGACAGAGCTTCGCCTCTACAATGCCAAGTTCTAAATGAGACACACAAGCTAGGTATTTATAGGATTACAAGTTCGCCCAACATGTGTAAGTTCGCCCGAACTTGCCTATGCAAGTTCGACCGAACATGCTTAAACATGTCATTACATGAGCGAACTTGGCTAAAACTCTTCATAAATACTTCTTAACCTGGCCTATCCAGCTCTATACAATACAGACTCGATACAAGACTCAGACATAGACATTATGCACCAACATTTTCTCTCTATAACTCTAAGTGGAGACTACCACATTGTTGGAGGTCTCCCATCTGAGTTTTCTAGTTTTTTCTTTCATCCTTGAGCTCTTCAAGTGTTCTTCAACACAAGTAAGTGCTCTCTCCTTGTCTTGTTTATTTATTTTTAGCTATTTCAAGCTAAAAGTCAAACAGTGTTTGACTTTCGGCGTTGACCATTAATTGGTCAAAGCAAAGTTCAATTGAACTTTGCAACGTGATCGTAATCACGAGGGTTATGGTCCATAGTGATCATGCCTACTGATTACCACGTTTACTAGTCGAAGTGACGAGTCAAAGTTTTGGTCAATAATGCGCAAAATGAGCATTATATGGCGGAACTATTTTCGGGTATCAAAGCACTTTGTTTGATACCAAAACACTTTTATAACTTAGTTAGACATGTCAAAACATGTCTAACTCGTCACTTATAGTTTATGCTTATTTAGGGTCGTAAGTCGAGCGGTCTTGACCACCGCTTTGACTTTCGAATTAGACCCGTTTGGTCAATCTTAGGATACGACCAAACACATATTTGTGACCATAGTTATATAGGGAATAATCCTCTGAGGTTATACCTTATGGTCACGTCGTTTGGTTAGTGTTTCGTTAAGTCGCTAGTTATGCCTTTATAAATGACCAAAATGCCCTTTTTGCGCATAAATCAACTTTAAGCATATGTGACTAATATTTTTACATATAAACTGATGTTACAAATTAATCAAACATGTTTTAGCACATTAGACTTATCATAACACATATCTAACCATCCGAACACGTATTTACACAAATAGCACGTTAAAGTAGCGTAAACTACCTTAACGAGTCATAATGGGTCAAAAGCACTTAGGACCTTTCCAGATCAGAATGTAGACTTTGTTAAACCATTTCATATGAGTTCCAACACTCTTTGGTTTACAAGACCTCATTCTATCCGATCCACCGATTAAAGTCCCGATATTTACATAATTATCCGATTTTAGGACACGTTTGATTTCTCGAACTTTTGAGCTTGTTTGATCTTTGATTCAAGGTTACTGTGCAATCCCATGTGAGTACATAGTTCCCCTCTTTTACGTTTTTGCAAATGTTTTGGGGTGACACATATGTGCAAATTGTTTTCGAGTTTCCAAATTACAAATGCTATGGTTTATATTAAACTCGACGATTTCAATAATGTGAACGAACTTGTTGGTGAGTTGTATACATGACACGAATGAAATTCATTAGCTTTGGCCAAGCCGACCTGTCACACCCCGAATTTCCACGTGTACCCGGTAGCCGCATAGGAAGGGTAAGACTGTGGGTAACTAGGATAAGGAGAATGATATAGGGCATTGTGCATGGCTGCTTCAAGGTACGGATCGTATGAAGGAGCAGTAAAATCAGCACCATACCCAGATAAATATGGATAGGTAGGAATCGGGTTATCTAAACCGATGAAGGTAGCTAAACTGTCGGTTGGGGCATCGGATCAGCAGCAGGTTGTGGGTTGTACCCGCCACAGGTGAAGTGTTTGAGGGCCCACCCATTTGTGGGTCCTCGGGATAATAGGGTAAGAAGGTGGCAAAGGTGGTAGCGAGCCCGACCTTTGACCAGCACGTACAGACATGCGTGCTCCACGCCTTCGGCTGATTGTGATGATGACTCAGGCGGTGGCTGAGGTTGTTCCACCAGTTGCATGGGTTCATCCTCGATTTGAGGATGTGGTGATGGAGCATGGTGTTGGGGAGTTCTGTGGTAGGAGGGTGTGTTGACGAACACATACTGTGCCCATCTTTGTTCATAATCATCAGGACCTCGAAATGGAGATCCTGCCACGGAGTTTGAGCCACTAGACAGCTCAATGGGATGGCCATAGGATCCGGTTTGGGGAAATTCTTCTAGATCGGAATCCTGCTCCATATAAGTTGGCGAGACGACTAGAGGGGTTTCTGGTGAGGTTGGTTGACTGGGTTGACGAAGTTAAAGTTGAAAAATTCTTGGTGTGAATGGAATGAGAATGGTGTGATTGGTGAGAATGGTGAGAATGGTAGGAATGTTGAGAATGTGATTGGGGTGGAGAATATTCGTGTGAAATCGAATGTCTATAAGGTTCAAAAGGAGACAAAGAATCCCCGGATCCTTCGTAAGGGTTATGTTCAGGCAGAATGTCACACCCCGACCCGCAGCGGAATTAAGAGTCGGGGCATAATTGGGTTATCACCAAAGCACATGACATTTACTATTATGTTTCATAATTAAATGAAGTCAAAGTTACATTTCTCAAACATCCAAACATGTTCATTCATTACAAAGGAAAATAACCAAACATGATAATCCAAATACTAAATCGTTTTATTTCTTCTAATCCAGGTCCTATGTGTTCCTAGCTGCTGCTGGTTCACCTGTATCATGTGTAAAAATGGGAGGTTTTTGGGTCAACATAAGTTGGCGAGTGAACCTTATAGATAAACATTTGATAATGATTTTCTGGTTAGTTTATCAATAAAATATTGTGCATAATCATAAAAGAGCATATGTATGAAATCAAGCAATGGCAACATCAGTTACAATTATAACATACATTAACAATCGATAGCATACGTGAACATACCAACATCATATAATAATCAACATAAATGAATTGTGCGATCAAGGCTCAATCAAACGGAGCCGATCGAATTGCATGAACTGGAAATGTAAATTGAACTGTGCGCTCAAGGCTCAATCAAACGGAGCCGAACGTATTGCATGAACTGGAAATGTAAATTGAACTGTGCACTCAAGGCTCAATCAAACGGAGCCGATCGTGCGGGCACGCCCTGATCAACCGCATAATAAAATGGGGATCAAACTCAACCTCGATGGATGGGAGCTACGGCCTCGGCAATTGCATGTACTGAAATAATAATTTGCAAACAATAATAACTACTTAACAGCAACAACTAACACACATGTCATGATATGATATATGCACAATAACTTAGTTATAAATATGTAAATGAACAAGACACATGATACACCCCAAAAACGTGATTAAAACGGGGAATTTGAAGGGTTCACTCACATTGGGTGCGTTGAATTTGAGATGGTGAGATGCGCACGATTTAGACGAAGCGAGTCAACGAGGAAACACTAACCTAAACAATAATGGATAAAAATATATTAAATGGATTTTATTAAGGATTTTAACGGGATTTTTAAATATATTTTTGTGAGTTTATGGCTATTTTTTATCTTTAAAAATGTTATTTTTAAGTATTTTTAATTGATTTTTAATTTAAATTAAACAAATAAATATTTAAAAAAAATATTATTTTTTACTGTTTGACCGTTGACCGTTGACCGTTGACCGGTTCGGTCAGCGGTAAATACTTGCGCCAAGCGGGATTCTAACCGGTGACCTTCCGTTCACGCGCACGTAGCTCTACCAACTGAGCCACGTGACTAACCCGTTAGAAATCCAGTTTTAATTATATTTATACACTTATTCGAATTTACCGAAAATTCCTTTATTTTGCAAAACGTTTTAATCTCATTGAACCGGTGCTTGTGACGGAACTCGATCGCGCGACGTGTAGTTTACTTTGCACACAGTCCACCGCTGGACTGTGTGTCTAACCCGGTTATATTCTTGATTTATATTATACTTAACAACTACTCGCTCTAACCCGGTTAGTTCATGAATAAAAAGGAAAGTTATTACGCAGAGTGTGTGTAGTAAGGATCGAACTCGCGACGTGATTATAAAATGTGCACACAGTCCACCGCTGGACTGTGTGTCTAACCCGTTTATAAACCGAATTTTAATTACTCTTATATTCTGAAATAGGTTCATCTTCTTCGTCGGATTAAACTGTCAGCGTATTTCAACTGGTTAAGATTGATTTTGCGACTTTCAAAAATCTTAAACACTAACAGTAATTCAATAGTAAGGAATGGAAAGAGTTTAAAGAACAGGATTTACCGATTGGAGATAAACACAGAAATCCGGCGAAAGTTTTGTCGGTACAGAAATTGAGCTCCGACTGTTGAAACAATTAACAGTGTGGGTCGATTATTTATAGAATTAAATCATCTAAACAAGGTTTAAATGAAGTGTAGGATGTCTTACCCTTTCACAGTGAAATTCCGGCAATTTCAGAAACTTTCCGGCGAAGGTGGGATTTCCGCTAAATGTTGGCTAAGATTGATTCTGATGATGGAATTGTGTTAGAGATTGACTAATCACATGTTTTAAACAAAAAGAGTCGAAGAAATTACCGTGAGAATGCAAGTCCCGGTTTTCCGGTGAGTTGCAGAAAATTTCCGGCGATCGAATTCCGAGGGTCTTACGGTTCAGAATCTTGACGAAAATGAAATTGAGTGTTATTGTGATAGTTATGATTCGCGCAAATGATCAGGACTTGGATTAAATCAGAGTTTGGTACATTTTCGGTTTCAAATACCGAAAGTGATGAAGTCTTTAAGTTCATTCAATTAAGACTTAATTAGAAACCGATATTCATCGTTATGAGCTAGCCAAAAGAAGTCGAAAAGATTTAGCGTTCAGTTTGCCGGTTTCCGTTATTCAGATGGCACCAATGGTTAATTTAAGTTCGCGTATAAGATCCATTTAGTTGCCAATTGTTACAGAAAACACGTCGTGGCGGAGTGGTTTGGGAAGTGGATGTTAAGTTGTTGGAGGCAGTTGACCCGGGTTCGAGTCCGGTCAGCTACAAATGTTTTTATTTATTTCATTTTAACTTTTTATCAAATATAATTTTTATGGTTTAGTTTATTTATTAATTGTGTAATGTTTAAACCCAAAATAATCATGAATAATTAATGAAATTTCATAACTTGGTACAGGATTACAAAACGGAGCGGGTTTTGGAGACCCGATTTATACAAATGTTACAGTATCCCCTACTTTTAGAAATTTCGTCCTGAAATTTAAACAGTTGAAGTAGTAGGGAAAAGATGAGGGTATTTTTCACGCAATGAGTCTTCGCGTTCCCAAGTAAACTCAGGTCCCCGTTTCGACTCCCAACGTACCCTAACAATAGGAATGCGGCTTCGTCGTAGACGCTTTTCTCCATAGTCCATAATCTCCACTGGTCTTTCAATAAAATGCATGGATTCATCGATCTGAATATCTTCTAGTGGAATATGAAGATTCTCATCAGCGAGGCACTTCTTCAAGTTCGACACGTGGAATGTGGGATGAATCCTGTCGAGTTCTTCCGGTAGGTCAAGCTTGTATGCTACAGGACCTATTCTTTCGAGTATTTTGAAAGGTCCTACGTAACGTGGTGCTAGCTTTCCCTATTGACCAAAACGAACTACTCCCTTCCACGGTGATACTTTTAAAAGCACATGATCACCAACGCTAAACTCCAAGGGCTTCCGTCGCTTATCTGCGTAACTCTTTTGACGGCTTTGAGCCGCTAGAAGATTGTTTCGTATTTGATGAATCTTATCTGTGGTTTCTTGGATCAGTTCTGGACCAGTGATTTGTGCTTCCCCAATTTCGTGCCAACAAACAGGAGTCGACACTTTCGACCATATAAAGCTTCAAAAGGTGCCATGCCGATGCTAGAATGATAGCTGTTGTTGTACGAAAATTTGACTAACGGTAGGTGGGCGTCCCAATTTCCCTTGAAGTCTATGACACATGCTCTAAGCATGTCCTCAAGGGTTTGAATTGTGCGCTCAGACTGTCCATCAGTTTGAGGATGATAGGCGGTACTGAGATCTAGACGAGTGCCCATAGCGGATTGTACTGCTTGCCATGTTCGTGAGGTGAAACGGCCATCACGATCAGAAATAATACTTAATGGAACTCCATGTCGGCTGACGATTTCGTTGATATAAATACGAGCAAGCTTTTCGTTCTTGAAATCTTCCCGAATAGGAATAAAGTAAGCTGATTTTGTAAGTCGGTCTATAATCACCCATATAGTGTCATACCCACTAGTAGTGCGAGGTAACCCGGTAATGAAATCCATGGTTATATTTTCCCACTTCCAAACAGGTATTTCTGGTTGGACTAGAAGTCCTGAGGGTCTTTGGTGTTCAGCCTTTACTTTAGAACAAGTGAGACACTTGGAAACAAAAACGGCAATGTCTTTCTTCATTCCAGGCCACCAATAGGTGTACCGTAGGTCTTGATACATCTTATCGGCTCCTGGGTGTATAGAATATCGCGTCTTATGGGCTTCATGCATGAGTGTTTCACGAAGATTGATGTGATTAGGAATCCATATACGATCTAGGTAATACAAAATACCATCAGATTTAGTTTCAAGCTTTAGCTCGGCTCCACAGGACATCTCTTTTTGTACATCTTCCTCTATTATTGAAACGTGTTGAGCTTCTCGAATTTGATCCTTAATATTGGTTATAATTTGCGAACATAGAAGATGAATGGAGTTCGCATAACCCTTTCGACTAAGTGCATCAGCCACCACATTTGCTTTACCAGGGTGGTATCTGATTTCACAGTCGTAATCATTTAGGAGTTCGACCCATCTTCGTTGCCTCATATTTAACTCTTTCTGATTGAAGATATGTTGAAGACTCTTGTGGTCAGTGTATATTTCACACTTCGTACCATAAAGATAATGTCTCCATATCTTAAGAGCAAATACAACGGCTCCAAGTTCAAGGTCATGAGTGGTATAATTCTTTTCGTGAGTCTTGAGTTGCCTTGAGGCATAAGCTATGACTTTTCCTCTTTGCATGAGAACGCAACCTAATCCTTGCCCTGACGCATCGCAATAGACTACCAAATCATCACAACCTTCAGGAAGAGTGAGGATTGGTGCATCACAAAGTTTTCGCTTGAGTGTTTGAAAAGCTTCTTCTTGCTTGGGCCCCCATACAAATGGTTTCCCTTTATGGGTTAAAGCCGTGAGTGGCACCGCAATGCGAGAGAAGATTGAAATGAACCGACGATAATAGCCAGCAAGTCCAAGAAAAGACCTTACTTCAGTTGGCGTACGTGGAGCTTGCCATTCTTGAACTGCTTTGATCTTTGATGGGTCCACATGTATTCCTTTGTCATTGACTACATGCCCGAGAAATTGCACCTCTTTTAACCAGAATTCACATTTAGAGAACTTGGCATAAAGCTTTTCCTTTCTAGAAGTGCAAGAACAAGTCGCAGATGACGTTCATGATCAGCTTTAGATTTTGAATAGATAAGAATATCGTCGATGAAAACAATAACAAATCGATCAAGGTAAGGTTTGCAGACTCTACTCATTAGGTCCATGAAAACAGCTGGTGCATTGGTTAATCCAAATGGCATAACCATGAATTCATAGTGACCATATCGAGTTCGAAAAGCAGTTTTAGGGACGTCTTCTTCATGCACTCTGAGCTGATGATAGCCGGATCGAAGGTCGATTTTCGAAAAACAACTGGCACCTTGTAGTTGGTCAAGAAGGTCATCTATACGAGGTAAAGGATATCGATTTTTGATAGTTAACTTGTTGAGCTCTCTGTAGTCGATGCACATGCGAAAAGATCCATCCTTCTTCTTTACAAAAAGTACAGGTGCACCCCAAGGCGATGAGCTGGGGCGTATAAATCCCTTGTCAGTCAACTCTTGCAATTGACTGGCTAGCTCTTGCATTTCAGAGGGGGCTAGCCTATATGGAGATTTTGCCACTGGTGTAGCACCAGGTATAAGATCGATACGGAATTCGACATCTCTGATTGGAGGAAGTCCTGAAATGTCGTCAGGAAAAACTTGTGGGAAATCTTTTACGACAGGGATATCTTCAAGTTTCTTTTCTGAGGTCCCCTTCTTGATGATATGGGCTAAAAACGCGACATAATTCTTGCGAAGATATTTTTGAGCTTGAAGACAAGACATTAAGTTAAGCCCTTTCGCCGAGGTTTCTCCAATAATTCGAAGAGTCTGACCGTTTGAAAGGGGAATACGAATAAATTTCTCACGACATACAACTTCCGCATTATGCTGACTGAGCCAATCCATTGTCGAAACTTCCCAGCTTCATAGGAATAAGATCGACTGAGAAATCGTGGTCGTTTAGGGTGAGTGTACAGTTGCATAAAATAGAGTCTAACGAAACTGGTTTTCCATCTGCAACTTCCACTGTTATGGATTCCGCGAGCTTATCTCGATTTTTACTTAAGATAGGTTCAAACTCTAATGACACGAAACTTCTATCCGCACCAGTATCAAATAACATAGAGGCATATCTACCATTTATAAGAAACGTACCGTTGACCACATTGCCGTCAGTTCTGGCCTGGTTTGCGTTAATATTGAAAGCCCTTCCTCTAGCAGGTGGAGGAGCTTGGTTTGCTTGGTTCACAGGGTTGGCTTGGGCCTGAGCATGAATAATATTGACCAGCCTTGGACATGTGTTCCTGAAATGACTTGGATCACCGCAATTGAAACAAGCCCGCATAGGTTGGCCCATAGGGTAGTTGGGTTGATAGTATGTTTGGGCTAAATGTTGAGTGTGTGGAAATGGTTGTTGTTGTTGGGCTTGACCCATTAATTGTTGGTGGGTTTGTGTTATAGGTTGGTGGCGGTTTGTTCGTTGAAGCGTGCGGCAGTTTTGAACAGTGTGTCCAGCGCGACCGCAGCCGGTACAGTATTGGCAAGGATAGGCAGGGGAGTGGTGATACTGACAACGGTTACATTTTGGTAGTGGCCCTGTGTATGGTCTTTTGTATGGCGCGGGTGGAGGAGTGGCTTGAGTGATGGGTGCAGCAGGAACAGGGGTGTTGGTTTGGGTGACTGCAAAGTTCCTGGTGTTACGCTTCCTCTTGTTAGCAAATTTAAGGGAAGGAGTGTGGTGGTTTGAGGTTTTTCCCTCAGCAGGGGTTTTCTTCTTTTCCTCCTTGAACTTCCCATTGCGAATTCGGTTTTCGGTCAGTTCTGTCGCCAACTCCATGGCAGCTTCTAGTGTTACTGGTGAAACGCTGAGGACCGAATCTTGGATTTTCGAGGGAAGTCCTCGAATGTAATGTTCTATCAGACGGTAGATTGGAGTGAATAAGTTTGGAACCATTTGGTTCAACTCCAAAAACCTTTTGTTGTAAGTAGAGTGATCACCATCTTTTTGCTTCAAGGCATGAAATTCATCTTCCAATTTCTTAATTTCACTCCTAGGACAGAATCGCCTAGTCATGATTTCCCTTAACTCCTCCCAAGTTAAGGCCATCGCATCTTCCGTTCCCCTCTTTCCTTTCTCGGTATTCCACCAAGTGAGAGCTACACCAAGTAGTCTCCCGGTGGCATAACGAACTTTGCGATCCTCAGGACAATCGCAGTTTAAGAAAACGTTTTCCATCTCCTCGAACCAATGTAGGAGAGCAGTGACTCCCTCAGTCCCTTCGAATTTTGGGGGATCGCAGGACTTAAAATGTTTGTAGGAGCATTTGATGGTAGGAGGGTTGTTGATGATCTGGTCCTGTTGTTGAGGAGGGTTAGTAGGATTTGCAGCAAGGGCTTGTTGTACTTGTACTACGATGTCAGGTAATATCGTGGCCATTTGATTTGCGATATGAGTGGCCAAACGTTCCCGACACTTTTCCGAGTTCCTACTCCTACGATGCGGTCTAGACGACATCTACAGGATCATAAAATGAGAAGATTGTGAGTTTATGGTATCTCTTTTAGGTGTCATGTGTCTTTAAGAAAATGAAAATAACATAAATATCAATAATGCAACTACATCCAAAGGATGTCTTGGGTTCGCTCATGTTGGGCCTCAAATGTCCCCCATACCTTCACCTATATAGTCATGTGGGCCCCCATGGCTATTGGCTTGGTAGGATTCACATTAGTATTGGCAATTTAACACTCGCATCCCCCGAATGCTAACCACAAAATATGTTCATGAGATGTTTGGTCGGAACGTGTCCAGGTGTAGACACAATGACAACTCAAAGTGGGATTAGCTCTCACGACGTTTGGTATAGCATGCTTTGGCCTAATAGATATTTCGTACTCTCATCGTTAGTCCCCAGGTAGGCAAACTGGTCCTTTATTTTGGATTTATACGAATGCCAGCCTAGACAGGACGTTCCGACTACGGGTACTAGTACCCTTCCAGTTACTACATGCCCGTCATGAGAACTCACTTTGAGGAGATTTGAAAACACGAAAATCATTGTAAAATCAATCATGATGTGGTGTGTGCTTGCATGGATGTGATATATTATGATCATACGATTTCATGATAGGCATTATTTGATAATACATACTTATGAACATGCTTGAACAATATCAAATGTAACATTTAACATAAACATATAAACATCATGAAATTTGGCATATAACACACAAAATTCTCATAAGTTTCTAATCGACTATAGTATAGGCTCTAAGGGTCTAATAACCTATCCTATATCCCTATAGTCATGGCTCTGATACCAATCTGTCACACCTCGACCCGCAACGGAATTAAGAGTCGGGGCATAATTGGGTTATCACCAAAGCACATGACATTTACTATTATGTTTCATAATTAAATGAAGTCAAAGTTACATTTCTCAAACATCCAAACATGTTCATTCATTACAAAGGAAAATAACCAAACATGATAATCCAAATACTAAATCGTTTTATTTCTTCTAATCCAGGTCCTATGTGTTCCTAGCTGCTGCTGGTTCACCTGTATCATGTGTAAAAATGGGAGGTTTTTGGGTCAACATAAGTTGGCGAGTGAACCTTATAGATAAACATTTGATAATGATTTTCTGGTTAGTTTATCAATGAAATATTGTGCATAATCATAAAAGAGCATATGTATGAAATCAAGCAATGGCAACATCAGTTACAATTATAACATACATTAACAATCAATAGCATACGTGAACATACCAACATCATATAATAATCAACATAAATGAATTGTGCGATCAAGGCTCAATCAAACGGAGCCGATCGAATTGCATGAACTGGAAACGTAAATTGAACTGTGCGCTCAAGGCTCAATCAAACGGAGCCGAACGTATTGCATGAACTGGAAATGTAAATTGAACTGTGCACTCAAGGCTCAATCAAACGGAGCCGAGCGTATTGCATGTATTGAAATGTAAAATGAAATGACCGATCAAGGCTCAATCAAACGGAGCCGATCGTGCGGGCACGCCCTGATCAACCGCATAATAAAATGGGGATCAAACTCAACCTCGATGGATGGGGAGCTACGGCCTCGGCAATTGCATGTACTGAAATATAATTTGCAAACAATAATAACTACTTAACAGCAACAACTAACACACATGTCATGATATGATATATGCACAATAACTTAGTTATAAATATGTAAATGAACAAGACACATGATACACCCCAAAAACGTGATTAAAACGGGAAATTTGAAGGGTTCACTCACATTGGGTGCGTTGAATTTGAGATGGTGAGATGCGCACGATTTAGACGAAGCGAGTCAACGAGGAAACACTAACCTAAACAATAATGGATAAAAAATATATTAAATGGATTTTATTAAGGATTTTAACGGGATTTTTAAATATATTATTGTGAGTTTATGGCTATTTTTTATCTTTAAAAATGTTATTTTTAAGTATTTTTAATTGATTTTTAATTTAAATTAAACAAATAAATATTTAAAAAAAATATTATTTTTTACTGTTTGACCGTTGACCGTTGACCGTTGACCGGTTCGGTCAGCGGTAAATACTTGCGCCAAGCGGGATTCGAACCGGTGACCTTCCGTTCACGCGCACGTAGCTCTACCAACTGAGCTACGTGACTAACCCGTTAGAAATCCAGTTTTAATTATATTTATACACTTATTCGAATTTACCGAAAATTCCTTTATTTTGCAAAACGTTTTAATCTCATTGAACCGGTGCTTGTGACGGAACTCGATCGCGCGACGTGTAGTTTACTTTGCACACAGTCCACCGCTGGACTGTGTGTCTAACCCGGTTATATTCTTGATTTATATTATACTTAACAACTACTCGCTCTAACCCGGTTAGTTCATGAATAAAAAGGAAAGTTATTACGCAGAGTGTGTGTAGTAAGGATCGAACTCGCGACGTGATTATAAAATGTGCACACAGTCCACCGCTGGACTGTGTGTCTAACCCGTTTATAAACCGAATTTTAATTACTCTTATATTCTGAAATAGGTTCATCTTCTTCGTCGGATTAAACTGTCAGCGTATTTCAACTGGTTAAGATTGATTTTGCGACTTTCAAAAATCTTAAACACTAACAGTAATTCAATAGTAAGGAATGGAAAGAGTTTAAAGAACAGGATTTACCGATTGGAGATAAACACAGAAATCCGGCGAAAGTTTTGTCGGTACAGAAATTGAGCTCCGACTGTTGAAACAATTAACAGTGTGGGTCGATTATTTATAGAATTAAATCATCTAAACAAGGTTTAAATGAAGTGTAGGATGTCTTACCCTTTCACAGTGAAATTCCGGCAATTTCAGAAACTTTCCGGCGAAGGTGGGATTTCCGCTAAATGTTGGCTAAGATTGATTCTGATGATGGAATTGTGTTAGAGATTGACTAATCACATGTTTTAAACAAAAAGAGTCGAAGAAATTACCGTGAGAATGCAAGTCCCGGTTTTCCGGTGAGTTGCAGAAAATTTCCGGCGATCGAATTCCGAGGGTCTTACGGTTCAGAATCTTGACGAAAATGAAATTGAGTGTTATTGTGATAGTTATGATTCGCGCAAATGATCAGGACTTGGATTAAATCAGAGTTTGGTACATTTTCGGTTTCAAATACCGAAAGTGATGAAGTCTTTAAGTTCATTCAATTAAGACTTAATTAGAAACCGATATTCATCGTTATGAGCTAGCCAAAAGAAGTCGAAAAGATTTAGCGTTCAGTTTGCCGGTTTCCGTTATTCAGATGGCACCAATGGTTAATTTAAGTTCGCGTATAAGATCCATTTAGTTGCCAATTGTTACAGAAAACACGTCGTGGCGGAGTGGTTTGGGAAGTGGATGTTAAGTTGTTGGAGGCAGTTGACCCGGGTTCGAGTCCGGTCAGCTACAAATGTTTTTATTTATTTCATTTTAACTTTTTATCAAATATAATTTTTATGGTTTAGTTTATTTATTAATTGTGTAATGTTTAAACCCAAAATAATCATGAATAATTAATGAAATTTCATAACTTGGTACAGGATTACAAAACGGAGCGGGTTTTGGAGACCCTATTTATACAAATGTTACACAGAATAGCTGCTCCAGCTAGAGAGGGTCGGAATGGTGGTCTGAAAGATGGTCCAGTCATAGAGGGTCCACCCCTCATGGGACCCTTGCCCTTGCCTCCGCGCCTAAACTTTGGTGGCATGATTCCTGCTTCAACAACGAGTTAAAACAAAGCAAAACAATAATAATAACTTAATAATGAAATGAATACTCTTAGGTCACAGCCTAGACTCGGAAGTCTAAGGAAAGTGCTATTTGTGTATTTTCGAGATTAAACACAAAAGGCTTGTGTTTAATTCACTCGAACGTTGGCTCTGATACCAACCTGTCACACCCCGAATTTCCACGTGTACCTGGTAGGCCCGGTTGGGGAATATCGTGACGTAGTTGATAACATCATAACCAAACAAACACAATACAGCGGAAGTCTTGGATTTAAATTACTATTACAAACCGCGTGTTCAAAGTCTGAGTACAAATTACAAGGCTTGTAAAGAAAGATCCACAGGCGGATCGAAATAACTATATACAAAGTATTGTTCAACAGACTTTAAGCAACCTAGGGACTTGGAAAATCCTCTATTGTCACTATAGCGCAGCTCCCGATCTATTGCGTGTTGCCACCTGTAACTTGATCTTTTGAAAATACGTCGGTTTTCACTGGTAAATACTAATAACCGACTCATTTTGAAAATATTTCCGAAAATGGTTTAGGTGCACCTGGCACATTTTATAAATAACTTGGGATAGTTCAAAATGACCTTGTTTACAGTTTTATATGTTTGTCAATACATATGGGGTCCGGTGCAGAAACCGAATAACCTGATTATCCGACACGCCACTTAGATAATCCACCAATGGGATTCAATATTTTATTAGCATTAGCATCTGTCAGGTGTATGCCTACACCCCGCGCTTAAGGTCGTGGCCATTAGTAACTTAAATGAGCCAAGGATATCCCAGACATGGTCAAATTAACCCCCAATGTTTAAGTTATCAAACAATACAGAATAAAACGGGTTATAAGGATTTAGTAAATCACAATCCGATAACTTAATCCCATACCCGACCAAGCGGTATTATTATACCGTATCCCAAGCCCGTATAGGGAAAATAAGTTTAAAGTATTTACCTGAGCTAATTCTTCAATAAATTAACAACTCAGCCAAATATTCAAAAAGTAAGCCTTAGTTGACAATCTACCGGGAGGCTCTTAGTCTGGAAATGATGGTGTTTATAACCAATTAGAATGCTAACGGGTCCTATCTACTTTGTAGACTCGAACCGGGTAGCTTAAAGATAATAACGATACTAAACGCTAGATTAAGCGATGACCGGAATAGAATGTAGTTTAAACCCGACAAGTATGGAGACTTGTTTAATATGGGTAAACATGTTACATTCTGGATTTTGAAAATTAATGATAAGGTTAAACCCGTTTCGGTTAAATTACGTAAATTAGTTACGTAGGCCGAACCGTACGCATATAAGCGAAACCGGGTAACCGGATGAGCTGTATACAAGTTCCATATGCCATTATATTTAAAACATGTTGTAATATCAGTAGGATATTAACATGTATGCCCATTATGGTTTTAAAATTAAGTTACGCCTAAAAAGGGCGTTTTGGTCATTTTACGACTTGTAAAATAAGCTTGCAAGTAAACTGATGTCATGGTCATAAATATTCTGTAAAAATAGTTAATTCATGATGTTATATCAGTAGGATATCAAGTATATGTGTGGTTTATAGTTTAAGACCAAACTATTCCTCGAAAGGGCATTTTGGTCATTTCACATATCGCCTTGACAACTTATTTGGGAATCTGAGTTTAGATCATGTACCTACTGTAATTATATTTAAAATAAGTTTTGAAATCAGTAGGTATCAAGTCTTGAAGCTCTAATATGGTTTTAAACCATACTATGCGCCGAAACAGCGATTAAGTCGCTAAATGACGATATTCAAGATGTTTAATGAAAATTGAAGTTATGACCAAGTTTATATAACCATAATATGTTATTTAATATAACATATCAGTGGGTAAAAGGTTTTGTAATAAAAGTTTGGCTAAAATCCATTTTATATGCCGATAGGGCATGATCGTCATTTAAGGACATAATACAAGATCTTGTGTGCAAACTCAGTTTACAATATGATTTGATATCCTAAATAATCCCTTTTATGATGTCACATAAGTAACTAATGAGTTTGGTTGAAGAAATTATGTTTAAATCATTTTATACGCCAAAAGGGCGATTTGGTCGCTTTAAAACATAATTTACGATTATTTTTGCAAAACTCAG
Organism: Scalesia atractyloides; assembly: GCA_947069175.1. Classification (NCBI taxonomy): domain Eukaryota; kingdom Viridiplantae; phylum Streptophyta; class Magnoliopsida; order Asterales; family Asteraceae; genus Scalesia; species Scalesia atractyloides. The sequence continues at coordinate 22,728,933 of CAMTDV010000030.1, read as the reverse complement.
TTATGACCAGATTTATAACATCAAGATATGTTAATTACATTAACATATCAGTACTTAACTCATTTGCACGCTCATTTATAGTTAAAACCTTATTTTTAACAAAAAGGGTATTTTAGTCGACTTTAGGCATAATAACGGAACTTGCAATAAAAACTCGGATTACTACATGACCATGAAGTATAACTCCAGAGGGTTAACATAACATGGTCATAATGTAACTTAGAATCAGTAACTAAAGTTGTTAATTCGGGTCAGAATCGAAAGTCAAAGTAGAAGTCAAACTTCACGACTTTCGGTTGCGAACCGACCTTAAACCTGGAATTGTCGAGCCGAACATGTTTACACATGTTCTAATAATTATTACCAAGTTGTTTGAGTGTTGAAACATATTTTATAACACCTACATTATCATATATGAATTTATTTTCAAATCTGACCCAGTTTGACTTTTTATTAATAACTTTGACCCGTCAATTGACCAAGCAAACGTGGTAATTAGGAGGTGCCCTTTTTAGGGATTAACACCTACCTAATTACGATCACTTAGCCATGTTCGTATCGAACAATGGCTGGACCATATGGTCTAAACCGAAAGTCAAAAAGTTATTACGATAACGCTTGACTTTTGGCTTAAAAGCCTAATAAACGAAAATGCAAGGGAAAGGATCACTTACTAGTGAACCTCTGATGAAAAATAACTTAAATGGAAGCTCCCTTCAGTTGGGAATCTCCAGGAGATGAGAGGAATTGATAGAACACGAAGAGGTGCAAGTTTTGACATGAACAAGACCCCTATTTATAGTTGTGGAGCTTGAAGGAGGTGATCACAGGTGGTAAGGGGAGTTAGGAGAGGCTTACAAGTGTCCTAGTACGTGTCTTAGTGGTTTGGAAGCCCCTGGTTTCGAAATGGGGCGATTTTGAGCTTTGTGTGGCCTCCAAGGCACAAAACAACAATAGCTGTCATCAGGTCCCACCGTAGGCTACGGTGGGGGCGTAGCTTACGGTGGTGGCTGATCAAACATACCCACAAACTTTCATTTATTGACAGTTTTAGCCCCTTTGACCTCCAAACTTCTGTAGAATGTTATAATTAGCATACGAAGCCTTCCTTGGCCATTATTAGGCATTCCCAAGAGTATGATCAACATCATAAGCTCCCGGTTCGTTAAAAGGTCACTCAGAGGTAAGAATTTACATGTTGACGCTTTTAACCCTTCGTCGCACAAACTTTTAAATAATTCCTCAAACGGTTTCTTACGGCCAACAAGTGGCTCAATTGAGAATACGGACATCGTGTAAGGTCACTCAGAGGCTAAGTTTTAGAATGTTGACACTTTTAGTCCTCCCGTATCCATAGTTTTTGATTTGGGCAAAAATAGTCCCTCCTAGTCAACTTTAGGCATAAGTAGGATCAAGGACACGTGTCAATACATTATTGGACACGATTTTACGAGGTGTTACACGACCAGTAGTAGGTTATGGTACCTAGGACTGACAATCCCGTTACCAAGGTTCCCGGTGTTTGTGGGGAAGTTTGGGGAACGACCGAAACTGTTACTTTAACAAACCCTTTGGTGCTTTGTTATTGCAATTTAATACCCTTTGGTGGTATAGACGAGTCAACACAGGTTTGAATGTATTCACCAAAATGACCAAAAGTTTTCACAATTAAAACAATGATGATTTGTTTATAACGCGAACGATGAACAATTGGTTTATGACGCAAACAATGGACGAGTGGATTATGACACGAACAATGGACGATTGGTTTATGACATGAACAATGGACGGTTGGTTTTTGATAAGTGATTTAGATACGGAACGTGTGTAATTTGATAAAAGCAAGGTGGATACGCCGCTGGTACTTCCTATATATAAGTGTTTTTATCATGATTACATACGTGGCGTTATTAAAATCACTTGAAACAAAGGTTTTCAAACAATGACACGCAACGATTTTCAATTTAAGATATAAACCATACAAGGTTTCTTTCAAGACGATTTACTACTCGGATTTACAAAACAAATGTTTTGGTCAAGATTCATGGCTACAAGTCTTTTATAAACAATAACTAACTTGTTTTAGTTGGCTATTTATCATTGAAATACCAAATACTTTTTAATAACAAGGTTTTCAATTAACGACTCTAGTAGTCTGACAAGGTATTGCAAAACATATACAAGGACATGAATTTGACACACTCACAAAACCTATGTACTCGTCGGCCTATTTTTGCTGACTCGTTTTAACATATGTTTCAGGAAACCAAGTTTGATGTTTATGCATGCTCACGTAGGATTGGACGCGGACTTTAGTGCCTTAAAATAAGCAAGACAATAACTATGTTTGTTTAGTTTGTTTTTAAATTCCAAAAGACAATGTAACAATGTTAATATTCAAATAAAACGAAACTTCAAATACCATGTGTTGTTGTAACAATCTGTTAACGTGACTCCCCGACGTTTCCGCCATGGTATGTTGTTTTTACGCGGTCGGGGTGTTACATGCACTTGCCCTAGCGTGTATAGAGTGATAGTATTGTATCGTGTTTTACAAATTTAAAACTTGATCCACGAGTAAAAAGTGCTTAATATATAACAAAAATTATAATCACGCTCACCCATGTCAGTTCTCACTTGTCATCAATAGCTATTAGTAGTTGATAAAGTCTCTGTTCTTGAATTTTAGTGTTGTAGATCTGAATATCTTCAGGATGTTTCATTGGGTTTGGTTCCCTTCTATCGATGGTCATCCAGGTTTTTGTAGTTTATTCCAACAATCTTCCAATGTATCACCTCCTTGTCTTAGTGAATTAGCCCTTTGTAAAGATCAAACACTAGCAATGAATCAGTTTCAGATCCATATGTGACTACTAGACCGTCTCAAAGGGTCTTCGCAGTTGGATACTGCGAGACATTAGTCACCAAGCTTGGATCGATATTTCAGATCAACCTTGTAAAAACACAATGATTTTAACAATTCAAATTAGCTCGAAAAAACCACCAGGTGTATGCCTTATTTATTTTTGAAGGAGGTAATAGTTCCCCTATAATGTGAGGACTTCTCCTCTACCACTAATAGATTTTTTTTTCATAGGGTTGCCCATAATGCATAATTATCCGAAAGAAAGATTTTCGAAGTTGGTTGTTGCTGACTGCGCCTCGAGACCGTTTCTAAGTGTGCATCGATTTACAGAGTTAAGTCATCAGAGATGTTGGTTAAAGTGGTGTCACCTCCGGACATCTTCATGGATTCGTCACTACAAAAAGGATAATGGTAACACCACCATTAACTACTTCATTTATGAAATTCATAGTAATAGAGATACATGTCCTACCAAGACAGAATTTGGAACTTGCTATCCTCTTACCTAACAGGCAAAGATTTGCCTCCGTGGAAAGGATGATTTGTTCAGATCGACATGAGAGTCCAACTACATTGCATTGCCAGAATCCATGTTGTATATTTGAAAGAGGTTGACCTCCTTGCTTCTCTCACGGTACAATCCTCTTCCCGCCGAGCCCCCTTTCTCCTCGGTCCACAGAGACAAAATGTAGGACTGGCGCCAACAGTTCATCACTAAAGAAAGGACTCACTAAGCCGGATCACTAAGTAAGACTAATCTAATATGAATTAATAGACTAATCTAACCAGTTTTTGGGGTATGGTTTAGGCTATGATATGTGGCTGTTTTGGGTTGAAGAAATAACAATAGGGCTGAAAGATTTCAGAATTCCCAGGATTATAACACTTGCTCTGATACTATGTGAAATGTTCACAGGTAACAAAGACTTGAGAAAATTAGGTTTTCTTTTCTATATCAAAACTCATACAAGAGACAATGTTAAATAGGGAGAGAACAAGCTAAACATGAAAAATCCAATCATGGAAAATATTACTCCATAACTAAAGGTGAATTATTTCCTTATAATAATAAAAGGGTGTTTTGGATTGAGTTTGGAAATGACTTATTAGTTTTTTTAACGGTGAGAATCTTTAACTTATTGAGAGAGAGATCTCACACCCTCCCAAATAGAGGGCCGTAACCCCACTCTGGCCAGACTCTGTTGTCTTAATCGGGCCCACGTTGACGTCAGAGTTTAGCTAACGGTGTTCCCCGGGAAACCATACCACCCACTCCAGTGGCAGGGGCTTGCGCCGCCACAAGAGAGAATCTCTCTGCCATAACGCACGATGGACCAAAACCCGAGGTGGCTCGGGCTCAAACTCTTGACCTAAGGTCTGGGAGAACTAGCCTTCATTGCCTTTATCCACCAAATGTAGTACTAATGGGGATTAAACCTGGGTCTCCAAGGAGAACCCAAGTCTTTCCAACCACTAGACTACAAGTGATGGATTAAATGACTTATTAGTTAATATGTCATTTCAAAACTATATCCTAAACACCCCTTAAGTAATATTCTAACACTACCAAATCCTGAAAGTGGTCTCAAAACAACCCTTCTATGTCGTAATGATCCTGATTTTGAGCATGTTTTTATGAATTTTTTCTTGTCTAACTTTACTTATTGTCTTGATTATTTGAATAAGTTTAGAAGGATAGTTTAGTTTCGTAAAATGAATGTTAGATTATTTGATTGCTGCATGTTTAGATTTAGATTGAATATTTCAATGTTAGTTATTTGGTATTATCTTTTTGTAATGTGACCATACCCAACTTAGACCAAAAAATCTAAAATTGAGTTATAGATTCAAATTCTGAAAATTTCCAGCACCCATTAAAATGCTTTTTTGGGCCCCTAATGTGCTTAAGCCTTGCAAAACATGTGGGTCAGATTAGGTAATGAGTTACACCGGGTTTGGTTCAAAATGCCCCCAATCAAACAAAGTTTAGGTTGGTTTAGGTCGAAACGGATTTTGCCCAAAACAGGTTTAGGTCAAAACAGATTGTTTTAGGAAAAACAAAAAAAGCAAATGAGCAAAAATTGGTTTTACGAATCAATGCGATGAATCATTGACATGCAAACAAAGCACTTAAAGTGTAATGCTTTCCAAATTATGACTTGAATTTGATGATCAAACAAAATTGTCTTGTCTATCATATGCCTGCTAGACATGAACCTGTTTCAAACAAAACAACAGGAATTAGTTCATATTTCCTTAGAACATTCAAATAAAACATATTTTGAATGAACATTATATGAAGTTATCTTAAGGTGCAAAAGATCACACAAAGATCCATAATTGTGATATTTTAGTCTTAGTGTTCTTGAATGACTTGTATGCAAAAAAACACATGAAGTTCTAACCTGGTTATGGGTTACAACCCTCTGATTTTGCAAAACGCGTAAATACATGATCCGAGAAACCCAAGAGATTGGCCCACCACGTTCAACTAGGTATAATCAACATAACTTTTTAAAGCATGTAAAAGAGAGCTTGTAAAAGATGAATCTCAAAAGGGTGGTTATATACCAGATCAAATGGAAGACCACCGAAGAGAATCCAACCTAACCCGATCGTGAAAAGATCCTACAATATCGTTATATATGTCATAACTGTCCTTACATAATAAATTACCTCTGTCCCAAAAATGTCAAATGTTAGACTGTTAAAGTCAAACTAAGCACCATTTACCTTTGGGGCATAAATGCATTTGTGAATTTGTAGTTAAAGATGTCATTTATTAGTTTTGTATATAACATTATACTTTCTTTCATTGCAAAAAGTCAAACCATAAAGGTTGAATCATAATCAATATCAATTAACATGAAATCAAAGCTTTTCAAACCTTTAAGTTCCCACAAATTGTCTGTGTGAGGGCCGAGTTTAGAGTTGTGTTTAAGAAAACCGCATAGTTCAAAAAGAAAGCCATAACACATGATAGCAACATCACAACCTATATAAAATATTCAAGGTTAAAGTATAAAATGCACTAGAACGCATAACATTCTACTAGTTTTACATAAACCGTTCATATTGTTTTAAAAATTCACACCTGAAATCCGACTGATGACAAATAGGAGAAGTTGGTTGTAACTTGGAGATCACCACATACCCATGTCCATAATAACAAGATTGGAGTACATATTATACCTACAAAATGATTTGGGTAAATTTTAAAAGACAGAGACAAAATATAAATATTTTTTTTCTTTAATAAAAGCGGTGGTTCTTACCATTACACCACATAAGACCAAAGCTATTCAGACCACTAGATTTTCCTGAGGAAATAACAATATGTATGTCACATACTATCTTGAAATGAAAGGGTCCAAAATGAAAATATATTACTACCAATTCGAGCTATCGAAGCTAGATATATTGCAGTACATATGTTTGCTGAGAAAACTATGGCATATGCATATGAATCAAATGATAAATCTCGAGCTCCAGCTATGAAGGCACCAAATATGATTATCCCTACGCTGAAATCAAGTCGTTTGATTAGCTTGTTTAGTGACCATGAGAACCCATTAAGGAGGCTCACAGGGCCCTCCCATACCCTACTAACCAGTGGAACAAAGTAAAGCGTAACCTAGGCAGGTGCCCTTTAAGGGTTAAGGGCGGAAACAAGTGAAAACTAGTTTCGGATCAGAGAGATCGTTGATAGAGTAGAATGAGGTAGTTTTTTTTAACGACGAATTTCTTGTGATATTTGAACTCATGATCTCACACTTAAGTGTTTTAAAAGGATTTGCATTGCCAATAGACCACCAACCTTAGTTGGTGGATTGAGACAGTTTGATCAACTTATTTTATATTGTATGGTTTTCATTTTTACTACGGTTTATGTTTTCAAAAGGTATATTCGACGTAAAATAAAATTTTATTCACATAAAAAGTTGTGAAGCCCCAACAAATATATGTAACATGTTCCGTGGTCCCTATATTATGTCATAAAAGAAAATTAACAGAATAAAAACCGATAATGTACGATATGTTGTCTTTAATATTTTGAAATTGATAATGTACCTGCCAACGATGTAACGTGAATACTTTTGTCGCACCAAAACGTACTCTACTAGCATTGTAAATGCTACAGTGGTTCGTCTAAGTGTTGTGTACATGGGCACGCTCACCCCACGAACCGATTCCATTGAAACCAGCTTTTACATACAAAACAAGACATTTCAGATAACTAAGAAAACATAAAAAAAATATATGGTGGTGTTCAATATAGAACTATTAGAATTTCATAACATTTAACACTATGCAATCACTTTATATTAGTTTTAGTGGAGAGAGAAAGTAGGGCGGTTACATGATTACATAACCGTCTTATGTATCATAGTTAAAGCAATATGTATATATGTTTATGCAGTTTTATACTTAAAATTTGTTTTACAGAACGGTCCTTTGTTATATACATGTACGTTAAAGGTGTTTAAGCCTTTGTCGTTCAAATAAAAAAAAACCACCGACTAGTAAAATATAATGTACCATGTAAAGAAGATAGGAGATGGCTAGAGGAAGAGTTGTAAGCAATGTTTTTAGTGATATAAAAATCCCTGGGATGTTATTCGTGCTTTGGTTTTCATTATTTACTTGGAACGACACGATGTTTCGACACCGCAATGCATAAAGAAGAACCGATGAGCACACCATCTGCAAAAAAAAATAAAGAAAAGGTAGTGCAAAGTCAATTTTGACTTATTTTTGAAGTCAAATATACCTGTTTATAATTTAAACCGATAACGACTATGATCACTATATCGATCTAGGAGAAGGTTATCAACAACCTGAATTGTTTTGAACTAAAAAAAAATAAACCAAGATGTATTTTGTGTACTATGAAAAATAGCAAGTTTGACATATTAAAAGTCACAATTGATATGAAAAATAGCAAGTTTGACATTTTAAAAGTCACAATTTTATGGGGGAGAACCTGGAAAAGAGTAATGACATTGGCACATGGAAATTTATACGATGAAAGAGCAGCTTTGTTGAACATTATCAAGAGAACTGCAAAATAAACATAACAAATATGGAAAAATAATCAATACGCATGAATTTTAAAATTAATATATAGTATTTAACATTGGAGTAAATTACATTTTGTGTCCTTTATGTATTACCAAAATTATGAAATGTACCCTTTAAAATATTTAATTTCAGTTTATGTCCAAAAATCGCATGTTATATAACGCTTTATATCCTTTAGGGCTAACCCAGTTAAAAAACTCAATTAACCTCAATTTAACCAAGGGCAATTTCGTCCATTCACATGCTTTGACTCTAAAACTCATATTTGACCTAGATCCATCCTATTTATCTTCTTCTTCAGAATCAATTAGGGTTCTAATATTACCACAAAGCCCATCTCCATTAACCCAACTCAAGGTTACAATCACCATCGTCATCATCTTCATGTCGCCTATGTTCACGACCAACGACCTTCTCCGTTGTCGGCGATCTCTGTTACTGTCGTGAAACACCACTCGGAATCGTCATTACTGCCTAAGATCAACACCACCTTCTCAGTTGTGACATCTCGGCTTTTCAGGTATCTTAAACGCGCTACTTTATTGTTATTCATTCCTACGTTGATTTAATTCGGAGAATTAAATTACGCGCTCGCAATAACTACGCTAACTTTAGTATTTAGGGAATACACAATGTTTGGAAATTCTAACGGGTTGTATCTGAATTTCGTGCTACATGTTATTAGACGTTTATGAATAATTGCCAAGTCGTATTATGTGTAGTTATTTATCAGATTATAATGATCGGTTAGTAAATTCTATTTATAAGCCGAACCAAACCAAGCCTGTGAAACGTTTCGACTTCGCGACCAAGAAAACCCAACCCGCCACCCACACCCCCTTGCGAACACAACCCAACCCGCCACCCACCCTTGCGGCCCAAGGGCAAGCCCAAACCGCCCCCTTGCCCCTTATGTATACGTATGTATGCATGGGGTGTTCAAAAAAAAAATACTCAAAACCCTAATCCCCTAGAAGTGTGCGATGGCAGCCCCCCCCCCCTCGGTTGCGCAAACCCTACAACTCTCGGATCGATCCCAAGCTTGTCCTGGTTCGCAAGTTGTCTTCGTTTAAGGTTAGGGTTTTTTTCGATTTTGTTACGATTCATGTGATGATCTTCCGAAAAATTAATTATGATTATGTGCTCGTATGATTGTTGTTATGAAAAGTGTTGTGGTGTATGATTAGCTCGGATGAATATGCGAATCTTTGCGGTTGTGATGATATGTTTGAGTATTAAATCGTAGGCTGCGTTTTATCTATAAAGATCATGATATATACTTAGGGTTTTCATAAATATTGATATATTAGATGATATTTGACAAGTTAACCTGCTGTTAATCAATACAACTAAGCGTCATGGCCGTTTACACATGTTCTAATGCGATAAAGTCGAAAACAGTAAGCTGATTGACATTTTCAGTTGGCTGTAACATGATCATCATTTATTGAAAAGTGGATTTTCTAAAGCCTAAAACGTGTATTTTTTGAGAAATGCTTCAAATGGCGCCGGATTCATATTTTTCTGAGTTCGTTTTCTATTTTTAAATGGTCATTTAGTGCAGCAGCTGAAGCTGCGTAAATTCTGCAGAATTTGCAGGTTGTTTATCGAGTCGGATCTCATAGTCTGTATGGGGTTAGGTCACGAAATCTATACAGTAACTGGAGAGGGGATTTTCCGAAAATCTCCCACTAGAATTTCGTTAATCGGATGAACGATGATTTTTAAATGATTTTTCTTGTGGACTGCAGTCAGAAAGCAACGAATCTGACTGCAGCCTAGTATATAAATGTTCATAAATAATTGGTAAAGATTTAGAATTTAAAAATTTTACACAAAATTCTAAGTCTAATTGACACCTCCTGTAAACAAATTGTAATTTTTGAAACGTTGGAACTATTTTATAAAAATTCTTGAAAACAGCCCAGTTATGAGCGTACAAGCTGAAACATGATAACTTGCGTTTGTGTGTACCTAAGTGTTGTATGAGTTATCATGTGTTTATGACAAGTTGGTTTGATCGTTATTTTGTATGGTGATACTTTGCATGCATGATTATGGTTTCGAATTGGTTATTACGTGTGCCGTACTGTGTGTTAGTTATGCGTACGGTTTTGTGTCAGTGTGTTCACACACTAACTTTGAATCGGTTGACATGTTAGGACGCGATTAGCGGTTCCATCATTTGCTTCTTTTGCGTTTATCTAATCGAGCAATTTAAGGTGAGTTCACGGCCCCTATTTTATCCGGTTTTGAACAACAGGGGGAGAAACATGTATACGCTCTACAACTCAATCTTTTACGTTATGCGAAATTAACATCGTTAACTATTCGGTAACTAAGTTAATGTTAATGTATGTTATGGTCACTAAGTAGCTTTATCACGGAAGTCCTCAACCAACTCTCGGATCGTTAGTATTGGGTTAGATAGCGGGGAAATTATAGTAGTACTACTGGGCCCGACAAGCCCCACCCGAGCTAGTCGCGCTAGCCGACCGGGAATGGTCAACGGGTGATTAATTTGGCTTAACTTTCACCATGGTCAGTGATAGACGGAAACACAGAGGCAACAACAGTCAGCTTCGATCGCGAACTCTTACGTGACGTAACTTTAGGCTCGCTACCTACATGTTAACATTGAACTTATTTACGAACCAACCTTATTATTCCAGGTTAGGAATAATGGAACTATGTCGTTATCCTGGGTTAGGGATAACGGGGGAAAACAATCTTTTAAACCGAACTTGTGAACTTATAAAAACCTGTGAACTCACTCTTCTTTAATGTTGACACTTGTTTCTTTGCATGCTTCTCAGGACGATAGGAGTGCTAGGTGCACTCACTTGCATTTGATCAAGGAACTTTTATCGAGTCTTTATTTACGAATAATTTTTGGGATTTTGGTTTTGGCGTTTATGTTGGTGCCCATTTCCTTATTTTAATGCTTCCGCTAAACTTTGAAACCTTGAAATTTTGAAAATGACTATGCATGTTTACAGCAAATGTTTTTGGAAAACGTTTAAATAAATCATATAGAGTCGTTCGACATTGCTAGTGTCTGAGATTCTGGTTTGATCACACGCCTCGCGGTAATACTCCGCAAGTGGAAATTGAGGGTGTGACAGATTGGTATCAGAGCCTCTAGCTATAGAGAACCAGGTTTGCATTTAAAGTAGAACTAAACTATAGCTGTTACACGACACTAGACTTAGTTGGCACCGAAATGTGATATCTTGTTATGTGTTATACTACAATTGTTCTATGTGATATATATATATATATATATATATATATATATATATATATATTGTGATATACGCAGCTCGTAACTAACTACTCTAACCCAGCAGGCTATGTCATCATCATCATCCGACAGATCTCGACAATCAAGGGCGCCGGGGAAGGCACCCATGGTCGAACCCTCACCACCTCGTGACGTGGGACACGCTCAGCTGCCAGGAAAAGACTCGCTCTAGGAGGGGAGTCGTCCTCCCGTCCAACCACCGCTGCACCGGTCCAACCGGTCAACTCTTCAGGAGTGGGGGACGATCTACTTAGAGATGTGCTAAGGAAACAACAGGAACAGCTGGAGAGAATGCAAGAGACTATCGAAGCATAGGGATGGTTGATACGTCAGCTGACTGGTAAAACTGAAGAGCTCGAGGAAGAGCAAGATGAGAATAACAGAGTTCGAAGCATTTTAGCTAAGGACCTTCGTGCTGAATAGCTGAGGGCCGACTGGCTCGAAGACAGAGTTCTTGAATCCAGTTGGAGGATTCACGAACTGGAGTAGAACCAAGCACCACCTATCCCAGTACCCGCACCAGCACCGGCCCCTCCAGCGCCGGTAGAAGACGAAGAGGAGGATCCAGAGGAAGACCCGGAGGAGGATTCGGAGGAAGAAGAGCCGGAACATGACCCGGCTGTTGAAGCTGAAAGTGCTGAAGAGGAAGACGGCAGTGATAGCGACTTGGGAGATGGAGACATAGATGACTAACTCGTCTCGCCAATCTCCATTTTGTTTCCTTTAGTTTGTTTGTTTCCACTTATGTTTGAACTTGGAAATTTTATAATTAAACTGATATGTTTGGTTGGTATTTTGTGAGACATTACAATTTATATCGAATGTTCCTTTTGATTGTTTAATTTGTTGGGTTGACATAAAGTGTGTGATCATTTAAGTGTGGAATATGATGACTATATTGGATATATACTTATCGGTGTGTGTTTGTGTTGTCTTGCGAATATCTGAAATGATAACCGGTCGCCGCGGAAATCTCAACATGTCAGCTGAAGAATTGGCCGCTTTAATCCAACAACACATGAATGCTGCTCTGGCAGGTGTTCCTAACCCACCAGCAGGTAACCATTATTAAATTTTCATGGGAAAATCTAATAGTTTGCCTAGTAGACTTTCTCGCTGACTACCTACCCTCTATCCTCAGGAGGGGGTCTTAACCCCTACAAGATGTTCCTGGATATGAAACCGAGCAAGTTCACGGGAGTTGAAGGATCCATAGGACTGGTCCGTTGGGTCGAAAAGTCTGAATCGGTTTTTGAAATGTGCAATTGCCTCGAAGCTAATAAGGTCAAGTATACTGCCTCGACGTTGGAAGATAGGGCATTAACCTGGTGGAACGCACAAGTCCAAACGCGTGGACTTTCTGCGGTGAACGCAATGGCCTGGACCGAGTTTAAATCTCTAATCAAGGAGGAATACTGTCCGCGGGACAGAGTTCAGCAATTGGAACAAGCGTTATGGAACCACAAGATGGTCGAGTCAGAAATTGAAGCGTACACGGCAAGACATCATGCTCTGGTGTTCCTTTGTCCCGATTTGTCTAACACCGTCGTTAAACGACTTCAGTTTTATCTTGGGGGTATGGTCCCTAAGATCCAGGGCATGGTAATGTCTAGCAACCCTACGACGGAGCAACAAGCGATTAGGCTGGCGCATAAACTCACTGATAAGGCGGTGGAGCAAAGGAAGTTGCCACCTAGGGGTGCAACTGAAATTGTCCCTGACAACAAAAGGAAATTTGAAGACTCACCTGCTCGGCAGTCTTCATCAGCCCAACCACAACAAGGAAACCAGAAGTGGTCCAACAACTTCAACAACAATCGGGGTCACAACAATCAGTCTGCCAACAACACCCAGAACTCGAGCGGCTATGCGGGTCGAAAGCCGCAATGTAATCGTTGTAACCTCCATCATCACGGCCCTTGCGCCGGAAATCGCTGCCAACAATGTGGCAAAGCAGGACACGCGGCAAAGGATTGTCGTGGGGAGATTATGTCACGACAGAATCAGAACCAGCACCAGGGTCAGCAGCAGGGTAATAACCGGGGATGCTATCAGTGCGGTAGCACTGCCCATTTCAAGCAAGACTGCCCGCAAATTCGCAACAACAATGGTGGGAATAACAACAATAACAACAACAATAACAACAATGGCAACAATGGAAATGGTGGCACAGGAGGTGCCAAGGGACTTGTATTCACACTAGGCCGTGGGGAGGCCCGAAACGACTCGAATGTGTCACCAGTAAGTTTCCACTTAACGATCAATTTGCTACTGTACTTTTTGATACGGGTGCAGATAAGAGTTTTATATCTGAGTCTTTTAGAAAGAACCTAAATCTCACACCTAACCCCCTAGAGACCCCTTACGTCATAGAACTAGCCGATGGTAAATATGTAGATGTGACTCATCTAGTGACCGGCTGTCAACTTAAACTCACGGGTCACACCTTTACCATTGATCTGATGACAACTACTCTGGGTAGTTTTGATGTGGTAGCCGGAATGGACTGGCTATCCGACGTCCGAGCTGAAGTTCTCTGTTTCGAGAAAGCTATCTGTATTCCACTCTCTAATGACGAAGTCTTGATGGTGCAAGGCGAGAAGGCAGGCGTCGTCACGAACATCATCTCTTACATGCAAGCTCAGAAGTATCTTCGGAAGAAGAACTATTTTGCTTTGCTCGCACTGGTCACCGAACAGTCTAAGGACGAGAAGCGGATTGAAGATATCCCCATCATCCGTGACTTTCCCGATGTGTTTCCAGAGGAGTTACCCGGTCTTCCACCACAACGACAAGTAGAGATTGAAATCGAATTGGCGAGCCATGCGACTCCTATCGCCAAGGCCCTGTACCGCTTAGCTCCAGCGGAGCTGCAAGAGCTGTCTACCCAACTTCAAGAATTGTTGGAAAAAGAATTTATCCGACCCAGTACTTCGCCATGGGGAGCTCCGGTCCTTTTTGTCAAGAAGAAGGACGGGACCTTCCGCATGTGCATCGACTACAGGGAACTCAATAAGGTTACCGTCAAGAACCGATACCCATTACCTCGCATCGACGATCTTTTCGACCAGCTTCAGGGGTCAAGCTACTACTCCAAGATTGATCTACGGTCCGGTTATCACCAGCTCGCGTCAGGGAGGAGGATATCTCCAAGACGGCATTTCGCACTCGGTATGGGCATTACGAGTTCTTGGTCATGCCCTTCGGTCTCACCAATGCACCCGCGGTGTTCATGGACCTCATGAACTGCGTGTGTAAGCCGTATCTCAACAAGTTTGTCATCGTGTTCATCGATGATATACTCATCTACTCTAAGGGTAAAGAAGAACATGCTGAGCATCTGCGGTTATTGCTGGAACTACTTCAACAGGAGAAACTATATGCCAAGTTTTCGAAGTGTGATTTCTGGATTTGGGAAGTTCAGTTCCTCGGGCATATCGTGAATGAAAAGGGTATACACGTCGATCCCGCCAAGATCGATGCTATCAAGAACCGGGGAAGCACCCAGGACACCGACAGAGATCCGCCAATTTTTGGGTTTGGCTGGTTACTACAGACGTTTCATCGAGGGATTTTCCAAGATCGCACAACCGCTTACCACTCTCACTCAGAAGGGCACCAAGTATGCTTGGGGTGACAAACAGGAAGCAGCATTTCAATTACTGAAGCAGAAGCTTTGCAGTGCGCCCATTTTGTCCTTGCCAGAGGGGACAGATGATTTTGTGGTATATTGTGACGCTTCCATTCAGGGATTGGGATGTGTGCTCATGCAACGTGACAAGGCCATCGCGTATGCATCCGGACAGTTAAAGGTCCACGAGAAGAACTACACGACACATGACTTGGAATTGGGAGCAGTTGTGTTTACACTTCAGATTTGGAGACATTACCTATATCGAACAAGGTGCACAATCTACACGGATCACAAGAGCCTCCAGCATATTTTTGACCAGAAGGAGTTGAACATGCGACAGCGTCGCTGGATCGAACTCCTGAACGATTATGAATGTGCCATTCGGTATCACCCGGGTAAAGCTAACGTGGTAGCTGATGCCCTTAGTCGGAAAGGAGCACTTGAAACCTCGTCGGGTACGAGCACTACAGTTCACAATTCATTATAGGTTACCCGAACAGATACGGACGCGCAGCTAGAAGTAATTAAGGAAGAGAACATCAAGGCCGAATCTGTGGGAAAGATGGAACGCGATTGGGAAGTGAAACCCAATGGTACCAGGTATTTCATGAACCGTATATGGGTACCTCTCTACGAAAACCTCAGAAAGCTAGTTATGGACGAAGCTCACAAATCCCGATACTCTGTCCATCCTGGTTCGGATAAGATGTATCAAGACCTTAAAGCCGCGTACTGGTGGCCCAACATGAAAACGGATATAGCCACCTACGTGAGCAAGTGTTTGACTTGTGCGAAAGTCAAGGTGGAATACCATAAGCCATCAGGGCTACTTCAACAACCTAAGATCCAAGTGTGGAAATGGGATCAGATCTCGATGGACTTTATCACTAAACTCCCGCGAACTCCGGGTGGTTGCGATACCATCTGGGTGATCGTGGATCGTCTAACTAAGTCTGCACACTTCCTAGCGACCAAAGAAACAGATAAGATGGATAAGTTGACTCGCATCTACATTAAGGAAGTAGTTTTCTCGGCACGGGGTGCCAACGTCCATCATTTCAGACAGAGATGCTCGTTTCACGTCCAACTTTTGGCGGTCACTTCAGAAAGCGTTGGTACACGCTTAGATATGAGCACAGCTTACCACCCTCAGACGGATGGTCAAAGTGAAAGGACCATTCAGACCTTGGAGGACACGCTTAGGGCATGCGTGGTAGACTTCGGGAACAGTTAGGAAATCCATCTGCCTTTAGTGGAATTCTCGTATAACAACAGTTACCATACGAGTATTCAGGCAGCACCGTTTGAAGCATTGTACGGTCGCAAATGTAGATCACCGGTCTGTTGGGCAGAAGTCGGTGACAGTCAACTCACAGGTCCTGAGTTGATACTTGAGGCTACTGCAAAGATTGTGCAAATCAGAAACCGCCTGGCAGCGGCACGGGATCGACAGAAAAGTTACGCTGATCAACGACGCAAACCGCTCGAATTTCAAGTAGGTGACCGCGTCCTACTGAAAGTGTCACCCTGGAAGGGTGTAATTCGTTTTGGGAAACGAGGCAAACTAAATCGACGGTACGTAGGCCCATTTGTGATTTCGAAGCGTATTGGGCCCGTAGCTTATCAGTTAAACCTTCCTGCCGAACTCAGTGGAGTTCACAATGTTTTTAACGTGTCCAATCTGAAGAAGTGTCTATCAGATGAGACCCTAGTCATTCCATTGGACGACATTCAAGTGGATGAGCAACTGCATTTTGTGGAACAACCTAACGAGATCATGGACCGTGAGATCAAGACTCGAAGGCACAACAAGATACCGATCGTCAAGGTTCGTTGGAACTCTAAGCGTGGACCAGAGTTCACGTGGGAAAGAGAGGACCAAATGAAAAGCAAATATCCACATCTTTTTGCAGCTGAGCAGCAATCTGACGTTACCGCCAACTGAATTTCGGGACAAAATTCTTTCAACATGGGGATGATATGACAGCCTGGGATTTACTTGTACCATTCTAACTAACTGAATCTTTGTGTGTTGCATTCTAAACCGCGTTTACTCAATTTTCGGGAAGAAAATTCATTCAACATGGGGATAATGTGACATCCTGGCTTTTCAAGTATCTTAAACGCGCTACTTTATTGTTAATCATTCCTACGCTGATTTAATTCAGAGAATTAAATTACGCGCTCGCAATAACTGCGCTAACTTTAGTATTTAGGGAATACACAATGTTTGGAAATTCTAACGGGTTGTATCTGAATTTCGTGCTACATGTTATTAGACGTTTATGAATAATCGTCGAGTCGTATTATGTGTAGTTATTTATCAGATTATAATGATCGGTTAGTAAACTCTATTTATAAGCCGAACCGAACCAAGCCTGTGAAATGTTCGACTTTGCGACCAAGCAAACCCAACCCGCCACCCACACCCCCTTGCGAACATAACCCAACCCGCCACCCCACCCTTGCGGCCCAAGGGCAAGCCCAAACCGCCCCCTTGCCCCTTATGTATACGTATGTATGCATGGGGTGTTCAAAAAAAAAACTCAAAACCCTAATCCCCTAGAAGTGTGCGACGGCAGCCCCCCCCCCCTCTCGGTCGCGCAAACCCTAAAACTCTCGGATTGATCCCAAGCTTGTCCTGGTTCGCAAGTTGCCTTCGTTTAAGGTTAGGGCTTTTTCGATTTTGTTACGATTCATGTGATGATCTTCTGTAGAATTAATTATGATTATGTGCTCGTATGATTGTTGTTATGAAAAGTGTTGTGGTGTATGATTAGCTCGGATGAATATGCGAATCTTTGCGGTTGTGATGATATGTTTGAGTATTAAAATCGTAGGCTGCGTTTTATCTATAAAGATCATGATATATACTTAGGGTTTGCATGAATATTGATATATTAGATGATATTTGACAAGTTAACCTGCTCTTAATCAATACAACTAAGCGTCATGCCCGTTTACACATGTTCTAATGCGATAAAGTCGAAAACAGTAAGTTGGTTGACATTTACAGCCAACTTCAGTTGGCTGTAACCTGATTATCATTTATTGAAAAGTGGATTTTCTGAAGCCTAAAACGTGTATTTTTGAGAAACGCTTCAAATGGAACCGGATTCATATTTTTCTGAGGTCGTTTGCTATTTTTAAATGGCCATTTAGTGCAGCAGCTGAAGCTGCGTAAATTCTGCAGAATTTGCAGGTTGTTTATCGAGTCGGATCTCATAGTATGTATGGGGTTAGGTCACGAAATCTGTACAGTAACTGGAGATGGGAGTTTCCGAAAATCTCCCACTGGAATTTCGTTAATCGGATGGGCGATTAAATGATTTTTCTCGTGGACTGCAGTCAGAAAGCGACGAATCTGACTGCAGCCTAGTATATAAATGTTTATAAATAATTGGTAAATATTTAGGATTTGAAAATTTTACACAAAATTCTAAATTCTAATTGACACCTCCTATAAAAAAATTGGAATTTTTGGAACGTTGGAACTATTTTATAAAAATTCTCAAAAACAGCCCAGTTATGAGCGTACAAGTTGAAACATGATAACTTGCGTTTGTGTGTACCTAAGTGTTGTATGAGTTATCATGTGTTTATGACAAGTTGGTTTGATCGTTACTTTGTATGGTGATACTTTGCATGCATGATTATGGTTTCGAATTGGTTATTACGTGTGCCGTACTGTGTGTTAGTTATGCGTAGGGTTTTGTGTTAGTGTGTTCACACACTAACTTTGAATCGGTTGACATGTTAGGACGCGATTAGCGGTTCCATCATTTGCTTCTTTTGCGTTTATCTAACCGAGCAATTTAAGGTGAGTTCACGGCCCCTATTTTATCCGGTTTTGAACAACAGGGGGAGAAACATGTATACGCTCTACAACTCAATCTTTTACGTTATGCGAAATTAACACCGTTAACTATTCGGTAACTAAGTTAATGTTAATGTATGTTATGGTCACTAAGTAGCTTTATCACGGAAGTCCTCAACCAACTCTCGGATCGTTAGTATTGGGTTAGATAGCGGGGAAATTATAGTAGTACTACTGGGCCCGACAAGCCCCACCCGAGCTAGTCGCCCTAGCCGACCGGGAATGGTCAATGGGTAATTAATTTGGCCTAACTTTCACCATAGTCAGTGATAGACCTGGAAACACAGAGGCAACAACAGTAAGCTTCGATCGCGAACTCTTACGTGACGTAACTTTAGGCTCGCTACCTACATGTTAACATTGAACTTATTTACGAACCAACCTTATTATTCCAGGTTAGGAATAATGGAATTATGTCGTTATCCCGGGTTAGGGATAACTGGAGAAAACAATCTTTTAAACCGAACTTGTGAACTTATAAAAACCTGTGAACTCACTCTTCTTTAATGTTGACACTTGTTTCTTTGCATGTTTCTCAGGACGCTAAGAGTGCTAGGTGCACTCACTTGCATTTGATCAAGGCACTTTTATCGAGTCTTTATTTACGAATAATTTTTGGGATTTTGGTTTTGGCGTTTATGTTGGCGCCCGTTACTTTATTTTAATGCTTCCGCTAAACTTTGAAACCTTGAAATTTTGAAAATGACTATGCATGTTTACAACAAATGTTTGTGGAAAACGTTAAATAAATCATACAGAGTCGTTCGACATTGCTAGTGTCTAAGATTCTGGTTTGATCACACGCCTCTCGGTAATACTCCGCAAGTGGAAATTGAGGGTGTGACATCAGTCGCCAGCGACCTCAGTGGTTGGAGATGGTTCACGCACTAGAGTGGCACCGTCATTGGCCGGAATCATTACCGAAAATTTGATGGTCCCCATTTCTTTCTCCTAGGTTCTTTCATTCTCTCTCTCTCTCTCTATCACCTGACAGCTTCAGATATTAACAGAGGTGGATAACGACAGTGGTTATTGATGATGGGACTTTTGATTTCATAGTGAATTTCAGTGATGATGGTGGTTGCAGTGACAAAGATGTCGCCGGGCAGTAGTTGGAGGTGGGTACTGGTGATGGTTGTCGAAGATGGGTTGGGAAGTAGTTTTAGGCTTTTAGCGACAAACTTGGTGGTGTTATATGGTGGTTGTAGTGGTGGTGCTTGCAACGATGTTGGGACTATGATGTTTCAAGGTTGGTTCTACATAATAGGTAATAGGAATGATGACGATGTTTGGATATACGTGGAGTGGGTGTTATAGTGGTGGCAAGTAGTAGTAATGGTGGTGTTGGTGAAGGCAGTTGGTGGTGGGGATGAAGAGAGAGCCAGAGAGGGGTGTAAACGTATCTGTGTGTGCGAGAGAGAGGGATAGAGTTTAGAGAAAGAGAAAGGGTGGGATTTTGGTCAAATAGGGTTATAAATGGGTTTTAGAGTCGAAGCATATGAATGGACGAAATTGCCCTTGGTTAAATTGGGGTTAACTGAGTCTCTTAACTGGGTTAGCCCTAAAGGATATAAAGTGTTATATAACATGCGATTTTTGGACATAAACTGAAATTAAATCTTTTAAAAGGCATGATTCATAATTTTGGTAACACATAAAGGATAGAAAGTGTAATTTACTCTTAACATTGATTATAAACATAAAAAATATGTGAAAATAGTCAACACATATGCAGAATCTTAAAATAAATATATAGTATTTAATTTAACATAAATTTAAAATGATAATTTATTTTGACTAAATTGAGCAAATGAATGATTTAAGATGATATATTCACATTAAGCGACTGAACGCTATATATGTATAGTAGGGCATTTGAGGGGGATGGATTATGAGAAAACTAGTTTAAATAAGAAAACCAAAAAACTAATTAAAAAAGTCAAAAAAAATATCACATTTTTTTATTTTTTTATAAAAAATTGTTATATATATTATATAAAAAAACTGTTTTAAAAAAAATAATAAAAAAATATAATGCACACGTGCAACATATACATATAATGCACATGTGTAGTACACATGTACGGTACAAGTTTTTTTTTTGGAAAAAAAAAATTTATACATAAAAAGCAGTGTTTTTTTATAAAAAAATTGTAAAAAAAAAAGTTGTATGATTTTTATGCTTTTTTTTGCTTTTTTAGTTAGTTTTCTAATTTTCTCATTTATATCTAGTTTTTTAGTTAGTTTTTTATACGATTGAACGCTATATATGGGCATTTGAGTGTGTTTAATGGATACGACTATAAACGAGCGAAGCTTTACTCTAAGTTAGTAACTTGATTATAGGGAAAGGTTATTTTGAGAATGCTAAATATTGCAAGAACCGTAAGAACAAATGAGAAAACCAATCAAAACTAATTTTTTTAATACAAACCTTATTGTAATTAAGATACAACATCAAAAAAAGAATTTACAACATCAAAAAAAGAATTTACAAAATCAAGTAATTCATTTCTACTCTCAAAATCACCCTTATTAGATTTTTTACACATGTGTAAATTTGTTAAATACAACAAATTTACACATGTGTAAATGAGAAAACTTACACATGTGTAACTTTTCAATTTTTACAAATACATGTAAATTTAAACGTGTAAATTTGATCTCTAACATTATATTCGAATAATAATGATAAGTGTAAAAAAATTTGAATTTGAATTGTTTTTTACCAAGTTCTTGCGGTTTTTTCATTTGTTCTCACGGTTCTTACAATCTTTAACGTTCTCATTTAAATATTCCCCCTTATTTATATATATATATATATATATATATATATATATATATATATATATATATATATATATATATATATATATGTGTGTGTGTGTGTGTGTGTATTGATTAAAATGATATTTTTAATTAAATTGAGAAAATGAATAATCTAATATGATTTATACACATAAGCGATAAATATTTTCGCTATATATGTACAGTAGGGCATTGAGAGTGTTTAATGGATACGGCTTTAGTCGAACACAATTTATATTAGATCAAGTAATTTCTTTTGAATTAATCAATAAAAGCATGACCGGGTTAAAGCTTAGGGAAATCACTCATGTGACCATGTTGAACAAAAGATTACTATAATGGCCTTTAAGACTTTTGAAATTAACAAAAACACAAATTGAGCTATTATAAAGTCTAAACCAAAATACACCCCCTCATCCCAATATCACGAAAATCTCATTATATTGTGTCTAATATTGTAAAAAAAACTCACGATTTAAAATCTCAATATATTGTCTAATATTGTGAAAATCTCACGATTTGTATCTTATTACGAATATCTCACAGTTTTGTACCATGAAAATCTCACGATAACCTTTATTACACACACATATATATAGAGCAATTATATGAAGAAATCTCATGTTAGCTAAAAAAACTAAAAAACCCAAATGAATAGACCTTCTTTTACTACGTGTTACATATTTTTGCAGACGTGTTACGTGTAACAATCAGAGGTTGCCACCTGTTACGTAACAACTTTTATTTTTTTAGAAAAAGCTGAAAATGTGCAAAAGTTGTTACACGTATTACATGGCAACCTCTGATTGCTACACGTAACACAATCTGCAAAAAAGTGTAAAACGTGGCTAAATGAGGTCTATTCATTTAGGTATCTTAATTTTTTTAATTAATAAGAGTTTTTTTTCTATCTCTCTTCTGTATATATGTATATTAGTTAAATGTGATGTATTTTACATTAAATCACATACATGTATTACATGGAGAATCAAGTACACATCTATTATGACGAAAATCCCACAAATGGGTATATCGTATTGCGTGATTTCATCATGAAAAAAATATGTATCACTTGAACAATATATTTTGGTCTCGATAAGCAAAGTTTTTAATTTTATTTTGGGTTTCAACATGCCAAAAAGGATATTGTGGAAGTACATGCAACCGAATAACTGTACTTAAACACCTACTACACCGTTGTATCATCGACACAAACAAGCCTAAGACAAGAATCAATCATTGTTTTTCTCTTACCTGTTTTCATTGGTTAATCACTCTCTCTTGAATCGGACTACACACTTGCTTGCTCCGCATTACACCAACAATCAAGGAATATTCTAACTATTTTTTTTATTCAATAATAAATCTTTAATTTAAACATTAAAATCTCCAACTATATAGGAACTAATAAAAACATATGAACAGGAAGAAAAACATTTCCGATTAAAATGTCGGAAATAATGATAAAAGTATATTATATAAAAAGAAGGGTATTTTTTATTCAAATCTATCACTTTTTATTAAAATATATGTAGATCACGTTATAGAGTTTGGCAACACTATGAACGGTTGTTGGAAAGCCTCTCCATATTACACTCAACTCCGTGGGCCCTCTAAGGGAGATATAAACTTCTATAGAATTTAAATAACAGTTACATAACCAATAATATTATGTTAAGAACCATTCCTATCATATAACACATTTGTTTAGAGTCAATATATAATAATTACAAGCAATAGAAAAGAGAGACCAATAATATGATGTTATGTATAGATATCATATACTTCATCCGTCCCATTCAATGTGTCTTATTTTGAATTTTCAAAGTCTTTATTATAAACTTTGACTTTAATTATACATATTTTTGTGTTATATAAAACTTGATGAAAATTAATCCGATAAAAACACTCGTAAAACACACTCAAATCATATAACTTTCATCAAGTATTATCTAACGCAAACAAAATTATTTAAGGTCAAAATTTATAAATAAAGACTTTGAAAATTCAAAATATGACACTTTTAATGGGAGGGAGGGAGTAACACATTTGTACACACTCAATAAATAATAATTAGAAGCAATAGAAAAGAGAGACTTAAACATTCTAGGTAATCCCTTTGTGTATCACATTCAAAACACATTTGTACATTGTGCATAAAATGTAACTAGAGGTAGTGAGAGAGAGAAATATGGGTGGTTATAGTGGCGGATCTGAAAAATAATTTTCAAAAAAAATAAAATCCATAGGGGCAGCAAAATCGAAAAAACATCAAATTCTCAAAAAAATTCCACTGCCACCGCAGCGTTAAGGGGTAGCAGGGCTATCCCTTGTTCTAAGGTATATCCGCCACTCGGTGGTTACATTTACAAATGTATTAAGCGTATCACATTCAAAGCAATATGTACAAACGTATTATGTAATTATGCGGTTCTTAACATATTACTTGTTTCGAGTTGAAGAATACCTGTGTTTGTGTGTGTATATATAGTGAGAGAGAGAGAGAGACCTGCAGATGCCATGTAAGAAACGGCCGCATATACGCCTTTTCTTGTCATCGGAGAGGAAACACGTCGATCGTCGTCACTGGATTTCGACTCTAGCAAAGTTTTCTGATCCTTAAAATCCATATCGTCCGATGATAGATGCAGAATTTGAGGAATATTCTTGTTTTAATATGTTTGATTCTCTCTCTCTCTCTGACTCGCCGGAAAAGAACTAGAAAGATGGCAAGAGAGAGTGGCCATTAAAAAGTGAGGGTCCGTAAGGATTCTATAGTGCACCAACTTTTTAGTAAATTTTCATATTTAATGCGTCTACTTTATAGCAAGTTTCCTTTTGGTCCTTTTAACTTTGAAATGGTTGAAAACATGATAATTGTTTACAATACACGAATGCGACATTAAAATTGTTAGTGGGTGTCATGTGTAAATCATTTAGTAAAAAGTTTGTGTTAGGGTTAATTGTTTAATTAAACAGGTCAATTGACAATCCGTCAATGTTTAAAACTAGAATAAAAGTACTTGGTTTATAAGGTCAATTCGATTTACAACTCTTTACAATTCTTTTGTTTAGATAAGTTACACGGGTGGTGTTTAATTATAGAATACATGTTAGAGTTTATGTCTTTTATACGAATAAAACATGAATGCATATTTAACAATTTAAGCAACTACTGCCATGGAACACACGTCATGATTTGATTTTAAGTTGTATTCTTTCTATTATCCTATGATATCAAGAAAAAAGTTGTATCGATAGCAATCAACATTGTGTTTATATATTATTATACAGTATAATGTATTTTTTTGTCTTATTGTATCAACTTGCAAAGTTCTTTATAAAGTATTATTTATATTTATTATGATAGACAATATATAACTAACTTACAATTTGAGGGGGCATAAAGAGTTTATATAAAAAATATAATAAAACAAATTAAATTTACTATAAAAGTATTTTTTTAATTAATTTTTTAATTAAAACGCCAAAACAACAAATTACAAGCAAATGACAGGTAAACGGCAACAAGCTGTGCCGCAACCCCCTTTTGAATTGCAAAACCTATCCTGCTAAAGACGAATCGACTCTTATGGATCGAGAGATTATTATTCACGACCCGCTGAACTTTGTTTAAGAATTCCACGGCCTCCGGGGTTAGGAAACCAAATGTATCAAAAACAAATGGTATAAACACATGTTGATTTTCCCAAACAAGCTTTCTCATGTTTAACGACTTTGCCTGACTCCGCCTTAAGTGCAGCCTCGCCAGCAACAAACCCACTATCCCTAAGCCCCACATGAGGGGACACTCCTGTAAAATCCACACAAACGCATTTCCTCCATGCCCACCCAAACGGAAATCTAATTAATATGAAATATAACACTTTACTAGAATACCAAAGCATTTTTCATGTGTATCAAAAATTATATAGTAAAAATAAAAACAGAAATCTAATTAATATGAAATATAACACTTTACTAGAATACCAAAGCTAATATGATTGTATTTGATGGCTGAAATCTTTAAGGAATTAATTATTGATGGAATTATTGTCGGTTACACATAAATCTTCAAGAATAAATGAGTCCACCATTATATATTATAATTATTATTATACATATTATTTCTAACTTGCCATAAATAGTAAAACTATTATTATTTGTGATTATAATTTTTTGAGCTTTTTTGTATAGTAAAAATAAAAACAGAAATCTAATTAATATGAAATATAACACTTTACTAGAATACCAAAGCTAATATGATTGTATTTGATGGCTGAAATCTTTAAGGAATTAATTATTGATGGAATTATTGTCGGTTACACATAAATCTTCAAGAATAAATGAGTCCACCATTATATATTATAATTATTATTATACATATTATTTCTAACTTGCCATAAATAGTAAAACTATTCTTATTTGTGATTATAATTTTTTGAGCTTTTTTGTATTGTAAAAATAAAAACAGAAATCTAATTAATATGAAATATAACACTTTACTAGAATACCAAAGCTAATATGATTGTATTTGATGGCTGAAATCTTTAAAGAATTAATTATTGATGGAATTATTGTCGGCTACACATAAATCTTCAAGAATAAATGAGTCCACCATTATATATTATAATTATTATTATACATATTATTTCTAACTTGCCATAAATAGTAAAACTATTATTATTTGTGATTATAATTTTTTGAGCTTTTTTGTATAGTAAAAATAAAAACAGAAATCTAATTAATATGAAATATAACACTTTACTAGAATACCAAAGCTAATATGATTGTATTTGATGGCTGAAATCTTTAAGGAATTAATTATTGATGGAATTATTGTCGGTTACACATAAATCTTCAAGAATAAATGAGTCCACCATTATATATTATAATTATTATTATTATACATATTATTTCTAACTTGCCATAAATAGTAAAACTATTATTATTTGTGATTATAATTTTTTTAGCTTTTTTGTATTTTATAATAGTAAAACACATGTATTGTTATTTTTTAACATACGTTTTATATATTATTATGATTTATTTTAATCATATTTTGTTTTTATAACATTTAGGATATAGTAAAATTATATTTCTAACTTGCCATAAATAGTAAAACTATTATTATTTGTGATTATAATTTTTTGAGCTTTTTTGTATTTTATAATAGTAAAACACATGTATTGTTATTTTTTAACATACGTTTTATATATTATTATGATTTATTTATTTTAATCATATTTTGATGTTGTTCGTTTTATTTTATCATTTATTTTGATGATATTTTTTTTATAACATTTAGAATACGATGTGACACAATATATATTTTTTCAAAACCAGATTATGAGTGGTAATATATAATTTTGATATTATTTTATTATTATGATTAATATTGGTCATAATTTGTTTTCTTTTTTAAAATTTTCTGGATACGATGTTTTAACATATTCTAAATATGTCGTTGCGACTTGCATATTTTTATATATGTCTTGGCCTATTTTTTTCAGGACCGGGTTGTGAATGGTAATATACACGTAGTCGAAGCATGAACGTACATGTCACCAAAGATACGCCACATTTTTATTTACTTTTCTTTGGTAAATTGACGTTGTTTACACTTTTTTATAATTTCGAGTATAAAGTTGCATCATGCTTATTTTTATCTACATTATAACAAACATTTTGTATAAATGATTTTTTTGTATCGTCTGAACAACTATGATACCATTACATACATTAATTTATGTGGTGCTTGCTATAGAATTTGTTTTAGTTCCGACCGAACAATATTGAAATATGAGTTGTATTAAAATAGAGTTTTTTTTGTATTGAAAGCTATAGTGGGCGTCGGTGATGTACTGATGTAGTAAAGAACTAAAAAGATTCCGCATGAACAACATTTGCACCGATATTCGCTTTTATTCTTTTCGATGGATGTAAAACATGTGATGATATCCTTTTGAACATGTCACGACTTTATTTTTTATTTCCGGATTTTAGAACGAGCGTCGGTACCGTAATGTAATGTACGGAACCGATACCGATCAAATTCTCGCGCTACGATTATTTGAAAGACGCCATGAACAGTGGTTAAATCTTTTTAATTATCATTTCTTTTAAGTTTTTATTAATTTGATTGATTGTAAACATTTTTTTTTCATATAAAATGAATGCACACCGGTATTGATGTTGTTTGGCTCAGTTCGTTTTATCTTTTTCTAGGTTTTCATTATTGTATTGTTTTCTTATTAACCTAAGTTTCCATTATTATATTGTTTTCTTATCAATAGGTTATCGGTGTATCGAAAGCAGAGATAATAAAAATAAATAGGGTATGGATGCAGATGTTGTTCAATGTGTTTCGATTCGATTTGTTACGATAGCGGCACGGTATCTGTTTTAGAAATAAAAATCACAATGTTGAAATAAAATAAACATAAAAACGAATTGAACCGATATCAACTAAATAACAATGGTTCCAGTATCGATATATGGTTTTATTGTTTTCGATCAATGTAATGTTTTCTCTTTCGACTACTATAGCGAGTGTCGGTAAAACTGAATTCCCCTCGCGAAGCGCGAAGGAATCTAACTAGTTATAAATTATAAATATAAATATTAATACAAAGTGGTCATGAACAGTAGGTTTATATTTTTTTATTATTTAGATATATTAATTATGTGTTTCTTTTAGTAATACTTTATTAATTATTTAATATATTTTTAGTGTTAACTTTTATAGAAAATTTTTAATTCGTATCTATGTTTAATTTTTTAAATTATAATTATAAATATTAATATAAATCGATTTTCACACAAAAACCGACAACAACCGACTAAGGTTTCGTTCACTAAATAGTGGAACGAACCACTGTCGAAACCGTCATGAAATGGACTCGAAAATACATCTGTTTCAGACGAAATCTCAGTCCCGCACGCACCACGACGCAAGAACATTCACTTGTGCGATCTGGACTGGCTCGCGTGAACCATACTTAGTTCACACGGTCTAGTCCGAGTTCATACAAGAGACTCACTCGCTCAAAAGACCTCTTCGACGCTAGGTTGATCAGTAGCCTAAGGTTGGAGGGATGAACACTCGATTTCCCGAAGAAAGACGCGAAAACACTCGATTTTGGACACGAAACAGGCATTTTGCATGAAAATTCCATTTTCGTACGAAAATAAGCTATTCAGCACGACTCTCCGTTCAGACTGTTTCGACACTCTGGAAGACTGATGCACTTATGTTTCTACGCGCAGGCTAAACCGACACTCTTTCTCCCCTCTCATCAACTCTCGGCGTTCGTTGTTACGCACCCACTGTGAGTATACTTGCACCATTTTTCGCTTAAACGCACTTTTGGGTGCTACATACGTTCTCTATATCAAAACACTCTGCACACAACGCTAAACCTTTAAACGCTAACCGCTTTGCATTTTATACGTGAATCACTGAATGTTTGTTTGCTATG
Organism: Scalesia atractyloides; assembly: GCA_947069175.1. NCBI lineage: Eukaryota > Viridiplantae > Streptophyta > Magnoliopsida > Asterales > Asteraceae > Scalesia > Scalesia atractyloides. The sequence goes on along the minus strand of CAMTDV010000030.1, from coordinate 22,699,881 downwards.
TGTAAATAATGAGGACTCGCAGACCACCCTTAGCAACGATAGTACTATAGTTTGGACTCAGCACCCGATTGGTTCGGGGGTTGTTAAGGCTTGCATACTAATTTTACGTGTGTGTTCGCTGTTGTAAACACGTATCGCGCATACTCCGCCTCGCAGTCGTGTTGGTTAGCTTCTATCATTGTTGTTAGCATACCTAGATTCGCCTCTCTACGTGTCACATGTTGGTTATGCGTAAACGCTTTATCGCTATTATTATACTATTAAACCTGTGTACTCACCTTTACATCATTGTATTGACTTTTATTTTAACGTATGTGACAGGTTGATGGATTAACTTATGCTGCAAACGGATAGGACATCTAGAAACCCACAATAAAATCTAGGTTGTCGGATTAGTTTTGTTTGAGAGACATGAAATCTGTATTGACTATTTGGAATATTTTGTTTAATTGTATGGGAAATTAGACTTTTAAATATTGTCATTTTTAATAGTTTTTATAGATTCTCTTAAGCAATCTAATTCGCCTAGTGTCGCGCCCCAATGATTCCGCCATCGGTTGGGGTGTGACAGATTGGTATCAGAGCCATAACTATATGGAATTAGGAAGAATTGCCATGTTCGACCTAGTCTATAGTTTAAGTACCAAATTAGACCACTCTTTGACTTAAATACTTAAAGTACTTGTCGTAAAGCTTACATGCCTTTCTTAAGGCTTACGCAATGTACACGCTTGAAAACGCTCGTATAGCACAAACGAGTGATTGTGTCGAGATTAGGTGTGAAAACCAAGAACTCTCGATAAGATCACTCACTCCGCGTACTTTTTACCGCACAAGATTCTTTCGTTAAGCTAGGAGTGATATCCATATCTTGACAAAAATCTCCACCTCTATTTCAGTGGAACTCCCGACGTGTTCGATGAAAACCACAAACATGGAACGAAGTTGTTAAGTTAGGGGTGAAACCCGCACCTTAATAACTAATTCCCCTCCTCGATTTTCAATCTAACCAAAGTCTCGATTATTTCGATGACTCGGGATACGTAGTAACCGGAAGGGTAATGCCGTTAGCCGCGAGGCGGTGAGAGCATTCACCTATTAGGCAAAAGCGTGTGCCTGAACTCAGAGGAATGGTCGAATTACTTTAGGTAGTCGCTGTCTCAAAATCCAGGATGCTCCATTTGTTTTAAGCCTGCAATGGCCGATTTTACGCATCATCGAGTTTTGTTATTATTTATGTCTTTAAGTTTGTGAATTTTACCCTTCTTCGATTTCTCGTTTTACTACTTTTCACTTTACGAAAATACGCACAACTCGCACAGCTCTCGTAATCTAAAATGCTAATTAATCACAAACCAAACTAAAACGCTCAACCCTCTCACGGGAATGTCCTCATGCGCGGTATTACTCGCTTATTGCGCTTATACTACGCTTATCTCATACGCGCTACGCATAATATGATTGAAGGTGAATACGTACAAAATATGTGCTTTCATGACTAATGTGATTATGTGCTTACGTGTTTACATTCTTATGTGCTTATGTGGATACGTGCTTACGTGACTTTATGCCTTATGTGACTAATAATAATTATAATAATAAGTATATGGTGTAAAACGCAAACTTTTAAACAAAACCCATTATAATCGAATCTCCTCTAATTTCCCTATGTGTCATTCTACAGAATCTCACTTTCGCAAATGGCACCCATGGGATCTCACATTGGCCGAACCGCTGAACGCAACAACCCCGACAAACACATCCCCTCTCTCGTAGCCAAGGAAATGGCTAAGGTGATCCCGCAAATTGTCAGCGAAATTCAAGCCGTTAGCAGCAATTCGTCTGTGGACTCTAAGGGTGATGCCCTGAAATCTCGGTTCAGTTTCAAACAATTTAAAGCCTGCGGTCCTGGAGCATTCACAGGCGAAGATGGGCCAGTCAAGATGTTTCACTGGTTCGACTCGATTGAAGTCACTTTCAGGCAAAGCGGATGTCCTGAAAATATCTGCACTATTAACGCCACTGGAGTCTTTCTGTCAAGGGAACTTGACTGGTGGATTGCCGAGCGCAACAAGCGCGGTAATGATGAAGCTTATGCTCTCGCGTGAGAAGAACTTAAGGAGCTCATGATCAAGGAGTTCTGCCCACCGCACGAAATCCAAAAGCTGGAAAATGAGTTCTGTAATATCAAGCAGGTGGGAGGTGACAACGCAGGTCTCACCGCCCGCTTCTGGCAGCTCAACATCATCTATCCAGGCCAAGTGGTATCACCGAGAAAGCCATCAAAAAGTATCTCCGCGCTCTCCCCGACTGTGTCGCCGACTTTGTTCAAGCAATGAGACCAACTACTATTGAGGAAACTTACCAACTCGCAGCTGAGATCAATGACAAACGAGTCTTGGCTTGAGCTTTCAAGATCCCAACAAAGAACCTCAGCCAATCCACTGTTGAGCCAAGCGCCGACGCCACACTATCTCAAGCCTCCAAGTCAAATCACCAGAATCGCAAGCGAAAGGGCAATAACAAGAACTGTGCATTAATCCCAGCACCGAACTCCCAGCCTCGCCAAGCTGCTACTCCCAACGCACCAGCTTCTAAGCGTGCGTACACTGGACCTCATCCTTTGTGCCCTAAGTGCACTTATAATCATGCATCTGGAGGAAACTGCCGCTTTTGTGCCAACTGCAACATCTATGGGCACTTCACGGCGCACTGCCGCACTGGTCCACGTCAGCAAGCTCCTCTCGTTCTCACAGCACCGCCAGCTCCTCTCAATGTTATGCCAGTCAATCAAGCTCCGCAAGCACCAGCTGCACAAGCACGTGTGTGCTACACTTGTGGTGATCCAAACCACTTCAGCATTGTCTGCCCGAATCGTGTTGTGAATCAAGAACTGCATCAGCAACAGCCTCAACAACAGCAACCACAGCCCAGCAGCAACAACAACCAGAGGCTGTGCGTGGAAGAGCTTTCAACATCAATCACCGGCAGGCTCAGAACGACAACAATGTTGTCAATGGTACGTTCCTTATTAATGGTATTTATGCTTCTTGCTTATTTGATACTGGAGCCGTAACTGTTTTGTATCGTTAGAATTCGAAAAGCTTCTGAAACATAAACGCGCTAACCTCCCAAGGACCTTCGACGTCGAAATCGCCACCGAAAGAACAATTGTTGTTAATTCCGTTCTACGTGATTGTACTCTCGAACTCAACAATCACAGCTTCTCGATCGATCTCATACCTATGCAATTAGGTAGCTTTGATGTCATAGTAGGCATGGATTTCCTTCATAAAAACCGTGCCGAAGTTGTCTGTCATGATAAAATGATTCGTTTTCCCCTTCCAAACGGTGATCAGCTACATGTTTATGGAAATGTACCCTCAAAAGAATTGAAGCTTAAGTCATGTGTCCAAGCGAACAAGTACTTGCGCAAGGAGTACACCGCTTTCCTAGCCCATATCGTGAAACCGTAGAATGAGAAGAAAACCTTGAAAGACGTACCCGTTGTTTGTGATTTTCCTAAAGTCTTCCCCGACGAATTACCTGGTTTACCCCCTACTCGTGATGTCGAGTTTCGTATTGATTTAATCCTCGGTGCTACACCTGTCGCTAAAGCTCCCTATCGCCTTGCACCATCCGCAATGCGCGAGCTATCTAGCCAACTTCAAGAACTTCTTGATAAAGGCTTTATACGCCCGAGCACATCACCTTGGGGTACATCCGTCCTTTTTATGAAAAAGAAAGATGGATTGCATCAACTATAGGGAACTTAACAAGCTTACAATAAGAACCGCTACCCTCTTCCTCGAATCGATGATTTATTTGACCAACTCCAAGGTGCTACTTGTTTTTCAAAAATTGATTTACGTTCCGGATATCACCAGCTACGTGTACATGAGCAAGACATTCCGAAAACCGCCTTTCGTACTCGCTATGGCCATTATGATGAACCGTGTGTGCAAACCCTTTTTGACTCACAAACGCGCCCGCGGTCTTCATGGATTTGATGAACCGTGTGTGCAAACCCTTTTTGGATCGTTTCGTCACTGTTTTTATCAATGATATCCTCATTTACTCGAAGTCGAGAGCCGAACACGTGCGACATCTCCGTTTAGTTCTCGAACTTCTCCAAGGAAACCATCTTTACGCCAAATTCTCCAAGTGTGAATGTTGGCTTAATGAAGTTCGATTTCTCGGTCACGTCGTCAATGACCAAGGAATCCACGTCGATCCCGCCAAAATTGAAGCTGTAAAGAGTTGGAATACCCCAAAGAATCCGTCCGAAATTCGTTCTTTCCTTGGATTGACGGGTTACTACCGCCGATTCATCCCCGACTTCCCAAAAATCATTGTGTCCCTTACCTCTTTGAGTCATAAGGATAAGCCTTTTGTTTGGGGTTCCAAACAGGAGGAAGCCTTTCAGACTCTCAAGCATATGCTTTGCGACGCTCCCAGTCTCGCACTTCCCGACGGAGACGACGACTTCGTTGTTTATTGCGATGCCTCTAACCTAGGTCTCGGTTGTGTTCTCATGCAACGAGACAAGGTTATCGCGTATGCGTCTCGACAACTAAAAATCCACGAGAAGAACTACACTACCCACGATCTCGAGCTCGGTGCAATTGTTTTTGCGTTAAATATATGGTGACACTACCTTTATGGTACAAAGTGTACGGTCTTCACCAACCATGAGAGCTTACAACACATCTTTAACCAGAAAGAACTAAATCTGCGCCAACGCAGATGGGTTGAACTTCTCAACGACTATGATTGTGAGATACGCTACCATCCCGGCAAAGCAAACGTCGTAGCCGATACTCTCAGTTGAGAAACTATGTGTATATCATTCATGACGTTCAAGCCCATAATAAACTCGAAACCCTGATTCGCGAAACCTAGAACGCATGTTTCATTGAGAATACCTTGTATGAGGAAATGAAATGTGGTGCCGAAACCCAGCTGGAGAATAAGTCTAAGGGGATCTATTATTTTCTGAACCGCATTTGGATCCATAGCCGCTATATCCTTCGAGAGTTACTAATGATCGAAGCCCATAAGTCTCGACATTCCATTCATCCCGGTGCCGACAAGATGTACCAGGACCTCCGTTCTAGGTATTGGTGGCTGGGCATGAAAAAGGATATCGCTCTGTATGTTTCGAAATGCTTAACTTGTGCGAAAGTTAAAGCCGAACATCAACGACCCTCTGGCTTACTCAAGCAACCCAATATCCCGATGTGGAAATATGAGAGTATAGCTATGGATTTTGTTACAAAACTCCTCGCACCTATTCTAGTCATGATAGCATTTGGGTTATCGTCGATCGCTTCACGAAATCTGCTCATTTTATTGCCATACGAGAAGACTTTAAGGTAGAACGTTTAGCACGAATCTATACCGACGAAGTCATTTGTCGACACGGGACGCCTCGTGACATCATCTCTGATCGTGACGGTTGCTTTACTTCACGTCTCTGGGAAACTTTTCAATCCGCACTCGGTACGACTCTTAACCTCAGTACCGCGTTCCATCCCCAGACCGACGGTCAGACTGAACATACGATTCGCACCCTTGAAGACATGCTTCGATCGTGTGTTATAGATTTCGGTGGTAATTGGGATTCGCATTTACCTTTAATAGAATTTTCGTACAATAACACTTATCATACTAGTATTCAAATGGCACCATTTGAGGCACTATACGGTAGAAAATGTTCATCGCCTATTGTTTGGCACGAGATCGGAGAAGCACAGGTCATCGGTCGCGAGTTAATTCAAGAGACGACAGGCAAGATTCTCCAAATTAGAGACAATCTTCTAAAAGCTCATAGTCATCAAAAGAGTTACGCCGATAAACGCCACAAGCCCCTACAATTCGAAGTTGAAGATCACGTTCTCTTAAAGGTTTCACCTCGGAAAGGAGTGATCCGATTTGGAAAGAAAGGGAAACTAGCGCCACGATACGTGGTTCCCTTTAACATTCTGGAAAGAATTGGCAAAGTGGCCTACCGACTCGAATTACCGGAAGAACTCAGCAACGTACATCCAGCTTTCCACGTCTAAAACCTCAAAAAGTGTTTAGCTAAAGGAAATCTTCATGTGCTACTTGAGATTTTCAAATAAACGAGACTCTACACTTCGTGGAAAAGCCAGTAGATATCATGGACCGAGAAACCAAGAAGCTCTGACACAGTCGCATTCCCATTGTAAAGGTTAGGTGGGAAGGCAAACGCGGCGCCGACTTCACTTGTGAACTCGAAAGTGATATGAAGGCTAAATATCCACATATCTTTGTTACTTCTACTACTCAATTTCGGAACGAAATTTCCTAAAGTAGGGGTGACTGTAACAACCCGAGTTTTTCGGTTATTCCTTACTACCGTTATCTCCCTTTTTGTAATCGTTTGTGATCCGGGATTCAAGATATAACGGTTAATCTATTTAAGTTCATTTTATACCGCTTATTTAAACGCAATTAATCGCTTAATACTCGCAACGCTCTCACTCGCTCTATCGGACGAAAAAATTTCGCACGGAAAATTTCGTACGAAAATAAGCTATTCAGCACGACTCTCCGTTCCGACTGTTTCGACACTCTGGAAGACTGATGCACTTATGTTTCTACGCTAAACAAACACTCTTTCTCCCCTCACATCAACTCTCGGCGTTCGCTGTTACGCACCCACTGTGAGTATACTTGAATCCATTTTCGCTTAAACGCACTTTTGGGTGTTACATACGTTCTCTATATCAAAACACCCTGCACACAACGCTAAACTCTTTAAACGCTAACCGCTTTGCATGTTATACGTGAATCGCTGAACGTTTGTTTGCTGTGTGTAAATAATGAGGACTCGCAGACCACCCTTAGCAACGATAGTACTATAGTTTGGACTCAGCACCCGATTGGTTCGGGGGTTGTTAAGGATCACATACTAACTTTACATGCGTGTTCGCTGTTGTGAACACGTATCGCGCATACTCTGCCTCGCAGTCGTTTTGGTCAGCGTGTATCATTGTTGTTAGCATACTTAGATTCGCCTCTCTACGTGTTACATGTTGGTTATGCGTAAACGCTTTATCGCTATTATTATGCTATTAAACCTGTGTACTCACCTTTACATCATTGTATTGACCTTTTATTTTAACATATGTGACAGATTGATGGATTAGCTTATGCTGCAAACGGATAGGACATCTAGAAACCCACAATAAAATCTAGGTTGTCGCATTAGTTTTGTTGAGAGACATGAAATCTGTATTGACTATTTGGAATATTTTGTTTAATTGTATGGGAAATTAGACTTTTAAATATTGTCATTTTTAATAGTTGTTATGGATTCTCTTGAGCAATCTGATTCGCCTAGTGTCGCGCCCCAATGATTCCGCCATCGGTTGGGGTGTGACATATTAATTGCCACATGACATTATTATAATCATTATTATTTTATTTTAGGAGGGAAAACACAAGACTTTTGTTTCACTTATTTTTCTCACAAATTTTAAAGAAATCACTTTCCTTTTTGTGCAGACAGTCTCCTTTTAAATAAATTACTTGCTGACAGTATTATGAATTTGTACTCTTGTTAAAGTTTATTCACTTTCTTTTGTTATCTTTTATAATAGTATTTTCTTCATAAAAAATTATTTGCATAAGCCTGCATATAATTAGTTATTTTACATTGATTTTAACTAGGTATTTGTTGATCTGTTAAATTTTTAAATATTTAATTACTTGAACATTTCCAATGAAAACTTCAATGCTATTTTAAAGGTTCAGTTGTATCCTTTGAGTTATTGACTTATAATAATATTTTTTCCATTCAATATGTATGTGTAAATAGTTTATTCAAGATTATAAAAAAATTATCAAACTTTCTATAATAAATCTTAATCAATTAACGATTGCATACGTATTTTTTATATTAAATAATTAAAAATGTTATTAATTATTTTGATGTATCATTGAAATTTTAGTTACATTCCTTTTCAAGATTAATCAAATCATTTTTTATGTTTATGAGATTTTTTACTTTAGTTTCGAGATTATGTTCTCCATTATATAAAGTTCTTTCTGTAGCTAAATTGTGTAGGTCCGTTGTACGGATCGTTCTGGTCATAATTTGGCAAACTTAAGGTAAACGTGCGGAATCCGTTTGCATAGGCGACATTGGATACAAGTTTGTTACTGTTTAACACCGTTTCATTGATGTATAGACGTTACAGATCCTGGAAACACTTGGACAGAGCTTCGCCGTCCAGTAGCCAAAATCTCTGATTCTTACAAATGAAATAACAAGACATCTATATATAGGATGAGAAGTTCGCTTGAACTGTGTCATGGACAAGTTCGGGCGAACTTGTCCTAGCTATGACAAGTTAAGGCGAACTTGTCCCTAGACATACATAAACTTTGACATTTCGCTCCTAAATACATATTCGACTTTATACGATGACGTAGGCAACAGACATATGCATCAACAGACTCCCCCTTGGATGTTGCCGTAGTCATCATTCTTCAATTAAGTTCCCGAGTCTTTAATGCTCTCTTGATTTTTATTTCTTGAATAACTTTAACTTCCTTGACCTTCATAGCATCTACAATCCTTTTCTCTTTTCTTCTCGAGCTTGTCATGATAAAACTTTAATCACCATGCTCCCCCTTGCTTTGAGCTTTCTGGTATCTTCATCATTTTTATCTAGCTCCCCTTTAAAATCTATTTTCTGTTTCAAAGTTCATCAAACTTTCAAATAAACATTTCATATTCAAAATTTGAAATCTCAAAACATTATCATTTTAGATTTTAATCATCTTATCAGTTTTAAACCCTCTCAGTTAATCAAGTCCAAATTAATGACCTTGAATATCTGATTCATGTATCAAGTTCAATCTTAATGATCTTGATTAAAACGTTTTGACACTAAACTGACACATTTATTCAAATGTAAGTTTCAAATTAATGAACTTTTAAACTTTTCAGATCAATTTCAAAAGTTTTTAAATTCTTTTCAGCAACTCTAGGCTTTGAAAATCAGCTTTTCATCACCAGTGGTTGAAACTAAAAGATAATATAATCTTTTTGTATTATGAAATGAATATCAAACACTAACTATGTACAAACATATTTATAGACATATTCTTGTTGAGTTTGTGTTAAAGGATCATATCAGTTATTTGAGACATATCACAAGTACCATTGACCTCTTCATGACACTAAGTTTTAAACAAATTTACCTAGATTGTCAATATATTTGTCCTCTTAAACTTCAACACATTTCTCAATTGTTCCAAGATACGTTATATAGAATTAAGAAACTTGACTTAACTATGGTTCCTATCTCAGAATATACTCCCGCATCAAGATTCCCTAGATTTCATCTTACAGGTGAATATAGCATAATTGATATTTGTATCTGGGTTATGCGAGACCTTGAGAGCTCAGGTTCGTACCACCGTACCGACAGAGAGATGAAGGCTTGACTTATAAGGTAGTGTTCCAAAATGGAATCTTTTTGTACTGCAATTGTAGTATCTTTCGATATTTTCAATTGAATGCAATTTTCGGGGATTTGTGCAAAAGCATTATAGAAGTTCTAGGCCATTGCTTACGCAAAATCAGAAGAACTTATATAATACCCCAGATATCAATCATCTATAAAGACCTCGTATCTCAGAATCAGGCAACCTCTCAAACGAAATTTCGGAGTACTAAGTCCATATATCCGAGAGATGTTAATCCACAAGTTTAAGCAGTTGTAAAATTTAGTTTATATCCCGGAAACAATTTACTGAACGTGTAAGCCTATCGACACATCCACAGTAAGACTTGTTTATACTTTTTAAACTTTACAAATCCTTAGCATACTGTGATAGTCCACTGATTTACTATCATTTCCTTTTATCCACAAAACTCATTTTGCCTTTTTCAATGTTTTTGTACTTTTTGCTTTTAATATGTTTTTGGATTTTCTGAAAATTTTTTCTCCCCCTAAAATTCAAAAACATATTTTTGGATTTTTTGATTTATGGAAAACTTTGACCAACCGAAATCACTTCAATTCTCCATCCATTACTGCTTCACAAAATTCTTTTAAACCTCTCTTCCCCTAATGATGACAAAAAGCTTGACACTTTTATGTTAATAAAACATTTATATCCCTGAGTTTTGTCTGTTCAACAGTGAGGGTTCTGTGATAGTTTTCAAATTTTCTTTAAAAATTTGTAAAACTTTCAAGTAAACGTTATTGAAACATGTTTTTCGAAAATTTTCTCCAAAAGTTTTCAAAAAAAATTCTCCAAAAATTTTCAAATTTTTTTAAAGTAAACGTTATTTGAATTTCAAATTTTGTAAAAATGGCCTTTATATAAAACTTGTTAACCCGGCCCTTCGTCTTTAATGTGTGCCACGGAACTCCATTCTCAGTAATTTGCTTTCTTCTCAGAAGTTCATGCACAAAAATTCAAACAATTAGTTGAATAGTGACACCCAAGCCTTTGCAGTTTTAGGTGTTATTTCTTCAACCTTAACTTTGACTTTCTTTTCACAATCAGGTTTATTTAGAACTTTCTCAAGTTTCGGAAAGTCCTCTAATCTTTCAATTTTCACTGATTGTGTCACTTCCTTTCCTTTTACCAACCATGTTTGATTTTTCGTTAAAGCTTTCTTGAAATACAATGTAGAAACTATTTGTTCATTATTATTCGAGGATTCACCAGTTTCAAAATTTGAAAACTTAGTAATAACTGGTTTCACCTTGTTCATAGTTTTTGTACATTGTTTCCAAACCTGAGTTGGTATTTTCAATCTTCAGAATTTTTCTTATCAATATGAAAAGGTTTAGGATTAATTTGAAAACATTTTCTAGCAATGTGTCCAGTTATTCCACATTTATGACACTTCCTGTTCTCATACTGATCCTTTTTAGCAAACCATACACAAATCATAACACTGATTTGACTTGTGGTAGCCATCTTTCCTGCTTTGTCTGTAACTTTGATTTGACGTTGAAGCACTATGGTCCGACCTGCACCACTTATTTTCAAATTTTTGTGAATTTCTATAATAATTGGATAATCGTACCGATGAGCTTTTATTTTTCTTTTGAAAGTTTTTAGAATTTTTAAAACTTTGTTTTTCCTTTTGTTTTTGTTCTTCATTCTGCTTAAAAGGTTTTTGCGTTGAGCATTCACCATTCTCAGTAGATTGTAGAACAGTTTCTTGAAATTTTTCTTTTAGTTTTAAAAATATTTGATTTTTATCATTTTTAGCTCTTTCATCATCGGTATCATCATCACAATCCTCAATCATGAAATTGTCATAATTTATGACATTGTCACTTATTGGAATTTTCTTTTTATTGACATTGATCGGTTTTGGACATATATGATCTAACATTAATGAGGAAGTCACAAAACCTTTCAATAACTTTTCTGAATTAACAGATTTATTTTTAACAGTCTCAACCTCTTTTTCAAGTTGAGCAATTTTCTCAATATGAGAATTTTTTTTTTTTGATTTTCTATATTAATTTTTCAAAAACAATTTTTTTATTTTTAAACATTTTTATTCATTTTAAAAATCTACTACCATTTGTAATTTTTCTTTTTCTAAAATTTTTATTTTGTTTTCAAAATCTTTTCATTTTCTTTTAATTTTTTATTTTCTAATGTCAAACTCTCAATCTCACTCAAGAGTTTGGCATTATCTGCCCGATAGATATCTACATCATAAACTGGGCAGACTGGTTTAGAACTTGAAAATCCATTTGTAGATGTACTTGAAAGTTGAGCTTCACATTTTTTAACCACTACATTCTCTTCTCTCTTCACCTGATCATTCCTTTGATTACTGACAAGTTCAGATTTCTTTAGCAATTCCACTTAATATTTCTCTAACTTGTCAATGAAAGTGGAAGCTTGAAAATTTGCCAACTTGGACTTTCCTTTAATATGTTTAAGTATTTTGTCCATTCACCCTCCGGAAGAGCAACAGCCAATTTGTCTATATACTCTGCTTCTGTCTTATCAAGTCCATGCCTTCTCATCTGAATTTTTAAATGACAAAATCGCTTTATCATTTCTTTCATTGACTCTTTCATTGTGAAGATGTCAAACTCTTTCATGATTTGAACTTTTTTCTCTTAATCATCTCAACACTATCCAAATATTTAGCACGTAGAGCATTCCACAACTTCTGTGCTGTATCACATTCTGGTAGTAGAATCAAGATATCTTCATTTATCGATTGTTGTAACAAGCTGATCATCTTCTTCTCATGAACATTCTGGTAGAAGAAATTTGCTCGTTTCCAGTTCTCGAATTTTTTCTTTCCAGCTTTCATACTCGTCCATACTCATCAACTTTGGCGGCTTCACGGACCCCATTTTGTTTTCCAAATTTATCTGTCGTTCAAAAACACTTGAAAAATGATTAGCCAACAGACAATTTTAGTAAAATTTAACTTCTTAATCGACAATTTTAACGTATCGGTTAGCTAAAAACGTTTAAATTTTTTTCGAAAATTGTTTTTACCAGATTAGAGCTTTAAATTCGTCTCATCGATACGAATCTACCGATATATGATGTCCGAGACGTTTTTTTAGAAACCTTGGACAAGTTCGGGCGAACTTGTAATGGACAAGTTCGGCCGAACTTGTACCCTTCTTGACAAGTTCGAGCGAACTTGTATACTATTTGACAAGTTTGGGCGAACTTTTTGAAATTTGGACAAGTTCGGGCGAACTTGTATCAATTTTCAACAAAATGTGTCAAGTTCGGGCGAACTTGATCAAATTTTGACAAGTTCGAGCGGAATTGTGTGAAAATCTTTGAAAAATCAATCAAGTTCGGGCAAACTTGATGAAAAATCACTCAAAAAGTGAATTTTTCTGTCAAGTTCGAGCGAACTTGATGATAAGTTCGAGCGAACATGTGTTTTCAAACATGGTTTTTTTCAAATTTTCAACATGAATTCTTTTGTTTTAAGCTCTGATCTTTTCAAGGGTTTTACTATTATGGATTTTACGTATTATACTTGAAAATCAATCCATTTTGTTCGTGTAATGTCCAAGAAAAGTTTAAAAAGAAATAAATGAGTAGAATATGAGATGTTCTATGTCCAATATCTTCAAATTAGACAATCCTGCTCTGATACCAATTGTAGGTCCGTTGTACGGATCGTTCTAGTCCTAATTTAGCAAACCTAAGGTAAACGTGCGGAATCCGTTTGCATAGGCGACATTAAATACAAGTTTGTTATTGTTTAACACCGTTTCATTGATGTATAGACGTTACAGATCCTGGAAACACTTGGACAGAGCTTCGCCGTCCAGTAGCCAAAATCTCTGATTCTTACAAATGAAATGACAAGACATCTATATATAGGATGACAAGTTCGCTTGAACTGTGTCATGGACAAGTCCGAACTTGTCCTAGCCATGACAAGTTCTGGCGAACTTGTCCTAGCCATGACAAGTTCGGGCGAACTTGTCCCTAGACATACATAAACTTCGACATTTCGCTTCTAAATACAGAATCGACCTTTATACGATGACGTAGGCAACAGACATATGCAACAAATTGTAAATGCAATTTCGTTATAACTGTCATATTTTTTTTTTCCTTTTTGAAGTCATCATTTCTTAAAACATTCAATAAATACAATGACCTTTTAAAATATAATATGTAATTGTAACTGAAACTTAACTGACTTTTAAATATTATAATATATATTTAACGCATTCAAGTTATAAAGTAATTAAAGTTTTTAGTTATGTTCAAGAATGGTAATAGTTTAAATTGCCTTCTTTTTTTGTTTGAATAAATTAATGAGTAAACTGTCATTTTGGTCCCTAAGGTTTGACCAGTTTTGCTACTTTAGTCCAAATTTCAAACCTTTTGCATCTAGGGTCCTGTGGTTTCGTTTCTGTTGCAATTTTAGTCCAAAAGCGAAATAAAGTCAAATTTCTAAGAAAACCCTGCTATTTTGTCCTTTTCCTCAGGGGCAAAATCGTCATTTAAGCATTATATATATAAATACTCTCCCATTACTCTCCCCCCTCTCCTCTGTGCCGTTCAGAGCACCACCACCACCGCCACTTACTCCCCCTTCTCACCATCGCCACCATCAACACCCACCCATCAACACTGAATCATCATCATCTTCTACCTCCATTCACGAAAATATCAAGTCAAAACCCTTGATAAAAATAACAACGAAAATATGAAAAAGAAGAATTAGAAGAGGCTCAGATCTGTTAATAATAATCAAAACAAAGAGGAACCAACCGCCATGGATACAAACATCGCGGCTGCTTCAACAGCTGTATATTACCCCGTAAAGATACGGTAAGTTCAAGCTTCACTCGATTCACTCAGACAACAAAAAAATCAACATCATCGCCTCTGATCATTGTTGTTTTACCTCATAATTTTCGCGAACTGAAGATCCGAGTTCGATCCCAGATGCAGTACGTTCCCGGCATAACTCCGACGAGGTTATCAGCCTCCGAGCGGTTGCCGTACAGATTCAGTTACAGATATCGAGCGAGTTTAGAGAGAGAAAGAGAGAAAAAAGCTAGGGTTTTAGGGAGAGAAAAAGCAGGGAAAGAACGGGGGTGGTTGCGCTCTGAAGAGGTGGTGCTTGTGGGGTGGTTGTGGTATAGGGTGGGTGTTGATGGTGGCAGTGGTGAGAAGAGGGAGGAGGTGGCGGTGGTGGTGGTTCTCTAAACGTTAGAGAGGCGAGTTGATTTTGATAACAATGCTTTGACTTAAAATGGAAAGTTGATTTCAACTTTATATGAAAATAATGTGTGGAATTAGAAATCAACTTGTAAGAAACAGAGATACAGAATTTTCAAGTTTATATCACTTTTGAAAGATTACAAAAGATGATTGAAAAGTTATTTTCTAATACAAAACAATGCTTAAGAATTCTGTGGGAGTGAAGGGCAATGGAGTATGTAAGTTGTAATACTTGCAATGCTCTGCTCCATCAATCTTCGGTTTGGTGATCTCTATTTATAGAGAACAATTGGCATGAATACACAATTGTTTATTCATGCAAGTGTTTATCGTGGCAGATCGTTTCATATGTCATGCTTACTACTTCCAGTTGTATCATAAATGTCCTTCAACTGAGTTACCTTATATTCAAATGCAAGTGGACATTATGATTGGTCACCAGATTCTGATGACTTCTGATCAGAATCTGATGAGGTTTCATCAGATTTGATCTGATCTTTTCTGATCCTTTCTTTGAACACTTAGACAAAGATATTCTCATCAGATCTGATTCATATGCTTCTTCTTATGGCCTATGATCATGTATCTTCTGTTGACTTCTTCTTCATCAGATCTGATCAGATTGATCAGACTCTCTTTTTTCATTTTTCTTCAATACTTTAAACTTACACATAAATTTTCCAACAATTCCCCCCTAAGTATTGTAAGTAAAATGAAGAACATACAACCAAAAACGTACAATCAGAAATGCAAGATAAAACAAAAACAACCACTTAAACAATTTTCAAACAAACAATTCAAAGAAAAATTGTTCGACCATAGTAATCCTTGTCTTGATAAATTCAATAATAAAAATCGTCATGCTGGGCTTCCACTTCTGAGGGATTGATTGCCTGCATTCCTCATACATGGTTTTTACGTGCTCCCTATCTTGAATCCAGTCATCAATTATGTCTTCAATCTGTTTCACCAAGTGCTCTTTCTTCTTATCCCTATTTTGTTCCTGCTTTTTCCTCATGATCTCTTTAATGTAAGTCAAAGTTCTATTTGAAAACTTACATATTTCATTAACTCTGAACACTTTTCTCCCTTCTTCGTCTTTATAGATCACTACTAGCTCAGGTGTTTCAACAATGCTACCTGTTCTGGCATCCTTCATTGCTTCAGGGATTTCAGTGTTTGGTGCTGTGATCAGAGGTTTGCCATTGACCAAGTGTTTGTAGCGAAGGAATAGGTCAAAGTCTGCTTGGCATATGTTGGTTGCTATCTCCCTTCCATGTTCTGAGAAGCTATGAAGTGCTTTTCTATTTTCTCTTTTTCTCAGTGATTCTTGTGCATACATTCTTCTAGCTTAACTATATCCAGTGGATGCAAACGTTCCATAATTTGACTGTCAAGGACCTGTTGTTCTTCACCATCTTCTCTTCTGATGTGATACATGTTTTGATGCCATACACCTTTGAGAGGAGTTTTGACTGATCTGTCTGTGATGTGTACACTCTTGATGGGATTTATGTATTTCCCCCAGAGACATCCTTCTTGTCTGTTGCCTCTCATTATGAGGGCATTTCTGGTGATTGGGTCCATCTTGCTAGGAAGAGGTTCATCGTCTTTTCTGTAATATTCCTTTAAAACAACCTCTGGAAAGAGTACTTCATGGTCACCACGGTTTGTATGATTCTTGTAGTGTTTGGATCTTCTGTTGGAATCACAGTAGGCTTCTTTTAGATTTTTTAACTGTTTGCTGAGTTCAGTTTGACTTGAAAGAGTGGATTCAACAATTTCTTTTCCTTTCTTTTTGTCTCTGGATGAGGACTGAGTTATGTGTTGAGCTCTTGTTCTTAATGATGATTCTGTTTGTGTTTGAGATTGTTGTAGTGGTGGTTGAATTGGTTTTGATTGAATTGGTGCTGATTGAGAGTTTGTGTTGAGGGGAGTAAGATTAAGGCTGTTTCTCTAGAGGTAGAGGTAGGATGAGGTGGAAGAGGGAAAGGACCCATTGTCCTTTGTGGAGATTCAGTTGAGTCTTTTGGTTTGATTGGTATAGGAGCTGGTATTCTGAAAAGAGGTTTTGTTGATGCAGTTGCAGTTTGTTTGAGTACATCCTTCAGGGTTGTGCCAGGCATTTCTCTTCTTTCAGGAATCTGTTCAACAAATCTGGCAAGCTCACCTTAGTTGCTTGTGCAATAAAACAGAGTCTCTTTAATAGATCTTTTACATCTTCAGTCAGCTTTGTGTTAATAGCACTTTCTTCTCTAATGCTTTCCATCTGCCCCTGTAGTTCTGTTTTGCTTTTGCTCCAGTTCTACATTTGTTCTTTTTATAAATGCACCATCAGATCATTGTTCTTCTCAACTTCCTTCAACTTTTCCTCCACTTTTGTGAAGTTTTCTGCAATACTTGACAGACTCTGTGCTGCAGTTCTTGTTTCAGCATTTCCTTTTGTCTTCACAAGTTCTTTCATATCTTCTTTCATAGCTCTGAATTCCTCAGCCAGTTTCTGAAATTCATGAGAGATCTTCTTTACATCTTGAGAGGTGACTGGATATTCTTGCAGTTTTTTCAATTTGTCTGTGTTTGCTTCTGATTGCTTTCTAATGGATTCAACAGATTCTGACAAATTTCTGATGTCAGATTTCTATTGCTTCATCTCATGTAACATCCGTAAAAAACCGGGTTATCCAAACCCGCTTCGTTTATTAAACCGAATAATCAGTTATAAATTTCGTTGCGTATATGTTGTTTATTTTAATTTTAAACGATACATAATTAATAAACATTTTAGAATTTAAAATCTATAATTAAAATTTCAAATAAATAATGAATAAAAAAATAAAAGCAGACACCGGGTTTCGAACCCGGGTCGCCCACAAGCCAAACACGCTAACACACCAACTGCTCTACACACACTTATGTGCTGTAAATCTGAAACCGTTAAACTTTATTTAGGATCCACGGCTAAAACTGAAAATTCTCAAAGTTTCGGCAAATCTGTAACCGCCGGAATTACTCAAAATCGCGAATTCACCCAAGGAAAACCGACGATTTAATCATGCCTTTAACCCAAAAATCGGTTATCAATCATTTGAACCAATCAAAATCATAACTGAAGGAGGATTAAATCTCTTGACCGAAACCGTCGAACATGTTAGCTATCAAGTCCGAAGATTGTAAATCTCGTTCAATTCATAGCCAAACCCTCACCACATTGTGAAAACAAGTCTCTGTTTCACCGGAGTTCACCGGAAATCGCCGGAATTCTCTGCGAGTTGACCGAGAGTTATCGCCGGAAAACCGAAGAAACTATCCCACTGTTGCCTTAGCTTATAAACAAGACATTTAGAGCTCATACCGAAATCACCCACACTCACCTTAAACTCCCTGTAGAATCTCTGTCCCAAGAAATACATCGCCGGAATTCTCTGCAAGTCGCCGGAAAACCGAACCCATTTCATCTCTTTTGCCTTACCCTATAAATAGGACTTCTAGAGCTTCGACAGAAGTCACCCACACTCACTTCAAACTTCCTGAAGATCCTCTGTCGTAAGTTACACGTCGCCGGAAATATCTGCTATCGTGGGAATCTCGCCGGAAAAACAGGGGATCCCTGTTCGATATATCTTTCACCTAATCCCTTTCATTTTTATTAATCCCATGTGTAGTTATTTAAAATTTACTAAAGGAATTGATTAATGAATCGAAACAGTCGGGTTGAGAGTTCTGGGTTGTTTTAACGAAGAAGATGAAGTTTAGGTTGTGTATATATTTAATATAAATCGGGTTATATCTCGGGTTAGACACACAGTCCAGCGGTGGACTGTGTGCATTTCATGCTATCGATACCGAGTTCGAATCGTGCGCTTAACCGGGTCCTGTGATAAATCCCATTTTTTTTGAAAGTCCCCAGAACACCTTCCAGTTAGTATATAAGATTAATAAAAACAAGTATTATAACCAGGTTAGACACACAGTCCAGCGGTGGACTGTGTGCAAAGTTAAACCACAGGTCACGGGTTCGAAACACACCATGCGCACCGGTTCGACTAGTTTAAAACCTTTTTAATTAAATAAAATTCTGAATAATCTAAGTAGTATATAAATATAATTAAAAACAGAAATATTTCGGGTTAGACACGTAGCTCAGTTGGTAGAGCTGCGTGCACGTATACGGGAGGTCACGAGTTCGAACCTCACTCAGCGCAAACAAACACAAAGTCCGAACCGGTCAAACAGCCAAAGTCAACGGTCAAAGTTAACGGTCAACATTTTTTTTATTATTTATTTTATTTATTTATTTAATCAGAAAATTATTTAAAAATACTTAAAAATAATATTTTTAAAGTTAGAAAATGTCCTTAAACTCACAAAAATAAATCTAAAAATCCTATTAAAAATTGTTAATAAAATCCACTTATTTACCGAACCATTATGTTATTATTTAGGTTAGTTTCTCTCGTGGTTAAATCCAAGTTCGTGCGCATTCATCACCAATCTAAGGAAACGCAACCACTGTAAGTGAATTCTTACAAATTCCCCTTTTTATTCATGTTTTAGGGTGTATCATGTGTCGCTTAAATTAATTCGCTTATTCAAACTCGTGCTATACCATTATATGATCTAAACTTAGAATGTAAATATTGTTTGTTGTTATGTATTACATATTGTCAAGTTGTATGCAAATTATTTATTAGGCCCATCAGTTCCTCGTGGGAGACGAGTTGAACAACGCGTGCCTCAAAACTCATTCATTAGGCCCATCAGTTCGTTAAACAACGCGTGCCTCAAAACTCATTCATTAGGCCCATCAGTTCCTCGTGGGAGACGAGTTGAACAACGCGTGCCTCAAAACAATCAATTGTTGTATGTGTGTGCAATATTTAATATTATGTGTTTTATGTATAAATTTACATCTACATTTACTCATATGTGGTTATGCACTTTATTTTATAATCAATACAATAAACACGTTTAAATGTTTTCATAGTATTCACTCGCCAACTTTTTGTTGACCCAAAAACCATTTTTACACATGATACAGGTGGACAGGATGAAGCAAGGAACACATAGGAAAGTGCCTTAGAAGAAAAATAATGAAGTCTAGAAAGATGTATAGAACATGTTGTACTTGTATGATTTGATTGTATGATCTTCTTTAAAATTGTAATAATAAATATGAAACATTATAATAAATGTCATGAGCTTTGATGAAAACCCAATCATACCCCGATCACCTTTTTCCGCTGCGGGTCGGGGTGTGACATCTCATTCAACAGATTATCCAGTTTTTCTTGAAGAGGAGATTTTCTCTCCTGATTCATTACATCCTCTATCACCTTTTTCAATGTTGATTTAAGATTGGTTGTAAATGGGTCATTTGGAACAACAGATGTTCCTGCTAACATACCAGCAGAAAACACATTTCTTGCTGTTTCAGGAAATCCCATGTCTTGATCATAAGACCAATTCATAGGTTTCCTACCAGAATCATGTACCACAGGCATTTCCTGGATTTCCTCACATCCTTGAACAATCCTTTTGGAATGTTCTCCTTGAGTTCTAGGATGACACAAAGTATCCAATAGTTGTCTCTGATCAAGTGGATGTTCTCCACTTGTTGCAGTTTCAACCTCCTCCTCATCAGATTCGGAGTTGATGCTCAGAGCCATACCCAATTGGGCTTCAACATTAGGTACTCTTGTTCTTATTTCAAACTCAGCCTCAACAGATTCTGATGAGGTTTCATCAGAAGTTGGTTTTGTAAAATTAAGATCAGGGTTTGATTCAAGGTGTGCACCTGTTTCAAGAGTATCATGTTGTTGACCTTCTCCGGCTAGCATTGAATCAGAATCAGTTGCTTCATCTTTAGTGGATGAGACTTCATCAGATTCTTCATTTGTTTCATACTCCTCAGCAATATTTTTGTCACCAGCAGCTGATGTAGATACCATTCTTGATCCACAATCATCTGGTCCTGTTGGCTTGATCAATTCCTCATGCCTTTTGATAAAGGGTGAGTCTGCAGGAATCACCTTCATCAGACTTTGAGGCAGGGAAGGAAGATCACTGGGAAGGGCCAAAGCACTTGCTGCAGCAGTCCATGGAGTCATCACCACTGGTTTCCACACTATATCATGAGTAGGGACTTCCATGTTTCTTTCAGCAAAAACTTTTGTTATGATGATTGACCAAAATCTTGCATGTGGAAGATGTGTTCTTGTTCTTCCTTTATGGGTGAATATGTTGGTTTTCAGTAGTGAAAAGATTTCTTTGGCATAATCTACATCTTCACCCTTTATCAGCCCATACATGATGTTCAATATCGGAATCATTGTTTGATCAGCACCTTCTATCTTCCCTGTGAGACAGTTGTTGATTATATCCATAAAGACTTGCCAAAGTCCTGGAAGTTCCTTTCTTTTGAACTGACTAATTAGAGTGATTGGGGCCTTGTACCCAAGGGTTTTGAATACCGCCAAGAGTTCTTCTTTGACTGGAGGGATGTGATATTCTTGTTTTTCAGGGATCTCCAGCCATCTTCTGATGTTTTCTTCATTGACAGTGATTCTGATGTTGCCCCACACATGTGCAGTTAATTATGTTCTTGACTTCTCTCTTGTATGTACTGTTTGGTGTAGGATTTGTTGAGGAACTTCATAGCCACTTGTTAAAGCATATTTTATAGGACAATTGATCAGAAACTCTACAAGAATTCTGACCCTTTCATCATGCTGCCCATGATCAGTATTGAGAGCTAGGTTGTTCTTTTTCTCTGTGTCTAGCCATTTTGATTTCTTGACAAGGGGAACTTCATGTTCCACAGCTGGAATATTGAGGTTCATGGAGCCGGAAGAAGACATGATGTTGTATTTTGAGGTTTTGGCTTGCAGAAACAAAGTTGTGATTTTTAGGGTTTGGAATTTTGAAAGCTTGAAACTTTTGGAGGTGAATGTGAGAGATTGTGTATCGGGTCGGTTTATATAAGTTTTGTTGTCCCACGTGATTGGTGATTAACTGTGTTAATAACCCATTGAATATATGTTTAATGCTGACACCTTTGGGTTATCTAAAAAAAACTGTTTCAATTTTTTTTTTATCTTTTCTTCTATGGGTGCCTGCTAACCGCCAATCTTCACTTTTGCACAAGTGGGTCCACATTTTTGAAGAGCGGTCCATTTATTTTCTTTCTTCCTGCTAACCGCCAAGCTTCACTTTTTCTTGACTCTTTCTTCCCCCTTTTCTGTAAGTCAAAAACTCAAAACTCTGGATCTTCAGTTTTCTGTTGACTTTTTCTTCAGCAGATTGTTAAGTGGACTTCTGTTGACTTTTTGTTCAAGTAGATGGGCAACATGGATTTTTTTTTGAGAGAGAGAAAGAAGAGTAGAAATTCTTTCGAGATACTTACATTGATTTGGAGTGTTTTCAAATAATGATTAAGAATTTTTCTGATAAAAAAGATCAGATTTTTTGATAAAAATAATCAGAATTTCTGAAAAAAAATGATCAGGTTTTCTGATAAAAATGATCAGATTTCTGATAAATATGGTCAGATTTTCTGATAAAAATGATCAGATTTTCTGATAAAAATGATCAGATTTTCTGATGATAGTAGAAAAAGATGTTGCATTTAAATTGAGAACTTGTTAATCTGCAAATTTTCATCTCCTATCGTCTGCTCGAAAGGTTTCATTAGACGTGGTCAGACTTTCATCAGAAAAAGTTGATCTTTTAGAAGAATCATAAACAGATTTTGTATTTGAAACAAGAAAAAGTTGTTGCATTTGAATAAAGAAAAAGTTGTTGCATTTGAAACAAGAAAAAGTTGTTGCATTTGAAACAAGGAAAAGATGTTGCATTTAAAAAAATTGTTTTAATCAACATATCTTCATCTCCCTTTATTTAACCTTCTTGTTTTGAAATGTTTTCATTCTTTTGACAAAAATTTCTTCAAGGTTTCCTCTTATCTTTTAAAACATCAGCAATTCCTGAAAATTGTGATCTCATGTGAGAGTTTTTATGATATTATCAGAAATTCTTCCTAAAATGTTGGGGTTATCAGAATTCCCCCTGGATTTCTGATCTCATCAGAAATTCCCCCTGGATCTTTGATCTCATCAGAAATTCCCCCTGGATTCCTGATCTCATCAGAAATTCCCCCTGGATCTTTGAACTCATTAGAAATTCCCCCTGACTCTTTGATCTCATCAGAAATTCTCCCTCAACCAAAATAATATATATATATATATATATATATCTACATATGTAATTAAGTACAAGAAATATAAACATCTAAAACGAAAAACAAAGAAAAGTTAAACTATCTCTTCATCGCTAAGATCGTCATCTCCAAAATCTCCATTTCCAAACATGATCTGCACCATTTCCCAGAGAAGTGTTTCATGCCCTGTGTTGTCGCTGTTGGTATGAGGGCAGCAATGTGTTGTTCCTCCTGAACAAGCATTCTTGCTCTGATATATAATGCAGGAACTCCTCCAAAGTCCAATTGAGAGGGATATTATTTTCATCAAGAACCTTGGGCAGATGAGGAAAGGACGACCTCCCAATAAGTTGGCCCTAAAGTCATTCATTAGATAGGAAGAGTAGTTGTAGGGGAGATGATTTACTAAGGCATGGAGAGGATCCATTATCCTTAGAGTAATCTCATACCAACTTGAGGCTTTCCTCGTAAAGCAAAAGGCAAACTGGGGTACCAGAAACTGCCAAGGTTCAATGAACCCGCTTTTGAATATGGGGACTCTTCCTTGAGGATCATGGTATCCCATCATAGCCGAGGTAGTCTGCCTGTCTGCGAAGGAGAAGGTGGTTGGAGGACAGTCATCTCTTAGCAAGAGAGCTTCCCTGATAGTGTGCTCATTTAAGTAAATGAGCCTGTTGCCCATCACCCACCCTGTAATGGTGGTCAGCCTTCCATCATCTACAACCAGCCGCGCAGAATTCCAAAACTCTTGAAGAATTTCCGGAAACACTTCAACGTGCATGGAAAAGGCAAAACCTATTGGACTGCTCAGTAGCATGTTCAGAATGGTGGAGCAATTTACATATCTTGGATCATCTATGTTCATCCTTACTCTTGCATTGTGACTTTGGAAGTAAGGCAGAGGGAATCGATCGCTATCAATTCTTTCCATGGTGGTTGTGTGTGTTAAGTGAAGAAGACGAGTGTTTCAAAAAGTTTTCAGGTGAAAATGTATGAGTAAATGTGTGTCTATTTAAAGACAATAAGTACATGCCTTAAATGTTTTCACCGGTTAAGATCTTGATTGTCCGATTCTACTCCACTTCCAGATATGGTGTCAGATTCATTTAGAACTAAAAAATTGCCATATTCTCCCTCCTTATTTAAGAATAGCACCCTGGTCTTTAATTTTTTGTTGAGAGGACAGGTGTAGCCTTCTTTCCTTTAACCGTGCTGAGTAAGCGTGTGAAGTTGTTGTGATGGGGGTAAAAAAAATATAATAAAATAAATAAGATAAATGAAAACTTGGGGAGTTATCTTTGTGACGTATACTTTTCTCATGCATTAGATATTCCCAAGTTAGTGAAAAATGAAGTTTGAAAAGAAACTATGTAAAAAAAATTGTACAAGTTATGTGAGCATTCATGGTACAAAGGAGATATATGAGGGTGGCACTTTTTCTGTTGAGAACAAAGAAAAAATTTCTTGCTTCTAATCAATTGATCAGATTTCTGATGGGATTATCAGATTCAGTTTTGACAGAATTCTGATAAGAGTTTTTATCAGATTTTTGATCAATTTATTAGAGCCCGTTTAATTATCAAACTTTAGTTTCATCAGAAAATTTTGTGGATTGAGTAGTTTCATCGTATCTCTTGTTTATCATTCCCAATTTGCTGATTAAATAATTATGTCTTTTCTCATCCAAAGGTTTTGTAAAAATATCAGCAAACTGATTTTCTGTTGGAACAAAATACATTTCTATATTTCCTTTTTCCACATGATCTTTTATGAAATGATACCTGACATCAATATGTTTCGCTCATGAGTGGTGAACAGGATTTTAAGTTATTGCTATTGCACTCTTAGAATCACACAGGATTGGTATTTTTGTCAAATTCACTCCATAATCTTTGAGTTGTGTTTGCATCCACAAAACTTGTGAACAACAGCTTGCTGCTGCGACATATTCTGCTTCAGCTGTAGAGGTGGAAACACAATTTTGTTTCTTACTTGCCCAACATACAAGCTTTTCTCCAAGCATCTGACAAGCACCTGATGTGGTTTTTCTGTCCAATTTACAACCTGTGTGATCTGCATCTGAATATGCAATTAGGTCTAAACTAGTTACCTTAGGGCACCATAAGGCATGGTCAGATGTGCCTTTTAGATACTTAAAACCCCTTTTTACTGCTTTCAAATGAGATTCTTTGGGATTGCACTGATATCTAGCCAAAAAGCATGTTGAAAACATTATGTCAGGTCTGCTAGTTGTTAGATATAAGAGTGATCCAATCATTCCTCTGTAGGTTTTAAGATCTACATTTGCACCATCTGGATCAGAATCTAACTTGTTTCCTGTGGCCATAGGAGTTTTTGATGATGAGCAATTTTCTAATGAATATTTTTTTTTAAAATGGTTTTAACATATTTTGATGATTCAAAAATATTCCATCAGATTCTTGTTTTACTTGGAGACCTAAAAAGAAGCTTAATTCTCCCATCATGCTCATCTCAAAATTGCTTGTCATCAATTTTTTAAACTTTTTACATTGATTTGAGTTGGTTGATCCAAATATTATGTCATCAACATTTATTTGTACCAACAAAGTGTGCCCTTTGTGTGTTTTGAGAAACAGAGTTGTGTCTATAGTACCTTTGCTAAAAACCTGATTGGATCAAAAAGTTTGAAAGAGTTTCATACCATGCTCTTGGAGCTTGTTTCAACCCATACAAGGCTTTGTTCAGTTTATAAACATGTTTTGGAAATTTTGGATCAACAAAGCCTTCTGGTTGCTGCACATATAAACTTTGAAGCCTTTTGAAGTTGCACAAGCAAGAAAGATTCTAACTGCCTCCAGTCTTGCTACTGGTGCAAAAGTTTCATCATAGTCAATTCCTTCTTGTTGACTATACCCTTTTACTACCAATCTTGCTTTGTTTCTTGTTATTATACCTTGTTCATCAGATTTATTTCTAAATACCCATTTTGACCCTATGACAGATTTCCCATTTGGTCTAGGTACTAGGTTCCACACTTAACTTCTTTCAAACTGATCAAGTTCTTCTTGCATGGCTTGAAGCCAGTCTGGATCCTTGAGTGCTTCATTTGTTGTTATTGGTTCAGTTAAACTTAAGAAACCAGCATGAAGACATTCATGAACAGTTGCTGATCTTGTTTTAACACCATCTTGAGGGTTTCCTATAATATTTTCTGTTGAGTGACCCTTTATCCATCTTCCACTTGTAGCAGTATTTGTTGAATCAAGTGATGGATTTTGTGAAGAACTTTCTGCTTCCTCCTGATTGATGATCTGTTCTGAGCCTAAGTCTTCAGACATTAGTTTTTCTTGATTTTCTGATGTAGTATCTGATGCCTGATTTGTTATTCCTTGTATTTCATCTGAGGGCTCTAAATTTTCTGCAGAGTTAGAGTGTGACTGGTTTTCTGGTAAATTTCCATAATTTCCCTCCCAGTCATACCCAAGCAGTTCATTTGTCAGTTCTATCAATAGGTGTTCATTATTTGTTAAATTTTCTTTTTGTGAGAAACTTATAATGTCATCAGAAATTTTTGTTTCTGATGAATCATCAAAAGAGACATACAGACTTTCTCTGATTGTTCTGCTATTTAAAACAAATACTCTGTAAGCTTTTGAAGAGAAATGGTATCCAAGAAAAATTCCCTTTTCAGCTTTTCTGTCAAATTTCTCTAAACTTTGAAAATCATTAAAAATAAAACATCTACATCCAAAGGTATGTAAAAATTTAACACTTGGTACCCTTTTGTTTATGATGTGAAAATGTGTTTTATAGATGTCTTTTGTTGATGATAGTTCTGTTTTGTGTGAAACATGCATTTGCCACTGCTTCAGCCCAAAAATAGGTTTGCAGTTTGGCATATGCCAGCATTGTTCTTGCTGCTTCTACCAAAGTTCTGTTTCTCCTTTCAACAACCCCATTTTGTTATGGGGTTCTGGGAGCAAAAAAATCATGAGATATTCCTTTTTCTGTTAGGAAGTTCTCAAGTTTTGCATTTTTGAATTCTTTCCCATTGTCATATCTGATTTTTCTTACAATTAATTTTAACAGATTTTCAATTTTCTTAACAAAATTTATGATCAGATAGGTGTTTCACTCTTTTGCCTCAAAAATGCCACCAATGTGTACCTTGAATAGTCATCAACAATAACTAAAATGTATTTCTTTCCAGAAAAACTTTCAGTCTTATTGGTCCACAGAGGTCCATATGTAAAAGTTCAAGATTTTCAGAGATAGAAGATTCTACCACAGTTTTGTGTGAGCCTCCTTTTGACTTTCCCAGCTCACCTGCTTCATGGAGTTTGTCTTTTCTTGAAGTAATAGAAGGTAATCCTTTTACCAGACACTTGCTTGCTAATTTGTTTAAAGTTTTAAAATTTATATGAGCCAGTCTTTTTTGCTATAACCAACTGTTTCCTTTATTTTCTTTTGTAAATAAACAAAATTGAGGTTCTTTAATTTTGTTGTTGAAGTCAAAAAAGTAAATTGATTTTCTTATCCTTTTTCCTCTATAAATTTTATCATCTTCAAGACCTATTAATAAGCAAGTATCAGGTAGAAAAGTTACCTTAAATCCTTTGTCACAAAACTTACCACAACTTAGAAGGTGTATTTTAAACGTTCTACATGTGCCACTTTCTCAATTGTTATTGTACCATATGTTGTGCTTCCATAACCTTTTACCCTACCCTTGACGCCATTACCAAAATTTACAAATTTATCTAGCTTTTCTACATAGTTGCTAAGTAAGCTCCTATCCCTAGTCATGTGCTTGGAGCTTCCTGAATCGCAGTACCAAATCTGCTGCACCTCCTGTAATGAAGAGGTTAGTGATTTTTTGGTACCCAGACTTTCTTGGGTACTTTGTCGGATGAGTACATAGCATATAATAGTTTTCCTTCATCATCTGTTGATCTTGATCTGTCAAAGTCTGTTGATTCTAACTAATCAGCTTTATTTACCAAATCTGTTGCCATTTGATCAGATCTGATAAGATTTCTATCTAATGCTGAACCACTGAAAGATTGTTGGTTTTTGTTCAGATGCTGTTGAATTACTTTCAGAATATCAACACACATACATCCCACCTTGTTAGAGATGTCTGATGGAATGAGTTTTTATGGAAGTCCATTTTTCTGAGATTTTTGAAAAATGTTTTGACCCTTTTCTTTTAAGACCCTTTTAGTTTTTTCTTTTGTATGATCTTGTTTTGTCTTTATTTTTCTTTAGAGCAGACCTTCTTTGATTCTGGACTTGACTCAGAACAAGATGTCATGGAGTCAGATTCTTCTGATAAATTTGATTCATTGTAAAAATCTGATTGTGGTTTATCTGAAGCTTTTACAAACACTGTAGGATTATCTTTTGTTGTTTTTGTATAACCCAATCCTTCACCCTGATTTTTTAAAGTTGTTTCAATGTAGTCAATGAAATCCTTTGCTTGTTGAAAACCTTTTACATTTACCTTATTTTTATGAATTTCTGCATACAACAATTTTCTCTCTTTTTCATAAAAATAGATTTTTGTGTCTTTGATCAAACTTTCTTCATGTAAAAAATTTTCATTTTCTTGACAATGTTTCAACATGTCTTTAAGTTCATCAGATTTCTTTGTTTCTGTTAAGTTCTCCTGTAATTTTTGAAAATCTTCCAATAATTTGTTTATTTGATTTTGAAGTTCTTGATCATTTTGACTTACATTGATTTTCGATGCCTCATTGTCAAGTTTTGCCATAAGACAGAAGTTGGCAATTTCTTCCTGATCATCATCTGATGAGCCATCAGTCATCCAGGTATTTGTCCCTGCAATCAGGCTGACTTCTTGTTGTTGTTGTTGTTGTTTCTTGGCTTCTTCTAGCTTCTTTTCATAGTAAGCTGGATCTTTTAACTTTTTGTTCTTATATTCTGATGCATAGTCACTCTTTTATTTGCATCTATAGCATACCACTTCTGACTTGCTTTCTGCTCTTCTTTCCTTGGATCTAGCTTCCATCTTTCCTTTATCACTTCTCTGAATTCTGGAACTTCCTCCCTTCAATCTTTGCTCAAAGGTTTTGGTGAGCAAAGCTATTGCTTCAGCAAATGCAGAAAAATCTGATGGATTTTCCGAATTTTCTGATGCTAAGACTAGGTTTTGTGGGTTAGAGAATTGTAGATCAGGTGTGATTGATCTTTGAGAATTTGATATTAAGACTATAGATCCACCATATTGTTTTGAGTTTTCAATGATTTGTTTCTCTCTTGGGAGTAGAATACTATATAGATCATGTAGGTTCAGATTTCCTAGCTCTAGTGTAGAAGCTATGGTCATGGCAAGATTTTGCCATTCTCTGGGCAAAGCATCAAGAAATTTTATATTTCATTCATCATTGGTTTTTTCAACTCCATGCTTTTTTAGTTCATTTAAATTTTTTGTCAATCTATTGTAAGCATCAGTGAGTGTTTCATTTGATGAACATTTAAACCTTTCATAAGCGGAGACATGATTTGTTCTCATGTTTCTTTTCATTTTGTCTCCTCCTTCACAAAGATTTTCAAGTTGATCCCATATTTCTTTTGCAGATGAGCATGCATCAACATAAGAAAATATGTCATTGGAAGTGCCATAATCAGAAGTGATTTGGCCATTTCATCTGTTTCTACCAGTTTCCTGTCTTCTGGGCTCCAATTTTTCTCTTGTTTGGGAGCCCAAGAAGCAGAGATTTCTGGTGAGTCATCAGATGCTGGAACACCAGGTATTTCAAACGTGGTATATGTGGGCCACACACAATGGATTGAAACAGAGCTCGATCATGTCCATCAAGAAAATTGATCATCCTGATTTTCCATTGGGGGTACTCCTCCCTGACTAACGTCGGAGGCTTTGACATAGAACCCATGTTGAAAGCACTGTTCCAAGACTGAAAGTTTGCCATTTTTAGTTGAAGTTTTTGAACTTTTGAAAAACAGAGTATTAACAAAGATACTCGAGCAGTTGATCGATTTGAAGATGTTTTATTCAATATGCTCTGATACCAATTGTTGGTCCCAGATAACAATGCTTTGACTTAAAATGGCAAGTTGATTTCAACTTTATATGAAAATAATGTGCGGAATTAGAAATCAACTTGTAAGAAACATAGATACAGAATTTTCAAGTTTATATCACTTTTGAAAGATTACAAAGGATGATTGAAAAGTTATTTTCTAATACAAAACAATGCTTAAGAATTCTGTGGGAGTGAAGAGCAATGGAGTATGTAAGTTGTAATACTTGCAATGCTCTGCTCCATGATCTTCGGTTTGGTGATCTCTATTTATAGAGAACAATTGGCATGAATACACAATTGTTTATTCATGCAAGTGTTTATCGTGGCAGATCGTTTCATATGTCATGCTTACTACTTCCAGTTGTATCATAAATGTCCTTCAACTGAGTTACCTTATCTTCAAATGCAAGTGGACATTATGATTGGTCACCAGATTTCCGATGACTTCTGATCAGAATCTGATGAGGTTACATCAGATTTGATCAGATCTTTTCTGATCCTTTCTTCGAACACTTAGACAAAGATATTCTCATCAAATCTGATTCAGATGCTTCTTCTTATGGCCTATGATCATGTATCTTTTGTTGACTTGATCCTTTGACTTCTTCTTCATCAGATCTGATCAGATCGATCAGACTCTCTTTCTTCATTTTTCTTCAATACTTTAAACTTACACATAAAGTTTCCTAACAATTATTATTTTTAATGAAATCTTGAATGATAACTGCAAATCCTTTCTATTTTAAATGTTTGTATAACTTATAAATAAACAACAACTTGATGTTTAATCAATGACTATTAATAAAAGTCAAACATTATCACTATGATTGTAAACATAATTCCAAAATGTTCAATTTCCCTTTCCATTTGATTTTGTACAATGTGTATTTTATAATGGTAGAAAGTGTTATTTGTCAAAAATACGTACATAGGTTTCTTGATGTTTTATGTTTGTTTTGTGCATGAGTTTTATAAGTGTTGGAGTTTATAGCCAGGTTTTTGTGGTTTTTTAAAACAACTTTCAACTCCTTTACAAAAAGCCAAAATAAAAAGGACTTTTACAATTGTCAAACACCTTTTTAATTTGTTGGCTTTTTCAAAAAGCCAATAAGTCATTTCTAAACTCAATCCAAAACACCCTCTATGTAAATCGTATAGTATATCCGTAGGTGGACTTCGTTGTTTATTTGTGTTGCACCAGATAAACTCCTAGAGGTTATATTGAAGTGTTGAAATTTTGTTTTTTTCTCCCATTGCAAATTCACATGCTATAGCTACTACTTCATTGATATTTAGGAGTTACTTTTTGTCCTCTCCCGCAGCGGATTTAGGTGACATGAACATGATTGATTGCTTACAACTTATGACAAGATATTTAGTGGTTGAAATATTATTTATAATCAAATTTAAACCATGTCACAATACTATTAATTCAAATAATCCTTCAAAATCAAACAATACAAAACATAAGTCGTTTTATTCTATAAGGCCTCATTCCTACTTGTCATCATCATCAACATCTTCAACATGTTTACATGTATTATGTGTAAAAGTAGTTTTTGGGTCAACATAAATTGGTGAGTAATTTGTTGTTTTTAAATAAAATTGTTTTGGTTTATTTATTTAAACATGTTAACATGTGAATCCAGTGAAATAATAAAGTACACCTTACAATAATAAAATAACCAAACAACCACATGATAATGTGAAAACTGAGGTAAATATAATAAATTCAATAAATATGATAACACTGTAAATCTGACTCTCAAGCCCACTGACGAGCGAATCTAAATAACCCATAACCATAAGGAATCTAGTTATCCTGATGGATCTATGTGAATAATAATTAGTACAATGGTTAGTAATACAAACAATGAACAAACAACCACTACCACATAATAACGCAATTGAACTTACATATAATTGCCTAGTGAAACCTGAAATAATGAAAAGTGCTTTAATAACACATAATATACACCAAAACTAAAACTAATTATATTGAGTAATTATTTCAGATTTTCTATTATTCACAAGGTATGTCTTGTGTCACTATGGCTTTCAAGATCTCGAGAGATCCGGATGAGATCAAAGATACATCACCTCTTGAAAGGTGAGGAGTTTTTCGACATTATACCATCCCGAATATTTGAATATTTACCAAATGATAATTTTAAACAAATTATACTGAGTGTTTTTTTATCAATTTAATAACATTTGTTCGATAAATAATATATATGAGGAATTTTATTAAGCTAAATTATTCAACCTTATTTTATGATAAATAACTTTTTTCTGATTTACTTAAAATAAAGGTTTAGTTTATTTATTTAAATAGATGGTTATAGTTTTAGGCTTTTAATCAAAACAACTTAAAGGTTAACAGTTTAATAACACCACATTATGGATTTAGGTTTTTAATTAAAACAACCTAGAACTCAACATTTTTGTTAGTGCATCGCCATAGATAGAAATCTAATTGTACGTGTAATGTATAGAGTTTTGAGTCTGTAAAATACCAGACACCGGACAGAGGTTTCGCTAGGTAGCATTAGGATACGATAGGATTTGATACGACACGATGCGAAGAGAGCGGACATGATCGAGAATGTCATCACATTTGTGTGATGACATCACAATTCTACAATCATCATGACATCATCTTCTCATCAACAGCTTATATGAATACATGCATGCTTGTACAAAGTAGAATGCTCTTCGTACGAAGAGGCATGAACTACTATAAATATCGACAGCAACCTCGCATAAGACGAACTCCGCGTTCAAGATCTAAGAAATTAGTTTAGTGTGTAGATTGTAACGAAACTCTGTCCGGTTCGTATTCGAAATAAAGAAAACGTTTATATTTACGATTTGTTGTTACGATTACAGTTTGGTTTAACGGATTCCGCATGTTAAACCGGATTATACGCATAGCTTGTGTTCTTCAGTGAACTGATACGGACCTTCAACTGGTATCAGAGCTACGGAAGCTCTGCGTGTAATTGTGTTTGAATGGGACAAGTTTCGGACTATTTCGATTGAGTTTCGGTGCGATTTGATGTGATTTTGGACTGTTTCGATTGATTTTGGGTGTGTTGTTTGATTTTGATGATTCTGAACTGTTTTGGTGTGTTTTTGATGATTTTCAGTTAATTTCGGTGAAACTGAATCAAATATCAGATTTGATGATGTTCCAATTGAAAATAATGAACACGATTTGTTGAAAGTTATAGTTTTTAATGAATCGTTTTTAGATCTGAATTTGGAGTTTCAGATCTGATCGCATAGTGCTGGTTGTTCTTCGTAGTTGAATAAATATCTGATCTGCATCGATTTAACTTGTGTTGTTATTAGAACGACGATCTTAAGTTGTTAGTATAGATCTACACTTCATTGATTGTTCAAGATCTGAAATAGATGTGTTGAGAAAGAAATTTAGATCTGAGATTTGTAGATAAATGCGGGTTCATGTTACAGATCTGAGTTGAATGCTGATCAGTGATAAGATATTTTAGATCTAAACTTTTGAAGGAATCGGTTGTCGATGTATTGATTCAATTTAAAAACGAAGAAGCAGAAAAACTGAGGATTTGTTGTTTCAGAATGAGAAAAGAGAACTGATTGATATTGTTGGATAATTCTTCCGAGTTACAGAAATAAACAAACGAAGAAGAAGCTGATAATTTCATTTGTTGTTTGAGAAAAAAAGGTGATAGTGACGGCAGAAGTGTTATAGGGGTTTTAGTAACATTTTATAAAAAAACAAAAAAGAAGAAAAACCTTTAAGATTTGTTGTTTTTTTGGTTTTTCTTTTAAAAACAGGAAACGTAAAAAGTATAAAAAATATATTCTCGGGAATACAAGAGTAACTAAAAAAAGGAAAAGGTATTGAACAGATGAATAATTTTCGTCAAGTTTGGTATTGGTAATGAATTTTAGGTAAATTGCAATTCAAATGTTGATATTTCATAGTAGGTTACAGTTTTAATAAAAATAATTGAATTGAATTGACAGATTATATGACAGTAGTATTCTCAAAAATCAAAAAGTTTTAATAAAAAAAGAAAGTGGTGTTGGTATTGGACAATAAATGCAAGACTTGGGCTGTCATTAAAAGTCATTTTGGACCAATAAGGTTAAGTTTTTGTTTGGGTTCCAACGGTATTTTGGGCCAATTTTTGGAGCAAGTTTATTAAAAAATTCTAGTGGGCTGTGAGTGTGATCAGTTTTAAGTGGGCTGAAATTTTGGGTTGCAAGTTGAACCGGGTTTGAATAAATGGGTCGAATCATCTTGATACATTTAGGGCCGCTACCAATAAGGTTAAGTTTTTGTTTGGGTTCCAACGGTATTTTGGGCCAATTTTTGGAGCAAGTTTATTAAAAAATTCTAGTGGGCTGTGAGTGTGATCAGTTTTAAGTGGGCTGAAATTTTGGGTTGCAAGTTGAACCGGGTTTGAATAAATGGGTCGAATCATCTTGATACATTTAGGGCCGCTAAAACTTTTCAACCAAATTTTGATTAATGTCCGCCAAGCTTGTGGATCAAGATTGGACTTTGTGAGTTTGTTAACTTTTAGCCGAGATAAAGTGATTGGGCCGTGATTTTTGGACTTTGAAATACAAGTTTTTTTGAACCAGGTTTTAATTTACAAAAATTTTCAAGTTTGACTATTCAGGTTCAAGAAACTAAAATTTTAAAAATGGGAAGCTATTCAGATGAAAAAAAAGATAGATGTTAGAAAATAAGTTTGAAAATTTCACAATTCCACAAAATGCATCAATTATGTGGATGACGGAACAATACCATGAATTAGTATTTGACATGAGACACTATGGTGTTCCGTTTTCAAATACTGAGATGATCTTAAAGTTTGCAAATTTGTTAGCATAAGAGTGAGATGATTTTGTGTTCATTTTGAAGAAATAATCTTATTTGTCTGAATTAATGTATATGAGTTTCTTAAAAGCGTAAAAAATCATGAACCGATAGTAAAATGGAATAAAGAGTGGAGGCAGAAAAAAGAATGATGTCAAAGAATTTTGAAGTAAAAGATTCAAGTACATTTACAACAGAAGCTTCAAGTTCTAAACCAATCTGTCAAATTGTGATTTAAAATTAAAAAAACATGAAAAAGAATTTCAAAATCAAATACAAATTTTAAAAATGAAAAATTAGTTTTGATAATAATAATTTGAAAACCAAATCACAATAACTCAACTTGAACAAGATTTGGAAAATGCTAAAATAAAATTGTTGATTTAGAAAAGAAGTTGAAAGGTTTTGTGACCTCGTCATTAATTCTAGATCATATATGTCCAAAACCGATCAATAAGAATAAAGAGAAAATTCCAATAAGTGACAATGTCACAAATTTTGACGATGTCATTTGAAGATTGCGATGATGATGATACTGATTATGAAATTGATAAAATTGATAAAAATGAAATATTTTTGAAACTAAAAAGAAAAATTAAAAAAAAAACTGTTCTACAATCTACCGAAAAGGGTGAATGCTCAACGAAAAAACCTTTTAAGCAGAATGGAGAACAAAAACAAAAACAAAATTTTCAAAATTCTAAAAATTTTCAAAACAAATATAAAAGTTCATCGGTACGATCATCTAATCAAAATCAAAACTCACAAAAATTTGAAAATAAGTGGTGCAGGTCGGACCCCAGTGCTTCAAAGTCAAATCAAAGTTACAGAAAAAGCAGGAATGATGATTACTACACTTCAAATGAGTGTTATGATTTAGAAGTGTGGATTGATCGAGAAGAATGGGTCGATAACAGAATGTGTTATAACTGTGGTTTAATCAGACAGATTGCTGTTTATTGCATGAAACCAAGAAAAGAACAAAGAAAGGTTAACGACATGCGAAGATGTTTCAAATGTCAAAGCAAAGGCCATATCATAAGAGATTGTCCGATAAGTTTGATGAGAGGATTGTTGGACAAATCTCAGGGGAGTACAAGAAAGTTGTTAAAGAGACAGTGAAGACAAAAGAAAAGCCCAAAGAACAGAAAGTGAAATTATCGCAATGGCAGAAAGATAGATTGAGGAAAAAGAGAAAGAAAGCGAGAGAGTTTTTGGAAAAGATTTTGTCTTCGGAGGCCGATTAATTCTGATGCAAGTTCTGGAGAATCGTTTCATAACACTCAAAGTTGCAAAACTTCTAGTGAAACGTGTTAATCAGATACAAATCTGAAGACAAAAGTGAAGCCAGAAGAGAAAACAGTAGAAAAGAAAATTGTTCATAAAAAAGTTGCAAAACTAAAGCAAGTTTGGAAAGCTAAGGTTTTGGATGATTCAGAAGAAATTTTGAAACTGTTTGTTGAAAAACGAGATTGTGAATGGACTAATGTTTCTTATGTTGATGAATCTGGTCAACCCAAATCGAATACGGATTGGGTTCCAATTCAAAACTGATTAAATTCATTTACGTGTGCAGGATGACCTAGCATCAAGCAAACACATTTTCAGAATCAGTGGTTGTTCGTGCACTAGAAATGAGATGAAAGGTTTGGTGTTTCACACAAACAAAATGGTAGTCTCGCGTTCACATTCGTAAAAAGTCGTTAAATGGTTTAAGTGGAAGATTTTTATTTTCGATTTAGAAAAGATGTTTTCAATTTTAGGGGAGAGAAAAATTTTAAAATTGTCAAAATAAAAAGTTCTGTAAAATTGAAAAACATCATTACAAAATCATTTTAGATAGATAAAAATTTTCAAAAAGCCAAAACCAATAGAAAATCTAAAAAATGTCAAAAACATTGAAAAATGAAAATGAGATTACTTTTGCAGAAAGAGTAAATGATAGTACATCAGTAGACTATTAGTGCATGCTAAAGATATGTATTGTTTTAAATGGTTAAACAGTCTCACTAAAGATGTGTCGGTTGGCTCAGCTAGACTAGTAGTTTTGCGAAAATGAGACAAACTTATATGATAAAGCCTAGTTCTAGTGGGAAACGCGGTTGAAAGCATAGTACTTAGTTTTGTCCTTTGTGATTGTGTACCTACTCAGTAATCGCTGAACGCTGAAAAGCATAAAAACCGGTCAGTTTGTGAACTTTCACAACTTACTGAAAAAGTCGATGTGATTGTGTATTTCTTTTTCAAAAGATTTAAACTTGTTTTATTTCTTTATTTTATTTAAGCATTGGACATCCTCTGCGTATACGAAAGTATTGAATTGGATGTTAGTGCCTAAACGTTTCTGCTTTATTTACTTGGTCTTTCATTTAAATATTGGATCACCTCTGCGTATATGAGAATATCGAACTGGTGGTTAAAATTTAAACAATTTCAACTTGTTTTTTATTTTGATTTTTTGTTTAAACATTGTACTTTCTCTGCGTATCGAAAGATCGACCTGATTGTTAATGTTTAAATATTCTACTTTATTTTTACACATATCACAGTTGATGAAAGTTTAAAGGCATTACTTGAGTCAGTGTATTACATGATGGGGGGATATGCTGAGATTATGGGGTCCATAAGAACTTAGTGCAATTAATGTACCTTAACGTATCGGTAAGCATTAGGAAGTTTTTAGATTGAGTTTAGGTGGACAACAATATCGATAATTCATGTAAATTGTTTAAATTGAGTGTTTCTTAAAGATCAACGGTGCAACTGATATGTCTCAGTAAACTAGTGCTGTCCAAACTGCTCGACGATCGAGGATCGCTAGAAAAATTCCTGAAATATGCCCATTCGATTCCCACTCAGTTTGTAAATGAGCTGCTCGGCCCGGTTCTATTTGAAAACGAGCCAAGCATGAGCAAAGGTCCGCTCGCTCGTCGATCGCTCAGTTTCGCTCGAATTATTTTTATTAAATAATTAATATATATGTATATTATAGATTTTAAAATTTTATATATATATATATATATATATATATATATATATATATATATATATATATATATATATATATATATATATATATATATATATATATTAGTTATATAGATAAGTAGCCTAAGAAAAATTAAAAGTTAAGAAACATACTAGCCTAACTCAATAACAAAACCTAACCCTAAATCTTAAAAAATCAAATCAGCACCAAATCTCCTGCTACATACCTCCTACCACATACCTCGTTGTTGCTCAAGTTCAACTCATACGGATACGGTACAATCTCATACCTCGCTGGCTACTTCAAATCAGCAGAGGTACAATCTTCTACCTCCTGCCACATACCTCGTTGCAGCTCAGAGAAAGATATTGAACGTTTATTCTTCATCAAGATCAGTTATGAAGATAAAGATAAAGAGCAGGCTATGCAGTTCCAGAAAATTGTGAATGTTTGTTACGCTAACAACATTAATTCAGGTAAAGATTGGAAAACTTCTTGGAGAAAGCTTGAAGACAAAGAGCAGAAAAAGAAAGATCAAAATGAAGAACGAATTGAGGTACGTCGAAAGCTGGCTAGCCGAGAGAGGTTCAAGTTTGGGAACACATTCAACCGACCTCCTCCTACAGATCAAACGCCCATTGCTTTAGAGGAGCATCGTCAAATATGTTTAAAGATTTTGAAGAAAAAGTTTTGAAGACTGTCCAAGACTGCGGCAACATCCAAGGGGGAGTCTGTTGGTGCACATATGTCTACTGCCTACGTTTAGGACAAGTCAGATGTATAGATAGGGTTTCGTAGCGTCAAATGTTAAGTTTTGAAAGTTGTGTATAGTTATTACAATTTTCGTACGAAAATTTCATACGAAAGTCTTGTGTCCTGAGTCACTAGGTGCTGTCATGTCTTGCCTATAAATAGGTGACTTAGGATGTTTGTTTGGCATGCTGTTTTTGGAGATCAGAGGCGAAGCCCTGCTCGAGTCTGTAATCGTTTCAATGTTAGTCAATATATAGACGGTTTAAACAGTAATCATCGCTTGTTCTTAGTTTATTCAATCATCTATCAATGAATTCCGCCTCTGTTAGTTGAGCAAGTCAGTCCGGAAGCTCACAAGTTGGGTCCGACCCTAAGCATTCACAAATTTCAAATACAACAATTGTAAAGGGCAAAATTTGATACAACAATTTTAAACCTAAACGTCTATGTGTTTATCTAGTCATCAACACTACTCCAATTTCATGGCATCATCTTCGTCAACCTGTAACATGTTTTAACATAGAGTTCAATGCAAAAGAAAAGGCGAGTACACAAATTTGGTGATACATAGCATAAGTATGAAAAAGGTATAACTCGAACCCACATGGTAATCGTTATGTAAGGTAAATGCTAATCATTCAACACTAGATCAAACCCCGAGTTTCCCCAAAAATACGAGATCGAGCTTCCCTCGTCACGAAAGCAGCGAGACTAAAAATGAGTATGAGATCTTAACATAACCCCGACGGGTGGTGTGCTACTCTTATAGCGCTATATATGTCAAGTTGGGCTAGGCAAGTTAATGATCGAGCATGTATAATTCTAGCTTGTATCTTAGCATAACAAGCATCATGTATTAAGGATTGAGCATGTAAAAGCATGGGTTTGTGATAAGTAAACATGTTACAACCCAAAATGTGTTAAAGTGGTAAATGGGTCGAGTGTACTCACGGTTTTGCAAGCGTTTTGACTTGGTAATCCGTGAAGAGTTGTTTAAGTTGGGGATGAACACCGAGTTATCCTACAAGAGGAAAACATAGGTGTGAGTATTCGGATAGTTTATGGAAGATTCGGGATTTGGGAGTGATGCACACAAAGTAAAGTATACGAAAATACTCACTAAGGTCTAGCACTCGTTTTGGACACTATGGGAACCCATTAGGGTTTATGTGATTTCATAGGTTGTAATACCTATTAGAATCCAAACGAGGAACCATACTCTTTAGTGATTAAACTTACTAACTCGACACATGATTATGTATTCATTATCAAGGTTTCGGTTTTTTTAAGTATGTAGCATATAGATTAATATAATTATATGTATAAATCCATTCATGGATATCATAGAAGTCATGTAGGAGGTAGGTGGCATAGGCATCCATTTAGGAACCTCATAAGAGTTCACCACTACACAAGTTGTCATAGACAACAAGGAGGGTCAAGAACGATTACAAGAATAAGAAATGAAATACATACATTATTATACACTAAGTAGCCAAGTAAGCTACAACACGGTGAGCCGGCCTCGACACACGTCGAAGGCTAGATGGGGTTGTGTTACTTTCAACTAGCAAACTACTTAGGATGATGATGAGAAATCCTCAAGTGATGTGTGGACTTAGAGTTAGGATAGCCCAAGCTAACCAAGGTAGTCACACAAGAACAAGTTCAGGACTTGCATCACTTGTGAGCTTAAAGCTCTTTGAAAAGAGAAAGTTTGGAGTGTTTAAACACTCCTATTTACATGTATAACAACCTAGGTTAGTCTCCTTAATCACAAAGTGGATTAGAAGCTCAAGAACACTAGGATGAATGAAGTAAAGATGAGATTAGACAAGTTTTGAAAGTGTTTGAACAAAACAGAAGGTTTTGGAGTCCTTTAGGTGCATTTCCAGGTCTGGATTCTCCATGGAGAACCCATGGATTCAAACCTAAGGATTATCCAACCATTTAGAAAGAACAATCAAGTGATTTCGATGAAATTTGAGCAAGTTATGCTCACTTTAGTATGAAGGTATGAATCTGCCGAATTTGTGTTTTGCAAGAGATTTGTTGATCCGTTTTGTGTTCGTTACTTGTCGAATAGGCTAGATTGAGTGTTTGTTGAATATTGTATAGGTTAGAATCAAACACACGACCAAAATACGAAGTTTATAGTGTAAAAGGGAACAAGTTCGCCCGAACTTGACCTGTGGAGGTCAAGTTCGTTCGAACTTGAGTTGAATATTGTATAGGTTAGAATCGAACACACGACCAAAATACAAAGTTTACAGTGTAAAAGGGAACAAGTTCGCCCGAACTTGACCTGTGGAGTTCAAGTTCGCTCGAACTTGACATGTGGCAGACAAGTTCATTCGAACTTGTCATATGGTAGACAAGTTTGCCTGAACTTGTCCTCCTATGCACATGTCAAGCGAACTTGTGTGTTTCCCTATAAATAGGTGGTGTGTGTTCATTTGTCATTAAAATTTTTGCCATCCCTACGGGGAGGTGCTGCCGGATTCTCTCCAGGAATTCCGGCAGCTGGACTTAAAGATGTATACTCTTTCGGTATGAATGAAGACTTCCGCTGCATTTTGTTTCTACTCCATTCTTAATAATGTTCTACCGAAACTGTTATATACGTTTATGCATTAACTTCCGTCTAGAACCGCCTGATCACGGACCTTCAATTGGTATCAGAGCTATGGTTATCACCTACGCTCATGAATTTGGACATTTATGGACATTAGGAGGGGTTTTGGACGTAAAACTTGAAATAAACATACAATCCATGGATGAAAAGTAAAATTGAACAGATAGGATTATTAGAAAGTGATTTTCGACCAGATCTATGGTGGATTCATCTCGAAATTCGAAGAAATAAGGATTCTGGATCGAAAAATGTGAAAAAAAGCTGATTTGGGGTACCAAGTTCGCCCGAACTTGATAAGGATTTTCAAGATTTCTCATCAAGTTCGCCCGAACTTGACTGATTT
The DNA here is from genome assembly GCA_947069175.1 of Scalesia atractyloides. NCBI lineage: Eukaryota > Viridiplantae > Streptophyta > Magnoliopsida > Asterales > Asteraceae > Scalesia > Scalesia atractyloides. The sequence goes on along the minus strand of CAMTDV010000030.1, from coordinate 22,658,276 downwards.
TCTTTGAAATTAAGCACAAGTTCGTCCGAACTTGTCTATTTCATGCAAGTTCGCCCGAACTTGGTGGTGGCCAATCAAGTTCGCCCGAACTTGTCATACAAGTTCGCATGGAAATAGTTTGTTGATTGTATTGATGGGATGAGTGTCCAGAAAAAATTTGTCGAGAGAAATTTTTTTGAGTTTTCGAAGACCGAACTGGGATGTTCGGGGACACCGTCTAGAGCTTCAGAGTACAGATTTGGTGATACGATCACAAAATTTTGAAGATAACGGGAGAGTCATTGATATGGGTGCAGAATGTTGATCATTTGGGTGTCGTGACTAGTAATGGGCCTAAACGTTAAATCCGCATTTGTTAAACACTAAAAGTTCCGGATTTCAGGGGGAATTTCAGTGAAAATTTCAGTATGGTCAGAATTTGCAAAAATGAGAGGGAATAAAAATTTTTCAATATTTGAAGATTCCGGCATTTTTGAAATTCGTGAGTGCTGCAACAGTATCCGGGTGGTTACCGATTGCAGATTATCAGGAAACGCAGAGGATCAAGATTCATCGGGTGATCATAGGAAATTCCGAATTTTCAGTTCATGATACAGAGTGATGCTTAAGGGTTAGAGTCCTGATCTCCGGTGAAGGAACAGTTAGCTGGATTAGCAGTCGTTAGTGCCGGTGAGGAACGGAGAACGTTCAAAACGTTCGGTGATGATCTTAGAAATTAATGACTAGCTCCGCAGACGGATGGTTTCAAAATTACCAAGGAAATCTGATGATAACCTTTGGTGACCTTTATTTTTAGTCTTCAAGCAGATGAATCATTCTTCTCTTTGGACTAACCGCCGTTGGATGATAGCTATATATCTGGCATTCTGACTGAAGAGGAAGAATGTGATTTTGGTCACGGACGTATGTTTCTCAGATTCGATGTTTTACCAGATTATCTGTTTCCGATGAAGATTTGCTGATTGAGCAGATTACCGATTTGCTAATCAAATCTTTCTGAAGGGTGCTTAATTGCGATTACGGAAATCGGGATTTCGGATTTTCGAGGGTATTCGTTGATTTGAAGTTTTATGATGCGGTGATTCGAAGTTTCTATCAATTGCCGGTTCAGTTTTTTATACTTTAAGAGTGTGCGGAATAAACTCTCGACGCTCAACGCTTATTCAAAAACTGAACTCGGATGCGGTTATCGTCGAAATGGAGAAGCTGCTGTATTGATTAGCTTCGAGTTGATGGTTATTCGAGAAAATTTGTCGGTCAAGTAAATAAGAGGAATCGAAAACCACGCAACCAAAGATCCGAACTGGAGATTTCAGCGGTATTGAAAGTTGATAATGCAAACCCGGATCATCAATTAAGGGGGAATTTGTTGACGCGTCTTGAAAACATCGACAGACACCTTGATTGAAGTTGTAGAATATTCAATCACGGCTCAAAGTTTTGAAGATCAAGATTAAGCTTCGACAGTTCGAACAAGGGGGAATCTGTTGATGCATTTTTTGTTCGTCACTTGTCGAATAGGCTAGATTGAGTGTGTGTTGAATATTGTATAGGTTAGAATAGAACAAACGACCAAAATACGGAATTTACAGTGTAAAAGGGAACAAGTTCGCTCGAACTTGACCTGTGGAGGTCAAGTTCGCTCGAACTTGACATGTGGCAGACAAGTTCGCTCGAACTTGTCATATGATAGACAAGTTCACCCGAACTTGTCCTCCTATGCACATGTCAAGCGAACTTGTGTGTTTCCCAATAAATAGGTGGTGTGTGTTCATTTGTCATTTGAGTTTTTGCCATCCCTACGGAGAGGTGCTACCGGATTCTCTCCAGGAACTCCGGCAGTTGGACTTAAAGATGTATACTCTTTCGGTATGAATGAAGACTTCCGCTGCATTCTGTTTCTACTCCATTCTTAATAACGTTCTACCAAAACTGTTATATACGTTTATGCATTAACTTCCATCTAGAACCGCTTGATCACGGACCTTCAAGATATGAGAGTGATTGAGAGAGATTAGATGGAGTTTGGAAATTGGAAGTGGTGTGGAATAGGGTTGGTATTTATAGGGAAGGGTTAGGAGGTTGTTGGATGTGTTTAAAGGAGGTTTAAAGGTGATTGGGTTAGATTAGGAGTGTGGGATCCGTGCATTTTCGCAAGCCAAAACAATCTGTCCCGCACAACACCCCTTGCGGACCGTAAGGACCTGGTCCGGGTAGAAAGTTTGGTTTTTGTTGTTTTGAGGCAAGGTGACAGGTTTAGGTGCCATTTTATGATATTTTATGAACATAACAAGTATTCTAAGCATATGGAACATTTTATAATGTATATGTATGTATAAATTGAACGAGATCGAGTATAAACATCATGTGTGTTGTACGTGTGAAGTATAAACGTTGCGTAGTTACAAGTATGTCACATTTTCGAGTATGAGCATCATGTATATGTATGTATGAGTATGTATGACAAGTATAGAGATAAAAAGTAGATTACAACGAAAATGTGAATACGAGATACAACGGTTTCTGAAAATAGAAATACAAACGACACTTCCTAAATATAGAAAGTATAGAAACGCGGGGCGTTACAAACTCCCCTCCTTTAGGATATTTCCTCCCGAAATTTTGAAGATGCAACAAAGAGGTGCGGATACTTAGTCTTCATATCACTTTCGAGTTCCCAAGTAAATTCAGCGCCACATTTTCCTTCCTATCGAACCTTGACGGTCGGGATTCTGCTGTGCCTTAGTTGCTTGATTCCTCGGTCCATGATTTCGACCGGTTTCTCCACGAAATGGAATGTCTCGTTGGTTTGAAGATCTTCGAGTGGAACTTGAAGTCCTTCTTCGGCTAGAAATTTCTTGAGATTCGAAACATGAAATACCGGATGAACATTGTTGAGCGCCTGAGGTAGGTCCAGTCGATCTGCTACCTTGCCAATCCTTTCGAGAATCTTGAAAGGACCTACGTAGCAAGGAGCGAGTTTTCCTTTCTTACCAAAATGAACAACACCCTTCCAAGGGGATACCGTGAGAAGTACTTGGTCACCGACATTAAATTCCAACGGTTCGCGTCTCTTGTCTGTGTAACTCTTTTGACGACTTCGAGCTTTGAGGAGGTTATCATGGATTTGTAAGATCTTGTCCGTCGTCTCTTGTTTTAATTCGGGACCAGTGATCTAAACATCTCCAATCTCTTGCCAACAAATAGGCGAACGCCACTTACGACCATACAATGCTTCAAATGGAGCCATTTGAATACTGGCGTGATAACTATTATTGTACTAGAATTCTACCAAAGGTAAGTGCTAATCCCAATTGCCGCCAAAATCGATTTCTCAAGAACGAAGCATATCCTCCAAAGTTTGGATTGTACGCTTGGTTTGACTATCAGACTGAGGATGAAAAGTGGTGCTAAGATTAAGACGGGTGCCAAGGGCAGATTGAAATGTTTGCCAAAGGTGAGAGGTGAAACGAGCATCGCGATGAGAGATAATATCGAGAGGAGTACCATGGCGACTGATGACTTCATACGTGTAGATACGAGCCAATTTTCGACTTTGTAATCTTCACGAATGGCGAAGAAATGATCGGATTTGATCAATCGGTCAATGATAGCCCAGATGCTGTCATGACTAGACGAAGTACGAGGCAATTTGGTGATGAAATCCATAGCAATACTCTCCCATTTCCAGACAGGGATCTCTAGTTGTTCGAGCAAGCAAGAGGGGCGTTGATGTTCAGCTTTCACCTTGGAACAAGTAAGACACTTCGAGACTTAAAGGGCGATATCTTTCTTCATCCCAGGCCACCAGTAAGATGCTCGAAGATCATGATACATCTTGTCGGAGCCAGGATGAATGGAGTATCGGGATTTGTGAGCTTCGTCCATCAAGGTGTTTTGAAGATTGAGATGGTCGGGAATCCAAATGCGATCATGGTAGTAGAGAATACTACCAGGTTTAGCTTTGAGTGGGTTTTTGACTCCACAATTCAATTCGTTGTCGAGGTTACCCTCGTTAATAACGGAGAATTGTGCTTGGCGAATTAGCTCGTGAAGTTTTCCCACGATTTGGTAGCAATGAATACTCTTAACATTAGTCTTACGACTGAGTGCATCAGCCACAACATTCGCCTTACAGGGTGGTAGCGAATGTCACAGTCGTAGTCGTTTAACAATTCTACCCAACGACGTTGACGCATGTTCAGTTCCTTTTGGTCAAAGATATGTTGGAGGCTCTTGTGGTCAGTAAAGACCGTGCACTTAGTACCGTAAAGGTAGTGTCACCAAATCTTTAATGCAAAAACAACTGCACCAAGTTCAAGGTCGTGCGTAGTATAGTTTTTCTCATGAATTTTGAGTTGTCTTGACGTGTAAGCAATGAACTTGTCCCGTTTCATGAGAACGCAACCAAGACCTTGGTTTGAAGCATCGCAATACACGAAGAAATCGTCGTTTCCATCAGGGAGTGTAAGGATAGGAGCATTACAAAGCATGTCCTTGAGGGTTTGAAAAGACTCCTCTTGTTCGGGGCCCCAAACAAAAGGTTTATCTTTTTGGGTCAAATACGTTAAAGGAACGGCGATTTTAGAAAATTTCAAGATGAAACGACGATAATAACCAGCTAGACCAAGAAACAAACGAATTTCAGAAGGCGATTTAGGTGCAATCCAATTCTTCACAGCTTCTATCTTTGCAGGGTCAACGTGAATACCGAGTTCATTGACGGCGTGACCAAGGAATTGAACCTCTTTTAGCCAAAATTCACACTTGGAGAATTTGGAATAAAGACGTTCGGTACGCAAAAGCTAAAGGATAAGTTTCAAATGTCGCCCGTGTTTTTCTTTCGTCTTGGAGTAGATTAGAATATCGCCGATGAATACAATTACGAAACGATCGAGAAAAGGTTAACACACTCGGTTCGTGAGATCCATGAACATTGCAGGCGCGTTAGTCAAACCGAAAGGCATGACCACGAACTCGTAATGTTGATAACGTGTGCGAAAGGCAGTTTTAGCTACATCTCCCTCGAAAAATCGAAGTTGATGATAGCCAGAACGGAGATCGATTTTCGAGAAACAAGCCGCGCCTTGAAGTTGGTCGAAGAGGTCGTCAATACGAGGAAGTGGATATCGGTTCTTGACTGTATTTTGTTGAGTTCAAGATAGTCAATACACATCCGAAAGGATCCATCTTTCTTCTTGATGAACAAAACGGGAGCGTCCCAAGGAGAAGTACTAGGGCGTATAAAGCCTTTATCAAGAAGTTCTTGAAGTTGGCTCGATAGCTCTTCACTTCCGATGGTGCTAAACGATAAGGAGCTTTCACAACAGGAGTTGCGCTAGGAATAAGATCAATACGAAAATCAATGGACCGAGGGGGCGGAGGACCAGGAAGATCCCACAGGAAGACGTCAAGAAATTGACAAACGATAGGAACACCACTTATGCTTGGGCCTTTGTCTTTCTTTTCCACAACATGGGCGAGAAAGGCAAAGTACTCCTTACGCAAGTACTTGTTCTCTTGAATACATGACATGAGCTTGAGACCTTTAGAAGGTTTCTCGCCATATACGTGCAACGAAACATTGTTAGGAAGAGGAAGGCGTATGAACTTTTTGGAACAAACAACTTTAGCACGAACTCGCTTAAGCCAATCCATGCCTACTATGATATCGAAGCTTCCCAATTGCATGGGAATGAGGTCAATCGAAAACGTATGATCATTAAGATTCAAGGAGCAATTAGAAAGGACGGAATCAACGGTGATGAATTTCCCGTTAGCGACTTCGACAGCGAAAGGATTAGGAAACTTGGAACGTTCGCAACTTAAGTAAAGGTTCAAATTAGACGGACCCAAAACTTTTATCGACACCGGTATCAAATAGACATAAAGCATAAATATGGTTGACAAGGAACGTATCAGTGATGACGTCATTTGAGCTTTGAGCCTGAGTGGAGGTGAGCATGAAAGCTCTCCCTTTAGCAGGCTGAGGCTGTTGCTGCTGTTGGAGTTGAGGACAAACGTTGGGGAGATGGTTGAGGTCGCCACACTTGTAACATGCTCGCACAAGAGCAGTCTGTTGTTGAGGTTGAGGTTGGTTTGGAATCAAAGCTCGGTCTTGGGTTCTAATGGGTTGACGACAACGGTTGGTGAAATGCCCAAACCTGTTACAGTTCGCGCATTTGCGACACGGGGCGGTTGCAAGATGGTGGTAAGTACCCCCGTTCACATTTAGGTATCAAATAGACATAAAGCATAAATATGGTTGACAAGGAACGTACCAGTGATGACGTCATTTGAGCTTTGAGCCTGAGTGGAGGTGAGCATGAAAGCTCTCCCTTTAGCAGGCTGAGGCTGTTGCTGCTGTTGGAGTTGAGGACAAACGTTGGGGAGATGGTTGAGGTCGCCACACTTGTAACATGCTCGCACAAGAGCAGTCTGTTGTTGAGGTTGAGGTTGGTTTGGAATCAAAGCTCGGTCTTGGGTTCTAATGGGTTGACGACAACGGTTGGTGAAATGCCCAAACCTGTTACAGTTCGCGCATTTGCGACACGGGGCGGTTGCAAGATGGTGGTAAGTACCCCGTTCACATTTAGGCCAAGTACCGGTGTAGTTTCTTTTGGGTGGTTCGGTGTTTTGGGTAGTGGAGACAACGTTTAGTGGTGCAGGGGCAAGCGAAGTAACAACCACATTATTCTGAACTGAAGCCTTTCGCTTCTTGTTCCGGTTGTTGTTTTGTTTCTTGGCATGGGAGGGAGGTGATTCAGTAGTGGTAGTGGTATCAAAAATGGCTTGGTGTGCATGCTTCGTGGAGACCTTGTCATAGGCTCCATGACGAATGCAATTGTGGTTCATTTCAATCGTGATGCTATAAGCATCTTTGAGGGTTTTGGAGCTTACGGCGGCCACATGGTTTGTTAATACAAGCGAGAGGCAAAGAATGAGTTTGGCGATTACCTTGGGAACGGTATCCACTTGCCTAGGGCAAAGGATACTCAACTGTTTGAAGCGTGCGATCAATCCTTTGGCATCGCTCCCCTGTTGGGTGAGATTCCAGAATTCGTTTTCGAGTTTCTAGGTCTCGTGAGGAGGATAGAATTGGTCCTTCATGAGCTGCCTTAGCTCTTCCCAAGGTAACACGTGGGCTGCTTCATTGCCACACTTCTTTCTTTCAGTGGTCCACCACTCAAGGGCTCTCTCACGAAAGACCCCGATGGCATTCAAGGTTCGGAGCTCATTAGGGCATCCGCTTTGCAAAAAGGTGAGTTCGATCGCGTCGAACCAGTTCATCATGGCGGTAGCGCCATCATTACCAGTGAATTCATGGGCTTACAATCCATGAACTGTTTTAACTGGAATGTTGCTTTGGGAGGGTCCACCTTTGAGTCAACGGAGGATTTGGGGGTTTCATGGATGGTTTGGATTTGGGTCACTATGTTTGGGATGATTTTAGCCATCTGCTCGGCCATTTGTTCAACGACTAATCCTACCAATTCCTGCTTGGAGATAGAGTGCTTGGTTGTTTGAACCCCTCTTGGAGCCCTTGGATTTCTTGGAAGAACTTGGAGAAGATATCTAGAGTCGAAATAGAAAGGAAAAGGATGAGACTTGATCATAATGTAAAAATAAGTTTTGCATGTATAATGTGATATCTGTGGCGATCCAAACATGTAACAATATCGAACGAGATTACCAATCAATGAAATTTATGTTTTATACATGAATTTTGTATATTTATTATGATTTTTGCACACATTTAATTCTTGCACAATTCCGAACTCTTGAATCGCTTCTATAAGCGAAACCGGTAAACCTGTACGTAAACGAAACCGATTTAATGCAACATATGCTCTAGAACAATAACATAAGCTAAACATACCCTAAAAATCCTTTACATAACTTAGAAATAAGTTTTGAAGGGTTTGATATGTCAAAAACAAGCTTATTCGATCACAGGGACTATTTACGACAAACTACGAAAGTCTGCCGATTCTCGTAGCGACATACACTCCAGAACAATGACACAAGCTTAACATACCTTAACTAACCTATACATAACTTAGAAATAAGTTTTGAAGGGTTCGGTATGGCAAAATCACACTTCTATAACTTCATGGGCTATTTTGCAAATTTTGCGAAACTACGCCTTTTCGCGTAATTCGCCATCCGGAACATGTACGGACATCCAAAAATTTTTGTAATCATTGAAATATCATATTTTAGTTATTGTAATGCAAAAATGTCATTCATTACGCTTTTACGGTCATACACGCGTTCGTTACGCTTTTCGTCGTAAATAACCGAAAATCACAACCGTACGACCAAACAAACTGACACACGGAACATTTTTGAACAATTTTCAAGTTCCCTACACTTATACTACCTTATGGATCTTGAAAATCAGGTTAACGGGTGTTAGAAGAGCCAAAACGCGACAAAACGTGTCCAAGGGCCTGTTTTGCCAGTTTCTGAAACTTGCTGCCAGACCACAAGCTTACGGACCATAAGCGTTTGACCCATACGGTCCGTAAGTGTACTCCAGCACAACAAAATGTTTTAGCAATTTGTTATCTCCTTGGACACTAATCTATTCGATTTGTGCCACCTAGTATCTGATCTTGACACTTGTTTGAAGCCCCTTTAGGATCATGACACCTTAAGGACATGTGTAATGATCTTATGGCACCAAAATCAACTATAATTTCCATGTTGTTCTTCATTCTTGAACCTTTGCAACCATTTTCTTGATCCATTCTGCTTAAATCAGAATTTGCAACCATCTCTGGAGTTCCTCTGAGTTCCTTTGAAATTCCTTTAGTGTAGTAAGTGTTCTCTATCATGTTTTGTTCAATTCTTGTAGTTAATTGGATTAAAAGTCGAAAAGTTTGACTTTTGTTTGACTTCTAGATTTGATCATGAATTGATCAATTCAAAATCCAATTGAACCTTGCATAATGATGGTAATCAAGATGGTTATGATCCCTATTGATCATACCTACTGATTTCTATCATTTCAAGTCTTTATGACAAGTCAAAGTTTTGGTCAAAATGAGATAAATGCGCATTTCATGCCGAATCTAATTTCGGTGTCAAAACAGTTTGTTTTGATGCCAAAACTCTTTTATAAACTTATTTAGACATGTCAAAACATGTCTAAATCGTCACTCTTAATTATTGTGCTTGTTTTGAGTCGAAAATTGAACGGTTTGACCACCGCTTTGACTTTCGAATCTAACCCGTTTGGTGGATCTTTGGACCCAACCAAATACATATTTATGACCATAATTATAAAGGGAATAACCCTCTGAGGTTATACCTTATGGTCATGCCTTTTGATTAGTGTTATGATAACTAGTGGTTATGATCTTCAATAATGACCAAAATGCCCTTTTCGTAAACAAATCAACTATAAGCATATGTGACATAAATTTTGACATGTATTTTGATCAAATAACATTTTCAAACATGTTTAAGCATTAAATACTTATCATAACACATATCTAACGATCTGAATGCGTAGTTACGCAAATGACGCGTTAAAGTGGCTTAAACTACCTTAACGGGTCATAACGGGTCAAAAGCACTTAAAAATCTTTCCAAATCAGAATGTTAACTTATTAAACCATGTCATATCAGTTCCAATACTCATTTGGTTTATAAGGTGTCATTCTATCCAAATCCTCTGATTTCAAGTTTCGATATTTACACAATTATCCGATTTTAGGAAACGCTTGATTTCACGGACTCTTGATCATGGTTTATCTTCTTGAACAAGGAATTTATTGCAATCACAAGTGAGTACATAGTTCCCCTATTTTATGTTTTGCAATTTTTTTGGGGTGATTCATATGTGCTAAATGTTTTCAAGTTTTCAAAGTACAAATATTATGGTTTATATAAACAATACGATTTCAATAATGTGAATGAACTTGTTGGTGCGTTATATTCATAACAAGAATGACATTCATTAACAATGGCCAAGCCGACCAGTAGTATGTTATGGTACCATAGGATTTGACAAATCCCGTTATCGGGTTATTCACTGGAATTTGGTGGGTAGTTTGGGGAAACGACAAAATCTGTTATTTTAACAAAACCCTTTGGTGGTTTGTTAGTCGATTTAAAGATACCCTTTGTGGTATAGACGAGTCACATAGGTTTGAATGTATTCACGAAATGACCAAAAGTTTTCACCATTAAAACAATGACGTTTGACGAATGGTTTTATGACACGTACGAATGACGATTGGTTTGTAAAAAACGAATGACGATTTATTTATAACACGAACGATTGATAACACGGAAGAAATTGACGATTGGTTTATGGTAAGTGATTAGATAACGAGACGGTTCAATGTAATAAAAGCATGGTGGATACGCCGCTGGTACTTCCTATATATAAGTGCTTTTATCATATTCTCTCTGTGGCGTTATTTAGATCACTTGGACGAATATTTTCAAATGATGTCACGCCACAATGTTTACATAATAATATAAACCGTACGAGTTTTCTTCAAGGACGATTTACTACTTGGTTTACGAAAACAAATGTTATAGTCAAGATTCTTGGCAACGAGATTTCATAAACTTTAACCAACGTGTTTTAGTTGGTTAATTATATTGCAAGACCAGACACTTTTTAATACAAGCTTTTCACTACTCGACTCTAGTAGTCATGTAAGGTAATGCAATATGTTACATGCCATAAATATGACTTACTCACAAAACCTATGTACCCGCCGGCATTTCTTTGCTGACTCGTTTTCACATGTGTTCCAGGAAATAACGTTTGATGATGATGATGCATGCCTCACTTAGGATCGACGTGGACCTTAGTATTAATAAAACAAGAAAGCTAATAACTATGTTTGTTTGTTTGTTATGTGTTTAAAAGTTCTATAACAATATGACATTATGAACTATGTTTAATAATCAATAAAACGAAACTTCAAATACCACGTGTTGTTGAAACAATCTGTTAACGTGACTCCCCAAGTGTTTCCGTCGCGTATTGTTTTACGCGATTTGGGGTGTTACAGGTTGGTATCAGAGCACTGGTTATAGGGAATTAGGTTATTAGTAATGCTTTGACCTCGACTATAACCTTCCTAGGACCCTAATGCGAGTTTACTTGCGTTTAGAATTAAAATACAATACAATCACCTATCCTGAGGTGATTTCCAAAACTAATCCACAAATTACAAATCCATTTTTGAAAAATCAATCATCTATCCTTAGATGATTTGTTTTTGGCGTAAGCCTTGCAAGTTTCAAAATCTCGTCAAAGTTTGGGTTTTAATAATGTGAACACATGCAATCTGGAAGGGTGGGTTCCTGTACCCTGAGTTTTCTGTCTAGGCTAGAGTGTTTGTACAAATCCACTTAATCGGACTAGTCACTCTTACCTGGGAACTCTTGGGGTGAGTGTCCACTTATAGCCTAAAGCATGTCTTCGCGATACATTGTAAGGCCCATTTACTTTGATTAGTCAACGTGTGTCATTTGTATGTGTTGAGAAACGAATGAATGACCACATTCCTTATGTTTTGTCGATATTTAAATACCTCTCTCTCTGTTTCTCCGAATGTCAATCTCTCACATTTCTCATGTTTTTTTTCTTTGTTCTTTTAGAATGCCTCCTAGACGTGATCAAACTCAAGATGCTGCAATAGCAGCCTTAGTCACTCAGCAAATCGTTGCTGTACTCCCAAACCTTATTACTCAGATAAATCAAGCAAACAACACTAACAATAACAATGCCCAGTGCAACTATAAGACTTTAAGTTCGGCTAAACCGCTTAAATTCTCTGGGTCTGAAGGATCTACGGGACTCCTACAATGGTTCGAGAGTCTGGAAAGCACATTCCGACATGTTCAATGCCCAATTGAGTGAAAGGTTGAGTTTGCATCTGGTGTCTTTGAGAAAAGAGCACTAACATGGTGGAATGGTGTTATGAGAGATCAGGGTGCCGTTGTGGCTATGGCTCAAACCTGGGAAGAGCTTCGAGCTCTAATGATGAGGGAGTGCTGTCCTCGTCATGAACTTAGGGCTTTGGAAAGAGAGTTTGATGATCTTAAACAAGATAGTGGCGAGAATCGTGCTTATACAGATCATATGAAGAATTGAGCTTACTGTGCCCCACAATGGTTACCCCATTGGATAAAGCTATTGAGAAGTATATCGATGGTCTGCCTGACCCTGTGCAAGATATTGTTACTGGTAGCCACCCTACAACTGTTCATCAGGCCATCGAGTTGGCTGCAACCTTGATTGAGTCTCAAGTCAGAAAGGGTAAGCTGTTTCGCAAAAGCGACAAGAAACATGCAGCCAAGACCACACAAGACAATGAGAAAGACAAGAAGAAGAAATCCGAGTCGTCGAAGAAGTCAAGGAAGCGTAAGGCTTCCCAAAATTTTGCAGTTGTTACTCAGACGAACCAGGCCCCACAGAACCAACCAGCACAGCATCCTGCAATGAAACCATATGCGGGCACTACACCGTTGTGTAATCGGGGCAATGGTCATCATCAAGCTCATCTAGCGTGTCGACAGTGTACATCATGTGGGAAACTTGGCCACACGGCCAATATTTGTCGAACTACTCTGAATCAAGCTGCACAGAACCCAGTACATCCTCAAGGAAATGCTGCTAGACATCCATTCCCACCTGGTGCATGTTATAATTGTGGTGAAATGGGTCGCTATAGGAACAACAGTCCAAGGCTAGTAAATGCAAATACCAATCCTGCTCGTGGACGGGCATTAAACCTGAATACTAACGAGGCTCATGCTAACAATGAAGTTGTTAACGGTACGTTCCTTGTTAACAATCATTCTGCTTCCATTCTTTTCAATTCGGGTGCCGATGGAGCTTTGTGTCTTTAACTTTTGAGCCTTTGCTTTTGATGCCTAGAACTAAACTGGGAAAACCCTTGTCAGTCGAGATAGCCAATGGTGAACCCCTTGTACTTGATTCTGTTATTCATAATTGCAAGTTGACTCTCAACAACCATTTGTTTTCTGTTGATCTCATACCGATGCAACTTGGAAGCTTCGATATTATCGTAGGAATGGATTGGTTAACCAAATATCATGACAAAGTTATATGTTTTGACAAGATTGTTCGTATACCTCTTTTGTCCGGCGAAACCTTGGAAATCCATGGAGAGAAACCCGCTTGTAACCTTAAACTCATGACTTGTACACAAGCCCGTAAGTACCTACAAAAGAATTATGTCACCTTCTTGGCGCATATTGTGGAGGAGAAAGGCAAGAGCAAGAATATTCGAGACATTTCAATTATTCGAGATTATCCTGAGGTTTTTCCCGAAGATCTACCTGGTTTACCACCGGCACGACAAGTTGAGTTTCGTATCGATCTTCTACCTGGTACAAACCCAATAGCCAAATCTCCTTACCGTCTTTCACCTTCTGAGATGCAGGAGTTGTCGAAGCAACTTCAAGAGTTATCAGACAAAGGTTTCATTTGTCCGAGTTATTCTCCATGGGGTGCTCCTGTCTTGTTTGTGAAAAAGAAGGATGGATCTTTCCGGACGTGTATCGATTATCGTGAGCTCAACAATCTCACGATCAAGAATCGATATCCCCTACCTCATATTGATGATCTCTTTGACCAGCTGCAAGGTGCTTCATGTTTTTCAAAGATCGATCTGCGTTCTGGGTATCATCAACTTCGTGTTAATGAAGAAGATGTTCCTAAGACTGCTTTTCGTACTCGATATGGTCACTACGAGTTCACTGTTATGCCTTTCGGTTTGACCAATGCTCCAGCTGTTTTCATGGACTTGATGAATAGGGTTTGTAAACCTTATTTGGACAAGTTCATCATTGTTTTCATCGACGACATTCTCATTAATTCAAAATCTCGAGCCGAGCACGAACAACATCTTCGTTTGACAATGGAACTTCTAAAGAGAGAACAATTATATGCCAAATTCTCCAAGTGTGAATTTACCGAAAGACGTTCAGTTTTTGGGTCACATTGTCAATGAGCAAGGTATCCACGTGGATCCTTCCAAAATCGCTGCAATTAAGGATTCGAAAACACCTACTACTCCCACAGAAGTTCGCTCATTCCTTGGTCTTGCTGGTTATTATCGATGATTCATTGGGAACTTTTCAAAGGACGCGGTTCCCCTCACTGCTTGGACTCAGAATAATAAGCCTTTTGAGTGGGGACCAAAACAAGAGGAAGCATTTCAAACTCTGAAACAGAAACTCTGTGATGCTCCTATTTTGTCTTTACCCGAGGGCAATGATGATTTCGTGGTTTATTGTGACGCGTCAAATTTAGGACTTGGTTGTGTGCTCATGCAACGAGATAAAGTCATCGCCTATGCGTCAAGGTAATTAAAAACCCACGAGAAGATTTACACAACCCATGATCTTGAGTTGGAGCTGTCGTCTTTGCTCTCAAAATTTGGAGACATTATCTTTATGGCACGAAGTGTGTGGTTTTCATGGACCACAAAAGTCTCCAACACATATTCAATCAAAAAGAGCTGAACATGAGACAACGACGTTGGGTCGAGCTTTTAAACGATTACAACTGTGAAATACGCTACCATCCTGGTAAGGCGAATGTTGTGGCTGATGCGCTTAGTCGCAAAGAACGTGTTAAGCTTCATTGTGTTCGAATTCGATCCGATATCCAAACACGTATTCTTGAAGCCCAACGCACTTGTGTAACTTAAGGTTTGTTGAAAGACGATCTAACTCACCAACTCGACCTCCAACTCGAAATGAAAGACGATGGATTACTTTAATACATGAACCGTTTGTGGGTTCCAAATCAACACAATCTCCGTACTCTATTGATGAACGAAGCTCATAAGTCTCGTTATCGATTCATCCTGGTGCTACAAAAATGTACAAGGATCTTCACACTCAGTATTGGTGGCCGGGTATGAAGAGTGACATTGCCTTGTCTCAAAGTCAATGCCGAGCATCAATGTCCGTCTGGTTTGTTGGAACAACCAGAAATACCGGTATGGAAATGGGAGAACATTGCGATGGATCTCATTACTAAACTACCGCGCACATCTAGAGGTCATGATGCAATTTGGGTGGTCATCGATCGTCTAACAAAGTCAGCGCACTTTATAGCGATTCGTGAGGATTACTCTGCTGATAAACTCGCCAAAATCTATGTTGATGAGATTATATCTCGTCATGGTGTTCCTTTGAACATCATATCTGACAGAGATGCTCGATTCTCATCTTGTTTTTGGAAGACCTTGCAATCTGCAATGGGAACCAAACTCAATCTGAGTACTGCTTATCATCCTCAAACGGATGGACAATCTGAGAGGACGATTCAAACACTGGAGGATATGCTCTGAGCTTGCATGATCGATTTTGGTGGTAGTTGGGATTCGCATCTACCGTTGGTCGAATTCTCCTATAACAATAGTTATCACGCTAGCATCAACATGGCGCCTTTCGAAGCTCTATACGGTCGAAAATGTCGTTCACCTGTCTGTTGGAATGAGATCGGTGAGACACAGCTCACTGGACCTGAACTCATCCATGACACAACCGAGAAAGTCAAGAAAATTCGCGATAACCTTTTAACAGCTAGAAGCCGTCAAAAGAGTTATGCGGACAAGCGACGCAAGCCCTTAGAATTTAAAATTGGTGACTACGTCCTACTCAAGGTATCCCCTTGGAAAGGAGTGGTTAGATTTGGAAAGAAAGGAAAACTTGCACCACGATATGTTGGACCACTCAAGATCATTAAAAGAATCGAAAGGTGGCCTACACAACATTCCACGTGTTCAACTTGAAATAGTGTTTAGCCGATACAAATCTCCATATTCCACTCGACGAGATTCACGTTGATGATACTATGCATTTTGTCGAGAAACCGGTGGAGATACTAGACAGTGAAGTCAAGAAACTCAAATGAAGACGAATTCCAATTGTCAAAGTTCGCTGGGAATCCAAGCGTGGCCCATAGTTTACTTTGGGACGAGAAGATCAAATGAAAGCGTAATATCCACACTTGTTCTCACGAGTTTCCTCTTGTTAAATTTCGGGATGAAATTTCCTGGAGTAGGGCTGACTGTGATATCTGTGGCGATCCGAACATGTAAAAATATCGAACGAGATTATCAATCAATGAAATTTATGTTTTATATGTGACTTTTGTATATTTATTATGATTTTTGCGCACATTTAATTTTTGCACAATTTCGAACTCTTGAATCGCTTCTATAAGCGAAACCGGTAAACCTGTACGCAAACGAAACCAGTTTAACGCAACGTATGCTCTGGAACAATAACATAAGCTAAACATACCCTAAATATGCTTTACATAACTTAGAAATAAGTTTTGAAGGGTTTGGTATGTCAAAAACAAGCTTATTCGATCACGGGGACTATTTTCGAAAAAAAACGCGACAGCAGCTAGTTATCTCCTTGGACACTAATCTATTTGACTTGTGCCACCTAGTATCTGATCTTGACACTTGTATGAAGCCCCTCTAGGATCATGACACCTTAAGGACACGTGTAATGATCTTATGGCACCAAAATCAACTATAATTTTCCATGTTGTTCTTCATTCTTGAACCTTTGCAACCATTTTCTTGATCAATTCTGCTTAAATCCGAATTTGCAACCATCTATGGAGTTCCTCTGAGTTCCTTTGACATTCCTTTAGTGTAGTAAGTGTTCTCTCTCATGTTTTGTTCAATTCTTGTAGTTAATTGGATTAAAAGTCGAAAAGTTTGACTTCCAGAATTGATCATGAATTGATCAATTCAAAATCCAATTGAACCTTGCATTATGATGGTAATCAGGATGGTTATGATCCCTATTGATCATACCTACTGCTTTCTATCATTTCAAGTCTTTATGACATGTCAAAGTTTCGGTCAAAATGAGATAAATGCGCATTTCATGCCGAATCTAATTTCGGGTGTCAAAACAGTTTGTTTTGATGCCAAAAATCTTTTATAAACTTATTTAGACCTGTCAAAAAATGTCTAAATCGTCACTCTTAATAATTGTGCTTGTTTAGAGTCGAAAATTGAACGGTTTGACCACCGCTTTGACTTTCGAATCTGACCCGTTTGGTGGATCTTTGGACCCGACCAAATACATATTTATGACCACAATTATAAAGGGAATAACCCTCTGAGGTTATACCTTATGGTCATGCCTTTTGATTAGTGTTATGATAACTAGTGGCTATGATCTTCAATAATGACCAAAATAACATTTTCAAACATGTTTAAGCATTAAAGACTTATCATAACACATATCTAACCATCCGAATGCGTAGTTACGCAAATGACGCGTTAAAGTGGCTTAAACTACCTTAACGGGTCATAACGGGTCAAAAGCACTTAAAAATCTTTCCAATTCAGAATGTTAACTTATTAAACCATGTCATATGAGTTCCAATACTCATTTGGTTTATAAGGTATCATTCTATCCAAATCCTCCGATTTCAAGTTTCAATATTTACACAATTATCCGATTTTAGGAAACGCTTGATTTCACGGACTCATGATCTTGGTTTATCTTCTTGAACAAGGACTTTATTGCAATCACAAGGGAGTACATAGTTCCCCTATTTTATGTTTTGCAATTGTTTTGGGGTGATTCATATGTGCTAAATGTTTTCAAGTTTTCAAAGTACAAATATTATGGTTTATATAAACAATACAATTTCAATGATGTGAATGAACTTGTTGGTGCGTTATATTCATAACAAGAATGACATTCATTAACAATGGCCAAGCCGACCAGTAGTATGTTATGGTACCATAGGATTTGACAAATCCCGTTATCGGGCTATTCACTGGAATTTGGTGGGTAGTTTGGGGTAACGACAAAATCTGTTATTTTAACAAAACCCTTTGGTGGTTTGATAGTCGATTTAAAGCTACCCTTTGGTGGTATAGACAAGGCACACAGGTTTGAATAGATTCACGAAAGGACCAAAAGTTTTCACAATTAAAACAAGGAAGATTGCGAATGGTTTTATAACACGGACGAATGACGATTGGTTTATAACAAAAATGAATGATGATTTATTTATAACACGAACGATTGATAACACGGACGAAATGGACGATTGGTTTATGGTAAGTGATTAGATAATAAGACGGTTTAATGTAATAAAAGCATGGTGGATACGCCGCTGGTACTTCCTATATATAAGTGCTTTTATCATATTCTATCCGTGGCGTTATTTAGATCACTTGGACGAATATTTTCAAATGATGTCATGCAACGATGTTTACATAATAATATAAACCGTACGAGTTTTCTTCAAGGACGATTTACTACTTGGTTTACGAAAACAAATGTTTTAGTCAAGATTCATGGTAACGAGATTTCATAAACTTTAACCAACGTGTTTTAGTTGGTTAATTATATTGCAAGACCAGACACTTTTTAATACAAGCTTTTCACTACTCGAATCTAGTAGTCGTGTAAGGTAATTCAATATGTTACATGCCATAAATCTGACTTACTCACAAAACCCATGTACTCGCCGGCATTTCTTTGCTGACTCGTTTTCACATATGTTTCAGGAAATAACGTTTGACGATGATGATGCATGCCTCACTTAGAATCGGACGCGGACCTTAGTATTCATAAAAAAAGAAAGCTAATAACTATGTTTGTTTGTTTGTTATATGTTTAAAAGTTCTAAAACAATATGACATAATGAACTATGTTTAATAATCAATAAAACGAAACTTCAAATACCATGTGTTGTTGAAACAATCTGTTAACGTGACTCCCCAAGTGTTTCCGACGCGTGTTGTTTTACGCGATTTGGGGTGTTACATATAAGCATGGGTAATCACGTATTTTGCATGTATTTGACGAGTATTTAACGAGTATTCAACAAGTATAATCACGTATGAATGCGTATAAAGAGTATAAATTTAGTTTGTTCACGAGGATTATTGTTTTTGATTCTGGGAGTCGTGCGAATTGTGTAACGGTTCGAAATGAATAAGGTAACAAGTATAAAATCACATAAAAATTGAGATAACATAAAAGATTGGCTCAATAAAACATGGGATTGTTTCGGGTAGAGAAACGTCGACTATTCCAAAGTGATTCATAAGATCTTTCGAGTTAGGGAACATGCTTTGGCCTAATAGGTAAAATGCTCTCGTTGAGAAGCGATTAACGAAATTTTACCCTTCCACTTACTACATGTCCCTAGTCGATCGAAAATTCGAGACTTTGGATAGATTGAAAATTGAGAAATGGGACTTAATCGACAAGGTGCAGGTTTCACCCCTAACTTGGCGATTTCGTACCCTAAGTGTTGTTGTTTCTTACTAAACGAGGAGCATATTCCGACTCGTTTATAAGATCCACTAGAGTATGAAATGAAAATTTTCCATCAAAATGTGGATATCACTCCTAGCTTGATGGTATAACTTCGTGAAAAATTCGAATACGCGGAATGAGGGATTTCACCAAAAATTGTAAGTCATTGGACCTATTTTGGTACAAATCGTCTCGTTTGCAACACGGGTGTCTTCTAGTCTTCAGGCGTATTATGTAAACGTCTTAGGAAAGACGTTATGTAAATATTAAGAGCAAAAGAAAGGAAAAAGCAATGAAGGAAGAATAAAGTTTTATGCATGATATAAGAATGGTTAAAATGGGACACTTAAAATATAGACTAGGTCGAACATGGCAATTCTACATAATTCCCTACAGTTATGGCTCTGATACCAATCTGTCACACCCCAACCGATGGCGAAAACATCAAGGCGGGACGAAAGAGATTGCTCATTGCTCATAATACTAATAGCAACAATATTAAATTAAACCGGATTGCATTTCATAAGTAAAATTGTTGAGTACAATACATAGAAATTTCAAATACAACAATAGTAAAGGGCAAAATTTGATACAACAATTATAAACCTAAACGTCTATGTGTGTATCTAGTCCTCAACCCTACTCCAATTTCATGATATCATCTTCATCAACCTGTAACATGTTTTGAAATAGAGTTCAATGCAAAAGCAAAGGCGAGTACACAAGTTTGGTGATACATAGCACAAGTATGAGAAAGGTATAACTCGAATCCACATGGTAATCGTTATATAAGGTAAATGCTAATCAGGAAACACTAGATAAAAACCCCGAGTTTCCACAAAAATACGAGATCGAGCTACCCTCGTCACAAAAGCGGTGAGACTATAAATGAGTATGAGAATCTTTACATAATCCCGACAGGTTGTGTGCTACTCCTATAGCGCTATATATGTCAAGTTGGGCTAGCTAAGTTAATGAACGAGCATGTATAATTCTAGCATGTATCTAAGCATAACAAGCATCGTGTTTTAAGGATTGAGCATGTAAAAGCATGGGTTTGTGATAAGTGTATTTTGATAAGTAAATACGTTACAACCCAAAATATGTTAAAGCGGTAAATGGGTCGAGTGTACTCATGGTTTTGCAAGCGTTTTGACTTGGTAATCCGTGAAGAGTTGTTTAAGTTGGGGATGAACACCGAGTTATCCTACAAGAGGAAAATGTAGGTGTGAGTATTCGGATAATTTTAGGAAGATTCGGGATTTGGGAGTGATGCACACAAAGTAAAGTATATGAAAATACTCACTAAGGTCTAGCACTTATTTTGGACACTATGGGAACCCATTAAGGTTTATGTGATTTCATAGGTTATAATACCTATTAGAATCCAAACGAGGAACCATACTCTTTAGTGATTAAACTTACTAACTCGACACATGATTATGTATTCATTATCAAGGTTTCGGTTTTTTTAAGTATGTAGCATATAGATTAATATAGTTGTATGTATAAGTCCATTCATGGATATCATAGAAGTCATGTAGGAGGTAGGTGGCATAGCCATCCATTTAGGAACCTCATAAGAGTTCACCACTACACAAGTTGTCATAGACTACAAGGAGGGTCAAGAACGATTACAAGAATAAGAAATGAAATACATACATTATTATACACTAAGTAGCCAAGTAAAATATAACACGGTGAGCCGGCCTCGACACATGTCGAAGGCTAGATGGGGTTGTGTTACTTTCAACTAGCAAACTACTTAGGATGATGATGAGAAATCCTCAAGTGATGTGTGGACTTAGAGTTAGGATAGCCCAAGCTAACCAAGGTAGTCACACAAGAACTTCAGGACTTGCATCACTTGTGAGCTTAAAGCTCTTTGAAAACAGAAAGTTTGGAGTGTTTAAACACTCCTATTTACATGTATAACAACCTAGGTTAGTCTCCTTAATCACAAATTCGATTAGAAGCTCAAGAACACTAGGATGAATGAAGTAAAGATGAGATTAGACAAGTTTTGAAAGTTTTTGAACAAAACAGAAAGCTTTGGAGTCCTTTAGGTGCATTTCCAGGTCTAGATTCTCCATGGAGAACCCGTGGATTCAAATCTAAGGATATCAAAGCATTTAGAAAAAAATCATGTGATTTCGTTGAGTTTTGAGCAAGTTATGCTCACTTTAGTATGAAGGTATGAGTCTGCCCGAATTTGTTTTTTGCAAGAGATTTGAGAGTGATTGAGAGATATTAGATGGAGTTTGAATTGTGGAAATGATGTGGAATAGGGTTGGTATTTATAGGGAAGAGTTAGGAGGTTGTTGGAGGTGTTTAAAGGAGGTTTCGAGGTGATTGGGTGAGATTAGGAGTGTGGAACATTTTATAATGTATATGTATGTATAAATTGAACGAGATCGTGTATAAACATCATGTGTGTTGTACGTGTGAAGTATAAAAGTTGCGTATATACAAGTATGTCACGTTTTTGAGTATGAGCATCATGTATAGTATGTATGAGTATGTATGAAAAGTATAGAGATAAAAAGTATATTCTATTATGATTCAAGTCTCGATTACAAAGATTACAACGAAAATGTGAATACGAGATACATCGGTTTCCGAAAATAGAAATACAAACGACACTTCCTAAATATAGAAAGCATAGGAACGCGAGGCGTTACAGGTTCCCCTCCTTTAGGATATCTCGTCCTGAAATTTAGGAAGATGCAACGAAGAGGTGCAGATACTTAGTCTTCATATCACTTTCGAGTTCCCAAGTAAATTCAGCACCACGTTTTCCTTTCCATCGAACTTTGACGATCGGGATTCGACTGCGCCTTAGTTGCTTGATTCCTCGGTCCATGATTTCGACCGGTTTCTCCATGAAATGCAATGTCTCGTTGATTTGAAGATCTTTGAGTGGAACTTGAAGTCCTTCTTCAGCTAGAAATGTCTCGAGATTCGAAACATGAAATACCGGATGAACATTGTTGAGCGCCTGAGGTAGGTCCAGTCGATATGCTACCTTGCCAATCTTTTCGAGAATGTTGAAAGGACCTGCGTAGCAAGGAGCGAGTTTGTCTTTCTTACCAAAACGAACAACACCCTTCCAAGGGGATACCTTGCGAAGTACTTGATCACCGAAATTAAATTCCAAAAGTTTACGTCTCTTGTCTGCGTAACTCTTTTGACGACTTCGAGCTTTGAGGAGGTTATCATGGATTTGTAGGATCTTAACCATCGTCTCTTGTATTAATTCGGGAACAGTGACCTGAACATCTCCAATCTCGTGCCAACAAATAGGCGAACGCCACTTACGACCATACAATGCTTCAAATTGAGCTATTTGAATACTAGCGTGATAACTATTATTGTACGAGAATTCTACCAAAAGGTAAGTCCGAATCCCAATTGCCGCCATACTCGATTACGCAAGAATGAAGCATATCCTCCAAAGTATGGATTGTATGCTCGGTTTGACCATCAGACTGAGGATGAAAAACGGTGCTAAGATTAAGACGAGTGGCAAGGGCGGATTGAAATGTTTGCCAAAGGCGAGAGGTGAAACGAGCATCACAATGAGAGATAATATCGAGAGGAGTACCATGGCGACTGATGACTTCATCCGTGTAGATACGAGCCAATTTTAGACTTTGTAATCTTCACGAATGGCGAGGAAATGAGCAGATTTGGTCAATCGGTCATTGATAACCCAGATGCTGTCATGACTAGACGAAGTACGAGGCAATTTGGTGATTAAATCCATAGCAATACTCTCCCCTTTCTAGACAGGGATCTCTGGTTGTTCGAGCAAGCTAGAGGGGCGTTGATGTTCAGCTTTCACCTTGGAACAAGTAAGACACTTCGAGACATAAAGGGCGATTTCTTTCTTCATCCTAGGCCACCAGTAAGATGCTCGAAGATCATGATACATCTTGTCGGCGCCAGGATGAATGGAGTATCGGGATTTGTGGGCTTCGTCCATCAAGGTGTGCATGCTTCGTGGAGACCTTGTCATAGGCTCCATGACGAACGAAATTGTGGTTCATTTCAATCATGATGCTATAAGCATCTTCGAGGGTTTTGGGGCTTGCGGCGATGACATGGTTTGTTAATACAGGCGAGAGGCAATGAACGAGTTTGGCGATTGCCTTGGGAACGGTATCCACTTGCCCAGGGCAAAGGATAGTCAACTGTTTGAAGTGGTGATCAATCCTTCGGCGTCACTCCCCTGTTGGGTGAGATTCCAGAATTCGTTTTTGAGTTTCTGAGTCTCGTGAGGAGGAGATAATTGGTCCTTCATGAGCTGCCTTAGCTCTTTCCAAGGTAACGCATGGGCTGCTTCATTGCCACACTTATTTCTTTCAGTGGTCCACCACTCAAGGGCTCTCTCACGAAAGACCCCGGTGGCGTTCAAGGTTCAGAGTTCATTAGGGCATCCGCTTTGCAAAAAGGTGAGTTCGATCGCATCGAACCAGTTCATCATGGCGGTAGAGCCATCATTACCAGTGAATTCCATGGGCTTACAAGCCATGAACTGTTTAAACTGGAATGCTGCTTTGGGAGGGTCCACCTTTGAGTCAACGGAGGATTTGGGAGTTTCATGGATGGTTTGGTTTTGGGTCACTATGTTTAGGATGGTTTTAGCCATCTGCTCGGCCATTTGTTCCGCGACTAATCCTACCAATTCCTGCTTGGAGATAGAGTCCTTGGTTGTTTGAACCGCTCTTGGAGCCCTTGGATTTCTTGGAAGAACTTGGAGAAGACATCTAGAGTCGAAATAGAAAGGAAAAGGATGAGACTTGATCATAATGTAAAAATAAGTTTTGCATGTATAAGCATGGGTAATTCATGTATTTGCATGTATTTGACGAGTATTTAACGAGTATTCTACGTATGAATGCGTATAAAGAGTATAAATTTAGTTTGTTCACGAGGATTCTTGTTTTTGATTGCAGGAGATGTCCGAATTGTGTAATGGTTTGAAACGAATCTGGTAACAAGTATAAAATCACCTAAAAATTCAGATAACATAAAAGATTGGCTCAATAAAACATGGGATTGTTTCGGGTAGAGAAACGTCGACTATTCCAAAGTGATTCGTAAGATCTTTCGAGTTAGGGAACATGCTTTGGCCTAATAGGTAAAATGCTCTCGTCGAGAAGCGATTAACGGCATTTTACCCTTCCAGTTACTACATGTCCCTAGTCGATCGAAAATTCGAGACTTTGGCGAGATTGAAAATCGAGGAATGGGACTTAATTGACAAAGTGCGGGTTTCACCCCTAACTTGGCGATTTCGTACCCTAAGTGTGGTTTTTTCTTACTAAACGAGGAGCATATTCCGACTCGTTTGTAAGATCCACTAGAGTATAAAATGAAAGTTTTCCATCAAGATATGGATATCACTCCTAGCTTGATGGTATAACTTTGTGAAAAATTCGAATACGAGAAATGAGGGATTTCACCAAAAATTGTAAGTCACTGGACCTATTTTAGTGCAAATCGTCTCGTTTACCTCACGAGTGTCTTCTAGTCTTCTAGTGTCTTGTGTAAACATCTTAGGAAAGACGTTATGTAAATATTAAGAGCAAAAGAAAGGAAAATGCAATGAAGGAAGAATAAAGTTTTAAGCATGATATAAGAATGGTCAAAACGGGACACTTAAAATATAGACTAGGTTGAACATGGCAATTCTACCTAATTCCCTATAGTTATGGCTTGATACCAATCTGTCACACCCCAACCGATGGTGGAAACATCGAGGCGGGACGAAATAGATTGCTCATTGCTCATAATACTAATAGCGACAATATTTAATTAAACCGGATTGCATTTCATAAGTAAAATTGTTGAGTACAATACATAGAAATTTCAAATACAACAATAGTAAAGGGCAAAATTTGATACAACAATTATAAACCTAAACGTCTATGTGTGTATCTAGTCATCAACACTACTCCAATTTCGTGGCATCATCTTCATCAACCTGTAACATGTTTTGAAATAGAGTTCAACGCAAAATCAAAGGCGAGTACACAAGTTTGGTGATACATAGCACAAGTATGAGAAAAAGGTATAACTCGAATCCATATGGTAATTGTTATTTAAGGTAAATGCTAATCATGCAACACTAGATCAAACCCTGAGTTTCCACAAAATACGAGATCGAGCTTCTCTCGTCACGAAAGCGGTGAGAATAAAAATGAGTACGAGAATCTTAACATAACCTCGAAGGTTGGTGTGCTAATCCTATAGCGCTATATATGTCAAGTTGGGCTAGCTAAGTTAATGATCGAGCATGTATAATTCAAGTATGTATCTAAGCATAACAAGCATCATGTTAAGGATTGAGCATGTAAAAGCATGAGTTTGTGATAAGTGTATTTTGATAAGTAAACATGTTACAACCCAAAATGTGTTAAAGCGGTAAATGGGTTGAGTGTACTCACGATTTTGCAAGCGATCCGACTTGGTAATCCGTGAAGAGTTGTTTAAGTTGGGGATGAACACCGAGTTATCCTACAAGAGCAAAACGTAGGTGTGAATATTCAGATAATTTATGGAAGATTCGGGATTTTGGAGTGATGCACACAAAGTAAAGTATACGAAAATACTCACTAAGGTCTAGCACTCGTTTTGGACACTACGGGAACCCATTAGGGTTTATGTGATTTGATAGGTTGTAATACCTATTAGAATCCAAACGAGGAACCATACTTTTTTAGGATTAAACTTACTAACTCGACACATAATTATGTATTCATTATCAAGGTTTCAGTTTTTTTAAGTATGTAGCATATAGATTAATATAGTTATATGTATAAGTCCAATCATGGATATCATAGAAGTCATGTAGGAGGTAGGTGGCATAGCCATCCATTTAGGAACCTCATAAGAGTTCACCACTAGACAATTTGTCATAGACAACAAGGAGGGTCATGAACGAATACAAGAATAAGAAATGAAATACATACATTATTATACACTAAGTAGCCAAGTAAGCTACAACACGGTGAGCCGGCCTCGACACACGTCGAAGGCTAGATGGGGTTGTGTTACTTTCAACTAGCAAACTACTTAGGATGATGATGAGAAATCCTCAAGTGATGTGTGGACTTAGAGTTAGGATAGCCCAAGCTAACCAAGGTAGTCACACAAGAACTTCAGGACTTGCATCACTTGTGAGCTTAAAGCTCTTTGAAAACAGAAAGTTTGGAGTGTTTAAACACTCCTATTTACATGTATAACAACCTAGGTTAGTCTCCTTAATCACAAAGTCGATTAGAAGCTCAAGAACACTAGGATGAATGAAGTAAAGATAAGATTAGATAAGTTTTGAAAGTGTTTGAACAAAACAGAAAGTTTTGGAGTCCTTTAGGTGCATTTCCAGGTCTAGATTCTCCATGGAGAACCCGTGGATTCAAATCTAAGGATATCCAAGCATTTAGAAAAAATCAGATGATTTCGTTGAGTTTTGAGCAAGTTATGCTCACTTTAGTATGAAGGTATGAGTCTGGCCGAATTAGTGTTTTGCAAGAGATTTTAGAGTGATTGAGAGAGATTGGATGGAGTTTGGAATGTGGAAATGGTGTGGAATAGGGTTTGTATTTATAAGGAAGAGTTAGGAGGTTGTTGGAGGTGTTTAAAGGAGGTTTCGAGGTGATTGGGTGAGATTAAGAGTGTGGGATCCATGCATTTTCGCAAGCCAAAACAATCTGTCCCGCCCAGCATCCCTTGCGGACTGTTAGGGTTTCCCCTTGCGGTCCGTAAGGACCTGGTCCGGGTAGAAAGTTTGGTTTTTGTTGTTTTGAGGCAAGGTGACGGGTTTAGGTGCCATTTTATGATATTTTATGAACATAACAAGTATTCTAAGCATATGGAACATTTTATAATGTATATGTATGTATAAATTGAACGAGATCGTGTATAAACATCATGTGTGTTGTACGTGTGAAGTATAAACGTTGCGTATATATAAGTATGTCACGTTTTCGAGTATGAGCATCATGTATAGTATGTATGAGTATGTATGAAAAGTATAGAGATAAAAAGTATATTCTATTATGATTCAAGTCTCGATTACAAAGATTACAACGAAAATGTGAATACGAGATACAACGGTTTCCGAAAATAGAAATACAAACGACACTTCCTAAATATAGAAAGTATAGGAACGCGAGGTGTTACAGGTTCCCCTCCTTTAGGATATCTCGTCCTGAAATTTAGAAAGATGCAACGAAGAGGTGCGGATACTTAGTCTTCATATCACTTTCGAGTTCCCAAGTAAATTCAGCACCACGTTTTCCTTCCCATCAAAACTTGACGATTGGGATTCGACTGCGCCTTAGTTGCTTGATTCCTCGGTCCATGATTTCGACCGGTTTCTCCATGAAATGCAATGTCTCATTGATTTGAAGATCTTTGAGTGGAACTTGAAGTCCTTCTTCAGCTAGAAATGTCTCGAGATTCGAAACATGAAATATCGGATGAACATTGTTGAGCACCTGAGGTAGGTCCAGTCGATATGCTACCTAGCCAATCCTTTCGAGAATGTTGAAAGGACCTGCGTAGCGAGGAGCGAGTTTGCCTTTCTTACCAAAACGAACAACACCCTTCCAAGGGGTACCTTGCGAAGTACTTGATCACCGAAATTAAATTCCAAAAGTTTACGTCTCTTGTCTGCGTAACTCTTTTGACGACTTCGAGCTTTGAGGAGGTTATCATGGATTTGTAGGATCTTGACCATCGTCTCTTGTATTAATTCGGGACCAGTGATCTGAACATCTCCAATCTCGTGCCAACAATAGGCGAACGCCACTTACGACCATACAATGCTTCAAATGGAGCTATTTGAATACTGGCGTGATAACTATTATTGTACGAGAATTCTACCAAAGGTAAGTCCGAATCCCAATTGCCGCCATACTCGATTACGCAAGAACGAAGCATATCCTCCAAAGTTTGGATTGTACACTCGGTTTGACCATCAGACTAAGGATGAAAAACGGTGCTAAGATTAAGACGAGTGGCAAGGGCGGATTGAAATGTTTGCCAAAGGCGAGAGGTGAAACGAGCATCACAATGAGAGATAATATGGAGAGGAGTACCATGGCGACTGATGACTTCATCCATGTAGATACGAGCCAATTTTAGACTTTGTAATCTTCACGAATGGCGAGGAAATGAGCATATTTGGTCAATCGGTCAATGTTAACCCAGATGCTGTCATGACTAGACGAATTACGAGGCAATTTGGTGATTAAATCCATAGCAATACTCTCGCATTTCCAGACAAGGATCTCTGGTTGTTCGAGCAAGCAAGAGGGGCGTTGATGTTCAGCTTTCACCTTGGAACAAGTAAGACACTTCGAGACATAAAGGGCGATGTCTTTCTTCATCCCAGGCCACCAGTAAGATGCTCGAAGATCATGATACATCTTGTCGGCGCCAGGATGAATGGAGTATCAGGATTTGTGGGCTTCGTCCATCAAGGTGTGCATGCTTCGTGGAGACCTTATCATAGGCTCCATGACGAATGCAATTGTGGTTCATTTCAATCGTGATGCTATAAGCATCTTCGAGGGTTTTGTGGCTTGTGGCGATGACATGGTTTGTTAATACAGGCGAGAGGCAATGAACGAGTTTTGCGATTGCCTTGGGAACGGTATCCACTTGCCCAGGGCAAAGGATAGTCAACTGTTTGAAGTGGCGATCAATCCTTCGGCGTCAGTCCCCTGTTGGGTGAGATTCCAGAATTCGTTTTTGAGTTTCTGAGTCTCGTGAGGAGGAGATAATTGGTCCTTCATGAGCTGCCTTAGCTTTTTCCAAGGTAACGCATGGGCTGCTTCATTGCCACACTTATTTCTTTCAGTGGTCCACCACTCAAGGGCTCTCTCACGAAAGACCCCGGTGGCGTTCAAGGTTCAGAGCTCATTAGGGCATCCGCTTTGCAAAAAGGTGAGTTCGATCGCATCGAACCAGTTCATCATGGCGGTAGAGCCGTCATTACCAGTGAATTCCATGGGCTTACAAGCCATGAACTGTTTAAACTGGAATGCTGCTTTGGGAGGGTCCACCTTTGAGTCAACGGAGGATTTGGGGGTTTCATGGATGGTTTGGTTTTGGGTCATTATGTTTAGGATGGTTTTAGCCATTTGCTCGGCCATTTGTTCCGCGACTAATCCTACCAATTCCTGCTTGGAGATAGAGTCCTTGGTTGTTTGAACCCCTCTTGGAGCCCTTGGATTTCTTGGAAGAACTTGGAGAAGACATCTAGAGTCGAAATAGAAAGGAAAAGGATGAGACTTGATCATAATGTGAAAATAAGTTCTGCATGTATAAGCATGGGTAATTCACGTATTTTGCATGTATTTGACGAGTGTTTAACGAGTATTCTACGTATGAATGCGTATAAAGAGTATAAATTTAGTTTGTTCACGAGGATTCTTTTTTTGATTGCAGGAGATGTCCGAATTGTGTAATGGTTTGAAACGAATCTGGTAACAAGTATAAAATCACCTAAAAATTCAGATAACATAAAAGATTGGCTCAATAAAACATGGGATTGTTTCGGGTAGAGAAACGTCGACTATTCCAAAGTGATTCGTAAGATCTTTCGAGTTAGGGAACATGCTTTGGCCTAATAGGTAAAATGCTCTCGTCGAGAAGCGATTAACGGCATTTTACCCTTCCAGTTACTACATGTCCCTAGTCGATCGAAAATTCGAGACTTTGGCGAGATTGAAAATCGAGGAATGGGACTTAATCGACAAAGTGCGGGTTTCACCCCTAACTTGGCGATTACGTACCCTAAGTGTGGTTGTTTCTTACTAAACGAGGAGCATATTCTGACTCGTTTGTAAGATCCACTAAAGTATAAAATGAAAGTTTTCCATCAAGATATGGATATCACTCCTAGCTTGATGGTATAACTTTGTGAAAAATTCGAATACGCGAAATGAGGGATTTCACCAAAAATTGTAAGTCATTGGACCTATTTTAGTGCAAATCATCTCGTTTACCTCACGAGTGTCTTCTAGTCTTCAAGTTTCTTGTGTAAACATCTTAGGAAAGACGTTATGTAAATATTAAGAGCAAAAGAAAGGAAAATGCAATGAAGGAAGAATAAAGTTTTAAGCATGATATAAGAATGGTCAAAACAGGACACTTAAAATATAGACTAGGTCGAACATGGAAATTCTACCTAATTCCCTATAGTTATGGCTCTGACACCAATCTGTCAGACCCCAACCGATGGCGGAAACATCGAGGCAGGACGAAAGAGATTGCTCATTGCTCATAATACTAATAGCGACAATATTTAATTAAACCGGATTGCATTTCATAAGTAAAATTGTTGAGTACAATACATAGAAATTTCAAATACAACAATTGTAAAGGGCAAAATTTGATACAACAATTATAAACCTAAACGTCTATGTGTGTATCTAGTCATCAACACTACTCCAATTTCATGGCATCATCTTCATCAACCTGTAACATGTTTTGAAATAGAGTTCAACGCAAAAGCAAAGGCGAGTACACAAGTTTGGTGATACATAACGCAAGTATGAGAAAAAGGTATAACTCGAATCCATATGGTAATCGTTATGTAAGGTAAATGCTAATCATGCAACACTAGATCAAACCCCGAGTTTCCACAAAAATACGAGATCGAGCTTCCCTCGTCACCAAAGCGGCGAGACTAAAATGAGTATGAGAATCTTAACATAACCCCGAAGGGTGGTGTGCTACTCCTATAGCGCTATATATGTCAAGTTGGGCTAGCTAAGTTAATGATCGAGCATGTATAATTCAAGTATGTATCTAAGCATAACAAGCATCATGTTAAGGATTGAGCATGTAAAAGCATGAGTTTGTGATAAGTGTATTTTGATAAGTAAACATGTTACAACCCAAAATGTGTTAAAGCGGTAAATGGGTCGAGTGTACTCAGGATTTTGCAAGCGATCCGACTTGGTAATCCGTGAAGAGTTGTTTAAGTTTGGATGAACACCGAGTTATCCTACAAGAGCAAAACGTAGGTGTGAGTATTCAGATAATTTATGGAAGATTCGGGATTTTGGAGTGATGCACACAAAGTAAAATATACGAAAATACTCACTAAGGTCTAGCACTCGTTTTGGGCACTATGGGAACCCATTAGGGTTTATGTGATTTGATAGGTTGTAATACCTATTAGAATCCAAACGAGGAACCATACTTTTTAAGGATTAAACTTACTAACTCGACACATAATTATGTATTCATTATCAAGGTTTCAGTTTTTTTAAGTATGTAGCATATAGATTAATATAGTTATATGTATAAGTCCAATCATGGATATCATAGAAGTCATGTAGGAGGTAGGTGGCATAGCCATCCATTTAGGAACCTCATAAGAGTTCACCACTAGACAATTTGTCATAGACAACAAGGAGGGTCATGAACGAATACAAGAATAAGAAATGAAATACATACATTATTATACACTAAGTAGCCAAGTAAGCTACAACACGGTGAGCCGGCCTCGACACACGTCGAAGGCTAGATGGGGTTGTGTTACTTTCAACTAGCAAACTACTTAGGATGATGATGAGAAATCCTCAAGTGATGTGTGGACTTAGAGTTAGGATAGCCCAAGCTAACCAAGGTAGTCACACAAGAACTTCAGGACTTGCATCACTTGTGAGCTTAAAGCTCTTTGAAAACAGAAAGTTTGGAGTGTTTAAACACTCCTATTTACATGTATAACAACCTAGGTTAGTCTCCTTAATCACAAAGTCGATTAGAAGCTCAAGAACACTAGGATGAATGAAGTAAAGATGAGATTAGATAAGTTTTGAAAGTGTTTGAACAAAACAGAAAGTTTTGGAGTCCTTTAGGTGCATTTCCAGGTCTAGATTCTCCATGGAGAGCCCGTGGATTCAAATCTAAGGATATCCAAGCATTTAGAAAAAAATCATGTGATTTCGTTCAGTTTTGAGCAAGTTATGCTCACTTTAGTATGAAGGTATGAGTCTGCCCGAATTTGTGTTTTGCAAGAGATTTGAGAGTGATTGAGAGAGATTAGATGGAGTTTGAATTGTGGAAATGGTGTGGAATAGGGTTGGTATTTATAGGGAAGAGTTAGGAGGTTGTTGGAGGTGTTTAAAGGAGGTTTCGAGGTGATTGGGTGAGATTAGGAGTGTGGGATCCATGCATTTTTGCAAGCTAAAACAATCTGTCCCGCCCAGCATCCCTTGCGGACTGTTAGGGTTTCCCCTTGCGGTCCGTAAGGACCTGGTCCGGGTAGAAAGTTTGGTTTTTGTTGTTTTGAGGCAAGGTGACGGGTTTAGGTGCCATTTTATGATATTTTATGAACATAACAAGTATTCTAAGCATATGGAACATTTTATAATGTATATGTATGTATAAATTGAACGAGATCGTGTATAAACATCATGTGTGTTGTACGTGTGAAGTATAAACGTTGCATATATAAAAGTATGTCACGTTTTCGAGTATGAGCATCATGTATAGTATGTATGAGTATGTATGAAAAGTATAGAGATAAAAAGTATATTCTATTATGATTCAAGTCTCGATTACAAAGATTACAACGAAAATGTGAATACAAGATACAACGGTTTCCGAAAATAGAAATACAAACGACACTTCCTAAATATAGAAAGTATAGGAACGCGAGGCGTTACAGGTTCCCCTCCTTTAGGATATCTCGTCCTGAAATTTAGGAAGATGCAACGAAGAGGTGTGGATACTTAGTCTTCATATCACTTTCGAGTTCCCAAGTAAATTCAGCACCACGTTTTCCTTCCCATCAAAACTTGACGATCAGGATTCGACTGCGCCTTAGTTACTTGATTCCTCGGTCCATGATTTCGACCGGTTTCTCCATGAAATGCAATGTCTCGTTGATTTGAAGATCTTTGAGTGGAACTTGAAGTCCTTCTTCAGCTAGAAATGTCTCGAGATTCGAAACATGAAATACCGGATGAACATTGTTGAGCGCCTAAGGTAGGTCCAGTCGATATGCTACCTTGCCAATCCTTTCGAGATGTTGAAAGGACCTGCGTAGCGAGGAGCGAGTTTGCCTTTCTTACCAAAACGAACAACACCCTTCCAAGGGGATACCTTGCGAAGTACTTGATCACCGAAATTAAATTCCAAAAGTTTACGTCTCTTGTCTGCGTAACTCTTTTGACGACTTCGAGCTTTGAGGAGGTTATCATGGATAGTCAACTGTTTGAAGTGGCGATCAATCCTTCGGCGTCACTCCCCTATTGGGTGAGATTCCAAAATTCGTTTTTGAGTTTCTGAGTCTCGTGAGGAGGAGATAATTGGTCCTTCATGAGTTGCCTTAGCTCTTTCCAAGGTAACGCATGGGCTGCTTCATTGCCACACTTATTTCTTTTAGTGGTCCACCACTCAAGGGCTCTCTCACGAAAGACCCCGGTGGCGTTCAAGGTTCGGAGCTCATTAGGGCATCCGCTTTGCAAAAAGGTGAGTTTGATCGCATCGAACCAGTTCATCATGGCGGTAGAGACATCGTTACTAGTGAATTCCATGGGCTTACAAGCCATGAACTGTTTAAACTGGAATGCTGCTTTGGGATGGTCCACCTTTGAGTCAACGGAGGATTTGGGGGTTTCATGGATGGTTTGGTTTTTGGTCACTATGTTTAGGATGGTTTTAGCCATCTGCTCGGCCATTTGTTCTGTGACTAATCCTACCAATTCCTGCTTGTAGATAGAGTCCTTGGTTGTTTGAACCCCTCTTGGAGCCCTTGGATTTCTTGGAAGAACTTGGAGAAGACATCTAGAGTCGAAATAGAAAGGAAAAGGATGAGACTTGATCATAATGTAAAAATAAGTTTTGCATGTATAAGCATGGGTAATTCACGTATTTTGCATGTATTTGACGAGTATTTAACGAGTATTCTACGTATGAATGCGTATAAAGAGTATAAATTTAGTTTGTTCACGAGGATTCTTGTTTTTTATTGCAGGAGACGTGCGAATTGTGTAACGGTTTGAAACGAATCAGGTAACAAGTATAAAATCACCTAAAAATTCAGATAACATAAAAGATTGGCTCAATAAAACATGGGATTGTTTCGGGTAGAGAAACGTCGACTATTCCAAAGTGATTCGTAAGATCTTTCGAGTTAGGGAACATGCTTTGGCCTAATAGGTAAAATGCTCTCGTCGAGAAGCGATTAATGGCATTTTACCCTTCCAGTTACTACATGTCCCTAGTCGATCGAAAATTCGAGACTTTGGCGAGATTGAAAATTGAGGAATGGGTTTCACCCCTAACTTGGCGATTTCGTACCCTTAGTGTGGTTGTTTCTTACTAAACGAGGAGCATATTCCGACTCGTTTGTAAGATCCACTAGAGTATAAAATGAAAGTTTTCCATCAAGATATGGATATCACTCCTAGCTTGATGGTATAACTTTGTGAAAAATTCGAATACACGAAATGAGGGATTCCACCAAAAATTGTAAGTCATTGGACCTATTTTAGTGCAAATCGTCTCGTTTACCTCACGAGTGTCTTCTAGTCTTCAAGTGTCTTGTGTAAACATCTTAGGAAAGACGTTATGTAAATATTAAGAGCAAAAGAAAGGAAAAAGCAATGAAGGAAGAATAAAGTTTTAAGCATGATATAAGAATGGTCAAAACGGGACACTTAAAATATAGACTAGGTCGAACATGGCAATTCTACCTAATTCCCTATAGTTATGGCTCTGATACCAATCTGTCACACCCCAATCGATGGCGGAAACATCGAGGCGGGACGAAAGAGATTGCTCATTGCTCATAATACTAATAGCGACAATATTTAATTAAACCGGATTGCATTTCATAAGTAAAATTGTTGAGTACAATACATAGAAATTTCAAATACAACAATAGTAAAGGGCAAAATTCGATACAACAATTATAAACCTAAACGTCTATGTGTGTATCTAGTCATCAACACTACTTCAATTTCATGGCATCATCTTCATCAACCTGTAACATGTTTTGAAATAGAGTTCAACGCAAACGCAAAGGCGAGTACACAAGTTTGGTGATACATAGCACAAGTATGAGAAAAAGGTATAACTCGAATCCATATGGTAATCGTTATGTAAGGTAAATGCTAATCATGCAACACTAGATCAAACCCCGAGTTTCCATAAAAATACGAGATCGAACTTCCCTCGTCACGAAAGCGGCGAGACTAAAAATGAGTATGAGAATCTTAACATAACCCCGAAGGGTGGTGTGCTACTCCTATAGCGCTATATATGTCAAGTTGGGCTAGCTAAGTTAATGATTGAGCATGTATAATTCAAGTATGTATCTAAGCATAACAAGCATCATGTTAAGGATTGAGCATGTAAAAGCATAAGTTTGTGATAAGTGTATTTTGATAAGTAAACATGTTACAACCCAAAATGTGTTAAAGCGGTAAATGGGTCGAGTGTACTCACGATTTTGCAAGCGATCCGACTTGGTAATCCGTGAAGAGTTGTTTAAGTTGGGGAATAACACCGAGTTATCCTACAAGAGGAAAACGTAGGTGTGAGTATTCAGATAATTTATGGAAGATTCGGGATTTAGGAGTGATGCACACAAAGTAAAGTATACGAAAATACTCACTGAGGTCTAGCACTCGTTTTGGACACTATGCGAACCCATTAGGGTTTATGTGATTTGATAGGTTGTAATACCTATTAGAATCCAAATGAGGAACCATACTTTTTAAGGATTAAACTAACAAACTCGACACATAATTATGTATTCATTATCAAGGTTTCAGTTTTTTTAAGTATGTAGCATATAGATTAATATAGTTATATGTATAAGTCCAATCATGGATATCATAGAAGTCATGTAGGAGGTAGGTGGCCTAGCCATCCATTTAGGAACCTCATAAGAGTTCACCACTAGACAATTTGTCATAGACAACAAGGAGGGTCATGAACGAATACAAGAATAAGAAATGAAATACATACATTATTACACACTAAGTAGCCAAGTAAGCTACAACCTGGCGAGCCGGCGTCGACACATGTCGAAGGCTAGACGGGGTTGTGTTACTTTCAACTAGCAAACTACTTAGGATGATGATGAGAAATCATCAAGTGATGTGTGGACTTAGAGTTAGGATAGCTCAAGCTAACTAAGGTAAAAAGAACAAGTTCAAGACTTGCATCACTTGTGAGCTTAAAGCTCTTTGAAAACAGAAAGTTTGGAGTGTTTAAACACTCCTATTTACATGTATAACAACCTAGGTTAGTCTCCTTAATCACAAAGTGGATTAGAAGCTCACGAACACTAGGATGAATGAAGTAAAGATGAGATTAGACAAGTTTTGAAAGTGTTTGAACAAAACAGAAAGTTTTGGAGTCCTTTTGGTGCATTTCCAGGTCCGGATTCTCCATGGAGAACCCGTGGATTCAAACCTAAGGATTATCCAAGCATTTAGAAAGAAGAATCAAGTGATTTCGTTGAGTTTTGAGCAAGTTATGCTCACTTTAGTATGAAGGTATGAATCTACCCGAATTTGTGTTTTGCAAGTGATTTGAGAGTGATTGAGAGAGATTAGATCGAGTTTGGAAAGTGGAAATGGTGTGGAATAGGGTTGGTATTTATAGGGAAGAGTTAGGAGGTTGTTGGAGGTGCTTAAAGGAGGTTTAGAGGTGATTAGGTGAGATTAGGAGTGTGGGATCCGTGGATTTTCGCTAGCCAAAACAATCTGTCCCGCCCAGCACCCCTTGCGGACCTAGTCCGGTTAGAAAGTTTGGTTTTTGTTGTTTTGAGGCAAGGTGACGGATTTGGGTGCCATTTTATGATATTTTATGAACATAACAAGTATTCTAAGCATATGGAACATGTTATAATGTATATTTATGTATAAATTAAAGGAGATCGAGTATAAACATCACGTGTGTTGTACGTGTGAAGTATAAACGTTGCATATTTACAAGTATGTCATGTTTTCGAGTAGGAGCATCATGTATGTGTATGTATGAGTATGTATGACAAGTATAGAGATAAAAAGTATATTCCATTATGATTCAAGTCTCGATTATAAAGATTACTGTAACATTTGTCGAAAAACGGGTTTCCAAACCCGCTTCGTTTATCAATCAAATAGTCAGTTATAAGTTTCGTTGCGTATTTATGGTTCATATTAATTTTAAACAATACATAATTAATAAATATATTAGAATTTAAAAACCATAATTTGTAAATAATAATAAATAGTGAGAAAAAAATAAAATGGAGACGCCGGGTTTCGAACCCGGGTCACCCGCAAGCACAAACACGCAACACACCACTCCGCCACACACTTTCTTTGTGACAGTATTGAAACAAACAATACTTAAAGTAAACCCGAATTCAAAACCGGACATCAGCGCGCTCAGAACGCGGAATCGCCAGAGTGAAACCAAAACTCTGCTAATGTTGCCTTTTCCTTTTGACTAAAACGCGATAACCGACTTCGACATCGGTTATAACCGATGTCTAACCATCAATTTCGGTCATAACCGCCCGAAATATTTAATCGCGAACTTTGACCTTAAATCAAACTCAATTCAGCTGTTCATCCCTATAAATACCCACTCAATCATCTGGAAATCCTTTCGCTCAGAACCGCACACTTTTTCGAAGCTTTAATTCTTCCAGAGCACGTCGCCGGAGTTCCTCTGCACTCGCCGGAATACCGCCGGAATCGTTGATCAGAAAACCGTATTCGTTCATCAGACGGTATAATCATCTAAACCTTTCCTGTTATCTCCTAATTTATACTTTAATTGTTCAAACCAATAATCGAAACTGTTAAAACAGTTCATACAGCCGGAAATCACAAATCAGAGCCGACGACACTTGCCGGAAAACTGAAGCAAACTCGCTGTTCTGGTATACCATATCATTTAATTTTCTGTCCGTTTCAATCAAGTATAAGTCGTGATCGATTAAACAGAACAGTCGGATTTCACTGTTCTGTGTTCTTATAAACGAAGAAGATGAAGTCGAATATAAGTATTAGTATAATTAAAATTGGATATTCAAACGGGTTAGACACACAGTCCAGCGGTGGACTGTGTGCAAATACAATATGCACGTCCCGAGTTCGAATCGCACACGTTACCGACTTTCAGAAATAAAACCAACATTTTTAGAACTTAATCAGATCAAGTCACAGAATGTTTATAAGAGTAATATAATCCATTAGTTAAACAGATTAGACACACAGCCCAACTGGTTGGGCTGTGCGCACTCGAACCGAAGGACCCGAGTTCGACTCCGGGTCTCTGCAACCGGTTCGGCCATATAAATCATTTTTAATAAAAACCAAATAAGTTTAAAGTTAATTAGTATATAAATATAATTAAAACAGAGAATATTTCGGGTTAGACACGTAGCTCAGTTGGTAGAGCTGCGTGCACGTATACGAGAGGTCCCGAGTTCGAACCTCACTCAGCGCATAAAAAACACAGTCTGACCGGTCAAGACCCGGTCAACGGTCAACGGTCAAAAAGTCAACTTTTTATTTTCTTTTTATTTATTTATTTAATTGAAAAATTATTTAAAAATTCTTAAAATAAGATTTTTTTTTAAAGTTAGAAAATTTTCTTAAACTCACAAAAATAAATCTAAAAATTCCATTAAGAGCACTAATTAAAAAATATTAATCTCAAATAAAATTTATTTATTTATCGAATCATTTTGTTATTATCTAGGCTAGTTTTTCCCTCGTCGATTGAATCCTAAATTCGTGCGCATCCAACGTCATCAAAGAACGCACCCATTGTGAGTGAATCTCTATCAATTCCCCGTTTTAATCATGTTTTGGGGTGTATCATGTGTCGTATAATTCTTTTATTATATATATATAAACACTTGTGCATACATCATATCCGTGATCAAATGTGTATCAATTGTTGTGTGAATTATATGTAGATTGGATTTATCATTTTCAGTGCACGCATTTCATTAGGCCCATCAGTTCCCCGTGGGAGACGGGTTGAGCATCAGGTGCCTCATTAGATCGGCTCCGTTTGATTGAGCCTTGATCTCAAATACATCATCATTCATATCATATACTCATTCAAAGTGGTTTGTGTTTGTTTATCTATATACGTTTGCTCACATGTGATTATTGCACAAATTTTCCTTATTAAATAAAACAGGAAATTAGTAACAATGTTTTATCAAGGTTCACTCGCCAACTTTTGTTGACCCAAAATATCCCCCGTTTTACACATGATACAGGTGATCCTGCTGAGACAAGAAACACATAGGAAGGCCTAGAAGAATAAACAAGTTTAAGTTTAAGTTTTGGAATAATTATGTAGTTTCATTTTTCTTGTAATTGTATGAATTTTGTTTTGGATATTTAAGTTGTAATTTGAATTTAATAAATATGAAACATTTTAGTAAACATCATGAGCTTTGGTGATAACCCAATTATGCCCCGACTCTTATTCCGCTGCGGGTGGGGGTGTGACAATTACAACGAAAATGCGAATACGAGATACAACAGTTTCCGAAAATAGAAATACAAATGATACTTCCTAAATATAGAAAGTATACAAACGCGAGGCGTTACACAAAATGGCCGAAACCATAAGGATTAAAATGACATTTAACTTTATATACTAAAATGAAACGACACAACAAATTCTTGTATGATTTGTTGTTTATTTTCTTTCTGATTAAGAGAGATTTTAGCCTAAGTTAAGATGATTTGGTCAAGTATTTCATTAGGATGTGGTGATTGTTTGAGAATGATTTTGAAAGATCATCAGGATTTGGGTGGGATCGTATGCATAGCGTGAGCGACAAGCTGAAGGATTTCAAAACACGGTTCCAGTTATAGTTTAAAGATAATATTGTCTGGGGTTTATCACAACTAAGGAAAGTGGTGTAGTGGTGATGTGTGTATGCACTGTGTTACTGAATCGCTGGAGACTCGATTCGAGTCCTGGCTCCACCATGTTTTATTTTTGCTTCAATTAAAACAAATTTCATAAATTGCACATAGGTCCCTCATGTTTACAGTTTACTCTAATTAACTAACTAACTTAGTTAATTCTTAAGTTTACAAAAGTACCAAGTTAACTTAAGTTTCATTTTTGAATTAATGTTTAATAAATGTTTAAGTAATTATGCCTTTAATTTAAATAAGATTATTAAATAAATTATATAACTAAATAAATTTCTTCATTATTGATTTTGCGAAAAAAATTCCGGTGTACAAGGGTTAGGATCTGATATTCAAAACGGGTCAGATTTTTCTAGTACCTGTTTTGGCGGATGTTACAGTCTCCCCCACTTTTAGGAATTTCGTCCTGAAATTAGGAGGAAATCGTAAGCAGTAATGGTTCGCATTAGCACTAAGAACTCAAATCCTTGACTCAGATTGTGTCTAGAGGGTCAGGTTACAAGAGTCTTAGAAATGCTGAGGGTTAAGGATATATGGAAAGTAGGGTTTAGGTTTAATTGAGGCGGTAGCGTTCTTGGTAAGGGCTGGATGCCCGAATGGTGGAATCGCTTTTTAATGGTAAGGGTGCGGAAGTGAAGTGTGTTAATTATAGCGCATGAGATAGCCTTCCTTAAGTGATATGAGTATTAATTCACGGAGCCCAAAAATTGCATGACGAAGATGGATTACGGCGCAGGAGAAAATCCCTATCCCGAAGATGAATTGTAACACAAGAGAGTTGGAAATTGAGTCGTATGACATGCTCGATGATGCCTAAACCGTGATTTATGTCACAACTTGGGATTTGGAAGAGAAATCTTCTCAGGAAATGCCACAATGATAGAGTTAAACGCGCAGTGACATCGGAATTGAAACACATAACCACACCAAATTAACACAAAAACTCTCGTGATTAGTTTAAAGCTATTTTTGATAATTTGACAGAAACACTTATATATAGAAAGTACCAAAGGCATATCCACCGTGTCTTTATCGAGATTTCATCCACACCGTTATTCGAACCACGATTTCTTTTGTGACTACTCGACCTAATCTATGTATTAAGTAAACATAACTAAACTACAAACAAACAATACTTGAGTCTCGAGCCCAAAAAGGCGAGACTAAATGATGGCAGTTCCCACGTCCCACATTATGAGGAAATGGTCAGCCTATGTGTAACACCCCAATCACGTAATACAACAAGACGCGGCGTAAATATCGGGGAGTCACGTTATAAATTGCTAATAACTACTGTTACTAAAGTGTTTCATTATTGTTAATCATTGTTTTTACAAAGCAAAGAATACATGCAATTGTCTTTTGTTTAAAGCAGTCTAAAGCCCGGATGCGTTCCCATGTGTAGCATGCTTGAATAATCGAAACCTGAAACATATGTGAAAAAGACATCAACAAAGAATGTTGGCGTGTACATAGTTTTGTTAGTAAAGTTAATTGCAAAAAGTTTAGTGTTGCAATACTTTGACAACTACGAGAGTCGTCTATTGAAAATGGACTCTTTGAAGCCAAGGAATGGCGAAAAGGTTTAGTATTGCAATACATTATCTTGATTGTGAAACTTGTGACAAAAGAGTTTTGTATATGGCAATATGATTATTACTAAGTAATTTTTATGCCATTGAAAACTGTACTTTGATCTTTGTAATCACATTGAATTTGGTCATAAAACTTGTGAGTATGTTATTAGAAATCCAATCAAGGATTAATTACAACAATATTGAAATCGGTCATAACTCGCGTGAGTATTATTAGAAATCAAATCAATGATTTATAATAATACTTTGGATATCCTTCTAAGAATCTAACATAAAAAAATATGAAAGAGTCCTACAAGGATTTGGATATTGTACTTTGAAACAATCGAACATAAAATCCTAAAGTGATTCAGATAACGCTACAAGGGTAATACAATAAGAACACTTATATATAGGAGGTACCAGCGGCGTATCCACCATGTTCTTATGGTATTACACTCGTTAAGTTATCTAAATCATAACTAATCACAAAAACACATAATCATCAACTTGGTCCTCAACTTATACATACGCATTAAAGTACTCCAAGAATCCAATCAAGGACATCAATTTAGTACTTCAAACATCCTACAAGAATCTAACTATGAAGATAGCTAGATGCTTTAAGGATTTGGTTTAGTCACATCGTCTTATCACATACGCATTAAAGTACACGAAGAATCCAATCAAGGACATCAATTTAGTACTTTAAACATCCTACAAGAATCTAACTATGAAGATTGATAGATGCTTTAAGGATTTGGTAGTATATCATACTATACTTTAGTATAGTCACATTGAATCATTAAATTATAAAGTCCTAAATCCTAATGGTGATTCGGATAAGGCTACAAAGGGTAATACATTAAGCACACTTATATATAGGAAGTACCAGTAGCGTATCCACCATGTCCTTATTGTATTACTCTTATTTTGTTATCTAAATCACCAACAATCTCTACACATAAACAATAACCATCGGCATCAGCGTGTAAAGCACTTCTTAGAAATCTCACTATAAAGATAAAAGATTTAAGACTGTACTTTAAATATACTACAAGAAACTAACTATAAAGATTGTTGGTGCAGAATGTCTATGTCTTAGTCTTATATCGAGTCTGTATAGATTAGAGTTGAATAGGCTAGCTAAATCGAGTATTTATGTAACTAGAAGTCAAGTTCGCTCATGGTGATGTTGTATTGTCAAGTTCGGTCGAACTTGCCTTGGCAAGTTCGCCCAAACTCATATCCATCACCAGCGAACTTATACTTCTATAAATAGCTAGCATGCCTCTCTCATTTGTAACTTTGGCATTTCTGAGGCGAAGCTCTGTCAATTTGGAGACTTGACGTTATATCAATAAAATTGACGTTTAATTGACTAATTCTTGTTATTTGGTAAACTTGTCATAATATTTCCGCTATTATGGACAATAGAGATCAAATCTAGGTTCCTATGTTATCAGGATCTGTCCTACAAGTGGTATCAGAGCTAGAATAGCCGGATTTGATTGATATCAAGACAAGAACACTTCTAATTCTACTTCATTCTTCTATTTTTCTTAACTTTTACACAAAAATGAAGAATTCACGGC
Source organism: Scalesia atractyloides (assembly GCA_947069175.1). NCBI lineage: Eukaryota > Viridiplantae > Streptophyta > Magnoliopsida > Asterales > Asteraceae > Scalesia > Scalesia atractyloides. The sequence goes on along the minus strand of CAMTDV010000030.1, from coordinate 22,614,830 downwards.
AAATTCTGTCCAATTTTCAATATGACATGTTAAATACATCATAGATAAACCCCTGAGAGTTTGGAGACTAAAATCAAACGAATTGGTATCAGAGCTACGGTTATCACCTACGCTCATGAATTTGGAAATTTTTGGACATTAGGAGGGGTTTTGGATGTAAAACTTGAAATAAACATACAATCCACGGATGAAAAGTAAAATTGAACGGATAGGATTGTTAAAAAACCATTTTCAACCAGATCTATGGTGGATTCATCTCGAAATTAGGAGAAATAAGGATTCTGGATTGAAAAATGTGAAAAAGGCTGATTTGGGGGACCAAGTTCGCCCGAACTTGACCTGTGGAGGTCAAGTTCGCCCGAACTTGACAACGATTTTCATGATTTTTCATCAAGTTCGCCCGAACTTGACTGATTTCATTGAAATTAAGCATAAGTTCGCCCGAACTTGACTAATTTTCATTGAAAATAAAGGCATGGAAAAATTTTGTTGATCGTATTGATGGGATGAGTGTCTAGAAAAAAATTGTAGATAGAAAATTTTTCGGGTTTTCGAAGACCGAACCGGGATGTTCGGGGACACCGTCTAGAGCTTCAGAGTACAGATTTGGTGATACGGTCACAAAATTTTGAAGATAACGGGAGAGTCATTGATGCTGATGCAGAATGTTGATCATTTGGGTGTCATGACTAGTAATGGGCCTAAACGTTAAATCCACATTTGTTAAAAACTGAAAATTCTGGATTTCAGGGGGAATTTTAGTGAAAATTTCAGTATGGTCAGAATTTGCAAAAATGAGGGGGAATAAAAAATTTTCAATATTTGAAGATTCCGGCATTTTTGAAATTCGTGACTACTGCAACAGTATCCGGGTGGTTACCGATTGCAGATTATCGGGAAATGCAGAGGATCGAGATTCATCGGGTGTTCACAGGAAGTTCCGAGTTTTCAGTTCATGATACAGAGTGATGCTTAAGGGTTAGAGTTCTGATCTCCAGTGAAGGAACAATTAGCTGGATTAGCAGTCGTTAGTACCAGTGAGGAACTAAGGACGTTCAAAACGTTCGGTGATGATCTTAGTAATTAATGACTAGCTCCGCAGACGGATGGTTTCAAAATTACCAAGGAAATCTGATGATAACCTTTGGTGGCCATTATTTTTAGTCTTCAAGCAGATGAATCATTCTTCTCTTTGGACTAACCGCTGTTGGATGATGATGGTTGGTGATTTAGTGGCGCTGGTCTACCGGAGATAGCTATATATCTGGCATTGTGATTGAAGAGGAAGAATGTGAGTTTGGTCACGGACGTATGTTTCTCAGATTCGATGTTTTACTAGATTATCTATTTCCGATGAAGATTTGCTGATTGAGCAGATTTCCGATTTGCTAATCAAATCTTTCTGAATGGTGCTTAACTGCGATTAAGCAAATCAGGATTTCGGATTTTCGAGGGTATTCGTTGATTTGAAGTTTTCTGATGCGGTGATTCGAAGTTTCTATCAATTGCCGGTTGAGTTTTTGATACTTTAGGAGTGTGCTGAATAAACTCTCCATGCTCAACGCTTATTCAAATACTGAACTTGGATGCGGTTATCGTCGAAACGGAGAAGCTGCTGCATTGATTAGCTTCAAGTTGGTGGTTATTCGAGAAAATTTGTTGGTCGAGCAAATCAGAGGAAGTCAGAAACCACGCAACCAAAGATCTGAACTGGAGATTTCAGCGGTATTGAAAGTTGTTAATGCAAACCCGGATCATCAATTAAGGGGGAATTTGTTGACGTGTCTTGACGACATCGACAGACACCTTGATTGAAGTTGTAGAATATTCAAACACGGCTTAATGTTTTGAAGTTCAAGATCAAGCTTCGACAATAACGAACAAGGGAATCTGTTGATGCACTATTGTGTGCGTCACTTGTCGAATAGGCTAGATTGAGCGTGTGTTGAATATTGTATAGGTTAGAATCGAACACACGACCAAAATACGGAGTTTTCAGTGTAAAAGGGAACAAGTTCGCTCGAACTTGACATGTGGCAGTCAAGTTCGCTCGAACTTGACATGTGGCGGTCAAGTTCGCTCGAACTTGACATGTGGTAAGACAAGTTCGGCCGAACTTGTCGTATGGTGGACAAGTTCGCCCGAACTTGTCCTCCTATGCCCATGTCAAGCGAACTTGTTATGTTTCCCTATAAAAGGTGGTGTGTGTTCATTTGTCATTTGAGTTTTTGCCATCCCTACGGGGAGGTGCTGCTGGATTCTCTCCAAGAACTCCGGCAGCTGGACTTATAAAGATGTATACTCTTTCGGTATGAATGAAGACTTCCGCTGCATTCTATTTCTACTCCTTTCTGTAATAACATTCTACCGAATCGGTTTACGTTTACGCATTAACTTCCGTCTAGAACCGCCTGATCACGGACCTTCAAAGATCGATAGATCCTACAAGGATTTTGTTCGTGTTCTCAATCATCATGTTTTGCATAGTAAGAATAATACAGAAAAAGTACTTAGTAAACACATCCATGCCATACATTTGAGAAAACTTGGTTACACATACGAATCACCACAAAACATTTGAAAAACGTAAAAGAGGGGAGCTATGTACTCACTTGGGATTGTGTATAGCTGTTGTTGAAATTATTAAACAAAGCTCAAAGGATCAAGAGTTCAAGTGATGAAGTGGTCCCTAGTGTATCGGATAACCACATGTTAGTGTGTCAAAAGTTGAAAACGGGAGATCGGGTAGAATGAAGTCTTATAAACAAAATGAGTGTTGGAACTCATATGAAATGGTTTACTAAACTTATCATTCTTATTTGGAATGATACCTAAGTGCTTTTGACCTGTTATGACCCGTTAAGGTAGTTTACGCTACTTTAACGTGTCATTTACGTAAAAACGCATTCTAATGGCCAAACTAGTCCTATGATAAGTCTTATATGCCAAAATTAGTTTAATATAGTTGCAACAACAGTTTATATGTCAAAAAGTTGGTTACATATGCTTAAGATGGATTTATGCGCAAAAAGGACATTTTGGTCATTATTAAAGAATATAATGGTGACTTATCATAACACTAACCAAATGATGTGACCATAAGTTATAACCTCAGATGGTTATTCCCTATATAACTATGGTCACTAATATGTGTTTGGTCGGATCCTAAGATCGACCAAACGGGTCGGATTCGAAAGTCAAACCGGTGGTCAAGATCGCTCGACTTACGACCCAAAATAAGCACTAAACTAGAAGTGACGAGTTAGACATGTCAAAACATGTCTAACTAAGTTGTAAAACTGATTTGGTATCAAAACTTAGTGTTTTGATACCCGAAAATAGTTTCATCATAAAATACACAAAATGCGCATTTTTGACCGAAACTTTGACTCGTCATTTCGACTAGTAAACGTGGTAATCAGAAGGTGTAATCGCTAGGGATCATAAACTTTGTGATTACGATCACGTTGCAAAGTTCAATTGAACTTTGACGTGACAAAAATCCAAAAGTCAAATAGAAAGTCAAACTGTTTGACTTTTAGCTCAAAAAACAACTAAAGAAATCAAATAGACTAAGGAAGAGTACTTACTTGTGTTGGGAACACTATAAGAACTCAGTAGGAGGTCTCTAAAAGCTGGAAACAAGCTCCAAGAAGATAGAAGGAAGAAATGAGAAATGAGCAAGTTGGAAGTGAAGAACTCTTGGCTATTTATAGTGTGAATGAGCTCACAAGATCAAGCCAAGTGTCCATGAGTCATCAAGGAACTGATTATTGTCATCACACTTGTCCAAAGGAGGTGAAATGGTGGCAAAAACGCGGACTTGGGGGCCAAGGAAGGAGTAGGAAGCTGCCAGCTGCAATTCTGCTGTCTGGCACCTGCTTACGGACCTTATGGCCCTTGGCTTAGGTCCGTAAGCCTGGTAGTTGGGCAACAATTTTGAAAGTTGGCAGGACTTGTTTCGTCGCGTTTCTTCACTCCTAACACCTGTTAACCTAATTTTTAGGCTCTATAAGGATGTCAAAGTATATGTGACTTGAATTATGCTTAAAAATGTCGTGGGTGTCGGTTCGTTCGGGTGTACGGTTACGCGTTTCGCTAAAATGCTTAAAACACTTTAACGAACACAAAAATGATTGAAATTGCGCAACGATTGATGTTTTTGCAATCTCTTCAATAAAATACAAGATTTATTGATTACGAGAATTTTTGGATGTCTGCACAAGGTCCGTATTAGGAATACGAGAATCGGCAGACTTTCGCAGTTGTTGCAATTTAGTCCCTGAACTTGTCTAAATGTGTTTTTGTCATTCCTAAACCCTCAAAACTTATATCTAAGTTATGTAAAGGGTATTTAGGGTAGTGTAGCATATATCCTCGTTCCGGTGCATACGTTACGTTAAACGGGTTACGTTTAAGTATTGGTTAACAAAATGCCTTCAAAGAAAAAGTTTTTGAAAGCCCGAAATCTTGCCCAGGGGTTATAGTCTCCCCTACTTTAGGAAATTTCGTCCCGAAATTTTTTCAAAGGAGACCGTAGAGTGTGTTTGAAATAATTGAAAGATAACAAAGCTCGAGATTCTAAAGATGAGGAGCATCATTTGGTGTTGGGAATGTTTGGGGGATTCAAAGCGTAAACAACGATATTCAAAGTATCTTCAAGGTATTCAAACCTTTAGAACTTTTGAATATATATAGCATCGTCGAGTGTATAAAAATTGTTTTGTATGGCACTATGTTATACTTAGGCACTTAGTGAAAATCCATAGCAAACAAAGGGGTGTACATTCAAGCCTGGCCATACGTACACGGTTTCTAACGTCCCATGAGGTATAACCCATGAGGTACATCCCATGTACCATGAGCATCTCATTCATAGGAGACAGGTCAACATACCTATGGCATCAAGATCGTCACCTTTAACAGCATAATATACTCCCGGTCGGCTCGAATAGAGTTAATGAATGTACTCGTCTCGTTCAGTGCATTCAATCAACACATAATATCAAATGATCACATAATCACATAGGGTCCAAGATAACATAAAACCTTCAAGTGATCCGAATAACGTTCCGAGGAATAACACAATAAGAACATTTATATATAGGAAGTACAATCGGCGTATCCACCATGTTCTTATTGCGTCATACCCTTCCCGTTACCTAATCACTCTAGATTTTATGCCACCATCTTAACAAGGCTTACTATGATTCTCATGCGTCGAACCACATAATTAAGTGTGCACCAATAATTACTCGTTTCGTCACACATAGCTCCTCTTGTTAAGTGAAGGTAACAAATAATAAGGTTGAAGTAACATCTAAATCGAATAAGCATCATCATAACACAACATCTATTGAATCAGAACGTGTTTCCTACTAGCAATGATAATACTACTTGCTTTATATACAACAAAATTAGTAGTAGGTATTTCATTCTAGTATAAATGTTAATATATGTTTCACACCAACCAAACTGGTAGTATGCATCATATACTAAGCATGGATTGTCATAAACAATGTAAGTATGTCGTGACAATATTTTGAAATCATGTGCTAGGTATGCTAGGTCAACATACGAAGCAAAATGTAATCATGTACTATACATATTAGGTAAACAAACCATGTACGTAATGTCATGAAAACAAAAGTAGTAGCAATAGGCACATAGTATTTGTAGTGTTTGTTTTGCAGAGATTGTATAAATGCACTAGGGTGCAATCATAATATGCCAAACTGCGAGATTTAGTTCCTAATAGTAAAGAACAGAATCCTCGAAGTCGCTATGTAGTTGTAAATTACACAGTGTAATCACATTGGAATTTGTAAATGGAATATGAATAACAAGAATGAAGAAAAACTTCTTGAAATAGTTGAAATATGTTCATTGTCCTTGGTAATAAATAGGAATGTAAAGGCTTAAATGATCATAAGTGCTTGACCATCAGCTTGAGTCTCATTGATATTGTATACTCGTCCATTTGTGTTAGCAAGCTTAGGGCAGTTTTGCTTGAAATGATTTATATCACCACAATTGAAACACATGCTCCAGCTGGATAGTGAGGGCGTGTTTGAGTAGGGGCTGCTTGGTTTTGGATGCGACAGGTCGCAACTAGATGTCCAAAAAGACCACAGATTGTACACTGGCGGCATGGAGAATTTGCTGGGTGGTGATTGTTGCAACGATTGCACAGAGGTTGTTTCCCACGTTAAAACCCCCTAACGGGTACTGAGTTAAGTGGGATTGGTGTAGCAATCATATAATTCGTTGAAGTCTTACGCTTCTTAGAATTTTTTGGAAGGTTCACCCTTTGTTTCCTTTGGTTTCTCTTGTGTAGTTTCAACAGTTCGTTTCTTGTCTCCTTTCGAAAAAGTTTCCCTTTTTCTAACTTGGGAGTCAGTTAGGGTAGCGGCTAGTTCGATAGCTTCCCTAACGGTTGTGGGTTTGCTGCCAGTGACAATATCTTGGACTGGATCAGGCAGGCCATCAATGTATTTCTCAATGGTCTGATCCAAGGGTGTGACCATAGTGAATTGAAAATCTTACTTGGTATTCATTCAAAAATATTGTTCTTGTATTTAGGAAAAATAGTGTTTGTAGATTTTGTTTTGAAATGAAAATTGCTTGAAAACAAACTTTTGTTATATTTGTGGATGAGAAAATTACAAACCAAGTTAATGGTTTGAGTTATAAATTCTTTACATTTTAAAAATTTGTTATTCTTAAGATAAAAATAATTTTAATTGTATTTTTAAAATAAAGAAACTTTATGTGTAAAAATTTAAAAATTCTCATCCAAAAGATAAAAGTTTTGAAATTATGAAAGACAAAAGATAGTTTTTAAAAATGAAATATACCAAGTGTTGTGAGGTGAAATGGAATTTGTTGCGAATGTTTTCGAATAAAAACATATTACCGAAGGTAATATGATGGATTAGTATCACAAAGGTAGTAGTGTTTAGGGATTGTCCGACATGGTCAGGGTGGATGGGTTTTCATAGTGTTTCGAGAAGACATGCTTTAGCCTATAAGTGGACACTCACCCTAAGAGTTCCCAGGTAAGAGTGACTGGTCCGATAATGCGGATTTGTACAAACACTCTAGCCTTAGACAGAAAACTCGGGGTACAGGCATTCACCCTTCCAGATTGCATGTGTTCATATTATTAAAACCCAAGATTTCGATGAAAGTGTTTGAGAGTAAAACATTTTGAGAAATATTTTGATAAAATGTTTGAGAAAACATTTTGAAAAGTATTCCAATGAACATGTTTTGAGAAAGATATTTTGAAGAATACCTTAAGGCATAAAGCCCAAAGATTTAGGATAAATCATCTAAGGTTAGATGATTTGTGAATCATAGAGTAGTTATGGCACGTGTAAGGATGAGGATTAGGATAGAGATCCTAAGTCTACTCTTGTTTGGGTCCCTAGGAAGGTTATAGACTAGGTTAAAGGCATTCTAATAACCTAATTTCCTATAACCAATGCTCTGATACCAATCTGTAACACCCCAATTGTAGGTCCGTTGTACTGATCGTTCCGGTCCTAATTTGGCTAACCTAAGGTAAACGTGCGGAACTCGTTTGCATAGGCGACATAAGATACAAGTTTGTTACTGTTAAGCACTGTTTCATTGATTGGTAGACGTTACAGATCCTGGAAACACTTGGACAGATCTTCGCCTCTGTCGTGAAAAATCTCTGAATCTTACAAATGAAATCACAAGCTACCTATTTATAGGTAAACAAGTTCGCTGGTTGGAAATGCAAGTTCGGGCGAACTTGCATAGACAAGTTCGGCCGAACTTGTCTAAACCATCACAAACTCAAGCGAACTTTTTAACCTATTTACATAAACTTTGACATTTCGCTCCTAAATACAGACTCGACGTAATACGATGACGTAGGCAACAGACATATGCATCAACAGACTCCCCCTTGGATGTTGCCGTAGTCATCATTCTTCAAATAAGTTCCTAAGTCTTTAATGTATTCTTGATCTTTATTTCTTGATAACTTTAACTTCCTTGATCTTCATAGCATCTACAATCCTTTTTCTTTTTTCTTGAGCTTATCTTGATAAAACTTTAATCACCATGCTCCCCCTTGCTTTGAGCTTTCTGGTATCTTCAATCAACATGTTTTATCCAGCTCCCCCTAAAAATCAACTTCCTGTTTCAAAGTTCCTCAAACACTCAAAGAAACATTTGAGATTCAAACTTTGAAACTTTTAAACACAAATATTTCAAATTTTAATCTTCTCATCAGATTTTAAACCCTCTCAGTTAACCAAGTCCAAATTAATGACCTTGAATATCTGATTTATGTATCAAGTTCAATTTAATGATCTTGATTAAACATTTTGACTCTAAACTGATTCATTTATTCAAATGTAAGTTTCAACTTAATGAACTTTTAAACTTTTCAGATCAAATTGAAATTTTCAAACTTTTGATCAGCAGCTTTAGATTTTGAAAATCAGCATTTCATCATCAGTGGTCGAAATTAAAAGATAATATAATCTTTTTGTTATTATGTAATGAAAATCAAACTCTAAGTATGTACAAACATATTTACAAACATATTTTTGTTGAGTTTGTGTTAAAGGATCATATAAGTTTTTGAGACATATCACAAGTACCATTGACCTCTTCATGACACTAAGTTTTAAACAAATTTACCTAGATTGTCGATATACTTGTCCTCTTAAACTTCAACACATTTCTCAATTGTTCCAAGATACGTTTTGTAGAATTAAGAAACTTGACTTAACTATGGTTCCCATCTCAGAATATACTCCTGCATCAAGTTTCCCTAGATTTCATCTTACAGGTGAGTATAGCGTAATTGATATCTGTAACTGGGTTATGCGAGACCTTGAGAGCTCAGGTTAATACCATCGTATCGACAAAGAGATGAAGGCTCGACTTATAAGGTAGTGTTCCAAAATGAATCTTTTTGTACTGCAATTGTAGTATCTTTCGATATTTTCAATTGAATGCAGTTTTTAGGGGATTTTTGCAAAAGCATTATAGAAGTTCTAGGCCATTGCTTACGCAAAATCAGAAGAACTTGTATAATGCCCCATATATCAACTATCTATAAAGACCTCGTATCTCAGAATCAGGCAATCTCTCAAATGAAATTTCGGAGTACTAAGTCCATATATCCGAGATATGTTAATCCACAAGATTAAGTAGTTGTAAAATTTAGTTTATATCTCAGAAATTATTTACTGAACGTGTAACGCCTATCAACACATCAACAGTAAGACTTGTTTATACTTTTTAAACTTTACAAATCCATAGCGTACTGTGATAGTCCACTGATGTACTTTTCGTATTTAATATGTTTTTGGATTTTCTGAAAATTTTTCTCCCCCTAAAATTCAAAAACATATTTTTGGAATTTTTTATTTATAGAAAAAAATTGACCAACCGATGAGAATCACTTCAATTCGCCATCCATTACTGCTTCACAAATTTTCCTTTAAGTACTCTCCCCCTCATGATGACAAAAACCTTAACACCTTTGTATTTACAATAATTTATTGAACATGAGTTTTGTCTTCTTCAACGGTGAGGGTTCTGTGAAATTTTTCAAATTTTCTTCAAAAAATTTAAAATTTTCAAGTAAACTTTATTGGAATATGTTTTCAAAAAATTTTCTCCAAAAATTTTTCAAAAATTGTAAAGTAAACGTTATTTGAATGTGTTTTTTTTTTCTGAAAAATTTTCTCCAAAAATTTTCAAAATTTTAAAGTAAACATTGTTGGAACATATCTTGTAAAAATGGCCTTTATGTATAACATGATAACCCGGCCCATCTTCAACGAGTGCTACAGAACTCCATTCTTAGTAATTTTCCATTATCTCGGAAGTTCCTACACAAAGACACAAACAATTTAGTTGAATAGAGACACCCAAGCCTTTTCAGTCTTAGGCGTTGTTTCTTCAACCTTAATTTTGATTTTCTTTTCACAATAAGGTTTATTTTGAACTTTCTCAAGTTTTCGAAAGTCTACACTTTCAATTTTCACTGATTGTGTAAACACTTTTTCTTTTACCAACCATGATTGATTTTTCATTAAACCTTTCTTGAAATACGAAGTAGAAACTTTTTGTTCAATACAACTCGAGGATTCACCAGTTTCAAGATTTGAAAACTTAGTAATAACTGGTTTCACCTTGTTTGTAGTTTCTGTACATTGTTTCAAAAACTGAGTTGGTATTCCAGATTTTTTGTTATCAATATGAGCAGAATTAGGTTTAATTTGTAAACATTTACTAGCAATGTGTCCAGTTACTCTACATTTATGACACTTCCTGTTCTCATATCGATCTTTTCTATCAAAAATACACTCAAATCATAACATTGATTTGATGTGTGGTAGCCATCTTTCCTGCTTCTCCTGTAAGCATGATTTGACGTTGAAGCACTGCGGTCCGACCTGCACCACTTATTCTCAAATTTTTGTGAGTTTTGTTTTTCAAATTTATTTGATTTTTATAATGATTGTACCGATGAACTTTTATTTTTAAAAGTCTTAGAATTTTTAGAATTTTGTTTTTGTTCTTCATTCTGCTTAGAAGGTTTTTGCGTTGAGCATTCACCTTTTTCAGAAGATTGTGGAACAGTTTCTTGAATTATTTTCTCTTTTAGTTTTAAAAATATTTCATGTTTATCATTTTTAGGTCTTTCATCATCGATATCATCATCACAATCTTTAATTATGACATCGTCATAATTTGTAACAAAACCTTTAAAGAGGAAGTCACAAAACCTTTTTCAGAAGATTGGATTTTCCTTTTTATTATTATTGATGGGTTTTTGACACATATGGTCTAACTTTAAAGAGGAAGTCACAAAACCTTTCAATAATTTTTCTGAATTAACAGCTTTATTTTTAACAGTCTCAACTTCTTTTCAAGTTGAGCAATTTTCTCAATATGAAAATTTATTGCTTTTTGATTTTCTATATTTAATTTTTCAAAAATAAACATTTTTATTTCATTTTGAAAATCTATTACCATTTGTAATTTTTCATTTTCTAAAACTTTTATTTTGTTTTCAAATTCTTTTCATTTTCTATTAACTTTTTATTTTCTAATGTCAAACTCTCAATCTTACTCAAGAATTTTGCATTATCTGCCTGATAATTGTCTACATCATAGACCGGGCAGACTGGTTTAGAACTTGAAGACTCATTTGTGGATATACTTGAAATCAGAGTTTCACAGTTCTTAACCACTACACTATCTTGAAACTTATTCTTCAGAGATGTCCATAATTCTTTCGCAGTCTTGTATTCTGGTAAAAGTATCAGGATGTCTTTCTTAACCGATTGCTGGATAAGATTAATCATTTTCTTTTCAGCAAAATAATCATCTTTCTGTTGAGTAGAATATTTGCACTTCTCTTGAATTTTCTGATTCTCATCTCTAGGAACGACATAACCTGTCACAGTCGCAACCCAACTGCGGAAATGCATGGCTTGGACCTAGTTCACAATTTTTTCATTCCAGGCTTCATACTCTTCTAATCTCATCAACATTGGCAGCTTTATAGACCCCATTTCGTTTTCCAAACTAATCTGTTGTTCAAAACACTTGAAAAATGATTAGTAAACAGACAATTTTAGTAAAAATTTGACTTTTTAACCGACAATATTAACGTATCAGTTTGCTAAAAACGTTTAAAATTTTTCAGAAAACTGTTTTTACCAGATTAGAGTTTTAAACTCGTCTCGTCAATACGAATCTAATGATATATAATGTCCGAGACGTTTTTTTTAGAAACCTTAGACAAGTTTGGGCGAACTTGTAATAGCTTGTGAGACAAGTTCGGGCGAACTTGTAATAGCTTGTGAGACAAGTTCGGGCGAACTTGTAATAGCTTGTGAGACAAGTTCGGGCGAACTTGTGCTAACAAACAATCAGATTTAACGAGTTCGGGCGAACTTGTGAGACTTTTCAAAAGAACTTACAAGTTCGGGCGAACTTGTAAGATATTCAAGTGATTTTACAAGTTCGGTCGAACTTGTAATAGATTTTCAACAAAATTTAATCAAGTTAGAGCGAACTTGATGAAATCTTAATGAAAAGTATGCAAGTTCGAGCGAACTTATCAAAAATCTTGAAAAATCAATCAAGTTCGGGCGAACTTGATGAAAAGTTATGATTTTTTCAGTCAAGTTCGAGCGAACTTGATGTCAAGTTCGAGCGAACATGAGTTATTCGACATGATTTTTTGCAATTTTGACATGAATTCGTTTGTTTTAAGCTCTGATCTTTTCAAGGGTTTATCTATTATGGATTTTACGTATTATACTTGAAAATCATTCCATTTTATCCGTGAATTGTCTAAGAAAAGTTAAAAATAGAAGAAATGAGTAGAAGATGAGATGTTCTATGTCCAATGTCTTCAAATTAGGCCAATCCTGCTCTGATACCACTTGTAGGTCCGTTGTACGGATCGTTCGGGCACTAATCTGACAAACCTAAGGTAAACGTGCGGAATCCGGTTGCTTTGGCGACTTGGATACACTCATTTGTTTCTATTTAATCACTGTTTCATTAATATTCAACGTTACAGATCATGGAAACACTTGGACAGAGCTTCGCCTCTGTCGTGAAAAAATCTCTGAATCTTACAAATGAAATCACAAGCTACCTATTTATAGGTAAACAAGTTCGCTGGTGGGAGAGCAAGTTCGGGCGAACTTGCATAGACAAGTTCAGCCGAACTTGTCTAAACCATCACAAACTCAAGCGAACTTGTTAACCTATTTACTTAAACTTCGACATTTCGCTCCTAAATACAGACTCGACGTAATACGATGACGTAGGCAACAGACATATGCATCAACACCAATCACGTAATACAACAAGATGCGGTGGAAATATCGGGGAGTCACGTTACAAATTGCTCACAACTACTATTACTGAAGTGTTTCATTATTGTTAATCATTGTTTTTACAATGCAAAGAATACATGCAATTGTCTTTTATTTAAAGCAGTCTAAAGCCCGGATGCGTTCCTATGTGTAGCATGCTTGAATAATCGAAACCTTAAACATATCTGAAAAGACATCAACAAAGAATGTTGGCGAGTACATAGTTTTGTTAGCCAAGTTAATGCCAAAAAAGTGTAGTGTTGCAATACTTTGACAACTACGAAAGTCGTCGATTGAAAATGGACTCTTTGAAGAAAAGGAATGGCGAAAAGGTTTGGTATTGTAATACATTATCTTGATTGTGAAACTTGTGACAAAAGAGTTTTGTATATGGCAATATGATTATTATTAGGTAATTTTTATGCCATTGAAAATTGTACTTTGATCTTTGTAATCACATTGAATTCGGTCATAAAACTTGTATGTTATTAGAAATCCAATCAAGGATTAATAACAACAAAATTGAAATTGGTCATAACTCGTGTGAGTATTATTAGAAATCAAATCAATGATTTATAATAATACTTTGGATATCCTTCTAAGAATCTAACATATAAAAATATGAAAGAGTCCTACAAGGATTTGGATATTGTACTTTGAAACAATCGAACACAAAATCCTAAAGTGATTCAGATAACGCTACAGGGGTAATACAATAAGAACAATTATATATACGAAGTACCAGTGGCGTATCCACCATGTTCTTATGGTATTACTTGTTTCGTTATCTAAATCACAACTAATCACAAAAACACATAATCATCAACTTGGTCCTCAACTTGTACATACGCATTAAGTACTCCAAGAATCCAATCAAGGACATCAATTTAGTACTTCCAACATCCTACAAGAATCTAACTACGAAGATATATAGATGCTTTAAGGATTTGGTTTTGTCACATCGTCTCGTCACAATCGTCTTGTCACATACGCATTAAAGTACACGAAGAATCCAATCAAGGACATCAACTTAGTACTTTAAACATCCTACAAGAATCTAACTATGAAGATAGATAGATGCTTTAAGGATTTGGTAGCATATCAAACTATGCTTTGGTTTAGTATATCAGACTATACTTTGGTTTAGTCAATTTGAATCATTAAATTATAAAGTCCTAAATCCTAATGGTGATTTGGATAAGGCTACGAAGGGTAATACAATAAGCACACTTATATGTAGGAAGTACCAGCGGCGTATCCACCATGTCCTTATTGTATATCTCTAGTTTCGTTATCTAAATCACCAACAATCTCTACACATAAACAATAACCATCGGCATCGGCGTGTAAAAGCACTTCTTAGAAATCTCACTATGAAGATAGAATGATTTAAGATTGTACTTCAAATATCCTAAAAGAGACTAACTATAAAGATAGATAGATTCTACAAGGATTTGGTTCGTGGTCTCAATCGTCGTGTTTTGCATAATAGGAATAATACACAAAAAATACTTAGTAAACACATCCATGCCATACATTTAAGAAAAAACTGGTTACACATATGAATCACCCCAAAACATTTGAAAAACATAAAAGAGGGGAGCTATGTACTCACTTGGGATTGTGTATAGGTCTTGTTCAAATGATTAAACAAAGCTCAAAGGATCAAGAGTTCAAGTGATGAAGTGGTCCCTAGTGTATCGGATAACTACATGTTAGTGTGTCGAAACTTGAAAACGGGAGATCGGGTAGAATGAAGTCTTATAAACCAAATGAGTGTTGAAACTCATATGAAATGGAATGATACCTAATTCCTTTTATACTCGTTATGACCCGTTAAGGTAGTTTATGATACTTTAACGTGTCATTTACATAAAAACGCGTTCGAATGGTCAAACTAGTCCTATGATAAGTCATATATGCCAAATAAGTTTAATAATCAGTTTATATGTCAAAAAGTTGGTTACATATGCTTAAGATGGATTTATGCTTAAAAAGGACATTTTGGTCATTATTAAAGAATATAAAGGCGACTTATCATAACACTAACCAAATGACGTGACCATAAGTTATAACCTCAGAGGGTTATTCCCTATTTAACTATGGTCACTAATATGTGTTTGGTCAGATCCTAAGATCGACCAAACGGGTCGGATTCGAAAGTCAAACCGGTGGACAAGACCGCTCGACTTACGACCCAAAATAAGCACTAAACTAGAAGTGACGAGTTAGACATGTCAAAACATGTCTAACTAAGTTGTAAAACTGATTTGGTATCAAAACTTAGTGTTTTGATACCCGAAAATAGTTTCATCATAAAATACACAAAATGCGCATTTTTGACCGAAACTTTGACTCGTCACTTCGACTAGTAAACGTGGTAATCAGAAGGTGCAATCGCTAGGGATCATAACCTTCATGATTACGATCACGTTGCAAAGTTAACTTTGACTTGACAAAAAATGGTCAGAACCGAAAGTCAAACAGAAAGTCAAACTGTTTGACTTTTAGCTCAAAAACAACTAAAGAAATGAAATAGACTAAGGAAGAGTACTTACTTGTGTTGGGAACACTATAAGAACTCAGTAGGAGGTCTCCAAAAGCTGGAAACAAGCTCCAAGAAGATAGGAGGAAGAAATGAGCAAGTTGGAAGTGAAGAACTCTTGGCTATTTATAGTGTGAATGAGCTCACAAGATCAAGCCAAGTGTCCATGAGTTATCAAGGAACTGATTAGTGTCATCACACTTGTCCAAAAGAGGTGAAATTGTGGCAAAAATGTGGACTTGGGGGCCAAGGAAGGAGCAGGAAGCTGCCAACTGCATGATGTCTGACACCTACTTATGGAACGTACGGCCCTTGGCTTACGGTCTGTAAGCCTGGTAGCTGGGCAGCAGTTTTGAAAGTTGGAAGAAATGGCCCCTGGACTTGTTTCGTCGCGTTTCGTCACTTCTAACACCCGTTAACCTAATTTTTAGGCTCTATAAGGAAGTTAAAGTATATGTGACCTGAATTATGCTTAAAAATGTCATGGGTGTCAGTTCGTTCGGTTGTACAGTCACGCGTTTTGCTAAAATGCGTAAAACTCTTTAACACAAAAATGATCAAAGTTGCGCAACGACTGATGTTTTTGCAATCTCTTTAGTAAAATACAAGATTTTATTGATTACGAGAATTTTTGGATGTCTACACAAGGTCCGTATTAGGAATACGAGAATCGACAGACTTTCGCAGTTGTTGCAATTTAGTCCCTAAACTTGTCTAAAAGTGTTTTTGTCATTCATAAACCCTCAAAACTTATATCTAAGTTATGTAAAGGGTATTTAGGGTATGTGTAGCTTAAGTACTCATCCCTGTGCGTACGTTACGTTAAATGGGTTACGTTTAAATTTGGTTAACAAAATGCCTTCAAAGAAAAAGTTTCTGAAAGCCCGAAATTTTGCATAGGGGTTGCAATATGAAAAAGTTAAGGCGACACCCACATCTCATAAATTATGAGAATAGGTCGGCCGTGATACTTTATAACATGAAATTGTATAACATGAGATATCATTGATGTAAAACGACATTAATAGTAAATGGAAATTCTACTAGAAATCAACCTCTTGGTTTTTGAATTCTGTCTCATTTTCACTTATGATGGTCTTTACAGGAAGATCATATTATTTTTCTATTTTTATGATAAATTCTTTTAGTATTCCTGCAGTCTCCTTTTTTGAGTGTAAGAAAAATGTACATGTAAACCTAGAAAAATCATCCACTATCATTAAGCAATATCTTTTTTTCCTTAAGCTCAAGATTTTTACTAGGCCAAACAAATCCATATGCAACAATTGTAAGCATCTGGTTGTTTTGGACTCTTCAATAGGTTTGTGTGATACTTTGTGTTGTTCTCCTATTAAACAGGAAACACAATGTTCATCACACTTGAATTGTTTGGTTGGCAAACCTTTGACAAGTTTATATTTTGTTAGAGTGTTAAGTGTTTTCAAATTAACATGTCCTAACCTTCTATGCCATAAACCTGTCTCTTTTGTTGAGGCAACATAGAATAGGCATACACTGGATTTTGGGTTTTCTTTAGACATGTCTACTACATAAACTTTACCACTGTTATGAGCAACAAGTTATGCTGTCACACCCTCAAATTTCCACATGGAGGGTTTTACCGCGAGGCGCGTGACTTACCAGGACCAAGCCACTAATCATGGTGAACCATTTCAAATTAATGGTAAAACGTGTAACTACCACATTCAACATGAATAGTGATAATAGTTTTAGAAGTTTGAAAACGTAAGTTTAAGTTAACAGCGGAAGCAAAAAGATAAAATCCAGACATAATCATCACCACAGATATATAGCATAAATAATGAAAATAGTTTAACCAAAAACCATGACACTCCCCAACCTGTAAGTTCCAATCTGAGTCGTACCTAATGTCCTGTAAAGCATGCTAAAGTATATCAACATAAAGTTGACGAGTTCATAGTTTAGTTCAACGAAAAGTAAGTTCCAAATATAATGTTTTAAAAACATGTTTTAGTAGCTAGCCCACTGTTAAGCAACTAATCTAGTAATACTGAAACTGGCATAGTAAGTTTTTGTGCCCTCCGCATGAATGCCTATCCGCATTGATGCAATAGTTAAAGGTCAAAAGTTCACGTATTGTCAAACCTAATAGCGTTGTCAACTAATACCCCGTTTGCCAACAGCATCCAATCGGTATAAAGAGTGGGGACTTTCCCATATAGATGTTCCGTTTAGTCCACTATAGACATGAATTTAAACTTGAGTATTTAAGTTTCCATATTCCAGTCTAGGAATATATATGTGGTCCCTAAACCAAGGATAGTGTAATTCAAAAACCAGGAATTGTGTAATCCTAAAACCAGGGATTGCATGCTTTAGTAAAGTTGTGAACTCACCTTAGATTTGCCCGACTAGAATTTAGTGACTAGACTTATGTGTGGTGAACGACGTCTTGATATGGTTACCATTTTGGTGTTAGTTACTATCCACATAAGTTACATAAATTCTACACGCATACTACCACATAATATACATATATGCTGACACTTAGTTGTTCGTTCGTGTGGTTACGTGCATGTTTACATCTCAAAACAAATAGCATGTTCAATAGTGATCGTATAGCAATTAATAGCTCGTACTAACCAACAATTGCACTTATACACGTAAACATCAAGTTTCGACGGTTTTAGCTTAACGTCCGTTGTTGAGCTGTTTTCGTGATTTTCATTTAAAATAGTGAACAGACTAGAAAAGTTACAAATAATTAATGAAATGTGTCATTAGGTCCTAAATGGTTTATGTAATTTTATCAAAGTATAAATGTTCATAGAAAAATCACTAAAAATCATTTAACACATAAAGGGCAATTTTGTCACATTCTGCCGACAATTTACCGTTTATTTTATATATAGATCTCTGTCGATCCGATTTACGAAATCCAGTTGGAGGATTTGATGACCTCATAGAACTATCTACCGCAAAAATTTCACATATTAACTTCAATCCTAGACTAAGTTATGACTCTCGTAATAGGCTGCAATTTCTGCAGAAAAATGCAACCTTCACCAGTGTTTCAGTTTTAATCTTTTAAAATACTTATGCTTGTCGAAAAATTATGATTCTAGTTGGGTTTAAAAGCTATTTCATTGCACTACGTTTTAGACTCAAGAACCATACGATTTTGTTAAGTTTTGATCACGTTACAGCTGATATAATTCGGCTCTAAAAACCTGGACAAAGTTTGTTTACGATAGCTTTCATTTAAAACATATTTACGCTTCTTTTATCATGTTTTTTTAGCAAATATAACCTACATATCATCAGATGTCTCAGTCTCAACAACAATTATGTATCAAGATCATGTTATAACATCAAACCCTAGTATCACCTACACAAATACAAAATCATACTAAAACTAGACTTCATACTTATTAACTTAATCATCAAGGAACTAGATTCTAACACCTCTATTATGCGAAAATCAAGAACTAAAGCATGCATATCAATCAAACGCAACCAATAATTATGTAAGCGAAACAAGGATTTTTACCGAAATCTAAACAAGTGTGTTATCGAGCAAGAATTGGAAACTTAGAGACTTAGAAACTGAATGAGATGGTCCGGCTTGTGCTTGATCGATCTACGAAGATAGGGAGAGACGAGGGAGTGGCTAAAGTCTCTAGGGTTTTGAGAGTGGGGCTGCATGAACGTCCCTTTATTTTTATAAAAATTAAAGGGGTTGGGGTCTTGTGCGAGTTGGGCCGCAAAACTGAACAGGCCGAGTTTAGGTATTAGGATTTAGGAGTCCGAATATGTTAAAGAGATGAGGTGGGTGTCCTGGTTTGTAAGGGGGTAGGGGCGATTCTGTGTTTTAGTATGAGTATATGAAGGGTTCTGAATTTAGTTGTTAGGTTTTCATTAGTTACACAATAAGTCCCTCAAGTTACAAACCTTGTAACTTGATTAGAAAGTTAATCTGAAGAAACACAGAGCTGATTTGATCGGAATCAAACTAGATATGTGAGTGTAGTTTCTGCATAAAGTGGTTAATCTCTAATTTGTTCATCGTTTAGCAGATCACTTGCCGGAAACACTTCAAAACAGAACACCGTTAGACTCGCCATGGGGAGAATAGGGGTTCTCTCCATGACCACCCTCCGGCGTGAGAATAAGTAAAGTGAATCGGAAGAGATAAAGTGAAGTAAGAGAGAGAGAGTATGTGAAAGTGAATGAGAGACTTGTACCTCAAGTCTTCCTATTTATAGCCGGATGCTCTGGGCGCCAAAATGTATTTTTGGAGAGTTAACGGAATTTTTTTCTGCCGTTAAGTGGTTATGTTACCGTTATTGCACAAGGATCGCACATGGATCAACGATTGGGGATTTGCCACATGGAATGTGATTTCATCAAGATCTCATGCCATCATCGTGAATTTAACTGCATCTCCCAGATGCGCCACGTCATATTCAGTTGCAACTGAATGAGGCCTGGCACGATGATCATTAAAGCTTCTAGAATGTTTACAGCTGTGGCACCTTGATATGTTGCTACGTGTCCATTCTGTTGTAACAGAAAAGATTCCTTTTGTCTGGACTTAAGTTCCCCGCACGTAGGTTTATTTTTAATAACAAGAATTAACTTCAAGTTTAATTGTTTCCTTGCGCGAGCCTGTGTAAGGAAGTTAAATGAATGTTAATCTACTTGGTACCTCGGCGCATGGTATCATAAGTTTGTTTCTTCCAGATCTCTTCCTAGTTAGTCTGCGAGGGAAGTGCAAGGCTTGTCTGGAAAGTGATAATGGTATGGTAACCATGCGCTTGGCGCAAGGTTTTTGGGACCATACCCCTTCAAGTCCCCCTAGTCCAGTGTTGCTTCAATGCGCTAATGGAAAGTAGGTGGAATACAGGACTTGATAACAATTGTGCTTTAAATGTTAAGTAAGCGGAATGTTGCACCGTAGGTTGAGAAGACTTCATGATGAAGGCAAAATTTTTTGGATAAGAGGTGGGATTTTGAATTTTGAAAAAAGCTGACGTGTCAGGACATGTTAGTGGTTTGGTGAGAAGAACGTGCAAAGTGTGACGTCTGACTACTGCGTGACAGGCTGTCAACAGTGTCAGACGTCAAACATTAATTGTTTATGGATGCTATGTTCGGTACGTGCGTGTGATGGCGGTTACTCTTCTCCACTCGCCCTCCTTTTTACTAGGATTTCGAGATTTCCTAAAAAGGAGTGGCACGTTCTTCTATGTCATTAATGGCGATGACTATATATATAGTTGATTCTTCAACTTCTTCTCTTTGTGCTTTAAAAAAATCCCTCTGAGTTCTTAAAAAAACTTTCATCTACCCATCATACCTTTTCTACTCTGTGTTTGCAAATATATATCCGGTGAGTATGTCAACGAGTTCGAAACAAGAGGATACTATAGATATGCCATTGCCGGTGTTGTTACCACCGTTGAAGTGGTCGAAGGAGTCGTTCGATAACTTTGTGAAGAAATTCAAGTTTCCGGCGATCTGGGATGCCCGGTACCCGGAAGAAAATGACACGGCGGCACACGCTCTGGCTGGTTACATCACGTTATTCTAGGAATATTTTGCTGATGGTAATTTTTGATTGCTGGTTACCCGTTTCATAATCGATATCCTTGGCCATCACAAGTCTCACATCACCCAATTAAATCCAATGGGAATGGTGAGAATCCGTCACGTCGAGTTTGTCTGCCGGTCGATGAACATTATACCTATGGTGAATTGATTTAGAGTGTTCTATCAACTACACTGTGCTTTAGGTTTCTATTTCTTTCAGCAAAGATTACTGGCGAAGATGTTGTTGCTTACTCCCCCCAAAAAGTACCATGACTGGAAACAAAAGTTTTTTTTACATAAAAGCTAGGGTGATTCCGATGAAGATGACCTTTCGGGGAACCGAGGACATTCCTTTGGAAACGATATCTATACCAGTCAACGAGGAGTGGTACCAGGATTTAAAAGATGTTCCGAGCATTATGTTACCAGAACGAGCTTTGGTTGCAGCCGGCATGAGTATGCATTGGAAGGCGGATCGTTGTGATAGGCCTGTATATGTGGAGGATGACTGTAGTGAGTAATCATGCGCCTTTTAAAGCTTAATGATGTGTTAACTGATTTTAACTTTGTATCCTTGTATTCTTGTAGTTACTTCTTTATACGTTATTTCTTTTAAGAGATATAAGGGAAAAGTGAGCACTGTTCAGGTGGGTACGGCGGAGCCGTCTTGGTATGAACAAATCTTGAAGAATTTTGAACTTCCTAAAGAAGAAGATCTGAAAGCGCAACCATTTTCAGCTGTTGGGAAGTGCTCAAGATCAAATTGTGCCTAAGTTAATATTGAAATATTACTAATTTTCCTTTGTCAAGCCTGAGTAATATTGTAATATGACTTATGGCTTTGCATGCGCACCCCTTTTTTGTTTTAGGTGAATTGATAAACTTAGGCGTAGGCCCAGATTCCAAAAAAAAGAAGAAACCTACGCCTGCAGCTGTCCTGCCAAAGAAAGCGGATGTTCCAAAGACGGAAACAAAGAAAGGTACATGCCTCGTATTTGATTCTTGGTGTGATTACGTGGTGGTATCTGATTCCTTAGAAGGTCTTGTGCATTTAGGTTAGCAAAAACCTAAAGCGGAGACCCAAAGTGGCACAGACATTCCTGCCGCAAACCCTGATGATCCCATCGACATAGAATCAAGTCCAGGACCGTTGATTCGTGATAAATCGAAGAAAAGAAAACCTACTGAACCAGAACCAC
Organism: Scalesia atractyloides; assembly: GCA_947069175.1. Taxonomy (NCBI): domain Eukaryota; kingdom Viridiplantae; phylum Streptophyta; class Magnoliopsida; order Asterales; family Asteraceae; genus Scalesia; species Scalesia atractyloides. The sequence goes on along the minus strand of CAMTDV010000030.1, from coordinate 22,592,616 downwards.
CAGCGCAACCACCAAAGAAAACAATGAGACCAAAGATTGGAAAGAAAGGCAATCGTGATGCCTTAGCTGCTAAATTTTCTCCTGGTACGCCATATATGACTTCTTTTTGTTTTTAAGTTATGTACTAACTTTTTTTAACTTTTGCAGAGAAAATAGGGGCTTCGTCGCAACTATCACACCCTCAATTTCCACTTGCGGAGTTTTACCACGAGGCGTGTGAACAAACCAGAATCGGAAACACTAGTACGTTGAACGACTCTACATGATTTGATTATACGTTTTTCCAAAATCCTTTGTTGTCGATTTTATATTACCAATATTTAGCATGAGTATCAGTTTTTAAAGTTTGAGCGGAAGCATAAATAAGTAGTGATGCGGCGCCAACACAAACGCCAAAACAATGAAAAATCCCAAAACAATATCAATAATTAAGACTCGATAAAGATGTCTTGTTCAATGCATGTGCGTGCACCTAGAGCTCCTAGCGTCCTGAGAAACATGTAAAGAAACAAGTGTCAACATTAAAGATGAGTGAGTTCACAGGTTTTCATAAATTCGTTTGTTCGGTTATAGTTTGTTACTCCGTTATCCCCATCCTGAGATAACATATCAGTTCCATTATTCCAATTCCGGAATAATAAGTTGTTGCTTCCAATATTCCCAACCCGGAATATTAAGTTGTTGTTTCCATTATCCCCAACCCGGGATAATAAGTTGATGTTTCCAATATTCCAAACCCGGAATATTAAGTTGTTCCGTAATTAAGTTCAATATTAATGTATATAGGTAGCTAGCCTAAAGTCATGTCACTAAGTGTTCGCGATCGAAGCTGACAGTTTCCGTTTTGCCAGGCCTATCACATGACCATGGCGATGTTAGGCCAATCATACACCCGTTGACCATACCCGGTCGGCTAGCGCGACTAGCTCGGATGGGGCTCGTCAGACCCAGTAGTACTACTTATAATTCCCCCGCTATTTAACCCAAATACTAACGATCCGAGGAGATTGTCGAGGACTTAAGTGATAAAGCTGCTTAGTGCCCATAACATTACATTAACATTAACTTAGTTACCGTATAGTTATGTGACGTTAAATTCGTATAACGTAAAGAGATTGAGTTTGAGAGTGTATACATGTTTCTCCCCCTGTTGTTTAAAAACCGGATAAAGTTAGGGGCCGTGAACTCACCTTTATTTGCTCGGTTAGTGTAGCAAAGATGTTATAAGAGATGGGACCGCTAGTTGCGTCCTAACAAACCAATTACCACGTCAGTGTGTGAACACACCAATACAAATTCTACACGTAATTTACTCACAAATTGATACACACAAACAACATCTCTAACACTCAAACATGCATGCAAGTATTCTCATGTGATCATAGTAATCAAACAATTTATCATAACCATAAATCAATTCATGCCACAATTTGGTGCACACAATCACAAGTTCTCAAATTTCAGCTTAGCACTTATAATTCAGCTGTTTTCTAGGATTTTTATAAAATAGTTCCAACATTCTAAAAATTCCCATATTTTTACAGTAGGTGACATTTATACCATAGAAATTTATATAATTTTTCCAAGTCCTAAATCTTTACCAATTAACCATAAATATTAATATACTAGGCTGCAGTCTGATTTATCACTTTCTGACTGCAGCCCACGGAAGAATTTATTTAAAAATCATCGATCGACCAATTAACAAAATTCCAGTTGGAGTTGCCCGGAAATTTCCATACCTAGTTGCTGTACAAAAATCATGACTCAACTCCCTACTGATTTTAAAATCTAACTTGATAAACAACCAACAAAATTCCAGAATTTTCACAGCTTTAGCTACTGAACTTGTTTGCCCCTTTAAAAATATCAAACGATTTCAGAAAATTATGAATCCAGTGCCATTAGATTCCTTATTCAAATCTCTACGTTCTAGACATCAGAAAATCCGTTTTTCGACAACTAACGACCAAGTTACAGCCAGATGAAGTCGGCTGTAACTACTACTCAGCAACTGTTTCAGCATATGATTATCATAGGTTCGTATAAACCGTTCCTATTATTACCCTAGGCGATCATGAACCGGTTTTCTAATCCTAGATCAATACCTATAACAATTCCATGCAAACCCTACTCATTAACTCTAGTTTTTATCAATCAAACATACTCGCAACTTACAAGTTCCGCAACTATTATACATATAAACAACAGTCAACTCAGCATATAACATCCGAAACAACTAGTCATTCAAGCATATATATATCCGCACATGATCTTGTAATCAGAGATAACCCTAACCTTGGTTAACTAGGTAAACAAGCCGAGGTTTGGACAAGATTTATCCGACTTTTCCAGAAAGATCGCGACCGAGAGGACGTTGATAACGTGGGCTGTTTTGTTGATCGACTAGAGGTGAACCAGGACAGATTTCGCGACTGAATGAAGGTGAAGATGAAGACGGCTGCTGCTGCTGCGACCGAGAGGAAGAAGAGAGCAAGGCTGCTCCGTGTTTGCGATCACAAAGTGAGACAAGGCTGCCGACGACAGTTTTCTTTTTAGGGTTTTGTGAATTGTGAATGGAACATGCATAAGTGTTAGTATATATAGCCGCAAAGAAGATGAGGGTTACGGTTAGGCTTAAGCTTGTGGCCGAGGGACTTGGGTTGGGTCGGTTTGGGTTTTATCTTGCGGCCGGGAGGCGTTTAAGGTTGGTTTGATCTCGGTTTGGGTTGTACGAAATGGGTTAATTTGGTTTGCACACGGGTTGGTTTGGTTTGGTTTGGTCGGCCGAATAGCTTTAGGTTTGCTACGGGTTTGGGTTTGATCTTGGCCGAATTAGTTAGAGTTTTAAGTCTAGGTTTGATCTTTGTTTTCTTTTAGCCGAAGACTTGGGTTCAAGGTTTAAACTTTGTTAACTCCTAGAGTCACAATGAATCAAGTTGGTTCGTGTTGCAGTTCGGTTCAGTTCGTGTACGTATCTACTCTAATTATTCAATTACTAAAACAATCACACAACACACATCACGTATTCATTTAATTCGTACACGTTCGTACACATAGCACGTAATTAGTTTGACAAGTATTACGTTTAAGTTATCCGAAAAACCCGGGATATCACATTATCCCCATGTTGAAAGAATTTTCGTCCCGAAAATTGAGTAAACGCGGTTTAGCATGTAACGTACATGTTTAGAGTGCCACGCACAAAGAGTTAGTTCGTTAATGATGGTACGCAACGTTACAAGAAGTTCCCAAGTGTCATACACAAAGATTTCCAAGTGCAATGCACAAGAATTTAGTCAACAATAGTACACGAAAGTATGAGAAGTCTCCAGGTTGTCACATCATCCCCATGTTGAAAGAATTTTCGTCCCGAAAATTTAGGTATTGATATCGTTAGTTTGCTGTTCAGTTGCGAAGAGGTGTGGGTATTTGTTTTTCATTTGGTCCTCTCTTTCCCACGTGAACTCCGGTCCACGCTTAGAGTCCCAACGAACTTTAACGATTGGAATCTTGCTGTGCCTTCGAGTCTTGATCTCACGATCCATGATCTCAATAGGATTTTCACGAAGTGAAGTTGTTCATCCACTTGGATCTCATCCAATGGAATAACTAAAGTTTCATCTGATAGACACTTCTTCAGATTTGACACGTGAAATACGTTGTGAACTCCACTGAGTTCGGCGGGAAGGTCTAATTGGTATGCTACGGGTCCGATTCGTTTCAAGATTACAAACGGGCCTACGTACCGTGGGTTAAGTTTGCCCCGTTTTCCAAAGCGGATTACACCCTTCCAGGGTGACACCTTTAGTAGGACGCGGTCGCCTACTTGAAATTCGAGCGGTTTGCGTCGTTGATCAGCGTAGCTTTTTTGTCGATCTCGTGCCGCCGCCATGCGGTTTCTGATTTGTACAATCTTTTCAGTGGCCTCAAGTATTAACTCAGGGCCTGTGAGTTGACTGTCACCGACTTCTGCCCAGCAGTCCGGTGATCTACATTTACGACCGTATAATGCCTCAAACGGTGCTGCCGAAATACTCGTGTGATAGCTGTTGTTATATGAGAATTCTACTAGAGGCAGGTGAATTTCCCAATTATTTCCGAAGTCCACCACGCATGCCCTAAGCATGTCTTCCAAGGTCTGTATGGTCCTTTCACTTTGACCATCAGTCTGAGGGTGATAGGCTGTGCTCATATCCAAGCGTGTTCCCAACGCTTTCTGGAGTGACTGCCAGAAGTTTGACGTGAAACGAGCATCTCTATCTGAGATGATGGACGTTGGCACTCCGTGCCGAGAAACTACTTCCTTAATGTAGATGCGACTCAACTTCTCCATCTTATCCGTTTCTTTGATAGCTAGGAAGTGTGCGGACTTAGTTAAAAGATCCACAATCACCCAGATGGTATCGCAACCACCCAAGGTTCGCGGGAGTTTAGTGATGAAATCCATTGAGATCTGATCCCATTTCCACACTGGGATCTCAGGTTGTTGGAGTAGCCCCGATGGCTTTTGATACTCCACCTTGACTTTTGCACAAGTCAAACATCTACTCACGTAGGTGGCTATATCGGCTTTCATGTTGGGCCACCAATACGCAACTTTAAGGTCTTGATACATCTTATCCGAACCTGGATGGACGGAGTATCGAGATTTGTGAGCTTCATCCATGACTAGCTCTCTGAGGTTTCCGTAGAGAGGTACCCATATGCGATTCATAAAATACCGGGCTCCATTGGGCTTTACTTCCCAATCGCGTTCCATTTTTCCCATTGATTCGGCTTTGATGTTTTCCCCTTTAACTGCTTCTAACTGGGCATCGCGTATTTGATCGGGTAGCCCCGAATGAATAGTGAGTTGTAGTGCCCGTACACGACGAGGTTTCAAGTGTTCTTTCCTACTGAGGGCATCAGCTACCACGTTAGCTTTACCCGGGTGATACCGAATGGCACACTCATAATCGTTCAAGAGTTCGACCCAGCGACGCTGTCGCATGTTCAACTCCTTTTGATCAAAGATGTGTTGAAGGCTTTTGTGGTCAGTAAAGATTGTGCACTTCGTTCCATAGAGGTAGTGTCTCCAAATCTTAAGTGCAAACACTACTGCTCCCAATTCCAGGTCATGCGTTGTGTAGTTTTTCTTGTGGACCTTCAGCTGTCGCGACGCATACGCGATGACCTTATCGCGTTGCATGAGTACGCATCCCAATCCCTGAATGGAAGCATCACAATACACTACGAAGTCATCTGTCCCTTCCGGCAAGGACAGAATGGGTGCACTGCAAAGTTTCTGCTTCAGCAATTGAAATGCTGCTTCTTGTTTTTCACCCCAAGCATACTTGATGCCCTTCTGGGTAAGGGTAGTGAGCGGTTGTGCAATCTTTGAAAACCCCTCGATGAAGCGTCTGTAGTAACCAGCCAATCCTAAGAATTGGCGGATCTCCGTCGGTGTCTTAGGTGCTTCCCAGTTTTTGATGGCTTCAATCTTGGCAGGGTCTACGTGGATACCCTTTTCATTCACGATATGTCCGAGAAACTGAACTTCCCGAATCCAGAAATCACACTTCGAAAGCTTGGCATATAGTTTTTCCTGTTGAAGTAATCCTAGCAGTAATCTTAGATGTTCAGCATGCTCTTCTTCCCTTTTGGAGTAGATGAGTATGTCATCGATGAACACAATGACAAATTTGTCGAGGTATGGTTTACACACGCGGTTCATGAGGTCCATGAACACCGCAGGTGCGTTAGTGAGACCGAATGGCATGACCAAGAACTCGTAATGGCCATACCGAGTGCGAAATGCCGTCTTAGCGATATCCTCCTCTCTGACGCGTAGCTGGTGGTAACCAGACCGTAAATCAATCTTGGAGTAGTAACTTGACCCTTGCAGTTGGTCGAATAGATCGTCGATGTGAGGTAACGGGTATCGGTTCTTGACTGTAACCTTGTTGAGTTCCCTATAGTCGATGCACATGCGGAAAGTCCCGTCCTTCTTCTTGACAAACAGGACTGGAGCTCCCCATGGCGAAACGCTTGGTCGGATAAATCCTTTTTCTAGCAGCTCTTGAAGTTGGGTAGACAGCTCCTGCAGCTCGGTTGGAGCTAGGCGGTATGGAGCTTTGGCTATGGGAGTTGCATTGCTTGCCAATTCGATTTCAAACTCCAATTGTCGATGTGGTGGAAGACCAGGTAGTTCTTCTGGGAATACATCGGAAAAATCACGGACGACAGGGATGTCTTCTATACGTTTCTCATCCTTAGGCTGTTCGGTAATTAGTGCGAGTATAGCGAAGGAATTCTTTTTCCGCAGATACTTCTGCGCTTGCATGTATGAGATGATGTTGGTGACAGCGCTTGCCTTATCGCCTTGTACTGTCAGGATTTCGTCGTTCGAGAGTGGAATACGGATAGACTTTTCGAAGCAGAGAACTTCAGCCCAGACGTCGGATAGCCAGTCCATTCCGACTACCACGTCAAAACTACCCAGGGTAGTTGTCATCAGATCAATGGTAAAAGTGTGGCCCGCGAGTTTGAGTTGACAGCCGGATACGATTTGGGTCACATCTACCGATTTACCATTGGCTAATTCTATCACATAAGGGGTCTCTAATGGTTTAAATGTGAGATTTAGGTTCTTCCTAAAAGACTCAGATATAAAACTCCTATCCGCACCCGTATCAAAAAGCACAGTAGCAAAATGTTCATTAAGGGGAAACTTACCGGTGACCACGTTCGTGTCGTTTCTGGCCTCTCCGCGGCCCAATGTAAATGAACGACCTTTGGCACCTCCTGTGCCACCGTTCCCATTATTGTTGTTGTTATTATTGTTGTGGTTGTTGTGGTTGTGGTTGTTTCCACCATTATTGTTGTTGTTGCGCAACTGTGGGCAGTCTCTTCTGAAATGAGCAGTGCTACCACACTGATAGCATCCCCGGTTTATACCCTGCTGCTGACCCTGAGGCTGATTCTGATTTTGTCGGGACACGATTTCCCCACGACAATCCTTTGCCGCATGTCCCATCTAGCCACATCTTTGGCAGCGATTTCCGGCACAAGGGCCGTTATGGTGAAGATTGCAGCGGTTGCACTGCGGCTTTCGACCTACATAGCCGCCTGCATTCTGGTTGTTGTTGTTGTAGTTGTTGTTGTTGTTGGAATGATTTTGATGACCCCGGTGGCTGTGGAAATGAGTGAACCGTTTCTGGTTCCCTTGCTGCGGATGAGATGACGAAGACTGTCGAACAGTGGAGTCTTCAAATTTTCTTTTGTTATCTGGAGCGACTTCAGTGGTACCCCGTGCTGGCAGTTTCTTCTGTTCCACCGCTTTATCGGTGAGTTTGTGAGCCAATCGGATTGCTTGATGTTCTGTTACAGGGTTACTAGACATCACCATACCCTGAATTTCCGGAACCAGACCCCCGAGATAGAACTCGAGTCTTTTCTCCACCGTGTTGGCCAATTCAGGACACAGAAATACCAAGTCATGGTGTTTTGCGGTGTAAGCTTCAATTTCCGATCCCACCATCTTGTGGTTCCATAGAGCTTGCTCTAACTGTTGCACTCTGTCTCGTGGACAGTATTCTTCTTTAATCAGGGCCTTGAACTCAGTCCATGCCATTGCATTTGCAGCTAACAGTCCACGTGTTTGGACTTGGGCATTCCACCATGTCAGTGCCCCATCTTCCAGTGTTGAGGCTGCGTATTTGACCTTGTTTGCCTCTAGGCAGTTGCACATTTCAAAAACGGATTCTGATTTTTCGATCCAGCGGACCAATCCAATGGGTCCTTCCGCCCCCGAGAATTTGCTAGGCTTTGCGTCAAGGAACATCTTGTAGGGGTTAAAGCCCCCTCCTGCTGACAGAGAACAGGAAGTCAGCAAGGAACTTTACTAACCTCACTATTAGATTTTCACGCGAAAATTTAATAATGGTTACCTGCCGGCTGGTTCTGAACACCCGCTAATGCTGCGTTCACATGCTCCTGAATCATGGCAGCTAGCTCTTCGGGCGTCAAGTTAAGGTTTCCACGTCTTCCAGTCGCCATTTAGATCTTTGAAACACAACACAAACACACTCCGATAAGTCTATATATCCAATATAGTTATCCTACTTCGTACTTTAATAATTATTAAGTTATGTCAACTCAATATGTTAAATGGTCAAAAGAAATACTTGATTAACTGAAATTTCAACGTCTTACAAAAGTGCAAATCAAACATACGAATTCACTATAAAGTCTCAGGTTTAAATACAAGTGGGAAAATAATAAACTGAAGGAAAACAAATAATATAAACGAGACGTGTCAGTCGTCTACGTCTCCATCCCCCAAGTCACTGTCGTTGCCGTCATCCTGTGCGGCATTTCCAGCTTCCTCAGCTGGGTCCTCCTCCGGATCCTCTTCAGGATCCTCCTCTGGATCCTCTTCTGGATCCTCCTCTTCCGGCACTGGAGGGGCCGGTGCTGGTTCAAGTGCTTGATTTTGCAGTTCCTGAATGTTCCAACTATTTTCCAGGACTCTGTCCTCCAGCCAGTCGGCTCTTATCTGCTCAGCACGCAGATCTCTGGCTATGGTGTTACGAGCTATCTTACTCGTACGATGCTCTTCCTCGAGCGAGTCGGTCTTTCCTGTAAGGTGTCGGATCATCCATCCTTGTGCTAAGATGGTTTCCTGCATTCTTTCTAACTGTTTTTGTTGTGTATGCACTAGGATTCTAAGCATGTCAACTCCTATTTCTACAGGATTAACCGGTTCAACCAGTACAACAATAGTTGGACGTAACGACGATTCCTCCCCCAGAGCGAGTCTTTTCCTCGCCGCTGAGCGTGTCTCTACGCCGTAAGGTGGTATGGGTTCCACCATTGGTGCCTTTCCTGGTGCCCTTGGTGGTGTAAGTCTGTCGGACGATGATGACGATGAGGATGATGACATTGCCTGTTAGGTCGTGTAGTTAGTTACGAGTTGTTTTCATTTCTTATTATGAAGGTATAACCTACCAAACACGATTGTAGCATATTGCATAACAAGATATAATAATTCGGTGCCAAACTAAGTCTAGTGTCGTGATATCAGCTATAGTTTAGGTCTACTTCTAATGCAAACCTGGTTCTCTATAGCTAGTGGCTCTGATACCAATCTGTCACACCCTCAATTTCCACTTGCGGAGTTTTACCACGAGGCGTGTGAACAAACCAGAATCGGAAACACTAGTACGTTGAACGACTCTACATGATTTGATTATACGCTTTTTCCAAAATCCTTTGTTGTCGATTTTATATTACCAATATTTAGCATGAGTATCAGTTTTTAAAGTTTGAGCGAAGCATAAATAAGTAGTGATGCGGCGCCAACACAAACGCCAAAACAATGAAAAATCCCAAAACAATATCAATAATTAAGACTCGATAAAGATGTCTTGTTCAATGCATGTGCGTGCACCTAGAGCTCCTAGCGTCCTGAGAAACATGTAAAGAAACAAGTGTCAACATTAAAGATGAGTGAGTTCACAGGTTTTCATAAATTCGTTTGTTCGGTTATAGTTTGTTACTCCGTTATCCCCATCCTGAGATAACATATCAGTTCCATTATTCCAATTCCGGAATAATAAGTTGTTGCTTCCAATATTCCCAACCCGGAATATTAAGTTGTTGTTTCCATTATCCCCAACCCGGGATAATAAGTTGATGTTTCCAATATTCCAAACCCGGAATATTAAGTTGTTCCGTAATTAAGTTCAATATTAATGTATATAGGTAGCTAGCCTAAAGTCATGTCACTAAGTGTTCGCGATCGAAGCTGACAGTTGTGCCTCCGTTTTGCCAGGCCTATCACATGACCATGGCGATGTTAGGCCAATCATACACCCGTTGACCATACCCGGTCGGCTAGCGCGACTAGCTCGGATGGGGCTCGTCAGACCCAGTAGTACTACTTATAATTCCCCTGCTATTTAACCCAAATACTAACGATCCGAGGAGATTGTCGAGGACTTAAGTGATAAAGCTGCTTAGTGCCCATAACATTACATTAACATTAACTTAGTTACCGTATAGTTATGTGACGTTAAATTCGTATAACGTAAAGAGATTGAGTTTGAGAGTGTATACATGTTTCTCCCCCTGTTGTTTAAAAACCGGATAAAGTTAGGGGCCGTGAACTCACCTTTATTTGCTCGGTTAGTGTAGCAAAGATGTTATAAGAGATGGGACCGCTAGTTGCGTCCTAACAAACCAATTACCACGTCAGTGTGTGAACACACCAATACAAATTCTACACGTAATTTACTCACAAATTGATACACACAAACAACATCTCTAACACTCAAACATGCATGCAAGTATTCTCATGTGATCATAGTAATCAAACAATTTATCATAACCATAAATCAATTCATGCCACAATTTGGTGCACACAATCACAAGTTCTCAAATTTCAGCTTAGCACTTATAATTCAGCTGTTTTCTAGGATTTTTATAAAATAGTTCCAACATTCTAAAAATTCCCATATTTTTACAGTAGGTGACATTTATACCATAGAAATTTATATAATTTTTCCAAGTCCTAAATCTTTACCAATTAACCATAAATATTAATATACTAGGCTGCAGTCTGATTTATCACTTTCTGACTGCAGCCCACGGAAGAATTTATTTAAAAATCATCGATCGACCAATTAACAAAATTCCAGTTGGAGTTGCCCGGAAATTTCCATACCTAGTTGCTGTACAAAAATCATGACTCAACTCCCTACTGATTTTAAAATCTAACTTGATAAACAACCAACAAAATTCCAGAATTTTCACAGCTTTAGCTACTGAACTTGTTTGCCCCTTTAAAAATATCAAACGATTTCAGAAAATTATGAATCCAGTGCCATTAGATTCCTTATTCAAATCTCTACGTTCTAGACATCAGAAAATCCGTTTTTCGACAACTAACGACCAAGTTACAGCCAGATGAAGTCGGCTGTAACTACTACTCAGCAACTGTTTCAGCATATGATTATCATAGGTTCGTATAAACCGTTCCTATTATTACCCTAGGCGATCATGAACCGGTTTTCTAATCCTAGATCAATACCTATAACAATTCCATGCAAACCCTACTCATTAACTCTAGTTTTTATCAATCAAACATACTCGCAACTTACAAGTTCCGCAACTATTATACATATAAACAACAGTCAACTCAGCATATAACATCCGAAACAACTAGTCATTCAAGCATATATATATCCGCACATGATCTTGTAATCAGAGATAACCCTAACCTTGGTTAACTAGGTAAACAAGCCGAGGTTTGGACAAGATTTATCCGACTTTTCCAGAAAGATCGCGACCGAGAGGACGTTGATAACGTGGGCTGTTTTGTTGATCGACTAGAGGTGAACCAGGACAGATTTCGCGATTGAATGAAGGTGAAGATGAAGACGGCTGCTGCTGCTGTGACCGAGAGGAAGAAGAGAGCAAGGCTGCTCCGTGTTTGCGATCACAAAGTGAGACAAGGCTGCCGACGGCAGTTTTCTTTTTAGGGTTTTGTGAATTGTGAATGGAACATGCATAAGTGTTAGTATATATAGCCGCAAAGAAGATGAGGGTTACGGTTAGGCTTAAGCTTGTGGCCGAGGGACTTGGGTTGGGTCGGTTTGGGTTTTATCTTGCGGCCGGGAGGCGTTTAAGGTTGGTTTGATCTCGGTTTGGGTTGTACGAAATGGGTTAATTTGGTTTGCACACGGGTTGGTTTGGTTTGGTTTGGTCGGCCGAATAGCTTTAGGTTTGCTACGGGTTTGGGTTTGATCTTAGCCGAATTAGTTAGAGTTTTAAGTCTAGGTTTGATCTTTGTTTTCTTTTAGCCGAAGACTTGGGTTCAAGGTTTAAACTTTGTTAACTCCTAGAGTCACAATGAATCAAGTTGGTTCGTGTCGCAGTTCGGTTCAGTTCGTGTACGTATCTACTCTAATTATTCAATTACTAAAACAATCACACAACACACATCACGTATTCATTTAATTCGTACACGTTCGTACACATAGCACGTAATTAGTTTGACAAGTATTACGTTTAAGTTATCCGAAAAACCCGGGATATCACAGCAACCCTCAAAGACATTATTCCCTATCCATATGGCGCATGATTATGAGATTCCAGAAAAAACCAAAGGTGATGAGGCGTTGGAGACTGAAGTGGAAAGGCATGAATATGAGTTCAGTATCCCACCCTCTCCAAAGAAAGCAACCACTGCAATGGAAAAAATGATTGTGGAAAAAACCAAACTTTCATCTGACACTGCTGCTGGCGAGCAGGGTAAAGATACTGTCGCATCGTCTTCAAGATTTAAGAAAGATCCTACTGTTGGGAAGCAGTCTAAAAATACTGGCCACTCTCCATCTGTACAAGAGTTTGAATCATTTTTTGAGAATCCAGAAGAAGAGTCACCAATCCGCCCAGACGAGACGCCTAGTGACTATTACTACCGATCATACACATCGAAGAGAGCTTCTGCGATTCATGAACCTGTATAGAAGCTGAAACAAGTGAATACTTTCACCGATTGGCAAGCATGTAGAGAATGGTTCAAAGGTTCCTATTCTCTTACTGAAGTCAAAGTTCAAGAGGAACGATCGCACGACCATATTTATCGCGCATACCTTCAGGAGACTGCCAGTGCTTCCTCTACAACTCACCGAATCGTGCATGAATGGCGCAGTATGCACAAGGATTGGGATGAGTTTGAAACATCCAATTTAAGGTGGGGGTGGAGAAAGAGAAGGTTAAGGCACTGATGGTAGAGCTCGAAGCTGAAAAAGCCAAATTTGAGGAAAAGAAGAAAACCGAGGAGTGGTCGGCGATGGGATGGAAGAAGAAAGCGGAGGCGGAGGCTGCGCTTCTGGCAGAAGAACGTAAGCGCTGGGTAGAGGCGTGTGAGTAGGACAAGAACAAGAAAATCGCCCTGCAAAATGAAATTGAAAAACTCAAGCAAGAGAAAGCCGACTCGCTTGCTGCTGCTGAGGAGGCGCACTCTCACCGCAAGCGCAGCGAGCAGAAAGAGGTATACACCAATGCTACCCTTGTCCTTAGAAATAAGGAAATTGCTGACCTTACTTCTTTACTATTTGATCCGGAGCAAATGAAAGAAGATTTAGAGGTAGCAAAGAACCTGCAGCTGGCGTAGGTAGAAAAAGCTAAGCTAGCGCCTCGGTTGACTGAAAGTGAGAAAAAGGTGGAGGAAGCTGAAGTCGCGCGCGTTACTACTGAGAGTGTCGCGGAGCTGTTATCGAACAACTTATCATGGATGCAGCAGTATGGTTTTGTAATTGTAAGTGTTAGTGAGCTTATAATCATTTGAATATATGCGCTTTGAACTCATATTGAAGTATACTTGTGTAGATTGCAAATTCGATCTTGAACTCCACTGAGCTGGATGAGGCAATGGCACGGCTGATCGTAGCAGCGGAAGCGAGGGCTATACCCAAGGTTATAGTGAATGCTCACTTCATATTGCTCATGCGTTACAAGTTAAATGGGACACAAGTAGATTAGCGACGCATGGAGTCGATACCAACGCGGCCTTTGTTGCTGCTAAAAAAACATATGATCACCATCAAATCCAGTCATGGATCTGGCTGATGACGCGCTTCAACATAATGATTGTGTAGATCGATTGAAGGAGATCTTTGCTGAAGGTAAGGAGACTGCAGAAACCAAGGCTCTTGAACAAGAGTAAACTTTGTTTGTATGTTAGGATAGTTGTTAAAAAAGTATACGTTTGTTTGTATATACTATTGCGTGGTCGCGCATGCAACTTTTGGGTGATCAAATGATACTATATTTTGATTACAATATGTGCATGAGTACAATTTCTTGTTTAGGTGAGACAAATGAACGAAGTATAAAACTCATGTATGGACCAGGAACTGATCCTTTCGTGATATCGCGCTACCATTAAGTCCATGAGGTTTAGAGTAACCTTGGTGTTTTTTGTCTATTAAAGTAATTGCATGTATTTGTAAAAAATATATGAATGCAAAATGTATGTAACGATTGTTGTATTCATTGATAAAGCGTAAAGCCATCGATACAGACTCTTTAAGATTACATCATAAAAGAAATACTGTAAGTAGCAGTCTCCTGCACAAATATGGGTAAGGCGCAGGGCCTGTGCGTTTGGAGAAAACTAAGATTACATGTAACATCGGCGGAGCTGCTGGGCATTCCAGGTTCTGGGAACACTGGACCCATCCAATCGTTTTAAGGTGTATGCCTCTTTCCCTAGGACCTCCTGTATCACATATAGTCCTTCCCATTTTGGTGCTAACTTTCCAGGTTTTTCTGCATTGGATGCTTCGTTGTCGCGCAGGATAAAATCACCTGGAAGAAAGGTACAAATGCGCACTCTTGCGTTATAATATTTTTGCAGTTGTGTTTTGTATTTAGCTTCCCGGATAGCTGCATTCTCGCGCCTTTCTTCCAACAAATCTAAGTCCATCCGGCGTTGTGCTTCATTATCCTGCTTTTCTAGCGCTAACATTCGCGGAGACGGAAGACCGATTTCGGTGGGAATTACTGCTTCAGTCCCATAAACAAGACTGAAGGGTGTCTCCCAAGTACTGGTCTTAGGCATGCTTCGATGAGCCCATAAGATACTCAGAAGCTCATCCACCCATCCCCTGCGCGCCGTCCCTAAACGGGTTTTGATGCCTTCAGCAAGTTGCTTGTTAATGCTTTCCACTTGACCGTTGCCTTGAGGGCGCACAACGGAAGTGAATACATGTTCAATATTCTTCTCCTTCATCTAGTTTTGAAGCACATCAGATGCTAAGTTCAGACCATTATCGGTAATGATGCGCATGGGTAAACCAAACCGACATACAATGTGTTCCCAAATGAACTTTCGAATCACCATGGCCGTTGTTGAGGCAAGTGGCTTGGCTTCCACCCATTTTGTAAAATAGTCAACTGCCACCACGATGAATTTTACGGCCCCTGGTGCATCAGGAAATGGACCGACCAAATCAATGGCCCATTGTTGAAAAGGTCAAGCAGTGTTTACCAGAACCAACAGATCCTTGGGGCGCATGGTTTCTTGGCGCGTGGCATTGGCAAGATTTGCATTTTCGCAGGATTTCCACAGCATCCAGATGCATGCCTGGCCAGTAGTATCCTGCGCTCCTTATTTTGGCAACGACCATGCGCGGCCCGACATGTATACCACACAACCCTTCATGAATTTCTCTAACCAAATATTGAGCATCCTGAAGAGGACCCATGTAAGATTTTCGATACAGAATTCCATCCCCCATCTCGTAGTTCAAAGCCTTATTTTGAATCTTTCATGCTTCGGCTTTGTTTGGATTTGTTTTCAGGAAGAGATCCATGTTGTAAAAACATTATGATCAGGGACATCCATGATGAACTCCCAACCTCTTCCATGTTTACATGTCTTAGTGGGACAGCCAGATGTTTCAGGACTTCAATTCATACTTCTTTTTCCAAGTGCTGAAATATGCGAAACTAGTCCCACTAGTTTATGTTAGTTAGTGTGTTTGTGTGTTATAACCCACACATGTAAAGTGCATGCAAGTACGTAAGTGCTAGAAAGTCGTAAAGATTTAACTAGGAAGGTTAACGGTAAATAACCTCAAAATGCGAGTTGTCACATCATCTCCAAGTTGAAAGAATTTTCGTCCGGAAAATTTACTAATGTAGGGTAGTGGATAGACTCATGTACGGTCCAGTAATTTTCCCAAATTACTGCCACATACCCCCCTGAATTACTGCTACGTGAATGTTTTTTTTTGTACTTGTGTAATGTTTAATGCACTTAATTAATTCCAATTAAGTGTAACATGTGAATGAATGAAAAAAACAAAAGAGTTTACGAGAGTAGTTTATAACTTGAAATTGTCTGATGTCACATGTGTTGTGCTTTAAGCTATAATTTATCAATATTTTTGACAACCTCAGGTCCAACGATTATACAAGTTGTCTTTGTAAAAAAATTAGCCATAGCCTATCTTGCTCATTTGTGAAACACTAAGTAGATTAAATTTTAAATTGTCTACTAGATTAAAGTTTTCAAACTTTAGCTTTCCAGCCTGGACAGTCCCTGACCCATCACCTTTCCTTTAGAATTATTTCCAAAGGAGATGTCACCACCTCCATGACTAAGAAAGTTTGTCAGTAGAGCTTTGTATCCAGTCATTTGTTCGGATACTTTACTGTCTATATACCATAGGCTATCCAGGCATGTAGCTACGCCCATTTTGGTGGCCATGAATGCGCATTCACACTTATACCCATCTTCAGTGTATTCCAAGGATCACTGTTTTTAGAACACCATCATTGCCCCTATCACAAACTGTTGTTTGTACTGGGTCAAATATACTCTCAACACTTTGTATGTTAGGAGTTTCCTGATTGTTTTTCACAATGTCCTTAGATTTACCGAATTTCTCTTTTAACTCCTCACATAATTCTCTAGCACTATTACAGTGTAATAGTTTTACATAGATCTCAGCTGGTAGAGTCTTTGCAATTGTAGCGAGAGCTTTGACATCAATCTCAAACCTTTTAAAATCTAGCATAGAGAAATCTTCCGGATTCTTTGGCTCATAAACATCAGGATTTTCGACACAATGTGTCATTGGAATATGTGGATCGTACAATACGGAACTCTAACATCCTATGTTTTGTTGAGCTAGATAATGTACCATCCGTGTTGCCAGATATTGTAATTTGATCTGTCAAATATCGATGGTTTTCTACCACAACTAGAGAGTAGGGAATCATAGTTATTGAGTGACATTCTCTTTTGATCTTTTAGAGGAAGATCATTGTATCGTGTAAGACACTTTTTGAGTTCTAAACTTTTCTACTCTGAGCTACGAATAGTATTAGATGTTTGTTGAGCTGATCTTTGAGTGTTAAATTGACTGTGAAGTTAAGTTTAACATGACTAAGCTCTAATACCAATTGTTAGGATCTGAGTTTGATACTTGTAAAAAAATACTGATAAAACAATATAATTCACAAGTAGAGAGATATTATCAACTGTTTTTCAATGATTCATATGATTCAAAAGTTTACAGTAATGATTTTACAATCTCTCCCTTAACCTGATCACTCACTAGAACTATTCGTACAAAAGAGAAAGTGTGTGAAGTGTCGAAATAGATCTCTAACAAGTGAGATCTATTTATACTAAGTACTAAAGCTCTGTTCGTGATAAGCCGACATCACCCTGATAGTGACACCTAACATTCCTAACAGAAAAGATTTAACAGATGTTGCAAACATCTGTGCAAACCTTATCATCTGTACAACATAAATACTGTTACATCGGGAAACCATTGTCTAGACTATCCTCTGTTGCTGAGAACCAAACATCTATTTGGCCATAGGGATGTTTGGCCTTCTTTATCAGACCTTTGGCTTCAACAGACTTTAGCCTTCAACAAATGTTGTTTCTTCTTGAACAACGTTTCCAAGGCTTGATCAGATGTTTGCTTTGTTCTTCAATAAATGTTTTGTTGGGATTGAACCCTACAAAAGAACAGATGAAAGAAAGCCAAAAACAGGTTTGCTCTATATGATCCAGAATAAACAGAGTTTAGATTTCACTCCTTCTAAAGACCAGCTTCCAAACCACTGATAGTTCTAACAACAGCCTTATGCCAAAGCTCTGCCAGTTATAAAGTCTGTTGATCCACCAAACCACTGATGGGTCAAAGGTCTGCTATTAAGTCAAAGGTCTGCTGGAAGTCAAAGGTCTGATCATCCTTTGAAGAACATCTGCCAATGCCTTTATCAGAGTTTATGTCTATCAGTGGTTAGGGTCATCAGTGCTTTACAAACATAATTTAGGTTAGGCAGTGGTTAGAGTTTGTTAGTATTGTTAGATGTCATTGTCAAAATGATGCCAGCATAAACTAACAGTGGTTAGGTTAGTACTATAAATAGACAGTGCCGGTACTGTTCTATATAGCTTTTCACATCTTCACTTTATTGTACATCCTTTTGTGTGAGTAAGCCCGGTCTGAGGGGGAGTTTAGTGATTCATACATGTAAGTTATCTTGTAATCCTTTCTATTTTATGAGTAATGAAAAACATGTTATGAAGAAAATTATTCTCTCGTTGATTGTGTTATAAAGTTTTAACTGTTTTTTCCGCTGCAAAATCCTTCATGATTTATCATTTTGATATCAATGGTTAAAACGATGCAATCAATTCAAATTCAGATCCTAACATGTTCTGATTAGGTGTTCAAGATCCACTATACTTGGTGATAGAATTGCTTCATCAGCTGTTTATTTCTTGATCTTTGTGTCGTGTCTTGGCTTTGGGTATCATTTGTTCTTTTGTAGGTCCAACATTAATGCATTTCAAGTCATATCTACTAACACCATGATCCCACATGGCCAAAACACATGTTTTGTCTTCATGATCATACTTTTGCTTCAACAGACTTTTGGACTTGAACATACCTTGCTTCTTCAGGGACAACGGTTCCAAGGCTTCAAACAGATATTAGCAAGTCTTTAACAGATGCTCTAATCTAGGTGTTCGAGATTCACTATCTTTGGAAGAAGCCTGGTTCAATTTGTTGTTTATTTCTTGATCAATTGGTCATGTTTTGGTTTTTGAATATCATATGTTCTTTTGTAGGTCCAACAATTTTGAAGATAAAAAGGTGTTCGAATGTAACAATAAGAAATGCAATTAAGAAGTTCTATATGCGGTCACCAAGTTTCTAGCATTTATGTTTATCCTTTTTTTTTATTTGCATTAATTATTAGCTCTTTAGTTAATATAATGATAACTAATAAAATAATTTGTGATTACATGACTTTACTTTTTAGCTTTCATAAAAAAAAGTTGTAGATTCAAAATTCCTCTCCGGGTTCAAGATCCTACATGTGTTGCATCCCTTACTCTATTTGATCGCGAGTCATTTAAAAATATTAAAAAGCAGACGAGTTGCTTGAAAACTATTGAGAAGTAGTTTGGTATTGTCCTTAATTTACATTCTGTCTTTCCATCACTTTAGTTGGGATTTACTTTGGGAACAACAGTTTATTGATATATTTATTGTTTTTGTTTGAAGTTTTTAAATGATATTATTGTGTTTTTTTATAATATCTTAGATACTCAAAACTAAAGTCGGTGGTGAATGTACCTCCCAACTATGGTCATTCCTTTATATTTTCATTGGCAAATATGGTTCTTCTAGCTAATATTACAAATGGTGATGCATGAGGTGCAAACAATTAAAACATGTTTTTGGAAGTGATACATCATACCCCCCCCCCCTTCTAGCTAATATTACAAATGGTGATGCATGAGGTGCAAACAATTAAAACATGTTTTTGGAAGTGATACATCATACCCCTTTAAAAATTGACAAAATAACCCCTCCACTTTCCCATATGTTATTTCTTATATTTTATATTTTTTTGATAAACCACTCATTGACATGTGAAACACTTATAATCTTCTATCCCTTTTTTGGTTGTTTGTTTATAACTTTTAAAATATAATTTTTATAAAATTCTTAATTTACCGTCGCAACATCCTTATTTTTATCCATGCTTCGATATGCATTTTGTTCAAAACTAAGTTTTGCATGATAATGTATGAGTTAGCAAAACCAAAACGTACAATTGGTTAACAAGAATTTTTAAAATGCTATTTTTCTTTATTTTTCCATATACACTTTTACTTTTTATAGGTGTTTTTTTCTTATTTGACTGTAGTAGACCGAATGTGGTGGCGGGTTTTTATAAGTAACACATGGATTTATGTATATAAATGCTACAGTTTGACGATACTATGGAGCTGAAAAGCTTTACGTTCTAACCGTCTCTTTAGTTTACTTACTAAGTGCATTAAATCCCACCACGACAGGAAATTGCTAGTTATATACTAACATGCATTGTCTTTGTATTAAGTCATGTATCTTGATTTGTTATCTAAATGCCTTTGTCATTGGTTTGCATTTACAAAGATTATTTACAGACTTATTAATTATGTTCTTCAAATTATTCTAACTGTGTGATACACGGTCACCTGACCTAGTGCTTGTGTGTGTATGTGTATGAGGTATCTAATTAAATGAGAACCCCGCGATTTATGAGAACTCTAACCTCTCATGCGATTTTTTTTAATATTTTTTAAACAAAACATGTATAAATAACTAACTAAAAAATATGTAAAAATGAGGGAAAATTGGCTGCAACTTTACATATGTTTAAGAAAAGTGACATAAAGTAAATAGTTGTGATAGGTACACATGTGTAATTTTGTAATACACATATGTAATTTAATTTCTTGATTTTCATAATAATAAGATAAATAGAAGATTTGTTAGCAAAAAGAAAATATAAAAATAAAACGTTACATAAAGTTCTCGCGAGTTCTCAAACTAGTTCCCAACGAAACCCTTCCCTATATATAGATTAATTAATTTTTTGGGTCCTTAGGGAGAAGAACCCTGTGTAGTCCCTAGTAAATTAAAATCTAATAATACTTATATGGTTATTCTTATTAGTTTACTTACATTATTACGTTTTGTCATATCAATATAAAAGCGTTCTTTATTAAAGACTAGACTATAGACCTCGTGTAATACATGGATTCAAAGATAGAATTATGTCATTTTATAAAAAAGGTGTCCACAAATTTACATAACTAAATTGTTTTTATGACATACTTCAAACTATAGAGATTTAAATACATATTTAAATCTATAAATATATTTCCATGCATATTCCATGCTAGACCGTTAATAATTTAAAACGATTCATAATAAACATAATAATTAAAATAATATCCTTACCCAAGTGCTTTAGCACTCTAATAAATATTACTTTTAATTAATATTGTTACATGAATGTATAATCTTTTAAAAATTAGAATTTGCAAGGTATATATTTAATTATGATGATAAATAAGATTATATATTATATAAGGTGGTTTTTTTCTACATCTTAAGTTTTGAAAGATTATTAATGGTTATGATGCATAATCGTTATATACATTATATATATATATATATATATAAGATATGGGGATAGATCATTAGAAAACTAGTGTAAATGAGAAAACAAAAAAACTAACTAAAAAGGCCAAAAATACATATCAATTTTTTTTTTGATTTTTTTATTAAAATTCGCTATATATATTATATAAAAAAAACTTAAAAAAAATATAAAAACATATAATGCACATGTGCAACATAAACATATAATGCACATGTGTAGTACACATATAGTGTACATGTGCAGTATAAGTTTTTTTTTTGTAAAAAAGTTTTTTTTATACATAAAATGCAACGATTTTTTATAAAAAAATTGTAACAAAAATTGTATGTTTTTATGTTTTCTTGAGTTAGTTTTCTAGTTTTCTCATTTATATGTAGTTTTCTGATGATTCTCTCCCTATAAGATATTATGACAAATAAGATTATATATTTATATCGATTAATGAACTAAAAATCTTAAAATTTCGAATCAAGAAAAAGAGTGAATTGAAATTGTGATTGATCCATATGAAGCTTATAAATATATAATCTTACTGAAATTGAAAGTTGTTACGTAGATAAAAAGGTTTTGGTTACAAGATTCTAAATAAAAAAATTATGTTTCATGAGATTATGTGAAGCTTATCTATGGAAATTGTTGTGAATATGTAAATAATGGGTGAGGTTCCTTTAAAAAAGACGTTTTTCGTAAGAAGTGTGAGAAGACATAAGAATTGACATGTAGGCATAATGTTTTGAACTTTGGCATGATGTTTTAGGTTGTTTTGACAAGAAAAACACCAAACATAACAATTTAAAACACAATGCAATGTATTATAGGTATGAAATTTTAAAAACAACTAAATCACTGTGCTTAACAGTTAGGCCATTAAGGTTTATACATTAGTTATTCTATTAGTGTTGGGCTTGTTTATTTATTTGTAAATAAAGGCTTATATTAGAATGGGCTTAGGGTGCAAATGGGATTAGTTAAGCTTGGGATCATATTTCTTCTTTATCTTATTTTTTTTGCTTGAATCATGTTTGATTGTGTGATTCCGCCACCAATCAAACTTTGTGTGATACCGTTGTGATCTCGTTTCCGGACTTACAAGTGGTATCAGAGCCTATTGAACCTATTTCTAGGCTCGGTTGATATCAGACTGATTTTGGTTATTTCGGATTGTTGTTGTGTTGCTGGTTTGCTGCTGTTTCGGTGCTAGAAACGTCTTCTGCTTGCATTTCGGATAATCTGCTTGCATTTCAGACAGAATTCGGATCATCTTGTTGGATTTCGGATCATCTGCTATTGAAGATTGCCTGATTTCGGATAATCTTCAATAATGTTAGTTCATGATTAGGTTTATGCATTAGTTACATGTTAATTTGGGTTAATTGTTTGTATTTGGGCTTAGAGGTTACTTTTGGGCCTAAGGGCATAGGCTAATGGAGCACCAACCCTAGTAGTATAAATAGTAAATGATGTAATTAGGGTGGTGGCTCTTTGGGGACTAACAAGTTGTATTAGACAAATCTTGTATGCAAGTTGGTTTTCTATTGATCTTCATCTTATTTCTTTTTGATTGATTAGCTTGTTTGTGTGATTCCGCCACCATCCAAGCTACGTGTGATATCGAAAGATCTGATTATCGGTATCAGAGCCTGTTTGAACCTGTTTCTGGGCTCAGATCTGATATCACACCTTTACGGATCATACCTGCTACTGTTCGGAGCTGCTGTTGAAGATCTCGAATCATCTCGGATAGTGTTCTTGAACATCTCGAATCATCTGCACGTATCTCGAATCATCTCGAATAGTGTCCTTGAATATCTCGAATCATCTCGGATAACATTATTTGAGTATCTCGAATTAAAAAATACCATCTCGAATCTGTCTCGGATAGAACACGTGTGTATCTCGAATCATTTCGGATTATTGTCTTGTATCTCGAGTTCATCTCGAACAAGCATCTCGAATAGATCTTTAAAGACCACTGTTTCGAGTCGCTGTTACTGTTCATCTCGAATTAACCATCTTGGATTGATCATCTCTGGTTGACTATTGATTGGACTTGTCATTTTCAATTAAAAACTACAATTAATTTCTATTTGGTAAAATTAAAAATGATGAACCTAAACGGATTGTTGACTGCTGCGGATCTCACCAATGAAAGCTTAGCTGCCATTCAAACTCAGAACCTAGCATTGCATCAAGAACTAGATCAAATCATTAGCACGATACCAAAATTCCAAGGATGTTGAACGGTGATGACTACTACGATTGGACCTGGCGTTTTGAACAATATTGCAAGGCTAAGGAGCCTGGTATATGAGGAGCATTCGTAATGGTCCTCGTACCATCATGTACTCTACTGAAGATGATCCCATGACACAGATTCCTAAGCCAGAAAGTCTGTGGTCAGAAGAGGATTGAAGAGCTATGGATGAAGATAATCGGGCAATGGGTCAATTAACTATGGCTCTTGGCCCAGATATCTCAATTGCTATCAGAAACTGCACAAGTGCTAAAGAAAATTGGGATGTGCTTCAAAATTTGTATGAAGGGAACACCGACATGAAGGCTAGCCGGGTAAACATGCTAAATCAGCAATTCAGTTCATTCAATCACATTTATGGAGAAACGATGGAGAATCAAGTAAGGAGATTTGTCAAGCTTGTTTCCCAAATGATCATTGCGGGTATCTCCATCTAGTGAAATGAATCGACAACTTCTGAATTCTCTACCAAAGAGTTGGGATGCAGATGTGTCAATGATCAAACGTACTAAGAACCTGAATGAAGTCTCTCTCACCGAGCTGATAGCCACCATCAAGTCTTGCAAAATTGACAACCAACAAAGAGAGCTGAATCACAAGAACTCCTTGATTACTGCTGGGATGACAAGTTCTAATGCTGCACTGATGTCTCAAAGTCTTCCTAGTCATCCCAACATTATCTTTTGTCCCATAACACACAGCAACCCGAACCCAAATGTGATATTCAGTCCACTGAACCCAACCCAACTCCAAGCTCAGAAGACAAGCTATGTGTATGGCATAACCCCTCAAAGCAACACTGTCTCACCAGTCTCTCCTCAGCACGCCAATGTGATCTACAGTCCAGTGACACCTCCACTATCTCAAAATACCCAATCCAAAATATCTGTTGAGAACATGGCCTTCCTCACTAAGCAAAATGAAGAAAAACTGCCTCTAGTAGCGTCTATGATCAACAGTCTGAATCCCTTCCTTGCAGGTGATTTACTACCTCAATCAATTCTGGCTACCGAAATAGATCAAGTGGTCGAAGAAGATATTGAAGAACTGGACGCTCCTTGGAATTTGGCTATGGCAGCTTTTAGAGCTGAAAAATTTCAGAAAAGATATGGCCGTCATCCAATGTCAAATATCAGGTCTGGTGCCGTCAAAGACAAGCTAAAGTGCTACAAGTGTCATGAACCAGGACACTTTGCCAGGGACTGCAAGAAAATACCTGTAGGGTACGAAGCAACTCAAGCTGCTGCAGCCAGGAACACAGAAAGAGCAATGGTTCCCTTCGGATCTGCTCAAGCTCAAACTTCATCTTCAACTTCAACTGACCAAGGAAACTCTGGAACTGGAAAAGCTCTATTGGTACAGGATCAGCATGGATTCAGTTGGGTGGATGCTGCAGCACAGGTAGAATCACTGAAGATCTCAGAAGCAGGAGAAACAGTTCACCAATGTCTGACGGCGCTCACTGAGGAACCCAAAACTCTCTCCGAAACGGTAAACTCTCTCTTGTGCCCCGAACATTGTAGAAATAAAATTGCACAAATGAGGGCCCATAACTTTGCCCTCATTAGCGATTACAACAGTGCCATGTCAAAGTGTATTAGTCTTAGAGAGAACAATAAGATTCTCTATGAAAAGATCGATGCACTTAAAAAGGACATAGCTCAGCTCCACTTAGATATAAACCAACAAAAATGCTAGGTCTATGACTATAAAAACAGATTAAATTTTAAAACAATGGAATGTGACTCAGTAACAGTTGAGCTGGAGCTTCTCACTGGAAAGTATCTGCAAAATGAATTAAATATTAAAAAATTCGATACTCCCAGTGACGCGGTCCGAAATCTCTATGATGTACAATTGGCATACAAGGAAAACAAAGGGAAAGGGTTGGGTTATACTCGGGTTCCCCCACCATATAATCATAATTATTCAAGAATGCCTACTACTGAGCAAGAATTGAAAAATTATGATACAATGATGTATGGAAAACCCAGCGATTACATTCCTTGGAAACCTTTCAAGTCTAAGAATGCTCAACCCACTGATTTTCAAAAACCCATGAATTTTAAAAAAAAAATTAATGGTCAAGAATGCTTAAATGAATTAGTTGAAAGCCCAGAACAAGAAAAGGAGTCAAAAGAAACACTTGAAAATTCATCACCTTCTAATTCTGATTTTGCAAATGATATTGATTGTTCCAGTAAATGTGTAGAGTCGGTGATAATTGAGGAGTAGTCTGAAGAGGATAATGGATAAGATGATTCTGATAGTTTATGTTATAAACATGATACTTATGTGTGGGATTTTGTTCAGTCTTTGGTTTTTGAAACTCAGGGTTTGTCTGAGAAATTTGCTGAACTTAATACTTTAAATGTTGTGCATTTTGATTCTGATTCTGATTTAACTGTTTTACCAGAGACATCTGAGGCATCTGATACAGATTCAAATGTTGTGAAAAATTTCACTAATGCCTTAGATCTTTCTGAATGTTGTGATGATGTATTGTGCTGAATGTGTAAGTAAATCAGGTGATAACTAGGAAATATCCGATGCATCAGAATCTCAGAATAGCGATTCTATTTCATCAGAAAATGAGCAATGTGCATCTGATAGTCAAACAAATTTTGACCAAAGTTGCTCATCATTTGGTGAATGCGAATCACATGTTCTTGAGAGTTTAGGTTCTAATGAAACTATTTCAAAAGGAACTGGCTCAGTTTCTGAAGAAAAGGTTCCAAATGAAACTATGTCTACAGGATCTAATCCTTTAAAGAAAAGTAGATCACGCAAAAATAAAGGATCAAGAATAAATGACAGCTCTCCTAAAAAACCGACTGAACCTAAGTTCAAGGGTAAAATTATTGACACTCACTCTTGTGCTGATGATTGTGAGCAGGTTACATCAAAGGCTAAACATGCATCTAACCAATCATCACCGAGGGGGAAGAAGATACCCAGTCAGCTTCCCAGAAAAACACAAGCATAACTGAAAGTCTTTTTCTCAGAAAGACAAACTTGTTATAATTGTGGAACTCTGGACACATAGCTGGAAATTGTGTTCATTGTCCATTCGTGTCATATCATTCAAAGAACACTTATCATTAAAGGGCTTATGCTGTCAACAAACCAGACGGAAATACAAAAAAAGCAAGCCTGTTGATGGAGACTCGAATTTAGCAAAGAGAATTAATCGACACACTTCCAAATCTAGTAAACAATCTAAAAATTCAAACATCACACCTAACAAGAACACAATTACTAAAACAGTTAAAGAAATTTGGAAACCTAAAACTCTTGCGAATTCCCAGTCTCAGTGTTCCAACTCATCATACTCAAAAGTATCTTCATCCCAAAACTCAAATCACTCAAGGGGATTGAAGCAGGACATTAAGCCCGGATCAAGAATGATCTCTGTACCAATTTCTCACTAAATTCCGCTCTGTGTACAGGAACGACTATGGAGGGCTATCGTGCATCTTTGGTTCATCGATAGTGGTTGTTCCAGACACATGACAGAAGACATCTCCTAGTTGAACGACATCAAAATCTTTGACGGTGGACTTGTCAACTTTGCCAGAGGTGAAACTTGACGAATAATAATGAAGGGTACGGTCAAGAATGGTGTTCTCAGCTTCTCTGATGTAAATTATGTTCTTGTAGGAATGTCCACGATTAGCACGGGAACCTAAATTTGTTATCTATTGTCCGATTAGGCGGAAACTAATGACAAGTTAACCAAATAACAAGAATTACTCATTTAAATGTTGTTTTCATTGATCTAAAGTTCAATACTTTCGAGAACAGGATCCGACAGAGCTTCGCCGTCTCTGTGTCAAAATCTCTCCATGTTCCAAATGAATCAACAAGACACCTATTTATAGGAAGTGAAGTTCGCTGGTGAGGGATGAAGTTCGGGCGAACTTGATATAGTCAAGTTCGGCCGAACTTGACTTCTCAAAACCATCTCGAGCGAACTTGTCCTCTAAAACACATAAATACGCCTAGTTTCTAACAGACTAAGCCCTATTCACTCAGACTCGATACACAATGATGTAGGCAACAGACATATGCACCAACAGACTCCCCCTTAGATGTTGCCACAATCATTTACTTTTAAAATCTTCTCAGTCTTCGGATCTTTAGTTCTTGAATAAACTTTAACATCTTGATCTTTATATCCTCTTCCTCTTCCTTGAGCTTTCTCTTAATAAAACTTTAATCAAACTGCTCCCCCTAGCTTTAAGCTTTTGTCTCAGACTCCCCTTTACTTTGATCTTTAGACTTAAAACTCCCATAGCTTTGAGTTTTCTGAAATCTTTGGACAATGTTTTATCCAGCTCCCCCTAAAACTTTACTACCTGTCTTGAAATAAATTCTGACATTTAAAAAAATATTTCAGATTCACTATTTTGAAATTTTGTACTATCAACATTTCAAACTTTAATCTTCACTTCAATCTTTTCAAAAACGTTAATTGTTTCAAGTTCAACTTAATGACCTTGAATACATTTTACATTTAAGACCTTCAATATTCACTTTTTTATTATTTGATTTGTAAAAATCCACTTAGTTGATCAAGTCCCATGTTAATGACCTTGATTAACCAAATATATCAACCAAGTGAAAATTAATGAAAAAAGTTTGAAAAACCGTTATGAACAATCTGATTTTAAAGTTTCAAATTAATGAACTTTTAAACATTCATCAGATTTTCTTACCAGACTTCGAAGATCCGTTCTCTATCGTTGGCTCGTTGAAACTTAATGTAGAAACAAAATCTTTTTGTATTTTATAAAATTTATGTTAAACACACTGAAAATGTTTTTGATTTTTATCTTGAAAAGAAAGTAAACTATGTACAAACTTATTTATAGACATATTTTTGTGAATTCGTGTCTAAGGATCATATAAGTTGTTTGAGACATATCACTACTACCATTGACCTTTTGAGACATTAAGTTCTAAACTCGTTTACCTAGATTGTCGATATGCTTGTCCACTTAAACTTTACCACATTTCTCAATTGTTCCAAGATATGTTAAGGAAAGAATTATGAAACTTGACTTAACTATGGTTTCCACTTCTTGAATATACTCCTGAATCTAGATTCCCTAGATTTCGTCTAACAGGTGAATATAGCATAATTGATATCTGTCTTTGGGTTAATGCGAGACCTTGAGAGCTCAGGTTAGTACTACCGTACAGACAAAGAGATGAAGGCTCGAGTTTAAGGTGTGTTCCACTTAAGGAATCTTTTCAGTATTGCAAATGATTAAATCTTTCGATTCTTTTCAAATTTTACATGCTAATTTGGGATTTTTAGCAAAAGCATTATAGAAGTTATAGGCTATTGCTTCCGCAAAATCAGAAGAACTTGTATAATACCCTAGATATCAATCATCTATAAAGACCTCGTATCTCAGAATCAGGAAACCCTTCAATCGAAATCAGAGTACTAAGTCCATATATCCAAGATATGTTAATCCACAAGATTATGCAGTTGCGAAATTTAGTTTATATCCCAGAAACAATCTACTGAACGTGTAAAAGCCTATCGACACATCCACAGTAAGATTTGTTTATCACTTTTAAACTTTACATTTCTTTAGCATACTGTGATAGTCCACTGATGTACTATCATTTCCTTTTTGACACAAAAATTCTTTTTATCTTTTTCAATGTTTTTGTACATTTTGAATTTTGTAATGTTTTTGAATTTTCAACTTTTTCATATGTTTTTTATTTTTCTAAAAAGTTTCTTGCTCCCCCTAAAATCAAAAACATATTTTTGGATTTTAGATTTAAAGAAATTCTTCTAAAAATGTAACAAACCAATGAGGATCCCAAGAACTCGTCGTCCGATCTTTTTTTCACCGTCTGCAATATCACCTGTCAGCAGAACAAACCATTAAACTTTGATAACATCAAACTTGTAAAAACCACTTTTAAGAATCACTTGTAGGAAATCAAATTTTAAATGATTTCAATATAGCAATCAGTGTTCTGTTCAATGGTGTGGATTTTCTCAAAATTTTAAACAATCTTTTCAATTTTTCTTTTTCAACCACTTGTAATTTCAAAAACGACAAAGATTATGACTTTCTAGATAAGTTAAATACTCATGGAGCTTCGCCATCCTGTATCCAATTTGATATAGTGGATCTTGGGACTCTTGCACAATAAAGAAACTATTTGAAAAATGAACCCAAACCTTTTTGGTTTTGGGTTTGTACTGATATGCATCATAAACCTCTTCAAATTCATTATCAAAATCAAAATCATCATCAAACATTTCATCCGATGTCAATTTTGAAAACAATATGACCTTTTCTTTTTTAGTCTGTTTGTTTACTGACTCGGTTGATTTGACATTTTCCGTTTTGTCAACAACAGACTTTTGTTTTTCAGATGATGAAAGCTTTTTCTTAGCAACCCAAGATTGTAGCTTGCTTTTTGATTTCTTAATATAGAACCTAGAATCTTTGTTTTCATTTAATTTTGAAGTTTCACCTTTTCAAAAATAGAGTTTTCAAACTTTGAATTCATTTTAGGTTTCACTTCATCTTTAGATTCATAGTTTCTATTTGATTCTATGACAGATTTTACAATCTCTGGTTGTTTTTGCTTTTCATCTTGACCCAGTTTTTCTTCGTGGAAACACATGCTTTAGATTCAGACACTTGCGAGCAATATGACTAACAGTATTGCAATTAAAGCAAGTCCGATTATCAGAAACATTTCCACTAGTGGGTTTCAATCCACTTGTGGACTTGGTCTTAGCCTTGTCCCAAAGTTCTTTCTCTTTTTTGAATTCATCATTTGATTTCTTACCGATCAGACCTTCTTGAACCATATTCATCCCATACACAAACTTCATGTGTGTACCTTTGTATTCATGAAATGACGACTTCCGGTTCTTTCTCGGTTCTTCTTCACTTTCCTCCAAACCCAATCCTGCTCTCCTATTCTCAGGAAAATCACCACCAAACTTTCGATAATTGTTAGCATTCCTTTTGGGTTTCGAGTAAAATCTTTTCTCGTTTTTCTCAAGATCATCTGATGAAACTTCTACAAGTTTGAAAAATTTGTCAAGTTGATATTCTTTCATGTTCCAAATCGGAAAACTATTGTCAAAGTATAATCTATCAGATTCCTTAATCTTGTACATGACAACATTAGGATCATCACTTAGATCATGTTATGATGATGTATCGTCATCTTCCTATTGTGATTCCGAGTTTTTTGAACTTGATTTGGCGCTTTCCGAGCAGCCTTCATCAGATTCATTTCCCAACACCTTTTTAACCACATTTTTTACCACCGGTTCATTGTCATCATTTGATTTCGTAAAGTCTACGTCAATGTTCTCAGGCAATTTATTTTTCTTTTCTGACAAAATGAGTAAATTAAATGCCTTTTCAATCTCATCATCCTTTTTGCAGGAATAACTTGCAAGAAGTGGTGGAGGAACACTTCCGTATTCTTTACGCTTTGATTTATCACCATTTTCCTCCGACTTAATCGTAGGTAAAATGTGATCAATGACATATGCGTTTGTGGTGTAGCTCTTTAGAAGCTGTCTTACCTGTTCTGTTTCTATCTTTATGTCGTGAAGCTCACGCTTTGTCTCAGCAATGTTGTTAACGTACATGTTAATTGCCTTTTGTTTTTCAATTACAGTTGCATTTAACATTTTAACATTAACATTTAGCTCACGATTAACATTTTCAACATATTTATATTTGCTTGATACTTTCTCATAAGCTTCTTTTATGGTTCTGTAATCATAACAAAAGTTTTCGTTGTGTAAAGTCAATTCTCTTATGACTTTTACTTTAGCAAGACATGGTTCACAAGGGCTTGTGCACTTTGTGCAAGGTTTTTCAACCTCCACAACTTTCACAACCTCCTTTTCAAACACACTTACCTTAGCTTTTACCTTTTCTGCCTCTGATTTCAATGCTTCTTGTTTCTGCAACTCAAGGTAAGCTAACTCTTCTTCCTCAGCTCTCTGCCTATAACCTTCCAGAATAGCATTTTCTAGAGCAGCATCAATATATGATGTATCAGATTCATCCACTAGCTCTGCTATCATAGCAACACCAGTTTTCTTTCCCATGTATCTGTTCCAGTCAAAACCATCTTCTTCATGATTAGCAACAAGAGCTTGCTCGGCTTTCTTTGCAGGTTTATCTTCAACTTCAACTTTGGATATGGCTTGTATTGAAGAGCTTTCTTGTAATACTCATTGTTGCTGCCGAAAGGATTTTGGTTTCCACTTGCTTTTTGATTGTTGCATTCTCGTTTGAAGTGTCCTTTTTGTCGACACCTGAAGCATGTGACTTTAGACTTGTCAAATCCAAGCTTGTTGCTTGAATTACCAATATCCCTTCCAGTGAGCGCCACAAATTTGGAAACTCTTCTGATAATGGATGCAAGGCTCCATTTGATATCCATTAGCTCCAATTCTTCTCCGTCCACCTGATCATAATCTTCGTAGTCATCTCTGGATTACCAATCTTTCGAGCAACGATACTTTCATATGATTCAAGAACAGTAGCGAGAAGTGCTATGTGCTGTTTAGCCATTTTTCTGGAAATACATTTTTTAAACCAACTGCTATGTTGCACTGGAAAACATTTGAATCAGAACTAGCTTGGCTTGTCTGATTTTGGAATGAAGAGCTTGAACTAGCACTTGTATATCCAACATATGGAGAACTCTGATTTTGAGAAGAATTTGTATTTGCACTAAATGCTGTTTGAATTTTCGGGCTTTGAATAGGAGTATCTGGAACACCTCCTTTGTAATAGACACCGACATCTTGAACAACATTAGCATTATTTGATTTTGCAATCTTCATCAACTCCATTTCATGACCTTCCAATTTGTCGATGAAAGATGACAACTTGAAATGTCTCCAAGATGGACTATTCTTCAGAATCATAAGATATGTTGTCCATTCTCCTTCTGGAAGTGCATCGGCCAGCTTCTCGATTTGCTCTTCATTGGATCTTTTGATATCATGTCTCCGCATTTGGACCATGAGGTGACAGTAACTATCGATCATTTGCTTCATTGTTTCACCTTAATCATCGTGAAGATTTCGAATTCTTTCTTGATTAAGGCCCTTTTGCTTTTGATCATTTCATCACTTCCTTTGAATTTGTCGCAAAGAGAATGCCATAATTCTTGCGAAGTTTCATATTCTGGCAATAATATCAAGATATCTTCCTTCATTGATTGTTGTATCAAACTTACCAATTTCTTCTCCGCGACATAGTTATCTTTGTTGATCATTGGGAACTTGTTGAACGGAAGATCTTGATCACGTTCATCCTTTGACCATTTGTAACCATCCTCAACTGCAACCCAGCTGCTGAATTGATTCGCTTGCCTACGTAGTACCTCAAGTTCGGTCGAATTCGTCCATGCTTATTAGCTTTGGCGGTTTCGACGTAGTACCCATTTCATTGTCAATATTCATCTGGTTTGCCACAACAACATTAGCGTTTGATGAAGAAGCCATTTGAGAGACGAACACGTTGTGGAAATTTTCCATTTTGTCAATCTGAAGACTTATCTGAGAATACGATAAAAAACACTCGAAACTTGATTAGAAATAGACAAGTTTGGTCGAACTTGTGTAAAAATCAGCTTTCGATTTCAAGTTTTCACAAGTTCGGTCAAACTTATATGACAAGTTTCAAATTTTATCACACGAGCCTCAAGTTCGGTCGAATTTGAAGTGAGATTTGAGAAACATTTTCTTTACCAGCGAACTTGTGAAAAATTTCAAGAAATAGATAAGTTCGGTCGAACTTATGTGAACTTTCAAGAAGTTTATCAAGTTCGGGCGAACTTATGTGAGAAATTCAAGAAAATTTACTCAAGTTCGGTCGAACTTGTGTAAAATTGTTGAATTATGCTTCAAGTTCGGTCGAACTTATCAATGGTTTCTCCCAAAAATCCTCAAGTTCGGCCGAACTTGATAGAAAATCACTTAAAAAGTGAGGTTCTACGTCAAGTTCGATCGAACTTGACTTCTAAGTTCGATGGAAATGAGTTTTGAAAACATGGTTTTTTCCAACTTTTTGATATCAATTCGATTGAATTTGATTTCCAAACTCTCAGGGGTTTATCACAACTGTATTTACATGACATATTCAATTTTTAGCTAATTTTGTCCAGGAAATCATCAAATATGTGAAAATGTTAAGAAAAATGATATAGTCGAGATGAAATAGAGAGATTCTTGTCTTGATTCCAGCAAATTTAGGTATCCAGGCTCTGATACCACTTGTAGGAATGTCTATGATTAGCACGGGAACCTAAATTTGTTATCTATTGTCCGATTAGGCGGAAACTAATGACAAGTTAACTAAATAACAAGAATTAATCATTTAAATGTTGTTTTCATTGATCTAAAGTTCAATACATTCGAGAACCGGATCCGACAGAGCTTCACCGTCTCTGTGTCAAAATCTCTCCACGTACCAAATGAATCAACAAGACACCTATTTATAGGAAGTGAAGTTCGTTGGTGAGGGATAAAGTTCGGGCGAACTTGACATAGTCAAGTTCGGCCGAACTTGACTTCTCAAAACCATCTCGAGCGAACTTGTCCTCTAAAACACATAAATACGCCTAGTTTCTAACAGATTAAGCCCTATTCACTCAGAATCGATACATAATGACATAGGCAACAGACATATGCACCAACAGTTCCTGAGCTCAAGCATAGCTTATTAAGTTTCTTTCAAATGTGCGACAAGGGTCTAGAAGTTCTATTCACAAAGAATGGCTGCATGATCCTTAAACCCGAGATTGTTATTCCTGAAGATTGGTACCTGCTTGAAGCTGAGCGTCGTGGAAATGCTTATGTGCTTGACATGAATAAAGCCCCAACTGATCAAGTCACTTGTTTATTTTCCGAAGTCGCCGAACATGATGCAATGCTACGGCATCGTTGCCTGGGTCATTTGAACATGAAGAATCTGAATCGTTTAGCAAAAGGAAGTTTGGTTAGAAATCTGCCAATCAAGGATTTTATGCAAATTGAAAAATACAAGTCATGTTCCTGAGGAAACAACATCGAAGACAACACAAACCTAAGCCTGTGCATACGACGTCTAAAGTTTTAGACATTCTTTGCACGGATCTTTTTGGTCCTATCAACGTGCTGAGCATTGGTGGAAAGGCATATTGTCTAGTCATCACAAACGATTTACTTGGGTTTTCTTCTTGGAACAAAAGAGAAAAACTGCTGGATTAATAAAGAAGTTCGTCATTTTAATGGAAAATCAAGCAAATGAACCAGTGAAGATCATTCGATGTGACAATGGAACAGAATTTAAAAATGCTGATCTGAATGATTTCTGTGCCCAGAAAGGGATCGATCGTCATAGTGATGCCCGCACCCCTCAACAAAATGGGGTCGCTGAAAGACGTAACAAAACTCTTATTGAACTGCTGGAACAATGTTGATTGATTCTGGTCTCCCACTGATATTTTGGGCAGAAGCAGTCAATACTGCTTGATATGTTCAGAATCATGCCTTAATCAATAAACGTCACATGAAGACGCCTTATGAATTAGTTGAGGGACAGAAGCCATCTGAGCAACATTTTCGCACATTCGGGTGTGTGTTCTCATAACCATGGATGCCACAGGAAAATTCAAAGCAAAGGGAGATCCATGCTATTTCATTGGCTATGCTAAAAATACCTCTTATCGAGTATACAACAAGATTAAGAAGCAAATCACGGAGACGTATTATGTGGACTGGCTGGAAGAAAATCCAAAAGATGCTCGACTTGGCGCTGATTGGTTATATCATTATTCCTCCTTGTTCAAATCTTTTAACATTCTGCCTGATGTGATCGTTACTGAAGATGTCTCAGGTTCAGTGATACCTATTCCCATTAGAGTTGAGGACGATGTTGTACAGCTACAAGATGTATTTAAGAAACTCACCGTAGATCCACCGGGTTTCCATGAGACACCTATAGCACCCTCATCTAACTCTTCGCTCCAAGATCCAATCTAGAATCTACTCCTGATGATGTAGTACAGAATACCGAAGAGTCTGCAAAACAGACCAGTGCCAGTCCTTGAAACACAAATGATCAAGGAAATTCATTGTTCCAAGATCCGGTTCCACCAGAAAGCACAGTTGATCCAGTGGTAGCAAATAACAGTGTTGCATCACATGAGGGGGAGAAAACTGGAATAGCATCACAAAGTTTTTCAAATCTGCAATCAAATCTACAGACATCTGAAGTTGCAATTCCACAGCGTGTTCAGAAGAATCACCCGATTGCAAACGTTATTGGTCCTGTCTCTGTTGGCGTGCAAACCCGCGGTAGATCAAGAACCATTAACACATGTTTATATTCTTGTTTTATATCGAAGATGGAACCTAAAAACATTAATGTTGCTTTGCAGGAACCTGGATGGGCCGATACAATGCATGAAGAGCTTAATCAGTTTGAGAAGTTAGGTGTATGGAAGTTCGTCAAACTTCCCAAAGGAAAACGCGCTCTTGGAACACGCTGGGTGTTCAGAAATAAACAAGACGACTCCGGAGTAATCGTTAGGAACAAATCACGATTAGTTGTACAAGGTTTTAAGCATATCGAGGGTCTTGATTATGATGAAGTCTATATGCCAGTCGCTCGCCTTGAGGCCATTCGTATCTTCTTGGCATATGCATCCTATATGGGATTTACAGTGTATCAGATGGATGTCAAAATAGCTTTTCTGTACGGGAAGGTCAAGGAGGAGATTTATGTCGCTCAACCCCCGGGATTTTTGATACTAAAAAGGAAGGCTATGCCTACAAAATAGATAAGGCTCTGTATGGTTTGCACCAAGCACCTCGTGCATGGTATGCAACCTTAACTGAGCATTTACTTGCTAATGGTTACACCCGGGGAACTATAAATCAAACACTTTTTATCAAACGCGTTGGCAAGGATCTGATCCTTGTTCAAATCTATGTTGACGACATTATCTTCGGGTCAACAAATGAGGATCTGTGCAAGGAGTTTGAGGAAGTTATGAAGAAAAATTCGAGAAGAGTTCATTGGGAGAGATGATGACCTTTTAAGGGCTACAAGTTCGACAAAGCAGTAACGGCATCCTCATCCATCAAGGAAAATATGTTCAGGATGTACTTGCAAAGTTCGATATGACCAACTCAAAGCCAATGGACTCCCCCATAGCAGAGAAACCTCCTTTAAATGAAGACACTGATGGTAGTCCAGTCAATCCAACGATATATCGATCCATGATCGGCTCATTGGTGTATCTGACAGCCAGTCGACAAGACATCATGTTCGCCGTCTGTCAGTGTGTTTGTTTTAAGGCCAACCAAAAACTTTATCATCTCACTGCTGTGAAAAAAATCTTTACATACCTCAAGGGAGCCCCAAAGATTAGGCTATGGTATCTTAGAGATTCGAACTTTGATTTGTTTGCTTTTTCTGACAGTAATCTTGGAGGGACAGACATGGATATGAAGTCTACATCGGCTGGATGTCAATACTTAGTCGATAGACTCATTTCATGGCAGTGCAAAAGCAACAAACGGTACCATTGTCCATCACAGTAGCCAAATACGTTGCAGCATCTCCTTGTTGTTCCCAGGTTATTTGGATGCAACACCAGCTCGAGGATTACAGTTTGACTTATCTTGACACTACCATTTATTGTGATATTGATGCCGCTATCTAAATCATCAAAAACCTTGTTTTTCACTCCAAGACCAAGCACATTGATATCAAAGTCCATTTTATTCGAGATTGCTATGATAGAGGTTTAATAAAACTTGAACAGATCCATATGGATGCTAATACTATGGATCTTTTTACAAAACCTGTCAGCAACTCGAGATTCAAAGTGCTTGTGGACCTTTTAAAAATGATGCGATTTACCGACTGAGTAACTAGTCCGTAATAATAAATTAAATTTGGGCATAAAGTATTCTACTTTTGCACAAATTTAGGGGGAGAAATATTTGGTTGAGGGGGAGAATTTCATGCTTGGGAAGTGAAATAAATTTCCGTATGTTGGTGCATAATGTCTATGTCTTAGTCTTATATTGAGTATGTAGAATAGAGTTGAATAGGCTAGCAATACGAAGTATTTATGTAGTGTGAGGTCAAGTTCGCCCATGAGAATCATGTAAGGTCAAGTTCGGCCGAACTTGCTAAGGCAAGTTCGGACGAACTTAGCTATCCCTCCAGCGAACTTGGACTTCTTTAAATAGCTAGCATGCCTTTCTCATTTGTAACTTTGGCATCTCTAAGACGAAGCTCTGTCAATTTGGATTCTTGAAGTTTAATCAATAAAATTGACGTTTAACTGATTAATTCTTGTCTATTGGTAAACTTGTCGTAATATTTCCGCTATTATGGACAATAGATATCAAATCTAGGTTCCTAAGCATCGAGGATCGGTCCTATAAGTGGTATAAGAGCTAGAATAGCCTGATTTGATTGATATCAAGACAAGAACACTTCTAATTCTACTCCATTCTTCTATTTTTCTTAACTTTTTTCTCAAAAAAATGAAGAATTCACGGGCAAATTCTGTCCAATTTTCAATATGACATGTTAAATACAACATAGATAAACCCCTGAGAGTTTGGAAACTAAAATCAAACAAATTGGTATCAAAATTATGCAAAAACCATGTTTTCCAAAACCCTAATCTTCGAACTTGTTAGCCAAGTTCGACCGAACTTGTGCTAAAAAGTTACTTTTTTAGTGAGTTTTTACCAAGTTTGCTCGAACTTGAGGTGTTTTTGAGGAAATTTTTGCCAAGTTCGCTCGAACTTACCAAATAATCATTGATTTTATATCAAGTTCGATCGAACTTGATTAATATCAAGAAAATTTAGGTTAAGTTCGCCCGAACTTACAAGTTTCTTATAAATTCTATAGTGCAAGTTCGACCGAAGTTCTCAATGGATATTTTCAAATCTGGAATCACAAGTTCGACCGAACTTGTGATAAATTTTGTGAATTCTTCATTTACAACTACAAGTTCGACTGAACTTGTAGTAAATCTAACATTTCAAAAAGTTTTACGTGTTTTCAGCATACGTGTCTCGATATTCGCGATGGATGATATTCAGAGAGCGTATATGTCCAGAGTGGGTACATCCAATACTAATGTCATACAGCAAGTCAATCTAGACAACGAGATGGGCACGTCCGTAAACCGCCAAAGTTAAAGAGCATGGACGAGTATGAAGGATGGAAGGAGAAATTTACTTATTGGGTTCAGACCATGCATTTCCAAGGATGGGTGTCGATTGAGAGAGGTTACACTGTTCCGTTGGATGAACATCAGCAAGTACTAGAGAAGTACAAGTACACCACAATACATAAAGATGAGTACATTGCTGAGAAAAAGATGATAAGCCTCATTCAACAATCTGTTAAAGAGGATATTCTGGTCTTGTTGCCAGAGTATACTACTGCGAGAAATCTCTGGCTATCACTACAAAAGAAATACCAAGGCAGCGCATAGATGATCAAAAGTAAAAAAGCTCTCATCATG
The DNA here is from genome assembly GCA_947069175.1 of Scalesia atractyloides. Taxonomy (NCBI): domain Eukaryota; kingdom Viridiplantae; phylum Streptophyta; class Magnoliopsida; order Asterales; family Asteraceae; genus Scalesia; species Scalesia atractyloides. The sequence continues at coordinate 22,553,759 of CAMTDV010000030.1, read as the reverse complement.
AAGGAGTTCGATATTTTCAACATGTTGAAGGGCGTGACAATGAAGCAGATGATTGAGCGCTTCTGTCATCTGAAAGTCCAAATGAGAAGACATGGTCTCGAGAAGACTGAACCAGAATACATTGATAAGCTTTCAGATGCCTTACCTGACGGAGAGTGGACTACTTATTTGGTGGTTCTGAAAGAAAGTCCGAATTGGGAATTCTTTAAGTTGTCAACATTCATCAACAAACTTGAAGGTCATGAAATGGAACTGCTGAAGATTGCAAAGTCGAAGAATGCTAACATTGTTCAAGATGTTGATCTGTATTACAAGAACGGAATGCAAGACAGTATTTCAAGCCCAAAGATACATACAACATTCAATGCAAACATGAATTCTTCTCCATAGATTCAGAGCCAATCATATCCTCAATATGATCAAAGTCCACAAAGCTCTTCGTTCTCAAGCACAGGGTCAAATGCTTCTTATCAAAGTCAAGCAAATCAGAATCAACAAACGAATTCTGATCCAAATGTGTACAAATGTAACATTGCTGTAAATCTAAACAATGTTGTTTCTGAGCAAGTTGCAAAACAACATATGTCACTTCTTGCAACTGTTCTAGAATCATATGAGAGTCTTGTAGCTGGAAAGATCGCAATCCCAAAATGACCGCCGAAGACTACGATCAGGTGGACGAAGAAGAGCTTGAACTGATGGATATCAAGTGGTCTCTAGCTTCTATCATTCGAAGGGTCACAAAGTTTGTTGCACTCACTGGCCGAGATATCAGAAATTCAAGCAAAAAGCTAGGGTTTGACAAATCGAAGGTCACTTGTTTCAGATGCCGATAGAAAGGGCATTTTAAGAGAGAATGCAAAAATCCTGAAGCCAGGGGCAATCAAAGTCCATTTTGTGGAGGCAACGAGTATTACAAGAAATCTCTTCAATACAAGTTGAGATCCAGGAAAAGCCAAACAACAGTAACACTAATAAAGCCATGGTTGCTTCAAACGAGGATGATGGCTTCGAATGGAATTCTTATATCAGTAAGAAGACCGGAGTTGCATTGATGGCTGAGATTGTTGAAGATACATCTGCCGAAGAAGCAGTAGCTCTAGAGAATATTATATTGGAACAGTATCTACAACAACAGGAGGAAGAGGAATATCTTCACATGAAGAACCAAGGAATATTATCTCCTAACTCGTGTGATAGTTTTGCAGGACACTTTGATGGAAGTTCTCAGGAGCAAGTGATCGAGGAGAAGTCGAATGAAGAAAATACTGATGTTGTACAAGAAGTAACTGCTGAAAACCTCAAGGACTTTGCAGATAAAGCTATGATGGCGAATCTAACAAAGGTAGGTCCAGAGGTAAAGGAAGTTATTAAAGTGCAAGTTGTGGAGGTTGTAAAACCTTGAACAAAATGTACCGAGCCATGTGCTAAATGCGCCGAAAAATCAAAAATCATCGCTGAACTCAATGTACATAACGAACAATTCAAATACGATTATCGTACAATGAAGGAAGCGTATGAGAAAATGAAAGATGATTATGGCAGGCTCGATAGAAATAATATTGAACAACATGATACCATAAGGATGTTGAAAGGTACAGTAATGGATAAACAAAAAGCAATAAACATCTATATTAACACCATTGCTGATACTAAACAACAACTCCAGGATATGAAAATTGAAACAGAACGTGTTCAACAACTTTTAAGGAGTTATTCAACTAACGCGTATGTTATTGATCACATTCTTCCTACAATTTCATCGGAAGAAAAACCTAAAAAGAAAATTAGTAAAGAAAACTCCAGGACATGAAAATTGAAATAGAACGTGTTCAACAACTTTAAAGGAGTTATTCAACTAACGCGTATGTTATTGATCACATTCTTCCTACAATTTCATCGGATGAAAAACCTAAAAAGAAAATTAGTAAAGAATACAACAATGTTCCTCCACCTCTTTGCGAGAAGTATTGTCGCAAAACTGTTGATGGGATGGATAAGGCACCCAACATTGAGTTGTTATCTGAAAAGAAAAATGAGTTGCCGGAGAACATTGATGTAGTCTATACTAAATTAGATGATGACAATGCGGTAGTAAAAAAGGTGGTTGAAGATGTTGTGAACGATTCTGATGATGGCAGCTTTAATAGCGCCACCTCGAGTTTGAATAGTTCTGCGACAAATTCTGAATATGACGATACACCATCAGAAGATGATCTATGTGATGATCCTAACGTTGTCATGTACAAGGTTAAGGAATCTGATAGATTATACTTTGATGACAGTTTTCCAATTCGGAACGTCAAAGAAGATCAATTGGATAAACTGTTTAAACTGGTTGAAGTCACATCAGATGACCTGGAGAAAAATGCAAAGAAATTCTATTCTAAACCCAAAAGAAATTACAATAACTACCAGAGAAAGGGTGGTGATCATCCGGAAAATCGGAGAGCTGGGTTGGGTCTAGATGAGGAAGAAGAATCGGTTAAGAAAAAGTCACCTGTTCACGAGTACAAAGATAAAAACATGAAATTTGTTTATGGGACAAGCATGGTTCACGAGGAGAGTTTGATTGGAAAGCAATCAAATGACGAGTTTAAGAAACAGAAAGAACTTCGAGATAAGGTGAAAGTCACAAGTGGTGTAAAATCCACTAGTGGACATTCACATGATAATCGGATTTGCTTCAAGTGCAACGAAGTTGGTCATACTGCACGGAAGTGTCCGAAATCTAAACCGGCTTATATTCGAAGAAAATAAAATTCAGATGTTGAAAAACCAAAGCAACCAGAGATTGGGCAAATAAGAATCTTAAAAAGAAATGTTGACGAAGAAGAAATGAATCAAATTTTTGAAAAGAAATTCGAAAATTCAACGTTCAAAAAAGGAGAATCTTCAAAAGGAAACGAAACAAAGTTTTATATCAAAAAGGCTAATATCAAATCACAAGACTGGGTTGCGAAGAAAAGGTCAACAACATATGAAATCACTAAGTCTGAGCCTGTTAAGAATAGTGATAGCATGAAAGAATCAAAATCTGAAATCAAGGCTGAAACTGTCAAAATTACAAGTGGTAACAGTTTGAAAGATAAAAGAAAAGTGAAGTTTTCAAACATAAATATCGAAACAAATCCAGATGATGAATATGAGTTTGACTATGCTGACGAATGTGAATTTGATTACGATGATGGTTATCCAGTTCAACCCAAGACCAAGAAGGCTTGGGTCGTGCTGTTTAACTAATTGTTGAAATATGCAGGGGCTCTAGAGATTCGTACTTTCCAAGTGGATTCTGGATAGTAGAGCTTCCAGACATATGACAGGAATGAAAGCGCTCTTGTTCGACATAAAAGCTATCAATGTCGGATATCTTGGATTTGCTAGAAACCAAGGTGGAAGGATTGTCGCCGAGGGAAAACTCTCTAACGAAGTGGTTTCATTTGATCAAGTGAACTACATTGTAGAGCTTGAGAACAACCTTTTGAGTATTTCTAAAATTTGTGATAAGAAGTTTACTGTCCACTTCAACGATATAGAATGCATGATCATCAAACCAGGTTTCAAAATTCCAGATGAATTGATACTCATGCGTGCACCAAGAGAGAATGATTTGTATGTTCTTGACATGGGAAATGCTACTACTTCTTCAAAAACGGCACAATGCTTTGTCTCGAAAGCTGCGGAGAAGGAGTCAATCTTATGGCACAGAAAGATGGGCCACATTCACCTGAGAAAGATGAATCATTTGGTGCATAACGATTTGGTAGAAGGTGTGAATCTGAAAAGTTTTCATATGTCAGATAATTGCCTCGAGTGTGAAAAGGGAAAGTAAATCAAGAAATCTCATCCGAAAAAGATTCTCAATTCGATAAAATTACCTCTCGAAAGACTTCATATGGATCTCTTCGGTCCAGTGAATGTCAGAAGCATCTCTGGAGATCTCTACTGTTTGGTAGTTACAGATGATTATTCCCGATACTCATGGGTATTCTTCCAAGAATCAAAAGATGAGACGTTTGAAAATTTGGTGATTCTTTTCAAGAAACTTGAGAACCTGTACCATCTTCCGGTGAGACGCATTAGAAGTGACAACGGTACTGAGTTCAAAAACACCAAAATGAGGGAATTCTGCAATGCTAAAGGGATTTTGCACGAGTTTAGTGCACCCTACACTCCGCAGCAAAATGGTGTAGCTGAACGGAAGAATAGGACACTTATAGAAACTGCAAGAACCATGCTTGCAGACTCAAAGCTTCCAGTCAGCTTCTGGAGTGAAGCAGTTGCAACAGCTTGTTACACACTTAATTGAGTCTTAACAGTCAAACCAACGAAGAAGACCTATTTTGAAATGATCAACCGACGGAAACCGAATTTGAAGTTCTTAGAACCATTTGGAGTGCCATGTACTGTAATCGATCAAGATGGCAAATTTGGAGCTAAATCACTCGAAGGTTTCTTTGTCGGATATGCAAGTCCATTGCAAAGAGTTTATATTCCCTCATTAAGAAGAGTCATTGAAGCGCAGCATGTTGATTGTTTTAACTATACGGATCCTGTTCAGAGAAAAGGTGATGCATGGTTATTCAACTATCAAGACTTGTGGAAATCATTTGATTTGCCTGAAGAACCATCCGATGAAGAAATTGCAGCGTTATATTATCTTCATCAATCAGCAAATCAAGAGCAAATCGTCAGACCGATTGTGGTTAATCAACCCACGTTAGGATCATCTTCTTCTGATGCTAGTTCAAGTAATAGCGATGGTCAAGAAATTCAAACAGATCAAGTGACACCGACAACAGAACCAGTCAATACTACAGTGAATCCTAATCTTTCTGAAGCACAAAGTTCAGACTCGGATGAGGCTCCAACATTCGATGCCGATGGAGAATCTTCTTCAGATGAAGAAGCAGAGCAGATTACAAGTTTATTGAATGAATCTGCAAGCCCGAGTAGTGCTCCTGAAGTTGAAGTAGTGGTAGATCAACATATCACAAATCAAGAGAATACTGTGGTTGTTTCAGGCAAAGTGATGCCAAGATCATATTCTTATCATCCGTCAAATTATATAATAGGCGAATTACAAGCTGGTGTGAGAACACGGAGTCAAATAAACAAAGCTTTGAGCTGTTTCTTTACTCGTGTTGCTCCAATTCAATAGTATTGCTACTATTCATGTTTTATATCCCAGAGGGAGCCAAAAAGTGTTTCTGAAGCTTTAGGCGATGAAAACTGGGTACAAGCAATGCAAGAGGAACTGTTACAGTTCGAGAAGTTAGGAGTGAGGAAGCTTGTAGACCTACCTGAAAATCAGAAAGCAATTGATACTAAATGGGTCTTTAAATGCAAGCGAGACGATCGAGGGGTTATAGTTCGAAACAAAGCTCGGCTTGTTGTCAAGTGATTTCACCAGCAGGAAGGGATAGACTACATGGAAGTCTACGCACCAGTAGCTCGTTTAGAATCTATTCGTATATTCCTTGCTTTCGCAGCATGGAAAGGATTTAAAGTCTATCAGTTAGATGTTAAATCAGCTTTTCTGTACGGAAAATTACGCGAGAAGGTGTACGTCGGACAACCACCGGGGTTTGTCGATCCACTCAACAAAAAGAAAGCATATATTCTTGCTAAATCTCTTTATGTTTACACCAAGCCCCGAGAGCTTGGTACGAGACGTTATCGCAACATCTTGTGGGAAGCGGCTTTGTCAGAGGAACTGTGGATAGTACTCTCTTCACCAGAGAAGTTGGTAGTCATCTAATTATCGTTCAAATCTATGTGGACGACATCATCTTTGGATCAACGAATGATAGTCTTTGCAAGGAGTTTGAGGGCATCATGAAGAAGAAATTCGAAATCTCTTCGATGGGCGAAATGAAGTTCTTCCTCGGATTGCAAGTTTGAAGAAGTTTGATATGGAAAGCTCGAAGCCGTTATCTACTCCTCTTGCTCTTAATCATGGGATTTGCATAAACAAAACTGGAACCAAAGTTGATGAGACACTCTATAGATCAATGATAGGATCGCTGATGTATCTAATGGTATCTCGCCCAGATATCATGTATCCTACCTGCCTATGTGCCAGATATCAGTCAAGCTCGAGAATTTCACACATGAAGATCGTGAAGCGAATCTTCAGATACTTGAAGGGATGCCCAAGCACCGGCTTGTGGTACCCGAAGAATGATAATTTCGATCTTGCAGGATACGCTAATTCTGATTTTGGTGTAGGTAAGTTGAATTCAAAATCGACTATAGCAGGATGCCAATTCTTCGGAACAAGAATGGTAACCTGGCAGTGTAAGAAACAGACTACGGTCACTCTCTCTACCTGTGAAGTTGAGTATATCTTGGCCTCCAGCTGTTGTTCACAGATTCTGTGGATACAACAGCAGATGAGAGACTATGGTCTGCAATTTCTCGACACACCGTTGTGTGTTGATAATAAAGCAGTCATTGATATAACCAAAAATCCGGTTCATCACTCACGCATAAAACACATTGAAATTTGTTATCACTTCATTCGTGACTGCTACGAAAAGAAGTTGGTGCGAATAGAAAAAATCCACACCGACGAACAAAAGGCTGATTTTAATACCAAACCATTTTCTTTATCACGGTTTAAATACTTGTTGAGAATTAATGGTATGAAAAATTTGCTGACATGTGCGGACGCTGAAGTTGAATACAATCGGACGACGAGTTCGAGTGATCCACATTGGTTTGTCTATATCTTTCTAGTTTAGAATTTTATTAAAAACTAAAATACAAAAAGATGTTTTTGATTTTAGGGGAGAAATGTTAGAGAAAATTCAAAAATATTGAAAATTTTAAAACTAAAAAACATATGAAAAATGCGAAAAGTACAAAAACATTGAAAAATACAAAAAGAATTCAGTGTCACAAAAAGGAAATGATAGTACATCAGTGGACTATCACAATATGCTAAAGAAATGTAAAGCTTAAAAGTGATAAACAAGTCTAACTGTGGATGTGGCGATAGGCTTAACACGTTCAGTAAACTGTTTTCGAGATATAAACTAAATTTTACAACTACTTAATCTTGTGGATTAACACAACTTAGATATATGGACTTAGTACTCCGAAATTTCGTTTGATAGATTGCCTAATTCTGAGATATGAGGTCTTTATAGATAGTTGATATCTTGGGTATTATACAAGTTCTTCTGATTTTGCGGAAGCAATAGCCTAGAACTTCTATAATACTTTTGCAATAAACCCCTAAACTGCATGCAATCTTGAAAAGTATCGAAAGATCTAATCATTTGCAGTGCTAAAAAGATTCCTTAATTGGAACACACCTTAAAGACGAGCCTTCATCTCTTTGTCTGTATGGTAGTACTAACCTAAGCTCTCAAGGTCTCGCATAACCCAGATACAGATATCAATTACGCTATATTCAACTGTAAGATGAAATCTAGGGAATCTTGATGCAGGAGTATATTCAAGAAGTGGGAACCGTAGATAAGTCAAGTTTCATAAATCATATCTTATCATATCTTGAAACAGTTGAGAAACGTGGTAAAGTTTAAGTGGACAAACATATCGACAATCTAGGTAAACGAGTTTAAAACTTAGTCATCTAAAGGTCAACGGTACTGGTGATATGTCTCATACAACTGATATGATCCTTTGAACACGAATTCACAAAAATATGTCTGTAAATATGTTTGTACGTAGTTTACTTTGTTCTGCACATAGTTTATCAGCTTTACAGATTAAAACCAAAAAGATTTTCAGTGTGTTTTATCATAAACTTACAAAAATACAAAAAAGATTTTATTTCTACATTGTTTTCAGCAAACCAAAGTCGGAGAACGGGTCTTCGAAGTCTTGTAAGGTGCTAGAACTGGTGGGAATCTCATTGACAATGGGCTGGGAGCTAATCTGTAAAATCTGAAAAGCCAAAACGATGAAAAGTTCATTAAGTTGAAACTTTGATTTTGAAAATATCAACAGTTTGTTCGTAACGGGTCAAACCGGGCTCATTAACTTGGACTCGGCAGACAAATCAGTTAACCAAGGTCATTAACTTGGACTTGGTCGACTGAGTGGATTTTCATAACTGGTAAAAAGTGAAAAGTTCAGCGACTTAATTGCAAAATTTGAAAAAAATTTGAATTTGGGTTTGGCAAGTTCGACCGAACTTGTCAAACTGGTTAAAGTTTAACAAGCAAGCAAGTTCGACTGAACTTGTGAATGATGGCTGATTGGTATATGTTAAGTTCGCCCGGACTTGAGTGGGCTTATAACTTGGGCTTTGCAAGTTCGCCCGAACTTGCAGGGGTATTTATATCCAGCAAGTTCGGCCGAACTCATTCACCTGATCCCAAATCACTCTGAGCGAACTTACACTCTTTGAGTGAATTTGTGAAAATTGGCAAGTTAGCATCGTTATACTGCCCAAATTACGATTGATCTTGGTGATTTGCGCACCATTATCAATGGCCGAGGTATAGATTTGAACTTTGAACCATAAATTGGACCGTAAAAGATGAATCTAGATCTGAACTGATAAAATCTGATAGATCTAGGGGTTTAATGAATAAATAGAACTTGAAATCTTGTTAACACTTAAAATCGACCATGAATTCATGTTGAATTTGATTAAAATGGTCATGATAAGATTGTACAGGTTTTTGTTTGAAGGAGATGACAAGTTCACCGAACTTGTTATCAAGTTCGACAGGACTTGCTAAATAATCAGGATAAATTTGATCAAGACATAAGTTCGACCGAACTTAGATGAAAAACTGATTTGTGAATGTTTTGGAAGTTCGCCCGAACTTAGGTGTTACAATTGAAAGATGAATGATTATAAGTTCGCACGAACTTATTGAATTGTTGAGCATGTGTATATTACATGTTCGGACGAACTTGTCTCGAATCAGTTTGTCACACATGCATCAAGTTCGCCCGAACTTGATGAAAATGTGTTGAAAATTTTTGTAACTTTTTCTCGTAAAGGATGCTAATTGTTTTGCGCCGTTTCTCACGCTCAAGTACCAGCAAGGGTGATTTCTATGGATTTCTTGAAGTTTCACAATACGTGTATCGCGCTTGATAGATATGTCCATCGCTGAAGGATTACGACAGTATTCTGAAGTTTCTTAAGGAGTGTCCTATTCATAGAGCTATCACGGAGCGCACAGTGTCGTATAGATCTCATACATACCATTTCTGGATGAACGCAAAGCTCAGCATTGATAAGAAGTCTATTATTTCATCTGTGAAATTCGGGAATGAGGTCAAATCAATCACTATTACAGAAGATGATATTCGCAGGGTCCTACAGTTAAATGATGACAAAGACGATCCGATTTTCTTGGACGAGAAGATGGTTAGATGTTGTTTTTACATAATGGAATACAAGGGCAATGTTAATAAGCCAACCTTGAAGAAGGGGGAAGTACCTAACCCCTACAAGCTCCTTATGCATGCTATCATACACACTTTCAGTCACTAAAAGGCGGGCCTTGATGATGTTCAAGATTATATGGCATGTATGGCAACGACGTTAATTCTGAAAAAGCCGTTCAACTATTCTAAGCTTGTGTTTACACTTATGTCAAAAAACATGGATGATTCGAGATTGTGCTTATATCCGAGGTTTGTTCAGATGCTAATCGATGAGAAGTACACAAATATTGCATGAGATCCAAATGATGTTCTTTATCTTAGTCACCTCGATGATACAACAGTGAAGAAATTGATCAAGTTTCAAAAGCAAGCATCAGCACTGGTTGCTAGACTAGTATCTGGGGCTATCAAAGATTCAAACTATATAACGCTGTCAGACAACAAGTGGATGAAAGACAGTAGTGGTGAAGAGAACGAGCTGAATAATGAGAAAGAATGGTTTAAAGGTTTCAAACCAAAAGCTCACAGTGATTGGTTCCTAAAGGCTGAAGTTGATAAGCCTAAGAAGAAACGAGCAGCAAAGAAAGTCGATACAATGCTTGTTGATGAGGAAGAGCCTGTTAATGTTCAAGCCGAGGCTGGTTCAAGCGCAGCGGTTGAAATTGAGAGTCAAGAAGGTGAAAAGACGACTCAGGAAGATGATGTGATATCAGCTACTTTAGAGAATGATGTGTAACACCCCAAATCGCGTAAAACATCAAACCGCGGCGGAAACACTTGGGGAGTCACGTTAACAGATTGTTTCACAACACTTGGTAATTGAGGTTTCGTTAGAAATATTAAACATAGGCTATATTGTCATATTATCTTAAAACGTTTTAAAAACATTCAAACAAACAAAGAATGCATAGTTATTATCTTTAATATTTTTAGGCACTAAGTCCGCGTCCAATCCTACGTGAGCATGCATCGATATCAAACTTGGTTTCCTGAAACATATGTGAAAACGAGTCAGCAAAAATATGCCGGCGAGTACATAGGTTTTGTGAGTATGTCAAGTTCATGGCTTTGTATATATTGCCACATATAATCCGACTACTAGAGTCGTAAATGAAAACCTTGTTTTGAAAGCATTTGTTATTGCAATAATTAATCGTCAAAAAACAATTGGTTAAAAGTTTACAAAATCTCGTAGCCATGAACCTTGACTCGAAAACATTTGTTTTGTAAATTCAAGTTGTAAATCGTATTGAAAGAACCCATATGGTTTATATCTTTAATCGAAAATCGTTGTGTGTCATTGTTTGAAATCATTTGTCCAAGTAATGTAAAAAACGACACGTATGTAATGTGATAAAAGCACTTATATATAGGAAGTACCAGTGGCGTATCCACCATGATTTTATTATATTACACCCGTTCTGTTATCTAAATCACTTATACTAAACCATTTGTCATAAATCAATTGTCCGTTGTTCCTTGTTATAAACCATTGTTCATTCATACATCGTTCATTATTCATCGTTCATTGTTCCTTGTTATAAACCATTGGTTCATCGTTCCTTGTTTTAATTGAAAACTTTTGGTCGTTTCATGAATATATTCAAACCTTTGTTGACTTGTTCGAGACCACCCAACGGTTTCCCTTAATTGTATAACAACCACCAATGGGTTTGTTACATACAGTTTCAGTCGCTTCCAAAATTTCCCCACAAACCCCAGAAATTTTCGTAACGGGATTGTCAATCCTAGGCGCCTTAACTTACTACTGGTCGGCTTGGCCATTGTTAATGAATGTCATTCTTGTTATAAATATAACGCACCAACAAGTTCGTTTACTTTATTGAAATCGTATTGTTTATATAAACCATAGTATTTGCATTTGAAAACTTGTAAACCGTAGCAATTGTAACTTGAAAACTTGTAAACTTTTTGGCACATATGAATCACCCCAAAACAATTGAAAAATAAAATAGGTTAACTATGTACTCACTTGTGATAGTAAAGTAAATCTTGGATCAATAAGAAGACCGAAGCTCAAAGATCCGAGATATCACGCGTGTCCTAAATATGAACAATAGTGTAAATATCGAGACTTGAAATCGGAAGATTCGGATAGAATGAGATCTTATAAACCAAGTGAGTTCGGAACTCATATAACATGGTTTAATAAGTTTACATTCTGAGTTGGAAAAGATTATAAGTGTTTTTGACCCATTATGACCCGTTAAGGTGGTTTAAGCCACTTTAACACGTCGTTTGCGTCACTACGCATTCGGATGGTTAGATATGTGTTATGATAAATCCTTAAAGCTTAAAAATGTTTGAAAATGTTATTTAATCAGGATACATGTCAAAATTTATGTTACATATGCTTAAAGTTGATTTGTTTGCGAAAAGGGCATTTTGGTCATTTTTGAGTAATATTACAATCATTTATCATAACATAATCCAAACATCATGACCATAAGGTATAACCTCAGAGGGTTATTCCCTATGGTCACATTTATGTATTTGGTCGGGTCCGAACATTCGCCAAACGGGTCAGATTTCGAAAGTCAAAGCGATGGTCAAACCGTTCAACTTTTGACTCTAAATAAGCACTATAATGAGAGTCGTGATTTAGACATGTTTTTACATGTCTAAATAAGTTTATAAAAGAGTTTTGGCATCAGAACAAACTGTTTTGACACCCGAATTTAGATCCGTTGCAAAATGCGCAAAAATCGCATTTTAACCGAAACTTTGACTTGTCAAAATAGCTAGAAATGGTGGGAATTAGTAGGCATGGTTTTTAAGGATCATAACCACCTTGATTACCATCATAATGCAAGTTTCAATTGAGCTTTGTCTTGATCAATTCATGATCAAAACTAAAAGTCAAACTGAAGTCAAACTGTTTAATTTTTTGCCAAATTAAGCTATAGAAATTGAACATGGCATGAATGGAATACTTACAATTGGCAAAATAGTCCGTATGAAGTATGGCTTACAGTCCGTAAGCCAGTGATTTGGGCAAAGTTTTCTAATTGGCAAAACAGGCCCCTGCATCGCTTCGTTATGTTTTGGGCACTTCTAAACCCCGTTAACCTGATTTCAAAGCTCCATAAGGACAAAAAAGTATAGGGAACTTGAAATATGTTGGAAAATGATCCAGAGGTCAGTTCGTTTGGTCGTACGGTCGCGGTTTTCGGTTAATTACGACGAAAATCGAAACGAACGCGTGTGTGACCGTAAATGGGTATCAAACGGATTTTTCGCATTTCAATCACTAAAATACAATATTTTTATGATTATAAAATTTTTGAATGTCCGTACATGTTTCCAAATAGCGAAATACGCAAAAAGGCATAGTTTCGTGAAATTTGCAAAATAGCCCCAAAAGTCACAAAAGGGTGAATTTGCCATATCGAAGCCCTTGAAGCTTATTTATAAGCTATGTAAAGGATATTTATGGTATGTTAGGCTTAGTTTCTTGTTCCGGAGCGTACGTCGCTGTGAGAATCGGCAGACTTTTGCAGTTTGTCGTAATTAGTCCCTGTGATCGAATAAACTTGTTTTTGACATACCAAACGCTTTAAAACTTATTTCTAAGTTATATAAAGGTTATTTAAGGTATGTTTAGATTGTGTCATTATTCTGGAACATACGTTGCATTAAATTGGTTTTGTTTGCGTATCGGTTCACCGATTTTGCTCATAGAAGCGATTTAAGAGTTCGAAATTGTGCAAGAATCAAATGTGTGTAATAATCAAAATAAATAAACAAAATTCACATATTCCACATAAATTTTCATTCATTGATAACTTGTTTATTATTGTTAGATGTTTGGATTGCCACAGATATCACAGTCTCCCCTACTTCAGGAAATTTCGTCCCGAAATTTAATTAGACGAAACTTGTGAGAATAAATGTGGGCACTTCGCTTTCACATGATCCTATCGTTCCCAAGTAAATTCTGGGCCACGTTTGGATTCCCAGCGAACTTTGACTATCGGAATTCGTCTTCGTTTAAGTTTCTTGACTTCACGGTCCATAATCTCCACCGGTTTCTCGACAAAATGCATAGTATCATCAACGTGAATCTCGTCGAGTGGAATATGGAGATTGTATCGGCTAAGCATTTCTTCAAGTTGGACAAGTGAAATATTGGGTGAATATTCCCGAGTTTAAGAGGTAGCTCAAGTCGGTAGGCCACCTTTCCGATTCTTTCGACGATCTTGAATGGTCCAACGTATCATGGAGCAAGTTTTCCTTTCTTTCCAAATCTCACTACTCCTTTCCAAGGGGATACTTTGAGTAGGACGTAGTCACCAACTTGAAATTCTAAGGGCTTGCGTCGCTTGTCCGCATAACTCTTTTGATGGCTTCTAGCTGTTAAAAGGTTATCGCGTGTTTTCTTGACTTTCTCGGTTGTGTCATGGATGAGTTCAGGTCCAGTGAGCTATGTCTCACCGATCTCATTCTAACAGACAGGTGAACGACATTTTTGATCGTATAAAGCTTCAAAAGGTGCCATGTTGATGCTGTCGTGATACCTATTGTTGTAAGAGAATTCGACCAATGGTAGGTGCGAATCCCAACTACCACCAAAATCGATCATGCAAGTTCTAAGCATATCCTCCTGTCTTTGAATCGTCCTCTCAGATTGTCCATCCATTTGAGGATGATAAGCAGTACTCAGATTGATTTTGGTTCCCATAGCCGATTGTAGAGTCTTCCAAAAACGTGATAAGAATCGAGCATCTCTATCAAATATGATGTTCATAGGAACACCATGACGAGACACAATCTCATCAACATAGATCTTCGCAAGTTTGTCAGCCGGATAATCTTCACGAATTGCTATGAAATGTGCTGACTTTGTTAGACGGTCAATGATTACCCAAATAGCATCATGACATCTAGACGTGCGTGGTAACTTAGTGATGAGATCCATCGCAATTTTCTCCCACTTCCATACCAGTATTTCTAGTTGTTCAAGCAAACTAGACAGACATTGATGTCCGGCCTTGACTTTGAGACAAGTAAGGCATTTCGATACATACAAGGCAATGTCATTTTTCATACCCGGCCACCAATATTGGGTACAGAGATCCTTGTACATTTTAATAGCACCAGGATGAATCGAATAACGAGACTTATGAGATTCATCCATCAATAGAGTACGGAGATCGTGCTGATTTGGAACCCACAACCGATTCTTGTAATAGAGTAATCCATCATCTTTCGTTTCGAGTTGAAGTTCGAGTTGATGAGGTAGTTCGTCTTTCAACAAACCTTGAGTTACATAAGTGCATTGGGCTTCAAGAATACGTGTTTGGATATCGGATCGAATTCGAACACAATGAAGCTTAACACGTTCTTTGCAACTAAGCGCATCAGTCACAACATTCGCCTTACCAAGATGGTAGCGAATTTCACAGTCGTAATCGTTTAAAAGCTCGACCCAACGTCGTTGTCTCATGTTCAGCTACTTTTGATTGAATATATGTTGGAGACTTTTATGGTCCGTGAAAACCACACACTTCGTTCCATAAAGATAATGTCTCCAAATTTGAGAGCTAAAACAACGGCACCCAACTCAAGATCATGAGTGGTGTAGTTCTTTTCATGGACTTTCAATTGTCTCGACGCATAAGCGATGACCTTATCCTGTTTCATGAGAACGCAACCAAGGCCTAAATTCGACGCGTCACAATAAACCACGAAATCATGGTTGCATCGGGTAAAGATAGAATAGGAGCATCACAGAGTTTTAGTTTCAAGGTTTGGAAAGCTTCCTCTTGACTGGGTCCCCACTCAAAAGGCTTATTCTTTTGAGTCAAAGCAGTGAGAGGAACCGCGATCTTAGAGAAGTTCGCAATAAATCATCGATAGTAACCAGCAAGACCCAGAAATGAGCGAACTTCTGTGGGTGTAGTGGGTGTTTTCCAATCCTTAATCGCAGCGATTTTGGAAGGATCCACATGAATACCTTGCTCATTGACAATGTGTCCCAAAAACTGAACTTCTTTCAACCAAAGGCGTAAAGTTTCTCTTTCTTTAGAAGTTCCATTGTCAGGCGAAGATGTTGTTCGTGCTCGGCTCAAGACTTAGAATAAACGAGAATGTCGTCCATGAAAACAATGATGAACTTATCCCAATAAGGTTTACAAACCCAATTCATCAAGTCCATGAAAACAGCTGGAGTATTGGTCAAACCGAATGGCATAACGGTGAACTCATAATGACCATATTGTGTGCGGAAAGCAGTCTTAAGAATATCCTCCTCGTGAACACGAAGTTGATGGTACCCAGAACGCAGATTGATCTTGGAGAACAGGTAGCACCTTTTAATTGATCAAAAAGATCATCAATGCGAGGTAGGGGATATCGATTCTTGATCTTGGGTTTCTTGAGCTCATGATAATCGATACACATCCGGAAGGATCCATCCTTCTTTTTCACAAATAGGACAGGTGCACCCCACGGAGAATAACTTGGACGAATGAAACCTTTGTTAGATAACTCTTGAAGTTGCTTCGATAATTCTTGCATCTCAGAAGGTGCAAGACGATAAGGAGATTTGGCTATTTCGACAGACAAGGGTCTCCCTAGTTTCGTTCTAGGCATCGAGAGCAAAGGCTCAAAAGCAAGTGACACAAAACTTCTATCGGCACCCGAATCGAAAAGAACAGAAGTAGGATGATTGTTGACAAGGAACGTACCGTTAACAACTTCATTGTCAGCAAGAGCCTCGTTGGCGTTCATGTTAAAAGCTCGTCCACGTGCTGGATTTGCATTTGCTATACTCGGATAGTTGTTCTTGTAGTGACCCATCTCACCACAGTTATAACAGGAACCAGGTGGAAAATGAGGTCGAGCAGGATTTGCTTGTGGTTGAGCTTGGTTTTGTGCAGCTTGGTTCGGGTTAAAGCGACAAATGTTCGCCAGCTGACCAAGTTTTCCACAGGTAGTACATTGTCGACACGATACATGAACCTGATGGTGACCGTTACATCGGTTGCAGAGAGGTGCAGTTCCTTCATATGGTTTCTTTGCAGGAGGCTGAGCTAGTTGATTTTGAGGAGCAGTTGGAGCAGGTTGAGTAGTAACAACAAAGTTTTGAGAAGCCTTACGCTTCTTTGATCGTTTGGAAGGCCCAGCTTTCTTTTCCTTCGGTTTCTCTTGGGTTGACTTGTCAGATTGTTTCTTGTCACCTTTGCGATGAAGCTTACCCTTTCTGATTTGAGACTCAGTCAGAGTAGTAGCGAATTCCATGGCTTGACGAACGGTGGTAGGGTGGCTTCCCGTACAATGTCATGAACAGGATCAGGCAGACCATCGATAGATTTCTCAATCGCCTTATCCAAAGGCGTCACCATTGAAGGACAAAGTAACCTCAATTCCTCGTACCGGTCTGTGTAAGCACGACTCTCACCGTTGTATTGCTTAAGATCATCAAATTCCCTTTCCAAAGCTCTAAGTTTATGACGAGGACAGAACTCCTTCATCGTTAGAGCTCGAAGCTCTCCCCAAGTTTGGGCTAAGGCCAAATTAGCACCCCTATCTCTCATAACGCCATTCCACCATGTCAAAGCTCGTTTCTTGAACACACTCGATGCAAACTCAACTTTTCGCTCATCCGGACATTGAACGAAACGAAATGTGCTCTCGAGACTCTCAAACCATTGAAGAAGTCCCGTAGCTCCCTCAGACCCAGAAAAAGCAAGTGGTTTAGCCGAACAAAAGTGTTTGTAGCTACACGGAGCATTGTTGTTATTATTGTTATTGTTGTTCGCTTGATTCAGTTGAGTTACTAGGTTCAGGAGGATCGCAGCCATTTGCTGAGCGATAAGTGCTGCCATTGCAGCATCTTGAGTTTGATCGCGTCTAGGAGGCATTCTAGAAAAGAAACACGATGAAAGATGTGTGAGATTCACATTCGGAAAATCGAAATAAGCATCAAAACTTATCGACGAAGCATAAGAATGTGGTCACTTGTTTGTTTCTCAAAACATACAAATGATGCACGTTGACTAATCAAAGTAAATGGGTCTAATAATATATCGCGAAGACATGCTTTAGCCTATAAATGGACACTCACCCCAAGAGTTCCCATGTAAGAGTGACTGGTCCGATTAAGTGGATTTGTACGAACACTCTTGCCTTAGACAGAAAACTTAGGGTACAGGCACCCACCCTTCCAGATTGCACGTGTTCACATTATTTAAACCCAAACTTTGACGAGATTTTGAAAACTTAAAGGCTTACGCCAAAAACAAATCATCTAAGGATAGATGATTGATTTTCGAAAACGGATTTGAAATTTTTGTGGAATTGTTTTGGTAATCACCTAAGGATAGGTGATCGTATTGTATTTTAAATCTAAACGCAAGTTTACTTGCGTTAGGATCCTAGGAAGGTTATAGTCTAGGCCAAAGCATTACTAATAACCTAATTCCCTATAACCAGTGCTCTGATACCAACCTTGTTTTGAAAGCATTTGTTATTTCAATAATTAATCGTCTAAAAACAATTGGTTAAAAGTTTACAAAATCTCGTAGCCATGAACCTTGACTCGAAAACATTTGTTTCGTAAATTCAAGTTGTAAATCGTATTCAAATAACTCATATGGTTTATATCTTTAATTGAAAATCGTTGTGTGCCACTGTTTGAAATCATTTGTCCAAGTAATGTAAATAACGACACGTATGTAATGTGATAAAAGCACTTATATATAGGAAGTACCAGCGGCGTATCCACCATGCTTTTATTACATTATACCCGTTCCTTTATCTAAACCACTTATCCTAAACCATTTGTCATAAATCAATTGTCAGTTGTTCCTTGTTATAAACCATTGTTCATTCGTACATCGTTCATTGTTCATCGTTCATCGTTCATCGTTCCTTGTTATAAACCATTTGTTCATCATTCCTTGTTTTAATTGAAAAATTTTGGTCGTTTCGTGAATACATTCAAACCTTTGTTGACTTGTTCGAGACCACCCAACGGTGTCCCTTAATTGTATAACAAACCACCAATGGGTTTGTTACATACAGTTTTAGTCGCTACCCAAATTTCTCCACAAACCCCGGAAATTTTGGTAACTGGATTGTCAGTCCTAGGCGCCTTAACTTACTACTGGTCGGTTTGGCCATTGTTAATGAATGTCATTCTTGTTATAAATATAACGCACCAACAAGTTCGTTTACTTTATTGAAATCGTATTGTTTATAATAAACCATAGTATTTGCATTTGAAAACTTGTAAACCGTAGCAATTGTAACTTGAAAACTTGTAAACTTTTTGGCACATATGAATCAAAACAATTGAAAAATAACATAGTTGGAACTATGTACTCACTTGTGATAGCAAAGTAAATCTTGGATCAATAAGAAGACGAAAGCTCAAAGATCCGAGATATCACACGTGTCCTAAATATGAACAATAGTGTAAATATCAAGACTTGAAATCGGAAGATTCGGATAGAATAAGATCTTATAAACCAAGTGAGTTCAGAACTCATATAACATGTTTTAATAAGTTTACATTCTTAGTTGGAAAATATTATAAGTGCTTTTGATCCATTATGACTCGTTAAGGTGGTTTAAGCCACTTTAACACGTCGTTTGCGTAACTACGCATTCGGATGGTTAGATATGTGTTATGATAAATCCTTAAAGCTTAAATATGTTTGAAAATGTTATTAATCAGAATACATGTCAAAATTTATGTTACATATGCTTAAAGTTGATTTGCTTGCGAAAAGGGCATTTTGGTCATTTTTTAGTAATATTACAATAATTTATCATAACACAATCCAAACATCATGACCATAAGGTATAACCTCAGAGGGTTATTCCCTATGGTCACAATTGTATTTGGTCGGGTCCGAACATTCGCCAAACGGGTCAGATTTCGGAAGTCAAAGCGGTGGTCAAACCGTTCAACTTTTGATTCTAAATAAGCACTATAATGAGAGTGGTGATTTAGACATGTTTGACATGTCTAAGTAAGTTTATAAAAGAGTTTTGGCATCAAAACAAACTGTTTTGACACCCAAATTTAGATCTGTTGTAAAATGCGCAAAAATCACATTTTAACCGAAACTTTGACTTGTCAAAATAGCTAGAAATGGTGGGAATTAGTAGGCATGGTTTTTAAGGATCATAACCACCTTGACTATCATCATAATGCTAGTTTCAATTGAGCTTTATCTTGTTCAATTTATGATCAAAATTAAAAGTCAAAATGAAGTCAAACTGTTTGATTTTTAGCTAAATTAAGCTATAGAAATTGAACATGGCATGAATGGAATACTTACAAACACCAAGGGAATGATCAAAGACCAGAGTTATTAGTTCCAAGATGCTTGTAATTCGGATTAATGGCAGGGTGTTGCAAGAAAGTGATCAAAGAGTTCATATTATGCCATGAACTTGGTATTTATAATGTTCATGAACTCACCACAACTTGACAAGTGTTAGGATAGGTGTTTTGGGACTTGATTAGTGTCATTTGATGTGTCAAATGCAGAGGAAATGAGATCAAACACCCATGCTTAGTATCCTAAAACAAACAGGCTGTTAACAACTGTTTTGCTGATCTGGACTGGTCCTTATGGACCGTATGAAGTATGGCTTACGGTCCGTAAGCTAGTGATCTGGGCAAAGTTTTTCTAATTGGCAAAACAGGCCCCTGCATCGCTTCATCGCGTTTCGGGCACTTCTAACACTCGTTAACCTAATTTCAAAGCTCCATAAGGACAATAAAGTATAGGGAACTGGAAATATGTTGGAAAATGTTCCAGAGGTCAGTTCGTTTGGTCGTACGGTCGCGGTTTTCAGTTAATTACGACGAAAATTGAAACGAACGCGTGTGTGACCGTAAATGCATAACGAACGGATTTTTCGCATTCCAATCACTAAAATAAAATATTCTGATGATTATAAATTTTTTGAATGTCCGTACATGTTTCCGGATAGCGACATACGCAAAAATGCATAGTTTCACGAAATTTGCAAAATTGCCCCGGAAGTCACAAAAGTGTGAATTTGCCATACCGAAGCCCTCAAAGCTTATTTCTAAGCTATGTATAGGATATTTATGGTATGTTAGGCTTATTTTCTTGTTCCGGAGCATACGTCGCTGCGAGAATCGGCAGACTTTCACAGTTTGTCGTAATTAGTCCCTGTGATCGAATAAACTTGTTTTTGACATACCAAACCCTTTAAAACTTATTTCTAAGTTACGTAAAGGTTATTTAAGGTATGTTTAGCTTGTGTCATTATTACGGAACATACTTTGTGTTAAATTGGTTTCGTTTGCGTATCGGTTCACCGATTTTGCTCATAGAAGCGATTAAAGAGTTCGAAATTGTGCAAGAATCAAATGTGTGTAATAATCAAAATAAATAAACAAAATTCACATATTCCACATAAATTTTCATTCATTGATAACTTTTTTATTATTGTTACATGTTTGGATTGCCACAGATATCACATGATGATTCTGACGATTCTCTTGAAAGAGTTACAAAGAAAACAATAGCAGAGACTGAGGCAGAAAAAGCCAAAGAAACTGATGCTGACTTCAATCCAAACCTTGAAAAAGAATCTGATGAGGAAAGACCTAAGAAAAAAAGCTAAGTGAGTGAAATCTGCTACAGTTTCATCGACAAAGACTACAGGGTCTCCTCAGACCAAAGGCAAGAAGAAAACAAAGAAAGCTCAAAAGCCAGTTAGTAAACGATATAAGGGAAAGATGAAAAGCGCAGGAGTTACACAAGAACCTTCTGGCGCACAGGAGAAAGGAGTTACACAAGAACCTACTACACAAGAACCTCCTGTTGTTGTTACAAGTGAAGCTGAACGTCCAGTAGTCACACAAGAACCTCCTGTGATCATTTAATCGGAAGCTGAAAGGCCAGGAGCAACACAAGAACCTCCCGTGTCTGGTTTATTGGAAGTGCCTATTATTCAATCTCCTGTTGCTCCAACGACTTCACATTTTGAAAGTGCTACTCCAAAGAAAACTACACCACAGACTGCTACTCCAAAGTCTACTCCAAGGGCAAATTTGTTTGGTGATATGCATAATGATTCAATTAGTCTTCAAGATCTAAATAATTTCTTTCCAGAGACGAATGTTGATCTTCTTCAAAAACGTGTGAAGAGTTTAGAAGAGAAAGTTCAACAAAATGAAGTTGAGAAAGCTGAACTGGTAAAGAAAATGAATCAAAATGCAGTAGAGAAAGAGATGTTAGATGATAAAGTTAAAGTGTTGGAGAATGAACAGGAATTCTTCAAGGCATTAGTCGAAAGTTTACAAGACGCGAATGATAAACTTCAAACAGAGATTGCTGATCTAAAGTCAATCCAAGCCCTAAATGATCGTAGATTCACGAGAATGCAGAAAGTGTTATCTAATACACTGGGGATTGATTTCATCACTGAATATGATCGTCTGGATTGACAGGAAGCTAAGGAAAGATCTAAAAAAGAATTAGCAGCAAGCGGCAAAGGTAAGGGTGTTGAGGATGAAGCCCCTAAATCATCTGAAGCTGCAGAGAAGTCTGTTGATGATGTTGTTATAGCTTCTGAGTCTGATATTCCAAAGGTTGACGACTCTATCAAGCCTTCTGATCCTATCGTTGCTTCTGAAGGTAAGGACGATGAAAAAGCAGAGAAAGAGGATAAAGATGAGGACGATATGAAAGATGATTTTGATTATGAAGATTGGAATGTTGCTGATGATGATGATTATGATGATCAGGGAGGAGTTGGTATGAGAATTAGTGAAGGAAAAGTATCTGATGATGTTGATTTTTCTTCTCTGATGGATGATGAATCGAACAAGATGGATGATCAGATTCATGGGGAGTCAAGGCAAACAAGGCCAACAGATGATGTTGATATGACGAATGTTGATAGATTTGCAAAGCCTGTTGCTGCAACAAAGCCTATGATCTTGATGCTTGAACATAACGTTGAAGAAGGTGAATTCGTGCACAACTATACCAAAGAAGATCTTGCAAAGTTGATTGAAGTTGATGCAGAATCACTAGAGTTTGATTTTGAAGAGCAAGTGTTGAATGTTATCACATTTGAACCGAATGATTATCAGTATATACGAAGGTTTGAAGCTGACGAGTATAACAAAGTAATTGTTGAAGATTGGTCTTCTGATGATGAAACAGATCAAACTGCGAAGTACGTCGGTCCTAACACTGATAGTTTTCCTAAATTTGAGTAGCTGTACAAGCAACTAGATGAAGACATGTTGAAAGAGAAAATCGAAGAATCGACTCGTGAAGACAAAGTTCCTAAGCCGATGACTAAAGAAGAGATAGCTCAAGCGAATAAATCTTGGTTTAAAGAAATGTCGTGCGAACGTAAGTTTTGACGTCCTCTAGCAATCTTTACCAGAGATAAAGACGTGTCATTGGGGGATATTCTCAGTTGGGGGTGGTTCAAGGAGCTGAATGTTTATGCAATCAAAAGGGAATTTGGAGTGCAATATTTCAAATATCTGGCTGATTTCAAGACTTTGCCGTACTGGGATGTTGAGGAGCTTGTCCAGACTGTGAATGTTACTTATCATATGAAGTATATTGATAAGTTATTGTGGAAAATGATCAAGTTTGAAGCGACAAATGGATTTAAATAATGGAAGCCATTTTTTCCAGGGCGTCACATTAAGACAAACAAGAAAACAGGGGAGAAAGATATAACGTTGATTATGTAACGACCGAGAGCGATGAGAAACATGCCACTGATGCCTATTGAACAGAATTTCTATCCAGTGTTCAAGTGGTGGCAGATAGATCCAACCACATGTGAAGCAGTTATTGTATTACGATTTGAAGAACATTTGGATATCACGAAGGAAAGGGTTGAGATATTGGGTTTTCACGGTATGAGAGGATTGTGGAGAACGATCAGGATTCTAGATCCAGTGTGGCTTGTCAATTGTTCCAGAGAAGATATCAAAACCTTGTTCTATGGCAAAATAGTATTCGAGGAACGTGAAAAAGAACAGGCTATGCAATATCAAAGAGTTGTGAATGTTTGCTATGCGCATGAAGTAAATTCAGGAAAGATGTGGCAGACAAGCTGGAGGGATCTGGAACGGGTTGAGTTTTTAAAGGAAGAAAAGCATCTAGAAGCTATACATGAGAAAGGTAGAAAGGCAAGTATTAGAAGATTTCAGTTTACGAACAAAGTGCCTCCTATAGATCAGACGCCAGATCCGAAGCAAGAACGACGAAGGAAGCCTTACAAGAACTTCTTCGGTCGTGTGCGTTTTGAAGACAGTTTTTGAAGACTGATACAAGACGAAGACGGTATCCAAGGGGGAGTCTGTTGGTGCATAATGTCTATGTCTTAGTCTTATATCGAGTCTGTATAGAATAGAGTTGAATAGGCTAGCAATACGAAGTATTTATGTAGTGTGAGGTCAAGTTCGCCCATGAGAATCATGTAAAGTCAAGTTCGGCCGAAATTGCTAAGGAAAGTTTGGGCGAACTTACCTATCCCTCCAGCGAACTTGGACTTCTATAAATAGCTAGCATGCCTCTCTCATTTGTAACTTTGGCATCTCTAAGGCGAAGCTCTGTCAATTTGGATTCTTGAAGTTCAATCAATAAAATTGACGTTTAACTGATTAATTCTTATCTACTGGTAAACTTGTCGTAATATTTCCGCTATTATGGACAATAGATATCAAATCTAGGTTCCTAAGCATCGAGGATCAGTCCTACACCGTACTAACGAATTTTGACTAACACATGTAAGGTACCGAAGCTGAAAAGGCATTGATCCAATGTGATGTGCTGATAGGCTTATCATTCAACGGACGTAAAGAATTAAACACCAAGTACTGCAAGCTATACGTCATGTGGATAACATATAATCGGCATATGATTCATGTTCTTAAATCCTGCGTTGATAGATAGCCAACGTCTGAAGTTCCGAGTTTTTATGCTGGTGATTCATTTGGGGATATTCCTGCCCTTTTGTTGCATCCTGACATATGCAGACCTAGGTACAGTCCGGATATCCTTAAAAAGAGCCAAAATGAAGGCCAAAACCTTAAAGAGAAAGGAAATCTCATTATGAGACAACTCCATGTGTTTGAAAGGACAAGTTCTATAAGGTATAATGTAACCCTACATGTTTTTACATCCAATAATATTCCGAGACGTGTCCCAGTAACCTTGTATGTCATATGTATAAACGGGAGGGACCAAAGTCGCCATTACGTTAAAATATTATCACTATAAGTAGTGATTTAAAAGTTGAGGGCCTAATTTGAAAAATACCAAAATTTCCATCTCTGGGAGGCGGTTGCGGACCGCAACCAGCCTAAGGTCCTTACAGACCGCATGGCTAAACCCATACGGTCCGCAAGGACCTGCCAGCGAGCGAAAACATGGCAGAGCCATGTTCTGCCACCTTTGTCGCGTTTGCCACCTTCCCTCTGGTCTTGCCACGACTTGGGACACTTGTTTACGTCCACCAACACCTGGCAAGACATCCTAACTCCTCAGCAACTATTAAATGATGCTTTTTATGTGTTTCAACTTACTCTTGCTGACTTTAAACTCATCAAGTTCACTTAGGGAATTCCAGGCAAAATTTGAGCATTCCTCTCTGATCTTAGCAACCACTGGACCTTTTATAAGTGTTCCATTTTCGTGCTAAGTCATTTCATTAAGCTTTAATCTAATGTCAAAGTCTTGTCGTAAAAACGGCTTGACTTTGAGCTAAGACCATGATGGTCCAGCCATTGATCGTATCGAAAGTGGCTACGTGATCGTAATAAGGTAGGTGTTAATCTCTCAAAAGGGCACCTCCAGATTACCAGGAATTCTTGACGAATTGACGAGTCAAAGTAAAAGTCAACAAAAGTCAAACTGGCCAGATTTCATAAAAATTCATAACTGATTATATAGATGTTATAAAATATGCTTTGATGCATAAACAACTTAAAATTAAGTATTAGAACTTTCATAAACTGATTCGACTCGTCATCCTTCGGTCTAGAGTCGGTTCGCAATCGAAAGCCGCAAAGTTTGACTTCTGCTTTGACTTTTAGTTCTGACCCGATTTAGCCGCTTAGGCTACCAACCTTAGGTCATTTTAAGACCATGTTTAAGTATAGCATAACCTCCTAAGGTTACACTACATGGTTCATTAGCAATCTTAGTTTATATGCAAGTTCCACTAAGTTACTTAAGCTTTGCAAAAAGGTCCTTTTTGATGTAAATCATGGTTTTAATCATGAACCAATATAAAATTGAATCACATACTGAATTGTAAACATAAATAAAATATATTGATGTCAAGAATCTGACCATGAACCAAGTTTTGATAAAAATACGTAAAATATGCTTTTAAAAGACTAAAATGCTCTTTTTGGCATTTTAGAAAGGTTAAGCATAGTTTTATCACCAAGATAAAATACCTATTGATGTAATATGATATGTAGGACATATTGGGATATTTTTTCAGATTATAAACTGAATAAAGGCCTAAGATTCGTTAAATGCCAATAAAAGACCAAATTACTCTTTTTACGCATAAAGTGACTAAAACCAAACTTTTTATAACCAAATCTTTTGTTTACTGATGTAACATGTTAAATAACATTTTGGTTATATAAAACAGGTCACAACCTCATTTTACCTTAAACATCGAATTTAACGGCGTTTATCGACTTTTACGCCTTTTCAGCGCATAGTATGGTTTAAAAACATAACTATGAGCCAAGACTTGTTACCTACTGATTTATAAACTTATTTTCAACATTTTTATAGTAAGTATGAGTCCCGAACTCAGAATCCCAAATATGACTTCAAGGCTATGTGTGAAATGACTAAAATGCCCCTACGGGACATAGTTTGGTTTAAAACTATTAAACACACATATACTTGATATCCTACTGATATAACATCACAAAATTTATATTTTTACAGAATAATATTGATCTTGACGTCAGATTTCTTATAAACATCTTTTATAGATTATAAAATGACCAAAATGCCCTTATGAGGCGTAAATTGAGTTTAAAACCAAAACGGACAAATATATTGATATCTTACTGATATCAAATCATATTTTAAACATATTAGTATATGGAACTTGTATATGACTCCTTCGGGTACCCGGTTTCACTTATACGCTTACGGATAAGCATACGTAACTAGTTTACGTAATCTAACCGAAACGGGTTTAACCTTGTCAAATTCTTATTAATATCCAGAATGTTATTGGTATACCCATATTATACAAGTCTTGATACTTGTCGGGTCCAATTAACCTTCTATTCCGGTCACCGCTTAATCTATCGTATCGTACCGTACTTGTTTTACTAGCCGGTTCAAGTCTAAGACTTAACTAAGGACCCGTTGGCATTCTAATTTGGTTAATAATACCATCATTCCAGACTAAACGCCTTTCCGGTAAATTGTACCTATACTTATCTTTGATTTGCGGCTGAGTGTTGGATTTCTTGAAGACTTAAGCTCAGGTAAATACTCTTAACCTATTTTCCCTATACGGGCTTGGGATACGGTAAATTATTACCGCTTGGTCGGGTATGGAAATCATGTTTTATCCAGTTGTAATAATTAACTAAAATACATAACCCGGTTTTAATCTGTTTTGTCTGAAACTCTAACATTGGGGGTGGGCTTGACCATGTCTGGGATATCCTTGGCTCACTAAAGTGTTAGTGGCCACGACTTAAGCATTAGTGCAGGCATACGTCGGTAAATGCTATTATTATTATTATCTGCTTTCTGTGTGAAAGTTTAGAAGTGTGTTGTCAGTCGATCATGTCTCGGTTTCTGTACTAGGCCCCATATGTAAAAGACAGACATGTAAAACTGTATACAAGGTCAATTGTACTGTCCCAAGTTATTTATAAAAATGTGCCTAGTGCACCTAAAACCATTTCGAAAGGATTTTCAAAATGAGTCGGTTGATTGTATTACCAGTTTAAACTAACGTATTTTCAAAAGATCAAGTTACAGGTACAAGTACGAAATAGGCCGGAAGCTGCGGGGCATTAATACTAAGGAGTTGCGACCTTTTGATTGTGCCTGTAGAGTCTGTTATCCTTTTGTGTATGTTTATTTCCGATCCGCATGTGGATCTTATTACAAGACTTGTGTATATTTGTATTTCGTACACTTGGACACTTATGGTTTGTAATAGTTTATTTTACTCCAAGACTTCCGATGTGTTGCTCTGCGTTTACTGGTTATGATGATATCAACTATACGTCACAATACTCCCCACCGGGCCCACCGGGATACAGTGGAAATCGGGGTGTGACAGTTCGGTATCAGAGACAACGTTTGAGGGAATTCAACACTAGTCTTTAGTGTTTGATCTCAAACGACACAGTAACACATTCCTTAGACTCTCAAGTCTAGGCTAAGACCTAGGATTGCTCATTACCATATTTTGTATTTATTTTGTCTTGTTATGTTTTAACTTGTTTTTGGAGCAGGATTATGCCACCAAAATTTTCTCGTGGAGCCAAAGGAAAAGGACTGATGCGGGGCAGATCATTAGGACAAGGACCATCAAACATCCATAACTACAACCCGTATGAAGGATCGGGTGATTCTTCATCACCATGGGAACTATACTGCCATTCCATCTCCCATGAATACTCACCGCCACCTGATTCTCATCATTCGTATCACTCGACCACTCCCACAATAGCCACCACTCCCATCACTCTCATTCCCATTCCTTCCAAGGAAATTATAACCCAAACATCCACCTACGTTCACCCTCTATTTCTCCTCCTGAAGACACCCCTGAACCTATGGAAGAAGATTCTGACCCTGAGATGCCTCAAACAGGGTCAATGGGGCACCCTATTGAACTGTCCAGCGGTCCAAATTCATATGCTGGAACCCCTCAACACTACCCTGATGACTTTCAAGAGAGATGGGGACAATATGTCTTCTACAATACCCCATCTTACCACAACACACCCTCCTACCATACTCCTCAACCGGAACTATCTCTGTCTGAGGAAGTACAAATACAACATGTGGAGCAACCACAACCACTAGCCGTACTACAACTACCAAGAAGACCTGGGGCGCGCATGTCAGTGCGCCTAGGACCAAGGATAGGGTCGCTTTCACCTAACCCTTACCCAACTATCCCTGAGGACCCACAAATGGGTGGACCCTCTCACACTTCACCATTTGTGGAGCACCCACCACAACCAACCATTGAGCCTTGGCCTCAGCTACCACAATCAACTGTTAGGCCTTCGACCCAACTACCACCACTACCACCATCGGGTTTTGAAAACCCAATTCCCTCATATCAAGATTCGTCTGGATATAACCCTTTGTTTCTTCTTCTTGTTTGCAAAATTTTTCCCAGGCACCTTTGCAGGACCCATATTTGGAGGCAGATGCATTCAACGAAGCTTCCCCTTCTCCATTTCCTCCGTACTCCACCAAACCTTACTCAGCTGGTGGATATCCCTTTAATGGGTACAATCCTTCGGGTGGACCTCCACCTTATGTTATACCAACATCCGGGTGCACTTCAGCCACAACCTCAACCATCACAGCAACAACAGCCTCAACCTCAAATGCTAGTACTTGAGGCTATGCAAGAAACACTAGAGTAGATAAAGGAATTTCAACTGAAAATTAAAAAATCGAAAAAGAAAAACAAAAAGTATTTTAAGAGATTTGTGAGGCTGGTAAAAGGGGAAAATGGTGATTAAACCCTTGTATTTTGTTTATGTAATTTTATTTTTCCAAAAGTCCCTGCGTGGACATTGTCTTAATTAAGTCCTTGCGAGGACATGTTTATTTAAGTATTAGTCCCTGCGAGGACAAGTTTTGTAATTAAAAGTCCTAATTTTAGGCAATATTGTAATGCCAATGTTTTAATTTAATGAAGAAATTTTGGTAATTTGCTTTACCTTGTTTCATCCGTTATTCAAGCCATCGTCTCAATTTTAATTAGAAATTTATTATCTGCGAAATATTTCAAAGAGATCTTCTTGATTTTTTACGCCCGCCAAGTGATGATGTCACATATATTGGCAAAACGGTAGATTGAATTTTATGGTGCTCTACCATGATAGTTAAGGTTGAGATTTTTCCCTTTCTATCCAGAGGTGGTGAACTACGTTCTAAGCCTCCTAGTCTGCCCGATCTAGGCTAGCTTCTTAAACCATTTTAAGTCTTTATTCTAAATGTTAACATCTCCAAAGTGTTAAAACTCCTAGGCAATGTGACTTGAGGAACCACACGAGCCGTCAAGATTATGGACTATGTCCAAATTATAATAAGCCTATGTGATCAATTTGATCATGGCTAAGTATCATCCATGCGATGATATCTTATTTAAACACCCATTAGTGGTGTAACACCTACTAGCCATATTATAAACATCCGTTAGTGATGTGTTACTTATAACAACCTTTAGTGACGTACTGCCTATAGGTTATATCCTTGTCCATTAGTGACAGTGACAGATGTAGTCTACGACTCCCTGTCTCGAGGTAATAGATTTCATTCAAACCTCGAAGCCATTTGTGCTACTCTTATTTTGTCCTTTGTGATAGGCCTTTTGTGCCATAAATATTCACCCCCATAAACTTTACGTGTTTACATGGTTAAATTATACCATGCCACACATTATAATGCAAGTCATCAAGCATGTATGACTAATTAAAACTTATATTATTATTATTTTAGCTTCAAGCGGACAAAGGCAAATTCTTATGAAGTGAATAGTCAAAGAAAGGACGATAATGCAGATGAAAATGTAGTTATCACTAAAGGTGATCTGTAAGCACTTATTTCTATGGAAGTTGATAAAGCCATAAAGAACCATGTTGAGAAGCAATTAGAGTCAAGTGCTTCGCACTCTAAACAGTCGTCCAAGCACACCTCAAAAAAAGGATTATTCGGAGCACTCCTCGAATATGAGGAAAGAGAGAGGGAGGAATACCAGAAAAAGACTCATTTCTCAAAAGAGGGTTGCTCGTATAAATATTTCGTGTCTTGTAAACCCCGTGATTTCACCGGTGAAAAAGGGCCGGTTGAAACCCTTAGATGGATAGATGAGATTGAAACGGTAGTGGAGATAAGTGGGTGCGCTGAGAAGGACGTAGTGAAGTATTTTGCACAATCTTTTAAGGGCGATGCCCTGATTTGGTGGAAGTCAATGATACAGACTGCGAGGAAAGTGTATCTGTATAACTTAAGCTGGACCAAATTTGTGGATTTGATAAAGAAAATCTACTGCCCACCTCACGAGGTGGAAAAGATTGAAACAGACTTTCTTGGGTTACAAATAAAGAACTTAAATTGTAGAAAGTATCTGTCCGATTACAACTCTCTGTCAAGATTGGTACCCTACCTAATCACACCTGATCTAAACGCATCGCACGTTTTATCAGTGGTTTGGAACCAGAGATCAAAGGAAATGTTAGGGCTTCAATGCCAGAAACTTTTAGGTCTACTGCAGAACTGGCCTTGACACTTACCCAGGACTTGAAAAGGCAACGGTCCATCAAGTCTGAAGCAGAAGGGAAGAGGAAGAGGAAGAGAGAAGATGACCGAAACCATCGGTCAAATAAGAATAGGAAGTTTGGATCCAACCAGAATCACCAGAGGTCAGATGATAGACCTAAGTGTAGGAACTGTAACCGATGACATTATGGCTCGTGTCGAGATCAATCTCAGTCTAAACCATGTGGTATATGTAAGAAGATGGGGCACAAGGCCCTAGATTGCAAGGATTTGAAGGAAGCCACATGTTATAACTGTGGTGAGAAGGGGCATATCAGACCTAATTTCCCTAAGTATAAGAAAGACGATGCGGCCAAAGAAGAGGGATTAAAGAAAGGAAAAGCTTGTGTTTTTCAAATGAGCGCAAAGGAAGCAGTCAAGGATGACAATGTGATAACGGGTACGTTTCTTATTAATGATGTTTATGCTAGAGTTGTTTTTTATTCAGGGGCAGATAAGTCGTTTGTAGACCATAAGTTTAGTGCCTTACTAAATTTGCCTATAAGAACTCTAGACATAACATACAATGTAGAACTCGCCGATGATACAATAGAAACTGCATCAACAATTCTGGATGGATGTTCCATATCCATCAAGAATCATTCTATTCATGTCTCCCTTTTGCTGATGAAAATTGGCAGGATTCGATGTAGTTCTTGGTATGGATTGGTTGTCTCATAACCAAGCCCATATATCCTGTAACAAGAAACTCATTGAAATTAAATTCCCGACTGGTGATGTACTCAACATTCAAGGAGACCTACAGTATGGAATGCCTGAGAAAGGGTCATTCCTTAAGGCATCCCAATGTATAAAGAAAGGATGTGTCATCTATATGGCACAGGTGACCATGGACTTTCCTGTAACACCCCGACCGCTTAAAAACAACAAACCACGGCAGAAACGTCGGGGAGTCACGTTAACAGATTGTTACAACAACACATGGTAATTAAAGTTATGTTTTATTGGATATTGAAATTACATAGTTACATTGTCTTGAAGTTTAAAATAAACTAATTAAACTAGTGTCTTTCATATTTTAAGGCACTAAGTCCGCGTCCAATCCTACGTGAGCATGCATCGACATCAAACTTGGTTTCCTGAAACATATGTGAAAACGAGTCAGCAAAAATATGCTGGCGAGTACATAGGTTTTGTGAGTGTGTCAAATTCATGGCTTTGAATATGTATTGCAATACCACGTCAGACTACTAGAGTCGTTAATTTAAAAACCTTGTTAAAAAGTATTTGGTATTGCAATGATAACTAACCAACTAAAACAAGTTAGTTATTGTTTATAAAAGACTTGTAGCCATGAATCTTGACCAAAACATTTGTTTTGTAAATTCGAGTAGTAAATCGCCTTGAAAAAACTTTGTATGGTTTATATCTTTTTATTGAAAATCGTTGTGTGTCATTTTTTGAAAACCTTTGTTCCAAGTGATGCAAATAACGGCACAAATGTAATACGATAAAGGCACTTATATATAGGAAGTACCAGCAGCGTATCACATTACACACGTTTCGTTATATAAATCACTTACCATAAACCAATCGTTCATTGTCCATGTCATAAACTAATCATCCATTGTTCGTGTCATAAACCAATTGTTCATCGTCCGTGTAAACAAATCGTCCTTGTTTTAATTGTGAAAACTTTTAGTCGTTTTGGTTAATACATTCAAACCTGTGTTGACTCGTCTATACCACCAGATGGTATCTTTAAATTGCAATAACAAACTACCAATGGGTTTGTTAAAGTAAACAGTTTCAGTCGTTCCCCAAACTTCCCCACAAACACCGGGAAACTTGGTAACGGGATTGTCAGTCCTATGGTACCATAACTTACTACTGGTCAGCTTGATCAATGTTAATGAATGTCATTTGTGTCATGTATACAACGCACCAACAAGTTCGTTCACATTATTGAAATCGTCGTGTTTATATAAACCATAGCATTTGTAATTTGAAAACTTGAAAGCAATTTAGCACATATGAATCACCCCAAAATATTTGAAAAACATAAAAGAGGGGAACTATGTACTCACTTGGGATTGCAAAGTAACCTTGAATAAAAGATCAAAAAAGCTCAAAAGTTCGAGAAATCAAACGTGTCCTAAAATTGGATAACTATGTAAATGTCGGGACTTTAATCGGCGGATCAAATAGAATGAGGTCTTGTAAACCAAATGAGTGTTGTAACTCATATGAAATGGTTTAACAAAGTTAACATTCTGATTCGTAAAGGTTCCTATGTGTTTTTGACCCGTTATGACTCGTTAAGGTAGTTTTATGCTACTTTAACGGATCATTTACGTAAAAACGTGTTCGGATGGTTAGATATGTGTTATGATAAGTCTAATATGCCAAATTAAGTTTAATATAGTTGCAACATCAGTTTATATGTCAAAACATTGGTCACATGCTTAAAGTTGATTTATGCGCAAAAACGGCATTTTGGTCATTTATAGGCATAATAGACGACTTAACATAACACTAACCAAACGACATGACCATAAGGTATAACCTTAGTGGGTTATTCCCTATACAACTATGGTTACATATATGTGTTTGGTCGGATCCTAAGATCGACCAAACGGGTCGGATTCGGAACTCAAAGCGGTGGTCAAGACCGCTCGGCTTACGACCCTAAATAAGCACTAAACTAAAAGTGACGAGTTAAACATGTCTAACAAGGTTTAAATAAACTGATTTGATATCAAAACAAAGGGTTTTGATACCCGAAAATAGTTCCGTCGTATATTGCGCATTTGCGCATTATTGACCGAAACTTTGACTCGTCACTTCGACTAGGAAACGTGGTAATCAGTAGGCATGATCGCTAAGGATCATAACCATCATGATTACGATCACGTTCCAAAGTCCAATTGGACTTTGCTTTGACCAATTAATGGTCAAAGCTGAAAGTCAAACAGTAAGTCAAACTATTTGACTTTTAGCTCATAATAAGCTACAAGAATGAACAAGGCTTGGTTAGAGCACTTACTTTCACTCAAGGAAACCAAGATTACTTAGAAAAACTCAGATGGGAGGCCTCCTAATAAGGTAGCAACTCCACTTAGAGTTTAGAGAAAGAAAGATGGAAATGAGCAAGGAATTTGTTTGAAGATCAAGGCTACTTATAGTTGTTGGAGAGCTTTAGATCATGCCAAGTGTTAGGAGATGTTGTAGGATCATTACAAGTGTTTAGTGAGGTGTTGCAACCAAGAGTATTGGGCAAAAACGAGTTATAGGTGTCAAGTCAAATGAACAAGAAGCTTCCAGGTAGCTGCTGCCACTGGGCATCCGCCGAACGTCGCGGGAGATCTTGGGGGATCTCTCGCGTGGCGCCTGGGATTCCTAAGTTTCAGAATTGGCAGAACAGGCCCCTACAGCCTAAAACTTGTTTTTCGACGCGTTTTGGAACTTTTAACACTCGTTAAGCCCATTTTTAAGCTTTATAAGGAAGATAAAGCACAAGGAACTTGAAAAATTCTCGGAAACTTTTCGGATGTCGGTTCGTTGGTCGTACGGTTGCGATTTTCGGTTAATTACAAAGAAAATCGTAACGAACGCGCAAATGACCGTAAACGCGTAACGATTGATATTTTTGCATTCCAAATTTTTGGATGTGCGTATATGTTCCAGAGTAGGAAATACGTGATTTGGCATAGTTTTGCAGAATTTACAAAATAACCCCTGAAGTTGAATAAGCATGTTTTGCCATACCGAAGCCCTCAAAACTTATTTCTAAGTTATGTAAAGGGTATTTAGGGTATGTTTAGCTTATGTTGATGTTCCGGAGTGTACGTCGCGTTAAACTGATTACGTTTGCATAATAGTTTGTGATTTCACTTCTAGAAGTCGTTTAAGAGTTCAGAATCATGCAAGAATCGAATACGTGCAATTGTCATGATAAAAATAAAATCTCATAAATAAAACACAAAAATTTCATTGATTGATAATTCATCCGGAATTGATACATGATCGGATCACCACAAATATCACATTGCCTATCATTTCTAAGTTCTCAGATGTTTTTCCTAAAGACTTGCCTGGCCTGCCTCCTGACAGGCAAGTGGAGTTTAGGATTGACATCCTACCAGGTGCAGCTCCTGTTGCGAGAGCACCATACCATTTGGCAACTACTGAAATGAAGGAGTTAAGGACGCAGCTCGACGAACTTCTAGAGAAAGGTTTTATACAACCTAGCTATTCGCCTTGGGGAGCTCCATTTTTGTTTGTAAAGAAAAAGGATGGTTCGATGCGGATGTGCAGTGATTACCGTGAGTTAAATAAGCTGACGATCAAGAACCGTTACCCATTACCCAGGATCGACGATTTATTTGATCAGCTTCAAGGAGCAAGCTACTTTTCCAAAATCGATTTAAGGTCAGGGTATCATCAGCATAAGGTTAGAACGGAGGATGTTCCGAAGACAGCATTCAGAACAAGAATCACTTGCACTTTTGTTTCTAAGGATGGAAAATGGATTGAATTATAAAGATATGCAGCGGAATTAATGGAAAACTTTTACTACAAGCAATCGGTCGTTTGTTTTCATCACCATCATACTTTCAAGTTGGTAAACTTCGCATGTGATTCACAAACTCCCCTTTAACCAATTACAATCGTTTGATAGTAAGAAATGAAGAAGATAAAGTGCGAATTGATCTTTTTCAGGAAGACAAGTTTAACTGTTACATTGATCAGCTATTTATACTAACTATCAAACCACTGAGCATCTTTTGTGACATCATGGTTGATAGTGACAGCTAACAAAATTGTAACTAACTAAAACACTGCTAACTAACACTATCAGTGCATAGCACTGTTACATTGAATAAACTAAAACTAGTCTAAGAACTAATCTTTATCCTCTGATCTTGTTTCTTCTATCAGACCTTTGCTTCTTTGTTCGATCAGATGATAGGAATAGTTGTTCAGGGAAAGTAGTGGAAAGATCAATCAGAGGTTGTAACCTCTGATAGTTGGACCAAAGCTCGGATAGTGTATTTGGCTTTGATTTCATATGTTCCTTAGTAGGGTTCAATCCCAACAATCTCCCCTGGAACAGATGATGCCAAAACACTTGTTTATTCTTGGTCTTTATTCCTCAACATAAATTCTCTGATTTGGCCTTAAAACTGTAATTCAAAATTCAGAGAAATTTCATCATCATCATCCTTTTCGAGTGTCAGATCCAAAACATCTTGAAGGTCTTATGCATTTAGCTCATATGCAGCCTCCATGCTAATCTTGACAACATCACCATTAGACTTGAGCAATGTCAATTCGTGGGAGTCTTTATCGCTTTCCACTTTAGAATTTTTGGGTCTTCTGGCTTTCTAGGACAACATTTATTGGTTGAGGTTTAAAGAGCTTTTTTTTGAACTATTTTTGTCAAAACTGCTCTAAGCTTTTCACTAGCTTCATCTGTGTGATAGTCAACCAAGTTTCTAATTCCCTCTTTGATGTGTTCATACACTCTCTTGTCTTCTTCATCTATCTTTTCTTGTTTTTTTAATTGACTGAAAGCAAGGATGGAGGGGACAGATGATGAGATAGAGTTTTTAAAGTGTTGAGCTTTATGAACATCATCTGATGGAGGGTAAACTGGTTTAGGAGGCATGTTTGGATCTTTCTTCCTCCTCATGACTATATTTCACCTCTTACAGCATATAGTTCAAGAGGATATAGAGCAGCCATTAGGAGAAATGATGTTGATAGATGAGCTGTTGAAATTGAAGTGGATTTAGGTGGAAGTGATGAGAGTGATTTGGTCAGTGGTTGTGATGACAAAGGAAGTGGTGATGGAATCCCGTTATCATCTTCTTCAACAACAAAATTCTTTCTTTTGCGTTGAAATTTGATTTTTGGTGAGGGTGGATGTTCAGGAAATTTAGGTGGAGTGGTTAGTGAAACAACCCGGATCACTAGCTAAGGCCTCTAAATGACCGCTCAGTGATTGGATGAGTTGAAGTTGGAAAAGTGATAAGAGCAGTGGATTAGGTAACATCTGTTGTTCCAGCATCTGCTGTCACAACATCTGTCCCAACATCTGTTGGTTTGGTTTGTGGTGTTGATGTTTTAGGTGGTGATATGGGTTTGGATTGAGCAGAGGATACATTAAGTTTGGCATCAACATTGGTTTTAAAAGGGGTGGAAGATGGTTGCCTTGCTTTTCTAGCAGACTTTCTTTTTCTTGAAGTATCAATATCTTTTTTTTCCATCTGTTGAGCCTTTGCTTGTTCACTCAGCTTTGAGGCTTTGACTTCTAATGTATTTTGTGTCACACCCCGACTCGCAGCGGAAGACAATTGCGGGGTGCGGCAGACACATGGTAGTTCCTATAGTTTAAAAAACATGATATTATATAAAGAGGGAACATCGGTTACAACATACATAAAGTATCATATTACAACCCATAAGTTTAAGTGCGGTACTACAAGCCACTACTGCCTTTATTCTTCTACTATCCGCTATTCAAGCCACTTCATACGCACATTCCTTATTCCTGTTTAGTTTTACCTGAAATGCATGTTAGTTTTAAAAAGGGTTAGCTAAACGAGCCGGTGAGTTTCACTGGTTTGGTTGTTTCGTAGCAGAATGCTTTAACAAGTTTAAATGCACGAGTCATAGATCGTAGATGGAATTACATGAGTGTACAAGTGAAACCTTGACTGATTTTAACCATGCCGTGTCATGTTCAACACCTCAGCACACCCCGGGCCATGTCACAACAGATACCTCAGCCCGCCGGGCCGTGTCACACAGACACCCCCAGCCCACCAACTGTGTCACGTGCAGTTCAACGCCCCAGTGTAGTTATGCCTAACAACATGACCGAGTTTAGGACGTGTGCAGTTTCCTGTTTGCCGACACACAGTCCGGTCATATCAACTGGGTTTGTCAGACTAATAGTACTATCCACTGCCTACGACTTTCGTTAATCACTTGTAGTGGGGATAGTTCGTGTGTTAGGTAATTCACATCATCACAAGTTGGTGCAATTAACACAGTTTATAACATGGAAATCACCCCAGAAAATAGTAAAACAGTTTAAAAGTTGGGGAGTGAAACTCACAGTGAAAGTAGTAGTCTCAAACAACGAGTGATCAATCAACTGGATCAGCTTTAATAACACGCATGCAAGTGGGGTCTCAAATCAGTATCTAAGCTGGTAATAGTTATAAATTGGATCTGTTTATGAGTTTTGATCCTGGATTGAGTCTATAGGACATTGGCATGGTGATGGATGTCAGGGTAGTATCAGTTTTTAGTTTGGCTAGGCACCGTTTCGCGTGCCAGCCAAAGTCAGTTGTTTGACATGTTCGGATAATGGTACGGGAATACCAATAGTGTCAACATGTTGTTATTTAAGAAAGATTAACTTTACATTAAGGGAGTTTGGGCATTTGGGGAGTCCAGGTTGCCCAAAACTGAGTTTACACTTTCACTGTCGGGGATTCTCCCGAATTGGCATTGGACTCACCCCTAGTGTCCAAACGACCCTGGAATCGCCTGGAATGCTCCCGGTGTTCCAATTATAGTAAATGTCGGGTTTGGTCAGTTCCCGGTTCCGCCAGGTTCATTATACGGTAAACTGCCGAATTTAGTTTAAAATAAACTGTTTTTAATTCCGTAAATTCCCTTTTAATCCACAAGTTGTCTTGAACTTTTTTATACAAGTCAATAAAAATATGTAGATTATGAGAAATAATTCGGGAATTTATTTAGCCATTTTAATTTCTCAATTAAATTATTTGTAAAACAATATTTAACCGAACAATTCACATTGCTTATCATCCGATATTCAAAAATTCTCAAAATATTCCAGAAAACTCCTTATATGTCCAGGAACTCCCTGCAAAAATTTGGGATTTTTCTGATTTTGTTTCAGTGCGTTTCCGGCTACCAAAAACTCCAAAAAACACGGATTTTTATTCCAAATCAAAATTCAATCAATGGAATCCCAAACTTCCCAGAACATTCCCTATATGATACTGCTTGGTACTTTTTCTGGATTTCTTTTGGTAAAACAATCAAAAATTCACCAAATATCATATAATATTCCAAAAATTCTAAACTTCTACGTGGACATTCCTGTCCATACCCTACATCACCACACCAAATTACAGCTCAATCCAAGCATCACGGACGAAGTTATAGACCAGAAAATATTCTGCCCACGCTAGTTTAAGGTTTCGGGCGTTATACCTAGCGCAAGCTTCGTTTCTGCATGTTTTTCTCGAGTCCAGAAGTGTGGATGCTATATTCAGTACCTACACATCATGTACAATCCAAACATGCCATATATCATGTCAATCAAGCCTTGTATTACTGTTTTTCGGTTCATAACTTTGTTATCCGATTTTGGTCGATTAGGAGTCGAGTAGGGTATCAAAAACTGAAGTTTTGTGATCTTGGCTACCCTATAGCATCAAGGAATCCCTGATGTGATCTTATTTAGCCAAGAATCATGTTTAAATCATCCAAAATCATGGATTAAAAAGGGTTTTCATTGACTAGTTCATTTATTCTCAAAAAATCATCATCAAAACCTTGTAAAACATGAAGAATACCTTTGATTTGGCTGAATGAAAGGGAGGATCAGCTGTGTTCTTGATGTTTATGAGCATAATTTAATAGAAATGAAGAAAAAAATTATAACAGGGGGTGTGGGGCCGCAAGTGGGGGTACCCCTACCCCACCCCCGCTTTGTCGTGCTTCGTTTTTCGAGATAAAAAGGTGATGTTTATCTTTTTTGCATTTAGGTTCGTTTTCGGGTCCAGTACGCATCCCCGATTTGCGAAACAGACTCCTTTTTTCGTGTTTTTAGTGTTAAAAGACTCGGTTTTAAAAACCGTGCATAACCATCTCCAAACCCAAACACAGTTACGTTTTAATCCTGATGACCTTGTATTAGGTTAGTTTAAGAGTTTTATAGGCTTGATTGACCATTCCTTGCATGTTTGGTTTGTCTTTTGTTGCTCACAAAACAAAGGCGCTTCCCTAACCGGGAAGCTGCCTCATTTTGTGTGCCCGAGCTCCGATTTACTTCAAATCTTATGTCATGGTCTATGGCACATAACTAAGATGTTTCGTGAACTCAGAATCTTAAATAGCCCTACCAATGGCCTAACAATCATCGTCAAATGTTTAATGCGCTGTTAAATGTAACGCTCATGTTTAACACGTTGTTACATGCTAAGGACACCAACCTCACACCGTTGGCCCTTAATAGTGTCATGTTAACCATGACATGCTCTCAGATTCCTCCAAGACATAACGATTATCGTTTAACATAGCACACAAGTCATGCATGTGTTTAGGGTTTTCGCACAATTATTGTTTAAGCATGATTTAAAGTTTAGGACCATTCAAAGTGTACCTGGTTTCGTCCTGGGTATCACATTTTGTCTCTTCTGCTTGTCATCGGCAATCTTTTCTGCCTCTTTATTTAGGGTCTCATCAATCCCTTTTCCAAAATTGGCATCTGGTTCTGCAGTAGTGATTTGTTCTGGCTGTTGTTGCACTTTTGGCTTTGGTTTTGCTTTTGAATCTGCCTGCAACTTTCTTAAGGTATCTTTCTCCCCCCCCCCTTTTTGGCATCATTTTCAATTTTATCTTGAAAGACAGTAACCGGGGTAGTGCCAGTTGTTTTCAATAAATGGTCTTTGATGGCTTTGATTTCTGCTTGGGTGTCTCTGTTATCTAGCATCAACCATTATGCTGATAAACTTCGTTTGTGTTTCATGCTGAATATCTGACAATCTTCTTTGAGCAAGGATAATTGGTTGCACAATATTCCATAGCTCATCAGCATTTTGTGGTGTGGATGGTTGTGGTTGAGAGCTTTGAAGCATTTGTTTCGTAATGGACTTTATTTCATCAATTGATGATTCCATGTGTGTCATTCTCTCCGTCAATTCTTGGTATTTTAATTTATCACCTAAATTAATAGGATCATCTAAATTCCTACTAGAGGTAGTTGTATTTGAATCATCTACATGAGTAAACTCAATGTTTTCAGACTCAAATGCCCATTTTTCTTGGTACTGGGGACCTCCAACTAGAGCAGAGGTTACAATTGTAGCTCAATAGTTGTTGCCTTCAAGGATGACTTACTTATGTAACGACTGTCCAACTGAGCCATTGTTGTGGCAACAGTTGTAGTAGTTGCTTCACTCAAATATCACCAAGGGTTACTTGTAACCCAATGGATGCAGCCTCCTCTATTGCTTGGGGAGAGCAAATAGAGTTTTCTCATACTCAGTCATATGTGGAAGTTGACTCTCCTTAATGGGTGATTGAGAGGGATTGATAGTTGTCTGTGTTTTCTCTATTGCATCATGCAAGGGTAAAAATGTAGGTGGTATTGGAGAAGTGGGTTGTAGAGTAGAAGAGACATTTCCCTGGGAGAGGGGTTGTGGAAGATTGATTCAAGTGAATCAAGAGCTTCATATTGTGGTGTCACCGTGGTTACAACTTGTTCCTTTTGTGAGGAATCAAGAGGAGCATGCGTGGGTGGAGATCTTTGTTCCAACTGCTGTGAGGAAGTAGCAGCAGTGGTTTCAAGTGACTTTTGTGTTGTCACAGGTATATACTTTGGGATCTCATCTTCCAGACTTACCTTTTTGGGTTTTGTTTTGGTGGGCGTTTTAGATTTGGAGGGTTTCTTTTTGGATTTTGCTAGTGTGGTTGCACAACACTCGTTGTAGTGCCATGCTCACCAGGAGCAGTGAGCTCAGCAGCAGAGGTTTGAGCAGCTGATGTGTTAGCATCCAAAGTTGGCTCAACCCTCTTTGCTTGTATTTTCAAACTTTTGGCTTTTGATTTGAAATTATGGTAAAAGTTTCATGTGTGAGGCCGCCAACTTGACTAATGACACCTTATTTAGCATCCTTTTCACAAATTTATGACTGAATATAAAAAC
The DNA here is from genome assembly GCA_947069175.1 of Scalesia atractyloides. Taxonomy (NCBI): domain Eukaryota; kingdom Viridiplantae; phylum Streptophyta; class Magnoliopsida; order Asterales; family Asteraceae; genus Scalesia; species Scalesia atractyloides. The sequence goes on along the minus strand of CAMTDV010000030.1, from coordinate 22,511,879 downwards.
TCAATAACCTAGGATATAAAAGAAAAGCTTTATTTTTTGAAATGTTATTATAGTTTGTCACCAAGTTAGAAAACAATATCTGGGAAAAGTTAAAATCAGATTTTGTCAAAATAGTATATCCCAGATACTGAATGTTTAAAGATATTTCATTGAAAGCAGTAGTCTTGGCAGACAAACATAGCAGCAAAGTGTGGAAAACGAATTTTATATCAGTAGGGAAATTGGGTTTATAGATAGTTATACATGTAAGCTGTCCCTCATACCCACGTTCAATGAACTCATCATGTAGCTCTTTCTTTGGGAAAGAGGTTAGGGAGTTAGGTCATTGACGCTAAAAACAGTTGAAATGGTGGATGGGGAAATTTGAACAAGAGACTCACCCACCTTTGAGGTATTCGCATAAGCCTTTTTGTTTTGAATTTGAACATCAGCATTTGCCTAGAATTGGCGAAGTGTATCAATATAGATTGGGGCTTTTGGTAGCAGGATATCTTTGTACTTGGATGTGTATAGAGCATTGATCATGGCGGGATATGTGGTGTTATTGTCATTTTCCTCAAGAATGGGAAGATAATTATGAGGAGTTTTGATGATGAGATTCTTGGTTGAAGATTGAATAGTGTGGATTTTTGAAGAAGATGAGAGCAATGGAAACCGGTTTGAGAATTTTTGAATTCGAGACGACAAGTAAGAACTCTGTTTGGATAAAACAGGGTTTATAAAGTGAAAAAGTGAATACTGACGTGGCAGCAATTTCAAAAGATCTGATGGCTAACATCTGTCCACATGGCAACATCTGTTGGACAATGGAAGACAGTTGTTTGGGAAACCTCTGTTGAGAGTCAACAAAGGTTAGGAACAGTAAATGAGAACATTGGTGATTTTACACTATCAGAGGATACATATCAAAGGTTAGGAAACACAGTGGTTTACTTAACATTGGAAATGAGAAGCAGAGGATACCTTTATCAGTGGATAGAGAGAACCAAACATTTGATTTCTTTGAAAAACAGTGGTTGTGGACAGACTTTTAGGATTTTGAAAATTCTAATTTATGCTATTTTTAAGGATGAAATTTGGATTTTCTGAAAACATTTTAATGCTTTTTATTCATGAAAAATAAAAAGTTGCTTTTAATCCATGTTAAGCATCCTAATTTTAGAGATCAAGCTTTCATAGGTAGATGTATCTAATTCTTTTGTTAGAAAATCTGCTAGCTGGTCTTTAGTTGGGACATGATGTAGAGAAATCAAACTTTTTTCATAACAATCCCTCACAAAATGATGTCTGATATCAATGTGTTTGGTGGTAGAATGAGATACTGGATTTTGAATGATGTTTTCAGCTGCTTGACTATCCAACATGAGAGGGGTCTTTAGAGCAGTTACACCAAAATCCAGTAGTTGATTTTGAAGCCATAGGAGTTGAGCAGTGCAACTTGCAGCAATAATATACTCAGCCTCCGCTGTGGATGTTGAGACTGCAACTTGCTTTTTACTTTGCGAAGACACTAAGCAATTGCCTAGGAATTGACATCCTCCTGAAGTTGACTTCCTTGTGGTGTGACATCCAGCAAAATTACTGTCTGTATAACCTGAAAGCTCAATGTTTCAATTAGCAGGATACCAGATACCAAGTGTGGGAGCACCTTTTATGTATATGATCATCCTTTTCACAACAATGAGATTTGACTTTCTAGGTGCTGATTGGGATTTGGCACAAACACATGTGGCAAACATGATGTCTAGCCTTTATGAAGTTAGGTACAATAAAGACTCAATCATGCTTCTATAAAGAGTTTGATCAACCAAGTCATCTTTGTCATCAACAGTGACAAGCTTTGAGGTTGCCATGGGTGTGCTACATGGTTTACAATCATTCATATCAAATTTGGTAAGTAGTTCTTTTACATACTTACTTTGATGAATGAGTGTATCATTGTGCATCTGCTTAACTTGGAGACCAAGGAAGCATTGGAGCTCACCCATTGCACTCATTTCAAACTCTATTGTCATGAGTTTTCGAAACTCCTCACACATTGACTCACAAGTGGATCCAAAAATAATGTCATCTACATAGATCTGGACAATCATTAATTCCTTTCCTTTCCATTTTAAAAACAGTGTTTTATCAATCTTACATCTTGTAAAGCCTATGGAAAAGAGAAATGTAGAGAGAGTTTCGTACCAGGCTCTTGGTGCTTGTTTCAAGCCATATAGTTCTTTATTGAGCTTGTAAACATGATCAAGATAATATGCATCTTCGAAACCAGGATGTTGGCACACATATACCTCTTCCAGGATCTTACCATAGAGAAAAGCACATTTGATATCCATTTGATACACCTTGATGTTGTGGTTGACAACCAAAGCTAAGAATAATCTGATGGCCCCCAATCTTGCAACTGGAGCAAAAGTTTCATCATAGTCAATGCCTTCTTGTTTGTAGCGTTGAACCACAAGCCTAGCTTTATTCTTGACAACAATACCTCTTTCATCAATTTTGTTTTTAAAGTCCCATTTTGTTCCAATTGGACTTACATCCTTTGGCAATGGTACAAGTTCCCATACTTGTTGTCTTTGAGACTTATCACCAGTATCGTTGACCTTTTGATGACTCTTAGTTTTACACAAGTTTACCTAGATTGTCGATATGTTTGTCCACTTAAACTTTGACACATTTCTCAACTGATCCAAGATATGTTATGTAGAATTAAGAAACTTGACTTAACTATGGATCCCATCTCAGAATATACTCCCATATCAAGATTCCCTAGATTATATCTTACAGGTGAGTATAGAGTAATCGATATCTGTATCTGGGTTTTGCGAGGCCTTGAGAGCTCAGGTTAATACCACCGTATCGACAAAGGGATGAAGGCTCGACTTTAAGGTGTTGTTCCAATATGGAATATTTTTTACTGCAATTGATTTAATCTTATGATACTTTTCAATTTACTGCAGTTTAGGGTTTTTAGGCAAAAGCATTATAGAAGTTCTAGGCCATTTCTTACGCAAAATCAGAAGAACTTGTATAATACCCCAGATATCAATCATCTATAAAGACCTCGTATCTCAGAATCAGGCAATCTCTCAAACGAAATTTTGGAGTAATAAGTCCATATATCCAAGAGATGTTAATCCACAAGCTAAGCAGTTGTAAAATTAGTTTATATCCCGGAAATAATCTACTGAACGTTTAAAGCCTATCGACACATCCACAGTAAGACTTGTTTAATCATTTTAAACTTTACAAATCTTTAGCAATAGTCCACTGATGTACTATCATTTCCTTTTTGACACAAAATTCTTTTTGTCTTTTTCATGTTTTTGTACATTTTCGCTTTTATATGTTTTCGTATTTTCTCGTTTCGTTTCTCCCCCTAAAATCAAAAACATATTTTTGTATTTTAGTTTTAAAGAAATCTAATCTTAAAAGATAACAAACCAATGAGGATCACGAGAACTCGTCGTCCGATCCATATTCAACCTCTGCATCCGGACCTTTCAAAAGATTTTTTATACCGTTAAGTCTCATTAAGTCTTTAAACCTTGTTAGACTAAATGGTTTGGTATAAAAATCAGCTTTTTGTTCATCGTGTAGGAACGTCCACAATTAGCACGGGAACCTAAATTTGTTATCTATTGTCCGATTAGGCGGAAACTAATGACAAGTTAACCAAATAATAAGAATTACTCAGTTAAATGTTGTTTTCATTGATCTAAAGTTCAATACATTTGAGAACCGGATCCGACAGAGCTTCACCGTCTCTGTGCCAAAATCTCTCCAACTCTTACAAATGAAATCCCAAGACACCTATATATAGTGTTACAAGTTCGCTGGTGAGGGACATGCCATGGGTAAGTTCGCCCGAACTTGACTTAGTCAAGTTCGGCCGAACTTGGCTTCTCACAAACCTTCATGGGCGAACTTGACTAAAATTTATCTTAAATATGCCTCGATTCTAACAGTTTAAGCCCTATTCACTTAGACTCGATACATAATGACGTAGGCAACATACTCCCCTTGGATCTTGCCGCAGTCATTTTGACTTTTAAAATCTTCTGAGTCTTCCGATCTTTAGTTCTTGAATAAACTTTAACATCATGATCTTTATATCCTCTTTCTCTTTCTTTGAGCTTTGACTTGATAAAATTTTTAATCAACATGCTCCTCCTAGCTTTAAGCTTTATCTTTCAGACTCCCCTTTGCTTTGGTCTTTAGACTTCAAACTCCCCCTAGTTTTGAGCTTTCTGAAATCTTTGATTTTTGCTTTATCAACTCCCCCTCAATCTTTACTACCTGTCTAAATAAATTCTGACATTCAAATAAACATTTCAGATTCACTGTTTTGAATTTTGTGCTATCACATTTCAAACTTTAATTTTCACTTCAATCTACTCCAAAACTTTAGTTGTTTCAAGTTCAACTTAATGACCTTGAATACATTTTACATTTAAATCCTTCAACTTTCACATTTTTATCATTTGATTTGTGAAAAATCCACTTAGTTGATCAAGTCCAAGTTAATGACATTGATTAACCAAATATATCAACCAAGTCCAAATTAATGTCCTCAGTTTGAAAAACCATTATGAACAATCTGATTTTAATGTTTCAAATTAATGAACTTTTAAACATTTATCAGATTTTCTTACCAGACTTCGAAGATCCGTTCTCCAACATTGGCTCATTTGAAACTAATGTAGAAACAAAATCTTTTTGTATTTTAGAAAATTTAAGCTAAAACACACTGGAAATCTTTTTGGTTTTATCTTTGAAAAGCAAGTAAAGTATTTACAGAAACTTTTAACAAGTAAAGTAAACTATGTGCAAACATATTTACAGACATATTTTTGTGAATTCGTGTCTAAGGATCATATCAGTTGTTTAAGACATATCACCAGTACCGTTGACCTTTTTGAAGACTTTAAGTTTTAAACTCGTTTACCTAGATTGTCAATATGTTTGTCCACTTAAACTTTATCACGTTTCTCAACTGTTCCAAGATATGTTAAGATATGATTTATGAAACTTGACTTAACTGTGGTTCCCACTTCTTGAATATACTCCCGAATCCAGATTCCCTAGATTTCATCTTACAGGTGAATATAGCGTAATTGATATCTATATCTGGGTTATGCGAGGCCTTGAGAGCTCAGGTTAGTACTACCGTACCGACAAAGAGATGAAGGCTCGACTTAAAGGTGTGTTCCATTTAAGGAATCTTTTCGGCACTGCAAATTATTTGATCTTTTGATACTTTTCAAGGTTTGCATGCAGTTTAGGGGTTTATAGCAAAAGCATTATAGAAGTTCTAGGCTATTGCTTCCGCAAAATCAGAAGAACTTGTATAAGACCCCAGATATCAACTATCTATAAAGACCTCGTATCTCAGAATCAGGCAACCCTTCAATCGAAATTTCGGAGTACTAAGTCCATATATCCAATATGTGTTAATCCACAAGATTAAGCAGTTGTAAAATTTAGTTTACATCTCGGAAACAATCTACTGAACGTATAAAGCCTATCGACACATCCACAGTAAGACTTGTTTATCACTTTTAAACTTTACATTTCTTTAGCATACTGTGATAGTCCACTGATGTACTATCATTTCCTTTTTGACACACAATTCTTTTAGTCTTTTTCAATGTTCTTGTATATTTTGAATTTTATAATGTTTTTTAATTTTCAACTTTTTCATATGCTTTTGAATTTTCAACTTTTTCATATGCTTTTGAATTTTCAACTTTTTTATGTTTTTGATTTTTCTAAAAAATTTCTTACTCCCCCTAAAATCAAAAACATATTTAGTGTTTTGGATTTTAGATTTAAAGAAATTCTTCTAAAAATGTAACAACCAATGTGGATCACGAGATCTCATGGTCTGATCCTTTTGTTTTCATTTTCTGCATCATCACCAGTCAGCAGAACAAACCATTAAACTTTGATATCATCAACTTGTAGAAACCACTTGTACTTGTAGGCAATCAATTTTCAAAGATTTTTACATATAACAATCAGTGTTCTATTTAACGGTGTGGATTTTCTCAAAAAATTTTAAAACTTTTTTCTTCTTCAAGCACTTGTGATTTCAAAAATCAAAGATTTTGACTTTCTAGATAAGTTAAAATACTCATGGAGCTCCGCTTCCTGTTTCAACTTTGATAGAGTGGATCTTGGGATTCCTGCACATGAAACAACTATTTGAAAAATGAAACCCAAACCTTTTTTGGTTTTGGGTTTGTACTGATAAGCATCATAACCATATAGTAACTCTTCATCGTATTCAAAATCATTATTAGACATTTCATCCAATGTCGATTCTGAAAACGTTTTAACCTTTTCTTTCTTTGTCTGTTTGATTACTGACTCAGTTGATTTAACATTTTCAGTTTTGTCAGCAACAGACTTTGGTTTTTCTGATAATGAAAGCCTTTTTTTAGCAACCCAAGATTGTAGCTTGTTTCTAGCTTTCTTGATATAGAACTTAGAATCTTTGTTTTCATTTAACTTTGAAGTTTCACCTTTTTCAAATGTTGAGTTCTCAAACTTTGAACTTATTTTAGGTTTCACTTCGTTTTTAGATTCATAGTTTCTAATTGACTCTGTGTAAGATTTTACAATCTCTGGTAGTTTTTGCTTTACATCTTTCTTCGTGGAAACACAAGCTTTAGATTTAGACACTTGCGAGCAATATGACTAATAGTATTGCATTTAAAGCAAGTTCTATTACCAGAACCATTTCCACTAGTGGGTTTCAATCCACTTGTGGACTTGGTCTTAGCCTTGTCCCGAAGTTCTTTTTCTTTCTTGAATTCATCATTCGATTGCTTACCAATCACGCTTTCTTCTTGAACCGTGCTTGTTCCATACACAAACTTTATATTCTTACCTTTGTATTCCTTGAAAGCTGGTTTCTCCTTCTTTTTCGGTTCTTCTTCTTCAACCTCCAACCTAATCCTGCTCTCCTGTGCTCAAGAAAATCACCACCATTTCTACGGTAGTTGTTAAAATTCTTTTTCGGTTTAGAGTAAAATTTCTTTTCATTCTTGTCAAGATCATCTGATGAAACTTCTACAAGTTTAAACAGTTTATCGATTTTATCTTCTTTCAAGTTTCGAATCGGAAAGCTATCATGGAAATATCATCTATCAGAATCCTTAACCTTGTACATGACAATGTTAGGATCATCACTTAGATCACTTTCTGAAGCTGTATCGTCATTTTCGGACTGTTTGAACCTGAGTTAGCGTTTTGAAAACTGCCGTTATCAGAATCATTTCCCAACACATTATTTACCACATTAATTACCACCGCTTCATTGTCATCATTTGATTTCATAAAGTCTACATCAATGTTCTCATACAATTTAATTTTCTTATCTGACAAAATAAGTAGATTAAATGCCTTTTCAATCTCATCATCTTTCTTGCATGAATAACTTGCAAGAAGTGGTGGAGGAACATATCCGTACTCTTTACGCTTTGATTTCTAACCATTTTCCTCCGATTTAATTGTAGGTAAAATGTGATCAATGACATACGCGTTTGTGGTGTAGCTCTTTAGAAGTTGTCTTACCCGTTCCGTTTCAATTTTCATGCTGTGAAGCTCACGCTTTGTCTCAGCAATTATGTTAATGTACATGTTAATTGCCTTTTGTTTCTCAATTACTGTGGCATTAAACATTTTTACATTAGCGTTAAGCTCACTATTAGCATGTTCAACATATTTATATTTGCTTGATATTTTGTCATAAGCTTCTTTTATGGTTCTATAATCATAACGAAAGTTTTCGTTGTGTACAGTCAACTCTCTTATGACTTTGACTTTATCAAGACATGGTTCACAAGGACTTGCGCACTTTGTGCAAGGTTTTTCAACCTCCACAACTTTCAGAACATCCTTTTCAGATACACTTACCTTAGCCTTTACCTTTTCTGCCTCTGCTTTCAGAGCTTCTTGTTTCTGCATTTCAAGGTAAACTAGTTCTTCTTCCTCAGCTCTCTGTCTATATCCTTCCAGAATGGCATTTTCCAAAGCAGCATCGACATACGATGTATCAGATTCATTCACTACCTCTGTCATCATAGCAACACCAGTTTTCTTTTCGATGTATTTGTTCTAGTCAAAACCATCTTCTTCATGAGTAACAACAAGAGCTTGTTCGGTTGTCTTTGCAGATTTATCTTCTACTTCGACTTATGCTTTTTTGGGATACGGCTTGTATTGAAGAGCTTTCTTATAGTACTCATTGTTGCTGCCGAAAGGATTTTGGTTTCCACTTGCTTCTTGATTGTTGCATTCACGTTTGAAGTGTCCTTTTTGTCGACACCTGAAGCATGTGACTTTAGTCTTGTCAAATCCAAGCTTGTTGCTTGAGTTACCAATATCCCTTCCAGTGAGCGCCACAAATTTGGAAACTCGACTGATGATAGATGCAAGGCTCCACTTGATATCCATCAGTTCCAACTCTTCTTCGTCCACCTGATCATAATCTTCAGCGGTCATCTCTGGATTACCGATCTTTCCAGCAACGAGACTTTCATATGATTCAAGGACAGTAGCAAGAAGTGCTAAGTGCTGTTTGGCCACCTTCTTAGGAAATACATTCTTCAAATCAACTGCTATGTTGCACTGGAAAACATTTGAATCAGAACTGGCTTGGCTTGTCTGATTTTGGAATGATGAGCTTGAACTGGCACTTGTGTAACCAGCATATGGAGAACCTTGATTTGGAGAAGAATTTGTATTTGCACTAAATGCTGTTTAGATTTTCAGGCTTTGAATAGGAGTATCTGGTATACCTCCTTTGTAATAGACACTGACATCTTGAACAAGATTAGCATTCTTTGATTTCGCAATTTTCATCAACTCCATTTCATGACCTTCTAATTTGTCAATGAAAGATGACAACTTGAAGTGTCTCCAAGATGGACTATTCTTCATAATCGTCAGATATGTTGCCCATTCTCCTTCTGGAAGTGCATCAGCCAGCTTATCAATCTTCTCTTCATTAGATCTTTTGATATCATGTCTCCGCATTTGGACCATGAGGTGACAATATCTATCGATCATCTGCTTCATTGTTTCTCCTTTAATCATCATGAAGATTTCGAATTCTTTATTGATTAAAGCCTTTTTGATTTTGATCATTTCATCACTTCCTTTGAATTTCTCACACAAAGAATTCCATAATTCTTGCGAAGTGTCATATTTTGGTAATAATATCAAGATATCTTCCTTTACTGATTGTTGTATCAAACTGATCATTTTCTTCTCCGCAACATAGTTATCTTTGTCAGCATTTGAAAACTTGTTCAGCAGAAGATCTTGATCACGCTCATCCTTTGGCCATTTGTAACCATCCTCAACTGCAACCTAGTTTTTGAATTTATTCGCTTGTATCCAATTCACAAACTTTTCTTTCCATCCTTCAAATTCATGCATACTCATTAACTTTGGCGGTTTCGATGTAGTACCCATTTCATTGTCGATATTCATCTGGTTCGCCGCAAGAACATTAGCATTTGATGTAGAAGCCATTTGAGAGACGAATACGTTGTGGAAATCTTCCATTTTGACAATCCGTAGACTTATATGAGAATATGATCAAAAAACACTCGAAATTTGATTAGAAACAAACAAGTTCGGTCGAACTTTTGTGAAAACAGATTTTGATTTCAAGTTTTCACAAGTTCGGTCGAACTTATATGACAAAGTTCAAATTTTATTACACAACCTCAAGTTCGGTCTAACTTGATGTAGTTTTGAGAAAATTTTACTTCGAGTGGACTTGTGAAAGAGTTGTAAGAAACACAGGTAAGTTCGGTCGAACTTATACTTGGTTTTCAAGAAGTTTCCCTAAGTTCGGGCGAACTTATGTATATTTTCAACAGATTTTTATCAAGTTCGGTCCAACTTGATAAAAATTCAAGAAAAATTTCCACAGTTCAAGCGAACTTAAGCTTTAATCCTAGAAATCCTATCAAGTTCGGTCGAACTTGATTAAAATTCAAAGAATTTTAGTCAAGTTTGGGCGAACTTGATGTTAAGTTCGGCTATGATGAGTTTTTGAAACATGGTTTTTGCAACTTTTTGATATCAAAATGTTTGAATTTGATGTCCAAACTCTCAGGGGTTTCTTATTAGTGTATTTTACATGACATATTCAAAAGTCACCCGTTTTTGACCATGAAATCATCAAATCTGTGAAAATGTTAAGAAAAATGATAGAATGGAGATGAAATAGAGAAATTCTTGTCTTGATTCCAGCAAATTTAGGTATCCAGGCTCTGATACCACTTGTAGGAATGTCCACGATTAGCATGGGAACCTAAATTTGTTATCTATCGTCCGATTAGGCGGAAACTAATGACAAGTTAACCAAATAACAAGAATTACTCATTTAAATGTTGTTTTCATTGATCTAAAGTTCAATACATTCAAGAACCGGATCCGACAGAGCTTCGCCGTCTCTGTGGCAAAATCTCTCCACCCAAGGCACCTATATATAGTGTTACAAGTTCGCTGGTGAGGGACAGACCATGGGTAAGTTCGCCCGAACTTGACCTCGTCAAGTTCGGCCGAACTTGGCTTCTCACAAACCTTCATGGGCGAACTTGACTAAAACGTATCTTAAATATGCCTCGATTCTAACAGTTCAAGCCCTATTCACTCAGACTCGATACATAATGACGTAGGCAACAGACATATGCACCAACACATCGTTGTGGATTTTCTCAATTCGTACCAATCCTTTTTCATAGCAATCACGAATAAAGTGGTAACGAATCTCAATGTGTTTAGTTCGAGAGTGATGAACATGATTTTTTGTTATGTCGATTGCTGCCTTATTATCTATATACAACCGTTTGTCAAGAAATTGCAATCCATAGTCTCTCATCTGCTGTTGATCCACAAAAGTTAACAGCTGGAAGCTGCGATGTACTCAGCCTCACATGTCGAGAGAGCGACTGTGGTTTGTTTCTTGCACTGCCATGTTACCAACGCGTTCCGAAAAATTGGCAACCGGCTGAAGTAGATTTAGCATTTAGTTTGTCTACACCGAAATCAGAATCAACATCTTCCGTAAGATCGAAGTTGTCATTCTTCGGGTACCACAAGCCGGTGCTTAGACATCCCTTTAAGTATCTGAAAATCCGCTTCACGATCTGCATATGAGATATTCTAGGACTAGACTGATATCATGCGTAGAGGCATGTAGGATACATGTTATCCAGGCGCTATGCCGTCGGATACATCGACCTGTAAAGAGTCTCATTAACTTTGTTTCCAAGCTCATCGACGCAGATTCCATGGTTGAGTGCCAGTGGTGTTGATAACGGCTTCGTGCTATCCATCTCAAACTTCTTCAGAATATCATGAACGTACTTGGTTTGGTGGATAAAGATACCATCTAGCAACTGATCAACCTGCAATCCCAGAAAGAATTTCATTTCACCAATCGAGCTCATTTTTTAATTTTTTTTCATGATAGCTTCGAATTCTTTGCAAAGATCATCGTTTGTTGAACCACATATGATGTCATCCACATAGATTTGTACGATCAGCAGATGACTTCCAACTTCTCTCGTGAAAAGCGTACTATACACTGTGACTCTGATAAAACCGTTGCCGACTAGGTGCTGAGATAACGTCTCATACCAGGCTCTCGGGGCCTGATGCAACCCATACAAGGCTTTATCTAGGAGAAATGCTTTCTTCGTGTTCAGTGGATCGACAAACCCTGGTGGTTGGCCGACATACAATTGTTCCCTTAGTTTGCCATAGAGAAAAGTGGATTTAACATCTAGTTGGTACACTTTGAATCCTTTCCAAGACGCGAACACCAAGAAAATGCGGATAGACTCTAATCTAGCAACTGGTGCGTACACCTCCGTGTAATCAATACCTTCTTGTTGATGGAATCCTTTGACAACAAGCCAAGCTTTGTTCGCACAGTTACTCCTAGATCGTCACGTTTACACTTGAAGACCCATTTAGTATTAATCGCCTTTTGATTCGTTGGGAGATCAACAAGTTTCCATACACCCAATTTCTAAAATTGTAATAACTCCTCTTGCATTGCAACTACCCAATTTTCATCACCCAGTGCTTCAGTTACTGACTTTGGCTCAATTTGGGATATAAAACAGCGATAAGAGCAAAATTCTTGAATCTGAGCCACCTTTGTGTAGAAACAACTTAACGCTTTATTAATCTGGCCTCTTGTTCTGACTCCAGCTTGTAATTCTCCAATTATAGTGTCAGATGGATGGTAAGAATAAGATCTCGGAATCACTTCACTAGGAACATCAACTGTGCTCTCCAGATTATTAACATTCAGATCAACCACTAACTCAACAGCAGGAATGCTTGAAGATGCTTCATTTCTTGTACTCGGACCAGCAGATTGATTTAACATGCTAGTTATCTGCTCAGATTCCTCATCAGAACTGGATTCTCCATCTTGATCAAAAGTCGGAGCCTCATCAGAATCAGAATCATGCATTGGAGAAAGAATGGGTTCTGCAGTAACATTCACTGGTTCTGTGGTAGGTGTTACTAGTTCGTCTGGAACATTACTTTGACCTTCACCAGAAGAAGAAGTACCAACAGGTGGTTGAGTAACCACTATCGGTCTTGTAACTTGTTCTGGATTAGCTTACTGATGTAGATGATACAGAATAGCAACTTCTTCTACAGTCGGCTCTTCTGGAAGATCGAAAGATTTCTATAAGCTATCATAGTTGAACAACCAAGCATCACCTGCCTTTTGTGTTGGCATTGTATATCTGCGGCAGTCGACATGCTGTGCCAGAATCACTTGATTCATGCAATGAAGATAACTCGCCTGAGTGGACTTGCATAGCCAACAAAGAAACCTTCTAATGACTTTGCACCGAATTTCCCATCAGGATCAATGACTATACAAGGAGATCCGAATGGTTCTAGTACTCAAAATTAGGTTTCCTTTGGTTTAGCAACTCGAAACATGTCTTCTTGGTAGGTTTAACAGTTAACACTCTGTTCAAAGTATAACAAGCTGATGCAACAGTTTCACTCCAGAAACTGACATGAAGTTTAGAATCAGCAAGCATGGTCCTTGCTGTTTCAATGAGCGTGCGGTTCTTCCTCTCAGCTACTCCGTTTTGTTGTCGAGTATAAGGAGCGCTAAATTCATGAAGAATTCCTTTCTCGTTGCAAAATTCAGTCATGCGGCTATTCTTGAATTCTGTACCATTGTCATTTTGAATCCTTCTGATTGGTAAGTGATACAGATTCTCAAGCTTTCTGAAAAGTATCATCAGATTCTGAAATGTCTCGTCTTTTCTTTCTTGAAAGAACACCCATGAAAATATCGAGTAGTTGTCCGTAATAACTAGACAATATAGATCTCCTGAAATATTTTTGACATTCACCGGTCCAAAGAGATCCATATGTTGACGTTCTAGTGGAAGCTTTATGGAGTTCAGAAGCTTTTTCGGATGAGACTTTTTTGATCTACTTTCCTTTCTTGCAGCTTAAGCAATTGTCGTTCATGTGAAAACTCTTCTAATTAACTCCTTCCACCAAATTGTTGTGAACCAAGAAATTCATCTTTCGTAAGTGAATGTGACCCATCTTTCTATGCCATAAGATCGACTCTTTTTCTGTGGCCTTTGTGACAAAACATTGTGCCGACTTTGATGTAGTTGTGGCATTACCCATATCAAGCATGTACAAATCATTCTCTCGCGGGGCGCGCATAAGAATCCATTCTTCTGGAATCTTGAAACTCGGTTTTAATATCATGCACTCCTTGTCGTTGAAATGAGTGGTGAACTTCTTGTCACAGATCTAGGAGATACTTAGAAGATTATTCTCCAGTTCAGCAATGTAGTTGACCTTATCAAAAGATACCATGCCATTAGATAATTTTCCTTCACCAATGATTCTTCCACCTTGATTTCCAGCAAATTCAACGTAGCCACCATTGATAGATTTGATGTTGTATAATAAGGCCCGCATCCCCGTCATGTGCCGAGAAGCTCCACTATCCACAATCCACTTTGATAAGATAGACCTTGGAAGCCCCTGCGCATGTAAAAGCAATTACTTAAAAAGGGAAACCCAAGCCTTGTCGGTCTTGGGTGGATTTGGGATGTCAAAAGTTGGAATTTTCACATCTTTCTTCGGAACCCATTGATCAGTCTTTGTTTGATTGTAATCTTTGGTTTTGATTGAACCAGTTGGTTTGACAAGTTCAGATGATGATGAACTCTTTTTCGGAATCTAGGATTGAGATTTCATTCTTGCGTTTTTCACATAAAACTTTGAATCTTTATATTGATTTTGCTTCGAAGATTCACCCTTTTCAAAATTAGAAAACTTTACAATTTTAGATTTCTATTCAGATTTAGATTCATTGTTTCTTTTCAAAATCATTGTTGGGACAATCTCTGGTTTCTTTAGCTTTTCATCGTCTGAATTTGTTTTTCTTCGATGATCGGACTTTGATTTCGGACATTTTCTTGCAATGTGACCTACTTCATTGCATTTGAAACATGTTCGAGTATCAACAGTTTTTTCACAAGTAGATTTTACTCCACTTGTGGATTCAATCTGTTCACCAAGCTGTTTTCCCTTTTTAAACTCATCATTCTATTGCTTTCCAATCGAATCCTTTTCACGAACAGTATCAGTCCCAAACACGAACTTCATGTTTTTCTTTTTGTATTCATGTTGTGGTGACTTTTTCTTTTCATTCTCTTTAGTTTCAAAACCCAATCCCCCTTTCCTGTTTTCAGGAAAATCCCCACCGTTTCTTCGGTAATTATTAAACACTTTCTTGGATTTTGAATAATATTTCTTCTCTTTTCTATCCAGATCTTCTGATGTAACTTCAACAAGTTTGAATAGTTTGTCAATGTGATCTTCTTTCACATTCTGAATCGGAAAACTTTCATCAAAGTATAGTCTATCAGAATCCTTAACCTTGTATAGTACAATGTTTGGATCATCACTTAGGCTATTCTCTGAAAGAGTACTGTCTTCATTTTCAGATTGTGAACTATCTGAACTATTCAAACTCGAATTGGTGCTTTCAAAGCTGCCATCATCAGAATCACTTTCCACCACCTTTTCAATCACGTTATTAGCGATTGCTTCATTGTCATCATTTGATTTAGTGTAGATTATATCAATGTTCTCAGGCAGCTCTTTTTCCATTTCAGTTTTAAGTTTTAAATTGAGCGCCTTCTCCATTCCTTCTACTTTCTTTCGACAGTAGCTTTCACATAATGGAGGTGTAACATTTTTATAATCTGCACTTTTCTTACCTTTTACTTTTATATCATCTTCTTCTGATGCAATTGTTGGAAGAATATGATCAATGACATAAGCATTCGTTGTATAACTGAGCAACAACTGATTTACTCTTTCAGTTTCAATTTTTATTTCTTGCAGTTCATGTTTTAGCTCAGCAATGGTGTTAATGTAAATGCTAATAGAACCTTGTTTATCCAACAAAGTTGCTTTTAACATTCTGATTGTTTTATCTTGTTCCAAATTTGCTTGCTCAACCATGCTGTAAGTACTTTCATTTTATCATAAACTTCTTTCATTGTTCGATAATCAAATCTGAAATTTTCATTATGCATGTTTAGATCACTTATGATTAATGTCTTTTCAGCACATTGTTCACATGGTTTAGTGCACTTTGTACAAGGTTTTTCATCCTCCACAATTTGCACTTTGATCACCTCTTTTTCGATCACCTTTCCCTCAACTTCAGAACTTACCTCTCTTAGATTGGCCATCATTTCTTTGTCTGCAATCTTGGTAAGATTTTCCTCGTTCATGTCTTGTGTCACATCGACAATCTCCTCGACATCAGCTCTATTTGTTCCACTGGTTATTCCTGCAATTTAGAATCAAAGCAATCTGCAAAATGAGATTGTAAGTTAGGTGAAATAATGTTCCTCATGCTTTCAATGTGGATCATTTCTTCTTCAGATCTCTGCATGTATTCTCTTAGGATTGCTTCTTCCAAAGCTGCTTCATCAATCACTGGTTCTGGCTCTTCCATAATCTCAGCCATCAAAGCTACGCTTGCATTCCTAGAAATGTATTTGTTCCAGTCGAATCCTTCATCTTCATATGTAACTACTAGAGCTTTTTCCTTTGATGAACCATCCTCAATTTGTACATTTCTCGTCTGTGGAGGAGGTGGTTTGTAATGTATAACCCTTTTATAGTACTAATTATTGTTTCCGAACGGATTCTGATTGCCACTTGCTTCTCTTTTTGTGCATTCACACTTGAAATGCCCCTTTTCTCTACATTTGAAGCATGTCCCCTTGGATTTATCAAATCCCAATTTGTTGCTTGAATCTCCAATATCTCTTCCAATGGGCTCAACAAATCTCGTAGCTCTTTGAATAATATATGCCAAACACCACTTTATATCCATCAACTCTAACTCTTCATCATCGATTTGATCATAGTCTTCAGCCGTCATCTCTGGGTTTCCAATATTACCCGCAATCAAACTCTCATACGACTCTAGAACAGTCGCAAGTGAAGCCATGTGTTGTCTAGCAGTCTGTTCAGAAAACACATTCTTTAAGTTGACCGCAATGTTGCATTGTAACACATTGGATCGGAACTTGATTAGCTTGACTTTGAAATGGACTTGAGTTTGAGCTTGAATGTGATGTATTCGAAGTATTATTTGGAAATGATTGAACATTTGGTTAACTTTGAAATGAGTTTCTAGAAGAATTAGTGTTTGCGCTGAATGCGGTTTGTATTTTAGGACTAGGAGTTTCAGAAATTCCATTCTTATAATACAACCTGACATCCTGTACAACTTGTGCACTCTATGATCTAGCAATCTTCTGTAATTCCATCTCATGTCCCTCAAGTTTCTCTATGAATTTTGATAAACTGTAGTTGCTATAATCACTTTCGTTCTTCAGCACCATCAGATAAGTAGACCACTCCTCTCTGGTAGTGCGTCTGCTAACTTATCTATCAACTCTTCATTAGACTTGTGAATCTCGTGCCTTGTCAGTTGAACAACTAGATGACAGAAACGTTCGATCAACTGCTTCATCGACTCTCCTTTCATTATGTTGAAGATGTCACTCCTTTTTTAGTAGAGCCTTCTTGCTTTTTCACATTTCCGTACTACCATAATACTTTGCTTGTAACGCATTCCACAACGTGTGTGAAAAGTTATCATGCTGTAGTAATATTAGACTATCCTCTTTAATTGATTGTAGCAGAAAACTCATCATCTTCTTTTCGTACACATACAAATCTTTTTCTACAGGAGAAAAATTCAACATAGGAATTCCTATACCATGCTCGTTTACTGACCACTTGTACTTAGTTCCTATAGCGAGCCAACAATGGAAATGATTCGCATGCACCTAGTTCTCAAACTTCTCTTTCCAGCTTTCATATTCATCGAGATTCATCAACTTGGGCGGCTTAACAGAAGTACCCATCTCGTTTTCTAAATTGATTTGTGCAACTGCATTTGCTGCTTGAAGAGTCGTTGTGGAGAACGCATTGTAAAACTCTGGTTCCATCTTGATAAGCTGAAAATTATACCTGAAACACTCGAAAAACTTGAAATTTTGTTTAGTTCAAGAACAAGTTCGTACGAACTTGGATAATAACAAGTTCGTGCGAAGTTTGTACAACCAAATCAACAAAACTTCTAATCAACTTCGTGCGAAGTAACTCAATACCAAATCAGTAATTTTGATGCAACTTCGTGCGAAGTTTCTCAAAAACCAAGTTCAAATTCAGATGACAACTTTGTGCGAGGTTCTGAAAACCCAAATTTTACACTTCTAGTGCAACTTCGTGCGAAGTTGTACTAGTCTACTTCGGACAAATTTGTTCCAAAATCTTGATTTTTTGCAAATTTCGACATGAATTCAGTTGATCTTAGATCTGAAAGTCTCAGGGGTTTATCATTAGGTGATTTAACATGACATACATTTTGACCGTAGATTCGTTAAAAAGGTGGAAAAATAGAAGAAAGAGTAGAAATATAAGATGTCTTGTGTAGATATCAACAAATCAGGCCACCATAGCCCTGATACCACTTGTAGGATCGAGATTCTACCGATAGCAACGGTACCTAAGTTGTATCTAATCCATATATGCGGAATTTATATGAAATAGGGATAAATACACAAGATTAACAGTTTAATAGTCAGTTTATTGATTTGTTAAAGTGTACATTCGAGTTCCAAACTGACAGAGCTCCGCCGTCGACTTTGCAAAAACTATTATAATGAAATAACCAAGACGACTATATATAGGGCTACAAGTTCGCCACCAAAAACCACTTGGGTCAACTTCGCACGAAGTATAACTTCGTGCGAACTTGCCTTTAACATAGCATGTTCGTGCGAACTTGTCCCAACACAAACTTAAATAACTTGTAATCTAACATATTCAACCCTATACATACAGACTCGATCTAAGACTTATACATTAGACATCGTGTACCAACAATTCCCCCGGAAACCGTACTGCCTCCACATGATTCTTCTTTTCACAGATATCACAAAACAAGTATTTGATCTTTTCTTTCTTTTTCCCTTTTTCTGACTTTTTATCAGCAGATGGTATAACCTCTGCTGGAATATCCTTTAAGGGTATGATCTTGACTTTGGGTGTTTTGACACCATCAGTGGTTGTAAAATCCATTGGCTGGAAGCTTTCAATAATGCCACACTCATCAGACCATGTAGGTTTAAATTGATATTTCTCTATTTCCTCGAAAGTTGAGGATCTTTTAGGTCTTTCTAAAAAAATTTCTTTCCAGATTTATCAGTGACTTTGATTACTTTACCAACCAAGTTTGTTGGAATCACTTCAACCAAACCAGAATCATTTACAGTAATAGTTTCAGAAACTTGGTCATTTTTTCTAAACCCAATGCCAAATTTTATATTACTTTTGATTTGGTTTTCAAGCATCACTTCATAACCTTTGCAGGATTCTACCCACTTTTCACAAGTGATTTGGGTAGATTCCAACTCCTTTTTGCAACTCTAATATTTGGAGTTGGTCCTTAGTTATGCTGGCTTCCTGTTTTAGGCTACTGAGTTCAGATTCTTTTTCAAACAATTTTGTTTTCAACTCTTTTGAAAGTTTTTCAAATTGCAATTCATCATCTAAAATCTTGTTTCTAAGGTTTTCATTCACCTATTTATGTTAGCAAAAGCAATTATGCATTTATCTGAACATAGATCTTTGAGGACTTGAGGAGATACCTTAGTAGCAGCCATCATGGCACAGTCACATTCACTGGCATCCCATGGGTCAGACAGAGGTTTCAATTCTTCTCCAACATTTTCTTTTGTAACAATTGTTTCATCATGAACATCAGACTTAGATACCACTTCCTCAGATTCATCACCTTCAACTATTGTATCTAGTGCCATAAAACAAAAATCATTTTGTTTCATATGTTGGCTACTAGAGTAAAATTTTCATCAGTTAGATCCTCAGGAAAGCTACTCCAATCAACAAAGTCTTTAGTGAAAAAGCTCTGTTGATTAACCTCTGCCGGAGCAGCGGTTTGAGTAACTTGAGGTGCAGGTTGCATTTGCACATGAGGAGCTGGTGCTTGAACATATTGAATCTGAGGGACTATGGTATAAACATATTGCACAGGAACAGTGTGACAACCGATACCTTTCGGGTTTTAATTACGAGTATAATGAACATTAAGATGATAATATGAAGCATAATTAGACGTTAATTAACTTAATCAGGTCTTTGGAGTGCCTAGGAACGTCTATCTGACCTTACAGTGCGCGAATGTTGATTTGCGCAAAGACTACTGAGCGATAAGCGGCAACAAACTGACATCGGATAAAATACTGACAAGGCCGAAAAAACATGAATTTTATACGTATAATTTATGTATACGAACTTGGTTTCGCGAATTTACAGTGCTTCGAATGGCACAAAGCGCTGAGGTATACGAAAAACGCGACTGTAGAAGCACCGGCAACGAAATAGAAGCATAGGACACGTGAATCGCCTTCGAAACTGAATATTATGACAAATTTAGCTTCGTAATCGAACTTTAATATACGCAGTTGAAATCGGATCGAAAAACGGATTAGAAACGAGGAACAGGGTAAATTTCATGATTTTAATGTAACCGATGAACGTACACGACGTATATCCATTACGATACCATTTTACGTAGTTTTGACCCTAAAACATGATTATACAATGCTATACGACATGCAGGAACGAAAACGGCCTCGAAAATGGGATCGGGCCGCTCAAAAACGCAAGAATCAGGCTCGTGGGCCATGGGCCCAAACCTTAAAACCCTAGCTATATAAGGGTTGCTACACAAAACTCAGACGCCTACTCTCGCTCCTCCCTCATTCTCTCTCTATCACCGACCGGACTCCGGCCAGCAACGATGGGACGGAGCTGCAGCGGTGCCACTGCCGGCGGCGGGCTTTGGCAAGTTTTCCGGCGCGTGACGACACGTACCCTCCCCAAACCAACCTTTCGGTTCAATTTCCGGCACCTGTTTCCCGTTTTGAGCAACGTCAAGGGCAGATCGAAGTACAACAGCCGCGATTCAAGGTGTTCTCTTCTCCGGTAAGACATTTAACCCTCCCTCGCCTTCTTCTTCTATAGATCGGTAAAGATCCGTGAAAATCCGGCCGATGCGTGTTGTTTCAGCTGATAAGAGGCAAACGTGGTGGTGGATGGTGCCGGAAAACGACGACGGTAGGTTGTTCCACTGGCGCCAGGACGACGATGCGGATGACCGATGATGGTGGTGTTGGCCGTATGATGGTTGCCGACGACGACAGAACTAGAGGCAGTAGCAAACTACCGCAGCCCGCGGTGACAGTGGTGGTAGTGGTTTTCCTTTCGGGTCTCGACTCGAGTCCCAGTCCACTCGGTTCAACTCGGTTTGGTCCGAGTCAACTTTGTCAGGTTGTTTTATTTTGGTTCAAGTGCGGTTCGGTTCAACGTTCAAACATGGTCAACCGAGTCAACAGAAGACAACGAGCGGTTCGGCACAGTTTTGGATGTCGGGTCAAACGGGTCAACTCAGTTAACTCGGTCAAATCAAGTCAACTCAGTCAACGAAAGACAAACCCGGGTCAAACTGGTCAACGGACAGATTTGAGTTCGGGTCAAACCTGGTCAACGAATCGTGGTAAAATAATATTAACGTAATTTTATTAATTTATTATTTAATCTTTAATATTAATGCGTAACTGAGCTCAAACCGACTCCATTAGTAAACGGAAAATATTATACGAGTAAACTATTGAATTACGTGGATTTGAGCATTTCGTACTTAAATAACTTGAGTATACTAACTCCAAAACCGAACCGACGCACCGTTATATAAAATATATATAGATGTATATATACTAGTTTTGTATAACGAAAACTTATGCTCTAAACATTGAACGAATATTATATATATTGTTGGATTGAATACTTATTGTGTTTTGAAAAATTATATCGACAACTTGTATTGTCGGGATCATCAAAAAACAAAGGGAATTCTGCCCGTTTTTCATAAAAATCCATATTACGGAAAGGTTTATATTTTATAAATGACGTCTATCGAGGTTCAAATACTTTTATAAAAATAAATACAAACTTATATTTATTTTGGCGATACTTTATGACTTATAAAACGAGTTTATAACATCTCGACGAAAGTGATTACAAGATAACAAACCCCGAAATTTATTTCGTAATAAACATAATTTATTATATTTAATCCAAACGTCTATTGTTTGACAATTAATATTCGACGTTTATTATCTGACAATTACTTAAAATAAACATAATTAGTATTATAATTATTGGCAACATTTACGACTCGAAAGTTTATAAAAAATATATAACTATTTATATTTATTTCAAACATCTATAATTCGAATATGTTCGGATACTTTTATTAAATAAGTTTCGGATACTATTTATTTCAAACGTCGGATTATCTTATAAAACAACTATCATATTTTACATTTATTCAAATTTTGACGTTTCGAATACTTTTATTTATATAAACATAATAGTTTATATTTATGTCAAACGCCAACGAGTCGGAGATTTCATAAAATAAATATAATTATTTATATTTATTTCCGATCCCTAAACAAGAATGACACTTTATTACAAGAGTATAAAAAGCGTCAATCATATAATTTTATTAATTGTAAATGAGACACAAGACGTTTATTTCGGACGCGAACACATTTTGCATGTATGTACATATGCTTGTATATACATATTTACGTCCACGAAGACTACGACGAGTCGTACCATTATTCATCTTATTTCTAATTACGACAACTAACATGTGACATCTGAGACATTTTAATCATTTTACAAATTCAAAACTATTGATATTCAAAAACAATTTCACAAATTCAGTTCTTGTTCGATTTCTAACCCTTTAAGCCCCTTCTAGAAGCAAAGTCGCAAGCTAACGCGAGAACGTAACCTGTTTAACGCTACATATAGTTTGGAACAATGACACAAGTCAAACATACCATAAATATCCTTTATATACCTTACAAAATGAGTTTTGAAGGGTTTGGTATGTTAAAAACAAGCTTATTCGATCAAAGGGGACTATTTACGGGCAAACTACGTAAGTCTGCCGATTCTCGTAGCAATGTACACTCCGGAACAAGGTCATAAGCTAAAACATACCCTAAATACCCTTAACATAGCTTAGAAATAAGTTTTGGAGGGTTCGGTGTGTAAAAATACGCTTATTTGGTCACAAGGACTAAAAGCGTCAAAACCGCGAAACTTTGCCTTTACGCGTATTTCGCTATCTGGAACACGTACGGACATCCAAAAGTTTTTGTTACCATTAAAATATTATATTTTAGTGATCGGTATGCAAAAATGCCATTCGTTACGCATTTACGGTTATACACGCGTTCGTTACGATTTTCGTCGTAATTAACCGAAAACCGCAACCGTATGACCAAACAAACTGAGCTTTGAAATGAGGTTAACGGGTGTTAGAAGTGCCCGAAACACGACAAAACGCATGCAGGGGCCTGTTCTGCCAATTTGTGAAAGTGCTGCCCAGACCCTAGGCTTACGGACCATATGCCTAAACACCTTATGGTCCGTAAGGTGCCTCCAGCACATCAGAAATGTGGCAGCACCCTGTTTACTCTCTTGGACACCTAGCTTTCGAACTTGCCACACTTCCCCTGGTCTTGACACCACCTTAAGCACCTTGAATGATCCTAGAACAAGCCCTAACGCTTGTATTGGTCTCATGGCACCTAATTCATCTATAAATAGCAAGGTTATTCATACACTTAAACTTTTGATCAACTCAATTCTGCTACAATCTGAAGTTGCAACCATTTAGTGACCAATCTCTGAGTTCTTAGCATTCCTTTGGTGCTTGTAAGTGATCTCTATCATGCTTATTTCAATTCTTGTAGTTTAATTGGATTAAAAGTCATAAAGTTTGACTTTTATTTGACGTGCAGAATTGATCATGAATTGATCAATTTAAATCCCAATTGAACCTTGTATTATGATGGTAATCAAGAGGGTTATGATTCCTATTGATCATACCTACTGATTTCTATCGTTCCAAGTCTTTGTGACAAATCAAAGTTTCGATCAAAATGCAATTTTTACGCATTTTGCAATAGATCAAATTCCAGGTGACAATCTGTTTTGATTCCAAAACTCTTTTATAAACTTATTTAGACATGTCAAAACATGTCAAATTCGTCACTCTTGTTTTAATGCTTGTTTAGAGTCGTAAGTTGAACGGTTTGACCACCACTTTGACTTTCGAATCTGACCCGTTTGGTCAACTTTAGGATTCGACCAAGACAATTGTTATGATCATAATATTATAAGGAATAACCCTCTGAGGTTATACCTTATGGTCATACCATTTGGTTAGTGAAATGACAAGTCGACTATGTATTCTTTAAAATGCCGAAATGGCCCTTTTTGCGCATAAAATCGATTTGAACATATAAGAATGTTATTTTGACATGGGAACTGATTTCACAACTTAAATAAACTAGTCTTGACATATTAAACTTGTCATAGGACATATTTTACCATCTGAACCCATAGTTACGATTATGACCCGTTAAAGTGGCGTAAACCACTTTAGCAAGCCGTAACAAGTCAAAACTTTTTAAAATACTTCCAATCAGAACGATAGGTAATATGAACCATATTAAACAAGGTCCAACTCTTGGTTGGTTTATATCCTTCATTCTATCCGATTTCTCGTTTTTCAAGTTTCAACACACTAACATGTATTTATCTGATACACTAGGAACCACTTCAACACTTGAACTCTTGATACGTTGAGTTTTGTTATATCTTTTGAACGAGATCTTTACGCAATCCCAGGCGAGTACATTGCTCCCCTTCTTTTACGCTTTCTAAATGTTTTGTGGTGATTCATATGTGTAACCGATTTTTCTCAAATGTATGGCATGTATGTGTTTACCAAGTGCTTTTATGTATTAATTCCGATTATGTAACACGACAATTGATGACACGACTGTTAAAGAGGTCTTTCAGGGCCTATATCCTTGTAAGATCTTTCTATTTTCATAGTTATATTCTCAAAGGATGTTTGAAGTACACTCTTAAATCTTCCTATCATTATAGTGAGATTTCTAAGAAGTACTTTACATGGAACGATGAACGATGAACAAATGGTTTATGTGTAGAATTGTTGGTGATTTAGATAACGAAACTAGAGTAATATAATAAGAACACGGTGGATACGCCACTGGTACTTCCTATATATAAGTGTGCTTATTGTATTACCCTTCGTAGCCTTATCCGAATCACCATTAGGATTATGATTTTGTGATACAATTTGACGAGACAAGTGACAAGACCGAATTCCCATTACATCTACCTATCTTTATAGTTAGATATTCGTGGAATGTTTAAAGTACTAATTGGTAGTCCTTGATTAGATTCTGTGTACTTTAATGCGTATTCGAGAAGACAATTTGACGAGACAAGTGACAAGACATAATTCCCATTACATCTTCCTATCTTTATAGTTAGATATTTGTGGAATGTTTAAAGTACTAATTGGTAGTCATTGATTGGATTCTGTGTACTTTAATGCGTATTTGACGAGACAATTGACAAGTTGACGATTATATACTTATGTGGTTAGTTGTGATTAGGATAACGAAACAAGTGTAATACCATAAGAACATGGTGGAAACGCCGCTGGTACTTCCTATATATAAGTGTTCTTATTTCATTACTCTTGTAGCGTTATTCGAGTCACTTTAGGATTTTGTGTAAGACTGATTTCAATGTTCGATATCCAAATCCTTGAAGAATCCTTTCATGATTTATATGATAGATTCTTAGAAGGATAATTAGTATTATTATAAATCATTGATTGATTTCTATTATACTCACGCAAGCATTGACCGATTTCAGTATAGTTATTGATTATACTTAATTGGATTTCTAATAACATACTCTCAAGTTTATGGACGATTACAATATGTTTACAAAGAACAAAGTACAATTTTCAAAGGCGAAAGTTACTTTAGTAATGATCATAATGCCATACACAAAACTCTTTTGTTACAAGTTTCATAATCAAGTTAATGTATTGCAAAACTAACCCTTTTTGCCATTCTTTGGCTAAAATGAGTCGATTTAAAATTGGCAACTCTTGTAGTTGTCAAAGTATTGCAATACTAAATGTTTTGCCATTTATTTGGCCAACAAAACTATGTGCTCGCCAACATTATTTGTTGACGTCTCTTTTTCACATATGTTTCAGGTTGATGATTATTAGAGCATGCTACGCATAGGAATGCATCCGGGCTTTAGACTTCTTTAGATAAAAGACGATTACATGTATTCTTTGTATTGTAAAACAATGTTAATAATAACGAAACAATTTAGTTCCATTTGTGGCTGAGAAATTTGTAATGTGACTCCCTGATATTTCCGCCGCGTCTTGTTGTATTACGCGATTGGGGTGCTACAGATTGGTAACAGAGCACTGGTTATAGGGAATTAGGTTATTAGAATGCCTTTAACCCAGTCTATAACCCTTTTAGGGACCCAGACATGAGTAGACTTAGGATTTCCATCCTAATCCTCATCCTTACTCGTGCCACAACTACTCTATGATTCACAAATCATCTATCCTTAGATGGTTTATCCTAAATCCTTAGGCTTTATGCCTTAAGAAATTTCTCAAAGAGTTTTCTTTCAAAATACTTTTATTTTAATGTTTCTCAAATTATTTTCACAAACTTTTTCGCCAAAATATTTCTCGAGATATTCATCTCAAGTATTATATCAAAAAGGGTTTCTTTAAAATGTTTTCTCAAACGTTTTCAACAAGATGTTTCTAAACTTATTTATCTCAAACATTTTATCAAAAGATTTCTCAAAATGTTTTACTCTCAAACATTTTCATCGAAATCTTAGGTTTTTTATAATGTGAACACATGCAATCTGGAAGGGTGAATGCCTGTACCCCGAGTTTTCTGTCTAAAGCTAGAGTGTCACTCTACCTGGGAACTATTAGGGTGAGTGTTCACTTATAGGCTAAAGCATGTCTTCTCGAAACATTATGAAAACCCATCCACTTTGACCAAAACGAACGATTCCTAAACACTATACTACCTTTGTGACACTACTCCGACATGTTACCTTCGGTAAAATGTTACAACTATATTCAATACACTCGAAACAATTTTCAACTTTATCTTACGACATTATACAATCCTACTACATTTTCAAATACTATTTCGTCTTTCAAAATTTTCAAAATTTTTATCATTTGGATGAGAATTTTCAAAATTTTATTCACAAAAATTTTCCTTATTTTAAAATTGGACTAAAAATAGTTTTATCTTAAAAATATAAAGATTTAGAGGATAACGAATTTTTAACACAAACCATTAACTTGGCTTGTATTTTCTCATCCAAAGACATAACAAAAGTCTATTTTCAAGCAATTTTCAAAACAAAATTTACAACACTATTTTTCTGAATACAAGAACAAGACTTTTGAACAAATGTCGCGATAAGATTTCAATTCATTATGGTATTTCTAAACTTATAACAATTTTACGAAATCTTACTTATTTAATTTTTGCTACAGCTATTTCTGCAAAAGATGCCTCCACACCGTGACGACACTTGGTACGCTAACATGGCAGCAATGATCGCTCAGCATCTGGCTGCTCTACTCCCAGACATTGTGACCCAAGTCAATCAAAACAACAACAATAACAACAACAACAATGTTCTCACGCCTTGTAACTACAAACAACTAACTCGCCGAACCACTCAAATTTAATGGGTCTGAAGGAGCAACTTGGCTCCTACAATGGTTTGAGAGTATAGAAAGCACATTTCGCCACGTTCAGTGTCCAAGTGAGCGCAAGGTAGAGTTAGCCTCAAGTGTTTTCCAAAAGAGAGCACTCACTTGGTGGAACGGAATCATGAGAGACAGAGGTGCAGAAATAGCTATGGCACAAGTGGGAAGAATTCAGGGATCTTCTATTGAAAGAATTTTGCCCACGAAGCAAAATAAGGGCACTTGAAAACGAATTTTATTACCTAAACAAGATAGTGGGGAGAAGCGTGCCTACACTGACCGGTTTGAACAGTTAAGCCTACTCTACCCCACTATGGTCACACCATTGGATCGGGCCATTGAGAAATACGTTGATGGTCTATCTGATCCCGTCCAAGACATTGTCACTGGCAGCCAACCTACGACGCTTAGGGAGGCGAAGGAATTAGCTGCTACTCTAACCGACTCCTAGGTTAGGAAATGGAAACTTTTTCGAAAGGGAGACAAGAAACGAACTGTTGAGACTACACAAGAGAAAAGAAATGGAACAAAGGGTGAATCTTCTAAAAATTCTAAGAAGCGTAAGACTTCAAAGAATTTTGTGATTCCTGCACCAATCCCACTCAACTCAATACCCGTTAGGAGGTCTTATCATGGGAAACATCCCCGGTGCAATCGTTGCAACTATCACCACCCAGCAGATTCTCCATGCCGCCAGTGTATAACCTGTGGTCTTCTTGGACATCTAGTTGCGACCTGTTGCATCCAAAACCAAGCTACCCCTACTCAGACACGTCCTCATTATCCAGCTGGAGCATGTTTCAATTATGGTGATTTAAATCATTTCAAACAAAACTGCCCAAAGCTTGTAAACACAAATGGACAAATGTACAATGTCAACAAGGTTCAAGCTGAAGATGTAGCACTTATGATCATTTGAACCTTTATGTTTTCCTTATGTTATCCAAGAACTATGAACGATATTTTAACTTTGTTTGTAATAACAATATGAATATTAAGAAGTTTTCTTCATTTATTCGCATTTCAGTTACAAATTTCAATATGAGTACACTGCGTGAAATTCACAACTTCATGTCAATTTCGAGGATTCTGTTCTTTATTAGGAACTAAATCTCGTAGAATAGCGTATTATGATTTAACAATAGTGCATTCATACAATCGCTGCAAAACGGATACTACAATTACTTATGCTTAACACTACTACTTTTGCTTTCATGACAGTACATATATGGTTAATTACCTATTATGTATAGTACATGAATACATTTTTCTTCGTACGTTAACCTAACATACTGAGTAAATGATCTACAAATGCTTACTTTTGCTTAGTATGTTTACTTAGCATACCTAGCATATGATCTCAAGACATATTACGACATACTTACATTGTTTATGACAATTCATGCTTAGTATATGATTGCATACTACCAGTATGGTTAGTGGAAACATATATTAATAGACATACTAGAATGAAATACCTACTACTAATATTGTTGTATGCAAAACAAGTAGTGTTATCATTACTAGTATGAAACACAACCAAATTCAATAGTTACTGTGTTGCGATGATGGATGTTTGATTCGATGATGTGCTATGACGATGATTACCTGATTTAATTATTGATTCGACCTTATTATCTGTTTCCCTTACTTAACAAGAGGAGCTATGTGGACCATGTGACGAAACACGTAATTATGGGTGCACACTTAATTATGGGAATCGACATATGAGAATCATAGTAAGTCTTGTTAAGATGGTGGCATAAAATCTAGATTGATCAGGTAAGGGGAAGGGTATGACGCAATAAGACCACGGTGGACACGCCGCTGGTACTTCCTATATATAAGTGTTCTTATTGTGTTATTCATCGAAACGTTACCAGCATTGCTTGAAGGTTTTATGTTGTCTTGGACCTATATGTGATTATGTGACTATTTGTTATTTGGTTATTGGATACAAGGACGATTGACTAGTACACTCATTAACTCTATTCGAGCCGACCGGGAGTATATATGGTGTTAAAGGTGACGATCTTGATACCATAGGCATGTTGACCCGTCTCCTATGCATGAGATGCTCATGGTACATGGGATGTGCCTCGTGGGATGTTAGAAACCGTGTACGTATGGCCAGGCTTGAATTTACACCCCTTTGTTGCTAGGATTTACACTAAAGACTTAGTATAACATAATGTCGTTTTTACACACTCGATGACACTTTAAGGATTCAGAAATTCTAAAGGTTTGAATACCTTGAGATACTTTGAATATCTTTGTTTACGTCTTGAATCCCCCAAACATTTCCGACACCGATGTTCAACATCTTTGTAATCTCGAGCTTTAGTACCTTTCAATTGTTTCGATCACTTTAGGTCTCCTTCGAATAAATTTCAGGACGAAATTTCCTAAAGTAGTGGAGACTGCGACATCTGAGACATTTTAATCATTTTACAAATTCAAAACGATTGATATTCAAAAACAATTTCACAAATTCAGTTCTTGTTCGATTTCTAACCCTTTAAGCCACTTCTAGAAGCAAAGTCGCAAGCTAACGCGAGAACGTAACCCGTTTAACATGACATATAGTTCGGAACATTGAAACAAGTCAAACATACCATAAATATCCTTTATATAACTTAGAAATGAGTTTTGAAGGGTTTGGTATGTCAAAAACAAGCTTATTAGATCAAAGGGATTATTTACGGCAAACTACGAAAGTCTACCGATTCTCGTAGCAACGTACACTCCGGAACAAGGTCCTAAGCTAAAACATACCCTAAATACCCTTAACATAGCTTAGAAATAAGTTTTGGAGGGTTCAGTGTGTGAAAATACACTTATTTGGTCATAGGGACTAAAAGCGTCAAAACCGCGAAACTTTGCCTTTACGTGTATTTCGCTATCCGGAACACGTACGGACATCAAAAATTTTTTTTAACCATTAAAATATTATATTTTAGTGATTGGTATGCAAAAATGCCATTCGTTACTCATTTACGGTTATACACGCGTTCGTTATGATTTTCGTCGTAATTAACCGAAAACCGCAAACGTACGACCAAACAAACTGACCTCTAGAACATTTTCCAACATATTTCAAGTTCCCTATAAATTAACATCCATATGGAGCTTTGAATGAGGTTACGGGTGTTAGAAGTGCCCGAAACGCGACAAAACGCATGCACGGGCCTGTTCTGCCAATTTGTGAAAGTGCTACCCAGACCCTAGGCTTACGGACCGTATGCCTAAACACCTTACGGTCCGTAAGGTGCCTCCAGCACATCAGAAATGTGGCAGGACCCTATTTACTCTCTTGGACAGCTAGCTTCCCAACTTGCCACACTTCCCCTGGTCTTGACACCTCCCTAAGCACCTTGAAAGATCCTAGAACAAGCCCTAACACCTGTAATGATCTCATGGCACCTAATTCATCTATAAATAGCAAGGTTCTTCATACAATTAAACTTTTGATCAACTCAATTCTGCTACAATCTGAAGTTGCAACCATTTAGTGATCAATCTCTGATTTCCTAGCATTCCTTTGGTGTTTGTAAGTGATCTCTATCATGCTTATTTCAATTCTTGTAGTTTAATTGGATTAAAAGTTCATAAAGTTTGACTTTTATTTGACTTCCAGAATTGATCATGAATTGATCAATTTAAAACCTAATTGAACCTTGTATTATGATGGTAATCAAGAGGGTTATGATTCTTATTAATCATACCTACTAATTTCTATGGTTCCAAGTCTTTATGACAAATCAAAGTTTCGGTCAAATGCGATTTTTGCGTATTTTGCAATAGATAAAATTCCAGGTGTCAAAATAGTTTGTTTTGGTACCAAAACTCTTTTATAAACTTATTTAAACATCTCAAAACATGTCAAATTCGTCACTCTTGTTTTAATGCTTGTTTAGCGTCATAAGTTGAACGGTTTGACCACCACTTTGACTTTCGAATCTGACCCGTTTAGTCAACTTTAGGATCCAACCAAGACCATTATTATGATCATGATATTATAAGGAATAATCCTCTGAGGTTATACTTATGGTCATACAGTTTGGTTAGTCAAATGACAAGTCTACTATGTATTCTTTAAAATGCCGAAAATGCCCTTTTTGCGCATAAAATAGTTTTGAACATATAAGAATGTTATTTTGACATGGGAACTGATTTCAAAACTTAAATAAACTAGTCTTGACATATTAAACTTTTCATAGGACATATTTTACCATCCGAACCCATAGTTACGATTATGACCCGTTAAAGTGGTGTAAACCACTTTAGCAAGCCGTAACAAGTCAAAACTTTTTAAAATACTTCCAAATTAGAATGATAGGTAATATGAACCATATTATACAAGGTCCAACTCTTGTTTGGT
The DNA here is from genome assembly GCA_947069175.1 of Scalesia atractyloides. Classification (NCBI taxonomy): domain Eukaryota; kingdom Viridiplantae; phylum Streptophyta; class Magnoliopsida; order Asterales; family Asteraceae; genus Scalesia; species Scalesia atractyloides. The sequence goes on along the minus strand of CAMTDV010000030.1, from coordinate 22,480,089 downwards.
TTATATCCTTCATTCTATCCGATTTCTCGTTTTTCAAGTTTCGACACACTAACATGTATTTATCCGATACACTAGGAACCACTTCAACACTTGAACTCTTGATACGTTGAGCTTTGTTATATCTTTTGAACAAGATCTTTACACAATCCCAAACGAGTACATTGCTCCTCTTCTTTTACGCTTTCTAAATGTTTTGGGGTGATTCATATGTGTAAACGATTTTTCTCAAATGTATGGCATGTATGTGTTTACCAAGTGCTTTTATGTATTAATTCCGATTATGTAACATGACAATTGATGACACGACAGTTAAAGAGGTCTTTCAGGGCCTATATCCTTGTAAGATCTTTCTATTTTCATAGTTAGATTCTCAAAGGATGTTTGAAGTAAACTCTTAAATCTTCCTATCATTATAGTGAGATTTCTAAGAAGTACTTTACGAGGAACGATGAACGATGAACAATTGGTTTATGTGTAGAATTGTTGGTGCTTTAGATAACGAAACTAGAGTAATATAATAAGAACATGGTGGATACGCCGCTAGTACTTCCTATATATAAATATGCTTATTGTATTACCCTTCGTAGCCTTATCCGAATCACAATTAGGATTATGATTTTGTGATACAATTTGACGAGACAAGTGACAAGACTGAACTCCGGTTACATCTACCTATCTTTATAGTTAGATATTCGTGGAATGTTTAAAGTACTAATTGGTAGTCCTTGATTGGATTCTGTGTACTTTAATGCGTATTCGACAAGACAATTTGACCGGACAAGTGACAAGACATAATTCCCATTACATCTTCCTATCTTTATAGTTAGATATTTGTGGAATGTTTAAAGTACTAATTGGTAGTCATTGATTGGATTCTGTGTACTTTAATGCGTATTTGACGAGACAATTGACAAGTTGACGATTATATACTTATGTGGTTAGTTGTGATTAGGATAACGAAACAAGTGTAATACCATAAGAACATGGTGGAAACGCCGCTGGTACTTCCTATATATAAGTGTTCTTATTGCATTACTCTTGTAGCGTTATTCGAGTCACTTTAGGATTTTGTGTACGACTGATTTCAATGTTCGATATCCAAATCCTTGAAGAATCCTTTCATGATTTGTATGATAGATTCTTAGAAGGATATTTAGTATTATTATAAAACATTGATTGATTTCTAATATACTCACGCAAGTATTGACCGATTTCAGTATAGTTATTGATTATACTTAATTGGATTTCTATTAACATACTCTCAAGTTTATGGACGATTACAATATGTTTAAAAGGCACGAAAGATACTTTAGTAATGATCATAATGCCATACACAAAACTCTTTTGTTACAAGTTTCATAATCAAGTTAATGTATTGCAAAACTAACCCTTTTTGCCAATCTTTGGCTAAAATGAGTCAATTTGCAATTGGCAACTCTCGTAGTTGTCAAATTGTAATACCAAATCTTTTGCCATTTATTTGGCCAACAAAACTATGTGCTCGCCAACATTATTTGTTGACGTCTCTTTTTCACATATGTTTTAGGTTGACGATTATTCGAGCATGCTATGCATAGGAATACATCCGAGCTTTAGACTTCTTTAAATAAAAGATGACTACATGTATTCTTTGTATTGTAAAACAATGTTAATAATAACGAAACAATTTAGTTCCAGTTGTGGCTGAGCAATTTGTAACGTGAGTACCTGATATTTCCGCTGCGTCTTGTTGTATTACGCGATTGGGGTGTTACATAACACGACTTCGTAAGTATATTTATATTTAAATATATAAATATATATACACATATCCTAATTCACTCGAAAATTAAGTCGCTCTTCGAGACTTAGTTCTATCCCGATTATAAACAGGATCAAATAACCATAGATCGGTTATTTAAGTCAAGATAACAACACTTTTTAGGATCGTTTGTTAATGATTCAGTAGAGCTCGGACACATTGTTTAACTACGTTGTCTTATTAGAAAATTATAAGATATTCCATGATAGGAATGCTATAGTTGCATGCTAGCGAGTTCACGCACTTGGAATGACATTACGGAATCACATTATGCTAGCTTTGCCCAAGGCTATCAAGGTGAGTTCATAATCCCCTCTTTTTACGGTTTTACATTTTTATAAATGCTTTCAGGGGTGGAAAGACATGCAAGTTTTGCGAAAGCATACAATATTTCCGATAAACGCAAATCATATATTTCTAAACCATATTACAAACGGATTCCAGAAAACACAAATGGTTTATGAAAAGTTTATGCCAAACATACCGGTCCTTACAAGAACACACGTGTTTTCGAAACATGCATGAGTTTTTATGACAAGGGGGACGCGGCCCCAATTCTATTTATGACAAGATAACATGGGCTAGGCCCAATGACATGGATAACAAGATAACATGGGCTAGGCCCAATGACACGGATGACAAGATAACATGGGCTCGGCCCAATGGCAATGGCTATGTAGCTATGGGATTAGAGGATAACAAATCAATGTGCATAAGTAGGATTATGACAATGATAACAATGATAACCATTAATCACATAGTGGGTGTAAAAGTTGTAGATCTATTGAGCTTGAGACACGCTCCACTCCTGGTTGGTATACCCTGGAGTGCTTTTGTGAGCCCAATTGATGACAAAGTTATCTCGGGTTGGTTATTTACTTATGGCACATAGGTCAGTGTCTTAGCTACACACCGATGATCATTAGATTCCATAGGTATCCTACCTACTATGATTTCAATACCGGTTTTCAAAGACATCAGATAACATTTTAATATCGGTTAAAAGATACGAAAACATTTTATTACCGGTTTACAAATACAACTATTACATGCATCGGTTTACAGACATGAGAGAAAACATTTCAATACCGATACACAGATATGACATTTCAAACGCTTTGAGATACTATGATCTCATAAACCGGTTTTCAAATGTGTGAATTTCAAATGCAAGGTTTTCAAATACAAAACAAACAAACTATGAACTCGCCAACATTATATTGATTTTTCGCATGTTTCTTTCTCATGTTTTCAAAAGTCAAACTATGGCACGGTTGGAATAGGAGAACCCATTTGGACTCGAGTAATTATCAGGCGTTCAACTTTATATAAGTCTTAGCTAATTAATACTTCCGCTGTGCAATGAAGATACCAGTCAGATCACGCCCGACTTTGATGTAATCGATTTATCGGGGTGTGACAAACAGTAGTAGTAGGGTGTGTAAAATGAGCAATGTTTTGCATATGAGGAGCATGGGTATATTGGGAATAATGAGCTATGCTTTGAGTGTTTTGAGGTCTAGGGCTAGGATGTGTGACAACTGGTCCAGATGTTTGAGACCTACATTCTCTAGCAAAGTGTCCTAGCCTATTACACTTATAGCATTTATTTTTGGCTTATCCAACCAAACCATTAGCCCCCCCCATGCAACCCTGGGAACTTTCTACCAGTTCTCTTGTAATACTTGCTAGCCCTAACACTCAATAAAGCAAGTTGGTGCAAAATATCCATCTCTTCTAAATCTGAAGGGTCAAAATGTTGAAGGTCGTTCAACTCAAAGGATAAATTATCAGAAGTTTGGCTTTCCCCATTAGCAGCAAACACATAATTAGGTGTGTAACAATCATAGTTGAAATTATCCCCAGAGGTTATATCAATGAAATGATCATAACTCTGATCCTTACAACTTCTAGTGGCTTCTTCTTGTCCAAGTAGTGCTGTACTACCGAATGTATAGTCATCAGCCACCTTGCCAGATTCTTGTAGCTTCTTTTTATGGTTCAGCTCTCTCTCATAGGTGAGGAGCCTACCATGAAGTTGTGTTAGACTCATTTCTATGAACCCAACTGAATTTCGAGTTACATAATCTATAGTGTCCCACTTGTCTGGTAATGATCTAAGAAAAGGACTATTTAAAGTCGAATTTGCAAACTCAACATTAACCAGTTTAAGCTCAATAATGAGACATCTAAATATTTCAAACTATTAGGTTAATGACTCTCATTTGACATGACAAAACGTTTCGTATTGTTGGTTTAAAAATTTATCTGTTGTTTATAGTTACTTCCTCAGTCCCACCGAATTGCTTTTTCAAGGCATCCCATAACTCTTTTGCACTGTTGGAATGCAACAGACCAGCATAGATTTCATTGGGCAAAGCTGAAGCAACGATGCTAAAAGCCTTTGCATCTAGTTCAATTTTTTGGAAATCTTGCTCGTAGTAATTTTCAGGATTTTTAGGCGCTTGAATTTTTGGGTCCTCAGCACTTGGGACCATTGGAACATGAGGTCCAAATACAATTGACCTCCAGCAACCGGTGTTTTGCTGAGCAAGTATATGACCCATCCGACGTTGCCAGATACTATACTCAGATCTGACAAGCATTAGTGGTTTAAACATGGAACCAGTGTTATGGGGATCCTGTGAATTTTGAGACATTCTGATTGTTTACAAACAGATTTTGTTTAAAAACTTTGAAAAGTAAATAACCTCTATTTTTCAATACAAACAAATTAGCAGTGAGAGCTGATCTGTTCAAATCAAATAGATTGTTAAATAAAATTCGATTGACCAAGCTTTGATACCAACTATTAAGATCTGAGTTTGAATTGTTGTAAAAGTTTGTAAAATGAAAGTAATGAATTATGATAAATCAGATGTAAATGCAGCGGAATGTGTAGGTCCGTTGTACGGATCGTTTGGGCTCTAATTTGGCAAACCTAAGGTAAACGTGCGGAATCCGTTTGCATAGGTGACATTGTAGACTCATTTGTTACTGTTAACATTGTTTCATTAATGTTCAAACGTTACAGATCCTGGAAACCCTTGGATAGAGCTTTGCCGTCCAGTACCCAAAATCTCTGAATCTTACAAATGAGAACACAACACACCTATATATAGGAGATCAAGTTAGCTTGAAATGTGTCATGGACAAGTTCGGGCGAACTCGTCATAGCCATGACAAGTTCGGGCGAACTTGTCCTATTCAACACAAGATCGGGCGAACTTGGCTCTAAACATACATAAACTTTGACATTTCGCTCCTAAATACAGACTCGATATCATACGATGACGTAGGCAACATACATATGCACCAACAGACTCCCCCTTGGATGTTTCCATAGTCATCATTCTTCAATTAAGTTCCAGAATCTTTAATATATTCTTGATCTTTATTTCTTGAATAAATTTAACTTCCTTGATCTTCATATCTTCTTCAATTCTATTCTCTGTTCTTGAGCTTGTCTTTATAAAACTTTAATCACCATGCTCCCCCTTGCTTTGAGCTTTCTGTTATCTTTAATCAACGTTTTTACCTAGCTCCCCCTTAAAATCTACTTCCTATTTCAAAATTCCTCAAACATTCAAATTAACATTTCAGATTCAAACTTTGAAATTTCTAAACACAAACATATCAAATTTTAATCTTCTTATCAGTTTTTAGACCCTCTCAGTTATTCAAGTCCAAATTAATGACCTTGAATATCCGATTTATGTATCAAGTTCAACTTAATGATCTTTATTAAACATTTTGACACTAAACTGACGTATGTATTCAAATTTAAGTTTCAAATGAATGAACTTTTAAACTTTTCAGATCAGTTTTCAAAGTTTTAGATTTTGTTCAGCAACTCTAGACTTTGAAAATCAGCTTTCATCATCAATGGTCGAAACTAAAGATAATATAATTTTTTTATTGACAAAAAGAATATTAAACTCTAAGTATGTACAAACATATTTACAAACATATTTTTGTTGAGTTGTGTTAAAGGATCATATCAGTTTATGAGACAAATCACAAGTACCATTGACCTCTTCATGACACTAAGTTTTAAACAAATTTACCTAGATTGTTGATATATTTGTCCTCTTAAACTTCAACACATTTCTCAAATGTTCGAAGATATGTTAGGTAGAATTAATAAACATGACTTAACTATGGTTCCCATCTCAGAATATACTCCCATATCAAAATTCCCTAGATTTCATCTTACAGGTGAGTATAGCGTAATTGATATCTGAATCTGGGTTATGCGAAGCCTTGAGAGCTCAGGTTAATACCACCATATCAACAAAGAGATGAAGGCTCGACTTTAAGGTGTGTTCCAAAAATGGAATCTTTTAAGCACTACAATTGATTAGATCCTTCGTTTCATTCAATTTTGCTGCAGTTTAGGGGTTTTTACCAAAAGCATTATAGAAGTTTCTGGGCTATTGCTTCCGCAAAATTAGAAGAACTTGTATAATACCCCAGATATAAATCATCTATAAAGACCTCGTATCTCAGAATCAGACAATCTCTTAAATGAAATTTCGAAGTACTAAGTCCATATATCCGAGAGATGTTAATCCACAAGTTTAAGCAGTTGTAAAATTTAGTTTATATACTAGAAACAATCTACTGAACGTGTAAAGCCTATCGACACATCCACAATAAGACTTGTTAAACTTTTTAAACTTTACAAATCCTTAACATACTGTGATAGTCTACTGATGTACTATCATTTCCTTTTATCCATAAAACTCTTTTTGCCTTTTTCAATGTTTTTGTACTTTTCGTATTTTAAATGTTTTTGGATTTTTTGAAAATTTTTTCTCCTCCTAAAATTCAAAAACATATTTTTGGAATTTTTGATTTATAGAAAACATTGACCAACCAATGAGAATCACTTCAATTCTCCATCCATTACTGCTTCACAATTTTTTTTAAGCACTCTCCCCCTCATGATGACAAAAAACCTTGACATTATTTATATTTATAAAACATTTCTCCATGATTTTTGTCTGTTCAACAATGAGGGTACTGTGAAAGTTTTCAAATTTTCTCTAAAAATTTGTACAATTTTAAAGTAAACGTTATTAGAAATTCAAATCCTTTGTAAAAATGGCCTTTATGTAAAACTTGATAACCCGACCCATTGTCTTCATTGTGTGCTACGAAATTCCATTCTCAGTAATTTGCTTTTTCCTCGGAAGTTCCTGCACAAAAATTCAAACAATTAGTTGAATAATGACACCCAAGCATTTTTAGCCTTAGGCGTTATTTCTTCAACCTTAATTTTGACTTTGGTTTCACAATCAGGTTTATTTTAGACTTTCTCAAGTTTCGGAAAGTCCTCTAAACTTTCAAGTTTCACTGATTGTATGACTTCTTTTTCTTTCACCAACTATGTTTGATTTTTCGTTAAAGCTTTCTTCAAATACAATGTAGAAACTTTTTGTTCATTACTATTGAGGATTCACCACTTTCAAAATTTGAAAACTTAGTAATAATTGGTTTCACTTTGTTTGTAGTTTCTGTACATTGTTTCAAACCTGAGTTGGTATTTTCAAATCTTCATAATTTTTCTTATCAATATGAACAGGTTTAGGAATAATTTGTAAACGTTTTCTAGCAATGTGTCCCTTTATCCCACATTTGTGACACAACCTGTTATCATACTGATCCTTTTTAGCAAACCATACACTCAAATCATAACATTGGTTTGATGTGTGGTAACCATCTTTCCTGTTTCTTCTATAAGCATGATTTGACGTTGAAACACTGTGGTCCGCCTACACCACTTATTTTTAAATTTTTGTGAATTTTTATATTAATTGGATGATCGTACCGATGTGCTTTTATTTTTCTTTTGAAATTTTTTAGAATTTTTAAAATTTTGTTTTATCTTTTTTTTTCGTTCTCCATTCTGCTTAGAAGGTTTCTGCGTTGAGCATTCAACTTTTTCAGTAGATTGTAGAACAGATTCTTGAAATTTTTCTTTTAGTTTTAAAAGTATTTCATTTTTATCCTTTTTAACACTTTCATCATCAATATCATCATCGCAATCCTCTATTATGACATCTTCATAATTTGTGATCTTGTCACTTATTGGGATTTCCTTTTTATTCTTATTGATCAGTTTTGGACATATTTGTTCTAGAATCAATGACGAGGTCACAAAACCTTTCAACTTCTTTTCTAAATCAACAACTTTATTTTTAGCATTCTCAACATCTTGTTCAAGTTGTTTCCTGATTTTTTCAAGATGCGAGTTTATTATAATTCGTTTTTCAAAATTATTTTTATTTAAAACAGATTTTTCATTTTCTAAAATTTTTATAATATATTTTCAAAAATCTTTTCATTTTTTTAAACTTTTTATTTTCTAATGTCAAATCTCCAGATTGTTCAAGAGTTTGGCATTATCTGCCAGATAATCACTCAGATCTTCATCAAAGACTTGGCAGACTGGTTTAGAACTTGAAGACTCATTTGTCGATGTACTTGAAGCTTTTTCTTCACAGTTCTTCGCCATTATAATCCCTTCTCTCTTTATCCAATCATTCAAACTTTATGCTTCCCGATCATTTCCTTCACTGATTATACCTGCAAAAGATTGACAAACTTCAGAATTTCCATTTTAATCACAAACTCACTTTCATTTTTTGAATTTTTCATCTTTTCAATCACAGGAACGTGATCGCAAATATTGCTTATAAATTCATAAAGATGATTGATGTCAAATCTATATTTCTTTCTTGATTCTTTCACGAAATCATCCCATTCTGATAGTAATTCATTTTTTAATTTCAAAAACTTATCTTCAAGATGAATATAGCCCCCAGTAGACCATGTTAAATACCTATTCATGATACTGAAACGTTTTACTGGCTCAAGCACAGATTCATCCTTTTTTCTTTCAAACATTTCAAATCTTTTTCTACAAATGATCAAACGTTCATTATCATGCAAATCAGAAGATAATTCTTCCCAATCATTCATTTCCTAAAATTAATACCTTCCATTTCCGATGAAATATGTAGTTTTCAAAAGCTTTATGCAAAATTTGACTTTTTAATCGACAATTTTAACGTATCGGTTTACTAAGAACGTTTAAACTTTTTTTAGAAAAACTGTTTTACCAGATTAGGGCTTTAACCTCGTCTCATCGATACGAACTCAACGATGTATAACGTCAGAGACATTTTTCTGAATTTTCATGCCTTCTTTTTAAGAACCTTTAGACAAGTTCTGGCGAACTTGTAACAGCTTGTGAGACAAGTTCGGGCAAACTTGTTCAGAAAACAATTTCAGATTCAATTTAAACAAGTTCGAGCAAACTTGTATAAATGTTTCATTAATTTTTCTTTTTAACCAACTTCGGGCGAACTTGTATGATTTTTATACAAATTTTGACAAGTTCGGGCGAAATTGTGCAAAATTACTTGAAAAACTTGACAAGTTCGGGCGAAGTTATTAAAAATAAAAATAAAATATGTGTTTTTGTAATAACTTTGGCCGAACTTATGGTATAACTTCGAACGAAGTTGGTTTACCCGAACTGATTTTTTTGACATTTTCGACATGAAATCGTTTGTTTTTAGCTCTGATATTTTCAAGGGTTTTACTATGATGGATTTTACGTATTATACTTGAAAATCAGTCCATTTTAACTCTGAAATGTTTAAGAACAGTTAATAAAATGAAAGAAAGGAGTAGAAGACTAGATGTTCTATGTCAAATGTCTTCAAATTAGGCCAATCCTGCTCTGATACCAGTTGTAGGTCCGTTGTACGGATCGTTCAGGCTCTAATTTAGCAAACCTAAGGTAAAAGTGTGGAATCCGTTTGCATAGGCGACATTGTAGACTCGTTTATTACTGGTTAACACTGTTTCATTAATGTTCAAATGTTACAGATCCTGGAAACACTTGGATAGAGATTCGCCGTCCAGTACACAAAATCTCTGAATCTTACAAATGAGAACATAACACACCTATATATCGGAGATCAAGTTAGCTTGAAATGTGTCATGGACAAGTTCGGGTGAACTTGTCCTATTCAACACAAGTTCGGGCGAACTTGGCTCTAATATACATAAACTTCGACATTTCGCTCCTAAATACAGACTCCGTATCATACGATGACGTAGGCAACAAACATATGCACCAACAGAATAATAAACTTTGATTCACAAAAATTGAGAGATTGTTTTCATTATCATGCTTTTGTAATTGCAATCACGTATGCTTGTAATTCACAATCTCCCCCTCAGCCTAAGGTCACTGATTGTTCGTACATAATGTAAGAAGAAAGAAGTTTGATTAAGTAAGTGGAAGTGATCAAATAGAACAATACATGCATTGTTCTATTTATAGTGCATTCGTAACCACTGAGCATCTTATGATGATGTCACTATGAAAGTGACATCTAAAAACTCTAACTAACTACAACATTTGCCAGCTAAACACTGTTACACTACAAAACAATATAAAGACTGTTGATAACAACTGCTAAGGAGATCCACTGCTTAGCTTCAACATTGCTTTGCTTCATTAGTGCTTCGTTCTTTATCAGAGTTTCTTTTGGACAGATGTTAGCCTTTAGCAGAGCTTTGATCATAGCAGAACTTTGACAGTTGCTTTTAGTCTTCAACATAGCTTTCCAGCAGATGATGTACAATTATTGTGGATCAGAGATTTGAAGACATTTTGGCTTTCTATCATCTGTTCTTTTATAAGCTTCAATTCCAACACAAATTTTCAATCTCGTTTTAGCATTTCTATTTCCAGTATAGCAATTAATAAAGTTTTCTTCTTGCACAAACAAGTTTATGATGATGGTACCACCACCATGACCACACACGAAAGAAAGGCGAGCATAAGAGAATTCTATTGTATGAGTCAAAGGCCTGAAAACTTTGAACTTTTTTACCCAAATTAGTATGTTAATTTTTGAAATAATTTAAGGTTATTCATGGGGCTTTGAATGGAAATGGATATGTATACTTATCCAAGTGACTCATAACCATTAACTACAACTAGGAATTTTTATAAATGAAACCTTTACAGACCAAAATTTAACAATATTAAAATAGTTTTAGTTACTTGGTACCTTTTTAGAGAACGATCCGCTTTGACCCGAACCTATTTTTGGTTAACATGTTCTGGCACAACCCAATATGACCATGTCTTGAACTCACATGTTTTGACCCGAACAAATCCTGACTGACCGTTTTGCCACTCGACCGAACACTTGGTGCATTCTTGGTTTTAGATTGCGTGATGTGCCCCGATGCGTTTGGTTCAAAACTATCATGCGAGATGCGTGATGCGAGCGCATCACGCATGCGATGAGCTATTTATAAAAGAATACAAAAAAATTATTTATACATAACAACTTATAAAAACATACTTAAACTAAAACAACTAACATAATAAGAAGATACGAGTTGTGCTTTTTTGGTTCAAATATTTTTATAATTGACCGTCGTATATGCTATCTGAACAATGGTGGATATATGAAGTTGGATTGACTTATTGGCATTAACTTAACTCCAGAATTAGAATGAATGATATACCCGGTTACACACACATTGCTTGGTTCAGACCATTTCTAATGACGTGGCCCTTGGACACCCGTGGCCGTTGTGGATATTTAACCCAACTTTTATTTGTCTACGCAGGCCCGTTGAGTATGATAGATGTAGCTATAATAGGCTCCATTATTCTAGCCGACCAAACATATTTAGGGAAGGTAAAATAATTTTTTTATTTAAAAGTTATAAAGCCCAACTCTTGATCTTTTATTTAAACACATGGACAAGAAAAGTTACATCTAATTTATATCCTCATAGGGTTTGGGGTAAAAGCAAGGATAAGGAGCTTTAAATTGGGGAGCAAAAGTAGAAAAAAATGAATTGTGGATATAGAATTTGCCTAGAATTGTTGTCAAAAGATTATTAGAAACATGTTGAGCCAAGCACTCAACCCATCTATTAATTAATAAGTAAAAAGAAATGGAAAAAGAATGTGCTATTGGTCAAAGGTAAGAGGTAGCAAAATAACATTCATCTTAACATACTAGAACATGGAATTTTCTTAGAAGTGGTAATCATAATCTACTAACGCAATCGTGACATTGGAAGTCCATGTATTATTGTCCATTGTCGTTTACAGGTGTGCGTTTAATTAAACCAAACAGGTTGAAGTGTTGAACCTGCCAACTCACTTCGGTTTCATTGTTTATGAATACTATTAATATAAGGTGTTGATCTTGTTGAATCATATTATGGTCACTAATGTTATATGCAGGAATTGAAGGTGCACTCAATGAATTAGTAAGATCTCATAATATCATTAGAAAAAAAACATTAGCCACTATGTTCTATACTTTTAGGCTTTTGGTGTATTGATAACCTAACATACCTAATCTTTCATTTAAGTGCATGATGGAAGGTTTCGTTTTGACTTTTCAACCTCATCCTCAAGTTTCAACTAATATGGCCCAGAACAATGAACTATATGCACATGTGTGCATCTTTTTTTATGAGCACCATGTTTATAAATAAGGAAGGCGAGGATAATGCACATGTGTGCATCTTTTTTTTATCGACATTTCGCTCCTAAATACTGACTCGACGTTATACGATGACATAGGCAACAGACATATGCATCAACAGACTCCCCCTTGGATGTTGCTGTAGTCATCATTCTTCAGTTAAATTCCTGAGTCTTTAATTTTCTTGATCTTTATTTGTTGAATAACTTTAAGTTCCATGATCTTCATATCGTCTACAATCCTTTTCTCTTTTCTTGAGCTTGTTTTGATAAAACATTGACTCACCATGCTCCCCCTTGCTTTGAGCTTTCTAGTATTTGAATCAACATTTTTATCTAGCTCCCCCTTAAAATATACTTCCTGTTTCAGATTCTTAAAAACACTATCATTTCAAATTTAATCATCTTATCAGTTTTTAAACCCTCTTAGTTATTCAAGTCCAAATTAATGACCTTGAATATCTGATTCATGTATCAAGTTCAACTTAATGATCTTGATTGAACTTTTTGACTTTAAACTTATGCATTTATTAAAATGTAAGTTTCAACTTAATGAACTTTTAACCTTTTCAGATCAATTTGAAATTTTCAAACTTTTGATCAGCAGCTTTAGATTTTGAAAATCAACATTTCACATCAGTGGTAGAAACTAAAAGATAATATAATCAACATTTCTCCATCCATTACTGCTTCACAGGTTTTCTTTTAAAGCTCTCTCCCCCTCATGATGACAAAAACCTTGACACTTTTGTGTTTATAACAATTTACTGAACATGAGTTTTGTCTTGTTCAACAGTGAGGGTTTTGTGAAAATTTTCAAATTTTCTTCAAAAATTTGTAAAAATTTTCAAGTAAACGTTATTAGAATGATTTTTCAAAAAATTTTCTACTAAAATTTTTCAAAAATTGTAAAGTAAACGTTATTTGAATTTAAAATTATGTAAAAATGGCCTTTATATAAAACTTGTTAACCCGGCCCGTCTTCATTGTGTGCAATAGAACTCCATTCTTAGTAATTTACTTTCTCCTCGAAGCTCCTGCACAAAATTCAAACAATTAGTTGAATAGTGACACCCAAACCTTTGCAGTTTTAGGTGTTATTTCTTCAACCTTAATTTTTACTTTCTTTTCACAATCAGTTTATTATGAACTTTCTCAAATTTCAGAAAGTCCTCTAAACTTTCAATTTTCACTGATTGTGTAACTTCTTTTTCTTTTACCAACCATGTTTGATTTTTCATTAAAGCTTTCTTGAAATACAATGTAGAAACTTTTTGTTCATTATTGTTCGAGGATTCATAAGTTTTAAAATTTAAAAACTTAGTAATAACTGGTTTCACCTTGTTTGTAATTTCTGTGCATTCTTTCATAACCTGAGTTGGTACTCCAGAAATTTTGTTATCAATATGAGCAGGGTTAGGATTAATTTGTAGACATTATTTAGCAATGTGTCTAGTTAAACCATATTTATGACACTTCCTGTTCTCATATCGATCATTTTTAACAAACCAGACACTCAAATCATAACACTGATTTGACGTGTGGTAGCCATCTTTCCTGCTTCTCCTGTACCTTTGATTTGACGTTGAAGCATTGACCTGCACCACTTATTTTTAAATTTTTGTGAGTTTTGTTTTTCAAATTTGTTTGAATTTTTATAATGATTGGATGATTGTTCCGATTAGCTTTTATTTTTGTTTTGAAAACTTTTAAAACTTTGTTTTCGTTCTTCATTCTGCTTAGAATTTTTTTGCATTGAGCATTCACCTTTTTCAGTAGATTGTAGAACAGTTTCTTGAAATTTTTCTTTTAGTTTTAAAAATATTTCATGTTTATCATTTTTAGCTCTTTCATCATTGATATTATCATCACAATCTTTAATTATGACATCGTCATAATTTGTAACAATGTTACTTATTGGAATTTTCTTTTTATTAACATTGATCGGTTTTGGACATATATGATATAACTTTAATGAGGAAGTCACAAAACCTTTCAATAACTTTTCTGAATTAACAGCTTTATTTTTAACAGTCTCTAACTTCTTTTTCGAGTTGAGCAATTTTCTCAATATGAGAATTTATTGCTTTTTGATTTTCTATATTTAATTTTTCAAAAACAATTTTTTTCATTTAAAATTTTTTATTTCATTTTGAAAATCTATTAACATTTGTAATTTTTCATTTTCTAAATTTTTATTTTGTTTTCAAAATTCTTTTCATTTTCTTTTAACTTTTTACTTTCTAATGTCAAACTCTCAATCTTACTCAAGAGTTTTTCATTTTCTGCCCGATAGATATCTACATCATAAACTCGGTAAACTGGTTTAGAACTTGAAGACTCATTTGTAGATGTACTTGAAGCTTGTTCTTCACAGTTCTTAACCACTGCATTCTCTTCTCTCTTCACCTGATATTTATTTTTCAGAGATATCCAGATTTCTTTTGCAGTTTTGTACTCTGGCAGTAGTATCAAGATATCTTCCTTAACAGATTGTTGAATCAGACTAATCATTTTCTATTCAGCAAAATACCCCTCTTTCTGTTGAGTAGAATATTTGCACTTCTCCAGAATTTTCTAATTCTCATCTCTATGAACGACATAACCTGTCTCAATCGCGACCGAACTGCGGAAATGTATAGTTTGGACCCAACTCTCAAATTTTCCTTTCCAAACTTCGTACTCGTTCATACTCATCAACTTTGACAGCTTCACGGACTCCATTTCGTTTTCCAAATTTATCTATCGTTCAAAAACACTTGACAAATGATTAGCAAACAGACAATTTTAGTAGAAACTGACATTTTAATCGACAATCGGTACGTTAAAAACGTTTAAAATTTTTCCGAAAACTATTTTTTACCCGATTATATCTTTAAAATCGTCTTTAAAAACTATTTTTTAGAAACCTTTGACAAGTTCGGGCGAACTTATACGCTTTCAAACAAGTTCCGGCGAACTTGTGATGGTTTTCAAGAGAGATTACAAGTTTGGGCGAACTTGCAAGATATTCAAGAGACTTTACAAGTTCGGTCGAACTTGTAATAGATTTTCAACAAAATTTTATCAAGTTCGGGCGAACTTGATGAAATCTTAATGAAAAGTATGCAAGTTCAAGCGAACTTACCAAAAATTTTGAAAAATCAATCAAGTTCGGGCGAACTTGATGAAAGTTATGAACTTTTCAGTCAAGTTCGAGCGAACGTGTGTTTTCAAACATGTTTTTTTTCAAATTTTCGACATGAATTCGTTTGTTTTAAGCTCTGATCTTTTCAAGGGTTTTAGTATAATGGATTTTACGTATTATACTTGAAAATCAGTCCATTTTGTCCGTGAATTGTCCAAGAAAAGTTAAAATGAGTAGAAGATGAGATTTTCTATGTCCAATGTCTTCAAATTAGGCCAACCCTGCTCTGATACCAATTGATGGTCCGTTGTACAGATCTTTCGGGTCCTAATTAGGCAAACCTAAGGTAAACGTTCGGATCCGTTTGCATAGACGACATTGGATACTAGTTTGTTACTGATTAATCGTTGTTTCATTGATTAGTAGACTTTCAGATCCTGGAAACACTTGGACAGAGCTTCGCCTCTGTCGTGACAAAATATCTGAATCTTACAAATGAAATGACAAGGCTCCTATTTATAGGATTTCAAGTTCGCTGGTGGAATGCAAGTTCAGGCGAACTTGCTTAGTCAAGTTCGGCCGAACTTGACTACTACACTCTACTTTCAAGCGAACTTGGCCTAAAACATACATAAACTTCGACATTTCGCTCCTAAATACTGTCTCGACGTTATACGATGACGTAGGCAACAGACCAATGCATCAACAATTATTAATTGCAGAATGTTCCCGATTCCTTTAGTTTTATTATTTTGCATCTGATTAAATATAGAAGTGAGAAATGGTTTTCAATATTAAACCTGACAACCAAAGTAGCAAATGTCTTGATTAGTACTTTTTTATTTCATTATTTTCTTATTTTGAGTAATTATATGTTTAACCATGTTTATGCATTCAAATCACTTGCTACCATGAACATTATCTATAATCTTAAAGAAGAAAGTTGGTGGGATTTCCCATCGACCCCCTCCACTTTAAACATTTGCCTTTTTAACCTTTTTTATTTTTACACTTCTTAACTTATGTTACGAGTATTTTCACCCCTAGACATCATTTCTCCATTTTGTGGAGTTGGCTCTTTCGTTCCTTTACTAAAAAGCTATTTTTATGTAAATTCAAGTTGGTATACGTTTTGAAGTAAACGTTTTTTGGAAATTCCATTTTGTGTGATTGTCCCTTTTGTTTCTTTACTTAACAAAAACTATTTTTTACTTGCATATTGTTATATACGTGTTGGTATAAATTCGAGTTGGTGTACCCTTCAAAGTACTCTTTTTCTAGAAAAAAAGTCAGATAAAATATAATATGCTTTCGTGCTTATTTTGTGTATGTTTCCGGTTGTTCTATGTTTCGCAATAAATTTAGTTCCGAATCGAGTGGGATGAAATATAAGACGTTTTAATTTGACGGTATAAATTATAGTTACTCTACGTTTCAACCATGCCACAAGGTGCTACAAGTAAAATTTCAATCCTTGATGTGATTATGTCTTTCGATTACACGTGTCAGTTTTCCATTTATAAGGTATTAATGTTTTGTTGGGTACATTTCTTATGTATAAGTCGGTCACATATAGATATGTTATGATAGTACATTAAACTTTTGATAACTTTTGTGACATCTGAGACATTTTAATCATTTTACAAATTCAAAACGAGTTCATATTCAAAAAAATTTCATCTATTCAGTCCTTGTTCGATTTCATATTCTTATACAGCCTCTGTAAGCGAAATCCTTAAACCAATATGCAAACGAAATCTGTTTAACACGACGTACACTCCAAGATAATGACACAAGTTTAACATACCCTAATTGACCTTTGCATAATTAGAAATAAGTTTTGAAGGGTTTGGTATGTCAAAAACAAGCCTATTTGATCACAGGGACTATTTACGACTAACTACGAAAGTTTGCCGATTCTCGTAGCAACGCATACTCCGGAACAAGGTCATAAGCTTAACATACCTTAAATACTCTTTACATAACTTAGAAATAAGTTTTAAGGGCTTCGTTATGGCAAAAGCCTACTTTTGTAACTTCAGGGACTATTTTGCAAATCTTGCGAAACTATGCCTTTTCGCGTACTTTGCTATGCGGAACATGTACGGAAATCCAAAAATTCTTGTAATCATTAAAATATTATATTTTAGTAATTGGAATGCAAAAATATCATTCGTTACGCATTTACGGTCATTTGCGCGTTTATTACGCTTTTCGTCGTAATTAACCGAAAATCGCAACCGTACGACTAAACAAACTGACCTATGGAATATTTTTCAACATATGTTAAGTTTCCTATGCTTTAACGTCCTTATAGAGCCTAAATATTGGGTTAACGGATGTTAAAAACGTCAAAAACCATCAAAATCATGTGCATGGACTTGTTCTGTCATTTTTAAAACTTCAGAATTGAAAATGGGGGCTAGGTGTAGCGCGTAGCTCTAGAGGGTTACCCGTCGCGAAGCGTAACGCCCCTGTTTTCATAGAAACATGTGCTGGCAACTTCCAGCTGCATTCCTTTGCCACCAATTCGCAATTTTTGACACCTAGCTCGAGAATTGCCACACTTAATCTGGTTTTAACCCCTCATAAACACTTGTTAACACCACACACCACCTCCCAACACTTGTCTTGATCATATTCATCCTCTACATCTATAAATACCATGTTCTTCATCATTTTGAATCTTTTTAACATCCTTCTTGCTCTCACCTGCTACAAATCCGAATTTGCAACCATCTTGAAGGATCCTCTGTGATTCCTTGACATTCCTATTGTGTTGTAAGTGTTCTCTATCATGCTTTGTTCAATTCTTGGAGTTTAATTGGATTAAAATCCAAAACATTGACTTTTGTTTGACTTCCAGAATTGATCATGAATTGATCAACTTAAAATCCAATTGAACCTTGCAATATGATGGTAATCAAGATGGTTATGATCCTTAGTGATCATGCCTACTGATTTCCACCTTTTCTAGTCTTAGTGACAAGTCAAAGTTTCGGTCAAAATGTGATTTTTGCGCATTTTGCAACGGATATATTTTTGGGTATCAAAACAGGTTGTTTTGATGACAAAATACTTTAATAAAAATATTTAGACATGTCAAAAACATGTCAAATTCGTCACTTTTGTTATAGTGTTTGTTTAGAGTCAAAAGTCTAGCGGTTTGACCACCGCTTTGACTTTCGAATCTGACCCATTTGGTTGATCTTTAGGATTCGACCAAGACCATTATTATGACCCTAATATTATAGGGAATAACCCTCTGAGGTTATATCTTATGGTTATACCGTTTGGTTAGTCAAATGACAAGTAGAATATGTAATTCTTTATAATACCGAAAATGCCCTTTTTTGCACATAAATTAGTTTTAAACATATAAGAATGTTATTTTAATATCAAAACTGATTATACAACTTAAATAAACTAATTTTGACATATTAGACTTGTCATAGGACATATTTAACCATCCGAACCCATAGTTATGTTTATGACCCGTTAAAGTGGCGTACACCACTTTAGCGAGCCGTAACGAGCCAAAACACTTTGAAATGCTTCCAAATCAGAATGATTAATATTATGAACCATATTATACAAGATCTAACTATTGTTTGGTTAATATACCTCATTCTATCAGATTTCCCGTTTTCAAGTTTCGACACTAACATGTAATTATCCAATACACTAGGAACCAAATTCAACACTTGAACTCTTGATCCTTTAAGCTTTGTTATATCATTTGAACAAGATCTATACGCAATCTCAGACGAGTACATTGCTCCCCTTCTTTTACGTTTTTCAAATGTTTAGGGGTGATCCATATGTGTAATCAAATTTTCTCAAATGTATGGCATGTATGTGTTTACTAAGTTCTTTTATATATTAATTCCGATTATGCAACACGACAATTGATGACACGACAGTTAAAGAGGTCTTTCAGAGCCTATATCCTTATAGGATCTTTCTTTGTTTATAGTTAGATTCTCAAAGGATGTTTGAAGTACCGTCTTAAATCTTCCTATCTTTATAGTGAGATTTGTAAGAAGTACTTTACAAGACAATGGTTATGGTTTATGTATAGAATTGTTGGTGATTTAGATAATGAAACTAGAGTAATATAATAAGAACATGGTGGATACGCCGTTGGTATTTCCTATATATAAGTGTGCTTATTGTATTACCCTTCGTAGCCTTATCTGAATCACCATTAGGATTATGATTTTTTGATACAATGTAACCAGACTTAATTCCCATTACATCTACCTATCTTTATAGTTAGATATTTTTGGAATGTTTAAAGTACTAATTGATAGTCCTTGATTGGATTCTGTGTACATTAATGCGTATTTGACAATACAATGTGACAAGACAATGTGACAAGGCTTAATACCCATTACATCTACCTATCTTCATAGTTAGATATTTGTGGAATGTTTAAAGTACTAATTGGTAGTCCTTGATTGGATTTTGTGTACTCTAATGCGTATTTGACAATACAATATGACAAGACAATGTGACAAGACTTAATTCCCATTACATCTACCTATTTTTATAGTTAGATATTTGTGGAATGTTTTAAAGTACTAGTTGGTAGTCCTTGATTGGATTCTTTGAACTTTAATGCGTATTTGACAAGACAAGTTGACAAGACAATGTGAGACGACTTAATTCCCATTACATCTACCTATCTTTATAGTTAGATATTTGTGGAATGTTTAAAGCACTAATTGGTAGTCCTTGATTGGATTCTGTGTACTTTAATGTGTATTTGACAAGAAAAATGACAAGTTGACGATTATGTGTTTATGTTGTTAGTTGTGATTAGGATGACGAAACAAGTGTAATACCATAAGAACAAGGTGGATACGCCACTGGTAACTTTAGGATTTTGTGTGCAATTGATTCAAAAGTTCGACAACCAAACCCTTGAAGAATCCGTTCATAATTTGTATGATAGATTCTTAGAAGGATATTTAATATTACTATAAATCATTGATTGATTTCAAATAACACTCACGCGAGTTATGACAGATTTCGTATAGTTATTGTTAATCCTTATTGGATTACTAATAACATACTCACAAATTTATGGACGATTTAATATGTTTACTAAGAACAAAGTACAATTTTCAAAGGCATGAAAATTACTTAGTTATGATCAAAATGCCATATACAAAACTCTTTTATTACAAGTTTCATAAACAAGTTGATGTATTGCAATGCTAACCCTTTTCGCCATTCTTTGGCTAAAATGAGTCGATTTACAATTTGCAACTCTCGTAGTTGTCAAAGTATTGCAATACTAAACCCTTTGCCATTTATTTGGCCAACAAAACTATGTGCTCGCCAACATTGCTTGTTGACGTCTCTTTTTCACATATGTTTCAGGTTAATGTCTGTTCGAGCATGCTACACATAGGAGTGCATCCGGGTTTTAGACTTCTTTAAACAAAAGAGAATTACATGTATTCTTTGTATTGTAAAACAATGTAATAATAGTGAAACAATTTAGTACCAATTGTGGCGGAGCAATTTGTAACGTGACTCCCTGATATTTCCGCTGTGTCTTGTTGTATTACGCGATTGGGGTGTTACAGATTGGTATAAGAGCACTGGTTATAGGGAATTAGGTTATTAGATTGCCTTTCACCTAGTCTATAACCTTCCTAGGGACCCGAACATGAGTAGACTCAGGATTTCTATCCTAATCCTCATTCTTACTCGTGCCACAACTATTCTATGATTTACAAATCATCTATCCTTAGATGGTTTATCCTAAATCCTTAGGCTTTACACCTTAAGGAATTTCTCAAAAAGTTTTTCTTTCAAAATACTTTCACTGGAATGTTTCTCAGTGATTTTCACAAACTTTTTCGTCAAAATATTTCTCGACATCTTCATCTCAAGTATTATATCAAAAATGTTTTCTCAAACGCTCTCAACAAAATGTTTCTCAACTTATTTATCTCAAACAACTTATCAAAAGGATTTCTCAAAATGTTTTACTCTCAAACATTTTCCTTCGAAATCTTGGGTTTTATTAATGTGAACTCATGCAATCTAGAAGGGTGAACGCCTGTACCCCGAGTTTTCTGTATAAGGCTAGAGTGTTCATACAAATCCGCATTTTCGGACAAGTCACTCTTACCTGGGAACTCTTAGGGTGAGTGTTCACTTATAGGATAAAGCATGTCTTCTCGAAACATTATGAAAACCCATCTACCTTGATCAGTCGTACGATTTACGGCTACCTATATGACACTACTCCTACATGTTGCCTTCGGCAATATGTTACGACTATATTCAATGCAATTGGAACAAATTTCATTTTTATCTCTCGACACTTTACAAACCTACTTCATTTTCAATAACTACTTTTGTCTTTCAAATTTTCAAAATTTTTATTCATTTGGATGAGAGTTTTCAAATTTCATACACGGAGTTTCTTTATTTCAAAAATTCGATTAAAAATAATTCTATCTTAAAAATTAATTTTTAAAAGGTAAAGAATTTTCAACACAAACCATTAACTTGGTTTGTATTTTCTCATCCAAAAGTATAACAAAAGTCTATTTTCAAACAAGTTTCAAAATAAAATCCACAACACTATACAAGAACACGATTTTTGAACGAATACCAAGATAAGATTTCCTATTTCACTATGATGTTTTAAATTTATAACAAGTCTACGAAATCTAACTTATTTTGTTTTCATTATAGTTACTTCTTCAAGATGCCTCCTCACCGTGGCACCACTTGGAACGCTGAAATGGCAGCGTTGATCACACAACATCTAGCTGCTGTACTCCCAGGCATTGTGACCCAGATTAATCAAAACTACAATAACAATAACAACAACAATAATGTTCCTACGCCATGTAACTACAAACATTTCAACTCGGCTAAACCACTCAAGTTTAACAGGTCTGAAGGAGCAACTGGGCTCGTACAATGGTTTGAGAGTATAGAAAACACATTCTGCCATGTTCAGTGTACTAATGAATGCAAGGTAGAGTTCGCCTCGAGTGTTTTCCAAAAGAGAGCATTCACTTGGTGGAACGGGGTCATGAGAGACAGAGGTGCAGAAGTAGCTATGGCACAAACGTGGGAAGAATTCAAAAGTCTTATGATGAAAGAATTCTGTCCATGACACGAAATAAGGGCACTTGAAAACGAACTTTATTATCTCAAACAAGATAGTGGGGAAGACGTGCCTACACTGACCAATTTGAACAGTTAAGCCTACTATGCCCCACTATGGTCACACATTTGGATCGGGCCATTGAGAAATACATTGGTGGCCTACTTGATCCAGTCCAAGATATTGTCACTGGCAGCAAACCTGCAACGCTTAGGAAGGCTAAGGAATTAGCCGCTACCCTAACTGACTCCAAAGTTAGAAAAGGGAAACTTTATCGAAAGGGAGACAGAAACGAATTACACAAGAAACAACGGGTGAACCTTCTAAAAATTCTAAGAAGTGTAAGACTTCAAAAAATTTTACGATCGCTGTACCAATCCCACTTAACTCAGTACCCATTAGGGGTCTTATCGTGGGAAAATCCTTGGTGCAATCGTTGCAACTATCACCACCCAACAAATTCTCCATGGCGCCAGTGTACATTTTGTGGTTTTCATGGACATCTAGCAGCGACTTGTCGCATCCAAAACCAAACAGCCCCTACTCAAACACGACCTCGTTATCCAGCTAGAACATGTTTCAATTGTGGTGACTTGAATCATTTCAAGCGAAACTGCCCTAAGCTTGCTAACGCAAATGGATGAGTATACAATGTCAACGAAGCTCAAGCTGATAATCAAGCACTTATTATCATCTGAACTTTTTACATTCCTGTTTATTATCTAAGAACAATGTACATATTTCAACTTTATATGTAATGACAATACAAATTTCAAGAAGTTTTTCTTCATTCTTGTTATTCGTATTTCAGTTACAAATTCCATATGATTACGCTGTGTGTAATTACTACTACATACGAAACCTCGAGGATTATGTTCTTTAATGTTAGGAACTACATCTCCCAAGAATAGCATATTATGATTTGCACACTAGTGCATTCTTATAATCACTGCAAAACAAATACTACAACTACTATGTGCCTATTACTACTACTTTTGCTTTCATGACATTACATGAATGATTGATTATCTGTCATGTATAGCACATGATTACAAATACATTTTTGCTTAGTATGTTGACTTAGCATACCTAGCACATAAATTCAAGACATATTACGACATACTTACATTATTTATGACAATTCATGCTTAGTATATGATGTATACTACCAGTATGGTTAGTATTAAACATATATTAATATTCATACTAGAATGAAATACCTGCTACTAATTTTGTTATATGCAAAACAAGTAGTGTTATCATTACTAGTATGAAACACACTCAAATTCAATAGTTATTATGTTGCAACGATGTATGTTGTTGGTGCATATGTCTGTTTCCTACGTCATTATGTATCGAGTCTGAGTGAATAGGGCTTAAACTGTTAGAAACGAGGCGTATTTAAGTGAGTTAGTAGTCAAGTTCGCTGGAGATGGTATGTGAAATGTCAAGTTCGGCCGAACTTGACTAAGTCAAGTTCGCCCGAACTCCTTCCCTTACCAGCGAACTTGTACATCTATAAATAGGTGCCTTGGGATTTCATTTGTAACTTGGAGAGATTTTGGCACAGAGACGGTGAAGCTCTGTTGGATCTGGTTCTCGAATGTATTGAACTTTAGATCAATGAAAACAACATTTAAATGAGTAATTCTTGTTATTTGGTTAACTTGTCATTAGTTTCCGCCTAATCGGACAATAGATAACAAATTTAGGTTCCTGTGCTAATCGTGGACGTTCCTACGAGTGGTATCAGAGCCTGGTTACCTAAATTTGCTGGAATCAAGACAAGAATTTCTTTATTTCATCTCCATTCTATCATTTTTCTTAACATTTTCACATACTTGATGATTTCATGGTAAAAAATGGGTGATTTTTGAATTTGTCATGTAAAACACACTAATAAAAACCCCTGAGAGTTTGGGCGTCAAATTCAAACATTTTGATATCAAAAAGTTTCAAAAACCATGTTTAGGAAACAAGGTTCAGCCGAACTTAACACTAACTTCGACCGAACTTGATTGAAATTCTTTGAGTTTTAATCAAGTTCGACCGAACTTGATTAGTTTTTCAAGATTTTGAGCTTAAGTCCGCTCGAACTTGTTGTTTTTTTTTGCTTGAAGTTCTATCAAGTTCGACCGAACTTGATATAATTCTTGTGAAAATTCAAACTTAAGTTCGCAACTTAGTTTTCTCTTGAAATTCAAGCGTAAGTCCGACCGAACTTGCATTTTATTCTTAAAATCATTCACAAGTTCGACCGAACTTGTGATTTATCAAAATATGATTTTTTATTCATAAGTTCGACCCAACTTACCTGTTTCTTGAAATCATTCTCACAAGTTCGCTCGAAGTAAAATTTTTTTCTCAAAACTACGTCAAGTTCGACCGAACTTGAGATTGTGTGATAAAATTTGAACTTTGTCATATAAGTTCGACCGAACTTGTGAAAACTTGAAATCAAAACCTGTTTTCACACAAGTTCGACCGAACTTGTTTGTTTCTAATCAAATTTCGAGTGTTTTATATCGTATTCTCAGATAATTCTACAGATTGCCAAAATGGAAGATTTCCACAACGTATTCGTCTCTCAAATGGCTTCTTCATCAAACGCTAATGTTCTTGCGACAAACCAGATGAATATCGAAATGGGTACTACGTCAAAACCGCCAAAGCTAATGAGCATGGATGATTTGAAGGATGGAAAGAAAAGTTTGTGAATTGGATACAAGCGAATCAATTCAATAGCTGGGTTGCAGTTGAGGATGGTTACAAATGGCCAAAGGATGAACGTGATCAAGATCTTCCGCTGAACAAGTTTTCAAATACCGACAAAGATAACTATGTTGCAGAGAAGAAAATGATCAGCTTGATACAACAATAAGTGAAGGAATATATCTTGATATTATTGCCGGATAATGACACTTCGCAAGAATTATGGAATTCTCTTTGTGAAAAATTCAAAGGAAGTGATGAAATGATGATTAAAGGTGAAACAATGAAGCAGATGATCGATAGATATTGTCACCTCATGGTCCAAATGCGGAGACATGATATCAAAAGATCTAATGAAGAGCAAATCGAAAAGCTGGCTGGTGCACTTCAAGAAGGAGAATGGACAACATATCTGACAATTCTGAAGAATAGTCCATCTTTGAGACATTTCAAGTTGTCATCCTTCATAGACAAATTGGAAGGACATGAAATGGAATTGATGAAGATTGCTAAATCAAAGAATGCTAATGTTGTTCAAGATGTTGGTTTTTTTATAAAGGAGGTATTCCTGATACTCCGATTCAAAGCCCGAAAATCCAAACAACATATAGTGCAAATACAAATTCTTCTCCAAGTCAAAGTTCTCCATATGCTAGATATACAAGTGCAAGTTCAAGCTCATCATTCCAAAATCAGACAAACCAAACATGTTCTGATTCAAATGTTTTCCAGTGCAATATAGCAGTTGATTTGAAGAATGCATTTCCAGAAAAAGTGGCTAAACAGCACATAGCACTTCTCGCTACCGTTCTCGAATCATATGAAAGTCTTGTTGCTGGAAAGATCGGTAATCCAGAAATGACAGCATAAGATTATGATCAGGTAGACGAAGAAGAATTGGAGCTAATGGATATCAAATGGAGTTTGGAATCTATCATCAGAAGAGTTTCTAAATTTGTGGCGCTCACTGGAAGGCATATTGGTAACTCAACCAACAAGCTTGGATTTGACAAGTCTAAAGTCACATGCTTCAGGTGTCGACAAAAAGGACACTTCAAACGAGAATGCAACAATAAAGAAGCAAGTGGAAACCAAAATCCTTTCGGTAGTAACAATGAGTACTACAAGAAAGCTCTTCAATACAAGCCATATCCGAAAAGAACACAAGTCGAAGTAGAAGATAAATCTGCAAAGACAGCCGAACAAGCTCTTTTTGTTACTCATGAAGAAGATGGTTTTGACTAGAATAGATACATCGAAAAGAAATCTGGTGTTGCTATGATGGCAGAAGTAGTGAATGAATCTGATACATCGTATGTCGATGCTGTTTTGGAAAATACCATTCTGGAAGGATATAGACAGAGGCTAAAAAAGTAAATGCTAAGGTAAGTATGTCTGAAAAGGAGGTTGTGAAAGTTGTGGAGGTTGAAAAACCTTGCATAAAGTACGCAAGTCCTTGTGAACCATGTCTTGATAAAGTCAAATTCATAAGAGAATTAACTCTACACAACGAAAACTTTCATTATGATTACAGAACCATAAAAGAAGCTTATGACAAAATATCAAGCAAATATAAATATGTTGAACATGCTAATAGTGAGCTTAACGCTAATGTAAAAATGTTAAATGCCATAGTAATTGAGAAACAAAAGGCAATTAACATGTACATTAATACCATTGCTGAAACAAAGCGTGAGTTTCACAGCATGAAAATTGAAACGGAAAGAGTAAGACAGCTTCTAAAGAGCTACACCACAAACGCATATGTCATTGATCACATTTTAACTACGATTAAATCGGAGGAAAATGGTGAGAAATCAAAGCGTAAAGTGTGCGGATGTGTTCCTCCACCACTTCTTGCAAGTTATTCATGCAAGAATGATGATGAGATCGAAAAGGCATTTAATATTCTTATTCATTCAGATAAAAGAAATAAATTCCCTGAGAACATTGACGTAGACTTTACGAATTCAAACAATGACAATGAAGCGGTGGTTAAAGATGTGATAAAGAATGTGTTATGAAATGATTTTGATGACGGCAGCTCTGAAAGTGCTAAATCAAGTTCGAACAACTTGAAATCACAATCTGAAGATGACGATACATCATCTGAATATGATCTAAGTGATGATCCTAATGTTGTCATGTACAAGATTAAGAAATCTGATAGATTATATTTCGATGATAGTTTTCCGATTCGGAACGTGAAAGAGGATCAACTTGATAAATTTTTCAAACTTGTAGAAGTTTCATCAGATGATCTTGAGAAAAATGAGAAAAGATTTTACTCAAAACCCAAAAGGAATTCTAACAATTATCGAAAGTTTGGTGGTGATCTTCCTTAGAACAGGAGAGCAGGATTGGGTTTGGAAGAAAATGAAGATGAACCGAGAAGGAACTAGAAGTCGCCATGCCATGAATACAAAGTTAAACACATGAAGTTTGTGTATGGGACAAATACAGTTCAGGAAGAAGGTATGATCGGTAAGAAATCGAATGATGAATTCAAGAAAGAAAAAGAACTTCGGGACAAGGCTAAGACAAAATCCACAAGTGGATTAAAACCCACTAGTGGAAATGGTTCTGATAATCGAACTTGCATTAAATGCAATAATGTTGGTCACATTGCTCGCAAGTGTCTGAATTTAAAGCCTGTGTTTCCACGAAGAAAATCTGAATCAAAAGATGAAAAGCAAAAACAACCAGAGACTTTGAAAAATGTCACAGAGTCAAATATAAAACTATGAATCTAAATGCGAAGTGAAACCTAAAACTGTGTCAAATTTTGAAAACTCAACATTTGAAAAGTTGAAATTTCAAGGTTTAATGAAATCAAAGATTCTAGGTTCTATATCAAGAAAGCTAGAAGCAAATTACAATCATGGGTTGCTAAGAAAAGGCTTTCATCCTTAGAAAAATCAAAGTCTGTTGCTGATAAAACTGAAAATGTTAAATCAACTGAGTCAATAATCAAACAGACAAAGAATGAAAAGGTAAAAACATTTTCAGAATCGACATTGAACGAAACGTTTGATGATGATTTTGAATACGATGACGAATTTGAATATGGTTATGATGCTTATCAGTACAAACCCAAAACCACAAAGGTTTGGTTTCATTTTTCAAATAGTTGTTTCATGTGCAGGAGTCCCAAGATCCACTCTATCAAGTTGATACAGGATAGCGGAGCTCCATGAGTATTTAAATTATCTAGAAAGTCATAATCTTTGACGTTTTTGAAATCACAAGTGGTTGAAAAAGAAAAATTTAAAGATTTTTGAGAAAATCCACTCCGTTAAACAGAACACTGATTGTTATACTGAAAAATCACTTAAATTTGAATTTCTACAAGTGATTCTTACAAGTGGTTTTTCTAATAGTTTGTTCTGCTAACAGGTGATGATGCAGACATTGAAAATGGGATCGGATGACGAGTTCTCGTGATCCACATTGGTTTGTTACATTTTTAGAAGAATTTCTTTAAATCTAAAATCCAAAATATGTTTTTGATTTTAGGGGGAGTAAGAAAATTTGAAAATTTTTTGAAAAATCAAAAAATATGAAAAAGTTGAAAATTCAAAAACATTGAAAAAATTCAAAAAGTACAAAAACATCAAAAAAGACAAAAAAAATTTGGTTGTCAAAAAGGAAATGATAGTACGTTAGTGGACTATCACAGTATGCTAAAGAATTGTAAAGTTTAAAAGTGATAAACAAGTATTACTGTGGATGTGTCGTTAGGCTTTACACGTTTAGTAGATTGTTTCCAAGATCTAAACTAAATTTTATAACTGCTTAATCTTGTGGATTAACACATCTTGGATATATGGACTTAGTACTCCGAAATTTTGATTGAAGGATGGCCTGATTCTGAGATACGAGGTCTTTTTAGATAGTTGGTATCTGTGGTATTATACAAGCTCTTCGGATTTTGCGGAAGCAATAGTCTAGAACTTCTATAATGCTTTTGCTATAAACCCCTAAAAACTGCATGCAATATTAAAAAGTATCAAAAGATCTAATCATTTGCAGTGCTTAAAAGATTCCTTAACTGGAACACACCTTAAAGACGGGCCTTCATCTCTTTGTCTGTACGGTAGTACTAACCTAAGCTCTCAAGGTCTCGCATAAACCAGATACAGATATCAATTACGCTATACTCACCTGTAAGATGAAATCTAGGGAATCTGGATTCTGGAGTATATTCAAGAAGTGGGAAACACGGTTAAGTCAAGTTTCATAAATCATATCTTATCATATCTTGGAACAATTGAGAAACATGGTAAAGTTTAAGTGGACAATCATATCGACAATCTAGGTAAACAAGTTTAAAACTTAAAGTCATCAAAAAGGTCAACGGTACTGGTGATATGTCTCAAAACAACTGATATGATCCGTAGACACGAATTCAAAAAAAATATGTCTGTAAATATGTTTGTACATAGTTTACTTTACTTGTTAAAAATTCTATAAATATTTTACTTGCTTTTCAAGATAAAAATCAAAAAGATTTTCAGTGTGTTAGCATAAACTTTCTATAATTCAAAAAGATTTTGTTTCTACGTTAGTTTCAAACGAGCCAATGTTGGAGAGCGGATCTTCGAAGTTTGGTAAGAAAAACTAATAAACGTTTTAAAAGTTCATTAATTTAAAACTTTAAAATCAGATTGTTCATAACGGTTTTTCAAACTGAAGTCATTAATTTGGACTTGGTTGATATATTTGGTTAATCAAGGTCATTAACTTGGACTTGATCAACTAAGTGGATTTTTACAAATCAAATGATAAAAATGTGAAAGTTGAAGGATTTAAATGTAAAATGTATTCAAGGTCATTAAGTTGAACTTGAAACATTCGAAGTTTTGGAATAGATTGAAGTGAAGATTAAAGTTTGAAATGTTGATGTTACCAAAATTTCAAAATAGTGAATCTGAAATGTTTATTTGAATGTCAGAATTTATTTAGACAGGTAATAAAGTTGTCAGAATTTATTTAGACAGGTAATAAAGTTTGAGGAGGAGCTAGATAAAACATTGTCAAAAGATTTCAGAAAGCTCAAAGCTAGGGGGAGTTTGAAGTATAAAGACCAAAGCAAAGGGGAGTCTGAAGACTAAAACTTAAAGCTAAGGGGAGCATGTTGATTAAAAGATTTATCAAGACAAACCTTAAAAAAAAGGAAGAGGATACAAGGATCAAGATGATAAAGTTTATTCAAGAACTAAAGATCGGAAGAGTCAGAAGAATTAAATGTCAAGGATGACTGCGGCAACATCCAAGGGGGAGTTTGTTGGTGCATATGTCTATTGCCTACGTCATTATGTATCGAGTCTAAGTGAATAGGGCTTAAACTGTTAGAAACGAGGCGTATTTAAGTGAGTTAGTAGTCAAGTTCGCTGGAGATGGTATGTGAGATGTCAAGTTCGCCCGAACTCCTTCCTTTACCAGCGAACTTGTACATCTATAAATAGGTGCCTTGGGATTTCATTTGTAACTTGGAGAGATTTGGGCGCAAAGACGGCGAAGCTCTGTCGGATCCGGTTCTCGAATGTATTGAACTTTAGATCAATGAAAACAACATTTAAATGAGTAATTCTTGTTATTTGGTTAACTTGTCATTAGTTTCCGCCTAATCGGACAATAGATAACAAATTTAGGTTCCCGTGCTAATCGTGGACGTTCCTACATATGTTTCATTTCAATGTTGTGTTATGACGATGATTATCTGATTTAGCTATTGTTTCGACCTTATTGTCTGTTTCCCTTACTTAACAAATGGAGCTATGTGGACCATGTGACAAAATGCATAATTTTGGGTGCACACTTAATTACGAGGATCGATATATGAGAATCATAGTAAGCTTTGTTTAGATGGTAGCATAAAATCTAGAGTGATTAGGTAACGGGAAGGGTATGATGCAATAAGACCATGGTGGATACGCCGATGGTACTTCCTATATATAAGTGTTCTTATTGTGTTATTCTTCGGAACGTTACCAGGATCGCTTGAAGGTTTTATGTTATCTTGGACATTATGTGATTATGTGACTATTTGTTATTGGGTTATTATGTGACTATTTGTTATTGGGTTATTGAATGCAATGGACAAGACGAGTACATTCATTAACTCTATTCGAGCCGACCGAGAGTATATTATGGTGTTAAAGGTGACGATCTTGATGCCATAGGTATGTTGACCCGTCTCCTATGCATGAGATGCTCATGGTACATGTGATGTACCACGTGGGACGTTAGAAACCTTGTACGTATGGCTAGGCTTGAATGTACACCCCTTTGTTGCTAGGTTTTACACTAAAGACTTAGTATAACATGATGCCGTTTTTTACACAGTCGATGACGCTTTAAAGATTCAAAAGTTCTAAAGGTTTTGAATACCTTGAGATATTTGAATATAGACGATTAAGCTTTGGATCCCCCAACATTCCCAAAATCAATTAATGCTCCTCATCTTTGGAATCTCGAGCCTTGTTATCATTCAAATTGTTTCAAACACACTCTACGGTCTCCTTCGAATAAATTTCGGGACAAAATTTCCTAAAGTAGGGGAGACTGTGACATCTGAGACATTTTAATCATTTTATAAATTCAAAACGAGTTCATATTCAAAAAAAAATTCATCTATTCAGTCCTTGTTCGATTTCATATTCTTATACAACCTCTGTAAGCGAAATCCGTAAAGCGACATGCAAACGAAATCTGTTTAACACGACGTACACTCCGAGACAATGAAACAAGTTTAACATACCCTAATTAACCTTTGCATAACTTAGAAATAAGTTTTGAAGGGTTTGGTATGTCAAAAACAAGCCTATTTGATCACATGGACTATTTACGACAAACTACGAAAGTTTGCCGATTCTCGTAGCAACGCACACTCCGGAACAAGGTCATAAGCTAACATACCTTAAATACTCTTTACATAACTTAGAAATAAGTTTTGAGGGCTTCGTTATGGCACAAACCTACTTTTTAATTTCAGGGACTATTTTGCAAATCTTGCGAAACTATGCCTTTTCACGTATTTCGCTATCCGGAACATGTACGACTAAACGAACCGACCTATGGAATATTACGCTACGCATTTACGGTCATTTGCGCGTTTATTACGCTTTTCGTCGTATTTAACCGAAAACCACAACCGTACGACTAAACGAACCGACCTATGGAATATTTTCGACATATGTTAAGTTTCTTATGCTTTAAT
This sequence comes from Scalesia atractyloides, assembly GCA_947069175.1. Taxonomy (NCBI): domain Eukaryota; kingdom Viridiplantae; phylum Streptophyta; class Magnoliopsida; order Asterales; family Asteraceae; genus Scalesia; species Scalesia atractyloides. Next base: position 22,447,543 of record CAMTDV010000030.1, on the reverse strand, counting down.
GTCCTTATAGAGCCTAAATATGGGGTTAACGGATGTTAAAAACGTCAAAAACCATCAAAATCATGTGTAGGGACCTGTTCTGCCATTTTTAAAACTTCAGAATTGAAAATGGGGGCTAGGTGTAGCGCGTAGTTCTAGCGGGTTACCCGTTGCGTAGCGCGACACCCCTGTTTTCACATAAACATGTGCTGGCAACTTCCAGCTGCATTCCTTTGCCACCAATTCGCAATTTTTGACAACTAGCTCGAGAATTGCCACACTTAATCTGGTTTTAACACCTCATAAACACTTGTTAACACCACACATCACCTCCCAACACTTGTCTTGATCATATTCATCCTCTACATCTATAAATACCATGTTCTTCATCATTTTGAATCTTTTTAACCTCCTTGCTCTCACCTGCTACAAATCCGAATTTGCAACCATCTTGAAGGCTCCTATATGATTCCTTGACATTCCTATAGTGTTTGTAAGTGTTCTCTATCATGCTTTGTTCAATTCTTATAGTTTAATTGGATTAAAAGCCAAAAAGTTGACTTTTGTTTGACTTCCAGAATTGATCATGAATTGATCAACTTAAAATCCAATTGAACCTTGCAATATGATGGTAATCAAGATGGTTATGATCCTTAGTGATCATGCCTACTGATTTCCACCTTTTCTAGTCTTAGTGACAAGTCAAAGTTTCGGTCAGTATGCGATTTTTACGCATTTTGCAATGGATCTGTGTTCGGGTATCAAAACAGGTTGTTTTGATGCCAAAATACTTTAATAAACATATTTAGACATGTCAAAAACATGTCAAATTTGTCACTTTTGTTATAGTGTTTGTTTAGAGTCAAAAGTCTAGCGGTTTGACTACCGCTTTGACTTTCGAATCTGACCCGTTTGGTTGATCTTTAGGATCCGACCAAGACCATTATTATGACCCTAATATTATAGGGAATAACCCTCTGAGGTTATATCTTATGGTCATATCATTTGGTTAGTCAAATGACAAGTCGACTATGTAATTCTTTATAATGCCGAAAATGCCCTTTTTACACATAAATTAGTTTTAAACATATAAGAATGTTATATTAACATCTAAACTGATTATACAACTTAAATAAACTAATTTTAACACATTAGACTTGTCATAGGACATATTTAACCATCCGAACCCATAGTTACGTTTATGACCTGTTAAAGTGGCGTAAACCACTTTAGCGAGCCGTAACGAGCCAAAACACTTTGAAATACTTCCAAATAAGAATGTTTAATATTTTGAACCATATTATACAGGATCCAACTCTTGTTTGGTTTATATACCTCACTCTATCCGATTTCTCGTTTTCAAGTTTCAACACTGACATGTAATTATCCAATACACTAGGAACCAAATTCAACACTTGAACTCTTGATCCTTTGAGCTTTGTTATATCATTTGAACAAGATCTATATGCAATCTCAGGCGAGTACATTGCTTCTTTTACGTTTTCCAAATGTTGAGGGGTGATTCATATGTGTAATCAAATTTTCTCAAATGTATGGTATGTTTGTGTTTACTAGGTGCTTTTATGTATTATTTCTGATTATGCAACACGACAGTTAAAGAGGTCTTTTTTGGATGTTTAAAGTACGGCATGTTGTGTTTACTAGATATTTTTGGATGTTTAATGTACTAGTTGGTAGTCCTTGATTGGATTCTGTGTACTTAATGCGTATTTGACAATACAATGTGACAAGACTTAATACCCATTACATCTACCTATCTTTATAGTTAGATGTAACATCCCGGTTTTTCAGATATCTTAAACGCACTACTTCACGGTTATTCGTTCCTACGTTAAATTGATTCGGAGACTTAAATTGCACGCTGGAAATAATTACGATAATTTCGTGAACTTGTCAAATGAATTACGTGCTATGTGTATTAAACGTTTATAAGTTGGTGAATTATTATGTGATGTTCGATTTTGTGATTTGTTTTTAGTTATAAAAATATATATATTAAATATATAGACGAATCGATCCGAGCCGCGACACGAGCCGGCCTCACTTCCTTGCGACTCAAGTAGTTAATCGAAACTTGAGGACCAAGTGTTAGACCCAAACCAACCCACCCAAATCCCTTGCGGCCGCGAGCACCCCAAACCGTAAACCCTTCCCTTTTCTCCTTACCCTTGCGCTTTATATACACATACATGCATGTGCATTGCTTCACAAACAAAACACACAAACCCTAATAAGCTAAACAGCCGACGGCAGCTCCCCAATCAGCCTCTCGATCGCAAACAGCCCTCTTGCACTTCCTTTGATCGTGGCAGCCCCTCTCCATTCTCCTTCTCGGTCGCGACCTTCATCATATCCGAATCGGCTCCCATCCAAGTCTCGGCTCATTGATATATTATTAAAGGTTAGGATTTATCATTGTTTGCAAGATCATATTTGGATTTATAAACTCTTGATCATGTTTGAATGTAGTGTTATGTTATTAGCCGATTTATTTATGCTAGTTGCGGTTAAGATGATTAGCAGAATCTAGAAACATTAGGCTGCGTTTTGTGTAATAAAAACTATATGTTATGATTAGGGTTTGTATGGGTGTGATATATATGATGATATATGATTGGTAATTCTGTTCTTGATCGCTTATGTTCAATGTATCGATGGTTTAAGCGGGTTAGATTGTGATAAAGTGATGAATCAGGATGCTGAATGGTGTTTACAGCCAGCTTCAACTGGCTGTAACTTGGTTATTATTTATCGAAAAACGGATTTTCTGAAGTCTAAAACGTAGAGTTTTGAAAAATGCTTCTAATGGCGCTGGATTTATATTTTTCTGAAGTCGTTTGATATTTTTAAGTGGCCAATTAAATTCAGTAACTGAAGCTGTGAAAATTCTGAAAAATTGTTAGTTGTTTATCGAGTCGGATCTAATAATCTGTAGAGAGTCGAATCATGAAATTTGTACAGCAACTAGATATGGAAATTTCCGGGAAACTCCCACTGGAATTTTGTTAATTGGACGAACGGTAATTTTTAATAAAATTCTTCCGTGGACTGCGGTCAGAAAGTAACGAATCTGACTGCAGCCTAGTATATTAATATTTATGAATAATTGGTAAAGTATTAGGACTTGAAATATTTATATAAAATTCTATGGTATAGTTGACACCTTTTGTAAAATAATTGGAATTTTTGGAATATTGGAACTATTTTATAAAAATCCTTGAAAACAGCCTAATTATGAGTATATAAGCTGAAACTTGATAACTTGCGAATGTATGTACCAAAGTGTTGTATGAATTGATTGTGTTCATGATAAATTGTTTTGATCACTATATTGGCATGATGATACTTGCATGCATGATTTGAGTCTTAGGAATTGTCATTGTATGAACCGCATCGTGTGTTAGTATGTGTAAGACTTGTATCAGTGTGATCGCACACTAACTCTAAATCAATTGACTTGTTAGGACGCAATTAGCGGTCCCATCATTTGCTACATCTGTGTTACACTAACCGAGCAACTAAAGGTGAGTTCACGGCCTCTAATTTTATCCGGTTTTAAACAACAGGGGGAGAAACATGTATACACTCTACAACTCTATCTCTTTACGTTATACGAAATTAACGTCATTTAACTATTTGGTAACTAAGTTAATGTTAATGTACGTTATGGTCACTAAGCAGCTATATCACACAAGTCCTCGACAATCTCTCGGATCGTTAGTATTCGGTTTAAATAGCGGGGAAATTATAAGTAGTACTACTGGGCCCGACAAGCCCCATCCGAGCTAGTCGCGCAAGCCGACCGGGTATGGTCAACGGGTGAATAATTTGGCCTAACTTCGCCATGGTCAGTGATAGGCCTGGCAACACGGAGGCACAACAGTCAGCTTCGATCGCGAACACTTACGTGACATAACTTTAGGCTAGCTACCTATATATATTAACATTGAACTTAATTACGAAACAACAATATTATCCCGGGTTAGGGATAATGGAACCAACAACGTTATTATTCCGGGTTAGGAATAATGGAACATCATTATTATTCCGGGTAAGGAATAATGGAACTATCAGTATTATTCCGGGTTGGGAATAATGGGACTACATCGTTATCCCGGGTTAGGGATAACGGGGGAAACAAACTTATAACCGAACAAACGAATTTATGAAAACCTGTGAACTCACTCTTCTTTAATGTTGACACTTGTTAGGACGCTAGGAGCTCTAGGTGCACTAACTTCCACTGATCAAGACATCTTTTTATCGAGTCTAATTTACAAACATTGTTTTGGGTTTTCCTTAGTTTTGGCGTTTGTGTTGGCGCCCATTCCTTTACTCTATCTTTATGCTTCCGCTCAACTTTAAAAACTAATGCTTCCGCTCAACTTTAAAAACTAATGCTTCCGCTAAACATTGAAATCAAACTAATAAAATCTAAAATTAACTCTGAATGGTTAAACAAATGATTTTGGAAAACGTATTAACAAATCATATAGAGTCGTTCGACGTTACTAGTGTCTCAGATTCTGGTTTGTTCACACGCCTCACGGTAAAACTCCGCAAGTGGAAATTGAGGGTGTGACAGATTAGTATCAGAGCCTCTAGCTATAGAGAACTAGGTTTGCATTAAAAGTAGACCTAAACTATAGCTGATTACACGACACTAGACGTAGTTTGGCACCGAACTATTATATCTTGTTATGTGATGTACCACAACTGTGTTATGTAGAATATGAATGCATAATAAGAAATGAATGCAACTCGTAACTAACTACACAACCTAACAGGCAATGTCATCATCATCATCATCCGACAAACCTTCGCAACCAAGGGCGCCAGGAAAAGCACCTATGGTGGAACCCTCACCATCTTATGGCGTGGAGACACGCTCAGCTGCGAGAAAAAGGCTCGCTCTAGGGGAGGAGTCGTCCTCACGCCCGACCATCGCTGTGCCGGTCGAACCGGTTAACTCGGTAGAAGTAGGGAATGACCTACTTAGAGATATGATACGGAAACAACAAGAACAACTAGAAAGAATGCATGAAACCATCCTAACACAGGGATGGATGATACGACAATTGACAGGTAAGACTGGATCGCTCGAGGAAGAGCAACATGCGAGTAAGATAGCTCGTAACACTTTAGCCAGAGACCTTCGTGCTGAGCAGCTAAGGGCTGACTGGCTAGAAGACAGAGTTCTTGAGTCTAGCTGGAGAATTAAAGAACTAGAACAGAATCAGGCACCTGTACCAGTACCCGCACCAGCACCGGCCCCTCCAGTGCCGGTAGAGGAGGATCCGGAAGAGGATCCAGAAGAGGATCCAGAGGAGGATCCAGAGGAGGATCCGGAGGAAGACCCAGCTGTAGAAGCTGGAAATGCCGTGCAGGATGATGGCAACGATAGCGATTTGGGGGATGGAGACGTAGAAGACTGACACGTCTCGCTTATTTTATTTACTTTCTTTCAGTCTATTTATTTTCCTACTTGTGTTTAAACTTGAGACTTTATAGTAAACTCACATGTTTGGTTGGCACTTTGTAAGACGTTGAAATTTTATTTAATCGAGTATTTCTTTTGACTGTTTAATTTATTTGGGTTGACATAACTTGAGGAATTATTTAAGTATGGAATAGGATAACTATATTGGATATATAGACTTATCGGTGTGTGTTTATGTTGTCTTGCGAAGATCTAAATGGCAACTGGACGTCGCGGAAACCTTAACATGACGCCTGAAGAATTAGCTGCAATGATCCAAGAGCACGTGAATGCAGCTCTAGCGGGTGTTCAAAACCAACCGGCAGGTAACCATTATTAAATTATCATGGGAAAATCTAATAGTTGGGTTAGTAAAATTCCTCGCTGACAACCTGTCCTCTGTCAGCAGGAGGGGGTCTTAACCCCTACAAGATGTTCCTCGACGCGAAGCCAAGCAAATTCACGGGGGCAGAAGGACCCATAGGACTGGTCCGCTGGATTGAAAAATCTGAATCAGTGTTTGAAATGTGCAACTGTCTGGAGGCCAACAAGGTCAAGTATGCAGCCTCAACATTGGAAGATGGGGCACTAACTTGGTGGAATGCACAAGTCCAAACGCGTGGACTTATTGCTGCAAATGCAATGGCCTGGGCCGAGTTTAAGGCCCTGATCAAAGAAGAGTACTGTCCGCGAGACAGAGTTCAACAGTTGGAGCAAACCTTATGGAACCACAAGATGGTGGGATATGAAATCGAAGCATACACAGCGAAACATCACGACTTGGTATTTCTATGCCCCGATCTGGCCAACACTGTTGAGAAACGACTCGAGTTCTACCTTGCGGTTCTGGTCCCTGAGATTCAGAGTATGGTAATGGCTAGTAACCCTGCAACTGAACATCAAGCAATCAGGTTGGCGCACAAACTCACCGATAAGGCGGTGGAACAAAAGAAGTTGCCAACTCGGGGTACGACTGAAGTTGCCCCTGATAATAAAAGAAAGTTTGAAGACTCGTCTGCTCGACAGTCTTCGTCATCCCAGCCACAACAGGGGAACCAGAAACGGTTCAATAATTTCAACAGCCACCAGGGTCACAATAATCAGCCCGCCAACAACAACCAGAACGCAAGCGGCTATGCAGGTCGAAAGCCGCAGTGCAATCGCTATAATCTTCATCATCACGGCCCTTGTGCCGGGAATCGCTGCCAACGATGTGGCAAAGTGGGACATGCGGCAAAGGATTGTCGCGGGGAAATCATGTCCCGACAAAACCAAAATCAACCCCAGGGCCAGCAACAGGGTGTTAATCGGGGATGCTATCAGTGTGGTAGCACTGCCCACTTCAAAAGAGACTGCCCACAGCTGCGCAACAACAACAACAATGGCGGGAACAACCACAACCACAATAACCACAACAACAACAATAACAACAACAATAATGAAAATGGTGGCACAGGAGGTGCCAAAGGTCGCGCATTTACGTTGGGCCGCGGAGAGGCCAGAAACGACTCGAACGTGGTCACCAGTAAGTTTCCCTTTAATGAACATTTTGCTACTGTGCTTTTTGATATGGGTGCGGATAGGAGTTTTATATCTGAATCTTTTAGGAAGAACCTAAATATCACGCCCAAACCTCTAGAGGCCCCTTACGTCATAGAACTTGCCGACGGTAAGTCTGTAGATGTGACCCATTTAGTATCCGGCTGTCAACTCAAACTCACGGGTCACACCTTTACCATTGATCTGATGACAACTACCCTGGGTAGTTTTGACGTGGTAGTCGGAATGGACTGGCTATCCGACGTCCGAGCTGAAGTTCTCTGCTTCGAAAAATCTATCCGTATTCCGCTCTCTAACGACGAAATCTTGACGGTGCAAGGCGAGAAGGCAGGCGCCGTCACAAACATCATCTCATACATGCAAGAGCAGAAGTATATTCGGAGGAAGAACTCCTTTGCCTTGCTTGCACTGGTTACCGAACAGCCTAAGGACGAGAAACGTATAGAAGACATCCCCGTCGTCCGTGATTTTTCTGATGTATTCCCAGAGGAGTTACCTGGTCTTCCGCCACATCGCAATTGGAGTTTGAAATTGAATTGGCAAACCATGCAACTCCTATCGCCAAGGCCCCATACCGCCTAGCTCCAGCCGAGCTGCAGGAGCTGTCTACCCAACTTCAGGAACTGTTAGAAAAAGGATTTATCCGACCTAGCGCTTCGCCATAGGGAGCTCCAGTACTTTTTGTCAAGAAGAAGTACGGGACCTTCCGCATGTGCATCGACTACAAGGAACTCAATAAGGTTACTGTCAAGAACCGATACCCATTACCTCGCATCGATGATCTCTTCGACCAACTTCAAGGGTCAAGCTACTACTCCAAGATTGATCTACGGTCCGGTTACCATCAGTTACGCGTCAGGGAGGAGGATATCGCTAAGACGGCATTTCGTACTCGGTATGGCCATTATGAGTTCTTGGTCATGCCCTTCGGTCTCACCAACGCACCCGCGGTGTTCATGGACCTCATGAACCGTGTGTGTAAACCATACCTCGACAAGTTTGTCATTGTGTTCATCGATGACATACTCATCTACTCTAAAGGTGAAGAAGAACATGCTGAACATCTATGATTACTGCTAGGATTACTTCAACAGGAGAAACTATGTGCCAAGCTTTCAAAGTGTGATTTCTGGATTCGGGAAGTTCAGTTCCTCGGGCATATCGTAAATGAAAAGGGTTTCCACGTCGACCCTACCAAGATTGAAGCTATCAAAAACTGGGAAGCACCCAGGACACCGACGGAGATCCGCCAATTTTTGGGTTTGGCTGGTTACTACAGACGTTTCATCGAGGGATTTTTACAGATCGCACAACCGCTTACTACCCTCACCCAGAAAGGCATCAAGTATGCTTGTGGTGACAAGTAGGAAGCAGCATTTCAATTGCTGAAACAGAAACTTTGCAGTGCACCCATTCTGTCCTTGCCGGAAGGGACAGATGATTTTATAGTATATTGTGATGCTTCCATTCAGGGATTGGGATTAGTACTGATGCAACGCGATAAGGTCATCGCGTATGCGTCCTGACAATTGAAGGTTCACGAGAAAAACTACACAACACATGACCTAGAATTGGGAGCAGTAGTGTTTGCACTTAAGATTTGGAGACACTACCTCTATGGAACGAAGTGCACAATCTTTACAGACCACAAGAGCCTCCAACACATCTTTGATCAGAAGGAGTTGAACATGCGACAGCGTCGCTGGGTCGAACTCTTGAACAATTATGAATGTGCCATACGGTATCACCCGGGTAAAGCTAACGTGGTAGCTGATGCCCTCAGTAGGAAGGAACACTTGAAACCTCGTCGGGTACGAGCACTACAGCTCACTATTCATTCGGGGTTACCCGAACAGATACGCAACGCGCAGTTAGAAGCAGTTAAGGAAGAAAACATCAAGGCCGAATCGGTGGGAAAAATGGAACGCGATTGGGAAGTAAAACCCAATGGAGCCTGGTATTTCATGAATCGCATATGGGTACCTCTCTACGGAGACTTCAGAAAGCTAGTCATGGACGAAGCTCACAAATCCCGATACTCTGTCCATCCTGGTTCGGATAAGATGTATCAAGACCTTAAAGCTGCGTATTGGTGGCCCAACATGAAAGCTGATATAGCCACCTACGTGAGCAAGTGTTTGACTTGTGCAAAAGTCAAGGTAGAGTATCAGAAACCATCGGGGCTACTTCAACAACCTGAGATCCCAGTGTGGAAATGGGATCAGATCTCGATGGACTTCATCACTAAACTCCCGTGAACTTTGGGTGGTTGCGATACCATCTGGGTGATTGTGCATCGTTTAACTAAGTCCGCACACTTCCTAGCTATTAAAGAAACAGATAAGATGGAGAAGTTGACTCGCATCTACATAAAGGAAGTAGTTTCTCGGCACGGAGTGCCAACGTCCATCATCTCAGACAGAGATGCTCGCTTCACGTCCAACTTTTGGCAGTCACTTCAGAAAGCGTTGGGGACACGCTTAGATATGAGCACAACTTATCACCCTCAGACTGATGGTCAAAGCGAAAGGACCATACAGACCTTGGAAGACATGCTTAGGGCATGTGTAGTAGACTTCGGGAATAGTTGGAAAATCCACCTGCCTTTAGTGGAATTCTCGTATAACAACAGTTACCATACGAGTATATCGGCAGCACCGTTTGAGGCATTATACGGTCGTAAATGTAGATCACCGGTCTGTTGGGCAGAAGTCGGTGACAGTCAACTCACAGGCCCTGAGTTGATACTTGAGGCTACTGAAAAGATTGTTCAAATCAGAAACCGCATGGCGGCGGCACGAGATCGACAGAAAAGCTACGCTGATCAACGACGCAAACCGCTCGAATTTCAAGTAGGCGACCGCGTCCTACCTAAGGTGTCACCCTGGAAGGGTGTAATCCGCTTTGGAAAACGAGGCAAACTAAACCCACGGTACGTAGGTCCGTTTGTGATCATGAAACGTATTGGACCCGTAGCTTATCAATTAGACCTTCCTGCCGAACTCAGTGGAGTTCACAACGTTTTTCACGTGTCAAATCTGAAGAAGTGTGTATCAGATGAAACCCTAGTCATTCCATTGGATGAGATCCAAGTGGATGAACAACTGCACTTTGTGGAACAACCTATCGAGATCATGGATCGTGAGATCAAGACTCGAAGGCACAGCAAGATTCCGATTGTTAAGGTTCGTTGGGACTCTAAGCGTGGACCGGAGTTCACGTGGGAAAGAGAGGACCAAATGAAAAGCAAAAACCCACACCTCTTTGCAGCTGAGCAGCAAACTAACGATACCAGCAACTAAATTTTCGGGATGAAAATTCTTTTAACATGGGGATGATGTGATAACCTGGGAATCTCTTGAAATTTCGTGTACCATTGTTAACGAACTAAATCTTTGTGCGTGGCACTCTAAACATGTACGCTGCATTCTAAACCGCGTTTACTCAATTTTCGGGACGAAAATTCTTTCAACATGGGGATAATGTGACATCCCGGTTTTTCAAATATCTTAAACGCACTACTTCACGGTTATTCGTTCCTACGTTAAATTGATTCGGAGACTTAAATTGCACGCTCGAAATAATTACGATAATTACGTGAACTTGTCAAATGAATTACGTGCTATGTGTATTAAACGTTTATAAGTTGGTGAATTATTATGTGATGTTTGATTTCGTGATTTGTTTTTAGTTATAAAATATATATAGTAAATATATAGACGAATCGAACCGAGCCGCGACACGAGCCGGCCTCACTTCCTTGCGACTCAAGTAGTTAATCGAAACTTGAGGACCAAGTGTTAGACCCAAACCAACCCACCCGAATCTCTTGCGGCTGCGAGCACCCCAAACCGTAAACCCTTCCCTTTTCTCCTTACCCTTGCGCTATATATACACATACATGCATGTGCATTGCTTCACAAACAAAACACACAAACCCTAATAAGCTAAATAGCCGACGGCAGCTCTCCATTCAGCCTCTCGATCGCAAACAGCCCTCTTGCACTTCCTTTGATCGCGGCAGCCCCTCTCCATTCTCCTTCTCGGTCGCGACCTTCATCATATCCGAATCGGCTCCCATCCAAGTCTCGGCTCATTGATCTTATTATTAAAGGTTAGGATTTATCATTGTTTGCAAGATCATATTTGGATTTATAAACTCTTGATCATGTTTGAATGTAGTGTTATGTTATTAGCCGATTTATTTATGCTAGTTGCGGTTAAGATGATTAGCGGAATCTAGAAACATTAGGCTGCGTTTTGTGTAATAAAAACTATATGTTATGATTAGGGTTTGCATGGGTGTGATATATATGATGATATATGATTGGTAATTCTGTTCTTGATCGCTTATGTTCAATGTATCGATGGTTTAAGAGGGTTAGATTGTGATAAAGTGATGAATCAGGATGCTGAATGGTGTTTACAGCCAGCTTCAACTGGCTGTAACTTGGTTATTATTTATCGAAAAACGGATTTTCTGAAGTCTAAAACGTAGAGTTTTGAAAAACCCTTCTAATGGCGCTGGATTCATATTTTTCTGAAGTCGTTTGATATTTTTAAGTGGCCAATTAAATTCAGTAACTGAAGCTGTGAAAATTCTGAAAAATTGTTAGTTGTTTATCGAGTCGGATCTAGTAATCTGTAGAGAGTCGAATCATGAAATTTGTACAGCCACTAGATATGGAAATTTCCGGGAAACTCCCACTGGAATTTTGTTAATTGGATGAACGGTAATTTTTAAATAAATTCTTCCATGGACTACGGTCAGAAAGTAACGAATCTGACTGCAGCGTAGTATATTAATATTTATGAATAATTGGTAAAGTATTAGGACTTGAAAAATTTATATAAAATTCTACGGTATAGTTGACACCTTCTGTAAAACAATTGGAATTTTTGGAATACTGGAATTATTTTATAAAAATCCTTGAAAACAGCCTAATTATGAGTATATAAGCTGAAACTTGATAACTTGCGAATGTATGTACCAAAGTGTTGTATGAATTGATTGTGTTCATGATAAATTGTTTTGATCACTATATTGGCATGATGATACTTGCATGCATGATTTGAGTCTTAGGAATTGTCATTGTATGAACCGCATTGTGTGTTAGTATGTGTAAGACTTGTATCAGTGTGATCGCACACTAACTATAAATCAATTGACTTGTTTGGACGCAATTAGCGGTCCCATCATTTGCTACATCTGTGTTACACTAGCTGAGCAACTAAAGGTGAGTTCACGGCCCCTAATTTATCCGTTTTAAACAACAGGGGGAGAAACATGTATACACTCTACAACTCTATCTCTTTACGTTATACGAAATTAACGTCATTAAACTATTTGGTAACTAAGTTAATATTAATGTACGTTATGGTCACTAAGCAGCTATATCACACAAGTCCTCGACAATCTCTCGGATCGTTAGTATTGGGTTTAAATAGCGGGGAAATTATAAGTAGTACTACTGGGCCCGACAAGCCCCATCCGAGCTAGTCGCGCTAGCCGAACGGGTATGGTCAATGGGTGAATAATTTGGCCTAACTTCTCCATGGTCAGTGATAGGCCTGGCAACACGGAGGCACAACAGTCAGCTTCGATCGCGAACACTTACGTGACATAACTTTAGGCTAGCTACCTATATATATTAACATTGAACTTAATTACGAATCAACAATATTATCCCGGGTTAGGGATAATGGAACCAACAACGTTATTATTCCGGGTTAGGAATAATGGAACATTATTATTATTCCGGGTAAGGAATAATGGAACTATCAGTATTATTCCGGGTTGGGAATAATGGGACTACATCGTTATCCCGGGTTAGGGACAACGGGGGAAACAAACTTATAACCGAACAAACGAATTTATGAAAACCTGTGAACTCACTCTTCTTTAATGTTGACACTTGTTTCTTTACATGTTTCTCAGGTCGCTAGGAGCTCTAGGTGCACTCACTTCCATTTATCAAGACGTCTTTTTATCGAGTCTCATTTACAAACATTGTTTTGGGTTTTCCTTAGTTTTGGCGTTTGTGTTGGCGCCCATTCCTTTACTCTATCTTTATGCTTCCGCTCAACTTTAAAAACTAATGCTTCCGCTAAACATTGAAATCAAACTAAGACAATCTAAAATTAACTCTGAATGGTTAAACAAATGATTTTGGAAAACGTATTAACAAATCATATAGAGTCGTTCGACGTTACTAGTGTCTCAGATTTTGGTTTGTTCACACGCCTCGCGGTAAAACTCCGCAAGTGGAAATTGAGGGTGTGACATTAGATATTTGTGGAATGTTTAAATTACTAATTGGTAGTCCTTGATTGGATTCTGTGTACTTTAATGCGTATTTGTCAATACAATGTGACAAGACAATGTGACAAGACTTAATTCCCATTACATCTACCTATCTTTATAGTTAGATATTTATAGAATGTTTAAAGTACTAGTTGGTAGTCCTTCTGTGTACTTTAATGCGTATTTGACAAGACAAGTTGACAAGACAATGTGACAAGACTTAATTCCCATTACATCTACCTATCTTTATAGTTAGATATTTGTAGAATGTTTAAAGTACTAATTGGTAGTCCTTGATTGGATTCTGTGTACTTTAATGCGTATTTGACAAGAGAAGTGACAAGTTGATGATTATGTTTTTATGTTGTTAGTTGTGATTAGGATGACGAAACAAGTGTAATACCATAAGAACATGGTGGATATGCCGCGGTACTTCTATATATAAGTGTTCTTATTGCATTACCCTCGTAGCGTTATTCGAGGTACTTTAGGATTTTGTGTGCAATTGATTCAAAGGTTCGACAACCAAATCCTTGAAGAATCCGTTCATAATTTGTATGATAGATTCTTAGTAGGATATTTAGTACGTGAGTTATGACCGATTTCGGTATAGTTATTGTTAATCCTGATTGGATTTCTAATAACATACTCACAAGTTTATGGACGATTTCAATATGTTTACAAAGAGCAAAGTACAAATCGTGCGCTTTCATATGGTTAACGCATAACATAACGTTTGGACTAATCCATTCGAGGTTTAAAATGTACCAGTGCAGCAACGCGCGCGGGTTTAGTTACTAGTTATGATGTATACGAAAGAAATTTTGAAGTCAACCCGAACTAAAGGAAGCAAAATGGTTGATAAAATACATCTTGGTAACCAAATTTGGTACTTTGGGGCCTTTTGTTTGATGTTTATAGTTTGAATATGGCCGAAATCTTGGGTTATTTTCTTGTGATGCATACTAACTTGAAATGATTTGTCATAATAACATCACAATAGGCTACTTGGTTTTATTCACGAAGTACTATTTTCAATGCCTTTTGCTTACTAGTCTCGAATCTTCTTTTTGTGATTGATGGTATGTTCATGACTAAGCCCGTATATTAAACTTGTGTACTCGCCAATACTTTGTGTGTTGAACTATGCTTTTAAACATATTGCAGGTCAATGATGTTGATGACGAATGGAACTTGATAGGAAGGACTAGAATGCACCAAACTTTAAATTCATGTTTATAAATTAGTCAGACATTACTTGTTGTATTTGTTTTCCAATTCATGTACTTGAACCGTTAGCAATGAAATGAAATATTTTTTATTAACTACTTGCCACATTTAGTGTTATGAAGTCTCAAGCAATCTATCTACGTCCGTCCTGATGATTCCGCCATCGGTTGGGTTGTGACGCCTATCTATTATTTTATTGGCAGTAATTTAATCTTTTTATCTTTTATCCTTTTGGTTTTCATATTTATTTATCTTGTCTTTGCTTCAAAATAAGGATAAATTAATAATAGATATTATGACTATTAACTAATTTAAAGTGATCCATAAGTTTGTTGGAAACATATTTTAGAGATGACGAATAACCCCATGACTTTTTATCATTTACCCTTTTGTTTTTCGTATTTATTTATCCTGCATTTGCTTTTTAAGAGGGATAAATTAAAAATAGATATTATGACTGTTACCTAATTTAAAGTCATCCATAACTTTGTTGAAAACGCATTTTAGATATAAGGAATGACCCATGAATTTTATCTTTACCCATTTGTTTTTCATATTAATTTATCATGTCTTTGTTTTATAATAGAAATAACTAAATTAAATTAAATTAAAATAAGTATAACTAATCCTTGTTTAATATAAAAATATAAGTAATAATAAAATACATAAATAATAACCTATAACAAAATATTTATGTTAATAGTCTATTATATATATTATTTTAATCGTATGAATTTTATCTTTTACTCTTCTTACGCTTTTGTTTTTTACATTTATTTATCCCGTCTTGCTTTATAATTGGGATTAATTAAACTTCCATACAAAATTACATAGTGTAGGACCGATCCTCGATGCTAAGGAACCTAAATTTGATATCTAACGTCCATAATAGCGGAAATATTACGTCGTGTTTACCAATAGACAAGAATTAATCAGTTTAACATCAGTTTTATTGATCAAACTTCAAGAGTACAAACTGACAGAGCTTCGCCTCCAAAATGCCAAAGTTACAAATGAGAGAGGCTAGCTAGGTATTTATAGACTCACAAGTTCGCCCTAAGGAGACTCAAGTTCGCCCGAACATTATGCACCAACAGACTCCCCCTTGGATATAGTCTTCGTCTTGTATCCGTCTTCAAAACTCTGTCTTCATATAAACGTAAACGCACACGACCGAAGAAGTTCTTAAACGGCTTCTTTCGTCGCTCTTGCTTAGGATCCGACGTCTAATCTGTAGGAGGCACTTTGTTCATATGCTGAAATCTCCTAACACTTGCTTTCTTGTTCACTCAAGAATTGCTTCAAGACGCTTCTCCTCTTTTAGAAAATCAACCCTTTCTAAATCCCTCCAATTTGTTTGCCACATCTTTCCTGAGTTTACTTCATGTGCATAGCAAACATTAACAACTTTCTGAAACTGCATAGCTTGTACCTTTTCACGTTCTTCAAATACGATCTTGCTGTAGAACAAGGTTTTAATATCTTCTCTTGAGCAGTTAACCAACTACATAGGATCAAGAATCCTGATTGTTCTCTATAACCCCCTATGCCTTGATATCCCAATACCTCAACTCTTTCCTTTGAAATATCCAAGTGTTCTTCAAACTTTAAAACAATAACTGCTTCGCAAGTAGATGGATCTATCTGCCACCACTTGAATAATGGATAGAAGTTTTGCTCAATCGGCATCAGTGGCATGTTTCTCATTGCCCTTGGTCGCTTCATTATCAATGTAATGTCTTTTTCACCCGTCTTTTTGTTTGTCTTGATTCTGCGACCTGGAATGAATGGCTTCCAATATCCGAATCCTTTCACTACTTCATACTTTATCAATTTCCACAACAACTGATCAATCACTTTCATGTGATATGTAACATTAACTGACTGAACTAACTCTTCCACATCCCAATAAGGTAATGTCTTGAAATCAGCAAGATATTTGAAGTATTGCACTCCAAATTCTCTTTTGATTGCATATACGTTAAGTTCTTTAAACCAACCCCAACTCAAAATATCTCCCAAAGAAATGTCTTTGTCTCTGGTAAAGAATGCTACATGACATCGAAACTTACGTTCGCGTGACATCTCTTTAAACCAAGACTTTTTCGCTTGAGCAATTTCTTCTTTTGTCATAGGCTTTGGGACTTTTCCTTCTCGTAAAGATTCTTCAATCTTTTCTTTCAGCATGTCTTCATCGAGTTGCTTGTATATCTCCTCGAATGTAGGAAAACTTTCAGAATTAGGACCGACATACTTTACAGTATGATCTGTCTCATCATCAGAAGACCAATCTTCCACAATTACTCTATTGTATTCACCAGCTTCAAATCTTCTAACGTATTGATAATCATTCGGTTCAAATGTCTTAACATTCAACACATCTTCTTCAAAATCAAATTCTAGATCTTCAGCATCAACTTCAACTAACTTTGCCAGATCTTCCTTTGTATAGTTGTGCACATATTCGCCTTCCTCCACGTTATGTTCTAACATCAACAATAAAGGCTTAGAAGGTACTGCAGTAACCGGCTTAACAAATCTTTCAACATTCAGCAGATCAATAACATCAGTTGGCCCTTTCTGCCCTGACTCCCCCTCACTTTTATCATTCATTCTGTTTGATTCGTCATCCATAAGCGAAGAGAAATCAAACTCATCTTACACTTTAGCTTCAGTAATTTTCATTCCAACACCACCCTGATCATCATCATCATCATCGTCAGCTACATTCCAATCCTCATATTCAGAATCATCCTTTTCATCATCTTCCTTATCCTCTTTCTCTGCTTCTTCATCGTCCTTATCTTCAAAAGCAATGATAGGATCAGAAGGCTTGACAGATTCGTCAACCTTTGGAATCTCGGACTCAGAAGCTATAACAACATTTTCTTCAACTGGTTTCTCTGCAGCCTCAGAAGACTTAGGAGTTTCACCTTCAACCCCTTTACCTTTACCACTCGCAGCTAACTTTTCTCAGATCGTTCTTTAGCTTCTTGTTGATCCAGATGATCATATTCTTTGATGAAATCAATCCCTAGAGAGTTAGATAAAACTTTCTGCATCCTGGAAAATCTTCGGTCATTTAGTGCTTGGATTGACTTTAGATCTGCAATCTCTGTTGAAGCTTTCCATTTGCATCTTGCAAAATCTCGATCAAAGCTTTAAAGTATTCTCACTCATTCTCTAACACCTTCACTTTTTCGTTCAACATTTCTTTCTCAACATTGCTTTGATTCATTTTCTGAATAAGCTCAGCTTTCTCCTCCTCATTCTTTGCCACTTTTTCTTCTAATACCTTCACACGCTTTGCCAGAAGTTCAACATTCGTCTCTGGAAAGAAATCATTTAGATCTTGCAGACTAATCGGATCATTATGCATATCACCAAATAGATTAAGCCCTGAAGATTTTGGCGTTGACTTTGGAGTAGCAACTTTGGTGTTGACTTCCTTGGAGTAGAACTTTCAAGATTTGAAGTCGTTGGAGCAACCGGTGGTTGAATAACATGAACTTTGAATAAACCAGAGACAGGAGGTTCTTGTGTAACTCCTGGCCTTTCAGCTTCACTTGAAACAATAACAGGAGATTCTTGTGTAGAAGGTTCTTGTGTGACTTCTTTCTCCTGTGCGCCAGAAGGTTCTTGTGTAACTTCTGCGCTTTTCAGCTTTCCTACGTATCTTTTGCTGACTGCTTTTTGAACTTTCTTCGCTTTCTTTCTACCCTTTGTCTGAGGAGACCCTGTAGTTTTTTTCGATGAAATAGTAGCAGTCTTTACATGTTTTGCTTTTTTCTTTTGCCATTCCTCATCAGAATCTTTCTCAAGATTTGTATCAAAATCAGCATCCATTTCTTTCTCTTTTTTAGCTTGTATTTCTGCTGCTGTCTTTTCAGGTTCTTTCACAGGTTCTTCGTCAGAATCATCATCTTGTTCAGAAGTAGCAGATATGACATCATCTTGCGTAGCTTTTTCAGTCTCTTGACTTTCAATGGTAACTTCTACGCTCGAACCTGCTTCTGCTTGAACATTCTTAGGTTTATCTTCATCAACGAGCATTGTATCAACTTTCTTTGCAGCTCGTTTCTTCTTAGGCTTCTCAACTTCAGCCTTTAAGAACCATTCACTTCTAGCTTTCGGCTTGAAGTCTTTGAACCATTCTTTTTCAGCGTTAAGTTCTTTTTCATCATCGCTTCCGTCTTTCCTCCATTTATTTCTAGACGGCGCAATGTAGTTTGAATCTTTTATAGCTCTGAAAAGTGGTTTAGCCACTGGTGCTGACGCTTGTTTCTGAAACTTTAAGAGCTTCTTCACCGTTGTCTCATCGAGATGAACTAGATATAACACATCGTTTGGATCTCGTGCAATATTCGTGTACTTCTCATCTATCAACATCTGCACGAATCTAGGATATAAACATAACCTTGAATCCTCCATGTTCTTCAACATGTGTGTAAATACAAGCTTCGAATAGTTGAACGGCTTTTTCAGAATAAGTGCCGTTGCCATACATGCCAAATAATCTTGAACATATTCAAGACCCGCCTTTCGATGACTAAATGTATGAATGATCGCATGCATAAGGAGCTTGTAGGGGTTAGGCACTTCCTATTTCTTTAACGTCGGCTTGTTCAACTCCCCTTGTATCCCATACGAAAGAAACAACCTCTGACCATCTTCTCGTCCAAGAATATCGGATCATCTTTATTATCATTGAACTGTAGGATCCGTCGAATATCATCTTCAGTCACAGTGATTGGTTTTACTTCATTGCCGACCTGCACAGATGAAATAATAGACTTCTGATCATCACTTAGACTTGCGTTCATCTAGAAATGGTACGTGTGAGATCTGTATGAAACTGTGCGCTCTGTGATAGCTCGATGAATAGGGCTTTCTTTCAAAAACTTCAAAATACTCTCGTACTCTTTCAATGATGGACAAATCGTCTTGTCGAGCGTAATGCACGTGTTGTGAGTCAACTCAATAGAAATTACACGCGCTAGTTCTTGAGCCTGAAAAACAACGCAAAACAATTAGCACGCTTATCGAGAAAGATATCAAAATTTTTCTAACACATTCATCAAGTTCGGGCCAACTTGATAAGTGTATAACATTCTGTTGTTGCCAAGTTCGCCCGAACATGTATCAACTACATGTTCAATATAACTTTTCTAAGTTCGGGCGAACTTATAACTTATCACATTATTCATCATGTCTAAGTTTGGTCGAACATGCTCTTTTATCAGTTTGAAAAAGATTTTTATGCAAGTCCAGTCGAAATTGATAACAAGTTCGGCCGAACTTGTCATCTTCTTCATACCAAACCTGTTCAACATGACAACAATCATTTTAATCAAATTCAAGACAGCTGCATAGTCGGTTTTAAGTGTTAATCATGATTTTAAGTTTGATTTGATCATTAAACCCCTAGATCTAACCGATTTTAACATCTTAGATCTGAAATTTCAAATTCGAGTTCAAAATACTGTCCAATGTTCAACTCTATACCTCGGCCATTGTAGTTGGTGTGCCAATCATCAAAAACGAATCAAATTTGGGCAGAGTAACGACTTAATCTTGCCAAAACCACAACTTCGCTTAATATCTCAAGTTCGCTCACTAAGTTTGAATATCAGACAAATGAGTTCGGCCGAACTTGCTTAGGTACTTATACCCTGGCAAGTTCGGGCGAACTTGTTGAGCCCAAAACTATCAAGCCCATAATAAGTCCGGGCGAACTTGTGTTAAAAACAAGCATCCATCTCTTGCAAGTTCAATCGAACTTGTTGGAATGTTAAACATAATTCTGTTTAGCAAGTTCCGCCGAACTTGCCAAACAACAAATTCAAAACTTTTTTTTAAACTTTTTTAAAATTTTTACAATTTAACCCTTGAACTTTCCAACCTTTACCAGTTAAGAAAATCCACTCAGTTGACCAAGTCCAAGCTAATGACCTTGGTTAACCGATTTGTTTACCGAGTCCAAGTTAATGACCCCGGTTTGACCCGTTACGAACAAACTGTTGATATTTTCAAAATCAAAGTTTCAAACAATGAACTTTTTATCATTTTGATTTTTCAGATTTTACATATTAGCTCCCAGCCCGTTGTCAAAAAGATTCCACCAGTTCTAGCATCTTACCAGACTTCAAAGACCCGTTCCCTAACATTGGTTTGTTGAAAACAATGTAGAAATAAAATCTTTTTGAATTTTTGTAAGTTTATGCTAAAACACACTGAAAATCTTTTTGGTTTTAATCTGTAAAGCTGATAAACAATGTACAGGCCAATGTAAACTATGTACAAACATGTTTACAGACATATTTTTGTGAATTTGCGTCTAAAGGATCATATCCGTTAATTGAGACATATCACCAGTACCGTTGGCCTTTAGATGACTTTAAGAATTAAACTTGTTTACCTAGATTGTCGATATGTTTGTCCTCTTAAACTTTACCATGTTTCTCAACTGTTTCAAGATATTTTAAGGTAAAATTTATGAAACTTGACTTATCTGCAGTTCCCACTTCTTGTATACTCCCGTATCAATATTCCCTAGATTTCATCTTACAGGTGTATATAACGTAATTGATATCTGTATCTGGACAATGCGAGACCTTGAGAGCTCAGGTTAGTACTACCGTACAGACAAAGAGATGAAGGCTCGTCTTTAAGGTGTGTTCCATTTAAGGAATCTTTTCAACCTTCAAATGATTAGATCTTTTGATACTTTTTCTATATTGCATGCAGTTTTTGGGTTTATAGCGAAAGCATTATAGAAGTTCTAGGCCATTGCTTCCGCAAAATCAGAAGAACTTGTATAATACCCCAGATATTAACTATCTACAAAGACCTCGTATCTCAGAATCAGGCAATCTCTCAAACGAAATTTCAGAGTACTAAGTCCATATATCAAAGATGTGTTAATCCACACGATTAAGCAGTTTCTAAATTTAGTTTATATCTCGAAAAAAGTTTACTGAACGTGTTAAGTCTATCGACACATCCACAGTAAGACTCGTTTATTACTTTTAAACTATCCATCTCTTTAGCATATTCTGATAGTCCACTGATGTACTATCATTTCCTTTTTGTGACACCAAATTCTTTTGTCTTTTTCAATATTTTTGTACATGTTTGAAATTTTTCATATGTTTTTTTGTACATTTTTGAAAATTTTCATATGTTTTTGTATTTTCCCAAATATTTCTCCCCCTAAAATCAAAACCATATTTTTGGATTTTAGATTTTTTAAGAAATACTAAAGTAGAAAGATATTTACAAACCATACAAACCAATGTGGATTACGTGAATTCGTCATCCGATCCGTACTCAATCTCAGCTTCCGCACATGTAAGCAAATTTTTAATACTGTTAAGCCGCATTAAATATTTAAATCTCGTTAATGGAAATGCTTTGGTATAAAAATCAGCTCTTTGTTCGTCGGTGTGGTTTTTTTATATTCGAACCAATTTCTTTTCGTAGCAATCACGAATGAAATGGTATCGAATTTCAATGTGTTTTATACGTGAGTATTGAACCGGATTTTTAGTTATATTGATGGCTGCTTTGTTATCTACAAATAAAGGCGTGTAAAAAAACTGCAGACCATAATCCCTCATCTGTTGCTGAATCCAAAGGATTTGTGAGCAACAGCTGGAAGCAGAAATGTATTCCGCTTCACAGGTTGAGAGAGAGACCGTGGTCTATTTCTTACATTGCCACATTACCAAATGTGTGCCAAATAACTGGCATCCTGCAGTTGTAGATTTCGAGTTCAGTTTGTCTACTGCGAAGTCAGAGTCAGCGTATCCAGTGAGATCAAATTTATCGTTGCGCGATGCCGTCAGATACGTCAGTGAACCTATCATCGATCGATACAGTGTTTCATGAACTTTCGTTCCCGTCTCGTCTACGCAAATCCCATGGTTCAGTGCCATTGGCGTCGAAAGCGGCTTCGAAGAATCCATTTTAAACTTTTTGAGAATGGCGTGCACATATTTAGTCTGATGAATGAATATCTCGTCTGGAAGCTGATCCACTTGAAGACCTAAGAAAAACTTCATTTCGCACATCGAGGACATCTCGAATTTCTTCTTCATGATCTTTTCGAACTCTTTGCACAGACTGTCATCCGTAGAACCGAAAATGATATCATCCACATAGATTTGTACTATTATCAGATGAGATCCGACTTCTCTGGTAAACAAAGTGATGTCCACTGTGCCTCGTGTAAAACCATTTCCTATGAGATGCTGCGATAACGTCTCGTACCAAACTCTCGGGGCTTGGTGTAAACCGTACAAGGCTATGTCCAGGACATATGCTTTGTTCTTATTCAGTGGATCGACAAACCCTGGTGGTTGGCCAACATACACTTTTTCATGAAGTTTACCGTAGAGAAATGCAGATTTTACATCCAATTGGTACACCTTAAATCCTTTCCAAGCTGCGAACGCTAGGAAAATGCGGATAGATTCTAATCGCGCAACCGGTGCGTATACCTCCGTATAATCTATACCTTCCTGCTGGTGGAATCCCTTGACAACCAACCGAGCTTTATTTCTGACTATTACCCCCGATCGTCTCTTTTACACTTGAAGACCCACTTTGTATCAATAGCTTTCTGCTTCGGTGGCAAGTCTACAAGCTTCCAAACACCCAACTTCTCGAACTGTAACAGTTCCTCTTGCATTACTATCACTCAATTCTCGTCAGCCAGAGCCTCATTAACTGTCTTTGGCTATATTTGAGAAATGAAACATGAGTAGTAGCAGTAATTCTGAGTTGGTGCAACTCGGGTGTAGAAACAACTAAGTGCTTTATTGATTTGGCTTCGTGTATGCACACAAGTGTGTAGTTCTCCTATAATATTTGTTGAAGGATGGTACGAATATGATCACGGCATATCTTCTATTGGAACATCAATTGAGCTTTGCTGATTTGAAACAATCAGATCACCGTTCACATCAACATTAGGAGTACTTGATGAAGCTTCGTTCTGGTTTCTCAGACTAGCAGATTGATTCAACATGTTAGATATCTGCTCAACTTCTTCGTCCGATGAAGTTTCATTATCAGCATCAATGTTGGTGCTTCATCTGAATCAGAATTCTGATTCTGAGGCGTACTGGGCACTGTTGTGTTTTCTGGTTCATTAGAAGCATTCACTAGAGGTGTAGCAGGTGTTAGTTCTGCTTCAGAAGTGTTTTCAACTTGAATACCACTGCTATTGCTTGGACCAGCTCTGGAAGATGAAGAATCCAACGTGGGTTAATTAACCACAATTGGTCTAATGATTTGTTCTTGATTCCCCGACTGTTGAAGATAGTATAACACTGCAATTTCTTCTTCAGACGGTTCTTTCGGCAAGTCGAATGACTTCCAAAGGTCTTGGTAGTTAAACAGCCACGCGTCACCTCTCCTTTGAATAGGATCCGTATAGTTGAAACAATCCACGTGCTGTGCTTCAATAACCTTTCTCAACGAAGGAACATATACTCGTCTTAGCGGACTCGCATATCCGACAAAGAAACCTTCAAGAGATTTAGCCCCGAATTTGCCATCTTGATCGATTACAGTACATGGCCCACCAAATGGTTCTAAGAACTTCAAATTTGGCTTCCGTCGGTTTATCATCTCAAAACATGTTTTCTTTGTTGGTTTGACAGTGAGAACTTTGTTTAGCGTGTAGCAAGCCGCAGCAACCGCTTCACTCCAGAAGCTGACTAGAAGCTTAGAATCTGCGAGCATGGTTCTCGCAGTTTCAATTAAAGTTCTGTTCTTCTGTTAAGCAACACTGTTTTGCTGTGGAGTATAGTGAGCACTAAACCCGTGCAGAATCCCTTTTACGTTGCAGAATTCCTTCATTTTGTTATTCTTAACCTCTATGCCGTTGTCACTTCTAATGCATCTGACCGACAGATGATAAAGATTCTCGAGTTTCTTAAATAGAATCACCAAGTTCTCGAACGTTTCGTCTTTTTATTCCTGAAAGAATACCCACGAATATCTCGAATAGTCATCTGTCACGACTAAGCAGTATAAGTCTCCTGAGATACTTCGAACATTGACAGGTCCAAATAAATCCATGTGGAGACGTTCTAATGGCAACTTGATTGAGTTTAGAATTTTCTTCGGATGAGATTTTTTGATCTGCTTTCCCTTTTTACATTCCAAGCAGTGATCAGACACATGAAAACTCTGAAGATTTACACCTTCTACAAGATCATTATGAACCAAGAAATTCATTTTCGCAAATGAATATGCCCCATCTTACGATACAAAGAATAGAATCCTTTTCAATAGCCTTTATCACAAAAAAATTGCGCTGATTTTGATGAAGTGGTAACGACGCCCATATCAAGAAAATATAGATCATTCTCTCGAGGTGCTCGCATCAGAATCCACTCATCTGGTATTTTGAATCCCAACTTCAAGATAATACACTCTTTGTTGTTGAAATGCACCGTGAACTTCTTATCACAAATCTGCGATATGCTCAGAAGATTATTTTCCAACTCTGCATTATAGTTCACACAATTGAATGAAACAACGCCATTGGAGAGTTTTCCTTCGGCGACTATCCTTTCACCCTTATTACCCGCAAATCCAACATATCCACCATTGATAGCTTTTACGTCAAATATCAACGCTTTCATTCCCGTCATATGCCTGGATACTCCACTATCCAAAATCCACTTGGAGAGTACGGATCTTTGGAGCCCCTGCACATTTCAACAATTAGTTAAACAGCGAGACCCAAGCCTTTTTGGTCTTGGGTTGAATTTGCTAACCATCATCATAATCAAACTCACATTCATCAGCATAATCAAATTCAAATTCATCATCTGAATTTTCTACGATGTTTATGTTTGAAAACTTCACTGTCTTTTTATCTTTCAAACTGTTACCACTTGTAGATTTGACAATATTGGTTTCAATTTCAGATTTTGATTCTTTTGTGTTATCAGTCTTTACAGGCTCAGACTTAATAACATCGGATGTTGTTGACCGTTTCTTTGCAATCCAGGCTTGATATTTTATGTTAGCTTTTTTGATGTAAAACTTATTTTCATTAGCTTTTGAAGTTTCACCTTTTTTGAAAATTGAATTTTCGAACTTCTTTTCTGTTTTAGGTTTAACTTCAGCTTTTAATTCAGTTCTTTTCAAAATCTTTACAGGTTTTACAAACTCTGGTTGCTTCGATTTCACAACATTTGAACTTTCTTTCCTTCAAAGATAAACCGGCTTTGATTTCGGACAATGACGTGCAATGTGACCAATTTCGTTGCACTTGAAACAAGTCCGAGAATCATATGGATGTCCTTTAGTGGGTTTTACTCCACTTGTTTTGACACCACTTGCAATTTTGGCTTTATCTCGAAGTTCTTTCTGTTACTTAAACTCATCATTTGATTGTTTCTCGATCAAACTTTCCTCATGAACCGTGCTCGTCCCATATACAAAATTCATGTTTTTATTCTTGTATTCGTTAAATGGTGACGTTTCCTTTTTAGGTTCATCTGATTCTTCTAAACCCAACCCAACTCTTTGGTTTTCCGGACGATCACCACCATTCCTTCGGTAGTTATTTCTTTTAGGTTTGGAATATAATTTCTTTTCATTGATCTCCAGATCATCTGATGTGACTTCCACGAGTTTAAAGAATTTGTCTAACAATTCTTCCTTCACGTTCTGAATCGGAAAACTGTCATCAAAGTATAATCTATCAGATTCCTTAATCTTGTACATTACAACATTAGGATCATCACATAGATCATTCTCCGATGATGTATCGTCATCTTCGGTCTGTGAATCAGAATTCTTTAACTCGAGTCGACGCTTTTAAAGCTGCCTTCATCAGAATCGTTCAAAACATTTTCAACAACCTTTTAACCACAACATTGTCATCATCTGTTTTAGTATAGATTACATCAATGTTCTCTGGCAACTCAGTTTTCTTTTCAGATAACAACTCAATGTTAGTGCCTTATCCATCCCATCAGCGGATTTGCGACAATACTTCTTGCATAGGGGTGGAGGAACATTGCTGTATTCTTTACCAATTTTCTTTTTAGGTTTCTCTTCCGATGGAATTGTCGGAAGGATGTGATCAATGACATTGCGTTACAAGTGTAACTTCTCAAAAGTTGTTGAACACGCTCTGTTTCAATTTTCATGTCCTGGAGTTGTTGGTTAGTTTCAGCAATGGTGTTAATATAGATATTAATTGCTTTTTGCTTATCCATTATTGTTCCTTTCAACATCCTCACAGTGTCGTGTTGTTCGACATTGTTTCGATCGAGCCTGCCATAATCATCTTTCATTTTGTCATACGCTTCTTTCATTGTGCGATAATCGTATTTTAAAAGTTCATTATGCATATTGATTTCAGCGATGATCTTTGATTTTTCGGCACATTTGATACATGGTTCTGTACATTTTGTACAAGGTTTCTCAACCTCTACAACTTGTACTTTGATACTTTCATTTACCTCTGGACCTATCTTGGTTAGATTTGCCATTAAAGATTTGTCGGCAATGTCCTTGAGGTTTTCGGCATTCACTTCCTAAGTAACATCAATGACCACTTCATCAGTTGATTTCTTTTTGGGAACTTGCTCCTAAGAACTTCCATCAAAATGTCCTGCAAAACTATCACCCGAATTAGGAGATAAAATTCCTTGGTTCTGCAAGTGGATATACTCCTCTTCTGCATGTTGTTGTTGCAGATATTGTTCCAGCAGAATATTCTCCATAGCCGCTGCTTTTTTTGCAGATGTATCTTCAACAATTTCAGCCATTAACGCAACTCCGTTCTTCTTACCGATATAAGAATTCCAGTCGAAACCGTCATCTTCGTTTGATGCAACCATAGCCTTTTCAGTGTTACTGCTATTCGGTTTCTCTTGGATTTCAACCTGTCTTCTTCGGGAAAGGCTTGTACTGAAGTGACTTCTTATAATACTCATTGCCTCCTCCGAATGGACTTTGATTTCCCGTTGCTTCCGGATTTTTGCACTCTCTCTTGAAATGTCCCTTTTGGCGACATCTGAAGCACATGACTTTTGTCTTGTCAAAACCTAGTTTGTTGCTCGAATTTCTGATATCTCGACCTGTTAGAGCAACGAACTTTGTAACTCTTCAAATGATAGATGCAAAACACCACTTTATATCCATGAGCTCTAGTTCTTCTTCGTCCACCTGGTCGTAGTCTTCAGCAGTCATCT
This sequence comes from Scalesia atractyloides, assembly GCA_947069175.1. NCBI lineage: Eukaryota > Viridiplantae > Streptophyta > Magnoliopsida > Asterales > Asteraceae > Scalesia > Scalesia atractyloides. Next base: position 22,419,741 of record CAMTDV010000030.1, on the reverse strand, counting down.
CGGGATTGCCGATTTTCCCAGCTACGAGACTTTCATATGATTCTAGAACAGTGGCGAGAAGCCCATGTGTTGCTTAGCAGTTTGCTCAGAAACAACATTATTCAAATTAACAACGATGTTACATTTGAATACATTCGAATCAGAATTTGTTTGTTGGTTCTGATTTGCTTGACTTTGATAAGACGAATTTGAACCGGTGCTTGAGAATGAAGACTGTGGACTTTGATCATATTGAGGATATGACTGATTCTGATTCTGCCGCGAATTGTTCGAAGAATTTACACTTGCATTAAATGCTGTCTGAATCTTTGGGCTTGAAATGTTGTCTTGCATTCCAGTTTGATAATACAGACCAACATCTTGAACAACATTAGCATTCTTCGACTTTGCAATCTTCAAGAGTTCCATTTCGTGACCTTCTAATTTGTCGATAAATGTTGACAGCTTGAAAATTTCGCATTTTTCGCTTTCCTTCAAAACCATTAGATAAGTAGTCCATTCTCCATCTGGTAGAGCGTCAGCAAGCTTGTCGATGTACTCTTGTTCCGTCTTCTCGAGACCGTGTCTTTGCATTTGGACTTTAAGATGACAGAAGCGTTCAATCATCTGCTTCATGGTCTCACCCTTCAGCATGTTGAAGATATCGAACTCTTTCATAATGAGAGCTTTCTTGCTTTTGATCATCTCCGTGCTTCCTTGATACTTCTTTTGAAGTGAGAGCCATAGATCTCTTGCAGTTGTATATTCTGGTAGCAAGACGAGAATATCTTCTTTGACGGATTGTTGGATAAGACTGATCATCTTTTTCTCAGCAATGTATTCTTCTTTCTGTGTCGTGGAGTACTTATATTTCTCCAGAACTTGCTGATGTTCGTCCAACGGAACTGTATAACCTCTCTCGATCGACACCCAGCCTAGGAAGTGCATGGTTTGAACCCAATATGTAAACTTCTCTTTCCATCCTTCATAATAGTCCATGCTCATTAGATTTGGCGGTTTAACCGTCGTGCCCATCTCGTTGTCAAGATTGACTTGTTGGATCACGTTGGCATTTGATGAACTAGCTCTGGACATTTAAGCTCTTTGAATATCATCCATTGTGAATAACGAAACGTGTACACTGAAAACACTAAAAAACTTTTGAAAATGTTAGTTTTACTACAAGTTCGGTCGAACTTGTAGTGTAAATGAAGAATTCTCAGATTTAATCACAAGTTCGGTCGAACTTGTGATTTTTTTAACTTGAAAAATTCTCTTTAACAACCTCGGTCGAACTTGTACTTGAAATTTGATAAGTATTTCGCAAGTTCGGGCAAACTTAGTTGAAAGTTCTTTGAATTTTATCAAGTTCGGTCGAACTTGATAAAATATCAATGAAATCCTTGTAAGTTCAAGCGAACTAAGCAGAAAATCCCTCAAAATTCATTCAAGTTCGAGCGAACTTGGTAAAAAATCACTGAAAGAGTGAGTTTTTATCACAAGTTCGGCCGAACTTCGTTAACAAGTTCGATGAACAGGTTTTTGCAAAACATGGTTTTTTCAAAATTTTGACATCAATTCGATTGATTTTGGTCTCCAATCTTTCAAGGGTTTATCTTTGTTGTATTTTACATGATATATTCAAAATTGAAAAGATTTTGACCGTGAATTCTTAATTTTTGTGAAAAAGTAATGAAAAATAGAAGAATGGAGATGAAATAGAAGTGTTCTTGTCTTGATACTATCAAATCAGGCTGTTCTAGCTCTGATACCACTTGTAGGACAGATCCTCGATGCTAAGGAACCTAAATTTGATATCTAACATCCATAATAGCAGAAATATTACGCAATAGACAAGAATTAATCAGTTTAAAATCAGTTTTATTGATCAAACGTCAAGAGTACAAACTGACAGAGTTTCGCCTCCAAAATGCCAAAGTGACAAATGAGAGAGGCTAGCTAGGTATTTATAGACTCACAAGTTCGTCCTAGGGGGACTCACGCTCGCCCGAACTTGGCTATACATGAAGGATTATGAGCGAACTTGCCTAAACTTTACATAAATACTTCATACGACTAGCCTATTCAACTCTATTCTATACAGACTCGATATAAGACTAACACATAGACATTATGCACCAACACATAGTATGCATTCAATTTACAGTATTTATGTACAAATACCAGTCATCGTTATAACTAGAGGTGCAAACAAGCCGACCCATGCCGAGCCCGAGCTCGAACAGGCTCGAGCTTGTTTCACTTATGAAAGCTCGTTTCACTTATGAAAGCTTGAGCTCGAGCTTGACTTGATTCAAGCTTTGTTTCTAAAGCTCGAGCTCGGCTCGTAGGTAAATTTTCAAGCTCGAGATCAGCTCGGGCTCGGCTCATTTATCATATCTTAATTAATTTATATCAATTATAATTATTATTTTGTATATAATTTAGCTTTTTTTTTCATAAATTTATAAATATTAATCATTAGTATTTTAAATATATTTAATATATTAATAAAAAAATATATAAACAGTAGGCTCGTTTAGGCTCGCGAGCCCGCTCGAGCTCGATAAGCAAAGCTTGGGCTCGTTTATTAAATGAGCTTGTTTTTTAGGCTTGGGCTCGAGCTCGTTTAAGCTCGGCTCGTTCGAGCTATTTCTCTAGCCGATCTCGAGTACTCGCGAGTAGCTCGGCTCGTTTGCACCCCTAGTTATAACTATATTTTCAAATAATTTAATTATCTGCTATAATTATTCAATTTATAACATTTATGTACACATAATTATATGATAGTTATGAGTTATGATTAAATTTTCAAGGGGGTAAGCTCAATATATTTCATTTTATTAATATCACATGTGACATCTTTTATATAATAGAAGTCACGTGTCAGCTATATATGTAAGTCATCTAAGATTTGGTTATACCATCTCTTTCTCATATTAAATATTTAATGTCATGTCTCAACTTAATGAACTATGGATTTTAAGAGTTATATGACATGTTATTTAAAATTAAAATAATGAAATAGATTTTATTTAGCATGTGTAATGCACAAGTCTATAGGAGTAGAAAATTAAAAAAAATAAACATATAAGGACCTTTCAAATATTGCTAGGCCCTTGAATCAATGAAAGGTTACTCAAATTAGTTGTGGTAAAACCCTAAATCCATGAATTTATGTATGTTTCATTCATCCTTTTGCCCTAGATTGGTTATTTGATTGTTTGAATATACTTCGTCGGGATTTAAACTTTTTAACTTGTGTAGCATTGTCTAGGTTTCGCATGAGATTGTAAAGATTGAACACGCCTAAAAGGTCCCCATAATTTTCCATGCAAGTTACTATGCATAAAAATAAAAAAAAGAAATATGACAATATTACATCCTATATCATGTCTAGCAACTTTTAAATTTCTCATGAAAACTTCAACCAATTTGTCTGCAAATGTCCTCAATTTATAATTCTCACAAGTACAACAGAAATTCTATGTTCATAAGGGGTGTTCTCTTTTTCTTACATATAGTGAGGATTATTCCTTAGTGTCACACCCCATCTGATGGTGGAAACATCAAAGCGAGACGTAATAGATTGCTCAAAAACTCATAACACTAGATTGTGACAATAATTAAAACTCAAAATTTCATTTCCATAATTGAAATAATACGATACATTGTTTCGAAAGGAAAGTACAACATTTTGCAAATTTCACAACTAGAACATAAAAAGTACATAAATAAAACTTGGTGAGTTTCTAGTCCACCCTAAATAGATTTCTTGTAGGATCATCATCAATTTTCTGCAACATGTAATAAGTATCCGTCAACACAAATAATGTCGGTGAGTGTACTAGGTTTGTCTACATATTATATAAAAGATTGCTTCTTAAATCCACATGTTAAAGTATACTAATCATGTTACATACTAGCATGCATAACTAAACGTCAATCTAAAGTATCCACTGGTTTAATCTTATCACTGAAGTGAATAAAATCGTGAGCGTAATCTCGTCACCCAAGTAAACAAGACCGTAAAGTATAACTTAACAACGACCACAAACAGGCGGTGTGCTAATCCTATAATGCTAAACATGTTAAGGGAGACTTGTAAGGTTAATGATGCATTAATAAACATGCAAATGGAGTTAGTACAAACAATGGTGAATGCTAAGTACAAAGAGACTCAAATAGAGGTTAAAGCTATCAAAGACTTTATCCTTGAAAACAAACAGAGGTTAAGGCTATCAAAGACTTTATCCTTGAAAACACTGGTAGAACTCTAATTCTTCCCAAATATCAAGATGATGCAAAAAAAGGGAGGAAGATTGCATGAGAAAGCTCCTAACTCTTGTTAAGAAATGGGGAAAAAGGCCTGACATTGGTGTTGCCAAAAAGGCTAAACAAGAAGAAATTGCAAAGGCAGATGAAAAAGAAAATAGGAGAGACACAATGGAAATAAATATGTAGATAACAGTTCAAAAGATTATCAAAAGGAAGAAAATCCAAGATAATCAAGGATCTTCTCCTGAGGTTTCAGAAAGCACTGCATCAATTACTATCCAAACCACTATCTTGCCTATCTAAACACCTGTTGGCCAAACCACTACTCCCATAATCCATACATTTGTTGGAACTACAAAAGTGACAGAAGATGTTACAACCACACTACCACCACCACCAACACATAAGGCCATGATATTCACCAAATGCAACATATAAATTATATCAGATAAGGTATAAAATTAACCCTTTTATGTACTAATGTTGGAAAAAGTGCATTTCTTTGTATACTTTTGATTTCCAGGATTTAAAGAGTTTAAATGTACAAAAGGAACAAATTAACGACAATAACCAACATAAATACAAAAGTAGAGAAGTTGATACATTAACCGACCCTCCGAGCTTCACCCCAAGATAAAAAACAACAAATTAGAAGACAAGCATGGGGCCGTATTGTCACACCCCAAATTCCGGTGGGCCCGGAGGGGCATAATCGTGACGGCTGGATAACAGTTATCACAATATAATAATATGCATCGGAAGTATTAGAGTAAAAGTATCGAATTCATCAATGATTGAATATATAAAATATTACAAGCGTTTGATACAAGCCCATAGGCATGATCTAATAACAGAGCTTTAGACATCATAGGCCTTAAGCATAAGGGTTGCAAATTCCTTAGTCTTCATTCAAGCCGACCCCAAATTCCCAGTTTATAATGAGGTTCGGTACCTGTGGTTCAATCTTTTGAAAATACGTCAGCTTTCGCTGGTAAATACAATTAACCGACTCATTTTGAAAACATTTTAAAATTTTGACTTAGGTGCACAAGGCACGAAAAAAATCTTTTATAACTTGGACAAACTATATCTCATGTTATCAGTTTTACATGCCAATAATACATTTAGGGCCCAGTATAAAAACCGAGATATGATTAACTGACACGCCACTTTATTACCTTTATTAGGTATACCCATATTGGGTTATAAAATATTTCAGCATCTGTCAGGTGTAAGCCTGCACCCCGTACTTTAACTCATGACCATTTGCAATTAAATGAGCCGAGGATATCCAGGACATGGTCGCATTAACCCCAATGTTTAATATTAAGCAATATGAATTAAAAGGATTATTTGAATTCCCGACACATTGGTCTTTGATCCCATATCCGACCATGCGGTAATATTATACCGTATCCCAAGCCCGTATAAGAAAATAAGCTAAGAGGATTTACCTTTTTGCTAGCTTCCAATCAATAAGATTATAATTTTAGCAAAAAGCCGCAAGTCTAAGCATTATTTACCCAAGTCATTATCTGGGGTACTATAGTCTGGAATAAATAGTTTTGTTATCTGTTAGAATGTATACGGGCCAAAGGTAGTCCCTTTAGATATGACGTGATACTTTAGAATAGGTTCACTAGATTAAGCGTATACCGATTAGAATGTGGTTTAAACCCAACAAGTATTAGGACTTGTATTATATGGATAAACATAGTACATTCTGGCTTTAGAAGTGAAAATGATAAGGTTAAACCCGTTTCAGTAATCTTATGTAAATGGGCTACATAAGCCTAACCGTGCGCACATAAGCGATATAGGGTAACCGCATGAGTCATGAACAAGTTCCATATGCCAATATACTTTAAACAATTTATAATATCAGTCGGATATCAACTTGTATGTCTTTTAAGGTTTTAAAATCAAACTATGCCTCAAAAGGGCATTTTGGTCATTTAGCGACATATAAAAGGAACTTTCATATAATATGATGTTACGATCATAAAAATTCTGTGAAAACACTTTATTTATGATATAATATCAGTATGATATTAAACATATGTGTGTTTTATAGTTTAAGACCAAACTATGCTACGTCGGGGCATTTTGGTCATTTCACACATAGTTTCTTAAAAGCTTGTTTGGGATTCTAAGTTTACAACAAGTACCTACTGTAAAAATATTTTAAATGAGTTATAAAATCAGTAGGTAACAAATCTTGGTTGGTTAATATTGTTTAAAACTATACTTCGGGCCAAAAGGGCGTTTAAGTCGTTAAATGACGATATTTGCGTTCTTGCGTCAAAACAGAAGTTATGACAAGGTTTCTATGATTAGGATATGTTATTTAGTATAACATATCAGTAGGCAAAAGGTTTTGTATCACGTTCATGTTTAAAAATCCATTTTAGTGCCAAAAGGGCGTTATCGTCATTTAAGGACATAATACAAGAACTCGTACTTAAACTCAGTTTATAAACTGACTTGATATCCCAAAATATCCTATTTATGATATTACATCAGTAATTAATTAGTTTGGCATGAGAAATTATGTTTAAAACCGTTCTATGCGCCGAAAGGGCATTTCGGTCACTTTAAAGCATCATTTACGATATTATTCGAAAACTCAGTTTATGATCAGATTTGTAACATCAATATGTTAAGCATGTTAACATACCAGTGACTAAATCATTTGCAAGTTCATTGGTGTTTAAAACCTTATTTTTAATAAAACGACAAAATAGTCAAAGTATGGCATAATAACGGAAACTTGCATAAAACTCATATTACTATTATGATCGTGTAATATAACCTCAGAGGGTTATGCTGCATCATATTACAATCATAACGTAACCTTAAATCAGTAGCATATTAGTGTAATTTGGTTCATAGTTGAAAGTCAAAGCAGAAGTCAAACTTCATGACTTTCGGTTGCGAACCGACCCTAAGACTAAATTTGACGGGCTGAAAATGTTTACATATGTTCTATTATTTATTAGCAAGTTGTTTTAAGTGTCAAAATATGTTTTTAACACATACATAATCAGATTATAAGTTTTTACAAAAATTGACCAGTTTGACTTTTAAAGCTTTAACTTTGACCCGTCAATTGGTTTAGTAAATGTGATCTTTAGGAGGTGCCCTTTTAAGGGTCTACCACCTACCTAATTATGATCACTTAGCCACGTTCATATCAAACCATGGCTGGACCATCAATATGTTAAGCATGTTAACATATCAATGACTAAATCATTTGCAAGTTCATTGGTGTTTAAAACCTTATTTTTAATAAAACGGCAAAATAGTCAAAGTATGGCATAGTAACGGAAACTTGCATAAAATTCAGATTACTATTATGATCGTGTAATATAACCTCAGAGGGTTATGCTGCATCATATTACGATCATAACGTAACCTTAAATTAGTAGCATATTAGTGTAATTTGGTTCATAGTTGAAAGTCAAAGCAGAAGTCAAACTTCACGACTTTCGGTTGCGAACCGACCCTAAGACTAAATTTGACGGGCTGAAAACGTTTACATATGTTCTATTATTTATTAGCAAGTTGTTTTAAGTGTTAAAACATGTTTTTAACACATACATAATCAGATTGTAAGGTTTTACAAAAATTGACCAGTTTGACTTTTAAAGCTTTAACTTTGACCCGTCAATTGGTTTAGTAAATGTGATCTTTAGGAGGTGCCCTTTTAAGGGTCTACCACCTACCTAATTATGATCACTTAGCCACGTTCATATCAAACCATGGCTGGACCATAATGGTCTTAACCAAAAGTCAAAGCGTTTATCAAAAATATTTGTCTTTCGGCTTTAAGAGCGTATAAAATGAATAAGCCACGAAAGGAACACTTACAAGTGGTCCTAAGAACTGAATAGAACTCAATGGAATGCTCCCAATTGCTAAGGAACTTCCCAATATGAGAGATTGAGATTAAGAGGAGAGGTGCAAGTTTGAACAATGAATTTTAACACCTATTTATACTTGAAGAGGATCAAGGAGATGATTCCAGGTGTTTAGAGAGCTTAGGAGATGAATACAGCTGTCCCTAAACGTGTCTTAATCCAGTATACAGCCCATAGAATCGAATTTATGGTGGCCATCAAGCAAAAAATCGTATCTACAGACCCCTATACGGACCGTATGGGTCCTGGTATACGGTCCATAAGGACCCTGGTCAGAGAACCCATCTTTCACTTGTTGACACTTTTGGCCCCTGGACTTTGTTTCGACGCGTTTTGTCACCTTTAACCCCTTTTAACCTAATCTCTAGGATCTATAAAGGTGTTAAGGCATATGAAACTTAAATTTTGTCCGAAAATATCATGGATGTCGGTTCGTTTGGTTGTACGGTTACGCGTTTCGCAAAAATGTGTAAAACGCTTTAACGAACACGAAAACGATCAAAATTTCGCAACGATTGACATTCTTGCATTCTCATCAATAAAATACAAGATGTTATTGAATTCAAAGTATTTGAATTTATATATGGGGTCCGTATTCAAAATATGAGAATCAGCAGACTTTCGCAGTTTGTCCGAATTAGTCCCTGAACTTGTAAACTCTCGTATTTTAACATTTAATCGCATAAAGCCTTAAATGATCAATATTAGGCATTCCTGAGAGTGTGATTGAATATCATAAAGCTCCCGGTTTGTTAAAAGGTCACTTAGAGGCTTAGTTTCAGCATGTTGACACTTTTAGTCCCTCCACATCCAAAATTTTTTATTTTGGCAACGAAAAACACGGGCTTTTAGCAACTCGGATAGTCCCTTCTAGCTATCGTTAAGTATTGTTAGGATTAGGGACACGTGTTGATGCATTATTGGACATGATTTTACGAGGTGTAACATCCAAACCCCCTTAAAGGAAATCTCGACTTCGAGATTTGTTTAGAGTAATATGGTTAGTTCCGTATTAGAGTTCAACCTCTCAAGTGTATCCTAGGCCACATTGGGAATCCCATTTTACTTTAACGAGTGAAACTTTTTTTCTATAGAGCCTTTAGATTTCACGGTCCATAATGGATAAGGTTTTCCAATAACTAGGGATGGCAATGGGTCGGGTTCGGGTCGGGTATTAGTAATCCCATACCCATACGCGGTTGTAAAATCGTGTCCCATACCCGACCTAATACCCGTCAGGTATTTGTCGGGTACCCACGGGTATCGGGTATATCCATTAGTTTGTAAAAATATATACGTTGGGATTTCCAAATACATATTTTACTATTATAATTATTATATAATTTAATTTATGCAACAACTATTATAAATTTAAAATGTATATTAGATACATATAGGTGTTATCATAAATTTATAATAACTTTTTAATACTCATAGTCATACACTTATATGTATATAATTCACAACATACAAAATATAAATACTATTATCAAATACATATATTAAAAAAATTCTTTTTTCACATTATGAGGATACTAAAAATAAATCACTAATAGATAAGGTTTAATGAAAATAAAAATATAAATTAAAAAATTCGGGTATGTAATCAGGTATATAGTTCGGGTAAACCAGTATGTGGTTTCGGGTAATCGGTTCGGGTATCACCTAATCCCATACCCGACCCATACCTGCGAAAAATTTTAAAACAAAACCCATACCCGGCCCAAAACTCTTCGGGTATCGGGTATACCCGTCCCATTTGTGTCGGGTTTCGGGTATACCCGTCGGACTCAGGTATTTTTGCCATCCCTACCAATAACCTTATGCTCACGTTTAAACGTCATGGCGAAACATGGTAAGGCTTATCAGCTAAGCACTTCGTAGAATAGAGGTATGGAATACATTATGGATTCCACTCAGTTCTATTAGTAATTCAAAGTTACAGAGTCGACACATTAAATGGTCGATGAATCTAGGGCCTAGATGCCCTTATTCAGGGATATATCATCCTTGAGACTTTTGCCTTTTATAACTCATCTATCTATCGTGGGTAGATTTGAGCATGTCTCGGATTCATAAGAACCTTTTAGTTAGGACCATATATGATCCAAAGAGTTGGTTTCTACCAACTTTAGTCCAACAGACGGGTGTTCTACACTTTCCTTGTGTATCATACATGCACATAGCATGTTTCAAGAGTTTGAATTGTATGCTCACTTTGCCCATCCGCCTGGGTGGTGAGTCGTACTAAAATTTTAAGAGCGTATTAACACTATGCTGGAAATTTCCAGAAATAAGAATATATTTAGTATCTCAATCCGATACTATGGTTACGGTTTGTAAGAGTCACCCAGAGGCCAATATTTGGCATGTTGACATCTTTAGCCCATAGAGTTTATTCAATGTCGTTCAGAGGTCTATAATATGACACAACGACAGAATCAATCCTTCAAATATCGGACATCGTTCAGAGGTTATCATAATAATATAACGACATCATTATTGTAGGAAGGGTTCACGATTAGAACAGGAACCTAAATTTGTTATCTATTGTCCGATTAGGTGGAAACTAATGACAAGTTAACCAAATAACAAGAATTACTCATTTAAATGTTGTTTTCATTGATCTAAAGTTCAATACCGAACTTGACATCCCAAGAACAATCTTAAGCGAACTTGACCTCCTAAACACATAAATACGCCTAGTTTCTAACAGATTAAGCCCTATTCACTCAGAGTCTATACATAATGACGTAGGCAATAGACATATGCACCAACAGTCTCCCCCTTGGATGTTGCCGCAGTCATTTTGACTTTTAAAAACTTCTGAGTCTTCCGATCTTTAGTTCTTGAATAAACTTTAACATCTTGATCTTTATATCCTCTTCCTCTTTCTTGAGCTTTGTTTTGATAAAACTTTTAGTCAACATGCTCCCCCTAGCTTTTAGCTTTAGTCTTCAGACTCTTCCTTTGCTTTGATCTTTAGACTTCAAAACTCCTCCTAGCTTTGAGCTTTCTGAAATCTTTTGACAATGTTTTATCCAGCTCCCCCTAAAACTTTACTTTCTGTTTCAAAGTTCTAAAATATTCAAATAAACATTTTAGATTCAAAAGACTGTTATAAAATCTTAAAGATTGAATTTTCTTCTCAGCGACATAATTTTCTTTGTCGGTTGGTGAGAACTTGTTCAACGGAAGATCTTGATCACGCTTATCCTTTGGCCATTTGTAACCATCCTCAACTGCAACCCAGCTATTGAATTGATTCGCTTGAATCCAATTCACAAACTTTTCCTTCCATCCTTCAAACTCGTCCATACTCATTAGCTTTGGTGGTTTCGACGTAGTACCCATTTCGTTGTCGATATTCATCTGGTTCGCTGCAAGAGTATTAGCATTTGATGAAGACGCCATCTGTGAAACGAATACGTTGTGGAAATCTCCCATTTATCAATTTGAAGACTTATCTGAGAATACCATAAAAAACACTCGAAAATTGATTAGCACGAGACAAGTTCGGTCGAACTTGTGTGAAAAACAGTTTTTGATTTCAGTTTTTCATAAGTTCAGTCGAACTTAGATAAAAATTTCAAGGTTTTATCACAAATACCTCAAGTTCGGTCGAACTTGATATGAGATTTGAGATGAACTACAACTTCGAGCGGACTTGTAAATGATTCAAGAGAAAACAGGTAAGTTCGGTCGAACTTATGTGAACTATCAAGAGGATTCTCAAGTTCGGGCGAACTTATATGAGAAATTCAACAAAAATCATTCAAGTTCGGTCAACTTGCTATAAAAAAATGAATTATCTCTTAAGTTAGAGCAAACTTCTATAAAATCCTTGAAAATTCTATCAAGTTCGATCGAACTTGATTAAATCACTAAAATTTACTTAAGTTAGGTGGAACTTGATGTTAAGTTCGGCTAAAACTTGTTTCCAAAACATGGTTTTTCCAACTTTTTTATATCAAAACGTTTGAATTTGATGTCCAAACTCTCAGGGGTTTATCACATGTGTATTTTACATGAAATTTTCAAAAATTACCAATTCTATCCATGAATTCTTAAAAAATGTGAAAATGTTAAGAAAAATGATATAATGGAGATGAAATAGAGAAATTCTTGTCTTGATTCCAACAAATTTAGGCATCCAGGCTTTGATACCACTTGTTGGAAAGTCCACGATTAGCACGAGAACCTACATTTGTTATCTATTATCCGATTAGGCGGAAACTAATGACAAGTTAACCAAATAACAAGAATTACTCATTTAAATGTTGTTTTCATTGATCTAAAGTTCAATACATTCGAAAACAGGATCCGACAGAGCTTCTCCTTCTCTGTGCCAAAATCTCATATACAAATGAAATCACCAAGGCTCCTATCTATAGACTTAGAAGTTTGCTGGAGAGGGTAGATGTTCGGGCGAACTTGACCTAGTCAAGTTCGGCCAAACTTGACATCCCAAGAACAATCTTAAGCGAACTTGACCTCCTAAACACATAAATATGCCTAGTTTCTAATAGATTAAGCCATATTCACTCAGACTCTATACATAATGACGTAGGCAACATACATATGCACCACAATTAGTACTTTAATTTAATCAATTGTCGTTCGCGGTAATATAATGAAATAACGACAAGATTAGTACTTTAGCGGTAATTTAATCAATTGTCGTTCAGCGGTAATTTAATCAACTGTCGTTCAGCGATCATAATAATGACATGATGACAACATTAGTGCTTTTAATCAATTGTCATTCAGCAGTCATAATAATGACATGACGACAAGACTAGTCCTTCTCATCCAACATATGGCACATTCGAGAGTATAAACATGTGTCGGTATATTACCGGTAAAGAATTTACGAAATGTTAAATCAACAGTACTCCATAAGGAGGTTTAATGTTCTTTTTATAGCTTAACTTGTTGGAAATTATGAATTTTTCCTCAATTGACAATAAGTATTAACTTGTACTTAATTCATAGTGTTGATTTTCCAGAAATGGTGAGTATATCACCTGATAGGGATTTTTGATTTCGATAGGCTTCTTATTGAAGACAATGTGGATTTTGTTTTTGATCTAACCAATCCATGTCTGAAACCATATCGAATCCTGCAAGATTTATAGACAAAAGATTATCAGGGACAATTAGATTCCTGAAGGATATATCATATCTGAAACCATTTATATTGGCCACTTGATTTTATAAATTATATTTAAGCCTCAATAGGGCAAGTTTAGAATTTATTAGATTCAAAGTTTAACGAAGCTTTTACTAACTTCAGAATTCAAAACATGGTTTTATCAACTAAATTGTAACACCCGACCGCGTAAAAACAACAAACAGCGGTGGAAACGTCGGGGAGTCACGTTAACAGATTGTTACAACAACACATGGTAATTAAAGTTATGTTTTATTGGATATTGAAATTACATAGTTACATTGTCTTGAAGTTTTAAATAAACTAATTAAACTATTGTCTTTCATATTTTAAGGCACTAAGTCCGCGTCTAATCCTACGTGAGCATGCATCGACATCAAACTTGGTTTCCTGAAACATATGTGAAAACGAGTCAGCAAAAATATACCGGCGAGTACATAGGTTTTGTGAGTGTGTCAAATTGATGGCTTTGAATATGTATTGCAATACCTCGTCAGACTACTAGAGTCGTTAATTTAAAAACCTTGTTATCTGGTATTGCAATGATAACTAACCAGCTAAAACAAGTTAGTTATAGTTTATAAAAGACTTGTAGCCATGCATCTTGACCAAAACATTTGTTTTGTAAATTCGAGTAGTAAATCGTCTTGAAGAAACTTTGTATGGTTTATATCTTTAATAGAAAGTCGTTGCATGTCATTATTTGAAAACCTTTGTTCCAAGTGATGCAAATAACGTCACGAATGTAATACGATAAAAGCATTTATATATAGGAAGTACCAGCGGCGTATCCACCATGCTTTTATCACATTACACACGTTTCGTTATCTAAATCACTTACCATAAACCAATCATTCATTGTCCGTGTCATAAACCAATCGTCCATTGTTCGTGTCATAAACCAATTGTTCATCGTCCGTGTAAACAAATCGTCCTTGTTTTAATTGTGAAAACTTTTGGTCGTTTTGGTGAATACATTCAAACCTGTGTTGACTCGTCTATACCACCAAAGGGTATCTTGAAATTGCAATTACAAACCACCAAAGGGTTTGTTAAAGTAAACAGTTTCGGTCGTTCCCCAAACTTCCCCACAAACACCGGGAAACTTAGTGACGGGATTGTCAGTCCTATGGTACCATAACTTACTACTGGTCGACTTGGCCAAAGCTAATGAATGTCATTCGTGTCATGTATATACCGCACCAACAAGTCCGTTCACATTATTGAAATCGTCATGTTTATATAAACCATAGCATTTGTAATTTGAAAACTTGAAAACAATTTAGCACATATGAATCACCCCAAAATATTTGAAAATCATAAAATAGGGGAGCTATGTACTCACTTGGGATTGCAAAGTAACCTTGAATAAAAGATCAAACAAGCTCAAAAGTCAGAGAAATCAAACGTGTCATAAAACTGGATAACTATGTAAATGTCGTGACATTAATCGGCGGATCGGATAGAATGAGGCCTTGTAAACCAAATGAGTGTTGGGACTAATATGAAATGGTTTAACAAAGTCTACATTCTGATTTGAAAAGATTCCTAAGTGCTTTTGACCCGTTATGACTACTTAAGGTAGTTTACGCTACTTTAACGGATCATTTACGTAAAAACGTGTTCGGATGGTTAGATATATGTTATGATAAGTCTATTATGCCAAAATAAGTTTAATATAGCTGTAACATCAGTTTATATGTCAAACATTAGTCACATATGCTTAAAGTTGATTTATGCACAAAAAGGGCATTTTGGTCATTTATAGGGCATAATAGACGGCTTAACATAACATTAACCAAACATCGTGACCATAAGGTATAACCTCAGAAGGTTATTCCCTATACAAATATGGTCACATATATGTGTTTGGTCGGATCCTAAGATCGACCAAACGGGTGGGATTCGAAAGTCAAAGCCATGGTCAAGACCGCTCGACTTACAACCTAAATAAGCACTAAATTAAAAGTGACGAGTTAAACATGTTAAACATGTCTAACAAGGTTTATAAAACTGATTTGATATCAAAACAAAGGGTTTTGATACCCGAAAATAGTTCGTCGTATAATGCGCATTTGCGCATTATTGACCGAAACTTTGACTCGTCACTTCGACTAGGAAACGTGGTAATCAGTAGGCATGTCGCTAAGGATCATAACCATCGTGATTACGATCACGTTGCAAAGTCCAATTGGACTTTGCTTTGACCAATTAATGGTCAAAGCTGAAAGTCAAACAGTAAGTCAAACTGTATGACTTTTAGCTCATAATAAGCTAAAAGAATGAACAAGGCTTGGTTAGAGCACTTACTTGCACTCAAGGAAGCCAAGATTACTTAGAAAAACTCAGATGGGAGGCCCCTAATAAGGTAGCAACTCCACTTAGAGTTTAGAGAGAAGAAAGATGGAAATGAGCAAGGAATTTGGTTGAGATCAAGTGTATTTATAGTTCTTGGAGAGCTTTAGGATCATGCCAAGTGTTAGGAGATGTTGTGGGATCATTACAAGTGTTTAGTGAGGTGTTGCAACGAGAAGTGTGGCAAAAACGAGTTATAGGTGTCAAGTCAAATGAACAAGAAGCTGCCAGGTAGCTACTGCCACTGGGCATCCCGCGCACGTCTCGGGAGATCTTGGGGTTTCTCTCGCGTGGCGCCTGGGATTCCTAAGTTTAAGAATTGGCAGAACAGGCCCCTGCAGCCTAAAACTTGTTTTTGACGCGTTTTGGCACTTTTAACCCTCGTCAACCCCATTTTTAAGCTTTATAAGGAAGATAAAGCATAAGGGTGGCTTCTACGTGTCCCTGTTCAAGTAGTCGAGTACGCCCAACTCGCTGCTGTCCAGTCCAAGCCTTCCATTTCCATTATGTCTGCTTGCGATTCGCCCTAGTCCGTAAAGAAAGTAGGAAATGATGGAAAAACTTGAAAAATGCTCGGAAACTTTTCGGATGTCGGTTCGTTTGGCCGTACGGTTGCGGTTTTTGGTTAATTACGACGAAAATCGTAAAGAACGCGCAAATGACCGTAAACGTGTAACGATTGATATTTTTGCATTCCAATCATTAAAATACTAGATTTTAATGATTACAAAAATTTTTGGATGTGCGTATATGTTCCGGAGTAGGAAATATGCGATTTGGCATAGTTTCGCAAATGTGCAAAATAGCCCCTGAAGTTGAATAATCATGTTTTTGCCATATCGAAGCCTTCAAAACTTATTTCTAAGTTATGTAAAGGGTATTTAGAGTATGTTTAGCTTATGCCGGTGTTCCGGAGTGTACGTCACGTTAAACTGATTACGTTTGCGTAATAGTTTGCAATTTCACTTCCAGAAGTCGTTTAAGAGTTCGGAATCGTGCAAGAATCAAATACGTACAATTGTCATGATAAAAATACAAATCTTGAAAACAAAACAAAAAAATTTCATTGATTGATAATTTGTCCGGAATTGATACACGATCGGATCACCACAAACGTCACATAAATCATTTACAGGAAAGAAATCCGTAATGATATTTATGTCTTGAATTGATGCTCCTGCAATCAATTGAAAGGCTCAAGCATCGCCTTTCTTGCCATCAGTGGCCCTTGTTCTTCCTGTCAGTTGCCCTCTTTGGGAAGCGGGTCTTTATATGCCCTTTCTCGCCACATCCATAGTAGATGGCGTCCTTTAAATCCTTGCATTCATGGGACTTGTGGTCCATCTGCTTACAGATGCCACATCCCTTGGTTTGTTCATGGAAGCATCTTCCAAAGTGTTGCTTCCCGTAGGTTTTACATTTAGGTTTTGCCTCATTCGGCTTGGACTGGTGATGATTCAGGCTAGTCTTACTCTTTTTGAAATCATTACTTAGGGTATCATCACGGTTTCGTTTTGTTTGCGATCCTCCTCGGCCTTAGCCGCTTTTACTCTTATCTCATCTTTAGTGAGAGATAAAGATAGATCCACAACGGATCTATAAGTTACAGGTCTAGAGGATTTAACCATCCCCTTGATTTCTGGAGCCAATCCTCCAATAAACCATGCAATGCGCTTAGACTCGGGGGTGATTAAATAAGGAACGAGTCTCGATAATGAGTTGTACTCAGATACATAGGCTTGACACTTGAGACCTTTCATGGTCAGCTTTAGAAAGTCAGATTCGAGTTTCTCCACCTCGTGAGGTGGACAATAAGTCTCACGGATCAGTTCCACGAACTTAGACCAACTTAGGCTGTACATTACAACCTTTCTAGTGGACTGGATCAGTGCCTTCCACCAAGTTAAAGCATCCTCTTTGAAGAATTGGGAAACATATTTAATAGTGTCCTTGGTGACACATCCGCTTATATCAATAACGGTTTCCATTTCATCCAGCCACTTTAGAGTATCAATAGCTCCATCTTCACCCGTAAAGTCACGGGGTTTACAAGAAACAAAGTACTTATAAGTACACCCCTTCTTTAAGTCAAGCGACTCAGTTTTCTTGATACTCTTAATACTTTGCTCACTCTTCGTTGAGGAGTAATGAGACTTCTCAGTCTTATGAGTATTAGAACGAGGTTTGGAAGCAGAGTTCTCTTTACGTACTGAAGGCTCTGTCCCTTTCCGTGTGGCCATAAATCCAGCCAGGGCTTAACCGACTTCATCGTCAATTAGGGATCGAGCTGATTCTCTTCGTCCTTACGGTTTTGGTGCTCTATGCCGTGACCACCGTTTTTCTTGCATGTTTCGCCAATATATATATATATATATATATATATATATATATATATATATTTATATATTTATTTATATATATCAGATTTCACTAGTCACTTTACTGCGGTAATGGGCTTAACTATATAGCTCATAGGCTTGTCACGGAGGACATTTAAAAAAAATGTATGTCACAAAGGACATGTCACTAAGGACATTAAGAGATATGGCACAAAGGTCTGTCACATTGGACTAAGATATGTGAGCGGTGATCTCATTGGATCATAAGGCTTCGAGGTTTGGATATGGCCTATTACCTCTGGAGAAAATATGTGAGCCGTGATCTCATTGGATCAAAAGGCTTCGAGGTTTGGACATAGCCTATTACCTCTGGACAGAAAGTCACAAGACTACAGCTGTCATTGTCACGATGGAGAATAATATATATACACATTGGCAATACATCACTAATTGATGTTTAATCACAATCATCTTATTGATGATATCAACCGGGATCTAATTTGATCACATAGGCTACAGGGTTTGGACATAGCCTATTACCCAGACAGCTAGTGTGGTTCCTCAGGTGACACTGCCTGAAGTATTAACATTACATTGAATGTTAAGACATTATGATCACCTAATTTGATGATACTTTTAGTCAAGATCTCATTTGATCTTATAGATAATAACACTTGAAAATAGTTCATCACCTATAGACAGGGAGTCATATGACCATAACTGTCCTTATTTTGACTAACAAAGCAGTATTATGATTTCTCTCATTCCACATATTTGGGATTAATTAGAGATTTGGAAATACGTCGCAGTTGACGTTTGAATATGAGTCCCTCTTCTCAGTTAGAGATATGGAATACGTCACAGTTGACGTTTGAATATATGTCCTTCTCCTCATTAGGAGATATGGGATACGCCTCAGTAAAGTACAAAGTTTGAATAAAAACCCTTCTCCACATTGGGTGACTTGGGATATGCCTCAATATAGTATAGCATTTAAATAAAACCCTTTTTCCACATTGGGAAATTTGGGATACTCCTAAATAAAGTACAACGTTTGAATTAAAACCCTTCTCCATATTGGGAGACTTGGGATATGCCTAAATTCAGTACAACGTTTAATTTTATACCCTTCTCCACATTGGGAGACTTGGGTTACACCTCAATATAGTACAGTGTTTAATGTACCTGCCCTTTCTCCACAATGGGATATTTGGGAGACGCCTCAATTCAGTACAACGTCAAAATATATACCCTTCTCCACATTGGGAGACTTGGGTTACACCTCAATATAGTACAATGTTTAATGTACCTTCCCTTTCTCCACAGTGAGATATTTGGGAGACGCCTCAATACAATCAGCGTTTGAAGTACATGCCCTTCTCCACAGTGGGAGACTTGGGATATGCCTCAATATAGTACAACATTTAAATAAAGTCCCTTCTCCACATTGGGAGCTTTGGGATACGCCTCAATAAAGTACAGCGTTTTTAATATAAGTCCCTCTCCATATTGGGAGATTTGGGATACGCCTCATATTTGGACGAAAATTTGAACTTTTTCAACCACTCATTGGTGGGAATATGTGCCTTTGGCTTTCGCCTATAACACAATTATGAGATCCTTTTGATAAGGTAGGAGCAACAATTGTGACCTTCATATTGAAGAAAATAAATCATTAACTGGGATCCATAAAATCAACGATTTTTTTTTATGGCGGTGATATTGCCAAATTATATTAGATGCTTACTATCAGCTGATATTAGTACAATATGATCATTTGGGAGATCTTAGAGGTTCCATGCATTAAACCTTCATACTGGCCAGGCATGAAAGCAATCTATGGGATACGCTAAGATACAACAAATCATCATACGGCGCTTCTATTATACTAAAGTTTAACATTCGTAGTTTGCTAAAACTCAATGAAATAAAAATCATTGTCGAACTCCAGATGGAGAATTTGCTGGCGAGAGTTGCCGAATTTATATAATATAATATACCCAGATGGGTTTGAATCAATCGAGTTCCAAGACTAGAGATTATAAGCTTTAAGCATGAATCAGAAAAAGTGATTTCTTTTTCTGCTTACTCTCTAGAATGAGAGATTATTGAATCAAAGAATTGAATTTGGTGCAAGAATTGCACTGATATCCTTGCCATGAAACGGCTATAATAATTGCTGCTGTTTTAATCAGCTGGTGAGTTATCATCGGAATGTCTATAAAATATGATAGACTTTGGATAAATGATATTAGGATATCACAAGAATACCAGAAGTTACGATATTAAGTGACGAGGTTTAGCATCCTTGTATCGGAGTCATTGTCTCCAAAATATGTGTAGTTCACCATATGGAACTTCAAGCTACTCAGTGGTAGAGATCATCAAGTCCACGACCCATCATAGATTCCTTATCTTGTCCGCAATATCTTGGTGGCAATTGCAGGATATTCATAAAAATCAAGGACTATATATTTATCGATAGGAGTAATCTTATGTTTGGGTTTAGACTCGGGATTTAGGAATTTGTGATATTTGAGATTAGACACAAAAGGCTAGTGTCTAATTCACTAAAACTGTAGCTCTGGTACCAACCTTTCACACCCCAATTCCCGGTGGCACGGAGGGGCATAATCGTGACGGCTGGATAACAGTTATCACAATATAATAATATGCAACGAAAGTATTGGAGTAGAAGTATCGAATTCATTAACGATTGAATATATAAAATACTACAAGTGTTCAATACAAGTCCATAACCAGAATCTAATAACAGAGCTTCAGACATAATATGCCTTAAGCACAAGGGTTGCAAATTCCCTAGTCTTCATTCAAGCCGTCCCCAAATTCCCAATTTATAATGAGGTTCGGTACTTGTGGTTCAATCTTTTGAATATACGTCAGCTTTGCTGGTAAATACAATTAACCGACTCATTTTGAAAACATTTCAAAATTTTGACTTAGGTGCATAAGGCACGAAAAAATTCTTTTGTAACTAGGGACAAACTGTATCTCATGTTATCAGTTTTACATGCCAATAATACATTTAGGGCCCAGTATAAAACCAAGACATGATTAACCGACACGCCATTTTAATACCTTTACTAGGTATACCCATATTGGGTTATAAAATATTTCAGCATCTGTTAGGTGTAAGCCTACACCCCGTGCTTTAAGTCATGTCCATTTGTAATTAAATGAGCCGAGGATATCCAGGACACGGTCGCATTAACCCCCAATGTTTAATATTAAGCAAAGCGAATTAAAACGGATTATTGCAATTCCCGAGACATTGGTCTTTGATCCCATATCCGACCATGCGGTAATATTATACCGTATCCCAAGCCCGTATAAGAATATCGGCTAAGAGTATTTGCCTTTTTGCTAGCTTCCAATAAAAAATATTATAATTTTAGCAAAAAGCCGCAAGTCTAAGTATTATTGACCCAATTCCGATGATCTGGGGTACTATAGTATGGAATAAGTAGATTTATTATCTGTTAGAATGTATACGAGCCAAAGGTAGTCCATTTAGATATTACCTGATACTTAAGAATAGGTTCGCTAGATTAAGCATATACCAATTAGAATGTGGTTTAAACCCAACAAGTACTAGGACTTGTATAATATGGGTAAACATAGTACATTCTGGATTTTGAAGTGAAAATGATAAGGTTAAACCCGTTTCGGTAATCTTATGTAAATGGGCTACATAAGCCTAACCGTGCGCACATAAGCGATATCGGGTAACCGCATGAGTCATGAACAAGTTCCATATGCAAATATATTTTAAACAAGTTATAATATCAGTAGGATATCAGCTTGTATGCCCGTTAAGGTTTTAAAATCAAACTATGCCTCATAAGGGCATTTTGGTCATTTAGCGACGTATAAAAGGAACTTGTGTATAATCTGATGTTATGATCATAAACATTCTGTGAAAACAATTTATTTATGATATAATATCAGTAGGATATCAAACATATGTGTGTCTTATAGTTTAAGACCAAAATATGCTTCGTAGGGGCATTTTTGTCATTTCACACATAGTTTTTTAAAAGCTTGTTTGGGATTCTAAGTTTACCACAAGTACCTATTGTAAAAATATTTTAAATGAGTTATAAAATCAGTACGTAACAACTCTTGGTTGGTAAATATGGTTTAAAACCCTACTTCGGGCCAAAAGGGCGTTTAAGTCGTTAAATGACGATATTTGCGTTCTTGCGTCAAAACAGAAGTTATGACAATGTTTATATGATTAGGATATGTTATTTAGTATAACATATCAGTTGGTAAAAGGTTTTGTATCACGTTCATGTTTAAAAATCCATTTAAGTGCCAAAAGGGCGTTATAATTATTTAAGGACATAATACAAGAACTCGTACGTAAACTAAGTTTATAAACTGACTTGATATCCCAAAATATCCTATTTATGATATTACATCAGTAAGTAGTTAAAGAGAAAATATGTTTAAAACTGTTCTATACGCCAAAGGGCATTTTGGTCATTTTAAAGCATCATTTACGATATTATTCGAAAACTCAGTTATGATCAGATTTGTAACATCAAAATACGTTAAACATGTTAAGATATGAGTACCTAAATCATTTGCAAGTTCATTGATGTTTAAAACCTTAGTTTTAATAAAAAGGGCAAAATAGTCAAAGTATGGCATAATAACGGAAACTAGCGTAAAACTCATATTACAATTACGATCGTGTAATATAACCTTAGAGGGTTATGCTACATCATATTACGATCATAACGGAACCTTAAATCAGTGGCATGTTAGTCTAATTTGGTTTATAATTGAAAGTTAAAGCAGAAGTCAAATTTCGCTACTTTCGGTTGCGAACCGACCCTAAGACTGAATTTGACGGGCTGAACATGTTTACATATGTTCTATTATTTATTACCAAGTTGTTTTAAGTGTCAAAACATGTTTATAACATATACATAATCAGATTATAAGTTTTTACAAAAATTGACCCGTTTGACTTTTAAAGCTTTAACTTCGACCCGTCAATTGGTCTAGTAAATGTGATCTTTAGGAGGTGCCCTTTTAAGGGTCTAACACCTACCTAATTACGATCACTTAGCCACGTTCATATCGAACAATGGCTGGACCATAATGGTCCTAACTAAAAGTCAAGCATTTATCGAAAACATTTGACTTTCGGCTTTAAGAGCCTATAAAATGAATAAGCCACGAAAGGAACAGTTACAAGTGGTCTTAGGGACTGAATAGAACTCAATGGAATCCTCCCAATTGCTCAGGAACTTCCCAATATGAGAGATTGAGATTAAGAGGAGAGGTGCGAGTTTGAACAATGGACTTTAACACCTATTTATACTTGAGGATGATCAAGGAGATGAATCCAGGTGCTTAGAGAGCTTAGGAGATGAATACAAGTGTCCAATAACGTGTCTTAATCCAGTATACAACCCATAGAATCGAATTGATGGTTTAAAGTTGCTTGGAGTGGCCACCAAGCAAAAATTCGTATGTGCAGATCCCCATAAGGACCGTATGGGTCGTGGTATACGGTCCGTAAGGACCCGGGTCAGAAAACCCATCTTTCACTTGTTGACACTTTTGGCCCCTGGACTTTGTTTCGTCGCGTTTTGTCACCTTTAACCCCCTTTTAACCTAACATCTAGGCTCTATAAAGGCGTTATGGCATATGTGACTTAAATTTTGTCCGAAAATATCGTGGATGTCGGTTTGTTCGGTTGTACGGTTACGAATTTCGCAAAAATGCGTAAAACGCTTTAACGAACACGAAGACGATCCAAATTTCGCAACGATTGACATTCTTGCATTCTCATCAATAAAATACAAGATTTTATTAAATGCAAAGTATTTGGATTTATATATGGGGTCCGTATTCAAAACACGAGAATCAGCAGACTTTCGCAGTTTGTCAAAATTCGTCCCTGAACTTGTAAACTCTCGTATTTTAACATCTAATCGTATAAAGCCTTAAATAATTAGTATTAGGCATTCCCAAGAGTATGATTGAATATCATAAATCTCCCAGTTTGTTAAAAGGTCACTCAGAGGCTTAGTTTCATCATGTTGACACTTTTAGTCCCTCCACATCCAAAATTTTTAAATTTGGCAAAAATAGTCCCTTCTAGCTACCGTTAAGTATTGTTAGGATTAGGGACACGTGTCGATGCATTATGGGACACGATTTTATGAGGTATTACACGTGCCACCAAGGCATGGGGTCGTGTCCCACTCTAGATTCCAAGAAGAAAAAAAAACAGAAGCAGACAAGAGACACTAGGCCGTGTCCCATGGACACGGGCTGTGGTCAACTCTCAGTTATGCAAAATCTTCAATAGTACAACAAGTACAAGGGCTACGGGGCCATGCCTTTAAAAAACGGGGCCGTGTGAGCATACAGATTGACACAACTCACTAAATGAAGACAAAGAAGAAGGAGACCCGAGGCGTGTGAACAGTCTGTTTCCAGCTATAAATAGGGTGCTTAGTTCAATTGGAATCCATCCCTTGGTAGCCCTCTCTCTCACATTATCACCACTTCTCCACCACTCCAACACCATCATCCACCACAACCGTTAGAGTTTAGAGTGTGTAGTAGTCTCGGGATCCAAGATCAAACGTAAGAGTCTTTGTCAAACTATGGCCATGCTTAGCTAAATTTCTTACATAACTTGGTGAAGACAAGTCTTTGATTTATTATTATTGATTTCCAAGCTTTATATAACTTTTTAATTTGGTATGTATTAATGACTTAAATAACTAGTTTTTATATTGAAAGTGAACTTTATTCTATCAACTCTTCATGTTTTGTTGATTCACTCATTCGTGTCTTTACGGTCTATATAAAGCACGTTAACTGTCTGGAAGGGGGTAAGTTCTTGTCACATTTAGTGTATATATCCTGCGAATACTTGATCAGGCTGATTAGGACTTCCTTTGATACAGATAA
The DNA here is from genome assembly GCA_947069175.1 of Scalesia atractyloides. NCBI lineage: Eukaryota > Viridiplantae > Streptophyta > Magnoliopsida > Asterales > Asteraceae > Scalesia > Scalesia atractyloides. Next base: position 22,394,733 of record CAMTDV010000030.1, on the reverse strand, counting down.
CATCAAATTGGGGGAAGTAAGAACGCCTTGAATCCCTTATAAATAAACTACTATTAAAAATTTAAACAGACCTTGCGGGTCTGTATCCCTCCTGACTCAGACCAATATGGCCGAGGGTAGCGTTGCCACCAAAAGAGGGACACGCCACTATAACTAAGATAATCTCTTAAAAACCCAAAGTGCGGAAATGATTAAAGGATACGTAAAGATGAGTTGGAACCAAGTGATTCTATTTTGTCTGTTTGTGTCTTTGTTTATTTTAGTTTCTTTCTTTTATTTTAATTTATAAAAATCTTTTCTCAAAATTTGGTTAGATTAGACGTTGACGATATTTCAGTACTAAAAGCTCATGTGTCATTAGACGACCTCGGTATCTGACCATCACTATACTACATCAACGATGGGTACACTTGCCCTAATGTATTGTAGAGAGTGATAGTGTTATATTGTGTTTTATAAATTTAAAGGTTGATAAACGAGTAAGAGTGGTTAAAAATATATTAAAAGTTATACACACTTGACACCACATCAGTCCCCGAAAGGACTTTTCATCTGCAAAGAAAAACCAACAAAAAAATTTCCATAAGCACCAGCAAAAACACCAACACTTCAAACCAGAACCAAGAGAACAAAATTCATTGTCCAGTATGACGATGAAGAAACTTTTGATGCATCACCTATCAAAACTACAACCACTACAGCCCTATCCATTACATCTCAACCATCTATAACAACAACCACAACACTCACCATTACATCTCCGCCAACAAAACCACCTATCACCATACTTGACCCACTAGAGTTAGAAAATTTATAAAAAAAATACAATCTTTCTACTCTACACCTGACATCAGCCGAATTACCTTTCATTCATCAAAAGATATTCAAAGCCTTCAAATGTACAAGAGTACCTGGACCTAAAAATCATATAGGCCGAAAGAATAGATGTTGTTAAAAGCAAGGGAAAAAGTGATAGGGATGCACAACAAATTTTATCTTCATAATTCACAAAGGTGAATAGAGTAGAAGATTTAGCTAAAGATGTTAGTCAAAAGGCTTCAAAAGGATCAGTACATAACCCTAAGCTCAGAAAAGCTTTAAGGGAAAATTACTTAGAATTCATCATGAAGAACAAGCCTCATACAGCTACAAGGGCTTAACTCACTGGTTGGACTACATAAGCCCTTCTAGATGAAATTGCAAGGACTGAGAATTTAAAGCTCAATCCAGATATCAAGCCCGCTAATTGGAAAGAAAGTAAAAAGCATGTTGGTCAAAAAACTGTTGAGCTAAGAATAATGATGGAGGAGATGGTGGTAGTAAAATTGGATCAATGCAACCAATAGCCAGGTGGGATGAGCCAACAATCAAAGAGATCTACAAGAAATTTGAAGAATTAAGAGCTAAAGATCCCTCAGTCCCCAAAAGGCCAAACTATGAAGACTTGAATATACCTATCAGCTCTCTAATTAATCCAACAAAACTTCCATATGCTAAGAATGTCTCCTCTACTATAGAAGATACCTCAAAATACAAAAGGAGTTGTCTTCATAAGATCTATAGAAATATGAAGATGAGATAATGAAGGAATGGAATAAAAATGAACTCATGTAGGGGCATTCATATGACAAACCAGAGGCGCTTCTTGGACAAGCCTTGGGAAAACAATTTCCCTCACCTCTTCCAATAAAATCATTTCTAGTAATTCCATCAGCCTCAAAAATTCTAAAATGGTCTTCCAACAAAGCAAGCCATGAATAGACAATAGTAAGGAACAATGGAGAAGTGAAAACGATTTCATTGAATAGTATCACGAGCTAGAAAATTGAAGATCTGCAAGATCTACTAGGTCTCCCACTTGAAAGGGATACAAATGACTCTTTCTAAAAGATTTGAGAAGCAATTTAAAGCCTAAATCAGAGAGAAGTTAAAGAGTAATAAAAAATGATCTAAGAAACATCTGTTTTGGCATCATCATTTTTAGGGAGAGATTGTTGGACCTACAAAAGAATAGATGATATTCAAAAGCAAAAGCATGATCAAGAAATAAATAGAAGTTTAAATAGACTCTTCCCAAAGATAAAGAATCTTAAACACCTAAATTAGAGCACCTGTTGAAGCCCAACTAACATCTATTTGAAGCCTTGGAACCGCTGTTCATGAAGAAATAAGATATGTTCAAGTCCTAAAGTCTGTTGAAGCAAAGGTCTGATGAAGAAGACCAAACATCTGTCTAGCCAAAAATGTTTGGAACAAAGCAATAGAGGATAGCTTAACAGTTTTTCTCCCAATGTAACAATATTAGCTTAATTAACAGTTTTTTAGCATAGTTAGATCAGTTGTTTGATTCCCACAGATGTTTGCAACATTATCTTTTTTTTAGGAATGTTAGATGTTACTATCAGGGTGATGTTAGTTAATCACAAACAGAGCTTTCTTACTTAGTATAATTGGATCTCACTTGTTAGAGATCTAATTATCACTACACATCACCTTTTTTTTTTTACGAACATAATTGTTAGTGATCAGTCGAGTTAATCTTCTGTAAATATTTCTATAATCATTTGATTATAATTGAAAACATATGTTGATGATGATTTTTCGCTTGTGATTGTTTATCTTTATTTATACAATACAAAATTGTTTCTCTTTTTTATTGATTAATCATAGGCCTTCTATACTAAGATTTAACAAGATACGAGCTAATTTCTTAGCTCGATAATCTTCGCGTACGGGGAGGAAATGAGCCGATTTGGTTAACCGATCAATGATTACCCAAATAGTGTCGTGCCCGGAAGATGTTCGTGGGAGTTTGGTAATGAAGTCCATAGCAATGCTCTCTCATTTCCACATTGGGATTTCGTGTTGCACTAGTAGACCCGAAGGACGTTAGTGTTCGGCTTTGAATTTGGAGCACGTGAGGCACTTTTCCTCGAAAGGGCAATGTCCTTTTTCATGCCGGGCCATCAATAGATTCGATGGAGATCTTGGTACATTTTATCTACACCAAGATGAATGGAATACTGTGATTTATGCGTTTCGTTCATCAAAAAGGATTGAAGTTGTTGGGATTGAACCCTACAAAAGAACAAATCATAGAAAGCCAAAACATGTCTGCTCTATTTGATCCAGAATAAACAGTGCTTAGAACCACTCTTCACAAAGGCCAACTACCAAACCGCTGATAGTTCTAACAACTGCCTTATGTCAAAGCTCTGCTAGTTATGAAGTCTGCTGAATCACCAATCAACTGATGGGTCAAAGGTCTGTTAGAAGTCAAAGGTCTGCTGGATGTCAAAGGTCTGATAATCCTTTGAAGAACATCTGCCAGTACTTCATCTGAGTTTATGCTTATGATAGGATAGGTCATCAGTGCTTTGCTATCAATGTTTATATCTATTTATCATAGGATATGTTAGGCAGTGGTTAGAGTTTGTTATTATTGTTAGCTGTCACTGTCAAGGTGATGTCAGCATAGACGATCAGTGGTTAGGATTGTACTATAAATAGACAGTGCCTGTACTATTCTATCTAGTCACACTCTTACACTTTTTGTACATTCTTTCAGTGTGTAGCTCGGTCTGAGGGGGAGTTTAGTGATTCATTCATGTAAGTGGTAATGATTTCAATCTTTTAAGTAATGAAAACATGTTATGATGAAAACTATTCTCTCGTTAATTGTGTTATAAAGTTCTAACTGTTCTTTCCGTTGCAAAGTTCTTCATGATTTATCATATTTTTATCAATTTGATTAAAACAATACAATCAATCTAAACTAAGTTCCTAACAATTGGTATCAGAGCTTGGTAAGTCAAATTTGATTTAACCGTCAATTTGACATAAGAAGATCAGCTTGATCTCGTTGTTATTGCGTTATCTATATGTGCTGAGATCAGAGTCTTAGTTTGTGCGGAAAATGCGTTTTACGTGGTCTAAGTGTTGTGTAGGTGTGTTTGTGTTGATTTCATAACAAATTGATGAAGAGGATTGACTTTATTCTCATAAAATGACTGAGGTAAACTCTTAATTCATAAATTTCTCAAAAGAATTAGTGGAGATCTATCAGATCTAATTGATTCACTTATCAAGAAAGTTTTACAATTTTTATAGTAAAAATTTCGTGTTTATATCAGGATATGTATCCTCCTTTAAGTTTTTCTAATGAGGTCATACATACTGAGGTTTGCTTGTTTTTGATAGTCAAAACACATGTACCTGCCTAGAGTAGTACCCTAATATTTTTTTTGGTAGGGAACATACTTCCAGTAATTGGTGAATCAAAAGGACTCTGCATGATGTTTAGTACAATCAGACTTAAGTATTCTTAATGACTTGCCTCTACAGACAAAATAGTTTGTACTATCTGGGATACTCAATCTCTGCCAAAGTCTGTAAAGTGTTTCTACACGAGGACTAGCATGTGAATGAGTTTTTGACTGAAACGGCTTAAAATCTCTGTCATTAAATATCCCAGTAGGACATGTGAGATGGTTTGTCAAAACTAACCTTGCAAATAATCAAAATTTTTATCAAACATGATGACATCAGACATATTGTGTGAGGGATTGCTATGTAGAAGGATTGATTTCTCTACATCATGTCCATACCAAGGATGAACTAGCAGATGTGTTGACAAAAGCACTTGATGCTTCCACATTTGACAGTTTGATATTTAAGTTTGGAATGTTTAACATGAATTAAAGACAAGCTTTCTTTATAGTTCATGTGTAAAAAGCATTAAAATGTTTTAGAAAATCAAAATTCCTTCTTAAAAATAGTTTAAAATTGAATTTTTCAATATATCCTCAAAGTCTGTTCAAAGCTCTGATAGCTTAAAAACACTGTTGTTTAGAAAAGGCTATCCACTGATGTGGAACCTCTGATAGTGTTAAAATTTCGTCACAACCACTGATAGTTTATTCTAACAGTGGTTAGCCAAACAACTTTCTTCCATTATCGAGCAGAAGTTACACATGGACAGATGTTATTCGAAAGTCATTGCATCAGATGCCACGTCACCATCACTTTTTGAAAACCCTATTTCATCCACAAACAGAGTTTTCACTTCTACATGCCATGTCAAAAATCTTCAAAACCATTTTCTCTGAAAATCATGGCACCCAAAGCAAAATCAACACAAACCACCAAAACACACTCTTAACATCAAAAAGCCACACAATTACCTTTGTACTTTTGAAAAGACCAAGAAAAATACAGAGTTTCATAAAGTCATCGATATCTTGTATTCCTCAAAGTATAAGACTCTGCTAACCTGTAACGCACCGATTTATCAAGATGTTCTTCGAGATTTCTGGGCAAATGCTGAGATTGAAAGTCTAAACAAGAAACCTTGGGCAATCACGTCAAAAGTGGGAGGGATTTTGGTTCCAATAACCCCACAAACCATCTCAAAGGTTTCTCAGATGAACGATCTAGAAGATAAATTTCTTTCTCTAAAGATGAGTATCAAGTTAACTTGGTAACCAGGGGATACAGGAGATTTATCAAAATCTACTATGAAAAAGGAAAATTCCCATCTCCTATGAAATTTTTATTTCATACCCTGCTTACATGCGTTTCTAAAAAGACCACTGGTTTGATGAAATACCATTGAAAATTCAATACTTGGGGTATGCCATTATGTCTAAAACTGATTACAATTACTCCCAAGTATTATTTAATGATTTGGTAATAAATCTAGAAAATGTGAAAAACAAAAGGGAAAATGCTTTTTAGTTATTTCCTAGATTTTTAAGCTATTATTTACAAAAGAAAATCCCAAAAGAGAGTGCACATGTTCTTGTTCAAGGTGTGCTTTTTCAAATAAATAGCTTATCATCTGAAACATATACTCGCCTTATGGCCAAAGAGTCAAAAGTTTCAAAAACACAAGCAGGGGAGTCTGAGCAAAATTTAGATGAGTCTACATCTGCTTCTCAGACCTCAGTTGCTGAGCCCACTACTCTTGGTGTCCACAACAGCAAAACCACTGCTGTGCAACCCACACCAAAAACCACTAAAAAGACCAAAAAGAAACCTTCAAAACCCACCAAACCTAACAAATAGGGCCTTCTGGAAGATGAGATCCCAGAAGTTAATCCAGTGACAACACAAAAGTCAAATGAAACCACTGCTGCTACTTCCTCACAGCAGATGGTAGACAGATCTCCGCCCAGAACCATAACTCCTCATGATTCCTCACAAAAGGAACACGTTGTAAGCATAGGGATCCCACAACTGATAATATCACCCTCATTTGAGAGTATGTTAAATTATCTATCTCCTAGGACAAACCTGCTTTCCACACCACTCTCCATATTTCAAATCACAACAACCACCACATCACTGTTTGAAGCCTTTGATAGTCAGTCACAAAAAGGCCACTCTCACCAACACATCACAGAGAGCAAAACTTCCACAATAGCTATGTCTGATAAAAGTCAATTGGTTATCCCACAAACAGTTGAGGAGGCTACATCACTTGGATTTCACGAAATCTTTGTTGACAGTTCAATTGGAGCAGCTACTACAGATGTTGAATCCACTGATTTACATCTGGACAGTAGTTTCATATATAAGTCTTCTTTGAAGGAAACCACTGTTGAGGCTACCAGGGTAGCCTCTGCTCCAGTGGGAAGACCCCAGTACCAAGAAAAAGGGGCATCTAAGGTTGAATCAAGTGTTAAATCAGTTGTTCATGATATCTTATATACAACTACCACCTTTGGTAGGAGCTCAGATGATCCTATTAAGTTAGGAGATGGGCTAAAACATAAGGAATTGATGGACAAAGTCACAAGGATTGAAACATCCGTGGGAGATATCAAAAATGTGCTGCCACAAATGTTACACTCTACAAAATCTCGAAACACTTCTCAATCCTCTGCTCAAGCCACCAGAATTGCAAAACAAGTGTATCCCCTGCTTCAACAACATTATCAACATACTAATCAGTTATATGATTCAAAAGTGCAGACATTCAAAGAAGAAGTTGAAGCAAGGTATAAAGACACACAGGAAGAGCTTAAACATATAATGAACATTCTCATTCCTGACACTACCCTTGCACCTGTCTTCGACAGAGTTGATGTTGCCAAAAAGGGGGAGAAAATGACTGAGGAAAATCTCTCAGTAACTTCTGCTGAAACATCTGTCAAAGAAAAGGAAAAGGGAGGTGATGAAACCCTGAAAATTCAAGCAGATGATGAAGATACACAAACGAGGATCGTTCAAAGTCATGTCAGGATAAAAGAGAAAGAGATGAATGATACCACTGTTGGTCCCAAAACCACTGATGGTATTAAAAGGCAAACCACAGACAGTTCAATTTTATTACCTTCCTCGTCTCAGCAACCACCTCTCACAGTAGCAGATTTTGATACTACCAAAAGTACTGCAGATGTTACGACAGCAGTGGTTTGCACAAATGCCCCTACACCAAAACTGGTTTATGCTAGAAAAAGAAGAAGAATGGCTACAGTGAATGATGATGACATACCATCTTCACTTGTTATCCAAACAAATCCAGAACCAGTTACCATCCATTCATCATCATCGCAAACCACTTTTGTTGAATCACTCAAAGGTCCAAACCCATATATAAACATTCCTATGGAAACAATATATCCTTTAGAGTTGGTTGCAGTACAAGGTGAAATGCTACAAGTCTATACAGAAGCTGATCCATCCAAAAGAATCTTCCCATCTCTTCATGGCTATAGAACTCCTAAAACCATTGGTGAGTATCTAATACTGAAAACAAGACAAGCAAAAATCATAGCAAAAGAAGAAAGCAAAGGGAAAGGTAATACCTATTTAACAAGAAGGGAGCAGCATGAGCTAAGCAAAGTTAAGAAATTAAAAGAGTATGCAAAAGAGCTTAATGAGAAAATGACAAAAGAATCTCCAAAAGATGATCCTCAAAAGAAGCTAAGGGAAAACCTTATAAGATTTATTACGAAAGAAAAACCCTATCAAGCTGAGGAAGATCAATTCAAGGAGTGGTCCATCCCAGCTCTTAAACAAGAAGCAAATAGAATTGGAAGGATGAAGAAAGACCCTCAAATGAAACAGATTGCACCAGACTGGAAAGATACTAAAAATCTAAGTGCAGATCTTGTTTTAGATTCAACCATCCAAGCCCTCAACCAAAGGAAGAGGCAGCTGCTGATGGTTAAGGAAGATCAACAAAGGAATACTAATATGCAGGCTTTCACAAATGAACCTTTGTCTGACTTCAAGCCTCAAGCTAAATCTGAAGATCTTTTTCAAAGGCTTTCAAGAAGTTCACCTTTTCAATTCTCATCACAAATAACTCCTCTCCCAAGAAACCCATTGAACTCAAAAATACTAAAGTGGCTCTCTGATAAAAAAACCCATGTATTGACTCTGCTCAGGTTCAATGGGAAAGTTGTGAGTATATCAAGGAAGGATGCACTAAGACTGGGTGTAGCTGACCTTCAAGATCTTTTGGAACTACAACTGTGCAGGGATGAGGATGATGAAAGTTCCCAGAACTTTGAATCTCAATTCAAAGATTATATCAGGGAAAAACTAATGAGACATAAAGATCTTGAACAAAGAAGAGTTTTGGCATCATCTGTTCTAGGGGGAGATTGTTGGGATTGAACCCTACAAAAGAACAAATCATAGAAAGCCAAAACATGTCTGCTCTATATGATCCAGAATATATTGTGTTTAGAACCACTATTCACAAAGACCAGCTACCAAACCGCTGATAGTTCTAACAACTGCCTTATGTCAAAGCTTTGCCAGTTTAAAGTCTGCTGAATCACCAATCCACTGATGGGTCAAACGTCTGTTAGAAGTCAAAGGTCTGCTGGAAGTCAAATGTCTTATCATCCTTTGAAGAACATCTGCCAGTACTTCATCAGAGTTTATGCTTATGATAGGATAGGTCATCAGTGCTTTGCTAGCAGTGTTTATATCTATTTATCAGAGGATAGGTTAGGCAGTTGTTAGAGTTTGTTATTATTGTTAGCTGTCACTGTCAAGGTGATGTCCGCATAGACGATCAGTGGTTAGGATTGTACTATAAATAGACAGTGTCTGTATTGTTCTATTTAGCCACACTCTTACACTTTTTGTACATTCTTTCAGTGTGTAGCTCGGTTTGATGGGGAGTTTAGTGATTCATTCAACTAATTACTTGGTAATGATTTCAATCTTTTAAGTAATGAAAACATGTTATGATGAAAACTATTCTCTCGTTGATTGTGTTATAAAGTTTTAACTGTTCATCCGCTGCAAAGTTCTTCATGATTTATCATTTTGTTATCAATTTGATTAAAACAATACAATCAATCCAAACTCAGTTCCTAACAGAAGCGCCTCAAGGGGATGTGCTAGGGCATATGAAGCCTTTATCAAGCAACTCTTGTAGCTGGCTAGAAAACTCTTGCATTTCCATAGGTGCGAAACGATAAGGAGTTTTCGCGATGGGTGTATCACCGGGTATGAGGTCAATTCAAAATTAACGGAACTAGTAGGAGGAATACTGGGTAAGTCTTTGGGAAAGACTTCAGGGAAATCGTGAATGATTGGAATGTCATTCACATTTCGTCCTTTGCCCTTCTCCTCCACAAGTCTAAAAAGGCAAAGTACTCTTTACGTAAGTACATTTGGGCTTGTGTGTAAGATATGAGCTTGAGTCCTTTGGAGGGTTTCTTGTCATAGATTCGTAAGTTGTCACATGATGGAAGCGGAATACGGATAAACTTTTGAAGCAAACGATTTTGGCACGGACCTTGGTAAGCCAATCATGCCTACTATGATGTCAAAGCTACCGAATTGCATGGGAATGAGTTTGATCGGGAATTCGTGTCCGTTGAGGTTAAGGACACAATCACGGAGAATGGAATCGACGGTGATAGAATTTCCATTTGTGACTACGACGGTAAAAGATTTTAGTAACTTAGAGCATGTACATTTAAGCAATGGTTCAAATTCTACGGATACAAATATTTTATCCGCACCAGTATTAAAAAAGTATCAAAGCAGAAATTTCATTTACGAGAAATGTACCGTTCACGACATCCTTGTCGTTTTGCGCTTGGTTGGCATTGATGTTAAAGGCACGACCATGAGGCTTTTGCGCTTGACCTTGGTTTACTTGAAGGCATTAAGGGCTAATTTCTTCCTTGAGTTACGGTTGGTAAAGGAGTTGGAAGACATCTACAAGTTCGGATATGGGGAATGATGAGAATGGTTAAAAAACTATTTTCACATAATTAGGCATGATAGTATGTCACATAGCATGTAAGTTTCAAATAGTTTTGTGAGTGTAGGATTGGACCCAACTCGTGAGCTTCCGGTGAGATTTGCTCGGCTAACAGAGGCGGAATTCATTGTTAGCGGAGTGAACAAACAAACAACATGTATGATGATTACTGTTAAACACGTATGTATCCTGTATTAATCAACTTCGGAAAGATTACAGACTCGAGCAGGGCTTTGCCTCTGTATCTTGTATTAATCAACTTCGGAGAGACAACAAAATTCTTGTTCTAAACAAAACAAAACTATCTATACAACAGACTCATCCTAGATGTAGGCAATAGACATATGTACACCAACAGACTCCCCCTTGGATGTTGCCGCAGTCTTGGACAGTCTTCAAAACTTTTCTGCAAAATCTTCAAACATATTTGACTTGATCATCCGAAAAAGTGTTTAGGAGGCTTTCAACGCTCCTCAGAAGCAATAAGAGTTTGATCTGTTGGAGGAGGTCGATTGTATGTGTTGCCAAACTTGAGTCTTTCACGAGCAGCCAACTTTTGTCTTGCCTCGATCCTCTCTTCCTTTTTATCTGCCTTTTTCTTCTCTTTTGCTTCAAGCTTTCTCCATGATGTGTTCCAACTTTTACCTGAATTAACATTGTTAGCATAACACACATTAACAATCCGCTGGAACTGCAAGGCTTGCTCTTTATCTTTTTCTTCATAACTAATATTGACGAAGAATAGTCTTTCAATATCTTTCTCAGAACAATTTATAAGCCACATTGGATCCAAGACTCTAATTGCATGCCATAACCCATAAATTCGTTTGTGCATGATCACGGTTTCTAATAAATCTTTAGACATAGCCCACGATCCTTCATCGGGCTCTTACATGAATAACTGCCTCACCGGTACTTGAATCACAGTGCCACAATTTGAAGATCTTGTAAAAATCTTGTTCCATCTTTTTCAAGGGCATATTCTTCATAACACGTGGACGTTTGACAATCAAGGTCACATCTTTCTCTTGCGTGAATGGATCAATCTTTGTGTCGATGCGCGGCTTTTGTGGTTTCCAGTAGTTAAAACCATGAGCAGCTTTAAACTTCATTAACTTCCAAAGATGTTGATCAGTTGGCCTTAACTTCATACTGAACGTCTTGGTTTGAACTAACTCTTTCACATCCCACTCAGGCAGAGTCTTTATATCACCCAGATGTTTGAAGTATTGAACTCAAAACTCACGTTCAATGCATAAACATCTAGTTCATCAATCCATCCCCAACTGATAATATCACCCAGAAATGCATCAGGGTCTCTGGTGAAGAAAGCTAATGGACGACGGAACTTCCTTTCTGGAGGCATTTCTTTGAACCACTTTTTCTTAATTTCTATGATCTCTTCTTTTGTTGGTGGTTTAGGAGCCGTCCCATATTTCACTGCCTCTTCCACTTTGCGCTTAAACAAATCATCGTTTACTTCAGAAGACATTTCAGCAAAGGTAGGAAACACATCTGTTCCTTCACCTGTATACGTTGCTGCTTCATTATCATCATCTGAATCCCAATCTTCAATGATCACTCTATCATAATCGTTTGCCTGTGGGACGGCTTCAAAAACATAATCATTTGGCTCTGAACTTGTTTTCTTCAATTCTTCCTCAAAATCAAACTCAAATGAATCTTCATTTATTCCAAACATTTCTGCGAGATCAGCCTTTGAGTAGTTATGAACATACTCTCCTTCTTGGACATCGTGCTCAAGATAAATGACTTTAGGCTTTGGCACTATCTTCATCAACATCGTTCAGCGACCCCCCCTGAACATGTTCATCTGTTAGTTCAAATATAGAGTCATTCATGTAAGCATCAACGATCATATTTTCATTATCAAACACATTCAGTACAGATTCGATTCCTTCTTCCTCTATCTTGTCAAATGTTTCATCTACTATATCATCGATCTCTTTCTCTAACTTCCTTTAAGCTATGGCCTTTTCCTTTGTCATCGACTCTAACACCCCTTCGCCCTGAAGCACAAACCTCTTCCCTACATCAACAGCCGGATCATAAACAACTATATCAGAAGAAACCGGCACGATTCCGGCGCAGTTTGTTTAATCAAAGGATCCGAGGAAACCACAACTTCACGATCAGGCTGGCTGAATACAGGAATATCATCAATCTTGTGCTTTCCTTTGCCCTCAGCATCTGATAAGGCTTTAGAGGCTCGTTCCCTTTCTGCAATTTTCTGCCTTGCTTCCTCTCTCTCTATCTTTTCAATTTCATCTGTTACAGAGATGCCCAAAGTTCTGACAAGTATTTTCTTCATCAAATCAACCTGTTTGTTGTTCGACACTTTCTCAGCTTCATATTCTTCCATTTTCTTTATCATTCTCTGATTTTCTGTTTCGTAGCTCTTGAGAGTAGGCTTCAAAATTTCTCTTTCATTCTCCAATACTTTGATTATGTCTTCCTAAACAGCGACCTTCTTTGTTGCTTGAAAGAATTTTTCATTATCATCAGTAACACACCTCAGAATCTCCCTGATGTTGTCTCTGTCGGATTCAAGCACCTTGATTCGATCCTCAGCATTCTTAAGTTGCCCCTGTAATTCTTCCAACCTTCCTTCATAAACTTTATCTGCTGAGAAGGCTTCTCCACCAGGAACTTCACCCAAATCCAGATTGAAGTAATCAAAACCTTCATCAAATGCTTCATGTGTTGGTTGAGACGACGATGGAGGTTCTTGTTGTAATGTGGTAGGAGGAGTGCTAATAGGAGGACGTGGAGGAGATGCAACAGGTGGCTCAAATATTGGAGGAGGAGATGGAGCACATTGAGGAGATTCTACTAGAGGATCAACTATTGGAGGAGGAGATGGAGGACGTTGAGTAGATGTTTCAACTGCGGAAGTAACTGGAATATCAGCAGTCTTTGTTCGTAACTTGATCTTGAGCCTCTTTGTAGCAGACTCAGGTTTCCTGACTGCAGTATGCTTAACTCTTTTTCCAGCTTTCTTCTTTGCAGGCTTAACAGATGATGTCTCATCCCCAGATTCAGATGGTTCATATGTAATGTCATCATCCCCTGTTGCCTTTCTTTTCTTTTCATCTGCCAATCTTTTCTTTCTCTTTCTTTTCTTTCGCCTTCTCTCTCTTCAGTTTCGGTGCTTGAAGATGGCCCTTCATCATCACCACCCCCTGCTTCGGTATCACCACCAACCATTCTTTCTATCTCTGCAGTGGTGTCTTCAGCAGATTCCTCAACATGTGTCGTGTCTGTAGTGTGCACAGTTTCTTCAACACGTACCTCTTCAACCTCAGGTTCATCAATCAAACGTGTACCAACACTGGGCTGTTTCTTTTGGCGCTAAGGAGCAGAGGAGTAAGTTTCTAAAGCTTTCTTTCCTTTCGCAGTAGAAGGTGCTGATCCTGCTTTCTTTCGGCCATAGTGACCCTTACTTTTCTCACCCTCGCTTTTGATAAACCATGTTCTTTTCTTTTCGATAAAATCTTCCATCATGTTTGACTCTTCATTTTCGTCACCACTTCCCTCATTTCTCCACTTTCCCTCTGGAGGAGCAACATAATCTGCCTTTACAAATGTAACAAAGATTGGCTTGAACGACGGAGCCTTTCCTCCCATTCGGTAATTGCTTATGTTATGGAGGTCCGATGGAGATATATGTTCTAAATCCAATATATCATCTTTCTTCTTCTCAAGATTAGGGTGTAAGTGGTCTAGAATCATCTGAATAAATCTTGGATACTACAAGAATCGACCCTTTCCCAAATTCATCACCATCTGCTCGAAAATCAACTTGCTAAAGTTGTATGGCTTGTTTAGAATGAGTGCGACAATCATGCACATGTGATAATCAACGAGATCATCCCAACTGCCTTTTCTGTGGCTTCAGGCATGTGTAACACAGTGAGCTAGGAATCTATAAGGCAGTCCTAGTCGGTTGATCTTGAAAGGAGCTGAATTCATGTAACCGTTGTATCCCATTCGGTAAAAACATCCTTTGACCAACTTCTTTGTAAAACCCGTAGGATAGTCAGTTTCATCTCTCAGATGCAACACTGTTCGGATAAGATCTTCTGTGATAGTAATCCTAACGTCATCCTTTCCGACTCTAACTGCTGAAGTAATAGCCCTTAGTTTGGCTTGAAACTCTGATGTGCTCCAAAAATGGTTAACATGAGATGCATACACGTTACTCTTATGTGTGAGAGCATAAAATGTCGGCAGCCTTTCTAGAAAATCAAGATACTGCGAAAAAGGAGAAAATTCTGGCACATCTTTATCAATCAGGCAGCATGAGTTGTGCATCGGGTGGAACTTGTGTGCGGTTTTCTGTGAAACAGAGAGACATGAAAAAGTTAGACAAAAATTCTCAAAACACAGACACCTTAGAAATTTTCGTGCGAAAATTATCTATCATCATAATGAAGACATTTTCGTGCGAAAATATAACATATATTTTAAAACATGTTAGCATCCTAAATTTTCATACGAAAATTCAATATTTTCGTGCGAAAATATCCTTCGTCCCCATCAGATCTTTCAAGTTAGAACCGAAGCAAAAACTTGTAATTTTTGTGTTTTCTTATGAAATTGAAACAGTAAACCTAGGTTAAAGTAGCCAACTTTAACATTATTGAGTTCAATTTTAAGTTTTACCGGCTAGTTTGTCCTAGGACTACGTTTTTAGTCTGATTTAGTCCAAAACACTCAAATTTACGGTTCGATATACCTTCACCATTATGAGAGGTGTGCAAATCAACCTCCCTAATGTGTCAAATAAGTCAGAAAGTGAGTAGAATGAGAGATAGAAGGAAATCGCCTCAGAGGATCCGCACCAAAACTGCTTTCAAATTTCATATGAAATCTGTATCTCTCACTCTTATAGGCCTTGATATTTTCGTGCGAAAATATGGTTATCATTTTTGTACGACAATTTGGACAAAATTTCGTGCGAAAAATTTTCACTTCTCTGAAAATTTTCAAACTTTCCAACTTTTTTCGTTCGTTTACAGTTTTAATTATCCACACAGTTGACCAAGTCCAAGTTAATTACCTTGTTTAACTGTTTTGGCTGCCAAGTCCAAGTTAATGACCTTGGTTGACCACGTTTTGACCAAAACTGACATTTTCTTTTGAATTTAAGTTTCAAATTAATGAACTTTTAAACGTTTCAAAGCAGACTTTGTTTCCAGATTAGCTCCCATCCCATAATTCTATAGATTTTCTTCTGCATTCTGTCACTTTTGACTTTGAAGATCTGTTTTCCATCACTGGCAGTCAAAAATTAAAGTATAAATAGAAAATCTTTTTGATTTTTTTGAATATATCTAAACTAAAAATACTTAAAGCAATATATACAAACATATTTACAGACATATTTTTGCGAGTTTGTGTTACAAGATCATATCAGTTTATTGAGACACATTATCAGCGTCGTTGCTCTAGATAAAACTTTAAGTTCTTAAACTGATTTTTTTTAGATTGTCAATATACTGATCCACTTAAACCTCTACACGTTTCTCAACTGCTTCAAGATATGTTAGGTAATATTTAGCAACATGGCTTAATCTGTGTTTCCCACCTCAGAATATACTCCCGTATCGAGATTCCCTAGATTTCATCTCACAGGTTAATATATCTAACTCATATCTGTAGAGGGGTGAATTGCGATACCTTGAGAGCTCAGGTTAGTACTTCCGTACAGAGAAAGAGATGAAGGCTCGACTTTAGGTGGTGTTCCTCTTGGGAATCTTTTAATTTTTTGTACTTCAGGATGTCGTATCTTTTTATGACATTTTCTTCATTTTTTATGCAGCTTTGGGGTGAATAATGCAAAAGTATTATACAAGTTCTAGGCCATTGCTGACGCAAAATCAGAAGAACTCATATAATACCCCAGATATCAACTAAATAGAAAGACCTAGTATCTCAAAATCTGGCATTCTCTCAAACGAAATTTTGGGGTACCAAGCCCATATATCCGAGAGATGTTAAACCATAGATTTACCAGTTTATCTTTTTAGGTTTATATCCTGAAAGCAGTTTACTAAACGTGCGAAGCCTACTGGCACATCCTTAGAAAGACTTGTTTAGACACTTTTAAACAATACATTTCTTTAGCATACTATAACGGTCCACTGATGTACTATCATCTCCTCTTATACACAAAACTCTTTTTGATTTGTCAATGTTTTTGTATTTTTCATGATTTTTTCAATGTTTTTATATTTTCATGACTTTTTCTCCCCCTAAAATCAAAAACATATTTTTGGATTTTTGTTTAAAAGAAAGCATGGAAACTATTTACAGAAAAACGTTTTGACTTACCAGTGAGGATCATATCACAATGTCGTCATCCTCAAATTCAACCTCATAAACATCCCCTGATGTCAGATTCTTTAAACCATTTAATTTTTAAAGATTTCTAAATCTTGCTCTGTCAAAAGCTTTGGTGTAAAAATCTGCTTTTTGGTCATCAGTGTGGATTTTTCAATTCGTACCAACCTTTTTTCATGACAGTCACGGATAAAGTGGTATCGAATCTCAATATGTTTAGTGCGTGAGTGTTGACAAGGATTGACTGTGATATCAATAGCTGCCATGTTATCTACATATTGGCGTATAAAGAAATTGTAGTCCGAAGTCTCTCATCTGTTGTTGTATCCATAGTATCATCTGTTTAGTATTGATTTTAACACATTATACTAAAAACCTAGTCCAAATTGTCCATGAAATCCTTCAGATCTAGATTAAGTTTGAAGAAAAGGTAGAAGAAGAGTTTTTAATGGATGAATCTTGAACTTTGAAGGTAGAATCCAGCTGAAACTTGGTTGTTTGTTCTCAAATCCGACCTCAAGGCTTTGATACCACTTGTGAGTGTAGGATCGGACCCAACTCGTGAGCTTCCGGTGAGATTTGCTTAGCTAACAGAGGCGGAATTCATTATTAGCGGAGTGAAGAAACAAACAACAAGTATGATGATTACTTTTAAACACGTCTGTATCTTGTATTAATCAACTTCGGAAAGATTACAGACTCAAGCAGGGCTTTGCCTTTGATCAACAAAACAGCATGCCAAACAAACATCCCAAGTCACCTATTTATAGGCAAGACATGATAGCACCAAGTGACTGGGACACAAGGATTTTCGCACGAAATTTTTGTGCGAAAATCCGCAAGAATTTTTGTGTGAAAATTCTTGTTCTAAACAAAACAAAACTATCAAAACATTAACTTTTGACACTGCGAAACCCTATCTATACAACAGACTCGTCCTAGACGTAGGCAATAGACATATATGCACCAACAAGTTTCACATAGTTGAAGCTTTTAATCACGTCGGGCATAAAGCTAATCAACAATGAAGGAGGTTAAATTTCATATTTTCATTAATATTTTTATGATATTAGGTTGCGAGAGTGGCATGACGTAACAAATTCGAAGTTGGAAGGAGAAATGTTGAAACATAAAATACATAAAATGGATAAGTATAAAAGTGGTTCGTTTTAAACTTTTTGGAATGTTCCGAAATGGAAGTAAGACTAATCCAAAGTGGTCACAACTTCTTTCTAGTTTGAGAATTTATGCTTTGGCCTAATAGGTAGAATACTCCCACCGAAATTTCGATTAACGATTTTCACCGTTCTGGTTACTATATGTCCTTAATAATTCAAAGTTCGAGACTTTAGAGAGACTGAAAATCAAGGAAGGGGACTAGTCACCAAGATGTGGATATCATTCTCTAAACGTGGTTGGTACTTATCCGTTGAGGCAAGGAAATTCAACCTAACTCGTTAGTAAGGGTCCACAAAAATGAGACATGTGAAATGGCCATCAAGGTAAGGAAATCACTCCTAACTCAATGGTATAATTTCATAAAAACAAGAATCGCGGATTGAAATTCGTCAACAAAGTAAGGGTTTCACTCCTATTTTGGTTAGGTAGTTTCGTTTGTGAGATATGAGTGTCTTCGTGTCGTAAAGTACTTCGCCTTAGGAAAGACATATTTAGGACAAAAGAATAAGATAAAAAGCAGAGTAGGAAGAATTAAATATTTATAACCATAATAAAGGAAAGGTCAAATAAGCACAACGTGCAAGTTTCTTAACAATAGGCTAGGTCAAATCGTGGCAATTTTGCCAATTCCCTATAGTTATGGCTCTGTTACCAATCTTTTACACCCCAACCAATAACAGAAACATCGAGGCAACACGTAATAGATTGCTCAAAAGCATCATAACACTAGATTGTGACAATAATTAAAACTCAAAATTCATTTCCGTTAATTAAAATAACATGATACATTATTTCGAAAGGAGAATACAACATTTTGCAAGTTTCACAATTTGAACATAAAAAAATACATAAATAAAACTTGGTAAGTTTCTAGTCCACCCTAAATAGATTTCTTGTAGGATCATCATCAGTTTTATGCAACATGTAAAAAAGTATTCGACAACACAAATAATGTTAGTGAGCATACTAGTTTTGTCTACATAGCATATACAAGATTGCTTCCCAAATCCACATGTTAAAGTATACTAATCATGTTACTACTAGTATGCATAACTAAACATCAATCCAAAGTTTCCGCTAACGTAATCTTATCACCAAAGTGAATAAGACCGTGAGCGTAATCTTGTCACTGAAGTAAACAAGACTGTAAAGTACAACTTAACAATGACCATAAGTAGGCAGTGTGTTAATCCTGTAGCGCTATACATGTTAAGGGAAGCTTGCAAGGGTAATAATTCCTAAATAAGCATGAAATGTCAAGCATGGAATCATAATAAGCATATCAATTTAGCATATATATGGATTGAGTGTTTGCATAAGATTGTTGGTATGCATGTATGTGAAATTAGTATGGTTACATGTTACAACCGAAAGAGAGATTAAAACGGAAAATGTGTCAAGTATAATCACGATTGTTGGCGGCATAACATGTTAATGAATGTCATTCGTATCATGGATAACGCACCAACAAGTTATATCTCATTATTGAAACCATATTGTTATTTAAACCATAGTATTTGACATTGAAAACAACTTAGCACATATGAATCACCCCAAAACATTTGCAAAACATAAAAGAGGGAGCAATGTACTCGCCTGGGATTTGCGGATAAGCCTTGTGTGAATGTATGAACAAAGCCCAAAGATCAAGGAATCAAGTGTGTCCATGAATCGTATAACATGAAAATAAGTCGGGAGAAAAACGAAATAATTGGATAGAATGAGACTTTATAAGCCAAATGAGTGTTGGAACTCATATGAAATGGTTTAATAAAGTTGACATTCGGATTTGGAAAGGTTCCTAAGTGCTTTTGACCTGTTATGACCCGTTAAAGTAGTTTACGCTACTTTAACGTGTCATTTGCGTAAAAACGTGTTCGAATGGTTACATATGTGTTATGATAAGTCTTTAATGCTTAAACATATTTGAAAATTTTATTTGATCAGAGTGCTTGTCAAAATTTATGTTACATATGCTTATAGTTGATTTATTCTCAAAAAGGGCATTTTTCTCATTATTAAAGGTTATAACAACTAATTATCATAACACTAATCAAATGACATGACCATGTGGTATAACCTTAGAGGGTTTTTCCTATATAATTATGCTCATAAGTATGTATTTGGTCGGGTCCAAGATTGACCAAACGGGTCGGATTCGAAAGTCAAAGGGATGGTCAAAACCGTTCAACAAACAAACCTAAACAAGCACTTTACTAAAAGTGATGAGTTAGACATGTTTTAACATGTCTAACTAAGTTATAAAAGGGTTTTGGTACCAAAAACAAACTGTTTTGATACCCGAAAATAGTTCCGTAGTATAATGCGCATTTATCACCTTGTTGACCGAAACTTTGACTCGCCACTAAGACTAGTAAACGTGGTAATCAGTAGGCACGATCACTAAGGACTGTAACCATCATGATTATGACAACATTAACAAGTTCAATCAGATTCAGTTTTGACCAATTTTATGATCAAAACTAAAAGTCAAACAGAAAGTCAAACTGTTTGATTTTAGTCAAAATAAACTAAAAGAATTGAACAAGACATGAATGAAAGCATATATAAACTCAAGGGATAGCCAACAATCTCAGGGGATGATCACCAAAATGTTGCAACGAGATTTGCAAGTGAGAACAAAAATGGGTATTGCAAAAGTTCAAAAATGAGTATGATCATGCTATTAATAATGATCAAGAGGCCACCAAATCATGACAAGTGTTAGGCCAGGTGTTAGGGCATGGATGAGTGTCCCATTAGGTGTCCAAAGCAGTAGAGAAGTCGCAAAGTTCGAATGATTAGTGTCCTCAAATGAACAGGCTGTTGCTAGCAAACCTGCTGATTTGGACAGGACTTACGGACCGCAAGGACATCTTCATACGGTCCGTAAGGGCCCTTGCTGGCACCAGGATTTGATTAATTGCAGTTTCAGTCCCTAAACTTTGATTTGTTGTGCTTTGGCACTTCTAAACACCCGTTAACCTCATTTTCAAGCTCTATAAGGATGAAATATCATAGGGAACTTGAAATATGTTCTAAAATGTCTCGGGTGTTGGTTCGTTTGGTCGTACGGTTGCGGTTTTTGGTTAATTACCACGAAAATCGTAACGAACGCGTGTATGACCGTAAATGCGTAACGAAAGATATTTTTGCATTCCATTCACTAAAACATAATATTTTAATGATTACATAAATTTTTGGATGCACGTACATGTCCCGGATTAAGAAATACGTGATTGGTCATAGTTTCACAGAATTTGCAAAATAGCCCCTGAAGTTGCAAAAGCGTGTTTTTGCCATACGAACCCTTCAAAACTTATTTGTAAGCTATGTTAAGGGTATTTAGAGTATGTTAAGCTTATGACCTTGTTCCGGAATGTGTGTCGCTACCGAGAATCGGCAGACTTTCGTAGTTTGTCGTAAATAGTCCCTGTGATCGAATAGGCTTGTTTTTGACATACCAAACCTTTTAAAACTTATTTATAAGTTATAAAAAGGATATTTAAGGTATGTTATACTTTGTCACTATTACGGAACATACATTGAGTTAAACTGATTACGTTTGCGTAACAGTTTACGTATATCTTCCAGAAAAAGCTTTGAAGTGTCGAAATTGTACATGAACTAAAATGTATGAATGTCACATGTAATTTTACAATTCTCCAGAATGAAATACAAGATTTCATTTAGTTCGGATTTGTATGATAGTAGAAACAGCTCAGATGTCACAGTCTCCCCTACTTTAGGAAATTTCGTCCTGAAATTTAATTTAGAGGATATTTGTGAAATCATAAGTGAGGGTATCGCTTGAAGTGATCCTTCGTTCCCGGAGTAAAACTCTTAGGAAACGTTTGGACTCTCAGCGAACTTTATTTATTGAAATCGTACATTGTCTATTGGTATGAACTTAGATTCAAAAATCTAAACTTTGTCGCAATAGGTGGTTGTATGACATCTCTGTTTGCACCGAGCCTTAGAATAGAATCTTGTAAATGCCAAAGTGATGTCTTTTGTCATACCTTAACTAGAAATGTTTATAGAGATTTCCCATGAAGACTAGTATGGGAAACTTATGTGAGCTCGAAGTTGGAGTTGGAGAGTGAAAGATTAAAACAACATTGGTCAAGGTCCAGGAATTCTAGTAACTAAAATAACGCCACGCTTGCAATGTAATAGGAACACTTATATATAGGAAGTACCAGCGGCATATCCACCATGCCCTTATTACATTGTTCCTGTTTCGTTATACTTATCACTATGGTTCTTACACATGACAAAACTTGCTATGGTTTTCTATGCAAGGGATTTTATAATTATGTATGCATCCATAATTACTCAATTCGTTGCATAGTCTGCATAATTCATTTTTCGATGTGTAGGGGAAAAATCAAACGAGTAAACATGCGATGACTTGTTCAGACCACAAAAGGGTCTCCTTAATTAGATCAACAAATGATCTCTTTAAATAGACCACCAAAGAGTCTCTTTAACTAGATCATCACATGATCTCTTTAACTAGATTGATGAACAGTCTCTTAACTAAGTCAACACATGACCTCTTTAACTAGATCCTGAAAGGCCTCTTTAACTAGACCCTGAAAGGCCTCTTTAACTAAACCCTGAAAGGTTTCTGTAACTAGATCAATGAAGTATCTCTTTAACTAGACCCTGAAAGGCCTCTTTAACTAGACCCTAAAAGGCCTCTTTAACTAAACCCTGAAAGGAATCTTTAACTAGATCAACGAATGATCTCTTTAACTAGACCCTGAAAGGCCTCTTTAACTAAACCCTGAAAGGTTTCTTTAACTAGATCAATGAATGATCTCTTTAACTAGACCCTGAAAGGCCTCTTTAACTTTTGATTAGCACCTTAAAATCCAAGGGTCTAATTATTTGCATCGAATAGCCCATTAGGGATTTAAGATAGTACTTTTGGATATCCTTCTAAGAATCTATCATATGAAGATATGGAAGATTCTACGAGGATTTGGATAGCGAACATTTGAATCGACTTGAACACCAAAGATCCTACAGTGATTCGGATAATGTTACAAGGGTGATACAATAAGAACACTTATATACAGGAAGTACCGTCAGCGTATCCACCATGTTCTTACGGTATTACGCTCGTTTCGTTACCTAAATCACTACTAATCACATAAACACATAATTGTCAACTTGGTCATCAATTTGTACCTTACGCATTAAGTACACAAGGAATCCAACTTAGTACTTTAAAATCCACAAGAATCTAACTATGAAAATAGGAAGATCTTATAAGGATTTTGAGTTTTTGATTACCGAAAATGTTTGAAAACCACACACTAGATATGTTAGGTCAACATATGAAGCAAAGTGTCTTTGAAAACCGTGTACTTGATATGCTCAAACAACATACAAGCATAAAGTCTTTGAAAACCGTGTATTAGGTAAATATGAAATGTTTAAATGTTTTGAAATCATGTAAAATTGTCTTTGAAAGTTTTTGAAAATATGAATTTTGAAATCATGCACTATGTATATTAAGTAAATATGCTATGTTAATTTTTTTTAGGATCTTATGAAATGTCTTTGAAATCATGAAATTTTGAAATCAGGTATAATGTTTTGGAAATCATGTACTATGCAAAGTGTTATGAAAAACCAGAGTTGTGATATGCACATAGGCATATTGCATAAGGCTGTTTAATAACTCATGGAAGTATCATTAGGTATCCAATCAAGGATTTAAAGTGGTACCTTGAGTATCTGTTAAGTGTTATAACTTGTACCTTGTACTTTGTTTCTTGGAAGAAACGAGATTTTTTTTGTAGAGATCGCGGGCGATCACAAAATGAAAGAAACTACGAGAGTAGTTTAATTTGCAAGGAACCATGTCCTTACTATTGGTATTTAGAAGTATAACACACATATATGCAATCACATTCGTAAATAAAATGGAAACAACCACATTTATTTATAGACAATCAAAGTGTTTTTGAAGTTCTTGGTAAACAAAAGAGAAACAGAATAAAACTTAACTGTTCATAGTAGCATCGTTGTTGGCTTGAGTCTCATTAATATATGTGAAATGCTCTGCCATGTGCAGGATTTGCATTAACAATTCTCGGGCAATTGTTTCTAAAATGACCCATCTCACCACAGTTGTAGCAAGAACCTTGTGGAAAGTTAGCTCGAGCTAATCGTAGACGTTTGCTAAATGACCGAGTCGCCCACATGAAGTGCATTGGCGACGTTGTAGGTGAGCCTGATGATGAGTATTGCACATGTTGCATATATGTGCTGTACCAGCATAAGGTTTCCTCGCAGGAGGTTGAGATTGTTGGTTTGGAGTAGCTTGGTTGTTCTGTGCAACTACTACAAAGTTCTGTGATGATTTATGCTTCATTGTCTTATACGAGGTTTTAGTTTTAGTGTCCTTGTCAGATGGTTACTTGTCGCCTTTGCGGAAAACTTTACCCTTCTTGATTTGAGACACAGTCAGGGTAGCGGAGAGTTCAATGGCCTATCGAATGGTGGTAGGGTTGCTAACAGTAACAATATCCAGAACACGGTCAGGCAGGCCATTAATGTACTTTTTGATTACCTTGTCCAAAGGCGTAACCATGGTAGGACACAACAAACTTAGTTCCTCATATCAGTCAGTGTAGGCGTGATGTTCCACACTGTCTTGTTTCAGATCGTGGAATTCGTTCTCTAGTGCCCTTTGCTCATGACGTGGGCAAAACTCTTTCATCATAAGAGCTCTAAGCTCCTCCCATGTCTGAGCCAGTGCTACATCCGCGCCTCTATCCCTCATAATTCCATTCCACCACAGAGTGCCCTCTTTTTGAAGACACTCGTAGCAAACTCTACTTTTCACTCGTTCAAACACTGAACATGGCGGAAAGTGTTTTCGATACTCTCAAACCATTGTAGGAGCCCCGTAGCTCCCTCAGACCCAGTGAAGTTAAGTGGTTTGGCCGAGTTGAATTGTTTGAAGTTGCAAGGAGTAGGTGCATTGTTGTTATTGTTATTGTAGGCCTGATTAAGTTGAGTCACAAGGTTTGGGAGCACAACAACCATCTGCTGAACAATTAAAGCTGCCATTTCGACGTTTTGAGTAGCGTTGCGACGAGGAGGCATTCTAGAAAAGAGAGAGGAAAATATGAGTGAAACCGAATGAGATTGACATTGGATTACAAAATGAATTGTTAGATGAAATATCGGCGAAGCATAAGGATTGTGATCAATTGTTTAGTACTAAGAACAAACAAATGACACAGTGACTAATCAAAGTAAATGGGTCTTTTATAATGTATCGCGAAGACATGCTTTAGCCTATAAGTGGACACTCACCCCAAGAGTTCCCAGGTAAGAGTGACTGGCCAGATTAAGTAGATTTGTGCGAACACTGTAGCATTAGATAGAAAACTCGTGGTACAGGCACCCACCCTTCCGGATTGCATATGCTCACACTTTGACGAGAGTTTGAAAATTTTAAAGGCAATAAGCCCAAGAACAAACCATCTAAGGATAGATGATTTCTTTTGAAGTTTTAGAAAAATTTTGACTTTCAAAAGATGTGATATGCTTTGTTTTCGGTAATCACCTAAGGATAGGTGATGGTAACGTTTTAAGCATCTAAACACAAGTAAACTTGCGTTGGGGTCCTAGGAAGGCTATAGACTAGGTCCAAGCATTACTAATAACCTAATTCCCTATAACCAGTGCTCTGATACCAATCTGTAACACCCCAAATTGCGTAAAACAACACGCGTCGGAAACACTTAGGGAGTTACGTTAGAAATTGTTACATAACACATGGTCTTTGAAATTATGTTCTGTTGAATATTAACACGATTACATTGTCCTCGGAATTTAAAATAAAAAAAACAAGTATATTATTTGTCTTTCTTGTTTTAAGGCACTAAGGTCCGCGTCCGTCCTAGGTGAAGTATGCAGCAACAATCGTCATGTAACAAATCCTGAAACATACGTGAAAACATAGTCAGCATAAAAATGCCAGCGCGAACATAGGTTTTGTGAGTGTCAAATTCATGGCTTTATAACTATATTGCAATACCTTATCCAACTTCGAGAGTCGATGAGTATACTTGAAATCAAAAGGTGTTTGATATTTTAATATAATATATCAGCTTTACAAGTTAATATAAGTAAATGAAAATTTGTAGCCATGAATCTTGACTGAAAACATTTGTTTCGTAAATTTGAGTTTTAAATCATTTTGTAAGTAAACTTTGTATGGTTTATATCTTTAAATAAAAAAATTGTTGTGTAACCTTGTTCAAAATAACCATTCGACCATTGTTCGTGTCATAAAGCAATTGTTCATTGTCCTTGTCATAAACCATTGTTCATTGTACTTGTCATAAACCATTGTTCATTGTCCTTGTTTCTATTGTGAAAAATTTTGTTCGTTCTTTAATGAATACATTCAAGCCTTTGTTGACTCGACGATACCCCAAGGGTATCTTTAATAGATCCTAAAACATCTCTTTAACAAGACTAACAACTCAACGAATGATTTGTTAATCATAAACAGTTCCTGTCGTTTCCCCAAATTACCCACCAAATCTAGTGAATAGCCTAGTAACGGGATTGTCAATCCTATGGTATCATAACTTACTACTGGGCGGCATGACAATGTTAATGAATGTCATTCGTATCATAGGTAACGCACCAACAAGTTATATCACATTAGTGAAACCATATTGTTACATAAACCATAGTATTTGAACATTGAAAACAACATAGCACATATGAATCACCCCAAAACATTTGAAAAACATAAAAGAGGGGAGCAATGTACTCGCCTGGGATTTGTGGATAAGCCTTGTGTGAATGTGTGAACAAAGCCCAAAGATCAAGGAATTAAGTGTGTCCTAATGAGTCGGATAACATGAAAATAAGTCGGGACAAAATCGAAAGAATCGGATAGAATGAGACTTTATATGCCAAATGAGTGTTGGAACTCATAATAAATGGTTTAATAAAGTTAACATTCTGATTTGGAAAGGTTCCGAAGTGCCATTGACCCGTTATGACCTCTTAAGGTAGTTTACGCTACTTTAACGTGTCATTTGCGTAAAAACGTGTTCGAATGGTTACATATGTGTTATCATAAGTCTTTAATGCCTAAAGATGTTTGAAAATGTTATTTGATCAGATTACTTGTCAAAATTTATGTTACATATGCTTATAGTTGATTTATTCGCAAAAAGGGCATTTTTATCATTATTAAAGGTTATAACAACTAATTATCATAACAGTAATCAAATGACATGGCCATGTGGTATAACCTCATAGGGTTGTTCCCTATATAATTATGGTCTTAAGTATGTATTTGGTCGGGTCCAAAGGTTGACCAAACGGGTCGGATTCGAAAGTCAAAGCGATAGTCAAAATCGTTCAACAAACGATCCTAAACAAGCACTATACTAAAAGTGATGAGTTAGACATGTTTTGACATGTCTAACTAAGTTATAAAAGGGTTTTGGTACCACAACAAACTGTTTTGATACCAAAAAATAGTTCCGTAGTATAATGCGCATTTATCGCCTTATTGACCGAAACTTGACTCGCCACTAAGACTAGTAAACGTGGTAATTAGTAGTAGGCACGATCACTAAGGACTATAACCATCATGATTATGACCACATTAACAAGTTCAATTGGATTTTGTTTTGACCATTTTTATGATCAAAACTGAAAGTCAAACAGAAAGTCAAACTGTTTGACTTTTAGTCCAAATAAACTAAAGGGAATTGAATAAGACATAAATGAAAGCACTTACAAACTCAAGGGATAGCCAACAATCTCAGGGAATGATCACCAAATTGTTGTAACTTCAGATTTGCAGGTGAGAACAAAAATGGGTATTGCAAAAGTTCAAAAATGAGCATGATCATGGTATTAATAATGATTAAGAGGCCACCAAATCATGACAAGTGTTAGGCCAGGTGTTAGGGCATGGATTGGTGTCCCATTAAGTGTCCAAAGTAGAAAAAAAGTGGCAAAGTTCGAATGATTAGTGTCCTTAACTGAACAACCTGTTGCCAGCAAACCTGCTGATCTGGGCAGGGCTTACGGACCACAAGGACATCTGCATACGGTCCGTAAGGGCCCATGCTGGCACCAGGATTTGATTAATTGTAGTTCAGTCCTTGAACTTTGATTTGTTGTGCTTTTCACTTCTAACACCCGTTAACCTCATTTTCAAGCTCTACAAGGATGAAATATCATAGGGAACTGAAATATGTTCAAAAATGTCTCGGGTGTCTGTTCGTTTTATCGTACGGTTGCGGTTTTTGGTTAATTACGACGAAAATCGTAATGAACGCGTGTATGACCGTAAATGCGTAACGAAAGATATTTTGCATTCCAATCACTAAAATATAATAATGATTACAAAAATTTTTCGATGCACGTACATATCCCGGATTAAGAAATACACGAATATGCAAAGTTTCGCAGAATATGTAAAATAGCCCTTGAAGTTGCAAAAGCGTGTTTTTGCCATACCGAACCTTTCAAAACTTATTTCGAAGCTATGTTAAGGGTATTTAGGGTATGTTAAGCTTATGACCTTTTTCCAGAATGTGTGTCGCTACGAGAATCG
The DNA here is from genome assembly GCA_947069175.1 of Scalesia atractyloides. Lineage (NCBI taxonomy): Eukaryota > Viridiplantae > Streptophyta > Magnoliopsida > Asterales > Asteraceae > Scalesia > Scalesia atractyloides. The sequence continues at coordinate 22,366,324 of CAMTDV010000030.1, read as the reverse complement.
GCAGACTTTCGTAGTTTGTCGTAGATAGTCCCTGTGATCGAATAGGCTTGTTTTTGACATACCAAACCTTTCAAAACTTATTTATAAGTTATGGAAAGGATATTTAAGGTATGCTATACTTGTGTCACTATTACGAAACGTACGTTGCGTTAAACTGATTACGTGTGCGTAACAGTTTACGTATATCTTCCAGAAAAAGCTTTCTGAGTGTCAAAATTGTACATGGACTAAAATGTATGAATGCCACATGTAATTTTACAATTCTCGAGAATGAAATACAAGATCTCATTTGGTTCGGAATTGTATGATAGTAGAAACGGCTCAGATGTCACAGCAGGGCTGTGACTTCTGCTGGGAAGGAATTCATGATCCTTTCGTGATCTGCGTAACTTAAGGACGGGGCCTGATAGTGGCAAATCAGATTATGCGTGACTGGCGCACATCATGAGAGGGCTTAGTTTGCTGAGACCAGGACCCTGCTGTCTACTGATCACAAAAGGTTTATCACCACTCAGGTTCAGTTGGCTGATGAGTGATAAAAAACATAAGTCGATAAAAAGACTGAGGAGTGGGGCACGCTCGGTCCTAAGAGCCGAGTTGGGGCTTTGGAGAAGGAACTCTCTGAGGAGCGTACGTGATGGGCCGAGGCTTGTAAGCATGAGAACACTCTATTACATAAAGTTCGTGAAGACAACACCAATCTTAAGGCTCAAGCTGAGACCTTGACGAAGAAAAACGTTGAGCTTCAAACTTTGTTGGATTACCCAGGTCTCATCGAAGGCATGCAGAGCAACAACAGGTTGAAACTGAAACCGCTTCTATATTGAAAGATAAAGAAATTGTAGAACTCACTGCTGGTTTGTTTGAACAGGAAGAAACCAAGAAGCAGTTAGCTGCTCGAGAAAGGGATTTAGCGAGTAAAGATACTGAGATAGCTGAACTTAAATGCCGTTTGCTCGAGATCCAGGAGAAGTGTGAGTCTTTAGAACCGGATGTTGGAACCGAGAAGGCACGCGCTGAAGCTGCTGAAGAGGTCAGACACATTGCTCAATCCACATTGAAGGATGGCCAAACTGTGCACGCGCATGCAAAAAGCTTGGTAGAGTCGTTGATGAATAACTCAATATGGTTGCAGCAACGTGGCATCATGCAAGTAAGTATTTGAACTTAGAAATATTTTGTTATATAAAACTTCCGCTAATCTGTGTTTCCGCATATGTGCAGGTTGCCAATGCGGTTTTGAATTTTGTGGATCTTGATACAACGCTTACAACACTAATTATCTCGTCGCACAATGATGGCTACGAAGAGGGTTATCATGAATGCACGAGGCATGTGATGGAGGCGTTGATGGTCGAATGTGATACCCATTATTCGGCTACACATGGGAAGGCTACTGGTGATGAGTTAGTGCCAGCGCATGAAGCGTATAATAACCTTAATCTACCTATTATGGACTTGGTAACTAAAGCTCTTCAACATGACAACTATGTCGATTGTTTGAAGGCCATTTTTAGCTGCTTGAAGGCTAACATGTGGAAGCAAGAGGTGATGAAGAAGAGGGAACCCCAGAAGAATGAAGCACCCGACCTGCGTGCCGTGTAAGGGTTAAAGGCCTTTGTAATAGTTATAGGTTTCACAAACATGTTTCACCCTGCGCTAGCTTTGTCGGGGCATGAGTTTCTAAACAATTTAACATTTGCCCAATCTGCGTGCCGAGGATTTGGCCGTGCTTGGGCATGGACAGGTTTCATCTTTCACTCAACCTCTGTTGGTTAAGGGGAAAACTACCTTTCAGTGCTTGGCGCATAAATTTTTGGCCCTTTGGACATAAGTAAATTGTAACTTAATGTTGATTTTTCACTACAATATTTTTCTTGAAAATTATTTTGGCCTTTGTGGTATAAGTATATCATAACTTAGGATTTTAAACTGTATTTACAATACCTGCGTGTGTTAAACTACTTTGTGCATGTATCACAAATGAAGCTTGGTGTAAGTTCATGTTGGAACAACATATGATCCGGCATTGCACAAGGGGTTGCGACTCACCTTGGAGATCAGTTGTGTTCATGAATTAGTGTTAGCCAATAGGTTTTTATGTATACCGAAAGTGGCGTGCACATTTCTAATGTAGTTTGTATAGATGTAAATAGGAAACAATGTAAAAAGACACTTCTTTGTACTAATAAAAAGCATTTTGGCCCAAGGCCTTGATTACAACAATTGTGTCTTTACATGTTGCACTTTCTTAACTGTTGAGCATTCCACGTACATGGGATGATATCATCGTCTAACCTGCATAGTTTGTATGCGCATTTTCCCAGGACTTTATGTATCATGTAAGGTCCTTCCCATTTGGGAACAAGTTTCCTTGAGTGTTCTATGTTAGAAGCCTCATTGTCTCGAAAGACGTAACCGCCTGGGTTGAACATACATATACGTACTCGCGCATTGTAGTATTACTTAGGCTTGGACTTGTATTTTTCTTCATTAGTGGTCGCGTTTTCGTGTCGTTCTTCGAGTAAGTCCAAGTTGAGCCGGCGCTCTACTTTGTTGTCGATGGAATTTACTACGAGCATGTGCGGTGAAGGGAGGCCTATCTCAGCTGGGATAACCGCTGCTGAGCCATATGTGAGGCTGAAGGGTGTTTCGCCACTGCTGGTTTTATACATGGTTCGATGCGCCCATAAGATGCTAGGGAACTCATAGACCTATCCTCTGCGCCTTGTACCGATCTTGCCTAGATCCCTTAACAATGCTCTGTGACATTGTTGACTTATCTGTTCCCTTGCTGGTGAGTAATAGATGAGAAAACACGTTCAAATTCTAGCTTTTACTTCCATTCTTGGAGGTCTTCATGGCAAAGTTTGAACCGTTGTCTGTGACGATGCACAAATAAACTTTCTAATTACCATAGTCGTGGTGGATGCCAAGGCCTTGGAGTCTACCCTTTTGGTAAAGCAGTCAAATTCTATGATAATGTATTTGTCGGCACCTTACGCATCTTGGAATGGGCCTACTAAGTCGACGACTCATTGTTGGAAAGGCCAAGCAGTCGTGATAACGACCAGTGCATTTTTAAGGCGCATGGTTTTTGGAGCATGCCTTTGGCATGATTCTCATTTTCCCAGGGGTTTAACTGCATCATGGTCCACTCCTAGCCAATAATACTTGGTAGTCATTGGTGCGTGTCAGGCGTGATATGATTTTATTAATATTTTAAGTCCATTTTACGCATTACTCAAGTTTTAAATTTATGAAACATGATATTGTACTACCACTAAACACACACTAGGGCAAGTGCCCCATTGCGAGCGTAGTATAGTGTTGGCAAGATACCGAGGTCGTCCAAGGAGAGAAGAGCTTTTAATACAGGTTTAGCGTCAACGTCTAATCGATATAAATTTTTGATAAAAATTTTGAAAGACAAAAATAAACGTAAAAATGAAAAGATAAATAAAAATGAAATACAAATAGACAAGATAGAATCACTTGGATCCAACTCCTTTTTATGTACCCATTGATGACCTTCGCACTTTCGGACTTTTTAAGAGATTCTCTTAGTTATAATAGTAGGCCCCTTTTGAAAGTGACGTTACCCTCGGCCAAGTGGTTTGAGTCAGCTGGGATGCAATCCCAAGAGGCGGGAGTATTGAAAGACAATTAAGTAAGTTATTAATGCGAAAAGTGGTAGGCCCCTCTTTTGAAGGTGACGTTACCCTCGGCCAAGTTGTTTGAGTCAGCAGGGATACAATCCCAAGAGGCCGATTTAATGTATTATTAGTAGTTTATATATGAGGGGTTCAAGCTATTCGGACCCCCGCCATCTAATACCATAGGGAATTGAAGGAGGTCCTAGTAAGCTTGAACCAAGTCCTCGTAGGATCCATACATTGAACGGAACAAGAACTTTACCAAACCACCATTCTAACCCCCCCTCCAAGTAGTTAATCCACTTTATATAGACCGTAAAGACATGAATGAGCAAATCAATGACATCATGAAGAAATGGTTAGGAAAATTCACTTTCAACATAAGAACTAGTTATTAAAGTCATTAATACATACCCGATTAAAAAGTAGCCGAAAATTAAAAATCAAAAGTAATACATAAAAGATTTGTCTTCACCAAGTGATGTAAGAGATTAGCCAAGCATGTCCTTTGTTTGACAAGAACTCTTACGATCAACCTTGGATCCCGAAACTACTACACACTCTAAAGAGGGAAAATAGATGATGGTGGTGGTTGTTGGTGTTGTAGTGGTGGTGGAGTGGTGGCAAAGTGAGAGAGAAATGGTTTGTCAAGGGATGCCTTTTAAAGGAACCAAACACCCCTATTTATAGTCAGAACAGAGCCCCAACCACGGCCCCGTGCCCAACTTCTGGGCACGGCCTCGTGGTTAACTCTTTACTGTACTATGAAGATTCTGTGAATCTTAGCGTTGACCATGCCCGTGCTTGGCTAGACACGGCCCCGTGGTGGCCTTAAATCCGCATTCTGTCTTTTTTGCAGGTCTTGTAGACTGACCATGGCCCATGTCTGGCTAGACACGACCCCGTGGTGGTCTTCTGCTTCTCTTGTTTCTTCTCTTGGGATACTACTGAGGAGCCGAGCGTGTCACATTATTCCTCCTTCTTGTATTTTGTGTTGGTTTTAGCCGCTAATTTGTTTCTTTTGTTCTTTTAAGCTCATTTGGTCCTGTTAATTAAAAAAGAACAAATAAACATGCTTTTTCCAACATTAGTACTGAAAAATGGTTGGTTTTACGACTCGTTTGATGTAATTTATATGTTGCATTTTGTACACATTGTCCTCAAGCAAAACTCTTAAATGTGGCTTACACACCAAAATGGAATTGGTAGAGAATAAGTTTTTGTGGCTTGTCTAGAGTGTCGGGAATTCAAGATCCTTATTTTATTTTGTTTTTATGTTTGTTTACAATCCTATTCGTCATGATTTATTTTGAACATTTTTAAGAAAAATTATCTTTATTTGTTTTTTTAAGGCATAACATGCCCTTTTTAAAATTTTATTTAGTTATATACAAGTTGACACACCTCATAAGTGATCACTCAACATTCGGCCGAAGATGTATTTTTGTGATAACACTCGATCCCGGCTTGGAACTTACTACTACCATATGCTTGACAAGAGATCAAACCTCCTCATTTTTAACTAAAAACCTTTGCAAATATCAAGAGGACTTTAAAAAGGGTTAGGCTAGGGCTACAGCTAGGTGTTATTGGGTTAGAAGTTAGGAAAATGGCAAAAGGCGTAAAAAGCGTCAGCGTCATAAAATTTTTTTATTTTGTGACAGTTATTTAAACTATATAACTTCAAACAAGATTTTTGAGGGTCTTGTTTGGTTATTTCAAGAACTACATATTTTGTTTTAACGTCACAACTTTTGAAGACAACCGAGCTTTTTAATAAAAAAATGGGTTTAAAATGAAAAAAAAAGTTTTTTTGGTGGGTAATGTGTGTTTTTACGTTTTGTGGGTTTAGAAATGAAAAAGTTTAGGCTCAAAGTGGTTAACTAGGGGGATTTTTGGGTGAGGGATAAAAAGAAAAAATAATGGTTTTGAATAAAGAAAATGGTTAGTCCTAATGCCTTCAGCATTTACTTACTTGAGTTTAAGTTGGTAAGGACCGGGAATGTATCAAATTGGCAAGTTCCGGAGTCGTAAGAACCATGCAGGCTATTCACACAAGAAACGAAAAATGAGCATTTAGTTAAAGATGTATATTTGTATGCTCGTTAAAGGCTCAGAACTCACTTATTGTGGGAATGAGTTTATAGTGTGAACATGCATATATAATCAAATTTTTAAAAGGATTTATTATGCCCTTTTTTATTATTTATTTACTTGTTTCTTTTTATCACGACACTATCAGTTGTAAATTTGTAAAAACATAACTTTTTAACTTGATATTCCCAAATTAAACCAAGACAAGTAAAAGTAAAAAAAATTAAAAATTTGAAAAGATTTGGGGTGATTAGCGGTTCTAAGGTGAGTTTTGTGTAAGGCTTGTTTTTAGGACTTGCAAGATTCAAGGTTTTAGCATCCCCCCACACTTAAATTACACATTGTCCTCAATGTGTCCAAAAATAAGTTTTTCGGTTGATTAGAATGTGTAAAAGTGGGTTTAAAACATGTTTTTATGTTATTTGGCAGCCGGCCACGGGCCCGTGTTGTCCTGCCACGGCCCCGTGGTCGGATTATCAGTACCAACAATTTATAAAAGGTTGACCATGGGGCGTGCTAGGTGAGCACGGCCCGTGGTCAGTTACCTGTTAAAATTTTTTTCTGCAGACTCACGGGCACGGGGCGTGGTGGCTGAGCACGACCCCGTGTTGCACATGCTGAAATGTGGGTAAAGTTGTCAAGAAGCTTTTGTTTACGTGCATGGGGTGTTGATTATACGTTCCCTTGATAGTTTCCATCTTTTTTTCATTTTTTAGGTTATTCCACAAGTTCCAAACACCACAATGTTTATTTAAACCATCCGTAATTAAAATTAATAGTACGAATACAAGGGTCCTAGGATTTAGATAGATAACTCCAAAATGAAAGAAATTTAAACCGTAAGGAAACTCTGCCCTAGATTACACATGACCAAACAACAAAAACCCAAAAATAGTTTTTCGGAGAGTAAGGGATTTACAGCTTCGTTCCCGGAGGCTGCACCCCTGAAAAGTCATTGAGCATCTCCTCAATCTCCCTAGGGAGAAAGATGAGGGGCTCATCATCCACATTCTCATGAGGGAGAGGTGCGACGGACACCAGAACCTTGTGTAAAATATCTAGAGGAGGTTCTGAGGGAAGGTCATCCTAACCGGTTGGGATAATGATTTCTTATGCAAGGTTCCAATCCTCTTGTGGCAAGATTGGTTCCATTGGAGGCATAGCAAGAATATTCAACCTTTGGTGCAAAAGTTTGATTTCTTGGAAGCTATTTTCTAGCCCCACCGTCAAGTAGTTGATATGGTTGATGAGGACTTCCTCCACCAATGTCATTTCCTTGATCGCTTCCCTTAAGGCATGCACGTAACGGAGTATAGTAGCTTTGATCGACGGTCTTCTCCCCCTTCTACTGTGTCTTGAGTTGGTTGACGAGGTTCCACTGTTTTGGCTTGACATTCTAAGAAAACAAGAACGAAATTTCAAGAATATGGAACTTAAAACTTCGGCACGACCCGTGTCCACTTGACACAGCATGTGCTGTCTCCTCTATAATGGTTTTGAATTCAAAAACCCATTGTTTCAAAGTATTTTTCTTTAGTTTTGAACGTTATTGAACGTAAATATCTTAAAACAATGTTGTAAAACCTTTGTTTATTAAGAGTTTTTAGATTAAAACCACTTATTTACTTAGATAAAGCTTGAAGTTATGAAGCTTCAAGCTTTAATGGAGGTTGGAGTTCTTTGGAGAAGAAAGGAAAGTGACAAAAGTGGCAAAGACAAGATGGTTTGAGTAAAACCTTTTTAAGAATATACCTTGTGGGGTATGTGTGCAAATCAGAGCAAATCTTGGTCTTTGGAATGGGTCCAAGCATGCTGCCCCAAGGTTGACTTTACACAAAGTGACAGCACACTGACCACAGCCCCGTGGTCAGAGATGGGTCAGACATTTTTGTCTGTATTAACGGGGTACGGGGCATGTTGGCCAAACACGACCCCATGGTTTAAAATTTCGGGTGGGCACGGGGAGTGTTGGCTGGGTACGACCCGTAGCTAGATTTTTATGAAGTGGCGTTTGTTTAATTTTTAAGGTTTTCTTGGATCGGGAGGTTCCTTATTTGATGGGACAATACCGAAATACCAAATGTATCTTAGTTGCCTCCGATTTATGTAAAACGCAAGAGGTTATCAGAAAGGGTAAAACCTAAACTAATGAACGGTGGGCAGAACCAACCTTTATTCCACTTACCCGGGCTCTTGTTAAAGAAGGTGTATGTCAAATTGCTCGGGTCTATGAGCGCATCGGTGGTTGCCGATGGAGAGTCCTTCATGGCACAATCGACACAGGGACGGATATCGTCTTCACAAGAGATCGAGGCACATGCAATGGCTTCGACGTTGATTATGTCCGAATGTAATCTCAACGTTTCTCCTTGGTTTTTATCTTGTGATGGAAACCTCCTTTTCATCATAAGTTCTACTTTTTTTTTAGTTTTTGAATAATTCTTTCTTCTATTTGACATATTTTGGTAGAGGTTATGTCGTTTGGAAGAGAGGGTTAAGGGCATTCGGCTGGATAATAGTTATCGTTTTTACTTTTGCCCATCTTAAAATAAGTTTCATAGGAGAACGATGGGTCTACTAGGTAATGGGGATCAAAATTTAGAATGTAACTGTTGGGATTGAACCTGTACAAAGGAACAGATGATATAAAACCAAAACACTCTATCCACGGATTGGTCCTTCTATCAGTGCTTAGAACCTCTGATCACCTAATCTCTGCTTTCTAAAGACTGATACCTTTATATCATCTGCTATGCAAATTGCCAAAGGTCTCACAGAAGAAAAAGGAGCAGAGCTTAGCCATCAGAGTTTTAGTTTATTAGTATTATAATCAATGTAACAGTGCTTTTGCACTAACAGTGGTTAGGAGTCAGTGTTTAGAGTTAGTTATATTATTGTTAGATGTCACTATCAACCCTGACGTCATCAAAGATGCTCAGAGGTTAGATAGTTAGTATAAATAGTAATGTCAATGTAACAATTAAATTCGTCTTCTTAAAAAAAATTTACACCAATCATCTTCTTCCATTTTCTATACTATCAAACTATTGCAACATGCCGAGGGGGAGTTTGTGAATCACATGCAAAATTTATATACTTGAAAGCATGATGATGATGAAAACAAACAACCTTTACTTGTAGTAAAAGTTTTCCATTCTATTCCGTGGCAATTTACTTTCAATTTCAGTCATATTTCCTTTATTGAAACAAAAACTACAAGTAAATCAAACTCAGATCCTAACAATTGGTATAAGAGCCTTGTCAATCAAAATTTGATTAATATCAATTTGATTTGAAAGACCAGCTCTCCCTGCTAATCAGTTGGATAGTTTACTTGAATACAAAGTTTTTATTACCTTCATAGTTTTTAAAACACAAATATGTTGTAAACAACTCAAAACACATAGGATTCCAACATTGGATCCATGTTTAAACCACCAATGTTGAAACGAAATGAATATTTATATGGCAACGTCGGATGGGTCACATCCTGGCTCAGCAAAACACCAGCTGTTGGCGATCTGTTGTGTATGGACCACATATTCCAATGGTTCCCAACACAGAGGATCCCAATACTCAAGTGCTAAAAATTCCCGAAAATTACTCTGAGCAAGACTTCCAGAAAATAGAGTTAGATTCAAAAGCGTTTAGCATCGTTGCTTCCGCGCTACCCAACGAAAACTATGCTGGATTGCTCCATTGCAACAGTGCAAAAGAGTTATGCGATGCACTAAAAGAACAGTTCGGTGGGACTGAGGAGGTGATATAGAATAATAGAGAAGTTTAAATCAACAGTATGAGATGTTTTGTCACATAAAAGGTGAGTCGTTAACAGAACAGTTTGAACGTTTTAGCTGTCTCATTAGTGAATTGAAACTGGTTAACGTAGAACTTCCTAATTCGACTGTCAATAGTCATTTACTAAGATCGTTACCAGAAAAATGGGAGACTGTAGCTTATGTTACTCGAACATCTGTTGGTTTTAAAGAGATGACCCTTACTCAACTTCATGGTCGACTTCTCACTTATGAGAGAGAGTTGAATCAGAAAAAGAAGTTACAAGAGTCTGGGAAAACAAATGATGACTATACCTTGGGTAACACTGCTCTTTATAGTCATGAAGAGAGTTCTGGTAGTGGGAAGGATCAAGGTTATGATCATTGTATTGATATAACATCTGGAAACAATTTTACCTCTGATCCTTACACACCCAATTTTGCTTTTGCTGCAAATGGGGAAAGCCAAAACTCTGACAATATGTCCTTTGAAATGAATGACTTACAACATTTTGAACCCACTGATTTGGAAGAAATGGACATTTTACATCAGCTGGCACTGTTGAGTGTTAGAGCAAGTAAATTTTACAAAAGGACTAGTAGCAAATTTCCAGGATTGCATGGGGGGTTGAAAGTGGAGTTGGATAAATCCAAAATCAAATGTTATAAGTGTAATAGGTTAGGACACTTTGCCAGGGAATGCAGATCTCAACTGCAGGTCCAGTTGTGACTCACCCAGGCCCTAGACCTCAAAGCACTGCTCATTATTCCCATTATACCCCTGCACCACAAATGCTACATACTGCACATTTTGCACATCCTGCTACTAATGTCCCTGTCCATTATATCCAAACACCTGCTCCATAGATTCAGTATGTTCAAGCACCACCTCAAGTGCATTTGCAACAAGCACCACAAAGCACTCAAACTACTCAAACCACTGCTCAGATAGAGGTTAATCAGCAAAGCTTCTTTACACAAGGTTTTGTTGATTGGAGTAGTTTGCCTGAGGATTTATCTGATGAAAACTTTGCTCTATTGGCTAAAAATGATTTTGAAAATGAAAATTTTTGTTTAATGGATTTAGAGACAATTGTTGAAGGTGATGAGTCTGTGGAACAAGGGTCAAAGTCTGATGAAGTTCAAAGTTATGATGAACCAGTGGTTACACCAGTGGTTGATCAAAACACTGTTGATGAAGAAAAGATCTCTCTATCTGACCCATGGGATACTGGTGAGTGTGAAGATGATTGTGATTGTGCTCTCATGGCTGCTGCTAAGGTATCACCTCAGATCTTAGAGGATCTCTATTTAGAAAAATGTATAATAGCTTTTGCGAACATTAAACAGGTGAATGAAAACCTTAGGAACAAAATGTTAGAAAATGAACTTAGTTTTGAAAAACTTATCAAAGAGTTGAAATCAAAATTATTTTCAAAAGATTCTGACATAAGTAGCCTGAAGCATGAAGCTAGCATAACCAAGGACCAACTCCAAACTGTGGTAGATAAATACCAAGTTTGTAAAAAGGAGTTAGAGGATACCCAGATCACATGGGAAGAATGGGTAGAATCTTCAAAAGGTTTTGAAATTATGCTAGATAAATATATCAAAAGAACATAAAATTTGGCATTGGTTTTGTAACTTAAGAAGAAGCCAAAGAAAATGATACAAAAATTGATTCTGGAAAGGTTGAATTAGTTCCAACAAATTTGGCTGGCAATGAGATGAAAATCACTGATAGAAAAGGTAACAAAAATTTCTCTTGAAAAACATTAAGGGTCTTCAACTTTTAAAGAAATTGAGAAATACCAATTCAAACCAACATGGTCAGATGAATGTGATATTCTTGAAAATTTCAAGCCAATGGACTTCTCAACCCTTGAAGGTGTCAAGGCACCAAAAGCTAAAGTCATTCCCATCAATGACCTTCCAGCAGAGGTTACAACATCTGCTGAGAAGAAATCTGATAAAAAGAAAAGGGAAATGATCAAACATCTGTTTTGTGAATTTTGCAACAAAAGAAATCATGTAGCTGAAAACTGTTTTCTTTTAAAAGCTTTTGACATAAACAAAACACATGTAATCCCAAATGATTCAAAATGTTTTATCTGTGGGAAAACTAATCATCTGACTCATGAGTGTGTGTATCTTCAAACCGATGATCAAAAGGTAAAAGAGATCAAAGAAAAAGCTCTTGAGAAAGAAAGTTCAAGTTCTGCTAGAAATAAATCTAAGCAGACCTTTGAACCTGTTGAAACATCTGTTACAAATGCATTGAACAAAACCTCTGATCCCAGAGAGGTACAAGTAAGAGATGCTCTACCTGCCAATAGGTATCCAAGAGGACATGGTCAACCAATTTATCAAAAGGTTCCTATGAGCTATGAAGGTTACAAAAAACCTTCAAAGCCCAAAAGTGAATAGATATCCTCATGGTTACCAACATCTGACAGGAAATGGTTCACAATAGTGTACACAAAGGCAAACTCAAACCACTGACCATACTCCTGGATTTGAGAGTGGAACATCTGTGAACCAATCCAAAGCCATCCTGGCTTTGGAATCTCATCTAAACTAATTGTTTACTTATGTGCAGGGAGCTTCTACTTGCCTTGATAATTTGTGGTATGTAGATAGTGGAGGCTCCAGGCACATGATAGGATGTAGAGCCCTTCTCAAAGACTTCTTGGCTCATGGAGGGGGCGATATATCTTTTGGTAACAATTCAAAAGGGAAGGTGTTGGGTTTAGGGTGTATCCATGCTGGGAATCTCAAATTTGAAAATGTTAACTTAATTGACAATCTAAAATTCAATCTTTTGAGTGTCTCACAAATGAGTGACAAAGGATATGGATCCTTCTTTACAAAGAAAACTTTTGCTCAGAGGTTGTTATTAAGATTGATCAGATTATTGCTCAGAGCAAAGCATAACTTGTCGCTCATAGAAGTGGCAATATGTATGTGGTTGAAATGTTGAAAAATAACCCTATGTCAAATGCATGCCTGTTCTCAGTTGCTTCAAGCAAAGAGAGAGAGTTATGACATAGAAGACTTGGGCACACAAATCTAAAGAGAATCACCATTCTCTCTAAAAATTGTCTTGTCAGAGGTTTACCAAATAAGCAATTTACTTATGAAGTGCATTGTGTTTCCTGTTTAAAAGGTAAACAACATAAAAGTTCTTACAAGTCAATTGAAGAGTCCAAAACAACCCAGTGTTTTCAATTGCTTCACATGGATTTGTTTAGCCCTGTAAAGATTATGAGCTTAATGAGGAAAAGATTTTGTTTGGTCATTGTAGATGATTTTTCAAGGTTTACATGGACATTCTTCTTACACTCCAAAGATGAAACAACTGGTATATTGAAAAATTTTGTCAAACAAGTTGAAAAGCAATATGACCTCCCTGTAAAAATTTTAGGAGTGATAATGGGACAGAGTTTAGAAATAAGGAGTTAGATGCCTTCTGTGAGTTAAAAGGGACTGCTAGGCAATTTAGTGTCCCGAGAACTCCAGAATAAAATGGGGTAGTCGAAAGGAAAAATTGAACTCTTGTTTAATCTACAAGAACTATGCGAGTAGACTCAGGTTTACCCTTGTCTTTTGGACAGAGGCTGTAAATACTGCTTGTTATGTTCAAAACAGAGTTTGATTAACCCAAGGCATCAAAAGACTGCCTATGAACTGCTTTACAATATCAAACCTCTGGTCTCATATTTCAAAGTTTTTGGCTGTCCTTGTTTCATTTTGAACTTAAAAGATTCTATCTCTAAGTTTGCAGCCAAAGTTGATTGTGGTTATTTTCTGGAGTAAATTGCACAAAACATCCTTTATGTTTTCTCAAACTTGCAGGTTCCAGCCTTAGTGCTTAAAACTTGCTATAAACATCCTTTAAGTTTATTTTTATTGCGGGTTCAATCCTTTATGACTAACCAGTTTAATTTCACCAGTTAAATCTCCACACATGCATAACATGTGAGGGTATATTTGTCATTTTGATTGATATTCTTATAAAACCCACTCAAAACCCTTCCCTAGACAATCGAATTCTGATCAATTCAAATCACCCACAAAATTCCGATCATCACTCACAAACCAAGTGACTTTTTACAAACGACCTTGACCTGGTTCACTCAATTAATCAATTGACCATTCTTGACCCGTTCACTGTGTTAACCCCCACATTGAGTCACCTTCAAATGGTCCCGAAATCGATCATATGTTTCATCACACCACTGCCACAACCAGTAACAACATCAACAACCACCATTCAACTCCACAGGTCAGATCAGTGAACCACACCCAAAGTTTCCATCAAAACTACTCTAGGAGATATTATGTAGCAAACGAACGAACACAATAGGTGTCAAGATAGTAACCTGTTATGCTAGAATAATATTATTGTCGATATCGCCGAAAACCGTTCAACTCTAAGACCACTAGAAACCACCATCCAAAACCAACCTCAAAAACACCACTAACCTCGGCCATGTACTTCTACTGTAAACCACCCGACACCGCCATAGCTCCGGCGGTCTTTACCATCGAAAACCACTATCTTCGTCATCACACCATCGACACTGATCCTCTTTGTTATTCATCTTCATTGTCGAAAGAGACCGGCCAGTTTTTCTCTCTATCCTCCTCCTTCTCTCAATCTCTCCCATATTTTTCTCTCTCTATAAGATGCCTCTTCCTCTCTCTGCTGAACTTTCTATCTCTACTAATCTTGAATGGAATGTGCGTATAGAGATGTGTGTGCTATGTGAAAGAAAAAGAACGGGAACACATTTTGGGGATTGGTGAAGCTTACACAAAAATAGATAAAGAGGGTTTATAAGAATATCAATCAAAATGTCGAATATACCCTCACATGTTATGCATGTGAGGGAATTTAACTAGTAAAATTAACTTGGTTAGTCATAAAGGATTGCTCGCAATAAAAATAAAATTAAAGGATGTTTTTAGCAAGTTTTAAACATTAAGGCTGGAACCTGCAAGTTTGAGAAAGCATAAAAGACGTTTTGTGCAATTTACTCTATTTTCTGGGATACTCAACCACTATCAAAGCCTACAGAGTATTTAACTCTCCGACCAAGTGTGTTGAAGAAACTCTGTGAAGTTCAATGAACTTTCATCTTTGAAAATTCCAGCAAATCCTGCTGAACTGTTTGATCTAGATAAATTTACATTTGAAGATGTGTCTGTCAAGACTAACACTGTAGGTACATCACAGTCAGCACCTAAAAAGCAAGGATATGATTGCATTCTTCCAAATTTCAAGATCTGTCCTTCAAGCAGAGGAGCAGATGTTAGTAACAATGGTGAAAGCTCTGCTGGTTCAACAGTGGTTAATTCTCAATCCTCTGCCTGCTCTCAAAACCAAAACACTGTTGATAAAAATCCATCAAATCTGGATAAAAATCAACAAACATCCACTACAATACCACCCATACCACCACCACCATTCCAATCAGAGGCTGGACCATCAAATTCAACAACAGAGGATAGCTCAGATGATACACATTTGCAAGCTTCACCTCAAAATGCACTTGTCCCATATCAAGGTGATTTGATCTTCCTCAAAAGCCATCCATTGGATCAAGTTTTTGGCAACATAAATGAGGGAGTGCTCATAAGAAGCCAATCCCAAAACATTTGCCTCTTTGTTGGTTTTCTATCACTCATCCAACCTGTCAAGTAACAAGAGGCACTGAAAGACAATAATTGGGTAGAAGGTTTGCAAGAGGAGCTCCTTCAGTTTAGAAGACAACAAGTTTGGGAACTTGTACCACTGCCCAAGGATGTAAGTCCAATTGGCACAAAGTGGATCTTCAAGAACAAAAAAAATGAAAGGGGTATTATTGTCAAGAACAAAGCAAGGCTCGTGGTTCAAGGCTACAGACAGGAAGAAGGCATTGACTATGATGAAACTTTTGCTCCTGTAGCAAGGTTAGAAGACATCACTTTGTGAGGGATTGCTATGAAAAAGGTTTGATTTCTTTACAGCATGTCCATACTAAGGATCAGTTAGCAGATGTTCTAACAAAAGCATTAGATACATCTACTTTTGAAAGCTTGATCTTTAGGATTGGAATGCTAAACATGGATTAAAAACAGTTTTTCTGGTGATCCATGTGTAAATAGCATAAAAATGTTTGCCAGAAAATAAAAAATTCATCCTTAAAAATAACTTAAAATTGAATTTTTCAATAAATCCTTAAAGTCTGTTTCAAACCCCACTGATAGCATTAAAACACTCGTCGTTTAGAAAAGTCTATAAACTATCAAAGTGTATCCTCTAATAGTGTCAAAACACTGTTCACATCCACTGCCTTTATTCTCAAACAGTGTTTGTCCAAACAACTGTCTTCCTTTTTCAAACAGAAGTTACACGTGGACAGACGTTATTCGTTAGTTGTTTGCATCAGATGACACGTCATCATCACTTTTTAAAACCCTATAAAACCCTATTTTATCCATAACAGTGGTTCACTTTGTCGTATAAAATTCAAAATTCTCAAATCAGTTTTTCTCTCAATGATGGCACCCAAAGCTAAATCAAAAGCGAAATCTCAACAAGAACCACCACCATTTATGCTCATAATCAAAACTCCTCACAACTATACCGTAATTCTTGAGGCAACTGATTCTAACACAAGATATCATTCAATGATAAAACGCTTGAAAGAATCAAAATTTTTGAACATTTAACCGTCAAAGCCCCTATCTATCAAGATGCACAACAGAAATTTTGGGCAAACGTAAAGGTTCATTTACAAAAGGATGTTCCTTATGCTATCATATTAAAAGTGGGCAAAACACTGATGTAAATTAGCCCTCAATCAATTTCTCAAGTTTTTTAATTGAATGATATGGCACATCCTGTGTCATTCTCTCCGAATGAGTTGCATGCCGAATTTGTGGAAAGAGGTTACATTGGGCAACTCAAAAGTATGACTATCTATAAACCTAATTTTCCTGCTGAGATTAGATTTTCTTTCACACTCTTTTAACATGTCTCTCAGCAAAGACAACAGCTTTTAATGAAATACCATTGAACATTCAGTATCTGGGTTATGTAATTCTAACTAGATCAGATTTTATTTTTTCTCAGATACTGTTCAATGATCCTGTGGCAAATTTTATTAACATTGCAAAAAGGAAAGCTTTTCTCATACATCCATAATTCATAAGTGTTTATCTTTAAAACCAGTTACCTGAAGCTGATGTTAAACAAGGCGCAGTTACAAATACATGCGGCCTAACTCATGAAACTTTTACTAGAATAACAAATCAGGATAAAGTTTCCAAAACAAATGTAGGGGAGGCTGAGCAAGCTTTACAAGAACAAAATGTTCAATCTCAACCTCCTGCTACTAAGCCAACTGCTACTAGTGATTAGGGCTTTGCAACCACTGCCCTGAAACCCACACCAGCAATCTCCAAAAAGAAACCAAAGAAAATATCCAGAAAACCCACCAAACCCAAAAGGGCCCTCTAGAAGATGAGATCCCAGAGGTTAACCCAGTGATACCACAAAAATCACATGAAAACACTGCTGTTACTTCTTCACAGCAGATGTTAGAATCTCAACCTAGCTTTGAAACTCCTCCTTCTTCCTCACAAAAGGAAAAGGTTGTAAACACATGGACACCAAATTATGAAGCTCTGGATCCACTTGGTTCCATCTTCCGCAGCCCCTTTCCTAGGGCAATGTCTCTTTCTACACCTTAACCTTCACCAACAAAATCACTGCCACCTACCATATTTCCTTTTCTGAATGCAATTGACTTAGAACAAACATTAACCAGTTCTTCTCAACAACCCATCAATGAGAATATACTTCATCAAGTGACTGGTCTACTTCTGTACCCATTGCTAGCCCATCAGCAAATGAAGCGAATACATCCCTTGGGTTACATGTAACCCTTGGTGATAGTTCAACAAAAGCAGCTACTACAATTGCTAAACTACCAAGTTTACAATTGGATAGTGGTTGCATATATAAGACTCTTTTGCAGGCAACGACTGCTGTGGCTACCAAGGTAACCTCTGATCTTGTGGGAAGTCCCCAGTTCCAAGATCAAGGGGCATCTATGTTTGAAACAGGGGTTGAGACTCCTGTTCATGATAACTTAGATATAACTACCTTTTCTGGTAGGAGTTCAAATGATCCTATTAAATTAGGTGATGATCTAAAATACAAGGACTTGACGGAGAGACTTACCAAAATTGAAAGCTCTGTGGATGAAATCAAGGATTTACTGAAGCAGTTGGTAGCTACAAAGAGCCAACCCTCTATCCTATCCACTGATGATCTCAAACAAGCCTTAGACCCTCTGTTTCAACAACAAATGTACTATGCTGATCTTCAACACAAACATCAAATGCAAGAGATTAGAAACATGGTTATTGCCAGATATATGAACACTGCTGCAGATATTAATGCAATCAAGCCTCGTCTCCTTCAAACCACTGGTACTCCTCCTCCTACGGTAATCTTGGTCAACACTAATGATGCTAAAAGGGGGAGGTACCTTTAAAGAAAGAAGTGCTAAAGGTCAATGACAAAGGTGCACATCCAACAGTGGTTATCCCTTAACTAGATGGTTCTAAAAAGATTGATGAAACAACTAACATCTTTGCAAGGGAAAAGGAGAATACAAAGAAGAGGGTAATGGTTGAGAGAAGAGCATTGGTGGAGAAAAAATAGCCCTGCAAAAAGAAAAAGAAAATGTTCGCTCCTCAACAAAGAAGACACCTGTTAGAAAACCAAGGCAATCAACATCAACATCCATTCTTTCTAAGACAGCTGCTATCCCAACCATATCTTCTGCTCCCTAAAAAACACTTACACCTCTTTCTTCAAAAGCAGTTGATACAACAACCACAACAGATGTTACAACACCTGTTGTGTCAACATCTGTTGACACAGTAGAGGTTATAACAAATGTTAATCTAACTACTGCTATGATCATATTTCCAACTTCCACCATATCTCTACCCACACCCACAAGAATACCACAACCACAATAACCTGATCTCAAGTTCAAGAGGAGAAAAACCACAAATGTTATACTTGATGACAAGATCATCCCTTGTCCTATACCTGTGTCATCAAAACCAGTGTCCACCACAACAGTTACTCAACTTCCTTCTTCTCAAATTACTAAAGTGCCTATTGCCACCCAATTCCCTCTGGAATTAAAAGCTATCAAATCAGAAATCAAATCCTTCTTTTCAGAAGAAGATCTAGATATAAGGGAATTCCCATCTCTGAAAGGTTATCCCAAACCAAGAAACTTGGAAGAATACATGCTTAAAGTCAAACAAGCAGAAGATATCACCAAGAGGGATACTCAGGGAAAGACTATGCAAGAGACTTGTCCAAAAATCTGTCAGAGAGAGAAGAGAAAAGCCTTAAAGAAGATTACATCAATCACATTATGGAAACCAAGTTATATAAGGCTACAAGGGCATAATTCAAAGACTGGTCTGTGAGAGAGTTGGAAGAAGAAGTGCAAAAAATACAAGAAATGCTGAAAGATCCTCTAAAAAGGCAACTCCTCCAAATTGGAATAAACACAAGAAGTTGCCTGAAAAGAACTTGAAGTTAAGAAGAATGAAGGAATAATTCATTGCTGCAAATTATGGGTCGAAGAACCAAATCATGAGGTGGATAGAGGTTAAGGTGGTTGAAATATACAAGTGGCTTGAGAAAAGAAGAAAAACTGATCCATCATTGCTAAAGAAGCCAGAGTATCCACAATCATCTGAAATATCTGCCTTATCTATTATGGCCTTGAATCAAAGAAAAAGGCAAATGGATATGGTAGAAGAAGACAAAAGAGTGTATGAGCACATAAAGGAAGGCATCCAAAGTATGATTGACTTCTATACTGATGAGACCAGTCAAAAGCTTGCAGAAGATCTGTCTCAAATGGCACATAAACAATCCTACCCACCTCGACAATAACTTTCCATCCTAGAAAGCCATCAGACCTAAAAATTCTAAAGTGGAAAGTTGACAAAAACTCCCACGAATTAACATTGCTCAAGTCTGATGGCAAAGCTACCAAGATGAGAATGGAGGATGCATATGGGCTGTGTGTAGAAGACCTCCAAGAACTTATGGATCTGGTACTTGAAAAGGATGATGATGATGATGAGGAATCTCTGTGTTTTGAGTTACAGTTTAAAGACCAAATCAGAGATCTCCTGTTGAGGACTAAGAATAAAAGGTGTTTTTGGCAACATCTGTTCCAGGGCGAGATTGTTGGGATTGAACTGGTAAAAAGGAACAGATGATATAAAGCCAAAATACTCCTCGCGGATTGGTCCATCTATCAGTGCTGAGAACCTCTGATCACCTAATCTCTGCTTTCTAAAGACTGATACCTTTACATCATCTGCTATGCAAATTGCCAAAGGTCTGACAGAAGAAAAGGAGCAGAGCTTAGCCATCAGAGTTTTAGTTTATTAGTATTATAATCAACGTAACAGTGCTTTTGCACTAACAGTGGTTAGGAGTCAATATTTAGAGTTAGTTATATTATTGTTCGATGTCACTATCAACCCAAACGTTATCAAAGATCCTCAGAGGTTAGATAGTTAGTATAAATAGTAGTGTCAATGTAACAATTAAATTCGTCTTCTTAAAAAAATCTTTACACCAATCATCTTCTTCCATTTTCTGTACTATCTAACTATTGCAATAGGCTGAGGGGAGTTTTTGAATCAAATGCAAAGATTATATACTTGAAAGCATGATGATGATGAAAACAAACAACCTTTACTTGTAGTAAAAGTTTTCCTTTCTATTCCGCTGCAATTTACTTTCAATTTCAATCATATTTCCTTTATTCAAACAAAAACTACAAGTAAATCAAACTCAGATCCTAACAATAACATTCTAAATCTTGATGAAACCCACCACGTAGTTGACACCATTCATCGTAAGAGTGGTGAAAGTAAAAATAATCAATATCATCCATAGATTTGTCAGATGTTACCAACCGTCGGGATCAAACGGTCCTGTTTTCAGTAACTAAGGAATGGACATGGCCCTGTGTTTAGTGGACACGGCCCCGTGGTCAGCTACTGTCTGACTGAAAACAGCTTGGTTGTTGCTGTTAGTGGACACCGGGGCATGTTGGATGGACACAGCCTCGTGCTACAGCCTGCAGAATGAGCATAAATTGCTTAAAAGGGAAAAAATCCTAAAGAAAATGTTAAAAATAATTAGGCCATTGATTTTAAACTTTCTTAAAATCCTTGTGTCCCAAGCAACGACGCCAAAAACTTGGTGCATGTTAAGCGTGTGGGAAAGTTTTTAGCCAATGCCCCGCAATGTCGTGTGTGACACCTATCATGCCAGTAGGTGTCCACACGAAGATATCCACATTTGAACAGAAGTTTTTCAAGAAGGCGCATATATTTTTAGACATTGCGGAGTTAGGGTGATTGATTGTTTCGGGAACTTCCATTGAGGACCCATTTCTCTGGTTTTTTGTGCGGCGTGGAACTTGCAGATTTCTTCGGCGCGTATCTTCTGCCACTGTATATTCTTTCTTGGCGTATGTGATTGCCACCCAAATCTCAGTTGGGAAACCGATGGTGGGGTGAGGTGTGGATGTGATCATGCTGAAGTTGTCTTGCAAATCCTGCCCTATAAGTACATCCTCCCTGGAGTTTGCCGGCATTACATGAAAGTTACCTCTTGGGGTCTTGAATACTCCCCATGGTGAGCATAACGTCTCAAGCAATTTATCCCAAAGAAAAAACGGTATCATTGTAGAAACTTTGAGGGGGTAGTTATGTAACGATTCGTATTTTTGTAATTCTTTTCATTTTATTGTCATTCGTATCTTCATTTCAATATGTAATTCCGAGACTTCGATCATAATGTAAATCGTATATTATATCATACTTGTTTAATCATGCGTGCACAATACGCAAACAATCACGAGATACACGTTTTAATTAATAACTGAGACATAAATCGAGATAATATTTTCTTGGAATGATATTCATACATGCCCATACATTAAACATGCGTAATTACACCTTAAATTTTCCAAAACATGCTTAACTTTACGTTTATGGCCCCAAAAAACAACCAAACCTAAGCACAAGGCTCAAAAGGGAATTTTGGAATTTTTTTAAAGGTCTTACGGACCGCCAGACCAAACCTACGGTCCGCAAGGACCAGGTCTGGTAGTTTGTTTGAATTTCGTGAATTTTGGCTCCATTTCCTTCCTTTCAACCCTTAGTCACTTCATTTAACACCCAAACCCTATTTCAAATTATAAATACAACCCCTTACCACCTCCTAAATACTTTCCGCACTATAAACACTCTTTCTAACACTCTCAAATCTCCATATTACTCGAGTTACGGTAGAAAACTCCAAGTTCAAAATCGTGAGTTTTGGACCCTTTTCTTACAATTTCTTCTTGATTTCTTACTTTCTCCTTCCTTGGATAATCTCTAGCAGTGTTACCACATGTTTACCAAGGTAAACAAAGATGGTACATCACCATTTTGAGGTCCAAAGTTGGGATTTTTCTTGGTTTCTTTCGAAACTTGTTTATTATACTTAGTTTCTTGGAACATTTTCAAACCAAACCAAGCTATCAACTTACTTCATTGTTGAAAGAAAAGTGTTAGGGTTTTGTTCCAGAAATATTGAGGTTCAAAAGCCTCCATTATATGCACTCTAAGCCACTAAGTACTTCCATGTAACAAAGTGAACAAACTACACCAAGTCTCCAATCATATCCATGTTTGGAATGCACCCATCTAGTTGTACTAATTTGGATACTTACTGATTTAGATGATTTATTTATGTTATTCATACTTGTATTTCATGACCATCTGAATCATCCTTGTGGTGATTTTGTGCAATGGTGAACATCATGAGGTTAGTGGATTACCCTACCTCTAATACATGAAAAATACATGACTATAATTTATCTAGTAATATACATATATAATACTACCGAAACCGAACTATAACATCAATCGGAACCATGATCGAATGTCTTGATGCATATGTCTATTGCCTATGTCATCATATGATATCGAGTATGTATTTAGGAGCGAAATGTTGAAGTTTACATATGTTTTAGGACAAGTTCGCACGAACTTGTAGTGTATTGGACAAGTTCGCACGAACTTGTAGTGTATTGGACAAGTTCACACGAACTTGTGATGTAATTGGACAAGTTCGCATGAACTTGTCATGTAGAGGACAAGTTCGTACGAACTTTTTATCCTATATATAGGAGTGTTGTGTTTTCATTTGTAATATTCAGAGATTTTGTAACTTGGAAGGCAAAGCTCTGTCCAAGTGTTTCAGGAGTTGTAACGTTTACTAATCAATGAAATAGTGATTAAACAGTAACTAACTTCCTACAATGTCGCCTATGCAAACGGATTCTGCGTGTTTACCTTAGGTTTGCCAAATTAGGACCTGAACGATCCGTACAACGGACCTACAAGTGGTAT
This sequence comes from Scalesia atractyloides, assembly GCA_947069175.1. Taxonomy (NCBI): domain Eukaryota; kingdom Viridiplantae; phylum Streptophyta; class Magnoliopsida; order Asterales; family Asteraceae; genus Scalesia; species Scalesia atractyloides. The sequence goes on along the minus strand of CAMTDV010000030.1, from coordinate 22,343,283 downwards.
CAGAGCAGGAGAGGACTAATTTGAAGACATTGGACTTAAACCATCTCATCTTCTACTTATTCTTTCTATTTTTAACTTTTCTCGGACATTATACGGATAAAATAGACTGAGTTTCAAGTATAATACATAAAATCCATAATAAATAAACCCTTGAAAGTTTCAGACATTAAAACAAACGAATTCATGTCGAAAATTGCAAAAAATCAAGGTTTGGAACACACTTTTATCTGAACTACATGAACAACTTCGCACGAAGTTGTAGTTTAAACTGCTGAATTTGTCCTTGTGGAACTTCGAACGAATTTGTAACAGTAGTGTGAAAACTGGTTTTGTCCCACTTCTGATGAAGTTGTATCAAATTGTTAAAACTTTGTTAGTGGTACTTCGCACGAATGACTTAAGTGTTTCCTAGCTCGTACGAACTAGGATATCCCAAGTTCGTACGAAGTAGCTCTTGGACTAAAAAAATGAGAAAAACGTCTCGGACATTATACATCGTTAGATTCGTATCGACAAGACGATTTTAACGGTATAATCTAGTAAAAAAGGTTTTCGGAAAGAGATTTAAACGTTTTTAGCTTGCCAGATTCGCTTAAAATCTGTCGGAAATGAAAAATTTTGATTTTGAAAAAATAAATAATTGGGAAGAGTTGTCTTCCTATTTGGAACATTATGAACGTCATACTATTTGGTGTAAAAGATTTGAAATGTTTAAATGTAAAAAGGATGAATTTGTGACTGAGCTACTAAAACCTTTTTGTGCAATGGTTAATCATTTAAATCGATTTAGTCATGTGTGTCAAATCAGTATTGAAGATCAGATTTTGAAATTTGAAGATGCATTACCATGAATGGGATGATTTTCTGAAAGAATTAAAAAAAGAACCTAGATTCCATACGATCATCTTTATGAATTTGTGAACAAATTGGTGATCATATTCCTGTAATTGAAAATACGAAAGTTTCAAAACTAGAGAAGGAAAGTGATACACCTAAAGCTTATCAATCTTTTACAGGTCTATTCAGTGATCAAGGAAATGACCAGAAAACACAGATTAAGGAGGTGTTGATTGCTAAGAACCTAATATATCGATTAGACATAGAATATGAAATTACCCAAGCTGATCAAAAGGTTATGATAGCAAAATGTTTAAAGCCGTGTGAGTCATGCATTGGTAAAGATGAGAAATATATGGAGCTTAAACGTCATACTGATAACTTTTCATATGATTACAAATGAAGAGGACGTATGAAAATTTAGAAAAAGCAAATCTTGAATAAGGCGCTACGATCGACATGTTAAAAGCAACGGTCATGAGCAAGCAGATGACGATTAATACTCATGTTGACACGATTGCTAAACTAAAGAAAGAGCTGGAAGATATGAAAATCGAGACAGAACAGGTTAACAAGTTGTTGATCAGCTATTCAACATCATATGTCATTGATCAGATCCTTCCAAGAGTTGAAAAAGAAGAAAATGTGTCTGAAAACCAGAAAAGGATCCGGGTTGTCATCGTGTTTCACCCATAATGTGGAATAGTTATGCTATAAAGAAACTTGACGGGGTGGATAAGGCGCTTAATTTAAAATTGAAAACTGAACTGAAAGACAAGTTGCCTGAAAATATTGATGTAACCTATGACAGTGGATCCGAAGTGATTCAAAAGGTGGTAGAAAACGTTTTTGAAAACACAGAGGATAAAAAGAATAATTCAAATTCATGTTCTGAAAATGAAGAATGTTTTCACAAGAAATTTCTTAATAAATCGGGATGTAGTTCGGATGATGATTCTTCTTTGATTGTAGCATACACATTGAAAGGATCGGACAAACTATATTCTGATAATAAGTTTCCGATTCAGAATGTGAATTTTGATAAAATTGATAAGGTTTTCAAACTAATTGAAATAAATTTGTCTGAGCTGGATCGTAAAAAGGTTTCTAGTAATTCCAAATCAAAGACTTATCAAGGTAATAATAAAAGAAAACGTTTGGGATATGCCAAGAAAAAGAATAACAAGTTTCAAAAACCAAATTCTTAAAGAAAATAAAATTTGTTTTTGGAACAAGCTCAGCAAAAGAAAAAGACAATTTGGATAAAGAACGTTCAGATATTAAATTTAATGTCAAAAATTACTACAAGAACAGGTTAAGGAATGCTTCAGATGTAACAATGTTGGACATATTGCTAGGCAATGTCCACATCCTAAACCTAAATCTGTTCTTGTTGAAAAGAAAGATGTTAAGAAAAATTCTGAAGTTTTGAAGCATAATTCACCGATGATTGTACCAAGACAGGTTTGGAATCAAGTTAAAGAATCTATAAATAAAGTGAAACTAATTAATTCTACGTTTTCAAAATCTGAAACTACTGAATTTTCAAAAACTACTGAACAAAAAGATTCTACAACTTATTTCAAACAAGCAAAGTCTAATCATACATGGGTGATGAAAAAGGGATTTTTTCTTGAAAAGAATAATAGTTCTGTGTCAACCAGGAAACAAGAAAGGGTTGAACAGAAATGGGTGATAAAAAAAAAACTTGTTGATAAAGATAAACAATCAATGAAAACTGAAAGTTTAGAGGACTTTCCAAAACTTGAGAAAGTCCAGATTAAAACCTGATTGTGAAAAGAAAGTCAAAATTGAGGTAGAAGAAATAACTTAAGACTAAAAAGACTTGAGTGTCACTATTCAACTAATTGTTTGAATTTTTGTGCACGAACTTCCGAGATAAAAGCAAATTACTAAGAGTGAAGTTCCAATGCACACCTAAGAATGAAGAAGGGTCGGGATAGCAAGTTTTACACAAAGGCCATTTTTACAAAATTTGAAATTCAAATAACGTTTACATTAAATTTTTACAAATTTTTAAAGAAAATTTGAAATGTGTTTTAACATTCTGAAAGTTTTACAAAATTTTTGAAGAATATTTTGAAAAATTCACAGAACCCTCACTGTTGAATAGACAAAATTTATGGATATAAATGTTTTATAAACACAAAAGTGTCAAGGTTTCTGTCATCATGAGGGGGAGGGCTCAAAAGAAAATTTGTGAAGCAGTAATGGATGGCGAATTGAAGTGATTCTCATCGGTTGGTCTATGTTTTTATATAAATAAAAAATACAAAAATATGTTTTTGAATTTTAGGGGGAGAAAATGTTGATGCATATGTCTGTTGCCTGGTCATGGTGATGATGATGTCAAGTTCGCCCGAACTCACTTCCTCAACAGCGAACTTGTAAACCTATATAAAGGTGCCTTGGGATTTCATTTGTAACATTCAGAGTTTTTGTCACGATAGAGGTGAAGCTCTGTCCAAGTGTTTGCAGGATCATTAACGTTGAATATTAATGAAACGGTGATTAAATAGAAACAAATGAGTGTATCCAATGTCGCCTAAGCAAACGGATTCCACACGTTTACCTTAGGTTTGTCAGATTAGTGCCCGAACGATCCGTACAACGGACCTACAAGTGGTATCAGAGCAGGATTGGCCTAATTTTAAGACATTGGACATAGAACATCTCATCTTCTACTCATTTCTTCTATTTTTAACTTTTCTTGGACAATTCACGAACAAAATGGACTGCTTTTCAAGTATAGTACGTAAAATCCATAATAGATAAATCCTTGAAAAGATCAGAGCTTAAAACAAACGAATTCATGTCAAAAATTGCAAAAAAACAATGTCGAATAACTCATGTTCGCTCGAACTTGATATCAAGTTTGCTCGAAGTTGACTGAAAAATTCATAACTTTTCATCAAGTTCGCCCGAACTTGATTGATTTTTCAATATTTTTGATAAGTTCGCTCGAACTTGCATACTTTTCATTAAGATTTCATCAAGTTCTCCCGAATTTGATTAAATTTTGTTGAAAATCTAGTACAAGTTCGCCTGAACTTGTAAAATCTCTTGAATATATTACAAGTTCGCCCGAACTTGTAAGTTCTTTTGAAAGTCTCACAAATTCGCTCGAACTTGTCAAGCAATATACAAGTTCGCCCGATCTTATTAAATCTGATTGTTTCTTAGCACAAGTTCGCCCGAACTTGTCTAAGGGTTTCTAAAAAAATAAAAAAATTAAAAAAAATCCCAAAAAATGTCTCGGGCATTATATATCGTTAGATTCGTATTGACGAGACGAGTTTAAAGCTCTAATATGGTAAAAACAGTTTTCCGAAAAATTTTAAAAGTTTTTAGCAAACCGATACGTTAATATTGTCGGTTAAAAAGTCAACTTTTTACTAAAATTGTCTGTTTGCTAATCATTTTTCAAGTGTTTTAAACGACAGATTAGTTTGGAAAACAAAATGGGGTCTGTGAAGCTGCCAATGTTGATGAGATTAGAAGAGTATGAAGTCTGGAATGAAAAATTCGTGAACTGGGTCCAAGCCATGCATTTTCGCAGCTGGGTTGCGATTGAGACAGGTTATGTCGTTCCTAGAGATGAGAATCAGAAAATTCTGGAGAAGTGCAAATATTCTAATCAACAGAAAGATGATTATTTTGCTGAAAAGAAAGTGATTAATCTTATCCAGCAGGAAGACATCCTGATACTTTTACTAGAATACAAGACTGTGTAAGAATTATGGACATCTCTGAAGAATAAGTTTCAAGAGAGTGTAGTGGTTAAGAACGGTGAAGCTCTAGTTTCAAGTATATCCACAAATGAGTCTTCAAGTTCTAAACCAGTCTGCCGGTCTATGATGTAGACAATTATCAGGCAGATAATGCCAAACTCTTGAATGAGATTGAGAGTTTGACATTAGAAAATAAAAAATTAAAAGAAAATGAAAAGAATTTTGAAAACAAAATAAAAATTTTAGAAAATGAAAAATTACTAATGGTAGTAGATTTTCAAAATGAAATAAAAATATTTAAAAATGATAAAATTATTTTTGAAAAATTAAATATAGAAAATCAAATAGCAATAAATTCTCATATTGAGAAAATAGCTCAACTTGAAAAAAAAGTTGAGACTGTTATAAATAAAGCTGCTCATTCAGCAAAATTATTGAAAGGATTTGTGAGTTCCTCATTAAAGTTAGAACATATATGTCCAAAACCAATCAATGATAATAAAAAGAAAATTCTATTGACAATGTCACAAATTATGACGATGTCATAATTGATGACTGTGATGATAATACCGATGATGAAAATGATAAAAAGGAAATATTTTTGAAACTAAAAGAAAAATTTCAAGAAACTGTTCTACAATCTGCTGAAAAGGTGAATGCTCAATGCAAAAACCTTCTAAACAGAATGGAGAACAAAAACAACATGAAAAACAAAATTCTATAAATTTTCAAAACAAAAATAAAAGCAAATCGGTACTGTCATCCAATCATTATAAAAACTCACAAAAATTTGAGAATAAGTGGTGCAGGTCGGACCACAGTGCTTCAAAGTCAAATCAATTTTACAGAAGAAGCAGGAAAGATGACTACTACATGTCAAATCAATGTGCTGATTTGGGTGTTTGGTCTGAATGGAGAGATTGATACGATAACAGAGTGTGTTACAACTGTGGATTTGGTGGACACATTGCTGTTAACTGCCTAAAAAAGAGATTTGATACGAGAAGATGCTATAAATGTCAAATCAAAGGTCATATTTCCAGGGATTGCCCGACTAATCTGAAAAGAAGATCGGTTAAATCTCAGGGGGAGAAAAGACCAGAGGAGAAGAAAACATAGAAGAAAAATGAGAAAAGTGTAGAGAAGCCCAAAGAACAAAAAGTCAAGTTATCACAAGGACAAAAAGACAGATTGAAAAAAAGAGGAAAATAGTTAGAGAGTATTTGGAAAAGATTTTGTCCTCGGATACGTCTAAAAAATCAGATAAAAGTTCTAATGAATCATTTTACTCACAGTCAAGTAAAAAGAATTCATCAGATACAAATCTGAGGACAAAGCAGTGGAGAAAAATTTGATAATTCAAACAGTTAAAAAATCAAACAAAGTAAAATTTTTAAATAAAGTTTCTATCAAACTGTTTGAATATCAAAAAGGTTGTGAATGTTTGTTTACTACAGATGTTAATGATTTTGGTAAACCTAAATCCAGAAAGGATTGGGTTCCAATTCAAAACGAATTAAACTTTGTCTGAATGTGCAGGATACCAAGCTTCAAGCCAAAGGTCATTTCAGAAGCAGTGGTTGTTCATACAGAGAGACAAGAGACAGGAGTGATATTCCACACAAACAAAATGGTAGTCTCGCGTTCACAATCGTAAAAAGTCGTTAAATGGTTAAAATGGAAGATTCTTATTTTCGATTTTAATAAGATGTTTTCAATTTTAGGGGGAGAAAAAATTTTAAAAATTGTAAAAAAAATTCCTGTAAACTGAAAAACATCATTTTAAAATATTTCCAAAAACAATAGAAAATCTCAATAATGTCAAAAACATTGAAAAATGAGATTACTTGTGCGCAAAAAGGAAATGATAGTACATCAGTGGACTATCACAGTACGCTAAATATTTGTAAACTTTAAAAAGTTATAAACAAGTCTTACTATGGATGTGTTGATAGGCTTTACACGTTCAGTAAATTGTTTCAGGGATATAACTAAATTTTACAACTACTTAAACTTGTGGATTAACATATCTTGGATATATGGACTTAGTACTCTTTAAATTTCGTTTGAGAGATTGCCTGATTCTGAGATATGAGGTCTTTATAGATAGTTTATATCTGGGGTATTATACAAGTTCTTCTGATTTTGCGGAAGCAATAGCCTAGAACTTCTATAATACTTTTGCTATACACCCGTAAACTACATGCAAACCTGAAAAGTATCGAAAGATCTAATTAATTTGCAGTGCTTAAAAGATTCATTAATTGGAACACACCTCAAAGTCGAGCCTTCATCTCTTTGTCTGTACGATAGTACTAACCTGAGCTCTCAAGGCCTCGCACAACCCAGTTACAAATATCAATAACACTATATACACCTGTAAGATGAAATCTAGGGAATCTTGATATGGGAGTATATTCAAGAAGTGGGAACCGTAGTTAAGTCAAGTTTCATAATTCTAACTAACATATCATGGAACAATTGAGAAATGTGTTAAAGTTTAGGTGGATAAACATATCGACATTCTAGAAAAACAAGTTTAAAACTTAAAGTCATTAAAAGGTCAACGGTATTGGTGACATGTCTCAAAAACTAATATGATCCTCTAGCACGTTTTCTCACAAAAATACAAACTGTAAATATTACATTTTGTATGTTTACATTTCTTCATTCAATATTAAAAATCCAAAAAGATTTTTTTGTCATATCTTCATGGAAACCTAATAATGTTGAATGTGAGCCGGACCAACGAGACTGTTAAGAAATTGTTTGGGTGTGGATACGTGTGATTGTTCTTAATCGTCAAATATTAGAGATTCGGAGCATCATTTGAGGGGGAGTTAGATAAACATGTTGATTGAAGATAACAAAAAGCTTAAAGTAAGGGGGAGCATGGATGATAAAGTTATTCAAGAAATAAAGATCAAGAGAACATTAAAGACTCAGGAACTTATTTGAAGAAAGATGACTACGGCAACATCCAAGGGGGGAGTCTGTTGATGCATATGTCTGTTGCCTACGTCATCGTATAATATCGAGTCTGAGCGCTTAGGGCTTAATCTGTTAGAAACGAGGCGTATTTAAGTGAGTTAAAGGTCAAGTTCGCTGGTCATGGTGATGATGATGTCAAGTTCGGCCGAACTTGAGTAGGTCAAGTTCGCCCGAACTCACTTCCTCACCAGCGAACTTTTAAACTATATAAAGGTGCCTTGGGATTTCATTTGTAACATTCAGAGTTTTTGTCACGATAGAGGCTAAGCTCTGTCCAAGTGTTTCCTGGATCGTTAACATTGAATATTAAAGAAACGGTGATTAAATAGAAACAAATGAGTGTATTCAATACCGCCTAAGCAAACGGATTCCGCATGTTTACCTTAGGTTTGTCAGATTAGTGCCCGAACGATCCGTACAACGGACCTACAAAATTTTTTTCAGAAAACTCCAAAAACATATAAAATTCAAAATGTACAAAAATATGAAAAAGACAAAAAGAATTTTGTGTCAAAAAGGAAATGATAGTACATTAGTAGACTATCACAGTATGCTAAAGATTTGTAAAGTTTAAAAGGATTAAACAAGTCTTACTGTGGATGTGTTGATAGGCTTTTACAAGTTTAGTAGATTGTTTCCGGGATATAAACTAAATTTTACAACTACTTAGCTTGTGGATTAACATCTCTCGAATATATGGACTTAGTACTCCGAAATTTTGTTTGAGAGATTGCCTGATTCTGAGATACGAGGTCTTTATAGATGATTGATATCTGGGGTATTATTCAAGTTCTTCTGATTGCCTCAAACTTCTATAACACTTTTGCATAAAACATTAATACTGCAGCGAATTGAAAGAATCGAAAGATCTAATCAATTGCAGACAAAAGATTCCATATTGGGACAACACTTTAAAGTTGAGCCTTCATCTCTCTTCCGACACGAACCTGAGCTCTCAAGGCCTCGCACAACCCCAAATACAGATATCAATTACGCTATACTCATCTGTAAGATGAAATCTAGGGATCTTGATACGGGAGTATATTCTGAGATGGGAACCATAGTTAAGTTAAGTTTCTTAATTTCACATAACGTATCTTGGAACAATTGAGAAATGTGTCGAAGTTTAAAGTGGACAAACATATCGGCAATCTAGGTAAATTTCTTTAAAACTAAAAGTCATGAAAAAGGACAACGGTACTAGTGATGTTTTTCAAAACTGATATGATCCTTTAACACAAACTCAACAAAAATGTGTTTGTAAATATACTTGTACAGAGTTAGTTTTTGATATTCATTGCATAAAAACAAAAAAATTTTCTTATCTTTTTAATTTCAACCACTGATGATGAAAAGCTGTTTTTCAAAGTCTAGAGTTGCTGAAAAAAATCTAAAAATTAATTGAATTTTTTTTCAAAATGTTTAAAAGTTCATTAAATTGAAACATACATTTAAGTAAATGCATTAGTTTGTGTCAAAATGTTTAATCAAGATCATTAAGTTGAACTTGATACATAAATCAGATATTCAGGTCATTAATTTGCAGTTGATTAACTGAGAGGGTTTAAAACTGATGAGAAGATTAAAATTTGAAATGGTTGTATTTAGAGGTTTCAAAGTTTGAATCTGAAATGTTTATTTGAAAGTTTGAGGAACTTTGAAATAGAAAATAGATTTTCAAGGGGAGGTAGATAAAACACGTTGACTGAAAATAACAGAAAGCTTAAGGGGGAGCATGGTGATTAAAGTTTTATCAAGACAAGCTCAAGAAAAGAGAATAGGATTGAAGAAGATTTGAAGATCATGGATGTTAAAGCTATTCAAGAAATAAAGATCAAGAGAATATTAAAGTCTCTAGAATTTAATTGAAGACTGTTGACTATGTCAACATCCAAGGGGGAGTCTGTTGATGCATATGTCTGTTGCCTACGTCATCATATAATACCGAGTCCGTATTTAGGAGCTAAACGTTGAAGTTTACATATGTTTTAGGACAAGTTCGCACAAACTTGTAGTGTATTGGACAAGTTCGCACGAACTTGTGATGTAATTGCACATGTTCGCATGAACTTGTCATCAGGACAAGTTCGTACGAACTTGGACATAGGTGTTTTGGTGCGAACTTGTTATCCTATATAAAAGAGTGTTGTGTTTTCATTTGTAACATTCAGAGATTTTTTAACCTGGAAGGCGAAGCTCTGTCCAAGTGTTTCCAGGAGCTGTAACGTTTATTAATCAATGAAACAGTGATTAAACAGTAATAAAAATTGTCTACAATGTGGCCTATGCAAGTTCCGCACGTTTACCTTAGGTTCGCTAAATTAGGACCAGAACGATCCGTACAACGGACCTACAGAATGTTATATGTTAAGGTGAAAATTATCTTGGTTTTAGACTCCTTATTTTGGACTTCTAATGGGTGACTTTGTGCCCATGAAAAACACTAACTAAAATAGTGTCCGAATAAGTATCTAAGCAAGATTTATTTTTATGTATCTCCCAAATGAATTTTGTCTTTAAACTCCACAAACACATACACCTTTGTTTATCCTTTTAGGGTAACTTGGTGATTCCTTCCTCCAAACCGCTTACTTGATTTTTGTGGAATGGCTTTGACGTGTTCGTATATATACATATTTTTACAATGAACTTTACACACGAACTCGGTTTTAATATTTATAAAAATGATTTACACCTTAACATTAAAACACACACAAAAAAGGAAAAGTGTACCCTGTCATATATGTAGTAAAGTATAGGTAAGAACCAGATGTCGATCCATGGACGCGGGCGGAAGCATATGTACTAAATCGTTGTCATTAGTTCACCGGTAAAAAGATAAGTGAATGAGGTTTTTAACTATAATTATCTGAAACTATATTTTAAAACATAAAAGACTCCAAATATATATATATATATATAAAATCTTGTTTCGCAAACAACCTAAGCATGTTAACTAAGTCGAACATGTCTGAAGGCACTTGATCAATCTTCCAATTATATAAACAATTAGTGTCCCTTTCGGGAATCCTAACATGATAATCTTTCGGAAAGTTAACGCGATAAACACACTTTAAACCACCTAAAAATTATTCATTAGCGAGCTATTGATACATTTTCATGCCAATCTTCTAAAAATAAGTTAGTCATCCATTAAGAGTTTTCTAACCTCACATTATCAAGGAAAGCGATATTGAATAACAATACAACCACCAAGACAAGCATAAAGTAGATCATATCATAAAGTATTCCATTTGCAAATCTTGAACACGAATCTACTAAGATAGCAATCTCAACCAAAATCACTAGACAAAGATCATGAACCATGTCAAGAACTCACAATAACACCATCTAACCCGTTAAAGTCCTTACGTGTTAGAAAGTACTCTTGATTAAAATTAGATTTATCTTTTATTAAACCAATACTCAATTCTAGTTTCATGGTATAAACATATTAACAAGTTAATAGCCTACTAACAAGTGCTTAATCAAGGGTTTTTCAACATATCTCAACTAAACATTCATTAATCATCCAAGATAACAAACTATAATCAAGAATCCAACATCAATGAAACATGTTTTCCATGTGATCGTCAAGATTTAAACATGAACAAATACCAAAGTTTCATACAAACAAGATTAACATACTAATGATTGTTCATAAAACATGTAAACTAGTGTTTTTGTTCAAAGGCTACAATAATACATAATACATCAGCTCAATGCTTGAAATGTGACAAAAAATCATGGAAAGAACAAGGATTCAAACCATAAGAAAGCAAGGATTTGATGGATTGGATGATATATAGGCTTCTTTGCAACTTGGAGGCTTGAAATCGACCTAGAATAGCTGCTTTCCAAGCCTAGAAATCGCCTAGAAAATAGACAAAATATCCAATTATTGATCAGAATTCATCTGCTCTGTTTTATACAACTTTGCAAAAGTGCACGATCGTGCGCTTAAAGTGCACGCCCATGCACTGTACAAGTCTAATCATGACGTCAGCTACAGCGTATGGGTTAAGCAAGTGGCTGATTTGGCGGCAAAGTGCATGCACAGACGTGCATGTCGGAGAAAATGGTTGCACGGTTGGTCGCATGAGGTTTGCTTACGAGGATCAAAAGGTGCACGGGGGTGCAACCGAGACGCACGACTATGTGTTACTGAGAAACTGATTGCACTCCTGGCCGCACTTCTTGTGCTTCCGACGAATTGAGAGCGCACGGCAGTGCATGACCTGTACCTTAAGTAGATTATATAGTTTACATCCAAAATGCCCAAAAGCTCCTTGTTTTTTTTTCAAATTTGCACGTGGAACGTCATTTAAGACCTGAAAACCCAAAAGTACACGATTAAGTAGCTAAACATCGAATTCGTAGTAAAAAACGCGTAAAATGGGAGTAAATGAGGGCTACAACATGTACAATTTAGTGTATCATCATGCTTTGGAAACCGTGATTATAGTAGACTTTTATTCTATTTGTACTTGCATACACCAAAAATGCGTTACTTTTTGTTTGACGAATCTCTTTATCATGTTGTTTGTAAGATTTGAACTCATCGCCTTCAAACCTTGGTGTTCCTAAAGGCTTTCCCATCAACCCCATTGGTCCGAAAATGTGTTACTTAATATAGACAATTTTTGTTCTATTTGTACTTAAAAGTTTTACTAAAAAACTAGCGACTCAACTTGCGCATTTCAGTTTAATGTTAACATACGTTCAAGAAAAAGAAAGTTGAAGTAAGTGTTGGGTTTCCATGGTGATCAATTAAAATTTTATTTATCAAAAACCGGTTCAACAAATAATAGTCAATGACTTAAGCAAGTTAATTAACAAAACGCAGCGGAAAAATAGTCGAGTGATGAACAATAAACGAAACCTGTCAGGATCTGGTTACATACATATAAGAGCACAGTGGAAAGATTTTCTATCTACTAATGAGATTAAATATACCTCGGTTAGTAACTAACATGTCGAGACACCGAGATTCAATGGACACGTGCTAGTCATACGAACTGACGGATCGCGGGTATTGCCCGAGTAGCGGCGACGGTGACCAACGACATTAGCGGCGCCAGCGGTGGCAGGCAGTGGCAATGGTATGGGCGCCGCGGTGGTGGCGGTGGCCGGTTATGAGTTTTTTGAGAGTTATCACGTGCAAGTTGTTCAACCCCAAAATGCAAGTCCATACATATATATATATATATATATATATATATATATATATATATATATATATATATAGGGATCCATAAGGAACCACCCTTTATTGCGAGAATCGCGAGGACCAATGTGAACACATGGCAATTTGGTAATTATGTTATGATTATTATACAACATGCGCTCATCTTTTTTTCTTTTTATTATCTGTAACGTTTCTATTAATCGTTAGTAGTTAACCGGCGTTCACGACGACAGATGGCAAGGTGTTCACGACGTTCACGACACTGTGTTGACCGCGGCATACATGGTGGCGAACAACCCATCTACAAGGAGTAGTCAGCAACAGATGGCAAGGTGTTCACGGCGGCAATCAGCACTGTGTTCACGATGGCATAAATGGTGGCGAACAACCTATCTACAACGAACAAACCCAAACGATAACTCGATATCACTATATGGCATCTTCTGATTCATCACGTACCGATCCTCATACATCTGATAATCCTCCGAGTTCATTTTATGATGAACCTCCTTATACATTTGATGTTGACATTGTTGGTCCATCTGCTGTTGAGAGTCACAAATTTATGAGTAAATCAATTGAAAGTCGACATACTCTTCAAGCTTTGAAATACAAACTCTGGACTCTATGTCTGCATTAGACAATGTGATCTTATCTAGACAATGTTATCTTATCTTAAAATGTTATGTATCTGAATGCTTATTATATTGTGACACTACTTCAACTAGGACAACACCTACTTCAAATGGTACAACACCTACAATTACAGACCATCAACAGTTGCAATTCCTACGTTATGAGACTAAAGGTATTATTTGTCTGTACTTGTTATCGTCATATATTAAATGATACTGCACATGTCCATTAGCTTGACAATTACATTGTTAAGTGCATTATGTTGACAATTACATTATGTCGTTATACATTAAATGATCCTGCACATGTGCATTATGTTGACAATTACATTATGTAGACATTTAATGACAATCCATAACCATCACATATAAACTTTTAGCCAACAGTACATAACTATACATATGTTTAAAAATTACTAATAAAACATAGTTATCATTCATAAATATTAAACAACTAACTTCTTGTTTTATTACGTATATTATTTATCATGCACATGTGCATCACATTACCAACACCCCGTAATAATTACAATATTAAACATTTTTTATTTCTTATTCACACATGAACAGTTACGGTTGTTGTACATTCTACGCCTAATGGCACCCCATATTGGATACCCGATGTCGATGCTGAGTACATCCCTACTATAAACAGTACATTTAACAATTGGGATGATGGTGTTGTCACACCCCGACTTGCAGCGGAAGGAAAAATACGGGATGCAACAGACACCTCTGGTACAAGCACATTGTTCATAAAGATACTACATTTTATTACTTATAAAATGTTGATTACATACTACATGTATGTTACAACCGCGTGTTCCCATGTACCACATAAGTCTTCTAAGCCACATGAGTCTATATTAGGGTTCGCCTACAAATAAGTCTTGAACAACATGCACGGATCACACCAGTCTCAAGTTACCTAAAATGCATGTTAGTTTTAAAAAGGGGTCAGCTAAACGCTGCGTGAGTTCCACTGGTTTAATTGTTGTGTAACAATATGTGTTAACAAGTTTGATTGAACTGGTCATAGGTCACAGATTGCCCGATGGAATTTCACGTGAGTACAAGCGAAACCTGACTATTTACCCCGGGTCGTGTCACCCAGACATTCCCGGTCCACCAACTACGTCACGTCCAGTCCAACGTCTCCGGGTAGTTATGCCTAACACATACCCAAAAGTTGGACGGGTGCAGTTGCTTGTGGTCGAGCATCGCACCCTCCGGCCTCAACTGGGTTTGTCGGACCAATAGTACTATCCACTGCCCACGACTCATATTAATCACTTGTAATGAGGGTATTCATGAGTTAGGTAATTCACATCGTCCCAAGTTGGTGCAATTAACACAGTTTTATAACATGCAAATCACTTCAGAAAACAGTAACACAGTTTAAAAGTAGTGGAGTGAAGCTCACTCCCAAGTTGGTGTAATCAACACAATTTGTAACATAAAAGTCCCCAGAAAATAGTAAAACAATTCAAAAGTGGGGAAGTGAAACTCATAGTGTGAGTAGTGATCTCAACACAATGTGATCAAGCAACTGGATCAACTTTAATAACCCACATGCAAGTATGGACTCAAGTCAATATCTAAGTTGGTAATGGTTATAACTTGGATCTGGTCAGGAGTTTTTACTCCGGATTGAGTCTATAGTACACTGGTATGGTGATGGACGTCAGGGTTGTATTAGTTTCCATTTTGGCTTCCGGGCACCGGTTCGCGTGCCAACCAAAGTCAGTAGTTTAACGTATTCGGATAATGGTACGGGAATACCAATTGCCAACACGTGGCTATTTAAGAATGATTAACTTTTCATCAAGGGAGTTTGAGTGTTTGGGAGTCTAAGTTGCCCAAATTTGAGTTTCCATTTTCACCGTCGGGAGCTCTCCCGAACTGTCTTAGGACACACCCATATTGTCCAATTTTCCCGAAATACTCCTGGTGTTCCAAATGTAGTATTTGTCGGGTTGGGTCAGTTCCCATTTCCGGCAGGTTCGTTATATGGTAATCTGCCAAAATTGATTTAAAATAATCTATTTTTAATTCCATAAATTCCCATTTAATCTATAATTTGATTAAAAATCTGTAAATTATTATACAACTCAGTAAAATATGTATATTTTGGGAAAAATTTTGGGAATTTATTTTGGCATCTTAACTATTTAAATAAATTATTTATAAACAAATATTTAATCAAATAATTAATATTAATTAGAATCAGTGGTCAAAAAATTCCAAAAAACTTCCAGAACACCTTTTACATTTCAGGAATTTCTTCCAAAATTTTGAGATTTTTTCCGATTTTGTTTCGGTGCGTTCCCGGCTACCGAATACTCGCAAAAACGCGGATTTTTAACCCAAATAAAAACTCAACCAATGGACTCCGAATTTTCCCAAAACATTCCCCACATGTTCCTTAGTGTCTCTATAAAATTTAGTGATTTATTGAGTTCTTTTGATAATTTTTCTAAAATTCTTTCGGTAAAACAGTCAAAATGTCACCAAAAATGGTAGAAAATTCCAAAAATTCTAAAATTTTACGTGGACCTTCCTGAAAATTCCCTACATCACCAAACAATAATTCAGCTTAATCCAAGCATCACGAACCTAGTTATATCTAAAACAAGATTCTACGTATGCTAGTTTCGGTTCTCGGGTGGTATACCTAGCGATTCCTTCGATTCCGAGTGTTTTTCTTGAGTCCAGAAGTCGGTGGGTGCTACATTCAGTACCTACACATGAAGTACAACCCAAATATGCTAGAACTTAGATCAATCAAGCTTTATTTCATTGTTTTTCAGTTATTTGAATAGTTAAGCGATATTTGTCGAATAGGTGTTGATTAGGGTATCAAACCCCAAAGATTTGTGACCATGGATGCCATATAACACCAGGGGAATACCAAGGTGTTCTTATTCAGCCCATAAACATCTTTAAATCTCCAAAAATCTCGGATTAAAATGAGTTTTTTCGGCTAGAAATCACGTTTAATCAAGAAAATATGAGCAAAACCATAAAACCCAAGGTTTATACCTTTGATTTGAAGTTGTGAATATGATAATCAGCTAGAGAAGATGAAGAAATGGCAGGTTTTTGAGAGAAAATGGGGTTTTTCTTTGATTTAAATGGAAATAAAATGAAAAAAAAAATTAAAAATTATATACATGGGGGTGTGGGCCCCCAGGGGGCACCTCGTATTTCGATATACGTGTTAAAAGATGAGTTTATCTTCCGTTTGCGTTTAGGTTCGTTTTTGGGTCCCGGACACGTTCTCGATTTGTGAAATGGGCTCCGTTTTTCGCGTTCTTACTGGCAAAAGAATCGGTTTTAAAAATTGGGCATAACCGTCTCGAAACCCGAGCACGGTTACGTTTTAATCATAAAAGTCTCGTATAACATTCGTTTAAGTGTTTTTAAGCTTGATCGATCGTTCCTTGCACATTTGGTTGCCTTATGCTAGGCGTTTCCCTAACCAGGAGTTGCTTCGTTTTGCGTGCCCGGGCTTTGATTATTTTCAAACCTTATGTCCCAGTCTATGACACAAAACTAAGTTGTTTCTAGAACTCGGAATCTAAAATGTTGCTACCGATAACCTAATAATCAACGTCAAAGGTTTAATGTGCCGTAAAACGTCAAGTCTTCGTTTAACACGTTGCTCAAGGCTAAGGACACAAACCTCGTATCGTTGGTCCTTAATAGTGTCATGTTAACCCTGACGTGCTCGCAGATTCCTCTGAGTCATAATAACAATTGCTCAGTATAGCGCACAAGTCATACAAGGTTGCAAAGTTTACGTGCAATTATTTTTATAATCATGCTTAATGTTTAGGACCAATTAAGGTGTACATGTTCCGTCATGGGTATCACACATAATCATACCAATACCATGATACACATATCCTGTCCAGTTACCACGAACTTGTACCAATCAAAGTTTACCTGGATTTTTCACAGTTGTCATAGTCTCCCCCGGTTAAAAGAATTCCGTCCTCGAAATTTCGTTAAGTAATTCATTGAAAAGCTTAGTATTTATATTCGTGTCAGTCATCTGACAGACAAGTTTGTTTTCGCTTTTTGTTTAGTATTATCAATGTACGGAGATGATAATTGTGTTACATAGTAGCTATGTGATCTGTTCATCCACAATTCCTACGTATTGCGAAGGGTAACATTGTCGTCACTTCCAATCTGAAAGTGAGAGTGTTGCTGGACTCACAGTAGAATAGGAGTCTCGTATTCAGTTTGCAGATAACTGCAACGATTATGTCTTCTTTGCATTCATTATCTTCACCGTTCATACACCATAAGTTTCAGTTACGATTTCGTTTAATAATTCTTGCACACCTCCTATAAAGGAGGGGTATGGGTACTCTCCCAGGGTTCGTTGCGGACGTCGCATTGGTGAGCATCATGCTCCCCATGTTTGTGTGAAGGGAAAAAATTTGGTCTCACCAAGTGGTGCGCGACAATCTTCACTTGTTGTCGGGTACGTAAATATCTTCGGCTAATACTAACCGACTACGAGAGTCCCTACCCTATGGTAGAGAATAAGAAAGAGAAAGGCTTTTAAGAGCCTACGGTTGCCATAAGGCGAGCATGTACACGAGTAATAACGAATCTTCACACTTACCTCAATGCTGTGCTCGCACTACTCACTAGTAGTCGGGTAACATTCTAAGGATATGAAATTTCTGCAATAGTACTTCCCATTTGTGTTAAATGTCGGGAGCCTGGCCCCAGCTGTTGTACAACTATCTGTATCTTTTCCCGAAGGAACAACTTAGTAACTTTGATGACATCGATGTGATTCTCCGAGCAATATCATATAAAAATTCCCATATACCGGGAATGATAGGGTGTGCACCCAATGCGGTTTTAATTCCAGTAGCACCACATCCAGAATACTGCTATATCATGTTGACATGCTTAAGGCGTGGTGAGTGTCTAACGATCACAAGAATCACTATGATGCCCCTACACATGGGATCAGCATTGATCATAGACGTACGAGTAATTTGGTAAAATATGACTAAGTAACGAGTCATCAAATCAAGGTTCCCCATTGACGGAGTACCCTTCGCAGGGTAGGAACATAGCCAGGCTGGACTAACGTTTCATAAGTATTTCGTTAATGGAGACATTGAGATGTAATCATTTCCCCTCATGTTCTCGAAAGATTACGTAATGCATAGGCGAATATAACCCATACTAGTCACAAGGTGGTTAATCACTACTTGACCGTCTCGGTCTCGTGGTTTTTCGAGTCAAATTCAGACCTGGTATGATCTGAACTGTACATGAGTATATGAAGATATAATGCCTTCCCATCTTGGCACCTTCGCCAATTGATTCACCGCTTAAACGTAAGGGTTTCGTCGAGTTCGTTCATGCCAAACCATCTTGGTTTAGCTTGGGGAAAAATCGTGTGGTTTTATGGTACCATGGATTGAAGTCCGAATCCATAGTCACCCTAATTCTGATAGGGACCATTGACCATTAAATATGATTTTTCCTGTTAGCCTCATATCCGTAATAATGTGAACAAGAAAGGAAGATCCGGCCCCCGGGTTGGTCGAGACTAGGGTCGTTGAGTTTCTCGACACTTTGTCGTAGGATTAGTCTGTTATGTTTCCCAATAGGGCACGGAAGGAATACGTGCTGCTGGGAAATATAGTAACATAGATCCACAATTGCTCGACAACCTCTTGAAATTACAAAAGCAGCTTCAAAAAGGCTAAATGAAAACCGTAATCAATCGAGGTAAGCCTAGCACTCTGACGGCTAGGATATGAATAAAGGTTATGAATGCCATTTCACATTCAGTCGGTGCATCCCACCTGTAGGTCCGATCCTGATAGCATAGGAACGTAGATTTGATATCTAATGTCCATAATAGCGGAAATATTACGACATGATAACCAAATAACAAGAATTACTTAGTTAAACGTCAATTTTATTGATATAACATCAAGTCTCCAATTTTACAGAGCTTCGCCTCAAAGTGCACAAAGTTACAAATGACAAGACAAGCTAGCTATTTATAGGAATCTAAGTTCGCTGGTGGAGGAGATGAGTTCGAGCGACCTTGACTATGTCACGTTCGGCCGAACTTGACATCACAAGCACATCTCCAGCGAACTTAACCTCTTAACTTATAAATACTTGATTTCGCTAGCCTATTCACATCTAATCTATACAGACTTGATATAAGACTAAGACATAGACATTCTAAACCAACAGACTCCCCCTTGGATATCGTCTTCGTCTTTTATCAGTCTTCAATAAAACTTCAACGCAAACGACCAAAGAAGTTCTTGAACGGCTTCTTTCGTCTTTCTTGCTTCGAATATGGCGTCTGATCAGTAGGTGGCACTTTAGTCATATACTGATACCTTCTGAGCCTTGCCGCCATACCTCTTTGATGTATCTCTTCAAGACGATTTTCTTCTTTCAAGAATTCTACACGTTCAAGATCCCTCCAACTCGATTCCCACATCCTATCGGAGTTCACTTCACGTGCATAGTAGACATTAACAACCCTTTGATATTGCATGGCTTGTTCTTTTTCATGTTCTTCAAACACTATCTTGCTGTAGATTAAGCATTTGACATCTTCTCTCGAACAATTCACTAGCCACATCGGGTCTAGTATCCTGATCGTTCTCCACAACCCTCTCATACCTTGAAACCCTAATATCTCAACTGTTTCCTTTGTGATATCCAGATGTTCTTCAAATCGTAATACTATCACAGCTTCACATGTGTTAGGATCAATCTGCCACCACTTAAACACCGATAAAAATTTTGCTCGATAGGCATCAAAGGCATGTTTCTCATTGCTCTTGGTCATTTCATGATTAACGTTTTATCTTTTTCCCCTGTCTTCTTGTTCGTTTTGATGCGACGACCTGTAATGAACGGCTTCCAATATCTAAAACCTTTTGTTGCTTCAAACTTGATCATTTTCCATAATAACTGATCAATAAACTTCATTTGATATGTAACATTTCTGGTTTGAAAAAGCTCCTCAACATCCCAATAAGATAGTGTCTTGAAATCAGCCAGATACTTGAAGTATTGCACCCCAAATTCTCTTTTGATGGCATAAACATTGTAGGTCCCCTACTCCTATGGATCTTCAACAGAATTGTATATCTAATCTAGAGTGCGGAATCCTCTAGATCAGATTGTCACAGAAAACGTGTAGGAACATAAATCACCAGAAACTGATCTTTAATGATTATCAATCAAACTGATTACAATAAATCAAGATCCTCACACACAGAATTTCGTCCAAGCCCTATGTGCTATACGAAATCTCTCTCTCACTTGTGATTAGTCTAAACCCTAATGCAAAGCCTTGTTTATATAACACAAGTTTGCAACCCGGGTTGGTCTCACACATGCCTGCGAATTGGACAGGCCCAATTCGCATACCATTCCCCCAATGTGGGTTTGGTTTGGCCCAATCACTATTAACTCACTAATACAAAGCTAAACCCGCTAACTGTTTATCGTTTCACTAATTACAAGATATCAAAATACCTGAATCTAAAAGCTGTTGTCACAAACATGCACCAACAGACTCCCCCTTTGACAATAGCTTCATAAAAACTTTGTCTTCAGTCTCCTGTCTTCAGTCTTCTTGCATTCTACATGTAATCTTTCATCATCATTTGTCTTTGGATAGCTTCAGCTTCAATAGCTTCTGTCAGCAACAGACTCCCCTAAGCTGATGCATCCTATCACCAAATCTTCAAAGTTGTTAGCACTTGAGTAAACTCTGGTTCAGCATTTGCATAGCAATCTTCAATCTCTTCAACCTTTGTCAGCAATGTAGAAAGGAGGATTCTACCATGCATCCAAACAGACTCCTATTCACTAAACTTAACTTTGCTTCACAAGAACAAATTGCAACTATCTGTATACAAAACAAACATCTCGAGAAACCATAAGAATTTTTCAATCCAAGTTAATAAATTATTATTAATTGAGAGATGTGAAAATTTAATACAGATTAAGCAAATTTTCAGCTCAACACCACCACTCAAAACTAGTACTCAAACACCACTAGACCTGCAAATGTTGAAAAATTTTGAACTCATTGGTAACACCGTCTCCCCCTTTCGGTAACAATTCCTCCAAGAACAACCATTTTCCTACTTTAAAAATTTTAAAGAAAAAGAAAATCTTTTTGGATTTTTATAATTTTCTGAAAAGAAATAAATAACAAGAAAATAAAAACTCTGTTTTTGTGAGAATCACTGGTGAAGAAGATCATATCAGCCGTATCAAACTATTTCACACTCTCAGTTCATTCCATCTTCTAATTTTCATGAAAAGCAGTTCAAGACGATTACCAGTATGTTTGTCCACTTAAACAAAACACATGAACATTTCAAGTACCTTTACCTAGTGATATGTTAAGGTAATTTTAAACAAATGTAATAGTGTGTCTCACTTCAGGACATATCCCCACGATCAAGGTATGCACAAAGATTCATCGTAGTAGGTGATGTTAGTGCATATGTCTGTTGCCTACGTCATTATATATCGAGTCTGAGTGATTAGAGCTTAATCTGTTAGAAACGAGGCATATTTAAGTGAAATATAGGATAAGTTCGCTGGTAATGGTGTGTGTGAAGTCAAGTTCGGCCGAACTTGACAAGGTCAAGTTCGCCCGAACTTAGTCTCTCATCATTTGTAACTTCAGTGATTTGGGCATAGAAACGGCGATGCTCTGTCCAAGTGTTTCCAGGATCTGTAACGTCTACACATTAATGAAACAGTGATTAATCAGTGAATAACTTGTCTACAATGTCGCCCATGTAAACGGGTTCCGCACGTTTACCTTAGGTTTGCCAAATTAGGACCAGAAAGATCCGTACAACCGACCCTCAATTGGTATCAGAGTAGGATTGGCCTAATTTGAAGACATTGGACATAGAATATCACATCTTCTTCTCATTTCTCTTAATTTTGTTTTTTCTTGGACAATTCAGGGACAAAATGGACTGATTTTCAAGTATAATACGTAAAATCCATAATAGTAAAACCCTTGAAAAGATTAGAGCTTAAAACAAACAAAGTCATGGCAAAAAATTAAAAAAACCATGTTTGAAATCACAACTTCGCTCGAACTTAACATCAAGTTTGCACGAACTTGATTGAAAAACTCAAATTTTTCATCAAGTTCGCCCAAACTTGACTGATTTTTCAAGATTTTTACTCAAGTTCGTTCGAACTTGACTGTTTTTTTCATCATTTTTAGTCAAGTTCGCCCGAACTTGATAAAAATCTGTTGAAAGTCTATACAAGTTCGGTCGAACTTGTTATCTCTTGAAAATTCACATAAGTTCGCTCGAACTTGCTATTTTTTCATAACATCTCAACACAAGTTCGCTCGAACTTGCTATTTTTTCATAACATCTCAACACAAGTTCGCTCGAACTTGTGTTATATCTGAATTTCACATGTTGTGACAAGTTCGACCGAAAAACGTTGTGACACGCTGAATTTCACACGTTGTGATAAGGCATAAAAATCCCGAAAAACGTCTCGGACATTATATATCGTTAGAATCGTATCGACGAGATAATTTTAAAGCTCTAGTCTGGTAAAAATAGTTTTCCGAGAAAATTTAGACGTTTTTAACGTACCGATTGTCGATTAAAACGTCAGTTTTTTCTAAAATTGTCTGTTTCCTAATCATTTGTCAAGTGTTTTGAACGACAGATAAATTTGGAAAACGAAATGGAGTCCGTGAAGCCGTCAATGTTGATGAGTATGAACGAGTATGAAGTTTGGAAAGGAAAATTTGAGAGCTGGGTCCAAGCTATGCATTTCCGTAGTTGGGTCGCGATTGAGACAGGTTATGTCGTTCCTAAAGATAAGAATCCGAAAATTCTAGAGAAGTGCAAATATTCTACTCAACAGAAAGATGATTATTTTGCTGAAAAGAAAATGATTAATCTTATCCAGCAATCGGCTAAGGAAGACATCCTGATACTTTACCAGAATACAAGACTGTGAATGAATTATGGACATCTCTTAAGAATAAGTTTCAAGAGAGTATAGTGGTTAAGAACTGTGAAACTCTCGTTTCAAGTATATCCACAAATGAGTCTTCAAGTTCTAAACCAGTCTGCCCGGTCTATGATGTAGACAATTATCAGGCAGATAATGCCAAACTCTTGAATGAGAGTGAGAGTTTGACATTAGAAAATAAAAAATTAAAAGAAAATGAAAAGAGTTTTGAAAACAAAATAACAATTTTAGAAAATGAAAAATTACAAATGTTAATTGATTTTCAAAAAAAAAAAAATTGTTTAAAAATGAAAAAAAAAATTGAAAAATTAAAATAGAAAATCAAGAAGCAATAAATTCTCATATTGAGAAAATTGCTTATCTTGAAAAAGAAGTTGAGACTGTTAAAAATAAAGCTGTTAATTCAGAAAAATTATTGAAAGGTTTTGTGACCTACTCATTAAAGTTAGATCATGTATGTCCAACCGATCAATAATAATAAAAAGGAAATTCCAATAAGTAACATTGTTACAAATTATGACGATGTCATAATTGAAGATTGTGACGATAATACCGATGATGAAAGAGCTAAAAATGATAAACATGAAATATTTTTAAAACTAAAAGAAAATTTTCAAGAAACTGTTCTACAATCTACTGAAAATGGTCAATGCTCAACGCAAAAACCTTCTAAGCAGAATGAAGAACAAAAACAAAGTCTTAAAAGTTTTCAAAACAAAAATAAAAGTTCATCGGAACGATTATCCAATCATTATAAAATACAAACAAATTTGAAAAACAAAACTTACAAAAATTTGAGAATAAGTGGTGCAGGTCTAACCACAGTGCTTTAACATCAAATCAAAGTTACAGAAGAAGCAGGAAAGATGGCTACCACACATCAAATCAATGTTTGATTTGAGTGTATGGTTAGCTAAAAAGGATCAGTATGAGAACAGGAAGTGTCATCAATGTGGAGTAACTTGACACATTGCTATAAAATATTTTCAAATTAATACTAAACCTGCTCATATTTATAACCAAATTTTTGGAGTACCAACTCAGGTTTTGAAACAATGTACAGAAACTACAAACAAGGTGAAACCAGTTATTACTAAATTTTCAAATTTTGAAACTGGTGAATCCTCGAGTGGTAATGAACAAAGAGTTTCTACATTGTATTTCAAGAAAGTTTTAATGAAAAATCAAACATGGTTGGTGAAAGAAAAATTGTTTATACAATCAGTGAAAATTGAAAGTCTAAACGATTTTCCGAAGTTTGAGAATGCCCAAAATAAACCTTATTGTGAAAAGAAAATCAAAATTAAGGTTGAAGAAACAACGCCTAAGACTGCAAAGGCTTGGGTGTCACTATTCAACTAATTGTTTGAATTTTTGTGCAGGAACTTTTGAGATGAACGCAAATTATTAGAATGAAGTTCTGTGGCACACTTTGAAGTCGGGCCGGGTTATCATGTTATATATAAAGGCCATTTTTATAAAATATGTTCCAACAATGTTTATTTAAAATTTTGAAAATGTTTGGAGAAAATTTTTCGAAAATACTTTCTGGATACCAGTGTTGATTTTCTAGAAAAGTGTGTGAAAATCTTGGAAGATAAAGTAGCTAAAAATGAAGAAGAAAAGGCTGAGCTGATCAAGAGAATGAATCAAAGCGCAGTTGAGAAAGAGATGTTGGATGATAAAGTTAAAGTGTTTGAAAGCGAAAGAGAATTCTTCAAAGCATTGATCGAGAGTTTGCAAGACGCAAATGAAAAGCTGCAAACAGTGATTGCTGAGTTGAAAACGATTCAAGCCCTAAATGATCGAAGGTTCACAAGGATGTAGAAAGTTTTATCTAATACTTTTGGGATTGATTTCATTGCCAGATATGATCGTCTTGATAGACAAGAGGCGAAAGAAAGATCCGAAAAGGAGCTTGCAGCTAGTGCTAAAGGTAAAGGTGTTGAAGGTGAAGCACCTAAATCATCTGAAGCTGCTGAAAAGTCTGTTGAACAAGTTGAAAAAGCTTCTGAGTCCGATGTTACTAAGGTTGACGAATCTGTCAAGCCTTCTGATCCGGTAATTGCTTCTGAAGAAAAAGACGATGAAGAAGCAGAAAATGAGGATAAAAATGATGATGACAATATGACAGCCTGGGATTTATTTGTACTATTCTAACAAACAGAACTTTTGTGCGTTGCATTCTAAACCGCGTTTACTCAATTTTCAGGACGGAAATTCTTTCAACATGGGGATAATGTGACATCCCGGCTTTTCAGGTATCTTAAACGTGCTACTTTACGGTTATTCACTCCTACGCTGATTTAATTCAGAGAAATAAATTACACGCTCGCAATAACTACGCTAACTTTGTGAATCTATAGGGTGAATTACGTGCTATGTGTTATTAGACGGATTGTATCTGAATTACGTGCTATGTGTTATTAGACGTTTGTGAATCTACTGCGTCTCACTCCAAATACGTGATTTAATATTTTATAAACTCCGTGTCGCGAATAATATTTTAGTAACTTCTATTTATAAACCGAACCACACCCCCTTGCGACGCACACCTCCTTGCGGCCCAAGGAAATAACTCAAACTTGCAGCCCAAGGAACTAACCCAAACCCCCCCTTTATGTATACATGCATGTTGTGGGTAGCCTTCAAAAAAAACAAAACCATAATACTCTAACTTGAAGTCTACGGCAGCCCCCCCCTCTCTCGGTCGCGCAAGTCTACACCCCTCGGATCGATTCCAAGCTTGTCCTGATTCGCTAATCATCATCGTTTCAAGGTTCGGGTTTAATTGTATTGCGATTCACACTAGGTTTTGTGTAATCTTGATCATGATTATGTGCTTGTATGATTATTATTATGAAAAAGTGTTGTGGTGTATGATTAGTTCGGATGAATATGCGAATCTTTGCGGTTGTGATGATATGTTGAATATTAAAATCGTAGGCTGCGTTTTATCGATAAAGATCATGATATATATTTAGGGTTTGCATGTATATTGATATATATGATGATATTTTACAAGTTAACCTGCTGTTAATCAATACAACTAAGCGTCATGGCCGTTTAAACATGTTCTAATGCGATAAAGTGGAAAACAGTAAGCTGATTGACATTTACAGCCAACTTCAGTTGGCAGTAACCTGATCATTATTTATCGAAAAGTAGATTTTATGAAGCCTAATACGTGTACTTTTTAAAAACGCTTCAAATGGCGCCGGATTCATATTTTTCTGAGGTTGTTTGCTATTTTTAAATGGTCATTTAGTGTAGCAGCTGAAGCTGCGTAAATTCTGCAGAATTTGCAGGTTGTTTATTGAGTCGGATCTCATAGTCTGTATGGGGTTAGGTAACAAAATATGTACAGTGACTGGAGACGGGAATATTCGAAAATATCCCACTAGAATTTCGTTAATCGGATGAACGAAGATTTTTAAATAATTTTTCTCGTGGACTGCAGTCAGAAAGCGACGAATCTGACTGCAGCCTAGTATATAAATATTTATAACTAATTGGTAAAAATTTAGGATTTAAAAATGTTACACAAAATTCTACAGTCTAATTGACACCTCCTATAAAAAAATTGGAATTGTTGGAACTTTGCAACTATTTTATAAAAATCCTAGAAAACAGCCAAGTTATGAGCGTACAAGCTGAAACATGATAACTTGCGTTTGTGTGTACCTAAGTGTTGTATGAGTTAATCTGTGTTTATGACAAGTTGGTTTGATCATTATTTTTGTATGGTCATAGTTTGCATGCATGATTATGGTTTCGAATTGGTTATTACGTGTGCCATACTGTGTGTTAGTTATGCGTAGGGTTTTGTGTCAGTGTGTTCACACACTAACTTTAAATCGGTTGACATGTTAGGACGCGATTAGCGGTTCCATCATTTGCTTATTTTGCGTTATTCTAACCGAGCAATTTAAGGTGAGTTAACGGCCCCTATTTTATCCGGTTTTGAACAACAGGGGGAGAAACATGTATACGCTCTACAACTTTATCTTTTACGTTATGCGAAATTAACCCCGTTAACTATTCGGTAACTAAGTTAATGTTAATGTATGTTATGGTCACTAAGTAGCTTTATCACGGAAGTCCTTAACCAACTCTCGGATCGTTAGTATTGGGTTAGATAGCGGGGAAATTATAGTAGTACTACTAGGCCCGACAAGCCCACCCGAGCTAGTCGCGCTAGCCGACCGGGAATGGTCAACGGGTGATTAATTTGGCCTAACTTTCGCCATGGTAAGTGATAGACCTGGAAACACAGAGACAGCAACAGTCAGCTTCGATCGCGAACTCTTATTTGACGTAACTTTAGGCTCGCTACCTACATGTTAACATATAACTTATTTACGAACCAACATTATTATTCCAGGTTGGGAATAATGGAATTATGTCGCTATCCCGGGTTAGGGATAACGGGGGAAAATAATCTTTTAAACCGAACTTGTGAACATATAAAAACCTGTAAACTCACTCTTCTTTAATGTTGACACTTGTTTCTTTGCATATTTCTCAGGACACTAGGAGCGCTAGGTGCACTCATTTGAATTTGATCAAGACACTTTTATCGAGTCTTTATTTACGAATAATTTTTGGGATTTTGGTTTTGGCGTTTATGTTGGCGCCCGTTACTTTATTCTAATGCTTCCACTAAACTTTGAAACCTTGATATTCTGAAACTGACTATGCATGTTTACAACAAATGTTTTTGGAAAACGTTTAAATCAATCATATAGAGTCGTTCGATATTGCTAGTGTCTGAGATTCTGGTTTGATCACACGCCTCGCGGTAATACTCCGCAAGTGAAAATTGAGGGTGTGACAGATTGGTATCAGAGCCTCCGCTAGCTATAGAGAATCATGTTTGCATTTAAAAGTAGACCTAAACTATAGCTGTTACACGACACTAGACTTAGTTGGCACCGAACTGTGATATCTTGTTATGTTTTTATGCTACAATTGTTCTAAGTGAGATATATATTGTGATATACGCAGCTCGTAACTAATTACACCAACCCAGCAGGCTATGTCATCATCATCATCTGACAGATCTCGACAATCAAGGGCGCCGGGGAAGGCACCCATGGTCGAACCCTCACCACCTCGTGGCGTGGAGACACGCTCAGCTGCTAGGAAAAGACTCGCTCTAGGAGGGGAGTCATCCTCCCGTCCGACCACTGCTATACCGGTCAAACCGGTCAACTCTTCAGGAGTGGGGGACGATCTACTTAGAGATGTGTTAAGGAAACAACAGGTACAACTGGAGAGAATGCAAGAGACTATCGAAGCACAGGGATGGCTGATACGTCAGCTGACTGGTAAAACTGAAGAGCTCGTGGAAGATCAAGATGAGAATAGGAGAGTTCAAAGCATTTTAGCTAAGGACCTTCGTGCTGAGCAGCTGAGGGCTGATTGGCTCGAAGACAGAGTTCTTGAGTCCAGTTGGATAATTCACGAACTGGGGCAGAACCAAGCACCACCTATCCCAGTACCCGCACTAGCACCGGCCCCTCCGGCGCCGGTAGAGGACGAAGAGGAGGATCCAGAGGAAGACCCGGAGGAGGATCCGGAGGAAGAAGAGCCGGAATTGGACCCGGCTGTTGAAGCTGAAAACCCTGAAGAGGAAGACGGCAGTGATAGCGACTTGGGAGATGGAGACATAGATGACTAACTCGTCTCGCCACTCTCCATTTTGTTTCCTTTAGTTTGTTTGTTTCCACTTATGTTTGAACTTGGAAATTTTATAATTAAACTGATATGTTTGGTTGGTATTTTGTGAGATATTACAATTTATTTAATCGAATGTTCCTTTTGATTGTTTAATTTGTTGGGTTGACATAAATTGTGTGATCATTGAAGTGTGGAATATGATAACTATATTGGATATATACTTATCGGTGTGTGTTTGTGTTGTCTTGCGAAGATCTGAAATGGCAACCGGTCGTCACGGAAATCTCAACATGTCAACTGAAGAATTGGCCGCTTTAATCCAAGAACACGTGAATGCTGCTCTGGAAGGTGTTCCTAACCCACCAGCAGGTAACAATTATTAAATTTTCATGGGAAAATCTAATAGTTTGGCTAGTAGACTTTCTCGCTGACTACCTATCCTCTATCCTCAGGAGGGGGTCTTAACCCCTACAAGATGTTCCTGGATGCGAAACCGAGCAAGTTCACGGTAGTTGAAGGACCCATAGGACTGGTCCGTTGGGTCGGAAAGTCTGAATCGGTTTTCGAAATGTGCAATCGCCTCGAAGCTAATAAGGTCAAGTATGCTTCCTCGACGTTGGAAGATGGGCACTAACCTGGTGGAACGCACATGTCCAAGCACGTGGACTTGTTGCGGCGAACGCAATAGCCTGGACCGAGTTCAAAGCTCTAATCAAGGAGGAATACTGTCCGCGGGACAGAGTTCAGCAATTAGAACAAGCGTTATGGAACCACAAGATGGTCGGGTCAGAAATTGAAGCGTACACGGCAAGACACCATGATCTGGTGTTCCTTTGTCCCGATCTGGCTAATACCGTCGATAAACGACTTGATTTTTATCTTGGGGGTCTGGTCCCTGAGATCCAGGCATGGTAATGTCTAGCAACCCTACAACAGAGCATCAAGCGATTAGACTGGCACATAAACTCACCGATAAGGCGGTGGAGCAAAGGAAGTTACCACCTAGGGGTGCAACTGAAATTGTCCCTGATAACAAAAGGAAATTTGAAGACTCACCTGCTCGGCAGTCTTCATTAGCCCAGCCACAACAAGGAAACCAGAAGCGGTCCAACAACTTCAACAACAATCGGGGTCACAACAATCAGTCTGCCAACAACACCCAGAACTCGAGCGGCTATGCTGGTCGAAAGCCGCAATGTAATCGTTGTAACCTCCATCATCACGGCCCTTACGCCGGAAATCACTGCCAACGATGTGGCAAAGAAGGACACGCGGCAAAGGATTGTCACGGGGAGATTATGGCACGACAAAATAGAACCAGCACCAGGGTCAGCAGCAGAGTAATAATCGGGGATGCTATCTGTGCGGTAGCACTGCCCATTTCAAGCGAGACTGCCCGCAACTTCGCAACAGCAACAATGGTGGGAATAACAACAACAACCACAACAGCAGCAACAACAACAATAACAACAATGGCAGTAATGGAAATGGTGGCACCGGAGGTTCCAAAGGACGTGCATTCACGCTAGGCCGTGGAGGGGCCCGAAACGACTCGAATGTGGTCACCGGTAAGTTTCCCATTAACGATCATTTTGCTATTGTACTTTTTGATACGGTTGCGGATAAGAGTTTTATATCTGAGTCTTTTAGAAAGAACCTAAATCTCATGCCTAAACCCCTAGAGACCCCTTACGTCATAGAACTAGCCGATGGTAAATCTGTAGATGCGACCCATCTAGTGACCGGCTGTCAACTTAAACTTGCGGGTCACACCTTTACCATTGATCTGATGATAACTACAATGGGTAGTTTTGATGTGGTAGCCGGAATGGACTGGCTATCCGACGTCCGAGCTAAAGTTCTCTGTTTCGAGAAAGCTATCCGTATTCCGCTCTCTAATGACGAAGTCTTGATGGTGCAAGGCGAGAAGGCAGGCGTCGTCACGAACATCATCTCTTACATGCAAGCTCAGAAGTATCTTCGGAAGAAGAACTTTTTTGCTTGCTCGCACTGGTCACCGAGCAGTCTTAGCACAAGAAACGGATTGAAGATATCCCCGTCGTCCGTGACTTTCCGATGTGTTTCCGAGCAGTCTACAGACGTTTCATCGAGGGATTTTCCAAGATCGCACAACCGCTTACCATTCTCACTCAGAAGGGCACCAAGTATGCTTGGGGTGACAAACAGGAAGCAACATTTCAATTACTGAATAGAAGCTTTGCAGTGCGCCCATTTTGTCCTTTCCAGAGGGGACGGATGATTTTGTGGTATATTGT
Source organism: Scalesia atractyloides (assembly GCA_947069175.1). Taxonomy (NCBI): domain Eukaryota; kingdom Viridiplantae; phylum Streptophyta; class Magnoliopsida; order Asterales; family Asteraceae; genus Scalesia; species Scalesia atractyloides. The sequence continues at coordinate 22,311,866 of CAMTDV010000030.1, read as the reverse complement.
GACACTTCCATTCAGGGATTGGATGTGTGCTCATGCAACGTGATAAGGTCATCGCGTATGCAACCCGACAGATGAAGGTCCACGAGAAGAACTACACGACACATGACTTGGAATTGGGGGCATCGTGTTTGCACTTAAGATTTGGAGACGCTATCTATATGGAACAAGGTGCATAATCTACACGGATCACAAGAGCCTCCAGCATATTTTTGACCAGAAGGAGTTGAACATGCGACAGCGTCGCTGGGTCGAACTCCTGAACGATTATGAATGTGCCATTCGGTATCACCCGGGTAAAGCTAACGTGGTAGCTGATGCCCTCAGTCGGAAGGAGCACTTGAAACCTCGTCGAGTACGAGCACTACAATTCACAATTCATTCTGGGTTACCCAAGCAGATACGCGACGCGCAGCTATAAGCAGTTAAGGAAGAGAACATCAAGGCTGAATCTGTGGGAAAGATAGAACGCGACTGGGAAGTGAAACCCAATGGTACCCGGTATTTCATGAATCGTATATGGGTACCTCACTACGGAAACCTCAGGAAGCTAGTTATGGACGAAGCTCACAAATCCCGATACTCTGTCCATCCTGGTTCGGATAAGATGTATCAAGACCTTAAAGCCGCGTACTGGTGGCCCAACATGAAAGCGGATATAGGCACCTACGTGAGCAAGTGTTTGACTTGTGCGAAAGTCAAGGTGGAATACCAGAAGCCATCAGGACTACTTCAACAACCTGAGATCCTAGTGTGGAAATGGGATCAGATCTCGATGGACTTTATCACTAAACTCCCGTTAACTCCGGGTGGTTGCGATACCATCTGGGTAATCGTGGATCGTCTAACTAAGTCTGCACACTTCCTAGCCACCAAAGAAACAAATAAGATGGATAAGTTGACTCGCATCTACATTAAGGAAGTGGTTTCTCGGCACGGGGTGCCAACGTCCATCATCTCAGATAGAGATGCTCGTTTCACGTCCAACTTTTGGCGGTCACTTCAGAAAGCGTTGGGTACACGCTTAGATATGAGCACAACTTACCACCCTAAGACGGATGGTCAAAGTAAAAGGACCATTCAGACCTTGGAGGACATGCTTAGGGCATGCGTGGTAGACTTCGGGAACAGTTGGGAAATCCATCTGCGTTAGTGAAATTCTCGTATAACAACAGTTACCATACGAGTATTCAGGCAGCACCGTTTGAAGCATTGTACGGTCGCAAATGTAGATCACCGGTCTGTTGGGCAGAAGTCGGTGATAGTCAACTCACAGGTCCTGAGTTGATACTTGAGGCTATTGAAAAGATTGTGCAAATCAGAAATCGCATGGCAGCGGCACGAGATTGACAGAAAAGTTATGCTGATCAACGACGCAAACCGCTCGAATTTCAAAAAGGTGACCGTGTCGTACTGAAAGTGTCACCCTGGAAGGGTGTAATTCGTTTTCAGAAATGAGGCAAACTAAATCCACGGTACGCAGGCCCATTTGTGATTTCGAAGCGTATCGGGCCCGTAGCTTATCAGTTAGACCTTCCTGCCGAACTCAGTGGAGTTCACAACGTTTTTCACGTGTCCAATCTGAAGAAGTGCCTATCAGATGAGACCCTAGTCATTCCATTGGATGACCAACTGCATTTTGTGGAACAACCTATCGAGATCATGGACCATGAGATTAAGACTCGAAGGCACAGCAAGATACCGATCGTCAAGCTTCGTTGGAACTCTAAGCGTGGACCGGAGTTCACGTGGGAAAGAGAGGACCAAATGAAAAGCAAATATCCACACTTTTTTGCAGCTGAGCAGCAATCTGACGTTATTGCCAACTGAATTTCGGGACGAAATTCTTTCAACATGGGGATGATATGACAGCCTGGGATTTACTTGTACCATTCTAACAAACTGAACTTTTGTGCGTTGCATTCTAAACCGCGTTTACTCAATTTTCGGGACAAAAATTTTTTCAACATGGGGATAATGTGACATCCTGGCTTTTCAGGTATCTTAAACGCGCTACTTTATGGTTATTCACTCCTACGCTGAATTAATTCGGAGAACTAAATTACACGCTCGCAATAACTACACTAACTTTGTGAATCTATAGGGTGAATTACGTGCTATGTGTTATTAGACGGATTGTATCTGAATTACGTGGTATGTGTTATTAGATGTTTGTGAATCTATTGCGTCTCACTCCAAATACGTGTTTAATATTTTATAAACTCCGTGTCACGAATAATATTTTAGTAACTTCTATTTATAAACCGAACCAAGCTTGTGAAACATTTCGACTTCGCGACCAAGCAAACCCAACCCGCCACCCACACCCCCTTGCGACCCACACCTCCTTGCGGCCCAAGGAAATAACCCAAACTTGCAGCCAAAGAACTAACCCAAACCGCCCCCCTATCGCGACCCCCCCCTTTTATGTATACATGCATGTTGTGGGTAGCCTTCAAAAAAAAAAACAAAACCTAATACTCTAACTTGAAGTCGACGACAGCCCCCCCTCTCTCGGTCGCGCAAGTCTACACCCCTCGGATCGATTCCAAGCTTGTCCTAGTTCGGTAATCATCATCGTTTCAAGGTTAGGGTTTACTTTTATTGCGATTCACACTAGGTTTGTGTAATCTTGATCATGATCATGTGCTTGTATGATTATTATTATGAAAAAGTGTTGTGGTGTATGATTAGTTCAGATGAATATGCGAATCTTTGCGGTTGTGATGATATGTTGAATATTAAAATCGTAGGCTGCGTTTTATCGATAAAGATCATGATATATATTTAGGGTTTGCATGAATATTGATATATATGATGATAATTGACAAGTTAACCTGCTGTTAATCAATACAACTAAGCGTCATGGCCGTTTAAACATGTTCAGTTGGCTGTAACCTGATCATTATTTATCGAAATGTGGATTTTCTGAAGCCCAATACGTGTATTTTTGAAAAAACGCTTCAAATGGCGCCAGATTCATATTTTTCTGAGGTCGTTTGCTATTTTTAAATGGTCATTTAGTGCAGCAGCTGAAGCTGCGTAAATTCTGCAGAATTTGCAGGTTGTTTATCGAGTCGCATCTCATAGTCTGTATAGGGTTAGGTCACGAAATCTATACTGAGACTGGAGACAAGAATTTCCGAAAATCTCCTACTGGAATTTCGTTAATCGGATGAACGAAGATTTTTAAATAATTTTTCTCGTGGACTGCAGTCAGAAAGCGACGAATCTGACTACAGCCTAGTATATAAATGTTTATAAATAATTGGTAAAGATTTAGGATTTGAAAATTTTACACAAAATTCTACAGTCTAATTGACACCTCCTGTAAAACAAATTGGAATTTTTGGAACGTTGGAACTATTTTATAAAAATCTTCGAAAACAGACCAGTTATAAGCGTACAAGCTGAAACATGATAACTTGCGTTTGTGTGTACCTAAGTGTTGTATGAGTTAATCTGTGTTTATGACAAGTTGGTTTGATCATTATTTTTGTATGGTGATACTTTGCATGCATGATTATGGTTTCGAATTGGTTATTACGTGTGCCGTACTGTGTGTTAGTTATGCGTAGGGTTTTGTGTCAGTGTGTTCACACACTAACTTTAAATCGGTTGACATGTTAGGACGCGATTAGCGGTTCCATCATTTGCTTCTTTTGCGTTATTCGAACCGAGCAATTTAAGGTGAGTTCACGGCCCCTATTTTATCCGGTTTTGAACAACAGGGGAGAAACATGTATACGCTCTACAACTCTATCTTTTACGTTATGCGAAATTAACCCCGTTAACTATTCGGTAACTAAGTTAATGTTAATGTATGTTATGGTCACTAAGTAGCTTTATCACGGAAGTCCTTAACCAACTCTCGGATCGTTAGTATTGGGTTAGATAGCGGGGAAATTATAGTAGTACTACTAGGCCCGACAAGCCCACCCGAGCTAGTCGCGCTAGCCGACCGGGAATGGTCAACGGGTGATTAATTTGGCCTAACTTTCGCCATGGTAAGTGATAGACCTGGAAACACAGAGACAACAACAGTCAGCTTCGATCGCGAACTCTTATTTGACGTAACTTTAGGCTCGCTACCTACATGTTAACATTGAACTTATTTACGAACAAACATTATTATTCCAGGTTGGGAATAATGGAATTATGTCGTTTTCCCGGGTTAGGAATAACGGGGGAAAATAATCTTTTAAACCGAACTTGTGAACATATAAAAACCTGTAAACTCACTCTTCTTTAATGTTGACACTTGTTTCTTTGCATGTTTCTCAGGACGCTAGAAGCGCTAGGTGCACTCATTTGATTTGATCAAGACACTTTTATCGAGTCTTTATTTACGAATAAGTTTTGGGATTTTGGTTTTGGCGTTTATGTTGGCGCCCGTTACTTTATTCTAATGCTTCCGCTAAACTTTGAAACCTTGATATTCTGAAACTGACTATGCATGTTTACAACAAATGTTTTTGGAAAACGTTTAAATCAATCATATAGAGTCGTTCGATATTGCTGGTGTCTGAGATTCTGGGTTGATCACACGCCTCGTGGTCATACTCCGCAAGTGAAAATTGAGGGTGTGACAACAAGAAAGATGATTCTGATTATGAAGATTGGAAGCAGATGATGATGATGATGATCAGGGGGAGTTGGTATGAAAATCAGTGAATCAAAAGTCTCTGATGAATTTTATTTTTCTTCTCTGATGGATGATGAATCAAACAAGATGAATAATCAAATTGTGGGGGAGTCAGGACAAAAAGGGCTAACTGAAGAGGTTGATATGTCTGATGTTGATAGGTTTGCAAAGCTTGTTGCTACCGTACCCACAAAGCCTTTGATCTTGATGCTTGAACATAATGTAGAGGAAGGCGAGTACGTGCACAACTACACTAAAGAAGATTTGGCTATGTTGATCGAAGTAGATGCTGAAGTACTTGGCTTTGATTTTGAAGAGCAAGTGTTGAATGTTAACACATTTGAGCCAAATGATTATCAGTACATTCGAAGATTTGAAGCTGATGATTATAACAGGGTGATAGTAGAGGATTGGTCTTCGAACGATGAAAGAGATGAAACTGCAAAGTACGTCGGTCCTAACACTGATAGTTTTCCTACTTTTGGGGAGATGTACAATCAACTTGATGAAGATATGTTGAAGGAAAAGATCGAAGAATCTATCCGAGAAGGCAAAGTTCCGAAACCAATGACAAAGGAGGAAATAGCTCAAGTTAAGAAGTCCTGGTTCAAAGAGATGCCGCGCGAACGTAAGTTTCGACTACTCTAGCATTCTTTACTAGAGATAAAGACGTGTCGTTGGGAGATATTCTCAGTTGGGGGTGGTTCAAGGAGCTAAATGTTTATGCAATCAAAAGGGAATTTGGGGTGCAATACTTCAAATACTTAACAGATTTCAAGACACTACCGTATTGGGATGTGGAGGAGCTTGTTTAGACCGTGAATGTCACAAACCACAGGAAGTACATTGATCAGTTGTTATGGAAGATGATCAAGTTTGAAGCGACAAAGGGATTTAAGTATTGGAAGCTGTTTATTCCAGGCCATCGCATTAAGACAAACAAGAAAACAGGGGAGAAGGATATAGCGTTGATTATGAAATGACCAAGAGCAATGAGGAACATGTCCTTAATGCCAATTGAACAAAATTTCTATCTGGTATTTAATTGGTGGCAGATAGATCCAACTACATGTGAAGTTGTTATTGTTTTACGATTTGAAGAACATTTGGGCATCACGAAGGAAAGGGTTGAAATATTGGGGTTTCAGGGTATGAGAGGGTTGTGGAGAACAATCAGGATACTAGACCTGATGTGGCTAGTGAACTGCTCCAGAGAAGATATCAAATGCTTGTTCTACAGCAAGATTGTATTCGACGAACGTGAGAAAGAATAAGCCATGCAATATCAAAGGGTTGTGAATGTATGTTATGCTTGAGATGTTAACTCTGGAAGGATGTGGGTAACTAGATGGAGGGATCTAGAACGAGTTGAATTCTTAAAGGAGGAGAAGCGTCTTGAAGCAATACATAAGAAAGGTAGGGCGACAAAGCTTAGAAGGTTTCAGTACATGAACAAAGTGCCTCCTACAGATCAGACGCCAGATCCGAAGCAAGAACGACGAAGGAAGCCTTACAAGAACTTCTTCGGTCATGTTCGTTAATGTTTATTTTGAAGAAAGAGTTTGGAAGACTGATACAAGACGAAGACGATATCTAAGGGGGATTCTGTTGGTGCAGAATGCCTATGTCTTAGTCTTATATCGAGTCTGTATAGATTAGAGATGAATAGGCTAGCGAAATGAAGTATTTATATGTAAATAGGACAAGTTCGCTCACGAAGTGTTTGTGAAGTCAAGTTCGGGCGAACTCATCTCCGCACTGCGAACTTGTATTCCTAAAATAGCTAGCTTTTGGTCATTTGTAACTTTGGCATCTTAGAGGCGAAGCTCTGTCAATTTGAAGACTTGACGTTATATCAATAAAATTGACGATTAATTGACTAATTCTTGTTGTTTGGTAATCATGTTGTAGTATTTATGCTATTATGGACATTAGATATCAAATCTAGGTTCCTATGCTATCAGGATCGGTTTCCAATAACTTTTACTTGAAAATTTTACAATTTTTTTAAGAAAATTTGAAAAAATTTTCATAGAACACTCACTGTTGAGCAAGACAAAACTCATGTTCTAAAAATTGTTATAAATACAATATTGTTAAGGTTTTTGTCATCATGAGGGGGAGAGTGCTTTAAATGAAAAAAGTGAAGCAGTAATGGATGGAGAATTGAAGTGATTCTCATCGGTTGGTCAATGTGTTTCTATAAATAAAAAATTCCAAAAAAATGTTTTTGAATTTTAGGGGAGAAAAAATTTTTAGAAATCCAAAAACATAATTAAATACGAAAAGTACGAAAACATTGAAAAAGGCAAAAGGAGTTTTGTGGATAAAAGGAAATGATAGTACATCAGTGGACTATCACAGTATGCTAAGGATTTGTAAAGTTTAAAAGTGTAAAAAAGTCTTACTATGGATGTGTCGATAGGCTCTACACGTTCAGTAAATTGTTTCCGGGATATAAATTGAATGTTACAACTGCTTAATCTTGTGGATTAACATCTCTCGGATATATGGAGTTAGTACTCTGAAATTTCGTTTGAGAGATTGCCTGATTCTGAGATACGAGGTCTTTATAGATGATTGATATCTAGGGTATTATACAAGTTCTTCTGATTTTGCGTAAGCAATGGCCTAGAACTTCAATAATACTTTTGAAAAAATCCCCTAAAAACTGCATTCAATTGAAAATATCGAACGATACTACAATGGCAGTTCAAAAAGATTCCATTTTAGAACATTACCTTATAAGTCGAGCCTTCATCTCTCTGTCGGTACAGTGGTACTAACCTGAGCTCTCAAGGTTTCGCATTAGCCCAGATGCAAATATCAATTACGCTATACTCACCTGTAAGATGAAATCTAGGGAATCTTGATACGAGAGTATATTCTGAGATGAGAACCATAGTTAAGTCAAGTTTCTTAATTCTACATAACGTATCTTGGAACAATTGAGAAATGTTGAAAAAATCTAAGAGGACAAATATATCGACAATCTAGGTAAATTTGTTTAAAACTTAGTGTCATTAAAAGGTCAATGGTACTAGTGATATGTCTCAAAAACTGATATGATCCTTTAACACAAATTCAACAAAAAATATGTTTGTAAATAGGTTTGTACATAGTTAGTGATTGGTATTCATTACACAAAAACAAAAAGATTTTATTATCTTTTAGTTTCGACCGCTAATGTTGAAAAGCTAATTTTCAAAATCTAAAGCTGCTGATCAAAAGTTTGAAAATTTCAAATTGATCTGAAAAGTTTAAAAGTTCATGAAGTTGAAACTTACATTTGAATAAATGTGTAAGTTTAGTGTCAAAATGTTTAATCAAGATCATTAAGTTGAACTTGGTACATAAATCAGATATTCAAGGTCATTAATTTGGACTTGATTAACTGAGAGGGTTTAAAAACTGATAGAAGATTAAAATTTGAAATGTTTATGTTAAGAAATTTCAAAGTTTGAATCTAAAATGTTTATTTGAATGTTTGAGGAACTTTGAAATAGGAAGTAGATGTTGAGGGGGAGCTAGATAAAACTCGTTGATTGAAGATACTAGAAAGCTCAAAGCTAGGGGGAGCATGGTGATTACAGTTTTCTCAAGACAAGCTCAAGAGACAAGAGAAAAATTGAAGATCAAAGATGATAAAATTATTCAAGACTAAAGATCATGAGAATGATAAAGACTCAGGAGCTTATTCGAAGACAAATGTCTACGAGAGAAAATGACTACAACGACATCCAAGGGGGAGTCTGTTAGTGCATATGTCTGTTGCCTACGTCATTATATATCGAGTCTGAGTGATTAGAGCTTAATATGTTAGAAACGAGGCGTATTTAAGTGAAATATAGGCCAAGTTCGCTGGTAATGGTGTGTGTGAAGTCAAGTTCGGCCGAACTTGACTAGGTCAAGTTCGCCCGAACTTAGTCTCTCACCAGCGAACTTGAGTTAGTATAAATAGGTGCCTTGGTGATTTCATTTGTAACTTCAGTGATTTTGGCACAGGGATGGCGAAACTCTGTGCAAGTATTTCTAGGATCTGTAACGTCTACACATTAATAAAACGGTGATTAATAAGTGAATAACTTGTCTACAATGTCGCCTATGCAAACGGATTCCGCATGTTTACATTAGGTTTGCCAAATTAGGACCAGAAAGATCCGTACAACGGACCCTCAGGTGAGTATACCGAAATTCATCCTTTTAGATTTACAACGTTAGATAATTGGTGATCAGGTCAGTACTTCCGTACAACAAAGAGACCAATATACAATGAGGGTTAAGACAAATACCACAGATTTTGGTACGATTTATGCATTTTGCACATTTGAATGAGTCTCTAGGAGAGCTTCTTCAATTTCTGGGATTTGGAATTTTTAGATCTTTTAAGATATCATGGTTGTGCCTAGGTCAGCATATATCTGGATGCAGCAGAAGGACAACCTTGATACCCCGGATGAAATAACAGTATAAAGACCAAAACTTCAGATTTTGGCAATCTATCAACGCAAGATTTAAGGTTATAAAACCATACGCCACTGATATGTTACCCACTCATACTCAATTTTTTATGTTTATATCACCATAGTAAGTTGATTATTTCATCTTTCTTGCCTACTGGTACATCATATGATGAAGCTGCTATCACACTTAAGCAATTTAATTTCAGTTTCAGTGTGACAGTTTAATTTGCTGATGTACTATCATTTCTTCTTTTTCAACATAGTGAAAACTCATTTTTGAATTTTCTATTTTTTTATTTCATGGTTTTCTAATTTTTTTTATGTTTTTTATTTTAAGAAAGCAATAAAGTATTCACAAAAATTCTTATCAAAAATTTGTTATTCAGGATTCCTCATCCCGTTGAGTTTGACTAGATGTTCAAATCGAGCCCTGTCAAAAGCTTTAGTGTAAAGATCTACCAGGTTATCTAGTGTGTCGACTCTATGCAGTTCAATCATTCTCTCTTCAACACAATCTCGTATAAAATGATGACGAATGTCAATATGTTTTATGTGACTGTGTTTTACGGGATTATTTGTGATGGAAATTGTGGCATTATTGTCTATCATAATAGGTGTGCGAGTGAAATTCAAATCGTAATCGCGCATTTGCTGTTGGATCCACAGAACCTGTGAACAGCAACTACTCGCATCAATGTATTCAGCTTCACACGAAGACGTAGACACACACGCTTGTTTCTTGCACTGCCATGAAACTAGTCTTCCCCCTAAGAACTGACAACCACCTGTGGTAGATTTTCTGGTAGATTTGCATCCTCCGAAATCCGAATAAGTGTATGCAATAAACTTCAAGTCACTATCAGCAGGATACGATAGCCCAAACTTAGGTTTCCCCTTTAATTAACGAAGTATACGCTTCACCGCCTTCATATGCGATTTCTTTGGATTAGCTTGATATCTGGCACACAAACATACGACGAACATAATGTCCAGTCTTGAAGCAGTAAGATACATCAATGATCCAATCATGGCCCTATATTGAGTAGGATCAACATCATCCACACTCTCAGCATCTAGACCAATATTGTGATTTTCACAAATGGGTGTATTAAAAGTCGAGCAATCCTCCATCTTGAAACGAGTCAAAATGTCATACACATACTTCGTCTGATGAATAAAGATGCCATCCTTCTTTTGTTCAACTTGCAACCCCAAGAAGAATGATAACTCACCCATTGCACTCATCTCGAACTTACCCTTCATCACCTCTTTGAACTCATGACACATGCTCTCATCAGATGAACCGAAAATGATATCATCGACGTATATTTGTACCAACAGAAAATCCTCCTTCTTTCTCTTAATGAAAAGTGTACTGTCAATTTGACCTCTTTCAAAGCCATTCTTCAACAAGTGAGCTGACAGCGTCTCATACCACGCCCTGGGTGCCTTATGCAATCCATACAATGCTTTGCCCAGTTTATACACTCTATCTGGATAGTCTGGATCAGTAAACCCATCTCGTTGTGAGACATACACCACTTCTTGGACATTTTTGTAAAGAAATGCACTCTTCACGTCAAGCTGATGAACTTTAAAGCCATTGAATGATGCGAAAGCTAGAAACAACCTAATTGCTTCCAACCTTGCAATTGGTGCAAAAACTTCATTATAATCAATCCCCTCTTGCTGATTGAACCCTTTTACCACTAACCGAGCCTTATTCCTTGTCACAATTCCTCGGTCAGCTTTTATGCACTTGAACACCCACTTGGTGCCAACCTCTCTTTCTCCCTTTGGTAAATCAACTAACTCCCAAACTTTCAACTTCTCAAACTGAGCTAGTTCTTCCTGCATAGCTTCTACCCATGAATTATCCTTCAGATCCATATGAACATTCCTCGGCTCTTCTTGAGAAATAAAACAGCTATACAAGCACTCATTGATAATGCCAGTCTTCTCAATCGTAGCATAGATACATGAACCTTCTGTGATACTTCTCCTTGTCTGAACACCTGCATTCGGATCACCTATAATATTTGCCACTGGATGATCTGTGTTTGCTCGTGTTGTAGCAATGGTGTCAACTTCCAATTCAGTCTCTAAATCTGATCTAATCTACCCCTGAACATGTTGATCAGCAAACGGATTAGTAAAGTCCTCCCCCTCAAGAGGTTCAAACTCACTCACTGGAATCTGCTACTTCTGCATTTGCATTTGCATTTGCATTTGCATTTGCATTTGAGGAAGATCCTGATGCAACAACACTTGGAACACTTGGACTCGGACCCAAAGCACGATCATCTTTATCCTGAGACAAGCTGTGAATTACTTCTAAATCACCTGCATCGGAAAACTTTGGACATTTAAAAGAATCAAAGCATAGATCATAATCATATAGAATGGCTGGACGTGAGCTGGACTGTTTGGGCGAATATGTGATAGTTTCAATATTAAAAACCGTTTCAATTTTACCGTTAGTTTTTTTAAAATGCTCTTGTTTCGTCCAACATCGACATAACCTTGGAAAAATCCTTCGTCAGCGACCTCACCAAATTTTGGTTGGTTTTTATTTCTAATTATCGTGCATGGAAGCCCAAACGGTTCTAGCCCTTCTAAATTTGGTTTACGGTTTCTCAGAAGTTCATAACACGTTTTATTGTGTCGCTTAACCGTCAAAACCCTATTCAGAACATAGCAAGCTGTATTCATAGCCTCTGCCCAAAAGATGACAGGAAGCTTAGAATCAGAAAGCATGGTCCTAGCAGCTTCTATTAATGTCATGTTTTTTTCGTTCTGCCACTCCATTCTGTTGCGATGTGTATGGACCACTGAATTGATGCTCTATCCCCTTGTGGAGACAGTACATATCCAGCAACCGATTCTTGAACTCCGAGCCGTTGTCTCTTTTAATGCGCTTTATTCTTGTCTGAAGTAGATTCTCCAACTTTGCAAAGTATTGATCAACATTTCTGCTGTCTCATCCTTTGTCACTAGAAAGAAAACCCAAGAAAAACGAGAAATATCATCAGTAACAACTAAGCAATAATATTGTCCTCCAATACTCCTTACATTCACTAGACCGAACAAATCCATATGAAGTAATTCAAGTGGAGATGCAATGGAATTCACGGTTTTAGACTTGTGAGGTTTTTTATGTTACTTTCCCTTTTTACAAGGAAGACACTTATCATCCCTAGAAAACTCCTGCATAGGCACACCTTCCACTAAACCATTTTTAATTATATAATTCATTTTGCGATAGTGGATATGTCCCATGCGCCTATGCCATAACAACGACTCCGCCTCAGATGCTTTCAACAACAAGCATGTAGTCACCACCGAAGAATCATGTACACTCATGTCCATGACATAGGTATCATTCTTCCTTGGTGCTCGCATAACTACCCAATCATCAGGAATAATCAAACCAGGTTTTAACACCAGCGCCTCAGACTTGGTAAAGTGGACAGAGTAACCCTTGTCACAAACTTGCGACATGCTCATCAGATTGTGTTTGAGCTGCTCGACATAGTTAACTTTGTCCAAGGTTATCTTCCCATTGGTCACTTTCCCTTGACCTAAGATTTTTCCACCTTTTGCTCTTGCAAAATTCACGTAACCTCCATTCATTTCTTCAAAATCTTTCAGTAACCTCTTATCCCCCGTCATGTGCCTAGAGCAGCCACTGTCAATATACCACAAGTTGATAAGCCTCCTTAGCAGCTCCTGCACAAACCAAAACATAGTTAGTTAGTTTGGAGGACCCAAGCCTTAATGGTCTTGGGCTTCCATATCTATCACTCCTAGTAGGAGTCTTGGATCTCAGACCTGTTGATGGAAATGGTTTTGGATTTCCACCAGGTCTCTGGTCATGAGGGTTCCTATACAAGTTTGGACTTTGTGACCTTTGGAAATTTTTATTTTGAAAACCTCTATTGTGATTCTCAAATTCCCGAGTTCTGATGAACTCTCGAATGATATCCAAAATTTTGATTGTAATAATTTCTTGAGTTATTAATGTAAAAATTTCGACTACCACCAGTGTGATATCGACTTTGTTGTGAACTTTGACCTCTGGAATTATTTGACTGGCCATTAAAATTATTCATTTTAGGTGAACTACTTCTAGGTCTGTCGAATCTGCCAGTTGGAGACTCAGGCTGAAACCTTGGTTGATTTCTTTGAAAACGAGGAAATTGTTGATTTCCTTTTTCAGCCTTGTCTTTAACAACAGATTTCTTTGGTGAGTTTGATGTCTTCAACTCATAATCAGCCTTCTTTTCTGGTGATTTTTCTTTCTCCTTTTCTTTTAAAGGTGCTTCACCTCTCTTGTAAGGACAACAACTGACGACATGTCCTTTTGTATGACAATTAAAGCACGATCTTTTAGCAAAAGATGTCTTAGGTGAAGCCTTTGATGTTGATGGATCTGATGAGTTGGGCAACGTTTTTGAAGGACCAATGTTTGTTTCTTTTGATTTTCCTTTGTTCATTTTATCTTTAACAAACTTTTCATTTGACTTTGTTTCAATCACAATGTTCTCATTTTTCATGTCACCCCCCTTTCACAAAATTAACCTTTTTAACAAAGTGTGGTTTTTTAGATTGGGAAGATTTATTTTTGAAAACAATGTCTTGCTTGGTCTCCTTCTCGACATCAGCCACTTCATACTCAGAAACATCATTCTCAGATACGAAACTATCAGGTAAGTCGACAATCATCGGGTCAACCACAGATGCACCATACACAAAATCTGTTTAATCATCTTCATGTGGTAAAAGTGAATAGTCCTGATGAACAGGTGGAGGAACTTCATTAAATCCCACCGTTGTTCGATCAGTACTCTTTTTTAAGTTTCCCATCATGTGATTCATTAAAAAGGACGTGTTTCTAAACTGGTCTATCTTCCTTTGAAGCTCAACTATCTTAACTTGTGCATCAGATAATTCTTGGCACTTGTCAGACAGTTCTTTTGTTTTATCTCTCATAGTCTCATGTGCTAAATCTATCACTTGAAGCTCTTTATTTAATTTTCAGTTAAGGTTTTAACTTTAGCTTCACATGATTTTATTTTCTTTAGATATTGATTCTTTTAGATCATTTAGTTCATTTACCAGACTTTGCTTGTGTGTAGGCAACCTGTCAACTGTACCTCTTAGTTCACTGCAACTCATGCAGACATAACTTACTGGTTGTGAACTTACATCACCAGTAGCTTTACACAAATCGGCTATTAATGCAGCAAGACTGGCTTTGACCTTCTCTTCTTAGTCAGATTTCACTTGTACGTCTCCAATCTTTGCCTCTTCAGCTGGTTTCTCTTTAGGATTTACTTGTTCAGCAACAATCTATTCTGTAGCAACTTCAGCTTCTTCACTTGCAACTTGTTCAGTTACAATCTTTTCTTAAGAACTCTCCTCGTGAACAACATCACTAGCTTTCCCCTGATCTAGTTGACCTTCTTCGATCACAGTAATGATCTCTGCCATTAGAGCTTGTGTTATGGTTTCATCATCTTCAAGGTGAAGACTCAAATCATATGAACCATCAGGAGAAGTAGCGGAAACAAGTGGACGTGACGCACCATTGGATGAACTTTGGTTAGATGAATTATGAAACGTGGAAGATTTTTGTGATTCTCCTGTTTGTCTTTGGCACTCTCTAGCAAAATGCCCAAGATTTTGACATTTAAATCATCAAACCTTGGATTTATCGAATCCAACCCTTTTGCCAATAAACTTCCTCCAAGTTCTGTTCATGAACCGTTTAGCCCTGAGATTTATCATGGCCATCACCCACTAAATATCCATCTCATCCAAATCATCTGGATCAATCTGATCATAATCTTTGTCCAGTGCTGCTGGATCTGTTATCTTGCCTTGTATATAATTCTGATATGAAGCAAGAAACGAGGCAAGGAGTGCCAGTTGATTCTCAGCTGATTTTACACTCATGGGCATAGATTTTGGAATCCTGCTATTATTGGATCCAGTCTGCTGTTGTTCCTGTTGTCTCTTCCCTGCATTTGAACCTCCTGTTGAGGCAACACAACACAATTCACCATTATCATCAAAGACATTTTCACATTCGCTTGAAGAGAAATGCCGTTGGTGAGTCAATCGAAGCGTTGTGAGAAGATGAAGATGGAATGCCTTTGAAAACTCCCGGATCTTGAACCTGGTCATAACATGCTTCCTTCTTCTTCTTCATGTTGAGCTTGTAAGCTCTCAGCTTCCCGACAACTTCTTCTAAGTCCATAGTCGCATAATTAGCTTCCCTCTTGATCATGAGCGTATAAATATCCCATTTAGTAGGTAGAGCATCTAGCAACTTGTCATTGATTTCAGTATCACTGTATCCCTCTATATCATAATTATCTATCTCCATCATTAGATGATAAAACCATGTAATGATATCTTCTAGGGACTCGTTCTTCATGCACTTAAAAATAACAAATTGTTTCTTCAGCAGATCAATCTTGTTTCTCTTCACATCAACATTTCCCTGATAACGCTTCTCTAATGCATCCCACATCTCTTTTGAACTTTTGAACTCGTGTACCTCTTAAAGGTGTGTTTAATTTCCTCTAGTAGAGACATTTTGATAGCAGCTATAGCACGTTTTTCTGCTTTATATATCTTCTTGTCTGCTTCCTCCATGTTGACATAAGATGTGACCCGTTGTCTACCTTCAAACTCATGAGTTGGGTTTGTGTACCCATCGACAATACAGATCCACATTCTCGTGTCCTGATACTCAACAAATGACTGAAACCTGTCTTTCCACGTAAGGTAATTTTCTACCTTCATCATCTTTGGCGGTTTGTTTGTCGTGCCTACTTCATGCTCCATTCTCAACAAGTTGTTCAAATTTGACATATTCGACATTTTTAACGAACCGGCTCGCTAAAAATGGTTAAAAACTGTCTGAAAATTGTTTTTACTAAATTACACCATTAGACTCCTCTCGACGATACGAATCCAGTGATATATAATATGTCGAAAACTGTAACACCTCAATCGTGTAATACAACAAGACGTGGCAGAAATATCGGGGAGTCACGTTACAAATTGCTCACAACTACTAGTACTAAATTATTTCATTATTGTTGACATTTTTTTATAATGTAAAGAATACATCAAATTGTCTTTTGATTTAAAGAAGTCTAAAGCCCGGATGCATTCCTATGTGCAGCATGCTTGAATAATTGAAACCTGAAACATATGTGAAAAAGAGACATCAACCAACAATGTTAGCGAGTACATAGTTTTGTTGGCCAAATAATGGCAAAAACTTTAGTGTTGCAATACTTCGACAACTACGAGAGTTATCTATTGAAAATGGACTCTTTGAAGCCGGGGAATGGCAAAAAGATTTAGTATTGCAATATATTAACTTGATTATGAAACTTGTGACAAAATAGTTTTGTATATGGCAACATGATTAATACTAAGTAATTTTTATGCCATTGAAAATCATACTTTGTTCATTGTAATCACCTTAAATTCAGTCATAAAACTTGTGAGTATGTTATTTGAAATCCAATCAAGGATTAATAACAACGTTTTTGACATTTGTCATAACTCGCGTGAGTATTATTAGAAATCAATTCAATGATTTGAAATAATACTTTGGTTATCCTTCTAAGAATCTAACATATTGAAATATGAAAGAGTTCTACAAGGATTTGGATATTGTACTTTGAAACAATCGAACACAAAATCCTAATGTGATTCGGATAACGCTACAAGAGTAATACAATAAGAACACTTATATATAGGATGTACCATCGGCGTATCCACCATGTTCTTATGGTATTACACTCGTTTCATTATCTAAATCACAACTATTCACAATAAGAACATAATCATTGTCAACTTGTCATATTGTCTTGTCACTTACGCATTAATGTACACAGAATCCAATGAAGGACTACCAACTAGTACATTAAACATCCCATGAGTATATAACTATAAAGATAGATAGATGCATTAGGGATTTTGGTTTAGTCACATGTCTTGTCACATGTCTTGTCACATTGTCTTGTCATATACGCATTAATGTACATAGAATACAATAAAGGACTACCAATTAGTACATTAAACATCCTACGAGAATCTAAATATGAAGATAGATAGATACTTTAAGGATTTAGTTTAGTCACTTGTCTTGTCTCATTGTATCATAAAATCCTAAATCCTAATGGTGATTCGGATAAGGCTACGAAGGGTAATACAATAAGCACACTTATATATAGGAAGTACCAGTGGCGTATCCACCATGTCCTTATTATTTTTCTCTAGTTTCGTTATCTAAATCACCAACAATTCTACACATAAACCATAATCATTGTCTTGCAAAGCACTTATTAGAAATGTCACTATGAAGATAGGAAGATTTAAGACTGTACTTAAAGTATCCTACAATAATCAATCTATAAAGATAGAAAGATACTATAAGGATTTGTTTCGTGTCCCCAATTGTCATGTCCTTGCATAAAAGGAATATTACACAAAAATGCACTTAGTAAACACATAATTGCCATCCATTGTGAAAAATTGATTACACATATGAATCACCCCAAAAACATTTGAAAAAAACGTAAAAGAAGGGGAGCAATGTACTCGCCAGGATTGCTTATAGATCTTGTTAAAATGATATAACAAAGCTCAAAGGATCAAGAGTTCAAGTGTTGAAGTGGTTCCTAGTGTATCGGATAACTACATGTTAGTGTGTCGAACTTGAAAACGAGAGATTGGATAGAATGAGTTATATAAACCAAACAAGAGTTGGATCTTGTATATTATGGTTTATAATATCAATCGTTCTGAATTGAAAGTATTTCAAAATGTTTTGACTCGCTACGGCTTGCTAAAGTGGTTTACGCCACTTTAACGGGTCATAAACGTAACCATGGGTTCGGGTGGTTAAATATGCCCTATGAGAAGTCTAATATGCCAAAATTAGTTTATATAAGTTGTATAATCTGTTTAGATGTCAAAACAATGCTCTTATATGTTCAAAACTAATTTAAGTGCAAAAAGGGTATTTTCGGCATTATAATGAATACATATTCGACTTGTCATTTGACTCACCAAACGGTATGACGTTAAGGTATAACCTCAGAGGGTTATTCCCTATAATACGTATGGTCATAATGATGGGCTTGGTCGGATCCTAAAGGTGACCAAACGGGTCGGATTCGAAAGTCAAAGCGGTAGTCAAGACCGCTCGACTTACGACCCTAAACAAGTACTAAACTAAAAGTGACGAGTTAAACATGTTAAACATGTCTAACAAGGTTTATAAAGCTGATTTAGTATCAAAACCCCGAAAATAATTCCATCGTATAATGCGCATTTGCGCATTAATGACCAAAAATTTGACTCGTCACTTCGACTAGTAAACGTGGTAATCAGTAGGCATGATCACTAAGGACCATAACCATCATGATTACGGTCACGTTCCAAAGTTCAATTGAACTTTGATTTGACAAATTAATGGTCAAAGCTGAAAGTCAAACAGAAAGTCAAACTATTCGACTTTTAGCTTAAACAAGCTAAAAGAAATGGAACAAGACTAGAAGAGGGCACTTACTTGTGTTTGAGAACACTTGAAGAGCCCAAGAATAAAAATGCTAAGTTAGGAAGCATCCAACTAAGTGGTAGCCTCTAAGTAGAGCAAGAGCGAAAGAAAGAGTGAATGAGCAAGAAAATTGGTTGCAACAATGGGGGTATTTATAGGTTTCTTGAAGCCACAAGATCATTCCAAGTGTTAGGAGATGTTGTAGGATCATTACAAGTGTTTAGTGAGGTGTTTCAACCAGGAGAAGTGTGGCAAAAACGAGTTATAGGTGTCAAGTCAAATGAACAAGAAGCTGCCAAGTAATTGCTGAAATCTGGCATCCCCCTCGCGTCGCAGGAGATCTAGGTGACTCTCTCGCATGGCGCCTGGGATACCAAAGTTTCAGAATTGGCAGTTTTAGTCCCAGCAGCCTAAAAACTTGTTTTTCGATGCGTCTTAGAACTTTTAACACCCGTTAACCCCATTTTTAAGCTTTATAAGGAAGATAAAGCATAGGGAACTTGAAAAATGCTCGGAAACATTTCAGATGTCGGTTGATATCTGTATCTGGGTTATGTGAGACCTTGAGAGCTCAGGATAGTACTGCCGTACAGACAAAGAGATGAAGGCTCTACTTTAAGGTGTGTTCCATTTAAGGAATCTTTTCAGCACTGCAAATGATTAGATCTTTCGATACTTTTTAAGATTGCATGCAGCTTAAGGGTTTATTACGAAAGTATTACAGAAATTCTAGGCTATTGCTTCCGCAAAATCAGAAAAGCTTGTATAATACCCCAGATATCAACTATCTATAAAGACCTCGTATCACAGAATCAGGCAATCCATCAAACAAAATTTCGGAGTACTAAGTCCATATATCCAAGATATGTTAATCCACAAAATTAAGTAGTTGTAAAATTTAGTTTATATCTCGAAAACAGTTTACTAAACGTGTGAAGCCTATCGACACATCCACAGTAAGACTTGTTTATCACTTTTAAACTTTCCATTTCTTTAGCATACAATGATAGTCCACTGATGTACTATCATTTCCTTTTTGTGACACTGATTTCTTTTTGTCTTTTTCAATGTTTTTGTACTTTTCGCATTTTTCAAATGTTTTTGGATTTTAAAATTTTCAAATGTTTTTGTATTTTCTGTAACATTTCTCCCCTTAAAATCAAAACTATCTTTTTGTATTTTAGTTTTTAATAAAATTCTAAACTAGAAAGATATAGACAAACCAATGTGGATCACGCGAACTCGTCGTCCGATACGTATTAAACCTCAGCGTCCGCACCTGTCAGCAAATGTTTCATACCATTAATTCTTAACAAGTATTTGTACCGTGATAAAGAAAATGGTTTGGTATAAAAATCAGCCTTTTGTTCGTCGGTGTGGATTTTTCTATTCGCACCAACTTCTTTTCGTAGCAATCACGAATGAAGTGATAACGAATTTCAATGTGTTTTGTGCGTGAGTGATGAACCGGATTTTTTGTTATATCGATGGCTGCCTTATTATCAACATACAACGGAGTGTCGAGAAATTGCAGACCATAGTCTCTCATCTGCTGTTGTATCCATAGAATCTGTGAACAACAGCTGGAGGCCGAGATATACTCAGCTTTGCAGGTAGAGAGAGCGACCGTAGTCTGTTTCTTACACTGCCAGGTTACCATTCTTGTTCTGAAGAACTGGCATCCCGCTGTAGTCGATTTTGAATTCAACTTATCTACACCAAAATCAGAATCAGTGTATCCTGCAAGATCGAAATTATCATTCTTCGGGTACCACAAGCCGGTGCTTGGGCATCCCTTCAAGTATCTGAAGATTCGCTTCACGATCTGCATGTGTGAAATTCTCGGGCTTGACTGATATCTAGCGCATAGGCAGGAAGGATACATGATATCTTGGCGCGATGCCGTCAGATACATCAGCGATCCTATCATTGATCTGTAGAGTGTCTCATCAACTTTGGTTCCAGTTTCGTCAATGCAAATCCCGTGATTAAGAGCAAGAGGTGTAGATAACGACTTCGAGCTCTCAATATCAAACTTCTTCAAGATGTCGTGCACATACTTGTCTGATGAATGAAAATACCATCTGGAAGTTGATCTACTTGCAATCCGAGGAAGAATTTCATTTCGCCCATCGAAGACATTTTGAACTTCTTCTTCATGATGCCCTCTAACTCCTTGCAAAGACTATCATTTGTTGATCCAAAGATGATGTCATCCACATAGATTTGAACGATAATTAGATGATTACCAACTTCTCTAGTGAAGAGAGTACTATCCATAGTTCCTCTGACAAAGCCGTTTCCCACGAGATGTTGCGATAACGTCTTGTACCAAGCTCTCGGGGCTTGGTGTAAACCGTAAAGAGCTTTATCAAGAAGATATGCTTTCTTTTTGTTGAGTGGATTGACAAACCCCGGTGGTTGTCCGACGTACACCTTCTCGCGTAATTTTTCATACAGAAAAGCTGATTTGACATCCAACTGACAGACTTTAAATCCTTTCCATGCTGCAAAAGCAAGAAATATGTGAATAGATTCTAAGCGAGCTACTAGTGCGTAGACTTTTGTGTAGTCTATCCCTTCCTGCTGGTGAAATCCCTTGACAACAAGTCGAGCTTTGTTTCGAACTATAACCTCTCAATCGTCTCGCTTGCATTTAAAGGCCCATTTAGTATCAATTGCTTTCTGATTTTCAGATAGGTCTACAAGCTTCCACACTCCTTACTTCTCAAACTGTAACAGTTCCTCTTGCATTTCTTGTACCCAGTTTTCATCGCTTAAAGCTTCAGAAACAATTTTTGGCTCAATCTTGGATATGAAACATGAATAGTAGCAATATTCTGGAATTGATGCAACACGAGTATAGAAACAGCTCAATCCTTTGTTTATTTGACTCCGTGTTCTTACACCAGCTTGTAATTTGCCTATTATATAATTTGACGGATGATAAGAATATGATCTTGGCATCACTTCGCCTGGAACAACCACAATATTCTCTTGATTTGTGATATGTTAATCTACCACTACTTCAACTTCAGGAGCACTACTCGATCCTGCAGATTCATTCAATAAACTTGTAATCTGCTCTGCTTCTACATCTGAAGAAGATTCTCCATCGTCATCGAATGTTGGAGCTTCGTCCGAGTCTGAACTCTATGCTTCAGAAAGATAAGGATTCACTGTAGTATTGACTTGTTCAGTAGTTGGTGTCACTTGGTTTGTTTGACTTTCTTGACCACTGCTATTACTTGAACTAGCATCAGAAGAAGATGATCCCAACGTGGGTTGATTAACCATAATTGGTCTGACGATTTGCTCTTGATTTGCTGATTGATGAAGGTAATATAACGCTGTGATTTCTTCATCGGATGGTTCTTCAGGCAAATCAAATGATTTCCACAAGTCTTGATAGTTGAATAACAATGCATCACCTTTTTCTGTGAATAGGATCCGTATAGTTAAACAATCAACATGTTGCGCTTTAATAACTCTTCTTAATGAAGGAACATGCACTCTTCGCAATGGACTTGCATATCCGACAAAGAAACCTTCGAGTGATTTAGCTCCAAATTTGCCATCTTGATCGATTACAGTACATGGCGCTCCAAATGGTTCTAAGAACTCCAAATTCGGTTTCCGTCGGTTAATCATCTCAAAACAGATCTTCTCCGTTGGTTTACTGTTAAGACTTTGTTAAGTGTGTAACAAGCCGTTACAACTGCTTCACTTCAGAAGCTGACTGGAAGCTTTGAGTCTGCAAGCATTCTTGCAGTTTCAATAAGCGTCTTATTCTTCCGTTTAGCTACACCGTTTTGCTGCTGAGTGTAGGGTGCACTAAACTTGTGCAAAATCCCTGTAGCATTGCGGAATTCCTTCATTTTGATGTTTTTGAACTCAGTACCGTTGTCACTTCTAATGCGTCTCACCGGAAGATGGTACGGGTTCTCAAGTTTCTTGAAAAGAATCACCAAATTTTCAAACGTCTCATCTTTAGATTCTTGGAAGAGTACCCACGAGTATCGGGAATAATCGTCTGTAACCACCAAGCAATAGAGATCTCCAGAGATGCTTCGGACATTCACTGGACCAAAGAGATCCATATGAAGTCTTTCGAGAGGCAACTTTATCGAATTGAGAATCTTTTTCGGATTAGATTTCTTGATCTATTTTCCCTTTTACACTCGAGGCAATTATCTGACATATGAAAACTTTTCAGATTCACACCTTCCACCAAATCGTTATGCACCAAATGATTCATCTTACTCATGTGAATGTGGCCCATCTTTCTATGCCATAAGATTGACTCCTTCTCAATAGTTTTCGAGACAAAACATTGGACCGTTTTGATGAAGTAGTAGCATTTCCCATTTCAAGAACATACAAATCATTTTCTCTTGGCGCCCGCATGAGTATCCACTCATCTGGTATTTTAAAACCCGGTTTGATGATCATCCATTCTTTATCGTTGAAGTGGACGGTAAATTTCTTATCACAAATTTGAGAAATACTCAGAAGGTTGTTCTCAGGCTCCGCAATGTAGTTCACTTGATCAAATGAAACAACTCCGTTTGAGAGCTTTCCCTCGGCGACAATCCTTCCACCTTGGTTTCCAGCAAATCCAACATATTCGCCATTTATAGCTTTTATGTCGAACAAGAGCGCTTTCATTCATGTCATATGTCTGGAAGCTCCACTATCCAGAATCCACTTGGAATGTACGGATCTCTGGAGCCCCTGCACATTTCAACAATTAGTTAAACAGCGCGAGCCAAGCCTTTTTGGTCTTGGGTTGAATTGGATAACCATCGTCGTAATCAAACTCACATTCGTCAGCATAATCAAATTCATATTCATCTTTTGGATTTTCTACGATGTTTATGTTTGAAAATTTCACTTTCTTTTTATCTTTCAAACTGTTACCACTTGTAATTTTGACAATTTCAGACTTGATTTCAGATTTTGATTCTTTCATGCTATCACTAGTCTTAACAGACTCAGACTTAGTGTTTCAGATTTTGATTCTTTCGTGCTATCACTAGTCTTAACAGACTCAGACTTAGTGATTACAGATGTTGTTGACCTTTTCTTCGCAACCCAGGCTTGTGATTTGATAATAGCCTTTTTGATGTAAAACTTTGTTTCGTTTGCTTTTGAAGATTCACCTTTTTAGAAAGTTGAGTTTACAAACTTCTTTTCAGATTTGGGTTTATCTTCAGGTTTTGATTCATTTCTTTTCAAAATCTTTATAGGTTTTACAAATTCTGGTTGCTTTGGTTTCACAACATCTAAACTTTCTTTTCTTCGAAGATAGGCTGGTTTTGACATCGGACACTTGCGTGCAATATGACCAACTTCATTACACTTGAAGCAAATCCGATTATCATGTAAATGTCCACCAGTGGATTTTACACCACTGGTGGCTTTAGCCTTATCTCGAAGTTCTTTATGTTTCTTTAACTCATCATTTGATTGCTTCCCAATCAAACTCTCCTCGTGAACCGTGCTTGTCCCATAAACAAATTTCATGTTTCTATCTTTGTATTCATGAAATGGTGACATTTTCTTTTTCGGTTCATCAGTTTCCTCTAAACCCAACCCAGCTCTCCGGTTTTCTGGATGATCACCACCATTTCTTCGGTAGTTATTGTAATTTCTTTTGGGTTTAGAATAGAATTTCTTTTCATTTTTCTCCAGGTCATCTGATGTGACTTCAACCAGTTTGAACAGTTTGTCTACTTGATCTTCTTTGACGTTCCGAATCGGAAAAATGTCATCGAAGTATAATCTATCAGATTCCTTAACCTTGTACATTACAACGTTAGGATCATCACATAGATCATCCTCCGATGATGTATCGTCATCTTCAGAATTTGTGTTAGAACTTTTCAAACTCGAGGTGGCGCTATCAAAGCTGCCATCATCAGAATCATTTAGAACATTTCAACCACCTTTTTAACTACCGCACTGTCATCTTCTTATTTAGTATAGACTACATCAATGTTCTCTGGCAACTTATTATTCTTTTCAGATAACAACTCAATGTTGAGTGCCTTATCCATCCCATCAACGGTTTTGCGACAATACTTCTCGCATAGGGGTGGAGGAACATTGCTGTATTCTTTACCATTTTTCTTTTTAGATCTTTTATCATTTTCTTCTGACAAAATCGTGGGAAGAATATGATCGATGACATACGCGTTAGTTGTACAACTTCTTAAAAGTTGTTGAACATGTTCTGTTTCACTTTTCATGTTCTGGAGTTGTTGTTTGGTCTCAGCAATGGTGTTTATACAGATGTTTATTGCTTTTTGTTTATCCATTACTGTACCTTTTAGCATTCTCACAATATCATGTTGTTCAATATTATTTCTATCGAGCCTGCCATAATCATCTTTCATTTTGTCATACGCTTCCTTCATTGTACGATAATCGTATTTGAAATGTTCGTTATGTACATTGAGTTCAGCGATGATTTATGATTTTTTGGCACATTCAGCACATGGCTCGGTACATTTTGTACAAGGTTTCTCAACCTCTACAACTAGTACTTTGACAACCTCATTTAG
This sequence comes from Scalesia atractyloides, assembly GCA_947069175.1. Lineage (NCBI taxonomy): Eukaryota > Viridiplantae > Streptophyta > Magnoliopsida > Asterales > Asteraceae > Scalesia > Scalesia atractyloides. The sequence goes on along the minus strand of CAMTDV010000030.1, from coordinate 22,286,606 downwards.
ATCTGGACCTATCTTGGTTAGATTTGCCATCAAAGCATTATCGGCAATGTCCTTGAGGTTTTCAGCATTCATTTCTTGAGTAACATCAATAACTTCTTCAGCAATAGATTTCTCCTCGGCAACTTGCTCCTGAGAACTTCCGTCAAAGTGACCTGCAAAACTATCACATGAGTTAGGAGATAAAATGGCTTGATTCTGCATGTGAATATACTCTTCTTCCTCCTGTTGTTGTTGCAGATATTGTTCCAGTAAAATATTCTCTATCACAGCTGCTTCTTCGGTAGATGTATCTTCAACAATCCCAGCCATTAATGCAACTCCAGTCTTCTTACTGATATAAGAATTCCAATCGAAACCATCATCTTCGTTTGATGCAACCATGGCTTTCTCAGTGTTGCTGTTGTTTAGCTATTCCTGGATCTCAACTTATGTCTTCTTTGGGAAAGGCTTGTATTGAAGAGATTTCTTGTAATACTCGTTGCCTCCACCAAGTGGACTTTGATTGCCCGTGGCATCAGGATTTTTGAATTCTCTTTTGAATTGCCCTTCCTGTCGGCATCTGAAATAAGTTTCCTTCGATTTGTCAAACCCTAGCTTGTTGCTTGAATTTACAATTTCTCTGCCAGTGAGTGCAATAAACTTTGTGACTCTTCGAATGATAGAAGCTAGTGACCACTTGATACTCATTAGCTCAAGCTCTTCTTCGTCCACCTGATCGTAATCTTCGGCGGTCATTTCGGGATTGTCGATCTTTCCACCTACAAGACTTTCGTACGTTTCTAGAACAGTGGCAAGAAGTGACATGTGTTGTTTTTCAACTTGCTCTGACACAACATTGTTAAGATTTACAGCAATGTTACACTTGTAGACATTTGAATCAGAATTTGTTGGTTGATTCTGATTTGCTTGACTCTGATAAGAAGTATTTGACCCTGTGCTTGAGAACGAAGAGCTTTGTGGACTTTGATCATAATGAGGATATGATTTGTTCTGATTCTGTGGAGAAGAATTCATGTTTGCACTGAATGCTCCTTGAATCTTTGGACTTGAAATGTTGTCATGCCTTCCGGTTTTGTAATACAGACCAACATCTTGAACAACATTCGCATTTTTAGATTTTGCGATCTTTAGAAGTTCCATTTGATGGCCTTCAAGTTTGTCGATGAATGTAGACAACTTGAAGAATTCCCAATTAGCACTTTCTTTCAGAACCATCAGGTAAGTAGTCCACTCTCCATCAGGTAATGCGTCTGCCAGCTTATCGATGTATTCTTGTTCCGTCTTCTCGAGACCATGTCTTCTCATTTGGACTTTTAGATGACAGAAATGTTCAATCATCTGTTTCATTGTCTCTCCCTTCAACATGTTAAAGATATCGAACTCTTTCATAATGAGAGCTTTCTTGCTCTTGATCATCTCCGAGCTTCCTTGATACTTCTTTTGAAGCGATAGCCAGAGTTCTCTTACAGTCGTGTATTCCGATAGCAAGACGAGAATATCTTCTTTCACGGATTGTTGAATAAGACTGATCATCTTTTTCTCAGCAATGTATTAATCTTTCTGAATTGTGGAGTACTTGTACTTCTCCAAAACTTGCTGATTTTCATCCAACGGAACTGTATAACCTCTCTCGATCGACATCCAGCCTAGGAAGTGCATGGCTTGAACCCAATATGTAAACTTCTCCTTCCATCCTTCATACTCGTCCATGCTCATTAGCTTTGGCGGTTTAACGGTCGTGCCCAGCTCGTTTTCAAGATTGACTCGTTGAATTACGTTGGCATTTGACGAGCCCGCTACAGTCATATATGCTCTTTGTGGATCATCCATCGCAAATAACGAGATGTGTACACTGAAAACACTTCAAAACTTTTGAAAACAATTAGCTTTACTACAAGTTCGGTCGAACTTGTAGTGAAATGAAGAATTCTTTGATTTTATCACAAGTTCGGTCGAACTTGTGATTAGGTTTGAAAATTTCTTTAGATTGAACTTCGGTCGAACTTGTAATTGATATTTATGAGAAAAATATGCAAGTACGGGTGAACTTAACAAGTTATCTTGAATTTTTGTCAAGTTCGGTCGAACTTGACAAAAACTCTATGAAATTTTATTAAGTTCGAGCGAACTTAGCAACAATTACTTCAAAACACCTCAAGTTCGAGCGAACTTGGTAAAAACTCACTGAAAAAGTGACTTTTTACCTCAAGTTCGGTCAAACTTGGCTAACAAGTTCGATGGAGAGGGTTTTGAAAAACATGGTTTTTGCACAATTTTGTCAACAATTCGTTTGATTTGGTCTCCAATCTTTCAAGGGCTTATCTTTATTGTATTTTACATAATATATTCAAAATTGAAAAGATTTTGACCGTGAATTCTTCATTTTTGTGAAAAAGTTAAGAAAAATAGAAGAATGAGGATGAAATAGAAGTGTTCTTGTCTTGATATCAATCATAGGCTATTTTAACTCTTATTCCACTTGTAGGACCAATCCTCAATGCTTAGGAGCCTAAATTTGATATCTATTGTTCATAATAGCGGAAATATTACGACAACTTTACCAATAGACAAGAATTCATCAGTTAAACGTCAATTGTATTGATTAAACGTCAAGAATCCAGATTGACAGAGCTTCGCCTCCAAAATGCCAAAGTTACAAATGAGGACAACAAGCTAGCTATTTATAGATGATCAAGTTCGCCTGAGGATACCTAAGTTCGCCCGAACTTGCCTTAGCAAGTTCGATCGAACTTGACAATACAAGTTACATATGGGCAAACTTGACCTCCAACTATATAAATAAAACTTTTTGCTAGCCTATTCAACTCTATCCTATACAGACTCGATATAAGAGTAAGACATAGACATTGTGCACCAACAGTTTAACCCCATCAAAATCTGATGTGGTGACAAACGTATCCGTATTGCTCGCCAATTGACCGATCTAACAACTTTTTTACTTTCAGACTTGTTTGACAATGTTTTAATTCTTGCTGATCTAACTCCCTTCTTTGAATATGCTTATTCACGCACAATAATGCACATGTACAAACAAAAGAATACATGTTATAAAATGTTCGTACATAATAATGCACATGTGCATTTTAAAGTCTGATTTTATATTTTAAATAAAACATACGATCAACGTTGTTATTATCCACCTTATCGTCATCCTTGTCATCTGTTTCTATGACTTTTGATTTTGCCAACCTCCTGTTCTTTGTCATACGGACCCCATCAAAACCTTTATTTGATGTTTCGTCATGTTTCTGTTTACTCGTCCTCCTAATAATGTCTTTATCATTTTGCACGCGTACGTTTATGAAATTAATGTGTTTACATAAATTATACTATCTTAAATGAAAGTGATACAAGGATGCACATATGCATAAATAGCTTTTAACCTTTTTGTTTAACATTCACGTAGTCGTTTTTTGGTGCATGTGGCATTATTTTTAACCCTTCATCCCGTGACTTCAATACAAATGTTACTTGCTTCAGTGTTTTTCCACTGATAATCTACAATGAGTATGTACGTCAATGTTAATTTTATCATCAATGTATAAGTTATGCACATATGCATCGGTATGCACATGTACATTGTGACATTTGTGCCTTCTCAATCGCTGTACAAACCCGAACAATCTCGAATCCAATGAAACCTTGTGTTTTATCTACGGCATTTGTATAATTACAAGTGACACTTGCACGTTTTAGTCCTTGTACAATCTAAAACTCTCAAAGCTTTTCTGGAAGTAAAATCGTAAATTGTTACGCAAACGTAATCAATTTAATGTGGCGTACACTCCAGAACAAGAAAATGAGCTAAACATACACTAAATACCCTTTTACATAACTTAGAAATAAGTTTGTGTTTTACATGTGAAACCTTGTGTTTTATCTCTGGGATTTGTATAATTACATGTGACACTTGCACGTTTTAGTCCTTGTACAATCTAAAACTCTCAAACCTTTTCTAGAAGTAAAATCTTAAACAGTTATGCAAACGTATTCAATTTAATGTGTGTACACTGCAGAACAAGAACTTGAGCTAAACATACCCTAAATACCCTTTTACATAACTTAGAAATAAGTTTTGAAGGGTTCGGTATGGCAAAAACATGCTTATTCAAGCTCAGGGACTATTTTCAGCAAACTTCGAAAGTCTGTTGGTCCGTATTCAAACACGAACCACATATGCTAGTCCAAATATTTTTGTGTTCAATAAAATCTTGTGTGTTATTTATAGGAATACAAAAATGTCAATCGTTGCGCAATTTCGATCATTTTCGTGTTCGTTTAAGCGTTTTACGTATTTTCACGAAACATGTAACCGTACAACCAAACGGACCAACATCTATGACATTTCCGCAAGAAATTCAAGTTACATATGCCTTAACACCCTTATAGAGCCTAAACATTAGGTGAAAAGGGGTTAAAAGTGACAAAACGCGACGACACAAGTCAAGGGGCCAAAACTGCCATTTTTTGAAACTTAAGCCCCTGCAGGGCCTTACGGACCGTAAGACCTACGTCCATATGGAGGTTCCAAATAGTAGAAAATGTGCAGCAACTTGGCAGCTTCTTGTGCAAAGCCTTGGAGCCCAAGAACTCGAAATTGGCAGCTTCTAACCTGCAAATGACAAGTGTTTAAGCCTCCCTAAGATCATGCCAACACATGGGACACTTATGATGATCTCATGGCATCCAAAACACTATAAATAGCCACCAATTTCTTTCACTTCTCCTTGCTCATTTCCATTTCTTTCTCCCACTCTCTTGGAGCTTACTTCCAGCTTTTGGAGGCCTCCAACTCCGAGTTCTGAAAGTGTTCTTCAACATAAGTAAGTGCTCTCCTTAGTTTTCTGAGCCAAAAGTCAAACAATTTAACTTTCTGTTTGACTTTTGGTTCTGACCATAATTGGTCAAGTCAAAGTTCAATTGAACTTTCAACGTGATCGTAATCACGAAGGTTATAATCCCTAGCGATTGCACCTTCTAATTACCACATTTTCTAGGTGAAGTGAAGAGTCAAAGTTTTGGTCAAAGATGTGCATAATGTGCATTTTATGACGAAACTATTTTCAGGTATCAAAACACCAAGTTTTGATACCAAATCAGTTTTATAAACTTAGTTAGACATGTTTTGACATGTCTAACTCGTCACTTCTAGTTTAGTGCTTAATTAGGGTTGTAAGTCGAGCGGTCTTGACCACCGCTTTGACTTTTGAATCCGACCCGTTTGGCAATCTTAGGATCCGACCAAACACATATATGTGACCATGGTTCTATAGGGAATAACCTGCTGAGGTTATACCTTATGGTCACGTCGTTTGGTTAGTGTTATGATAAGTTGCTCTTATGTTCTTTAAAAATGACCAAAATGCCCTTTTTGCGCATAAATCCATTTTAAACATATGTAACCAAATTTTTGACACATAAACTGATGTTATAACATTTTCAAACATTTTTAGGCTTTTAAGACTTATCATAGGACATGTTTAACCATCCGATCACGCGTTTACGCAAATGACATGTTAAAGTATCGTAAACTACCTTAACGAGTCATAACAGGCCAAAAGCACTTAGGATCCTTTCCAAATCTGAATGTTAAGCTTATTAAACCATATCATACGAGTCCCAACACTCGTTTTGTTTATAAGACTTCATTCTATCTGATCTTTCGTTTAATGTCACGACACGCTAACATATTATCGTTTTGTTTATAAGACTTCATTCTATCTGATCTTTTGTTTATAAGACTTCATTCTATCTGATCCATATGTGCTAAATCATTTCAAGTTTTTGAAAAACCAATTCGCTGGTTTATATAAACAATACGATTTCAATAATGTGAAAAACTTGTTGGTGCGTTATCGATGACGCGAATAACATTCAATAATGTTGATCATGCCGACCAGTAGTATGTTATGGTACAATAGGACTGACAATCCCGTTAACAAACTGTTCACTAGATTTGGTGGAAGTTTGGGTAACGACAGAAACTGTTTCTGATTAATAAATCATCTGTTGATTTGTTAGTCTAGTTAAAGAGACATTTGGAGGTTTATTAAAGATACCCCTTGGGTGGTATAGTCAACACAGGTTTGAATGTGTTTGTTATAGAATGACCAAAAGTTTTCACAATTAAAACCACGGACGATTGATTGATGACATGAACACTTGGCCTATGACAGGGACAAATGGTTCATGACAAGGACGATTGGTTTATAACAAGGACAATCGGTTTATAACAATGGCACATAATGATTTTCACTTAAAGATATAAACCATATACTATTGTCTTTCAAATTGATTTATTTCTCTGTTTTACAAAACAAATGTTTTTGGTCAAGATTCATGGCTACAAGGTTTTCTTTTACTTATATCAACTTGATAAGTTGGTTAAATATATTGCAATATCAAACACTTTTTGATTTCAAGGTTCATACTCGTCGACTCACGAAGTTGGACGAGGTATTGCAATATGAATATAAAGCCATGATCTCGACACACAAAACTTATGTACTCGTCGGCATTTTTATGCTGACTGTATTTTCACATACGTTTCAGGAACCATTGTTTGAATATTGATTGCATACTTCACATAGGATGGACGAGGGCCTTAGTGACTTTAAACTTGAAAAATAATTTGATTGTATTTGTTTTCCGTTATTCCACATTGTAATTCAATAATTCGATAAAACAAAACTTTAAATACCATGTGTTAAGAAACAATTTCCTGTAACGTGACTCACCAATGTTTCCGCCACGGTTTGTTATTTTACGCGATCGGGGTGTTACATGCATCAACATTAACTACCTTAAATAACTTATTCTGACAAATTATGCACATGTGCATATTACCACATTCCGTCAAACTATGCACATGTGCATAACTATATATCACACAACACCACCTTATTAACATATTCTAACAGGAATACACGTGTGCGTAAATATCACCTCAAAATTAAACTGAAATAAAACAAAATACTGATTATATATCATTAATGCATAGATGAAACTCCTGTTCAATGTCATTTGCATCAACAATAACTACCTTATTAACCTATTATGACAATCTATGCACATGTGCATATTAAGCTATTATGACAATCTATTCACATGTGCATAACTATATATCACACAAAATTACGTTATTAGTCGATTCTATTAAGCGTATTCTATCAAAATATGCACATGTGCATAACTATATATCACACAAAATAGAACTAAATACTCTATCAAAATATGCACATGTGCATAACTATATATCACACAAAATAAAACTAAATATTGCATTATAGATCGTTAATGCATAAGTGAAACACCTATTAAACGTCATATTATCATATAAGTACAAAAACAAAGTTTGAATCGACGATTTAGCTGACAATTAAGTAACATATTATCATATAAAATCACAAAACGGGTCTTGAACCTACGATTTTGCTATCAAATAAAATTACAAACGAATTGTGTAAACTTACAAACGGTATCACGATTTAGTTAACAATATCTATGTTATGCCGCCGAGTACGTCAGCGGTTCCATTGGCGGCGATTCCGTTCTTAAAGACACACTCCTGGAATCCTCTCCGGAATCCTCGATACTTATATTCACGATGCCCTAATTACGAATGGATGAAGAATCCTCAATGCTTATAATCAAGTTAGCCTAATTACGAATGGATGAAGAATTTATGATCGATGATTATGTTCCTACAACAATATTATACAACGAATTTTGGAGCTCTAACCTCGATTATATGACGAAATCTCTGATAAATTTTCAATACTCGATACAGAGATGCTTCGATATGGTGAACTGATGATGGTATGTACTGATGATGGTATTTAATTTGAATCCGGACGTTAAATATTATATATAATATGATTTAGTTGATACTTGAAGTCCAACATGAGAGGGGGGAAGCAAGTATGAACTAGTTATTTTAAAAGTTGTTGTGTATTTACAACAATGAACCATGTTCACACTGGCATGTATGGAGATGCATGAATGCTTGCCAAGTGGCGGACATGCATGCCCAAGTTGGACAAGTGGCAAGAAGTTCATGCATGTGCGGCAATTGGCGATGCAAGAGTGCATGCCCGACAAGTGGCGCGATGAGCATGCATGTGCGACAAGTGGACAAGTGGCGATGCAACAGTGCATGTGTGACAAGTGGCGTAGTATGGGTGCATATACAACAAGTGGCAAGATAAGTATGCCTGTCTCACTCGGTCCATGTACCCGTCTCTTAGTTAATACCTACAACAAGTTTATTAATTAAGATAAACAATTATATTTTTAAGTTAATACCCGTAACAAGTTTATTAATTAAGAAAAACAATTATATTATTAATAACGGGTGTTAATAATATAAGTTGGCATACGATCATAAATATAGTTATAATCCATTTTGCACATCTTCATAATTACTAATTAAACCAGTTAAGTGGATTTTAGTTCTTTGCTCAAGGTGTAACACTTACGGGTCATAACTCGGTCGGCCGCGTTAATTAATCAAACCGGTCCATTTTTCCAACAGTCTCCCACTTGGATGGTTTTCGATTAAGTTCGTTAACTCTAACAGCCAGAGGCGCTCCAGCTACACATGGTTGCCCCCAACAAATATCACACTTTAAAGTAATTAATCAGAACATCTTGGAACATCCTTTTGCAAGACAATGAGCTTATGATAATCGTTTTCATCTATCCTTTCCATAATAGACATCAATTGAACAATGAGCCATGGATCAGATTCAATCTCACATGGTGTTCAATCATTATTGTTCTCGTTCAAGAATCAAATGGTCCAATCAAACACACAGTAAGTTTGGGTATGGCCTTACACTTCACCCATTTGGATCAACGAGGGTGCCCCTATCTCTAACTATTACATATAATGTAAGAGTACAAAATCCCATCTTGACTACATACAACTCCCACTGAACTTTAGAAATACTCCTAACCATTTCCTTTATGACTCTCTCCCTAACCATTTCCTTTATGACTGACAGTTATGCGATTGACACTGATCAAAGAATTGTATCTAGTAAATGAAAGTTCTAGTATGTATCTTAGGTCAAAGGATACTAAATGAGTATACCAAGATCAAAAACATCTTATGACTGGTCCATGAAGACGATCTGATGCGAGTTACATCCAACGTGATTCATAATAAGGTCTCTGAGTTTGGAAGTCGACTCTTGAGTCCGAAGTCATAATAGTCTTAATTCTGAGTCGTTACCATGAGTCTGACCGATTACGGATAATTTAGAATACAAGATTCATGGATTCAATTTATTAAAACTGAACACACTTGTAAGATTCAAAGTTTGTATTTGACTAGTAAATCAAAAGTGGATTCAAAAGGTACAACTATCTGAATGTTCGTACATCCAAATACTAAATCAAAACAAATGGCTAGCTAATCTAAGACCAATAGCATCCCTGTGTTGGTCATGCTTGTCCTGAGTCCTCGGTTTAGTGAACGAGTTTGCTAGGCTTTTGATCTGTCGCTACTTTGCTTATTATGATGTCTCCTCATTCCAGTATTTCCCGTATATAGTGGAACTTTCTTAGAATGTGCTTGGCGCTGTGATGAGATCTGGGCTCTTTGTATTGAGCAATTGCTCTTGTGTTCTCATAGAACACCTTGATTGGTTTCATGTTACTTAGAACCACATCGAGGTGGGTGAAGACCTTCTTCATCTAAGCAGCTTCTTTTGCAGCATCTATTGCAGCTAAATATATGGATTCGGTGGTTGAATCCGCCATAATACTCTGCTCGGAGCTTTGGAAGCTAGCGTTAGTGTAACTCCTTACAGTAAGTGTAACACCCCAACCGATGGTGGAAACATCAGAGTGTGACGAAAACTAGATTGCAAGTGACATCATAACGCTAATTGTGACAATATTTGATTAAAACATAATTTTCATTTCATAAGATAATTGTCAAGTACATCATTGGAAGCAAAATACAACAATTAAACGTTACAACAACGAAACAAAATACAACATAAGCTAATCTAGTAAGTTTAGAATATTCCTACCAGCTTTCATCATGCATATCCTCTTCAACCTGTAACATGTTTAAAATACGAGTTCAATGCAGAAGCAAAGGCGAGTACACAAGTTTGGTGAATACATAGCATAGGTATAAAATGTATAACTCGAATCCACATGGTAATTGTAAGCAAAGTATATACTAATCATGCAATACTAGATCAAACCCCGAGTTTCCACAAAAGTTTACGAGATCGAGCTTCCCTCGTCGCAAAAGCGACGGGACTAAAAATAAGTATGAGAATCTTAACATAACCACGACGGGTGGGGTGCTACTCCTTTAGTACTATATATGTCAAGTTGGGCTAGCTAAGTTAATAATCGACCATGTATAATTCTAGCATGTATCTAAGCATAACAAGCATCATCTATTAAGGATTGAGCATGTAAAAGCATGAATTTGTGATAAGTGTATTTTGATAAGTAAACATGTTACAACCCAAAAGTGAGAAAGCGGTAAATGGGTCGAGTGTACTCACAGTTTTGCTTAAAGTGTTCCACTTAGAGAAATCCGTGAGCTTGTTTGTAGATTAGGGTTTGGCACCTTGTCCTTCTACAAGAAGAACAAAGGTATAAGTATGAGTTTAACGGGAGATTCGGATTATTCGAGCATATGTATAAGGACTTAAAGTATAAAGTATAAGAACATAAAATAGCCACTAAGGCATAACAATCGTTTCTTGACACTATGTTAACCCATATGGGTATGATGTGATTTCATAGGTTTTGAAACCTATTAGAATCGTAAACGAGGAATTACACACTTAAGTGATAAACTTATTATCTTGACAAGTGATTAGTTATTCATTATCAAGAGTTCGGTTTAAGGATTATATTATAGTCCATAGTTAGTATGTATACATAATAATAAACTACAACTAACAAAGATTTCATATAAGTCATGGAGGAGGTAGGGGGTAGAACCATCCATTTGGAACCTCGTATGAGTTCCCCACTTCACGAGTCATCATAGACAACAAGGAGGGTCAAGAACAAGTAATATGACAAGCATGTAATTGGGGTCACTATACCAAGTAGCCAAGTGAAATACAACCTGGTGAACTGGCGTCAACACACGTCGAAGGCTAGACGGGGTTGTGACACTTTCAAACTAGAAAACTAACTTGGGATAATGATGAAAATCATCCAGTGATGTGTGGTCTCATAGTTAGTATAGCCCAAGCTAACCAAGGTGGACACACATAAACAAGTTCAAGAATTGTATCACTTGTGAGCTTAAAGCACTATGAAAAACAGAAAGTTTGGAGTGTTTAAACACTCCTATCTAGATGTATAACAAGCCTTGGTTAGTTTCCTTAATCACCAAGTTTATTAGAAGCTCAAGAACACTAGGATGAGTGAAGAAAACATGAGTTAACAAGTTTTGAAAACGTTTTTGTTACTTCAGAAACTTTCAGCCTACTTTGGAGCTTTTTTGGTGAATACCCAGGTCTGGAAATGCCATGGCAAGTCTGTGGGTTCGAGCCTAAGACTGATCCAAGGAAGTAGGAAGAAGAATCGAAGGATTTCGTTGAGTTTTGAGCAAGTTATGCTCACTTTTGTGAAGGTGGTACAATCTGCCGAATTCTGATGTTGCAAGTGTTCTTGAGATGATTTGAGAGTGATTTAGGAAGGATTAGAGGGTTGTGAAAGTGGAAAATGGCTTGGATTAGTGGTGGTATTTATAAGGGAGAGCTAGGAGGTTGTTGGAGGTGTTTAAAGGAGGTTTGGAGGTGATTGGGTGAGGAGGTTGTGTGTGGATCCGTGCTAATTCGCGAGCCAAAACACATTCTGCCCGCCCAGGACCTCTTGCGGACCGTAAGGGTTTCCCCTTGCGGTCCGTAAGTACTTGGCCTGGGTAAAATGTTATTTTTTTTGTTGTTTTGTCACAAGGTGACGGGCTTATATGTTACATTATGGTATTTTAGGGATGATTAAAGTATTATAAGCATAAGAATCAGGTCACATTGTATATGTATGTATGTAATGAATGAGATCGAGTATAAACATCACGTATAATGTATGTATAAAGTATCAATGTCATGTATTACCAAGTATGTCACGTTTACGAGTATGAGCATCATGTATAAGTATATATGATTGTGTTTAACACGTATAGAGATAAAAATGTATATTCCATTATGATTCAAGTCTCGATTACAAAGGTTACAACGAAAATACGAATACGAGATACAATGATTTCCAAAAATAGAAATATAAGACTAGCTTTCTAAACATGGAAAGTATGAAAAAGCGGGGCATTACAGTCTCCCCTCCTTTAGGAAATTTCATCTCGAAATTTAGGAAGATGCAACGAAGAGATGCGGATACTTAGTCTTCATATCACTTTCGAGTTCCCAAGTAAATTCAGCGCCACGTTTCCCTTCCTATCAAACCTTGACGATAGGGATTCGACTGCGCCTTAGTTGCTTGATTCCTCGGTCCATGATTTCGACTGGTTTCTCCATGAAATGCAATGTCTCGTCGATTCGAAGATCTTCGAGAGGAACTTGAAGTCCTTCTTCAGCTAGACACTTAGGTTTGAAACATGAAATACAGGATGGACATTGTTGAGCGCTTGAGGTACGTCCAGTCGATATGCTACCTTGCCAATCCTTTCGAGAATCTTGAAAGGACCTACGTAGCGAGGAACGAGTTTGCCTTTCTTACCAAAACGAACAACACCCTTCCAAGGGGATACCTTGAGAAGTACTTGATCACCAACATTAAATTCCAAAGGTTTGCGTCTTTTGTCTGCGTAACTCTTTTGACGACTTCGAGCTTTGAGTGTCACACCCCGACCCGTAGCGGAAAAGGTGATCGGGGCATGATTGGGTTATCATCAAAGCTCATGACATTTATTAAGCGTTTCATATTCATTAATACAAATTAAATGGAAATTTACAATGATTGCTACAACATGATCTAACTAACAATCTAACTTCTTTGTTCTCTTCTAAGGCATATCCTATGTTATCCTTGCTTCAACCTGTTCACCTGTATCATGCGTAAAAAGGTTTTTGGATCAACATAATGTTGGCGAGTGAATCCTATGGAAAACATTTGAACAATTTATTTAAATTGATTATGAAATATGTGCACAACAAAACATGAGTAAAATTAGATGTAACTTGATCAACAATCATAAGATGTTAAATGAAACACTCATGAATAATAATGGAACAATTAAAGGCACGCGATGCTCAACTCGTCTCTCACGAGGAACTGAGGGGCCTGATGAATGAATTGCATAAACATGATGATATGAATGACACAACTACAAACAAAATAAACTCAATGAAACACACATGAACAATAATGAATTTGAATTGAAGCACGCGATGTTCTACTCGTCTCCCACGAGGAACTGATGGGCTTAATGTATGAGTTTCATATAATTTGACAAAAGGAATATAAGTAAATGACAACAATAAAACAATCTAAGTTTAAGTCATGATGTGGTATGGCACAAGTTTAAATAAATAAATTAATTAATTTCATAACACATGACACACCCCAAAACGTGTAATTTAAAAGGGGAATTGTAAGATTCACTCACAGTGGGTGCGTTCGGTTGATGACGTTGAATGCACGCGAAGTGGTTTTAACCACAAGTGAGATTTAACCTAGATAAATCGCATTATGGTTTGGTAAGTAAACGGATTTTATTAAACTATTTTAATAGGATTGTTGGGTGTATTTTTGTGAGTTTGAGGCTATTTTCTAACCTTAAAAATGTTAATTTTAAGTATTTATAATTGATTTTTAATTAAAATAATTAAAAAAATAATAATAAAAAAATATTTTATTTTTTTTTGCTACAGTTGACTTTGACCTGTTGACTTTGACTGGCGTTGACCGGTTCGAGGCATATTGTTGTGCGCTGGGTGAGGCTCGAACCCGAGACCTCCCGTACGCGTGCACGCAGCTCTACCAACTGAGCTACGTGTCTAACCCGTTATATATCCGATTTTAATTACATATATACATTAATTACAATTAAACAGAAATCCTTTTTATTTTAAAAACAGTTTAAACGACACGGTCATGTACTCCACAGGTCTCGACCCGGGACCTGTGGTTTAATCCAACACACAGTCCACCGCTGGACTGTGTGTTCAACATGTTATATCATTCGATTTTTATTATACTTAAATACTAATTAGTTATTTCCTTTTCTGCCTTAATTAAAAAGAAGAGATAATTGTCCGAGTCGGTGCTGAGGACCGGACTCGAACTCGTGACCTGTGATATAAACAAACACACAGTCCACCGCTGGACTGTGTGTCTAACTTGGTTATTATTCCGGTTAACAATACACTTAACATATATCTGTGGCGACTCCGGTTCAGTTAAACAAAAAAATGGTTTTTATCAAGGCAGCGTGTGTGAGACGGAAATCGAACTCGAGACCTTTGCATGTTTAACGTTTTATGTGCACACAGTCCACCGCTGGACTGTGTGTCTAACCCGAGTAAAATCCTGATTTATATTATACTTATATGATAACAAAACATCGTCTTCTTCACTGAAAAATAACCAGAAATCGGAAATCGACTGGTTCGAGTTTTATTCAAGTTTCATTAGTGAATTACAGTCCATTAAGGTAAGATAAAAGTGAAAAGGAAAAGAAACTGGGCGGAGAGGTATACCAACTGGACTCTCTGTTTTCCGGCAGAAACTCCGGCGACAGAATTCACTTCCGGCGACGTGTTCCTTATAGCAGCGAGTCTCCGGAAAGCTTATAAAGGGCGTGGGTAACTCCGGTATAAACTCAGTGGCTCAGTAAGGCTCGGCAATGGGAAAACGGTTTTCCGGCGATGAGTAGAGAAATTCCGGCGAGTGGAATTACGCCGTGAAAAGATGTGTTTTTGAGTGAAAAGGTTTGTCGTCGGTTGTGGGTCAATTTATAGGGGAAAAACGAGATGTACTTGGTCTGATTTCCGACTATGTTCGTTTATTTAAATTTTCCGGCGGTTTTGATTTTGGTCGCGGACTTCAAACATCGGTTATAACCGATATCTGGTTAATGGTTTACGTTATAACGTAAATTGTAGTTAAGACTCGCGAGAATTCGGGGATTCCGACGACTGAACCGTTTGGGCGCCGGTTTTGAATTTGTAACGACACTTTATCAATTAAATGATTTTATTATACAACAAACAAAGTCCGCGGCGCAGTGGTTTGTGTGTGAGGTGATAAGTTGCTGAGTGACTCGGTACAGACCCGGGTTCGAAACCCGGCAGAGGCAATTCATTTTTATTTTGCGATTTTTGACAGTTTTTCAAAAGCTAAATATATATTCTTGTATAATAATTGATTACGGATCGTTTAAAAATATTTTGAGGATTTAATTCGCAACGAAAATTTTGACTGACTGTTCGGTTGATAAACGGAGCGGGTTTGGTAAATCCGTTTTTGACGGATGTTACAGTATCCCCTGCTTTTTAGAAATTTCGTCCCGAAATTTAAATAATGATATATTTTGACTAAAAGGATGATGATGTTTTGTTTGACAGTTGTATGCTTAGCAAAATAAAGGCTTAAGTTTTTGTTCGAGGCGGTAACGTTCTTTGTAAGGGTTAAGTACCCTATTCAGGAATCGCTTTTTGTTGCTTACTGTATAAGTATTGATAAGCAAAAATGATTTGCTAAAAATGATATCATGCATAAGAGTTTAGATACGTTTGGGAAAGTATGGTTATATCCTAAGGCAAAACTTCTAACACTACAACCTATATGGAACATAAATAAAAACACAACAGCTGATATTTGAACATAGGTAAACGCAACTGCTCATATTCGAACATGAATAAACACATCAGCAAATATTTGAACATGAATAAACACATCAGCAAATATTTGAACATGAATAAACACATCAGCAAATATTTGATCATGAATAAACACAACAGCAAATATTTGAATTCACATTCTGATAGCATATATGTTTGAATGATGGAAGTTCCTCTCTCGTTTATTATGATGGAGAGGTTAGTTTATGTAGAAATGGAACACAATCCAATCTCTTTAAATAACATGATGATATCAATGTAACACAAATTCCAACCAAGGCAATACTAAATCCTACATGGAACTTCTCATAACCGCCTGATAATGCCTCTGATCCTTTGGCAAGAATACTTATATATAGGAAGTACCAGCGGCGTATCCACCATATTCTTGCCAAATTTTCATTAGTTTTATCCACAAGTTATGATTGGTTACCAAGAAACTAATAAATCCTACATAGAACTTCTCATAACCGTCCGATAATGCCTCTGATCCTTTGACAAGAATACTTATATATAGGAAGTACCAGCGGCGTATCCACCATATTTTTGTCAAATTTTCATTGGTTTTATCAGTGAATTATGATTAGTCCTATAACTCTACAATCAATACAACAAACATAAAATACTGAAATGAAATATATTTGTGCGATCAAGGCTCAATCGAACGGAGCCGATCGTATTGCATGTACTGAAAATGAAATGGATGTGCGCTCAAGGCTCAATCAAACGGAGCCGAACGTATTGAATGTACTGAAATTGAAATTGTGTGCTCAAGGCTCAATCAAACGGAGCCGAGCGTATTGCATGTACTGAATATGAATAACTTAACCACACAAACAGCCTATGCATGGAACCTCTCATAACCGCCTGATAATGCCTCCGATCATTTGACTAGAATACTTATATATAGGAAGTACCATCGGCGTATCCACCATATCCTTGTCAAATTTTCATTGACTTTATCCGTAAGTTATGGTTAGCTCGATGCGACTCTACTACAAACACCACAACCACAAGATACTGATAATGAAATTGTCTGTGCGCTCAAGGCTCAATCAAACGGAGCCGAACGTATTGAATGAAATTGTATGTGCGCTCAAGGCTCAATCAAACGGAGCCGAACGTATTGAATGTACTGAAATTGAACAACTTAATCTAAACAACCATCACACAATCAGCCTATGCATGGAACCTCTCATAACCGCCTGATAATGCCTCCGATCATTTGACAAGAATACTTATATATAGGAAGTACCATCGGCGTATCCACCATATCCTTGTCAAATTTCCATTGACTTTATCCGCAAGTTATGGTTAGTTCGATGCGACTCTACTACAAACACCACAACCACAAGATACTGATAATGAAATTGTCTGTGCGCTCAAGGCTCAATCAAACGGAGCCGAACGTATTGCATGAACTGGAAATGTAAATTGAAATGTGCGCTCAAGGCTCAATCAAACGGAGCCGAACGTGTTGCATGAACTGGAAATGTAAATTGAAATATGCGCTCAAGGCTCAATCAAACGGAGCCGAACGTATTGCATGTATTGAAATGTAAAATGAAATAACCGATCAAGGCTCAAACAAACGGAGCCGATCGTGCGGGCACGCCCTGATCAACCCATAATAAAATGGGGATCAAACTCAACCTCGATGGATGGGGAGCTACGGCCTCGGCAAAAGCATATACTGAAAACAATAGATAATATATAATATCCAATAATTTCTCTAACAGTCTACACATGTGATAAAGAAAAACATAAGACTAAACAATAGGAGTTGAATCTGGATCTTTGGCGAAGAGGACTAGCTGAGTATCTTCGTTTGGGCCGTCATTATCTTCGACAGGATTGGCGTTGATATTGAAGACTCTTCCTCTTGTTGGTGGCATAGTGGTTGGGTTTTCTTGGTTTACTTGGTTAACTGGGTTTGATTGGGCTTGAGTGTTGATAACGTTAACCAATTGAGGGCATGTGTTTCTAAAATGGGTAGGGTCGCCACAATTGAAACAGGCTCGCGCATATGGGAACATGGGGTATTGGGGTTGGTGATAAGTTTGGGCCATGTTTTGAGTAGGGGAAAAGGTTTGGTCTTGAAAGGTGCGACAAACATTGCTCAAATGACCATAGCGTCCACAAGTTGTACATAGCCGGCAAGGTAAAGTAAGGGGATGGTGATAAAAACAGTTGTTGCATCGAGGGTGAGGTCCAAGATATGGTTTCTTATCTTGGTAAGCTGAGTTGGGTGCCACTTGGGTGATTGGGATAGCTCGGATGGGTATGGCATGAAAAACGGGTTGATTTCGTTGAGTAGCAGCGAAAAGTCGCCCGACTCTTCTTCTCTTAGGATTGGGTTGAGAAGGGGATTCGGTTTGAGTGGAGTCGGAGGTTTCAGTCGATTCTTTATCCTTCCTCTTCTCCTCCTTGAAGTCTTTGTTTCGGATTCGGTTCTCGGTGAGCTCTGTTGCTAGCTCCATTGCTGCTTCCAAAGTTGCAGGCTTGGTACTTATCACAGGGTCTTGAATCTTTGACGGAAGACCACGAATGTAGTGCTCGATCAAACGGTAGAGGGGAGTAAACATGTTGGGAACCATTTGATGTAATTCGAGGAACCTTTTGTTGTAGGTGGTGTGGTCTCCTTCCATTTGCTTCAATGAGTAAAATTCATCTTCTAATTTCTTGATTTCGCTCCTTGGACAAAATCGTCTGGTCATGATTTCCTTCAATTCGTTCCAAGTTAAGGACATAGCATCTTCAACACCTCGTTTGGCCTTCTCTGTATTCCACCAAGTAAGTGCTATCCCATATAGTCGACCGGTAGCATAACGCACTTTGCGATCATCAGGGCAATCGCAATTTAGAAAAGTATTCTCCATTTCTTCAAACCAATGGAGGAGTGCGGTGACACCTTCAGTCCCTTTGTATTTCGGAGGGTCGCATGATTTGAAGTGCTTGTAGGTACATTTAGTGGTATTTGGGGAAGAGTTGAAAATGTTTTGGTTTGCTTGATTGACAGGATTAACGGTAAGTGCTTGTTGAACTTGGATTACAATGTTGGGTATTACGGCAGCCACTTGTTGAGCGATTAAGGCGGCCATGCGTTCGCGGGCTTTTCTTGCTCTCATCTTCCTACGGGCGAGGTTAGAAGACATCTACAAGGATTACATGACAAAAGTATGAGTTGGATGCTTTTGAGATCATGGGTCGCATTCAAGAATGAACATTCATAAAATAATTATAGAAAAATACTACATCCATAGGATGTCTTGGGCTTTGCTCGCTGTGAGGCCCGTCATGCCGCCATACTTTACCTGTGTAATCATGTGGGCCCCCATGAATACCGGTTTTTCATATGGTTCGCACGGTTTCTGCCTGGTTGCGTACACAAAAACCCGGAGAAAATCGAGAAATATGTATACAACGTGTGATGTTCGGAATGTGTCCAGGTGTAGACACGGTGACACCTCAAAGTAGGGTTAGTTCGAACGACGTTTGGTGTGGCATGCTTTGGCCTAATAGGTCCTTCGTACTCTCATCGTTGGTCCCCAGGTAGGCAAACTGGTCCGTTATATTGGATTTATACGAATGCCAGCCTAGACAGGACGTTCCGACTACCGGTACTTGTACCCTTCCAGTTACTACATGCCCGTCGCAGAACTTACTTTGATGAGAATTGAAAATTGCACAAAATCTTTGGATAATGAGAGTATGAAAATAAATTGAATACATGAACATCGATATATGTATAATGAATATGTATATATGTATAATGAATATGTATATGAGCATGTATGTTTGACTGGAATGTAAACAAATATGAAACAAATAAATATCACAAGTTTGTATGTAACCACCTAATCAATTTAAAATTTAGGCAGACTATAGTATAGGCTCTAAGGGTCTAATAACCTATCCTATATCCCTATAGTCATGGCTCTGATACCAATCTGTCACACCCCGACCCGCAGCGGAAAAGGTGATCGGGGCATGATTGGGTTATCATCAAAGCTCATGACATTTATTAAGCGTTTCATATTCATTAATACAAATTAAATGGAAATTTACAATGATTGCTACAACATGATCTAACTAACAATCTAACTTCTTTGTTCTCTTCTAAGGCATATCCTATGTTATCCTTGCTTCAACCTGTTCACCTGTATCATGCGTAAAAAGGTTTTTGGATCAACATAATGTTGGCGAGTGAATCCTATGGAAAACATTTGAACAATTTATTTAAATTGATTATGAAATATGTGCACAACCAAACATGAGTAAAATTAGATGTAACTTGATCAACAATCATAAGATGTTAAATGAAACACTCATGAATAATAATGGAACAATTAAAGGCACGCGATGCTCAACTCGTCTCTCACGAGGAACTGAGGGGCCTGATGAATGAATTGCATAAACATGATGATATGAATGACACAACTACAAACAAAATAAACTCAATGAAACACACATGAACAATAATGAATTTGAATTGAAGCACGCGATGTTCTACTCGTCTCCCACGAGGAACTGATGGGCTTAATGTATGAGTTTCATATAATTTGACAAAAGGAATATAAGTAAATCACAACAATAAAACAATCTAAGTTTAAGTCATGATGTGGTATGGCACAAGTTTAAATAAATAAATTAATTAATTTCATAACACATGACACACCCCAAAACATGTAATTTAAAAGGGGAATTGTAAGATTCACTCACAGTGGGTGCGTTCGGTTGATGACGTTGAATGCACGCGAAGTGGTTTTAACCACAAGTGAGATTTAACCTAGATAAATCGCATTATGGTTTGGAAAGTAAACGGATTTTATTAAACTATTTTAATAGGATTGTTGGGTGTATTTTTGTGAGTTTGAGGCTATTTTCTAACCTTAAAAATGTTAATTTTAAGTATTTATAATTGATTTTTAATTAAAATAATTAAAAAAAATAATAATAAAAAAATATTTTATTTTTTTTGCTACAGTTGACTTTGACCTGTTGACTTTGACTGGCGTTGACCGGTTCGAGGCATATTGTTGTGCGCTGGGTGAGGCTCGAACCCGAGACCTCCCGTACGCGTGCACGCAGCTCTACCAACTGAGCTACGTGTCTAACCCGTTATATATCCGATTTTAATTACATATATACATTAATTACAATTAAACAGAAATCCTTTTTATTTTAAAAACAGTTTAAACGACACGGTCATGTACTCCACAGGTCTCGAACCCGGGACCTGTGGTTTAATCCAACACACAGTCCACCGCTGGACTGTGTGTTCAACATGTTATATCATTCGATTTTTATTATACTTAAATACTAATTAGTTATTTCCTTTTCTGCCTTAATTAAAAAGAAGAGATAATTGTCCGAGTCGGTGCTGAGGACCGGACTCGAACTCGTGACCTGTGATATAAACAAACACACAGTCCACCGCTGGACTGTGTGTCTAACTTGGTTATTATTCCGGTTAACAATACACTTAACATATATTTGTGGCGACTCCGGTTCAGTTAAACAAAAAAATGGTTTTTATCAAGGCAGCGTGTGTGAGACGGAAATCGAACTCGAGACCTTTGCATGTTTAACGTTTTATGTGCACACAGTCCACCGCTGGACTGTGTGTCTAACCCGAGTAAAATCCTGATTTATATTATACTTATATGATAACAAAACATCGTCTTCTTCACTGAAAAATAACCAGAAATCGGAAATCGACTGGTTCAAGTTTTATTCAAGTTTCATTAGTGAATTACAGTCCATTAAGGTAAGATAAAAGTGAAAAGGAAAAGAAACTGGGCGGAGAGGTATACCGACTGGACTCTCTGTTTTCCGGCAGAAACTCCGGCGACAGAATTCACTTCCGGCGACGTGTTCCTTATAGCAGCGAGTCTCCGGAAAGCTTATAAAGGGCGTGGGTAACACCGGTATAAACTCAGTGGCTCAGTAAGGCTCGGCAATGGGGAAAACGGTTTTCCGGCGATGAGCAGAGAAATTCCGGCGAGTGGAATTACGCCGTGAAAAGATGTTTTTGAGCGAAAAGGTTTGTCGTCGGTTGTGGGTCAATTTATAGGGGAAAAACGAGATGTACTTGGTCTGATTTCCGACTGTGTTCGTTTATTTAAATTTTCCGGCGGTTTTGATTTTGGTCGCGGACTTCAAACATCGGTTATAACCGATATCTGGTTAATGGTTTACGTTATAACGTAAATTGTAGTTAAGACTCGCGAGAATTCGGGGATTCCGACGACTGAACCGTTTGGGCGCCGGTTTTGAATTTGTAACGACACTTTATCAATTAAATGATTTTATTATACAACAAACAAAGTCCGCGGCGCAGTGGTTTGTGTGTGAGGTGATAAGTTGCTGAGTGACTCGGTACAGACCCGGGTTCGAAACCCGGCAGAGGCAATTCATTTTTATTTTGCGATTTTTGACAGTTTTTCAAAAACTAAATATATATTCTTGTATAATAATTGATTACGGATCGTTTAAAAATATTTTGAGCATTTAATTCGCAACGAAAATTTTGACTGACTGTTCGGTTGATAAACGGAGCGGGTTTGGTAAATCCGTTTTTTACGGATGTTACATTGAGGAGGTTATCACAGATTTCTAGGATTTTGTCCGTCGTCTCTTGTATTAATTCGAGACCGGTGATCTGAACATCTCCAATCTCGTGCCAACAAATAGGCGAACGACACTTACGACCATACAACGCTTCGAATGGAGCCATTTGAATACTTGCATGATAACTATTATTGTACGAGAATTCTACCAAAGGTAAATGCAAATCCCAATTGCCGCCAAAATCTATTACGCAAGAACGAAGCATAACTTCCAAAGTTTGGACTGTACGCTTAGTTTGACCATCAGACTGAGGATGAAAAGTGGTGCTAAGGTTAAGACGAAGGCCAAGGGCGGATTGAAATGTTTGCCAAAGGCGGGAGGTGAAACGAGCGTCGCGATCAGAAATAATATTGAGAGGAGTACCATGACCACTGATGACTTCATCCATGTAGATACGAGCCAATTTCTCGACTTTGTAATCTTCAAGAATGGCGAGGAAATGAGCGGATTAAGTCAATCGGTCAATGATACCAAGATGTTGTCATGACCAGACGAAGTACGAAGTAATTTGGTGATAAAATCCGTGGCAATGCTCTCCCATTTCTGGACAGGGACTTCTGGTTGTTCGAGCAAACAAGAGGGACGTTGATGTTCGGCCGTGACTTTAGAACATGTAAGACACTTTGAGACGTAAAGAGCGATATATTTCTTCATCCCAGGCCACCAATAAGATGCTCGAAGATCATGATACATCTTGCCGGCGCCAGGATGAATGGAGTATCAGGATTTGTGAGCTTCGTCCATCAAGGTGTTTCGAAGGTTGAGACGATCGGGGATCCAAATGCGACCCTGGTGGTAAAGGATACCATCGGGCTTAGCTTCGAGTGGGTTTTCGACTCCCAATTCAACTCGTTAGCGAGGTTACCCTCGTTAATGACGGCAAATTGTGCTTGGCTAATTAACTCATGAAGTTTTCCCACGATTTGGTAGCAACGAATACTCTTAACATGAGTCTTACGACTGAGTGCATCGGCCACAACATTCACCTTACCAGGGTGGTAGCGAATGTCACAGTCGTAGTCGTTTAACAATTCTACCTAACGACGTTGACCATAAAGGTAGTGTCGCCAAATCTTTAATGCAAAAACAACTGCACTAAGTTCAAGGTCGTGCGTAGTATAGTTTTTCTCATGTATTTTGAGTTGTCTTGACGCGTAAGCGATGACCTCATCCTGTTGCATAAGGACGCAACCAAGATCTTGGTTTGAAGCATCGCAATACACGACGGAATCATCGTTTCCATCGGGGAGTGTAAGGATAGGAGCATTACAAAGCATGTCCTTGAGGGTTTGAAAAGACTCATCTTATTCGGGACCCCAAACAAAAGGTGCAATCCAATTCTTCACAGCTTCTATCTTTGCAAGGTTAACGTGAGTACCGAGTTCATTGATGGTGTGACCAAGGAATTGAACCTCTTTTAGCCAAAATTCACAATTGGAGAATTTAGCATAAAGACGTTCGGTTCGCAAAAGCTGAAGGATAAGTTTTACATGTCGCCCATGTTCTTTTTTCGTCTTGGAGTAGATGAGAATATCGTCGATGAATACGATTAAGAATTGATCGAGGAAGGGTTTACACACGCAGTTCATGAGGTCCATGAACACTGCAGGCGCATTGGTCAAACCAAAGTGTACGATCTTCACCGACCACATGGAAAGTATGAAAAAGCGGGGCGTTACCGTCTCCCCTCCTTTAGGAAATTTCGTCTCGAAATTTAGGAAGATGCAACGAAGAGATGCGGATACTTAGTCTTCATATCACTATCGAGTTCCCAAGTACGTTTCCCTTCCCATCGAACCTTGACGATAGGGATTCGACTGTGCCTTAGTTGCTTGATTCCTCTGTCCATGATTTCGACTGGTTTCTCCACGAAATGCAATGTCTCGTCGATTTGAGGATCTTCGAGAGGAACTTGAAGTCCTTCTTCAGCTAGACACTTCTTTAGGTTTGAAACATGAAATACATGATGGACATTGTTGAGCGCTTGAAGTAGGTCCAGTCGATATGCTACCTTGCCAATCCTTTCGAGAATCTTGAAAGAACCTACGTAGCGAGGAACGAGTTTGCCTTTCTTACCAAAACGAACAACACCCTTCCAAGGGGATACCTTGAGAAGTACTTGATCACCAACATTAAATTCCAAAGTTTTAAATCTTTTGTCTGCGTAACTCTTTTGATGACTTCGAGCTTTGAGGAGGTTGTCACAGATTTCTAGGATTTTGTCCGTCGTCTCGTGTATTAATTCGGTACCGGTGATCTGAATATCTCCAATCTCGTGCCAACAAATAGGCGAACGGTACTTACGACCATACAATGCTTCGAATGGAGCCATTTGAATACTTGCATGATAACTATTATTGTACTAGAATTCTACCAAAGGTAAGTGCGAATCCCAATTGCCGCCAAAATCTATTACGCAAGAACGAAGCATATCTTCCAAAGTTTGGGCTGTACGCTCGGTTTGACCATCAGAGTGAGGATGAAAAGCGGTGCTAAGGTTAAGACGAGTGCCAAGGGCAGATTGAAATGTTTGCCAAAGGCGAGAGGTGAAACGAGCGTAGCGATCAGAAATAATATTGAGAGGAGTACCATGACGACTAATGACTTCATCCGTGTAGATACGAGCCAATTTATCGACTTTGTAATCCTCACGAATGGCGAGGAAATGAGCGGATTAAGTCAATCGGTCAATGATACCAAGATGTTTTCATGACCAGACGAAGTACGAGGTAATTTGCTGATAAAATCCCTGGCAATGCTATCCCATTTCTGGACAGGGACTTCTGGTTGTTCGAGCAAACCAGAGGACGTTCATGTTCGGCCGTGACTTTGGAACATGTAAGACACTTTGAGACGTAAAGAGCGATATCTTTCTTCATCCCAAGCCACCAATAAGATGGTCGAAGATCATGATACATCTTGTCGGCGCCAGGATGAATGGAGTATCGGGATTTGTGAGCTTCGTCCATCAAGGTGTTTTGAAGGTTGAGACGATCGGGGACCCAAATGCGACCATGGTGGTAAAGGATACCATCGGGCTTAGCTTCGAGTGGGTTTTCGACTCCACAATTCAACTCGTTAGCGAGGTTACCCTCGTTAATGACGGAAAATTGTTCTTGGCGAATTAACTCATGAAGTTTTCCCACGATTTGGTAGCAACGAATACTCTTAACATGAGTCTTACGACTGAGTGCATCGGCCACAACATTCGCCTTACCAGGGTGGTAGCGAATGTCACAGTCGTAGAAGTTTAACAATTCTACCCAATGACGTTGATGCATGTTGACTTCCTTTTGATCGAAGATATGTTGGAGGGTCATGTGGTCAGTGAAGATCGTACACATTGTACCATAAAGGTTGTGTCGCCAAATCTTAACGCAAAAACAACTGCACAAACTTCAAGGTCATGCGTAGTATAGTTTTTCTCATGTATTTTGAGTTGTCTTGACGCGTAAGCGATGACCTTGTCCTGTTGCATAAGGACGCAACCAAGACCTTGGTTTGAAGCATCGCAATACACGACGGAATCATCGTTTCCATCGGGGAGTGTAAGGGTAGGAGCATTACAAAGCATATCCTTGAAGGTTTGAAAAGACTCATCTTATTCGGGACCCCAAACAAAAGGTTTATCCTTTTGAGTCAAAGACGTTAAAGGAACGGTGATTTTGGAGAAGTTCGAGATGAAGCGGTGATAATAACCAGCTAGGCCAAGAAACGAACAAATTTCAGTAGGCGATTTAGGTGCAATCCAATTCTTCACAGCTTCTATTTTTGCAGGGTCAACGTGAATACCGAGTTCATTGACAGTGTGACCAAGGAATTGAACCTCTTTTAGCCAAAATTCACAATTGGAGAATTTGGCATAAAGACGTTCGGTTCGCAAAAGCTGAAGGATAAGTTGTACATGTCGCCCATGTTCTTCTTTCGTCTTGGAGTAGATGAGAATATCGTCGATGAATACGATTAAGAATTGATCGAGGAAGGGTTTACACACGCAGTTCATGAGGTCCATGAACATTGCAGGCGCATTGGTCAAACCAAAAGGCATGACCACGAACTCGTAGTGCCCATAACGTGTGCAGACAGCAGTTTTAGGCACATCTCCCTTGAAAACTCGAAGTTGATGATAGCTAGAACAGAGATCGATTTTCGAGAAACACGTCGCACCTTGAAGTTGATCGAAGAGGTCGTCAAAACGAGGAAGTGGATATCGGTTTTTGACTGTAAGTTTGTTGAGTTCACGATAGTCAATACACATCCGAAATGATCCATCTTTCTTCTTGATAAACAAAACGAGAGCGCCCCATGGAGAAGTACTAGGGCGTATAAAGCCTTTATCAAGAAGCTCTTGAAGTTGGCTTGATAGTTCTTCAATTTCCAAGGGTGCTAAACGATATGGGGCTTTCACAACAGGAGTTGCGCCAGGGGTGAGGTCAATACGAAAATCAACGTATCGAGGAGGCGGAGGACCAGGAAGATCCTCAGGAAAAAAATCAGGAAATTGACAAACGATAGGAACATCGCTTATGCTTGGACCTTTATCTTTCTTCTCCACAGCGTGGCCAAAAAAGGAAAGGCACTCCTTACGTAAGTACTTGTCCTCTCGAATACACGACATAAGCTTGAGACCTTTAGAAGGTTTCTCGCCATAGACGTGCAACGAATCGTTGTTAGGAAAGGGAAGACGAATGAACTTTTTGGAACAAACAACTTCAACACTAACTCGCCTAAGCCAATCCATGCCTACTATGATATTGAAGCTTCCCAATTGCATGGGAATGAGGTCAATTGAAAACGTATGATCATTAAGATTCAAAGAGCAATTAGAAAGAACGGAATCAATGGTGATGGATTTCCCGTTAGCGACTTCGACAGCGAAAGGATTAGGCAATTTGGAACGTTCGCACTTAAGTAAAGCTACAAATTCGACAGACACAAAACTTCTATCGGTACCAGTATCAAACAGACATGATGCATAAATATGGTTGACAAGGAACTTACCAGTGATGACGTCATTTGAGTTTTGTGCCTGAGCAGAAGTGAGCATGAAAGCTCGTCCTTTAGCAGGCTGAGGTTGTTGCTGCTGTTGAAGTTGAGGCTACTGGTTTAGTTGGGGACAAACGTTGGCGAGATGGTTGAGGTCGCCACATTGGTAACACGCTCACACAGGAGCATTCTAACGCTGCGGTTGAGGCTGGTTAGGGTTAGGTGTTGGTGCATAATGTCTATGTCTTAGTCTTATATTGAGTTTGTATAGAATAGAGTTGAATAGGCTAGCTGGAAGTTGTATTTATGTAGTTAAGAGACAAGTTCGCCCATGACACCTTGAACGGTCAAGTTCGGCCGAACTTGCTAAGGCAAGTTCGGGCGAACTCATGGTCATGTCCAGCGAACTTGCTTCTCTATAAACAGCTATGCCTCACTCATTTGCAACTTTGGCATTTTGGAGGCGAAGCTCTGTCAGTTTGTACTCTTGACGTTTGATCAATAAAACTGATGTTAAACTGATTAATTCTTGTCTATTGGTAAACACGACGTAATATTTCCGCTATTATGGATGTTAGATATCAAATTTAGGTTCCTTAGCATCGAGGATCGATCCTACAAGTGGTATCAGAGCTAGAATAACCTGATTTGATAGTAATCAAGACAAGAACACTTCTATTTCATCTCCATTCTTCTATTTTTCATTACTTTTTCACAAAAATTGAAGAATTCACGGTCAAAATCTTTTCAATTTTGAATATAACATGTAAAATACAACAAAGATAAACCGTTGAAAGATTGGAGACCAAATTCAACTGAATTGATGTCAAAATTTTGAAAAACCACGTTTGGCAAAACCATGTTCATCGAACTTGTTAGCCAAGTTCGACCGAACTTGGACTAAAATGTTACTTTTCAAGAGATTTTTTTACTAAGTTCGCTCGAACTTGAGTGAATTTTGTGGGCATTCTAGTTAAGTTCGCTTGAAATTGTTAAATCTTCATTGATTTTCTATCAAGTCGGTTCGCACGAACTTGCTAAATTCTTAGTAAATTCCTTCTGCAAGTTCGACCGAAGTTAAAGTAAAGTTTTCAAAATCAAAATTCACAAGTTCGACCGAACTTGTGAATAAAGCTGAGAATTTTTCATTTCCACTAAAAGTTCGATTGAACTTGTAGTAGAACTAACATTTTCAAAAGTTTTTGAGTGTGTTCAGTGTACAAGTCTCGTTATTCACAATGGATGATATTCAAAGAGCTTATATGTCTGGAGCTAGTTCATCAAATGCCAATGTGATTCAACAAGTCAATCTTGACAACGAGATGGGCACGACTGTTAAACCGCCAAAGCTAATGAGCATGGACGAGTATGAAGGATGGAAAGAGAAGTTTACATATTGGGTTCAAGCCATGCATTTCCTAGGCTGGGTGTCGATCGAGAGAGGCTATACAGTTCCGTTGGACGAACATCTGCAAGTTCTTGAGAAATACAAGTACTCCACGACACAGAAAGAAGAATACATTGCTGAGAAAAAGATGATCAGTCTTATCCAACAATCTGTTAAAGAAGATATTCTCGTCTTGCAACCAGAATACACGACTGCGAGAGATCTCTGGCTTTCATTTCAAAAGAATATCAAGGAAGCGCGAAGATGATCAAGAGCAAGAAAGCTCTCATTATGAAAGAGTTCGATATCTTAAACATGCTGAAGGGTGAGACCATGAATGTCACACCCTCAAAATCCACATGCGGAGTTATACTAAGAGGCGCGTGACAAACCAGGATCACAGTCATTAGTCATATTGAACTACCACTATATGAGTTTAAAAATTTTCCTGTTTACTCATTCATGAGAAAATACTGTTTATACAATTTAGTTGCGGAAGCATAACAATTACAAAACCATAATAGCTAATGTAATTAAAAGTGATTCTAAAATTTGAGGAAATCAATGCGACTCCCAAATGCATCTTAGTCCTGATATGTGCTACCTTAGCAACCTGAGAAAACATGTAAAATCAAGTGTCAACAATAATGATGAGTGAGTTCACAGGTTTTAGTTCACAAGTTTAAACATAAGTGTTTCCCCACTGGTTCAACCCTAAACTAGTGTCTCAAAGTTACCCTGATCTAACCCGAATCAGATTAATATTATGTAGTTTAGCAGTTCATGTTATATGTTTAGGTAGCTAGCCTAGGTCATGTCAACAAAGTGTTCGATCCGAAGCTGACGTTGCTGCCCCTGTTGTGCCAGGCATATCACCAAACATGGCTACAAAGTTAGGCAAATTCTACACTCGTGACCATCAACGTTCGGTCTAACTGGCGCGACCAGTTCGAGTGGGCTTGTCGGGCCCAGTAGTACTACTAAAAATTCCCTCGCTATAATCCAATACTAACGGCATCGTAAGTGTTAAGGGGACTGACATGTGATATATGCTCCCTTGTGACCATAACCGTATAACATAACTCTAAATAGAAAGGCGTTACTGTACCGTGATGTATGCCACCCATACATCACTGTAACGTGTACATGTTTTAAATAGAAAGACGTTACTGTACCGTAATATAATCGACCCATATATCACTATAACGTGTACATGTTTTCTCCCCCTGTGTTTCGTAAACGTTTAAAGAAATAGGGGCCGTGAACTCACCTTAAGTTGCTTGGTTAGATAAGTGCAAAGGAAGTAAAGGATGGAACCGTTAATCACGTCCTAACATGTCAACCGGTTCAAAGTTAATGTGTGAACGCACACTGACACAATACAATACACGTAATGACAAGTTCAAAACCAGAATCATGCATGCAAAGTGTCGCTATACGAAATAGCGACCAACAACTTGTCACAAACACATGATAGCACATACAACACTTAAATACACATAAATGTAAGTTATCATGTTTCAGCTTGTACTTTCATAACTGGGCTGTTTTCGGGAATTTTTATAAAATAGTTCCCACGTTCCACAAATTCCAATCTTTTTACAGATGATGTCAAGTAGACTGTAGAATTTTGTATAAATTTTCAAGTCTTGGTTCCTTACCAATTATTTGTAAGAATTTATGTACTAGGCTGCAGTCAGATTCGTCGCTTTCTGACTGCAGTCCACGAGAAAAATCATTAAAAATACTCGTTTGTCCGATTGACGAAATTCCAATTGGAGATTCCTCTGATTACCTAGGAGTATCTACTGTATAAATTTCGTGACTTAAGTCTTTTTAGTTTACAGGTTATGACAGAAAACATTGGCTGCATTTTCAGCAGAAAAATGCAGCTCGCGCGCTTGTACGATAACGTCCCTAAACATAGTTTTACTTATCCGAAAAATACGAAACCAATTTTAATGGTGTCCCAAACACCTCGTACAATTCGGCTGATTTCAGCATCCCAGTGCTGAAATAATCAGCCATTATTTTTAGAGAAGAATACTTAATTAAGAACGATTCTAGGCACTATAAACGCATCGCAAGCAAGTAGAATATGTCCGTAACATGTATGAGCAGATTGTATGTCCAAAACACATGAACCAAGTCGTGTAAACAGTGAATGATTCAACAACAATGCACTATGCATCAATCCTAACATCAAAATTCATCAATAATGATCCTACATGCATAAAACCCGTAACCCTAATACACGAACACAAGGATTTCAGACCAAACTTAGATTGCATATCATTCATATCACAAGGATTTCGAGCACATGACAACTTTTACACAACTCCTAATCATCACAATGCAAAAATCATGTGAAGCATGTAAACCCTAGTGCATATAACATCATCTAAACGTAAAGTTAAGGCATACCAAGAAACACACGTGTATAGGGATGATCAAGGGAGATTCGGGGTACACAAAATCGAGGTGGGGGGGCTACCTTGCGCGAACGGGGGGGGGGGGGGTTGTTGCTACCGTCGCACACAAGAGAGGAGAGAGGGAGCTAGGGTTTGCAAATTCTTTTTTTTTTTGAACCTCCATGCATACATACATATATATAACTAAGGGGCCAAGGGAGTTTTTTTGGGCCGAGAGGGAGACGGTGGCGGGTTGGGTTTTGTTCGCAAGGGTGTGGGTGGCGGGTTGGGTTTGTTTGGTTACAAAATCGAATCGTTTCACAAGCTCGGTTCAATTCGGCTATTTTTCTAAATCGTTAAATAACTACATATATTACAACTCGACAATCTATTCGCGACACGAAGTTTATAACTATTAAATCATGTAATCGGAGCGTGACACGATAAATCTACAAATGTCTAATAACACATAGCACGTAATTCAGATACGACTCGCTAAAATTCTCAAACATTATGTATTCTCGGAATACTGAAGTTAGCGTAATTATAGCGTGCGCGTAATTAATCTCCAAATTAAATTAGCATAGTAATAAATAACGATAAAGTTGCGCGTTTAAAATACCTGAAAAACCGAGATGTCACAGCAGATGATTGAACGCTTCTGTCATCTTAAAGTTCAAATGCGAAGACACGGTCTTGAGAAGACGGAACAAGAGTACATCGACAAGCTTGCAGACGCTCTACCAGATGGAGAATGGACTACTTATCTTATGGTTCTTAAGGAAAGCGAAAAATGGGAATTCTACAAGCTGTCAACATTTATCGATAAACTCGAAGGCCATGAAATGGAACTCCTGAAGATTGCAAAGTCAAAGAACGCTAATGTTGTTCAGGACGTTGGTTTGTACTACAAGAGTGGAATGCAAGATAACATCTCAAGCCCAAAGATTCAGACAGCATTCAATGCAAGTGTGAATTCTTCGATCAATTCGCAGCAGAATCAGAATCAATAATATCCTCAATATGATCAAAGTCCACAATCTT
Source organism: Scalesia atractyloides (assembly GCA_947069175.1). Taxonomy (NCBI): domain Eukaryota; kingdom Viridiplantae; phylum Streptophyta; class Magnoliopsida; order Asterales; family Asteraceae; genus Scalesia; species Scalesia atractyloides. The sequence continues at coordinate 22,254,276 of CAMTDV010000030.1, read as the reverse complement.
CATTCTCAAGCACTGGTTCAAATTCGTCTTATCAGAGTCAAGCAAATCAGAATCAACAAACAAATTCTGATTCGAATGTATTCAAATGTAACATAGCTGTTAATTTGAACAAAGCTATTTCTGAGCAAACTGCTAAGCAACACATGGCACTTCTCGCCACTGTTCTAGAATCGTATGAAAGTCTTGTAGCTGGGAAAATCGGTAATCCCGAGATGACCGCTGAAGACTACGACCAGGTGGACGAAGAAGAACTGGAGCTCATGGATGTAAAGTGATGTTTAGCTTTGATCATCCAAAGAGTTACAAAGTTCGTTGCTCTAACAGGCCGAGATATCATAAATTCTAGCAACAAGTTGGGCTTCGACAAAACGAAGTTACGTGCTTCAGATGCCGACAGAGGGCATTTCAAGAGAGAATGCAAAAATCCTGAAGCAACAGGAAATCAAAGTCCATTCGAAGGAGGCAACGAGTATTACAAGAAGTCACTTCAGTACAAGCCTTTCCCGAAGAAAACTCAAGTTGAAATCCAAGAGAAGCAAAATAGCAGTAACACTGAGAAAGCTATGGTTGCATCAAATGAAGATGATGGTTTCGACTGGAATTCTTATATCGGTAAAAAGACCGGAGTTGCATTGATGGCACAAATCGTTGAAGATACATCTGCCGAAGACGCAGTAGCTTTAGAGAATATTTTACTGGAACAGTATCTGCATCAACAACAAGAAGAAGAGGAGTATATCCACATGTAGAAACAAGGAATTTTATCTCCTAATTCTTGTGATAGTTTTGCAGGTTACTTTGACGGAAGTTCTCAGGAACAAGTTGCTGAGGAGAAATCTATTGCTAAAGAAGTCATTGATGTTACTCAAGAAGTGAAGGCCGAAAACCTCAAGGATATTGCCGACAAAGCTTTAATGGTAAATCTAACCAAGGTAGGTCCAGAGGTAAATGAAAGTGTCAAAGTACAAGTTGTAGAGGTTGAGAAACCTTGTACAAAATGTACCAAACCATGTATCGAATGTGTCGAAAAATCAAAGATCATCGCTGAGATCAATGTGCATAATGAACTTTTTAAAATACGATTATCGCAAAATGAAAGAAGCGTTTGACAAAATGAAAGATGATTATGGCAGGCTCGATCGAAACAATGTCGAACAACACGACACTGTGAGGATGTTGAAAGGCACAGTAATGGATAAGCAAAAAGTGATTAATATCTATATTAACACCATTGCTGAAACTAAGCAACAACTCCAGGACATGAAAATTGAAATAGAGCATGTTCAACAACTTTTGAGAAGTTACGCTTGTAACGCATATGCCATTGATCACTTCCTTCCGACAATTCCATCGGAAGAGAAACCTAAAAATAGAATTGGTAAAGAATAAAGCAATGTTCCTCCACCCCTATGCGAGAAGTATTGTCGCAAATCCGCTGATGGGATGGATAAGGCACTCAATATTGAGTTGTTATCTGAAAAGAAAACTGAGTTGCTAGAGAACATTGATGTAATCTATACTAAAACTGATGATGGCAATGCTGTGGTTAAGAAAGTGGTTGAAAATGTTCTGAATGATTCTAATGATGACAGCTTTAAAAGCGCCGACTCGAGTTCAAAGAATTCTGATTCACAGTCCGAAGATGACGATAAATCATCGGATGACGATCTAAGTGATGATCCTAACGTTGTTATGTACAAGGTTAAGGATTCTGATAGATTGTACTTTGATGATAGTTTTCCGATTCAGACGGGAAGGAAGAATTGTTAGACAAATTCTTTAAACTCGTGGAAGTCACATCAGATGATCTGGAGATCAATGAAAGAAAATTCTATTCCAAACCTAAAAGAAACAATTATCGAAGGAATGGTTGTGATCATCCGGAAAATCGGAGAGCTGGGTTGGGATTAGAAGAATCAGATGAACCTAAAAAGAAAACGTCACCATATCACAAATACAAGAATAAAAACATGTTTTGTATAGGGACGAGCACGGTTCATGAGGAAAGTTTGATTGGCAAACAATCAAATGATGAGTTTAAGAAAAAGAAAGAACTTCGAGATAGCCAAAATTAAGTGGTGCCAAAACAAGTGGTGTAAAACCAACTAAAGGACATCCACATGATTCTCGGACTTGTTTCAAGTGCAATGAAATTGGTCATATTGCACGCCAATGTCCGAAATCAAAGCCGCCTTATCTTCGAAGGAAAGAAAGTTCAAATGTTGTGGAACCGAAGCAACCAGAGTTTGTAAAACCTGTAAAGATTTTGAAAAGAAATGAATCCAAAGCTGAAGTTAAACCTAAAACAGAAAAGAAGTTTGAAAATTTAATTTTCAAAAAAGGTGAAACTTCAAAGGCTAATGAAAACAAGTTTTACATCAAGAAGGCTAACATAAAATCTCAAGCCTGGATTGCAAAGAAACGGTTAACAACATCTGAGATCACTAAGTCTGAGCCTGTTAAGACTAGTGATAGCATGAAAGATTCAAAATCTGAAATCAAGTCTGAAATTGTCAAAACTACAAGTGGTAACAGTTTGAAAGCTAACAAGAAAGTGATGTTTTGAAACATAAACATCATAGAAAATTCAGATGATGAATTTGAATTTGATTTTGCTGATGAATGTGAATTTGATTACGATGATGGTTATCCAATTCAACCCAAGACCAAAAAGGCTTAGGTCGCGCTGTTTAACTAATTGTTGAAATGTGCAGTGGCTTCAGAGATCCGTACTTTCTAAGTGGATTCTGGATAGTGGAGCTTCCAGACATATGACGGGAATGAGAGCGTTTCCATTCGACATAAAAGCTATCAGTGGTGGATATGTTGGATTTGCGGTAACCAGGGTGGAAGGGTAGTCGCCGAGGGAAAACTCTCCAATGGTGTTGTTTTATTCTATTGCGTGAATTATATTGCAGAGTTGGAGAATAATCTTCTGACCATATCGCAGATTTGCTACAAGAAGTTCACTGTGCATTTCAACGACAAAGAATGTATCATCTTGAAGCCGGGTTTTAAAATACCAGATGAGTGGATTCTGATGCGAGCACCACGAGAGAGTGATTTATATGTTCTTGATATGCGCTTTGCTACCACTTCATCAAAATCAGCGCAATGTTTTGTGACAAAGGCTACTGAGAAAGATTCTATTCTTTGGCATCGTAAGATGGGGCATATTCATATGTAAAAAATTAATTTCTTGGTTCAAAATGATCTTGTAGATGACGTAAATCTTCGGAGCTTTCATATGTCTGATCACTGCTTAGAATGTAAAAAGGGAAAGCAGATCAAGAAATCTCATCCAAAGAAAATTCTGAACTCAATCAAGTTGACATAGAACGTCTCCACATGGACTTATTTGGTCTTGTAAATGTTCGAAGCATCGCAGGAGACTTATATTGCTTGGTCGTGACAGATGACTATTCAACATATTCGTGGGTATTCTTTCAGGAATCAAAAGACGAAACATTCTAGAACTTGGTGATTCTGATTAAGAAACTTGAGAATCTTTATCATCTGCCGGTCAGACGCATTAGAAGTGACAACGACACAGAGTTTAAGGGATTCTGCACGAGTTTAGTGCTCCCTATACTCCACAGCAAAACGGTGTTGCTGAACGGAAGAACAGAACTTTGATTGAAACTACGAGAACCATGCTTGCAGATTCTAAACTTCCAGTCAGCTTCTGGAATGAAACGGTTGTTGCGGCTTGCTACACGCTAAACAGAGTTCTCACTGTCAAACCAACAAAGAAGACATGTTATGAGATGATAAACTGACGGAAGCCAAATTTGAAATTCTTAGAACCTTTTGGTGCATCATGAACTCTAATCGATCAAGATGGCAAATTCGGAGCTAAATCTCTTGAAGATTTCTTTGTTGGATATGCGAGTCCGTTAAGAAGAGTATATGTTCCTTCGTTGAGAAAGGTTATTGAAGCACCGCACGTGGATTGTTTTAACAATACGGGTCCTATTCGAAGGAGAGGTGACAAGTGGCTGTTTAACTATCAAGACCTTTGGAAGTCATTCGACTTGCCGGAAGAACCGTCTGAAGAAGAAGTTGTAGCATTATACTATCTTCAACAATCGGCGAATCAAGAACAAATCATTAGACCAATTGTGGTTAATCAACCCACATTGGATTCTTCATCTTCCGGAGTAGGTCCAAGCAATAGCAGTGGTGTTCAAGTTGAAAACACTTATGAAGCAGAAGTAACACCTTCTACACCTCAAGTGAATACTTCTAATGAACCAGGACCTACAACATCAGATCCCAGCGTGCCTCAGAATCAGAATTCTGACTCAGATGAAGCCCAACATTTGATGCTGATGGTAAAACTTCATCAGAAGAAGTTGAGCAGATATCTAACTTGTTGAATCAATCTGCTAGTCTGAGAAATCAGAACGAAGCTTCATCAAGTATTCCTAATGTTGATGTGAACAGTGATCTGATTGTTTCAAATCAGCAAAGCTCAGTTGATGTTCCAACAGAAGAAATGACACGATCATATTCTTACCATCCTTCAACGAATATTATAGGAGAACTACAAACTGGTGTGCTTACTCGAAGCCAAATCAATAAAGCACTTAGTTGTTTCTACACGCGAGTTGCACCAACTCAGAATTACTGCTACTACTCATGTTTCATTTCTCAAATAGAGCCACAGATAGTTAATGAGGCTCTGGCTGACGAGAATTGGGTGATAGCAATGCAAGAAGAACTGTTACATTTCGAGAAGTTGGGTGTTTGGAAGCTTGTAGACTTGCCACCGAAACAGAAAGCTATTGACACAAAGTGGGTCTTCAAGTGTAAAAGAGACGATCGGGGTGTAATAGTCAGAAACAAAGCTCGGCTGGTTGTCAAGGGATTCCACCAGCAGGAAGGTATAGATTACATGGAGGTATACGCACCGGTTGCACGATTAGAATCTATCCGCATTTTCCTAGTGTTCGCAGCTTGGAAAGGATTTAAGGTGTACCAGTTGGATGTAAAATCTGCATTTCTCTATGGTAAACTTCGTGAACAAGTGTATGTTGGCCAACCACCAGGTTTCGTCGATCCATGAACAAGAATAAAGCTTATCTCCTGGATAAAGCCTTGTACGGACTACACCAAGCCCCGGGAGCTTGGTACGAGACGTTATCGCAACGTCTCGTAGGAAATGGCTTTACACGAGGCATAGTGGACAGCACTTTGTTTACCAGGGAAGTTGGATCGCATCTGATAGTTGTACAAATCTATGTGGATGATATTATTTTTGGTTCTACGGATGACAGTCTGTGCAAAGAGTTTGAAACGATCATGAAGAAGAAATTCAAGATGTCCTCGATGGGTGAAATGAAATTCTTGTTAGGTCTGCAAGTGGATCAGCTTCCAGATGGGATATTCATTCATCAGACTAAGTATGTTCATGACATTCTCAAAAAGTTTGAAATGGATAGCTCGAAGCCGCTTTCGACACCGCTGGCACTGAACCATGGGATTTGCGTAGACGAGACGGGCATGAAAGTTGATGAAACACTTTATCGATCGATGATAGGTTCACTGATGTATGTGACGGCATCTCGCCCAGACATCATGTATCCTACTTGATTATGTGCGAGATATCAGTTCTTTGGCACACGTTTGGTAACGTGGCAGTGTAAGAAACAGACCACAGTCTCGCTATCAACCTATGAAGCGGAATACATTTCTGCTTCCAGCTGTTGCTCACAAATCCTCTGGATTCAGCAACAGATGAGGGATTATGGTCTGCAGTTTCTTGACACGCCTTTATGTGTAGATAACAAAGCAGCCATCGATATAACTAAAAATCCGGTTCATCACTCATGTACAAAACACATTGAAATTCGTTACCTTTTCATTCGTGAATGTTACGAAAAGAAATTGGTTCAAATAGAAAAAATCCACACCGATGAACAAATGGGCTGATTTTTACACCAAAGCATTTCCATTAACAAGATTTAAATATCTAATGCGGCTTAACGGTATTAACAATTTGCTTACAGGTGCGGAATATGAGGTTGAATACGGATCGGATGACGAATTCACGTAATCCGCATTGGTTTGTATGGTTTGTAAATATCTTTCTAGTTTAGTATTTCATAAAATCTAAAATCCAAAAATATGTTTTTGATTTTAGGGGGAGAAATATTTGGGAAAATACAAAAACATATGAAAAATTTTAAAAATATACAAAAACATTGAAAAAGACAAAAAGAATTCGGTGTCACAAAAAGGAAATGATAGTACATCCGTGGACTATCACAGTATGCTAAAGAAATGGAAAGTTTAAAAGTGATAAACGAGTCTTACTGTGGATGTGTCGGTATGCTTAACACGTTTCGTAAATTGTTTTCGAGATATAAACTAAATTTACCAACATCTTAATCTTGTGGATTAACACATCTTGGATATATGGACTTAGTACTCTGAAATTTCGTTTGAGAGATTGCCTGATTCTAAGATACGAGGTCTTTATAAATAGTTGATATCTGGGGTATTATACAAGTTCTTCTGATTTTGCGGAAGCAATAGCCTAGAATTTCTATAATACTTTCGCTAAAAACCCTAAACTGCATGCAATATTGAAAAGTATCAAAAGATCTAATCATTTGCAGTGCTAAAAAGATTCCTTAAGTGGAACACACCTAAAGACGAGCCTTCATCTCTTTGTATGTACGGTAGTACTAACCTAAGCTCTCAAGGTCTCGCATTTCCTAGATATAGATATCAATTACGCTATATTCATCTGTAAGATGAAATCTAGGGAATCTTGATAGGGGAGTATATTCAAGAAGTGGGAACCGCAGATAAGTCAAGTTTCATAAATCTTACCTTAACATATCTTGAAACAATTGAGAAACGTGGAAAAGTTTAAGAGGACAAACATATTGACAATCTAGGTATACAAGTTTAAAGCTTAAAGTCATTTAAAGGTCAACGGTACTGGTGATATGTCTCAATCAACTTATATGATCCTTAGACACGAATTCACAAAAATATTTCTGTAAATATGTTTGTACATAGTTTACATTGTTCTGTACACAGTTTATCAGCTTATAGATTAAAACCAAAAAGATTTTCAGTGTGTTTTAGCATAAACTTACAAAAATACAAAAAAAAAATTGTTTCTACATTGTTTTCAGCAAACCAATGTTGGAGAACAGGTCTTCGAAGTCTGGTACGATGCTAGAACTGGTGGGAATCTCTTTAACAACGGGCTGGGAGCTAATCTATAAAATCTGAAAAGCCAAAACAATGAAAAGTTCATTAATTTGAAACTTTGATTTTGAAAATATCAATAAGTTTGTTTGGGAACGGGTCAAACCGAGGTCATTAAATTGGATTCGGCAGACAAAACGGTTAACCAAGGTCATTAGCCTGGACTTGGTCAACTGAGTGGATGTTAATAACTCGTAAAGGCTGGAAAGTTCAGGGGTTAAATTGAAAATTTTGAAAAAAGTTTGAATTTGGGTTTGGCAAGTTCGGCCGAACTTGTCAATCTGAACAAAGATTAATTTTGTAGCAAGTTTGAACAAACTTGCTAATTAATGGCTGGTAGTTTTTAACTCAAGTTCGCACGTACTTATGATGGGCTTGATAGTTTTTGGTGATTAGCACACCAACTACAATGACTGAGGTAGTGATTTGGTCTTTGAACCGTAATTTGAACATATTCTAACATATTGGAACTGAAACCTTAAAAAATGGTAGATCTAGGAGTTGTTGGACCAAATCAAACTTAAAATTGTGATATTCATCTAAAATCGACCATAGAAACTGTTTTGATTTGATTAAAATGGTTGAGATTGTAAAGTAACAGGTTTTTGGTTGTAGATGATGACAAGTTCGGCCGAACTTGTTATCAAGTTCGACCGGACTTGTTAACTAAAAATAAATAAAGAGAACCAGTTGTATGTTCGACCGAACTTCAAGAAAATATAAAAATAAAAATGTGTTGGAAGTTTGCCCGAACTTGGGTTATTGAAATCTGTTAAGTGTTTTGAGTATAAGTTCGCCTAAACTTATGGTGATTAATGTTGAACTTGAATAAAGCAGAATGTTTAAACACTTATCAAGTTCGCCCGAACTTGATAAAAGTGTTAGAAATATTTGAAACTTTTTCTCTAAAAGCGTGCTAATTGTTTTACGTCGTTTTTCAGGCTCAAGTACCAGCGAGGGTAATTGCAATAGAGTTCTCTAAATCCCACAATACTTGTATTACACTCGGCAAGACGATATGTCCATCTTTGAAGGAATACGAGAGTATCTTGAAGTTTTTGAAGGAAAGCCCTATTCATCAAGCTATAACGGAGCGCACAGTATCTTATAGAAGTCACACGTATCATTTCTGGATGAACGCGAGTCTTAGTGATGATCAGAAGATGATTATTTCATTGGTGCAAGTTGGAAATGAAGTAAAGGAGATTATTGTGACTGAAGATGATATTCGACGGATCCTACAGCTCAACAATGATAAAGATGATCTGATATTCTTGGATGAGAAGATGGTTAGAGGTTGTTTCTTTCGAATGGAATATAAGGGAGCGTGAATAAGCCAATGTTGAAGAAAGGGGAAGTGCCAAACCCCTACACGCTCCAAATGCATGCGATCATTCATACATTTAGTCACCGAAAGGCGGGTCTTGATGATGTGCAATATTATTTGGCCTGTATGGCAATGGCAGTGATTTTGAAGAAGCCATTCAATTATTCGAAGCTTGTCTTTACACATATGTCGAAAAACATGGAGGATTCAAGATTATGTCTTTATCCGAGGTTTGTGCAAATGTTGATAGATGAGAAATTCATAAACATCGCACGAGATCCGAATGATGTATTATATCTAAGCCACCTCGATGAAACAACTGTGAAGAAGCTATTAAAATTCCAAAAACAAGCTTCAGCTCCTGTTGCAAAACCAGTATTCGGAGCTATCAAAGATTCAAATTACATTGCGCCGCCTGATAATAAATGGGAAAGACGGAAGCGACGATGAAAAAGAGCTAAACGCTGAAAAAGAATGGTTCAAAGACTTCAAACCAAAGGCTCGAAGCGAATGGTTCTTAAAGGCCAAATTGGAAAAGCCAAAGAAGAAACGAGCTGCAAAGAAAGTTCAAACAATGCTCGTCGATGAAGATGAACCAGAAAATGTTCAAGCTGAAGCTGGTTTGAGCGCAGCAGTCGTTATCGAAAGCCAAGAGACTGAGAAAGTAACGCAAGATGATGTTATTTCTGCTACATCCGAAAACGATGAAGATTCTGATGAAGAACCACTAAAAGAGCCAAAAAAGACAGAAGCAGAAATACAAGCTGAAAAAGAAAGAGAGTTTGATGCTGATTTCGATCCAAATCAAGAAAAGGAGTCTGATGAGGAAAGACCAAAGAAAAAGGTAAAACGTACAAAGTCTTCATCAACAGAAATTTCAAAGAAGACTACAGGTTCTCCTCAGACAAAGGGTAGGAAGAAAACGAAGAAAGTTCAAAAAGCTGTAAGTAAAAGATACAACGGAAAGTTGAAAAGCGTAGAAGTTACACAAGAACCTTCTGGCGCACACGAGAAAGAAGTCAGACAAGAACCTTCTACACAAGAACCTCCTGTTATTGTTTCAATTGAAGCTGAAAGGCCAGGAGCTACACAAGAACTTCCTGTGTATGGTTTATTAAAAGTACCTATAATTTAATCATCGGTTGCTCCAACGACTTCAAATCTTTAAAGTTCTACTCCAAGGAAGTCTACACCAAAGGCTGCTACTCCAAAGTCAACACCAAAAACTTCAGGGCCTAATTTGTTTGGTGATATGCATAATGATCCAATTAATCTGCAAGATCTAAACGATTTCTTTTCAGAGACAAATGTTGAACTTATAGAGAAGCGTGTGAAAATCTTGGAAGATAAAGTTGCTAAGAATGAAGAAGAGAAATCTGAGTTGATCAATAAGATGAATCAAAGCGCAGTTGAAAAAGAGATGTTGGACGATAAAGTGAAAGTATTAGAAAATGAGCGAGAATACTTTAAAGCTTTGAGCGAGAGTTTGCAGGAGGCAAATGAAAAGCTTCAAACAGAGATTGCAGATCTAAAGTCAATCCAAGCCCTAAATGATCGAAGATTTTCCAGGATGCAAAAGTTTTATCAAATGCTCTGAATATCGATTTCGTTGCCGAATATGATCGTCTAGATCAACAAGAAGCTAAAGAACAAGCTGAGAAAGAACTAGCAGCGAGTGGTAAAGGTAAGAATGTTGAAGGCGAAGCACCTACTTCTTCTAAAGTTGCAGAGAAGTCTGTTCATGATGTTTCTAAAGCTTCTGAGTCTGATATTCCAAAGGTTGACGAATCTGTCAAGCCTTCTGATCCCATCATTGCTTCTACAGAAAAAGACGATGAAGAAGCAGAAAAGAGGATAAGGAAGATGATGAAAAGGATGATTCTGAGTATGAAGATTGGAATGCTGGTGACGATGACAATGATGATGATCAGGGTGATGTTGGTCTGAAAATTACCGAAGATAAAGTCTCAAGTGAATTTGATTTTTCTTCGCTGATGGATGATGAATCAAACAGGATGGATGATAAGATTGGCGGTGAATCAGGGCAGACAGGGCCATCTGATGAGATTGATATGTCTAACGTTGAAAGATGTGTAAAACCGGTTGCTGCAGTACCTTATAAGCCTTTATTGTTGATGTTAGAGCATAACGTGGAGGAAGGCGAGTATGTGCACAATTATACTAAGGAAAATCATGCAAAGTTAGTTGAGGTTGATGCTGAAGATATAGAGTTTGATTTCAAAGAATACGTGTTGAATGTTAACACATTTGAGCTGAATGATTATCAGTATGTTAGAAGATTTGAAGCTGACGAGTATTATAGAGTGATTGTTGAAGATTGGTCTTCTGATGATGAAACAGATCAAACTGTGAAGTACGTCGGTCCTAATAAAGATTGTTTTCCTACTTTCGAGGAGATGTACAAGCAGCTAGACGAAGACATGCTGAAAGAAAAAATTGAAGAATCAGTTCGAGAAGGTAAAGTACCAAAGCCGATGACAAAAGAAGAAATTGCTCAAGCGAAAAAGTCTTGGTTTAAAGAGATGTCGCGTGAACGTAAGTTTCGATGTCCTCTAGCATTCTTTACTAGAGACAAAGACGTGTCATTGGGGATATTTTAAGTTGGGGTTGGTTTAAGGAACTTAATGTATATGCAATCAAAAGAGAATTTGGAGTGCAATACTTCAAGTATGTTGCTGATTTCAAGACTTTACCATATTGGGATGTGGAAGAGTTGGTTCAGACCGTTAATGTTACATATCACATGAAAGTGATTGATTAGTTATTGTGGAAGTTGATAAAGTATGAAGCGGTCAAAGGATTCAGATATTGGAAGCCATTCATTCCAGGTCGCCGAATCAAGACTAACAAGAAAACACGGGAGAAAGACATAACGTTGATAATGAAGCGACCTAGGCAATGAGAAACATGCCATTGATGCCGATTGAACAAAACTTCTATCCATTATTCAAGTGGTAGCAGATAGATTCAACTACTTGTGAAGCTGTTATTGTTTTAAAGTTTGAAGAACATTTGGATATTTCGAAAGAAAGAGTTGAAATATTGGGATTACAGGGCATGAGAGAATTATGGAGAACGATCAGGATTCTAGATCTGATGTGGTTTGTTAACTGTTCCAGAGAAGATATTAAAACCTGTTCTATAACAAGATTGCGTTTGAAGAACGTGAGAAGGTACAAGCTATGCAATATCAGAAAGTTGTGAATGCTTGCTATGCAAGAGAAGTAAATTCAGGGAAGATGTGGCAGACAAAGTGGAGGGATCTAGAGAGAGTCGAATTTCTAAAAGAGGAGAAGCGTCTCGAGGTAATTCATGAGAAAACTAGAGGCAAGTATTAGAAGGTTTCAGCATATGAACAAAGTGCCTCCTACAGACCAGACGTTGGATCCTAAACAAGAACGACGAAAGAAGCCGTACAAGAACTTCTTCGGTCGTGTGGGTTAAAGTATATTATGAAGACAGAGTTTTGAAGACTGATACAAGACGAAGACGATATCCAAGGGGGAGTCTGTTGGTGCATAATGTCTATGTCTTAGTCTTATATTGAGTCTGTATAGAATAGAGTTGAATAGGCTAGCTGAAACTTGTATTTATGTAGTTAACAGACAAGTTCTCGCATGACACCTTGAACTATCAACTTCGGCCAAACTTGCTAAGGCAAGTTCGGGCGAACTCATGGTCATGTCCAGCGAACTTACTTCTCTATAAATAGCTAGCATGCCTCACTCATTTGTAACTTTGGCATTTTAGAGGCGAGGCTCTGTCAGTTTGTACTCTTGACATTTGATCAATAAAACTGATGTTAAACAGATTACTTCTTGTCTATTGGTAAACACGACGTAATATTTCTGCTATTATGGACGTTAGATATCAAATTTAGGTTCCTTAGCATCAAGGATCGGTCCTACATTACGGTTGGGCATGATGGCTGGATTGTTTTGGGGTTGGCGACAATGGCTAGCGAAATGCCCCATCCTATTACAGTTGGCGCATTTTCGACATGGGGTGGATGGGAGATGGTGGTAGGTGCACCGTTCACATTTAGGCCAAGTACCGGTGTAGTTTCCTTTGAGTGGCTCGGTGTTTTGGGTAGAGGAGACGACATTTAGTGGTGTAGGGGCAAGCGGAGTGACAACCGCATTGTTCTGGAAAGAAGCCTTCCGCTTCTTGTTCCTGTTGTTTTGTTTCTTGGCTTGGGAGGGAGGTAATTCAGTAGCGGTGGTGGGATCAGCGATGGCTTGGTGTGCATGCTTCGTGGAGACCTTGTCATAGGCCCCGTGATGAATGCAATTGAGGTTCATTTCAATCGTGATGCTATAAGTATCTTCGAGGGTTTTGGGGCTAGCGGCGGTGACATGGTTCGTTAATACAGGCGAGAGGCAACGAATGAGTTTGGCGATTTCCTTGGGGATGGTATCCGCTTGCCCAGGGCAAAGGATACTCAACTGTTCGAAGCGCGTGATCAATCCTTCGCCGTCGCTCCCTTGTTGGGTGAGATTCAGAATTCATTTTCGAGTTTCTGGGTCTTGTGAGGAGGACAAAATTGGTCCTTCATGAGCTGCCTTAGCTCTTCCCAAGGTAACACATGAGCTGCTTCATTGCCACGCTTGTTTCTTTTAGTGGTCCACCACTCGAGGGCTCTCTCACGAAAGACCCCTGTGGCGTTCATGGTTCGGAGCTCATCAGGGCATCCGCTTTGCAGAAAGGTGAGTTCGATCGCGTCGAACCAGTTCATCATGGCGGGAGCACCATCATTACCAGTGAATTCCATGGGCTTACAAGGCATGAACTGCTTGAACTGGAACGTTGAGGGTCCACCTTTGAGTCAACGAAGGACTTGGGGGTTTCATGGATGGTTTGGATTTGGCTTATGATGTTTGGGATAATCTTAGCCATCTGCTCGGCCATCTACTCAGCGACTAATCCTACCAATTCCTGCTTGGAGATAGAGTCACCTTGGTTGTTTGAACCCCTCTTTGAACACTTGGATTTCTTGGAAGAACTTGGAGAAGACATCTAGGGTGAAATAGAAAGGAAAAAGGATGAGACTTTATCATAATGTAAAAATAAGTTTTTTTGCATGTATAAGCATGGATAATTCACTTATTTTGCATGTATTTAGCGAATATTTAACGAGTATTCAACAAGTATAACCACGTATGACTGCGTATAAAGAGTATAAATTTAGTTTGTTCATGAGGATTATTATTGTTTTTGCTTTCGATAGATGTGCGAATCGTGTAACGGTTCGAAAAGAATAAGGTAACAAGTATAAAATCACATTAAAATTGAGATAACATAAAAGATTGGCTCAATAAAACATTGTTTCGGGTAGAGAAACGTCAACTATTCCAAAGTGATTCGTAAGATCTTTCGAGTTAGGGAACATGCTTTGGCCTAATAGGTAAAACGCTCTCGTCGTGAAGCGATTAACGGCATTTTACCCTTCCAGTTACTACATGTCCCTAGTCGATCGAAAATTCGAGACTTTGGCGAGATTGAAAATCGAGGAACGGGACTTAATCGACAAGGTGCGGGTGTGTCACCCCTAACTTGACGATTTCGTACCCTAAGTGTGGTTGTTTCTTACTAAATGAGGAGCATATTCCGACTCATTTGTAAGATCCACTGGAGTATGAAATGGATGTTTTCCATCAAGATGTGGATGTCACTCCTAACTTGATGGTATAACTTCATGAAAAATCGAATACGTGGAATGAGAGATTTCACCAAAAAATGTAAGTCATTGGATCTATCTTGGTGCAAATCACCTCGTTTGCATCACGAGTGTCTTCAAGCCTTCAAGTGTATTGTGTAAACCTCTTAGGAAAGACGTTATGTAGGTATTAAGACCAAAAGAAAGGAAGAAGCAATGAAGGAAGAATAAAGTTTTAAGAATAGCATAGGAATGGTCAAAAATGGACACTCAAACTATACACTAGGTTGAACATCGCAATTCTACCTAATTCCCTATAGTTATGGCTCTAATAGCAATCTGTCACACCCCAACCGATGGCGAAAACATCAGAGCGAGACGAAAACGAGATTGCAAGTGACATCATAACGCTAATTGTGACAATATTTGATTAAAACATAATTTTCATTTCATAAGATAATTGTCAAGTACATCATTGGAAGCAAAATACAACAATTAAATGTTACAACAACGAAACAAATACAACATAGGCTAATCTAGTAAGTTTAGAATGAGTTTTTAAAGTATTCCTACCAGCTTTCATCATGCATATCCTCTTCAACCTGTAACATGTTTAAAATACGAGTCCAATGTAAAAGCAAAGGCGAGTACACAAGTTTGGTGAATACATAGCATAGGTATAAAATGTATAACTCGAATCCACATGGTAATTGTAAGAAAAGTATATACTAATCATGCAATACTAGATCAAACCCCGAGTTTCCACAAAAGTTTACGAGATCGAGCTTCCCTCGTCGCAAAAGCGACGAGACTAAAAATGAGTATGAGAATCTTAACATAGCCCCGATGGGTGGTGTGGTACTCCTATAGCATTATATATGTCAAGTTGGGCTAGCTAAGTTAATGATCGAGCATGTATAATTCAAGCATGTATCTAAGCATAACAAGCATTATGTATTAAGGATTGAGCATGTAAAAGCATGAATTTGTGATAAGTGTATTTTGATAGGTAAACATGTTACAACCCAAAAGTGAGAAAGCGGTAAATGGGTCGAGTGTACTCACGGTTTTGCTTAAAGTGTTTCACTTAGAGAAATCCGCGAGCTTGTTTGTAGATTAGGGTTTGGCACCTTGTCCTTCTACAAGAACAACATAGGTAAAAGTATGAGTTTAACGGGAGATTCGGATTATTCGAGCATATGTATACGGATTTAAAGTATAAAGTATAAGAACATAAAAATAGTCACTAAGGCATAACACTCTTTTCTTGACACTATGTTAACCCATAAGGGTTTGATGTGATTTCATAGGTTTTGAAACCTATTAGAATCATAAATGAGGAATTACACACTTAAGTGATAACTTATAATCTTAAAAAGTGATTAGTTATTCATTATCAAGAGTTCGGTTTAAGGATTATATTATAGTGCATAGTTAGTATATATACATAATAATAAACTACAACTAACAAAGATTTCATATAAGTCACGGAGGAGGTAGGAGGTAGAACCATCCATTTAGGAACCTTGAATGAGTTCACCACTTCATAAGTTGTCATAGACAACATGGAGGGTCAAGAACAAGTAATATGACAAGAATGTAAATGGGGTCACTATACCAAGTAGCCAAGTGAAATACAACCTGGCGAGCCGGCGTCGACACACGTCGAAGGCTAGACGTGGTTGTGACACTTTCAAACTAGCAAACTAACTTGGGATAATGATGAAAATCATCTAGTGATGTGTGGTCTCATAGTTAGGATACCAAGCTAACAAAGGTGGACACACATAAACAAGTTCAAGACTTGCATCATTTGTGAGCTTAAAGCTCTATGAAAAACAAAAAGTTTGGAGTGTTTAAACACTCCTATCTACATGTATAACAAGCCTAGGTTAGTCTCCTTAATCACCAAGTTGATTAGAAGCTCAAGAACACTAGGATGAGTTAAGAAAACATGAGTTAAACAAGTTTTGAAAAGGTTTTTGTTACTTCAGAAACTTTCAGCCTACTTTGGAGCCTTTTTGGTGAATACCCAGGTCTAGAAATTCCATCGCAAGTCAGTGGATTCGAAACTAAGACTGATCCAAGGAAGTAGGAAGAAGAATCGAAGGATTTCGTTGAGTTTTGAGCAAGTTATGCTCACTTTTGTGAAGGTAGTACAATCTGCTCAAATTCTGATGTTGCAAGTGTTCTTGAGATGATTTGAGAGTGATTTAGGAAAGATTAGAGGGTTGTGAAAGTGGAAAATGGCTTAGATTAGTGGAGGTATTTATAAGGGAGAGCTAGGAGGTTGTTGGAGGTGTTTAAAGGAGGTTTGAAGGTGATTGGGTGAGGAGGTTGTGTGTGGATCTGTGCTAACTCGCGAGCCAAAACACATTCTGCCCGCTCAAGACCCCATGCGGACATGGCCTAGGTAAAATGTTGTTTTTTTGTTGTTTTATCACAAGGTGACGGGCTTATAGTTACATTATGGTATTTTGTGGATGATTAAAGTATTATAAGCATAAGTATCATGTCACATTGTGTATGTATGTATGTAATAAATGAGATCAAGTATATACATCACATATAATATATGTATAAAGTATCAATGTCGCGTATTAGCAAGTATGTCACGTTTACGAGTATGAGCATCATGTATAAGTATATATGATTGTGTATAACAAGTATAGAGATAAATATGTATATTCCATTGATTCAAGTCTCGATTACAAAGGTTACAACAAAAATACGAATACAAGATACAATGATTTCCAAAAATAGAAATATAAGACTAGCTTTCTAAACATGGAAAGCATGAAAAAGCGGGGTGTTACAGTAAGCTCTTCTTCCACTCCAAACACCAAGAACATATCTTTAGTTCTTCTCAAGTACCTAAGAATGTTCTTTACTGCAATCCAATGGGCAATGCCAGGGCTTTGCTAAAAACGACTGGTCATGCTTAAAGCACACGAGACATTAGGTCTATTACATAACGTAGCATACATGATAGAACCAATCGCCGAACCATATGGAACTGCTTCCATTTGCTTAATTTTAATGTTCGCTGATGGAGATTGCAATTTCTCCAAAAAGCCGCTTTGATCTATCTCTATAAATCATGATTCCCAGAATGTAAGCAACTTCTCCAAGATCTTTTATTATTTAGCAAGATCCTAAATAGTGTTTAACTTCATTAAGCATAGGGATGTTGTTTCCAATGATTAGTGTATCACCCACATACAGGATGAGGAATGATATGGTGCTCCCACTAGCCTTTCTATTAAGACAAGGCTCATCTTCATTCTTGTCAAAACCAAACTCTTTAATTTTCTGATCAAAATGAAGATTCAATCTACGAGATGCCTGTTTGAGTCCATAAATAGACTTATTTAGTTGCACACCCTATTTGGATATTTAGGATCGACAAAACCTTTAGGATTAACCATATAGACATCTTTAAAGAGATGTCCATTAAGAAAAACGGTTTTGACATCCATTTGCCATATTTTTTAATCATAGTACGTGACTATAGCAAGCAATGTCCTGATCGATTTGATCATAGTAACAGGCGAAAAGGTTTCATCATAGTCAATACCCTGAGTTTGAGTAAAACCTTTCGCAACTAGTCGTGCTTTATAGGTATGCACATTCATGCATGTTGGTTTTTCTTTTGAAAAATCCATTTGCTCCCTACTGTTCGAGATTAGGGGGTAGGTCAACCAAGTCCCATACTTGATTATCACGTATAGATTGCATCTTGAAGTTCATGGCTTCTTGCCATTTCTCAGATTCTGGATCTAAGATTGCAAATTTTGTAGTTAGCAGGTTTGTTACTAGACTCAGCTACTAATAGGACTTAAGGACCATCTAGATTCCATAGGTATCTATCATGTTCTTTGCGAAACCTACTACTTCTGCAAATACCATGAGTTTGAGTAAAACCTTTCGCAACTAGTCGTGCTTTATAGGTATGCACATTCATGCATGTTGGTTTTTCTTTTGAAAAATCCATTTGCTCCCTACTGTTCGAGATTAGGGGGTAGGTCAACCAAGTCCCATACTTGATTATCACGTATAGATTGCATCTTGAAGTTCATGGCTTCTTGCCATTTCTCAGATTCTGGATCTAAGATTGCAAATTTTGTAGTTAGCAGGTTCGTTAATAGACTCAGCTACTAATAGCACTTAAGGACCATCTAGATTCCATAAGTATCTATCAGGTTCTTTGCGAAACCTACTACTTCTGCAAACGCCCGTGTTTATGTGTGATTCCTCAGAAACAACTACTTAATAATCAGACGGTCCAACTTTATCAGCAATTGTTTATGGTTCTTGAATTTCTTCAAGATCCACAATGTTATTTCCAGTTCCTCGAATAAGAATTTCTTCCTCGAGAAAGTGTCTCTTCCTTTTGATGGAAATAAAATTTGCATCAGGATTGTAGAAATAGTATCCGCTTCTTTTATAGTATCTGTCGAAAACAACCTTTTCGCCTCAATGGCCGAGCTTATCATTAGATCACTTGTGATGTATCCATCACATCCACATACTCTAAGGTATTCCAAATCGGGTTTTCGCCTATGCCATATCTCATATGGTGTTTTGTTTAGCTTTTTAGTCGGAGCCAAATTGACAATGCGGGTAGCGGTCATAATAGCAAGACACCAAAAGGAGTGAGGCAAGTTAGTTCTATATGTCATCGATCAGACCATATTAAGTAAGGTTTGATTTATCCTTTCGCTCACGCCATTAAGTTGGGGTGTGCCTGGGGAAGTGGGTTCTGAAATTATTCCACATTCTTTCAAAGGATTGAGAAACTCAAAGCTGAGGTATCGCCACCTCAATCTGATCGAAGTATTTTTATCTTTCTATTAAGCTGGTTTTCTACGTCATTTTTGAAACTCTTTAAACTTTTCAAAAGTTTCATGCTTAAGGTCCATAAGATAGACATAAGCATATCGACTATAATCGTCGATGAAAGTAACTAAGTATCTTTCATGGTTTTTTGTCATGGTTCTGAAAGGGCCATATACGTAAGTGTGAATGACTCCTAGAAGACCATTGGCCCATTCACCAACACCAATGAAGCGGTGGTTTGTGTGTTTACCAGCTAAGCATGATTCACAATCATGAAAGGAGTGTTGTCCCGTGGATTCAAGAATCCCTCAGATTGGAGCCCTTTTATGCGTGCCTTACTTACGTGGTCAAGTCTACAATGCCGTAGAAATGTTTCATTAATACTAGCTTTATTACGCTAAGAAAGATGATAGATGTTATTACTTGTTTGAACATCAATCTAATAAATACCATTTCAAGGTTTAGCTTCAAAATAAAAGACATCATTCAAGTAGATAGAAATAGAAATACCATTAAAAACGTACTTGAATCATTGTTCAAAACGTTAAGTAACCGAAATAATGTTTCTGGTTAAGCCTGGTGCAAACAAATAGCTATTCAAAGTAACTATAAGGCGAGAAGGACATGAAAAACAAAATGTTCCAATTGCCAGAACTGGAACTCTCTTCCTATCACCTACATGAGTTCCATGTCGCCTTGCTTCTATTTCTTCCACTTTTCAGGCTCCTGTAAGACGCTAACGATGTGGTAACCACATCCGGTATCAAATACCCATGTGTTGCTGGAAACAGTGAAAAGTTCAATAACATAAAAAAAAATACCCAAAGAAGTGCCAATGATATTGGCCTTGTTCGCCTTCAGCTTGGCTAGATACCGTGGGCTGTTTCTTTTCTAGTGCCCCATTTGGTTGCATTCAAAACACTGGCACTCCTCATGAGGGGGTGATTTTGCAACCTGCTTGTTTTTGGTGGGATTTCTAGCCATAATAATAACCTTTCTCTTGCCTTTGCTCTTATGAGCCATTTTCTTGTTGTTGGGCTTCTTAACATTACAAGACTTGACCATTAGAACTTGGTTGGTTTTATGTGGCATGTTCATCTCGGCCATTTGAGCATACCATGTAGCTCAGGCACAGTCTTCATCCAAACTTTCATATTATAGTTCATAATGAACTAGTCATATGAGCTAGGGAGAGAGTTCAAGATGAAGTCGGCTGCCATTTCATCTTGTAGCGGATAACCAAGTTTGTTCATCTGGTCAATGTACCCTTTCATCTTAAGCACATGAGTACTGACACATGATCCTTCCAGCATTTTACAGCTCATAAGCTGTTTCATGGTATCATAATTCTCCCGTCGGGCTTGTTTCTGGAACATGCCTTTCGATTGCTGGAACATGTCATAAGCATCTTTATCTTCCATGTTCTTTTGAAGATCAAGAGACATGGTGGTTTGCATAAGGTAGGCTACCTCAATGACATCCTCGTTATGCTTTTGCAGTGCCTAACAAGTTACAACAGTGTTATTTTCAGGCTCGGTATGGACTGGGCCATCTAAGATATATAGCTTTTTCGCCATCCTGATAACTATTCTCAGATTTCGGTGTCATTCGAGAAAGTTAGTGTTATTTGGTTTTTCCTTTTCAAATATAGACTTGAGAACGAAGGAGTTGTTTTCATTAGACATCTTGTACATAAGAAAAGAGACTTTAGTTAGTATTTTTGATGTATATTTCCTTAATCAATGACCCATTACTGTAATTAGAACAAGGAATGAGAATCTGGCTATGTCAGTAGCAAAGGCAGCAATGCATGCACTTTAGTTAGTGAGTAGGCAGACTGACAACGGGTGTCAATTGTGAGAATTGCACAACTCTCGAGTATGATGACGCTAAGACAAATCTTATCTATGCATTGATATGTTAGCCTCATCTATGACGACTTTTTACTTTCGAGACAACCGGAGCATGTGATGAGAAAAGAAAAAGTAATAGTCATCCTAAAAAAGGTACATGTGGAAGGGCTGGATGTGTCAACGAAACCCTTACCCCTTGGAAGGATAAGTTAGACATCAAGTGTGGTGACGTGGCTCCAAACACTAATGGTTCACTTAACGTTCCAAGTGTAGCTTGTGATAGAATCGCATAAACTATTGATTTTAATTATGATTAATTTTAGTAGTTACCAAATAAGGTCGTAAGAGCTAGTTTTAGTATATATTTTAGTCATGACATCTTGATGAACTCTTTCATCTCTCAGGACACTTAGTTTTAGATAACCTATTAAAACTAAGTTTTCCGCGTCTTGTTTAACCGGTTTAAGTTAATAGAAATCTGTTAAGTTAAAAGTCTTTGAAATTAAATTTAGTTTAATTTGTGAAACTTAATTTGTGATTGTTTATTTTTATAACAAAATTTTAACAAGTTGTAAAACCAGTTTAGAACATGTTTTAATGTGACTGTTTTAATATATTAAAACTCCTTTTCAAATCATGTTGGTATTTGGGTTGGTTATGTTATACCAAATTATAAGATTAAAAGCAACCACAATAGTAAGATAAACTTTGAAAATCTATATGGCCAAAAATTGTTCGATCGTGCTAGAGCCTAATAGCAAGATCAAACGGGTCACGGGTCATAACACATAAACCACAAGGATGGACATGAGTGCATCCAGTCGTCTCAAGCAACTCCGAATGACTTCATGACTACTATTTAGCATCCTCTGTTTTGTTTCCGGGTCTTCGTTATTACAAAATTTACAAAATACAATAAAGGAAAGAACCCTATCTATTACAACTTTGAAGCATCACAGTGGCCAACAACCATAATACCAAAAACAAAATAGAATTTAAAACCAGTTAACAAGGTCGGGCCAGATTTACATATATCATAACAATCACAAAATAAACCGGGCAGTCTTTTGGTCAAGCAAAACCAGAAAAAAATAAAATAAAACTAATAATAATAATAATAATAATAATAAAAATAATAATAATAATAATAATAATAATAATAATAATAATAATGACTAAAATTAAAATTCATTAGATCAGAAACTTACAAATTAAAGAAAGTTTGTGTTCTAATTCTGGTTAAAAGACCGGTACTGACTCATATGTTGTAACCAAGGCTCTAATACCACAGTTGGGTTTCCATGGTGATCAATTAAAATTTTATTTATCCAAAACCGGTTCAATAAATAACAGTAAATGACTTAAAGAAGTTAATCAATAAAACGCAGCAGAAAAAATGTCCAGTGATCAACAATAAACGAAACCTGTCAGGATCCGGTTACATACAAATACGAGCACAGTGGAAAGATTATCTAATTACTGATGAGATTAAAATACCTCGGTTAATAACTAACTGGTCGAGATACCGATGTTCAAAGAACACATGCTAGTGACACGAATTGACGGAACGTGGGTATAGCCCCGGGTAGCAGCGACGATGGCACACAGGATGGTGGCGGTGGCCGGTTACGGGTGTTTTTGAGAGTTCTCTTGTGCAAGTTATTCAACCCCAAATTGCATTCCATACATTCATGTATATATCGTACGGAGATGCATGCATGCTTGCCAAGTGGTGGACATACATGCCCAAGTTGGACACGTGGCGAGAAGTTCATGGATGCGCGACAAGTGGCGATGCAAGATAGCATGCGCGACAAGTGGCGAGATAAGCATGCATGGGCGACAAGTGGCGAGATAAGCATGTGCGATAATTGGCGTAGCATGGGTGCATGTGCGCCAGTGGCGAGATGAGTGCGCCTGTCTCACCCGGTCTATGTATCCGTCTCTCAGTTAATACCCGCAACAAGTTTATTAATTAAGATAAACAATTATATTATTAATAATAAAAAGTGGCTCACGATCATAAATATAATTATGATCCGTTTTGCACATCCTTCATAACCAGTAAAGTGGATTTTAGTTCGTTGCCCATAGTGTAATATTTACAGGTCATACCTCAGTTGGCCGCGTTAATTAATCGAACCGGTCCATTTTTCGAACAGTAAAATCGAAGGATTAGATATAACTTTGAATATTAGTGGTTGTTAAATTTTAAAAAAGTTTCAAAAACACATGAAAAGTGTTATAACATAAGTTTTGCAAAACATCCATACCTTTTGTGTGTTATAAGAAAACCCCCTTGGGGCATTGTGTTTATCATGACATATTTAGTTTCATCAATTTGGTTGGCTCATAATCACATTTTGATGGGAGTTAAGACTTATGATATACACCGTCCAAATCTCAATGATCAATATACAAGTCATCAATCCATGATAGTCCCCTCTTCTGATTCTGTACGAATGATGCAACGTTCTTCGATCATAGAGACCGGTGTTTGTGAAATATATAAAAATTCAAAAAATAAATTAGAGATATAAATAAATGTATCAATCTATGAACACATGAATTAATCTTTGTTTGGCGGGATCAAACAAAGAAGAAAGGATCGATCCAAGAATGAACTTGAATCTTGAATATCACCCCTTGGAACAATCCAGGGGTAATTCTCATGAAACTCTCTTTAGAAAATTTACTTCACAGGACACACAAAATTCCTACGAAAGAATTATGTATTTATAGAGATTCCACTTGCATTATTTCAATTGTAATTGGTTGATAGAATGTTGGTTTGTGTGCCAATCTATGTGTCATGTGGCTTATCTTCTTTGTATACCAACTTATTCCTTTTTTTTGTTGAAAGCTATCAAAATTTTAAGTTTAATGTGTTCATAAGAATTATCTTATGAACACAACTCTTTGATTTGTATCTTGTAAGTTTCATAATGTCCCGCTAACATATTGAAGTCTTGTAACCTTGTAGTGATCTTTTAATCAAAGAATTAGAAGCTTGATTATTTTCTTTCTCAGTCTTCATATTCAGTGCTTCTGGGACGGTTCATCAGTCGGTTCGTGTTGACGGGATTATTTCTAAGTAACTTTAGCAATTTTCAACCACCAATAAAAAAAGGTTTCCTAACAGTCACCCCCTTTGTTGTTAAAATACAAATAATGCATTATACTTAGAACTAATAAATAAACTTTTTTTTTTAAAATGTCTTCAAATATAGAGCTTGAACGATCTTCAGCAGATGGCATCAAAGTTTATTTGGCAAACGTCCGACTTACTCTGGATCATCTGATTATATTTCATTCCATGTAATCATTCTTCACCTCGATTTGTAATTCCACCTATATGTATGATATATGTAATTACACCTAGATGTATACATTATATCTTGTATCCCCACCATATAGGATCATAAGTATCTTCTATCCAATATAGGATTAGTATGCGTTTATCAGAATTTTGGTAAAAAGAAAAATATCGATGGATGAGGATTGGAAAAATAACGAACCATGTAAGACTATAAAAAAGATGATCTTGATCCATCGAGTTTTTTTATATATAATCAGAAAATCTGATTGAATCTGATGAAAGCATCAAAAAGTTAAAGTTTTTTTTCTTTTTACCAAAATTCTGATAAACGCATCAGAAATCACCAGAAAATATCTGATGAACGCATCAGAAAACTGAGGGTTTTTTTTTAATCTGAAAATCTGATGGAAATATGATGAGCGCATCAGAAATCTAAAGTTTTTTTACCAAAAAATCCGATAAATGCATTAGAAATCACCAATAAATCTGATGAACGCATCAGAAAACTGAGGGTTTTTTTAGATAAGAGGGAATTAATAGAGTTTCATAGATATTACTTACACATGCTTTTCTGGTGGAAGTCCAAGTCTTTGTTCTTTTCTTCAAGGAATATTCTGTGAAAATTTTTAAAAGATAATAGTCATAAGTATTATTTTCTAAAATTTCACACAGTTTTTATCTCTTTTCATAATTATCATTCCTTTTTGAAGATTAACTAACCAGATTTTGGAGTTATTTTTTACTTTGTTTTGTCAGAATCTTTCTTTTTATATGTCAAAATATTTTCTTTCTGATAATTGTTTTAACTCCTTTTTTTTGTGTTTATACCCTTTTTCTTCCCCCCACCCTTTTTAAAATAAAAAACAAAATGCATATATAAAGATATAAGATATATATACATTGAAATCTGATGTATATATTCCGAAAATAATAATAATAATAATATTAAAATCACTCTTCTACTTACCTTTTTAAGATCTGCATAAAAAGATTTTTCTTTAAAACTTTGGTTGATCATGAATATACGTCTCTATTACAGGAGTAAGGATCTTGGAAATAATTTATCCAATCTGCTCTGATACCACTTGATGGACCCCTTTTCTGATCTTGTACGAATGATGCAACGTTCTTCGATCGCAGAGACGGGTGTTTGTGAAATATATAAACATTCAAAAAACAAAATAGAGATAATGGGAGTGGGGTTCTTCAATGATTAATTCTATAAATAAATGTATCAATCTATGAACACAAGAATTAACATTTGTTTGGCGGAATCAAACAAAGAAGAAAGGGTCAATCCGAGAATGAACTTGAATCTTGAATATCACCCACTCGAACAATGTGACATTTGTACATTTTCAATCACTGAACAATTCCAGAGCATTTCCGCATTCAATAAAATCTTGTATATTATTTACGAGATTGCATAATTTCAATCGTTGAACAAATTTGGTTATTTTGATATTAGATAATTTTTTATACTTTATTTATGAAACGCATAACCGTATGATCGAACGAACCGACATCCACGACATTTGCAGACAAAATCCAAGTTACACATGCCTTAACACCTTTATATAACCTAAATACTAGGTTAAAGGGGTTAAAAATGGCAAACAAGTGCAAATACAAGTACAAGGGCCAAAATTGTCAATATATATATATATAATTTTTTTGCTTGATCACCAAGTTTGGACACCTTGCACTCATTTTTGCCACAATTAATATGATGATGACACATGTTAGGACACTATTCCACACTTGGTAACACTTGTCATCACCTCCTTAATCCTAAAACACTATAAATACCCCTTTAATTCATTAATTGTCTTTAAAACACTTCAAAGCAAAGTGTAAAGTTCTTCTTTCTATCCTTCTTGGAGCTTGTCTCCTACCTTTGGAAGCCTCCTATCTTGAGTTCTGAAAGTGTTCTTCAACACGAGTATGTACTCTTCCTAGTTCTTACATTATTTTAGCTATTTTGAGCTAAAAGTCAAATAGTTTGACTTTCGGCTCTTGCCATTTTGGTCAAGTCAAAGTTCAAATTGAACTTTGCAACGTGATCGTAATCACGAAGGTATTAATCCCTTGGGATTGTACCTTCTGATTTCCACATTTAGTAGCCGAGATGATGAGTCAAAGTTTTACGAATTAAAAGTAAAAAAATTGCATAAAAGTGCATTTTACAACGAAAACGGTTTTGGGTATTAAAACTTAAAGTTTTAACATCAAATAAGTTGTATTACATTATTAGACATATTAAACATGTCTAACTTGTAATTTCTAGTTTAGTGCTTATTTATTAGTCGTAAGTCGAGCGATTTGACTACCGCTTTGACTTTCGAATCTGACCGGTTTGGTCAATCTTAGGATTCGACCAAGCACATTTTTCTTTATGACCATAGTAGTATAGGGAATAACCCTCTGAGGTTATACCTTATGGTCATAAGGTTTGTTTAGTTATATGGTGAGTCGATTTTTATGTACTTTAAATTGATCAAAACGCCCTTTTGGCGCATAAAACGGTTTTAAACATGTAAGACCATAGTATTGACATCTAAGCTGATATTATAACATAATTAAACTTTTTTTGACATATAAGACTCATCATAGGAATTATTTAACCATCCGAACCCATAATTTCGCTTACGACTCGTTAAAAGTGGCGTAAACCACTTTAACTAGTCATAACAGGTCAAAAGCACTTAGGATCCTTTTCAAATCAGAATATTAAGTTTATTAAACCATATCATATGAGTTTCAACACTCGTTCCGATTAAAGTCGTGACGCACTAACATAGTTATCCGATATTAGGACACACTTGAGTCCTTGAACTTTTGATCTTTGTTTGATCATTTGAACAAGACTTATACGCAATCCCAAGTGAGTACATCGTCCCCTCTTTTACGTTTTTCAAATGTTTTGGGGTGATTCATATGTGCATATCACTACTTTCTTGTTTTCATGACATTATACATGGTTTGTTTATCTAGTACATATTACACATGGTTTCAAAGATAATTTACATGGAATATTGACTTAAGATACCCAACACATGGTTTCAAAGACATTTTACTTGGTATATTGACTTTGTATACCTAGCACATGGTTTCAAAACATTTTTGACGACATGCTTACATTGCTTAAAACATTTCGGTGCGTTGAACTCGACAATGATACATTCATTAACATTAATCCCGCCGACCGGTAGTATGTTTTGGTACCATAGGTTTGACACCTCGTTCCCGCTTCCTAGTTTGTTCGAAAATATCCATGGGGAATGACAGAATCCGATGAACATTTGATAAACCTTTGTCCTTATAAGGGTTTATCTGACAGTCAACAAGGCTTGAATGTATTCGCCAACAATCCATATATATGTTTACACAATAAAAGCATTGATTTATAAAACAAAACCTTTGATTAACACAATACTATTGTTCATTCAAAAACATTGTTTTATACAAGACAATTTGGTTTACACAAAGATATTGGTTTACACATGACAATTTGGGTTACACAAGACATTGGTTTTGTCACACCCCGACCCGCAGCGGAATAAAAGTCGGGGCATAATTGGGTTATCACCAAACCTCATGATATTTACTAAGATGTTTCATATTTATTAAATTCAAATTACAAACTTAAATATCCAAAAACAAAATTCATACAAATACAAAGGAAAATGAAACTATAGATTTATTCCAAAGCTTAAACTTGTTTATTCTTCTAGGCCATCCTAAGTGTTTCCGGTCTCGGCTGGATCACCTGTATCATGTGTAAAACGGGGGAGATTTTGGGTCAACAAAAGTTGGCGAGTGAACCTTGATAAAACAATTTAACTAATTTCTTGTTTTTTTATTAAAGAAAATTCGTGCATTAATCACATGCGAGCAAACATATATATGTAAACAATCACAAACCACTTTGGATGAGTATATGACATGAATGATGATGTATTTGAGATCAAGGCTCAATCAAACGGAGCCGATCTAATGAGGCTCCTGATGCTCAACCCGTATCCCACGGGGAACTGATGGGCCTAATGAAATGCGTGCACTGAAATGATAAATTTAATCTACATATAATTCACACAACAATCAATACACATCTGATCACGGATATGATGTATGCACAAGTGTTTAAATAAAATAAAAGAATAGTACGACACATGATACACCCCAAAACATGATTAAAACCGGGAATTGGTAGAGATTCACTCACAGTGGATGCGTTTCTTGATGACGATGAATGCACACGAATTTATGATTCAACCGACGAGGGAAAACTAACCTAAATAATAACGAAATAATTCGATAAATAAATAAATTTTATTTGAGATTAATATTTTTAATTAGTGCTCTTAATGATATTTTTAGATTTATTTTTATAAGTTTATTGCAAATTTTTAACCTTGGGAATCTTATTTTAAGTATTTTGAAATAATTTTAAACTTAAATAAATAAAAATAAGAAAACAGATTTTTTTTTTAAAATGTTGACCTTGACAGGTCTGACCGGGTCTGACCGGTCGGATTGCATGACATTCAGGCGGCGAGTGAGGTTCGAACTCGGGACCTCTCGTATACGTGCACGCAGCTCTACCAACTGAGCTACGTGTCTAACCCGAAATATTCTCTGTTTTAATTATATATATACTAACTAACTTCAACCTTATTTAGTTTTTATTAAAAATGATTTAATATGGCCAAAACCGGTTACAGAACCCGGAATCGAACTCGGGACCTTCGGTTTGAGTGCATACAGCCCAACCAGTTGGGCTGTGTGTCTAATCTGTATCAACACTGGATTATATTAATTTTATATATATGTTGTGAATTGATCTGAATAAGTTTAAAAATGTTGGTTTTATTTAAGAAAGTCGGAAACATGTGTGATTCGAACCCGGGACATGTGTTTTGTATTTGCACACAGTCCACCGCTGGGCTGTGTGTCTAACCCGGTTAAATACCCATTTTTATTTATATTCAAACACTAACTCAACTTCATCGTTTTCACCATTCAAAATCCCGACAATTATTCCGACTGAATAAAAACTTATTAAACAGTTTTGATTACTGTGTTGAGCTATTAATTTACTAAACAAAAGATAGCAAGGAGGTTTAGATGATTATACCGGTTTTGAGAACTATGGTTTTCTGGTTTAGAAATTCCGGCGATATTCCGGCGAGTATGAAAATCTCCGGCGACGTGCTTTGAAGGGAATGAAGCTTCAGGAAGAGAGTGCGGTTCTGAGCGAAATGTTTACAAGGAGTTTGAGTGGGTATTTATAAGGGGGACAGGCCGATTGGTTTCGAATTAGGGGTCAAGATTCACGGTCAATGATTTCAAACGGTTTCGACTAATATTGAGTGTTAAGCAACGGTTATAACTGATGTCGAAATCAGTTTACGCGTTTCAGTCAAAGGAAAACAGCCACATTTGCGGAGTTTCGGTTTTTCGGCGATTGCGAGTTCTGGGCGCGTTGATTTACAGGTTTTGCCTTTCTTTGTTTTACCTTAAGTGATATTTTTTTAAGTATTTCTCACAAAAGATGTGTGTGGCGAAGTGGTGTGATGTGTGTGTGTTTACGCGGTAGACCCGGGTTCGAGACCCGGCTACCCTGTTTTGTGTTTTTTTTTATTTAATTTTATTATTATTATTTATTAATTATGGTTTTTAAACTCTAAAATAATTATTAATTATGTATTATTTAAAATAACCGGCACAATAAATACGCAACGAACTTATAACTGATCATTTGATTATAAAACGAAGCGGGTTTCGAAACCCGTTTTACGACGAATGTTACAGTATCCCCTACTTTTAGAAATTTTATCCCGAAATTTAAGCAGCAGTGGTGATCGGAAAAAGATGCGGGTATTTTTCGCGCATTGAGTCTTCACGTTCCCAAGTAAACTCGGGTCCTCGTTTTGACTCCCAACGTACCCTGACAATTGGAATTACTTCGCCTCAAACGCTTCTCTTCGAAATCCATGATTTCTACTGGTCTTTCAACGAAGTGCATCGATTCATCGACTTGAATGTCTTCTAGAGGAATATGGAGGTTTTCATCGGCAAGGCACTTTTTCAAGTTTGATACGTGGAATGTGGGATGAATTCTGTTGAGCTCTTCTGGTAGGTCAAGCTTGTATGCTACAGGACCTACTCTTTCGAGTATCTTGAAAGGTCCTACATAGCGTGGTGCTAGCTTGCCCTTCTGGCCAAAACGAACCACTCCCTTCCACGGTGATACTTTTAAAAGTACTTGATCACCAATGTCAAACTCCAAGGGCTTTCGCCGTTTGTCAGCATAACTCTTTTGACGAATTTGAGCCGCTAGAAGATTGTTTCGAATTTGAAGGATCTTGTCGGTTGTTTATTGAATTAATTCTGGTCCGGTGATTTGAACTTCCCCAATTTTGTGCTAACATACTGGAGATCGGCACTTACGACCATATAAAGCTTCGAAAGGAGCCATACCGATACTTGAATGATAGCTATTGTTGTACGAAAATTCAACTAATGGTGGGTGAGCGTCCCAGTTCCCTTTGAAGTCTATGACACATGCTCGCAGCATGTCTTCAAGGGTTTGGATAGTGCGTTCACATTGACCATCAGTTTGAGGATGAAAAGCGGTACTGAGGTCTAATCGTGTACCCAAAGCAGTTTGTACGGCTCGCCATGTTCGTGAAGTGAAACGACCATCACGGTCTGAAATGATGCTTAATGGTACACCATAACGGCTTACGATCTCACTGATGTAGATACGAGCTAACTCCTCGTTCTTTGAAGTCCTCGCGAATTGGAATGAAATGAGATGACTTTGTAAGACGATCGATTATTACCCATATGGTGTCAAACCCACTGGAGGTGCGAGGTAACCCGGTAATGAAATCCATGGTTATGTTTTCCCACTTCCATACAGGTATTTCGGGTTGGAATAGAAGTCCTGAAGGTCTTTGATGTTCAGCTTTTACTTTGGAACAGGTAAGGCACTTGGAAACAAAACCAGCGATATCCTTTTTCATGCCAGGCCACCAGTAGGTGTATCATAGGTCTTGATACATCTTGTCGGCTCCTGGGTGTACAGAGTATCGTGTTTTGTGCGCCTCATTCATGAGGAAATGACGAAGGTTATCGCGATCAGGAATCCATATGCGGTTTAAATAGTATAGAATACCGTCGGATTTGGTTTCGATTTTTAGTTCAGCTCCACATGACAGCTCATCGCGTACGTCATTTTTTTGTTATAGAAACATGTTGAGCTGCCCGAATTCGATCTTTGATGTCGGTTATTATTTGCGAACATAGAAGATGAATGGAGTTCGCATAACCTTTTCGACTGAGCGCATCGGCCACCACGTTTGCCTTGCCAGGATGATACCTAATTTCACAGTCATAGTCGTTGAGAAGTTCGACCCATCTTCGTTGCCTCATATTCAACTCCTTCTGGTTGAAGATATGTTGGAGACTCTTGTGGTCAGTGTATATTTTACACTCGGTACCATAGAGGTAATGTCTCCATATCTTGAGAGCGAACACAACGGCTCCAAGTTCCAGGTCGTGGGTGGTGTAATTCTTCTCGTGAACCTTGAGTTGCCTAGAGGCATAGGCTATCACTTTTCCTCTTTGCATCAATACACAGCCTAGCCCTTGCCCTGATGCGTCGCAATATACCACAAAGTCATCGCAACCCTCAGGGAGTGTGAGGATAGGTGTGTTACAAAGTTTTTGCTTTAGAGTTTGGAAGGCCTCCTCTTGCTTAGGTCCCCATATGAAGGGTTTCCCTTTATGAGTCAAGGCCGTGAGTGGTACAGCAATACTGGAAAAATTGGCAATGAAGCATCAATAGTAACCAGCCAAACCAAGAAATGACCTAACTTCGGTAGGGGTACGTGGCGCTTGCCATTCCTGTACTGCCTTGATTTTTGAAGGATCGACATGAATTCCCTTGTCATTGACGACATGTCCAAGGAATTGTACTTCTCCTAACCAGAATTCGCATTTTGAGAACTTAGCGTAAAGCTTTTCAGTCCTTAAGAGTGTAAGGATGAGTCGAAGGTGTCGCTCATGATCGGATTTAGACTTGGAGTAAATAAGGATGTCGTCGATGAAGACTATGACGAAACGGTCGAGGTAGCGTTTGCATACCCTATTCATTAAATCCATGAAGACAGCGGGGGCATTGGTTAAACCGAAAGGCATGACCATGAACTCGTAATGACCATAACAAGTCCGGAAGGCGGGTTTTGGGATATCTTCTTCATGCACTCTGAGCTGATGATAACCAGAACGAAGGTCGATTTTTGAAAAGCAGGTGGCACCTTGAAGTTGGTCTAGGAGGTCATCAATGCGAGGCAGTGGATAGCGATTTCTAACCGTTAACTTGTTGAGTTCTCTATAATCGATGCACATGCAAAACGTTCCATCTTTCTTCTTCACAAAAAGAACAGGTGCACCCCAAGGCGATGAGCTAGGACGTATGAATCCTTTGTCAGTCAGCTCTTGCAGTTTACTGGCCAGCTCTTGCATTTCGGATGGGGCTAACCTATAAGGAGATTTTGCGACTGGTGTAGCGCCAGGTACAAGATCGATGCGAAATTCGACTTCTCTCACAGGAGGAAGTCCTGAAATGTCGTCGGGAAAGACTTGTGGGAATTCCTTCACAATTGGGATATCTTCGAGTTTCCTCTCCTTGTTTCCCTTCTTGACGACGTGAGTTAGGAATGCGACATAGTTCTTGCGGAGATATCTTCGGGCTTGAAGGCAGGACATTAATTTGAGTCCTTTCGAAGGGGTTTCCCCAAAAATACGTAGTGTCTGACCGTCTGCAAGAGGAATGCGAATGAATTTTTCATGGCACACCACTTTAGCGTGATGCTGGCTGAGCCAATCCCTACCGATTATAACATCGAAACTTCCCAACTTCATAGGAATAAGATTAATTAGAAAATCATGATCGTTTAGGGTGAGAGTACCATTACGTATAATAGAATTTAATGAAACGGGTTTTCCGTCAGCAACTTCCACCGTTAGAGATTCGATGAGATTAACACGAGGTTGGTCGAGGATAGGTTCAAATTCTAAGGACACAAAGCTCTTATCCACACCAGTATCGAATAATATAGATGCATTACTACCATTGATGAGAAACGTACCGTTGACCACGTTGTTGTCAGCCCTGGCTTGGTTGGCATTGATATTGAAAGCTCTCCCTCTGGCAGGTGGGGGAGCTTGGTTAGCTTAGTTTACCGGGTTTGCGTGAGCTTGGGCATGGATGATGTTCACTAGGCGTGGGCATGTGTTCCTGAAGTGGTTTGGGTCCCCACAGTTGAAACAAGCTCGCATGGGTTGCATCATGGGGTAGTTGGGTTGGTAGTAAGGTTGGGCTGCGTGTTGTGAAGGTGGTAGAAGTAAGGGTTGTTGGGTTTGGCCCACTATCTAATTTTGGGTTTGGGTTGGAGGTTGATTGCGGTTCATTCGTTGAAGGGTACGGCAGGTTTGGATGGTGTGACCCGCACGGCCACAACTTGTGCAATGTTGGCAGGGATTTTCGGGAGGGTGATGGTATTGACAGCGGTTGCATTTTGGGTCTGGGCCTGTATATGGCTTTTTGAATGGTGCAGCTGGAGGAGCAATTTGGGTGATTGGTGCAACAGTGATAGGAGGGTTGGTTTGAGTGACAGCAAAATTTTTGCCATTTCGCTTCCTCTTACCAGCAAACTTCGAGGATGAGACTGGGTGGTTTGGAGTTGGGGTTTCAATGGGTGCTTTCTTCTTCTCATCTTTGAACTTTCCGTTTCGAATGCGATTTTCAGTTAGTTCTGTAGCTAACTCCATTGCGGCTTCAAGTGTTACAGGCGAAGTGCTTAAAACCGAATCTTAGATTTTCGAGGGGAGGCCTCGAATGTAGTGTTCAACTAAGCGGTACAAGGGGTGAACAAATTTGGGATCATCTGGTTCAACTCGAGAAATCTCGTATTATATGAAGTGCGGTCTCCTTCCTTTTATTTCAGTGCGTGGAATTCGTCTTCCAGCTTTTTGATTTCGCTTCTTGGACAGAAGCGTCTTGTCATGAGTTCCCTTAACTCTTCCCATGTTAAGGCCATGGCATCTTCAACTCCTCGCTTACCCTTTTCCGTGTTCCACCAGGTAAGGGCTACCCCAAACAGTCTTCCAGTTGCGTAACGTACCTTACGGTCCTCGGGACAATCGCAATTGAGGAAAGTGTTTTCCATTTCTTCAAACCAGTGAAGGAGGGCGGTAACACCTTCAGTCCCTTCATATTTTGGGGGATCGCAGGATTTGAAGTGTTTGTAGGTGCACTTGGGGGTTTTGGAAGGAGGGTTGGCGACGCTCTGATCTTCTTGGTTGGGAGGGTTGATGGAATAAGCGGTGAGAGATTGTTGAACTTGAAGCACGATGTCAGGAAGTACTGCGGCCATTTGTTTAGCAACTTGTGTGGCCAAGCGTTCGCTTGACTTTCCTGACTTTCTACCTCCATGTAATTGCCTAGCCGACATCTACAGGAACATATATATGAAGATTGTGAGTTTAAGAATTTTCTAGGTGTCATGTGTCGTAAAAAAATGAAAATCAACATAACTGACAATAATTTAACTACATCCATAGGATGTCTTGGGTTTGCTCATGTTTGGGCCTCCAAATGTCCCTCATACCATTGCCTGTGTAGTCATGTGGGCCCCCATGACTATTGGGCTTGGTAGGATTCACATTGGTGTCGGCGGGTTAACACTCGCACCACCCGAATGAAAATCGTAAAATATGATTGCGAGATGTATGGTAGGAGGGTGTCCAGGTGTAGACACAATGACAACTCAAAGTGGGGTTAGCTCACACGACGTTTGGTATAGCATGCTTTGGCCTAATAGGTCCGTCGTACTCTCATCGTTAGTCCCCAGGTAGGCAAACTGGTCCTTTATTTTGGATTTATACGAATGCCAAGCCTAGACAGGACGTTCCGACTACCGGTACTCGTACCCTTCCAGTTACTACATGCCCGTCATGAGAACTCACTTTGATGTGATTTGAAAAATGCAAAAATCATGGCAAAAATCATGGAAATCGTGAGGTGTGTGCTCTCATAGATATGATATGTTATGAGGATATGATTTATGATGAGCATTGCAGAATAACATGTATTTGTGAGCGTGCTTGCATAACATTGGGTGTGAAACTAAACATGAAACATATAAACATCATGAATTTTGTATGTAACGCATAAACAATTAAAATTTAATCAACTATAGTATAGGCTCTAAAGGTCTAATAACCTATCCTATATCCCTATAGTCACAAGCTCCGATACCAATCTGTCACACCCCGACCCGCAGCGGAATAAAAGTCGGGGCATAATTGGGTTATCACCAAAGCTCATGATATTTACTAAGATGTTTCATATTTATTAAATTCAAATTACAAACTTAAATATCCAAAAACAAAATTCATACAATTACAAAGGAAAATGAAACTATAGATTTATTCCAAAGCTTAAACTTGTTTATTCTTCTAGGCCATCCTAAGTGTTTCCTGTCTCGGCTGGATCACCTGTATCATGTGTAAAACGGGGGAGATTTTGGGTCAACAAAAGTTGGCGAGTGAACCTTGATAAAACAATTTAAGTAATTTCTTGTTTTATTTATTAAAGAAAATTCGTGCATTAATCACATGTGAGCAAACATATATATGTAAACAATCACAAACCACTTTGGATGAGTATATGACATGAATGATGATGTATTTGAGATCAAGGCTCAATCAAACGGAGCCGATCTAATGAGGCTCCTGATGCTCAACCCGTATCCCATGGGCAACTGATGGGCCTAATGAAATGCGT
The DNA here is from genome assembly GCA_947069175.1 of Scalesia atractyloides. Classification (NCBI taxonomy): domain Eukaryota; kingdom Viridiplantae; phylum Streptophyta; class Magnoliopsida; order Asterales; family Asteraceae; genus Scalesia; species Scalesia atractyloides. Next base: position 22,218,174 of record CAMTDV010000030.1, on the reverse strand, counting down.
GCACTGAAATGATAAATTTAATCTACATATAATTCACACAACAATCAATACACATCTGATCACGGATATGATGTATGCACAAGTGTTTAAATAAAATAAAAGAATAGTACGACACATGATACACCCCAAAACATGATTAAAACGGGGAATTGGTAGAGATTCACTCACAGTGGATGCGTTTCTTGATGACGATGAATGCGCACGAATTTATGATTCAACCAACGAGGGAAAACTAACCTAAACAATAACGAAATAATTCGATAAATAAATAAATTTTATTTGAGATTAATATTTTTAATTAGTGCTCTTAATGATATTTTTAGATTTTTTTTTATAAGTTTATTGCAAATTTTTAACCTTAGGAATCTTATTTTTAAGTATTTTTAAAAAAAATTTAAACTTAAATAAATAAAAATAAGAAAACAGATTTTTTTAAAAAAATGTTGACCTTGACAGGTCTGACCGGGTATGACCGGTCGGATTGCATGACATTCAGGCGGCGAGTGAGGTTCGAACTCGGGACCTCTCGTATACGTGCACGCAGCTCTACCAACTGAGCTACGTGTCTAATCCAAAATATTCTCTGTTTTAATTATATATATATACTAACTAACTTTAAGCTTATTTAGTTTTTATTAAAAATGATTTAATATGGCCGAAACCGGTTACAGAACCCGGAATCGAACTCAGGACCTTTGGTTTGAGTGCATACAGCCCAACCAGTTGGGCTGTGTGTCTAATATGTATAAACACTGGATTATATTAATTTTATATATATGTTGTGAATTGATCTGAATAAGTTTAAAAATGTTGGTTTTATTTCAGAAAGTCGGAAACATGTGTGATTCGAACCCGGGACGTGTGTTTTGTATTTGCACACAGTCCACCGCTGGACTGTGTGTCTAACCCGGTTAAATAGCTGTTTTTTTTATATTTAAACACTAACTCAACTTCATCGTTTTCACCATTCAAAATCCCGACAATGATTCCGACTGAATAAACTGATTAAACATTTTTTATTACAGTGTTGAGCTATTAATTTACTAAACAAGAGATAGTAAGGAGGTTTAGATGATTACACCGGTTTTGAGAACTATGGTTTTCTGGTTCAGAAATTCTGGCGATATTCCGGCGAGTATGAAAATCTCCGGCGACATGCTTTGAAGGGAATGAAGCTTCAGGAAGAGAGTGCGGTTCTGAGCGAAATGTTTACAAGGAGTTTGAGTGGGTATTTATAAGGGGACAGGCCGATTGGTTTCGAATTAGGGGTCAAGATTCGCGGTCAATGATTTCAAACGGTTTTGACTAAAATTGAGTGTTAAGCAACGGTTATAACTTATGTCGAAATCAGTTTACGCGTTTCAGTCAAAGGAAAATAGCCACATTTGCGGAGTTTCGGTTTTTTCCGGCGAGTGCGAGTTCTGGGCGCGCTGATTTACAAGTTTTGACTTTCTTTGTTTTACCTTAAGTGATATTTGTTTAAGTATTTATCACAAAAGATGTGTGTGGCGGAGTGGTGTGATGTGTGTGTGTGTTTACGCAGTAGACCCGGGTTCGAGACCCGGCTACCCTGTTTTGGTTTTTTTTTTAATTTTATTAATATTATTTATTAATTATGGTTTTTAAACTCTAAAATAATTATTAATTATGTATTATTTAAAATAACCGGCACAATAAATAACGCAACGAACTTATAACTGATCATTTGTTTATAAAACGAAGCGGGTTTTGAAACCCGTTTTACGACGAATGTTACAGGTTTATACATGACAATTTGGTTTAGACAAAGACATTGATTTATACATGACATTGGTTTACACAAGACATTGTTTTACACATGACATTTGGTTTACGCAAGACATTGTTTTATACATGACATATTTTATACAAGACATGACATATTTATACCAGACACGACATATTTTGGTTATTAAGTTAACCATGCATCATTCTTTTAAATCATTTTATTTTCATATAATTTCATAAAAGAAACACTTTTATGATGATTCATGGATACTTTTAAAATAGTCAAACATTTCTGTTGGGATTGAGCCCTTTACAAAGGAACAGATGATAAAAAGCCAAAATACACTATCCACGGTTTGGTCAATACTATCAGAGTTTAGATCCTCTGATCACTAAACTCTGCCTCCCAAAGGTCTGATACCTTCGCATCATTTGTTGCAACAATTGCCAAAGGTCTGATAGGAAAATGAGCAGAGCTTAGCCTTCAGAGTTTAGTTTATTTATTTTTAATTTCAATGTAACAGTGCTTTTGCGCTAACAGTTGTTAGGGATCAGTGTTTCTAGTTAGTTATTTTCTTGTTAGATGTCACTATCAACCCTGACGTCATCAAAGATGCTCAGAGGTTAGATAGTTAGTATAAATAGTAGTGTCGATGTAACAGTACAATTCGTCTTCTTAAAAAGATCTTTACACCAATCATCTTCTTCCATTTTCTGTACTATCAAGCTTTCTTATAATAGGCTGGGGGAGTTTGTGAATCACATGCAAAGTTTACATACTTGAAAGCATGATGATGATGAAAACAAACGACCTTTACTTATAGTAAAAGTTTCCCATTCTATTCCGCTGCACTTACTTTAAACTTCAATCATATTTCCATTTTCAAAACAAAAACTACAAGTAAATCAAACTCAGATCCTAACAATTGGTATAAGAGCTTGGTCAATCAAAATTTGAGTAATATCAATTTGATTTGAAAGATCAGCTCTCCCTGCTAATTAGTTTAAAAGTTTTACTAGAATACAGAGTTTTATTACGTTCAAAGTTTTTAAAACATAAATCTGTTGTAAACAAGCAGAAATGTCTCAAAACACGCAAGAATCCAACATTGGATCAATGTTTAAACCACCGATGCTAAAACGAAATGAATATTCATATGGCAGCGTCAGATGGGTCACGTTTTAGCTCAATAGAACATGTTGGCGATCCGTTGTATATGGACCACATGTTCCTATGGTTCCCAATACAGAGGATCCAAATACTCAAGTGCCAAAAAATCCTGAAAATTACTACGAGCAGGATTTCCAGAAAATAGAATTGGATGCTAAGGCATTTAGCATTGTTGCATCTGCCTTACCCAATGAAATCTATGCTGGACTGCTCCACTGCAATAGTGCAAAGGAGTTATGGGATGCACTAAAAGAACAATTCGGTGGTACTGAAGAAGTGATCGAAAACAAAAGAGAAGTTTTGAATCAACAGTATGAAACATTTTGTCACGTAAAAGGTGAGTCGTTAACACAACCGTTCGAGCATTTAGCTGTCTCATCAGTGAATTGAAACTGGTTAACATGGAATTTTCTAATTCGACGGTCAATAGTCGTTTCTTAAGATCGTTACCAGAAAAATGGGAGATTGTAGCTTACGTTAGTCGAACATCTGTTGGGTTTAAAGAATTGTCCCTCACACAACTTCATGGGCGACTCCTCACTTATGAGAGAGAGTTGAACCAGAAAAAGAAGTTGCAAGAGTCAGGGAAAGCAACAGACGACTATACCTTGGGTAACACTACTCTTTAGAGTCATGAAAAGGGTTCTGGAAATGGAAAGGATCAGGGTTATGATCAATTTATTGATAAAACCTCTAGTGGAAATTTAACTCTTATTCTCATCCTCCCAACTATGCTTTTACTGCTAGTGGGGGATGCCAAACCTCTGATAATCTCTCTTTTGAACTAAATGACTTCAACACTTTAATCCAAATGACTTAGAAGAAATGGACATTTTACATCAAGTTGCATTGCTAAGTGTGAGAGCAAGCAGGTTTTAGAAAAGAACTGGTAGAAAATATCCAAGGTTGCATGGGGGTCAAAGGTTGGGTTAGACAAATCAAAAATCAAGTGCTATAAATGTAACATGCTAGGACACTTTTCCAGAGAATGTAGATCTCAGATTTTAGGACCAATTGTGACACATCCTGGCCCTAGACCTCAGCACACGCAAAGCAGTGCCCAATATTCCCAATGTACCCCTGTTCATCAAGTGCAAAACACTGCTCACTATGCACACCCTGTTGCCACAGTTCCTGTGCTTTATGTCCAAAACGCTGTTCCACAATTTCAGTATGTTCAACCATCACCACCTCAAGTGCATGTGCAACAAGCACTCAAACTACTCAAACCACTACTCCAACAGAGGTCAACCAGCAAAGCTTTTTCACAAAAGGCTTTGTGGATTGGTGTAGTTTGCTTGAGGATTTAACTGATGAAAACTTTGCTCTTATGGCTAAAAATGATTTTGAAAATGAAAATTTTTGTTTAATGGCCTTAGAGACAATTGTTGAAAGTGATGAGTCTGTAGAACAAGGGTCAAAGTCTGATGAAGTTCAAAGTTGTGATGAAGCAGTGGTTACACCAGTGGTTGATCAAAACATTGTTGATGAAGAAAAGATCTCTCTATTTGACCCATGGGATACTGATGTGTGTGAAGATGATTGTGATTGTGCTCTCATGGCTGCTACTAAGGTATCACCTCAGATCTTAAAGGATCTCTGTTCAGAAAAATGTATAATAGCTTTTGCTAACATTAAACAGGTGAATGAAAACCTTAGAAACAAAATCTTAGAAAATGAAATTAGTTTTGAAAAACTTATCAAAGAGTTGAAATCAAAATTATTTTCGAAAGTTTCTGAGAGAAGTAGCCTGAAGCATGAAGCTAGCATAACCAAGGACCAACTCCAAACTATGGTAGATAAATACCAAGTTTGCAAAAAGGAGTTAGAGGATACCCATATCACATGTGAAAAATGGGTAGAATCTTCAAAAGGTTTTGAAATTATGCTAGGCAAACAGATCAAGAGTAACATAAAATTTGGCATTGGTTTTGTAACTGAAGAAGATATTAAAAAAAAATGTTATGAAAATTGTTTCTAGAAAGGTTGAAGTAGTTCCAACAAATTTGACTGGAAATGAGATAAAAGTCACTGATAGAAAGGTAAAACAAATTCTCTTGAAAAACATGAAGGGTCATCAACTTTTAAAGAAATTGAGAAATACCAATTCAAACACACATGGTCTGATGAATGTGATATTCTTGAAAATTTCAAGCCAATGGACTTCTCAACTCTTGAAGGTGTCAAGGCACCAAAGGCAAGAATCATTCCTATCAAAGATCTTCCAGCAGAGTTTACAACATCTTCTGAGAAGAAATCAGATAAAAAGAAAAAAGAAAAAATCAAACATCTGTTTTGTGAATTTTGCAACAAAAGAAACCATGTAGCTGAAAACGGTTTTCTTTTAAAAGCATATGACATAAACAAAACACATGTAATCCCAAATGATTCAAAATGTTTTATCTATGGGAAAACAAATCATCTAACTCATGAGTGTGTGTATCTTCAAACCTATGACCAAAAGGTAAAAAAGATCAAAGCAAAAGCTCTTGAGAAAGAAAGTTCAAGTTCTACTAGAAATAAATCTAAGCAGTCCTTTGAACCTGTTGAAACATCTGTTATAAAAGCATTGAACGAAACCTCTGTTCCCAGAGAGGTACAAGTGACAGATGCTCCACCTACCAATAGGTATCCAAGAGGACATGGTCAACCAATTTATCAAAAGGTTTCTATGAGCTATGAAGGTTACAAAAAACCTTCAAAGCCCAAAGTGAATAGATATCCTCATAGTTATCAACATCTGACAGGAAATGGTTCACAACAGTGGATACAAAGGCAAACTCAAACCACTGACCATACTTCTGGATTTGAGAGTGGAACATTTATGAACCCATCCAAAGCCATTCTAGCTTTGGAACCTATAGGACCGATCCTTGATGCTAAGGAACCTAAATTTGATATCTAACGTCCATAATACCAGAAATATTACGACGTGTTTACCAAAGACAAGAATTAATCAGGTAATAGTCAATTTTATTTATGTTACAGTCAACAATCCAGATTGACAGAGCTTCGCCTCTAAGATGGCAAAGTTACAAATGAGTGAGGCATGCTAGCTATTTATAGATAGCCAAGTTCGCTGGAATGGGTGCATGAGTTCGCCCGAACTTGACAGTTCAATCCTTCATGGGCGAACTTGACCTCCATATGCATAAATACATTGCTTTGCTAGCCTATTCAACTCTATACTAAACAGACTTGATATAAGACTAAGACATAGACATTACGCACCAACAGTCTCCCCCTTGGATATCGTCTTCGTCTTGTATTAGTCTTCAAAACTTTGTCTTCATAATAAACATTAACGCACATGACCGAAGAAGTTCTTGAAAGGCTTCTTTCGTCGTTCTTGTTTAGGATCCGACGTCTGATCTGTAGGAGGCACTTTGTTCATATACTGAAATCTTCTAATACTTGCCTTTCTAGTTTTCTCATGAATAGCCTTGAGACGCTTCTCCTCTTTTAGAAATTCAACTCTTTCTAGATCCCTCCACTTTGTCTGCCACATCTTCCCTGAATTTACTTCTCTTGCATAGCAAACATTCACAACTTTCTGATATTGCATAGCTTGTACCTTCTCACGTTCTTCAAACACAATCTTGTTATAGAACAAGGTTTTGATATCTTCTCTGGAACAGTTAACAAGCCACATTAGATCTAGAATCCTGATCGTTCTCCATAATCCTCTCACGCCATGAAATCCCAATATTTCAACTCTTTCCTTCGAAATATCCAAGTGTTCTTCGAATCATAACACAATAGCAGCTTCACAAGTAGTTGGATCTATCTGCCACCACTTGAACAATGGATAGAAGTTTTGCTCAATCAACATCAACGACATGTTTCTCATGGCTCTAGGTCACTTCATTTTCAACGTTATGTCTTTCTCCCCTGTCGTCTTGTTTGTTTTGATTCGGCGACCTGGAATGACAGACTTCCAATAGTTAAATCTTTTTACCGCTTCATACTTGATCATCTTCCATAACAACTGATCAATGTACTTCATCTGATATATAACATTCACAGTCTGAACCAGCTCCTCAACATCCCAATACGGTAAAGTCTTGAAATCAGCAAGATACTTGAAGTATTGCACTCCAAATTCCCTTTTGATTGCATATACGTTCAGCTCTTTAAACCAACCCCAACTCAGAATATCTCCCAATGACACATCTTTGTCTTTAGTAAAGAATGCTAGAGGACGTCGAAACTTACGTCCGCGTGGCATTTCTTTAAACGAAGACTTCTTTGCTTGAGCTATCTCTTCTTTTCTCATTGGCTTTGGTACTTTACCTTCTCGAACTGATTCCTCTATCCTTTCTTTCAACATGTCTTCGTCAAGTTGCTTGTACATCTCCTCAATTGTAGGAAAACTATCAGTATTAGGAGCGACGTACTTCGTAGTTTGATCTGTTTCATCATCAGAAGACCTCAATCACTCTATTGTATTCATCAGCTTCAAATCTTCTAACATACTGATAATCATTCGGCTCAAAAGTGTTAACATTCAACACATCTTCTTCAAAATCAAACTCTAGATCTTCAGTATCAACTTCAATTAACTTGGCCAAATCTTCCTTCATAAAGTTATGCACGTACTCTCCTTCCTCTACATTATGTTCGAGCATCAAGATTAAAGGCTTTGTCGCACAATAGGCTTTGCAAACCTATCAACATCAATCATATCAACATCACCAGTTGGCCCTGTTTGCCCTGACTCCCCATGAGTCTGATCATCCATCTTATTCGATTCATCGTCCATTAGAGAAGAAAAATCAACGTCATCAGAAACTTTTCCTTCACTGATTCTATACCAACTCCTCCCTAATCATCATCATCAGCAACATTCCAATCTTCATACTCAGAATCATCTTTCTGTTCATCATCATTTTTATCCTCTTTCTCTTCTTCCTCATCGTCATTATCTTCAGAAGCAACGATAGGATCAGAAGGCTTGACAGATTCGTCAACCTTTGGAATATCGGACTCAGAAGCTTTAGTAGCATCATCAACAGACTTCTCTGCAGCTTCAGAAGAAGTAGGTGCTTCACCATCAACACTCTTTCCTTTATCACTCATTGATAGTTCTTTCTCAGATCTTTCCTTAGCCTCTTGTCGATCCAGACCATCGTATTTAGCGATGAAATCAATACTCAGAGTGTTAGATAAAATTTTCTGCATCCTGGTGAATCTTCGATCGTTTAGGGCCTGAATAGACTTTAACTCTGTAATTTCTGTCTACAGCCTCTCATTTGCATCTTGCAGACTCTCAATCAGTGCCTTAAAGTATTCTCGCTCATTCTCTAAAACTTTGACCTTATCGTCCAACATCTTTCTCAACTGAACTTTGATTTACTTTCTTTATCAAATCTGCTTTTTCTTCTTCATTTTGTTGAACTTTTTCTTCTAACTCCTTCACACACTTTTCAAGAAGTTCAACATTTGTTTCTAGAAAGAAATCATTCAGATCTTTAAGACTTATTGGATCATTCTGCATATCACCAAACAGATTAGCCCTGGAGTAGACTTTGGAGTAGCAGTCTGTGGTGTAATCTTCTTTGGAGTAGAACTCTCAAAATGTGAAGTCGTTGGAGCAACAAGAGTTTGAACAATAGGTACTTCCAATAACCAGACACAGGAGGTTCTTGTGTGACTCCTTGTCTTTCAGCTTCAGATGAAATGATCACAGGAGGTTCTTGTGTAACTCCTGGATGTTCAGCTTCACTTTTAACAACTACATGAGATTCTTGTGTAGGAGGTTCTTGTATAACTCCTCTCTCCTGTGCGCCAGAAGGTTCTTGTGTAACTTCTGCGCTTTTCAGCTTTCCCTTTTATCGTTTACCAACTGCCTTTTGAACTTTCTTCGTTTTCTTTCTACCTTTTTCGGAGGAGACCATGTAGTTTTTGTCGATGAAATAGTAGCAGACTTCACTCGTTTAGCTTTTTTCTTTGGTCTTTCCTCATCAGATTCTTTCTCAAGATTCAGATCAAAATCAGCATCAAATTTTTTTCTCCTTTTCAGCTCTAATTTCAGCCTCTGATTTTTCTTTTTTTTTCACAGGAGTTTCATCTGAATCATCATAATTTTCAGATGTAGCAGATATAACATCTTCTTGCGTTGACTTTTCAATCTCTTTACTTTCAACAACTACCGCATCACTTGAACCTGCTTCAGCTTGAATACTTTCTAGTTCATCTTCATCAATGAGCATTATTTCAACTTTCTTTGCAGCTCAACTTCAGCCTTTAAGAACCAATCGCTTCGAGCTTTTGGCTTGAAACCTTTGAACCACTCTTTCTCTGCATTTAACTCTTTTTCATCACCGCTGCCATCCTTTCTCCATTTATTTTCTGGCGGCACAACATAATTTGAATCTTTGATAGCTCCAAATATTGGTTTAGAAACCGGTGCTGGTGCTTGCTTTTGAAACTTTAACAACTTCTTCACAGTTGTATCATTAAGGTGACTTAAATATAACACATCTTGGATCACGTGCGATGTTTGTAAATTTCTCATCTATCAGCATTTGCACGAACCTCAGATATAAACATAGTCTTGAATCTTCCATATTTTTCGACGTATGTATAAAAACCAGCTTAAAATAGTTGAACGGCTTCTTCAGAATTAGTGTTGTTGCCAAACAGGCCATATAATCTTGCACGTCGTCAAGGCCTGCCTTTCGGTGACTGAAAGTGTGGATAATTGCATGCATCAGGAGCTTGTAAGGGTTTGGCACTTCCCCTTTCTTTAGTGTTAGCTTATTCACGCTCCCCTTGTAACCCATTTGATAAAAACACCCTCTGACCATCTTCTCATCAAGGAATATTGGAACGTCTTTATCATCGTTAAACTATAGGATCCATTGAATATCATCTTCTGTAACAGTGATTGGTTTGACTTCATTCCCGACTTGTACTGATGATGTAATGGTCTTTTTATCATCGTTGAACTCTACGTTCATCCAGAAATGGTATATATGAGATATACACGACATTGTGCGCTCCGTGATCGCTCTATGAATAGGACACTCCTTAAGAAACTTCAAAATACTGTCGTAATCCTTCAGCGAGGGACATATTGTTTTGTCGAGTGTAATACAAGTGTTATGGAATTTTGAAAAATCCATAGCAATCATCCTTGCTGGTTTTCTGAACCTGAAACACGACGCAAAACAATTAGCACGCAATACGAGAAAAAGTTACAAAATATTTTAAACACTTTCATCAAGTTCGGGCGAACTTGAAGTGTTATAAACATTCTGATTTTACACAAATTCGCCCGAACATGCTTTACACAACATGTTCAACCATTCAAGTATAAGTTCGGGCGAACTTATAACATGTTTCCTCATGCAGAATTACCTAAGTTCGGTCGAACTTGTAATTTTTAACATTTTCAGAATTAACAAATAAGTTCGGTCAAACTCAAGTCTGGCAATTTTTATTCATGGATTATTTTACAAGTCCGGTCGAACTTGATAAAAAGTTCGGCCGAACTTGTCATTTCCTTCACACCAAACCTGCATAATTCTATGGTCGATTTTAAGTGTTTATTGAGATTTAAGGTTCAATTTTGTCCAATTTTTCTTAGATCTATCAGATTTAACATTTCAGATCTAGAATCATCATTTATGGTTCAATTAGCTATTTAAACAACAAATCTATACCTCAGCCATTGAAGTTGGTGTACTAATCACCAAAATCAAGTCAAATTTGGGCAGAGTAACGGTATGATTTTGCCAAAATCGCTCAAATCTCTCAAGTGCTCAAGTTCGCTCAGAGTGTGTTTTGAAACGGATGAGTGAGTTCGGCCGAACTTGCAAGTACTTATACCACTGCAAGTTCGGGTGAACAATGTAAACTATGTACAAACATATTTACAGACATATTTTTTTGTGAATTCGTGTCAAAAGAATCATATCAGTTGTTTGAGACATATCACAAGTACCGTTGACCTTTATAAGACTTTAAGCTTTAAAATCGTTTCCTAGATTGTCGATATGTTTGTCCACTTAAACTTTACCACATTTCTCAACTTTTTCAAGATATGTTAAGGTATGATTTATGAAACCTGACTTATCTTTGGTTCCCACTTCTTGAATATACTCCCGCATCAAGATACCATCGATTTCATCTTATAGATTAATATAGCGTAATTGATATCTGTATCTAGGTTAGTGCGAGGCCTTGAGAGCTCAGGTTAGTACTACCGTACAGACAAAGAGATGCAGGCTCGACTTTAAGGTGTGTTCCATTTAAGGAATCTTTTCAGCACTGCAAATGATTAGATCTTTTGGTACTTTTCAAGATTGCATGCAGCTTAAGGGTTTATTGCGAAAGTATTATAGAAGTTCTAGGCTATTGCTTCCGCAAAATCAGAAGAACTTGTATATTACCCTAGATATCAACTATCTATAAAGACCTCGTATCTCAGAATCAGGCAATCTCTCAAACGAAATTTCGAAGTACTAAGTCCATATGTCCAAGATATGTTAATCCACAAGATTAAGTAGTCATAAAATTTAGTTTATATCTCGAAAATAGTTTACTGAACGTGTTAAGCCTATCAACACATCCAGAGTAAGACTTGTTTATCACTTTTAAACTTTCCATTTCTTTAGCATACTGTGATAGTCCACTGATGTACTATCATTTCGTTTTTGTGACACTGAATTCATTTTGTCTTTTTCAATGTTTTTGTACTTTTTGCATTTTTCGAATGGTTTTGAATTTTAAAAATTTTCAAATGTTTTTGTATTTTCTCTAACATTTCTTCCCCTAAAATCAAAAACAACTTTTTGTATTTTAGTTTTTTAATAAAAATTCTAAACTAGAAAGATATAGACAAACCAATGTGGATCACGCGAACTCGTCGTCCGATCCATATTCAACCTCAGCATCCGCACCTGTCAGCAAATTTTTCATACCATTTATTCTTAACAAGTATTTAAACCGTGATAAAGAAAATGGTTTGGTATAAAAATCAACGTTTTGTTAGTCGGTGTGGATCTTTTCTATTCGCACCAACTTCTTTTCGTAGCAATCACGAATGAAGTGATAACAAATTTCAATGTGTTTTGTGCGTGAATGATGAACCAGATTTTTAGTTATATCAATGGCTGCCTTATTATCAACATACAACAGAGTGTCGAGAAATTGCAGACCATAGTCTCTCATCTGCTGTTGTATCCACAAAATCTGTGAACAACAGTTGGAGGCCGAGATATACTCAGCTTCACAGGTAGAGAGAGTGAACGTAGTCTGTTTCTTACCCTGCCATGTTACCATTCTTGTTCCGAAGAACTGGCATCCCGCTGTAGTCGATTTTGAATTCAACTTATCTACACCAAAATCAGAATCAACATATCCTGCAAGATCGAAATTATCATTCTTCGGGTACCACAAGACGGTGCTTGGGCATCCCTTCAAGTATCTGAAGATTCGCTTCACGATCTGCATGTGTGAAATTCTTTGGCTTGACTGATATCTGGCGCATAGGCAGGTAGGATACATGATATCTGGGCGCGATGCCGTCAGATACATCAACGATCCTATCATTGATCTGTAGAAAGTCTCATCAACTTTGGTCCAGTTTTGTCAATGCAAATCCCGTGATTAAGAGCAAGAGGAGTAGATAACGGCTTCGAGCTTTCCATATCAAACTTCATCAAGATGTCGTGCACATACTTGGTCTGATGAATGAAAATACCGTCTGGAAGTTGATCTACTTACAATCCGAGGAAGAATTTCATTTCGCCCATCAAAGACATTTCAAATTTCTTCTTCATGATGCCCTCAAACTCCTCGCAAAGACTATCATTCGTTGATCCAAAGATGATGTCGTCCACATGGATTTGAACGATAATTAGATTATTACCAACTTCTCTGGTGAAGAGAGTACTATCCACAGTTCCTCCGACAAAGCCGTTTCCCACGAGATGTTGCGATAACGTCTCGTACCAAGCTCTCAGAGCTTGGTGTAAACTGTAAAGAGCTTTATCACGAAGATATGCTTTCTTTTTGTTTAGTGGATCGACAAAACCTGGCGGTCGTCCAACATACACCTTCTCGCATAATTTTTCGTACAGAAAAGCTGTTTTGACATCTAACTGATAGACTTTAAATCCCTTCCATGCTGCAAAAGCAAGAAATATTCGAATAGATTCTAAGTGAGCTACTGGTGCATAGACTTCTGTGTAGTCTATCCCTTCCTGCTGGTGAAATCTCTTGACAACAAGCCGAGCTTTGTTTCGAACTGTAACCCCTCGATCGTCTCGCTTGAATTTAAAGACCCATTTCGTATCAATCGCTTTCTGATTTTCAGGTAGGTCTACAAGCTTCCACACTCCTAACTTCTTAAACTTTAACAGTTCTTCTTGCATTGCTTGTACCCAGTTTTCATCGCCTAGAGTTTCAGAAACACTTTTTGGCTCCATCTGGGATATGAAACATGAATAGTAGCAATACTCTTGAATTGAAGCAACACGAGTATAGAAACAGCTCAAAGCTTTGTTTATTTGACTCCATGTTCTAACACCAGCTTGTAATTCACCTATTATAGAATTTGACGAATGATAAGAATATGATCTTGGCATCACTTCGCCTGGAACAACCATAGTATTCTCTTGATTTGTGATATGTTGATCTACCACTACTTCAACTTCAGGAGCACTACTCGGGCTTGCAAATTTATTCAATAAACTTGTAATCTGTTCTGCTTCTTCATCTGAAGAAGATTCTCCATCGGCATCGAATGTTGGAGCCTCGTCTGAGTCTGAACTCTGTGCTTCAGAAAGATTAGGATTTACTTTTGTATTGACCGGTTCTGTACTCGGTGTCACTTGATTTGTTTGACTTTCTTGACCACGGCTATTACTTGAACTAGCTTCAGAAGAAGATGATCCCAACATGGTTGATTAACCACAATCGGTCTGAAGATAACGCTGCGATTTCTTCATCGAATGGTTCTTCAGGCAGATCAAATGATTTCCACAAGTCTTTATAGTTGAATAACCATGCATCACCTTTTCTCTGAATAGGATCCGTATAGTTAAAACAATCAACATGATGTGCTTCAATGACTCTTCTCAATGAAGGAACGTAAACTCTTCACAAAGGACTTGCATATCCGACAAAGAAACCTTCGAGTGATTTAGCTCCAAATTTGCCATCTTTATCGATTACAGTACATGGCGCTCCAAATGGTTCTAAGAACTTCAAATTCGGTTTCTGTCGGTTGATCATCTCAAAACAGGTCTTCGTCGTTGGTTTTACTGTTAAGAATCTATTGAGTGTGTAACAAGCCGTAGCAACTGCTTCACTCCAGAAGCTGACTGGAAGCTTTGAGTCTGCAAGCATGGTTCTTGCAGTTTCGATAAGCGTCCTATTCTTCCTTTCAGCTACACCTTTTTGCTGCGGAGTGTAGGGTGCACTAAACTCGTGCAAAATCCCTTTAGCTTTGCAGAATTCCATCATTTTGGTGTTTTTAAACTCAGTACCGTTGTCACTTATAATGCGTCTCACCGGAAGATGGTACAGGTTCTCAAGTTTCTTGAAAAGAATCACCAAATTTTCAAACGTCTCATCTTTAGATTCTTGGAAGAATACCCACGAGTATCGGGAAAAATTGTCTGTGACTACCAAGCAGTAGAGATCTCCAGGAATGCTTCTGACATTCACTGGACCGAAAAGATCCATATGAAGTCTTTCAAGAGGCAACTTTATCGAATTGAGAATCTTTCTTGGATGAGATTTCTTGATCTGTTTTCCCTTTTTACACTTGAGGCAATTTTCTGACATATAAAAACTATTCAGATTCACACCTTCCACCAAATCGTTATGCACTAAATGATTCATCTTTCTCAGGTGAATGTGGCCCATCTTTCTATGCCATAAGATTGACTCCTTCTCAGTAGATTTCGAGACAAAACATTGTGCCGTTTTTGAAGAAGTAGTAGCATTTCCCATGTCAAGAACATACAAATAATTCTCTCTTGGCGCACGCATGAGTATCCACTCGTCTGGTATTTTGAAACCCGATTTGATTATCATGCATTCTTTATTGTTGAAGTACTCGTCTGGTAAATTTCTTATCACAAATTTGAGAAATACTCAAAAGGTTGTTCTTAAGCTCCGCAATGTAGTTCACTTGATCGAATGAAACAACTCCGTTTGAGAGCTTTCCCTCGGCGACAATCCTTCCACCCTGGTTAGCCGCAAATCCAACATATCCACCATTGATAGCTTTTATGTCGAATAGTAACGCTTTCATTCCCGTCATATGCCTGGATGCTCCACTATCCAAAATCCACTTAGAGAGTACAGATCTTTGGAGCCCCTGCACATTTCAACAATTAGTTAAACAGCGCGACCCAAGCCTTCTTGGTCTTGGGTTGAATTGGATAACCATCATCGTAATCAAATTCACATTCGTCAGCATAATCAAATTCATATTCATATTCTGGATTTTCTACGATGTTTATGTTTGAAAACTTCACTTTCTTGTTTTCTTTCAAACTGTTACTACTTGTAATTTTGACAGTTTCAGAATTGATTTCAGATTTTGATTCTTTCATGCTATCACTAGTCTTAACAGGCTCAGACTTTGTGATCTCAGATGTTGTTGACCTTTTCTTAGCAATCCAGGTGTGTGAATTTATGTTAGCCTTTTTGATATAAATTTTGTTTCAGTTGCTTTTGAAGATTCACCTTTTTTGAAAGTATAATTTACAAACTTCTTTTCAGATTTGGGTTTATCTTCAGGTTTTGATTCATTTCTTTTCAAAATATTTACAGGTTTTACAAACTCTGGTGGCTTTGGTTTCACAACATCTGAACTTTCTTTTCTTCGAAGATAGGCTGCTTTTGACATCAGACATTTGCGTGCAATATGACCAACTTCGTTGCACTTGAAGCAAGTTCGATTATCATGTGAATGACCACTAGTGGATTTTACACCACTTGTGGCTTTCGCCTTATCTCGAAATTCTTTCTGTTTCTTGAATTCATCTTTTGATTGTTTTCTGATCAAACTCTCTTATGAACCGTGCTTGTCCCATAAATAAATTTCATGTTTTTATCTTTGTATTCATGAAATGGTGACATTTTCTTTTTCGGTTCATCAGATTCTTCTAATCCCAACCCAGCTCTCCGGTTTTCTAGATGATCACCTCCATTCCTTCAGTAGTTATTGTAATTTCTTTTGGGTTTTGAATAGAATTTCTTTTCATTTTTCTCCAGGTTATCTGATGTACTTCAACCAGTTTATACAATTTATCCAATTGATCTTCTTTGACGTTCCGAATCGGAAAACTGTCATCAAAGTATAATCTATCAGATTCCTTAACCTTGTACATTACAACGTTAGGATCATCACATAGATCATCCTCTGATGATGTATCGTCATCTTCGGAATTTGTGTCAGAACTGTTCAAACTCGAGGTGGCGCTATCAAAGCTGCCATCATCAGAATCATTTAGACCATTTTCAACCACCTTTTTCATTACCGCATTATCCTCATCTGTTTTAGTATAGACTACATCAATGTTCTCTGGTAACTCGGTTTTCTTTTCAGATAACAACTCAATGTTGAGTGCCTTATCCATCTCATCAACGGTTTTGCGACAATACTTCTCTCATAGGGGTGGAGGAACATTGCTATATTCTTTACCAATTTTCTTTTTAGGTTGTTCTTCCGATGGAATTGTCGGAAGAATGTGATCAATGACATACGTGTTACAAGTGTAACTTCTTAAAAGTTGTTGAACACGTTCTGTTTTAATTTTCATGTCCTAGAGTTGTTGTTTGGTCTCAGCAATGGTGTTTATATAGATGTTTATTGCTTTTTGTTTATCCATTATTGTACCTTTTAGCATTCTCACAGTATCATGTCGTTCGATATATTTCTATCGAGCCTGCCATAACCATCTTTCATTTTGTCAAACGCTTCCTTCTTTGTACTATAATCGTATTTGAAATGTTTGTATGTACATTGAGTTCAGCGATGATTTGTGATTTTTTGGCACATTCAGCACATGGCTCAGTACATTTTGTACAAGGTTTCTCAACCTCTACAACTTGTACTTTGACAACCTCATTTACCTCTGGACCTACCTTGGTTAAATTTGCCATCAACGCTTTATCGGAAATGTCCTTGAGGTTTTCAGCATTCGTTTCTTGAGTAACATCAATGACTTCTTTAACAATAGATTTCTCCTCAGTAACTTGCTCCTGAGAACTTCCGTCAAAGTGACCTGCAAAACTATTACATGAGTTAGGAGATAAAATGCCTTGATTCTGCATGTGAATATTCTCCTCTTCCTCCTGTTGTTGTTGCAGATACTGTTCCAGCAAAATATTCTCTATCGCAGCTGCTTCTTCGGCAGATGTATCTTCAACAATCTCAGCCATTAATGCAACTCCGGTCTTCTTACCAATATAAGAATTCCAATCAAAACCATCATCTTCGTTTGATGCAACCATGTCTTTCTCAGTGTTGCTGATGTTTGGCTTTTCTTGAATCTCAAGTTCTGTCTTCTTTGGGAAAGGCTTGTATTGAAGAGATTTCTTGTAATACTCATTGCCTCCACCAAATGGACGTTGATTGCCCGTTGCTTCAGGGTTTTTGTATTCTCTCTTGAAATGCCCTTTCTGTCGGCATCTGAAACAAGTGACGTTCGATTTGTCGAACCCTAGCTTGTTGCTTGAATTTCCGATATCTCGGCCAGTGAGTGCAACAAACTTTGTGACTCTTCGAATGATAGAAGCTAGTGACCACTTGATATCCATCAGCTCAAACTCTTCTTCGTCCAGCTGATCGTAGTCTTCGGCAGTCATCTCGGGATTGCCGATTTTCCCAGCTACAAGACTTTCATATGATTCTAGAACAGTGGCGAGAAGTGACATGTGCTGTTTTGCAACTTGCTCAGAAACAACATTGTTTAGATTCACAGCAATGTTACACTTTTACATATTTGGATCAGAATTTGTTTGTTGGTTCTGATTTGCTTGACTCTGATGAGATGAATTTGAACCCGTACTTGAGAACGAAGACTGTGGACTTTGATCATATTAAGGATATGATTGGTTCCGGTTCTGTGGAGAAGAATTCATGTTTGCACTGAATGCTCCCTGAATCTTTGGACTTGAAATGTTGTCATGCATTCCGGTGTTGTAATACAGACTAACATCTTGAACAACATTCGCATTTTTGGATTTTGCGATCTTTAGAAGTTCCATTTCATGGCCTTCGAGTTTATCATGAATGTAGACAACTTGAAGAATTCCCAATTAGCACTTTCTTTCAGAATCATCAAGTAAGTAGTCCACTCTCCGTCAGGTAGTGCATCTGCAAGCTTATCGATATATTCTTGTTCCGTCTTCTCGAGACCGTGTATTCTCATTTGAACTTTTAGATGAGAAAAATGTTCAATCATCTGTTTCATAGTCTATCCCTTAAAAATGTTAAAGATATCGAACTCTTTCATAATGAGCGCTTTCTTGCTCTTGATCATCTTCGCGCTTCCTTGATACTTCTTTTGAAGCGATAGCCAGAGTTCTCTTGCAGTTGTGTATTCTGGTAGCAAGACGAGAATATCTTCTTTAACGAATTGTTGAATGAGACTGATCATCTTTTTCTCAGCAATGTATTCATCTTTCTGAATTGTAGAGTACTTGTACTTCTCCAGAACTTGCTGATTTTCGTCCAACGGAACTGTATAACCTCGCTCGATCGACACCCAGCCTAGGAAGTGCATGGCTTGAAGCCAATATGTAAACTTCTCCTTCCATCCTTCATACTCCTCCATGCTCATTAGCTTTGGCGGTTTAACAGTCGTGTCCATCTCGTTGTCAAGATTGACTTGTTGGATCACGTTGGCATTTGACGAACCCACTCCGGACATATAAGCTCTTTGAATATCATCCATCACGAATAACGAGACTCGTACGGTGAAAACACTTGAAACTTTTGAAAATATTAGAATTACTACAAGTTCGGTCGAACTTGTAGCTAGAATGAAGAATTCTCAGATTTAAACACAATTTCGTTCGAACTTGTGATTTTTTTTTTGTTTTGAAAAATCTCCATGGAACTTCGGTCGAACTTGTTGAAAGAAATTTATATGATTTTTACAAGTACGAGCGAACTTGAGTAAATTTTCTTGAATTTTGTCAAGTTCGGTCGAACTTGACAAAAAATCAATGAAGTTTTAGTAAGTTCGAGCAAACTTAGCAATAAATCCTTCAAAAACACCTCAAGTTCGAGCGAACTTGGTAAAAAAATCACTGCATTTTTAGCACAAGTTCGGTCGAACATGGCTCACAAGTTTGATGGTTAGGGTTTTGCAAAACATGGTTTTTTTCAAAATTTTGGCATCAATTCCGTTGAATTTGGTCTCTAATCTTTCAAGGGTTTATCTTTGTTGTGTTTTACATGATATATTCAAAATTGAAAAGATTTTGACCGTGATTCTTCATTTTTTATGAAAAAGTTAAGAAAAATAGAAGAATGGAGTAGAAATAGAAGTGTTCTAGTCTTGATATCAATCAAATCAGGCTGTTCTAGCTCTGATACCCCTTGTAGGACCGATCCTCGATGCTAAGGAACCTAAATTTGATATCTAACGTCCATAATAGCGGAAATATTATGACGTGTTTACCAAAGACAATAATTAATCAGTTAATAGTCAATTTTATTGATGTAACAGTCAAGAATCCAGATTGACAGAGCTTCGCCTCTAAGATGCCAAAGTTACAAATGAGTGAGGCATGCTAGCTACTTATAGATAGCCAAGTTCGCTGGAATGGGTGCATGAGTTCGCCCGAACTTGCCAAGGCAAGTTCGCTGAACTTGACAGTTCAATCCTTCATGGGCGAACTTGACCTCCGTATACATAAATACATTGTTTTGCTAGCCTATTCAACTCTCTACTAAATAGACTCGATATAAGACTAAGACATAGACAATATGCACCAATAGAACCTCATCTAAACTAATTGTTTACTTATGTGCAGGGAGTTTCTGCTTGCCTTGACAGTTTATGGTATGTAGATAGTGGAGGCTCCAGGCACATGACAGGATGTAGAGCCCTTCTCAAAGACTTTTTGGCTCATGGAGGGGGTGATATATCTTTTGCTAACAACTCAAAAGGGAAGGTGTTGGTTCAGGGTGTGTCCAGGCTGGGAATCTCAAATTTGAAAATGTGAATTTAATTGACAATCGAAAATTCAATCTTCTGAGTGTCTCTCAAATGAGTGATAAAGGATATGGTTCCTTCTTTACAAAGAAAACTTATCAAATTGTAGGACCAGAGGTTGTTAAAAAGATTGATCAGATTATTGCTGACAGCAAAGCACAACTTGTTGCTCACAGAAGTGGCAATGTGTATGTAGTTGATATGTTGATAGATAATCCTATGTCTAATGCATGCATGTTCTCAGTTGCATCCTGCAAAGAGACAGAGTTATGGATAGAAGACTTGGGCACACAAATCTGAAAACAATCACCACTCTCTCTAAAAATTGTCTTATCAGAGGTTTACCACATAAACAACTTACTTGTGAAGAACATTGTGATTCCTGTTTAAAAGGTAAACAACATAAAAGTTCTTACAAGTCAATTGAAGAGTCCAAAACAACCTAGTGTTTGCAATTGCTGCACATGGATTTGTTTGGCCCTTTAAAAATCATGAGTTTAATGAAGAAAAGATTTTGTTTCGTCATTGTTGATGATTTTTCAAGGTCTATAAGGACCTTCTTTTGACACTCAAAAGATGAAACAACTGGCATATTGCAAAATTTTGTTAAACAAGTTGAAAAGCAATATGACATGCCTGTAAAAATTTTTAGGAGTGATAATGGGACAGAGTTTAGAAATAAGGAGTAAGATGCCTTCTGCGAGTCAAAAGGGATTGCTAGGCAATTTAGTGTCCCAAGAACTCCAGTACAAAATGGGGTAGTTGAAAGGAAAAATCGAACTCTTATTGAATTTGCAAGAACCATGCTAGCAGACTCAGGTTTACCCTTGTCTTTTTGGGCCGAGGCTGTAAACACTGCTTGTTATGTTCAGAACAAAGTTTTGATTAACCCTAGGCATCAAAAGACTTCTTATGAACTGCTTTAAAAAATCAAACCTCTGATCTCATATTTCAAAGTTTTTGTTGTCCTTGTTTCATTTTGAACTTAAAAGATTCTATCTCTAAGTTAGTAGCCAAAGTTGACTGTGGTTATTTTCAGGGATATTCAACCACTACCAAAGCCTACAGAGTTTTTAACTCTAGGACCAAGTGTGTTGAAGAAACTGGATGTAAAGTTCAATGAACTTTCATCTTTGAAAATCCCAGCAAATCCTGCTGAACTGTTTGATCTAGATAAATTTACATTTGAAGATACGTCTGTCAAGACTAACACTACAGGTATATCACAGTCATCACCACAAGAGCAAGGATATGATTGCATTCTTCCAAATTTTAAGATCTGTCCTTCAAGCAGAGGAGCATATATTAATAACAATGGTGAAAGCTATGCTGGTTCAACAGTGGTTAATTCTCAATCCTCTGCTAGCTCTCAAAACCAAAACACTGTTGATAAAAATCCATCGAATTTGGATAAAAATCAACAAACATCCACTACTATACCACCCATACCACCACCTCCATTCCATTTAGAGGCTGGACCATCAAATTCACCAACAGAGGTTAGCTCAGATGATACACATTTGCATGTTTCACCTCAAAATGCACCTGCCCATAACAAGGTGATTTGATCTTCCTCAAAAGCCATCCATTGGATCATGTTATTGGAAACATAAATGAGGGAGTGCTCACAAGAAGCCAATCCCAAAACATTTGCCTCTTTGATGGCTTTCTATCACTCATCCAACCTGTCAAGTAACAAGAAGCACTGAAAGACAACAGTTGGGTAGAGGCTATGCAAGAGGAGCTCATTCAGTTTAGAAGACAACAAGTTTGGGAACTTGTACCACTGCCTAAGGATGTGAGTCCAATTGGCACAAAGTGGATCTTCAAGAATAAAACAGATGAAAGGGGTATTGTTGTCAAGAACAAAGCAAGGCTTGTGGTTCAAGGCTACAGACAGGAAGAAGGCATTGACTATGATGACTTTGCTCCTGTAGCAAGGTTAGAAGCCATCAGACTATTCTTAGCTTTTTTCTGCTAACCACAACATCAAAGTATTTCAAATGGACATCAAAAGTGCATTCCTGTATGGAAAGATCAAGGAAGAAGTGTATGTGTGCCAACCTCCTGGATTTGAAGATCCATTTCATCCTGATCATGTGTACAGGTTAAACAAAGCATTGTATGCTCTTATACAAGCACCAAGAGCCTGGTATGAAACTCTATCCACTTTTCTCTTATCCCTAGGTTTTTCAAGAGGTAAAATTGATAAAACCTTGTTTTTAAAATGGAAAGGAAAAGATTTGATGCTTGTCCAAATTTATGTGGATGACATCATATTTGGATCCACGTGTATTGCCATGTGTGAAGAGTTCAGAAAACTCATGGCAACAGAGTTTGAAATGAGTGCAATGGGTGAGTTCCAATGTTTCCTTGGTTTACAAGTCAAACAAATGCATAATGGCACTTTCATCCATCAAAACAAGTATGTCAAAGCACTGCTTAAAAAGTTTGATATGGATGATTGTAAACCTTGCAGCACACCCATGGAAACTTCAAAGCTGGTCACTATTGTTGATAAAGATGACTTGGTTGATCAAACACTCTTTAGAAGTATGATTGGGTCTTTATTGTACCTAACTACTTCCAGGCCAGACATCATGTTTGCAACATGTGTTTGTGCCAGATCCCAGTCACAACCTAGAAAGTCTGATCTTATTGCTGTCAAAAGGATATTCAGGTACATAAAAGGTGCTCCCACACTTGGCATCTGGTATCCAGGTAATGGAAATATTGAGCTTTCAGGTTACTCGGATAGTGATTTTGTTGGATGCAAGACAACAAGGAAGTCCACATCAGGCGGTGTCCAATTCCTAGGTGATTGCCTGGTGTCTTGGCAAAGTAAAAAGCATGTTGCAGTTTCCACATCCACTGCTGAGGCAGAATACATTGCTGCTGCAAGTTTCACTGCACAAATCCGGTGGATTCAAAATCAACTTTTGGATTTTGGTATCATTGCTTTAAAGACTCCTCTCAAAATTGATAGTCAAGCAGCAGAAAATATCATCAAAAAATCCTGTCTCTCACTCCACAACAAAACACATTGATATCAGACATCACTTTGTGAGGGATTGCTATGAAAAAAGTTTGATTTCTTTACAACATGTCCATACCAAGGATCAGCTAGCAGATGTTCTAACAAAAGCATTGGATACATCTACTTTTGAAAGCTTGATCTCTAGGATTGGAATGCTAAACATGGATTAAAAATAGTTTTTCTAGTGATCCATGTGTAAATAGCATAAAAATATTTTCAGAAAATCAAAATTTCTCCTTAAAAATAGCTTAAAATTGAATTTTTCAATAAATTCTTAAAGTCTGTTTCAAACCACTGATAGCATCAAAACACTGGTCGTTTAGAAAAGTCTATCCACTGTCAAAGTGTATCCTCTGATAGTGTTAAAACACTGTTCACATCCACTTCCCATATTCTCAACAGTGTTTGTCGAAACAACTGTCTTCCATTTTGAATCAGAGGTTACACGTGGATAGACGTTATTCATCAGTTCTTTGCATCAGATGACACGTCATCATCAATTTTTCAAAACCCTATAAAAACCCTGTTTTATCCATAACAGAGGTTCACCTTGCCGTATCAGATTCAAAATTCTCAAATCACTTTTTCTCTCAATCATGGCACCCAAAGCTATATCAAAAGCAAAATCTCAACCAGAACCACTTCCTTTTAAGCTCATAATCAAAACTCCTCACAACTATACCGCAATTCTTGAGGCAACTGATTCTAACACAAGATATCATTCAATGATAAAAATATTGAAAGAATCAAATTTTTTTAACATGTTAACCGACAAAGCCCCTATCTATTAAGATGCACAGC
The DNA here is from genome assembly GCA_947069175.1 of Scalesia atractyloides. Lineage (NCBI taxonomy): Eukaryota > Viridiplantae > Streptophyta > Magnoliopsida > Asterales > Asteraceae > Scalesia > Scalesia atractyloides. The sequence continues at coordinate 22,194,224 of CAMTDV010000030.1, read as the reverse complement.
GGCAATTTTGGGCAAACGCAAAGGTTCATTCACAAAAGGATGTTCCTTATGCTATCAAATCAAAAGTGGGCAAAACACTAATGCTTATTAGCCCTCAATCAATTTCTCAAGTTTTTGAACTGAATGATATGACACATCCTGTTTCATTTTCTACGAATGAGATGCACGCTGAATTTGTGGAAAGAGGTTACATTGGGCAACTTAAAGGTATGACAATCTATAAACCCAATTTTCCTGCTGAGATGAGATTTTTTTTTCACACTCTTTTAACATGTCTCTCAGCAAAGACCACAACTTTTAATGAAATACCACTGAACATTCAGTATATGGGCTACGCAATGTTAACTATATCAAATTTTATTTTTTCTCAGATACCATTTAATGATCTTGTGGAAAATTTTAATAACATTGCAAAAAGGAAAGCTTTTCTGATACATCCAGGATTCATGAGTATTTATCTTCAAAATCAGTTACCTAAAGCTGATGTTAAACAAGGCGCAGTTACAAATACATGCGGCCTAACTCATGAAACTTTTACTAGAATAACAAATTGTTGGTGCATAATGTCTATGTCTTAGTCTATAATCGAGTCTGTATAGTATACAGCTGAATAGGCTAGGTGTTTGAAGTATTTATGTTATATTGTAGCAAGTTCGCCCATGACATCATGTCTAGTCAAGTTTGGCTGAACTTGCTTAGGCAAGTTCGGGTGAACTTAGGCACCTCATGAGCGAACTTCCATCTCTATAAATACCTAGCTAGCCTACATCATTTGTAACTTTGGCATTTCAGAGACGAAGCTCTGTCAGTTTGTAACCAGAACGTTTGATCAATAAAACTGACGATTAACTGATTAAATCTTGTCTATTGGTAAACACGACGTAATATTTCCGCTATTATGGATGTTAGATATCAAATTTAGGTTCCTAAGCATCAAGGATTGGTCCTACAAGTGGTATCAGAGCTAGAACAGCCTGATTTGATAGTATCAAGACAAGATCACTTCTATTTCATCTCCATTCTTCTATTTTTCTTAACTTTTGAACATAAAATGAAGGATTCACAGTCAAAATCTTTTCAAATTTGAGTATATCATGTAAAATACAACAAAGATAAACCCTTGAAAGATTGAAGACCACATGTTTTGGAAAACCATCAAGATCGAACTTGTTAAGCATGTTCGACCGAACTTGGTCGAAAACATCAGTTTTCAAGTGATTTTTTAGCAAGTTCACTCGAACTTGAGGTACTTTTGAGGAAATCCTTGCCAAGTTCGCTCGAAGTTATCAATTTTCACTGATTTTATAGCAAGTTTGACCGAACTTGTGTAATATCAAGGAATTATTGAGTAAGTTCGCCCGAACTTGCTTGTGTTTCATCGAATTCTGATAGCAAGTTCGCTCGAAGATACACTGGATTTGTTATAAGTTAAACCGAAGATAACAATTTTTTTCAAAAACAAATATCACAAGTTCGACCGAACTTGTGATAAACTCAAGAATTCTTCATTGTTACTACAAGTTTGACCGAACTTGTAATAGTGCTAATTGTTTTCAAAGTTTTTGAATATTTTCAGTATACACTTCTCGTTATTCACAACAGATGATATGCAAAGAGCTTTTATGTCCGGAGCTAGTTCATCGAATGCCAACGTGATTCATCAAGTCAATCTTGATTACAAGATGGGAGCGACTTTTAAACCACCCAAGCTAATGAGCATGGACGAATATGAAGCATGGAAGGAGAAATTTACCTATTGGATTCAAGCCATGCACTTCGCTGGCTGGGTGTCGATTGAAAGAGGCTACACTGTTCCGGTAGATGAACATCAGCAAGTCCTTGAAAAGTACAACTATTCGACAGTACAAAGAGACGAATACATTGCTGAGAAAAAGATTATTAGTCTCATCCAACAATCTGTCAAAGAAGATATCTTGATTTTGCTACCAGAGTATACTACTGCAAGAGATCGTTGGTTGTCATTACAGAAGAAGTATCAAGGTAGTGCCGAAATGATGAAAAGTAAAAAGGCACGTATTTTGAAAGAATTCGATATCTTCACCATGCTAAAGAATGAGACCATGAAGAAAATGATCTAGCGTTTATGTCATCTTAAAGTTCAAATGCGAAGACATGATCTCGAGAAGACTGAACAAGTATACATTAACAAGGTTGCTGACGCACTACCAGATGGTGAATGGGCTACTTATTTGATGTTTCTGAAGAATAGTGATAAGTGGGAATTCTTCAAGTTGTCAACGTTTATTGACAAACTCGAAGGCCACGAAATGGAGCTTCTTAAGATTGCAAAGTCAAAGAACGCTAATGTTGTTCAAGACGTTGGGCTGTACTACAAAAGTGGAATGCAAGACAACATTTCGAGTCCGAATATTGGGACAACGTTTAGTGCAAACATGAATGCTTCTCCATAGAACCAGAGTAAATCACAACCTCATTATGATCAGAGTCCACAGAGTTCGATTCAATCACTGGTTCAAATTCATCTTATCAAAGTCAAGCAAATCAGAATCAACAAACATATTCTGATTCGAATGTATACAAGTGCAACATCACGGTGAATTTTAACAATGTTGTTTCGGAACAAGTTGCTAAACAACATATGTCTCTTCTCGCCATTGTTCTGGAGTCATACGAAAGTCTTGTAGCTGGTAAAATTGGAAATCCCGAAATGACGGCAGAAGATTATGACCAAGTGGATGAAGAAGAACGCGAGTTGATGGATATCAAGTGGTGTTTAGCATCTATTATCCGAAGAGTCACAAAGTTTGTTGCTCTTACTGGCCGAGATATTGGAAATTCAAGCAACAAGTTGGGCTTCGACAAATCAAAAGTGACGTGCTTCAGATGTCGCCAAAAGGGACATTTCAAGAGAGAGTGCAAGAATCCGGAAGCAACGGGAAATCAGAATCCTTTCGGAGGAGGCAACGAGTATTTTAAGAAGTCACTTCAATACAAGCCATTTCCAAAGAAGACTCAGGTTGAAATCCAAGAGAAACTAAATAACAACAGCAATGAGAAAGCTATGGTAGCATCAAACGAAGATGATGGTTTCGACTGGAATTCTTACATTGGTAAAAAGACCGGAGTTGCGTTGATGGCTGAGATAGTTGAACATACTTCCATAGAGGAAGCAGCAGCAGCGGCAGAAGCAGCGGCTGTAGAACAAATTCTGCTGGAGCAATACTTGCATCAACAACTAGAAGAAGAGGAGTATATCCACATGTAGAAACAAGGAATTTTATCTCCTAACTCATGTGATAGTTTTGCAGGTCATTTTGATGGAAGCTCTAAAGAACAAGTGGTTGAGGAGAAAACAATTGATGAAGAGATCATAAATGTTACACAAGAAGTGAATGTCGAAAACCTCAAGGACATGGCAGATAAAGCTTTCATGGCAAATCTAACCAAGGTAGGTCCAGAGGTAAAAGAAGTTGTCAAAATACAAATTGTAGAGGTTGAAAAATCTTGTACAAAATGTACCGAATCATGTTCTGAGTGTGCTGAAAAATCAAAAATCATCGCTGAAAACAATGTGCATAATGAACTTTTGAAATACGATTATCGCACAATGAAGGAAGCGTATGATAAAATGAAAAATGATTATGGTAGGCTTGATAGAAATAACATCGAACAACATGATACCATAAGAATGTTAAAAGGAACAGTAATGGATAAGCAAAAAACGATTAATATCTATATTAACACCATTGCTGAAACTAAGCAACAACTCCAGGACATGACAATTGAAATAGAACGTGTTCAACAACTTTTGAGAAGTTATACATGTAATGCATATGTCATTGATCACATCCTTCCGACAATTCCATTGGAAGAGAAACCTAAAAAGAAATTGGTAAAGAATACAACAATGTTCCTCCACCCCTTGGCGAGAAGTATTGTCGCAAATCCGCTGATGGGATGGATAAGGCACTTAACATTGAGTTGTTATCTGAAAAGAAAACTGAGTTGCTAGAGAACATTGATGTAATCTATACTAAAACTGATGATGACAATGTTGTGGTTAAAAAGGTTGTTGAAAATGTTTTGAACGATTGATGAAGGCAGCTTTAAAAAATACAAGTGGTAACAATTCAAAAGATAAAAAGACGGTAAAGTTTTTAAACATAAACATCATAGAAAATTCAGATGAAGAATGGGAAGTTTATTTTGTAGATGAGTGTGGATTCGATTATGCTGATGAATGTGAATTTGATTTTGATGATGGTTATCTAATTCAACCCAAGACCAAAAAGGCTTGGGTCTCGCTTTTTAAATAGATTGTTAAAATGTGCAGGGGCTCCAAAGATCCGTACTTTCTAAGTGGATTTTGGATAGTGGAGCGTCCAGGCATATGACGGGAATGAAGGTGTTGCTATTCGACATTAAAGCTATCCATGGTGGATATGTTGGATTTGCAAGAAACAAGGGTGGAAGGATAGTCGCCGAGGGAAAACTCTCAAATGGCGTTGTTTCGATCGATCGCGTGAACTATATTGCAGAACTTGAGAACAATCTTCTGAGTATATCGCAGATTTGTGACAAGAAATTCACGGTCTATTTCAACGACAAAGAATGTATTATCTTGAAGCCGGGATTCAAAATTCCAAATGAGTGGATTCTGATCCGAGCACCTCGAGAGAATGATCTATATGTTCTTGATATGGGTGTTGCCACCACTTCATCAAAATCAGCATAATGTTTTGTGTCAAAGGCTACTGAAAAGGATTATAATCTTTTGCATCGTAAGATGGGGCATATTCATTTGCGAAAAATGAATTTCTTGGTTCATAATGATCTTGTAGAAGGCGTAAATCTTCGGAGTTTCAGATGTCTGATCATTGCTTAGAATGCAAAAGGGAAAGTAGATCAAGAAATCTCATCCGAAGAAAATTCTAAACTCAATCAAGTATCCATTAGAACGTCTCCACATGGATTTATTTGGTCCTGTAAATGTTCGAAGCATCTCAGGAGACTTATATTGCTTGTTCATGACAGATGACTATTCGAGATATTCGTGGGTATTCTTTCAAAAATCAAAAGACGAAACGTTCGAGAACTTGGTTATTCTATTCAAGAAACTTGAGAACCTTTATCATCTGCCGGTCAGACGCATTAGAATTAACAACGGCACAGAGTTTAAGAATAACAAAATGAAGGAATTCTGCAATGCAAAAGGGATTCTGCACGAATTTAGTGCTCCCTATACTCTACAGCAAAACAGAGTAGCTGAACGGAAAAACAGAACTTTGATTGAAACTGCGAGAACCATGCTTGCAGATTCTAAACTTTCAATCAGCTTCTGGAGTGAAGCGGTTGCTGCGGCTTGCTACACGCTAAACAAGGTTCTTATTGTCAAACCAACAAAGAAAACATCTTTTGAGATGATAAACCGACGGAAGCCAAATTTGAAGTTCTTAGAGCCATTCGGTGCGCCATGTACCGTAATAGACCAAGATGGCAAATTCGGAGCTAAATCTCTTGATGGTTTCTTTGTCGGATATGCGAGTCCATTGAGAAGAGTATATGTTTCTTCATTGAGAAAGGTTATTGAAGCACAGCACGTGGATTGTTTCAACTACACGGATCCTATTCAAATGAAAGGTGACGTGTGGCTGTTTAACTATCAAGACCTTTGGAGGTCATTTGACTTGCCCAAAGAACCGACTGACGAAGAATTTGCAGCGTTATACTACCTTCACCAGTCAGCGAATCAAGAACAAATTGTTCGACCAATTGTGGTTAATCAACCCACGTTGGATCCATCTTCTTCTAGCGCAAGTTCAAGCAATAGTGGTGTTCTGGCTGAAAATATTTCAGAAACATTAACAACACCTGTTATTTCTCCAACAAATGCCTCTACTGAACCAGTGAATACAACAATGGAGCCTAGTATGCCTCAGAATCAAAATTCTGACTCAGATGAAGCACCAACATTTGATGCTGATGGGGAATCATCTTCTTCAGATGAAGAAGTGGAGCAGATAACAAGTCTTCTTAATCAATCTGCAGTCCCAAACAACAGAAATGAAGCTTCATCAAGCTCTCCAAATGTTGAATTGGTCGTTGATCTCAACATCACAAATCAGCAAAACTCAGTAGATGTTCCAAGTGAAGAATTTTCACGATCATATTCCTATCATCTGTCAACAAATATAATCGAAGAACTTCAAACTGGTGTTAGAACTCGAGGGCAAATTAACAAAGCACTCATTGTTTCTACACTCGCGTTGCTCCAACCCAGAACTATTGCTTCTATTCATCTTTCATCTCTCAGATTGAGCCTAAGACTGTTAATGAAGCTTTAGCCGATGAAAACTGGGTACAAGCAATGTAAGAAGTACTATTGCAGTTTGAGAAGTTGGGAGTGTGGAAGCTTGAAGACCTACCAGAAAATCAGAAAGCAATTAATACAAAATGGGTCTTTAAGTGTAAACGTGATGATAGAGGGGTTATTGTTCGTAACAAAGCTAGGCTTGTTGTCAAGGGATTTCACTAGCAGGAAGGCTTAGATTACATGGAAGTCTACGCACCAGTAGCTCGCTTAGAATCTATTCGAATCTTTCTAGCTTTCGCATCATGGAAAGGATTTAAGGTATATCAATTGGATGTCAAATCGGCTTTTCTGTACGGAAAATTACGTGAGAAGGTGTACGTTGGACAACCACCAGGGTTTGTCGATCCACTCAATAAGAAGAAAGCGTACCTACTGGATAAAGCTCTTTATGGTCTACGCCAAGCCCTGAGAGCTTGGTACGAGACTGTCACACCCTCATTTCCACTTGCGGAGTTTTACCGCGGGGCGTGTGAACAAACCAGAATCTGAGACACTAGTACGTCGAACGACTCTATATGAATTGATAATACCGTTTTCCAAAATCATTTGTTTAGCCATTCATTGTAGATTTTATATTGTCTTAGTTAGTTTCCAATGTTTAGCGGAAGCATTAGTTTTTATGGTTGAGCGGAAGCATAAAAATAAGTAGAGAAACGGGCGCCAACACAAACGCCAAAACAAATGAAAAACCCAAAACAATGTTTGTAAATGAGACTCGATAAAAGGTGTCTTGATCAATGCAAGTGAGTGCACCTAGAGCTCCTAGCGTCCTGAGAAACATGTAAAGAAACAAGTGTCAACATTAAAGAAGAGTGAGTTCACAAGTTTTCATAAATTCGTTTGTTC